>CM042026.1:80520735-83020735 GCA_023525975.1 Smallanthus sonchifolius | reverse complement strand
GTTGCAGGTGTTGCAAAGTGGGTGGCTGCCCCCATAGGGTTTCTTTGCTGTGTTTTGAGCCATGGGTGCAACTTGATTCACTGGAGCAGCCGGAGTGATTACAGCACAGTTCTTGACCTTTCTCTTCCTAGTGTTGCGGTATGGTTCAGTTTGGACTTCTTTGACATGAGCGGGAGGTGTTGTTGTGTCAGAAACTTTCTTGGCACCCTTTCTTATAAGTGTACCCGCTTTAACATGGTTGTCAGTAAGTGTGGCTGACAAGCGGATAGCATCCTCCAGAGTAGCAGGATTTCCTCCTACCACAGTATCTTGAATTTGTCTAGGTAGACCACCAATGTACTTTTCAATACACCTAGACAGAGGTGTAACCATGTGTGGCACAAGTAGACTCAGTTCGTGGAAACGGGTGGTGTATGCTAAGCTTTCACCACTATCTTGAGCAAGATCCCAAAATTCCGCTTCCAGCTTTTTCATCTCATTTCGAGGACAGAATTCCTCAGTCATGATCCTCTTCAACTCATCCCACGGCAGTGCCATTGCTACATCCATTCCCCTAGTCCTTTTCTCACCATTCCACCAAGTAAGCGCCCTTTTTTGAAAGACACTAGTAGCATGACGAACACGGAGGTTGTCGGGACAGTCGCTATTGAGGAAAGTGCTCTCAATGCTTTCAAACCATTGAAGGAGTCCCGTGGCTCCTTCGTTGCCATATAATTTGAGGGGATTACAGGAGTTGAAGTGTTTGAAGGTGCATTGTGGCGGGTTGGTACCACTACCACCTCCAGTGTTAGCACTCCCACTGGCATGACCATTAGTGTTGTTGTTGGCTTGGGTAATTTGATTCACCAGTTGTGTGAGTAGAGCAGCCAAGTCAGTGTTATTGCTGTTGTTGCTGTTGTCGCGACGGGGAGGCATTCTACAGATTTAGACACAATAAGAGTTGTGAGAATTTCTTGGATTAAATAGAAGGATAAATAGATATAAGTAGTTCATAGTTTGGATTGTACTCAAATAGTGACATAATCACTCGAGTACTATGACATATTAAGGTTAATTTAAACTTATATAATTATCAAGAAGACGTGCTTTAGCCTATAAGTAAACACTCATTCCGGGAATTCCCAGGAAAGCATACGGATCCCTCGGTTGATTGGGATTTATATGAAATACTTTCCTAGACAGAAAGCCCAGAATACAGGTGTCACTCTTCCAGATTGCACGTGTCCTTTAACAATTAAACAAAGTCTAAAAACCTTAACGGGTGTAAAAGAAAATTTTATAGACCAAAGTCTAAGAATATGATTCAAGTTATGTTGATGATGACATGGAAGCAGGCATGAAGGATATGTGGTTTAGGATATGGGTAGGGATATTGTTTATTTAAGTTGTTATTTATATATAGATATAAAACATGTAGCATATATCATATAGCATGTAGCACATAGCATGTAAATCACGAAGCATGGCATAAGTGGGTATCCTAAAGTTATAGTCTAGGTCAAAGGTGTCTAATAACCTAATTCCCTATAACCAAGTCTCTGATACCAATCTGTCACACCCCAACCGACGGCGGAAACGTCGGGGCGTGAAGCGTGCAGACTGTTCATTGCTCATGGTTTGCTAAAGTTTGAATATTAAATAATTGTTTTCATTGCATTCAACAAGTTTAATCAAAACACAACCAATCCACAAAACAAAAATGTAAATTACATAGAATAAACTGGTTTAATTGAATTCTAGGTCCAAAAATCCTATATGTAGCATATCTTGATTACTTCAAACATTGGTACCTGAAACATGGTTAAAACAGAGTCAACTAAAAAGTTGGTGAGAATACATAGGTTTTATTGTGTGATAGCAAAATACGTGTTGTGTGCATACAGTTCAATACAACATGACAATTAAGGCAATTATGGAGAGAAACTATCGGGTGACCTATACAATCAAACCTTTGTAACTTGCACTCAAAATTTGTGTTGTCAGTAACAGTCACCCTACCTGGGTGGGTTTGTCAGACTCAGTAGATCTACCACTGTTTACTGTCGGCTGATAGTTAATGATTGTACATGAAGAGCATAATAATTGGTCTACACACCTAGTACTCAAGCACAAAGCGCAAAATTGTATATGCATAGGATGGAACTGTATATGTGTATAATTGAAAACATGTAAATGGAACGCATGTTCCACCCCAAAAGTTTGTAAAATAGAGTAAAAGAGGGGCTATGTAACTCACGTGTTATGCAGAGTGTAGATTGCACAAGCAAATGGAAAACAGCGGTGTGTTGTAGATCGCTAGATTCGACCTAATGAACAATATGATTTACGTATTATTGAGTTGCGTTATTCGATGTTGGAAGTGGATTTGTTTAAGTTTAAGGTTTGTTTGAATATACTATTTATTTAATCAATAGTAATAGAATATACATTTAAAATATAAGTTTAAATAAATAATATTTGTTAAAGATAAAACGTATGGAATATATTGTTGTTTATAAAACTTGTAGTATTTTATTGATTTTAATTTAAAGAGATATTGAATGATTGATCTTTGATAAGCAACACTTGGTTCTGGATATTTTATAAGATAATTTTTTTATAACATTAAAACTGATTAAAATATAAAATATATTAAATAAAAGATTCTGTTAAAGGATGAACACGACCGTGCTCGTACACGGCACGACCGTGCTCGGCTCAAACGCGACCGTGTTTGGCCGGTAACGCGTCCGTGGTTGGTCAGAAGTCACAACAAGGGTCTGTTCATCATACACGACCGTGCTCGTACCCGGCACGACCGTGCCTGGGGTTTGACTAGGTCGGGATTTTGTTTGGTCGTTAAGAATGACCGCGCCACACCCGGGCACGACTGGGCTTAGTCAGGCACGACCGCGCTCATAGGTTAGCGCGACCGTGTCTGATCAATTCCAGAAGCAATTTCGATTGTTCTTATATTAAAAGCTGTTGGATTCATGGGGCTTTTACTAAGTGGTTGATTACGAATCTAACCACATAGTTTGATTGGACTTATATCGCGTTTATGGTGTAGTTTGATTAAAACTTTGTTAAAACAAAACTTAGATTTTAATTCGGTAAAATCGTGTATTATGAATCCGAATTAGGTTAGGGCTTTTGATTTACGTGATGAGACGAATCTATTGGGCTAATACCAACCTGTTCTGAACGAGCAACAAGTGCAGACGGCTACGGAAGGAGGATCGCGGCTTTTCTTGATCGACAGACGAGATAGAGACGATGTAATGACGGATTTAGGGTTTAAGGAAGCTTATATAGGTCGCGAGTAGGTATTTGATTACTTAATTCGTTTGATTTCTTGCCCCAATTACTTGATTCGTTTTAAAAAGAAGTCGGTTTAGAATTTGCGAGTATTTGGACGATTGCATGTGTATTTGGTCGTGTTTTAGTCTCAATTCGTCGAATATCTTCTTCTGCAAGTTTCGCGACCTTCTAAACGTGTTTACGATCTATTTTTGGACAAGATTTGAGTCGGTTTGACCTTTTCAAAGTCAAACTGTAAAAGAGGCGCGACCGTGCTTAATGATAAGCACGACCGTGGTCATGGCTTAAGCGCGACCGTGCTTAGGACTAAGCACGACCGTGCTTGTGCACTTTTTGATATT
The DNA here is from genome assembly GCA_023525975.1 of Smallanthus sonchifolius. NCBI lineage: Eukaryota > Viridiplantae > Streptophyta > Magnoliopsida > Asterales > Asteraceae > Smallanthus > Smallanthus sonchifolius. The sequence continues at coordinate 83,017,094 of CM042026.1, read as the reverse complement.
TACAAGAATGGTCCCTGTAGTTTTGTAGTCTTGATGTTGTTTTGAGTTTTGGTCAAGTTTGGTCCTCAAGGTTTGTAAGATTGTTTTAGTTAATATTGTAATATAATAAACGCGTGTATATTTTTTATTGCACATGAACAATGAATGTAAGGTTGGAATCGGAATCGTCTTTTATTGCACGGCATAAAATAAAATAAGAAAAGCATGAAAATCAGAAAGGTTACATCCAGTATTCGGAAACTTAAGGTAACTAGTCATGGATGAGGCTCATAAATCTCGTTACTCTATTCATTCAGGTTCCGACAAGATGTACCATGACCTAAAGGTGTTGTATTGGTGGCCAAAGATGAAGGTCAATATAGCCACTTATGTGAGCAAGTGCCTGACTTGCACAAAGGTCAAAGTTGAATATCAAAAGCCTTCGGGTCTTCTCCAACAACCAGAGATTCCCATGTGGAATTGGAGCAGATATCCATGGACTTTATCACAAAATTACCACGAACTCCTACCTGATGTGATACCATTTGGGTAATCGTTGATCGTTTAACAAAGTCCGCTCACTTCTTAGCAATCAAGGAAACCGACAAAATGGAGAAGCTTACTCGTATTTACTTGAAAGAAGTAGTCTCTCGGCGCGGGGTGCCAATCTCTATCATTTTGGATCATGATACACGATTCACCTCTCGTTTCTGGCAATCGTTACATAAAGCTTTAGGCACGCGTCTAGATATGAGCACAACATACCATCCTCAAACTGATGGCCAGACAAGACGTACTATTCAAACCCTAGATGACATGCTACGAGCTTGTGTGATTGATTTCGGTAACACTTGGGAATCTCACCTACCGTTGGTGGAGTTCTCCTATAACAATAGTTATCACACTAGCAAAAAGGCAGCTCCATTTGAAGCATTATATGGACGAAAATGTCGTTATCCTATTTGTTGGGCCGAAGTTGGGGATAGTCAACTTACAGGTCCTGAGCTCGTACTTGAAACTTCTGAGAAAATTATTCAAATTAGAAACAGTATGGCAGCAGCTCGTGATCGTCAAAAGAGCTATACCGATAAGTGTCGTAAACCGTTAGAATTTCAAGTAGGAGATATGGTTTTGTTAAAAGTCTCACCTTGGAAGGGTGTCATTCATTTTGGGAAATGAGGCAAGCTGAATCCTCGTTATGTTGGACCATTCAAGATAGTGAAGAGGATTGGGCCAATAGCGTATCAACTGGACTTACCTAAAGGACTTAGTGGTGTACACAACGTCTTTCACGTCTCAAACTTGAAGAAATGTCTGGCAGACGAGTCACTCGCGGTTCCTCTTGAGGAACTACACATTGATGAACAGTTGCGTTTCATCGAAGAACCTGTGGAAATCATGGATAGGGAAGTCAAAACGCTTAAGCGTAGTAAAATACCTATTGTCAGAGTCCGTTGAAATTCAAAACGCGGACCGAAATTCACGTTGGAGCGCGAGGATCAGATGATGTGCAAATATCTTAATCTGTTCAAGCACTCCACGTCAAATTCTTAAGGTACTATTTTAATTTTCGGGACGAAAATTCTTTCAACTAGGGGATGATGTGACACCTTAAATTTTTTTTTTAATTTTCGGGACGAAAATTCTTTCAACTAGGGGATGATGTGACAATCCGAATTTCCAAGTTAACTCCGTTAGCAATCCCGTTAATTTTTTTGTTAAATCCTAACCGGTTTAACCAAATCTCAAACTTCAGGGACTGATCCTGCTATATCTCTAAACTTGATCTGTTGACTTGCAAAGTCAAAATCAAGAGCAATTGATCCCTGATGACTTTTTAAAATCAAAATCGAGTCCCTCTTTGATCCAATTAACCCGTAAACCCTCACAACTGTCTAAATTCGAAACTGAAATCCATTATCATGATAATGTCGACCATCATGGAGTCTTTAATTACTATCATTACGCAAGAATTAAATCGATTAATGGCTAATCAAGTTATAACTGTCGAAACCGTCGCCCCTTCTATCAAAATCGATGAGTTCTTGTATTGCTTTTCACAAATTGAGTATACACACACTTCATTTGCATCCATTGGAATCTGTAACACGCATCAATTGGGCCGGAATCATAGCAGAAGTCGTCGGAATCTAACCTGCAAGCCGTTGGCACTCGGTTTAGTCGATCACCATCAATCCGTCAACGTTTCTGGTAACTAATTACATCCTTAGTTTTGTTTGAGTCTATTAACTGAAAGCCCTATGATAATTCAAGCATTTAGCATCGAATTGAACCCGATCCAGAATCTAGGGTTCATATGTTTACAATTTAATTAATCACTATGCTAGACCCGAAGATAATCCAATTAATCTATGTCATCAATTTGATTCTCTGTAAAAGCCCTATATTGATTTTATAAATTAACATCAAATCGTTCAAGATCACAAACCTAGGGTTCATACGAAATCCAATTTGGGGCTTTTTGATTCTAAACTAATCATGAATGAAATTAAACCATATACACATGTTCGAAATTCCCTATTTAACAAAAGCCTTATGATTTTAAACCTTGATACCATCCAATTTGGCGAATTTGAATTCGAGTTCTAAACTAGGGTTTCGGTTTTCATTATGAAATTAAACGACTTTATAATTAACAATTTTGCAATTAATCGCCACCAGCAAATTCGTATAGATTCGATTATCAAAACCCCCATGTCATCTTGAGGAATCGATACCGAATTCAAGGGTTTTAGGGATGGGGATCGATCGCGGATTGAATAGGGAGGAGGCTCTCGAGAGTTCCTGATTAAACCCATCGAGTCCAAATCATGTCGCGAATGAGTTGGTGGCTGGGTTGGCTAAGGCGTTTGACCGTGAGGGAGGGGACCCGGGTTCGAGTCCCCCTTCACTGTTTTAATTTTTGTTATTTTAAAAACCTTTATTTAATATCTAGTTTTAATACCCATATTTCTATATTGATATTTAAAGTGTTTTGAAACCCGGAAACAACCGAAGGCTCGGAAATCATTTTATAAAACACTTTAGAGAATGTTAGCGATATTAAAAATAATATATTGAATATATTGTTTCACAAAAAAATATATTTAATTTATGAAAACGCAAGCAAATGTGTTTATATTGAGGCTCGGGTTTGGTTCGTAACCCATATTTATGTTTATAAATCACTAATAAAATAATATATTAAAATTGTTTTCAAAGTATAACCCCATTTGATATATTATTTTCGCCACGTTAATAAAGTTAAAATAAAAGTTTGCAAATATATATATATATATAATATAATTGTTATACACTTTTATGTTCCCGAATAAAATAATAGGATTTTTATTTTGGTCGTGCAATTTTTATTGTAATACTTAGTTAAAATCTAAAATAATATATATATATATATATATATTATTTCCTTAGGACATTATTTAATGGCAAAACGCTCGAATATATTTATTATATATTATTTTGTCATTCGTCACGTAACGTATACATCTTAATTATTAATTAAAGAATTCGTTTCCCGTGGACACGTTCGTCTACTCTTAATCATTAGAGCGTTCTTTTAGGACGTTCCTCATTCCGTGTTGTCGTCACAAATCCCGTTGTAACCCTAACTGTTATGTTTATAATTCTAGGGCATACGTAAGCCGTGCAGGCTAACACTTGATGTTCTAAATCTCATACTTGTGTGATACTACCCACGCCGTTCAGGTGAGTTTTCACGGCCCCTTTTACTGTTTTACAATTTGGGGGAGAAAATATGTCGTAAACATTTTTGGTTATGTAATTCATATATGTTATCACTTGTTTAACTATGAGTACACATCTATCACTGAGTCCTCACAATGGACCGTTAATATGAACATAGCGAGGTTAGTTGAGTAGTACTACTGGGTTTGACACACCTCACCCGCGTTAGTCGCGCTAACACGACTAGATGCCGGACAGGTGCATTCTTGACCTAAACATGCACCATGGTTGATAGGCCTGGTGGGAGGCAAAAACATAAACAGTCAGTTGTCGGTTGCGAGCGCATTAGTTAACATGCTTATAGGTTAGCTACCTAATGATTTATATATTGAATGTACATTAACCTATTGAACTTTGTTGCAAACTGAAACCTGTGAACTTACCAACCTCGTGTTGACACTTTTCTTACATGTTTTCTCGGGACGTTAAGCTAAGGCACATGTGCACGTTAGGACATGCACGGTGTCAACATGATGTATTCGATAATTGTCAATCTACTGATCATTTATTATGTTTCTGTTTTGCGCATTTACTTTCTTTATACGCTTCCGCATTTAACTCTGAACTTTTATGATGTTACATTTATGTCCCATATAGTGTCGTTCAATGTAACTGATGACTGAGATCCTGGTTTGTCACTTCCCACATGTATTGTATCATGCGATGAAATACTTAGAATAATAGGTAGGGTAATCACACAAAGTATTAAACATGTAGCATTTAGTAATGTAGCAAATACCATGTAACATGGAGCATGGCATATGGTGGGTGTCCTATGGTTATAATCTAGGTCATGGGTGTCTAATAACCTAATTCCCTATAACCAAGGCTCTGATACCAATCTGTCACACCCCAAGCGACGGCGGAAACGTCGGGGCGGGACATGGGGACTGTTCATGAGCACATGGTTGACTAAGTTATAATATGTTAAATCATCACATTTAAATTCAAACCAAACAAACATCCAACAAAGTACATGAAATTCAAAATACATAACAAGTTCCTTTATTATCTAGGTCTACAACTTTAGTGTAGCGAACTTGACCAATTTCAAACATGGTTAAAACAAAGTCAACTAAAAAGTTGGTGAGCATACATAGGTTTTGACTCTAAATAGTATCATTGTGTTGTGTGCATACAATCCATACAAATCATGGTTAAAAAGGCAAATATGGAGAGTTACTATTCTGAAACCAAATTATACAATCAAACCTTTGTAACTAGCATTCAAAAACCAAATTGTGTTGTTGGTTACAATCACCCTACCTAGGTGGGTTTGTCAGACTCAAGAGATCTGTCATTGTTAACCGTCGGCTTGTATAGTTAATGATTGAACATGTAAGTTGCACACAAAAGTAGTTTACACACCTAGTACTCAAACATAAGGCTCAAATTTGTACACATGAATGTAAGGTGGAATTGTATTGTGTAATTTGTAACATTGTATACTTGAAACTCATGTTCCACCCCAAAAATGTAAATAATGTAAAAAGGGGCTATGTAAACTCAATTTGGATCTGTAGCTTGAAATCACAAGTACGAGTAGTCTCGCAAGTTGTTTAGCTAACACGAATTTAACCTATGATTGGATTTATATATGTATCAATGAAAAATGCACAAAGGGCTAACGTATGAAGGTATTGGACTAGATTGAATGTTGTATATACCTTTGTTATTAATGAAATAATATGTTCGTTTAAATAGCAATAACTTGTTTGTTAATAAAGGACTGAATATATGAGTATATATATATACTAATAATATATATATATATATATATATATTAGGTTCAGGTAAAAAGGATTTTAATTGTAAGAAAGGTGAGAAGGATTTAGGGCCATTAGATCAAATTGTAGAAAAAATTTAATAGTTGAAATTAAATTGTAGGAGAAAAAGTTGTTGGAAGGGTATTTTATTCTTGGCCACTTTTGTTGACTTTTTATCAAGTTCCTCCCTCATTTTAAAACATTCATAACTTTTACATACGACATTATTTTTTCAAAAAAATTACACCATAAAAACGAGCGTTTTTTATCTTTAAAATGAGTATAGTGTCGTTATAAACAAAAACGAAATTTTTTTTTACATTTTCCAGCTCATTGTGTAATTACTCAGGTCAATGTGTAATACAAGTTCATTGTGTAATACAAGTTCAATGTGTTATACAAGTTCATTGTGTAATACCACGTCTGGTCATTGTGTGGTACAAGTTCATTGTGTTATATGTATTTATCATTATGTTTTACGTTTTCCAGCTCATTGTGTAGTTACTCAGGTCATTGTGTAATACAAGTTTATTTTGTAATACAAGTTCATTGTGTAATACAAGTTCATTGTGTAATCCAAGTTCATTGTGTAATACCATGTCTGGTCATTGTGTAATACAAGTTTATTGTGTAATTAGTTAGGTCACTATGTAATACAAGTTCATTGTGTTATACATGTTCAATGTGTAATACAAGTTCATTGTGTTATATGTATTTATCATTGTGTTTTACGTTTTCCAGCTCATTGTGTAGTTAGTCAGGTCATTGTGTATTACAAGTTCATCGTGTAATACAAGTTCATTGTGTAATACAAGCTTATTGTGTAATATCACATCTGGTCATTGCGTAATAACTGGTAGTTGTGTAATACAAGTTCATTGTGTAATTAGTCAAGTCATTGTGTAATACAACTTCATTGTGTAATTAATCAGCTCATTGTGTAACAGAAGTTCGTTGTGTAATACAAGTTCGTTGTGTAATACAAGTTCATTGTGTTATACAAGTTCAATGTGTAATACAAGTTCATTGTGTTATATGTATTTGTCATTGTGTTTTACGTTTTCCAGTTCATTGTGTAGTTAGTTAAGTCATTGTGTAATACAAGTTCATAGTGTAATACAAGTTCATTGTGTAATACCACATCTGGTCATTGTGTAATACAAGTTCATTGTGTAATTAGTCAAGTCATTGTGTAATACAAGTTCATTGTGTAATTAGTCAGGTCATTGTGTAATACAAGTTCATTGTGTAATACAAGTTCATTGTGTTATATGTTTTCATCATTGTGTTTTACGTTTTCCAGCTCATTGTGTAATTCGCTCATTATTGTGTATTTCGCTCAAATATGTCAGGTCATTGTGTAATATGCTCATTGTGTAATATTAGTTCATTGTGTAATATCAGACCTTGTATTACATATTGACCTGCTGTATTACACATTGACCTGGTATATTACACATTGACCATTATGCCCTCCCTTTAAAAATAATAAAATGACACATGTCAAGTTCATTGTGTAATACAAGTTCATTGTGTAATACCACGTCTGGTCATTGTGTAATAACTGGTCATTGTGTAATACAAGTTCATTGTGTAATACAAGTTCATTGTGTAATTAGTCATGTCATTGTGTAATACAACTTCATTGTGTAATACAAGTTCGTTGTGTAGTACAAGTTCACTGTGTTATACAAGTTCAATGTGTAATACAAGTTCATTGTGTTATATGTATTTATCATTGTGTTTTACGTTTTCCAGCTCATTGTGTAGTTAGTTAGGTCATTGTGTAATACAAGTTCATAGTGTAATACAAGTTCATTGTGTAATACCACATCTGGTCATTATGTAATACAGGTTCATTGTGTAATTAGTCAAGTCATTGTGTAATACAAGTTTATTGTGTAATTAGTCAGGTCATTGTGTAATACAAGTTCATTGTGTCAAATATTTTTCATCATTGTGTTATATGTTTTCATCATTGTGTTTTACATTTTCCATCTCATTGTGTAATTCGCTCATTATTGTGTAATTCGCTTAAATATGTCAGGTCATTGTGTAATATGCTCATTGTGTAATATTAGTTCATTGTGTAATATCAGTTCATTGTGTAATATCAGGTCTGATCATTGTGTAATATCAGACTTTGTATTACACATTGACCTTCTATATTACACATTGACCTGCTATATTACACATTGAAATGGTATATTACACATTGACCATTATGCCCTCCCTTTAAAAACAATAAAATGACACATGTCAAGCTTAGAATCCTTCTTACCCTTCTTATTTTTAAAACCCTTTTTACTATAACCTAACCCTATATATATATATATAGGGGTATGTTCTTTTGAGAACCAACAATATGTTAAGAACCGTGAGAACCGCATTAACTCTTCCTCTATTTATAATATAAATTGACTAGAATTCATGTACATTTCAATATGTTTAAGGTTTGGTTTTAAAAGACCTCGAATTTATAGTCGTTTTTTTAATTTCATATATGCACTCACACTATATGCACAAATGAATGCATATATGCATATTTTTACACTTTTCTTAAAAAAATTTAGGAGAGAGGAGATAAACTCAAACTAAGGGTGGGAAGAGATAAATAAAACATTGTTGTTGAATTTTACTTTTTTCACTAAAGCGATATGTACACGTTTTGTACGGTTCTTTCGGTTCTCAACATATGGTTGGTTCTCAAAAGAACATGCCCCTAAATATATATATATATATATATATATATATATATGTGTGTGTGTGTGTGTGTGTGTGTGTGTGTCTGTGTGTATGTGTGTGTGCGTGTGTTATTTTGTTTACAAATAAATGTTCGACTAATATTTATATAAATAATTATAATGTCTCAATTAGTTAAATAGTTAAATTAGTTCTTTATAAATTCTAAAAGTAACTAAAGAAAATATAAGTTACACTAAAAATTGACAAAGGGGAATAGTTTCTATAGGTTTTGAATAAAATAATTATATAAACGTTTTATTTAGAATTTACTAGTTTTTAATCCGCTATAAATGATTAAATAATTGTTTTAAAATTTCCAAGTTGATAATTTGGTTCATAAAACATTCACAGGCCTTGGGGTTTTATAAAATAATTTTTAAAAAGAAATTTGGGTTAAACATAATATGTTAAAATGATTTAAAAAAAAAAAGAAAACTGATCAAGGGACAAACGACCGTGCCAAGGTAGGGCACGACCGTGCTTAGGCGTGGGACGCGACCTTGCTTAGCCGGAAGGCACAACCATGCCTGGACACAAGGCACGACCGTGCTAATCCATTAGCACGACCGTGTCTGGATTTTTTTCAGAAAACAAATTGGCTAATTCTTGTATTAATAATGGTTGAATTCATGGGGCTATTACTGAGTTGAAGATTGCGAATCTAACCATATAGATTAATTGCATTGAGGTTGGGTCTAGGTTAGTGTTCGATTAAATCCGTAATGAGATGAACCCTAGATTTGTTTCATAAATCGATGTTGTAAGCCCATAATTAGTTTGGGGCTTTTGTTCTAGACATGAATACGAATCTACAGAAGTGTTTGATTACCAGAATGGAGTTCGAATTGTTCGAGATTGGCTAGAACACAGTCCCGACTCCGAGGCGTTGGTCCCGGCATCTCCTGCTGTGACTTTGGCAAAATTGATATGAGAAAAGTGATCAGAGGAGTTAGAATATCATGCGCAGATGCTTGATTTCGAGAATGATACATGAATTGGACAAGTTTGATAGTAGAAAATGAAGGTATTGACGGTTTTGGTTTCATAATCACTAATGTGGTTAACTCGCAATGATTAACAGTGATGAACGGTTTGAAACGACACAATAATGGTTGAATCTATGCGTTACAAGTACGGATTCGAACAGGTTTGCGATTAAAGACTGCATTTGCGTTTCAACTCGGAAAGAGGCGCGACCGTGCCAGGGCATGGCGCGACCGTGTCTACTGCGACCATGGCAGGGCATGGCGCGACCGTGCCAAGTAAAATTTTGATAAATTTCAAAACTAGCCTTTGTAGTTTGTGAGATAACAGAGTTTAGATTGACGAGATTAACCAGAATTTATCGGGTGTCACAACATCCCCTTAGTTGAAAGGATTTTTCGTCCTTAAAATTAAATAACGTAGTTGATAAAATAAGAAAATAAAAAGAACATATTTCGGATGTCTCATGTTAAAATATTAAATAATGTGGTAACTACGTGATTTAAATGGGGTGTTATTATTATACAAAATAAATAAAAAATATGGCCGAAAAAACCATGGATGCTACAGCTTCCTCTTGATCAGTCGAACTTGCTTAAGTTCGCTTAAGGCAGAATTTGTTAAAAAAAATTTCTAAGTGTTGAACTTTTTCAAGAATTCAAAGATGTCAAATTCTAATGCTAGTGTGAGCAATATGACTAATATTCTGAACTATGACAATGAGATTGGTACTCCAACTAAACCACCGAGGTTGATGAATATAAAGGGTTACTCGAACTGGAAAAGTCGCTTTAAGAATTATGTCAACATCAATGATACTAGTATGTGGATTCCAATTGCAGAAGAATATAAACATCCTACTCATTCTCATATGGGTGTATCAGATGCGGAGAAACCAGTTTCAACTCTTACTGTGGAATAGAAAACTTTGTACGATCGAGAGAAAATACACTTGCTGCTTTGTCTATGTGTCTGCCTTTAGACATTTATCACACATTAAAGAATTTTTAAACATCACGTGATCTTTGGGAAGGTTTGGCGAAGAGATGTGAAGGAAGCACATATATCAAGAAAAGCAGAAGGGAATTACTAAAGAAACAATTTGGTGTCTTTAAATCTTTTGAAGGAGAATCTATTGATGAGTTGATGTCTAGGTGTTATCACCTGTTGAGTGAAATGGTAAACAATGACATATCTTACAAGAATAGGAAGGTACTTGAGAAATTTATGTATGCATTTTGCCTGCTCACTTTGAGATGTAGTCCATAGTGATTAAAGAACAACTGAAGATCAAAGACCAAGCTAATGTCAAGGGGGAGTCTGTTGGGACATTTTGTGTGTGACATGTAGCTTTGTATAGGTTTTGTGTTATCTTTAGTATTGTAATTAGTCTTTATTGAGTTAAGTGTTGTAACAGGCGAACTTGACTAGTTCGCCTATGCCATCTATGTGGCGAACTTAATAAGTTCGCCTGTGACGAACTTGTTAAGTTCGCCTATGGCAGTTAGTATTTCCTATAAATAGTGCTTAGTCTTTGTATTTTGTAACAATCTGATATCTTGTAAGCACATTTATCTGAAGTAATACAAGGAGCTTTCAGTGAATCTTGTATTGTGTGTTCATCGTGTGTTCTTATATGTTTGAGACGCGTTTACTCGTTAGGATTCCGCACTACGAGTATTCGTTGTGTGTTATACGTCTGAGATCGATCCGTAGACCCGCTGGGACCTACACAGTGTCGTGTACAAGAGGTGTAATTTGAGGTCAGATCAATTTGTCACTCCCCACCTCTTACAACTTTCGCAAGCTATAATTAGGACACTCGGTGCTCCCACTGATCTTTAAGGTCTCTAGGAACTACACATGACAAGTGTCAATGATGCACGTGATGTGGGAACCTTTCATATATTTTAAACTTGATTTCCTTATCGTCCAAAACTTCATAAGAAATTTGAGAGACAAATTTAAAAGGAATTATATTAAGTATATATGAATTGATATCTTTAAAGCTTTGGGTCATAGGAAACATATTAGATACAAATGAACATTCTTCTAAATGATGAATGAATTATGTCCGAATATTCCATTTGGGATAACTTCTGGTGGACCCTCATTTTTTCCCTTAGCCATTTGATATTTAGGGCGTTTAACACTTGATTTAAAGTCACTGAGAATGAGATTTGGTAACGATTCATCCTGCATCAACCTAGTCATGATTTTTCATGAAATTTGGTTTCAATGGATGAAGTTCACAGGTCTCATTTTTCTTTTGTTAAATTTTCTTGATAACAAAAGTTGTAAAAGTGTATCGTATCATCTGGTTCTATATTATAAAGTTTTCTATCCAGATAGTGATAACCAATAATATGAGAGTTTAAGTTAATGGTGACTTTGTTTTGGCCATGTAAACCTCATAACTGTCAAAGTGTATCTTTATTATTAATACTAAATTTCGAGTATTCTCCAGAAAATGTAAGGTATCATAAAGCCTAATACAAAGGTCAATTATTTAATGGTTCTATGTAGCCTTAACATTTAAATCCACCACTAACTTCTCATCTTAATTATTAGTTGAATTCTGGTAAGGAAACGTATAAAACTAGACTCAACGTGTCATGTGTTGATTGGAATATTAATATTAGCGGACTCAAAAAACATTAATTAGTGACTACCTTATCTTAGCCATCTAGTCCCTTGGCTTATGGATTGTCTCATTGCTTATGCCTAGTATAATGGCATAGTTTTGCACTGAGACTTCTCCTTGGAGAACTTAGAGCTGGAAGCAGTACTTGTATTTTGTTTCCAGACCTTAGAACTATCATCTCTATAGTAAATTTTCTTCCTCTTTTTAGGTTTAGTGGTACTGAGGTGAATAACATTCTGTTTTCCAGTTTTAGGCGTTCCTTTTCCTGTACATATGTTGCCATCAATAAACTTATTTTCCTTTGGTACTTCTGAGTGTTATGATTTTTAAGGTAATTAATCATACTGGTGTAAAATTATTATGTACGCATTGAAAAACTTCATTGATTTTCATGTATAAGCCCTTAGTTTATGGGTCATGTCAGTGTATATTATGATGTATTCACGGATGCCACTTAACCTTTTATTTAGAATTAGAATGTTCGCATGCGTCTTAGGAATTATTTTGATTCTTCCATTTCCACAGAGAATATATTAGTCATAGAAAATTCAGAATCTGGAATAGCTCCCCTGATAGCATTCATGAAATGAGTTCTTGATTACCATAAGAGACAATGTGTTTGACTTATCCTATTTCTTATGCTCTAGTTTTCTTTGTAGTACTTTTATCAGAAAGAGTAGAAGGAATGTCATGTCTTAAGGGATAATCAAGACTCAATAAGAGTAAATATTTATAGAAACCCTTAATTAAGCAAAACTCATCTTAGAAGCTAGAGTGAAAATAAGGTACAAATGGCTAAAGAAAAACTTAGAGTGGTCTATGGGGTAATAATCTAAGGAAGACAGAAATAATAAATTAAATAAGGTTCTACTTAAGAATAATAATTTTATGAAGATGTGATAAAATCTATTATAACATCAAACTAATAGATTAATTAGGTTCTACTTAAACAACGGGCGTTCACTTTGGTTAAAGACCAATTGTTTAAGCATTAGGAACAATTTAAGTTTAAATAGTAAGTATGTGCAATAAGAATGTAACACATCACCTTTGGGTAGAAATAAGACATTTGTTTAGTATGCACATAATTAGGTTTGCGGAACACAAATGTAATCATCACATTTGGGAAGAAGTAGAAACATTTATGTATTTTAGGCGAAGTAGTGCTTAATTAGACTTAAATAACTTTACGAGTGTGACACATCACCTTTAGACAGAAGTGAAACTTTAAATGTTATTTAAGTTAATCATGTTTTCTAATTTAAGGTTTTGTAAAACATAAGGATTTAAGGTCTTAACAAAACAATTAGTTAATATTATGATATGCACTAAGTGAGAATGCTTAATTAGACTTGAATAAATTTACACAAACATCACATCACCTTTGGGCAGAAGTGAAACTCTTAGGTGTTATTCAAGTAAGTTTTTAAGGTTTTGTAAAACATTTAAATTTAAGGTTTAACAAAACAAAAGCATTAATTAATAGCAAACCACCCTGTTAGCGCGAAAATTTTTAGGCACATATAAGGTTAGGTTCACGGCTTCAAGAATGTTCTCGGGAAGAGTTAAGGTTCTCAAGGAAAAAGGAGTTCTCGGGAATAGTTAAGGTTTTCGGGAAACATTAAGTTCTCGGGAATATGTTAGGTTCATAGGAAAATATAGGTTTACAGGAATATGTTAGGTTCACGGGAAAATAGAGTTCTTGCAAACTCATACCCGCGAACTTAAACCCGTGAACCTCAACACCCGTGAACTATTAAACCCATGAACCATAAGATACCCGTGAACTATTGGATACCCGTGAACTATTAAACCCGTGAACTATAAGACCCGTGAACTATTAACCGTGATCTTTACACCTGATAAGGCATGTGCTAAAATTAAGGAATTTTGAATATATTCTGATTTCGAAAATCTTTTAGATGTTTAGTATATCCAAAATTTATCAGTTCACAAAATTTAAAATAATAAAAATTATTTTAATACGAAAATTGGAGATATTGTTACACGATTTTAGAAACAGAATCAAAATCCTAACATATCCCAAAATAAGGGGATTTCATCAAAATTTATGATGAACACGAAGAACGGTTTTATGAACATTAGAGAAAACAGTTCTTTAATATTATCATATTTAAGCCTGGAATCGAAATCTTGAAATATTATTTTAACAGATTTCGAAAAACTTAATGGATCTCGATTTTAGGAAATCAAGACGTGATATATTAACATAAACAGAAAATCGTGAAACTGATGAGGATGATTTTCTTATGGTTTTAACAAAAAAAAATTGTTCTCTGATTTTAATTCTAGTTTAGGGAATGAAACAAGAACTGATTAATCAACATCTGTTCTGATACCACATGTTAATCAATTCTTGAACATGATAATGGAAAACAAATAATAATTAAATACCTGATAAGGTAACCGCAGAGAGGGAAGACGTCATGATTGATGTAATGCAAAGCACACATCTTATTTCATATTGTTTTCGTGCATTTTTATATAATTTTATATTTGTTTTGAGTCGTTTTTGTTTCGTATTGAGTCTTTGTTGTATTTTCAGGTGCTCGTGAGAATTGCAAGTCATATCCCGAAGAGATCGAGCATGAGAAAAAGTCCCAAGAAATTAAATGCAAAAAGTTGGATTTTTATTCCTTCGCGGTACGTGAAGGAGGAGAGTTAAGTTCTCGCAGTACGCGAGGAACTCCAGAATGGCGCCCGACTAGTTTGTCCCTCGCAGTACGCGAGGGGCTGGCCACATTCTCTCGCGATACGCGAGAGGCTTATAAATTCGCACAAAGCCTAAATTCGAGAATTAAAAGAATTGTAATGCCATTAGGTCAGGAGTTTGAGTTTGAGCCATCTACAGAGCATCTTGAGGCGATTTTGGGGTTGAAGAAGGAGATTAAAGTGCAAAGTTGGAGACTTTAGATCCCGGGTTTGTTAGTTTAACGTAGTCGGTTCGCAAGTTTGAATCTTTATCTTTGATTTGTTTGATTGAAACCATAACTATGTCTTTTATTTCCGTTTTGGATGTTTTAGACATGTTGATTAGCTAGACCTCATTAGCTACCTAGGTTAAAGATAATATTTGTTAGAGTTCTGATTTTTATTCGGTTTTTGGATTCAATTGATGGTTTAATGATTTTGTAAAGATCTTGGTTTAATAATTATGATGAATATAAATCTGATGTATGATTGATTATAGTTCCGTACGCTATTTGTGAATGTCTTTCAGTTTGAATAGTGTATCTAGATCATATACTGTGTGTTTGTGATTGTTTGTGTGGTTTGCTAGACGTAGTAACGCATAGGAAGTGTGATTGAGAGTAGGTTAGATTTGAGTGTTCATATTATCTCGATACACGAAAGGTGATAGGTAATCGGTTAGTCTTCGTTATTAGGATTTTGAGTGTAAACGGTCTTAGAGGAAGTTTCCCTTAGGTTTCTAGTTATCGTTGCTAGTCAGTGTCACAGTATGTTGATCTAAGATTACCCCATGCATCTATGATGTATTGTGGACAGTGAGACTGAGAGGTGATCTATCTGTTGGGTACATTATCATTGTTGGAGAGACTGAAAGGTAATTCGACCATCTGGTGAGCGTTGTGCATCTTTAGGTTTTCCTGGTTGGTGACACCCACAGTGATTAGGGATCCACTAGGTTGTCTTTAGTTGTTATCCTTAGAAAACCAATTCCATCATAGTTTCCATAACCGGTAGAAGTTGAGCTTTGCAAGCAGGACTCCGACCTAGGTAGTGTTCTTCTCGTTCCTGATATTCCCGATTCTTTGTCTGATAGTTAGAGTCATTCATCTGTTTTCTCTTGATTTCATTAATTTAATCAATAGTATAGAAAACACCCCAAACTAATATTCTTAGTTCTAGTCAGTGTCTAGTTTAGGTATTCAGTGTCTCTAGGGTTCGATAATCTGGTTTACCATTAAGCTGTGCTACACTCGATAGGTTCACTTGCCTGTCAGTGCGGTCTAGTTCATAGGTATTCCATTTATTACTTAGGTGTCTAGATTAGGTTTTATTAGTATTTTTATAGACCGTCTGGGCGACATCAATGATCCATAGGAAGATCAGGTTCCTGTTTAGGGTGTACGGTTAGGATGGCTAAGGTGAGTTCGTAAGAACTCACGATTATGGGAGAGAGGTACGAGTTTAGTGTTTGTGATAATTGAATGATTCATTAGTCAATTCACTATAATTATCTCTCTATTTATATGTACACCCAAGGGAAAACCCATTAATGGCTCATCAGAGTAATTATGCTCATCAACTAAGTCATGGATTAATAATCTATATCTATACTATATAATAAATAAAGGTTTTTCATGCCACGTGTCGCATCCATATTCATTCTCAACATTTTTTCCCCGCCTCTCTCTTATCAAATACCCTTCTATCTTTTAATAATAACATATTTTTAAATAAAATACTAATATTTATATTAATAAATCTCCTGTCATATTTTGACGAGTGTATGTTTTAACATATTATATTATATTCCACGGGTTTATTCAACCTGTGTAAAACATAAGTTTTTAAAATATAAATTTTTTATTAGTTAATATATAATATTTTATTTATTCGACCCGTGTAATACACTGGATTTTAACCTAGTAAATAAATAAATAAATCAATTAATCATTTAATAATTAGATAAATGATTATAAAAGTCACATAATAAATCGTGTCTTACATAAATATTTGCCTAAAAGTATCATATATATTTATGTTTGATAAGGGCTTCGATGTATCCTTCTAATAAAACATGAATCAAAATAGTTTTCTAAATATATACAAGAAAGACATAATAGTAAACCAATAAACCACACGAGGACCGAATCAAACATGTAATTCGTTATCTTTTGTGGTACATGTGATAAAAAGATCATTTTACCAAAAACGATACAAAATTTTAAGTTACTTGGCTACGTACCCGCTCGTTGACTCAGCTCCCACATTTACGCAAAATCCAAGGAGAGGTCGTATCGCTTCGCAATTTGATGTACACAGCCTTGCTCTACACTTTGTGTCGGAGGCTGTTTCCACGTTACAAAGGGTAGGGTAAGGTTGTATAAGACCCACGTTAGGAACATTTACAAACATGGTATTTTTTCATATATGGCAAGACCACACTTTAATGAAGATTGACAAAACAATAATTGACAATAACCTAATCAAAGTATGTTGAACTAATTGCACTTTATTAAGTCGATCAAGATGTTACTTGTTAAGGTTAATGATTCAAAACATCCAAAACGAATAAACATCAAGGATATATAACTTTACTAGGTTAGTTCCCATGTATTACACGGTTAATGAAAAGAAACATATATTATTCATAAGTGTCTAAATAAGAATTACTTTACATAGTGAAAAAAAATAAAATTACAATTACATTCACAAAACCAAATTATATAAGGTAAATTTTTTAGATCCTAGAAAGTTGATTTTGATTAATTGTTATTTGCTTAAAAAAGATAAGTTGTTAATATTTTTAAAAAAATTGTCAATTAATTCTCTAATTATAGTAAATTTGCGAGAGTTAATTTATTGATTTTATTATAATTTAAATAATACAAAGTTCAAAATTTTCAAATCAAAGTTTTAAGTTCTAGTGAAATGATATTAAATAATTTTAGCAATTATATTTGTTAAGCATTTATTATTTGTGAGAGGTTTAAAATCTTAAATTATAATTAAACTTTAGGTGGGAAAACCATTTTACAAAAACATTTATTTATTAGGGAGTATAGATTAGTATTTTTCTTTAATTAGTTATATTTTGAATTCTTATTATATATTCTTATTTAATATAATTTGTTATTCTTCTTTAATAATATATTTATAATATAATTATTATTTAATAAGATATAGGTGTATTTATTAGAAGAGAGAGACGGGTAAACCAATATGAGAAGGCATGAGGGAGTGACATGTGACAATCCAAAACATATGATGATAATGGGACGTCTTTAACTCTAGCTAATTAATGGCATATTAAAGGAGAATAAACAAAATACGTTTCACTACGAAATTTCTCAATGTTGGTTCTACAAAATGATGGCATGACTCGTATGCTTAAATCAGATCATGTGACAAGTCGGCGAGGACTTATTCACCAAATCATCGCCGACAAACATTTTAAGCAACTTATATATATGTTCGACGTTCTACACTTGAAGAATAAACATTAATGTGAATAGAGATCTTCGTTACACTCTTTTTTCCTTTTACCAACGTGTTGATCACGCTGCATTTTTCTTAATACGTTTTTTTATGAGACAATCAATATGCAATATGCAATAGCTCATAAATAAACTAAACATCAATATTAGATACCGTTGTTCATTTGGTGCAATGGTAGCCCCAAGACTTCCCATAGTAGAGGTCTTGTGTTCGAATCCTGGCAACAACAAAAAAATGGTCTGTGGTCAGGTCATCTTTACAAAACGTTTCTTATTTATAAAACATAAGTTAAATAAACTTTTTCTTTATTCTCTTTCTTGCTTATAAAACATATAGTTAAATAAACCGTTATCTTGCTCATCTTTACAAAACGTTTAAGTAAATAAACCATTATATTGCTTATCTTTCTTTCTTATAAAACATTTAAGTAATAAACCGTTATCTTGTTTATCTTACTTTCTTATAAAATGTTTAAGTAAATAAACCGTTATCTTGTTTATCTTTCTTTACAAACGTTTAAGTAATAAAAATACATTTATTATAAATGTAAAATTCTTGAGTATGCACACCATCCTAAAATAATAAAGTAGGGGTTCTTGAACTCACTTGAGAATCTAGAGTAAACGTGCTGTCACTTGCCCGCTGGTGTCGTTTGAAAATCTAGAGTGATAGTCAAACTAAATCAGTCTAAACGTTGTTTCGCCCCATAATTCTAGGCGAAACTATGCCCATTCATTCTCTTAACTTTTAGCGAAACTATATTAGTTTCTCTCCCATAAACCAAACGAAACTAGGTCTTGAATGAAACTAATATCTTAGGCGAAACTGGGATCTCAG
This sequence comes from Smallanthus sonchifolius, assembly GCA_023525975.1. Taxonomy (NCBI): domain Eukaryota; kingdom Viridiplantae; phylum Streptophyta; class Magnoliopsida; order Asterales; family Asteraceae; genus Smallanthus; species Smallanthus sonchifolius. The sequence continues at coordinate 82,998,167 of CM042026.1, read as the reverse complement.
GCGAATCTAAGGCCAGTTTCGCTTCTCATAACTGGGTGAATCTAGTTAGTTTCGTTTCGTAAACAATTTCGCCTACAAAAATAGTTTCGCTCGATCGTCTTCCCTAGCAGAAAACCAGGGTTTTCTGCATGGAGAGGCGGTTAAGGATCCAACCCATCAAGGTGTTAACTTTTTACGTTCAAATGCTTTGTTTTTCAGTCATGATGCTAGATCTAGGGGTTGTTTCACATTTCAAACGTAAAAAGCTAACCTTTGATCCAAAACCATAAAAAAAACCCAACATAACTAAAAATCAGATTCAGGTCATGATGTTATCTGTTGAAGCTTGTCCTTTCTTGCCAAACACTCTGTAGGTGGAGACGATTGATCCCTGGGCTTCTTGGACTCTAAACCTTCTTTCTCTCTCTAGCTTGAATGCCCTCTCTCTCTAGCTCTAGCGAAAATGGTGAAAGTGAGGAGGGCTGGAGGTGGCGGCTAGGTTAAGCCACTCCCCCTCCATGTAACATCCCAATAATAATAACGACAATAAATGGAAACCGGTTTCGATACGCGAGAATGAAACGAACGAGGCCTGATGGGCCGGGCCAAGGATGGGCCCGACAAACTTAAATGGCGAACTTGAGGAGGGGGTAATCCCCTCCCTTAAATAGCCAAGAAATCCCATTTTCTCTCATTTTGCATTCTAGAGAGAGAGAGACCATAGAGATAGAAAGGATTTGGATGTGCCCGAGAAACTAGCATCTTGTTCCTCCACTGATTGTGAGCAAAACCTCTGAATCAGAAGCTCGTTTTAGGTAACGAATTAACCAAGATCTGAGTTTTTGTTTGTTTTAGGGTTTTCGATAAAAATGTGACGTTTTTACGTATGAAACATGGAAATAAACATAGTGTAAAGACCAAAAATATAATAGGCTGACGCGTCAAAGAATCACCGCGTTGTTCAGAAGTTCGAAAGGCTAAGATTGGAAGAAGCAAGAAAGAGTCTAGCAACATACTTCATTCAGCAGCATACTTCGTCCTACAACATACTTCAGAGACAGCAACATACTTGAAGTATGCGGTTCCCGACAGCATACTTGAAGTATGCGGCCGCATACTTGAAGTATGCGTTCCCGGCAGCATACTTGAAGTATGCGGCCGCATGCGGTCCCGGCCCAGGCCCACCGAATACTTTTGTCTTGGTTATAAATAGCTTATCTTGTAATAGTATTCAGGTTAGACAAGTTGGACGTCTGAGACAGTCAGAGAGCTAGATGAGTTGTTTAACGATCTTGTATTGTATTTTCAGTATTTAATCAATATACGAATCGTTTGATATTTGATTGTGTCTCGTCCTCTTTGATTATACCAACAAGTCACGTGTTGAGTCTGTTTTCGCCAGGTTCAACACGTCGTTGAATCCGTTGATTGAAGATCCTCGAGAATCCAGACCTTACAATTGGTATCAGAACCTTAGTGTTCATTCGGTGAAGCTAGCAACGGATTTCTTTGACTCGTGAGGTATCAAAGTTATTGTTTTGAAGTTTATTTGAACTGACTTGTTTGTTGGAAAAGTTTGTGAATAGATTGACAGGTTTTGGATTTTGCTTCTGTCAACTCTATTGAAGTTTACGATTGATCAGTTGATTTTTCGGCTTGAAAATCAAAGTTTTCGGTCAATTTCTTCATCTGGAAGTTTGCGGTCACTCAAGTTTGCGGTTACCTCAAGTTTGCGGTATTCGAAGTTTGCGGAATTCGAAGTTTGCGGTATTCGAAGTTTGCGGAATTCGAAGTTTGCGGTATTCGAAGTTTGCGGTATTTCGAAGTTTGCGGTATTTCGAAGTTTGCGGTATTCGAAGTTTGCGGTATTTCGAAGTTTGCGGTATTTCAAAGTTTGCGGTATTCGAAGTTTGCGGTATTCCAAAATTTGCGGTATTCAAAGTTTGCGGTATTTCAAAGTTTGCGGTATTCAAAGTTTGCGCTTTTCAAAGTTTGCTTTCTTTCAAAGTTTACGAATACTTTTTGTTACTTATTTTTCCACGTGAACTTGAAACATGGGAGAAAGTAGAAAGGAAATGCAAAGCAAGAGTTTAATATGTTCAATCATGTTACTGGTGAAAATTTGGAGGTTCAGATTAACAGATTCACGCACTTGTTGACGGAGATGAAGAGTGCTGAAATAGAGTTGACAAAGGGAGAAATCAACAAAAGGCTACTCAACTCTTTACCAATAACCTGGAACTTCAACTGCACCGCCATCAAGAGAACCAAGGATATGTATCAAACATCCTTGAGTGAGCTGATCTCTATTCTGTACTCTTATGATATGGATGATAAACAGTGTCACCTTAATCATATCAGTTCAACGGAAGTTTCTGAAATTGTTGAAGCTAGTACATCTACTTCAGGTGAATCAAAGGCACTTGTGAGCCAGCAGGACAGGAGTGATAAAGTTCAAGATTTGGAAGTGCAACAACATCATGCCTTTGTGGTTGAGGTCACCGACACTGAGGTAACCAAAGATCTTTGCTCTGCTGTTTGTATTGAGAAAGTCAATTGTTACAAACATGAAAACGATATCTTAAATCAAGAAATAACAAAGCTTAGATATTCCAACTCAGAACACAAACGATCAGAAAAGATTTTCAAAGATAAAATTGAAGCAAGCAAAAATGATTTTTCAAAACTTGAATTGGACTTTAGCAATAAGGAATGTCTTTATCGTGATTCACTAAAATGGATAGACGACCTTAGCTTAAAATTAAATGATGTTGTGACTCAATTGGCAAATACTAAACTAACAATCGAGAAAATTGACCATTCTCGATCAGTTGTTTATGACATGTTAGATTCCTAAGTTAGAAAGAAAGGGAATCCAGGGGTGGGTTATCATGATGTGGAACATCCATTTAATGAAAATTTTTCATCTTTACCCAATGACTACCCTGAAAATATTGAGATGGCTTAGGGTCTGGAATGTTTAGTAGAAGATTGGGATACCGATGATGAGGAAGAGAGTAAGGAAAAAAGCCTAAGAGTGTTAGGAAGTTTGTCCCTAGAAAAACTGATGATACTTTTGGAAAAGGGAATCAAGTTAAGTTTGTGAAGGGTGGTGAGTTTGAAAAAGAAGAAAATATCTTTAAAGAAAGTAATCATGATTTTGTCAAAAACAAGGTTACAAATTCTAGAAAGGTTAAGTAAAGAAATTCTAAACCATCTGTCAGTCAATTGAACCATAAACAATCTCATCAAAAGTTTACAAAGGATGAATTTTATTCAAAATTTGATAATCATCATAGAGTTTATGAACAAAAATTTAGAAGAGAAGAGAGAGATTGTATCAGGAGAAATCATAGAGAATATGATAGATAGTCTGTTAGGAGAGATGATAGAAGAGATCACAGGCACACTGAGAATACAGGTTACTTGAAAAGGTCACCTCCTCAGTCATCATCATGGTTTGACAGATCGGGATATGCTCCTTATGCTAGGAAGCAGACATGCTACACATGTGGCAAAGCTGGTCACATTGCAAGAAATTGCACACATCGTTCTTATGAGCCCTATTATTTGCAAAATCAGAGGCCTACACCAAGGGAAAAGTATTATTCTAAGCCAATGAAGGTTGAAAAACCTAAGGCAATGAAGAATAAGCATCCCAAAGTTAAGCCTTCTGATGGTGATTGGAATGCTTCTAAGAATAAACAAAAGGTTTTTCGTGAAAACAAGCAATGTAAAAAACCTAAACAGGAAGAGAAACCTAAATTTAGTACTCCTCAAGTAACTAAAAAGTTTGTTAAACCTACACCAATTTGGAAAATTAAATCAAAAGCAGTTGAATCACCAGTGTTAGAGAACGATAAGGATATGTGCTTACATGAAGTATCTTACATTGATGCTTTGGGCGTACCCAGGACCACTATGGCTTGGGTACCTCTGTCTAACTAACTTGCATGAATCATGTAGGAACAGCCAAGGAGGACTGTCAACAACCTATGGTACGTTGATAGTGGTTGTTCCAGGTACATAATGTGGGACATCTCTCTACTACATGATATCAAACACTTTGATGGAGGGTATGTTTCCTTTGCATGAGATAAATGAGGTAAGATCAGCATGAAAGATACGGTCATTAATGGTACTCTTTGCTTTGAGGATGACATTTATGTTTAAGATGTTTTTACAAAATCCTTTGATCTGACCGGATTCATTTTTCTGGTTTAGTGTTTCAAAATGTTTTGCTTCGATTAACGAGTCACAAGTTCGGTCAACAAAAATAATTTTTGTTTATTTTGTCTTTCTTAGGATATAATTTTGTTTTGTTTATTAGTTGTACAAAAGCAAAAGTTTTGGGTGAGAAACTTCAAAAAAATTACAAAAAAGATTTTATCTTTGAGTCTTTCTATTTTTAAGTCTAGAAAAATACAAAAAGATTTCATGTTTATGTCTTATTTTATTACTATGAAAATTTAGAACTCTGTCAAATGGGAAATGATAGTACATCATTTTAGAGGTTGGATCATCATATGTAAGGCCTGTAGTTGAAAAGATTAGGATCTTAGTGTGATATGTTGATAGGCTCTGCTAAAAATGGAAAGACATCATGATAGTGTTTTACTTAAACATAATGATCATTGAACCGTGCTAGTTATGCTCTTTTAGTTATTACTTAGGTGCTCAAAAGATCATGAGGAAGAGAAGGTTAATCCGATAAGTTGTGGGGTCCATTAAGTTCATCAAAACTCATTTAATTCACAATAAGATAAACACAGGTTTCTGAGATGTGAGTGTGGGAACCACTAAGGAATGAATAACTATTACCTGAAAAACATGATAACATCATTCACTGTTTGCTTGTCAATTAAGGTATAAAGGCTTGAGTTTAGAAGGATACTATATATTGACAGTCATCGAGACCTATCTAAGAAAATGAACGGTTGATGAGTATGATTTGGTCTGCACTAGAATGATATGATCCCATAACAGAGTTTCTCTTAAAAATAATGTGTTTCAGTGTTTCAAAATAGTCTGCTGTTATGAAAAGAACAAAAAGATTTTGTGTTTTATCTAAGTATGAGTCATTTTATGTTTATATTACTTTTGTGTTTATTATGTTTTTCATCAAAAATTGACCGTTCTTGTTTGATTCAATAATCGTGAAAAAGAGGTTTTTATTAAAAATAAATAAATAAATAAATTTTGGAAAGTTTCAAGGTTTTATGAGTTTGGGTATACTTGCATTTTGCTCATACTTGTATTTGAGTGAACTTTCAGGAGCAACAAGATAATATTCCTTATCTAAGGGATGATGAAGAACAGATCAACACTGTTGCACCAAGTATCATCACTGCGAAAAAGCACGATATCTTCCAAGAAGAAAGTGAAGAAGAATATGTTGACTCTTTAGAAACTGAAAGTGACAGAGAGAAAGTACCGATCAACAAACATCATAAAGCGATATTTCAAAAGAGAAAGGCTATTGGGAATCCTCCTCCTAAACAACTCTTCTCAAAATAATGATGATTTTAATGATGATGATTATGATCTTTGGGCAGATCAAAATCCAAAGAAAAGAAAGAAAGCAAGTGAACAAAACAACAATCTCAACAATTGCAAATTCGTTCATGAAGGTTTTGGGAATGGCTATAGAAAACAAGATATTGCAAGAGGTGGTAATCATTCAATCAATTTTGAAATTTGAAGACTGCTTTGAATGCATCAGCGTAGGGGGTGATTGTAAGGACCAAAAATATAATAGGCTGACGCATCAAAGAATCACCGAGTTGTTTAGAAGTTCGAAAGGCTAAGATTGGAAGAAGCAAGAAAGAGTCAAGCAGCATACTTCATGCAGCAGCATACTTCAGAGCCAACAGCATACTTGAAGTATGCGGTTCCCGGCAGCATACTTGAAGTATGCGGCTGCAAACTTGAAGTGTGCGGTCCCGGCAGCATACTTGAAGTATGCGGCCGCATACTTGAAGTATGTGGTCCCGGCCCAGGCCCACCGAATACTTTTGTCTTGGTTATAAATAGCTTATCTTGTAACAGTATTCAGGTTAGACAAGTTGGACGTCTGAGACAGTCAGAGAGCTAGCCGAGTTGTTGAACGATCTTGTATTGTATTTTCAGTATTTAATCAATATATGAATCGTCTGATATTTAATTGTGTCTTGTCCTCTTTGATTATACCAACAAGTCACGTGTTGAGTCTGTTTCCGCCAGGTTCAACACGTCGTTGAATCCGTTGATTGAAGATCCTTGAGAATCCGGACCTTACACATAGATATGGCTTCTAGAATGAAAAATGAACATTTTGAACGTAGAAAGTTTGGGTCTTGATAAGATTAGATCCGCATACATGGATCTAGGGTTCTTCGGAAAGAAGACAGCCCCGCAGGCGAACTTGTCGGGGTAAAATAAGCGAACTTAGGCCAGAGAACTTGCTATGTTCACTGGTAACATGTTGGTAGCGAACTTAGTACCTTCGCTGGGATGAACCAACGAACTTATGATAGTGAACATGCTAAGTTTGCTGGGTATGGGTTAGGCGAATTTAGCCTAAGTTCGCCAGGTTTATAAGGAGCGAACTTAGCCTTAAGTTCGCCTAATTCAGTACGGTTAAACCGTTAGAGTCGGGATTTTGTCTGATGAGTATTTAACTAATCAATTCAGATCGTGCGTGACATTTTTGGACCTTTGTTTAGGACAATCGAGACTAACTTAGCAAGTGAGTTCTAGAGCACTGTTTTAAATATTTTAAATAATGTTTTTGGGCTAGTGTGCATACTTACGAGATGATGGTTTATGAAATGATGTTTACGAAAGGGAAGATGAAATGTGTTTATGAAATGTTTTGCCAAAGAATTTTACAAAAGGTTCACGAATAAAATGTTGTTTAATAAAATGTACGAATGCTTTAACTAAAATGAGGTAAAGGTTTTTATGAAAGTCACAAAATTAACGAATCTGCCATGAGTTCTTTCGGGAACTCGGGTATGTATGTATGGGCCTTACCTATAAGGTCCCCAAACCGGGCACCCTACAGTTGGATCTCATCACTAGGTAAACTCATTAAAACATTTAATTTTCATTTAATTAAACAACGGAAGTCTTTCTCAAAACAAGGTTATCTTTAATACTCGTTAACTTTCACAGCATTACCTGACGAATGCATGCACACCAACCCGAGTAGCCCGCTCCCAAGTCAAGATACCTCGTCTAGCAGACTCACCTGCAAAACAATCTAACGTACATACAAAGTCAGCTAAGCTGAGTGAGTTCTAATAGTTTAACTAACAAAAGTCAACTCGTCTCATTTAATATTTATTTCCACTCAAGACCCTCTGGTCCTTATAAAAATAGTTTTATAAATTTTTCTCATATTGATAACCAAATTATCTTACCATCTTCCGAGGGATTCACCACCCCAAACTCAGCCCGCCAATTATACTCAGTAAGTCTCTCCAACATGAATCGAGCTTATACTCAGATAGCACACAATTTACCATATATATCAACCATACACTGGTTAACTCAACAAACCTCTAGACACTGGCTTAGCCAGCCCTGACAAAGACTCTTACAAATCAACTGACACAACAGTTGTACACGATGTACTCATCCCGACACAACGGTCAATCTAACTCGACACACCACATTGATTCCATCTATTTATCACACCAATATCATCTCGTACACAATTAATATAACTCATCACTTGCATGCAATTTAACACACACACACAAATATATATATATATATATATATATATATATATATATATATATATATATGTGCATACAAACACATACCTCATCACTGCAACCTCATCAGGGTTATCCCATCGGGATGCTCGTCATGAGCTCACCTACACCATTGTTACAGGGCCCCGCCACTAAACATAGTGACACACTTGTCATCAATGATAACTACCTGGCCACTCATACATTGACTATATCATCTACCATACGTTGACTGACACCTCACCACATGATGACTGCCAGATCACACGTACAATGATGACCCCGAAGAACCCCATCCTCCACACCACTGTTGACCGTATACACGGACAACAATGCAAGCACACAAATCAACACATATATACACATGACACTACCTGGACAAGTACTACGACTCACCACCCTTTCACAGAACACTTACGTGTGTAATAAAACACCTACTTTAGACGTATCCTCTTAACGTCTAGCCACATTACTCATCTATTTAAGAATAGGTAATTATATGACGCACAATCCCCATACTGACTTCTAGTCCGTATATACTATGGACACCACATAAACCCATGCACACGCGATACCCAACGTGTCACAAGTACAATGACACAATACACACAACATCAAACACATGACGCATAACAGCATACTAACATCTACCCGACTCGTTAATGAACCACGTACGGGTTCGCATGCTAACTCTCCTTATATGACCATTACAAGTTTAACTAAATTCCTGACTCATCCCGACTAACTCATAAGATGACACACACAGATCATCACAACTCTTGTTCATCCATTCTAGGGATCCCATAACGAACCTTAGCTTCATTATTACATAACGAACTAATAAAACACTTCATGGTTAAATCATAACTCGTAATACGTTCGTTTAATAAAACATGCGAGTATGTACGATAGCCCCAAAACAGTAAAACGTTTAAAAAAGGGGATTAGAAACTCACCCGTAACGCTGAGTCTCAGTCCTTGCTCTAAAACTCGTCTGTCCCTGCTCGAATCCCAAACCTGACAAACGCGTGATCACATAATCAGAACACGTTCTAAACATACATTGTATAACGTATAAATAAGTAAACCCTAATACTTGGTCTTGACTACTCGCCCTTCTGGTTTACCGACCCTTATCTCCTAAGCTCGCACATCGGATCGTCCTTGACTCGCTTGGAAACCGAGTACCTGAACCGGTTCCTAAACATGCAAGCATGCACGTGGCTTTGCCATGCAAACCCTAATCGGGTGTGACCCGACTTCGTTCTTTTCCTCGTGCATCCCCGTGAACCACCACCGTGTGTCACTCTCTTACTACCATCACGTTCCCATCATCGTTCTTGCTATGAGAAACCTAACTGGGTCTCCTTTCATGTCGGAACACAACCACCACTAGCACCCCATTGCCCGCCGCCTTGTTCCACCACCACAATCGACTCCGGCAGCTGTTGGGCACCACCACTGCCGTCAAGCTACCCTAATATTGCCGTTGTTGGCCTGCCTTCACCGTCGAGCATTATACCTGTGGTTTCCACCGTGTTCCTTCGTTCGTCCACCGCCCCTGTCGCGTGTCACCACCAGCTACGTCTCCACTTCGGTCATCATTATTCACCTCCATGCAGCCACTACCGCCTCCTGTTGTCACACCCTGTCAAGCATCAAACCTTGTGACTGAGGCATAACACACTGGTTACCCTAATGTAAAGTCGGTAACAAACACCCTAACCGGGTGGGTTTGTCAGACACAATAGATCTATCAATGTTAACCGTTGGCTTGTACGGAGTTAATGATTGTACTAATGTCATGTATATGTAGTCTTAACTCATAGCATTCGAGCATAAAGCACATAACACATAATATCATATTATTGAATTGTAATTAAGTCTATGCAAAAAGGTTTCAAAAAGTAAATCACGTTTCACCCCAAAAGTATAAAATGAAAAAGGGGGCTATGTAAACTCACCTTGAATAATCGAGGGTCGAGCTTGTAACTCGTAGCAACAAGAGTTAAGGATGTCCTAAGTTGAATAAAATATGTTATTATAATGTAGAAACAGTCAACAGAAACAACAAGGGAACGATTTGGGATTTTTGGATTTTGGAATGGATGAGTGATCGAGGATGCGAATAGAGTTTGTAAATAATGTTTTATAAAGTTTATTTATAAAAGGAGGACATGTGTCGATAATAGGTATTATTTGCAAATAGAATAATATAATAAGTATCTTGGTACAATATTTACGTTTTTAAGACAATATCAAAGGTGTTTAAAACTAGGCATTAAAATGATCATCATTTCAAAATATTATATAAAATCTTATTTATAAGGATATCATTTGAGATAAATAAACTAGTTATGCAATCGTAATATTACTATTTATAAAATCCATACCATATTTTTTTTGTGAAAGTAATAACGTGATAGATATACTAATAAATAATTATTAGAATTAGTAACACTAATAAAATAATATGTCGTTTTAACGGTTTAGGTTTCTAACATAACTATAACCCTTTTGGATTAATAAAATTTATGACGTTACAAAATACGACTATTTTATAATTTTTAAAGCTATATATAAAATAATAGGATTTATGATAATAGAGTCATAAATAACATTCGTCATGCTCTTGAAACAGATAATACGAGTACTTTTAATAACGAGATTAGTACTATTTTATAAACAACGCTTATTTTTAATTATTAAAATAATAATGCTCATAGTGATAATTATACTATAAATTAAACTTTTGTTTTCATGTAAATCATAATATTTTATAAAGTAATTAGGCATATAAATGAACACTGTTTGGTTTGTGTGTGTAAAATCAATACAAAAAATGAAATAAAAAGAAACTGTTGCAAAGGCTCGAACTCGTGACCTTTCCTGTGTGAGGAAGGGTTTTAACCAGTTGGTCTAAAGTCATTTGTTTGTTAAATAATCCGGTACATAGACTTAAAACAACACCCCACGCTTCAACAGCTTCATTATCTAACCTCCCAGGTCACGAATCCAGTTTTCCCCCATTCAAACCCTAATCCCAAATCGATTACCACAACGACACAGAAATGATACGATTAAATGAGAGGTCGATGGATACCTGAAGTAAACGATTCGGAATAGAAGAAGTTAGCTCAGTCGACGATTGGAGAGGCTCTCCTCCTCACCGGCACCGATCGAAACGAGAGAGGAGAAAACAAAGGAAAAATCGAATTTGTGAATGGTCTTGAGTTGTAAATGAATCAGGTACATAAAGGACGTGTTTAGAGCGTGTTTTACAGCTAAAACCGAGCAAGATTTGTGGGATTAGTAGCTTGATTCGTGGGTTTTTGAAAAGAAATGACCGGGGTATAAATTCTTGTAATTAACGACCATTAAAGGATGATTAGAGGTGTAAAACGGTTGCGTGATTCAGGGGTTTCGTATCTGGATCAAAAATGGTAATGCTTTTGATTGAAATCAGAGGTTTTATTGAGATGAAAATTCGATTTTGACTTTTAGAAAGTCAATGTTCATGTTTCTAATATGCATGGTCCAAATTCCATCGTAAATGCACGATTCAATTAAGAGTTTGAATATGATAGATGTCGAATAAATTATGCGTCAATTCGATTGATTGGGAGTGTATTGAGTCATGTTTATGGTCTGGGTTCATGCACAAATAACCCACGCATGATTTGCTGTCAAAAACGCGTTTTAAATTCTTGGATTCTTTCCTGATTTAGCTTGGTTTGACTCATACGAGTCAAACTTGTTTGGATTCGAATTCGGCCACAGAATTAGTTAAATTGGTGTGTTAAAGGGACTGAAAAACTAATCGGGAATCCTCCAAGTATACAAGGCAAGTCCATTGCATTCGGGTTTGATTGAATCCAAGGCTAATTCGTAAGAAATTCGTTTATGTTTGACTTTAAAAAGTCAAAGGGGATGGTTAAAGATTCAAATTATTGAATAAGATTGATTTTAGGTGAAAGGGTTCAAATGCAAGGGTTGTGTATAGTTCAAAACAATGAGAGAGGGTTCAAATGTAATAAATGGGGGTTCAAACTAGTTTATTTAACTAGAAATTATATATATATACATATATATATATATATATATATATAAATTGATTTTTGTATAAAAAACTATAAAACCATAATCTTTCCCTTTTTAAACTTTAGAAAAACTAACTATATTCAAAATCTAAGATGTTAGTTATATATTTGCTAAACAAATATTCTTATGAGGTTTAATTAATAAAATCTGATACATGAATATATTTGCATACATACATATATATATATATAAATAAATAAACATATATATATATATACGCAAACATGTGTTTTAGAAATTTATATGTAACGCAAGGTTTAAAACATATTAAAAAAATTTATGGGACATAATGTGCTTGAGCAATATACATGATTTAAATGTGCGTTATTATTGAAATAGTTAAAATCAAATATAGCCGGAAAGTCATGGATGTTACACCTGCTACCCCGTAACCACCACCACAGCCAGCCAACCACCCCTCCTCCCCCGTCACTGGCCGTGGGCATGAAACCCAAACCCTAATCGGGTATTCCAAACCAAAATCAAACAAAATATGAACGGAGATTACCTTGGCTATGTGTGAACCCTTCGCCCGACACCACCGTGAAGACCTCTTCTCCTGCCTCCCGGCGTCCCCCTTTTTCTTTGTTGTCGTGCGCAAGCCTCCCTAGCCGAATGGCTAAGGGTTTGCACCCAAGGTGGTTTAAATACCACCCGCCAGTTACGTATCGGGTCCCTCCAAGTTCGTTAAACGCGTATATATCTCAACCTTTATAATCATGGCTAACCGGGTCCCCTAACTTTGATAAACCAAGCTCTACGCGAAACCGTTATAGTCGAAATTGTTTAAAAGAGATTTCGTTTCCTCGTTAACCCGGCCCGTTAGTTAACGGATTTCAAGGATGTTACAAGTCTACCCCCCTTAAAAAAGGATTCGTCCTCGAATCCTGCGTCGGTACAACCCAACACGACTTATCTATCTGTTCTTACTCGCACCCAAATCCATTTGGTGCCAAGCATTCACCTTCACATTACTCATTTTCATTATCTTGCCTTGCAATACAACCACCCTCCTTGGGGTCCAAAGAAGTCTTCTCCGTTTCTCGCTTTCAACTTTGGGACTTGTAGGTTTCACCTACACATTCCCTCATCTCTTGTCCTTCCGGCCATTAGCCAAAAGGCTGCATTTCCAACTATCGTGATCCTGGCACTTGCCAGAAGTTGCCATCCTTGATTGCCTTGAATATCAATCCTTTCACGAAGGTCTCGTTGTCATTGTCCTTGACAATACCTCGTCGCTCTTAATGTCCTTAACAATATTTCATATATCATCTCTAGTACCGTGTAGTACTGCACCGCCAGTTATCTGCTCACTTGTCACATTTCATTCTAAGTTACGGGCACAATTACCCCTTGTCTCTTGTATAATCTAAATGATTTCGTCACTTCGACAATCATCTCCCCAAATGGGCTTCTTGCCTGTCATGTCTAAGGACATTTGTCGTTCTTCCCTATTGAAGTCGTCATACTTCTCGCCTCACACCTTGATCACCATCCTGCGATGAGTTTTGAAACTCAAGCCCACTGCTTACCAATAAGGGTATTACTTCTACCCTTCTCTGATGATCTCCAGGAGCTTGTAAAAAGCTACATTGGCCACAAATTTCCTCTATAATAGTATCTCTTTACTTCATTACCATGCGATCACCGACCACATCTCATTAATAATTTACGAACACGAAGTCCGTCTGCTCACGAGCCTCAACTATTTTTCGTCTCGTCGAGGGAAAACATCCCCATTCATCTGGTATCTCACCTCGACTGAATCCTGCATATGGAACGTGTTCCATGAAGGTCCTTCGTCACTTTGTTAACTCCGTGCTGAAATCTCCAGCGTCATCACCTTGATCCCATCACAAACATTTCTGGTCGAGCGTCCACGTAAAGGCTTTCATCATCTACTCTCACATCTCCACCTATTAGCTTTGTGCTCCGAATTCCCGAGATATAAGCATAGGCATCTCATAAGATCACCTCACCGGTCGTTTAGAAAGATGTCAAAACTCCTCGCATTACCTCGATGAATCAACGTCGAGAAAATCGTCAAGATAGAAATACTATACTTGATCACACTTACCAACCATCCTAGGCACGACTAAGCGTGTACTACAAGGACACACACTGACACACATAACTACAGAACACACACTGTTCTACACAAGTACTAGTAACCCCAACTCTAAATACACATCACGTGCACACACACCACTACTAGATCTGAGTAAATCTACGTGCATACAATATGACCTCGTCATTTATGGACACACAAACTCATGAACCTTACCTCTTACTCACTGCAACGGTAGCCCCTATCACACGTCATCATATACTCATACAGAGTTTACTCGGTCATACCCATACGGGTCGTAACCATACTTCAAGAAGACACACTACTCAGTCTAGACACAAAACAACCCTAAACATTCATACACACAAGATATAAACTATCTTATTTCCCCACAGGATCTGGTCCTGAACAAGCATACCTAGACATAAGGTATGTAACTACAACTTTCCCACAGGACCTCGTCCTGAACATTTATACATACCAAAGGTGTATATTTATGATTTTCCACAAGACCTCGTCCTGAACAGTTACACCAGCTGCAACACACCCCTTACACTTCAAACATCCCTAAACATAACACATTGGTGACATTATCTTAAAACCGTAGACACACGCAAATAATTAAAATTCAGGTCTACACAGGTCTACTTATACAATCTAATCAACCAAGTTCTAGCATCACATCGAAGATTACATTTAGTATGAACTCACTTTGTTCAAAAGGTAATCACACAATCACACATAAGTAACACTGCACCACCAATAGCAAGCTATCACACATGTAACTATCATTAACTATGTTTTAAACCATCCTCATAGTAAGACTCACTGTCAAGGTCAAAATCAAGTAAATTGAAAAACCAAGAACAAGTGTTTCGCCACAAAAGTGCCTGACGGCCACTACTCAAAATACTCTAGTCCTCTCGTGGTAACCACCACTACTCTAATCACTGAACAAGTCAATGTTATCACCCACTTGTTCTTTGTCATCAGATTCCTCCAGCCATCAGTTTCCCAATCCCGAATCTTGCCTCGGAGGCTGATGCCTAACCGCAAATGCGTTCCTTCCTCGCCAACCACTTCTCCTCTAGAAGGAGCTACTAAGTCCGCTCCTCATAACTGCCTTGGTAGTACTGGGAGCATTAGGCGCCGGAAGTGCCAAGATCACCTCCTGTGCTGGTAGCTCCCGCTCATCTTCAGCCGCCGATGGAATCACCATCAAAGGAACAGGTTCTAAGATCCGTCTTCTCCAAAACAAAATTGTACGAACATAAGCCGCACATCTAGCTCTTCGTTCTGTCAACCTACTGATGAGAGCTCCCCACCTAATCCATCTAGTCTGAATCTTCATGGCCATCAATACAGGCACAAGATAGAACGTTGGAGTGATTACTATGGGCACCAAATTCAGAATATGAGAGTAATCATAGACTGCCAAATCAAGGTGATCAAATGCACTTTGGTGGTCCACATTACTGCTCGGATTCTAAACCTTCCCCATCATATTCACACTACCTTTCTATCTTTCACACGCCCCGGATGCACATGCATCCCACACAACTCACATATCACCACAAAATAATCTAGCAAGTCATCATATATATCACAATTTCACACTGTAAGGCCCCAAACCAGGCACCCTACAGTTGGTTCTCATAACGGGTTATTCCCTTGAAAATACTCAATTTAGACATATTAAACTACATCGGAAGTCTTTCTAAAAACATTAATTAGTATTTAATGTCATTAAGTTACCTCACGAATGTTTGCACACCAATCTGAGTAGCACCGCTCCCAAGCCAAGATACGCCAACGCAACGCTTACCTACAAAACAATCTATCGTACACACAAAGTCAGCTACGCTGAGTGAGTTCTAATATTTAGTTTAATTAAAAGACAACTCGTCTCAAAAGTTATTTGAACTTTACTCAGGACCCACGGTCCTTACAAACTAGGTCCACAGTTCATTAACAAATAGATAACCCATGTTATCATACGATATCCCATAATAGTTCATTACCCAAGACTTATCCCATTATAATAATAATAATCCCGCAGTGTCATCGACATAGGTCAAACTTACTACACTAATAAGTCATGCTCAAGTACACGTATTAACTCGACACTTGGTTAACACAACAAATCCCTAGACATCAACTTAATTAGCCTTGACCAAGGCTCTTACAAATCAACTGACATAACAGTTGTAAGCACCACCTCACAATCCTGACACAACGGTCAATCTAACTCTACTCAACACATTAATACTATCTCATGCATAATAGATATAACTCAACACTTGTATACCATTTAACAAATATATACATGCACACAAACACATACTTCATCACTGTACCCTCGTCATTTATGGACACACAAACTCCTGAACCTTACCTCTTACTCACTGCAACGGTAGCCCCTGTCACACGTCATCATATACTCATATAGAGTTTACTCTGTCATACCCATACGGGTCGTAACCATACTTCAAGAAGACACACTACTCAGTCTAGACACAAAACAACCTTAAACATTCATACACACAAGATATAAACTATCTTATTTTCCCACAGGATCTGGTCCTGAACAAGCATACCTAGACATAAGGTATGTAACTACAACTTTCCCACAGGACCTCGTCCTGAACATTTATACATACCAAAGGTGTATATTTATGATTTTCCACAGGACCTCGTCCTGAACAGTTACACCAGGTGCAACACACCCCTTACACTTCAAACATACCTAAACATAACACATTGGTGACATTATCTTAAAACCGTAGACACACGCAAATAATCAAAATTCAGGTCTACACAGGTCTACTCATACAGTCTAATCAACCAAGTTCTAGCATCACATCGAAGATTACATTTAGTATGAACTCACTTTGTTCAAAAGGTGATCACACAATCACACATAAGTAACACTGCACCACCAATAGCAAGCTATCACACATGTAACTATCATTAACTATGTTTTAAACCATCCTCATAGTAAGACTCACTGTTAAGGTCAAAATCAAGTAAATTGAAAAACCAAGAACAAGTGTTTCGCCACAAAAGTGCCTGACGGCCACTACTCAAAATACTCTAGTCCTCTCGTGGTAACCACCACTGCTCTAATCACTGAACAAGTCAAAGTTATCACCCACTTGTTCTTTGTCGTCAGATTCCTCCAGCCATCAGTTTCCCGATCCCGAATCTTGCATCGGAGGCTGATGCCTAACCGCAAATGCATTCCTTCCTCGCCAACCACTTCTCCTCTAGAAGGAGCTACTAAGTCCACTCCTCATAAGTGCCTTGGTAGTACTGGGAGCATTAGGCGCCGGAAGTGCCAAGATCACCTCCTGTGCTGGGAGCTCCCGCTCATGTTCAGCCGCCGATGGAACCACCGTCAAAGGAACAGGTTCTAAGATCCGTCTTCTCCAAAAGATAACTGTACGAACAGCAGCCGCACATCTAGCTCTCCGTTCTGTCAACCTACTGATGAGAGCTCCCCACCTAATCCATCTAGACTGAATCGTCATGGCCATCAATACCGGCACAAGATAGAACGTTGGAGTGATTACTATGGGCATCAAATTCAGAATATGAGAGTAATCATAGACTGCCAAATCACGGTGATCAAATGCAATTTGGTGGTCCACATTACTGCTCGGATTCTAAACCTTCCCCATCATATTCACACTACCTTTCTATCTTTCACACGCCCCGGATGCACATGCATCCCACACAACTCACATATCACCACAAAATAATCTAGCAAGTCATCATATATATCACAATTTCACACTGTAAGGCCCCAAACCAGGCGCCCTACATTTGGTTCTCATAACGGGTTATTCCTTTGAAAATACTCATTTTAGACCTATTATACTACATCAGAAGTCTTTCTAAAAACATTAATTAGTATTTAATGTCATTATGTTACCTCACGAATGTTTGCACACCAATCCGAGTAGCACCGCTCCCAAGCCAAGATATGCCAATGCAACGCTTACCTACAAAACAATCTATCGTACACACAAAGGCAGCTACGCTGAGTGAGTTCTAATAGTTTAGTTTAATTAAAAGCTAACTCGTCTCAAAAGTTATTTGAACTTTACTCAGGACCCACGGTCCTTACAAAGTAGGTCCACAATTCATTAACAAATAGATAACCCTTTTTATCACATTATATCCCATAATAATTCATTACCCAAGACTTATCTCATAATAATAATAATCCCGCAGTCTCATCGACATAGGTCGAACTTACTACATTAATAAGTCATGCTCAAGTACACGTATTAACTCGACACTTGGTTAACACAACAAATCCCTAGACATCAACTTACTCAGCCTTGACCAAGGCTCTTACAAATCAACTGACATAACAGTTGTAAGCACCACCTGACAATTCTGACACAACGGTCAATCTAACTCTGCTCAACACATTAATACTATCTCATGCATAATAGATATAACTCAACACTTGTATGCTATTTAACAAATATATATATGCACACAAACACATACTTCATCACTGTACCCTCGTCAGGGTTATCCCCGCTGGGATACTCGTCCTAAGCTCAGCTCCACCCTTGTTACAGGGCCCCGCCGCTAAACATAGCGACACACTCGTCATCTATGATGACTACCCAACCACCACACGGTGACTATATCGTCTACCATACGGTGACTGACACATCACACGTACAATGATGACCCCGAAGGACTCCGTCTTCCACATCACTATTAGCCGTATACACGAAAAACAATGCAAGCACACAAAGCAACACATATTTACACATGACACTACCTGGACATGTACTATGACTTACCACCATTTACGGATCACTTACGGGTGTAATCCAACGTTTACTTAGACGTATCCTCATAACGTCTAGATACGTTACCCAACTTTTTCCGAATAGGATGTTATAAGACACACAAACACCATACTGACTTCTAGCCCATACATACTATGGACACCACATAGACTCATGCAAACACGATACCCGTCGTCTCACGAGGACAACGACACAATACACAGAACATCAAGCACACAACGCATGACATCATACTAGCACCTACTTGACTCGTTAATGAACCACGTACGGGTTCCCATGCTAACTCTCCTTATATAACCATCACAAGTTTAGCTAAATTCCCGACTCGCCCGACTAACTCATAAGGTGACACACCCAGATCATCACATTCTTGTTCACCCACCGTAAGGACCCCATAACGACCCTTAGCTTCATTATTACATAACGATCTCATAAAACACTTCAAGTTTAAATCATACCTCGTAATACGTTCGTATGATAAAACATGTGAGTATGTATGATATCCCCAAAACAGTAAAAGGTTTGAAGATCCCTCACAAGTACTGCAACGTCTCCTCGAACGAGCCCGAACTTATTAACGTATGATCACACAGTCAGAGTATGCCCTACACATGTGTCAATTACGTAAGAGTATAATTATTCCTGATACTCGTCCCATCCACACGTCCTTTCATCCCTGTAAAAACTCTAATCCACGTAACCATCCAAACCGGGTTATCCTAGACCCGTTAGTACCCGTATACCCGGACCTTGGTTACAAGCAATGCATGCATGTGCCCATGCAAATCCATACCCCACGAGCATACACGTACTCAAACCGGGTTCCATACCCGCATGCACGCCATGCAACGATTACAACCCTAACCGGCGTTTCTCCGGTTTTCCTTCTCCACCGTGCACCATCACCACCTCATAACCATTGTCTCCCTCGCCGTGTAACCCTAGCCGAGCATAACCATGCACCATCACCGTGCCATCGGGTTCAGTATGTACCGTAGCCATCGCCGGGCACCACTATCTTTTTACTCCCACGTCCGCCGCCGCGAACCACCACCACAGCCGACTCCCGTGAGTCTCCTGCACCGTCCCTATGGCCGCCTCCGTTTCTAGGGGTAGCCGAAGCCACCACCACCTTCTCCGTCGTCCTTCTTTCTCTCGGCCAATGGCCTCCTGGTCACCCCGCCAACACCATCGGGCCACCGCCCTAGCACGGGTCACCACCATATCACGCTGCTACCACCACCACCAACGGCCTCCACCTTGTCTTCGCCTTCCCTGCCGTTCACGGCCAAACACACAAACCATAACCGGGTTTTCCTACTACTTGAATAAAAATAAGCATTCAAAGAGCATATGAGGATTACCGTGGCTCGATGTGAAGTATTCGCTTGAAACCGGCGTGAACCCTTCTCCTCCGATCGTCCTTCCCTCTCCTTTCTCCCTGGTTGCCGTCGCAAACCCTTTAGCCGAATGGCTTAGGGTTGCGCATAATAGTGGCTTTTAAATGGCCACTATTTTCATTTCCGGTCCCTGCGCTTCCATCTCTTTCGTTCAGATTCCGAATCGTTCTCATTTTTGGTCAACTAGGTCCTCGTGATATCCATTATTGCGCGTTTTGGGTTGAACTGATTATTAAAATGCTAACCGGACCCTTTTTACTCCCGTTATACCACGTTTCACGGACCAACCTACCAACGACTTCATTCACTCTTGATTTGGGTTACCCATTAACCCGAACCGTAGACTTATAGATTTCCAGGATGTTACAAGTCTACCCCCCTTAAAAGAGGATTCGTCCTCGAATCCTGTGTCAGCACAAACCAACACAACATATTCTTGTGCACCCAATTAATTCAGGGCCAACATTTACCTTGACACTGCCTCGTTACTCTTACCGTTATTAACAACACGTATGTACAATTCCTGGTACTAGGTAACACAACACTACCAATTGTTCGCTTTCAACTTTGGGATTTGTAGATTTCACCTACTCATTCCTTTATCTCTGGTCCCTTGGCTAAACGACTGCATCTGCCACTATTTCTATACCAGCTCACAGTACAGTTGCTTTTGTCCCTCGTATACTCCTAATGATCTCATCATTCCGACGGTCATCCTCCCAAGTAGGTTCCATACCTTGATCGTCATCCTGTGATGAATTTCCAAACTCAAGTCCACAGTCTACCCATAAGGGTATTACTTCTTCTCTTCTATGATAATCTCAAGGAGCTTGTGCAAAGATACACTGGTCCCTACCAAATTCCTCTACCATGGTATCTCGTTACTTCAATATCACGCGTTCAATACGCCCCTTAAGTTTGCACATACACCCAACACTAGGGTCATCTTTACCAGCTCTCGATGTTTCTTTAAACTTACTTATCATCGTCATGTCTGCTTCAACAACCAAACATTTGCTTCACTTGAATATTCCATAGGAATTCACTTTAAACTAACCATATGTTTACCAGCGTAGGCATCTCCTTTCCAGTCACTTATGTGCAATCTTGCACTAACCCCTCCTAAGTTTCACCATTCTCTATGTTGCTCTACCATTACCATGTGATCCCCGGCCGCATCTCATTTAACATGAACGAACATGAAGTTCATCTGCTCACAAGCCTCAGTTAGTCGTCGTCTCGTCCAGGGAAAAGCATCCCTATATCTCTGGTGTCTCACCTCGACTGAATTCCTCATATGGAACGTGCTCCATGAAGGTCCTTCATCACCTTGTTTACTTCGTGCTGAAATCTTCGGCGTCATCACTTTAATCTCATCATGGATATCTCTGGTTCAGCGTCTACGTAACCACTTTCATCACTAACTCCTCAACTCCGCCCATTGGCTTCGTGCTCCGAATTCTCGAGATATAAGCATAGGCATCTCATAAGAGCACCTCACCGGTCACCTAGAAGACGTCAAAACTCTTCGCACCACCTCGATGTTACAACGTCAAGAAAATCGTCAAGATAGAAATACTATACTTGAGCATACTGACCACCCGTCCTATGCACGACTAAGCGTGTACTACAAGGACACACACCGACACACATAACTACAGTACACGCAATGCTATACCCCTGTACTAGTAACTCCAAACTCTAAACACACATCATGTGCACACACACAACTGCTAGATCTGAGTAAATCTACGTGCATACAATATGACCTCATCATTTATAGACACACAAACTCCTGAACCTTACTTCTTACTCACTACAACGGTAGCCCCTGCCACACGTCATCATATACTCATACAGAGTTTACTCTGTCGTACCTATACGGGTCGTACCCATACTTCAAGACGACACACTACTCAATCTAGACACAAAAAATCAGTCTAAACATTCATACACACAAGATATAAAATATATTACTTCCCCACAGGATCTGGTCCAGAACTTGTATACCTAGACATAAGGTATGTAACTACAATTTCCCACACGACCTCGTCCTGAACATTTATACATACTAAAGATGTATATTTAAGATTTCCCACAGGACTTCGTCCTGAAAAACTACACCAGGTGCAACACACCCCTTACACTTCAAACATCACCTAAACCTAACACATATGTGACAATATCTTAAGACCGTAGACACACACAAATAATCAAAACTCAGGTCTACACAGGTCTACTAATACAGTCTGATCAACCGAGCTCTAGCATCACATCAAAGATTACATTTAGTATGAACTCACGTTGTTCAAAAGGTAATCATATAATCACACATAATTTACACTGCACCACTAATAGCAAGCTATCATACATGCAACTAATGTTAACTACGTTTCAAACCATCCCATGGTAAGATTCACTGTCAAGTTTAAAATCAAGAAATTGAAAACCAAGAACAAGTATTTCGTCACAAAAGTGCCTGACGGCCACTACTCAAAATACTCAAGTCCTCTCGTGGTAACCACCACTTCTCTAATCACTGAACAAGTCAAAGTTATCACCCACTTGTTCCTCGTCGTCAAATTTTTCCAGCCATCCGTTTCCCGATTCGGTGTTGTGTCTCGAAGGCTGACTTCTAACTGTAAATGCATTTCTTCCTCTCCAACCACCTCTCCTGTAAAAGGAGCTACAGAGTCCTCCTCGCATAGTTGCCCTGGAATTACTGGGAGCATTAGGCGTCGGAAGCGCCAAGATCACTTCCTGTGCTGGTAGCTCCTACTCATCCTCAGCCGCCGGTGGAACCACCGTCAAAGGAACAGGTGCTAAGATCCGTCTTCTCCCAAAGATAACCGTACGAACAGCAGCCGCACGTCTCGCCCGCCGATTCTGTCAACCTCATGATAAGAGCTCCCCGCCTAATCCATCTAGTCTGAATCATCCTCACTATTGGTACCTGCACAAGATAGAACGTTAGAGTGATTACTATGGCGTCAAATTCAGAATATTAGAGTAATCATAGACTGCCAAATTACGATGATCAAATGCAATTTGGTGGCCACATTACTGCTCGGATTCTAAACTTTCCCCATCGTATTCACACTTGCTTTCTATCTTTCACACACCCCGAATGCACATGCATCTGACACAACTCACATAGCACCACATAATAATCTAGTAAGTCATCATCTTTATCACAATTTCACACCATTCAAGGTTACACACCAAATTACTAAATCATATCGACACACCAAACTATCACATAGTTACAATTAATGCTACTCCGCATTACTCAACTCACATCATAGTCTCATTTAATCACACAACTTCACGTAGTTCTACATACTACTATAGCACATAGCACACATCATGATCCCACATGGAACCATAAGTCACTTACTTACACCAATCACTTTACCTAGTGTAACACTACACAAACGGTAAATAATAATTACTGCTCAACTCGAAAGATGTACCTATTGGCTCGCGGTTACTCGTGGTGGCATTCGTTTCACCCTCGTCCCATTTTCAGTTTAAGTAAGGCATTTTATTTGTTATAAAAACACCAATTTTCTCTTAAACCATGACTCTGATACCAACTTGTAAGGCCCCAAACCAGGCACCCTACAGTTGGTTCTCATAACGGGTTATTCCTTTGAAAATACTCATTTTAGACATATTAAACTACAGCGGAAGTATTTCTAAAAACATTAATTAGTATTTAATGTCATTAAGTTACCTCACGAATACTTGCACACCAATCCAAGTAGCACCGCTCCCAAGCCAAGATACGTCAACGCAACGCTTACCTACAAAACAATCTATCGTACACACAAAGTCAGCTACGCTGAGTGAGTTCTAATAGTTTAGTTTAATTAAAAGCCAACTCTTCTCAAAAGTTTTTTGAACTTTACTCAAGACCCACGGTCCTTACAAAGTAGGTCCATAATTCATTAACAAATAGATAACCCATGTTATCATACGATATCCCATAATAGTTCATTACCCAAGACTTATCCCATTATAATAATAATAATCCCGCAGTGTCATCGACATAGGTCAAACTTACTACACTAATAAGTCATGCTCAAGTACACGTATTAACTCGACACTTGGTTAACACAACAAATCCCTAGACATCAACTTAATTAGCCTTGACCAAGGCTCTTGCAAATCAACTGACATATCAGTTGTAAGCACCACATCACAATCCTTACACAACGGTCAATCTAACTCTACTCACCACATTAATACTATCTTATGCAGAATAGATATAACTCAACACTTGTATGCAATTTAACAAATATATATGCACACAAACGCATACCTCATCACTGTACCCTCGTCAGGGTTATCCCCGTCGGGATACTCGTCCTAAGTTCAGCTCCACCCTTGTTACTGGGCCCCGCCGTTAAACATACTGATACACTCGTCATCTATGATGACTACCCAGCCACCACATGTTGACTATATCATCTACCATACTGTAACTGACACATCACACGTACAATGATAACCCCGAAGGACTCCGTCCTCCACATCACTATTAGTCGTATACACGGACAACAATGCAAGCACACAAAGCAACGCATATATACACATGACACTACCTAGACATGTACTATGACTCACCACCATTTACAGATCACTTACGTGTGTAATCCAACACTTACTTAGATGTATCCTCATAACGTCTAGACACGTTACCCAACTCTTTTCGAATAGGAAGTTATAAGACACACAAACACCATACTGACTTTTTGCCCATACATACTATGGACACCACATAGACTCATGCAAACACGATACCAGTCGTGTCATGAGGACAACGACACAATACACACAGCATCAAGCACACGACGCATAACAGCATACTAGCACCTACTTGACTCGTTAATGAACCACGTACGGGTTCCCATGCTAACTCTCCTTATATAACCATCACAGGTTTAGCTAAATTCCTGACTCGCCCCAACTAACTCATAAGGTGACATACCCAGATCATCACACTCTTGTTCACCCACCCTAAGGACCCCATAATGACCCTTAGCTTCATTATTACATAACGATCTCATAAAACACTTCAAGTTTAAATCATAACTCGTAATACGTTCGTATGATAAAACATGTGAGTATGTACGATAGCCTTAAAGCAGTAAAACGTTTAAAAGAGGGGATTAGAAACTCACATGTTTGAAGATCCCTCACAAGTACTGCAACGTCTCCTCGAACGAGCCCAAACCTGTTAACGTATGATCACAAAATCAAAGTATGCCCTACACCTGTGTCAATTACGTAAGAGTATAATTATTCCCGATACTCGTCCTATCCGCACGTCCTTTCATCCCTGCAAAAACCCTAATCCATGTAACCGTCCAAACCGGGTTATCCTAGACCCGTTAGTACCCGTATACCCGGACCTTGGTTACATGCAATGCATGCATGTGCCCATGCAAACCCAAAACCCATGAGCATACACATACTCGAACCAGGTTCCATACCCGCATGCACCTGATGCAACGATTACAACCCTAACCGGCGTTTCTCTAGTTTTCCTTCTCCACCGTGCACCATCACCACCTCATAACCATTGTCTCCCTCGCCGTGTAACCCTAGCCGAGCATAACCATGCACCATCACCGTGCCATCGGGTTCAGTATGTACCGTAGCCATCGCCGGGCACCACTATCATTTTACTCCCACGTCCGCCGCCGTGAACCACCACCACAGCCGACTCCCGTGAGTCTCCTGCACCGTCCCTATGGCCGCCTTCGTTTCTAGGGGTAGCCGAAGCCACCACCACCTTCTCCGTCGTCCTTCTTTCTCTCGGCCAATGGCCTCCTCGTCACCCCGCCAACACCATCGGGCTACCGCACTAGCTCGGGTCACCACCATATCATGCTGCTACCACCACCACCAACGGCCTCCTCCTCGTCTCCGCCTTC
The DNA here is from genome assembly GCA_023525975.1 of Smallanthus sonchifolius. Lineage (NCBI taxonomy): Eukaryota > Viridiplantae > Streptophyta > Magnoliopsida > Asterales > Asteraceae > Smallanthus > Smallanthus sonchifolius. Next base: position 82,972,100 of record CM042026.1, on the reverse strand, counting down.
CCTGTCGTTCACGGCCAAACACACAAACCCTAACCGGGTTTTCCTACTACTTGCATAAACATAAGCATTCAAAGAGTATATGAGGATTACCGTGGCTCGATGTGAAGTATTCGCTCGAAACCAGCGTGAACCCTTCTCCTCTGATCGTCCTTCCCTCTCCTTTCTTCCTGGTTACCGTCGCAAGAACCTTAGCCGAATGGCTTAGGGTTGCACATAATAGTGGCTTTTAAATGGCCACTATTTTCGTTTCTGGTCCCTGCTCTTCTATCTCATTTGTTCTGATCCCGAACTGTTCTCCTTTTTGGCCAACCAGGTCCTCGTGATATCCATTATCTCTCGTTTTGGGTTGAACTGATTATTAAACTGCTAAGCGGACCCTTTTTACTCCCGTTATACCACGTTTCACGGACCAGCCTACCAAAGGCTTCATTCATTCTTGATTCGGGTTACCCATTAACTCGAACCGTAGACTTATAGATTTCCGGCATGTTACACACACCATCCAAGGTTACACACAAAATTATTAAATCATATCGACACACGAAACTATCTCACATAATTACAATTAATGCTACTCAGTATTACTCAATTCACATCGTAGTCTCATTTAATCATACCACACAACTTAACGTAGTTCTACATACTACTCTAGCACATAGCACAAATCATGATCCCACACAGAACCATAAATCACTTACTCACACCAATCGTTTTACCTAGTGTAAAACCACACAAATGGTAAATAATAATTACTGCTCAACTCGAAAGACGTACCTCTTCGCTCGCGGTTACACGTGGTGGCATTCGTTTCACCCTCATCCCATTTTCAGTTTAAGTTAAGGCATTTTATTTGTTTAAAAACACCGGTTTTCTCTTAAACCTCGGCTCTGATACCAACTTGTAAGGCCCCTAAACTGGGCACCCTACAGTTGGATCTCATCACTAGGTAAACTCATTAAAACATTTAATTTTCATTTAATTAAAAAGCGGAAGTCTTTCTCAAAACAAGGTTATCTTTATTACTCGTTAACTTTCATAATATTCCCTGTCGAATGCATGCACACCAACCCGAGTAGCCCGCTCCCAAGCCAAGATACCTCATCTAGCAGACTTACCTGCAAAACAATCTAACGTACATACAAAGTCAGCTATGTTGAGTGAGTTCTAATAGTTTAACTAACAAAAGTCAACTCGTCTCATTTAATATTTATTTCCACTTAAGGCCCTCTCGTCCTTAAAAAATAGTTTTATAACTTTTTCTCATATTGATAACCAAATTATCTTACCATCTTCCGAGGGATTCACCACCCCAAACTCACCCCGCCAATTATACTTAATAAATCTCTCCGACATGGATCGAGCTTACTACTCAGATAGCACACAATTTACCATATATATCAACCATACACTAGTTAACTCAACAAACCTCTAGACACTGGCTTAACCAGCCCCGACGAAGACCCTTACAAATCAACTGACACAACAGTTGTACACGATGTACTCGTCCCGACACAACGATCAATCTAACTCGACAAACCACATTGATTCCATCTATTTATCACACCAATATCATCTCGTACACAATTAATGTAACTCATCACTTGCATGCAATTTAACACACACACACACACACATATATATATATATATATATATATATGTGTGTGTGTGTGTGTGCATATAAACACATACCTCATCACTGCACCCTCGTCAGGGTTATCCCCGTCGAGATGCTCGCCATGAGCTCACCTACACCCTTGTTATAGGGACCCGCCACTAAACATAGTGACACACTAGTCATCAATGATGACTACCCAGCCACCCATACAGTGACTATATTATTTACCAAACGTTGACTGACACCTCACCAGATGATGACTGCCAGATCACACGTACAATGATGACCCTGAAGGACCCCGTCCTCCACACCATTGTTGACCGTATACACGGGCAACAATGCAAGCACACAAAGCAACACATATATACACATGACACTACCTGGACATGTACTATGACTCACCACCCTTTCACGGATCACTTACGTGTGTAATAAAACACCTACTTTAGACGTATCCTCTTAACGTCTAGCCACATTACTCATCTTTTTAAGAATAGGTAATTATACAACACACAATCCCCATACTGACTTCTAGTCCGTATATACCATGGACACCACATGAACCCATGCACACACGATACCCGTCGTGTCACGAGTACAATGACACAATACACACAACATCAAACACATGACGCATAACAACATACTAACATCTACCCGACTCTTTAATGAACCACGTATGGGTTCGCATGCTAACTATCCTTATATGACCATTAAAGGATTAACTAAATTCCTGACTCATCCCGACTAACTCATAAGATGACACACACAGATCATCACAACTCTTGTTCACCCATTCTAGGGATCCCATAACGACCCTTAGCTTCATTATTACATTAACGACCTCATAAAACACTTCGTGTTTAAATCATAACTCATAATACGTTCGTTTAATAAAACATGCTAGTATGTACGATAGCCCAAAACAGTAAAACATTTAAAAGAGGGGATTAGAAACTCACCCGTAACGTTGAGTCTCAGTCCTTGCACTGCAACTCGTCCGTCCCCGCTCGAATCCCAAACCTGACAAACACGTGATCACATGATCAGAACACGTTCTAAACATACATTGTATAACGTATAAATAAGTAAACCCTAATACTTGGTCTTGACTACTCGCCCTTCTGGTTTACCAAACCCTTATCTCCTAAGCTCGCACATCGGATCGTCCTTGACTCGCTTGGAAACCGAGTACCCGAACCGGTTCCTAAACATGCATGCATGCACGTGGCTTTGCCATGCAAACCCTAATCGGGTGTGACCTGACTCCGTTCTTTTCCTCGTGCATCCCCGTGAACCACCACCGTGTGTCACTATCCTACCACCATCACGTTCCTATCATCTTTCTTGCTACGAGAAACCTAATCGGGTCTCCTTTCATGTCGGAAGACAACTACCACTAGCACCCCGTTGCCCGCCGCCGTGTTCCACCACCATAGTCGACTCCGGCAGCCACCGGGCACAACCACTGCTGTCAAGCCACCACTACGATTTCCGCTGTTGGCCTGCCTTCATCGTTGAGCATCATACCTGCGGTTTCCGCCGTGTTCCTTCGTTCGTCCGCCGCCCCCGTCGTGCGTCACCACCAGCTACGTTTCCACTTCGGTCACCATTGTTCACCTCCACGTAGCCACTGCCGCCTCCTGCTACCCCGTAACCACCACCACAACCAGCCAACCACCCCTCCTCCTCCATCACCGGTCGTGGGCATGAAACCCAAACCCTAATCGGGTATTCCAAACCAAACTCAAACAAAATATGAAAACAAATATGAACGGAGATTACCTTGGCTATGTGTGAACCCTCCGCCCGACACCACCGTGAAGACCTCCTTCTCCTGCCTCCCGACGTCCCCCTTTTTTTGCTGCTGTGCGCAAGCTTCTTAAGCCGAATGGCTTAGGGTTTGCGCCTAAGGTGGTTTAAATACCACCCGCCAGTTACGTATCGGGTCCCTCCAAGTTCGTTAAACACGTATCTATCTCAACCTTTATAATCACGGCTGACTGGGTCCCCTAACTTTGGTAAACCAAGCTCTACGCGAAACCGTTATAGTCAAAATTGTTTAAAAGAGATTCCGTTTCCTCATTAACCCGACCCGTTAGTTAGCGGATTTCTGGGATGTTACATTACCTTTATATGGGCCTTTGTGGCTGGCCAACTGTTGTACAACTGGGTGGATGAGGGGTGACGACGGTTACCATGGGATTACCGGGATCCCTAAGGAAGGTATTATTCCCCGCGAGGGAACAGTGCCTAAGATACAGCCTACAGGTACGTGCTATCCTTGTGATGTCGTGCCTAAGGTTCTGGTGTCGAAGGGCTTTGAGGTGTCGGGCCCTAGGTTTCTCCGCATACAGGTAATGTACGGTGTTGAAGGGCCTGGTGACGGTGAGCCTCGGGGTTTCTCCGCCACTATGCGATGTATGAAATTGACGGTTACGAGAAGGCTCAGATTCGGTCTATTGTTGACTTATGTGTTATGTTATGTTATTGCATGTTTACGTACGCTTTTATTAATGAAGTTGAAGGTTATGTTTTTGGCAAAATGTTTGAAGTTACTGTTTTATGTAAAAGCTAGAACTCACTAGCGTAGCTGACTTTTAGTATGCACATTCAGGTTAAGGACAGGTAGTGATGATGGACGGTGATGCTGCGCGACGAGATGAGTTACCCGGATGATACGAAGACTGGCATTTGGTTATGACTTTTGATTATATTACGTTTACGATTATGTTTTGGATATGTTGAGACAAGATTATGTTTTCATGATGACTGAACATGGTTGCATTATGTGTTGAATGAAAGTTTTTCGTTGCATTATTTGATATTCAAGTTTAAGAACTGTATGTTTATGAGTAAATCCAACAAGTGACGCCTCCCAGGTTTGGGGACTTACACTCCAATTTCGCTTCAAGCTAGTTTCGTTCGCCCTCCATTCCCTTCTTTTTCTTGTTTATTCCTTTTTAATCCCCTATCGAGTCCCGTTTATTCAATCGTTATTTTATTAAATATTTTGGGATGTCACAAGCTATACTTTTACATAACATACCCACAATTTTTTTGTTTTTTTTTGTTTTTCTATTATAACATTTTAAATTTAATGTTTTATAAAATTCCGAATATACCGTTACGACAAACTTATTTTTATGTATGTTTCGATGTAAGTTTCATTCAAAACGGAGTTATGCTTCATAATGTACAAGTCACAAGGTAGCGGGTTTAATATTACTTGACATTTTAATTTAGTAAGCGAAACACGTCTATTCAACACGTTTAAATTAGCTTCAAATTGCTATCCACACGTCACATATGGTCGGCTCGTACACGACGACGGCAGTTATTTCCCGCGCCTATATTCGCGTCACTCCGTCAAACGTCGACAGCTGTCATTATCACTCCCCCGTTTGTTATGAAACTACTCTCCCCCTTTTCGTTAACCCTAATTCACTCCCACAATCAATCACCCTTTCTCCATGATTCTAACTTCTCAATTCCACACGCATGTTTGTTGCCACTTCAAAACCCCTATTTTCGCCCTCAATTTCACTCCATCCTCCCTAGAGTTTCGATCGGCGGTGAACACATGGATTTGGTTCGGAAATTGGGGAGCAAGTGCTGTGTTGTTCAATCCAAGAAGACGAATCAGAAATTGGAAGTTATTGAGTCGGATGATAATGTTGTTAGTGGTGAAGATGTGTTTGATTCGGCGTCTGCCGGAGCCGAGGTTCCGCCGGATCATCTCGTAATCATGGTTAATGGCATCATCGGCAGGTAATTTCATCACAGTTTGTTTCGATTTTTGAGTTGATTCAACATCAATCATCATGATCCATTAGTATTATATAAAGATAAGTTAATTTCGTATTGTTTTTTAATAAGTAATTAGTTTAATTAATTTAATAGCAAATTGGATTTAAATATCCAAACTATCATCTATCGGTCGATAATAATCCATTATAACATTTTGACCTAATCATAGATTTACACTCTTTTTCGTTATTACGTTTCTCCATTTCATTCAAAATCATCATTTGAGTGAAAACAAGTGTAAATCTATAATAATTATGCTACTGAGACTGCGCTTGACAAAAAAAATGAAAGTTAGGACCGTCACAGGCCAAATTGTTAGTATGAATTATTATCGGCTAATGGATCATAGTTGGATTATTAATATACAATCAACCTCTAAAGTATTGTACAAAGATTAAGGTGGAGGGGTCGAGCTCGGGTTGGGGCGGGTAATACGGCAACACCGCAGCATGGGCGACGAGTTGGGGGACGGGTTAGGGACGCGGGTTCGCGAAGCCGTGGATTAAACATAATAAAGATTTGGTTGAAAAGCATGTTTGGGTTCGGGTTCATTCGGGAACACCACCGCGACCCATTCGGGTAGTTTAGGGTAAAAATGACGTGGCATGGCGTTTTTGATTGGCTAATCCTTAGGGTACTTAGAGGTTGAAGGGGTTCCACCCTTAATTGTGTTAGTATATAAAATTTGGAGTTGAGACTTTGAAACATACGGTTGAGAAAAAAACTTGTGAAGTACTATATATATAATATATAACCAAATTTCTCATTTGTTCCATTTTAGTCACTTAATTTTTTTTTGTATTATTAAAGTCACTCGCTATTACAACCTTGCACAATTACTAGGTTAACGTGTTACTTTTTATTTTGATTTTATTTTAATTTTTATGGATACGGTGAAAACGTTGGTTTACTCTTTTTGGATTTCATTTTCACCATATCCATATAATGAAACAAAAAAAAAGTAACGTGTAACCTGATAATTACGCAAGTTTGGAACAACATGTGTTACTTGAGTGACTTTAACAAGACAAGAAACGTCTGAGTGACTAAAATGGAACATATGGGAAATTTCGTTACTATCTGTGAAGTTTTCCCAAGAAGAAAATTATATAAATTTATGTATATTATTGTAAGATTATTAGCATCGTAAAAGCTTCTATTGGAATTATCCAGTGCTGCAGATTGGAGATATGCTGCTAAGCAGTTTGTGAAGAGACTTCCTAATAAAGTAATTGTTCACTGTGAGTTTTTTATGTGGTCAATTATTTTTAGAAAAATATATGTTTGTAATATTTTTTATACATGAAGTCTTTATCATAATATGAATATATTTATTGAGCAGGTAGTGACTGCAATTCTTCGACTTTGACTTTTGATGGTGTAGACCGAATGGGTGAAAGATTAGCTGAAGAGGTACTGTTTATCATGGTTTTCTTTGCCACTTATTTAATAAGAGATTGTTGTCAACAATTTTTAAGGTAAACAGGTCGATTTGTGCTGTATTTTAACTTGGTCTATTTACATGTAAATGGGTCAATTTGGGTTATATTTTTACTCCAATGGGTCAAAGTTAAGAGCTTAGCTACAATTCTAGATAGAAAATGCGCGAAACCAGTTGGAAGTAACCGAAAGTGTTGGTCAAATGTTTTCAATATGCTAAATCTCTTTGTTCAAACAAAATAGATACAAGCAAACAAAAAAATATATCCAGCAAAATCTCACTCATACAGTAGGGTCTGAGGAGGGTGAGATGAGGGCAAACCTTACCTTTATCTCATAGAATAAAGAGGCTGCTCCCGGAGAGAACCCTAACTCAGAGAAAACCTCTTTTTTTTAAGAAAAAACACAAGATAAAGGAAACATACGAGAAAGTATCATGACATAGTATCATAACAGACTTTGTTAGAAGCTGAAGATAAAAGAACATATATGCATAAAAATACCTAGTTCTAACAAATTAGATATGATTGTAATATTGTTTATATAATCATATTTAAAAGCTAATTGTATAAGAAGTGCTAGCAGGGTCAACCCAATCTGACCTATCCATGTTCCCCTACCCGCCCATTTTGGCACCTCTAATATAAGGTAAATGTTATACGCGCTTGGACACATGAACCAAACAGAACAATGCTTCATTGAAAATGTCTAAGAAGGTCCTTTGTAATTTCGTTTCGGTTATGATTTCCTAAATTCTCGTGCATAACAAAACTCAAAGATTTAGTTTATAACTTTTTTTGGATTTAATTCAGATAAATATAATATTTTTATAAGTACCATTGAATGCTGCAGGTACTGACAGTTGTCAAAAAATGGCCAGAGGCGTCCAAGATCTCCTTTATTGCACATTCATTGGGTGGCCTAGTTGCACGGTATGCTATTGGGAGGCTGTATGAAAATATTCCAGTTAATCGATCCTCAAATTTAAAGGAAAACGAGTCAGAAAAATCCCTTCAACAGTTATTTGAAGCTAGAATTGCTGGTTTGCAACCCGTAAACTTTATTACTGTTGCTACTCCACATCTTGGTTCTAGAGGACATAGACAGGTAGGCTTTTGATACCTAATTATACAGGTGGCAATATAGTCAAGTCGGGAGGGTTTGGTATGGATGGAAATGGGTCGGGTTGACCCAAAACATTTTTTGGTTAAAATTTTTAATTTTCAATAATTATGTGTGAAATATGATTGCAAAAGTGTGATCCGTTAGTGATAAAACATAACCAAATTGACCTGTTCATTAGTAAATGGGTCAGAATTGCTACGTGTCTCAACCTCTAAGTGGGGTCGAATCCAGCTTCCACTAGTTTTCTATCCAGGAGGGTATTGGAGGGTCCCCTGAGTTTTCCGGAGACAAACCTTTGGAGTGAAAAGTGTTTTTATTGATTATGATAGGTTACAATAGGTAGATATAAATAGGAAAGAGAAATACACATAGGTACCCTCAAATATAAAGGAAAGCAAAGTAAGGCCTAAACATTATGCCTAACATCACCCCCGCAAGTTGAGGGCGGAGAACGACCTGCAACTTGGATCTTAGCAATAGAAACCTCTGAGATGGTAATGGCTTGGTGAATACATTAGCTATTTGGTCATCCGTGGACATGAACTGAACTTTTAACTTGCCTTGTGCAACCTTTTCTCTGACAAAGTGGAAGTCAACTTCAACGTGCTTGGTACGAGCGTGAAATACAGGATTAGCAGATAGATAAGTAGCACCGAGGTTATCACACCAAAGTGTAGGTGGAGCCTTGGAGCAAATACCGAGTTCATTTAGGAGAGCTTCAAGCCATGTAAGTTCAGCCATAGTATCAGCAAGGGCTTTATACTCAGATTCTGTGGATGACCTTGAAACCGTGCGTTGTTTGCGAGCATTCCAGGAGATGAGATTAGACCCAAAATAGATGGCAAACCCCCCCGTGGACCGGAGGTCGTCTGGACAACCGGCCCAGTCAGCATCAGAGAAGGCTTGAATAGTGTCACGCCAACGAGCATCTGTAAAAGCATGAAGTGAGGAACCAGAGTCATGACGGATGAATAAGCCAAAGTGAGAAGTGCCTTTGAGATAACGCAAGATTCTTTTTATAGCCGACCAGTGATTATCTGTTGGAGCCTGCATAAATTGACAAACCTTATTGACTGCATACGTAATGTCCGGCCTGGAGAGGCAAACGTATTGCAAGGCACCAACGGTTTGACGATATTTGGTGGGATCAGCAAGGAGAGGCTGTCAGCACGGGATAAGGGTTGGGAAGTACTCATGGGAGATGATACTGACTTGCAATCTGAGAGACCAGCCTGCTCGATTAGATCACAGATATACTTGCGCCGAGACAGAATGATATTTTTGCCATGAGGGACAATTTCAATTCCCAAAAACTAGTGAAGATTACCCAAGTCTTTAACAGCAAAAGTGTTGCTCAGTTTGGAAATAACACCGTTAACAGTTGTTGTGTTATTACCCGTGACGATTATGTCATCAACGTACACAAGGACATAGACAAGGCTGCAAAGGGACTGCAGAATGAACAAGGATGGGTCGGTTTTGGAACCCATGAAGCCGATCTGGTGTAGGGCAGTTGACAGGCGTTGAAACCAGGCCCGTGGAGCCTGTTTTAGGCCATATAAAGATTTATGAAGGAGACAAACATGGTCTGGTCGATTCTTGTCAACGAATCCCTGGGGCTGTTTGAGATACACAGTTTCTTGTAAGTCTCCATGGAGAAATGCATTTTGAACATCAAGTTGTCTAAGAGACCAACTATTTGTCACGGCAAGAGATAGAAGAACAAGAATTGTTGTAGCCTTTACAACAGGGCTGAAAGTCTCCTGAAAGTCAACACCGGGTTGTTGGTGAAACCCTTTTGCCACAAGCCGTGCTTTGTAGCGAGTGATAATCCCATTCTGGTCCTTTATCCTGTAAACCCACTTAGAATCAATAATGTTAGTATTTTCAACATAAGGTACAAGAGACCACGTGCCATTCTGAACAAGAGCGTCAAACTCCTCGGCCATGGCTTGACGCCACTCAGGTGATTTGTTGGCAACGGTAAAGGAAGTTGGTTCAACCGGATTAGATTTATTGAAAGTGGTGTGATAGAATGAAGGATTGAATCTTTGTGTGGGTTTAGGATTGGGCCGTAGATTATGGGGACGAGACCTGGGAGGATTGGGTGGAGGTGGAGGGGGCTGAGTTGTGGTGGTTGGGGAGGTGTTGGACTGTTGGGAAGGGGTAGATGGTGATTGGTGGGGGGAGATAGGTTCCGGTGGAGGTTCTGTTGGTGTAGAAGGGAATGAGGAGAAGTAGGGAGAGGACTCAGAGGACATGGCGATGGAGCATAAAATCATGATCACTGAGCAGGCCATGTAATTCATCAAAAGTGATGGGTGGTGAACGAGCCAAGAGATTCGCTTTTAAGCCATTGTATTCTTCGCGAAGGCCGGTGATAGCAAGCATGACCAAGTCTTTGTCTTTAAATGGTTCACCAATGTTGGCCAAGGCAGTGGCGTATTCCTGGGCACGACCGAGATAGGACGCGGTTGTTTCATCCCCTTTCATCTCGATCTTCAAAAGCTGAGTTTTAAGAGTATATTCCCTAGAGGAGTTGTTTGGTGCATAGGCTCGTTCAAGGGATAGCCATAATTCTCTAGATGTGAGGCCTTGAACATGTTGAAAGGAGGCTTCCGAGACTGTGGAGATAACGATCATACGTACGTGGGCATCATTGGAGATCCAATGAAAATAACCGGGATTATCAACGGATGGGGTTTCAGTCGTTGCTGCTGTTTTCGGTATAGGGCAGCGGATCGTGCCATCTATGTAGCCGAATAAGTTGTTAGTAACTAAAAAAGGATGGATCATCGCCTTCCAGAACCCGTTGTTAGTGGGTGATAGTTTGAAGGCGACTTTGTGAGAGTTATGAGCTGTTTTCTCAACACTTGTGAAGGCCTGAATCATTGCCATGGGAGGAGATTGGGTTTAGGGCAGAAAGAAGGAGGAGAAGCAGAGGCGGAGGTTGGAAGAAGCCGCCGGAAAGATCTGGGCGTTTTTCTTTTTTTTTTTTTGGCGGACCTTTTGGTTTTCTTGGCTGCTCTGATACCAAGACAAACCTTGGAGTGAAAAGTGTTTTTATTGATTATGATAGGTTACAATAGGTAGATATAAATAGGAAAGAGAAATACACATAGGTACCCTCAAATATAAAGGAAAGCAAAGTAAGGCCTAAACATTATGTCTAACATCCGGTAACGGGTTCTCACGGTTACAAAAAAAAATATTGCTATTTGAACTGTGAATCATGCATGCTATAATCTATAAAATTTACATTTTTGTCTTTGTTTTACAGCTTCCATTTCTTTGTGGTCTTCCATTTCTTGAAAGAAGGGCCCCACAAACCGCACACTGGATTGTTGGTAGATCTGGAAAGCATCTCTTTCTTACTGACAATGATAATGAGGGGCGCCCCCTTCTCCTTCAGATGGTTAATGACTCTGAAAATATTAAGTTCATGTTAGTAATGCTTCATTCTAATATTCTCATCAAAATCTTGGATATCGGTGGCAATTTTGACCCGGCTACTTATTAATGGGTCAGTTTGGGTTATGGTTTATTGATAGCGGGTCAGATATATAATTAGCTAAAAGGGTACCTGGTCAAATGGGTTGAACGAGTTAACATTGACCAAAATGTGGTTTTGAAGGTTACAACCTCCTACTTTGTTTAATTTAAGAAATTAGACTATTATTGTAATAACTAATAACATGGTGTTTTTAATGATATTCAACACATTATATTATACAAAAATGGACATAAAATATTTGATTAAACCTAACCTGGCCAGTCCACAATAAAAACAACCCGTTTTGACCCATTACCCAACTTATCCATTTTCCCACCTCTGATCTTGGATTTTGACTTTTCTTTTGACCCAGTTTTTTTTTTTCTTGTAATATTTATGTTTATATGTTGTGTAGGTCTGCTTTGGGTTCTTTTAAGCGCCGTGTGGCTTATGCTAATGCCAACTATGACCGTATCCTTTTCAAATTCGACATTTTAATATATCAGTATTTGAATATTTCTAGATTTTTTTCTTTAATACTAAAAGAAAACTTTTCCCTTTGGCTGTTTTCTTTTCTTTGTTGTGCCTTCATTACTGATAAGAGGTGGTTGGGTGGAGAACATCATCAATTCGCCGTCAACATGAACTTCCAAAGGTTGGTTTATTTAAAGCGTAGATTTTTACACTTAAAGTGAAACTTTTGAACCACAAATGTCCCTTTGGATGACAAGTGGCCATTTTTACTATATTTTGGGTAGGGGTGTAAACTAGCTGAGCAGAGCCCGAACTTGCCTAAGCTCGAGCTCGGCTCGTGAGTAGTTTTTCAAGCTCAAGCTCGGCTCGTGTATTATTAATTTCTATACATTTATAATTGTTTTCATATATATTTATAATTATAAGTTTTATATATAACATAATATATATTATTTAGTTATTTCCAAATTTTATATATATAATAATTATTATGTACATATATAGTTAATACATTAAATGAAATTTATATAAATAATTGGCTCGTTTAGGCTCACGAGCCTACTCGAGCTTGATAAGTGAAGCTCGGGCTCTCTTACTAAACAAGCTTACTCTTTGGGCTTGAGCTCGTTTAAGCTCGGCTTGATTCGACCTATTTACGAGCCAAGTTTGAGTAGCTCACGAGCGGCTCGGCTCGTTTTCACCTCTAATTTTGGGTAAACAGGTCGATTTGGGCTATTCTTTTGCTCGAATGGGTCAAAGAGGTAAAGTTTAAAGAAGTGGAAGCATGCTGAACAGTTCGAAAGTGATCCAAAATGTGTGATTTTATTTCAAAAATCAGATTATCACTATAACCATATACTTTTATTAAATCATACTTAAAACATTAGTTACTTTTAAACGTCAAGAAAAGAAAATAAAAAAAAGTGTTCATGGGTCAGCCCTACCCAATCAAAGCAGTCATAAATCTACATGTTTTGACCCGTTACCCAACCCATATAAGCACCCATTTTGCCAACTCTAATTTGTATTATAAATCCAGATTCTAACCACACCCCGCATGGTTTTCGTCTTCTAGTCAAATCTTCTTGTAAAGGATGAGAAGTACCCACACATTGTCTGTGTAGAGCAGGAAACCAGTGATGCAATCCAGACTGGGATTTCTTTTGTAGATATACCTCAAAATTTGGAAGGTGCCTTTCATAGTTTTAATATTTTTTTATTTTTTTTATAAATAATAATGAACTAATTATGATTACCAAAACAATACCATAACAATAATAATCTTATGCTTTGAATAATAAACAGTTGAGGTGGTTATATGCATTAAAAATAGATTTCTGGCGATTTTCAACCCATTTTTGAAGTGTCCCTCTTTTAGCTAATCTTTTTATTTCACCCGTTTTTCACCGACCCATTAATAAGTAAATGGGTCGAAATTACCAACTTTAGCGTACTTGAAACAATTGACTCACAACTGTGCATTTTGGTCTATATTATGTTATTATTCAGAGGAGATGATCAGAGGTCTTACTCAAGTACCTTGGGAACGTGTTGATGTTAGCTTCCATAAAAGCACACAACGATATATCGCGCACACTACTATTCAGGCAAGTTCTGAATAATGATTTGTGATGTTTCAAAAAAAAAAACTAATTTCTCATTGCAAAAAAATAAAATAAAAGTCATTATTATTTGTGCATGTCTACTTAAAATGGTAAAAAATGCTCATCACACTAGTTGGGTAACGGGTCAAACTAGGTTTATGTTAAAACGGGTAAATTTTATGTTTGGGTCAAAACAGGTCCACTTGGATTGGACGGACCCATGAACACTTTTTGTGCAATTCTTTATGAATTTCGTAATTAAGTAATTTATTAAATGAGTGTGTTATGCCCACACGTTGTGGCGGTTTGGTTTTGAAAAATGTTTATATAGAAACGTAGATAAAAATTAGCGTGCCACAACCGTATATTCGGAGTTTTATAAAACATTGTATTTGAAAAGAAACAAAATTCGTTACATCGACCGAAAACCATAAAAACGAAAACCGGTACCGGTTCCGATAATACCGATAACGGCACGGATGTTGTTCAGTCGATGTCGGTTCCGTTCGTCACGCTACCGGTACGATACTAAAAGAAGACCCTATTTCGAATACAACTCCGTTTTTAACAAAATTTATTCCAGAATGTCGAGAAAAAAATTTAAACACAGCCGTGTATTAGGTTTTTATTTAAAAGGTAACCAACGGATTAGAGAAATTAAATTTGTAACAAAGTAAATGGGTTAAAAATATATATTATGTGTAGTATACTGGTGAAACTGAAACTTAAAGAAAAAAAAAGAAGAGTTTATCCTGGACCTCATTACAGAGGAGTGCCACCTCTTTGCGTATATTCACCCTTATACTCCTCCATCTCATTCCTTAAAACACTCCTTATTTTTAAAATTTAACAACAAAGTTTATGGGAGACTACATAGAATGGTAAATATACCAATCTCAATTCATCTTATATCCTTATATTTTTAATACTTTTGTAAGTGGAAGAGAGAAACAATGGTAAAAATTGATTAAAAGAGTATTATTTTAATCGAATAGAGAAAAATATAAGGAACCGGATGTGGGGGGTTTTTTAAAAATCTTTAAATTGATAAGGTAAATGTGTTTTTAGTTAAATTATATGGATAAGGATAAAGAACCCACTGAATATGATTAGAAAGCTTGTATTGTTGTTTATTAAAACAATAATATAGTTACTTTTACTTAAAACAGTTTAAGATTACTTTTATAAAACAAATACCACCCGAAACGACATGTTTTCTTGTGCATTAATGGTTTAGTTTTCTTTTTTTTTAAACGGCTCCTAATCTACTCTAAATCCACCTAAGCTGTCTACAACAGGATTTGAACTCTCGACCTTCAAGGCAGAGAACACCTATTTAACATCCGGATGCCATTGGGGCCAAATGCCCTTTAGGTGGTTTAGTTTTCTAATGATATTTTTTATTGTGCTGTTAATGCAGGTGAAGAACTATTGGTTAAATTTTGATGGTGCTGACGTGGTTCTCCACATGATTGATAATTTTCTTCTTTAGCATGCTTACATACTTGATGTCTTTGTCTGTTAAGGTTCACTTTTTCTTGTATGTTTAGATTTATCTGTTAAGGTTCACTTTTTCTTGTATGTTTAGATTGACGAACTTCAAATTGGGAACAACAATTTAGACAATTTTAGTACATAAGTTAGTTCATTTTTTTTAAGTCTTGGTTCATTAATTGTTGAGGTGGAAAAATGGGTGGGTCGGACGGATTTGATAACAGGCCAAAACTGGTGTTAGTTTATAACTAGTGGGCGAAACCTGCTCGTTGCGGCGGGTATTAAATTTTTGTAAGGCTTGTTTTTGACGATCCGTAAAAAAACTTCACATCGAAACGTTAATAAAAATAAGCATTTTTTTAAGTTTTAAATTTTAACGGTTATATTCAAGCGAAGGCTTGAACAACGAATCTACGAAGTTTCTATAAACGAAGTTTCATACCTTTATAGTTATTTTTCTCGATAAATCAGTTTTCTTTTTTAAAAGGCAAATTTCATTCACAACCCCGCCCCAAAAATACGGACGGGCAGAAACAACACAAAACCAATCAATTACAACAAATCAAATTTACACAATTGAGTCTAAGAAATGGACTTAAACTTAGATCTATTCGGAAACCAAAGAAACCCGATGGACTTGATATTAATTATGATGTCCTCAATCTTGATAACCTTATTAGAGAACTTCTCGTTCCTAGCAAGGCAGCAAGCCACAGCCACCAACAGGTCACAAGGATGATCCCGTGAAAAATCTTTTTGACCGAGTCCCTAGCCCCAATACTATTGTGAAGCTCTAATAAGTCTTGCACCAAGAAAACATAAATGGGAGGCACACTACACCCTCTACTGATATTCTTCCATACCACCTAAGCAACATGACAGGAGGTCAAAAGATGCTCGGCCGTTTCGCACCCATAATCACACAAAATGCACCGCTGGTCACCAGTAGAAACGTTTCGCCTGATCAATGCATCAAGAGTCAGAATACGGTCAAACTCCGCCCTCCAAGCAAAGATGTTACACCTTGAGGGGCACCCACTTAGACCACTTTAGGACAAACCGGCTATTAAAGTCCCTCTCGGAAATTAACAGCCTTTTAACCAAGCCCACAGAGAAAAATAGCCTAAAGTGTCCCCCAACCATTCCTACTCGTCTATGTGATCTATTTTTCTCAATAAATCAGTTGTATGGCTTATTATTATCTGTAAAGTATTTTAATACATTTGAGTAGGGACGTGAACAGTTGTAAATCGGTATTGGTTTATTTTAATACATTTGAGTAGGGACGTGAACAGTTGTAAATCAGTATTGGTTGGTGTGGGCGGCGTTGCCACGTGGCATTTGACGATTGGCAGGTTTTTTTTCTAACAATTTCTTTTGTGTTTTTAAGAATATTGGGGCAGCTTAAATACCAAAAGGACCACCTAGCCCGGTGGTAAGACACGTGTTGCATCCCCCCACCAACCCGGGTTCCAACCTTGCAACCTTATTCGTTTTTATTTTTTTTTCCAGTTTTTTTTAGTTTTGTTTATTTTCAGATTTTTTTGTCTGGTTTTCTTTTTCTAATTTTTTTTTTCTCTTTTTGTTTTTTTATTTGTTTAGGACTTAGGATTTAGGGGTAAATACATTTTATTTTTCTCTTATTTTATTGTTACAAATTTTAGTTTATTTTTTTTTCTAGCATTTTTTTGTTTTTTTTCCAAGGTTTTTTTATTTGTTTTTGGACGTCTTATTGCTCCACCCGGTTCGATCCCTGGGGAAGACATTTTTCTGTTTTAATTTTTGTTTGTTATTTTTTAATCAAGTTTTTTTTCCAACTTTTTTTTTGTTTTTTTTTTCCTGTGGTTTAATGATTTGTTTTAGTATGAAAAAAACATTCTATTTTTCTCCTATTTTTATGTTGCAAAATTTAACACTCTCATTGTATCAACGTTTCAAAATGTACAACCGCGACTTACGACAATAGTTTTGAGGATAAATACGTGCTCCGCCGCATAGATCAGGCATCATAACTAGCTACATAACATTCTAAACTATGTAAATTGGAAAAAAAAAATAACACAGTTTTTTTAAAAAAATGTAAATATCTAAATTATCAAACCTCTAAATACATGACGATTGACGAATATATGTAAATTTATCAATTTTGGACAAATAACAAATAAAATTTATATAAAATATGTATTTTTGAATTATGTGTTAACTTTAACTAACGATATGTAAATTATAGTTTGCATCTATTATTTCATAGAATATGAACATATGACATTTCTAAATTATAAAAAAGAAGTAATTATGTTTTAGTAAATTAAGACTTTGAGTATAAATAAGATATTTGTAATAAATTAAAAAAATTAAATCAATTGTTTGGTGGAGAAGTAGACGTTTCTTTTAAAGGGAGAAGTAGATGTACATGAGAGTCTTTTGGTAGGGTGGCACGCCAAGTTTCATCTCTTTTTTTTTGAAACGCAACTTTCATTAGAAAACAACCAACCCGAAGACCGGGAGGCCAAAACAAACCATAATTATAAAATTACACCAATTTTTTCAACTTAACTTTTTAAACTTCGATATGCTTCTAGCCCATAAGAAACCAGCAGCCTTAATATCACTAATAATATCCTCCACCCGAATCGGTTTGTTCGAGAACAAGAACTCGTTCCTAGCTTTCCACAAGCTCCAACAACCAGTAATGATGATTCCATGAAAAAACTCGTTTTCCTGTTCCCTCAAACCCGAATGCTTGTGAAGCTCCAAAATGTCTTTGAACGAGAAAGCAAAAATGTTAGAACATTGCACAAGATACTGACGAATTACCATATTATCGAGGCCGTTCTGCAAGCAGTGAAGATGTGCTCCACCGATTCTTCTTCTTCATTGCAAAAAGGGCAGGCCGCACTCGAGATAATAACATCCCTAGCCTTCAAAGTCGAGGAAGTGGGAATCCGCCCCATTTCCGCACGCCAAGCGAAGATGTTGCACTTAGCAGGAATCCAACTACTCCACTTTAAGACGAAGTTGCTGCTGTGATCGGTGCCTTTCGTAAGGAGCCGTTTGAACGCCCCCACTCTGAACTCTTTAGACTCTGCCCTAAACCACTCCCATTTGTCCCTGTTGTTGCCCTTATCAAGATCTCCCAACAGAAGACAAATCTGGTTTAACTGAAACAGTTCGGCCCCTTCCGCCGGGTCCCGTTTTCAGCACCATTGAAGCCCCGAGGCCCCCCTTCCGACCAGCACCGATCTTTGACATTGCATCTTTTTTTCGATTCCAGTAGGAACAGGAGAGGGAATACCTCCTTGAGAGGTTCTTTCACAACCCAAGGGTCCAGCCAAAACGAGATGGATTCCCCATCACTTGGGAGACCTTTGAAGAAACGGCGAACCGGTAACCCATCCACAACCGTTCTCGATATAACTTTCACAATGTTGTTCCAGAATCCTCCCAGCGAACCTAGAGAAAGGATAAAGTCCCAGTTCCTTCTGCTTGTGTGAAGCGCCTCAACCACCTTCCTCCACAAACTTCTCGGTTCGATCTTGAAACACCACCCCCATTTCACTAACAAAGCAATGTTTGTATTTATGAGCCTACTAATTCTGAGACCCCCTTCATTTTTGGCAATAGTCACCCTATCCCAAGCCACCCGGTGAATTTTATGAGCCTGCTCCGACCCGCCCCACAAAAACTGCTTAATCATTTTTTCAAGATCGGACAACACTTTGATAGGGGCTTTATAGAGCGAAAAATAATAGCAAGGGAGGCTTTCGAGCACCGACTTGATGAGGACTAATCTCCCACCCATGGAAAGATTATTGGCCTTCCACAAGGACAAACGGTTTTCAAAGACGTCGTATACCGGTTTCCAGTTGTTGATACGATTCATATTCGCCCCGACCATGACCCCCAAATACTTGAAAGGGAACTTCTCCGCTTTGCACCCAATTAAGCCTGCTTTTAAATCCACTTCCAAAGGATCCACTCCGATTCCGAAGAGGTTGGATTTAGACAGATTAATCTTGAGTCCAGAACAAAGGTAAAAGAGTCGAAGAATTCTCACCACTTTCACAAAATTGTCCAAGGACCACTCACCAAGAATGATGGCATCGTCCGCATAAAGAAGGTGAGTTATGATAGGCCCATTATTTGGGGTCCTTATCCCTTGGATCCACCCGTCTTCACTAGCCTTTTGCACCATGCAAGAGAGAGCTTCCATCACTATAATAAATAAAAACGGAGAAATTGGATCACCTTGCCTCAAACCTTTGCCACATTGAAATTCGAAGGTTGGGGATCCGTTAACCAAAACAGACGATCTAGCCGACTTAAGCACCCCCGGAATCCAAGTGCACCATAAGGAGGGGAAACCCATTTGGGTCATGATATCCACCACAACCCCCCAATTCACGTTGTCAAAAGCCTTCTCAAAATCGATTTTAAGAATAAAGGCTTCCTTTTTGATCTTTTTACACCAAGTGATGACTTCGTTAACATGCAATTAATTACCAAGTTTCATCTTTAATCTCTGACTACAACATGCAATTAATTACCAATTTTGTTTTCAACGGCAAACACCCAGACTTGTAGAGGGTACTGGCAATATTCCCTTTATTAGGACCGCTTGTCAGGATTCAAACCCTTAACCTTCTCAAAAGGAAACCCTTTCTAGGAAAACCCCCTAATTGCAAGACCAGAAGCCTGATGTCAATTACCAATTAGTGTATAACAAATCAGTCATTAAAAAAAACCACTAAACCCGGTTACTCGTCTTGATTTGGGTTTGAACTCAAGACCTGAAGGTAGAGGAAATGTTTCCAGAACCGGACAGGAGAGCGAACCGGCAATCTTAGAGGTCCGACCAATTGGACAGAATGACGTCGTACATAATATGAAAATTAAAAATATGTATATAGATACACACTATAAAACATTTTTTTTTGTTTTGATGTGAATTTATAATTTTAATGTCATATAAAGGTTTAAATAAATAAAATATAAAACTTGGAATATTAAACTAATCAGAAAATAAGATTTTGAAGAAAAAAAATTTAAAATCTAGTCCGACCCCCGGTAGAGGTGTTGTAAGGGAAACCATGGGCTAAAGGCTCTAAGTTGGTTTATTCTCTCTCAAATTATTTAACTTAAATAAAAAAAAATAAAAAAATATTAAAAGTATATGAACGGTTGATAATTGTATATATATTTATAGTTTCTATTGCCATCAATGTTCTGTCTTGGTGGTCAGGAGAGTTTTCCTAAATGGTTTCTCCTCTGTAGAGGTCATTGGTTCGAATCTTGTAAGATTCATTTCATAAAAACTAGGAACACCATCTGCAGATTTCGAATTCCTTGGTGATTGTTTGGGTAGACTGATGTACGAGCCTCCCCTTAATAGGACGTGCCAGTTGAGCCCACACCGTTTCAAAAAAATTATAGTTTCTATTTTTCTAATAAACAATTACTAATTAGTATTTCAAATATTATTATGAAAGTTCTATTATTTCCGTAATATTCTATGTTTTTTAATAAAACAGTTTTGAAATTTGTGATCATTAAAATTTAAAACTATGCTGTGTTCATATTTTTACCCTTTCTTTTTTTAGTTAAATTTATTTAATTTATCTTACTGTCACCCCCGTACAATTCCGACTACCCAACCATAGGCACATATGTTTTTATTTAAAGGCAACAGCTACATATTATAACTATAGAAAGTTTTGGAGCTAGCATTACATCAAATGATCAACGGTTGCAAATAAATGTGTCATTGAAACTATGACATTTGGTACAATAGTAGACTTCCCATAGTGGAGTGTGACATCTCTAAAAACCGTAACGATTCTAGTTTCATGTAATCTTGCTTCGACTTAATGTACAATCCTCGTTTTGCCTCATTTTATTTAGTAGAGCAATTTAATTCCAATTCCTAATAAGTAATTACATTAATATTTTTAAACAAAAGTGGGAATTATTAAATTGATTAGTTATATTTATAAAAACTTTAAAAGTATAAAATTTAAATGTTTATTATCAAAAAAAAATTATTAATTTTGATAAAAAGACTTTGAACCCTCATTTTGATGTTGAACCCCCTCAAAAACACTTGAACCCCCTTGTGAAACCCCCTTTACATCTTTGGACCCTAGAAGTAACCGAGAACAACTTTGACTTTCAAAAGTCAAAATCGTATTCTCATCTTTCAAATCCACCAAATCCGGATGTTTAAATCTCTCCTAAACTAGTTTCTAAGCTTTAACAATCGAGTGGAACTAGAAATTCGCTGAAATGGTTATTGAATTCAAACCATTTAGAACCATTTTGAAATCCCGATTAGAAGATTTCGTACTTGATAATCCAAGCTTCAAAATCCCACGAAACTCGTTCTTATCGCAACTGTTAATGCGTTATTAATGGAGCTACTCACCCTATAAATACCCACGTCGATTCCTAAACAGAACTACCACAAAAAAAAAATCCGTTCTTTTCCTTCCTGTTCTGAGCGACGCACGCCTCCTCCCCGACGCAGAATCATTGACAAATTGGCTCTAATCCGTGTGGTTTACGACTCCAGGTACTCGTTTTTATGCTAATCGCACGTTCTCACTTTCTGATTTCCTTTCAAAATCGATTTTAGGGTTTGAGGTTGGGTTCTGGTTTCCACGCCTGTATGTTTGGGGAAGATAATGATAGGGCTTAATCACAGTTTTAGTATTTTTGTTTCTGGATTATAACTAAATTGAGCATCTGGTCTAGTGGCTAAACCTTTGTACTTTCAGACCAAAGGTCATGGGTTCTAAACCCATTGACCACTTTTTTTTTGTTTGTTTTGGTTTTAAGCACTTATACACACATACATTCATAAATACATGTATTATTATGTTTATAAAAAAATAAATAAATAAAAGGTATTTTTTTTAAAATAGCATAAATAAATGATGTATTTTTCTAAACATAAATGGATTTTGTATATTTTTATTTTTATAAAAGATTTCGCGAGAAACCATTTAAAGTTATGTTTTTATTTGAAACTAATAACGTTATTTAAATGATAAACTATATACATTATTAAGCATTATTTAAAAACTCCGTTGTTTCTCTAAAACGCAAGAATTACAAAATATATTTTATAAATCCTTTAAAACTTATTCAAATGTTTTATTTTTAAAACTATATATTTCTTAATTCCTTTTTAACTTTTAGAATTATATTTTAACTCTTAACTTATTATTAAAACCCTCTAATATTAACTTATCTATTTTCAATTCTTATTAAATACACATTTTCACTTTAGCCCTTATCTTTTCCCAAACTTACCGGACACATCCTAAACTCGGTTAAAGTGTACAAATAGAGTAAACTTCAAACTGGTATGTAGCTATCTGACAAATAGTAAGGTTCTGGCTAGGAAAGACGGGGTTCTGATCCGGCCAACTCTTTCCTGGAACTTTGCTGTTGGAGGTACTACTCTAGTACGATAACCACTCTAGTATACGACAACTATTTTCCTCTATTTACAAAATAACCCCTCATCTTTCCATAATTCTATAAACTAACTCAAACTCAAACTTACTTAGGGAATTCTTAAGGGCTTTTCCTAAAGCAAGTTACTTCAGTAAACAAGATCTACCCACCTGCTGCAAGGTGAGTTCATAGCCCCTTTTTGCTTTCTATTTTGGGGTGGAAAACATGCTCTTATATCAAAACTGAAACCAAGTCTTGAGTCAAAACTCTACTTTGCATTCAATAACAAACTTCTAATTCTAGTAACATTAAACTGATTTATACATGTTGCAAATGCCATTTTTACTACAAAGTCTCTCTTATTTCTAAAACTACACAACCATTAACTTCGGGGAAGCCACGGGAGTACGTAAATAGATCTATTGGCCTGACTAGCCCATTCAGTTCTCGGGTTGATGCATGCCAATCAATTCCGAGCGTCCTTCAAGTTGTGGATTCTGATCAACTTGGAAGGAGCTGGGTGTTCAGAAACTGCATTCTTGACACTTATACTATAGTCTAACACCCTGACAAGGTGTTGGGCGGGAGAGCTATCGATCACTAGGGTTGGTTGTGAACTCATGTATGATAGTTTAAATTACTTGGAATTTGAAACTTGTTTTTGATTTGCTTCTGGTTATCTATTGTATTATATCTATCAAATCCTATGTTCTCACCAACTTTTTAGTTGACCTATTTTAGCATGTTTTTCAGGTAATGGAAACTAGTTTGCTGTCGTGCTCACACTAGGATTCAAGGATAAGGCTTAGTGGACCTAGCATAGACTTAAATTGAAAATGAAACTATTTGGTTATTTGCTTTATTTGAATTAAACTTGATGTAATGACTATCGGTTTTCAATAAATTCCTTAGTACTTTCTTTATTTCATGTGTAATGATTCAATTTCGTCGCCCCTCGTGTTTCCGCCTTGGCGGGGGTGTGACAGATTGGTATCAGAGCCTTGGTTATAGAGAATTAGGCCACATAGCATAAGACCTAGACTATAACCCTAGGAATCCCCCACATTAGAAATTTCATGCACACATGTACTAACGCGCTAACTTTTCTCTTCTAGACATGTCGTCCTATTCTGCTGACGTTTCCGGCAATACGCGCGATAGTTCAGAACTACCCTCTTTTGGAAAATTAGTTAGCTCAATCAATTGGAGCCAACTAGCCCGAGACATGGAAGACCCTGAGCTGCGATCCGATACAACGAGCCCCTATCGCCCAGAGATTGTCCTTATCACCCGAATGATCAATCCTATACTTCCCGAGATCAGCTTCAAGAAAAGAAGAATTGGAGCTACCCGCTCTTCTGCTAGCCGACCCCCGAAGATACGACAAGTAGAAGACGGTGCTGAGACGATTCCTTAATTACTCTCATCAAAACTAAGTGCCCTAATGGTGGATGATAGGAACATGTGTAATCTGGAAGAGTAGGTACCTGTACATTAAAGATTCTGTCTAGGAAAGATGTGGTGTATAAATCCCTCCTGGACCCGTCATATCTTCCTGGGAATCTTTGATGTGAGTATCGCTTATAGGCTAAAACACATCTTTCTAGCATCTATCATATGGACCCGGAGTTTGATTAGTCATTTTATTTTCCAATTTAAGTTCAAGTTCTAGACATTATGTATCTATCTTTCCTCGTTTGTAATTTGGAACTATTTAATTATGAATGAAGTTCTATCTTTGGTTGCTTTATAACTCTATCTATCATTTGTCATCTTATCTTGTCATATCTAACATTGCCATTCATTTTGATCTTCGCTAGAATGCCTCCTCGACGTGACACCACCCAAGTTAATGAAATTGCTACCATCATCACCAACCAACTTGCTAATGTCTTACCCGGTATGGTCACTCAAGTGAGTGAAGCACTCCGCAATGCTGGGACTACAGGTGGCAACATCAACAATGCCTCATACAAGACTTTTCTAGCCTGCAAGCCTGTTGAGTTCTTCGGCAGTGAAGGTGCCACTGGTCTGATTCAGTGGTTTGAAAAGATGGAGTCCACCCTTAACATGTGTGATTGCCCCGAAAATCTGAAGGTCAAATATGCTTCCAGTGCCTTCCAGAAAAGAGCCCTTACTTGGTGGAACGCCCAGGTGAGAACTAGAGGAAGGGAGCCTGCTCTGGCTATGCCTTGGAACGACTTTAAGGAGTTAATGATCTCTGAGTTTTGCCCGAAGAATGAACTCCAAAAGATTGAAGTTGAATTCTGGAACCATGTTATGGATGGAGGTGAACACATGGAATACACTACTCGGTTCCATGAGTTATGCACTCACGTGCCACACATGGTAACTCCCCTGAGTCGAATGATAGACCGTTATATTGGAGGATTGGTCCCTCAAGTTAGAGGCCACACTATGTCAGCTTCTCCTGGTACTCTCGAGGTTGCAATTCTTCTGTCTGCCTCTTTAACTGATGATCTGGTCAAGTCAGGGGTGCTATCAAGAAAAGGATCAAAGAAAGCTAAGGAGGACTATAGTAAGAGACCAGCTAAGAAGCAAAAGACAGCTAAGAACTTTGCTATGGCAACTCCTGCTATACCAGTGAATGCAGTTGCTCCAACCCCTCAGTCCACTGCCCGGAAGCCCTACACCGGTAACCTACCCAAGTGCCCCCGATGCCCATTTCACCACCATGGTGAGTGTCGCAAATTCAACAAATGCGGCAAACTTGGCCACACGAACCGTTTCTGCAAAGAGTCTCCTGCCGCAGCTAATGCCAACAATGCTGTTGTGGCAACCGTTGCCCCTGGGAACAACACTGCCAGGGCTTGTTACGAGTGTGGTGGTCTGGATCACTTTAGAGACCGTTGTCCTAGGTTGAACCGAGGCAATAACAACAACACTCCAACGGCAAATGGTCGAGCTTTCATTATTGGAGCACCTGAAGCTCGTCAAGATCCAGCCGTCGTCACGGGTACATTTCTCTTAGACAATCATTTTGTTTCTATTTTGTTCGATACCGGTGCGGACAAAAGTTTTGTCTCCACTGATTTCGAGCCCATGCTTAATTTGAGACCTACTAAGCTAGATTCTGCTTATACTATTGAGTTAGCTAACGGTAAACTGATTCGTGCTCATACTGTTGTCCGAGGTTGTTCACTAACACTCGAAGATCACTCCTTCCCTATTGATCTTATCCCCATGGAACTCGGCAGCTTCGACGTAGTTGTTGGAATGGACTGGCTATCCAACAATCATGCCGAAATCATTTGTGCCGACAAAGTGGTTCGTATCCCTCTAGCATCTGGTGATACTCTAGACATTCATGGAGAGAAACCCGGTAAAAACCTGAAGATTGTTTCATGTATGAAGGCTCGTAGCTATCTTAAAAAGCATGATACTGTGGCTTTCTTAGCTCATATAGTCGAGAAGAAATCTGAGGGAAAGAAGATACAAGATGTTCCCATTATCAAAGACTATCCAGAAGTGTTCCCTGATGATTTGCCCGGATTACCTCCGATCCGACAAGTTGAGTTCCGGATTGACCTTGTACCCGGAGCAACCCCTATTGCCAAATCACCCTACCGTTTAGCCCCATCTGAGATGAAGGAACTATCCAGCCAGCTACAAGAACTTCTCGACAAAGGATTTATTCGACCAAGCTTCTCACCCTAGGGAGCTCCAATCCTGTTTGTCAAGAAGAAAGATGGTTCGTTTCGCATGTGTATCGACTATAGAGAGTTGAACAAACTGACCGTCAAGAATCGGTATCCACTTTCGAGAATTGATGATCTGTTTAACCAACTACAAGGAGCCACTTGCTTTTCAAAGATTGATCTCCGATCTGGATATCACCAACTCAGAGTTCTAGAAGAAGACATCCCTAAAACCGCTTTTCGAACCTGGTATGGACACTACGAGTTCGTGGTCATGCCCTTTGGGTTAACAAACGCACCCGCAGTATTCATGGACCTCATGAATCGTGTCTGTAGGCCTTACCTAGACCAATTTGTCATTGTCTTCATTGATGACATCTTGATCTATTCACGAACCAAAGCAGATCATGAGAAACACCTAAAACTTATCCTAGAACTTCTCAAAAAGGAACAACTCGATGCTAAATTCTCTAAATATGAATTCTGGCTAAGAGAAGTTCAATTCCTGGGTCATGTTATCAACGACAAGGGTATACATGTCGACCCATCCAAGATTGAAGCAGTCAGGAACTGGAATGCACCTAAAACCCCTTCAGAGATCCGTTCTTTTCTGGGTTTAGCAGGGTACTATCGAAGGTTCATCTCGAATTTCTCGAGAATTGCTCTGCCACTCACTTCTTTGACTCAGAAAAACAAACCTTTCATTTGGGAACAGAAACAAGAAGACGCGTTCCAGTTGCTCAAAGAGAAGTTCTGCAATGCACCTATCCTAACCCTTCCCGATGGCAATGACGACTTTGTCGTATATTACGACGCTTCCAACCAAGGTCTCGGTTGCGTACTCATGCAACGAGATAAAGTCATTGCCTATGCGTCTAGACAGCTCAAGGTGCATGAAAAGAACTACACCACTCATGATCTTGAGTTAGGTGCTGTGGTATTTGCTCTAAAAATTTGGAGACACTACTTGTACGGTACCAAGTGTGTTATTTATACAGATCACAAGAGCCTACAACATATCTTTGACCAGAAGGAACTCAACATGAGACAAAGACGTTGGGTTGAACTACTGAGTGACTATGATTGCGAGATCCGTTACCACCCTGGTAAAGCAAATGTAGTAGCAGACGCACTCAGCCGGAAGGAAAGAATCAAACCCTCACGCATTCGTGCATTGGGAATGATTATTCAAACTAGCCTTCAAGCCCAAATCCTTCAAGCCCAAAGACAAGCTCTTGTCAGGACTGATTTGAAGACTGAACTCGCAAGCATATCTAAAAATCAATTAGAGCCCAAGTCCGATGAAGTTCTCTACTTTATGGACCGAATATGGATTCCCAGTTTTAATAACCTTAGAGGACTCATTTTGGATGAAGCCCACAAGTCCCACTACTCAGTTCATCCTGGTTCCGATAAAATGTACCAAGACCTTCGAGATTTTTATTGGTGGCCCGGAATGAAGAAAGACATAGATCTGTACGTTGGGAAGTGTCTTACTTGTCTGAAAGTCAAAGCTGAGCACCAGAAACCCTCAGGATTACTCCAGCAACCTGAAATCCCTCAATAGAAATGGGAGCAAATTTCCATGGATTTCATCACCAAACTCCCTAGAACCTCTGGCGGACACGACTCAATCTGGGTCATAGTCGATCGTTTGACTAAGTCTGCTCATTTCCTCCCTATCCGTGAGGACTACAAAATGGAAAAACTAGCCAAGCTCTACATGAACGAAGTTATTACTCGTCATGGTGTACCCGTATCCATCATTTCTGACCGTGATAGTCGCTTCACATCCAGATTCTGGAAATCCCTACAGAAATCCTTAGGGACGCGTGTGGATCTTAGCACGGCTTATCACCCTCAAACCGATGGCCAAAGCGAAAGGACCATACAAACCCTAGAGGACATGCTAAGAGCTTGTGTAATTGACTTTGGTGGAAACTGGGACACACACTTACCTCTCATTGAGTTCTCGTACAATAATAGTTATCACACCAGCATCAAGTGTGCACCTTTCGAAGCCTTGTACGGAAGGAAATGCCGATCACCTGTGTGTTGGACCGAAATTGGTGATAATCAGATAACTGGTCCCGAGCTCATTCAAGAAACCTCAGACAAAGTGTTCAAGATTCAAGAGAGACTCAAGGCCGCCCGAGATCGTCAGAAAAGTTACGCTGATAATCGAAGAAAGCCCCTCGAGTTTCAAATTGGTGACAGAGTCTTACTTAAAGTTTCCCCCTGGAAAGGAGTTGTCCGTTTCAGGAAGAAGGGTAAACTTGCACCTAGGTATGTTGGGCCATTCGAGATCCTGGAAAGGATTGGTCCAGTTGCCTACAAACTGCGACTACCTCAAGGACTCAGCGGTATCCATGACACTTTCCATGTGTCTAATCTTAAGAAGTTCTTAGCCGATGACCCTTTACCTATCCCCTTGGATGAGATTCAGATTGACGACAAGTTACGCTTTGTTGAAAAACCAGTTGAGATCATGGATCGTGATGTCAAAAGGCTAAGGCAAAGTCGCATTCCGGTAGTTAAAGTCAGATGGAACTCTAAGCGAGGTCATGAGTTCACCTGGGAACGTGAAGACCAGATGAAACTCAAGTACCCTCACCTTTTTCATGCTAACACAGACTTTACTAGTGGAATTTCGGGACGAAATTCTTCTAACTAGGGGAGAGTGTGACATCTCTAAAAACCGTAACGATTCTAGTTTCATGTAATCTTGCTTCGACTTAATGTACAATCCTCGTTTTGCCTCATTTTATTTAGTAGAGCAATTTAATTCCAATTCCTAATAAGTAATTACATTAATATTTTTAAACAAAAGTGGGAATTATTAAATTGATTAGTTATATTTATAAAAACTTTAAAAGTATAAAATTTAAATGTTTATTATCAAAAAAAAATTATTAATTTTGATAAAAAGACTTTGAACCCTCATTTTGATGTTGAACCCCCTCAAAAACACTTGAACCCCCTTGTGAAACCCCCTTTACATCTTTGGACCCTAGAAGTAACCGAGAACAACTTTGACTTTCAAAAGTCAAAATCGTATTCTCATCTTTCAAATCCACCAAATCCGGATGTTTAAATCCCTCCTAAACTAGTTTCTAAGCTTTAACAATCGAGTGGAACTAGAAATTCGCTGAAATGGTTATTGAATTCAAACCATTTAGAACCATTTTGAAATCCCGATTAGAAGATTTCGTACTTGATAATCCAAGCTTCAAAATCCCACGAAACTCGTTCTTATGGCAACTGTTAATGCGTTATTAATGGAGCTACTCACCCTATAAATACCCACGTCGATTCCTAAACAGAACTACCACAAAAAAAAAATCCGTTCTTTTCCTTCCTGTTCTGAGCGACGCACGCCTCCTCCCCGACGCAGAATCATTGACAAATTGGCTCTAATCCGTGTGGTTTACGACTCCAGGTACTCGTTTTTATGCTAATCGCACGTTCTCACTTTCTGATTTCCTTTCAAAATCGATTTTAAGGTTTGAGGTTGGGTTCTGGTTTCCACGCCTGTATGTTTGGGGAAGATAATGATAGGGCTTAATCACAGTTTTAGTATTTTTGTTTCTGGATTATAACTAAATTGAGCATCTGGTCTATTAGCTAAGCCTTTGTACTTTCAGACCAAAGGTCATGGGTTCTAAACCCATTGACCACTTTTTGTTTGTTTGTTTTGGTTTTAAGCACTTATACACACATACATTCATAAATACATGTATTATTATGTTTATAAAAAAATAAATAAATAAAAGGTATTTTTTTAAAATAGCATAAATAAATGATGTATTTTTCTAAACATAAATGGATTTTGTATATTTTTATTTTTATAAAAGATTTCGCGAGAAACCATTTAAAGTTATGTTTTTATTTGAAACTAATAACGTTATTTAAATGATAAACTATATACATTATTAAGCATTATTTAAAAACTTCGTTGTTTCTCTAAAACGCAAGAATTACAAAATATATTTTATAAATCCTTTAAAACTTATTCAAATGTTTTATTTTTAAAACTATATATTTCTTAATTCCTTTTTAACTTTTAGAATTATATTTTAACTCTTAACTTATTATTAAAACCCTCTAATATTAACTTATCTATTTTCAATTCTTATTAAATACACATTTTCACTTTAGCCCTTATCTTTTCCCAAACTTACCGGACACATCCTAAACTCGGTTAAAGTGTACAAATAGAGTAAACTTCAAACTGGTATGTAGCTATCTGACAAATAGTAAGGTTCTGGCTAGGAAAGACGGGGTTCTGATCCGGCCAACTCTTTCCTGGAACTTTGCTGTTGGAGGTACTACTCTAGTACGATAACCACTCTAGTATACGACAACTATTTTCCTCTATTTACAAAATAACCCCTCATCTTTCCATAATTCTATAAACTAACTCAAACTCAAACTTACTTAGGGAATTCTTAAGGGCTTTTCCTAAAGCAAGTTACTTCAGTAAACAAGATCTACCCACCTGCTGCAAGGTGAGTTCATAGCCCCTTTTTGCTTTCTATTTTGGGGTGGAAAACATGCTCTTATATCAAAACTGAAACCAAGTCTTGAGTCAAAACTCTACTTTGCATTCAATAACAAACTTCTAATTCTATTAACATTAAACTGATTTATACATGTTGCAAATGCCATTTTTACTACAAAGTCTCTCTTATTTCTAAAACTACACAACCATTAACTTCGGGGAAACCACGGGAGTACGTAAATAGATCTATTGGCCTGACTAGCCCATTCAGTTCTCGGGTTGATGCATGCCAATCAATTCCGAGCGTCCTTCAAGTTGTGGATTCTGATCAACTTGGAAGGAGCTGGGTGTTCAGAAACTGCATTCTTGACACTTATACTATAGTCTAACACCCTGACAAGGTGTTGGGCGGGAGAGCTATCGATCACTAGGGTTGGTTGTGAACTCATGTATGATAGTTTAAATTACTTGGAATTTGAAACTTGTTTTTGATTTGCTTCTGGTTATCTATTGTATTATATCTATCAAATCCTATGTTCTCACCAACTTTTTAGTTGACCTATTTTAACATGCTTTTCAGGTAATGGAAACTAGTTTGCTGTCGTGCTCACACTAGGATTCAAGGATAAGGCTTAATGGACCTAGCATAGACTTAAATTGAAAATGAAACTATTTGGTTATTTGCTTTATTTGAATTAAACTTGATGTAATGACTATCGGTTTTCAATAAATTCCTTAGTACTTTCTTTATTTCATGTGTAATGATTCAATTTCGTCGCCCCTCGTGTTTCCGCCTTGGCGGGGGTGTGACATGGAGTTCTTTCGAATCCTAGCCATAGCAAAAAAAAGGGTCTGTGGCCAAGTCAGGGGTTTACCCAGTTGAGGGGTTCCTCCTGGGATGGGCTGCGCTGGATGTTCTAGGTGTTGCCCCGAGAAAACCCAATTATCTTAGAATATCTAGGTGTTGCCGTTAAAAAAAAATTATTTGCAAGATTTAATTACACACTAGCATGAGTTATCTAGCCTATGTAACTAGAAATAGCCATGCTATTCACATCAAGGTAGGCACAATAAGCCTAAACACACAATTAAACTATCAAGAAAATGACTTGCATGAAATTCTAATAATTGGGCAAATTAACTCATTAATCCTTAAAAATGGACATTTTGGTTCATACCTCTTCTAGGAAAGCTCTATGTACTCACGTTAGCAAAATAAAGCTCCCATATGATTAATTGTTGGCCATTGAAGCTTGAGCATCTAAAGTTATTAATATCAATTTAGTGATCATATGAACAATTTCACCGTTTACATGACATATTTAACTCTGATTACCCAAATTCATCTATTGACGTCTATCTCGCCATAATTTAACACTAAGTGGACTAGAGATCAAGTTGCTCAATTTAAACTTGATCACTTGTTTCAAAAACCGTCAAAATGTGTTTCATCACCTTCCATGTTTAAAACTACATTATGTGAACTCCATATTTCATTCGATGATTAAACTTGCATCCAACGACCCATTAAATAGCCTAAACATTTATCTCTAACTCTACTAGATAAATACTATACTAATAATTAATAAAACTCTAACTTATCCAAGACTCTAAGAAAATCATTTATTTAATTCACACTTTTCAAATACTTCCAAAACACCTCTTTGAACTTTCTTATGTAAACTAAACAAAGATCAAGTCCAACACATGTAAATTTTCTATGTTTGAAAATAGATGGAAACATTTTAGATCACTTAAAATCATTGGTAAATTTGGCCCACCAATTTACTATTTTGAATTAATTTTGGTCTAAGTTACCAATCAAAAGTCACACTTTAGCATTTAAACCTTGTTTTTCTTCCCAAGTTAATTCAAATGGTATTATTGATGTTAATAACCTAGTTTCTTATAACATTCTACTCTTTGTCAACATTGGTGAAGAACACATACACCTATATTCTTGGTTAAGCTAGTTGATTAAAATAAAATTAACGTTAACCAACAAGTTTAATTTCTAGATATTATAGACTTAGGTATAATACCCAATTAAATAATTAAAAATGGACATTGTGAGGAAGAAAGCTTACCAAGTGAGTACACACAAGCTTACCAATCAATCACCGAGAAGATAGCTTTAAGAACTTATTTCCCAGTCAAAAGTCAAAACATGGCACCTTATGGAGCACACATAAGGTCCACACTTTCTATTTTGAGTGAAAGGACACGTGACAATAAGTCCTTCAAAGTTCATTTATTTGGATTTTAGACACAAAAGTTGATATCCATGCATTACCCTTATGACATTTAATTACTATATTTAATCTTTCATTTACTTAAAAAAAAGTACCATCAATGCTTTTTATCTATATTACTCGTTACAATCTCGTGTATTACACGGTTTGATAAAATGTAATATTATACACTTAGTAATAAAAAAATTGTATTTTAAAAAACCAGTGTATTACACGGGTTAATAAAATGTAATGTTATATACTTAGTAATAAAAAGTTTATATATTTAAAAACCCGTATATTACACTATTTGAATACATTAATTTCTATTTAATATAATTTGACTTACATCACTATTTAGTTAAAAATAAAAGTTGCATAATTAAATTTCAAAGTTTTTTAAAATAAAAGATAATTTAAAATAAATTTGTTTTATTAGTATAATTAATATTTTTCTTTAAATATAAATCATTATTAAAAAAAGAGGTGTGTATTTAATAAGAGATAGAGACGAAAAAAATGGTAAGAAGATATGTGTACGCGACATGTGGCAAAAATAATTTTTTATTTATTATATAGTATAAATATAGATTACTATCTAATAAATGACTAATTAAAAAGACATTTGTCACATTTCTAGGTTTCTTTTTTTTAACGGCACATTTCTAGGCTTCTTATTCTCAATTTCTCGTCTCTCTCTCTTTTATTAATAATCAACTCCACTATTTTAGTTAAATAAATTAATTATTTGTTTCATTTTTTATCTACAATTTTTCTACAAACTGAAAACAATTTTATAGTTAGGCAGGATCCAAATAAAAACCTTTAATCATATATTTACATATATTCGAAGATCTAAAATTTGTTATGATTTGTTAGATCTCACGGTATTTTTTTATAATATTATTATAATCGAAAGTTTTCACGTATTTATTTCTTTTTATTCCCATTTTTATTGATTCATTAAATTAAGTTTAGAAAAAAATGTTTTAAAATAGAGTAAATTACCGTTTGCGTTCCTATGGGTTACACGATTTAACACAATGTGTCCCTAACACGAATTTTTAACGCTTTGAGTACATGTGGTATACAATCTGTAACACTCTGAGTCACTGGACCTAACTACGTTAAAAAATTCCGTTTAAATTTAGGTGAAATGTCCGTTGTACCCTTTTTAGTATAACAGTGTGCGTCTCTGGAAACATGTAATATCTGTTTACGTCCTTGTCTGAGTCCTTAATTCAATCAGACATTCTTCCTCACACACTCTCTCTCAGGTTATCCTGTCCGCGGATAACCTTCAAAATAGCCACTGCCATCTCCGACATAGTCTTGGTCAGCTTAGAACAACGACTCATCTCCGGCTCTTCACCTGATCGGACTGAGTCATTGGACTCGAGCACATATGATAACACACCACTGAAATTTCGTTTTTCAGGGGGCTGTTGGGTTGGCAATATGGGTACCATCTGTAGCAAAGACAAACAGGTGATATAGATGATCTGGAACTTTGTATAATGGGACCCGATGATCACCATGAAGCAATTGATGAAGATATTATTCTGGAAGACTTGAAGGTTTTTAATTTTTATGCTCTCTTTTTATATATAGAATTCTTCACGACCAAATTGCTTAAATTTAAAGCTTATAACAAATTCACCCAATAAACAAAGAAAACATCAAGCGTTGGAACGATTCACAATAATAACGCTATTTTCCTATTTATTTATTTAAACACACTGTTTGAAAGGATATATACAATGTTTTCAGAACCGGACCGTACGTTGAACCGGTCTCCTTATCGGTCCACTGGTCGGTCGGACCGGATTTAAGAACCGGACGACGTCATAAATATTATAAAAATATATTAGTCTAAATAGCTATTAATCCTTTCAAAAACCACCAATAAGTCAATTCCAATAATTTTAAACTAACAATTACCTACGAAATAAGAAGCCAAGAGACTTAAAAAAGATTAAAAAAAAAAAAAATAGTCAAGCGGTTCAACCGGTCCGACCACCCGGTTTCCGGTCCGACCGCCGGTTCAACCGGTCCGACCACCGGTTCGCTGCAGAAACGGTTCAACACATGTAACCGGACCGGTCAGACCACCGGTTCCCGGTCCGACCGGCTGGTCCGGTCCGGGTTTCAAAACATTGGATATATACGATGTTATGAGATTTAGAAATGCATATATGAAATCATTTCTTAATATTTAAACTGAATTGTTTTGCAGTTCAGCGAGTCGCTTGTTTCTTCTGTGTGCACACGAGGGATAAACTATCGTGGGTGAAAACGTGGGCTTTTAACTTGTTATCCCGATACTGATTTAGCAATTGCTAAAAAGTTAATGGAAGCTAAAGGGATAAAACAATTGCCTGTGGTACAACGGGCTTTTGATTTAGTGGTTTCGGGTGAGGATGGTAGTTTCGGGGACATGGTAGTTTCGGGTGAGGATGGTAGTTTTAGGGACTCATATATGGACGCAAACAAATATTACAAGGGATACAGACTGTTATACAGTAAAAGGGTACAACGGACATCTAAATTTAAACGGAATTTTTTAACATAGTTAGGTCCAGGGACTCAGAGTGTTATAGATTGTATACCACAGATACTCAAAGCGTTAAAAATTTGTGTTAGGGACGCATTATGTTAAATCGTGTAAACCACAGGGACGCAAACGATAATTTACTCTTTAAAATATAATTAATTTTTTGTTCTAATTATATTAAAGAGGAGATATTTTACACAATAACCGTTATCTGTGATTTAAGATTTAAAATTTGAAATAATAACAAATATGAAAAAGTATAAATTTTAATGAATTAGATTTGGAATTTAAAAGAATGAAATAAAATAGACAATTGTAAAGAAAACAACAATTTTATTTTTAGTTTTTTTAGCAATGATGATTATATAGCAAGATTAACTTAACATATGAAACTATACGGGCTATAATTCAGGTTTTATCTCTAATAGTTAATCTTTTTTTATACGTAGAAAGTTTTTTTATACCACTGCTTAAATTAATAAAAATCTACTATTTAATTTAATTTCTTAGACTGAAGTTAACAGTATCCGAAATATACATTGAATTGAAGAGGGTTGGAAATGGTTTGTTAGGTTTTCAAATACTATGCCGGCGAATATATATATCTTAGTGGCACTTAAGGTTTTCCTTGAGATGAGTTTATATCATTGCTTATTTTAGCTCTTTGCATATGCTTATATATGTTTTGTAGATATGACAACTTCGACTTATTTTCTTATGAACGAGTCGATTTGGGTTATGTTTTATCTCTAGCGGGTCAAATAGTTAAAAATTAAATAAAAGTAGTCCAAAATGAGAAGACAGATCGGTTGAAAGTCGCCTAAGTTTAAATTTCATGCAAATATTTATATTTAGATTATTATATTATAATCAGAATGATACAAATTTTTTATCATATTTGACACACTAAGCTATATCTTATAAATAAGTAACCGGCACGTATCACAATTCTGTGAGCCAAATATTCTTTTGAGCAAATTATAAATTACGAGTTTTAAGTATTACCTAAATTTCAGTATACGTCTTTTAACTAAGGAAATTACAGAAAACGTTCTTTATGTTTAAAAAACCTTACATGTTACGTCATTTGACGTAACGACCGTTAAATTTTACCGTTAAGCCTAGTCACGTGCCATACACATGAGGGTATTTTGGGACTTTCACACATAAAAGGACTATTCTTGTAATTTTTTTCTATGAATGAGGGTTTACAAAAATAGTCATTTTACGATAAAAAGACCAAAATACTCTCATGTGCCTTGTACATGACTTGACTTAATGGTAAAATTTAACGATCGTGAGGTTAAAGGACGTAACGTGCAAGGTTTTTTTAAACATAAAGGACGTTTTCTGTAATTCCCTTAGTTAAAGTACGTATACTGAAATTTAGGTAATACTTAAAAGACGTATTTTGTAATTTGCTATATTCCTTTTCTCGTTTATTTTATCTTAACTATTTAATATTTTTTTAGTAATATTTACTTATTAATATTTCATTTATTTAATATTTTCTTTCTCAACTATTTTCGATTATTACTAATTACTTAATATTTCTTTTATTCAATCTGTGTATTACACGAGTTTCTAACCTAGTCCACTAATCAAATAATATAATGGTTAAGATGAGTTTTTCAAATCTTACTATATACAAGATACACATACACACACATAGTTGTGATCACTAGCGTACCTAGGTAGAGTGGATGGGGATCGCCAGACCCCATGAAATTTTTTTGTTTGTTGTATATACGATTTAATCACGAGAGACCCCTAAGAAATTTTGACACCGACAACCATGATTTTTTTTTAACCAAAACGACAGCCAAAAATTTAATTTAAAAGTTCTAAAGTTTTACAAATATAAACTTATTAATTATTAGAAACTAATTAAAAATATAAAATATTATAAATTAATTAATTTATGGACCTACCCATTAATCTTTATACACAATTAAGCCTGTTGGGTCACTTACTATTTCACCAAATAACCTTTTACCCTAAGCCTATTTATTACCTTCTAAACAATTAACCGGTCTTGTCAAATCCTCCCATCTCCATTGAACGTAATAAAAAAATTTAGATCTACACTCAAAAACTCCAGTCTACTTTGGTGACTTAATTCAATCCGGTAAAAAAATCCGATGACACGACTCAATCTGTCAAAAAATTTTCAATGACCCGACCCGACAAAAACTATCTTTTAATAGACATCTGAACACTGGTTTCGACACTGGTTGTGATTAAAAACAAGGTTTGCATGATCTTAAGGAGAGAAAAGAGATCAAAAAAGGATTTGTTATGGAAGTTACAAAAGAAAGTAAAGTAGAATTCCTATAATACCTGGGGCCGAAGCTGAGGATTTATGGGCCCGGGGCGAGATAGAAAAATGGGGCTCAAATGATAAAATTTTTAAATAAAAAAATCCATTATTAAGGCAAAAGTTTTATAGCAATAAACATAACAAAATTATTGTTTTAGAATGACATATTGTAGTAGTTAACCGACGAATCGTGCAGATATCCTAGCATTTTTGTAACATCCCAAAATTTCAAAGCTCGAGAAACAAGAAGGATGAATAATATAAAGTTCTGGGTCAAAAATGAAAAATTAAAATTTCAAGCTATAACAGACCGTCATGGACGGTAACGGTCTGTTACGAGCCATGATGGACCGTCACAAGACGGTAACGGTTCGTTACGGGTTGAGCAAGGGTTTGACCGGAGAATGACACGTGTTCTGTGACTTATCATTCTGATTTGACGCGTGTAAACCCTATGACAGACCGTCACAAGACGGTAACGGTCCGTTACGAGCATGACGGACCGTTATGAATAGATAACGGTCCGTTACGAGTTGGCGAAGAACTTAATGGCTAAGGCACAAACGGTGACGGACCGTCACCATTTGGTAACGGTCTGTTACGGACTCAGGTTGATGACTATAATTAGACGATACCAGCCTTCACTTTTCAAAACAACAAACACCAACATCACTATCACTATACACACAAACACATATACCTAGGCAAGACAAGCACGACGGTTACGAGTGATGTACGCTGCGAGTACGGTTCGGGTTCGGAGAAGCGTTTAAGTGAGAAACGAACTTAGGAACTACACGAGGATAAAGTAAGTACATTGGACCCGTACCTAGATAATGGTTATGTGAATTATGTGATTATATGCTACGTGTTATGTGTAAAACTAAGGTACAGGGAAATAAAGATAAGGAATAATGGTAAATTAACCTAAACACTAAACTGGAATAATGGAGTAATCACGAGATGTCAAAGAAGTGGTGGGAACACTGCAGGGGACCCTATATATAAGCCTCTTTAATATCTCGGGGTGAAACCATTATGAAAGTTTAGGGGTATAGACTAAAAGACAATAATGAGAATATTATGGTTTCATAAGCGGATGGGTAATCTTCCGACCAATATGTAGTTATCTGACAAATAGAATGTTCTTTCTAAGAAACGAGTGGTGTATAAATCCCTCCTGGACCCGTCATTCTTTCCTGGGAACATCTTTATTGGAGGTACTACTATGTGATGATAATTACCCTAGTTTGCAAGCTATGACAAGTGTATATGCATGATAAAGATGAATATGTGAATGCATGATTATAACATCCCAAAAATCAGATGAAAAGAATAAACGGATTTTTGGAGCGCGAAAGACGAAACGAACGAGGCATGATGGGCCGGGCCGGGATGGGCCTGGCGAACATAAGGGGTGGCGAACAAGGGGGAAGAGCCTCCCTATAAGTAGCCAAACCCTCATCTTTCTCTCATTTTGCAAATTCTAGAAAGAGAAACCTTAGAGAGAGAAAGTGTTGGATCGACCCGTGAAGCTAGTATCTTGTTCCTCTACTACCCGTGAGTAAAACCTCTGAATCAGAAGCTTGTTTTAGGTAACGAATCAACCTAGATTTGAGTTTTTGTATGTTTTGGGGATTTCGGGTTTTGGATAAAAGGTGACGTCTTTACTTATGAAACTTGGAAACAAACATAGATCTGGCATCTAGAATGAAAAACGAACGTTTTGAACATAGAAAGTTTGGGTCTTGACAAGATCAGATCCACATGCATGGATCTAGGGTTCTTGAGGAAGAAGATAGCCCCGCAGACGAACTTGTTAAGTTCGCCTGGGTGTTGAGCGAACTTGGCCAAGCGAACTTGATAAGTTCGCCGGCAGTCCTTGCTGGCGAACTTGGTCAAAATCGCTTGGTATGTTCTCTGAAGTTATGTTTAAAGGGAACTTGGTAAGTTCGCTAGGGCATGTTCGCCAAATGGCAAGAGTAAGCGAACTTGGTAAGTTCGCTGGTTATGCTCGCTTGGTTCTATTGGGCGAACTTAACCCTAAGTTCGCCTAATTCAGAATGGTTAAACCGTTAGAGTCGGGATGAGGTCTGATGTGTATTTTAATTAATCAATTTAGATCGTGTGTGTGACTCTATTGGACCTTCGTTAGGACAACCGTGAGTAGCTTATCAGGTAAGTTCTAGAAGCCCTTCTTTAAATATTTTAAATAATGTTTTCGGGTTGGTGTGCATATGTAACGATGTGACTTTTTTATAAAACGATGTTTATAAATGATATTTGTGACGTTTTATGAAACGATGTTTATGAACGATGTTTGGAAGGAAAGGTTATGAAATATGTGTTTATGAAATATTTTACCAAAAGAAGTTTATGAATGAATGATTTTTAATAAAACGTAAAAATAATTTAACTGAAGTTTTGAAGTAGAAGTGAATGTGTATGAAAGTCACAAACGAACGAATCTACCATGATTTATGCGGGAATCAAAGCTATGAGTATGGGAGGTATGTTACGGGCATTTCCTTTATAGGGGCCTTTGTGGTTGGCCAACTGTTGTACAATTAGGGTGATGACAGTTACCAAGGGGATTATTGTGATCCTTGACGTTGCTATGATTTTACCTTGCAGGGTAATCGTTCTTGAAGTTTGATACTTGTGCCCTACTGGATGCGGTGCTTGAAGTTTGGTACGTGACATCCTTGTGATGCTGTGCTTGAAGTTTGGTATGAATGGCTTAAGTATCGGGCCCTAGGTTTCTCGTCCTGCAGGTAATGTATGGTGTAGAAGGGCCTAGTGGTGATGATTCTTAGGTTTCTCCGCCGGTATGTGATGTTTGGAATTGACGGGTACGAGAAGGCGCATATTCGATATGTTCGTGGACTTATGGGTTATGATGTGTTATGTTTTGTTATTACATGTTTATGTACGTTTTAATTAATGAAGTTGAATGTTATGTTTTTGGAAAATATTTCAAGTTAACGTTTTATGTTAAAACTAGAACTCACCAGTGTAGCTGACTTTTAGTATGCACATTCAGGTTAAAGACAGGTACGAAGGTTGAACGTGATGTTTGGCTGGCGAAAGGAGTTACTCGGTTGATCATGAAGACTAGTATCCCGTTATGACTTTTGATTATGTTATGTTATGTATGAGACAATGTCTAATGTTTATGTATGTTGGACAAGTTTAATTACGTTTGAATGAAAGTTTTTCGCTGCGTTAATGATATTCAAGTTGAAGAACTGTATGTTTATGAGTAATTCCAACAAGTGAGACCTCCCCGGTTTGGGGCCTTACTAATATGCCCTAAATTATACATGTTTTGCATGCATAATAATCCCCATATTATGGTACTAATTGATTAATAACCTTACAATTGATACGTAAAATGTTAATATTTCGTAACTGCAGGTTATTCGGTGTCTTAAAGATAAACAAAGCTAAAACCAATCAAAAACACCAAGAAATCAAGCCTTTTGAAAGATCATTCCCGAGCTTTGACCCCCTAGAAGTCAACCAAGGTGAACGAAAGTCAAACCAACAGCTAAAAGAGAAAACTGGGCAGCTGAGAGGGAATGCATGGGTGTGCATTTGCTTTCCTTGCTCCCCAAGCTCAAGTACACTGTCCTCTGTACCATGTTTGATTCCCAAGATGTTTGCACGCCTGTGCAATCTAATGCACGGCCATGCATTGCTCATTTTGAGGCCTATAAATAGGAGGCTGGGTTCTTCATTCCGCACACCTGAATATACATTATCACAACTCAAGAAGAGTCTGTTTATGTAGTTTAGAGTAGAGAGTAGAGAGGATACTCCTCTTTGTCCGCAATACGGGAGCCTACGAAACTCAGCATTACGCTAGTTAGCATGGCTATTTGTGGCTAAACTCTTTGTATTGCTAGGGTGAAGATGAAGTTTGGTGTATGTTAATGTTTAATGTATTAATCTAGTGGTATGTTTATGTCTTTAATTATTCGCTCTTAAAACCACCTTTTAGGTGAGCTTTTTATTATTGTCTAAACTTGTCTTTACACTTGTGAGTGTTCTTGATTTTAAAGCGTAAGACGGTTGATAGCGTGTTTTATTAGTAATAAATATATTCTATTTAGAGCTAGGTTTATCTTGAATTGTGATATCTGGGTTTATGATATCCAATTTACATATTTCTTCATTTTTACTCCAATGTGTCAGGGGCTCTTCTCCAATGTAACCTTGTTCTAAAGATAGAAAAACACAAAAAATAGAATAAAGTGACTCATGAGTTATCCCGGAGTACAAAGTGTAAACTAACAGCATGCGCGCTATGTTCACTTCATCATCTAAAAAGAAGGATAAAATCAGGTTTTAAATTTATAAATTAAAATGATAATTACTTCAACTAAACACACACACAATAGGCAAGTGTACCTATCACAGCGTAGTATAATCTGGGTAAGAACCAAGTATCGAACCATGGACACGGATCCCGTACTCAACCCTCGCTATTGTCTGACTAGTATCATAAGTTGGAAAATGGGTTTTGTTTAAAAAGGAAAATAAAAAGAACAAGAAATGTAATTGGAAATGTTATCTCGTTTAAGATGTTACTTTAGTTGTTATCCCTTGTTAATTAGTGTTATATTTAAAGTAAGGTTGGTCATAGTTACTAGTACTATCCCTTTCGATAGGGGAGCTAGTATTTCGTAACGGAACAGTGGATACGGTCGGCCAACTGTTCCTAATGAATCTCGGGACCCTGAACGGGGTCTCAAGTCCGCCGGTTATCTCGTGATTCATTATTCGGACTAAGATTATCCAATGACTGACGTACGTCAAGTCTTGTAACTTCTTTCAGTAAGTCGTAATGCAAGACTTCCTCTAAAGGTACTTTATGAACGCTCGGACCTAACAAATTATGTTTTTAAAATAGTTGTCTTTAATTATAATATTATTTTAAATAAATAAGACTTTCATTCTCAGGATCAAATCCCATGAATCCCGCTAAAAGTCCTCTGCAAGTCGACACAAGAGAAGTAAAGAAATACCTACACAAACCGCACAGTCTAGTTAGGACTCAAACGACTCGTTGAATACCCAAACCTTCAATCAACCCATAATATTAAATCTATATTGACCGGGCCCTTGGTAGCACTAAGATTTGTATATAGACCGTACAAACTCGAACAAGTTTCTCAAACAAGAAGTCTTGCTTAAGTAACTCACAAGATTTAAGATCATTAGATTGGTTTAAAGATATTCTTGTCTCTTTAAGATAAATCATAATAAAAACTTTAAAAACATAACATACTAAAAAAACTTTATTAATTAATTAAAGTTCAACCAACCCGAGCAACACAAGAGAACTAGCCATAAATGACCATACAAGTGACTCTACTAACCCTTAGATAATGTGTGGAAGTATTCCAACACTAAGGGAGAGTGGATATAGGTTGCCTCTTGTTTTACTCGAACGAAAAGAATCATTTCATATTACAAGACTTTTTAAAAGGAAAATAAAACAAAGAAAAGCTAAACGGACCAAAACTGAGAGAGTTCCCGTTCTTAGCAGAGCTCTAAGGCATTCCCAACTCTTGGTCTTGGAAACCTAAAACATTAGAACGAGCTTACTATTTATAGGCAAAGATTTTGGCAATGCAC
This sequence comes from Smallanthus sonchifolius, assembly GCA_023525975.1. Classification (NCBI taxonomy): domain Eukaryota; kingdom Viridiplantae; phylum Streptophyta; class Magnoliopsida; order Asterales; family Asteraceae; genus Smallanthus; species Smallanthus sonchifolius. Next base: position 82,928,677 of record CM042026.1, on the reverse strand, counting down.
GGTCGTGCATTGGATTGCCCGGGCGTGCAAAGGACCCTTTTCTTTCACGTGCGGAATCTGGTAGCTTTAAAGAGGACATGGGAGCATCTTAGGGTTTGCACGGCCGTGCAAGGAAATGCACGACCGTGCATTGCCCTAATTTGCTCCCTGGTGACTTTTTAACTTCCAGAGTTGACCTCTTGCGTCCGGTTTCGTTCAATTGACTTCCGAATGCTGATTTCTCCTTGATTTTGAGTGATTTCTTCATGTTTTTGTATATCAAGGGTGATTATCCTATTGTGACATAAATTAGTGGATTAAGTATCAATTATTATCATATTTATGTCCAATTGTGAATAATATGGGGATAATTGTGCATGTAAAATATGTATAAATGATGGCACATCAACCATAAAACCTTTTTAATCAAACTTCTCTTGATACTTGTACGTCTTTATACAAGTGGATTTTGATAAGCCAAGGCCTGGTTAATACCAATAAGTTCGTACGTCTTTATACGAACTTGTTATGAAACCAAGAATTGATGAACTCATGTTGGGAACAGTACGTCTTTATACTTGGTCCCATTGTTGCACCGCCTCCCGGTGAGCAAAGTCTAATCACTCTTTTAACAATAATAATTAAGCATTTAAGTTTCATGTCTTAAACCAACTTGGAGATAACATTCAAAGAGTTGAGGGTAACGTTGTCCCTAGCGGGACTCGTTACCATTTTACTATTAAAGATTATAATTCGTGAACTAAATGTTGTGAGAATGTGGATCTAGCGGTGTATAGTTCACACATTTGTATTAGTCATACCACCGGATTAGTCAACTTAACATTATCATATACCAAGCAGATTAAAAGCCCGAAGCAATATCTTCATGACCTGATCATTTTTGAGATATTTACTTTCCTACTATTTACTATTCTGCTATTTACATATCTTTTACACACATCACGCACGTTTTTACTTTTCTGTGATTTACTTTACCGTCATTTACTTTTCTGTCATTTACTTTTCTGCTTCACAAGCACACAAAACTCACTCACTAATTAAACCGGCTAAACGATAACAAAAGTTTAGTATTGGAACTCGGTCGTGTCCATTGGTTCGATACTTGGTTCTTACCTAAACTATATTACGCTGCGATAGTTACACTTGCCTATTGTGTGTGTTTTAAGTTTAAAGTAATTATCATTTTATTTTATAAATTTAAAACCTGATCTCGTGAAACCAACATTTCTAAATATTATTATATAATATTTACATTTATCACACGACACATCAAGTTTTTGGCGCCATTTCCGGGGACACGGTGATTTCAAGAAAAATTCGAGTTAACGGATTAGCCCTTTTTAACCCTACTATTTTCCATTTTTTTTTCTGTTACGTTTTGTTACAGGTAGTGTATGATCCATAGCTCCACTACTTGTTTATATCAACATTAAGCGGAGCCCGAAAGATTCTTTCACCGCCGAATACGAGAAAACCGTGCTAGAAAAATGGCCGTAGAAAATCGCACTATTTTCGACTTTGCAAGACCGTCACATGAGGCTTTGGGGGCTAGCATCACAAGGCCGACAGTTGACGCTAACAACTTTGAAATCAAATCGCATGCCATTCACATGATCCAATCATCATACACTTTCCATAGATTACCTGATATGAAGATCCACATGCCCACATTGTAATTTTCTTCATGTTTTTTGTATATCAAGGGTGATTATCCTGTTGTGACATAAATGAGTGGATTAAGTATCAATTATTATCATATTATGTCCAACTGTGATTAATATGAGGATAATTGTGCATGTAAAATATGTATAAATGATGGCACACTTAAACTTTGCTTGTCCTCAAGCAAACTCATGCGTGATTATACCGATAGAAGTAAGATATTTGATTAAATGTTAATCCAAAGCTGTTGTCCCAAATGGCTAAATGGTCTTCTTAAAAACAATGATTTAGTAGTTATACCTTTCGAATGTTTTCTCCACAAGAGGGTAGCAAGCCCAACATACTTGATGGAACTATGATCATGCACAAAATTACAGTCTCACAAATTTTCACTCAACACTAGTGTTAAATATATGGATAAGGTATGTCAAGAGGAACACTCAATGCTAAAATTAATGCTTGCATAGTCATAGGCTTGTATAGAAATCAAATCTCCCTAATTGACATAAAATATGTGCATAAATCAAGAGGGCTTTATAAAGGGTTGTAATGATTGGCTTAGGGTTAGGGTAGGAAGTATTTGGGAAAGGTGGCTAATTGTTGAAAATTTGACTTGGTTTAATGATCTAAAAGGTAAACAATCTCTTTATTCAACTTAGATTAGAAATTGTGGCTAATCTAAGGACTTGTTTAAAGTCAGATCGTCAAGACCAAATCCCTTCATTAAGAATGTTAACTTCTTCTTATCTTTGAAATATCCATTGCTATCAATCCCTCATGAATCGTTCGGCTGTTTATTCCTAGTACATCCACTTTGATCAGCTTTGCTAACTCTAGTTTTTCGAGTAAGTTTGATTCTCTTTTGATGAGTTTTCGTCAACATCTTGGGCACCAAAAACTTGATAAGGCGTTGTATGTCTTGTTGTTGCCTCTTCTCTTTTTCATATATATTCTTCCCTTTTTTTGTGAAACCAAACGAGTTTCAATCTTCGAATATAAGATGATTCTATAAACTTTCGGCGGATAATCATTCATTGCCAAGTCGATTTTCAACTAAAAGGGTTAAAAGATAGAAGGCTAGTTTTTCGGGTTTATGGGTGCGAAATATGGGATTTTAAATGAAAAGGTTTAGGCTCAAAGGGGCAAACTAGGGGATAATGTTTAGGGTAGGTAAAAGAAAAAGAAAAGGCCAAAGAGAATGGGTTAATCCTAATGCCTCAATCATTTTCATGCATTCTTTTAGTCCATGATCTTGAAATATATAATTTACACAAGTTCTAACACGCAGAATAATAATTAGCAAAGCACTCTATCAAACGAAATGAGCATGTGAAATATGTAATGATCAATAGCATAAAAAACGCGACGCGTTTGTGTGATAATGCTCAGATAGGTTCAAATTCTCACATGGAAACGGAAGGTAAAGGGTAATAAAGTAAAAATATGCATAAACTTATTTCTTTCTTTCTGTTGTGCTTACTAATCTTCCCTATTTGTTTCCTTGATTCACTTCAACGGTAATTCAAATTGCTGTTTTTATAAGCCCGTTTATGCCAAATGAGTTTTAAGACACTTGCTTTTAGATTATTCAAAATGTTTTTATTACTTCTAAATATAAATTTTGATTTCATGAATTGGGTAGTTGTTAATCATGCAATTGTAATAATTTAGACAAAGTTAGGCAGCCAAAATATCAATGGGGTTCCACCCCACACTTATTTTCTAACAATATGAATGTATGCAATATGATATGTGTCATGAATAATAAGTGTGGTGAAACTGATACTCCCCCGATGAGACGTCATTATCATGCGTGTGAACGATTCTCATCAACGCCTAGATCATATTTCCAGGCACGAACCAAAACCTGTAATACCTGTAATGCTATGCAATGCTCAAAATATAAAGTAAGGACTGAAAATAAAAATAATTAACTAATATTCGCTTAATAAAGCGACCGAAAGGGTGGTGGTGGTGGTGCCACTATATCAACGATTACCGAGGTAACCAGTATAAAACTTGTAATGCCAACGTCCAAAACTGGACCAAACAACCACAAATGTCAACAAGCAAACACAAATGTCAAGAAACACAAATATCGTCATCAGAAAAGAACTATAAACATAATAGATGTAGGGAGAGATAGCTGCTACTGAGATGGAGGACGGGGCCACTTCTGATGCGGACCTGGGGGCTGCGGCTGATACTTCTGATGGGCATACGGATCGTGTGTTTGATCATAGAAGTCCTGTCGCATGCCGTCCATCGTCTGCCCTAATTGACCCATACAGATCATCAAGTCTAACATGGTGGTATCAGCAGTAGTGTGGTACATACCTGGCTCTTGATGCCCCAGCTGTCCTATATGTGCTTCTTCATCCTCTGACTATTCAACTTCACCGGTCCAAATATTTCCTCGAGGGCCTACTAATCGGTACATGATGTCGTCCAGACGGTCTATAAAAACTAATAAATAAAACCTAATATAGACTCCTAAGTAATAAATGGAGTACCTATGAACTAAACCGCACTGACAGGCAAGTGAACCTATCGAGTGTAGCCTAGCTTAATGGTAAACCGGATTATCGAACCCTAGAGACACTACTATAGCTAACTAGACTCTGACTCAGACTAAAGATGATTGAATTGGGGGGGTTTTCTAAACTACTGATTAAAATAATAATGCAGAATACTAAAGATCGACTCTAACTATCAGACACAGGAACTCGGGAAATAACAGGAATGGGAAGAATTCCACCTAGGTCGGAATCCTACTTGCAAAGCACAGACTTCTACCGGTTATGGAAACAATGATGGATCTGGGTATCTAAGGATAACAGCTCTAGACAACCTAGTTGATCCCTAATCACTCTCAGGGTGTCACCAACTAAGAAACTCTAAAGATGTAGTAACTCACCAGATAGTCGGATTACCTTTCAGTCTCTCCAACAATGACAATGTACCCAAAAGACAAATCATCTCTCAGTCTCAAAGTCCACAATACATCTAAGATGCACGGGGTAATCTCAGATCAATAAACCATGACTTGGACAAGCAACAATCACTAAGAACCTAAGGGAATCTCCTTTCAGACAATTCACACTCAGAATCTTAATGAATAAGACTAACCGATTATCTCTCACCTTTCGGGTATCGAGATAAGATGAACACTCAGATCTATTGAACTCTCAACTACAACTCCTATGGCTACTACGTCTAGCAAACCATACAATCAACCACAAACTCATGGTCTATGCTCTAGATACGCTATTCAAACTGGAAGACATCCACAAATAACATACGAAACTTATAATCAATCACACAACAGATCTAAACATGCATATTCATCATAATAATCAATCCAAAATCTTTACAAAATCATTAATCCAAACATTGAATCCAAAAACCGATAAAAATCATAACTTTACTAAGCAATCATCACAAACCTAGGCAGTACTAAAGTTTTAGCCTACTATCATACTTAAAACATCCGTAACATAAGTAGTCAAGTCAAACATAGGTTCAAGCACAGAAAACAAAGATAAAGATTGAATCTTGAAAACCGAATACGCTAATCTAACGAACCCGGACTCCAAAAGCTTTAAACTCGCATTTGATTTCACTTCCAAGCTCCCAAAATCGCCTCTAAGAACTGATATGATGGCCAAAACTCGAACTCTTATCCCAATAGCATTCAAAATATATTTAAAATCAAATTAGGGTTTTTTCTCGGAATTTACAGCCCTCGCGTACCGCGAGACAATGATCACAGTCCTTCGCGTACCGCGAAGAACAATTTAGTCGTGGCCGGATTTGGATTTCCTCGCATACCGTGAGACTTGCATGGGCCTCCTTCGCGTACCGCGAGGGACCTGATTTTCAACTTTTTAACTTTATTTCTTCCGGGCTTCTTCTCATGCTCGGTTTCTTCGTGATTTGACTTTATACTTCACACGATCTCCTGTAAACCTGACATTGACTAAAAACAAAGCAAAAACAAGTACAACGAACGCAAAACTTAATCAAAATACACTAAAAAAATAGGAATAAAGATGGGTGCTTTGCACTACATCAAACATCCCCACACTTAACCTTTTTTCGTCCTCGAAAAAGTCTGCAGTGGAATCATAACTGGACATAGCTTTCACATTCACAATTATTCAATTATTCAAACATACTCACGCGTTAAAAATCAATAATCGATATTTCTGTCCGATTAAACCCAACCACCAACTTTCAAGCCCCCGTTTAGGGTTCTAATTCCATTTTATACAAACATATCAATCAATCTATGTGACACACTCAAAAGCTACAGCTCTACCTAATCCCGTCTAACGGTCATGTCTAGGCACGAATTAAACCATATAGATTTCACCCACGACGTTAAACTAAGATTCACAGGTTTTAGAAATTAAAATTATCAATGAATGAATGGATGAGCATTAAATTAAACAGATGAACTTTGGTCTAGAGGCGTTTTAACCAAGTCGCTATCCCGGAGGGTAACATATAGACTATAGTCTTAATCAATAAAGCACATAAGAATCTAACCCAGTGGTGTTTCAATCAGGCTGGAACCCGACGTGTGACACGTAGGCAAAACTTAGATTTTAATTAATTAAGCTCAAGTATGTATGGTATTATGAATTGCGGGCGCCATCGAAACTTGGATTTATTCTCATAAAAAGAGAGTGGTGTGCCAAGAAATTTCAAAAACCTCTAAATTTTAACTTAACGTGGTACCTATCACCCTATGTTGACAGTTTCAGTATTACCGACAACCCTAAGATGAGTACCCACAAGATTTCATGAATTAAATTCCTAATCAACACTCACAGGATATTTAAGCTCTTCACGCTGGCCGGGTCTACAAAAACATCACAATTCAGACGCGTTTTCTATCATTTAAAATCAACAAGCAGAACCAGTTGTACTATCATTTTTCATTTATTACGTAAAAACTTTTTATTTCCAAGGACATTTTTTCAAAATTTTCAATTTGTTTGTATTTTTGTATTTTTATAAAGAAAATAAACCTAGAAAACTAGACTCAAGAAAGTCTCCCATCCCCACACTTGAAACAAACATTGTCCCCAATGTGAACCAAGAAACACGACCAATAAAAATAACAAAAATAAACTAGGAAGACTTAGCTGGTAATGTATGCATTGAAGTGTATCCATCATTGCTCTTCCACGTGTGCACCGTATAGCATTTCGGTCACGGTTGCACAAACAATTGTAGGGTTGCCTTTACAAAATAATAATAAGAGTATGATCAACCCCGCCCGAATGGACATTGAGTACGGACGGAGCGATCAATACCTGTACAATAAAGCTTAAACAAACCCACAACATTAAACTGACTCAAAGATAAAATAAAAGACTCGACTGACTCACTAAGACTCAAGATAGAACACAGAAACATGTACCCGACGCGTGACAAACACATAGACATGAGTGCCACAAGCAATGTAAAACATCGGTCATGAATGGTTCTTATGTTTCCCATGGTAGGTGGATGTCGGGGGATATGAAGTTGATGGTGATAGATGATAGTGAATGATGGAAGCTATGATGATGGTACGGTGGTTGGTAATAGATGATGCTTGAATGATGATGATGATGGTATGGTGGTGGGTAATAGATGATGGTTGAATGATGATGATGATGGTATGCTGGGTGATAATGGTGGTGTGATGGAGGATAATGGTGGTGGTGAATGGGTATGGTGAAACCATGGGAAACAATGGGAAACAATGGGAAAAGGAGGAGCCAGGGTCCCCTCGCGTACCGCGAAAGCCAAGGCAGCACTCCTCGCGTACCGCGAGGAGGCAAGAATTAAGCCGACCATTTTTATTTATCCTTCGCGTACCGCGAATAGTAGGGATAAATACGTCGCGTTCCGCGATGAAGCCCGGGTAATAGGAAGTTTTGAGGGTTTTCCATACTTACCCAAATTTTCACACCTCAAAATTTTTTTCTCCCAAATTCCTCTAAAAACCTGTTCCAACTATAAAAACCAAAGTAAAAATACCCGAAACATCGTTCCTGATGATTTTCCTCGCCGAATCGAGCGCGAATCCCTACAAGACACACACAAAACAAAACACGCACACCAAAAAGACACCAAACTGACAAGAAAATAGAACCAACTAGTATACAAACTCTACATTACGGGCACTTGCCCGAGACTCAAACAAGCTTATCAGGAGGCTTCTCTTTAACTCTAACCGGCACCGCCTTCATCCGACGCGGTATCCCAGCTCTCCACATCATCAACAAACTCACAAACTTTCCACAAACACCTTTACATCTATCAATTAAGTCTTTGCACCAAAACTTAAACCTACCCGGTCCGAATGTCACACGGTTCAAGTACTTCAACATGTTGTCACCCTTAAACATCCCCACACTTGGGGTTTGCATTACCCTAAGATCACATAAATCTCTCGATGCACGGGTTCTCTTACGGGGTGGCGTAGAAAGGGTTATATCCAACGGTGTGGCCTCTCTACTCTCACTCGGATTATCAGGATCCTCTACTTCCTCCATCATCCCCACACTTGGGGTTTTACCTATGATTGCATCTAATTCTGCCATCATCTCAAGCAGATCATCAAGCACCTTATCACCGTAATCATCTGGTGCATCTAACAATTCGTCCAACTCCAACGCCCAATCAGATAACTCTCCAGATTCCGCAGCGGGTTTACTAATAACTATCTCCTCTGGATCAGAGTCCCGATGGTGGTCCATGAAGTCATCAATCATGCACATGGAGTGGCTTTGCTCACTAGCCTCCTTCATGGACTTTGCAGCATCAAAGGTAACAGACTCATCCCCCACACGAAGTGTGAGCTTTCCATCAAAGACATCGATCAATGCCTTGGCAGTGCGCAGAAACGCGCGCCCTAGGATGAGTGGGACTCTATCATCCACATCCATGTCCAGAATGATAAAATCCATGGGGAAGACGAATTTGTCTATCTTAACTAGCAAGTTTTCCACAATTCCCCAAGGATACTTGACTGAACGGTCAAACAAGGATATGCTCATACGCGTCGGCTGTGATGCTCTTTGGTCCAGCTTCTTGTATATATAATAGGGCATCAGATTGATGCTAGTACCCAGGTCCGCCAACGCGTGGTTCAAGGGCAAACTGCCAAGCAGACATGGGATCTGCCAGTTTTTCTCTGGTAATTTGTTCTGAACCACTGCAGGACATCGCTTACTTAGTGAGACTTTAGAGACTTCCTCCAACTTCTTCTTTTTGGAAAGAAGATCTTTTAGGATCTTGCCATACTTAGTCATATACTGGAGGACCTCTATGAATGGGAGATTGACTTTGAGTTGTTTGAACATGTTAAGGAAGTTACCGTATTCCCTAGCGTATTTATGAGGCAGCAAGCGCATTGGGTAGGGAACACGGCTCAAGTCAATCTTGGGGGTCTTCATTTCCACCCCCTTCTTCTTCTCCTCTGCCTTCTCGGCATGTTTCTCAACCACAATCTCCCCATCCGCCGGCTCCTCCTCTTCTTCTTCCAAAGGTGCCTGCTCTCTCTCCTCTACTCTTCGACTCCTACTTGATACGGCCATCACTGAAGCGTTTGGGCCTGAAGATGGACCTACCTGTCTATCCTTCAAGTTCTTAGCGACGTCTCCCACCGTGCGCTGCAGATCGTGGAATGCAGAATGCTGATTTCTCAGTAGGGTGTCGTGCGTATCCAATCGATGCTGGGTCTTCTTGTCTTTCTGCACTAAATGAGCGAGCATCTGAGTCTGGTTCTCCAGCATCTTTTCAATCTTCTTATCCCTAGCACTACTTCCAGCTCCTGCTTCACCTCCTTCATGTTGATTAGGGTGGGCATTAACCCAGGCGGGTTGTTTCCAGATCTCCATCCCGAGCCATAAGGATTGTTATAGTTATTATTGTACCCTAGGTTCTGGTTGCCCTCGAAATCAACATGCTCCTGCTGACTGACGAGGCAGTCCCCGGTGTCGTGGCCTCCTCTGTACACCTCACACTTTTGAGCATTCAGCTTTAGCTCTTTAATCTCATTCTCCATCGTTGCGAGTGCAGCAGCCATGCTAGTATCAGGGTTGACCTGATGCACACCTCTAGAAGAAGAGGCGGGTTCCCTAGCACTAGGAATGGAAGTCTTAGTAGATGGCCGATATTGCTCAGCGAGAGCGAAGCTCTCAAACATCTCCTCGCATTCACCAGGTTCTAACTTATCCATGATTTGGCCTCCCGCAGCAGTGTTGAACTGCTTCTCGAAGGTGAGGCCATTATAGAACTTCTCCACAATCGCCCAGTCAGAAAGACCATGCTGGGGACATCGGCTCAACAGCGCGTTGAACCGCTCCCAGACCATGTGGTAAGGCTCGTAAGGGTCCATCCAGAAGGAGTGGATTTGGTCCCTAAGGCGAGCGGCCCTGGAAGGTGAATAGTACTTTTTAAGGAACTTGGCTTGAAGATCCTCCCAAGTGGTGATGGAATTGTCAGGGAGGGTGTCAAGCCAAGTGGAAGCACACCCAGAGAGCGAGACTGGAAAGAGACGCAAGTAGATTGCGTCCTTAGATACACCTGTGATATTGAAGGTATCACATATGCGCGCGAAGCGGGACAGATGTCCGGGTGCATCCTCATCCTCGAGGCCATGGAACTGAGTAGCATGAGTGATCGTACTCATGACATGTGATGGGATCTGCCAAGTATTGGTATTAGGGATAGCAGGGCGGGCGGGTGGTCGAAGATCACGTCCTGGTGGCCCCATCACTAGCTTTCTGGTGTATGGTACGTCTCGCTGGTGGGTCAGCGTCGCCCATATTAGGAAAAGGAACTGGGCTAGTGGGACGTACCTAGTTTGAGCACAACGTTTTCAAACGCTCCCAGAAGTCGCGGGTGCGCTCGTTAAGCTCTCGTTCCGGTTCTTCGTAAGCTGAATACTGTGGCGATCCTTGCGAACGAGTACGTTGCATAAATTGAAAGACACAAAGAAAAATAAGAAACACTCAAAACACATAAAGACTCTATCCTAAATTAGACACACAAGTAGACAATAGGACAAAGCACAAAATTAAGACTCAAAATAAAAGAAAGAAAGAAAATAACCAAAAATCACACAAAGAAGTAGTCAAAGCTAATGTTGCTATTGCCAAGTGTCCCCGGCAACGGCGCCAAAAACTTGATGTCACCCAGACGGTCTATAAAAACTAATAAATAAAACCTAATCTAGACTCCTAAGTAATAAATAGAGTAGCTATGAACTAAACCGCACTGACAGGCAAGTGAACCTATCGAGTGTATCATAGCTTAATGGTAAACCGGATTATCAAACCCGAGAGACACTACTATAGCTAACTAGACTCAGACTCAGACTAAAGATGATTGATTTGGGGGGTTTTCTACACTATTGATTAAAATAATAATGCAGAATACTAAAGATCGACTCTAACTATCAGACACAAGAACTCGGGAAATAACAGGAATGGGAAGAATACCACCTAGGTCGGGATCCTACTTGCAAACCACAGACTTCTACCAGTTATGGAAACAATGATGGATCTGGGTATCTAAGGATAACAGCTCTAGACAACCTAGTGGATCCCAAATCACTCTCAGGGTGTCACCAACTAAGAAACTCTAAAGATGCAGTAACTCACTAGATAGTCGAATTACCTTTCAGTCTATCCAACAATGACAATATAGCTAAAAGACAAATCACCTCTCGGTCTCAAAGTCCACAATACATCTAAGATACACGGGGTAATCTCCGATCAACAAACCATGACTCGGACTAGCAACAATCACTAAGAACCTAAGGGAATCTCTTCTTAGACAATTCACACTCAGAATCTTAATGACGAAGACTAATCGATTATCTCTCACCATTGCGGTATCGAGATAAGATGAACACTCAGATCTATTAAACTCTCAACTACAGCTCCAATAGCAACTACATCTAGCAAACCATACAATCAACCACAAACTCACAGTCTATGATCTAGATACACTATTCAAACTGGAAGACATCCACAAATAACATACGGTGCTTATAATCAATCACACAACAGATCTAAACATGCATATTCATCATAATAATCAATTCAAAATCTTTACAAAATCATTAATCCAAACATTGAATCCAAAAACTGATAAAAATCATAACAAACACAGAAAACAAAGATAAATAATGAATCTTGAAAACTGAATACACTAATCTAATGAACCTGGAATCCGAAAGCTTTAAACTCGTACTTGATTTCACTTCCAAGCTCCCAAAATCGCCTCTAAGAACTGATCTGATGGCCAAAACTCAAACTCTTATCCCAATAGCATTCAAAATCTATTTAAAATCAAATTAGGGTTTTTTTCTCCGAATTTACAGCCCTTGCGTACCGCGAGACAATGATCCCAGTCCTTCGCGTACCGCGAAGGACAATTTAATTGCGTCTGGATTTGGATTTCCTCGTGTACCGCGAGACTTGCATGGTCTTCCTTCGCGTACCGCGAGGGACCTGATTTTCAACTTTTTAACTTTATTTCTTCTGGGCTTCTTCTCATGCTCGATTTCTTCGTGATTTGATTTTATACTTCACACGAGCTTCTTTAAACCTGACATTGACTCAAAACAAAGCAAAAACAAGTAAAACGAACACAAAACTTAATCAAAATACACTAAAATAATAGGAATAAAGATGTGTGTTTTGCACTACATCAGTACACCCCATTGAACTTCTTCGTCATATGCATGTTGATCAATACCTGGGTGTCAATAGGTAGAATGGGTGTGTCCATCTCTACAAGTATACCAAGGTGCACAGGGGACAAGACACCTCGGTATGAGGCAAGGTGAGTAATGTATTGTCCACCAAAGATATGGCTGTTGGAATAGTAGCAGTAGCTCTAGTAAATAATTTGGCTAAGCTGTATGCCAAGTTGCAAGGAACCCCATCAATCAAGCAGTGTAGGTGGATAAGATCTCTAATGGATACTACACATATGCTGTCCTTTCTTCCCCCGATAGAAAGAACAATGCAACGGTGCAGGTATCTGTGAAGAGGATGTCTAATCTTAGTACTCTTTTGGCTATGCGGGTCAAATGGCCCAGGCCCGATCCTACTCCAAAATGCTGATGCTTCTCCCTCTACATCAGTAATCTCATGATGTTTGTATAATCCCATCTTTATCCCAAACTGTGCCAAGGACATCACATACCAATGTCTAGCCATCCTGAAACGCACACAGTCGTGCATTCCTATACTTACCACCGGCCTATCAAACTGAAAAGTTGCCAAAAACTCGAGAGTGAGTTCATAATAAGTGGTTTCTCTTATGGAGAAGAATCTTTGCCATGGCTTTGTGATCAAAGGTACTGCACTGTCTAAGAGATTCACTTCTTCTAGAGTTGGGTAGCAAATGGTTTTGTGTGCCCCGAAGGTTTGTCTTCGCAATGCAGGTAGAGTCTCGTAAGCATGGACCTCAATAGCATCGTAGGGGTCAAAAATAAGCCACGGGTGTAAGTCCTGTGGCCCCTTAGGCATAGGCTGTGGGTGAAAAGGTGGAGGAGGTGATGGTGGAGTTTGTGGTGAGCCACCCATGTGAACAGACGACGATGAACCCGACCTAGAGCCCGATCGGGTGTTTCTTCTCTTTCGTCCCGCTTGTTTGGAAGACTCAGTCATGTCCTATTGAATCACCAATTGAAGGAGTTAGTATAAGGAAACAAGAGTGATTCAATATATATATATATATATATATATATATATATATATATATATATATTTCAATGGCGTCAAAAACTTGATAGTATGTAATTGTCAAAGCATAGTGGTGCCAAAAACTTGATAAGAGTCATGTTTTTTATAAAATATATATGTGTATAATTTTTTTTTGGACCACATAAATTCGTGCATGTTAATGGCACGCTTATGTCCCTCGAGTCCTAAAGTGGTTAATTGCAAATAATCAAACAAGGCACAAATTCAAACGGTGTTATACGACTACAATCATAGATGGATGGCATGTTGACATTTGAAATGTCAAACCCGTCAAAATTCTTGACTTATTTCAACCAATCAACAATTTCCCAACAACTATACTAAATCTTAAACACATATATACAAGATTCACACTTCAATTTGTATTTCTAAGTTCAAGAGTTCTAAGTCAAAATTTGAAAACCCATCCATACGAATCAAACAAATCTTACCCAAACAAGGCTAAAAAGAGTTACATTATGATCTTAAACAGTCAAACATGCATCTAGATCAAGCATTGAGTTCATATTCAAGCATATTCAAACCAAGACACAAAATGAAACCCTAGCCTCATTTGAACAAGATTAGCTCTAATTGGAGCATAAACCACACTAAAAATGATAATGGATAAGTTTACAAACCTTGGGGAAGAGATTGGAAGCAAGAATCGGAAGAAACGGGTGAAAATCAGGTGTTTTTGGTGATTTTGGAGAGTTCCGAGCGTGGTTGGGGGTTGGGGTTTTGATAGAAATGAATGTTTATGCAATTTCAACACCAAACTTGCACGAAGCCCAATGCACGGTCGTGCATTGGGTTGCACGGCCGTGCATCCCCCTGTTTGACCAACTTTGACTCTTTTTAGGGCAACTTGAAATTAATACTTTAAATAAACAAAATATATTTTTTAATTAATAGATAATAAAAAATAATTTAGATTTTATTAAAGTATTATTTTATTTTATAATTATTAAAATGAATTGGTCAAAGGGGAATGTCACCATTAAAAATCCCGATTTCATGTTAGAGAAACTTACCTTGATCGTTAGTATCCAATTTCAAAGCATTGTGCTTGTCATCATAAAAAATAAAGATGAATATAAAATCTAAACACGTAAAACCGTTCGAAAGTGTTACGCCTAATTTAAAAATGCTTCCGAATAACGGCACTTGTATCCATTCAATTTGCTTGACAACAACTTCGCGGTCGCGATCCTTGAAAGTTCCTGCAAATACAAAGTAACTAGCACAAGTACCAAAATAAAAATAAAAGTAAGAAGAATAAAATTAAAATAAAATGGGAAAATAAATTAGAAATAAAACAAAAGTAAAATAAAGATGAAAATAAAAATAAAAGGAAAAATAAAGTAGAAATAAAACAAAGGAAAAAATAGAAATAGCCAGTCCAACAACTTAGATCTTTCGCAGAATTACCATGTCGCCGGAAACGGCGCCAAAAACTTGATAGCGTGTTTTAGTAGTATTAAATATATTCTATTTAGAGCTACACAAAATCAGGTTTTAAATTTATAAATTAAAATGATAATTACTTCAACTAAACACACAAACAATAGGTAAGTGTACCTATCGCAGCGTAGTATAGTCTGGGTAAGAACCAAGTATCGAACCATGGACACGTATCCCGTACTCAACCCTCGTTATTGTCTGACTAGGATATTAAGCTGCAAAATGGGTTTTGTTTAAAAAGGAAAATAAAAAGAACAAGAAATGTAATTAGAAATGTTATCTCATTTAATACGTTACTCTAGTTGTTATCCCTTGTTAATTAGTGTTATATTTAAAGTAAGGTTGGTCATAGTTACAAGTACTAGCCCTTTCGATAGGGGAGCTAGTAATTCGTAACGGAACAGTGAATACGGTCGGCCAACTGTTCCTAATGAATCTCGGGACCCTGAACGGGGTCTCAAGTCCACCGGTTATCTCGTGATTCATCATTCGGACTAAGATTATCTAATGACTGACGTACGTTAAGTCTTGTAACTTCTTTCGGTAAGTCGTAATGCAAGACTTCCTCCAAAGGTACTTTATGAACGTTTGGACCTAACAAATTATGTTCTTAAAATAGTTGTCTTTACTTATAATATTATTTAAAAAAAAATAAGACTTTCATTCTCAAGATCAAACCCCATGACTACCGCTAAAAGTCCTCTTCAAGCCGACACAAGAGAAGTGAAGAAATACCGACACAAACCGCACGGTCTAGTTAGGACTCAAATGACTCGTTGAATACCCAAACCTTCAATCAACCCATAATATTAAATCTATACTGACCGGGCCCTTGGTAGCACTAAGATTTGTATATAGACCATAAAAACTCGAATAAGTTTCTCAAACAAGAAGTCTTGCTTAAGTAACTCACAAGATTTAAGATCATTAGATTGGTTTAAAGATCACGTATTCTTGTCTTTTTAAGATAAATCATAATAAAACTTTAAAAACATAACATACTAAAAAAACTTCATTAATTAATTAAACTTCAACCAACCCGAGCAACACAAGAGAACTAGCTATAAATGACCATACAAGTGACTCTACTAGCCCTTAGATAATGTGTGGAAGTATTCCAACGCCAAAGGAGAGTGGGTATAGGTTGCCACTTGTTTTACTCGAACGAAAAGAATCATTTCATATTACAAGACTTTTTAAAAGGAAAATAAAACAAAGAAAGGCTAAACGGACCAAAACTGAGAGAGTTCCAGCTCTTAGCAGAGCTCTAAAGCCTTCCTAACTCTTGGTCTTGGACACCTAAAACACTAGAATGAGCTTGCTATTTATAGGCAAAGATTTAGGCAATGCACGGCTGTGCATTGGATTGCACGGGCGTGCAAAGTACCCTTTTCTTTCACGTGCAGAATCTGGCAGCTTTAAGGAGGACAGGGGAGAATCTTAGGGTTTTCACAGCCTTGCAAGGCAATTCACGACCGTGAATTGCCCTAATTTGCTCCCTGTTGACTTTTTGACTTCTAGAGTTGACCTCCAGCGTCTGTTTACGTTCAATTGACTTCCGAATGCTGATTTCTCCTTGATTTTGAGTGATTTCTTCATGTTTTTGTATATCAAGGGTGATTATCCTGTTGTGACATAAATAAGTGGATTAAGTAACAATTATTATCATCTTTATGTCCAATTATGATTAATATGGGGATAATTGTGCATGTAAAATATGTATAAATGATGGCACATCAACCGTAAAACATTTCTAATCAAACTTCTCTTGATACTTGTACGTCTTTATACAAGTGGATTTTGATAAGCCAAGGCCTGGTTAATACTAATAAGGTCGTACGTCTTTATACGAACTTGTTATGAAACCAGGAATTGGTAAACTCATGTTGGGAACGGTACGTCTTTATACATGGTCCCATTGTTGCATCACCTACCGTTGAGCAAAGTCTAATCACTCTTTTAACAAAAATAATTAAGCATTTAAGTTCGATGTCTTAAACCAACTTGGAGATAGCATTCAAAGAGTTGAGGGTAACGTTGTCCCTACCGAGACTCATTCCCGTTTTATTATTAAAGATTATAATTCGTGAACCAAATGTTGTGAGATTGAGGCTCTAGTGGTGTATCGTTTACACATTTGTATTAGTCATACCACTGAATTTGTCAACTTAACATTATCATATACCAAGCGGATTCAAAGCTCGAAGCAATACTCTTCGTGACCTGATCATTTCCTAGATATTTACTTTCCTCCTATTTACTATTCTGCTATTTACATTTCTGTTACACACATAACACACATTTTTACTTTTCGGTCATTTATTTTACCGTCATTTACTTTTCTGCTTCACAAACACACAAAACTCACTAACTAATTAAACCGACTAAACGACAAGAAAGGTTGAGTATGGGAACTTGACCGTGTCCATTGGTTCGATACTTGGTTCTTACCTAAACTATATTACGCTACGATAGGTACACTTGCCTATTGTGTGTGTTTTAAGTTTAAAGTAATTATCATTTTATTTTATAAATTTAAAACCTGATTCTGTGAAACCAACATCTCTAAATATTATTATATAATATTTACACTTATCACACGACACATCAAGTTTTTGGCGCCGTTGCCGGTGACACAGTGATTTCAAGAAAAAATTCGAGTTAACGGATTAGCCCTTTCTAACCCTACTATTTTCCATCTGTTTTTCTGATACGTTTTGTTGAAGGTAGTGTATGATCCATAACTCCATTACTGGTTTATATCAACCTTTAGCAGAGCCCGAAAGATTCTTTCACTACTGAATACGAGAAAACTGTGCTAGAAAAATGGTCGTAGAAAACCGCACTATTTCCGACTTTGCAAGACCGTCACTTGAGGCTTTGGGGTCTAGCTTCACAAGGCCGGCAGTTGAAGCTAACAACTTTGAAATCAAATCGCATGTCATTCACATGATCCAATCATCATACACTTTCCATGGATTACCCGATGAAGATCCACATGCTCACATTGCAAATTTTCTTGAAATTTCTGACACTTTCAAATTGAACGGAGTTTCGAATGACGCTATTCGACTCCGAATGTTTCCTTTCTCTCTAAGGGAATGAGCTAAGGCATGGCTAAACTCTCTTCTTACCGGGGAAATCACTACATGGGATGATCTTGCTCAAAAATTCCTGTCAAAATACTTCCCGCTAGCAAAAACTTCAAAATTTAGAAATGATATTACCACTTTCACCCAGGAAGATGGTGAATCACTATATGAGGCATGGGAACGTTTCAAGGACATGTTGAGGAAATGCCCTTATCATGGGCTAGAAGTTTGGTTACAAGTATCATCATTCTATAATGAGTTGCACAATCAAGCTTCTTAGACACTCGACGCTACTACAAGTGGTATTTTGGAAACCAAAGGCCATAGGAAGCTTACAATCTAATTATGAAAATAGTTATGAACAACTATCAATGGTACAATTCGAGAAGTAATAGGGGAGCCAGGCAAGGTGTTCACTTTGTCGATACTGTCACTTCACTTTCTGCTCAAGTAGATTCCCTCACCACTCGACTCAACCAAATTAGCAAGGGCAAAAAACTACTGAATCTGCTGGAGAAGTATAAAAGCATCACTGCCAATGCTGAGCAAGTTGACTTTATCGAAACAAATCGCCCGCAAAACAACCCCTACAACAATACTTACAATCATGGATGGAGGAATCATCCGAACTTCAGCTGGAAGGATAACAACAATCAAGGACCATCTGGTTTTGGGCAACAATAACAGTTTCAATAAAGACAACCTCAAAACTTTCAGCCTCGTCAACAATTTCAAGGAACTAACAATCCAAGTAATGGGTTGGAGGAACCGGTAACCAAGTTGATATCTACAACTGAAAGTCAATCCCTCCTAGCGGATGCTCGTCATAAACAATATGAGGAAAAGTTCAGTATTCACGAAGCTGAGTTCAGGACATAGAAAGCAACTCTCCAGTCCACTGAGGTACAACTAGGGCAAACTGCAAAACTTCTATCTGAAAGACAACAAGGATGTCTTCCAAGTAACATTGAACCCAATCCAAAAGTCAATGTTAGTGCTATCACTCTCAGAAATATCAAGGTTTATCCAGAATCCCCAATGCCAGAAGAAGAGGAAGAAGTTCAGACACCACTAAGAGAAATATTCACTGGAGTACCACTTCGTCTACCTTTCAATAAACCAGTTGCTCAAGAAATCACCACCAAAGAGTAATCCACAACCTGCTCTAGGGAACACTCCTCCTATTGTTCTGACAAAGAGAAAATACAAATCTCACATACCTTACCCAAGAAGGCTAATAAAGCAAAGGACCGACGAACAATATGAAAAATTCAACGAACTTTGAAGCCAGATTCATGTCAATCCTACTTTCATGGATATAATACAACAAATGTCTATGTACGGACGTTTCTTAAAGGATTTTCTCACTAACAAAAGAAACATGGAAGAAGCAGTTAAAAGAAATAATGAATGCGTCGCTCTCATTGAACGATTCCTTCCGAAGAGACTTTCTGATCCCGAAGAGTTCTCTTTACCATGCTCTATTGGACCACTACCGATAACTTTCGCATTCGCTGATCTGGGAGCAAGTGTGAACGTAATGTCATACAACATATTCAAAAGACTAAAGATTGGGAATCCACAACCTATCAATGCAACTATCGAACTTGCGGATGGAACTACTAAATCACCTATGGGAGTTATTGGAAATTTACTTGTAAACGTCAGCAAGTTTGTCTTCCCTGCCGACTTCAGTTCCTTTAATTTTGGGTCGCCCATTCTTAGCCACTGCTAGAGCAACCATTGACATGAATGAAGGTATTCTAACACTTCGTGTTGGAAAAAAATCGGTAGCCTACAACATCGGGGGTAATGAATGTTTATCCAATTATCCCTTTGAAATTACACAGTTCATAGACACTAATCTGGACTACCAACTAAAGAAAGCTAAGGAAATCAACAAAGGATAGAAACCAAATATTGGCAAGGATCTCAACAACACTAACTGGATTGAAAACTACTGGGACCAGCAGCCGAAATTGACTAAGAAAAAGGACTTGAACGAAGGAATGGGAGATACGGGGTAGATCCAAAGCCCCCGCCCGAAGATAGACTGATGAAGCACGTACGGGTCCGGCCAATGACCCTTAAATAAACGTGGCACTTCCGAGAGGCAACCCGATGATCAAGAATAAATTGAGAAGTTGGTGCATACGGCAGAACACATAGACCTCAGGTTTGGTTTTCCAAGTTTAAGTTTCTCGTACTTCAGCCCCAGGTATGCCTTCTCGATTCTAGGAACTTAGTAGCTTAACTACTACCTACTATTTCCAATTCCGTTTTTATGTTTTTCTTTGTGTGTCAAGTAGCCTAACATCACCAAGTAGTTTCTCTATTTCTTTAAGGAGTTCCACTCCACCTTTAAAAGCTTGGACGCCGGCAAACCACATTAAATTTGTGAGAGATTTGATAGAAGTTTTTGGTGTAATGTTGACTACAATCACAAGTGTTGGCCATAGGTTATACACTGAATTGATCGGGGGAGTACCAGTTTCTTTTCCCTTAAAACTTCATGCATTTAAATTCCTGCATAGCATTTCATTACAGGCATTTGTACATTGAGGACAATGCACAGTTTTAAGTGTGGGGTGGGGAATTTGAGATTCAGGACAAACTTGTTTCCTCAAAGCAGTAAAACTAAACTCGTGATTTTCTACCCATTTGACTAAGGCCTTACTTTAACCGAAAACTCATTTTCCTAAAATCCCTAAAAATTTTGGAAACTTCAAAAACCCTAAAATCTAAACCTCTTTGAGTTCGTGCTTAAATAAACTAAAAGGAATAAATGAAAACATGGCAATTAGAAACAAATGGATATTATGCATAACAAATCACTAAACCCTATCCCATCCATTTTCATGTGAGAATAATCTGAGCATTTTCACGAGCACTATTATCATCATTATTCGTATGCTCTTTCGTTTGGTATATTGAGTGTTTTTCGATCGAGTTTTATGCATAATTAGAACTTGTATGACTTATACATATCAAGACCATGAACTAGTAGTTGTATGGAAATGATTGAGGCACCTAGGACTTTATTACCCTTATATACTATCCTAAAACCCAAAATACCACAAACAATATCCGCCTAGATAGCCCTTTGAGCCTTAGCCTTTTCGTTTCTATCACCCATTACCCATAATTATCCCCATACCAGCTTTTCGTAAACACTGGTTATTGGCTAACTGTCTTCAGGATGGAGGATTATTAGTTTATCTTATGTCATTATTTCAAGTATACAACCGTTAATACAATTTGGAAAAGATCTGATTCACTCAAGGAATTGAATGTACAGAAGAAAGTGGACGTATTAGGAAGAAACAGTCGAACGATCTACAAGGAAGATATGGAAAATTTATTTCAAGGAAATTGAGGAAAAGGATTTATTGACAAAGCCATCTTGATGTTAAAAAAAATGAGAAAAGAAAAAGAAAAGAGAGAAGTTGGTCTTTTACCGGTTAGACCTAAAAGAGCTGGGCATGCATTCTTTCGATTTCAATTTGCTTTCTTGTATTCTTTTAGCAAATCCTGAATTACCGCCCGAACTCTGATAAAAAGTTTTCAAAGCAACAAGTGATGTAAGAAAATGCTGGCACAAGCAAGAACAACTACCACCATTTTACGGCTTGTCAAAAGCGCTGCCAAAAGAAGAGCCAAGAGAAATGGCAAATGTATGAAATGTGGCAACTGGAGCCACAATGGAAAATGCAGAAAAAATCAAACTTATTCCCAACATGAGTATATGCATCTGATCAAAATGGGTGCTATTAGGTTAAAATCCGAGGGGTCCATACGAAAAGTCAGTAATGTGTACTACGCAGTAAGGGAAGAGTTGAACATGATAAGAAGTATCGGTCTTGGCAATATGATCATAAACGAGCCATCAGATTAGTTATACCCTCGTTATCTGAGTACTGTAGAGGGACCCACTAGTATTTTCCATCTTAAGCCATGAATCCTTAGCCGTGTGTTCCACGTTAGCCGCAACCCTTAAAACCCTTTAAAACCCTAAAAACCCAAAAAGATTTTCATTTTCACCCTTTATTTTCTTTTAGTCACAATACAATCCTTTTAAGTCCTCTTGATTCATGCATACTACTTAGTTAGTTGGTGGAGACTTGATTTGCATACAAGCTTATGACCATTACATAATTCGATTCGAACTTGAGTGTTTTACTTAACTTACATTATCCACACACACACACACACACACATATATATATATATATATATATATATATATATATATATATATATATATATAACCCGAGAGTTCAGTTAACATTGTGAGAAGTGAAAGATTATGCATAATTGAAGTTCTAGTAGGTTTGTCATGGATTCCATCATCCTAAAAAATTAGAAAAACATAAAAATAGAATAAGCGACTCATGATTTATCCAATAGTTTCCAACTACTTGGAGCTCCCTTTCCTTTCATAAAGTTTTTAGTTATGAGTCTGATCAGGCATGAGTTTGCTTGAGGACAAGCAAAGTTTAAGTGTGGGGTGTTATGATATGCCCTAAATTATACATGTTTTGCATGTATAATAATCCCCATATTATGGTACTAATTGATTAATAACCTTGCAGTTGATACTTAAAATGTTAATATTTCGTAACTGCATGTTATTCGGTGGCTTAAAGATAAACAAAGCTAAAACGAATCAAAAACACCAAGAAATCAAGCCTTTTGGAAGATCATTCCCGAGCTTTGACCCCCTAGAAGTCAACCAAGGTCAACGAAAGTCAAACCAGCAGCTAAAAGAGAAAACTTGGCAGCTGGGAGGGGATGCACGGGCGTGCATTTGCTCTCCTTGCTCCCTAAGCTCCAGTACACTGTCCTCTATACCCTGTTTGATTCCCGAGGTGTTTGTACGCCTGTGCAATCTAATGCATGGTCATGCATTGCTCATTTTGAGGCCTATAAATAGGAGGCTTGGGTTCTTCATTCCACACACCTGAATATACATTATCACAGCTCAAGAAGAGTCCGTTTATGTAGTTTACAGTAGAGAGTATAGAGGATACTCCTCTTTTTCCGCAATAGGGGAGCCTACGAAACTCAGCGTTATGCTAGTTAGCATGGCTATTCGTGGCTAAACTCTTTGTATTGCTAGGGTGAAGATGAAGTTTGGTATATGTTAATGTTTAATATATTAATCTAGTGGTATATTTATGTTTTTAATTATTCGTTCTTAAAACCACCTTTTAGGTGGGCTTTGTATTATTGTCTAAACTTGTCTTTACACTTGTAAGTGTTCTTGATTTTAAAGCGTAAGACCGTAAAACCTCTTTAATCAAACTTCTCTTGATACTTGTACGTCTTTATACAAGTGGATTTTGATAAGACAAAGCCTTGTTAATACTAATAAGGTCGTACGTCTTTATACTAACTTGTTATGAAACCAAGAATTGGTGAACTCATGTTGGGAACGATACGTCTTTATACATGGTCCCATTGTTGCACCGCCTCTTAGTGAGCAAAGTCTAATCACTCTTTTAACAATAATAATTAAGAATTTAAGTTCGATGTCTTAAACCAACTTGGAGATAGCATTCAAAGAGTTGAGGGTAACGTTATCCCTAGAGGGAATCATTACCATTTTATTATTAAAGATTATAATTCGTGAACCAAATGTTGTGAGAATGAGGCTCTAGCGGTGTACCGTTAACACATTTGTATTAGTCATACCACCGGATTAGTCAACTTAACATTATCGTAAACCAAGCGGATTTAAAGCCCGAAGCAATACTCTTCGTGACATGATCATTTTCGAGATATTTACTTTCCTACTGTTTACATTTCTGTTACACACATCACGCACGTTTTTATTTTTCTGTCATTTACTTTACCGTCATTTACTTTTTCTACTTCTCAAGCACACAAAACCCACTCACTAATTAAACCGGCTAGACGATAACAAAAGTTGAGTATTGGAACTCGACCGTGTCCATTGGTTTGATACTTGGTTCTTACCTAAACTATATTACACTGCGATAGGTACACTTGCCTATTATGTGTGTTTTAAGTTTAAAGTAATTATCATTTTATTTTATAATTTTAAAACTTGATCTCGTGAAACCAATATCTTTAAATATTATTATATAATATTTACACTTATCACACGACACATCACTTACAATGATAAATATGAATACGTGAATGCATAATTATACATGCTAAACATGAATGTATATGATGGAACGAGTCTAAACCCTAAAATGGAATAAAGGAGTACTCACGAAGTATTAATGGGGTGGTGGGAACGCTACGGGGAACCCTATATATAAACCTCTTTAGTGCATCGTGGAGAAACCGTTACGAAGTTTTAAGGTGAGGACTGGTTGGGGAATAAATCAAACATACATACGTGAAATGAAAACAAACGCTAGATACATTTTGGAGGCTGTGAGTTTAAGATAATCAAGGTCCCAAATGAAAAGTGACCTCTAGTCTATAAGATGGATCTCAATAAAATAAAGAAGAAAACTAAAAGGAAAGATCAAAATCCTACAGGGCTGATCTAAGGAATGAGCCTTCGTGGCAATAAGTATTCGTGACAAATGCAAGGGGTCTATACTGACGAGTATAAGAACCTTGCCAATACTATGACCGTAGGTACGTCCGAAGATGGTCATGAGGGGTTAGCACACCCATGAATGAAATGAATACTATGACCGGAGGTACGTCCGAAGATGGTCATGAGGGGGTTAGCAAACACATAAAATATACGAATGACGTGACAGGAGGTACGTCCGGAGATGGTCAGGGGGGCGCCGAGAGCTCGGGAAACTTGAAAAATAATAAGAACCTAAAGGGTTTATAATAAAATGAATGATGCAGTGTACTTACTTAGCGTAAGCTAATTCAAAAATGTTTTCCAAACACTACAAAAAAGAAGCACGTGGAATAACGCTTCCTATGGACAAGGCCGATCGGAACTGAAGAATCCCTATGTTACATGATGTAATATTTTATGTAAAGACAATATTTATAATAAAATATGCCTATGTCACTTTAGTGACAAGGTTTTGAGAAACTAGGACCGTTTTTCGCAATATAACTCTGATAAAATAATAAATGAAAAGTAGGGTGTTTTAGGTTGGTATCAGAGCACGGTTTGAGGGATTTAAGTATCAGAAGGGGTACTTAAACTCAAACCATAAGTGCTCGTGATATAAATATGGATTCAATCACAGGCTGTTAAAGGAAGCATGTATGTTTAAATTCCAATGCTATAACGTAATGTGTGAGTATACGTGGGCCGAATTGTTTATGGTATAAGCTCCATGTGATAGTTGGGAGCATTATGATGCGTAACATATATTGCCTCATACCTGGCCTGTATGAGAGTTAATTTATGGGACAATCATGATATCGCAAACATCATATGATAACTTATGTCAACAGATAGTAAGCCGGGAAATGTGATTATGCATGATTAAAATGCATGAATGAATGTGGATATGTGTAAAATGCATAGATGGGGCCTTATGTGAAACCATAGAATACTTGATTAGTGTTAAATTAACCAATGAGGCATGTAGTATAAAACCCTAGGCTATAATTAGGGTAAACGAATGAGAGAATAAACAAAATTCTTGTATCAGCAAAACGATGGCTGAACGTCAGAAAAACGAAGCACGTGATGAAGGGATCCACATGAGAGTTGTGTCTCCACCTCCCAATGAGAACGGGGTTGAACAAGTCCCGCAGAATATCCCAAGAAAAATTGCATTCGAAGTAGGGAAGGTGTTTGATGTAAACTTCCCGATCTTACACGTTGAACTTCAAAGCTCGTTAGAGAGCTGGTTCGAGAATCATAAAGACATTACTCATAACGGAGAAAGAGGAAATCCGAAAGTAGATACGAAATCAATTCGTTGCACGTATAAGGATTTCATGACATGAAAACTGATGGAGTTTAAGGGAGCTGTTAATCCCTTAGAAAGTCAAAGATGGATTGCGTCAATAGAAACAACTTTCGATACTTGTCATTGTTAGAAGAAAGATGTGGTCACCTTCTCCACCAATCAATTAAAAGAGAAAGGTAAAGATAAGATCAAGGGGATGAGATGGGAAGAATTCAATGATATCTTCCTAAAGCATTATTGCCCCCGAGCGGCAATTGAAAGAATTACTGAGGAGTTTCTTCAACTCTGTCAGACAACAGAGTCAGTGGATGAGATCACAGGAATTTTCTTTGACAAAGCCAGATTCTGTCCGGATTTGTTAACAACCCCAGAGATATGGATGACGAGATACCATCTCGTTTTGAAACCTGAAATTAGAGAATTTATCCATCCATCCAAGTGTGCGAACTCGGAAGAAATGATTGATTGGGCTCGAGAGCGAGAGACTGAGCTCAAGAGGCAGGCAGAGAGAGATGGAAAGAGGAAAGGAGAGAGTTATCGTTCTCTTATGCCTCTTATGAAATTTAGGTTTACAAAACCGGGAGGCAATCCCTCCCTAAGGAAAGGTGTACATGATTGTAAGATTTGTGGGAAGAGGCACCCGGGAGAGTGTTCAAGTCTTCAAATTGTAACAAGTGTGGGAAAACAGGACACACTGCACTGCAATGTATGAGTGGAACCAAATTGTGTTACAACTGTTACAAACCAAGACACTTTAGCATGGAATGTCCTGAGCTACGATCTCAGACGAAGAAGACCGAACAAGGGTCAAGAGTGGCAGAAAATGAAGTTAAGAGGATCGAAGTTCTGAAGCCAAGGGTAGTGCTTTTCAGATCACCACAGTGGAAGTGAAGGATGTTCCTGAAGTCGTATCAGGTACATTCCTCTTGAATTCCCTACCTGCTTGTATTTTATTCGATATAGGAGCTAGTCGATCATTTATTTCATTAAATTATGCAAAGTCTAGAAACTTCATTAGAAGTAAGTTGACTAAGGCATTAGAGGTTGAAATCGCGAGTGATAGAAACTGCGTAGTGACTGAAATATGCCGAGGTTGCCGACTACTGATAGAAGAAGAATATCCCGTCGACTTAATCCCGATGCCGATGCGAGAATTCGTCGTAATCATTGGAATGGATTGGTTATCTTCTCATGTGGCAACGATTCGTCTATTTACGATGCATGCATGAAAGGAAGTTAGTATTATCGGCGAACGTAGAAACCATATTACATTATGTACAATGGCTAAAATAAAAAGTTACATGAGACCAGGTAATCAAATGTTCTTAGCCTATGTAGCTGACGTAAAGACGAAAGGGAAGGAACTAGATCAAGTTCCGGTGGTGAATGAATTCCCATAAGTATTCCCAGATGATCTTCCAGGTACTCCACCTGAGAGTGAGATCAAATTCAAAATCAATTTAATTCTTAAAGCTAAACTGGTGGCTAAGGCTCTGTACCGGTTAGCACCAACTGAAATGAAGGGGTTGATGTCATAACTGCAAGAGTTGCTAGACAAGGAATTTATACGCCCTAGTGTGTCCCCTTGGGGTGCACCAATTATGTTCGTGAAGAAGAAAGACGGTAGTATAAGAATGTGTATAGACTACCGTGAATTGAACAAATTGACTATCAAGAATAGGTATCCTTTAGCTAGAATTGATGATTTGTTTGATCAATTGCAAGGACCTAGTTGGTTTTCTAAAGACTTAAGATCCGGTTATCACCAAGTTAAGGTACGAGAAGAGGAGTGCCTAACATGGCATTCGGAACTCATTATGAACACTATGAATTTGTAGTAATGTCGTTTGGAGTAACGAATGCTCCATCAGTTTTCATGGATCTCATGAATAGAGTATGCCGGCCAATGTTAGACAAGTTCGTTATTGTCTTCATTGATGATATCTTGATTTATTTAAGAAATAAGGAGAACATGCACAACATCTTCGTGAAGTACTTAGTACTCTACAAAAGGAGAAATTATACGCGAAACTCTCAAAATGTGCATCCTGGTTGAGGGAAGTTCAATTTCCGGGAAAGGTTGTAAATGCGGAAGGCATCTTAGTGGACCCAGCAAAGGTAGAGGTTGTAATGATGTGGTCTCCGCCTAAGAATCCATCAAAAGTTAGAAGTTTCTTGGGGTTAGCGGGTTATTACAGAAGGTTCATCCAGAACTTTTCTAGGATAGCTACCCCCTTGACTAAACTAACTCGAAAGAATTTGAAGTATGAATGGAATGCAGATCAGGAGAAAGCATTTCAAACACTGAAAGAAATACTGACACAAGCTCCGGTTCTGGCATTTCCATAAGGGGTAGAAGATTGTGTGGTATACTCTGATGCCTCAAAACATGGGTTAGAATGTGTTTTAATGCAAAGAGGAAAGGTAATAGCCTATGCCTCTCGACGGTTAAAAACACATGAAGTAAACTATCTAACCATTGATCTAAAATTAGCTGCGGTAGTATTCGCACTAAAGATCTGGAGGCATTATCTATATGGAACGAAGTGTACGATTTATACAGATCACAAAATTCTCAAATATTTCTTTGACCAGAAAGATTTAAATATGAGGCAACAACGGTGGCTAGAACTGGTCAAGGATTATGACTGTGAAATCTTATATCATCCCGGAAAGGCCAACGTAGTAGCCGATGCTCTAAGCCGTAAGGAAAAGCATCATCCCATTCGGGTGAAAGCGTATAAGTTAGTAATCACTCCTAATTTCATGGATCATCTTCGAAACGCACAAATCAAAGCATTAAAAGACGAGAATGTCAAGAAAGAAAGAATGTCTAGTCAGGAGAAATTTCTAGAAAAGAATGAGCATAAAGTCAAGACTCGATTTGGTCGTATATGAATACCACGATCAGGTGAGTTTAGACTTAAGATTCTCGATGAAGCTCATAAATCACGATATTCGATTTATCCGCGTACTACAAAGATGTACCAAGATCTGCGCAAAGATTATTGGTGGCCGGGAATGAAATTCGTTATCATGGAATATGTGTCTAAATGCTTAACCTGTCTTCAATTTAAAGCAGAATATCAGAAATCGTATGGGAGATTACAACCATTAGAAATCCCAGCATGGAAGTGGGAACATCTCACCATGGACTTCATAACCAAGCTACCCAAAACAGCTAAGGGTTATGATACCATCTGGGTGGTTGTAGATCGGCTAACTAAGAGTGCTCATTTCCTAGCAATACGTGAAACATACTCTTCCGAAAAGTTAGTTGATTTGTTCATTAAAGAGATTGTTTCAAGACATGGAGTGCCAGTCTGGATTTTTCTGATCGAGATACCCGTTTCACTTCACGTTTCTGGAAGAAGTTCCATGAAGAAATGGGAACTAGATTATTAATCAGCACGGCATATCATCCTCAAACTGACGGTCAAAGTGAGAGGATGATACAAACCCTCGAAGATATGTTGCGTGCTTGTATAATCGATTTTGGCAGAAGTTGGGATAATTATATGCGTTAGCAGAATTCTCGTACAACAACAGCTACCATTCTAGTATTGGTATGCGACCATACAAGATGATATATGGCAAAATATGTAGAACTCCCATATGTTGGGGAAAGGTCGGTCATAAGGAAATAGGAAGCAAAGAAATCGTTCAAGGCAGGCCTGAAAAGCTTGACTTAATCAAGGCATGTTTGAAAGCTGCACAGGAAAGACAGAAGTCATACGTAGACAAGAGGCGTACACCAATAAAATTCCAAGAAGGAGATTACGTTTTGTTAAAAGTATCTCCTTGGAAAGGTCTATTCCGATTCAAGAAACGTGGAAAGTTAAGCCCATGATTCATTGGTCCTTTAAGGACCATTAAACGAGTCGGAAAGGTTGCTTATCAACTGGAGCTACTTGAAGAATTGAATAAGATACACAACACGTTCCATGTATCTTATTTAAGAAAGTGTTTGGCAGATGAAACTACACATGTACCTTTGTAGGAGATAGAGGTTGATGAGAAGTTGACTTACGTTGAAGAACCTATCAAAATCATAGACACAAAAGAAAAGAAGCTACGTCACAAAATAATTAAACAAGTGTTGGTGCAATGGAGGCACAGAAAGGGATCCGAGATGACTTGGGAAAGTGAGGAAGAAATGAAAAAGAATTATCCTCAACTATTTAAAGATTAACAGGTTTCGAGGATGAAATCTAATTTAAGGGGGGTGTAGAGTTGTAACATCCCAAAATTTCAAAGCTCGAGAAACAAGAACGATGAATAATATAAAGTTCAGGACAGACCGTCACAAGACAGTAACGGTCCGTTACGGGTTGAGCAAGGGTTTGATCGGAGAATGACACGTGTCCTGTAACTCATCATTCTGATTTGACGCGTATAAACCCTATGACAGACCGTCACGAGACGGTAACAGTCCGTTACGGGCATGGCAGACCGTCATGAATAGATAACGGTCCATTACGTGCTGGCGAAGAACTTAATGGCTAAGGCACAAATGGTGACGGACCATCACCATTTGGTAATGGTCCGTTACGGACTCAGGTTGTCGACTATAAATAGATGGTACCAGCCTTCACTTCTCAAAACAACAAACACCAACATCACTATCACTATACACACAAACACGTATACCGAGGCAAGACAAGCACGACGGTTACGAGTGCGGTACGCTACGAGTACGGTTTGGGTTCAGAGACGCGTTTGAGTGAGAAACGAACTTAGGAACTACACGAGGATAAAGTAAGTACACTGGACCCGTACCTAGATAATGGTTATGTGAATTATGTGATTATATGCTACGTGTTATGTGTAAAACTAAGGTACGGGGAAATAAAGATAAGGAATAATGGTAAATTAGCCTAAACACTAAACTAGAACAATGGAGTAATCACGGGATGTCAAAGAAGTGGTGGGAACGATGCGGGGACCCTAGATATAAGCCTCTTTTAATATCTCGGGGTGAAACCATTATGAAGTTTAGGGGTATAGACTAAAAGACAATAATGAGAATATTATGGTTTCATAAACGGATGAGTAATCTTCCGACCAGTATGTAGTTATCTGACAAACATAATGTTCTGTCTAAGGAAAGTGTGTTGTATAAATCTCTCCTGGACCCGTCATTCTTTCCTGGGAACATCTCTTTTGGAGGTACTACTCTGTGACGATAATTACCCTAGTTTGTAAGCTATGATAAGTGTAAATGCATGATAAAGAAGAATATGTTAATGCATGATAAAGATGAATACATGAATGCATGATTATACATGCTAAACATGAATGTATATGATGGAACGAGTCTAAAACCTAAAATGGAATAACGGAGTACTCACGAAGTATTTAAGGGGTGGTGGGAACGCTGCGGGGAACCCTATATATAAATCTCTTTAGTGCATCGTGGAGAAACCGTTACAAAGTTTTAAAGTGAGTACTGGTTGGGGAATAAATCAAGCATACATACGTGAAATGAAACAAATGCTTGATACATTTGGGAGGCTGTGAGTTTAAGATACTCAATGTCCCAAATGAAAAGTGACCTCTAGTCTATAAGATGGATCTCAATAAAATAAAGTAGAAAACTAAAAGGAAAGATCAAAAGCCTACGGGGCTGATCTAAGAAATGAATGAGCCTTCGTGGCAATAAGTATTCGTGACAAATGCAAGGGGTCTATACTGACGAGTATAAGAACCTTGTCAATACTATGACCGTAGGTACGTCCGAAGATGGTCATGAGGGGGTTAGCACACCCATGAATGAAATGAATACTATGACCGGAGGTACGTCCGAAGATGGTCATGAGGGGGTTAGCAAACACATAAAATATACGAATGACGTGACAGGAGGTACGTCCGGAGATGGTCAGGGGGGCGCCGGGAGCTCGGGAAACTTGAACAATAATAAGAACGCAAAGGGTTTATAATAAAATGAACGTTGCAGTGTACTTACTTAGCGTAAGCTAATTCAAAAATATTTTCCAAACACTACAGAAAAGAAGCACGTGGAATAACGCTTCCTATGGACAAGGCCGGTCGGAGCTGAAGAATCCATATGTTACATGTTGTAATATTTTATGTAAAGATAATATTTATAATAAAATATGCATATGTCACTTTAGTGACAAGGTTTTGAGAAACTGGGAACGTTTTCCGCAATATAACTCTGATAAAATAATAAATGAAAAGTAGGGTGTTTCAATTTTTGATAGCAAATTGATTGATCAAGTATTCATAGTCCACATCGACTAATATTTCGTTCTTGATAGCTATAATTTCCGATCCGTCAAATCGTTTTGTAACATTTTTTAGGACATTTTTCCACCCAAAGTTTTATACCTTCATCTTTTTTTTAATCTCCTCATAGTTCTTAAAATATTTATGAATCTGTATTCAACACAAGAACATTTGAAACTTAGTTGATTCTTATACACAAATTAAACACATTCTTAGAAAATCTGCTGGATCAATTATCCGAATTCTGAAACTGTAATATGTTATTTTGAACTTTTAATCCTGGTCTTCATCTTACTTTGGAAACTCTCCTGCTTAAGAAACAAAACGATTTAACTGCTTAATCATGTGAAATATTGGTAGTATACCGGTTTAGCATCTCAAACCAGTTTTCAAACCGAACCAAATCGATTGTTAAACCTGTTTGAAACTGATTCAGACCGCCGGTTTGAAACGGGTTCGTAAACCTATAGACTGAAACCGGTTTGAAACCAAGCCGAACCGATCCAAACCCCCTCAAAAACTGGTTTCAATCCGATTTAAAACAGGTCAAAACCGATCAAACCCCTCTTCTCAAACCGGTTTGACTTTTGTTGACAAAACCGATTTCGGTTTGGTTTAAAAAACCGATCTGTGCACCTCTCAAGATGCTTGTAGACGAACTTTGTTTCTGAATTCTGCCGGATACAAGGCCCATGATAACAGCCCAGTAATCCTTGGGTTCCTTTAGCCGAATCTATATTGAATATTGTTGGAATTAATAGGTTAATCATTGTGTAACTATTGTTGTAATTTAGTGTTTTATTAATAAGTGAATATAGCAAATCTAATTTATATATAGGTTTAAATCTGATTTATATGTATAACTTAAATCTGATTTTATACATATATGCACATAGTAGTTAATGAAATATGGAAGAGTATAATTACTTTTACAAACATTATAGCGAAATTAATTTTAAAATATAAACAAATAAACTATTTTAGAAGATGTTTGGTTGAACGGCAATTTACAAATATGCATTACGATCTAATAAATTCATGTTTCAAATCTCTATCTTGGAAAATGGAAATTCAAGATATAAATAACTTATGATTATTATTCTAGTTGTTTGGCCATCAAGGTTCTGCCTTGGTAGTCGGGGGGTTTTCTCAAAAGGCTTCCCTCTGTAAAGGTCATAGGTTCGAATTTGATAAGATGCACTTCATAAATCTACAACCAGTGGCGGATCCATGATGAGCCCATGGGGCAGCCGCCCTCTGACTACAACTAATAAATTAAATTTATTACTAATTAAACGAAACCAAACATATACGAATTAAATTTATTACTAATTAAATATCTAAAAAGCTCGTGTCGCCAGAAAATTAATAAACTACACAACGTAACTGAAATTTAGTAAAACTTATTTGGAATTAATTAAACGTAGGTTTTCGTTCTTCTTGAGAACGATTCAGATTTTATTGTACTTTTGCTTATAGTATAAAATAAGGATATCTGAACCTTCTTTTTTTTTTTAACGACAATTTAGATCACTGACGGGCCACTGACCCACCCGATCATCTTCACCTCCCTCAGGAGGATACCAACCATAGGTGAGAAAACCTCCTGCCCCAACCTGGACCCTTTTTTTTTGTCACAAGTGGTACTTGAACCCAAGATCTCCGTATTTTAGTGAAGTCTTGGGTATACACCTTTGCCAATAGGAACTCTTTTAATATACAACATTTCGCTTTTGATCACTCGTTACGTCTTTAGGAATTCTTATTCTGATATCATTTTTTATACTATAAGTATAAAAGCTCGTATCATTTTTTTATGATTTGATATCATGTTTTTGTTACATTCTAAAGAATTTGACTTGCACTTCATGCTTTTGCATGCAATAGGGCTTATCGCAACTATATACCCGTACCGATTTAGAGAAAAAAGTGGGTACCGAATACCGTACCGAATCTATCAGTTCGCTACCGATTTTTCGGTATCTTACCGCTTTGGTGTTTTCATTGTTTTTTTTGTGGCTAAAAGTTGAAAATATACAAACCTAGTCAAGTGTGAAATAAACACGATGTGAACTCTAAATAATGTTTAATTGACTGAGTATCAAGACTTCTGCCGAGATATTAACAAACCTGTCACTTTCAAAAACTTCTGTGGAGATATTAACAAAAGCAAAGAAAGTTGAATCCCCATATATCCCAATTAACGAAACCAAAGAAAGGTAAATCACTTTCAAAAACCTTACAGAACATGAATCCTTCAAATTTGATAATATAAAATAAACAAAACCAAAGAAAGTTGATGTTCATTTAATCCTTGCTAATCACTATGCCTTATCCCTTTTCCTTTTTCGTTTTGTTCGTTTATCGCATCCTCAATCTCCGTAGAAAAACAAGAAACAAAGAAAGTTAATACATATTATTTAATAACCAAACCAATTAGGAAATAAAAACTACTATTACCTATAGCAATGTCGCCATCTTTTAAGATATCGTCTATGTCATCGACAATTGGTTTTCTTGATTTTCTCACCCAATCTTGAGTGCAAATTAAAGCTTCGTCAATGTTAGTTGACAACCTTCTTCTATATGGGTCTAGTATGACCGCTCGTACTAAACGCCGACTCGGAGGCAACAGTGGAAATTTGAATTGCCAAGATATCTAACAAATATACAAAATTAATAAACAAAAATAACGTAAAAAAAGTTTGATAAAAATGAAAACATTTTACCTTTAGCCATCCGAGATACGAGTGGGAATCTAATAGCATTTTGTTTCCACCATGTAAGTATGTCAAACCACTTATTAAAATTAATTTTCGGGTACCTCTTTAACTCGGTTTGTATTGCAACCGAGTTACTTTCTTCCATGTTTAGATAATCCGCAAAAAATTCATTTCCATCCTCACATTCCACAACATCTTCATTACGTGCTTCTTGATATGTCGAATTATATTCAGCCTTATCAAACATTTCTTTGTATGTCTTAAACAAGCCATGTAACCTACTCGCAACCTCTAATACCATACCCGGCACCTTCTCTTTAATTTTTTCTTTAGACATAGGATTTTCCTTGTTTATGTCTTACATAATAATCTTTGTAAAACAATGTTCAATAAAATCTAATTTCATTATAGGATCCAAGATAATGGCAAATACATAAAGTCATTAAGCTTATCATACTTCCCCCAATACTTATCATATTTCTCACGCATTGCGCCCGCCATTCGACAAAATTGTAGGTGGACCGCCCACTCACATAGATGTTTGTCGACTTCTAGGATTTCTCTAAAGAAAAGGCGAGCTACGGGCTTTGAAGTTGTCGATACAAGTTCCGTTTTAATTTTGAACTTTTCTAGAAATTCAACCAATAGTTTGCACACATCAATGTCTGATTCTCCGAGCAGTTTTTCTAAATCAAGGAAATAGTTATTGTCTTCAAATTCATAAGCAAAAAATATCTCTTTTAGATCCACGACAGCTTTCAACATCTCATAGGTAGAATTCCACCTAGTAACACAATCACCACATAAAAACTTACTTGTGTCAACATCTTTCATGCACTTTTTGAACTTTGTTATTCGTTGTGTTGAATTTCTAATATACACAACCGCTTTTCTCAAATACTCAACATGACGGTTATGTTCCAATATCCATCTTTCACAATTAGGTTTAAAATATACGCCATACACCTAACATGACAATGTTTTCCACTATCATACAAATTAGGCAACTTTTTCACCAAAAAATTATCCGCCTTATCATTACTAGACGTGTTATCTATGGTCATGGTCATAACATCCTTTATCCCCCATCCATAAATGCAATCTAACAATTCACGAGCTATATCATCCCCCTTATGACTATGAATGAGTCTAAAGTTAATAATGCGTTTATGCATTACCCAATCATCATCAATGAAATGAGCGGTTACAACCATATAATTAACCCTTTCACACGACGATGTCCAAGTGTAAGTAATCAAATGAATGGTGTTGGTTGGTTTACTTAAATAAGCCATCAATTTACTTCTTTCATCTATGTAATATTTTCCTATATCTCTAGATACTTTATGTCGTGAGGGCAAACATAACTTTTCATTTAACGAGTTAGTGTACTCAACAAAAGCGGGATTTTCTACAAGCTTAAAAGTTAGTTCTGCAACAATAAACAAGTCTAGCAAAGCCTTATCGATTCTAACCTCATCATGTTTCCAAACACTAACACTACCTTCCCTGTTAGATTCTTTTTTAAACACTAAAGTATTTTGTGTTTTCTTATCAACTATTTCGGGATTCGAAGTACAAGAAGAGGAGTGTTTTGTAAGACTAGATCGACATACCGTTTCTGTGTGGATCGGCTCTACTTTCGGTTTTACAAAACATGCATCTTCCGTACTTCCGTTTAGCACGGTCATCTTCTTCTATGTAAATCACATCAAAGTAACCCCAACACTTTGCCCTCTCTCTACCTACTTTTTAAGCTTTCATTTGGGTTCCTTCCACATTTGTTGCTGGTTTTCTCTTACAACTTTGTTCCACATTACACGACTTTAGGTTAAAAGAAAAGAGAACATGGGTCGATGGTTAAGAGGAGTGTCAAAAATGTGGAAGAGAGCACCGTAGAGAATGTAGAGTGGACACCAAACAGTGTTTTAGCTGTGGGAAATATGGGCATGTCGCTCGTGACTGTTTGATCAAACCAAATGTCAGAATTGTGACAGACTTGGGCACTTGACGAAGGATTGTAGGAAGCCAAGACAAGATGGATCGGGAAATTAAAAGACTACAAGGGTTAGGGCCTTTGCTCTCCCCCAGAAGGAAGCCAGAGAGGACACCGACAATGAGTCAGGTACGTTCTAATTAGAGATATTTATGCTACAGTACCATTAAAATTTTCAATGAAGTATAGAATCTTTTGCGCCTTGTTATCTAGTACAATATTAGAATAATAGAACTAGCCTTGGTATAGAAAGGACCTTGAGTAAGGCTATTATATGCCTGAGATATCGGCCTGTTAGGACTACAAGGCCATAGCTCTTTCCTAGAATTGTTTTTCAATACCATCGAAAGGATTGGTGATAGTCTCGAAAATGGATTGTTTAGCTCCCGACAAAAATCTGTATAGTGAAATACAACCCTTAGGAATACCTGAGCTGTAACGGGAACACATCACCATAGATGTTCATAACCAAGCTACCCCGTACAGCTAAAGGTTATGCCACCATCTAGGCGATCGTAGACCGGTTGACGAGAAGCGCTCACTTCCTACCCATGCGAGAAAATGTTAATTCGAAAGGATTTAGAGGTGTTCCATCTGGGCAGCATCTGGCTCATGAGGCGAAACACGATTCGCACGTAGACGCTGAGGCGAACGATAAACTAATTACATCAAACAATCAGTGGCCAACCTAGATGGGAAGAGGAATGACTTCAGAGTAAGAGGCCTGGCAGATTGGAGTACGGTGGGGACATATAACAGGTTTCGAGGAAGAAACCTATTGTAAAGAGGGTAGACTCGTAACATCCCAAAATTTTAATGATTTAAATAAAGGTTCTCGGAAATGAAATAATAATGATCGAGGGGTCGGACGGGAATAAACGCGAAAAGAAGGAAAAAGGGGAAGAGGGAGGGTCCTTAAACCCTAGCCGCCCTTGCCCTCCTTATTCACCATCTTCATTTTCAAGTTTTATGGAGAGAGAACATAGAGGAAGCTAGAGAGAGAAAGTCGGGTTTTGCTCCCAACGAGCTCCAAGATCGTCGGTATTCGTCTATGGACTGATTAACATGAAGAATTAAGCATCAACATGTAACCATTCGTCCTAGATCTTAGTTGTTTTTGTCCAAGATGGGTTTTTGGATTTTTAACACAAAAGAATGAGTTTTTACTTGTTAAACGGGAAATAAACCACAGATCTAGATTCACAAGAGTTAAATGAACGTTTTGAACATAAAAAGTTAGGATCTTGAACGTACGAAAACTTAGCCGCCATAAACATGCAGAAACTATCTGCGATGGAGAAGACGACGAACCGAAAGTAACAAAGAAGCGAAACTACCTAGTTTCGTTGAGTTCATAAGAGGCGAAACTACCTAGATTCGCTGAGCTCATAAAAAGCGAAACTACCTAGTTTCACTGAGACACAGAGAGCGAAACTACATAGTTTTGCTGAGCCATAGGAAGTGAAACTAATCTAGTTTCACTGTGATCTCAGAAAGCGAAATTGCCTAGTTTTGCTAAACTAGTAGAAAGTATAAACTTAATGTTTTGTTAATCATCGTTTGTGAGTGACGCCTCTTGGACCAGTTGAGAGTACGTAGTGGATAGCTTATCAGCCTATTAGGTGTGTTTCTAGACACCCCTTTTACTGAAGTTTTATAAAAGTTTGGGCTGGGGTGCATACTTACGTGTTAATGAATGTTTTCCAATGGTAAGTGTTTTAAAGTAAGAATTGATATATGATAATGTGTGCTAAATGATGAATGAATGGTTAATACAGCTACTTGGGTAGACGGACGGTTAATACGATTACTTCGGTAGACGGACGGTTAATACGGCTATTTCGGTAGACGGACGGTTAATACGGCTACTTCGGTAGACAAACGGTTAATATGGCTAATTCGGTAGACAGATGGTTAATACGGCTACTTCGGTAGACGAACGGTTAATACGGCTACTTCGGTAGACGGACGGTTAATACGGTTGTCTTCGTGACAAACAGACGGTTAATACGGTTGTCTTCATGACAAACGGACAGAAGAATCGGAGGATCATCAGTATGTGTTAGGAAATTGAATGAAAGTAGATTATGAAATGTTTAAAGTATGAATGAATGTGAAGGAAGTATGATATGCATGAATGAATACGAAAGTAAGTGTAGCTTACTTTTTAGTATGCACTTCAGGTTAATAGTAGATTTAAAGGGGATGCATAACGGATTGACGGAAAAGAATTGCGAAGGTTACTCAGCTCAAGACTGACATCCCGCCCTCATGTTTTATTTTAAAAACAATGTTTGATATTTTATTTCTAATTGGGTGTTTAATGTAATGAATGATGTTTCCACTGCCAAGTTTTAAGTTATTCTAGTTGTTGAACTATGTGGTGAATGAGTAAATCCAACAAGTGGGGTTTTTCGGTTTTGGGGCCTAACATGGCCTATACATACACACACGTATACATTTATGTATACATATACACATATATACGTACACAAATACACATAGATACATACATACATATATGCATATAAACCCCCACACACACACATTCACATATGCATACACTACATACAAATACACACGCGTACCTACACATACACACACATTTACACTACATATACAAATACATATACATATACATATATGTGCACACTTATAAACATAGATATATACACATACGCATACGCAAAAATTAATTTTAACATGTTACATAAACCTAATTACTTTTTATTTGTATAAATCCATTTTTATTATTATTGTATTAAAAAAATTAAAATACGAAATTAAAATTTTATGTATATATTAATTTTAACATTTACATAAAACTAATAACTTTTTATTTGTATAAATCCATTTTTCTGTATATTATTATTGTATTAAAAAAATTAAAATACGGAATAAAAAGTTTTCGTCAGAAATGCGTCGCAAATTTCTAACACATTTGCAAACCAACTTATATTATTCTTGTTATTAATGTATTAACAAATTTAAAATACGTAAATAATTTTTTTTTGTCGAAAATGCGTTGTAAATTTCTGACACATTTGCGACCCATCTTATATTATTCTTTTTATTAATGTATTAACAAAATTAAAATACAAAGTTAAAATTTTGCATCGCATATTCGGAATTTTCCGACACATTTGCGGCGCAACTTATATTATTAATTTTATTAATGTATTAATGAAAATAAAATACAAGATTAAAAGTTTGCGTCGCAAATTGCGACACATTTCCATCTCTTTCTGTAAAAAATTAGGGTTTTACTCTTCCTTGCAAATGTGTCGCAAATTGTGATGCAAAATTTTGCGTCAAAAATTTCCGTAGCTAACCCACCCTTTTTTTAGTAGTGTCTGCTTGAATTTCCAACTTCATATTCCATTGATATGTGAATTTCTTTTAGAATGGCTAGCTCACTCACACTATAAACTTCTAAATCTACACCGATGTTTACCGTGTGATTAGAACCATCAAACACTTGTGAGGGAACACATTTACTATACACCATGATATCACGCTGTAGAAGCCCTTTAGTCATTGTTATGTCAATTAACTACTACTACATCATTATTTTATTATTTTTATTTAACTTTTTTTCATCTTTTTTTATTTTTAAACAAATTGGGCATCGCCCTGCTTTGAAGAATATATATTACTAAACAAATGTTAACATAATTCCGTTTTTAAAAAAAGTTATGCCTAAACGTTGGCAAAAAAAACAACGAAAACCGAGCATTCCGTTTAAAAAAAAGAGTAAATTATTGTTTGCGTCCCTGTGGTTTACACGATTTAACACAACGCGTCCCTAACACGAATTTTTAACGCTTTGAGTACCTGTGGTATACAATCTGTAACAATCTGAGCCCCTAGGCCTAACTTCGTTAAAAATTTTGTTAAGTTTAGTTTCGACAGAGGTAAGATGGTAATTTACTTTTTTTATAACCCTAATTCTCACTCTGAGCCACTAGGCCTGTTTTAACTCACGCCCCCTATCGAAACTCGCCGTCCTCCCTCTGCAATGCCTCTTCGAGTGGAAGCCGTACTAAACAACCAAGCTGTCACAGATACATTCTCCGGACATTCTCCAATTCTACAATTTTTGACCTAATAATCGTCATTTTTTTGAAGCCGAAATGCGGGTGCACGCGACCCCTACTCACTTTCGGGTGCGGGTAAGGGTCGTGTTGAAGTTCCTTTTCAACTGGGACTTCAACTTTCAGGCTGAATATGGTGGAGACGACAGGTAGTTTCGATTGACTTTTTTTTAAGTCAAATTAGTAGTTTCGATTGTTTTTTTTTTGTTAAATTAGTAGTTTTGATTGGTTTTTTGCATATGTATTTTGGATTGATTTCTTGGTGATAATGTATTTTAGATTAGATTTTTAGTTGTTTCGGATGAAGTTAATAGTTTCGTGTAAACTTAATAGTTTCGGGTGAATATCAGTTTTGCCAGCAGGGACGCAAAGTAAATTACCATCTTACCCCTGTCGAAACAAAAATTAACGGAAAGAATTTAACGAAGTTAAGCCTAGGGGCTCAGATTGTTACAGATTGTATACCACATGTACTCAAAGAATTAAAAATTCGTGTTAGGGACGCATTGTGTTAAATCGTGTAAACCACAGAGACGCAAACGGTAATTTACTCAAAAAAATAAGCAAACGAAAGTTAGCAAAAGAAAACGAAATAAATAGAAAACTAAACGAGTTAAAAATGTATATTATATATACTATGAGGGGCTAAAACGATTCCCCTCGCAACACGGCGGGAACATTGACGAATTTGGTTCGGCTCGTTTGCGGGCTAAAAGTTACGTACAGTCGCTATAGCGTACGAAAAAAATACTCGCTTTTGAATAAAAGTCCGTTTTTAATAAAATTTATATCGGAACGTTCACAAAATAAAACTAAAGAAAGTTGCGCTTTCCGCTTTTAATGGAAAAGTAAAGAACGAAAGTTATAACAGAGAAACGAAGTTATTAGAAAAGTTGACGGGTTAAAAGTGTATATTATATATAGTATGAGGGTTGAAAAAAAATATTATTTTACTATTCACTAAGGTTGTTTTTAAATTTAGTTAGTAATAGTAATGATATTGGCGATCAGGTACGATGTGTCTTATAAAATAATCAATTAAAAATTTTCCACATTGGATTGCAGAACAACTATATGGCTACTGTGGCTCATGTAGTTTGAAATATTTGGTGGTTTTTTAGGCCATAAAGGAGATGCTATTTTCCAAATACTCATGCTATAATATATGGTTGGTAATTGGTAATCAAAGTTCCATTCAATTTTGGAGGTACTATTCTTTCTATTAAAAACCATTTGCTGCTATTTTTTGAGTATATTTGGAATATATAGTTATCAGTCTCTCTTTGAAACTTACATAATATTATATTTATCTATCAAAAATCATAATATAAAATATAAATATTTTTATGTTTACGACATCTATACCCTTTTCTTAAAACTTGTTTAATTTTATATTTAACCAAAACGTTATAGTATCAAATATAGCTACTTCTAAATTTACAGGATTTATACTCTTTTGTTCCCCTCTCCTCCAGATAAAGGTCGTTAGACATTGCTTCCAATAACAAGTTTAAGGTTACATATCATACGGTTACGGATAACAAGTTGATATCTAATACCTGGATAGAGATAAATAGAATAGAGATTAGAGAGGACCAAAAGAATATTTAAAGAGAGTTTAGACTAAATTCATAATTTCATTCATGTCCTAATTCCCAAAACATGAGGCTTTTTATATAGCCTAACAAGAAATAACTGACCAGTAAAGAAATAATTTACAACTACCCACTAAACCCATACTACTAACTCACGTGAACTGAAATTATGCAAAACAAGGAAATAAAGGAATCACAAATAGAAGACCCACGTATGATTACTACACATTATGGATGCATGCATGGCTGCTCATGGACTTCGTGGGCTTGGAGGAAAGAAAGCATGCATCACAAGTTTAAGGTTACTAATTAAGGTTTTAGGGTTTATAGTTTAGCTTTAAAGTTAGAACACTACTAGGAGGATGAGTATCACTGAGACGAAGTTTCCTACGACAAACATCCGATGATAATTACCGACACCAGTAAAGTTAGAACACTACTAGGAGGATGAGTATCACTGAGACAAAGTTTCCTACGACAAACATCCGATGATAATTACCGACACCAGTAAAAATTTAAAGAAAAACCCCGTAGTACATATTTCGTCGGTTTTGGTGAGAACTCTTTACCGATAAGGTAAATTGATTTTAACACTTCTGGTAAGATTCCCGTTTATGATAACAAACAACTTATTGGGCCTTAATCGACATATTTCCAACTGAGCATAGGTTGTTATCATATTATCCACGACCATATCAAGCTGAAACTTTAGTTTTCTGAGCTAAAATATCAAGATGTTGTCACCGTTGAATGAACTAATA
Organism: Smallanthus sonchifolius; assembly: GCA_023525975.1. Taxonomy (NCBI): domain Eukaryota; kingdom Viridiplantae; phylum Streptophyta; class Magnoliopsida; order Asterales; family Asteraceae; genus Smallanthus; species Smallanthus sonchifolius. Next base: position 82,885,399 of record CM042026.1, on the reverse strand, counting down.
AATGTTTGTCTACGCTCTTTTATGTTCTTGTTTTTGCCACTAATATTATGATATGTATATAAGTGTTTATTAAGCCATTATTGGTGCATATTTAAAGTGGATAATGTAATTTATAATTAGATAATTTTTTTTTTCTTTTGATATTGTTGGGTTTCCCACTTATATTTTATACTTATATATATCCCATATACAAAAGAAAAAGGAGTTATAATTAGGATGTTGTTTATGTGATTAATATTATGTGTATTTATTGATTATAAAGTGTACATCATTATTGAAATTTTAGTTGATTTTAGTACCAGCCACTTACCACTGTGACCGGTAAAACATTCATCATACATTCGGAGACTGAAATATGATGATATCGATAAAAAAAAGAACTATCCATCCATTCCACTATTTCTAGACATTATATATTGTATTAAAAACGAATGGTGATGAATAGTAACCCCAGGCAATGAGGTTCTACCTCGAGGCAGATTTTGATTGCGTTTTTTTCTTCTTCTGATTTCCCAATTTTTGCACTTATGCGGCCAGTGGAAGCTATAAGCAAACAATCCCGCAACCCAGTGGTTTGCACGTCGATCAATATTCCAGGGTACCCAGGTTCGAGTCTCGACAACCCCTCCTGCTTATTTTTTTTACTTTTAATTTGTTTTTTTGGTTTTATTTTTTATTTTCTTGATTTCTTTTATTATATAGCATCGATTATTTTATTTTTATTATTTTATAATCTTAAACTTTGTTTTAATTTGTTTTTGGTTTTATTTTTTATTTTTTTGGTTTTTATATTTTTAATTTGTTTTTATATTTCACCTATTCTTTTATTTGATTTCTTTATTATTTTAATATTTTTTATAATCTTAATCTTTGTTTTACTTTTATATGTAACATCCGGAGATTTAGTCGAGTTTTGGGTGCGGGATGACAAGCTAAGAAGCGAAAGAGCAAGAACGGGTCGGGTGTTGGGCCCAATCACGCGGGCCTCGGTTAAGGGGGGAGCCCTCAAGAACTCTAGCCACCTACCTTGTTCTTCACTTCACGATCTTCATCATTCTTTACAAAGAGAAAGCTTGAGAGAGTTTAGAGAGAGAAAGTGAGGGATTCAACATTCAAGCCTCAAAGCTCGTTCATTAGCATCCACTGAAGCTGTGAACCGAAGAAACAAACGAATCCAGGTAACAACTCATCAAAGATCTAGATTTTTCTGTCAAGAAATAGGTTTTTAGGGTTTTGTGGGTTTTAACATAAAAATTGGATTTTTACGTATAAAAAGTGGATTTAAGCTTAGATCTAGCTTCATGGATGCTAGATAAGCGATTTAGACGTAAAAAGTTATGATTTTGGATAAAAAAACGGGCCTTGAACATGAAGGTGCTCTTCTGGTGACACTAATTGGCGACACTGTTTCTTGGGACAACATTAGTCGGGAAGACGACGCGTAGTCCCCAAGAAATGCCAACGATTGGCGACACTAGGCTGTGTCGCCATTCTATCTGGTGACACTAAGGTCGACACTAACAATGTTGTCAGGCACCTATACGAGAGTAATGGTAATGGCACTAAGTCCAGAACGAAATCTCTAGCGACACTAGCACTATCACCAGGCGACACTGTCCGACGACACTAGTGTGTTTATAGAAACTAGCTCCTGGTGACACTGATCGACGATACTAGTCTATGCGACACTAACTAATAGTTATCCATTTTACGTGTTGACTTCATACAGATTCTATAGTGACATGTCAAGCATGACAGTTTGATAGTGATCAGTGATAGAAGAACTGGTGAGTTCTTATTGCTATTTTTCCTTAACGGTTTTGGGCTGACATACATACAGATGGAAAGTTTTGAAATGCAAAGTAGAGTTTTTATAAAGATATTATTTTTATAAAAGGAAAGAGAAAGTTATAGTTTTTATAAAAATGTTATTTTTATAAAAATAGAGAGGAAGGAGACCAAGTGTAAACTATTATCTTTGAAATAAATGTTTTAAAAAAAGTAAAGACAGAAAGTAAAGAACAGTAAAGGAGCTGTACTTTGATACAACTCGACAATGACAGTGACAGTGACAAAGACAGATGCCATGTTATATGCTTATGTGTTAAAATGTGCCATTTGTCTATGTGATAGTTTATGTGATTGCATTCTATTTTGTGTAGTAGTGTAATTGCATTACATAATAGTTGCATAGTAGAAAGTCCTGTCGGCATGCTAAAGTAGAAGTCTCACCCCGAGGTGTGAGCACAGCTAAAGTAGAAGTCTCACCCTGAGGTATGAGCACAACTAAAAGAGTCTTACCCTGAGTTGTAAGCGAGAAAGTCATACCCCGAGATGCGGGCACAGCTAAAGTAAAAGCCTTACCCTGAGGTGTAAGGGAGAAATGGATCTTGTACTCGGACAATGATCCATATGTGATAGTTAAAGTGTGTGATAGTCATTTGTCATGTACAAGTGAAATAAAAGTTTGAAAGGGTAAAGGAGGGCACCTTAACAGGTTCCCTCATGAGTAAAGTTTTAAAGAATGATAGCAATGGAACAGTTTTATAAATTGTAACGTTGAAATAATTTAAAGTAAAGTCAAAGTTGTTTTAAAGATAAAGAAAGAAAGCTTATTTTATTTTTATAAAACCAAGCTACCAAAAGAAAGTTTCAGTTTAAAGTAAAGATATAACTCACCAGTGTTAGCTGACTTTTAGTATGCATGTCAGGTGTTAAAGGTAAAGGGAAAGTGTGAGCAGAGGAGCCATGATGGCTCGATAGCATGGACTTCCGGCCTGCATATATGAAGACATACATTTCCTTATTCGACAGTTTATGCTGAACAATGTTTTAGTTAAAGTTGTTAAAGTTTTAATTGATTGTGAATTTTATGAATGTTAAACAAGACTTCCGCTGTAATAGTTATTTTGATTTCCACTTTAAGAACTATGTTTGTTGTATTTTTTTCCAACCATGAGATGTACCTGAGTTGGGGCGTTCCATTATACGTTATTATAAATTTTTAAAACAACGTAATATACTCTTAAATTACGAACATACGATCGAACCGGATATAAGAATCGGTAACAACAAAATTAATATAACTATAAAATAACACAATTCCATATCAGGTGGGCCAAATTTGTTCTCTAATTTATTATTTAGTACATATTAGTTATCTCATTTATAAGCCCATTTACCAGCCCATCTTGAGTTTATCCTAAATAATGTTAGAAATTTTTCTAAAACCTACAACACCCACATCACAGCCGTCAGCCCTAGTGGTGCACAAATCGGTTTTTAACCCAAACCGGTTCAACCCGAATCGAACCGGTTTGGTCAACGAAAAGTCAAAACCGGTTTGGCCCTAAACCGGTTCGGGTTAAACCGGTTTCGGAGGTAGAAAATGTCTAACTGGTCAAACCAGTTAGGGTTGGTTACAAACCTGTTTGCCCTAAAAACCGGTTTAAACCGGTTTTTATTAAAAAAAAATTCAAATAAATTTTATATTTTTAATATAAAATCAAAAAAAAATATGACAAATATAAAACATAAAGTTCAACGTTTATTAATATTTAGAAAGTTCGGAAATTAAAAAACATGACAAGATAAAATTATAAAATTCTAAAACATTACAAATGACAATATATATTTTTATTTTTTGGAATATTGATTGATTATTCTTGTGCGTTGTCTTCGGAACTGGAGCTTCGTAGCCTTGCATCTTCGGCTAGTTCTTCATCGGTGACTGGTTCGGATATTCCAAGATCAACCTCGTTGTTGAGTATGATTTCTTCGGCTTGAATTTCGTCTTCGAGAGAAGTTTGGTCTTGTATCCTATCCATCGCATCCAAATGGTCCCTCAAGCAAATGCACATTTCCATCGCTAGGGGGGTGAGTCTAGTCCTTCGTATCGATAAGAGCCTGCCACTAAAAGAAAACGCAGATTCCGAAACTACCGTGGAAGCTTGGATGGTTAGTACATCACGGGCCATGGCGGAAAGAATCGGAAACGAAGCTTCGTTTTTTTTCCACCAAGCCAAAATATCAAACTCCTCAAAAACGGTAGGAGACATAAACGCTAAAAATTTTGTGCCAATATACCTTCCAAGTTCGCTACTCGGGGTGGTATCTCGAGCCCGTTTACTAAATTCATTTAACATTTCGTTATATAAATTCAAATTAACATCTCTCGAGCTACCACTTGATGATGTACCCATTGTATCATGTGGAGTCGGAGTTGTACCATATTTATGTAAATAAACATCAAATAAATCTTGGAAACATTTGTTAAAATATGTTTTTGTGACTTGTGCAAAATGGATGTCTTCACTATCCAAATTCAAAGCGTAAGTAATTCTATCAATCAAAGTTTCAACCCCTTAAACATTTATTGTAGGGTTTAACGCAGCGGCACAAGTTATAACGGAAGGCATTTCTTTAAAATATTTCACTAATTTTTCTTTCATCGGTTCTATCATTTTTGTAAAAAGAGGACTTTTATTTTCAAGTTCATACAACTTGTTAGCCATTAAATATATTTGTTTTAGAGTTAATGGACTTGTGGGATAATAAACACCTGATAAAAAAGTGGTGGCAGTTTTGAAAACTTCAAGCAATTCGGTTACGTCTTTTAAAATGTCCCAACTCGTAGAAGGAAACTTTAGAATTTTACGACGAGGTTTTGAGGCAAGAATTTCATGAAATAGTTCTAAAGTTTCTCTTTGTCGTAAAGCGCTATAAAACATAGTATAAGTCGAGTTCCATCTTGTTTCGACGTCCCAATTCGGACCTAAGCAAAGATTATTCGTTTCACGACAAAATCTAATATAATCATGGTATCTTTTTTTGTTACTAAAAATATCTTTAAGCATTAGTCGAAAAGTATATGTTAAGTTTGAAACCTCTTTAATTGCAAGCCCGGCTTGCACCGCTGTAAGTCCTGAGCAGACCTGAGAGAACAGATCTGCGGAGAAATTCTTCAAACAGTCCGGATCGAGAGGCGGAATCTCTGGATCCGGTATCACTCTCGAATCAGAAATGGTAGAGACGGGTGCGAGAATCACATACACGAACAAAAACATATGAAAATGAAAAGAACAGATAATTGAAAGCATAAAACGTATGATTCTTTGATTGAAATGAAAATAAACGCTCGATCACACACTAACAATTAGTCTCACCCCAGGGTGAGCTCCCCCTGCGGTGGTGATTCCCTCTACAGACACACACTCACTCCTAGGGCATAATCTGCTATATATAGGAGGCCAAGCACATGCACCTTGTTTTCCAAGCCACCGCTCAATGGGCCTGAAAAACAGGTATCGAAACTACCTAGTTTCGATTGAACAAATGGTCCGAAACTAGTAGTTTCGATACTCTAATTTCGATTGACAGCATCAGTCTCAAAATTATACCCAACAACCGCCAAGTTAATGATGTGTGCGACACATCGACTATGGAAAAAAACGCTGTTGCAAACCGGTTTATATTTAATTTTTAGTTTTTGAACCGCATTTGTATTATTTGATGCATTATCAAAAGACATTGAAAAAAGTTTATTTTGTAATTTAAATTCGTTTATAACACCATCCAATATATAAAATAAATTTTCGCCGGTGTGTGGATATTCAAACAAGTCAAACGCGATTGTACGCTTCATCATTTTCCACGTATTGGGATCAACCCAATGCGCGGTAACGCAAAGGTACGAATCGGGAATACCATGTGGAGCTGACCAAACATCGGTGGTTAAGTTTACACCGGTTTCCAAATTTTCAAAACCCAAAATTAATTCTTTTTTTGCTTTTTTCCACATTTTTATACAATCTCGTCTAAGGGTTGTGCGACTTACTTGATGATAACGTTGTTGGAGTGTCTTTTGAATCATCCTTGTCAAGCGCGGATTGTCAAAGTGGTTTAACGGCAATCCTTCTTGAATCACTAACCTCGTCATTCGATCTCGAACAATATTTGGATCAAATTTCCAAATTCCTCCTTCGCTTGTCATCGAGGCTTGACATTCACTTGGAATTCCCTTCAAGGACGGGCAAGATTTTTCCATATGCGTTTTCAAACTAGTGTTTGAATCTTTTCCCAAAAACGCACCACACATCTTGCACCGAGCACGTTCCTTCCCGTTTGACAACAAACATAGATCGTAATTGCACCAAATTGCCTGATTTCTCGTTGTTGCTCGAATTTCCACAACGGTAACTTCGTTTGAGGAACCACCAACACCAAAACTTGCCATGCTTTTTTTTTAGAGTTTAGAGAGAGTTTAGAGAGCGTTTTTGAGCGTTTAAAAAGCGGTTTTAGAGATTAGAGAGTGTAGAAAGAGGTGTGATCAAACCTAAACACCCCCCACCTATTTATAGTGAATTAGAGGTGAAAGAAGGTAAAAAAAAAACGGCTAAAATCGACCCCAACGGCTATATAGCCGTTGAATAACGGCTACTTTTTTCAGCGACCAAACCGGTTTAAACCGGTTTATCGAACCGGTTCACACAAACCGGTCCCCAACCCGATTACATCCAGAAAGCTTCAAACCGGTTTCAAACCGGCGGTTTTAGGCTAACCCGAACCGGTTTGCTCCAAACCGGTTTATCCCAAATCGGTTTACCGGTTTAGACCGGGTCAAAAAAAAAAAACCGGTTTTTTGTGCACTTCTAGTCTGCCCCTACACCACTTCATTTTGTTCTCCCTTCTACCATCTCTAGTCATCTTACTTTTTTTTTCTTTGAATCACAGAGTATCTTCTACCATCTTTATTCATCTAACTTTATTTTTTTTGCTTTGAATCTCAAAGTATTATTGATCAAAAAGGAGTTACAGTTGCTACAATTCCCCATCAACGGCCGTTATCCACATCGCAGATCAAAACGCCGCGGTTGTCGGCATTCCCCACCATCGAATCCGGCTTTGTTTTCTAGTCTTACGGTTCTCTGTTACGTTTTGATTCTTGCAATCCGGCTCAACCATATGAACCGGCCCACCGGCCCAACCGCTGGCCGCCTGAACCGGCCGGCCCAATTGACAACGGTTCAAACACCCCTAGCCGGACCAGATTACCTCCCGTCTCCTGGCCGAACTAATCCGACTGGCCGGTCTGGTCCGGGTTTCAAAACATTGATTAAAATATGTTTTTCCTAATCAATTTCCGTTTAGTGAATAAATTCATCTCCGGTAACCTATCTACTATTCTAGCTATTTACGCATATAAATCCAAAACATATTTTAAGTTAACTGCATTTATTACTAATTATAAGAAACAGTATAGTAAGCTGAATACTTCCAAGTTCTCACAGGAGTGTCTACCGAGAACTTGGGCCAAAACTCTATCTTGTTCCGAGAAACACTCCTATCGAATCAGAAAAGTCTTCCAATCGGTCAAACAACCCAAAAATTGAAGAACACCCTCTGCATCTTCAAGAATGATGACTAATGTATGATCCGAATCGATTGAATCTGTCTAGAAACACTTCTAAACACGAAAAGTCAGTCCAAAATAAAAAATAAGCGAAAACTTTGATACCTCACAAGTTTAGAATCCGTTGTAAGTGTCACCGATTGAGCATTTATAGCTTTGATACCAATTGTAAGGTCCGGGACTCGTGTAGGATCTTTAATCAGCGGAATCAACAATGTGTTGAGTCAGGAGGAATCCGAAACAACACACGCAAGCAAGTATCAAAGGGGATGAGATAGAATTTATTGTTAAACGCCTTTGTGTATTGATTAGAAACATTGAATACAAGTACAAATCGTATAACTACTCGTCTAACCCTAATATCGAGATTAAGCTAATTATTTATAGCTAATTACAAAAGTTCTCGCTATTAATGGGCTTGGGCTTCACGAAAACTTCAAGTACCCAGCCTAAAGTTCTCGGGCCTAGAACTTTACAAAATGAAGTTCTCGCAAATCTTCATATCTTGGTTAATCTCTGTTTTGACAAACTCGGTGATTTTTTGATGCTTCAGCCTATTAGGTTTAGTCCTTGCACACACTTATGATTGTAAGTGTAAGATACACTTGTTCTCTTCAATCGCAAGTTCACAGCTACTATTAGTTTTCTCTTCTCGTAAGTTCATACTTATGATTGGTTTTATCTATCATAAGTCCACACTTACGATTGACCAACTGATGTCATCGCAAGTATCCTTTGTTTTATCATCATCATGCCATCTACATGTAACAACGATACGGGTAGTGGTAATAAGCCACCCGATCTTGTCCCCACAAGAGATTTTGAGGACTGGACTAAAAGGATGCAAATGTTCTTCCTATTCATTGATCATACTTTGTGGGAGTCAGTTAAAGATGGTCGCCACAAACTTGCTCATTCCACTGCTGATGATACTCGGCCTAAAGTACTTTCTGAATGTCACACCCCGACCGATGGCGGAATCATCGAGGCGGACAATGTGATGATTGTTCAAAAGCACATGATAACTAAAGGTTGCATAATTCATTCATTTAATTTAAAGACAACAAGTTCCAAATACAATACATTTCAAATAACCTAGTCTAGTTCAAAACATTAATTTATTTAACTAGGTCCATAGTTCCTAAGTGGAGAGATCTTCGGCAAGCAGTCACATATCCAAACCTGAAACATTATTTAAATCAAGTGTCAACTAAAAAGTTGGTGAGTACATAGGTTTAGTAAATCCAGTAAATAGTAGTGTAAATCGTTTTGCAACTCATTGTTTATCTTGTTAAACATAGCATAGGATGTAACATTTATTTAATCACAATTCAAACCGAGTTTGACGCGCTTGAACAGAGCACAACAGCTAAGTCCGGTATGCTTGAATATAGTTACCCACTATATCCGGTATGATTGAATATAACACGCGGTTATATCCGAGTATGCAGTAATAAACACCCTAACCGGGTGGGCTGGTCAGGCACAATAGATCTATCAATATTACAGTTGGTTGTCTTGTGTTTAAATGTATGTACATCCAAAGAATAAGCATATAGTCTCATGTATAACACGTACAAACAATGTGAGTAGCATGTATAATGTTTCACCCCAAAACGTATAAAAATGTAAAAATAGGGGCTATGTAACTCACCTTGCAAGCGGGTATTTTCCACGCGTGTAGGTGATAAGTATGCGGAAGTCTAAGCACGTTGATACCCTATGTAGACAAATGGGTATTATTGTATGCGTATAGGTGTGTATTTGTATTTAAATGTATATAGGCTCTAATATAATTTTCTTTAATATTTATTTGTATAAAGTATAGAAATAGAATGATAATGGGTTTTTTTGTAAAACTTTAACTTATAAGGATATATATATATATATTGTTTTAAACAAGTATTATTATATTCAATGTATTTATATAATAATAACAAAAGAAAAGTCTTTATTTATTTAAACAAGTTCATAAAAATAAAATAAAAAAATATAATGCTAGGTTCATATAAAAATAATGAGACATTTTATATATTATATGTATTTTAATAAGTTTATAAAATGTTACAAGATTTATAAAAAGATATAGAACATTTTATATTTAAAAATGTAATTAAGTGAGTTTATAAAGATATTTCAAGATTTATATAAATATGGACATTTTATATCTAAAAATGTAATTAAGTAAGTTTATAAAAATATTACAAGATTTATAAAAATATAGGATATTTTATGTCTAAAAATGTAATTAAGTAAGTTTATAAAAATATTACAAGATTTATAAAAATATAGGATATTTTATGTCTAAAAATGAAATTAATTAAGTTTATATAAATATTGTAAGATTTATAAAAGTATGTGATATTTTATATATATTTTAATGTATTTTAATAAGTTTATATATATATAAAATAAATGGGATGGTTTATAAAAATATAGTTTAAATTGATTTTAAAATAAACGAACGAGTAAACCGACTCGTTTTAGTATTTATTGCATAAAAAGAGTATTATGATAATTAAATAAAATAAATAAATGAAAACAGAATTAAAAATAAATAAAAAAAATTTGGCCGTAGGCTAACCGGGATCGAACCCGCGACCTTTGACACAAACCCACACACGCATAACCAGCCGGGCTACTGCCCATCGCTGGTTATGTGTGTGTCATTTAATTGATATACACAAACGCGACCCTGGTCGCTGGTCCTCGGCAACCGGCAAACCGTGTCCGAGGACATTGGTTTGCCCGGTAATCAACGGTTTATTGCCGTGATTTCGATTTGGGGAGGTTACCTGATGATAACAGAAGGTACAGGAATCGAATCGAGGCTCGAACCCAGTCGCGAAGGGCTTGGTCGGCAGAGACTTTTGAATCGAAATGTCCAAAACGGGAATCAGACTTCGGGGTGGAATCAGGCCTTGATATCCTGGTCCAAGCTTCACTCAGAGTCGACGAATGCAATGGTGCCTTCAATTTGGGGTGAGAGTGGGTGTAAGAGGGGCATCGAGTTCGAACAGGTTCGTTAATGGCTATTTATAGTCGAGCCTAAACCTGATAATAAGGCAAGCAATTGAGCATGCCTGAACATTCGTCTGGACGAGACGAAGCTAACCAGACCATCGACAGGCGTGGAGGTGGCCTGTCGGGCCTGAATTCGGGCGTGGGTTCTCGGCCACCAACAGGATCAGACAATCCCTGTGATGGGGAGACCAATTGGTCGAGGGGTCTAGTTCGCGTGGGGGAGACGAAGTCGGGGAGGCTTTTGTCGGGTGTGGAGGTGCAGGGGACAGGCTTGTCGAGCGGGTCGCCGGAAATTCGCTTGGACCGCCGGACAAGGGGAAAGGGGCGACCGGAATTGCGAATTCGACTTTGGCAGATTTAGTCCCTGGAGTTTGGTTTGTTACAGAATAGCCCTTAAATTAAATACCGGATGAATCCCTGTGGTTTCATTTGACCAGAAACAGCCCCTCAACGATTTTAGTTTAAAAACCTTCTAGTTTAGTTAATTACAAAATGAACCCTGCACTTTTATTTAAATAAATCAATTCAATTTCTTTTAAATTAAATAAACTTAAAAATACTTTTATAAACTTATTTTATTATTATTTAAATAATAATTTTAATAAAAGTTACTAACCTTATTAAAATATGTTATTTTATTAAATATGTAACCTTTTTAAATATAGATTTTTATATAAAATTTTATATAAGTTTAAAACTTATAAAATTTTAATTATATTTATAAAATAAAATATATATATATATTTTGTACAAAATTAAATAAAAACATTTGCATTTCATTAAATGGAACGATGATTACATAATTTGTATTACAAAAGCGTAATAAAATTCGGAATGTCACACTGAATTTGATGAAAATGGTCATAAACTCATCTCCCGAGACAACAAGGCATTTGGAGCCATTGCAATGGTTATACCAATGAAAATATTCAACATCTTTGCTAAATATACCACAACCAAGGATCTTTGGTTAGCTCTGGAAGAACGATATGCTGGAAATGCAGAAATCAGGGAGAGCAAGAAGGATTTGTTGATGAAACAATACAAGATGTTCAGTTGCATTCCAGATGAAGGCATTGTCAAATGAAGGTCATCATTTTCTTCTGCAAACATCAAGGTTGAGAATCCTATGTCCAGCCTTCCCTTTTTTTGTTCATATTTTGTATGACAAGAGCTTGTAGGTCTAGAATTAGTCTTTTTTTATCTTATATTTTTTTTTGTTTTTCTTATGTAAGCAAAACTACTTAGGTTCGCTTGAATCCATTCAAGAGAAACTAGTAGTAAGCGAAATTAGCTTAGTTTTGCTTGAAGTATGCTAAGTGAAACTAGCTAAGTTTTGTGATGTTTTTCTATTTCTATAAATAAGGTAGTCGTGCTCATTTGTAAGGTTACCGGTGAATGTTTCTGAACTCATTGTACTTGCACTAATATTGGAAATACAAAAACTGTTTATTTACCTGATTGTGTGAAACGTTCTAGTTTGTTATCTTGTGTTTTGATTTGTATTACACATGAGCACTTTGCATATAGATTCCGCACGCATGCCTAGTGTTAGATGAGCACATCTATAGATCTGTTATAGACCCTAGGGACCTACAAGTGGAATCAGAGCTATACGCTCTTGATTTGGAGTTCATTTGTCTTGATGATCGTGTGATTTACTACTAGATACCGTGTTCTACACAATTCATGGCATTTTTCTACATTTTTTTGGAGTTCTAGGAGCTGTTTGGTTCTGATTTAATCGTGTTTGGATCGAATTTGAGTTTTTGATCCGATAGGATTTGTTATTTTGCATTTATTCTATCTAATTTTGGAGTTATGATCATGTTTGGGTCGTTCTAGATGTTCATATCTTGAAGTTTTTGCCTCAAAAAACATTCAAGTTTCAAACAGCCCGTCAAGCGAAACTAGCCTTCTGATTTTCTATTGAAGCGAAACTAGTTCCAAGCGAAACTAGGAAATTTCGCTTGATTCCTCATAAGCGAAACTAGATACTTTCGCTTGCTTGTCCTAAGTGAAACTGAGTACTTTCGCTTGAGAATCCTAATAAGCAAAACTAGGAAATCTTGAAACTGAGTACTTTCGCTTGAGAAACTGAGTACTTTCGCTTGGAAGAAACATAGTCATAAGCGAAACTAGATACTTTCGCTTGCTTGTCCTGATTTTCTGTTGAAGCGAAAATAAGATTTTTATACTAAGCTCTTTTTCAAGATTTCTTCCAACTTTCATATCATGTCTAATCCTTAGAATATTACCACTATGGTCAACCATGATAATGAAGTTGCACACTCAGTAAGCCATCGAGGCTTACGTTTCGATCAGACTATCCAAACTAAATGGACAGATTTGAGGCATTTGTTTCATATGACGATACCAGTTTATGGATTCCAATCTGTGAGGGTTATACTCATCCTACCTATACTTTTATGGGTAGAACAGATACTCCAAAGCCTATTACCAAACTGAATGAGGAAGAGAGGAAAGCATATGATAGAAAGAAGAAATCTCTTGCAGCTTTATCCATGTCACTGCCAAAGGAAATATTCCATAGTTTTAAGAAGTTTAAGACTTCTAGAGAATTGTGGGAAACATTACAGAAGTGATGTGAAAGGAATTTTGATTTAAATAAGAGCAAGAAGATTTTGTTAACAAAACAGTTTGTTATGGTAAACATTTCGAGAATGAAACTGTTGATGAAATCATATACTATCATTTACTCAGTGAGCTGGTGAGGTATGAAGTCTCTTATACCAATGAGGAAGTCAATGATAAGTTTTTGGATGCGTTGCCTCCACAATTCGAGATGTACACAATTTTGATCAAAGAGAATGAATGGTTTGAAGAAATGAGCTTGGGATATGTGATTGGAAAAATTCAGTCCTATGACATGAATATTAATAAGAAAGCTACAAGTTTCTAGCACGTGTACAAGATCCCTGTATGTACTTTGCAAATTCTTCAGGTTCAAGTTCAAAGCAAGGGGCTGGAGTTGCTACTGGAATTCTATGGAGAACAATCAAACTAGAGTGAGTTGTCAAAATTGTTCAGGAGGAGGTTCTTTTACTTCAAAGACTACTGCATCATCTCTAACTACACAGTTTAAAGATTTAAAAGTTACTGATGAACATTTCGCTCTATTATTAGGAATCATTAATTCATATAAAAATCTTATTTCTGGCAAGATAACTCAGAATGATCTTATTGAAGAAGATTATGATCAAATAGATCCTGATGGTCTAGAGGATATGGATATCCACTGGAACTTTGCAATGTTGACTAGGAGGGATAAAAAGTTTCTAAGCAGAACAGGGAGGAAGCAGATCGGTGGGAAAAGCAAGTCAAGAATTGTATTCGATAAGTCAAAGGTTAAATATTATAATTGTCAGAATTATGGGAACTTTGCTATAGAGTGTGAAAAACCGAAGAGTCCGGCATCTGTTTTTACAAATTCGGGTCAACCAAAGCCAAACAATAGGAATCAAGGTCAAAATCAAAATGAGGGTTCTACATCAACTGCTTTGGTTTCTCAGAAAGATGAGGCAATTGACTGGAGCATACATCTTGATGAAACAATAGTTGCTCAAGCTTTTATGGCTAAAATTTTTAAAGAAGAGGAAAGTGAACAGTAAGAAGTTGATCAAGCTATTGCCTCAACAAAACTGAATGAGGTAGATACGGATCCCTTTGGAAATAGATGTGTTAGGTGTATTGAGTTGGTTGGAAAAGTTGACAGATTGCAAGAGAATAACATCAACTATATCTGCGATTGACAAACTCAAGGAGGCTAATAGAAAGTTAAAAGAAAATGAAAATTTTTTAAAAGAAAGAATCGATGCTTTAAAGAAAGACATAAATGCTTTTACAATAAAAATAAATGAACAAAAAATGCATCTTGATGTGGCCTACGAAGAGTTTGACAAGAAGAGCAGTGAACTGGCAAAATCCTAAAGTGAGGTTATTCAACTTTAGAGGAAGCTTGAAAATTTTTAAAGTTCATCTTTTGTGTTAGACCATATTATCAATTCACAAATTCAGGATAACACCACTGTGGGATTAGGCTTTAAATCTGTACCGCCTCCTTTCAATGGCAATTACACTTGAATGCCCGCAGAGGATGAGGTTACAGAATATGTGTCAACTACATCATTGTCTGCTCATTTAGTTTTAGACGGAGAAAGAACCGAGAGTGGTTCAATGGGTAAAGGTGTTGATTGGGTTATTATAGAAGATGTGGATATTTCAGAGGAGCTACTTGTGGCTAAGAATGACAATATCCCTCGGGATAATTTTATTCTGGTTGAATCTGATGTTCCAGTTGTGGTGTGAAACCGAAAATTCCAAAAGATTTTAAGAAAATTAATTTTGTGAAGGCTGGTGATTTGAAACATGAGGTTCAAAAGATTTGCCATTTATTTTTGTTGTTCAACTCTTTAACAACATGAAAAAAAATTGTTCAACTCTTTAACAACATGAAAAAACAAAATCTCTATCCTCCTTCTCTATCTATCTAAGGGATGGAGGGGCAGAGTCCTTTGGTGTCCCTCCCAGTCAAGAATTTCTTCGTTCATGGTTCGAAATTCTGGTGTCCTAAAAGGGCTATATGTTAAACGGACTATGACGGTAGGACGTATGAAACGGTTACTTGGGTAAATGGATGACAAAACGGCTATGGCGGTAGACAGATGAAATGGCTACGGTGGTAGACGAATGAAACGACTGCTATACACAGAAAGATGTTAGACGCCTATGACGGTAGACATATGTTTGTTGGAGAATGCTTTTGTGATAACTAGATAGAAGATATTTTGTACCTGTCCTAGTCTTTGTATGTTACTTTTGAGTTGTAAGTTTTGTATAGGATTTGTGTAAGGCCTCATTCCCGGGAGGCATCACTTGTTAGATTTACTAATAAACATAGTCATCAAACACTGATTTTTAAATTAAAACATTCAAACACAGCGGAAGCGTACAATAAGTCAAATACATAGCATCGGAAGTCTTAGAATAAAGGAAACATTGTCTTAACACATAATAAAATAAAATGGGATGTCAGCCTTGTGCCAGATAGCCGTCACGCCCTCACACGTCCTTCCTTCTAGCCACCTGAAGTGCATACTAGAAGCTAGCTAACGCTGGTGAGTTCTAGTTTAAAACAATTAAATACAACATTTCTTTCAATACATTCTTGTGAGTGTACATTTATATATGTATGTTTATACTCCTTTACTTTGTGCTTTTACATTCGTAAATCATTCATGAGTGAGTACGTATATAAATACATGCATGCTTATTTCTTGGTGAACATTCATTGGTCATACACATAGGGGTGATCAATTCGTCATTTGACTACGTAAGTCACAAAGACAAACATCCTCGAACTACCGTCGTAGCCCTTTTCATTAACCATTCGGCTCTAGAAACCATCCATCTGCATAAACCGTCGGGCAAACCTTTGCCCATTAGTCTTAACCGTCCTACCGTCGTAGTCCGTTTGATTCGCCCGTCTGCCCTAAGGCATCTGTTTCCCACCCGAACAATTTATGCAGCCGTGCATCGATTGAGGGACTGACTCTACCGCAGTACCCTTAGTTTTAGTCTACCTTTCAAGTGGTCGTCCGTCTACCGAAGTAACCGTTATCATCGTTTCCATCCATAAAGTTTATTCATACATAGCGAGCAATATATACAAGTATATAAAGCAAGATTTCATTCTTATACGTTATGTCATGCTTTCATTTCATTCTTCATAAGCATACTTGTCATTCATGTATTCATCATGTTCTTGTCGTGTAACACATATTACTTTACATTTATCATTCATATCATTCATTCATATCATGTATACACTTCAGCCCCAAAACATTCAAAATGATTTGCGCGTAACACATAGGAGGAACATAGAACACACCTGCCTACCGGTATTTAACCTTAAGGTGATGTTTTAACTGTTGCTAATGCGTATGCTGATCTGCACGTAAGTCTAAGTACAATTTCTATTATT
The DNA here is from genome assembly GCA_023525975.1 of Smallanthus sonchifolius. Lineage (NCBI taxonomy): Eukaryota > Viridiplantae > Streptophyta > Magnoliopsida > Asterales > Asteraceae > Smallanthus > Smallanthus sonchifolius. Next base: position 82,868,960 of record CM042026.1, on the reverse strand, counting down.
TCATGCAAGAGTCGGCTAAAACATGAGAGTGTCGGCTAAGAGAGTCGCTTGGCCACATTTGATTGTCAGCTAGGATAGTCGCTAGCCACACTTGAGTGTCGGCTAGGAGAGTCGCTAGCCACACTCATAAGTGTCGCCTGAACTTGCGTTCAGGACTTGGTTTTGTACTAGGGAGCCGATTCTCTGCATGTTCATCAGAGGGCCGACTCTCTGAGGGTGGATTCTCTTTTATGGCCGATTCTCATCGTCTTCTTCCTTGCCGAGTGTCGGCACTTGCAGGTGGCCGACACTCGAGAGTCGGCTCAAGAACATCAAGTGTTTCCAGGTTGAATTTTGATCCAAAACCTTAACTTTTTATGTTCAAATCGTTTATTTAGGTTCCATGAAGCTATATCTGAGCTTTAAATCATTTTTCATGCGTAAAAATCTAACCTTTATGTTGAAAACCCCATAAACCCTAAAAACTCATTTTGAAACAGAAACTTAGATATGAGGACGATCTTTACCTCAAAACCCATGGTTCTTCATGTAGAATCGATTAGGGATGATGGAGAAACAAGATGAGAGTAGATTCCAAGCTTGAAGGTTTCTTCTTGAGCTTTATCTTTCTAGAACTCTCTCTCTCTCTAGGGTTTCAATGTTGAAGATGATGAATGAGAGTCTTGAGCTTATTTCCCTTTATATGCATGGGCTATATCGGCCCATTGGAGGCGAGCCCAAGCCCCCATTGGAGCCGAGCCCAAGCCATGATTTGCCCGCTTCCTTACTTTTCATTTAATCCTTGATTAAATCCCGATCTCGTTATTATCCATTTGTTTTATTATTTCTGGATGTTACAAGTCTACCTTCCTTATAGAACCTGCTACATGTTAAACAGTTGAGGGTATACTTCTTTCATCTAATACTCTTTTTCCCACGTCATATCTAACGCTTTTATGTGTTTCCATTGTAACTTGACTAAAGGAATTGACTTGTTGCGTAGTTGTTTCTCAGCCCGATCAAGGATGGCATTTGGCTCTACTACATAATTTAAACTTTTGTCTACTTCGATCTCGTCATAGGGTATGTGAGCTGTGTCGTCAGCTAGGCACTTTTGAGCAGTCCCCGGTGTCGTGGCCTCCTATGTACACCTCACACTTTTGAGCATTCAGCTTTAGCTCTTTAATCTCATTCTCCATCGTTGCGAGTGCAGCAGCCATGCTAGTATCAGGGTTGACCTGATGCACACCTCTAGAAGAAGAGGCGGGTTCCCTAGCACTAGGAATGGAAGTCTTAGTAGATGGCCGATATTGCTCAGCGAGAGCGAAGCTCTCAAACATCTCCTCGCATTCACCAGGTTCTAACTTATCCATGATTTGGCCTCCCGCAGCAGTGTTGAACTGCTTCTCGAAGGTGAGGCCATTATAGAACTTCTCCACAATCGCCCAGTCAGAAAGACCATGCTGGGGACATCGGCTCAACAGCGCGTTGAACCGCTCCCAGACCATGTGGTAAGGCTCGTAAGGGTCCATCCAGAAGGAGTGGATTTGGTCCCTAAGGCGAGCGGCCCTGGAAGGTGGATAGTACTTTTTAAGGAACTTGGCTTGAAGATCCTCCCAAGTGGTGATGGAATTGTCAGGGAGGGTGTCAAGCCAAGTGGAAGCACACCCAGAGAGCGAGACTGGAAAGAGACGCAAGTAGATTGCGTCCTTAGATACACCTGTGATATTGAAGGTATCACATATGCGCGCGAAGCGGGACAGATGTCCGGGTGCATCCTCATCCTCGAGGCCATGGAACTGAGTAGCATGAGTGATCGTACTCATGACATGTGATGGGATCTGCCAAGTATTGGTATTAGGGATAGCAGGGCGGGCGGGTGGTCGAAGATCACGTCCTGGTGGCCCCATCACTAGCTCTCTGGTGTATGGTACGTCTCGCTGGTGGGTCAGCGTCGCCCATATTAGGAAAAGGAACTGGGCTAGTGGGACGTACCTAGTTTGAGCACAACGTTTTCAAACGCTCCCAGAAGTCGCGGGTGCGCTCGTTAAGCTCTCGTTCCGGTTCTTCGTAAGCTGAATACTGTGGCGATCCTTGCGAACGAGTACGTTGCATAAATTGAAAGACACAAAGAAAAATAAGAAACACTCAAAACACATAAAGACTCTATCCTAAATTAGACACACAAGTAGACAATAGGACAAAGCACAAAATTAAGACTCAAAATAAAAGAAAGAAAGAAAATAACCAAAAATCACACAAAGAAGTAGTAAAAGCTAATGTTGCTATTGCCAAGTGTCCCCGGCAACGGCGCCAAAAACTTGATGTCACCCAGACGGTCTATAAAAACTAATAAATAAAACCTAATCTAGACTCCTAAGTAATAAATGGAGTAGCTATGAACTAAACCGCACTGACAGGCAAGTGAACCTATCGAGTGTATCATAGCTTAATGGTAAACCGGATTATCAAACCCGAGAGACACTACTATAGCTAACTAGACTCAGACTCAGACTAAAGATGATTGATTTGGGGGGTTTTCTACACTATTGATTAAAATAATAATGCAGAATACTAAAGATCGACTCTAACTATCAGACATAAGAACTCGGGAAATAACAGGAATGGGAAGAATACCACCTAGGTCGGGATCCTACTTGCAAACCACAGACTTCTACCAGTTATGGAAACAATGATGGATCTGGGTATCTAAGGATAACAGCTCTAGACAACCTAGTGGATCCCAAATCACTCTCAGGGTGTCACCAACTAAGAAACTCTAAAGATGCAGTAACTCACTAGATAGTCGAATTACCTTTCAGTCTATCCAACAATGACAATATAGCTAAAAGACAAATCACCTCTCGGTCTCAAAGTCCACAATACATCTAAGATACACGGGGTAATCTCCGATCAACAAACCATGACTCGGACTAGCAACAATCACTAAGAACCTAAGGGAATCTCTTCTTAGACAATTCACACTCAGAATCTTAATGACGAAGACTAATCGATTATCTCTCACCATTGCGGTATCGAGATAAGATGAACACTCAGATCTATTAAACTCTCAACTACAGCTCCAATAGCAACTACATCTAGCAAACCATACAATCAACCACAAACTCACAGTCTATGATCTAGATACACTATTCAAACTGAAAGACATCCACAAATAACATACGGTGCTTATAATCAATCACACAACAGATCTAAACATGCATATTCATCATAATAATCAATTCAAAATCTTTACAAAATCATTAATCCAAACATTGAATCCAAAAACTGATAAAAATCATAACAAACACAGAAAACAAAGATAAATAATGAATCTTGAAAACTGAATACACTAATCTAATGAACCTGGAATCCGAAAGCTTTAAACTCGTACTTGATTTCACTTCCAAGCTCCCAAAATCGCCTCTAAGAACTGATCTGATGGCCAAAACTCAAACTCTTATCCCAATAGCATTCAAAATCTATTTAAAATCAAATTAGGGTTTTTTTCTCCGAATTTACAGCCCTTGCGTACCGCGAGACAATGATCCCAGTCCTTCGCGTACCGCGAAGGACAATTTAATTGCGTCTGGATTTGGATTTCCTCGTGTACCGCGAGACTTGCATGGTCTTCCTTCGCGTACCGCGAGGGACCTGATTTTCAACTTTTTAACTTTATTTCTTCTGGGCTTCTTCTCATGCTCGATTTCTTCGTGATTTGATTTTATACTTCACACGAGCTTCTTTAAACCTGACATTGACTCAAAACAAAGCAAAAACAAGTAAAATGAACACAAAACTTAATCAAAATACACTAAAATAATAGGAATAAAGATGTGTGTTTTGCACTACATCAGTACACCCCATTGAACTTCTTCGTCATATGCATGTTGATCAATACCTGGGTGTCAATTGGTAGAATGGGTGTGTCCATCTCTACAAGTATACCAAGGTGCACAGGGGACAAGACACCTCGGTATGAGGCAAGGTGAGTAATGTATTGTCCACCAAAGATATGGCTGTTGGAATAGTAGCAGTAGCTCTAGTAAATAATTTGGCTAAGCTGTATGCCAAGTTGCAAGGAACCCCATCAATCAAGCAGTGTAGGTGGATAAGATCTCTAATGGATACTACACATATGCTGTCCTTTCTTCCCCCGATAGAAAGAACAATGCAACGGTGCAGGTATCTGTGAAGAGGATGTCTAATCTTAGTACTCTTTTGGCTATGCGGGTCAAATGGCCCAGGCCCGATCCTACTCCAAAATGCTGATGCTTCTCCCTCTACATCAGTAATCTCATGATGTTTGTATAATCCCATCTTTATCCCAAACTGTGCCAAGGACATCACATACCAATGTCTAGCCATCCTGAAACGCACACAGTCGTGCATTCCTATACTTACCACCGGCCTATCAAACTGAAAAGTTGCCAAAAACTCGAGAGTGAGTTCATAATAAGTGGTTTCTCTTATGGAGAAGAATCTTTGCCATGGCTTTGTGATCAAAGGTACTGCACTGTCTAAGAGATTCACTTCTTCTAGAGTTGGGTAGCAAATGGTTTTGTGTGCCCCGAAGGTTTGTCTTCGCAATGCAGGTAGAGTCTCGTAAGCATGGACCTCAATAGCATCGTAGGGGTCAAAAATAAGCCACGGGTGTAAGTCCTGTGGCCCCTTAGGCATAGGCTGTGGGTGAAAAGGTGGAGGAGGTGATGGTGGAGTTTGTGGTGAGCCACCCATGTGAACAGACGACGATGAACCCGACCTAGAGCCCGATCGGGTGTTTCTTCTCTTTCGTCCCGCTTGTCTGGAAGACTCAGTCATGTCCTATTGAATCACCAATTGAAGGAGTTAGTATAAGGAAACAAGAGTGATTCAATATATATATATATATATATATATATATTTCAATGGCGTCAAAAACTTGATAGTATGTAACTGTCAAAGCATAGTGGTGCCAAAAACTTGATAAGAGTCATGTTTTTTATAAAATATATATGTGTATAATTTTTTTTTGGACCACATAAATTCGTGCATGTTAATGGCACGCTTATGTCCCTCGAGTCCTAAAGTGGTTAATTGCAAATAATCAAACAAGGCACAAATTCAAACGGTGTTATACGACTACAATCATAGATGGATGGCATGTTGACATTTGAAATGTCAAACCCGTCAAAATTCTTGACTTATTTCAACCAATCAACAATTTCCCAACAACTATACTAAATCTTAAACACATATATACAAGATTCACACTTCAATTTGTATTTCTAAGTTCAAGAGTTCTAAGTCAAAATTTGAAAACCCATCCATACGAATCAAACAAATCTTACCCAAACAAGGCTAAAAAGAGTTACATTATGATCTTAAACAGTCAAACATGCATCTAGATCAAGCATTGAGTTCATATTCAAGCATATTCAAACCAAGACACAAAATGAAACCCTAGCCTCATTTGAACAAGATTAGCTCTAATTGGAGCATAAACCACACTAAAAATGATAATGGATAAGTTTACAAACCTTGGGGAAGAGATTGGAAGCAAGAATCGGAAGAAACGGGTGAAAATCAGGTGTTTTTGGTGATTTTGGAGAGTTCCGAGCGTGGTTGGGGGTTGGGGTTTTGATAGAAATGAATGTTTATGCAATTTCAACACCAAACTTGCACGAAGCCCAATGCACGGTCGTGCATTGGGTTGCACGGCCGTGCATCCCCCTGTTTGACCAACTTTGACTCTTTTTAGGGCAACTTGAAATTAATACTTTAAATAAACAAAATATATTTTTTAATTAATAGATAATAAAAAATAATTTAGATTTTATTAAAGTATTATTTTATTTTATAATTATTAAAATGAATTGGTCAAAGGGGAATGTCACCATTAAAAATCCCGATTTCATGTTAGAGAAACTTACCTTGATCGTTAGTATCCAATTTCAAAGCATTGTGCTTGTCATCATAAAAAATAAAGATGAATATAAAATCTAAACACGTAAAACCGTTCGAAAGTGTTACGCCTAATTTAAAAATGCTTCCGAATAACGGCACTTGTATCCATTCAATTTGCTTGACAACAACTTCGCGGTCGCGATCCTTGAAAGTTCCTGCAAATACAAAGTAACTAGCACAAGTACCAAAATAAAAATAAAAGTAAGAAGAATAAAATTAAAATAAAATGGGAAAATAAATTAGAAATAAAACAAAAGTAAAATAAAGATGAAAATAAAAATAAAAGGAAAAATAAAGTAGAAATAAAACAAAGGAAAAAATAGAAATAGCCAGTCCAACAACTTAGATCTTTGGCAGAATTACCATGTCGCCGGAAACGGCGCCAAAAACTTGATAGCGTGTTTTAGTAGTATTAAATATATTCTATTTAGAGCTACACAAAATCAGGTTTTAAATTTATAAATTAAAATGATAATTACTTCAACTAAACACACAAACAATAGGTAAGTGTACCTATCGCAGCGTAGTATAGTCTGGGTAAGAACCAAGTATCGAACCATGGACACGTATCCCGTACTCAACCCTCGTTATTGTCTGACTAGGATATTAAGCTGCAAAATGGGTTTTGTTTAAAAAGGAAAATAAAAAGAACAAGAAATGTAATTAGAAATGTTATCTCATTTAATACGTTACTCTAGTTGTTATCCCTTGTTAATTAGTGTTATATTTAAAGTAAGGTTGGTCATAGTTACAAGTACTAGCCCTTTCGATAGGGGAGCTAGTAATTCGTAACGGAACAGTGAATACGGTCGGCCAACTGTTCCTAATGAATCTCGGGACCCTGAACGGGGTCTCAAGTCCACCGGTTATCTCGTGATTCATCATTCGGACTAAGATTATCTAATGACTGACGTACGTTAAGTCTTGTAACTTCTTTCGGTAAGTCGTAATGCAAGACTTCCTCCAAAGGTACTTTATGAACGTTTGGACCTAACAAATTATGTTCTTAAAATAGTTGTCTTTACTTATAATATTATTTTAAAAAAAATAAGACTTTCATTCTCAAGATCAAACCCCATGACTACCGCTAAAAGTCCTCTTCAAGCCGACACAAGAGAAGTGAAGAAATACCGACACAAACCGCACAGTCTAGTTAGGACTCAAATGACTCGTTGAATACCCAAACCTTCAATCAACCCATAATATTAAATCTATACTGACCGGGCCCTTGGTAGCACTAAGATTTGTATATAGACCATAAAAACTCGAATAAGTTTCTCAAACAAGAAGTCTTGCTTAAGTAACTCACAAGATTTAAGATCATTAGATTGGTTTAAAGATCACGTATTCTTGTCTTTTTAAGATAAATCATAATAAAACTTTAAAAACATAACATACTAAAAAAACTTCATTAATTAATTAAACTTCAACCAACCCGAGCAACACAAGAGAACTAGCTATAAATGACCATACAAGTGACTCTACTAGCCCTTAGATAATGTGTGGAAGTATTCCAACGCCAAAGGAGAGTGGGTATAGGTTGCCACTTGTTTTACTCGAACGAAAAGAATCATTTCATATTACAAGACTTTTTAAAAGGAAAATAAAACAAAGAAAGGCTAAACGGACCAAAACTGAGAGAGTTCCAGCTCTTAGCAGAGCTCTAAAGCCTTCCTAACTCTTGGTCTTGGACACCTAAAACACTAGAATGAGCTTGCTATTTATAGGCAAAGATTTAGGCAATGCACGGCTGTGCATTGGATTGCACGGGCGTGCAAAGTACCCTTTTCTTTCACGTGCAGAATCTGGCAGCTTTAAGGAGGACAGGGGAGAATCTTAGGGTTTTCACAGCCTTGCAAGGCAATTCACGACCGTGAATTGCCCTAATTTGCTCCCTGTTGACTTTTTGACTTCTAGAGTTGACCTCGAGCGTCTGTTTACGTTCAATTGACTTCCGAATGCTGATTTCTCCTTGATTTTGAGTGATTTCTTCATGTTTTTGTATATCAAGGGTGATTATCCTGTTGTGACATAAATAAGTGGATTAAGTAACAATTATTATCATCTTTATGTCCAATTATGATTAATATGGGGATAATTGTGCATGTAAAATATGTATAAATGATGGCACATCAACCGTAAAACATTTCTAATCAAACTTCTCTTGATACTTGTACGTCTTTATACAAGTGGATTTTGATAAGCCAAGGCCTGGTTAATACTAATAAGGTCGTACGTCTTTATACGAACTTGTTATGAAACCAGGAATTGGTAAACTCATGTTGGGAACGGTACGTCTTTATACATGGTCCCATTGTTGCATCACCTACCGTTGAGCAAAGTCTAATCACTCTTTTAACAAAAATAATTAAGCATTTAAGTTCGATGTCTTAAACCAACTTGGAGATAGCATTCAAAGAGTTGAGGGTAACGTTGTCCCTACCGAGACTCATTCCCGTTTTATTATTAAAGATTATAATTCGTGAACCAAATGTTGTGAGATTGAGGCTCTAGTGGTGTATCGTTTACACATTTGTATTAGTCATACCACTGAATTTGTCAACTTAACATTATCATATACCAAGCGGATTCAAAGCTCGAAGCAATACTCTTCGTGACCTGATCATTTCCTAGATATTTACTTTCCTCCTATTTACTATTCTGCTATTTACATTTCTGTTACACACATAACACACATTTTTACTTTTCGGTCATTTATTTTACCGTCATTTACTTTTCTGCTTCACAAGCACACAAAACTCACTAACTAATTAAACCGACTAAACGACAAGAAAGGTTGAGTATGGGAACTTGACCGTGTCCATTGGTTCGATACTTGGTTCTTACCTAAACTATATTACGCTACGATAGGTACACTTGCCTATTGTGTGTGTTTTAAGTTTAAAGTAATTATCATTTTATTTTATAAATTTAAAACCTGATTCTGTGAAACCAACATCTCTAAATATTATTATATAATATTTACACTTATCACACGACACATCAAGTTTTTGGCGCCGTTGCCGGGGACACAGTGATTTCAAGAAAAAATTCGAGTTAACGGATTAGCCCTTTCTAACCCTACTATTTTCCATCTGTTTTTCTGATACGTTTTGTTGAAGGTAGTGTATGATCCATAACTCCATTACTGGTTTATATCAACCTTTAGCAGAGCCCGAAAGATTCGTTCACTACTGAATACGAGAAAACTGTGCTAGAAAAATGGTCGTAGAAAACCGCACTATTTCCGACTTTGCAAGACCGTCACTTGAGGCTTTGGGGTCTAGCTTCACAAGGCCGGCAGTTGAAGCTAACAACTTTGAAATCAAATCGCATGTCATTCACATGATCCAATCATCATACACTTTCCATGGATTACCCGATGAAGATCCACATGCTCACATTGCAAATTTTCTTGAAATTTCTGACACTTTCAAATTGAACGGAGTTTCGAATGACGCTATTCGACTCCGAATGTTTCCTTTCTCTCTAAGGGAATGAGCTAAGGCATGGCTAAACTCTCTTCTTACCGGGGAAATCACTACATGGGATGATCTTGCTCAAAAATTCCTGTCAAAATACTTCCCGCTAGCAAAAACTTCAAAATTGAGAAATGATATTACCACTTTCACCCAGGAAGATGGTGAATCACTATATGAGGCATGGGAACGTTTCAAGGACATGTTGAGGAAATGCCCTTATCATGGGCTAGAAGTTTGGTTACAAGTATCATCATTCTATAATGAGTTGCACAATCAAGCTTCTTAGACACTCGACGCTACTACAAGTGGTATTTTGGAAACCAAAGGCCATAGGAAGCTTACAATCTAATTATGAAAATAGTTATGAACAACTATCAATGGTACAATTCGAGAAGTAATAGGGGAGCCAGGCAAGGTGTTCACTTTGTCGATACTGTCACTTCACTTTCTGCTCAAGTAGATTCCCTCACCACTCGACTCAACCAAATTAGCAAGGGCAAAAAACTACTGAATCTGCTGGAGAAGTATAAAAGCATCACTGCCAATGCTGAGCAAGTTGACTTTATCGAAACAAATCGCCCGCAAAACAACCCCTACAACAATACTTACAATCATGGATGGAGGAATCATCCGAACTTCAGCCGGAAGGATAACAACAATCAAGGACCATCTGGTTTTGGGCAACAATAACAGTTTCAATAAAGACAACCTCAAAACTTTCAGCCTCGTCAACAATTTCAAGGAACTAACAATCCAAGTAATGGGTTGGAGGAACCGGTAACCAAGTTGATATCTACAACTGAAAGTCAATCCCTCCTAGCGGATGCTCGTCATAAACAATATGAGGAAAAGTTCAGTATTCACGAAGCTGAGTTCAGGACATAGAAAGCAACTCTCCAGTCCACTGAGGTACAACTAGGGCAAACTGCAAAACTTCTATCTGAAAGACAACAAGGATGTCTTCCAAGTAACACTGAACCCAATCCAAAAGTCAATGTTAGTGCTATCACTCTCAGAAATATCAAGGTTTATCCAGAATCCCCAATGCCAGAAGAAGAGGAAGAAGTTCAGACACCACTAAGAGAAATATTCACTGGAGTACCACTTCGTCTACCTTTCAATAAACCAGTTGCTCAAGAAATCACCACCAAAGAGTAATCCACAACCTGCTCTAGGGAACACTCCTCCTATTGTTCTGACAAAGAGAAAATACAAATCTCACATACCTTACCCAAGAAGGCTAATAAAGCAAAGGACCGACGAACAATATGAAAAATTCAACGAACTTTGAAGCCAGATTCATGTCAATCCTACTTTCATGGATATAATACAACAAATGTCTATGTACGGACGTTTCTTAAAGGATTTTCTCACTAACAAAAGAAACATGGAAGAAGCAGTTAAAAGAAATAATGAATGCGTTGCTCTCATTGAACGATTCCTTCCGAAGAGACTTTCTGATCCCGAAGAGTTCTCTTTACCATGCTCTATTGGACCACTACCGATAACTTTCGCATTCGCTGATCTGGGAGCAAGTGTGAACGTAATGTCATACAACATATTCAAAAGACTAAAGATTGGGAATCCACAACCTATCAATGCAACTATCGAACTTGCGGATGGAACTACTAAATCACCTATGGGAGTTATTGGAAATTTACTTGTAAACGTCAGCAAGTTTGTCTTCCCTGCCGACTTCAGTTCCTTTAATTTTGGGTCGCCCATTCTTAGCCACTGCTAGAGCAACCATTGACATGAATGAAGGTATTCTAACACTTCGTGTTGGAAAAAAATCGGTAGCCTACAACATCGGGGGTAATGAATGTTTATCCAATTATCCCTTTGAAATTACACAGTTCATAGACACTAATCTGGACTACCAACTAAAGAAAGCTAAGGAAATCAACAAAGGATAGAAACCAAATATTGGCAAGGATCTCAACAACACTAACTGGATTGAAAACTACGGGGACCAGCAGCCGAAATTGACTAAGAAAAAGGACTTGAACGAAGGAATGGGAGATACGGGGTAGATCCAAAGCCCCCGCCCGAAGATAGACTGATGAAGCACGTACGGGTCCGGCCAATGACCCTTAAATAAACGTGGCACTTCCGAGAGGCAACCCGATGATCAAGAATAAATTGAGAAGTTGGTGCATACGGCAGAACACATAGACCTCAGGTTTGGTTTTCCAAGTTTAAGTTTCTCGTACTTCAGCCCCAGGTATGCCTTCTCGATTCTAGGAACTTAGTAGCTTAACTACTACCTATTATTTCCAATTCCGTTTTTATGTTTTTCTTTGTGTGTCAAGTAGCCTAACATCACCAAGTAGTTTCTCTATTTCTTTAAGGAGTTCCACTCCACCTTTAAAAGCTTGGACGCCGGCAAACCACATTAAATTTGTGAGAGATTTGATAGAAGTTTTTGGTGTAATGTTGACTACAATCACAAGTGTTGGCCATAGGTTATACACTGAATTGATCGGGGGAGTACCAGTTTCTTTTCCCTTAAAACTTCATGCATTTAAATTCCTGCATAGCATTTCATTACAGGCATTTGTACATTGAGGACAATGCACAGTTTTAAGTGTGGGGTGGGGAATTTGAGATTCAGGACAAACTTGTTTCCTCAAAGCAGTAAAACTAAACTCGTGATTTTCTACCCATTTGACTAAGGCCTTACTTTAACCGAAAACTCATTTTCCTAAAATCCCTAAAAATTTTGGAAACTTCAAAAACCCTAAAATCTAAACCTCTTTGAGTTCGTGCTTAAATAAACTAAAAGGAATAAATGAAAACATGGCAATTAGAAACAAATGGATATTATGCATAACAAATCACTAAACCCTATCCCATCCGTTTTCATGTGAGAATAATCTGAGCATTTTCACGAGCACTATTATCATCATTATTCGTATGCTCTTTCGTTTGGTATATTGAGTGTTTTTCGATCGAGTTTTATGCATAATTAGAACTTGTATGACTTATACATATCAAGACCATGAACTAGTAGTTGTATGGAAATGATTGAGGCACCTAGGACTTTATTACCCTTATATACTATCCTAAAACCCAAAATACCACAAACAATATCCGCCTAGATAGCCCTTTGAGCCTTAGCCTTTTCGTTTCTATCACCCATTACCCATAATTATCCCCATACCAGCTTTTCGTAAACACTGGTTATTGGCTAACTGTCTTCAGGATGGAGGATTATTAGTTTATCTTATGTCATTATTTCAAGTATACAACCGTTAATACAATTTGGAAAAGATCTGATTCACTCAAGGAATTGAATGTACAGAAGAAAGTGGACGTATTAGGAAGAAACAGTCGAACGATCTACAAGGAAGATATGGAAAATTTATTTCAAGGAAATTGAGGAAAAGGATTTATTGACAAAGCCATCTTGATGTTAAAAAAAATGAGAAAAGAAAAAGAAAAGAGAGAAGTTGGTCTTTTACCGGTTAGACCTAAAAGAGCTGGGCATGCATTCTTTCGATTTCAATTTGCTTTCTTGTATTCTTTTAGCAAATCCTGAATTACCGCCCGAACTCTGATAAAAAGTTTTCAAAGCAACAAGTGATGTAAGAAAATGCTGGCACAAGCAAGAACAACTACCACCATTTTACGGCTTGTCAAAAGCGCTGCCAAAAGAAGAGCCAAGAGAAATGGCAAATGTATGAAATGTGGCAACTGGAGCCACAATGGAAAATGCAGAAAAAATCAAACTTATTCCCAACATGAGTATATGCATCTGATCAAAATGGGTGCTATTAGGTTAAAATCCGAGGGGTCCATACGAAAAGTCAGTAATGTGTACTACGCAGTAAGGGAAGAGTTGAACATGATAAGAAGTATCGGTCTTGGCAATATGATCATAAACGAGCCATCAGATTAGTTATACCCTCGTTATCTGAGTACTGTAGAGGGACCCACTAGTATTTTCCATCTTAAGCCATGAATCCTTAGCCGTGTGTTCCACGTTAGCCGCAACCCTTAAAACCCTTTAAAACCCTAAAAACCCAAAAAGATTTTCATTTTCACCCTTTATTTTCTTTTAGTCACAATACAATCCTTTTAAGTCCTCTTGATTCATGCATACTACTTAGTTAGTTGGTGGAGACTTGATTTGCATACAAGCTTATGACCATTACATAATTCGATTCGAACTTGAGTGTTTTACTTAACTTACATTATCCACACACACACACACACACACATATATATATATATATATATATATATATATATATATATATATATAACCCGAGAGTTCAGTTAACATTGTGAGAAGTGAAAGATTATGCATAATTGAAGTTCTAGTAGGTTTGTCATGGATTCCATCATCCTAAAAAATTAGAAAAACATAAAAATAGAATAAGCGACTCATGATTTATCCAATAGTTTCCAACTACTTGGAGCTCCCTTTCCTTTCATAAAGTTTTTAGTTATGAGTCTGATCAGGCATGAGTTTGCTTGAGGACAAGCAAAGTTTAAGTGTGGGGTGTTATGATATGCCCTAAATTATACATGTTTTGCATGTATAATAATCCCCATATTATGGTACTAATTGATTAATAACCTTGCAGTTGATACTTAAAATGTTAATATTTCGTAACTGCATGTTATTCGGTGGCTTAAAGATAAACAAAGCTAAAACGAATCAAAAACACCAAGAAATCAAGCCTTTTGGAAGATCATTCCCGAGCTTTGACCCCCTAGAAGTCAACCAAGGTCAACGAAAGTCAAACCAGCAGCTAAAAGAGAAAACTTGGCAGCTGGGAGGGGATGCACGGGCGTGCATTTGCTCTCCTTGCTCCCTAAGCTCCAGTACACTGTCCTCTATACCCTGTTTGATTCCCGAGGTGTTTGTACGCCTGTGCAATCTAATGCATGGTCATGCATTGCTCATTTTGAGGCCTATAAATAGGAGGCTTGGGTTCTTCATTCCACACACCTGAATATACATTATCACAGCTCAAGAAGAGTCCGTTTATGTAGTTTACAGTAGAGAGTATAGAGGATACTCCTCTTTTTCCGCAATAGGGGAGCCTACGAAACTCAGCGTTATGCTAGTTAGCATGGCTATTCGTGGCTAAACTCTTTGTATTGCTAGGGTGAAGATGAAGTTTGGTATATGTTAATGTTTAATATATTAATCTAGTGGTATATTTATGTTTTTAATTATTCGCTCTTAAAACCACCTTTTAGGTGGGCTTTGTATTATTGTCTAAACTTGTCTTTACACTTGTAAGTGTTCTTGATTTTAAAGCGTAAGACCGTAAAACCTCTTTAATCAAACTTCTCTTGATACTTGTACGTCTTTATACAAGTGGATTTTGATAAGACAAAGCCTTGTTAATACTAATAAGGTCGTACGTCTTTATACTAACTTGTTATGAAACCAAGAATTGGTGAACTCATGTTGGGAACGATACGTCTTTATACATGGTCCCATTGTTGCACCGCCTCTTAGTGAGCAAAGTCTAATCACTCTTTTAACAATAATAATTAAGAATTTAAGTTCGATGTCTTAAACCAACTTGGAGATAGCATTCAAAGAGTTGAGGGTAACGTTATCCCTAGAGGGAATCATTACCATTTTATTATTAAAGATTATAATTCGTGAACCAAATGTTGTGAGAATGAGGCTCTAGCGGTGTACCGTTAACACATTTGTATTAGTCATACCACCGGATTAGTCAACTTAACATTATCGTAAACCAAGCGGATTTAAAGCCCGAAGCAATACTCTTCGTGACATGATCATTTTCGAGATATTTACTTTCCTACTGTTTACATTTCTGTTACACACATCACACACGTTTTTATTTTTCTGTCATTTACTTTACCGTCATTTACTTTTTCTACTTCTCAAGCACACAAAACCCACTCACTAATTAAACCGGCTAGACGATAACAAAAGTTGAGTATTGGAACTCGACCGTGTCCATTGGTTTGATACTTGGTTCTTACCTAAACTATATTACACTGCGATAGGTACACTTGCCTATTATGTGTGTTTTAAGTTTAAAGTAATTATCATTTTATTTTATAATTTTAAAACTTGATCTCGTGAAACCAATATCTTTAAATATTATTATATAATATTTACACTTATCACACGACACATCACTTACAATGATAAATATGAATACGTGAATGCATAATTATACATGCTAAACATGAATGTATATGATGGAACGAGTCTAAACCCTAAAATGGAATAAAGGAGTACTCACGAAGTATTAATGGGGTGGTGGGAACGCTACGGGGAACCCTATATATAAACCTCTTTAGTGCATCGTGGAGAAACCGTTACGAAGTTTTAAGGTGAGGACTGGTTGGGGAATAAATCAAACATACATACGTGAAATGAAAACAAACGCTAGATACATTTTGGAGGCTGTGAGTTTAAGATAATCAAGGTCCCAAATGAAAAGTGACCTCTAGTCTATAAGATGGATCTCAATAAAATAAAGAAGAAAACTAAAAGGAAAGATCAAAATCCTACAGGGCTGATCTAAGGAATGAGCCTTCGTGGCAATAAGTATTCGTGACAAATGCAAGGGGTCTATACTGACGAGTATAAGAACCTTGCCAATACTATGACCGTAGGTACGTCCGAAGATGGTCATGAGGGGTTAGCACACCCATGAATGAAATGAATACTATGACCGGAGGTACGTCCGAAGATGGTCATGAGGGGGTTAGCAAACACATAAAATATACGAATGACGTGACAGGAGGTACGTCCGGAGATGGTCAGGGGGGCGCCGAGAGCTCGGGAAACTTGAAAAATAATAAGAACCTAAAGGGTTTATAATAAAATGAATGATGCAGTGTACTTACTTAGCGTAAGCTAATTCAAAAATGTTTTCCAAACACTACAAAAAAGAAGCACGTGGAATAACGCTTCCTATGGACAAGGCCGATCGGAACTGAAGAATCCCTATGTTACATGATGTAATATTTTATGTAAAGACAATATTTATAATAAAATATGCCTATGTCACTTTAGTGACAAGGTTTTGAGAAACTAGGACCGTTTTTCGCAATATAACTCTGATAAAATAATAAATGAAAAGTAGGGTGTTTTAGGTTGGTATCAGAGCACGGTTTGAGGGATTTAAGTATCAGAAGGGGTACTTAAACTCAAACCATAAGTGCTCGTGATATAAATATGGATTCAATCACAGGCTGTTAAAGGAAGCATGTATGTTTAAATTCCAATGCTATAACGTAATGTGTGAGTATACGTGGGCCGAATTGTTTATGGTATAAGCTCCATGTGATAGTTGGGAGCATTATGATGCGTAACATATATTGCCTCATACCTGGCCTGTATGAGAGTTAATTTATGGGACAATCATGATATCGCAAACATCATATGATAACTTATGTCAACAGATAGTAAGCCGGGAAATGTGATTATGCATGATTAAAATGCATGAATGAATGTGGATATGTGTAAAATGCATAGATGGGGCCTTATGTGAAACCATAGAATACTTGATTAGTGTTAAATTAACCAATGAGGCATGTAGTATAAAACCCTAGGCTATAATTAGGGTAAACGAATGAGAGAATAAACAAAATTCTTGTATCAGCAAAACGATGGCTGAACGTCAGAAAAACGAAGCACGTGATGAAGGGATCCACATGAGAGTTGTGTCTCCACCTCCCAATGAGAACGGGGTTGAACAAGTCCCGCAGAATATCCCAAGAAAAATTGCATTCGAAGTAGGGAAGGTGTTTGATGTAAACTTCCCGATCTTACACGTTGAACTTCAAAGCTCGTTAGAGAGCTGGTTCGAGAATCATAAAGACATTACTCATAACGGAGAAAGAGGAAATCCGAAAGTAGATACGAAATCAATTCGTTGCACGTATAAGGATTTCATGACATGAAAACTGATGGAGTTTAAGGGAGCTGTTAATCCCTTAGAAAGTCAAAGATGGATTGCGTCAATAGAAACAACTTTCGATACTTGTCATTGTTAGAAGAAAGATGTGGTCACCTTCTCCACCAATCAATTAAAAGAGAAAGGTAAAGATAAGATCAAGGGGATGAGATGGGAAGAATTCAATGATATCTTCCTAAAGCATTATTGCCCCCGAGCGGCAATTGAAAGAATTACTGAGGAGTTTCTTCAACTCTGTCAGACAACAGAGTCAGTGGATGAGATCACAGGAATTTTCTTTGACAAAGCCAGATTCTGTCCAGATTTGTTAACAACCCCAGAGATATGGATGACGAGATACCATCTCGTTTTGAAACCTGAAATTAGAGAATTTATCCATCCATCCAAGTGTGCGAACTCGGAAGAAATGATTGATTGGGCTCGAGAGCGAGAGACTGAGCTCAAGAGGCAGGCAGAGAGAGATGGAAAGAGGAAAGGAGAGAGTTATCGTTCTCTTATGCCTCTTATGAAATTTAGGTTTACAAAACCGGGAGGCAATCCCTCCCTAAGGAAAGGTGTACATGATTGTAAGATTTGTGGGAAGAGGCACCCGGGAGAGTGTTCAAGTCTTCAAATTGTAACAAGTGTGGGAAAACAGGACACACTGCACTGCAATGTATGAGTGGAACCAAATTGTGTTACAACTGTTACAAACCAAGACACTTTAGCATGGAATGTCCTGAGCTACGATCTCAGACGAAGAAGACCGAACAAGGGTCAAGAGTGGCAGAAAATGAAGTTAAGAGGATCGAAGCTCTGAAGCCAAGGGTAGTGCTTTTCAGATCACCACAGTGGAAGTGAAGGATGTTCCTGAAGTCGTATCAGGTACATTCCTCTTGAATTCCCTACCTGCTTGTATTTTATTCGATATAGGAGCTAGTCGATCATTTATTTCATTAAATTATGCAAAGTCTAGAAACTTCATTAGAAGTAAGTTGACTAAGGCATTAGAGGTTGAAATCGCGAGTGATAGAAACTGCGTAGTGACTGAAATATGCCGAGGTTGCCGACTACTGATAGAAGAAGAATATCCCGTCGACTTAATCCCGATGCCGATGCGAGAATTCGACGTAATCATTGGAATGGATTGGTTATCTTCTCATGTGGCAACGATTCGTCTATTTACGATGCATGCATGAAAGGAAGTTAGTATTATCGGCGAACGTAGAAACCATATTACATTATGTACAATGGCTAAAATAAAAAGTTACATGAGACCAGGTAATCAAATGTTCTTAGCCTATGTAGCTGACGTAAAGACGAAAGGGAAGGAACTAGATCAAGTTCCGGTGGTGAATGAATTCCCATAAGTATTCCCAGATGATCTTCCAGGTACTCCACCTGAGAGTGAGATCAAATTCAAAATCAATTTAATTCTTAAAGCTAAACTGGTGGCTAAGGCTCTGTACCGGTTAGCACCAACTGAAATGAAGGGGTTGATGTCATAACTGCAAGAGTTGCTAGACAAGGAATTTATACGCCCTAGTGTGTCCCCTTGGGGTGCACCAATTATGTTCGTGAAGAAGAAAGACGGTAGTATAAGAATGTGTATAGACTACCGTGAATTGAACAAATTGACTATCAAGAATAGGTATCCTTTAGCTAGAATTGATGATTTGTTTGATCAATTGCAAGGACCTAGTTGGTTTTCTAAAGACTTAAGATCCGGTTATCACCAAGTTAAGGTACGAGAAGAGGAGTGCCTAACATGGCATTCGGAACTCATTATGAACACTATGAATTTGTAGTAATGTCGTTTGGAGTAACGAATGCTCCATCAGTTTTCATGGATCTCATGAATAGAGTATGCCGGCCAATGTTAGACAAGTTCGTTATTGTCTTCATTGATGATATCTTGATTTATTTAAGAAATAAGGAGAACATGCACAACATCTTCGTGAAGTACTTAGTACTCTACAAAAGGAGAAATTATACGCGAAACTCTCAAAATGTGCATCCTGGTTGAGGGAAGTTCAATTTCCGGGAAAGGTTGTAAATGCGGAAGGCATCTTAGTGGACCCAGCAAAGGTAGAGGTTGTAATGATGTGGTCTCCGCCTAAGAATCCATCAAAAGTTAGAAGTTTCTTGGGGTTAGCGGGTTATTACAGAAGGTTCATCCAGAACTTTTCTAGGATAGCTACCCCCTTGACTAAACTAACTCGAAAGAATTTGAAGTATGAATGGAATGCAGATCAGGAGAAAGCATTTCAAACACTGAAAGAAATACTGACACAAGCTCCGGTTCTGGCATTTCCATAAGGGGTAGAAGATTGTGTGGTATACTCTGATGCCTCAAAACATGGGTTAGAATGTGTTTTAATGCAAAGAGGAAATGTAATAGCCTATGCCTCTCGACGGTTAAAAACACATGAAGTAAACTATCTAACCATTGATCTAAAATTAGCTGCGGTAGTATTCGCACTAAAGATCTGGAGGCATTATCTATATGGAACGAAGTGTACGATTTATACAGATCACAAAATTCTCAAATATTTCTTTGACCAGAAAGATTTAAATATGAGGCAACAACGGTGGCTAGAACTGGTCAAGGATTATGACTGTGAAATCTTATATCATCCCGGAAAGGCCAACGTAGTAGCCGATGCTCTAAGCCGTAAGGAAAAGCATCATCCCATTCGGGTGAAAGCGTATAAGTTAGTAATCACTCCTAATTTCATGGATCATCTTCGAAACGCACAAATCAAAGCATTAAAAGACGAGAATGTCAAGAAAGAAAGAATGTCTAGTCAGGAGAAATTTCTAGAAAAGAATGAGCATAAAGTCAAGACTCGATTTGGTCGTATATGAATACCACGATCAGGTGAGTTTAGACTTAAGATTCTCGATGAAGCTCATAAATCACGATATTCGATTTATCCGCGTACTACAAAGATGTACCAAGATCTGCGCAAAGATTATTGGTGGCCGGGAATGAAATTCGTTATCATGGAATATGTGGCTAAATGCTTAACCTGTCTTCAATTTAAAGCAGAATATCAGAAATCGTATGGGAGATTACAACCATTAGAAATCCCAGCATGGAAGTGGGAACATCTCACCATGGACTTCATAACCAAGCTACCCAAAACAGCTAAGGGTTATGATACCATCTGGGTGGTTGTAGATCGGCTAACTAAGAGTGCTCATTTCCTAGCAATACGTGAAACATACTCTTCCGAAAAGTTAGTTGATTTGTTCATTAAAGAGATTGTTTCAAGACATGGAGTGCCAGTCTGGATTTTTCTGATCGAGATACCCGTTTCACTTCACGTTTCTGGAAGAAGTTCCATGAAGAAATGGGAACTAGATTATTAATCAGCACGGCATATCATCCTCAAACTGACGGTCAAAGTGAGAGGATGATACAAACCCTCGAAGATATGTTGCGTGCTTGTATAATCGATTTTGGCAGAAGTTGGGATAATTATATGCGTTAGCAGAATTCTCGTACAACAACAGCTACCATTCTAGTATTGGTATGCGACCATACAAGATGATATATGGCAAAATATGTAGAACTCCCATATGTTGGGGAAAGGTCGGTCATAAGGAAATAGGAAGCAAAGAAATCGTTCAAGGCAGGCCTGAAAAGCTTGACTTAATCAAGGCATGTTTGAAAGCTGCACAGGAAAGACAGAAGTCATACGTAGACAAGAGGCGTACACCAATAAAATTCCAAGAAGGAGATTACGTTTTGTTAAAAGTATCTCCTTGGAAAGGTCTATTCCGATTCAAGAAACGTGGAAAGTTAAGCCCATGATTCATTGGTCCTTTAAGGACCATTAAACGAGTCGGAAAGGTTGCTTATCAACTGGAGCTACTTGAAGAATTGAATAAGATACACAACACGTTCCATGTATCTTATTTAAGAAAGTGTTTGGCAGATGAAACTACACATGTACCTTTGTAGGAGATAGAGGTTGATGAGAAGTTGACTTACGTTGAAGAACCTATCAAAATCATAGACACAAAAGAAAAGAAGCTACGTCACAAAATAATTAAACAAGTGTTGGTGCAATGGAGGCACAGAAAGGGATCCGAGATGACTTGGGAAAGTGAGGAAGAAATGAAAAAGAATTATCCTCAACTATTTAAAGATTAACAGGTTTCGAGGATGAAATCTAATTTAAGGGGGGTGTAGAGTTGTAACATCCCAAAATTTCAAAGCTCGAGAAACAAGAACGATGAATAATATAAAGTTCAGGACAGACCGTCACAAGACAGTAACGGTCCGTTACGGGTTGAGCAAGGGTTTGATCGGAGAATGACATGTGTCCTGTAACTCATCATTCTGATTTGACGCGTATAAACCCTATGACAGACCGTCACGAGACGGTAACAGTCCGTTACGGGCATGGCAGACCGTCATGAATAGATAACGGTCCATTACGTGCTGGCGAAGAACTTAATGGCTAAGGCACAAATGGTGACGGACCATCACCATTTGGTAATGGTCCGTTACGGACTCAGGTTGTCGACTATAAATAGATGGTACCAGCCTTCACTTCTCAAAACAACAAACACCAACATCACTATCACTATACACACAAACACGTATACCGAGGCAAGACAAGCACGACGGTTACGAGTGCGGTACGCTACGAGTACGGTTTGGGTTCAGAGACGCGTTTGAGTGAGAAACGAACTTAGGAACTACACGAGGATAAAGTAAGTACACTGGACCCGTACCTAGATAATGGTTATGTGAATTATGTGATTATATGCTACGTGTTATGTGTAAAACTAAGGTACGGGGAAATAAAGATAAGGAATAATGGTAAATTAGCCTAAACACTAAACTAGAACAATGGAGTAATCACGGGATGTCAAAGAAGTGGTGGGAACGATGCGGGGACCCTAGATATAAGCCTCTTTTAATATCTCGGGGTGAAACCATTATGAAGTTTAGGGGTATAGACTAAAAGACAATAATGAGAATATTATGGTTTCATAAACGGATGAGTAATCTTCCGACCAGTATGTAGTTATCTGACAAACAGAATGTTCTGTCTAAGGAAAGTGTGTTGTATAAATCTCTCCTGGACCCGTCATTCTTTCCTGGGAACATCTCTTTTGGAGGTACTACTCTGTGACGATAATTACCCTAGTTTGTAAGCTATGATAAGTGTAAATGCATGATAAAGAAGAATATGTTAATGCATGATAAAGATGAATACATGAATGCATGATTATACATGCTAAACATGAATGTATATGATGGAACGAGTCTAAAACCTAAAATGGAATAACGGAGTACTCACGAAGTATTTAAGGGGTGGTGGGAACGCTGCGGGGAACCCTATATATAAATCTCTTTAGTGCATCGTGGAGAAACCGTTACAAAGTTTTAAAGTGAGTACTGGTTGGGGAATAAATCAAGCATACATACGTGAAATGAAACAAATGCTTGATACATTTGGGAGGCTGTGAGTTTAAGATACTCAATGTCCCAAATGAAAAGTGACCTCTAGTCTATAAGATGGATCTCAATAAAATAAAGTAGAAAACTAAAAGGAAAGATCAAAAGCCTACGGGGCTGATCTAAGAAATGAATGAGCCTTCGTGGCAATAAGTATTCGTGACAAATGCAAGGGGTCTATACTGACGAGTATAAGAACCTTGTCAATACTATGACCGTAGGTACGTCCGAAGATGGTCATGAGGGGGTTAGCACACCCATGAATGAAATGAATACTATGACCGGAGGTACGTCCGAAGATGGTCATGAGGGGGTTAGCAAACACATAAAATATACGAATGACATGACAGGAGGTACGTCCGGAGATGGTCAGGGGGGCGCCGGGAGCTCGGGAAACTTGAACAATAATAAGAACGCAAAGGGTTTATAATAAAATGAACGTTGCAGTGTACTTACTTAGCGTAAGCTAATTCAAAAATATTTTCCAAACACTACAGAAAAGAAGCACGTGGAATAACGCTTCCTATGGACAAGGCCGGTCGGAGCTGAAGAATCCATATGTTACATGTTGTAATATTTTATGTAAAGATAATATTTATAATAAAATATGCATATGTCACTTTAGTGACAAGGTTTTGAGAAACTGGGAACGTTTTCCGCAATATAACTCTGATAAAATAATAAATGAAAAGTAGGGTGTTTCAATTTTTGATAGCAAATTGATTGATCAAGTATTCATAGTCCACATCGACTAATATTTCGTTCTTGATAGCTATAATTTCCGATCCGTCAAATCGTTTTGTAACATTTTTTAGGACATTTTTCCACCCAAAGTTTTATACCTTCATCTTTTTTTTAATCTCCTCATAGTTCTTAAAATATTTATGAATCTGTATTCAACACAAGAACATTTGAAACTTAGTTGATTCTTATACACAAATTAAACACATTCTTAGAAAATCTGCTGGATCAATTATCCGAATTCTGAAACTGTAATATGTTATTTTGAACTTTTAATCCTGGTCTTCATCTTACTTTGGAAACTCTCCTGCTTAAGAAACAAAACGATTTAACTGCTTAATCATGTGAAATATTGGTAGTATACCGGTTTAGCATCTCAAACCAGTTTTCAAACCGAACCAAATCGATTGTTAAACCTGTTTGAAACTGATTCAGACCGCCGGTTTGAAACGGGTTCGTAAACCTATAGACTGAAACCGGTTTGAAACCAAGCCGAACCGATCCAAACCCCCTCAAAAACTGGTTTCAATCCGATTTAAAACAGGTCAAAACCGATCAAACCCCTCTTCTCAAACCGGTTTGACTTTTGTTGACAAAACCGATTTCGGTTTGGTTTAAAAAACCGATCTGTGCACCTCTCAAGATGCTTTTAGACGAACTTTGTTTCTGAATTCTGCCGGATACAAGGCCCATGATAACAGCCCAGTAATCCTTGGGTTCCTTTAGCCGAATCTATATTGAATATTGTTGGAATTAATAGGTTAATCATTGTGTAACTATTGTTGTAATTTAGTGTTTTATTAATAAGTGAATATAGCAAATCTAATTTATATATAGGTTTAAATCTGATTTATATGTATAACTTAAATCTGATTTTATACATATATGCACATAGTAGTTAATGAAATATGGAAGAGTATAATTACTTTTACAAACATTATAGCGAAATTAATTTTAAAATATAAACAAATAAACTATTTTAGAAGATGTTTGGTTGAACGGCAATTTACAAATATGCATTACGATCTAATAAATTCATGTTTCAAATCTCTATCTTGGAAAATGGAAATTCAAGATATAAATAACTTATGATTATTATTCTAGTTGTTTGGCCATCAAGGTTCTGCCTTGGTAGTCGGGGGGTTTTCTCAAAAGGCTTCCCTCTGTAAAGGTCATAGGTTCGAATTTGATAAGATGCACTTCATAAATCTACAACCAGTGGCGGATCCATGATGAGCCCATGGGGCAGCCGCCCTCTGACTACAACTAATAAATTAAATTTATTACTAATTAAACGAAACCAAACATATACGAATTAAATTTATTACTAATTAAATATCTAAAAAGCTCGTGTCGCCAGAAAATTAATAAACTACACAACGTAACTGAAATTTAGTAAAACTTATTTGGAATTAATTAAACGTAGGTTTTCGTTCTTCTTGAGAACGATTCAGATTTTATTGTACTTTTGCTTATAGTATAAAATAAGGATATCTGAACCTTCTTTTTTTTTTTAACGACAATTTGGATCACTGACGGGCCACTGACCCACCCGATCATCTTCACCTCCCTCAGGAGGATACCAACCATAGGTGAGAAAACCTCCTGCCCCAACCTGGACCCTTTTTTTTGTCACAAGTGGTACTTGAACCCAAGATCTCCGTATTTTAGTGAAGTCTTGGGTATACACCTTTGCCAATAGGAACTCTTTTAATATACAACATTTCGCTTTTGATCACTCGTTACGTCTTTAGGAATTCTTATTCTGATATCATTTTTTATACTATAAGTATAAAAGCTCGTATCATTTTTTTATGATTTGATATCATGTTTTTGTTACATTCTAAAGAATTTGACTTGCACTTCATGCTTTTGCATGCAATAGGGCTTATCGCAACTATATACCCGTACCGATTTAGAGAAAAAAGTGGGTACCGAATACCGTACCGAATCTATCAGTTCGCTACCGATTTTTCGGTATCTTACCGCTTTGGTGTTTTCATTGTTTTTTTTGTGGCTAAAAGTTGAAAATATACAAACCTAGTCAAGTGTGAAATAAACACGATGTGAACTCTAAATAATGTTTAATTGACTGAGTATCAAGACTTCTGCCGAGATATTAACAAACCTGTCACTTTCAAAAACTTCTGTGGAGATATTAACAAAAGCAAAGAAAGTTGAATCCCCATATATCCCAATTAACGAAACCAAAGAAAGGTAAATCACTTTCAAAAACCTTACAGAACATGAATCCTTCAAATTTGATAATATAAAATAAACAAAACCAAAGAAAGTTGATGTTCATTTAATCCTTGCTAATCACTATGCCTTATCCCTTTTCCTTTTTCGTTTTGTTCGTTTATCGCATCCTCAATCTCCGTAGAAAAACAAGAAACAAAGAAAGTTAATACATATTATTTAATAACCAAACCAATTAGGAAATAAAAACTACTATTACCTATAGCAATGTCGCCATCTTTTAAGATATCGTCTATGTCATCGACAATTGGTTTTCTTGATTTTCTCACCCAATCTTGAGTGCAAATTAAAGCTTCGTCAATGTTAGTTGACAACCTTCTTCTATATGGGTCTAGTATGACCGCTCGTACTAAACGCCGACTCGGAGGCAACAGTGGAAATTTGAATTGCCAAGATATCTAACAAATATACAAAATTAATAAACAAAAATAACGTAAAAAAAGTTTGATAAAAATGAAAACATTTTACCTTTAGCCATCCGAGATACGAGTGGGAATCTAATAGCATTTTGTTTCCACCATGTAAGTATGTCAAACCACTTATTAAAATTAATTTTCGGGTACCTCTTTAACTCGGTTTGTATTGCAACCGAGTTACTTTCTTCCATGTTTAGATAATCCGCAAAAAATTCATTTCCATCCTCACATTCCACAACATCTTCATTACGTGCTTCTTGATATGTCGAATTATATTCAGCCTTATCAAACATTTCTTTGTATGTCTTAAACAAGCCATGTAACCTACTCGCAACCTCTAATACCATACCCGGCACCTTCTCTTTAATTTTTTCTTTAGACATAGGATTTTCCTTGTTTATGTCTTACATAATAATCTTTGTAAAACAATGTTCAATAAAATCTAATTTCATTATAGGATCCAAGATAATGGCAAATACATAAAGTCATTAAGCTTATCATACTTCCCCTAATACTTATCATATTTCTCACGCATTGCGCCCGCCATTCGACAAAATTGTAGGTGGACCGCCCACTCACATAGATGTTTGTCGACTTCTAGGATTTCTCTAAAGAAAAGGCGAGCTACGGGCTTTGAAGTTGTCGATACAAGTTCCGTTTTAATTTTGAACTTTTCTAGAAATTCAACCAATAGTTTGCACACATCAATGTCTGATTCTCCGAGCAGTTTTTCTAAATCAAGGAAATAGTTATTGTCTTCAAATTCATAAGCAAAAAATATCTCTTTTAGATCCACGACAGCTTTCAACATCTCATAGGTAGAATTCCACCTAGTAACACAATCACCACATAAAAACTTACTTGTGTCAACATCTTTCATGCACTTTTTGAACTTTGTTATTCGTTGTGTTGAATTTCTAATATACACAACCGCTTTTCTCAAATACTCAACATGACGGTTATGTTCCAATATCCATCTTTCACAATTAGGTTTAAAATATACGCCATACACCTAACATGACAATGTTTTCCACTATCATACAAATTAGGCAACTTTTTCACCAAAAAATTATCCGCCTTATCATTACTAGACGTGTTATCTATGGTCATGGTCATAACATCCTTTATCCCCCATCCATAAATGCAATCTAACAATTCACGAGCTATATCATCCCCCTTATGACTATGAATGAGTCTAAAGTTAATAATGCGTTTATGCATTACCCAATCATCATCAATGAAATGAGCGGTTACAACCATATAATTAACCCTTTCACACGACGATGTCCAAGTGTAAGTAATCAAATGAATGGTGTTGGTTGGTTTATTTAAATAAGCCATCAATTTACTTCTTTCATCTATGTAATATTTTCCTATATCTCTAGATACTTTATGTCGTGAGGGCAAA
Source organism: Smallanthus sonchifolius (assembly GCA_023525975.1). Classification (NCBI taxonomy): domain Eukaryota; kingdom Viridiplantae; phylum Streptophyta; class Magnoliopsida; order Asterales; family Asteraceae; genus Smallanthus; species Smallanthus sonchifolius. Next base: position 82,841,343 of record CM042026.1, on the reverse strand, counting down.
CATAACTTTTCATTTAACGAGTTAGTGTACTCAACAAAAGCGGGATTTTCTACAAGCTTAAAAGTTAGTTCTGCAACAATAAACAAGTCTAGCAAAGCCTTATCGATTCTAACCTCATCATGTTTCCAAACACTAACACTACCTTCCCTGTTAGATTCTTTTTTAAACACTAAAGTATTTTGTGTTTTCTTATCAACTATTTCGGGATTCGAAGTACAAGAAGAGGAGTGTTTTGTAAGACTAGATCGACATACCGTTTCTGTGTGGATCGGCTCTACTTTCGGTTTTACAAAACATGCATCTTCCGTACTTCCGTTTAACACGGTCATCTTCTTCTATGTAAATCACATCAAAGTAACCCCAACACTTTGCCCTCTCTCTACCTACTTTTTAAGCTTTCATTTGGGTTCCTTCCACATTTGTTGCTGGTTTTCTCTTACAACTTTGTTCCACATTACACGACTTTAGGTTAAAAGAAAAGAGAACATGGGTCGATAGTTAAGAGGAGTGTCAAAAATGTGGAAGAGAGCACCGTAGAGAATGTAGAGTGGACACCAAACAGTGTTTTAGCTGTGGGAAATATGGGCATGTCGCTCGTGACTGTTTGATCAAACCAAATGTCAGAATTGTGACAGACTTGGGCACTTGACGAAGGATTGTAGGAAGCCAAGACAAGATGGATCGGGAAATTAAAAGACTACAAGGGTTAGGGCCTTTGCTCTCCCCCAGAAGGAAGCCAGAGAGGACACCGACAATGAGTCAGGTACGTTCTAATTAGAGATATTTATGCTACAGTACCATTAAAATTTTCAATGAAGTATAGAATCTTTTGCGCCTTGTTATCTAGTACAATATTAGAATAATAGAACTAGCCTTGGTATAGAAAGGACCTTGAGTAAGGCTATTATATGCCTGAGATATCGGCCTGTTAGGACTACAAGGCCATAGCTCTTTCCTAGAATTGTTTTTCAATACCATCGAAAGGATTGGTGATAGTCTCGAAAATGGATTGTTTAGCTCCCGACAAAAATCTGTATAGTGAAATACAACCCTTAGGAATACCTGAGCTGTAACGGGAACACATCACCATAGATGTTCATAACCAAGCTACCCCGTACAGCTAAAGGTTATGCCACCATCTAGGCGATCGTAGACCGGTTGACGAGAAGCGCTCACTTCCTACCCATGCGAGAAAATGTTAATTCGAAAGGATTTAGAGGTGTTCCATCTGGGCAGCATCTGGCTCATGAGGCGAAACACGATTCGCACGTAGACGCTGAGGCGAACGATAAACTAATTACATCAAACAATCAGTGGCCAACCTAGATGGGAAGAGGAATGACTTCAGAGTAAGAGGCCTGGCAGATTGGAGTACGGTGGGGACATATAACAGGTTTCGAGGAAGAAACCTATTGTAAAGAGGGTAGACTCGTAACATCCCAAAATTTTAATGATTTAAATAAAGGTTCTCGGAAATGAAATAATAATGATCGAGGGGTCGGACGGGAATAAACGCGAAAAGAAGGAAAAAGGGGAAGAGGGAGGGTCCTTAAACCCTAGCCGCCCTTGCCCTCCTCATTCACCATCTTCATTTTCAAGTTTTATGGAGAGAGAACATAGAGGAAGCTAGAGAGAGAAAGTCGGGTTTTGCTCCCAACGAACTCCAAGATCGTCGGTATTCGTCTATGGACTGATTAACATGAAGAATTAAGTATCAACATGTAACCATTCGTCCTAGATCTGAGTTGTTTTTGTCCAAGATGGGTTTTTGGATTTTTAACACAAAAGAATGAGTTTTTACTTGTTAAACGGGAAATAAACCACAGATCTAGATTCACAAGAGTTAAATGAACGTTTTGAACATAAAAAGTTAGGATCTTGAACGTACGAAAACTTAGCCGCCATAAACATGCAGAAACTATCTGCGATGGAGAAGACGACGAACCGAAAGTAACAAAGAAGCGAAACTACCTAGTTTCGTTGAGTTCATAAGAGGCGAAACTACCTAGATTCGCTGAGCTCATAAAAAGCGAAACTACCTAGTTTCACTGAGACACAGAGAGCGAAACTACATAGTTTTGCTGAGCCATAGGAAGTGAAACTAATCTAGTTTCACTGTGATCTCAGAAAGCGAAATTGCCTAGTTTTGCTAAACTAGTAGAAAGTATAAACTTAATGTTTTGTTAATCATCGTTTGTGAGTGACGCCTCTTGGACCAGTTGAGAGTACGTAGTGGATAGCTTATCAGCCTATTAGGTGTGTTTCTAGACACCCCTTTTACTGAAGTTTTATAAAAGTTTGGGCTGGGGTGCATACTTACGTGTTAATGAATGTTTTCCAATGGTAAGTGTTTTAAAGTAAGAATTGATATATGATAATGTGTGCTAAATGATGAATGAATGGTTAATACAGCTACTTGGGTAGACGGACGGTTAATACGGTTACTTCGGTAGACGGACGGTTAATACGGCTATTTCGGTAGACGGACGGTTAATACGGCTACTTCGGTAGACAAACGGTTAATATGGCTAATTCGGTAGACAGATGGTTAATACGGCTACTTCGGTAGACGGACGGTTAATACGGCTACTTCGGTAGACGGACGGTTAATACGGTTGTCTTCGTGACAAACAGACGGTTAATACGGTTGTCTTCATGACAAACGGACAGAAGAATCGGAGGATCATCAGTATGTGTTAGGAAATTGAATGAAAGTAGATTATGAAATGTTTAAAGTATGAATGAATGTGAAGGAAGTATGATATGCATGAATGAATACGAAAGTAAGTGTAGCTTACTTTTTAGTATGCACTTCAGGTTAATAGTAGATTTAAAGGGGATGCATAACGGATTGACGGAAAAGAATTGCGAAGGTTACTCAGCTCAAGACTGACATCCCGCCCTCATGTTTTATTTTAAAAACAATGTTTGATATTTTATTTCTAATTGGGTGTTTAATGTAATGAATGATGTTTCCACTGCCAAGTTTTAAGTTATTCTAGTTGTTGAACTATGTGGTGAATGAGTAAATCCAACAAGTGGGGTTTTTCGGTTTTGGGGCCTAACATGGCCTATACATACACACACGTATACATTTATGTATACATATACACATATATACGTACACAAATACACATAGATACATACATACATATATGCATATAAACCCCCACACACACACATTCACATATGCATACACTACATACAAATACACACGCGTACCTACACATACACACACATTTACACTACATATACAAATACATATACATATACATATATGTGCACACTTATAAACATAGATATATACACATACGCATACGCAAAAATTAATTTTAACATGTTACATAAACCTAATTACTTTTTATTTGTATAAATCCATTTTTATTATTATTGTATTAAAAAAATTAAAATACGAAATTAAAATTTTATGTATATATTAATTTTAACATTTACATAAAACTAATAACTTTTTATTTGTATAAATCCATTTTTCTGTATATTATTATTGTATTAAAAAAATTAAAATACGGAATAAAAAGTTTTCGTCAGAAATGCGTCGCAAATTTCTAACACATTTGCAAACCAACTTATATTATTCTTGTTATTAATGTATTAACAAATTTAAAATACGTAAATAATTTTTTTTTTGTCGAAAATGCGTTGTAAATTTCTGACATATTTGCGACCCATCTTATATTATTCTTTTTATTAATGTATTAACAAAATTAAAATACAAAGTTAAAATTTTGCATCGCATATTCGGAATTTTCCGACACATTTGCGGCGCAACTTATATTATTAATTTTATTAATGTATTAATGAAAATAAAATACAAGATTAAAAGTTTGCGTCGCAAATTGCGACACATTTCCATCTCTTTCTGTAAAAAATTAGGGTTTTACTCTTCCTTGCAAATGTGTCGCAAATTGTGATGCAAAATTTTGCGTCAAAAATTTCCGTAGCTAACCCACCCTTTTTTTAGTAGTGTCTGCTTGAATTTCCAACTTCATATTCCATTGATATGTGAATTTCTTTTAGAATGGCTAGCTCACTCACACTATAAACTTCTAAATCTACACCGATGTTTACCGTGTGATTAGAACCATCAAACACTTGTGAGGGAACACATTTACTATACACCATGATATCACGCTGTAGAAGCCCTTTAGTCATTGTTATGTCAATTAACTACTACTACATCATTATTTTATTATTTTTATTTAACTTTTTTTCATCTTTTTTTATTTTTAAACAAATTGGGCATCGCCCTGCTTTGAAGAATATATATTACTAAACAAATGTTAACATAATTCCGTTTTTAAAAAAAGTTATGCCTAAACGTTGGCAAAAAAAACAACGAAAACCGAGCATTCCGTTTAAAAAAAAGAGTAAATTATTGTTTGCGTCCCCGTGGTTTACACGATTTAACACAACGCGTCCCTAACACGAATTTTTAACGCTTTGAGTACCTGTGGTATACAATCTGTAACAATCTGAGCCCCTAGGCCTAACTTCGTTAAAAATTTTGTTAAGTTTAGTTTCGACAGAGGTAAGATGGTAATTTACTTTTTTTATAACCCTAATTCTCACTCTGAGCCACTAGGCCTGTTTTAACTCACGCCCCCTATCGAAACTCGCCGTCCTCCCTCTGCAATGCCTCTTCGAGTGGAAGCCGTACTAAACAACCAAGCTGTCACAGATACATTCTCCGGACATTCTCCAATTCTACAATTTTTGACCTAATAATCGTCATTTTTTTGAAGCCGAAATGCGGGTGCACGCGACCCCTACTCACTTTCGGGTGCGGGTAAGGGTCGTGTTGAAGTTCCCTTTCAACTGGGACTTCAACTTTCAGGCTGAATATGGTGGAGACGACAGGTAGTTTCGATTGACTTTTTTTTAAGTCAAATTAGTAGTTTCGATTGTTTTTTTTTGTTAAATTAGTAGTTTTGATTGGTTTTTTGCATATGTATTTTGGATTGATTTCTTGGTGATAATGTATTTTAGATTAGATTTTTAGTTGTTTCGGATGAAGTTAATAGTTTCGTGTAAACTTAATAGTTTCGGGTGAATATCAGTTTTGCCAGCAGGGACGCAAAGTAAATTACCATCTTACCCCTGTCGAAACAAAAATTAACGGAAAGAATTTAACGAAGTTAAGCCTAGGGGCTCAGATTGTTACAGATTGTATACCACATGTACTCAAAGAATTAAAAATTCGTGTTAGGGACGCATTGTGTTAAATCGTGTAAACCACAGAGACGCAAACGGTAATTTACTCAAAAAAATAAGCAAACGAAAGTTAGCAAAAGAAAACGAAATAAATAGAAAACTAAACGAGTTAAAAATGTATATTATATATACTATGAGGGGCTAAAACGATTCCCCTCGCAACACGGCGGGAACATTGACGAATTTGGTTCGGCTCGTTTGCGGGCTAAAAGTTACGTACAGTCGCTATAGCGTACGAAAAAAATACTCGCTTTTGAATAAAAGTCCGTTTTTAATAAAATTTATATCGGAACGTTCACAAAATAAAACTAAAGAAAGTTGCGCTTTCCGCTTTTAATGAAAAAGTAAAGAACGAAAGTTATAACAGAGAAACGAAGTTATTAGAAAAGTTGACGGGTTAAAAGTGTATATTATATATAGTATGAGGGTTGAAAAAAAATATTATTTTACTATTCACTAAGGTTGTTTTTAAATTTAGTTAGTAATAGTAATGATATTGGCGATCAGGTACGATGTGTCTTATAAAATAATCAATTAAAAATTTTCCACATTGGATTGCAGAACAACTATATGGCTACTGTGGCTCATGTAGTTTGAAATATTTGGTGGTTTTTTAGGCCATAAAGGAGATGCTATTTTCCAAATACTCATGCTATAATATATGGTTGGTAATTGGTAATCAAAGTTCCATTCAATTTTGGAGGTACTATTCTTTCTATTAAAAACCATTTGCTGCTATTTTTTGAGTATATTTGGAATATATAGTTATCAGTCTCTCTTTGAAACTTACATAATATTATATTTATCTATCAAAAATCATAATATAAAATATAAATATTTTTATGTTTACGACATCTATACCCTTTTCTTAAAACTTGTTTAATTTTATATTTAACCAAAACGTTATAGTATCAAATATAGCTACTTCTAAATTTACAGGATTTATACTCTTTTGTTCCCCTCTCCTCCAGATAAAGGTCGTTAGACATTGCTTCCAATAACAAGTTTAAGGTTACATATCATACGGTTACGGATAACAAGTTGATATCTAATACCTGGATAGAGATAAATAGAATAGAGATTAGAGAGGACCAAAAGAATATTTAAAGAGAGTTTAGACTAAATTCATAATTTCATTCATGTCCTAATTCCCAAAACATGAGGCTTTTTATATAGCCTAACAAGAAATAACTGACCAGTAAAGAAATAATTTACAACTACCCACTAAACCGATACTACTAACTCACGTGAACTGAAATTATGCAAAACAAGGAAATAAAGGAATCACAAATAGAAGACCCACGTATGATTACTACACATTATGGATGCATGCATGGCTGCTCATGGACTTCGTGGGCTTGGAGGAAAGAAAGCATGCATCACAAGTTTAAGGTTACTAATTAAGGTTTTAGGGTTTATAGTTTAGCTTTAAAGTTAGAACACTACTAGGAGGATGAGTATCACTGAGACGAAGTTTCCTACGACAAACATCCGATGATAATTACCGACACCAGTAAAGTTAGAACACTACTAGGAGGATGAGTATCACTGAGACAAAGTTTCCTACGACAAACATCCGATGATAATTACCGACACCAGTAAAAATTTAAAGAAAAACCCCGTAGTACATATTTCGTCGGTTTTGGTGAGAACTCTTTACCGATAAGATAAATTGATTTTAACACTTCTGGTAAGATTCCCGTTTATGATAACAAACAACTTATTGGGCCTTAATCGACATATTTCCAACTGAGCATAGGTTGTTATCATATTATCCACGACCATATCAAGCTGAAACTTTAGTTTTCTGAGCTAAAATATCAAGATGTTGTCACCGTTGAATGAACTAATAAATGTTTGTCTACGCTCTTTTATGTTCTTGTTTTTGCCACTAATATTATGATATGTATATAAGTGTTTATTAAGCCATTATTGGTGCATATTTAAAGTGGATAATGTAATTTATAATTAGATAATTTTTTTTTTCTTTTGATATTGTTGGGTTTCCCACTTATATTTTATACTTATATATATCCCATATACAAAAGAAAAAGGAGTTATAATTAGGATGTTGTTTATGTGATTAATATTATGTGTATTTATTGATTATAAAGTGTACATCATTATTGAAATTTTAGTTGATTTTAGTACCAGCCACTTACCACTGTGACCGGTAAAACATTCATCATACATTCGGAGACTGAAATATGATGATATCGATAAAAAAAAAAGAACTATCCATCCATTCCACTATTTCTAGACATTATATATTGTATTAAAAACGAATGGTGATGAATAGTAACCCCAGGCAATGAGGTTCTACCTCGAGGCAGATTTTGATTGCGTTTTTTTCTTCTTCTGATTTCCCAATTTTTGCACTTATGCGGCCAGTGGAAGCTATAAGCAAACAATCCCGCAACCCAGTGGTTTGCACGTCGATCAATATTCCAGGGTACCCAGGTTCGAGTCTCGACAACCCCTCCTGCTTATTTTTTTTACTTTTAATTTGTTTTTTTGGTTTTATTTTTTATTTTCTTGATTTCTTTTATTATATAGCATCGATTATTTTATTTTTATTATTTTATAATCTTAAACTTTGTTTTAATTTGTTTTTGGTTTTATTTTTTATTTTTTTGGTTTTTATATTTTTAATTTGTTTTTATATTTCACCTATTCTTTTATTTGATTTCTTTATTATTTTAATATTTTTTATAATCTTAATCTTTGTTTTACTTTTATATGTAACATCCGGAGATTTAGTCGAGTTTTGGGTGCGGGATGACAAGCTAAGAAGCGAAAGAGCAAGAACGGGTCGGGTGTTGGGCCCAATCACGCGGGCCTCGGTTAAGGGGGGAGCCCTCAAGAACTCTAGCCACCTACCTTGTTCTTCACTTCACGATCTTCATCATTCTTTACAAAGAGAAAGCTTGAGAGAGTTTAGAGAGAGAAAGTGAGGGATTCAACATTCAAGCCTCAAAGCTCGTTCATTAGCATCCACTGAAGCTGTGAACCGAAGAAACAAACGAATCCAGGTAACAACTCATCAAAGATCTAGATTTTTCTGTCAAGAAATAGGTTTTTAGGGTTTTGTGGGTTTTAACATAAAAATTGGATTTTTACGTATAAAAAGTGGATTTAAGCTTAGATCTAGCTTCATGGATGCTAGATAAGCGATTTAGACGTAAAAAGTTATGATTTTGAATAAAAAAACGGGCCTTGAACATGAAGGTGCTCTTCTGGTGACACTAATTGGCGACACTGTTTCTTGGGACAACATTAGTCGGGAAGACGACGCGTAGTCCCCAAGAAATGCCAACGATTGGCGACACTAGGTTGTGTCGCCATTCTATCTGGCGACACTAAGGTCGACACTAACAATGTTGTCAGGCACCTATACGAGAGTAATGGTAATGGCACTAAGTCCAGAACGAAATCTCTGGCGACACTAGCACTATCACCAGGCGACACTGTCAGGCGACACTGTCGGACGACACTAGTGTGTTTATAGAAACTAGCTCCTGGTGACACTGATCGACGATACTAGTCTATGCGACACTAACTAAAAGTTATCCATTTTACGTGTTGACTTCATACAGATTCTATAGTGACATGTCAAGCATGACAGTTTGATAGTGATCAGTGATAGAAGAACTGGTGAGTTCTTATTGCTATTTTTCCTTAACGGTTTTGGGCTGACATACATACAGATGGAAAGTTTTGAAATGCAAAGTAGAGTTTTTATAAAGATATTATTTTTATAAAAGGAAAGAGAAAGTTATAGTTTTTATAAAAATGTTATTTTTATAAAAATAGAGAGGAAGGAGACCAAGTGTAAACTATTATCTTTGAAATAAATGTTTTAAAAAAAGTAAAGACAGAAAGTAAAGAACAGTAAAGGAGCTGTACTTTGATACAACTCGACAATGATAGTGACAGTGACAAAGACAGATGCCATGTTATATGCTTATGTGTTAAAATGTGCCATTTGTCTATGTGATAGTTTATGTGATTGCATTCTATTTTGTGTAGTAGTGTAATTGCATTACATAATAGTTGCATAGTAGAAAGTCCTGTCGGCATGCTAAAGTAGAAGTCTCACCCCGAGGTGTGAGCACAGCTAAAGTAGAAGTCTCACCCTGAGGTATGAGCACAACTAAAAGAGTCTTACCCTGAGTTGTAAGCGAGAAAGTCATACCCCGAGATGCGGGCACAGCTAAAGTAAAAGCTTTACCCTGAGGTGTAAGGGAGAAATGGATCTTGTACTCGGACAATGATCCATATGTGATAGTTAAAGTGTGTGATAGTCATTTGTCATGTACAAGTGAAATAAAAGTTTGAAAGGGTAAAGGAGGGCACCTTAACAGGTTCCCTCATGAGTAAAGTTTTAAAGAATGATAGCAATGGAACAGTTTTATAAATTGTAACGTTGAAATAATTTAAAGTAAAGTCAAAGTTGTTTTAAAGATAAAGAAAGAAAGCTTATTTTATTTTTATAAAACCAAGCTACCAAAAGAAAGTTTCAGTTTAAAGTAAAGATATAACTCACCAGTGTTAGCTGACTTTTAGTATGCATGTCAGGTGTTAAAGGTAAAGGGAAAGTGTGAGCAGAGGAGCCATGATGGCTCGATAGCATGGACTTCCGGCCTGCATATATGAAGACATACATTTCCTTATTCGACAGTTTATGCTGAACAATGTTTTAGTTAAAGTTGTTAAAGTTTTAATTGATTGTGAATTTTATGAATGTTAAACAAGACTTCCGCTGTAATAGTTATTTTGATTTCCACTTTAAGAACTATGTTTGTTGTATTTTTTTCCAACCATGAGATGTACCTGAGTTGGGGCGTTCCATTATACGTTATTATAAATTTTTAAAACAACGTAATATACTCTTAAATTACGAACATACGATCGAACCGGATATAAGAATCGGTAACAACAAAATTAATATAACTATAAAATAACACAATTCCATATCAGGTGGGCCAAATTTGTTCTCTAATTTATTATTTAGTACATATTAGTTATCTCATTTATACCAGCCCATCTTGAGTTTATCCTAAATAATGTTAGAAATTTTTCTAAAACCTACAACACCCACATCACAGCCGTCAGCCCTAGTGGTGCACAAATCGGTTTTTAACCCAAACCGGTTCAACCCGAATCGAACCGGTTTGGTCAACGAAAAGTCAAAACCGGTTTGGCCCTAAACCGGTTCGGGTTAAACCGGTTTCGGAGGTAGAAAATGTCTAACTGGTCAAACCAGTTAGGGTTGGTTACAAACCTGTTTGCCCTAAAAACCGGTTTAAACCGGTTTTTATTAAAAAAAAATTCAAATAAATTTTATATTGTTAATATAAAATCAAAAAAAAAATATGACAAATATAAAACATAAAGTTCAACGTTTATTAATATTTAGAAAGTTCGGAAATTAAAAAACATGACAAGATAAAATTATAAAATTCTAAAACATTACAAATGACAATATATATTTTTATTTTTTGGAATATTGATTGATTATTCTTGTGCGTTGTCTTCGGAACTGGAGCTTCGTAGCCTTGCATCTTCGGCTAGTTCTTCATCGGTGACTGGTTCGGATATTCCAAGATCAACCTCGTTGTTGAGTATGATTTCTTCGGCTTGAATTTCGTCTTCGAGAGAAGTTTGGTCTTGTATCCTATCCATCGCATCCAAATGGTCCCTCAAGCAAATGCACATTTCCATCGCTAGGGGGGTGAGTCTAGTCCTTCGTATCGATAAGAGCCTGCCACTAAAAGAAAACGCAGATTCCGAAACTACCATGGAAGCTTGGATGGTTAGTACATCACGGGCCATGGCGGAAAGAATCGGAAACGAAGCTTCGTTTTTTTTCCACCAAGCCAAAATATCAAACTCCTCAAAAACGGTAGGAGACATAAACGCTAAAAATTTTGTGCCAATATACCTTCCAAGTTCGCTACTCGGGGTGGTATCTCGAGCCCGTTTACTAAATTCATTTAACATTTCGTTATATAAATTCAAATTAACATCTCTCGAGCTACCACTTGATGATGTACCCATTGTATCATGTGGAGTCGGAGTTGTACCATATTTATGTAAATAAACATCAAATAAATCTTGGAAACATTTGTTAAAATATGTTTTTGTGACTTGTGCAAAATGGATGTCTTCACTATCCAAATTCAAAGCGTAAGTAATTCTATCAATCAAAGTTTCAACCCCTTAAACATTTATTGTAGGGTTTAACGCAGCGGCACAAGTTATAACGGAAGGCATTTCTTTAAAATATTTCACTAATTTTTCTTTCATCGGTTCTATCATTTTTGTAAAAAGAGGACTTTTATTTTCAAGTTCATACAACTTGTTAGCCATTAAATATATTTGTTTTAGAGTTAATGGACTTGTGGGATAATAAACACCTGATAAAAAAGTGGTGGCAGTTTTGAAAACTTCAAGCAATTCGGTTACGTCTTTTAAAATGTCCCAACTCGTAGAAGGAAACTTTAGAATTTTACGACGAGGTTTTGAGGCAAGAATTTCATGAAATAGTTCTAAAGTTTCTCTTTGTCGTAAAGCGCTATAAAACATAGTATAAGTCGAGTTCCATCTTGTTTCGACGTCCCAATTCGGACCTAAGCAAATATTATTCGTTTCACGACAAAATCTAATATAATCATGGTATCTTTTTTTGTTACTAAAAATATCTTTAAGCATTAGTCGAAAAGTATATGTTAAGTTTGAAACCTCTTCAATTGCAAGCCCGGCTTGTACCGCTGTAGGTCCTGAGCAGACCTGAGAGAACAGATCTGCGGAGAAATTCTTCAAACAGTCCGGATCGAGAGGCGGAATCTCTGGATCCGGTATCACTCTCGAATCAGAAATGGTAGAGACGGGTGCGAGAATCACATACACGAACAAAAACATATGAAAATGAAAAGAACAGATAATTGAAAGCATAAAACGTATGATTCTTTGATTGAAATGAAAATAAACGCTCGATCACACACTAACAATTAGTCTCACCCCAGGGTGAGCCCCCCTGCGGTGGTGATTCCCTCTACAGACACACACTCACTCCTAGGGCATAATCTGCTATATATAGGAGGCCAAGCACATGCGCCTTGTTTTCCAAGCCACCGCTCAATGGGCCTGAAAAACAGGTATCGAAACTACCTAGTTTCGATTGAACAAATGGTCCGAAACTAGTAGTTTCGATACTCTAATTTCGATTGACAGCATCAGTCTCAAAATTATACCCAACAACCGCCAAGTTAATGATGTATGCGACACATCGACTATGGAAAAAAACGCTGTTGCAAACCGGTTTATATTTAATTTTTAGTTTTTGAACCGCATTTGTATTATTTGATGCATTATCAAAAGACATTGAAAAAAGTTTATTTTGTAATTTAAATTCGTTTATAACACCATCCAATATATAAAATAAATTTTCGCCGGTGTGTGGATATTCAAACAAGTCAAACGCGATTGTACGCTTCATCATTTTCCACGTATTGGGATCAACCCAATGCGCGGTAACGCAAAGGTACGAATCGGGAATACCATGTGGAGCTGACCAAACATCGGTGGTTAAGTTTACACCGGTTTCCAAATTTTCAAAACCCAAAATTAATTCTTTTTTTGCTTTTTTCCACATTTTTATACAATCTCGTCTAAGGGTTGTGCGACTTACTTGATGATAACGTTGTTGGAGTGTCTTTTGAATCATCCTTGTAAAGCGCGGATTGTCAAAGTGGTTTAACGGCAATCCTTCTTGAATCACTAACCTCGTCATTCGATCTCGAACAATATTTGGATCAAATTTCCAAATTCCTCCTTCGCTTGTCATCGAGGCTTGACATTCACTTGGAATTCCCTTCAAGGACGGGCAAGATTTTTCCATATGCGTTTTCAAACTAGTGTTTGAATCTTTCCCCAAAAACGCACCACACATCTTGCACCGAGCACGTTCCTTCCCGTTTGACAACAAACATAGATCGTAATTGCACCAAATTGCCAGATTTCTCGTTGTTGCTCGAATTTCCACAACGGTAACTTCGTTTGAGGAACCACCAACACCAAAACTTGCCATGCTTTTTTTTTAGAGTTTAGAGAGAGTTTAGAGAGCGTTTTTGAGCGTTTAAAAAGCGGTTTTAGAGATTAGAGAGTGTAGAAAGAGGTGTGATCAAACCTAAACACCCCCCACCTATTTATAGTGAATTAGAGGTGAAAGAAGGTAAAAAAAAACGGCTAAAATCGACCCCAACGGCTATATAGCCGTTGAATAACGGCTACTTTTTTCAGCGACCAAACCGGTTTAAACCGGTTTATCGAACCGGTTCACACAAACCGGTCCCCAACCCGATTACATCCAGAAAGCTTCAAACCGGTTTCAAACCGGCGGTTTTAGGCTAACCCGAACCGGTTTGCTCCAAACCGGTTTATCCCAAATCGGTTTGCCGGTTTAGACCGGGTCAAAAAAAAAAACCGGTTTTTTGTGCACTTCTAGTCTGCCCCTACACCACTTCATTTTGTTCTCCCTTCTACCATCTCTAGTCATCTTACTTTTTTTTTCTTTGAATCACAGAGTATCTTCTACCATCTTTATTCATCTAACTTTATTTTTTTTGCTCTGAATCTCAAAGTATTATTGATCAAAAAGGAGTTACAGTTGCTACAATTCCCCATCAACGGCCGTTATCCACATCGCAGATCAAAACGCCGCGGTTGTCGGCATTCCCCACCATCGAATCCGGCTTTGTTTTCTAGTCTTACGGTTCTCTGTTACGTTTTGATTCTTGCAATCCGGCTCAACCATATGAACCGGCCCACCGGCCCAACCGCTGGCCGCCTGAACCGGCCGGCCCAATTGACAACGGTTCAAACACCCCTAGCCGGACCAGATTACCTCCCGTCTCCTGGCCGAACTAATCCGACTGGCCGGTCTGGTCCGGGTTTCAAAACATTGATTAAAATATGTTTTTCCTAATCAATTTCCGTTTAGTGAATAAATTCATCTCCGGTAACGTATCTACTATTCTAGCTATTTACGCATATAAATCCAAAACATATTTTAAGTTAACTGCATTTATTACTAATTATAAGAAACAGTATAGTAAGCTGAATACTTCCAAGTTCTCACAGGAGTGTCTACCGAGAACTTGGGCCAAAACTCTATCTTGTTCCGAGAAACACTCCTATCGAATCAGAAAAGTCTTCCAATCGGTCAAACAACCCAAAAATTGAAGAACACCCTCTGCATCTTCAAGAATGATGACTAATGTATGATCCGAATCGATTGAATCTGTCTAGAAACACTTCTAAACACGAAAAGTCAGTCCAAAATAAAAAATAAGCGAAAACTTTGATACCTCACAAGTTTAGAATCCGTTGTAAGTGTCACCGATTGAGCATTTATAGCTTTGATACCAATTGTAAGGTCCGGGACTCGTGTAGGATCTTTAATCAGCGGAATCAACAATGTGTTGAGTCAGGAGGAATCCGAAACAACACACGCAAGCAAGTATCAAAGGGGATGAGATAGAATTTATTGTTAAACGCCTTTGTGTATTGATTAGAAACATTGAATACAAGTACAAATCGTATAACTACTCGTCTAACCCTAATATCGAGATTAAGCTAATTATTTATAGCTAATTACAAAAGTTCTCGCTATTAATGGGCTTGGGCTTCACGAAAACTTCAAGTACCCAGCCTAAAGTTCTCGGGCCTAGAACTTTACAAAATGAAGTTCTCGCAAATCTTCATATCTTGGTTAATCTCTGTTTTGACAAACTCGGTGATTTTTTGATGCTTCAGCCTATTAGGTTTAGTCCTTGCACACACTTATGATTGTAAGTGTAAGATACACTTGTTCTCTTCAATCGCAAGTTCACAGCTACTATTAGTTTTCTCTTCTCGTAAGTTCATACTTATGATTGGTTTTATCTATCATAAGTCCACACTTACGATTGACCAACTGATGTCATCGCAAGTATCCTTTGTTTTATCATCATCATGCCATCTACATGTAACAACGATACGGGTAGTGGTAATAAGCCACCCGATCTTGTCCCCACAAGAGATTTTGAGGACTGGACTAAAAGGATGCAAATGTTCTTCCTATTCATTGATCATACTTTGTGGGAGTCAGTTAAAGATGGTCGCCACAAACTTGCTCATTCCACTGCTGATGATACTCGGCCTAAAGTACTTTCTGAATTTGATGAAAATGGTCATAAACTCATCTCCCGAGACAACAAGGCATTTGGAGCCATTGCAATGGTTATACCAATGAAAATATTCAACATCTTTGCTAAATATACCACAACCAAGGATCTTTGGTTAGCTCTGGAAGAACGATATGCTGGAAATGCAGAAATCAGGGAGAGCAAGAAGGATTTGTTGATGAAACAATACAAGATGTTCAGTTGCATTCCAGATGAAGGCATTGTCAAATGAAGGTCATCATTTTCTTCTGCAAACATCAAGGTTGAGAATCCTATGTCCAGCCTTCCCTTTTTTTGTTCATATTTTGTATGACAAGAGCTTGTAGGTCTAGAATTAGTCTTTTTTTATCTTATATTTTTTTTTGTTTTTCTTATGTAAGCAAAACTACTTAGGTTCGCTTGAATCCATTCAAGAGAAACTAGTAGTAAGCGAAATTAGCTTAGTTTTGCTTGAAGTATGCTAAGCGAAACTAGCTAAGTTTTGTGATGTTTTTCTATTTCTATAAATAAGGTAGTCGTGCTCATTTGTAAGGTTACCGGTGAATGTTTCTGAACTCATTGTACTTGCACTAATATTGGAAATACAAAAACTGTTTATTTACCTGATTGTGTGAAACGTTCTAGTTTGTTATCTTGTGTTTTGATTTGTATTACACATGAGCACTTTGCATATAGATTCCGCACGCATGCCTAGTGTTAGATGAGCACATCTATAGATCTGTTATAGACCCTAGGGACCTACAAGTGGAATCAGAGCTATACGCTCTTGATTTGGAGTTCATTTGTCTTGATGATCGTGTGATTTACTACTAGATACCGTGTTCTACACAATTCATGGCATTTTTCTACATTTTTTTGGAGTTCTAGGAGCTGTTTGGTTCTGATTTAATCGTGTTTGGATCGAATTTGAGTTTTTGATCCGATAGGATTTGTTATTTTGCATTTATTCTATCTAATTTTGGAGTTATGATCATGTTTGGGTCGTTCTAGATGTTCATATCTTGAAGTTTTTGCCTCAAAAAACATTCAAGTTTCAAACAGCCCGTCAAGCGAAACTAGTCTTCTGATTTTCTATTGAAGCGAAACTAGGAAATTTCGCTTGATTCCTCATAAGCGAAACTAGATACTTTCGCTTGCTTGTCCTAAGTGAAACTGAGTACTTTCGCTTGAGATTCCTAATAAGCAAAACTAGGAAATCTTGAAACTGAGTACTTTCGCTTGAGAAACTGAGTACTTTCGCTTGGAAGAAACATAGTCATAAGCGAAACTAGATACTTTCGCTTGCTTGTCCTGATTTTCTGTTGAAGCGAAAATAAGATTTTTATACTAAGCTCTTTTTCAAGATTTCTTCCAACTTTCATATCATGTCTAATCCTTAGAATATTACCACTATGGTCAACCATGATAATGAAGTTGCACACTCAGTAAGCCATCGAGGCTTACGTTTCGATCAGACTATCCAAACTAAATGGACAGATTTGAGGCATTTGTTTCATATGACGATACCAGTTTATGGATTCCAATCTGTGAGGGTTATACTCATCCTACCTATACTTTTATGGGTAGAACAGATACTCCAAAGCCTATTACCAAACTGAATGAGGAAGAGAGGAAAGCATATGATAGAAAGAAGAAATCTCTTGCAGCTTTATCCATGTCACTGCCAAAGGAAATATTCCATAGTTTTAAGAAGTTTAAGACTTCTAGAGAATTGTGGGAAACATTACAGAAGTGATGTGAAAGGAATTTTGATTTAAATAAGAGCAAGAAGATTTTGTTAACAAAACAGTTTGTTATGGTAAACATTTCGAGAATGAAACTGTTGATGAAATCATATACTATCATTTACTCAGTGAGCTGGTGAGGTATGAAGTCTCTTATACCAATGAGGAAGTCAATGATAAGTTTTTGGATGCGTTGCCTCCACAATTCGAGATGTACACAATTTTGATCAAAGAGAATGAATGGTTTGAAGAAATGAGCTTGGGATATGTGATTGGAAAAATTCAGTCCTATGACATGAATATTAATAAGAAAGCTACAAGTTTCTAGCACGTGTACAAGATCCCTGTATGTACTTTGCAAATTCTTCAGGTTCAAGTTCAAAGCAAGGGGCTGGAGTTGCTACTGGAATTCTATGGAGAACAATCAAACTAGAGTGAGTTGTCAAAATTGTTCAGGAGGAGGTTCTTTTACTTCAAAGACTACTGCATCATCTCTAACTACACAGTTTAAAGATTTAAAAGTTACTGATGAACATTTCGCTCTATTATTAGGAATCATTAATTCATATAAAAATCTTATTTCTGGCAAGATAACTCAGAATGATCTTATTGAAGAAGATTATGATCAAATAGATCCTGATGGTCTAGAGGATATGGATATCCACTGGAACTTTGCAATGTTGACTAGGAGGGATAAAAAGTTTCTAAGCAGAACAGGGAGGAAGCAGATCGGTGGGAAAAGCAAGTCAAGAATTGTATTCGATAAGTCAAAGGTTAAATATTATAATTGTCAGAATTATGGGAACTTTGCTATAGAGTGTGAAAAACCGAAGAGTCCGGCATCTGTTTTTACAAATTCGGGTCAACCAAAGCCAAACAATAGGAATCAAGGTCAAAATCAAAATGAGGGTTCTACATCAACTGCTTTGGTTTCTCAGAAAGATGAGGCAATTGACTGGAGCATACATCTTGATGAAACAATAGTTGCTCAAGCTTTTATGGCTAAAATTTTTAAAGAAGAGGAAAGTGAACAGTAAGAAGTTGATCAAGCTATTGCCTCAACAAAACTGAATGAGGTAGATACGGATCCCTTTGGAAATAGATGTGTTAGGTGTATTGAGTTGGTTGGAAAAGTTGACAGATTGCAAGAGAATAACATCAACTATATCTGCGATTGACAAACTCAAGGAGGCTAATAGAAAGTTAAAAGAAAATGAAAATTTTTTAAAAGAAAGAATCGATGCTTTAAAGAAAGACATAAATGCTTTTACAATAAAAATAAATGAACAAAAAATGCATCTTGATGTGGCCTACGAAGAGTTTGACAAGAAGAGCAGTGAACTGGCAAAATCCTAAAGTGAGGTTATTCAACTTTAGAGGAAGCTTGAAAATTTTTAAAGTTCATCTTTTGTGTTAGACCATATTATCAATTCACAAATTCAGGATAACACCACTGTGGGATTAGGCTTTAAATCTGTACCGCCTCCTTTCAATGGCAATTACACTTGAATGCCCGCAGAGGATGAGGTTACAGAATATGTGTCAACTACATCATTGTCTGCTCATTTAGTTTTAGACGGAGAAAGAACCGAGAGTGGTTCAATGGGTAAAGGTGTTGATTGGGTTATTATAGAAGATGTGGATATTTCAGAGGAGCTACTTGTGGCTAAGAATGACAATATCCCTCGGGATAATTTTATTCTGGTTGAATCTGATGTTCCAGTTGTGGTGTGAAACCGAAAATTCCAAAAGATTTTAAGAAAATTAATTTTGTGAAGGCTGGTGATTTGAAACATGAGGTTCAAAAGATTTGCCATTTATTTTTGTTGTTCAACTCTTTAACAACATGAAAAAAAATTGTTCAACTCTTTAACAACATGAAAAAACAAAATCTCTATCCTCCTTCTCTATCTATCTAAGGGATGGAGGGGCAGAGTCCTTTGGTGTCCCTCCCAGTCAAGAATTTCTTCGTTCATGGTTCGAAATTCTGGTGTCCTAAAAGGGCTATATGTTAAACGGACTATGACGGTAGGACGTATGAAACGGTTACTTGGGTAAATGGATGACAAAACGGCTATGGCGGTAGACAGATGAAATGGCTACGGTGGTAGACGAATGAAACGACTGCTATACACAGAAAGATGTTAGACGCCTATGACGGTAGACATATGTTTGTTGGAGAATGCTTTTGTGATAACTAGATAGAAGATATTTTGTACCTGTCCTAGTCTTTGTATGTTACTTTTGAGTTGTAAGTTTTGTATAGGATTTGTGTAAGGCCTCATTCCCGGGAGGCATCACTGGTTAGATTTACTAATAAACATAGTCATCAAACACTGATTTTTAAATTAAAACATTCAAACACAGCGGAAGCGTACAATAAGTCAAATACATAGCATCGGAAGTCTTAGAATAAAGGAAACATTGTCTTAACACATAATAAAATAAAATGGGATGTCAGCCTTGTGCCAGATAGCCGTCACGCCCTCACACGTCCTTCCTTCTAGCCACCTGAAGTGCATACTAGAAGCTAGCTAACGCTGGTGAGTTCTAGTTTAAAACAATTAAATACAACATTTCTTTCAATACATTCTTGTGAGTGTACATTTATATATGTATGTTTATACTCCTTTACTTTGTGCTTTTACATTCGTAAATCATTCATGAGTGAGTACGTATATAAATACATGCATGCTTATTTCTTGGTGAACATTCATTGGTCATACACATAGGGGTGATCAATTCGTCATTTGACTACGTAAGTCACAAAGACAAACATCCTCGAACTACCGTCGTAGCCCTTTTCATTAACCATTCGGCTCTAGAAACCATCCATCTGCATAAACCGTCGGGCAAACCTTTGCCCATTAGTCTTAACCGTCCTACCGTCGTAGTCCGTTTGATTCGCCCGTCTGCCCTAAGGCATCTGTTTCCCACCCGAACAATTTATGCAGCCGTGCATCGATTGAGGGACTGACTCTACCGCAGTACCCTTAGTTTTAGTCTACCTTTCAAGTGGTCGTCCGTCTACCGAAGTAACCGTTATCATCGTTTCCATCCATAAAGTTTATTCATACATAGCGAGCAATATATACAAGTATATAAAGCAAGATTTCATTCTTATACGTTATGTCATGCTTTCATTTCATTCTTCATAAGCATACTTGTCATTCATGTATTCATCATGTTCTTGTCGTGTAACACATATTACTTTACATTTATCATTCATATCATTCATTCATATCATGTATACACTTCAGCCCCAAAACATTCAAAATGATTTGCGCGTAACACATAGGAGGAACATAGAACACACCTGCCTACCGGTATTTAACCTTAAGGTGATGTTTTAACTGTTGCTAATGCGTATGCTGATCTGCACGTAAGTCTAAGTACAATTTCTATTATTTCATGCAAGAGTCGGCTAAAACATGAGAGTGTCGGCTAAGAGAGTCGCTTGGCCACATTTGAGTGTCAGCTAGGATAGTCGCTAGCCACACTTGAGTGTCGGCTAGGAGAGTCGCTAGCCACACTCATAAGTGTCGCCTGAACTTGCGTTCAGGACTTGGTTTTGTACTAGGGAGCCGATTCTCTGCATGTTCATCAGAGGGCCGACTCTCTGAGGGTGGATTCTCTTTTATGGCCGATTCTCATCGTCTTCTTCCTTGCCGAGTGTCGGCACTTGCAGGTGACCGACACTCGAGAGTCGGCTCAAGAACATCAAGTGTTTCCAGGTTGAATTTTGATCCAAAACCTTAACTTTTTATGTTCAAATCGTTTATTTAGGTTCCATGAAGCTATATCTGAGCTTTAAATCATTTTTCATGCGTAAAAATCTAACCTTTATGTTGAAAACCCCATAAACCCTAAAAACTCATTTTGAAACAGAAACTTAGATATGAGGACGATCTTTACCTCAAAACCCATGGTTCTTCATGTAGAATCGATTAGGGATGATGGAGAAACAAGATGAGAGTAGATTCCAAGCTTGAAGGTTTCTTCTTGAGCTTTATCTTTCTAGAACTCTCTCTCTCTCTAGGGTTTCAATGTTGAAGATGATGAATGAGAGTCTTGAGCTTATTTCCCTTTATATGCATGGGCTATATCGGCCCATTGGAGGCGAGCCCAAGCCCCCATTGGAGCCGAGCCCAAGCCATGATTTGCCCGCTTCCTTACTTTTCATTTAATCCTTGATTAAATCCCGATCTCGTTATTATCCATTTGTTTTATTATTTCTGGATGTTACAAGTCTACCTTCCTTATAGAACCTGCTACATGTTAAACAGTTGAGGGTATACTTCTTTCATCTAATACTCTTTTTCCCACGTCATATCTAACGCTTTTCTGTGTTTCCATTGTAACTTGACTAAAGGAATTGACTTGTTGCGTAGTTGTTTCTCAGCCCGATCAAGGATGGCATTTGGCTCTACTACATAATTTAAACTTTTGTCTACTTCGATCTCGTCATAGGGTATGTGAGCTGTGTCGTCAGCTAGGCACTTGCGTAAGTGCGACACGTGGAATGTAGGGTGGATTCCACTAAGCTTATTGGGTTGGTCATGTTTGTAAGCAACTTGACCAACTCTTTCTAGAATCTTGAAAGGTCTGACAATCCTTGGACTTAGTTTGCCACGTTTCCTGAATCGAATGATTCCTTTCCAAGGTGACACTTTCAGCAGTACCATGTCCCCTACTTGAAATTCTAAGGCTCTTCTTCTCTTATCTGCATATGATTTGTGTCTATCTTTAGCGGCTTTCATGCGAGCTTTGATCTGTTCAAATTTCTTGAAAGTAGCTTTGACCACTTCTAGACTAGCAAAGTCTTTCTGTCCAATTTCTCCCCAACATACCGAGGTTCTACATCTCCTTCCGTACAACATCTCAAATGGTAAAATGCCGATGGTTGAGTGATAGCTTTTATTATATGAAAATTCTGCCAATGGCAGGTGGCTATCCCATCTCCCACCAAAATCAATGATATAGGCCCGGAGCATGTCCTCCAAGGTCTGAATGGTCCTTTCAGATTGACCATCGGTTTTAGGGTGGTAAGCGGTGCTAATATTCTGTCTAGTGCCCATTGGATCATTGAATTTCTTCCAAAACCTTGATGTGAATCAAGTGTCCTTGTCGGACACGATCGAAAATGGCATCCTATGTCTGCTTATAATTTCGTTGATGAATAACTCGGCTAGCTTCTAAGATGAAAAAGCCTCACGTA
This sequence comes from Smallanthus sonchifolius, assembly GCA_023525975.1. Taxonomy (NCBI): domain Eukaryota; kingdom Viridiplantae; phylum Streptophyta; class Magnoliopsida; order Asterales; family Asteraceae; genus Smallanthus; species Smallanthus sonchifolius. The sequence goes on along the minus strand of CM042026.1, from coordinate 82,818,940 downwards.
TCGGCAAGAAGTGAGTACTTTTCGTCAGGAGTTCGGCGATCACCCAGATGGTGTCATTACCTTTAGCTGTTTGTGGAAGCTTTGTAATGAAGTCAATCGTGATTTCCTCCCACATCTATTCTGGTATTGGCAAGGGTTGTATTTTGCCACACGGTTTCTGGTACTCGGCCTTAACCAGTGAACAAGTTAGGCACTTGCTCACATATTCAGTCACCTCGTTGTTCATGCCAGGCCACTAGTATTCTTTCTTCAAGTCCTGATACATTTTGTTCGTTCCGGGGTGGATAGAATAGCAAGACTTATCGGCCTCATCAAGGATTTTGGCTATAAGTTCACCAACCTTGGGTATCCACATCCGGCCAAATCGAGTTCGTACATCGTACGCATTAGTCTCTAGATTTCCTTGTTGTCCTACTATTCTCTCTCGTTTCACATTTCTTTCTAACAGTGCTTCATCTTGTACCTTTTCTATTTCATTCATCATGTCTGGTGTTATAATCAACTGACATGCTTTAATCCGGATGGGTGTTGACTCTTCTTTTCGACTCAAGGCATTTACCACCACGTTCGCCTTGCCTGGATGGTACAATATTTCACAATCATTATCCTTTAGTATTTCTAACCACCTTCTTTGTCTCATGTTTAATTACTTTTGCTCGAAGAAGTACTTTAGGCTTTTATGATCAGAGTAAATGGTGCATTTGACTCCGTACAAGTAGTGTCTCCAGATCTTTAATGCGAAAACTACCACTGCCAACTCTAGGTCGTGGGTTGGGTAGTTAACTTCATGAATCTTTAACTGTCGAGAGACGTAAGCATTTACCATTCCTCGTTGCATGAGTACACAACCTAATCCCCGACCTGATGCGTCAGAGTAGACTACCAAGTCTTCATTTCCCTCGGGTAGGGTCAAGACTGGAGCCTGGGTTAATCATGTTTTCAATTCTTCAAACGCGTTGTTTTGGGTTGGACCCCATTCGAAATTTATTTCCTTCCATGTTATCTTCGTCAGCGGCGAGGCTATTCTCGAGAAATCCTGAATAAATCTCCGATAGTAACTTCGTATTTCTGTTTGTGTCTTTGGGATGTTCCATTCTTTCACTGTTACGATCTTTGCAGTGTCTACTGTAAGGCCGCTTGGGTTTATAATATGACCTAGGAATTGGACTTCCCTAAGCCAGAACGCGCATTTGGTGAATTTTGCGTATAACTTTTCCTGCTTCAAAACTTCCAACACTTCTCTAAGGTGACAATGGTGATCACATTCATTCTTTTAATAGATAAAAATATCATCTATTAAGACTATCACTGATCGGTCTAACATTGGTCGGCACACTCTATTCATTAAATCCATAAATTTTGTAGGGGCATTGGTTAGACCGGATGACATGACGAGGAACTTGAAATGTCCATAACGTGTGCGAAACGCGGTCTTTGGTACATCTTCCCCTTTATTTTTAGTTGATGGTACCCTGATCTAAGATCTATCTTTGAAAACAAACTTGCACCTTGTAGTTGATAAAAAAGATCGTCTATTCTTGGTAGCGGGTATTTATTCTTATCCGTTCGTTTGTTCAGCTCTCGGTAATCGATGCACATGCGCATGCTACCGTCTTTGTTATTAAAAAAACAGTACTCGAGCGCCCCATGGTGAGATGCTCGGCCTGATGAATCCTTTCTCCATGAGTACCTCTTGTTGAGACATTAATTCTTTCATTTCTGGCGGAGCCAATCGGTAGGGTGCTTTGGCAATAGGCTGGGCTCCAGGCTGTAAGTTAATTTGAAATTCTATCTCCCAATTGGGTGGCAAGCCAGGAAGGTCCTATGGGAACACTTCTGGGAAGTTCCACACCGCATGCACATCTTTGAGTTTCTTTGCTTTCATTCTATCATCGATTACATACGCTAGATAAGCTTCGCAACCGCGCCTCATGTAACTTTCGGCCTTGATCATCGAGATGACCTTTGGCATTATGCTTTCGTTTTCATATGATTGGAGCTTCGTTGGCAGCTAACCAATCCATGCCCAATACTACATCGAATCCTCCTAAGGTCAGTAGGAATATTCTAGAAGGAAACTTATGGTCCTCCATTTTAATCATGCAATCATCAGTCATTTGAACACGGCTGAGTTTCTACCAACAACCGTTTCTACACTAAAAGCTCTTACTATGGTGTTGATGGAGCAATCTAGTTTGTGACTAAAGTTGTTTGGTATAAAGCTTTTGCTAGCACCAGAATCAAATAAAGTAGCAGGACGTTCATCATTAAGTAGGAACGTACCTGTCACGATATCAGCGTTCCCTCTGGCTTCTTCCTTAGTAAAGGCATAGGCTCGAGTCCTATCCTTGGGTTGTTCTTGCTCTTTCTACTTCCCCGAACCATACTGTTCGGTTCTCCTGCAGTTCTTCGTCAGGTGACCAAATCCTCCACATCCCTGGCACCTGACGTCTCTCAGACATTCTTTTGAGTAGTTCCCAGCCATTCCACACTTATAGCACATGGTTGAGCCAGCCCAACACTCACCACGGTGTTGTTTCCCACACTTTATGCAAGCTTCATACTCATATGTTCTTGGGTTCTTAGCCTCAGCTGTGAGATTTCCCTTTCCAGTCCCCTTAGACGGGTTCTCCCATTTCCTCTTCTGTGCCTCCGGCGCCGGGTCCTCGTTAGCATCATCTTCACAGACGATTCCAGAAAGATTTGCTACCGACTCGAAGGTCTAGGGTAGATTAGCTTTTACGTGAACACAGACCCTTTGGGGGTAGGCCCTTGACATAATACTTGATTAGCCTTTCTTCAGTATCTACCAGATGAGGTACCACCTGAGCTAACTCGTTGTATCTTGAAGTGTACAAGCGATGGGTCATGTTGCCAGCCTTGAAGTTTAGGAACTCATTCTCCACCCAATCGATTTCGTTGGGTCTACACTCGCTAATGCTAATCACACCATTCATTCTCTCGATCCATTCAAAAGTGTCTACTGAATCCTTCTTCCCGTCAAACTTAGGCAGGTCGTAGTCCTTAAAGACTTTGTAGGTGCATCCTTTAGTGGCCAGTCTCATGTTTACCTAGTCTCCATCACTATCATAAACTTTCTCCCCATGGTTTTCCCCATCTTCCTCCTTGCTCTTCTTCAATTCCTCAGACAACAAATTAGGCAGTATAACCTTCAGAGTTAGTACGACCTCACAGGCGATTGTAAGCCCGTAAACCAGGGAACCCTACTTGTTGGCACACACGCAAGCTAAGTAGTTATAGACATCAAACTAAACTCAATTTAATGCAGCAGAAATCAAATAGTCAAACAATGGTCAACGACCCGACCCGAAGCTCAATCCAAACCAAGTACTAATACTTAAATGTCTCAACGAAACGACTAAAAGGAAATGTCATCACGAACTATCACGGTAACAAATCGCCATCCAGAAGCCGCCAACTCACACCTTCTCTTTACCTGAAATACATTCTTAAAAGTCAGCTACGCTGAATGAGTTCTATTACTAAGGAATAAAATGGTTTATATTCCCAAATAGATTTCATCTCATTTCAATAGTTCTCAAGGATCAAATCATTTTAATTAACAATACGCAAGTATATCCTGATTACTTGCCTGGAGACACAAGCAACCAAGATCTCCTGCCTGACTGTTGCCAAACTCAATAACCCGATGACTAACGTCAACACAATAACCCGCTGACTAACGTCAACACAATAACCAACTGACTAACGTCAACACAATAACAAGCTTACGCTTGATCTCCCGCCTCGACGATTAAGTACGTGACACAAATATCTCATACACACGTGCAAGCATAACGATTAATTAAAAATATATATTTCATCACCAAAGTATCGTCTATACATGCATTTACTTAGCAAAACACGTTTCACATGTATTCAAGCCCAAAAAAATAAATCGCTTAAAACGTGGGCAATAGAAACTCACCTTTGCTTATCATACTATGATCTCTAGAGCTCGCTAACTTCTCCTGCTCGCCTTTCAGTCTCGCACCTAAAACACACATAATTCACGAGCCAATACACGACCCGACGCTAATCCTCCGCCTACTTGACTAACCAGGCATAATGCATGTCACATGCATATGCATGATGCCATGCAAAAACCCTAATCACCATGCAAACCCCTCATGCACGTATACGCACTCCGTATACGCCCTAGGTCATCCCGAACACGCATTGGCTATCCCCGGCCACTTTTTAGGTCACCGGTAACGCCCAACCGATCCCCGCCGTTTTCGGCCACCACCCGCAGCCCCTACGGCCTTCGGCCACATCAGCTACGGGCTCCCCACGACCCCACTGTGCCGTCATCGCCCCCACCGACTGTTGAAGCCTCCACCGTGCCACCCTAGCCTCGTCGGCTTCGCACCGGTCCTCCTTGAACTCACGGTTCACCACCTTCGCCCTAACCGGCCCCTCCTCCAAACCCAACGCACCCATCGGCCACTGATGCGTGTAAACTATATATATATTTTTATAAGTATTTTACACAATTAGTTTTAAAAAGGGTTTTCACCAAATACTAATCACATACACTGGGCAGTGTACCCGTCGGATAGCAATATAGTAAAGGTAAGAACCAGAAATCAATCCGTGGACACGGTGGGATGCGATAATAAACCGGGGCTAAGATTCAATCAAGTATGGGTGAAAGATGTTTAATTTGATTTTTAACTAAACTAATATGTGAGAATATAAAACTACACTAAAGTCACAAATCAAACAATCAAGGAGAAAATATCACTTCGGTGTCGAATCCATTTAGAATACATTCAATACATTCATAGAAATATGGCAAATACACGATACATAAATTGACTAAATTCTCGTCAAAGATATCTAATCAAATGACTATTCGGAAAGCTAGCATGAATTACACAAACCAATCACCTAAAGTCATACAATGAGGCTCACATGTTTAATAATCATGTCAATGTTTATAAAGATTGAACTAGCTTCCGATTAAGGTACACTAATCCAAAAACTAGTTGGAAAGATAATATGAACAACACACTATCCACCTCAAGTTGATTAATTTAGACAACAATATGCATTTCTTTAACATACAATGTTCATATAAAGATTATATCAATTAGGAGGATGTGTCAACAATTCCTAGATAAACACAATACTAAATATGACACATCATAACAAATACTTTGTCTTTCCAAACATAAGCATAAGGTTACACATACAAATATAATGATTCATAAACAAGACTTCATTCACCATTACTAGTCAAATGCTATAAACTAGTATAATTACATACACCAATCCATGAATATGAGTATAAATCATAAGTTTTCCAACATAATATGACATACACAAATACAAGTCTTGTAAACAACTCAAAATACTTGAATACATAAATTCATCAAAGAATAATCATACGGTTGTCATAACATTAACACAATAATTGCCAATAATCCATAAATGTTGTCAAATGTATCTAAACTTCATCTAAACCAAAGTGAACAGGAGTTTTAGCTCATCATGAGCATCAAAATTACAAATAAGCAGGGAAAAATAGTGAGAAACATGATATGAAAACAAGAATCAAACCACTCCTCCAAGCCTAGATGTTGTTGTTGATGTATGGTGATCCTCTTGATGTTGTATCTTCTCCAAGAATCTTGAAATATGGCTGGAACAAAGAAAACTCGAGTTGGAACAGTAGGTTTCTCCCTGGGTTGCTGACTGTCTGAATGAGAATTAAGTTCTGTTTAAGTAGAAAAGGGGAGGCACGACCGTGCCAGGAGAGAAGGCACGACCGTGCCTAAGACATGGCCGCGGTCGTGTCTAGGTATTGGCGCGACCGTGTGACAGAGGTTTGACCGATCCGTAGCTTCCATTGGGTACCACTGATCGAGGACGTACGGCTGTTCAGACTCATGAGATGACACGCGACCGTGGGCGGCCAAGGCACGGTTGTGCCTTGGAATTTGGCTTGGCGCGGTCGTGCCAGATGTGGGTGCGACCGTGCCTAGGGTTTTGGAGCTTGGCACGACCGTGCCTCCATCACAGAAACCCTAAAACTTCACTTGTTTATCGTGGAATCTTCTTGTTTATTCACCAATCTTCACAAAAACCTACAAAACACGAAATGAAGCAAATAAGTGTCTAAACGTTGACAATAACCAAGAATTGATCATTAAATGAATGAAGTTTTGTGCCAAAAAGATGTGTAAATACTAACACATCAAACAACCCCACACTTGAACATTGCTTGTCCTCAAGCAAGAAATCAAAATGAAACAAAACTTCCAATGACACTATGGATCAAATCGGGAAAACCGTAAGCATTAATAAACTTATAAAGGTTTGAAGAGATTTTCAAGAAATGCAAAATTAACTAAATGAAACCCAATGAGCCCAATGACGTGATAACCGAATGAGCAAATGAATATGCCTAGGAAATCATTAGCATGCAACTCTATGCTTCTCACAATGTTCACACACACTCGGGAATATATATGATCATACAAGTAACGGAGTATGTATAGAACACTCAAATGCCAAGACAATGAATCATGCATAAATCATAAGCTTGCTAAAAGATCAAATCTCTACCAACTAACATGAAACAAAGCACAAATCAAGAGGGATTTAAATGGGTGGTAACTTGGCAATGGTTAAGGGTGAGGAAGTGGAATTTTAAAATGGCTAAATGGCTAAAAACCCGGCGCACTGGATCTCATACTGCCAGGTCCAGTAACGCATGAACATGTCATGTGGAATGACAACCGGAGGTGGTGGTGGCGGTGGAGGCGGAGAAGGCGGCTGGTCTGGCTGCTGATGCTCGTGGCCCTGCTCCTGCTCCTGCTCCTGCTGAGCAGCGTGTGCCTGATGGGCGGCGGCGACGGCCTCGGCCTCGGCCTAAACAAGATCTGGATCGGGGCCCGGACGGTCTGGATCCCACGTCCGTCCCCATCTATCTACCAACCTGATCCCTCCTACGCCTCGACGAGCAGCGTGCATGTTCCTCAGTGTCTGCACGGTCATCACAATGGTCTCGGCCACAGGGGTCAGGTCCCCTATCAAATCATCGGTCAATAGCTGGAAGTGCCTAGCCAGCTTGGTCACGAAGCGACCTCCACATATCGCGCTAGTGATGTCGCGCCCTGAGCTGTTTACCAGGTACCCCGCGATAGAATGCGCAAGATTGCAGGTGCGCGGGCGTACAAGGCAGAATAGGTAAAACAGCTCCCTAAGGTTCACTACTGTCTCCCCCTGACCTCTCTCAGAAATGGAATAAACAATGCAACGATGGAGAACACGGTGCAAGGGGTCCCGAAGGCTCGAAGCCTTGGTCAAACTTGGATCGTACATCCCAAAACCAAACTCGTGCCAGAACTGATCCTTGTCCTCCTCGGTCGGGAACTCGGTGATAACATCGGTGAATATCTCAGTCTGAAGCTCCTGCCTCGTATACAGAACAATTAATCTCCTAAACCTGGCGACGGACATCACTCGCCACTCCCCTCCTAGCCTAAACCTAATCGTCTCCGGCTGCTCTAAGTCTGTGCAAGGATAATCAAAGTCGTAAGTGGAGAAAAACTCCATCACAAGCTCGACATACTGGATCGCGTGAAGTCTAAACAAGCGGCGCCACGGGGCGGTGACGAGGTCGTTCCACCGGTCCCGCTGACCGATGGCATCTATGGCGGCCGGCTCCAAACGACGAGCGGCTAAAATCCGGCCTCTGCATGGCCACAAAACATCCAGACGAGGCTCATACTCATGCTCGTTCAAGTCGAACTCAAGATACGGGTGGTCCCTGTTGCCTGCCATCTGCACGACAACAAAATTAAAATCAAAACAGTTATGAAGACGCTAAACTGAAGTTATGAAGTTTCTGACCTAATTATGAAGGGGCACGGTCGCGCCTGGGAAGGGGCACGACTGCGCCAAGGCCAATATCCAAGCCCACGGTCGCGCTGTAGCCGACCACGGGCACAATTTCAAGTCAACACGACCGCGCTAGGTGCGGGGCACGACCGTGCTAAGGCCAAATTCAAGAGGCACGACCGCGCTCGACAAAGGCACGGCCGCGCCTGACCAAACCAAGTTTTCCTGAGATTCCAAAAGCCGAGCACGACCGCGCCTGGTCATGAGCGCGACCGTGCTCAACCCATTTTAGGGTTTTCAGAGTCAAAATTTTTCAATTTAAACAAGTTTATGAAGGGGCTTTTGTAACCTAATCATTCCAGGGAGCAAGTAGGACCTAATTCTACGTATATACAGATTGAAACATCTAGAAATCGACAAAAATAAAAACTAGGTTTATAACCGCGAAATAAGAGAGAATGGGGAGCTCGGGACGTACCTTGGATCGAAGAAATGAAGGAAAGTAGACCGGAAATGGTGACGGGAAGAAAATCGCCGAGGGGGAGGGGCAATCGTCTGCTGGGAGGTTAGGGGGGGTTGTTTGAAAGGTCTGCCGTTTGAAAAGTTATTTAAATCGCCCGCAATGACTTAGGCACGACCGCGCCAAGTGCTTAGGCACGACCGCGCCTAGGTTAGAGGCACGACCGCGCCTATAGGGAGGCACGACCGTGTCTCTTGCCCAGCAGACAGAAAACCCTGATTTTTATGCAGCTTGTACCAAACCCGACTGCGATTCTTCCAAACTAAAATTGCTAAAAATTCAGAAGACATACCTGAGACATTCCAAACATTATCCCAAATCCGCTCGATCCAAAACATGCTCCGAATACCTAAACTCAAAAATAAATGGTAAAATCCTAAAAAAAAATAATAAAAATAGGAAAATAAACATAGAAACAAAATCTAAGAATTGTTACCAAAGGTGATACCGAAACATGCTAAGTTTATTAACGAGTCGTTAGCTAGACTCAAGCCCCCTAATTCATTTGTCCTTGGGGTGGAGGTCAACTACCTCTAATGCCGGGTCAACCAGTCCGTCAATATATGGCTTAAGACGATGACCGTTGACCTTGAAGATCCTCCCATCTTCATGTTCAATCTCGACGGTCCCATAAGGAAACACCTCCTTAACCGTGTAAGGACACGTCCATCGGGACTTCAACTTCCCGGGAAACAAACGCAACCTAGAGTTGTAAAGCAACACACGACCACCCACTCGGAATTCCTTCTTGTCCTTCAAGCGTCGGTCATGTAAACTCTTAGTGCGCTCCTTGTAGATTCTGGAGTTTGCATAGGCTTGATTCCTCAACTCATCAAGCTCATGAATCTGAGTGAACCGGTTCTCACCCGCGCTCACCAAGTCAAGATTCACCGCCTTCAATGCCCAATAGGCCTTATGCTCCAACTCCACCGGAAGATGGCACGCCTTCCCATAGATCAACCTAAATGGTGTGGTACCAATAGGTGTCTTATAGGCAGTCTGGAAGGCCCAGAGTGCATCATCTAACCTATCCGACCAATCCTTACGATTTTGACCAACCGTCTTCTCTAGAATCCGCTTTATGCCCCGGTTTGTGACCTCTACCTGTCCACTGGTCTGTGGATGGTAGGCTGTGGAAAATCTATGGCTCACACCATATCGTGATAGAGCCTTCTCCAACTGGGAGTTGCAGAAGTGGGTCCCACGGTCACTGATATGGGCTTTGGGGGCACCAAAGCGAGAGAACAGCTTCTTCAGAAATCGAACAACCACCCTAGCATCATTAGTAGGCAAGGCTTGAGCCTCGGCCCACTTAGAAACATAGTCAACAGCGACTAGGATATATCGGTTGCCACAAGAAGCTGGGAAAGGTCCCATAAAGTCAATACCCCAGACATCAAAAATCTCACAAATCTGGATGCTGTTCTGGGGCATCTCATTCCTAGATGAAATGTTGCTCGCCCTCTGGCAAGCGTCACAAGCACGGATCATCTCAAGAGCATCCCGGAAGATGGTAGGCCAGAAGAAACCGGCGTCAAAGACCTTCTTCGCGGTCAATGTAGCTCCATGATGTCCACCTGTCGGGCCCTCGTGGCAGTGTCTAAGCACCTGAAGTGCCTCATCTCCAAACACACACCTGCGCACGATCTGATCAGCTCCGACTCGAAACAAATAGGGATCCTCCCAAAGATAGTGCTTCACATCCGCAAAGAACTTTCGCTTCTGCTGATGCTTTAAGCCCTTAATCACAATCCCACTAGCGAGAAAGTTTGCAAAATCAGCAAACCATGGACACTCCTCATCCTGTGTCTGTATGTGCATGAGAAACTCATGGGGAAAATTGTCATTTATGGATGACCCCACAAGTTCAGATGAAGCTGAGCACTCAAGACGGGACAAGTGGTCCGCCGCGACATTCTCCGCGCGCCCTTCTTATCGCGTATCTCAATGTCGAACTCTTGAAGCAGCAAAACCCACCGGATTAGCCGGGGTTTGGCATCCTGTTTGCTGAATAGATGCCGAAGGGCTGCATGATCGGTGAATACAATGGTCTTTGATAGGACGAGATAAGACCGGAATTTATTGAAAGCGAAGACAACGGCTAGGAGCTCCTTCTCTGTCGTGGTGTAATGCCCCTGTGCGTCATTGAGCGTCTTGCTCGCATAATAAATCCGGTGAAACTGCTTCTCTCTCCTCTGTCCTAAGACCGCTCCAACAGCGAAGTCACTCGCGTCACACATGATCTCAAATGGCAGCTTCCAATCAGGAGCCACCATGATAGGGGCATTCACCAACTTCTTTTTTAATAAATCGAATGCACTGAGGCACTCGTCGGAGAACACGAACTGGGCTTCCTTCTCAAGAAGCTGGGTCATCGGTCGGGCGATCTTAGAAAAATCTTTGATAAAATGCCTGTAAAAGCCCGCGTGACCAAGGAAGCTCCGAATAGATTTCACAGAGGTCGGCGGGGGTAGCTTAGATATGGTGTCAATCTTAGCTCTATCAACCTCATTCCCCGCACGTGAAACCTTGTGCCCAAGCACAATGCCCTCCTTCACCATGAAGTGGCATTTCTCTCAATTCAACACCAGATTGGCCTCTTTACACCTAGCCAACATCCTCTCCAGATTCTCGAGGCAATGATCAAAGGAACTCCCAAACACAGAAAAGTCATCCATGAAAACCTCCATGAAGTCCTCAATCGTATAATGGAAAATGGCCACCATGCAACGCTGGAAAGTGGCCGGAGCAATGCACAATCCAAAGGGCATCCGCCGATAAGCAAATGTGACATAGGGACATGTGAATGTCGTCTTCTCCTGATCCTCAGGAGCAATCGGGATTTGGAAGTAGCCTGAGAAACCATCCAGGAAACAATAGAACATCTTTCCCGCTAATCTCTCCAACATCTGATCAATGAACGGGAGGGGAAAATGATTTTTCCGAGTAGCATCATTGAGTTTGCGGTAATCTATGCAAACTCTCCAACCGGTGACTGTAAAAGTAGGAATCAGCTCATTCCTCTCGTTGGTGATGACAGTCATGCCTCCCTTCTTAGGGACAACCTGAACCGGGCTAACCCAAGGAGAATCGGAGATGGGATAAATCAAACCAGCATCCAGTAACTTAATCACCTCCTTCTTCACTACCTCCTGCATGTTAGGGTTCAACCTCCTCTAGTGCTGCACAACGGGCTTGTAGTCATCCTCCATGAGGATCTTATGGGTACAGAAAGAGGGATTAATTCCCTTAATGTCCATAATCATCCATGTAATAGCCTGCTTGTGCTGCTTCAGCACCTCCAGTAGCCTCTCCTTCTCATCACTCGTCAAATCAGAGGCGATAATGACGGGTAATCGAGACTCACCATCTAAAAAGGCATACTCCAAATGGCTTGGGAGCTCCTTAAGCTCAACAGGTGGTGGGTCCTCAATAGAAGGCCGCTTAATCGGCTCAGACTCTCTATCAACCATAGCAAAAACCGCTGAACACTGGGGAAACTCATAGCTCACCTGGCTATGCAACTGCTCATCAAACTGATCCTCACCAACTGGATCAAATGTCTCCCCCCCTACAATCTGGGTGTCCAGGGACTCCTCCTCAGCTGTGTCCTGGAGATGATCACTCACACAAGAATAAACAGCTTCAACAAAGTAGAGTGAATCATCCTGATTCTGGGTATGCTGCATGGATCTCCCTACATCAAAGGTCACTTCCTCTTCATCCACCCTCAGTGTAAGCCTCCCCGAATACACATCAATCAGGGCCTTGGCAGTGGCCAGGAACGGTCGACCTAGGATAATAGGGACATTCTTGTCCTCGTTCATGTCCAGAATCACAAAGTCTACAGGAAACACAAAACGATCAACCTTAACCAACATATTCTCCACTATCCCTCGCGGATACTTGACCGAGCGATCGGCCAGCTGGATACTCATGTGTGTCGGTGTAGGTTCTCCCAACTCAAGCTTAGCAAAGAACGCATATGGCATGAGGTTAATGCTAGCACCAAGGTCAGCTAAGGTGTTGCTAACCGACAAGCTACCTATCAAGCAGGAGATGGTAAAACTCCCCAGATCTCGTCTCTTCTCTGGTAGCTTGTTCTGAATCACCGCCGAACACTCCTCATTCAGCGTCACCTGAGACAACTCCTCCAATTTCCTCTTATTCGTGAGGATATCCTTCAAGAATCTCGCATACTTAGGCATCTGAGCCAGAGCCTCCACAAATGGTAAGTTGATATGCAACTGCTTAAATAACCCTAGAAACTTACCATACTGCTCCTCCATCTTCTGCTTCTTCAATCTGCCTAGGTATGGAATGGCGGGAGTATAATCTCTCACAGGCTCATGAGGGCGCGATGTGCTCGCCGATTTACCTCTCGGCGGTGTCTCATCAGGAATCTCAATCACAACCTCCTCCTTAGATGACTCGTGCACAGGAACCTGTGGATCCAGTCCTGTGTCTCTACCGCTCCTCAAAGTGATGGCCTTCACATGAGCATTGGGATTGGGCTCAATGTTGCTAGGCAGGCCACCTGGCGGTCTCTCAGAAAGAAGCTTCGCGATCTGCCCGACCTGGTTCTCTATGGTCTGGATCGAAGCTTTCTGATTCCTCAACTCAGTCTCATGCGTGTGGAAACGCTCCTCCATGTACCGGTTCTGCTTCTCTGCCAACTGATTCTGACTCTCTGAGTTGGCAAGTAGCCGTGCAACCATGTCCTCCAAACTGGATTTACCCTCAGGTGCGGGTGGTGGACCGCTGCTAGAACCTTGGCCTTGAAACTGGCCCTGTTGAGGTCGAAACTGGGAACTCTGTCCCTGAGACTGGTGGGACTGATGCTGGAATGGGGGGGCGCTGAGTGAATCCGGGTGGTTGCTGGCTATTGTTGCCAGACTTCCAACTAAAATTCGGGTGATTCCTCCACCCCGGATTATATGTGTTGCTGTAGGGATTATTCTGGGGGCGATTCTGGTTGGACATGAAATCAACCTGCTCGTGGGCCCCCTGATCCCCAACCTGACAAGCACTCGTGGGATGCGCCCCACCACAAAACTCACACAAGGACTGGGCCTTGTGGAAGTGCATCTGATCAATCTTGGTGGAAAGTGCTTCCACCTGGGCAGCTAAAGAGGTAATTCCATCCACTTGATGGACACCCTGGCTCTGAGTCCTCGCTCGGGAAGTATGCTGAGTGTAGCTCTTCACTGCCACCTTTTCTAGCAAGTCATACGCCTCCTGGGGTGTCTTTGTTCCAATATCTCCACCCGCGTATGCATCAATCAGCTACTTCCCGGTCATCTCCAGACCATTGTAAAAGGTCTCACACTGGTGCCACTTCAACAATCCATGGTGGGGAACCTTCCTCATCAGTTCCTTGAATCTCTCCCACGCCTCATAGATCGTCTCCCCGTCGTCCTGCTGGAAAGAAAGAATCCTAGCCCTCAACTTTGATGTTTTCTCCGGAGGGAAGTACTTTTCTAAGAATTTAGCAGCCATCTGGTCCCAAGTACTAATGGACCTAGGGGGAAGTGACAGTAACCAAGCCTTGGATCCATCCCGTAAGGAAAACGGGAACAACCGGAGCCGAATAACATCGTCGGTAGCGTCACGAATTTTGAAATTGGCGCAAATCTCTAAGAAACCGGGCAAATGATTATTAGGATCCTCGTAATCCTTGCCATCGAACCGACACATGTTCTGCACCATCTGTATAATGCTGGATTTGATCTCGAACTGATGTGCTCCAACTGTCGGCCTATTGATGCTCGACTCCAAACCCTCAAGTGTCGGTTTGCCAAATTCCGAAAGCGTCCGACCCGCATCCTCGTTCGCCATCTCCTCTACCTCGTCAAAAACAACCTCGTCAAATTCGAGTAACCGGGCCACAAATCGGGAACGGGCTCGCAAACTCCGATGAAGATCACGCTCCGGCTCGGAAGACGGCTCAGGAACCTCCTCGACGGGAGTTGAGAACATACACGATCTGCACGACAAGTTAGATTTAAATACGCGAACCTAGGACACAGAAAACACAAGTTAGACAAAAATAAAAATAAAAAAAAAAATTAAAAAAAAATAATAAAAAAATTGAAAATAAAATAAAAAAAATAAAAAATAAAAGAAATAAAATGGGATAAAAACCAAGATATATATATATATATACAAATGAAGCTAAAAATAACAAGTAAAATGCAAAAAATATCTATACACACAAAATCGCAAATAACAACAAGAAAAACACGATATTCACAAAAATATATATACTAAATGACTAAAAATTAATTCCAATCGTTCTCGCAAAACCGTGTCCCCGGCAACGGCGCCAAAAACTTGATGCGTGTAAACTATATATATATTTTTATAAGTATTTTACACAATTAGTTTTAAAAAGGGTTTTCACCAAATACTAATCACACACACCGGGCAGTGTACCCGTCGGATAGCAATATAGTAAAGGTAAGAACCGGATATCAATCCGTGGACACGGTGGGATGCGATAATAAACCGGGACTAAGATTCAATCAAGTATGGGTGAAAGATGTTTAAGTTGATTTTTAACTAAACTAATATGTGAGAATATAAAACTAGACTAAAGTCACAAATCAAACAATCAAGGAGAAAATATCACTTCGGTGTCGAATCCATTTAGAATACATTCAATACATTCATAGAATTATGGCAAATACACTATACATAAATTGACTAAATTCTCATCAAACATATCAAATCAAATGACTATTCGGAAAGCTAGAATGAATTACACAAACCAATCACCTAAAGTCATACAATGAGGCTCACGTGTTTAATAATCATGTCAATGTTTATAAAGATTGAACTAGCTTCCGATTAAGGTACACTAATCCAACAACTAGTTGGAAAGATAATATGAACAACACACTATCCACCTCAAGTTAATTAATTTAGACAACAATATGCATTTCTTTAACATACAATGTTCATATAAAGATTATATCAATTAGGAGGATGTGTCAACAATTCCTAGATAAACACAATACTAAATATGACACATCATAACAAATACTTTGTCTTTCCAAACATAAGCATAAGGTTACACATACAAATATAATGATTCATAAACAAGACTTCATTCACCATTCCTAGTCAAATGCCATAAACTAGTATAATTACATACACCAATCCATGAATATGAGCATAAATCATAAGTTTTCCAACATAATATGACATACACAAATACAAGTCTTGTAAACAACTCAAAATACTTGAATACATAATTTCATCAAAGAATAATCATACGGTTGTCATAACATTAACACAATAATTGCCAATAATCCATGAATGTTGTCAAATGTATCTAAACTTCATCTAAACCAAAGTGAACAGGAGTTTTAGCTCATCATGAGCATCAAAATTACAAATAAGCAGGGAAAAATAGTGAGAAACATGATATGAAAACAAGAATCAAACCACTCCTCCAAGCCTAGATGTTGTTGTTGATGTATGGTGATCCTCTTGATGTTGTATCCTCTCCAAGAATCTTGAAATATGGCTGGAACAAAGAAAACTCGAGCTGGAACAGTAGGTTTCTCCCCTGGTTGCTGACTGTCTGAATGAGAATTAAGTTCTGTTTAAGTAGAAAAGGGGAGGCACGACCGTGCCAGGAGAGAAGGCACGACCGTGCCTAAGACATGGCCGCGGTTGTGTCTAGGTATTGGCACGACCGTGTGACAGAGGTTTGACCGATCCGTAGCTTCCATTGGGTACCACTGATCGAGGACGTACGGCTGTTCAGACTCACGAGATGACACGCGACCGTGGGCGGCCAATGCACGGTTGTGCCTTGGAATTTGGCTTGGCGCGGTCGTGCCAAATGTGGGCGCGACTGTGCCTAGGGTTTTGGAGCTTGGCACGACCGTGCCAAATAGGGGCACGACCGTGCCTCCATCACAGAAACCCTAAAACTTCACTTGTTTATCCTGGAATCTTCTTGTTTATTCACCAAGCTTCACAAAAACCTACAAAACACGAAATGAAGAAAATAAGTGTCTAAACGTTGACAATAACCAAGAATTGATCATTAAATGAACGAAGTTTTGTGCCAAAAAGATGTGTAAATACTAACACATCAGCCACCCATATGGGTTCGGCCAACCTCGTCTCAGCCCCTATCCGGTTCCCACATCAAACTAATATGGAAAAGAGTTTAGGTAACGAGTTATACCTTTAAATAAGACGATTCGTGTTGTAGAACCCCCGATTGAATCGTCTTCCTCGCGAGTCGCTTCGTGCGCAAACCCTAACATCTCGAGCATGTAAATAACGATCCGATGATCACATGTATGGAACAAGAGAGTAAGGAATACAAGTTTTACATGGAAATCACCACGAAACGCAAACCGTCGGCTCATCCTCTCTCTCTGTCGTTCACCGCCACAATGAGAATGGGGAACTCCCCCATGCCGTCGACATCTAGTAGGGCACCCCCGTGGGTTGGGTTTGGCCCACACGCGCATATGGTCCCTCACTTTTATTCTTTTTACGTAAACGAAACTTAACCCATCAGGTTCTTGCTAAACACCCGCTAATTCTCTTTATTTACTCGCCACCCTTCCTAGGTTTATTTATGTAAAAAAAAAAGAAACCCGATACTACACCTTTGGTTATGTTTCTGTAACATTCCATCCATTATTTACAAACATATACACCTTTACAACAATTCCCGTTTAATTGGTAAAAACCGGGGATGTTACAAGTCTTCCCCCCTAAAAGAGGTTTCGTCCCCGAAACCTGAGTCATCCCGTTTAATTGGTAAAAACCCGGGATGTTACACCTCTGGTTCCTAAGTAGCCCCGGATCCCTTACGATGCTTCCATTGCACCTTAACAATCGGGATTACCTTTCTTCTCAATCTCTTTTCCTTTCTATCAAGTATAGCCACTGGTTCCTCTACATAGTTTAGCTTATCACCCAACACAATATCGTCTAACGACACGTGCTCAGTAGCGTCTGCCAAACACTTCCGTAAATGGGACACATGGAAAGTTGGGTGTATCCCTGCCAGTTCATCTTGCAACAACAGTCGGTAGGTGGCACTACCAACACGCTCCTCTATCATGAACGGTCCGATATACCGTGGACTAAGCTTTCCCCGTTTCTAGAAACGAATAATGCCCTTCCAGGGCGACACCTTAAGAATAACATAACCCCCTTCTTTGAACTCTATAGGTCACCGTCTCTTGTCGGCATAAGACTTCTTCCGATCCTAAGCGGCTTTCCTTCTCAGCTTCACCATCTCTAACTTCTCCGAAGTTTCTTTCACAACATCTAAACTCCCTAATTCCTTCTGCCCAATCTCACCCCAACACACCGGGGACCGAAACTTTCTCCCATACAACATCTCGTATGGTGGCTTTCCAATAGTTGTGTGATAACTATCGTTATAAGAAAATTCTGCCAATGGTAGGTGATTATCCCATGCACTACTGAAATCAATCACATATGCATGAAGCATGTCCTCTAACGTTTGTATCGTCCACTCCGACTGTCCGTCAGTATGAGGATGATACGCTGTGCTAATATGTAATCTTGTTCCCATAGCCTCATAAAACCTTTCCCAAAACTTTGACGTAACTCTCGTATCTCGGTCGGATACAATAGAAATCAGCACTCCGTGCCTCGCAACAATCTCATTCACAAAGACCTCAGATAACCTCTCTGAAGAGAAGGTCTCTCTAATCGGTAGAAAGTGAGCGCTTTTAGTTAACCGATCCACTACTACCCAAATAGTATCATGCCCTTTCACCGTCTTCGAGAACTTTGTAATAAAATCCATTGTAATGTGCTCCCATTTCCATTTAGGAATCTCTAATGGTTGGATTTTTCCATAAGTCTTCTGATGCTCGGCCTTGACCTGCAAGCACGTCAAGCACTTACTCACATACTGAGTTACATCATACTTCATTACCGGCTACTACTAATTTCCTTTCATATCCTGATACATCTTTGTCGTACCCAGGTGGATCGAATACCTTGATTTGTGAGTCTCGACAACTACTTTCTCTCTAAATCCTCCAAACTTCGGTATCCAAATATGGTCACCCTTGACCCACACCCCTTGACTATTTTTAGTCAATAACTCACGCTGGCCAAAGATCCTCTCTTCCTTTAGCCTTTCATCCCGTAAGGCTTCAACTTGAACGTCCTTTAGTAACGCTAGGAAATCCGGCGTTACAATCAACTGACATGCTTTAACCCTAATTGGTACATGATCCTCCTTATGATTCAATGCGTCGGCAACTACATTTGCTTTACCAGGGTGGTAAAGGATTTCACAGTCGTATTCTTTTATCAGCTCCAGCCACCTCCTTTGTCTCATGTTCAATGCTTTCTGCTCAAAGAAGTATTTCAAACTCTTGTGATCAGTGTAGATCGTGCACTTGATTCCATACAAGTAATGTCTCCACAACTTAAGTGCAAATACTACTGTCGCTAGCTCTAAATCATGGGTAGGGTAATTTACCTCATGAGTCTTTAATTGTCTTGATGCATAAGCGATAACTTTTCTTCGTTGAATTAACACGCAACCTAGACCCAAATATGATGCATCTGAATACACCACTAAATCGTCTGTTCCCTCTAGTAACGTTAACACTGGCGCTTCCGTCAGTCGCTTCTTTAGGTCCTAAAATGCACTCTCTTGATCTGCTCCCCAAGTAAACTTCACCCCTTTTGAGTCAATTTAGTTAATGGCGTTACTAGCTTAGAGAAGTCCTTAATGAACTTCTTATAGTAACCCGCCAACCCCAAAAAAATACGCACCTCCGTCGGAGTCTTAAAAGCGTTCCACTTCACTGCCGCTTCAATCTTTGTAGGATCCACCATTATCCTTTCTGGGTTAATAACATGTCCCAGAAACTGCACCGCTCGTAGCCAAAACACACACTTTGAGAATTTAGCATAGAGCGTTTCTCGTTTCAACGTCTCTAACACTTCCCGTAGATGTTCCCTATGCTCCTCCTCGATCTTAGAATATATTAGAATATCATCAATAAACACAATCACGGATCTATCCAGCATCGGCCGACACACACGATTCATTAAGTCCATGAATGTTACAGGAGCATTCATAAAAAGACATAACCAAGAATTCATAATGCGCATAACGCGTCCGAAACGCCGTCTTCGGTATGTCTTCTTCCTTAACCCTTAACTGGTGATACCCCGATCTCAAGTCTATACGCAAAAACCACTTCACTCCTTGTAGTTGATCGAACAAGTCATCAATTCGTGGTAGAGGATACTTGTTCTTAACCGTCAACTTATTAAGCTCTCGGTAGTCGATGCAAATACGCATGCTACCATCCTTATTCTTCACAAACAAGACCGGTGCACCCCATGGAGAGATACTTGGTCTTATGAACCCCTTATCTAACAAATCTTGAAGTTGCTCCATGAGCTCCTTCATCTCTATCTGTGCTAAACGATACGGTGCTTTAGCGACCGGCTGAGCTCCTGGCTGTAAATCAATCTAAAACTCGATTTCTCTCTCTGGTGGTACTCCCGTAAAATCATTAGGGAATACATCGGGAAAATCTTGCACCACCGGAACGTCTGACAGTTCTACAATCTTGGCTTCGGTATTAGTGACATAGGCCAGGTATGCCCCGCATCCCCGCCTCAAGGATTTTACTGCTTTCATCATCGAGATCACTCTCGGTAGAGAGCTCTCTATATGACCATACACCGTCACTATCGTACCCTCCAAGGATATCAAGTTTATCATTTTCTTTCGACAAACTATATCCGCATCAAATGCAGCCAACCAGTCCATACCCAATACTATGTCAAAACCTCCCACAGCGATTATAAATAACCTAGCGGGAAACCTTTGAACCTCAAGATATATATATATATATATATATATATATATATATATATATATATATATATAAAACAATCGTCTAATGCTTCGATTACCCTGGTGGGTGATCCCACCACAGTCTCAACACTAAACGGCTTCTCTATCACTCTAGCAGTTCTATATAAATTCTTACAGAAAGATGGGGCCACAAAATTCTTACTTGCCCTAGAATCAAACAAAACAGAAGCTGGTACATTGTAAAAAAGAAAAGTACCTGAGACCACGTCCGGGTCATTCTTTGCCTTGGCTGCAGTCATGGTGAAGGCTCTCGCCTCCGCCTTAGGCTTCTCATCCTCTTTCTTCACTGGGATCGTTTCCTTGCTTGGCCCCGCGCTCTGACCGGCCTTACAATTCTTCGTCCTATGACCTATGCCTCCACACCGGTAACATTTAGGATCATGCGGGCAGTCTCTAGAGAAATGGCCCGCCTTGCCACATCTGTAACACATAACAGAATCAGCCTTGCACTCGCCTGA
This sequence comes from Smallanthus sonchifolius, assembly GCA_023525975.1. Taxonomy (NCBI): domain Eukaryota; kingdom Viridiplantae; phylum Streptophyta; class Magnoliopsida; order Asterales; family Asteraceae; genus Smallanthus; species Smallanthus sonchifolius. The sequence continues at coordinate 82,798,170 of CM042026.1, read as the reverse complement.
GTGCAACCTTCCACATTTGCGACATGGATCTGGACCCTCGGTTTTTGCTTTCTTGCCAAATGGAACCTTCTGGTCCCTATTGAATCTCTTACTAGGCACGATCCATTTCTTTTCTTTCAGTTTCTTCTCTTACCCCTCAGTACCGATGAAATCATCATATAATGTCCCACTCAACTCAACAACATCTTCGAAGCTTGGCGGTTGCTGAGCCTTGACCAAATTCCTCACCCGATCTGGCAAACCCTTTACATACAGTTTCTTCCAATGCCCATCGTTACCAGCTAAGTGTGGCACTAGACGTGACAACTCGATAAACTTTGAAGTGTACTCGCGGTGTGTTAGTTTACCCGCCTTGAGGGTCTGAAACTCTTGCTCTACCATCTCTAGCTCCCTGGTGTAACACCCAAAAATAAAAAGAAAAGAAAAATTCAAAATCTCACTCCCTCGCGGTACGCGAGGGAGATTTTGACAAAACCTCGCGGTACGCGAGGGGACTGCTTATGCGCCAGAAAATCACCTTCTCGCGGTACGTGAGAAGATCTTCGATGAAGTCTCGCGGTACGCGAGGGAATAGTACACGCGTCAGGGCCAGAAAACACGTGTCATGTACACTTGCCACCTGCTGCCACGTGTCATGCTGACTCACCTCGATTCGCGACTTGTCATCCCCTCGCGGTACGCGAGGGATTTCCTTGGCCGGCCTCGCGGTACGCGAGGGACCGGAATTCCAGCCTATAAAAGGCCTTCAAAGGGGATTGAATTCTGTACAGTTTCCAAACGTTCGTTTCACACAAACCCCGTTCTTTCAAGCTCCACGACATCCCGAAGTGCTATCCAAGAGTCCAAACGAAATCCTGCACCAGCCGAAGTTTCGTCCAAATCCCGCGAAGTAGGTATCATTAAAACTATTCATATATATATAGCCGCAATTATATATATATTCTCTCATATATATTCTCGTTAATCGTGTCTTCCCTAGGAAGAAACGTGTCGAGGTTCTGCTCAAATTCCGAAGCCTACAACCCTACCATCCATCAAAATCAAGGTGAACACGTTTAACGCTTTTCAAACGATAAAACCATTTTATTTACGAAAACGGCATGAAACAAATTAAATGCTTTAATCATAAGGGTAATCTACGTGATAGCATTCAGGCCATAAGCATACGTAGATTTGATCAAATGGTATACATGTGACGGGTGAAAGTCCGGTCCGTGGCTGGGTACAGATCATGTAATGGGAAATCATAAGACTAAGGATGGGTTTCCTTAGCAGATTATACGAGGGACGAGTTCCTGAGTATCATGTAAGACTAAGAACAAGGTTCTTAGCATCATCACCCTGGGAATAGGCTATCAGTCTGAGACATAGCGCTCAGCCAGTTGACCCCATGGCGGTTAACCCAGTGTATGTAGGTGGTATATACTTCAGGTGAAATAGACTGCTGAATGTGTAGATTTACCATACAAAAACGTGCTTAAAGGCTTTAATTTGGTTTATGTTAGAAATCATTTTCGTGTCAGTTAAATGTGATTCACCAGCTTTATGCTGATGTTCATTTTCAAAACGTTTTTCACAGGTAATGAAAGAAATCATTAAATTCAGGGTGATGCAGTAAAGACAAGATCTTTAGGCATATCAAAATCCCTGTGGCAGACTAATACAAGACCAAATGTTGGAACGGACGTAGATCCTAGACATTTTGAATGGCTTGTATTATGTAAATTATTTCAATCACTGTACATTATATAATAGACTTTTGAAGATCTATTATCATGAAATGAAAAGGGACGTGGATCCCAAGTTTTGACAAAAAGTACAGAATTAACCCTTGAGGTTATTTACATTACATTTCATTACAAAAAGGCATCAAGTAAAAACAAAGACTTCCGCTGTCCAAATTTATGGGACCTCATTCAGATACCAGCATTATCTCGCGACGCCCGGGCAGGGGTAGCTCGGGGTTGTGACAGGTTGGTATCAGAGCCACATTCAAGGGTTTTAGCAAAACTAGATACTTATATGATTGTATCTAGGCTTTAACCAATAGTTGTGCCTACTGAACAAACGATAGGAAGATGCCTTTAACATAACCAATAAATTGCAGGATGTCAGATCCATACTATTATCCTTATAATTTCCCAAACTACTTCCCTGGAGAATCATCTAATCAAGTAGTACCAAGATATGACGATTATATCCACTACCTGCCGACCCCGGAGAATTGGAACAGAATGGTCGCAGAACAAGTGGAGCAGACTCAAGCAAGGCTTGAACCTCTGAGAGAAGAATCAGAGTATTCAGTGGAAATGGAAGATTCAAGAGAATCTTTACGTCCTGTTATGACATCTATGCCACCACCTCAATCATTAGACGTGGTAGATCATACCGGAACAATTCCAGAACATCCACCAAGTCCAAGTGAAGAAACTTCGCGTTCATTTGCTGAATCTGACAAGGCTGCCGTTTGTGAAGGCAGTGGTGGAAAATACTTCTTTGACCCTATTCCAGAACATCCCGTATTCAAGGAACCTTTCTTCTATGTAGATCCCTCCGATGGACGTCAGTATGCAACCGACGGAAAGGTCGTGTGGTCTGTTAATTCAACATATCATGATCTTAGGATGGGACACAGGAAACCACCTCCTTGCTATGGATACCCTGAAGAACTGCCAAACTCAATGGATGAACACCTTGATCGTGCTCTTAGGGAAGCTGACGATCTACGTGCTGAGCTGTTCTTCACCAGACAAGTTGTAGTCCAGAATGAACAAACTATAATTGATTATGAGCTAGCTCAGGAAGACAGGAAGTATGCAGAGCAATGGGTGGCAGATCAGTTGATCCAGAAGGATGCTATGACCGAGACCCTGGGGAGGTTCTATCAGGATTTGGGAGATGTGTTTCTAGGTTGAAGTTGATAATAGTATTTGTATAATTAGCTAACCCTACGTGATATAGATACATATCTATATTTCTGTATTTGTAATGAATAGATGAAGTTTAACGATAATAAACTTCAAATTTTGACCCAAATTCGTGCTTGTGTTCTTAGATGTCTCAACAAAACAATGACAATAGCGGTCCATCTACCTACATTATCAAGGAAAAAGGAAAAGAAGTTAATAATAATCCTGAAATAACTACTCAACAACCAGAATTGCAACAACTGGTCAAACAAAGCATTAAAGAAATGCTTCCTGCCATAATAAAGGAAGTACAAGAAAACATCAAAACTCCAAGCCACGTAACTCTTCCTTCAAAAAGAATGGAAAACCCTTCGAAAACCCACACAGAGCAAGTAGCAAGCTCTCGTAAACCTCAAACCTCGAAAAGATCCAGAACATCAAGCAATAAGTATTCTGAATCTGAAGAATCGTTAAATCTAAGCAGTGAAAGCTCAGAAGAAGAAAATGAAACAAAAAGGTATAAAAACAAGGGGTGTTCTTACAAAACCTTTCAGGACTGTAAACCTTATGAATTTAAGGGCACCGAAGGCGGTATTGCTACTCTTCACTGGCTAGAGAAGATGGAGTCAGTAATAGCAATTAGCAAGTGTGCTAAGAAAGATCAAGTACTGTATGCTTCAAACTCCTTCAAAAATGAAGCGTTGGAATGGTGGAATTCAATCATTTCTGCCAAAGGGAGGAGAAAGACCAATGCTATGGATTGGAAAGAATTCCGAGCAAAGGTGAAAAGGAAATTTTGCCCCAAGAATGAGAAAGAACAAGCTGAAAGGAAATTTTTGGATCACAGGATGGTGGGTACCAATGATCGAGAGTATACTACCAAATTTTTTGAATATGCCCGTTTGGCACCTCACCTGGCTAAACCCGAGTCGGTTCTCATAACTCGATATATTTACGGTTTAGTTCCAGAGATCCGTGATTTGGTGAAGGTTGTCTCACCAAAAACCATTGAGTCCACCGTAGAGCTGACCGGTACCATGACGGCTGGATTGATCAGAAACCTAGAAGAGAGAAAGAAAATGGAATCCTCTACAAAAACAAAACCCGAAGCCAAAAGATTTAGCAAAAGCTTTGGGCAAAAAGGATTTCCATTTAACAATCCACCATGCAAAACGTGCGGACGCAGGCATAGTGGAAAGTGTGTTTTTGAAACTCCATTCTGTAATCATTGCAAGGTCTCAGGTCACACTACTGAGAATTGCTTCAAGAGAAAGGGAATGATTACTTGTTTCAATTGTGGAGAGCCAGGGCACATCAGAACGAATTGCCCTAAGTTTGCAAAGACCAGAGGAGCTGGAGGATCAGGAGTTAAGATAACTCCAGAAACCAAAAAGATCGTGCGAGCATTTGTCATGAATGCTAATCAAGCTGAGAGAACGCCGGACGTAATTACCGGTACGTTTCTTCTTAATAATGTTTATGCTAAGGTCTTATTTGACTCAGGTGCGAACCGGAGTTTTATAGATTATAATTTCTGTAATCTATTAAACGAACCATTAAGTCCCTTAGCTGAAACATATGAAGTAGAAACAGCGAACGGTGATTTGATAAAAATATCCCAATCACTAAACAATTGTTACATTACATTGGCTGGTTTCACTATCCCAGTACAATTGTTACCAATGGTAATAACTGGCTTTGACATTGTTTTGGGGATGGATTGGTTATCCAATAACCAAGCCGAAATCCTTTGTAATCAACAAGTTGTAAAACTCGTTACACCAACAAACAAAACTCTAACTATCCAAGGTGATAAACCCACAAAACCTATCCAGATAATCTCCATACTTAAAGCAACCAAGTGCTTAAGAAAAGGATATCTGGCATGTCTGGTATCAATTACTGCCTTGGAAAAGGAGAAGAAGATAGAATCAGTACATGTAGTATCTGAATTTCCAGACGTTTTTCCTGAAGAACTGCCTGGATTACCACCAGAACGAGAGGTAGAATTTCGAATCAACCTTGTACCTGGTGCAACTCCAATTGCCAAATCCCCGTACAGACTGGCACCCACAGAAATGGCAGAACTCAAGAAACAATTGGATGAACTTCTTGAGAAAGGTTTTATCCAACCAAGTTCTTCACCCTGGGGAGCTCCAATTCTCTTTGTTAAGAAGAAAGACGGATCAATGCGCATGTGTATTTATTATCGGGAACTGAATAAAGTTACCATCAAAAACCGATACCCGCTTCCACGGATTGACGATTTATTCGATCAACTCCAAGGAGCTTGTCATTTTTCAAAGATCGATCTTCGTTCAGGTTATCATCAGTTGAAAGTGCATGATAACGATATCTCGAAAACTGCATTTCGAACACGGTATGGACATTTCGAGTTCACGGTTATGCCATTTGGACTTACAAATGCTCCTGCCGCATTCATGGACATGATGAATCGTGTCTGCAAACCTTACTTGGATAAGTTTGTCATAGTTTTTATTGATGACATACTTATTTATTCCAAAACCCAAGTTGAACACGAAACTCATCTTCGAACCATACTTGAACTTCTTCGAAAAGAGAAATTATATGCTAAGTTTTCCAAATGCGAATTTTGGTTAACGGAAGTACAATTTCTTGGTCATGTCATCAACGTGAACGGAATTCAAGTAGATCCTTCCAAAATTGAAGCTATATCCAAATGGGAAATTCCCAAGTCATCCACCGAAATTCGTAGTTTTCTGGGATTAGCGGGATATTACCGCCGGTTCATTCAAAATTTTTCTCGTATAGCAATCCCACTCACATCCCTAACTCGGAAATCTGTAAAATACGAATGGGGACCCAAACAATCTGAATCTTTTGAAACTTTGAAACAAAAACTGACAAACGCACCTATTCTATCTTTACCAGATGGTATTGAAGACTTCGTAGTTTACTGCGACGCCTCACATACTGGTTTAGGTTGCGTATTAATGCAACGCAAGAAAGTCATTGCTTATGCATCTCGTCAGTTGAAAATTCATGAGAAAAACTACTCAACCCACGATCTAGAGTTGGGCGCTATAATCTTTGCTTTGAAATTATGGCGACACTATCTCTATGGGGTTAAGTTCACAATCTACACTGATCATAAAAGTCTCAAGTACATATTTAGCCAGAAGGAGTTAAATATGAGACAAAGAAGATGGATGGAAATCCTGAATGATTATGATTGTGAAATTTGTTATCATGAAGGAAAGGCAAATGTAGTAGCAGATGCCTTGAGCCGAAAAGAAAATGTCAAGCCAAAGAGAGTACGTTCTCTCAGACTTGAACTACAAATTGATCTTGTAAGTCAGTTAAAAGAGGCACAAGAGTTAGCTTTGAAGGAAGGTAACTTTGAAAAAGAAGGAATGAAAGGAATGCTTGATTTACTGATCAAAGGAGAAGATAATATCCTTCGCATGAATAAACGTATTTGGGTACCAGTTACAGGTGATCTTCGAGAGCGAATCCTCGAAGAAGCACACAAGTCCAAATACACCATGCACCCAGGAAGTGATAAAATGTACAAGAACCTCAAAGAAAGTTACTGGTGGATTGGTATGAAAAAGAACATTGCTATCTACATAGCAAAATGTTTGACTTGTTCCAAAGTCAAAGCCGAACACCAAAAGCCAGCTGGATTATTGCAACAGTTAGAATTACCAGTTTGGAAATGGGAACTGATAACTATGGACTTTATTACAAAACTTCCTCGAACCACTCGTGGAAATAATGCAATCTGGGTTATCATTGACCGTTTAACCAAATCAGCTCACTTTCTATCTATCAAGGACACCATGAGTATGGACAAAATGGCGCAAATTTACGTTAATGAAATTGTAACGTTACATGGTGTGCCTCTATCCATAGTGTCAGATAGAGATAGTCGCTTCACATCTCGATTCTGGCAAAGTTTTCAAACAGCTCTAGGAACTCGATTGAATCTTAGCACTGCTTATCATCCACAAACTGATGGGCAGAGCGAAAGAACCATACAAACCCTAGAAGATATGCTCCGAGCCTGTGTGATAGACTTTGGAGGTAATTGGGATGATCATTTACCTCTAATGGAATTCTCATACAACAATAGTTATCACACAAGTATTCAGGCCGCACCATTTGAAGCATTGTACGGACGGAAATGTCGAACGCCTGTATGTTGGTCAGATATCGGAGAAAATCAGTTATCAGGACCAGAGATAGTCCAAGAAACCACTGATAAAGTATTACAAATACGTGAACGTTTAAAAGCGGCTCGAGATCGACAGAAAAGTTATGCAGATAAACGAAGAAAGCCGTTAGAATTCCAATTCGGTGACAAGGTGTTATTAAAAGTTTCACCTTGGAAAGGTGTTATTCGTTTCGGAAAGAAAGGAAAGTTAAGTCCACGTTTTGTTGGACCTTTCAAAATCATTAAACGAATCGGATCTGTTGCCTATCAGCTTGAACTACCAGTAGAGATGGGTGGGGTACACGATATATTCCATGTATCAAACCTACGTAAGTGTTTAGCTGATGAATCCTTGCTGATGCCTTTACAAGATGTGGAAGTAAATGAAAAGCTCAAATTCATTGAACGACCGTTACAAATTGAAGACCGACAAATCAAAAAGCTTAAACGGAAACAATTGGTGTTGGTCAAAGTAAGATGGGATTCCAGACGTGGCCCAGAATATACCTGGGAACTTGAGTCAGAAATGCGCAAAAAGTATCCACATCTCTTTCAATGAATCTCGAGGACGAGATTATTCTAAAGGAGGGGAGGATGTAACACCCAAAAATAAAAAGAAAAGAAAAATTCAAAATCTCACTCCCTCGCGGTACGCGAGGGAGATTTTGACAAAACCTCGCGGTACGCGAGGGGACTGCTTATGCGCCAGAAAATCACCTTCTCGCGGTACGCGAGAAGATCTTCGATGAAGTCTCGCGGTACGCGAGGGAATAGTACACGCGTCAGGGCCAGAAAACACGTGTCATGTACACTTGCCACCTGCTGCCACGTGTCATGCTGACTCACCTCGATTCGCGACTTGTCATCCCCTCGCGGTACGCGAGCGATTTCCTTGGCCGGCCTCGCGGTACGCGAGGGACCGGAATTCCAGCCTATAAAAGGCCTTCAAAGGGGATTGAATTCTGTACAGTTTCCAAACGTTCGTTTCACACAAACCCCGTTCTTTCAAGCTCCACGACATCCCGAAGTGCTATCCAAGAGTCCAAACGAAATCCTGCACCAGCCGAAGTTTCGTCCAAATCCCGCGAAGTAGGTATCGTTAAAACTATTCATATATATATAGCCGCAATTATATATATATTCTCTCATATATATTCTCGTTAATCGTGTCTTCCCTAGGAAGAAACGTGTCGAGGTTCTGCTCAAATTCCGAAGCCTACAACCCTACCAGCCATCAAAATCAAGGTGAACACGTTTAACGCTTTTCAAACGATAAAACCATTTTATTTACGAAAACGGCATGAAACAAATTAAATGCTTTAATCATAAGGGTAATCTACGTGATAGCATTCAGGCCATAAGCATACGTAGATTTGATCAAATGGTATACATGTGACGGGTGAAAGTCCGGTCCGTGGCTGGGTACAGATCATGTAATGGGAAATCATAAGACTAAGGATGGGTTTCCTTAGCAGATTATACGAGGGACGAGTTCCTGAGTATCATGTAAGACTAAGAACAAGGTTCTTAGCATCATCACCCTGGGAATAGGCTATCAGTCTGAGACATAGCGCTCAGCCAGTTGACCCCATGGCAGTTAACCCAGTGTATGTAGGTGGTATATACTTCAGGTGAAATAGACTGCTGAATGTGTAGATTTACCATACAAAAACGTGCTTAAAGTCTTTAATTTGGTTTATGTTAGAAATCATTTTCGTGTCAGTTAAATGTGATTCACCAGCTTTATGCTGATGTTCATTTTCAAAACGTTTTTCACAGGTAATGAAAGAAATCATTAAATTCAGGGTGATGCAGTAAAGACAAGATCTTTAGGCATATCAAAATCCCTGTGGCAGACTAATACAAGACCAAATGTTGGAACGGACGTAGATCCTAGACATTTTGAATGGCTTGTATTATGTAAATTATTTCAATCACTGTACATTATATAATAGACTTTTGAAGATCTATTATCATGAAATGAAAAGGGACGTGGATCCCAAGTTTTGACAAAAAGTACAGAATTAACCCTTGAGGTTATTTACATTACATTTCATTACAAAAAGGCATCAAGTAAAAACAAAGACTTCCGCTGTCCAAATTTATGGGACCTCATTCAGATACCAGCATTATCTCGCGACGCCCGGGCAGGGGTAGCTCGGGGTTGTGACACCTGGAGAACATAACTTCTTTCTCACTAACCCTTTCAGATCATCCCAAGTCATATTTCCCAGTTCCTGAGTAGTCTTTCTTTATTTAACTGAGTTCCACCACTGCAAAGCCTCCCTAGAGAATGAGTTTGAAACAAGCTTCACACTCTGGTCCGGCCTACACTCACTGATTGAGATGGTAGACACCATCTCAGCAAGCCAGTGGTACGTAGCCACCGCATCTGTACGCCTATCAAATTTAGGTGGATCACACTTCTTAAAGTGTCCATAGTCACAGTAACCGCCTTCCCCAAACGGTTTGTTCTTCTCTTTCACTTCGTCTAGAACCCTTTTCTCTAACTCCTCGAATTCCGCTTTCACAATGTCCGACAAGTACTCATGGATCATCTCCACCACTTCTTTCTTCAGCACATCACGAATTGTCAAACCCTGAAATTCCACAGCGGGTTACCCGCGGGTTGTGACTATCAAGGATCATCAGTCCCGGTCATTTCGAACGACCTCTAAATGGTTTTCGAAAAGACTTTCTGTTTGAACATCATACAAGAATAAATAAGAAATACAGAGTTTGAAAATGCAGAAAGTAAAGTGCGGAAGCATAAGTAATGTAGAAAAATACAGAAGCATAATAAATTAGGTTCCCATAAACCTAGCTTCTAAATGAAAACATGAAATGCGACTTCAGACATGCAATCCTAGTCCATGCGTGAATGCTTAGCGACCTGAGATAAACATGCTTAAAAGTGTCAACACAGGGTTGGTGAGTTCACAGGTTTAAGTAACAGAAACAAAAATGAAAACTGTGTAACAGTACGTATGTATACTAGTGATTCGATTGTTGATCAGACAATAAACAATAACTATATAAGAAACACCAAAACCGAAGCTTAACAAAGGAATGCAGAAACTAGCATTTTGTCTCTTACGTGCCCAACACGCAATGGATTAGGTCAATTATGCACCCGTTTGACTCCCAGTCGGAGTTAGCGCCACTAACCCGGGTGGGGGTTGTTAAACCCAATAGTACTACTCATGAATCACCTCGCTTTGTGTAATAATTAACGGTTCGACTATGAGAGGACTTTTTATGCGGGAAATGCACCCACTTATATATGTTAGAGCGAAATCAAAGTAATCAGCATACGACTAAGTAAGAAAATGGTTTAGCATGTATCTCCCCCAAATGGAAAAGTATGTAAAATGGGGCCGTGAAAACTCACATGGCAATGCGGTGAGTGAAGAATGAAAGAAACAAGAGAAATCTAGCAAATCTGGATAACCGACCTAACCGAGCCCTAGGAATAGTAAGGCTATAAGGTCTATGAAAGTAAACACGGTTTATATAACCACATTCATCCAAACGACTCAACGTTGAAAGGTTACATTGACGTTTTGAAAAGGTTTGACCAAGGTTGGACCAAAGTTGACCGAGGTTTAACCAAGGTTTGACCAACTTTGACCAAGGTTTGACCAACTTTGACCAAGTTTGACTAATGTTGACCAATGCTGACTAATGTTGACCAATGTTGCCTAATGTTAACCAATGTTGACAAATGTTGACTAATGTTGACTAATGTTGACTATTGTTGACTATTGTGACACGACGACCCGTTGGTGACACATGGTGGAAACGTGCACAAGTAGCACATAAGTGACTTATGAGTAACACATAAGTACATATAAGTAATACCTAAGCACACATGAGTAACATACAACTACTACTTAAGTAACACATGAGTTATACTTTGTGACCTAACATACATGTTTCAATTAGTTGCATAAGAAATTAACATGTGACAAGTAACATGGCATTTGTACATATTCATGGTATATTTCATACATGCTAACCATTCATACATACAAGTTATGTCATTGCATTAATAACCTATTAACATTATTTCCACTTATTTGAACAAGTAACATAACATGTCATTCCTATATTATGGTCATTAACCTTGCAAAGTTTCCCCTTTTAAGAAACTAGGGTTTTAATGTACTTTAAGTGTCATGGCTCAACTAAACAAGTTATACATGAATTTATACTAGTAACATACCACAAACATGATTCTACACATAAACTTTCTATTCTAAGCAAAGGTGAAGTTCACAAAATAACAAAGTTTCCTTATTTAGCAATTTACTCCAAAACATGTCATAACACCATTCCAAATTACATATTCTTGCATAAGTCATCTATTCATATAGTAATAAAGCCATATAACTCATTTTAAACATTTATAACCTACACATAAAAAATATGAACAATTAAAGTTTCCTTTTTAGGAAAGTGGTCCAAACGACCCTTTTGCACATGCGTAACTTCAAATAACTCTTTCTACTACTTTAATATATGTTATAGAACTATATTATCAAGTTTTTATCCATTAGAACTTCATAACACAAAATATGCAAAATTAAAGTTTCCTTATATAGTAAGTCGACCATAACCTAGTGTAAAACAACATTTCAACCAAAAAAATTACATTTCCTACTTATTCTACTATTATGAGCATCATTTAAACTATCAAACATATCATACACTCATTTATGCAAAATCTCAACCAACAAAGTTTCTATAAATAGAAACGAGCAAATAACAAACTAAATGAACATTTCAAATAATAAAAAGTGCAAATATGTATCAACAACTTCATTTTATGAAAACTCTTTGATAAAACATGGATTTAAAGACTTTGTAACCAAGAAATTCGTTTGGCTGAGTGGGTTCCTCATCTTGGCTGAAAATACCAAGAATGGGTGAAAGGAATGCTTACAAATCAAGAAATGATGTTGGTTTGACTTTGTTCTAGCTTGAATCACCACTAATCCACTTGGAAGCACCTTGGAACACCTTGAAAGAGGCTTGGATTGCTTGAAGAAAATTTGAAAGTGGAGAGAGGCTAGAGGGGGTTGCGGACGTGAGAAAGAGAGAGGAGGGAGGGAGTGATTAGGTTTAGGGTTTCAAATGAGGATTAAGGGCGTTTAAGGAGTGTTTTAATCAAATTGGTATTGGGCTTTCTTAAGTTTTAAGGGCTTTTGCAATTTATTTGGGCTCCTAAAGGAACTAATTAGTTAAGTTGCTAAATTCTTTAAGCCCAATTGATAAGACCCTTATTTTTATAAAAACCAATTTAAAGTTGTTGGCACATATCCCGTATCCGATTAAAAAGCGTTAAAATAAAAGTAGCTCTAAAAATTCCGGTAAAATTCATATAAGCATGAAATATTAAATCACAGTATTACATATAATTTTTGCACACCAATTATATGTCTAAGTATTATTTCTAAAATTCACCAACGTTCGTGTGACTGGACGCGTGTGTGACTCGGTAATCCGCCCGATTACCGATGCATGTAATGAAATGAAACGAACGGACTTGCTATATGAAATATGTACTTAATTACTCTATAATTAAGTATGATGCAAGTGTAATCAGGTGAATTCAAGTAATAGTCGGGTATGGATTTTAACCTGAATTTGCCGGGTATCACATTCGAACTGGAACTCCTCATTGTGCTCAAAGTGTACTGAAGGTTCAGTATGCATAGTTGGTTCGGTGTGAACCGACACCTCTTCTCCATTAATATCCTTGTTCTGAACATTCCTACGACGCCTCTCGGCGTTAGCAGTAGCAGCAACTTGTCTTTTCGGTGCCATCGACTTACTGAAATAGTAACAAACAGAGCAATATTCAGGTATAGTTTAAAAAATTACGAGCACTGCAATTAGTTAATGCCGGTGGCCAGTCGCCATTACCCTCTCGCCTTGCTTTTCAAGTTTTAAACCCACCCTGTACTGCATCTTTGGCATAACGCCCCTGTCTTATCCTACTAGCATGACACACTAACACAACACACTAGCACGACACAATACAAACTCATACCTGGAGCTTCTGGCTATTGGTTACGCGTGATGACATTCCCACTCATTGGTCCTATTCTTAGTCTAAGTCTAGGCATCGAGGATGCCCAGATTATTTAAACCACCGCTCTGATACCAACTTGTAAGGCCCTAAGCCCAGGAACCCTACTTGTTGGCACACATGAAAGCTAAGTAGTCATAGACATCAAACTAAACTCAATTTAATGCAGGGGAAATCAAATAGTCAAACAATGGTCAATGACCCGACCCGAAAGATCAATCCAAACCAAGTACTAATATTTAAATGTCTCAATGAAACGACTAAAAATAAATGTCATCATGAACTATAACGGTAACTAATCACCATCCAGAAGCCGCCATCTCACACCATCTCTTTACCAGAAATACATGCTTAAAAGTCAGCTACGCTGAGTGAGTTCTATAGTAATTACTAAGGAATATTAATTCCCAAAACCGTTATAAAATGGTTTATATTCCCAAATAGATTTCATCTCATTTCAATAGTTCTCAAGGATCAAATCACTGTAATTAACAATACGCAAGTATATCCTGATTACTGGCTCGAAGACACAAGTAATCAAGATCTCCCGCCTGACTGTTGCCAGACTCAATAACCCGCTGACTAACGTTAACACAATAACCCGCTGACTAACGTAAACACAATAACCCGCTGATTAACATCAACACAATAACCAACTGACTAACGTCAACACAATAACAAGCTTACGCTTGATCTCCCGCCTCGACGATTAAGTACACGACACAAATATCTCATACACACATGCGAGCATAACGATTAATTAAAATATATATTTCTTCAACAAAGTATCGTCTATGCATGCATTCACTTAGCAAAACACGTTTCACATGTATTCAAGTCCAAAACAATAAATCGATTAAAAGGTGGGCGATAGAAACTCACCTTTGCTTATCATACTTTGATCTCTAGAGCTCGCTAACTTCTCCTGCTCTCCTTTCGGTCTCGAACCTAAAACACACATAATTCACGAGTCAATACACGACTCGACGCTAAACCTCCGCCTACTCGACTAACCCGGCATAACGCGTGGTCACATGCATATGCATGACGCCATACAAAAACCCTAATCACCATGCAAACCCCTCATGCACGTATACGCACTCCGTATACGCTCTAGGTCATCCCCGAACATGCATTGGCTATCCCCGGCTCCTTTTTACGGTCACCGGTAATGCCTAACCGATCCCCGCCGTTTCCGGCCCCCACCCGCAGCCGCTATGGTCTTCGGCCACATCTGCCACGTGCTCCCCACGACACCACCGTGCCGTCATCGCTCCCACTGGTTGTTTGAGCCTCCTCCGAGCCACCCTAGCCACGTCGGCTTCGCACCGGTCCTCCTTCACCTCACGGTTCACCACCTTCGCCCTAACCGGCCCCTCCTCCAAACCTGACGTACCCACTGGCTACCTATACAGGTTCGGCCGACCTCGTCTTAGCCCCTATTTGGCTCCCAGATCAAACTAATATGGAAACGAGTTTAGGTTACGAGTTATACCTTTAAACCGGACGATTCGTGCTCGTAGAACCCCCGATTGAATCGTATTCCTCGCGAGTTGCTTCGTGCGCAAACCCTAACATCAGGAGCTTGTAAATAACGATCCGATGATCACATGTATGGAACGAGAGAGTAAGGAGTACGAGTTTTACTTGGAAATCACCACGAAATGCAAACCGTCGGCTCCTCCTCTCTTTCTATTGTTCACGGCCACAATGAGAATGGGGAACTCCCCCATTCCGTCGACATCTAGTAGGGCACCCCCTGGTGGGATAGGTTTGGTTAGGTATCGTTACGTTTCCGTAACATTTCGTCCATTATTTACAAACATATACACCTTTACAACAAATCCCGTTTAATTGGTAAAAACCCGCGATGTTGCAGCGATGGCATCCCTAACTTCGGGTTCTAGTCGTAGTGATCCTTCATTGCCATCTCCCGGTGGGGTCACACTAGTTTCGTGCACACTCTTTGTACGTTCCACGTGCACACTTTCCTCACGTTCCACATGCACATTTTCCGCATCATTACGTCTTCGGTTCAATGGTGGTCTTCCAACTCGACCAGTACGACCGCCACAGCAGCCCGTTCCTCGTCTACCAGCCATAATTTCTAATTTCCTGACAAGTAAAAAGGGAATACACCAATGTCATTCCTTCAGATCATAGTTTAGAACAATATAAGCAAGGTAAATTCTTAATTATAGTGACCGGTGTGTAATTAATAATTCACTTTGCCTTTCGGATTCAAAACTCTTCACATCAGTAGTGACATTGACATCTATGTATTCTAACTTAAGGCATCTATCCTAAGCTACAGGCATTAACCTTACTACTTACTTACCATAATGGCGTTGGCGTTGCCTACCCGAACTGACATCCTTGCTTTGGTCCCATTATCAGTTTGAGTCTAGACATTTAGGGATGTCTGAATCTCTCAAACGATTGCTCTAATACCAACTTGTAAGGCCACTTTCTCGGGAGGCCTCACTTGTTGGATTTACTCATAAACATAGTAATCAAACACTTATCTTTAAATTAAAACAATCAAACACAGCAGAAGCGTACAATAAGTCAAATACATAGCAGCGGAAGTCTTAGCGTAAAAGAAACGTTGTCTTAACACATAATCAAATAAAATAGGATGTCAGCCTTGTGCAAGGTAGCCGTCACGCCCTTGCACGTCCTTTCCTCTTGCTATCTGAAGTACATTCTAAAAGTCAGCTAACGCTGGTGAGTTCTAGTTTAAAACAATTAAACACAATATTTCGTTCATTACATTCTTGAGTATACATTTATATATGTATGTTTATACTCCTTTACTTTGTGCTTTTACTTTCGTAAATCATTCATGAATGAGTACATATATAAATACATACATGCTTATTTCTTGGTGAACATTCATTGGTCATACACATAGGGGTGATCAACCCGTCATTTGACTACGTAAGTCACAAAGACAAACGCCCTCGAACTACCGTCGTAGCCCATTTCATTAACCGTCCGGCTATAGAAACCGTCCGTCTGCATAAACCGTCCGGCAAACCTTCAGCTGTCCGTCTTAACCGTCGTAGTCTGTTTTCCCTAAGGCATCCGTTTCCCACCGGAACTATTTATACAACCGTGCATCGATTGAGGGGACTGACTCTACCATAGTAGCCTTAGTTTTAGTCTAGCTTTCTAGACTTTTAATTCTGGCTGCAAAATAGTCGAGTGGTCGTCTGTCTACCAAAGAAGCTGTTATCATCGTTTCCGTACATAACGTTTATTCATACATAGAGAGCAATATATACATGTATATAAAACAAGATTTCATTATTATACGTTATGTCATATTTTCATTTCATTGTTCGTAAGTATACTTATCATTCATGTATTCATCATGTTCTTGTCGTGTAACACATATAAATTTACATTTAGCATTCATATCATGTATGCACTTCAGCCCCAAACCATTCAAAATGATTTGCACGTAACACATAGGGGGCATATAGAACTCACCTATAACACATATAACTTTACATTTAGCATTCATATCATTCATTCATATCATGTATACACTTCAGCCCCAAAACATTCAAAATGATTTGCACGTAACACATACGGGGTACATAGAACTTACATGTCTATCGGTATTCAACCCGAAGGTGATGTTTTAACTATTGCTAATGTGTAAGTTGATCTGCACGTAAGTCAAAGTACAATTTCTATTATTTCATGCAAGAGTCGGCTAAAACATGAGAGTGTCAGCTAGGAGAGTCGCCTAGCCACACTTGAGTGTCAGCTAGGAGAGTTGCTAGCCACACTTGAGTGTCGGCTAGGAGAGTCGCTAGCCACACTCATAAGTGTCGCCTGAACTTTCATTCAGGACTTGGTTTTGTACTAGGGAGCTGATTCTCAGTGTGTTCATCAGAGGGCCGACTCTCTGAGGGTCGATTCTCTCTTATGGCCTATTCTCATCGTCTTCTTCCTTGCCAAGTGTCGGCACTTGCAGGTGGCCAACACTCGAGAGTTGGCTCAAGAACATCATGTGGTTCCAGGTTGGATTTTGAGCCAAAACCTTAACTTTTTATGTTCAAATCGTTTATCTAGCATCTATGAAGCTAGATCTGAGCTTTAAATCGTTTTTCATGCGTCAAAATCCAACCGTTATGTTGAAAACCCCATAAACCCTAAAAACTCATTTTAAAATAGAAACTCAGATATGACGACGACCTTTACCTGAAAACCCTTGGTTCTTTGTGAAGAATTGATTAGGGAAGATGGAGAAACAAGATGAGAGCAGATTCCAAGGTTGAAGATGTCACACCCCGCCCCGGGCACCCCCGAGACGTTACCAGGCTGGGACATCCGTTGGCACCTTCGGTACCTGCTTTAATTTCAGAGTTTGTTTTGTGCAACGGAATAACGTTTGAAAATGGATCGTTTCATCTCAACCACGAAGGTTGGTTTTGTAAATTCCGAAATCCCGTCGTGTAGATGAAGATTATCTTTTTTTAAATAACTGGGTATGAAAACCCGATCGTTTGTATATTTGATTTTAAATCAAAACTCTAACGCAAAGTTAGTAGGTTTACAAGGAGGTAATCTGCCTAAGGAAAATGTAGTCCTTTGGTCACCTTAACTTTGTTTATTCTTCAGGGCCTTTTTGTGCAATACACGTCATGTAATAACATATATTCGGTTGCACCGGGTCTAGGTGTGTGGCCTGACCCGACCGAGCAACAAAATTGTCATCGGGACTTAGGCCGTAGCCGGTCCCGGTACGATAAGGTCATATCATTCTTTTTCTTAAAAAATTTGAAAATGAACGTCAGCTACATGCCGATGAATACTTTATGACCTCAAATCATTTTCTTAAACATGGCAAAACAGTTTAATTAAACAGTTAAACATTTCAACATTGTTGGATTCTAGTGATCATATCACTTTTTTCTATTTCATCCATTTGTATACATTAAACAAGCACTCGGGGGCTATGCGGCCGAACTGGCACATTTGCGTTTTACGCAATGACACGACATACATTCTAACCTCGCTTGGCCCAACTGGATCCAGAGTGAGTATAAATATTTGATCAAACTTTACGTACACTTCTTGTGTAGTCACATTCCCCAGGGGTAAAACCCCTAAGGGATTAGTATGAGTAAATATTTAATTATCGTGTTTGCCCTATTCGTAAACGTAAATCATTTGATCTTATGCGTAAAGGTGCCCATTGCACAATCACGTCTTATAAATCGTTTAGACAGACTTTTGTTCAGTGTGAACGAGTATTCACCTTGGTTTTGAAGCTCGGAATAATAATTTTAGTGCTAAGTAACTCTTAGTGTTCCTCGGGTTTAGAGTTGTCTCTTAGGTATCTAGTACCTTAACTCACACTTTTATGTATTCCTCGGGTTTCGTTGGCTCTAAACGCTCGAGTCCGGTTTATAAGTGAAACCCAGTCGAACTCGGGAGAGTGGCTCAGGAGTTAGGCCAGCTGGAAGGCTCGGGAAATTCTCGAGGCAGAGGAGATTCAAGAGAGGTTGTTGTGAGTGTGTGGAAAATGTTATCCAGGGCGATATCGGTCCGCTATCGCCCACTTCTCTAGCATGCATGCCACGTGGTGGCCAAGCAATTCAGACGCGCCACACGTTCATAGAAGACTGTGTAGGTCTGCCATTGCGTTCCGACATCTGTCCACGCTTCCAGCATGCTGACACTTGCCCTACACGTGTCATGACACGTGTCTGCTGCAAAGGGTGTCTAGGGATTTGCATTTTGGACCGTTGGCCAAGCACATGTCGGTCCAACATCCATGGTTTTCCCATGTCGGACCGATATCTAAGCGTATGTCGGTCCGATATCCCCTATCTTCCTGAATTCTTAATAAATTTTTCTATCTTCCAAGATTACGTAATTTATCGTTCTATCTGAAGATTGTTCCGAGCAGAAATCGAGATCTGATTTTTGGTAGGTGTAATATCATCCCCAACTTTTTTGAAATCTCGTCTTCGGGATTATTTTTTGAATAAGTTTGTGTATGTCTTTTTCATTTCAGATTCTAGTTTCCACGTGTACTTAGGTCCACGTCTAGAATTCCATTTCACCTTAAACAATACGGGTTTCTTCCGTTTCAATTTCTTTTCCTGCCGGTCCTCAATTTGTAACGGTTGTTCCACAAACTTAAGCCTTTCATCCACTATTACGTCTCGTAGTGGCATGGCTAAGGTTTCATCTCCTAAGCACTTACGCAGATTGGAGACATGGAATATATCGTGTACTCCATTCATCTCTATTGGCAATTCTAACCGATATGCCACTGGTCCGATTCGTTCTAAGATTTTAAACGGCCCAACAAATCTAGGGCTTAACTTCCCTTTCCTTCCAAATCGTACCACACCTTTCCAAGGTGATACCTTAAGTAAAACATTGTCTCCAACGTTAAATTCTAACGGCTTTCGTCTTTTGTTGGCATAACGTTTCTGGCGATCACGAGCCTTTTTCAATCTTTCCCTGATTTGTAATTTCTTATCAGTGGTTTCCTGGACTATCTCAGGTCCAGATAATTGTTTTTCTCCTATTTCAGCCCAACACACGGGAGTTCTGCATTTTCTGTCATACAAGGCTTCAAATGGTGCAGCTTGTATACTTGCGTGGCAGCTATTATCGTAAGAGAATTCCATCAGAGGTAAGTGGTTGTCCCAACTTCCTCCTAGGTAAATAACACATGCTTGGAGCATATCATCCAACGTTTGGATTGTCCTCTCACTCTGCCCATCCGTTTGAGTATGGTATGCAGTGCTAAGGTTTAAATGAGTTCCGATAGGTTTTTGAAAACTCTTCCAGAATTGTGACGTGAATCGACTGTCTCTATCTGATACGATGGATAACGGTACTCCATGTAAGGATACTACCTTGTTGACGTATAATTGCGCCAACTTGTCGATATTAAAAGTTTCTTTCATCGGTAGGAAATGTGCAGATTTGGTTAAACGATTAATGATAACCCATATTGTGTCATTTCCCTGACTAGTTCGGGGAAGTTTAGTGATGAAATCCATGGCAATAATTTCCCATTTCCATACCGGCAATTCTAGCTGTTGTAAAAGCCCGGATGGCTTTTGGTGTTCGGCTTTAACCTTGGAACATGTTAGACATTTGGCCACATATTCAGCTATGTGGTTTTTCATGCCGATCCACCAGTATTCTGGTTTTAGATTTTTATACATCTTATCACCACCGGGGTGCATTGTGTACTTGAATTTATGGGCTTCCTCAAGAATTTCTCCTCGGAGATTTCCATAGATTGTAACCTAAATCCGTTTATTCATTCTAAGGATTTCGTCATTTCCTTTGACGAGGAGTTCGGTTCTTCCTATCATCCCTTATTTTTCAAGGTTTGCCTCCTTCAAGGATGATTTCTGTGCCTCTTTGATTTGAGAGGTAAGACTGACTTGCAGGTCAAGTCTTAGGGCACGTACTCGTTTTGGTTTCTCAAGTTCTTTTCGACTTAAGGCGTCGGCTACTACGTTAGCCTTGCCTTCATGATATCATATCTCAATATCATAGTCGCTTAAGACTTCCATCCATCTTCTTTGTATCATGTTTCGCTCCTTCTGACTGAAGACATACTTTAGACTCTTGTGGTTTGTGAAAACTGTGAACTTGACTCCATAGAGGTAGTGTCTCTATAATTTCAGTGCGAAGATTATGGCACCTAACTCTAGGTCATGACTCGTATAGTTCTTTTCATGAGTATTAAGTTGTCGAGATGCATAAGCGATGACTTTGTTTCCTTGCATCAATACACATCCTAAGCCAGTGTGTGATGCATCGCAAAAAACTACAAACCCTTCGTTGCCTTCGGGCAACGATAGAATTGTTGCTTGGGTTAGTTTCTGCTTTAGCATTTCAAACGCTTCATTTTGCTTTAGACCCTATTCATATTTGATTACCTTTTGGGTTAGTGTAGTCAAAGGAACGACAATCCTTGAGAAGCTTTAATAAATCTTTGGTAATATCCTGCCAAACCGAGGAAACTTCTCACTTTGGTCAGCGTCTTTGGGACTTCAAGTTAGATATAGCTTCAATCTTAGCTGGATCTACTTGAATTCCTTTCTCGTTTATGACTTGACCGAGAAATTGTACTTTTGACAACCAAAATTCGCATTTCGTGAATTTGGTGTACAGTTTCTTGTTTCTCAATATCTCAAGTATCGTTCTTAGATTGTCAGCATGATCTTCCTTACTCTTGGAGTAAATAAGTATATCGTCTATGAATACGATTACGAATTTATCAAAGTAAGGTTTACAGATCCGATTCATCATGTCCATGAATGCTGCGGGATTATTCGTAAGTCTGAATGGCATAACCGTGAACACAAAGTGACCGTATCTAGTTCTGAACGCAGTCTTAGATATGTCATCTTCTTGGACTTTCAATTGATGATAGCCTGATCGCAGGTATATTTTGGAAAATCATCTTGCTCTTTAGAGCTGGTCAAACAGATCGTCGATTCTTGGGAGTGGGTATCGGTTCTTGATCGTGACCTTGTTCAATTCCCGATAATCTATGCACATCCTCATCGACCCGTCCTTCTTTTTCACAAAAAGTACCAGAACTCCACATGGCGAGGAACTTGGCCTTATAAATCCTGTCTCTAATAACCCATCGAGTTGTTTCTTTAATTCAGGCATCTCGGTAGGAGCTAATCTGTATGGGGCTTTGGCTATCGGAGCCGTGCTTGGCACTAGATTTATTTAAAACTGCACTTCCCGATCTGGCGGTGTTCCAGGTAACTCTTCAGGGAAGATATCAGGATATTCGGAGACGATTGGTACATCCTTCAGTTCTCGCTCGGTGTCGCAGGTGGTTACGGATATGAGATAAGCGAGGCATCCCTTTCGGAGATACTTCGTTGCTTTTATCATTGAGATCAAACCAACAGGGTTGGTTGACTAGTCTCCTTTAATAGTCACTACTTCTCCTGAAGGTGTGCGTAGTTTAATGGCTTTTGAGTCACAAATGATATGGGCTTGGTTAGTTTCTAACCAATCCATTCAAAGGACTATGTCAAAGCTGGCCAAATCCATTGGCAAAAGTTGTACGAGTATGACGTGTCCAGACAACGAGATTGAACGGTCATTCAAGGATTTGGAGACTTGGATCAGGTTTGCATTCACGGTTTCGATTTGGTAAGTTTTGTCTAGCTTAGATAAGGGCATATTAACTAGTTTACAAAACTTATGATCTATGAAACTTTGGGTTGCCCCAGAGTCAAAAAGCACCTTAGCATAAGCATTATCGACAAGAAAAGTACCGTATATGACATCGGTCATATTGGCAGCTTCTTTGGCGTTTAAGCGAAATGCTCTTGCATTCTTTTTAGTTCTAGTGGCAGGTTTAGTACCTGAGCCACTAAAAACTTTCGGTTTTGAGCATTCACTCCTGTAGTGCCCGGTTTCGCCACGGTTGTAGCATGTGACTAGTTTCTTTCATGGACACTGATCGTTGTGATAGCCCGTGCACGAAAGGAAAATATATACTTTTATTAATAGGATAAAATAATTACACGATTTTTATTCGTATCACAGGAAAAATAACATAAAAAGATAGTAGGATGTTTATTTCTTGACCATGCTCTTGGCATCCTTCATCAAGCTTTTCCCTTGAAACCAAATTCTTTTAGCGAATGACTTATGCTCCTTGTTCTTTTGAGCTAACTTCTTTTTGGCCTTTAATAGATCCTTCTTGGTCTCTATCCATACCTCCCTAGTCAAGATAAGCTCTTTCTTGAATTGATCGGTTTCGCGAAGCGACCGATCGAGACACTCTATTGGAGATCCTGGTGTTGAGGCGGGATATCCAAACTTCGGCGGAGGGTCTCTTAGTCCTAATATTATGTCGTTGTAGACATTATCGTAGGCGGGAGTTGGTTTATGTTTCAAGGTAGCTCACTGGCTATAGTCCTCAAGTATAGCATTAGGATCGTCAAATATGGCCTAAAATTCAGCCATAGGATCGTATTCATCCTGGATATAGGGATCCAAGAACTGTGGATGATTTGCATAGTCGATGTACGATCCAGAACTTCCAGAGTAGGCTCCTATTGAACTTGTGTTAGCGTAATTTCCGTAGGTGTCCGAATTATTACTCATGTATGGACCCGATACGATAGGATAGTTGAGGTAATCAACAAACGGTTCATAACTAGCTGATTGTGGTGAATAGGCTTCCACTGGAGGTAGAGGAAGGAATCCTTTGGATTCGGAACTTTCGTTGTTTTCCAGATTCTTATAGATTTCCTCTAAACTAACTCCTGTGATGGAAAGCTTCTCAACAGGTTCCCTTACCCTCATTCGAGGTTTAGTGGCCTTCTTGCTAGATCTTGCCTCATGTTGGTTAGTGGGAGAGGGATACATAGGCGGTGGAGGGGTTTGAGGTGGAGAATATTTTGGTGGAGGAGGTACTGGGTTATGTGGTGGTGTACATCCCCAGTTACTAAAGTCAGAGCCACCCATTTGGCTCAGGTGATCTGATTCGTATTACTCCTTTATTGGAGCCTTTGGCAGAGTGTGATACCATGAGTAGTTTCCTTCTTCCATTGGATCCGTAGCGCGTATAAATATTTGATCAAAGTTTGCGTACACTTCTTGGGTAGTCACATTCCCCAGGGGTAAAACCCCTAATTCTGGGATTAGTATGGGTAAATATTTAATTATCGTGTTTTGCCCTTTTCGTAAACGTAAATCATTTGATCTTTTGCGTAGAGGTGCCCATAGCACAAACACGTCTTATAAATCTTTTTGACAGACTCTTGTTCAATGTGAATGAGTATTCACCTTGGTTTTGAAGCTCGAAATAATAATCTTAGTGCTAAGTAGCTCTTAGAGTTGTCTCTTAGGGCTCTAGTACCTTAACTCGCACTTATATGCGTTCCTCGGGTTTCTTTGGCTCTAAACGCTCGGGTCCGGTTTATAAGCGAAACCAGTCGAACTCGGGAGAGTGGCTCAGGAGTCAGGCCAACTGGAAGGCTCGGGAAATGCTCGAGGGCAGAGGAGATTCAAAAGACGTTGCTGTGAGTGTGTGGAAAATGAGAACCTTGTGCTCTCTATTTATAGGCCTGAGTTGACCCCATAGCGGACCGTTATCCAGGGCGATGTCGGTCCGCTATCGCCCACTTCTCTCGCATGCACGCCACGTGGTGGCCATGTAATTCAGACGTGCCACACGTCCATAGCAGACCGTGTGGGCCTGCCATTGTGGTCCGATATCTCTCCACGCATCCAGCATGCTGACGCATGCCCTACACGTGTCATGACACGTGTCTTCTGCAGAGGGTGTCTAGGGATTTGCATTTCGGACCGTTGGCCAAGCACATGTCGGTTCGACATCCGTGGTTTTCCCATATCGGACCGATATCTAAGGGTATGTCGGTCCGATATCCCTTATCTTCCAGAATTCTTAATAAATTTTTCTATCTTTCAAGATTCCGTAATTTCTCGTTCTGTCTCATGATTGTTCCGGGCAGAAATTGAGATCGGATTTTTGGTAGGTGTAATAGAAGGTGTCTTCTTGAGCTTTCTCTCTATAGAACTCTCTCTATCTCTAGGGTTCCAATATTGAAGATGATGAAGAAGAGTCTTGAGCTGATTTCCCTTTCTATGCATGGGCTATATTGGCCCATTGGAGCCAATCCCAAGCCCGCTTCCTTACTTTTCATTTAATCCATGATTAAATCCCGATCTCGTTATTATCCGTTCGTTTTATTATTTCGAGATGTTACAATTTGTATTAGGCGAACTTAACAAGTTCGCCTAGGCTAGTTTAGGTGAACTTGCTAAGTTCGCCTGTGGGTCAGTAGTTACCTATAAATAGGTGTTTGCATGTATGAGTCTTTACGAATGTATGTTTTGATTATGTACCTGTAAACAATTGGTTTTGAGTAATACAAGAGAGAGTTTATTTACTACTGTTGTGATTACTATTGATTGTCGTTGTGATACACGTGCACGTAGAATAAGGATTTCGCACGTTATCTATGTGTTATACCGCGAGTCTAGAGATCCGTGTTAATGGATTCCGCACGATACTGGATGCTTTCATCGCATGGGATACAAAGGCAAAGCCAATGATTCACGGGATAGGAAGGGCGGCTTAGTATGGAAATGGCGGTACCTTATGCACGTTATTATCCACTATCTTTCAACAAGAAAGGCTGGTTCTGACAGGCTAAACGATGCTTTACAATCTGTCATGGTGGCACTCACAATGAACAAGGGGTACAATGTAACATCCATGTTTATTTTTTTATCTTGTGTAATAAAAGCGTTTGAGACATGTCATACTATTTCAAACATATCTGTACATTTCATCTTGCCATATCAAATTTTCAAACGTGTAACGACTTGGAGTTTTGAGATTTTAAACTTTTATATTTTTACATCAAACACATAAATATATTTTATTATCTTAAATAAATTAATTATACACTTTTATGTTTATAAAAATAAAATATATTTAAGGTTTTATTTTTATAAAGAAAAATATTAATAGTAAGATAGATAATGAAATATATATATAAGTCTTAAGTTTTTTTATAAAATAGATTTTATAATTAAATGTTTATTTATCGAGAGTTGGACCTTGAACCCTTATCTATTCCATTTAAACTCCCCTCATTTAAACTTTGAACCCCCACTTTTAGTCTTGAACCTATTTTTGGACCCTTGACAACAAAAACCTGGAAAGTTGACTTTTTAGAAGTCAAAATCGATTCTAAACTCTCAAATCAGTGGGAATCAAGCAAGTTTACTACTCTATTCGATCCAATCGCGCCATCCTTGATTCTCGCATGCGTTTCCTGACCGTTTTAAACATACTATTAACACCTTAATCGATGAAGTCCAAAATCAAATAGAAAAATGGAAACATTAAAAACCAATCCGTAAATCAAGCTATATCACACGATTCTAGTTTAAATTTCCAATTGTAAACGCGTCTTGAGCACCCTATAAAACACCCATATCATTTCACAATCGAATTACCACAAAAACGCTCTTTCTTTTTCCCGTTTTGCTCCTCAGATCGCGATCGGCATTAGAGCCGTGTGGCTCGATTCCCGGCCTGGAGTCCAAGGCCAAATACAGGTATTTTCTACTTAATAATTTCCGTTTACTTTGTACCCCCTCTGCGCATAAAGATCGTGAATCAATTTTGGGGTTTTAGGGTTAAAAAGGGGGGTGTTGGTGGCGATGGGCTGGAAGAAGTGAAATAGAAGCATGCATGGTTGTTGTTTTTTTTTTAATTTTGTTTTTTTGATAACAACCAGACAGAGTCAGTAAATGGACCGGTTAAATCGCATTCTTCACACAGCATAGATCACGGGTTCGACCCGGCTCTGCTGCATTTTTATTTTCTTTTTTTGTTTTGCCTCTATTTCATTCCCACAAACACAGATACACACACATATATATATATATATATATTTATATATAAATAAACTCATGTATTATTACAAAGAGAAAAAGAGTTTAAAAATTTCATATTTATAACTAACACATACATATAATTTTAACATTTATTTAATATACTTTATTTTATATTTGTTATGATATATGAATATACATATATATATATGTATGTTATAAGTAAACTATTATCATTATGTTATGATTATAAAAACCCACGTTTTTTTATATATCTAAACTTTCAAAAGTTTTATAATTAATATCCTCATTATTTGAAAAGCATACACATAATTGTGTTTAATCGTTTTCTAAAATCGTTTTGAATATATGAGCCTCATTATCTTATTCGTTCTACTACATCTTTCAAAAGACTTGACAAACATTACTTTATTGTCATAAACCTTATTATTTTATAAGCTGTAAAAATTATAAAATAGTCGTATCTTGTAGCATCATATGTTTTATTAATCCAAAAGGGTTATCGATATATTATTAACTTAAACCATTAAAATGTCATGGTGTATGATAATACGATTTTATTGGTGTACAAATTTTAATAATGATTCACGTTATTATTTTCGCAACACGATGATTTCTATTTAGATAATTAAATATACTAATTGGATTTTTGGTAATATTACAATTCGTACGACCAATTTATTTATTTCAATTCATATCCTTATAAATATTATTTCAACACGATGATTATTTTAACCTAATCGTCTTAATAGGATTTTGTTTGTATTAAATTTGCAATTAATACTTATTATTAACACATGTACTCCTGTTATAAATAAACTTTATAAAACATCATTTGCAAACTCTATTCGTATCCTCGCTCACTCGTCCATTCCAAAAAATCCCAAATCATTCCGTTCGTTTTTCCTTTAATCATTTTCAATGTATTATATATATATAACTATTTATTTAGGGCATTGTTAACCCGGATCACTTGCCTTCACAATCTAGTTCAATTTTGAATCACAATATCAAGGTGAGTCTTACATAGCCCCTTTTTCATTTTTGTACATTTTCGGGTGAAACATGATTTGGATTGAAAACTATCCGCAATTACAATATACAATTCTACATTATGACTACTTGTGTAATTTGTGCTTTTGTGCTTGGATGATATTAGTTGAACTACATATACATTACATACATCTGCAATCATTAACTATGTGCAAGCCAACGGTAACATCGATAGATCTATTGTGTCTGACAAACCCACCCGGATAACATGTGTTGTTATGCCCTACATTATGATAACCTGCAGGTTATGCCCTTCAGTCACAAGGTTTGATTGTACACCTAGTTTCGACTATAGATTCTCCATGAAATGCATTATTTACCACACGTCATGTGAATTGTATACAACACTTGAAAACTACTTAAGATTTGTAAACCTATGTATGCTCACCAACTATTTTTAGTTGACCCTCTCATTTTAAACATGTTTCAGGTGGAATTATTTAAAGGACAAGTTCATCATTTAGGAGCATATGGACCTAGTGACTAATAAACTAGAATCGTTGTTAGTTTTGATTTTCTGACTAATATGTATTTGTACATTTAAATCATTTTAATAAAATTATGTAATTTAGTTTGGTCATGAGCTTTTGAACAGTCTACATGTCCCGCCCCGACGTATTCCACTGCCGGTTGGGGTGTGACAGATTGGTATCAGAGCCATGGTTATAGGGAATTAGGTTATTAGACACACTTGACCTAGACTATAACCGTAGGACACCCATCTTATGCCATGATCTACATTATATGATATTGCTACATGCTATGTGCTACATGTCTACTACTTCATGTGATGATCTATTTGATGCCCTATTTGTTAGACTACATGACTTACTAAGCTTCATCTAAGTAATAAACTGAACAATAATACCCATACCCTTATCCTAAGCTTTTACTATACACTCATCCATATCTAAGACTTCATACACCTGCATCCTCACACACTATGTCACCATCATCTTTTGTGAACAAAACTTAAACCATTGGGCCTAATGCTCATTAATAAGAAACTAAGGAGCCCACTTACCGTCCAAGAAGAGGAAGCCTGCTGGAGTAAAAAAGCCTCACCTTTGGGCCTCAAAGCCCAGTCCATAATGATTCTCATCATGACCATGAGCCCAAACGATAGTGTTATTAGTACATAATGGCCAGAAGAGTGTGTGTAGACCCATGAGAGATTCTGGCTAAGGAAGGACCGGGTACTTAAGTGTGTCCCTTGTGACCCACCCCTCTTTCCTAGGAATTCTCTTCATGGATACACTACTTATAGGTCAAGTGTTACTTCAAAAATACTATTGTGAAGACTCGGTGTTATGACTAGTCAAACTTTGAATTCATGAAAACCCCTATATTTGGCACTTAGTATTTTACTACCGCTTACAATCTTTTCCCTCTTTCTACTAGGCATGGACTCCTACTCACCTTCTTGCCCGGTGTACCATCCTGGAGTAGAGTCTGAACAGGAAGACGACATCGAATCACCAGGCCATCAGTCACCAACACTCCCAGCGGCTAGATCAATGTTTAACAAAAGAGCATATTAGATTAGGAACACTGGCTCGAGACTTCGAGCATCTAGATCACCTCCATCGAGAAACTTGTATCAGGCTCCTCATCGACACAACCAGTTACCATCCCCTCCGAGAGACCCCTACCTAGCACCCGACCCATATCACCCTAACCCAAGGGCAAGGCAAACCATGGCACCCAATAGTGCTATGGGAGTCCCATTGATGCCATCCATCAATACGTGAGAACCTCAAAGTTTGTGAGACAAGGGATGGAGCACGAGGTAAGACACGACCTGCTAGGGCAGAGAATAGACAGCCTAGCGGATCAAGTGTGGTACCAGGTGGAGAAAATTACATGCCTGGAAGAAGACTGGGAAATACTTGAGGCACGCACGGAAGCAGCTAGAGCTGAGGCCATATTTGTTGTCCAAGTAACCATAGTAATGTTCGTCTTAGTGCTTATATGCTTTCTAGTGGAAAGCTATCTGAGATGTTAGAAGGAGTTTTCTATTTCTTGTCTTTAAATTTCAGTTTGAGAACCACTCCCTTATGTTTGGAATAAATGTTCAACATTTCAACATTTAATGATAAGTTCTATATTACAACTCAAATACTATTACTCATTTATTTGACACACGAGTGTGAAATACATCCGTCATATTTTCACCAGAATTCCCCAAATATCACTTTTTTCATTCATTACAATTTAGTACACTTACCTAAAACCTTCTTCGTAAACAAATCATCTTATTATCTAATTTAAACAACATCGTTACTTTATTTATCAAACCCTAAGTTTGTAGATATGACTGGGATATAAAATTTCAATAAACATTCCTACCCGGAAAGGAAATTCAATACAACCCGATTTATGAAACATTATCATAATTAATTATGACTTTTACATTGTAAAATTTGTTATTACTAAACCTTGGCTAAATTAATTTACAATTACTTGTTTGGTCGTTATAAACCATGGCATAAGTTATTTAGCCACTATTTTTCTCTTGAAATATTTTTTTATAATAATTAAAATTCAATAAAAGGCCTTCGTATAATTATCCATTTATTTATTCAACTCATTATTTTCACCATCTTATCTATCTACAAACAAATTACAATTAATTATTTATTTACAAAGAAAATCAGTTATTCGTAAGCACATTACTCAGAATATTTTCAGAACCTCCTCGTTATCTTGCACCTTCGATAGTGTATGAGTGTACCTCCACTTCAAAGAGAAAAATTATTTCACGTAGACATTAACCACCCATATAAACCTCAACAAGATTTAAAACCCAACTACCCACATTATACATGAACACCAAACAACATGCTTGCCCACAATACTCGATCACCTACAAAATTTGTTAGTTTACGTTACTCATGAAATTCAATAACTTACGTATGAACGTTCACAAAATACCAAATACTAGATTGAGCACATGAAACCTAGTTGTTTGTAATATACATGATACTAGATTGGTCACGCAGTACATAAAACTTAGTTGATTCACAATATACATGATATAATATTGATTACATGATACATGAAACTTAGTTATTCACGATACACCTAATACTCAATTGTTTACATTATACATGAAAAACTTGTTTGTTTACAAAATACATAAATGCTAAATTGTCCATCTTATACATAAAACTCATTTGTTTACTATATACATGGTACTAAACTATCCACATTATACATGAAATCTATTTTTTTACAATGTGCATAACACTAGATCATTCATGAAACCTGAGTGTTTACATTACACACGGAACTAAATTGTTTACAATTATTGCAATTGATTGATCAGATTATACGCAAGGCATGATCATACACTTTATTCACTAAAGTTGAAAACTATAACACTTTGAAAGTACTCGGGGTTTGACGTATTCTTTTTAAACACGAGTAAGCTATGGAACTTTAAGTTATACTATATTATTACTCTTTACTTTCCTGATTGACCTTACTATCTAGGGACACATTTATTTATTGGCAGCTCATACGTGAAAACAATAGATATGAACTATTAAATTTTGTGTCCTCTTTTGACCCACACACAACGGAATGATCTATACGGACCATGCGACCATTCGAGTAATTTTTGGTGCAAACGTAATTATAAAAATCAGCGCATGGAAAACATAGTAAATTCTGTCTTGTGTTATGACATAAAACCTATCGTGATATATAATAACAAAACTAATGGGATATGATAAGGGCATGGTGGATATGTCGCTGGTACTTCCTATATATAAGTGTTCCTGTCATGTTGTCAGAAGTAGCGTTGCTCGTATCACGTAAATTTTTATGTTATTTTGACCTTGACCGATGTTTGTGAAACCTCTTGACCAGTAACGTATCTTGAACAATTTAGACTACATTCTAAACAAGTTTTGATCATCAAATTCTCATCGTTCTTATTTCAAGGGATGCATTTCATCTTTGGAGTCCAAAATTTCGTTTTAATAGTTTTCTTCTTAATCCTCTTCAAACTAAATCCACTACCACCATCTATGCCTGACATGATGACCTGATCTGACCTTGAGTATCAAATCTGAACCTTGTCATCAGTTATACTCTTCAAACCAACAATCAAAGCTCGTTGAGAATCCAAACTCACCTCCTTCTTGATTCAGTAGCCTCCACTAGTTAAATTTTGGGACGAAATTCCCTCAACATGGGGATACTGTAACATCCATGATTTTATTTAATTTTTTTTATCTTGTGTAATAAAAGTGTTTGGGACATGTCATACTATTTCAAACATTTCTGTACATTTCATCATCCCATATCAAATTTTCAAACGTGTAACGACTTGGAGTTTTGAGATTTTAAACTTTTATATTTTTACATCAAACATATAAATATATTTTATTATATTAAATATATTAATTATAAACTTTTAAGTTTATAAAAATAAAATATATATAAGGTTTTATTTTTATAAAGAAAAATATTAATAGTAAGATAGATAATTAAATATATATAAGTCTTAAGTTTTTTTATAAAATAGATTTTATAATTAAATATTTATTTAGCAAGAGTTGGACCTTGAAACCTTATCTATTCCATTTAAACTCCCCTCATTTAAACTTTGAACCTCCACTTTTAGTCCTGAACCCCCTTTTTAGACCCTAGACAACAAAAACCTGAAAAGTTGACTTTTAAAAGTCAAAATCGATTCTAAACTCTCAGATCAGTGGGAATTAAGCAAGTTTACTACTCCATTCGATCCAATCACGCCATCCTTGATTCTCGCACGCGTTTCCTGACCGTTTTAAACATACTATTAACACCTTAATCGCTGAAGGCCAAAATCAAATAGAAAAATGGAAACCTTAAAAATCAATCCGTAAATCAAGCCATATCACACGATTCTAGTTTAAATTTCCAGCTGTAAACGCGTCTTGAGCACCCTATAAAACACCCATATCATTTCACAATCGAATTACCACAAAAACGCTCTTTCTTTTTCCCGTTTGCTTCTCGGATCGCGATCGGCATTTCCCGGCCTGGAGTCCAAGGCCAAATACAGGTATTTTCTACTTGATAATTTCCGTTTACTTTGTACCCCATCTGCGCATGAAGATCATGAATCAATTTTGGGGTTTTAGGGTTAAAAAGGGGGGTGCTGGTGGCGATGGGCTGGAAGAAGTGAAACATAATCAGGCGTGGTTGTTTTTCTTTAAATATTGATTTTTTGATAATAACCAGACTGAGTTTGTAGATGGACTGGTTAAATCGCATTCTTCACACAGTAGAGGTCACGGGTTCGACCCGAATCTGCTGCATTTTTATTTCCTTTTCTTGTCTTGCCTCTATTTCACTCCCCCACACACACACACACACATATATATATATATTTATATATAAATAAACTTATGTATTATTACAAAGAAAAAAAGGGTTTAAAAATTTCATATTTATAACTAATTATAACAAAACACATACATATAATTTTGCCATTTATTTAATATACTTTATTCATATTTCAAAAGACTTGACAAACATTACGTTATTGTCATAAACCTTATTATTTTATAACCTCCAAAAGGGTTATCAATATATTATTAACTTAAACCATTAAAATGTCATGGTGTATGATAACACGATTTTATTGGTGTACAAATTTTAATAATGATTCACGTTATTATTTTCGCAACATGATGATTTTTATTTAGATAATTAAATATACTAATTGGATTTTTGCTAATATTACAATTCATACAACCAATTTATTTATTTCAAATCATATCCTTATAAATATTATTTCAACACGATGATTATTTAAACCTAATCGCCTTAATATGATTTTGATTGTATTAAATTTGTAATTAATACTCATTATTGACACCTGTACTCCTGTTATAAATAAACTTATAAAACATCATTTGCAAACTCTATTCGTATCCTCGCTCACTAGTCCATTCCAAAACCCTAAAATCCCAAATTATTCCGAACCTTTTTCCTTTAATCATTTCAATGTATTAAATATATATGACTATTTATTTAGGGCATTGTTAACCCAGATCACTTGCCTTCACAATCTAGTTCAATTTTGAATCACAATATTAAGGTGAGTTTTACATAGCCCCTTTTTCATTTTTGTACATTTTGGGGTGAAACATGATTTGCGTTGAAAACAACTTGCAATTACAATATACATTTCTACATTATGACTACTTGTGTAATTTGTGCTTGAATGCTATGAGTTGAACTACATATACATGACATACACATGCAATCATTAACTCTGTACAAGCCAACGGTAACATTGATAGATCTATTGTGTCTAACAAACCCACCCATGTAGGGTGATTGTTACCGACACTACATTAGGATAACATGTGTTGTTATGCCCTACATTAAGATAACCTGCGGGCTATGCCCCAGTCACAAGGTTTGATTGTACACCTAGTTTCGACTATAGATTCTCCATGAAATGCCTTATTTACCATACGTCATGTGAATTGTATACAACACTTGAAAACAATTAAGATTTCTAAACCTATGTATGCTCACCAACCATTTATAGTTGACCCTCTCATTTTAAACATGTTTCAGGTGGAATTATTTAAAGGACAAGTTCATCATTTAGGAGCATATGGACCTAGTAACTAATAAACTAGAATTGTTGTTAGTTTTGATTTTCTGACCAATATGTATTTGTACATTTAAATTATTTAAATAAAATTATGTAATTTAATTTGGTCATGAGCTTTTGAACAGTATACATGTCCCGCCCCGACGTATTCCGTCGCCGGTTGCGGTGTGACATACAACTTCTCCTTATATATTTTCAGGGAACTTGTGGCACAAATTACTCCTCAAGAAGATCAAAGATTTCTCATGTACCCAAGATTCTTATAGATCATCATTAGTCATTTGATACCGAACCTTCCACCAGTTGGTATACCAGTTCTCTAATGCACAAATGCATTTTTGTTGATTGTCAAAAAGTTAAGCAAAGGGATCCAGCTTTAATCCTTGTGCCAACTCAGTTGTATGGTCATCTAGTTGATCCAGCCTATGTTGCTCCGTCGAATGATAACCGGATGAATGAAAATGAAGTTCCTGCTCAAGTTCCTCAACACCAACAAGCTCCTGTTATACAATAACCACCTTCTCCACAAGTCTAACAAGCTCAACAAGATCAACCTGCTCAAGTACAAGTACAAGCAACATAACATGTTCAACCAAAACATAAACAACAACAAGCTGATATGCAAGATATTCCTTCTCCACCACCACAACAAGAAAAAGATGCTGATGATATTCACGCTGATGCTGACATTCCTGACGTCGTAATTCATGAAGGTGAGGCGTCAGAGAATGATTCTGAGTCAACTGATACAAAACCTGACTTTGGACCAGATCACTATGATCACTTGGCTAAGGTTCTGAGGGTTGTACCTGCTTGAAGAAAGAAGATTGTTGCACGAAGAAAGTCGGCACGGGCTCCTCCTCCCACATCGTCTTTAGGTAAATGATAACTTCATGATGAAGATTCTGACGATTCGGATTATGTACCTGACTCGCCTAAGGCAAGATCTACATTTGCAAAGTCCAGAGCTGCAATTAATGTTGATGTTGAATTTGCAGACTCAATGATTGTCACACCAACTCCCGCTAAGTCCTCTACACCATATGTGACACCTGGTGTAACAGAGGCACAACTCAAAGAAGTGTTAGACACGCTAAACAAGGGAAAGTACATCCCTTCGGCTACTTCTTCCCAACCAAAGAAATCAGATAAAAATGATAAAAAGATTGCTCAGCTTGAAGCAAAAGTACAAACTTTCGAAGGTCAAGTGGTTGACTTGTAGGGCCAAATTGATGTGTTAAAGGCTAATGATGATTTTTCAGCTTAAGGCCTGCAAAGAAATTGCTCAAACATTGGTCAATCAACAGAACATCATTGATATTCAACAAAAAGAAATCCTTGTGAGCAGACGTGAAATGCTGGAACTCCAACTATTGGTGAACCAGTTACTTGAGCGTCTTGATGCTCAAGGTGACATATCTTAAAAAATTACTGAGCAATGTCACACAATTGACCTGATAAAGAAGAATGATGAAGATGAACCCGAAGCGGGTGGAAGTGGTGAGCACCAAGACACTGGTGGCAAGCCAATTTCACAAGTTCAGGGGGAGTCAGATTCACAAGGTCAAGCTGTGTCTGACAAGCAAGCTTACAAAGCTCCAGTAGATTCTGAGGTATTAGAAGACTCAATACTTGAGGATTATGATCCTGAGAATGAAGAAAACTGGAATGTTTGCTAGATCTTGATGATGATCCTGTCGGTGATGCAAATCTTTCTGATGATGAAAATTTGGAGATAGACTTTGAGAATGATAATCTTTAAACAACATATGAAGGACAAGATGGTTTGGAGTTCACATCAAACTTCTTGAAGAACGTTGATATACCAGAAGTAGATGTAGAACTGAATTAAAGTGATGAAGCTGGCCAAAGTCTCCTGATCAAATTCCTATTCCTGAGTCTGATACTAGCACTCGTGAGATGTATAAAAATACTGGAATAACAAAGGTCCAGTGGCTAGATATGATCAAGACATGGTGGATAGAAAAGCCAACAACTCCACAAGTTCTAGTTTTGAAGGCAAAGTATGTAAATAAGGAGAGTTGTATAGGAAGAATCATAAGTTGGTTCTTTGATGAAGAACATAAAAATTTTGCCTTAAAAAGAACCGATGGTGTACAGTACTTCAAACCGAGGCTGAGCTACTTTAATTATCTACCGAGATGTGAGCTAAACGGTTTATCAACAAAACCTTTAGTAAACAGATCGAACAATAGGATAGCCGAGCATATTTGGAAGATTATAAGAACAAAAGGCTCATTGGGAAAGTATGCTAATCTGAAACCTCAAAGAGGTAAGAGAGTTCCCAACATCTTTGATGTTAATCCAGTAACTATGATGTCGTATAAGAAGATTATATTCAAGCCAGTCAAGTGTTTGAAGAAAATTCCTCTGAAGAAGTTTCCTCGGGATTTCTTACAAAACATGAGATGGTGGTACATAGATGGTAATACTGGTCAAGTTGTGTTCGAGGAGAAAGAGACTGGAAAGATATTATCTCGCATTTATGATGCCATAAGCTTAATTAACTTCTCGCTTAAAGATTTGGAACTTCTACACCGAAAAGAGATTTTGTACACTTATGAATGGAGAGAATAGGGATTGCAATGCAATAGGTTAGTACATGTGTGTGTGACACATGGTGTTTTTGCTGGGAGTCAATGACTTAAGAATTGGAAGAACACATGAAGACTGAAGACATCTTCTATAGTTGTTGTCAATAGGGGAGTCATCATGCTTTTGTGACAACCAGCTAGAAGATATTTTGTACTTGTCTCAGTCTTTTTATGTTACTTTTGAGTTGTAAGTTTTTCCTAGGACTTGTTTTAGACGAACTTAACAAGTTCTCCTAGGCTAGTTTAGGAAAACTTGTTAAGTTCGCCTGAGGGTCAGTTGTTACCTATAAATAGATGTTTGCATGTATGAGTCTTTATGAATGTAAGTTCTGATTCTGTACCTGTACACAGTTGGTTTTGAGTAATAATAGAGAGAGTTTATTTACTACCATTGTGATTACTATCGATTGTCGTTGTGATACACGTGCACGTAGATCATGGATTATGCACGTTATCTACGTGTTATACCGCGAGTCTAGAGATCCGTAGTACACCCTGATGGGACCTACAATGTTAAACAGACTACGACGGTAGGACGGATGAAATGGTTACTTCGGTAAGCGGATGATGAAACGGCTACTACTGTAGACGGATGAAACAACTACGACGGTAGACGAAAGTTAAGACGACTACTTCGGTAGACGGACGTTATGAAATGAACATCTTTAAGTAAGGAATTTGAAATCAATAAACGCACTAACAACAGTAAATTATTTCTAGTACACAAGGAAGGTAAAAGCCTAGGGATCATAATCCTTAGGGCACGTAGCCTTGTATTCTTTCTTGAGGTCCTATCATGTGCTTAGGCATCAATCCACCATGGCACGAACCTGTTATATATTTTCTGGTTGTTCCCGGGTCTATATCCGTAGCCAGACTCGGCTAATAACAAACCTCACAACTATCTTCGGGACAATATCTGTAGCCAGTCTCGACAGATATTGTTAATTTATTCCTTGCCTGAAAACGTTTGAAAATGAAACGTCAGCGATAAGCTGGTGAATACTTTTTTGACAAGAAAATCCTTTTTCATTAGGCAAAACACTTGTTAAATAATTAATCGTAACTTCATATGACAATACTAAACACATTACTACGTATATTTGGTGCGTATACACTGGTCACATATTCGAGGGCTACGGGACCACCAGATCCACGTCTTACACAATCACTCGGCATACGTGTCAGCCGTGCTCGACCATATATTCCCAGAGCAAGTATAAACATTTGATCAAACTTTACGTATACATATAGAAAAGTAACAACTACCCCTAGGGTTTTATCCGTAGCCAACCCCACAAGGTGATATGCATTAAGTATTTATTGCATGTTTTTCCATTCTCGTAAACGTAAAAGGTTTCATCATTTCTTGAAAGTGTTTTAAAAACATGTATTCACCTTGATTGATTGAAGTAGATTGGAAGTATTTTAGGCACTTAGCAGCTTAATGAGTCGAGTCATAGGGCTCTAGTACCTTATCTTGGATCACCTCGGTTGGAAAGGCCTAAGTGCGGTTTATAATAGAAAGTCAGTCGAACGTGGGAGAGTGTCTCGAGTGTCGGTTCGGCAAAAGAGGTCTCGGGATCAGAAGAGTGGGGAGAAATTCGTGCTTGAGTTGTTTGTTGGTGTGAAAAATGAATAGGAGAGCTCCTCTATTTCTAGGCTGATTTTGACGTCGTAGCGGACCGCTAGCCAGGTCCTTGGTGGTCCGCTATCGCCCTGATGCATGCATGCTTGACCAGTGTCAAGCCCTGGTGTGCATGCGCACCACACGTCCTTAGCGGACCATGTGGCTGCACCTTGGTGGTCCGCTAAGGAACACGCGTCAGTTTGGGTGCGGAGTCATGATGTATGCCATATACGTGGTGAAGACACGTGTCCTGTGCAGAAGTTACCTCGAGAAGCCCGTAGCGGACCATTACTGTTGTGTATGGCGGTCCGCCAGATACTAACGGGGGATTCCCCTTGTTGCCCATAGCGGACCGTTAGCCTAAGGTTAGCGGTCCACCACCCCTTATATTTCCATTTCTTAGTTTTTCTTCCTTTTCCTTTGGGTTTTGACATTTGTAGTCCTTATACCTCCATTCCAGTGCACAATTGGGACGGAATTTGACATATGTCACAGCCCATCAATGCCCAATAAAAAAATATGTCATATCCTTTTGGGACGGATTTGGACATGTGAATGATATACTACTTGGACTTGTGAACTAGTATCTGTAATAAGATGTAACTTTATATTTAGTAACTTGGCATGAATTTGAATTTATGATTTGATATTGCATTTGTTGGATTGTGACTTGCATTAGTAACTTGGATTTATGCTTGTTTTTGTTAGTAACTTGATTTTGTATGACCTAACTTACCATTTATACCGACGATGATACGTACAAAAGACAAGGAGAGGGCTCCCCGGTCTACAGCACGTCAATGGTGTAGCCTATCTCATGGCTGATTTGACTTTACACCTTGACGGGGAGGGGTAGCAGTAGCGCCGCTGGGTGTGGTGATTAATGGGTGGATGTGCGTTAGAGCCATCTTATGTCAGAGTATGAGGATATCGAAATCAATGCATATCTTTTTGCTGATGAGTTGATATTTGTAATGACGATCTTTGTCACCAGAGTTCGAAGACCCGGTCGGGGTGTGGCACCAAGATTCAATCACCGCCTCCAGTTCGTTAAGATAACCATACAATGATTAAGATAGTCGAATTGGAAGATTGACCGACTCGAGACGAAAATAATTGTATTAGTGACGAAACAGGCCCAAGACCTTTTTCCCTTCTTAGCTAGTATGAAAGTTTTGTGTGTAAAGTAAACATATATTATACTTAATTTTATTATAATTAAATTGTTTTTGATTTACGGTTTTTCTATAACTTTTACTATTCTTTAAATTTAAAATAATTTTCAAAAAAATGATTTATTATGAAATAAATTAAAATATTTGTATTATTTAAATATGTAAATGATTAAAACTAATAAAAATTATTAAATTGAATCAATTATTAAATCTAAACAAATATTAAATTAAATGAAACTTTAAACTAAAAAGAAAATTACATCTTCTCGATAACTCAATCCAAAAATATATCAATATATAAATTCTAAAGCCTGTTGGGTAACCCATTGGAAATTTTTCGCCGATAAGACATAGGTGACTCCCGTCGGTTTTCCATTAGAAATGGTATTACATAAGACCATATTTTCGACGGAGTATCACCGACATATTCTCGTCGATAACCACTATCACCGACAGATTTCCGACGGAATCATTCATCGGCAATTCTTAGTAGTTTTGTAGTGTCTGTCTGTAAATGAAATTACACAAGACCGTTTCTCTTACGGTTTCTCGTCTCTAATCGTCGTTATCGACGTAAATTACCGTCCGTAATATATAACCGACTCATATTTTCTAGACTTATATAATTTACTCTTGTCCATAAGGGGATATTCTGTTGGTAAAGTGGTGTACTCCATAACCAAATGTTATAGGTTTAAATCATGCAAAGTGCATGTGTTGTGATTTTAGAAGTAAGAGTACATCAGAGTGTGTGTGTTCGGTGGTCTATAATATATATACACACACACGCGCACGCGCGTGCACACACACACACACACACACATATATATATATATATATATATATATATATTTATATATACAGGGTGTGGTTCAAATAATAACCAAGTTTTATATGAAAACCATAATAACCATTGATCAAACTACCATATCTCAACCATTGAGTGAGTTTGATCAATGGTTGATTTCATTTACTGACAAATATGTAATTTAAAAAAAATTTAATTTAATTAAAAAGGGTAAATTGGGTAAACCAACATAACTTAATTTAGGTAACCATTATTTAGTTATTAAAAAATCCCATAAAAACCTCATGCACTATCTCTCTCATATCAAAGCATATGAACGAATTTTCAATTCCATGGATTCATTTTTACAAATCAAAATCTAAAAAATTGGATGTATAACTACAAAGACAATTTTTTTTAATAATATGAACGAGTAGTCGTTACATATATGTAACTATGTGTTATGTATATTTAACACTATGTGAAAACAAAGAAAATATAAAGTAGACGGATGAGTAGATGATACGTATATACACTTTAAAAATTAAAGAAATAAGTGAAGAGGAGTTGTTACATATGTGTAATACTATGTGTTACATATATGTAGCAAAAGATATATCTATGTGACTAGTACTGCTACGTATATGTAACACTACTTGTTACGTATATGTAACACGTCAAAAATAACCAAATTGAAAAGTCTTCGCCGAATGATGGTTGCTTTGGATTTCCAGTGGATTTCATAGCAGCGGATATTGACGATGGAGAGGTTGTATGTGTAACACTATAAGTTACGTATACGTAACACTATATGTTACGTATACGTAACACAATCGCCGACCAAAAAGCCTTCGCCGAAAATTCCAAACACCGTCACTCGGGCCTCCTTCACAAAACCCAGTCTCCATGAAGTCGTTCTAGGCTGAAAAATAAACCGCCGACAAGCTTTTTTGCGACGGTGCGTGGCGCATATGTTGACATCCGTCATTCTATTCCAAGATTACCAACCCCACAAACAACCAAAAACACAATTCCAAACATCGTCTCCATAATTCTTTTCAAACATAGGCTAATGATCCCTCTGTTTCTGACCGATGAGCCCTGCTCAGTTTGCCGCAAGGTTTGTTTGGATTCTTTTGGGGAGCATGCGGTCCATTGCAAGGAGCTACCTGGGTATAAATACAAGCATGATTTGGTTAGGGATGTTCTATTTGTTGTTCTTAAGCAGGCTTGAATCTCTGCTAAAAAGGAGGCCCCCGTGAACTTCCTAACAGATCTGCTTGAAGGGAGGTCTACTATTCGGACAGCTGATATTCTCGTGTTTGGGTGGACATAGGGGAAAAACGCTTGTTTGGACCTTACTGTAGTGTTCCCTCTTGTGGGGCTTAGGGATAATGGGTTTGTTGCGGGCCAGGCTGCGCTGAAGGCGGAAGCAGGCAAAGTTGCACAATTTCAATCCTCCGGAGTAAACTAAAATACAACAAAATCCATACTCCAGAGCTACACAAATGCAATTGAATCAACAAACGTGCTTTTCGGAGTAAAAAACTCAATTTCTCCATATTGTTGAATTGAATTTATATTTACAAAAGCTGAAGAATTAAAAACAAATCTGCAGTTAGGGCAAACAAAAAGAAATAAAAGAGTCGTACCCTCACTTGTTTAACTTATAGCAGGTTTCGAGGACGAAACCTTTTATAAGAGGGGTAGACTTGTAACGCCCGCAAAACCCGACAATCATTGATGGGCCAAAAGGGAAGGAAAGAATAAAGAAAATGAGGAAGTGTGGGCTTGAGGGCATGGGCTTGACACATTAGGGCTCAATAAACCCTAACACCTGATCAAGTCAACTCCCATTCACCCTCATGCATCATTTTCGTTTTAGAGAGAGAAAGGAGAGAGTTTAGAGAGAGAAATGAGAGAGTCAAGAAGCCACGATTTTGGAACAAATGATTCTCCCAATCTGTTTCTCCATCACACTAGAGCAGGAAAACACGAAGAATCATCATCTTTGAGGTATGGATTGAACCTAAAATCTCTTTTTTTGGGGGTAAAACTAGGGTTTTCATTTCAAATGTGGGATTTTTACAAGTTAAATGATGAACTAAGCCCAGATCTAGCTTCATGGAATTTATACAAACGATTTGGACGTAAAAAGTTGTAAACTTGGATTGAAAACGGGCTTGTATGAGTAAGTTGTTCCTTGTCAGTGTCGCCACCTTCATGTGGCGACACTAGTCGGGGAAGATGATGAGGATGTATCGTGGTTCCCAAGATTTTCAATGATTGGGACACATGTCATTCCTCTGACGACACTCATTGTTGGCGACACTAAGATATGGCGACACTAAGTCTGGAACGCAAGTTCTAGCGACACTGATCATGTGCCCGGCGATACTGCCTTGGCAAAACTGATCTTTGTACCGACGACACTAGATGTTATGTTGATAGTTTTCATTCATTAATTTACTACAGATTTCTAGCATCTTGTCTAGCTTGAACAGTTAAAGAGTTCATTAGTAAGATCAGAACTTGTAAGTTTCTATTGCCCATTTTCCTTTAAAGTTTTGGGTTGAAGTGCATGCTTTTTGAATGAAAAGAAAGAACAATGTTTTTTTTACCTGAGGTTTATGGCAATTATGTACTGTTATTAACTTAGGTTACAATATTTGCAATTGTTAATAAATGTGTTAATCTATGTCATTCTGTGATAGCATGTATATGTGTGTGTGATTAATTGTGCATGTTAACCTGGGGCGAAAGAAAGAAAAGTCTTGTGTAAGCAGTAGTGGAGACTTGTCTTCAGACAATCAAATAGAGGAGTCATGTCTTTGTGATAAGCAACAGAGGAGTCTTGCATTCGTGCAAGCATAACGTACCAAGCCTCCAGGACTTGGGATGGTAAAGACGCAATGATATCATTTGAGTGTGCTTGTTCACTCAATGATAAGAAAGAACGAAAGAATGAATAAATGAATGAAAAGGCTAGCATGAATGTTAATTGAATGTGAATGTTTTGAAAAGAAAGCTAGCACGAATGTTTCTAAACGAATTGAAGAATGAATGGATTCCCACTTTGGAACTTAGAATGTTTGAATGAAAGAAAACATTTTGAAAGACAAACTTTTACTATTTTTATATTTATGATGTTTTGCAAGAAAATAATGAAG
The DNA here is from genome assembly GCA_023525975.1 of Smallanthus sonchifolius. Lineage (NCBI taxonomy): Eukaryota > Viridiplantae > Streptophyta > Magnoliopsida > Asterales > Asteraceae > Smallanthus > Smallanthus sonchifolius. Next base: position 82,754,486 of record CM042026.1, on the reverse strand, counting down.
TGTTTAATTACTAAGGTAAAATAGATCAGTATATCTGACTTTTAGCATGCACCTCAGGTAAATGATGAAAAGTTATGAATGGAGTCGCGAGGGCCATGGACGACATGGATTGAAGGGCTATTATCTGCGAAGACTGACATTCCTGATCTTTGAACTATGAACAATTTGAATGTTTTAATTTGTATGGATTTTTGTATGTTAAGACTTCCACTGTAACACTTTGAATGATTTGAAGTTTAAGAACTATGTTTTTAATGTTTTGTGCCAATTATGAGACTACCCGTTCCGAGGCGTTTCAATTGCACAACTTCAAAGTTCTTGCTCGAGAACTTTTCTCTGTGCATGAACTTCAAGTTCTCACCCGAGAACTTGTTGTGGCTATATATACGTGTCATGTTTTCAGTCGGTGCACATTAACTACGCGTGATTCATCTTTCTCTCTCTCTGCATTACCGAATACTTGCTATTATGTGAATCTTGAACAATTGTTGAATTCTTAGTGTTAGAAGACTTTAGACGACTTCTAAGGTAGGAGTTTGGATCGAAATCTCGGACGTTTGTATAGATTTTTGGACATAACATTCTCCGAAAAAGTTCTTGACTGTTCTTATTGATTGGACCACATCTGAGAGTTTTTTAATGAAATTAATCGGCCTAATCTTGTCGCAATCAACATGCGACCGTGGATCTACCTTCAATTTGGACTAGGAACACGTTTTGGACCAAAAATTAAACAAGTCCCAAGTTCTCGGTTGTTGGTGTTCTTGAAGTTCTCGCACCAGAACTTTTAAAGTTCTCGATACTTAGAAGTTCTTGCAACTTCAAAGTTCTCACGAGAACTTTGTGCGAAAACTCGAATTTTGCGAGAACTTGCTTTCTGCGAATACTTTGGAGTTGTTATTTTTTTTTGTGAACTTGTTAAAATGTTGTCTAACTTGATTCATTTTATGCAGATATGGCAAATCTAAGATTTGTAAACGATCACAACTAATCTGCATTTCTTGATGACCACCAAAGAAACATGTTGTTTTCAAGTCCATGATTGCCGGACTACGAGCCTCAAGGATTTTCTATACTATATCTGAACACTTTGAAATTTGTGAAGGATTTATCAAGATTTTTTGGAGTACTGTTGAAATTGTCTAGGAAAATCAAGTGGAAGGAATAGCGGGAATAGTGGCGAACAAGAGGATTTTTGTTACCGAAGCGGTGATCAGGGAAAGTTTAAGATTTGATGATGATGCTTCTTACCCATCTGAATTTTCAAAGGAATCAATGGAACCCATCCTAGAGAGGATGAGCTATGAAGAAAGTTATCCGCCGATTGAAAAGAGATTGCTAAACCCTTAATGGAAATATCTGGCACATATAGTCAATAAGTTCATGTGAGGAAGGAAGGGTGGATATGATACCCTGAATGCAAATGTGTCATTAGCTGTGGTTGCTCTAGCCACCAATGCAAATTTCAACAATTCAAGGGTTGTGTATGATGAGATGAAAAGCAACTTGCTGGGAAAGAAAAAAGGAAAAGTTTCTAATGTACCCGAGATTCCTTCTGATCATCATCAACAGAAATCATACCGAACTGGTTCCAACATCGAGGAGGTTGATAATGAAAGTAATGGATAAAAATATTTTCTCCTATATGGTGATAAACAAGGGTGGAGTGTATCTGATTCTCACCCCTCTAGAAAAATTTGGGGCTTTCCTAAAACTAAAGGTCAAGCACAACAACATCAACAACAACAACCACAAGGTCAATAACAACAATAGCCTCAACAACAAGATCAACCACAACATGTTCCAGTTCAAGTAGAGGAACCTGTTGCCTGTGTTAAAATACTAATGCAGCTAGATGTTCAAGCTGAAGAGCCTGTTAATCCAAATACATTTGTAGTCGATGAACATTTCAATGATCTTAATGTTGAGATTGGAGGTGAAGACAATTTGGTGATGTTAGTCTAGAAGACTTGGATTTTGATTCAGATACTGAGGGTCAAGGAGAAGAGCCTGAAGGTTTAGCTTATGATGAGTCCAAGATAGAAAGTAACCATGAGATACTGCCTACAATCAAATATCACCAAAGCTTACTTCGAAAGATAAAAGTGGCTGAGAATCCTGCTCTCACCTCTTCTTCTCAACATGATGGTGATTCTTACGATAAAGATTATGATCCCACTACAGATCTTAATCGGAGGAAAAGAATCAAAGAAACTGAATAGCAGCCCCGCAAATAAATGAACCGTTATCACCCCACCTGTCACTCAACCACAAGATAAAGGGAAGGCCATAGCTGGTGACTCTTCTTCACATCAGTATGTGCCCATTGATGTCGACGCTCTACAACACAGAGTATTTTTATTAGAGAAAGACTCTGCTACAAAGACCGTAAGGATTAAAAAACTATCCAAGGAGTTTGATGACAAAGACAAGAAGATTAAGAGCTTAAAGAAAATCACAAACATTCAAGACACTCAGATTGAGAAATTGAAGGAAAACATAATTTATGTGCTCATAGAATTGGAGAAGTTAATGAAAGGAAAGAGAAAAGAAAGAAAAGAAAAGATGGTTGTGATGGTGACAGTGGAAATGGAAATGATGCTGATGATGGTAACGATGAGGGAAATAATGGTGGTGATAGTGGTAGTAAAGGATATGACAAGGCTGAACATAGCGGAGACAAGGGAGACGGTGAAGAAATTTACAGGACTATGGTAGTTTTTGAAGCTAATAAAGAAAGTGGTGAATGTGAGAAAGAGTTGAGAACACATTGACAATGATGAATCTAATCTACCGGATAAATTCATATATTTCAATGATAAAGGAGAGGAAATTATTGGTGTGAATAGTGATTCAATCACCTAAGGTAATTCTCGTCCTCCAAAGGAGTCTTCCGCTGATCTTCACAGTAAATTCTCATCAAAGGCTGATCATGTGAAATCTTCATCATCCACACCAGCAAAAAAGCCAGTATCTCATGAAGAGAAGAAGACTTGATTTAAAACACCGGGCCCTCTTATGGAATACCATTATAGTGCCAGCTCAAGAGACGTTTTTTTTTCTAAACAGGACCATCGTTCCAACATTCTTAGCTGGATGTTTGATGGAGAAAAGGACTTATATTAGGAGAACGGAAGGATTGAGTACTACAAGAATCTTAACAATTTTAGATCCTTGTGAAGGTGGATCTGTACAGGTTGAATGAAGCTCTATTCTTCAATCCTCATAGAGTTAACAAAGCATGGAACTTCAATGCATTCTTAAACCGAGAATGCTTGATTGGTTTAAAAAATCTAAAGCCACCAAAGCCTAAAATAAAGAGAGACAAGTATATAATTAATCCTGCAACAAAGAATTATGGTAGTACATGTTGCTCTTCGTGACAATAATTTGAAGAAGTTCGAATATTGGATTTTCAATCCATTTCTGGGCATGTGACCATTCGTCGGGAAGATAAAGAATTTTTAATTGCTGATCCCATGGATCTGCTCATGTTTGGTAAAGAAGGTATGCTTAGGATGAGTAGAAGATTGTTAGATGTTCCTGAGTTGAATGAGCCAGAAATAAAACCTTTTGTGAAAGTTTTGGGTTAAGCAATCGCGAAGACGTTATATGGGAGGCAGAGATCATTATGTAAATATAGAGATATGAAGACATCTTTGCATACACCATGATGTAGTGCGAAGCACACATCTTTATTCCTATTGTATTCGTGCGTTTTTGATTAGTTTTGTGTTCGTTTTGAGTCATTTTTTTATAGTATTAAGTATTTGTTATGTTTACAGGTGCTCATGATGAATACAAGTGAATACATGAAGGATCCGAGCTAGAAAGTGAAGCCAGGGGATTAAAAGAAGAAAATATTGAAATTAGAGTTCTCGCGGTACGCGAGAGAGAAAGAAGAATGCCTCGCGGTATGCGAGGGAAGCTAAAAGTGTGCCCGACTAATTTGTTTCTTGCGGTACACGAAGAACCCAGGCCGACGTCTCGTGGTACGCGAGAGACCCGTAATTCGCGAAAAAACCCTAAATTTAATTATATTAGATTTACAATGCTATTATTTAACAAGTTCGATTGTTTGCCGTCTGGAGAAGCGCCAAGGGCGATTTTTGGGAGCAAGGAAGCAGAATTGAATGCAAGATCGAAGCTTTTGGATTCCGAGTTCGTTATAATAGCGTTTTCAATTTTCAAGATTCAATCTTTGTGTTTGTTTTCTGAGATTAAACCTATAACTATGTTCTTTTACTACTGTTTGGTTGTTTCGAGCATGATCGTAGGCTAAAACTCATATATTGCCTGGGTCATTAGATGATTATTTGTTAAAGTTATGATTTTTATCGGTTTTGGATTCTAAAGTATGGGTTAATGATTTTGTAAAGAGTTTCTTGATTTTAATTGTAATGAATATGCAGGCTTTGATTTGATGAATGTTTGATTTCAATTCCGGACGTTGACTGTGGATGTCTTCCGGTTTGATTTGCGTGTCTAGGTCATAAACTTTAGGATTTCTGATTGTTTGTGTGGTTTGCTAGCAATAGTAGCCATAGGAGTTGTGGTTGAGTGTTATTTAGATCTGAGTGTTCATCCTGTCTCAATACCCGAGAAGTGAGAGATAGTCGTTTAGTCTTCGTCATTAGGAATCCTAGTGTCAATTGTCTGAGAGGAAGTTGGTATTAGGTGTCTAGTGATTGTTGCTATTCTGAATCATAGTTATTAGCTTCAGATTACCCCGTGCATTCCTCGAATGTATTGTGGACAATGAGACTGGAAGGTGATTTGTCTTTTGGGTACCTTATCATTGTTGGAGAGACCGAAAGGTAATCCACTATCTTGTGAGTTATTACATCTTTAGGTTACTTAGTTGGTGACACCCTAAGAGTGATTAGGGATCCACTAGTTAGTCTAGAGTTGTTTCCTTAGAAACCCAGATCCATTATAGTTTCCAGAACCGGTAGAAGTTGTGCTTTGCAAGTAAGATTCCAACGTAGGTAGTATTCTTCCCATCTCTTATTTTTTTCCTTAGTTCTTCATCTTGATAGCTTGAGTCGACTTTTTTGGCTACATTAGTAGTTAATATTTAGTGTAGTCAACCCCCCAATCATCAATCTTTAGTCTGAGACGGAGTCAAGTATAGTTATAGTAGTGTCTCTAGGGTTCGATATTCCGGTTTACCATTAAGTTGTGCTACACTCGATAGGTACACTTGCATATCAGTGCGGTTTAGTTGAAGGTACTCCATTTATTACTTAGGAGTCTAGGTTAGGTTTAGTAGAGTTTTATATAGACCGTCTGGGCTACATCAAATTTTTGGCGCTGTTGCCGGGGACACTTGGCAACATCAATATTAACTTTGACTAGTTCTTTGTTTGATTTTTTGTTTGTTTTGTTTTTGAGTCTTAATTGTGTGTCTTTGTCCTATCTTCTATTTGTGTGTCCTATCTGAGTGTCTATTATAGGATCGAGTCTTTCTGTCTTCAGTCTTTATTTATTTTCTTTTATTCTTATGTCAGTTTATGCACCACACTCGTTCATAGGGATCACTACCTTATTCTGCTTCCTTAGAGCACCCGCGACTTCGGGGAGCGTTTGAAGGAGCTGTGCAAATCCCATGTACGTTCTAATAGCCCAATTTCATTTCCTGTCATGGGCGACGCTAATCCACCAGCGAGGCATACAGTACACTAGAGGGCCAGTCACGGGGTCACCGGGGCGAGATCTTCAATCACACGCCCCACTATTCCGAACACCAATACATGGCAGATCCCGTCACATGTCATGAGCACCATCACTCATGCCACTCAATTTCATAGCCTTGAGGATGAGGATGCACCCGGACATCTGTCCCGCTTCGCGTGGATATGCTATACCTTCAATATCAAGGGTGTGTCCAAGGACGCTATCTACACCTGGACACCCTCCCCGATAATTCTATCACCACATGGGAGGATCTTCAGGCCAAGTTCTTCAAGAAGTACTATCCACCTTCGAGGGCCGCTCGCCTTAGTGATCAAATCCATTCGTTCCGGATGGACCCTGGCGAGCCTTATCACATGGCCTAGAGCGGTTCAACATGCTGTTGAGCCGATGTCCCCAGCATGGTCTTTCCGACTATGCGATGGTGGAGAAGTTCTATAATGGCCTTACCTTCGAGAAGCAACAAATGTTCAACACAGCTGCGGGAGGCCATATCATGGATAAACTCGAGATTAATGAGTGTGAGGAGATGTTCGAGTGCATTGCTCTGGCGGAACAACAACAACCATCTACTATGACTTCCATTCCTAGTGCTAGAGCACCCGCCTCTTCTTCCAAAGGTGTGCATCAGGTCACTCCTGATACTAGCGTGGCTGCTGCACTTGCAGCTATGGCGAATGAGATCAAGGAGCTGAAGCTTAGTGCTCAAAGGTGTGAGGTGTGCAGGGGAGGCCACGACACCGTAGATTGCCCCGTCAATCATCAGGAGCAGGTGAGTTTTGCTGGCAACCAGAATCAGAACCAAGGGTACAACAACTATAATAACTCTTATGGCTCGGACACAAATGCTTTCCCACTTAGTCCAGCAGGACAGGGACGCTAAGCAAAGACCGGATGCCCACGACACTTTACTGAAGAATCAACAATCAGCATTTCAGGATTTGCAATGCACGGTAGGAGACATCGCGAAGAGCTTGAAGGATAGACAGGGAGGTCCATCTTCAGGTCCCAATGCTTCAGTGATGGTCGTGTCGATCATGAGTCATAAAGAGGAGTAGAGAGTAGAGAAGAAAGTCTCCCACGGTGCTGAGTATGGCATCCATTCGCCTGAAGAGGTGAAGAAGGTTGATTTGAGAGCTCGATTTACTGAAATCGATGCTAAGATAATTGAAGAGTAGTTGGAGGAAGAGATAGCATAGGAGATAGTTTTGGAGAAGCCTCCTGAGAAGGCAAAGGATAAGAAGAGTGGGGGTGAGAGTAAGACCCCTGAGATTGACTTGAGTCATGTTCCCTATCGAGCGCGCTTGCTGCCACATAAACACGCTAGGGAATACAGTCACTTCCTTGATATGTTTAAACAAATCAAGGTCAATCTTCCATTCATAGAGGTCCTCCAGCACATGCCTAAATATGGCAAGTTCCTCAAAGATTTTCTTTCCAACAAGAATAAGCTAGAGGAGGTCTCAAAAGTCTCACTTAGTGAGCAATGTTCTGTAGTGGTTCAGAACAAACTGCCGGAGAAAATGGTGGATTCGGGTCGTTTCACGATCCCGTGACTGCTTGGCGGTTTGCCCTTAAACCACGCGTTAGCTGACATGGGTGCTAGTGTCAATCTGATGCCATATTCTATTTATAAGCCGCTAGACCTAGGTGAACCGCAGCCTACGCGCATGAGCATATCCTTAGCTGACCGCTCAGTCAAGTATCCACGGGGAATTGTGGAGAATCTGTTATTGAAAGTAGGCAAATTTGTCTTCCATGTGCATTTTGTCATTGTAGATATGGAAGTGGATGATAGAGTCCCACTCATCCTAGGATGCCCGTTCCTACGCACCGCCAAGACATTGGTCGATGTCTTTGACCGGAAACTCACACTTCGTGTGGAGGATGAGTCGATTACATTCAATGTTACAAAGTCCGTGAAGGATGTTGGCGAGCATAGCCACTCCGTGTGTATGATTGATGCCTTTATGGACGAAAATTGGGAATCTAATCCAGTAGAGGATGCTGCTGATAGGGATGGAGGAGGAATGATTGAGGACCCGCCGAATTGGATTGAGGAATTTGAAAGGAAATTGATAGGATCCTCGTTTCTAGGTGTTGACGGTGATGAGTGCAGTTTGAGTGAGAGATTAGCACAAGGGGAGAAAATAGTCTGTGAGACACCCAAGGTTGAGGTTTTAGAGTTCACATCATTAGAACCACCTATGTCCGAGCCGTAAACTTCCATTAGTATCCATGTTGAGGGGAGAATTCTAAAGTTGAGCCCGAGTTTTAAAACCCCTAGGTCTAGGCCACCCCGTAAGAGAACCCGTGCTTTGATAGATTCATCTGATTTAGGGAGAATGCAAACCCCAAGTGTGGGGACGTCTACGGGATATAAGCTGTTGAGATACTTGAACCAGGTTGTTTTCGGACCTGGTAGGTTTAAGTTTTGGTGGAAGGATCGAAGTGATAGATATAATGGAGTTTCGAAGAGTGATAGTTGTTTGTTAATGATGTGGAGGACTGGGAGACTGCGTAGGATGAAGGCGGTTCCAGTTAGGATCAAGGAGAAGCCTCCTGATAGGGTTGTTTGAGTCTTGGGCAAGTGCCCGGGATGTAGAGTTTGTTTGCATTACTTGGTTTGAGTTCGTGTCTTTTTCTGTGTTTTCGGTGTGTGTGTTTTGTTTGTGCCGTGTTTTGCAGGGATTCGCGCTTGATTCGGTGAGGAAAATCATCAGGAATGAAGTTCCAGTTATTTTTACATTGGTTTTTATCATTGGAACAGGTTTTTAAAGGATTTGGGTGAAAAAGAGTTTTAGAAGGCAAAAATTATTCTAAGTATAAAAATTGAATTTCCTTCTTAGCTTTCTGTGATTAGCATCTTCTCGCGGTACGCGAAGCTGGAACACAACTCTCTCGCAATACGCGAGAGACAAAAGTTTTAGGCCGGCTTAAATGCCACTCTCTCGCGGTACGCGAGGAGTGGCCGCCTAGTGTTTCGCGGTACGCGGGGGAGTGCTGGTTTCACCATTCTGCCTTGTTTTCCCATGGTATCTCTAACCCGCATCTACCACCATTCCCACCACTCTCACCTCTATCATCATCCATTATCCATTATCATCCATCATTTTCATTACCACACCTCCTTCATCATCATCTTCATCCATCATATTCACCATTACCATGGGGTACTTGAAAACTGTTCGTGATCATTGATTCACCTTGATGTGACATCCATGTATACGTTTTTGCCACGCATCGGGTACGTTTCTCTGCATGCTATCCATCTATCTTGAGTCTTTAATTTTTTAGTGAGTCAATCGAGTCTTTTATTTTAATTTGGGTCAGTTTAATGCTGCGTGTTTGTTGAAGGGTTAATTTTGTAGGTTTTATCATCCCGCCCGTACTCAATCTCCATTCGGGAGAGGTCGATCATCACTTATATGAAGTTTGTAAAGGCAACCCGACAGTACATTGTGCAACCGCGACCGGAATGCTATACGGTGCACACAAGGATAAACGAAGCTGGATTTTCATTCAAGAGCATATATGTTGCCAGCTAAGTCGATTCCTGTTTTATTTTTGTAATTTTTATTTTTAGTTGTGTCTTGCTTCACATTAGGGACAATGTGTCTTTCAAGTGAGGGGATGTGAGTGTCTAGTTTAGTTAATTTGTCTTGTTTATAAAAAATTCAAAAATACAAAAAAAATTAAAAAGTTTTGAAAAATGTCCTTGGAAATAACTGTTGATACTTGGAAAATGATAGTATAACTGGATCTGCTTGTTGAGTTTAAATGATTTAAATAAAAGAAAACGCGTCTAATTAGTGATGTTTTGGTAGACCCAGCCAACTAGTAAAGCTTAAATAGCCTGTGAGTGTTACTTAGGATTAATCACGTTATTAAATCATGAAATCGTGTGGGTACTCATCTAGGGTGTCGGTAATAATGAAACTGTCAACATAGGGTGATAGGTACCACGTTAAACTAATATCTATTTGTTTTTGAAATTTTTGGCACACCACACTTTTTTTATGTGAATAAATCCGAGTTTGGTGGCGCATGCATCCATAATTCCATTATTCATGAGTTTTATTGATTAGAAGTATGAGTTTTGCTTATGTGTTCCCTTTGGGATGGCCACTTGGAGAAAACACCCCTAAGTGATTCTTATGTGCTTATTGAATATGACTTAGTCTATGTGTTACCTTCAGGGATAGTGACTTGGTTGAAACGCCTCTAGACGAAAGTTCATTTTCTTATTAATGCTCATTATCATACCGTATATTCCATATTTCATTTAATTTCTTAAACAAGTAAATCTTAATTTAACGTGGTAGGGTAAATCTATATGGTTTGATTCGTGCCTAACATGACCGTGAGACGGGATTAGATAGAGCTGTAACTTTTAAGTGTGAGTCACATGGGTTGATTGATGACTGTATAAAATGGAATTAGAACACATTACGGGGGCTAGAAAGTTGGTGCTTGGGTTTAATCGGTCAAAAATACTGATTGTTGCTCTTTAACGCGTGGGTATGTTTTGCTAATTGGTAATTGATGTTTGTTAAGTTAGATCTGGGTTATGATTCCATTGCAGCTTTTTCGAGGACGAAAAAGGTTAAGTGTGGGGATGTTTGATGTAGTGCGAAGCACACATCTTAATTCCTATTTTATTCGTGCTTTTTTTATTAGTTTTGTGTTCGTTTTGAGTCGTTTTTGTATACTATTGAGTCTTTGTTATGTTTACAGGTGCTAATGATGAATACAAGTGAATACATGAAGGAGCCGAGCAAGAAAGTGAAGCCGGGGGATTAAAAGAAGAAAATGTTGAAATTAGAGTTCTCGCGGTATGCGAGAGAGAAAGAAGAATGCCTCGAGGTATGCGAGGGAAGCTAAAAGCGCGCCCGACTAATTTGTTCTTCGCGGTACACGAGGAACCTAGGCCGATGTCTCGCGGCACGCGAGAGACCCGTAATTCACGAAAAACCCATAAATTTAATCATATTAGATTTACAATGCTATTATTCAAGAAGTTCGATTGTTTGCCGTCTGGAGAAGCGCCAAGGGCGACTTTTAGGAGCAAGGAAGCAGAATTGAATGCAAGATCGAAGCTTTTGGAATCCGGTTTCGTTATAATAGCGTTTTCGGTTTTCAAGATTCAATCTTTGTGTTTGTTTTCTGAGATTAAACCTATAACTATGTTCTTTTACTTCTGTTTGGTTGTTTTGAGCATGATCGTAGGCTAAAACTCATATACTGCCTGGGTTATTAGATGATTATTTGTTAAAGTTACGATTTTTATCGGTTTTGGACTCTAAAGTATGGTTTAATGATTTTGTAAAGAGTTTCTTGATTTTAATTGTGATGAATATGCATGTTTTGATTTGACGAATGTTTGATTTCGATTTCGTACGTTGATTGTGGATGTCTTCCAGTTTGATTTGCGTTTCTAGGTTATAGACTTTAGGATTTCTGATTGTTTGTGTGGTTTGCTAGCAATAGTAACCATAGGAGTTGTGGTTGAGTGTTATTTAGATCTGAGTGTTCATCCTGTCTCAATACCCGAGAAGTGAGAGATAGTCGTTTAGTATTCGTCATTAGGAATCCTAGTGTCAGTTGTTTAAGAGGAAGTTGGTATTCGGTTTCTAGTGATTGTTGCTATTCTGAATCATAGTTATTATCTAGAGATTACCCCGTGCATTCCTCGAATGTATTGTGGACAATGATACTGAAAGGTGATCTGTCTTTCGGGTACTTTATCATTGTTGGAGAGACCGAAAGGTAATCCACTATCTAGTGAGTTATTACATCTTTAGGTTCCTTAGTTGGTGACACCCTGAGAGTGATTAGGGATCCACTAGGTAGTCTAGAATTGTTTCCTTAGAAACCCATATCCATTATAGTTTCTAGAACCGGTAAAAGTTATGCTTTGCATGTAGGATTTCGACCTAGGTAGTATTCTTCCCATCTATGATTTCTTCCTTAGTTCTTCATCTTGATAGCTTGAGTCAACTTTGTTTGATGCATTAGTAGTTAATCTTTAGTGTAGTCAACCCCCCAATCATCAATCTTTAGTCAGACTCAGTGCGGTTTTGTTGAAGGTACTCCATTTATTACTTAGGAGTCTAGGTTAGGTTTAGTAGAGTTTTATATAGATCGGATGGGCTACATCACACCAGCCTAGGGGGGATTGTAAGGAGTAATCTAATAGGCTGACGACTATGATCTTAATTTCAAGACTAGAGGTGAAGAGAATTTGGTGATGTTAGTCTAGAAGACTTGGATTTTGATTCAGACACTGAGGTCTAGGAGAAGAGCCTGAAGATTTAACTTATGATGAATCCGAGACAGAAAGTGACCATGAGAAAGTGCCGACAAATAAATATCACCAAAGCTTACTTCGAAAGCAAAGCTGAGAATCCACCCCTCACCTCTTCTTCTCATCTTGATGGTGATTCTAACAATGAAGATTATGATCCCACTTCAGATCTTAAATAGAGGAAGAGATTCAAAGAAACTGAATAGTAGCCCCCGCAAAGAAATGAACCATTATCACCCCCACCTGTCACTCATCCACAAGATAAAGGGAAGGCCATAGCTGATGACTCTTCTTCACATTAGTATGTGCCCGTTGATGTCGACGCTCAACAACAAAGAGTATGTTTATTAGAGCAAGACTCCGCTACAAAGAGCATAAGGATTGAAAAACTCTCCAAGGAGTCTGGTGACAAAGGCAAGAAGTTTGAGAGCTTAAAGAAAATCATAAACATTCAAGACACTCAGATTGAGAGCTTGAAGGAAAATATAAGTTATGTGCTCAAGGAATTGGAGAAGTTAAAGAAAAGGAAAGAGAAAAGAAAGAAAAGAAAAGATGCTTGTGATGGTGACAGTGGAAATGGATATGATGGTAACGATGATGGAAATAATGGTGGTAGTAAAGGAGATGACCAGGATGAAGATAGTGGAGACAAGGGAGAAGGTGAAGACCTTTACAGGGCTGTGGGAGTTTTTGAAGCCAATAAAGAAGCTGGTGAATGTGAGAAACAAAAGGAGGACACATTGACCTTTGACATAGAGAAGGAAATAGTTGAAGGAATGGAGGATGCTCAAACGTTCTTTCCATCCCTGTTTCCTAACTATATTGATGATGAATCTGCGGAGACACCTGAAGAAGAATTGGATCCAGAGGTGGCTAAGTTATTAGAAAATATAGACAATGAATCTAATATATCATATAAATTCATATATTTCAATGATAAAGGAGAGGAAATTATCGGTATCAATAGTGATTCAATCACCGAAGGTAATTCTCATTCTCCAATGGAGTCTTCTACTGATCCTCACAGTGAATTCTCATCAAAGGCTAATCATATGGAATCATCGTCATCCACACCAGCAAGAAAGCCATTAAAGTGCCAGCTCAAGAGACGTTTTTTTCTAGACGGGACGATCGTTCCAACATTCTCAGCTAGATGTTTGATGGAGAAAAAAATTTATATTTGGTAAAACAGGAGAACGGAAGGATTGAGTACTACAAGAATCGTCACGATTTTGGATCCTTGCGAAGGTGGATCTGTACAGGTTGAATGAAGCTCTATTCTTCAACCCTGATAGAGTTAACAAAGCATGGAACTTCAATGCATTCTTAAACCGAGAATGCTTGACTGGTTTAAAAAATCTAAAGCCGCCAAAGCCTAAAATAAAGAGAGTCAAGTATATGATTAATCCTACAACGAAGAATTATTGTAGTCATGCTGCTCTTCCCGACAATACCTAGAAGAAGTTCGAGTATTGGATTTACAATCCATTTTCTCGGCATGTGACCATTCGTTGTGAAGATAAAGAATTTTTAATTGTTGATCCCATGGATCTGCTCAAGTTTGGTAAAGAAGATATGCTTAGGCTGAGTAGAATAAGGCTTGATGTTCCTGAGTTGAATGAGCGAGAAACAAAACCTTTTGTGAAAATTTTGGGTTAAGCCAACGCGAAGATGTAATATGGGTGACAGAGATCGTTCTATAAATATAGAGATATGAAGACATCTTTGCATGCACCAGCCTAGGGGAAGATTGTAAGGACTAAATCTAATTGGCTGACGATAATAATCTTAATTTCGAGATTAAAGGTGAATACTTTCTGGATCGATCTTGTAATAAACCTCAACCCGAGGGTTGATATTGTATATTTTCCAAATACTGGGGACAAATACTCATTTTAATAACCTAGGGAATTAAATACCCATTATGTTTACAAAATTATGGTTCACGACCATTTACATGTCGCCTGCATAAGCATGGTATATAGAGCCACAAGGTAGTTGGCATGTGCCTGGGGAGTTAATTGTTCCAATACCAAGCCTAGTCGACTTCAGTATCTAAGGGTTTTACCATCCGGCACCAATCCTCATGTATAACAAGGGAGTATCCATGTCTAGGAAATCATCATCCTAAACATATCCTCTTATTCTTACTCTTGCAGGGTTATCTCTATGCTTAGGAGATCATCATCCTTGGCACATAACCGAGACTATCTAGTAGGACTAGCCTCCCAGATAATCATTGATTACCAGAGAACATTTTGGAAAATAAAATGTCAGCCCGAAAGCTGGTAAACATGTCCATCAGGACTCAAATTCGTTTGGCAAATGCAATATCAAAACATTTAACCATAATGCGGGTACAATCTACCATTTAGCGCAACCATTTCATCCTAGTGCACAACCACAGTATACACTGGTAATTTCTGTAAGAGGATTGCCGACATTACTAGACTTACTAACCACGATGTCCCATAACCGAGACCCCGTCTTACGTCCAATTACAGACAATTACCAACCCTAATATGGGAATTTCACCCATAAAGCGTGTATACCTGTGGGCTGAATGTTTCCTGTAGACGCCGTTATGCAACAAACTTTTGAATACATGTATTGCGATTTCGTAACCACAAAACTTTCAAGGTTATGAAAATAAAGACAGATAAACATATTCACCTTAATAAAAGCTTGAGCTTATTTTAGGGTAGTCATGGATGCTTAGTGAAAGCCTTATCGCAAGTTCCTAGCTCGAGTAATGTTTAACATGAGAGTGCAGAAAATAAGAGATAGTCAGAGATTTTATTGGAATGAGGGCACGAGGATCAAGGAGGGTTGGATTCCAGCAATCTCGACACGACCCGTAGCGAACCGGGAGGGGCTATTTGTGTGTGAGAAAATGAAGTGTCGGGAGGGGCTATTTATAGTTGCCTGACACGACCCGTAGCTGACCGTTAGATTGGGTTGTAGCGGTCCGCTACCGCCCAGGGCTTGCGTCAGCATTAAGTGTCACGTTCTGATTGGACCGATCCTTTTTTTGTGGCTGGCAGGCATACCTTAAATGTTCACGGTGTGTCACCATACACGTGGCAACTTAAGAAATTGCGGCTAGCAAACCGTTACCGGATCGGTGGCGGTCTGCCACCCAACCAAATTCGACTGTGCCACACCAGGCTAGCAGACCTCCAGACTTGTGCACCTTTCGTGGACCGCTAAGGTTCTGGGTGATGGTCCGCCATCCGTGGTTTTTTAAACTTTCGAGAATCCCCATTTCTAGAGGACCTCCAACGGTCACAGTAGACCGTTATGGCTGCCACTAGTGGTCCGCCACCCAGCCAATTTTCCAATTTTTTTTCATTTTTCACCCCTTGAACTTTGAGCATTGGTAAAACCAACCCATGGGGTTCCAAGTTTGGCAAATGAGAACCTTGGAATTTGGCCTGGTGTTTCATCCTTCCCACCTTTATTCAAATCTTTTGCTCAAGATTTATTGGAACAGGTGCGGGTATTTCTTTTTCATTTCACTCTCCAGTTACCACATATATTCAGGTCCACGTCTGGAGTTCCATTTCACTTTTACCAACACCCACCTTTTCCTTTTTCATATTTTTAACCTGGCGATCCTCAATTTGCAAAGGTTGTTTAAAATTTCAATTTTTCTTTCACCTCCACGTCTTGAAGAGGCATTACCATGTATTTATCAGACAAACACTGTCGTAGGTTTGACACATGGAATACATCATGAACACCGTTCATTTCGTCTGGTAATTCGAGTTGATAGGCGACCAGTCCGATTATTTTTAGAATCTTAAATGGTCCAATGAATCTTGGACTGAGTTTTCCTTTCTTTCCGAATCGAACCACACCCTTCCAGGGTGAGACTTTTAACAATACTCGATCGCCCACACAAAATTGTAACGGCTTACGACGTTTGTCATCGTAACTTTTCTGTCTGTCTTTTGTCTTTTTCAGACGTTCACAAACTTGTAATTCCTTGTTAGTTGTTTCTTGAAGTATCTAAGGACCTGACAATTGATTTTCTCAAATTTCTGCCCAGCAGACTAGAGTTTTGCATTTTATGCCATACAAGGCTTCAAATAGGGCTGCTTGAATGGTTTTGTGGTAATTATTATTATATGAAAATTCCATTAGAGGTAAGTGGTCATCCCAACTTCCTCCGAGGTCTATTACACAAGCTCAAAGCATGTCTTCAAGAGTTTGTATCGTTCTTTCACCCTGACCATCTGTTTGAGGATGATAAGCAGTGCTTAGATTTACTCGCGTTCCGAGTACTTTCTAGAAGCTTTGCCAGAATCGAGACATAAAAAGATTGTCTCTATCTGACACAACGGATAATGGCACACCGTGCAAAGACATGATTTCGTTGACATACAATTGTGCCAACTTATCCATATTGAACGTTTGTTTCATTAGAAGAAAATGAGTAAACTTAGTTAGTCTATCGATGATAACCCATATAGTAACATTCCCTCAACTTGTTCAGGGAAGTTTTGTAATAAAATCCATGATTATCATTTCCCATTTCCATGCAGGAATCTCAAGTTGTTGCAATAGCTCAGCTGGCTTTTGATGTTCTACCTTAACTTGTGAACAGGTCAGACATTTTGCAACATATAAAGCAATCTACTTTTTCATCCCGATCCACCAGTAGTCGGGTTTCAAATTATTGTACATCTTATCGCTTCCTGGGTGCATAATATATTTGGAATTATGAGCCTTTTCGAGAATTCTCTCTCGAATATCTCTAATGATCGGCACCCATATTCATTTGTTCACTCTCAGAACATCATCAATTCCTTTGATCAACTGATCAATCATTCCTTTCTACCTTCTTTTTCAAGATTTTCCTCTTCTAAGGCTAGTTTATGTTCCTCTTTAATTTGTTCCATGAGATCGATCTTTAAATCGAGTCTCAAGGCACAAACTCTTTTTGGCTTTTCTCTCTGTTTTCGAGTCAATGCATCGGCTACAACATTAGCCTTACCTTCATGATAGCAGATTTCGCAGTCATAATCACATAGGATTTCTAACCACCTTCTCTGCCTCATGTTTAACTCTTTATGACTAAAGATATATTTCAAACTTTATGGTTAGTGAACAAAGTGAACTTGACTCCATAGAGATAGTGCCTCCATAATTTCAACACGAAAATTATGGCATGCGATTCTAAATCATTACTCGTATAGTTTTGTTCATGAGTTTTCAATTGCCTTGACGCGTAAACAATGACTTTGCATCAACACACCACCGAGACCAGTGCGTGAAGCATCGCAGTAAACTACAAAGTCCTCAGTTCCATCTGGCAGAGCCAGAATTGTAGCATTTGTTAGCTTCTGCTAAAGCGTCTCAAAAACTTCTTCCTGCTTTACTTATATTTCATATGTTGGGTATAAAAGTGAGACTGGTGCTTTCAATCGAAACTACTTGTTTCTATTGAACAATTTTTCAATCGAAACCAGCTACTTTCGATACCTGTTTTTCAGGCCTCTTTGGCGGTGGCTTGGAAAACAAGGCACATAAGCCTCATATAAATAGTATAATACCCATTAGGAGTGTGTGTGTGTGTCTGTAGAGGGAATCACCACCTCAGGGGAGCTCACCATGGGGTGAGAATAATTGTAGAGTGTGTGAGAAGCTTTTATTTTTATATCAATAAAAATTTCACGTGTTTATGCTCCAATTATCTATTCTATTTTCATTTTTATATATGTTTGTTCTTGTATATGATTCTCGCACCCGTCTCTACCCTTTTTCAGATTCGAGAGTGATACCGGATCAAGGGATTCCGCCTCTTGATTCGGACTGTTCGAAGAATGTCTCCGTAGATCTATGTTCTCAGGTCTGCTCAGGGCCTACAAGTGGTATCAGAGCCATGGTGGCTCTTTATTGCTTTCGAATCTGCCCTAAAATCAAAGAAAAACCCGCCATTGAGACGTTAAAAATGTAGAAAATGATGTGTAGCAGGTTCGTGACTGTTGTTCTACATTCTCACTATCAAAATCTAAAGAAGTAAGGCTTTCTGAAGCATTTTTCATACATGGATTGGGGGTATCGAAGTAGCTGGAGGCTGAAGATGTTCTGTCGAAACTAGTCAGAGGCTGAACATTTTGGTCGAAACTAGGTGGCAGCTGAACATGTTCTATCGAAACTACTGTTGAAGCCCTAAATCTGAGGTTGAAAATATCAAAACTAGATTGTCGAAACTAGGCTATCGAAACTAGAGGGTATCGAAACTACTAGTTTTGATTGAAGAATCTCTATCGAAACTACATGTTTCGATACTGTCTCCAACGAAACTAGCTTGTTTTGACTGTAGAAGAGCCTATCGAAACTAGAGGACAGGCAGAACAGCCCAAGTACTCTCCAGGATATTCAAAAAAAGAAAAAGAAAAAAAAGGGTATTTTGGAGAAAATTTCTCTGATGAATTTTTTACAGGATATTGCATTGAATGAGTGGAGTTTTGGCTGAAAACTCGGAGACAACTTTTTCGGGTTTTCAAAAATTTCGTTTCTTCGGTAATATACATGATGTTCTGCCTGAGCCAGCCGTAATTCCTTTATTTACAGTTCAAGTTTGAGCAATGGGTAGCAAAGTCAAGCATATTTGTGACGAACCGGATCATTGGTAGTTGATTACATGGTGATTCGATCCCTTATCTTTTGCCTAGAAATAGCAGGTTCTACACTTCAGGGGGAGAATCACCACGAAAGGTTTCGGATTATCAACAGAGTTATGAAGATGCAAGACTAAGTGAGTCTTCGCTTAAAATTGATCTTTTTTTAGGGGGAGAGAAGACACGAGTTGATCAAGCATTCGAGAATGTCAAGAATCTTTTGTAGAAAGATGGTTATTTACTGCTAAATATTTGGGATTTAAACCTTTATCATTGCCTACAAGATAGAAGGGTCTACACTTGAGGGGGAGAATCACAACGAAAGAAATTGGATCATCAATCAATCTACGATGACAAAAGACAGAGTCGGACAAGAATTGATAGCATCAGCCTAGGGGGAGATTGTTGGGTATAAAATCGAGACTGGTGCTTTCAATCGAAACTACAGTATCGAAACTACTCGTTGCGATTGAACAATTGATCAATCGAAACTAACTACTTTCAATACCTGTTTTTCAGGCCTCTTTGGCGGTGGATTGGAAAACAAGGCACATGAGCCTCCTATAAATAGTAGAATACCCATTTTGAGTGTGTGTGTCTATAGAGGGAATCACCACCCCAGGGGGAGCTCACCCTGGGTGAGAATAATTGTAGAGTGTGTGAGGAGCTTTTATTTTTATATCAATCAAAGATTCATGCATTTATGCTCCAATTATCTGTTCTATTTTCATTTTTATATATGTTTGTTCTTGTATGTGATTCCCGCACCCGTCTGTACCCTTTTTCTGATTTGAGAGTGATACCGGATCAAGGGATTCCGCCTCTTGATTCGGACTGTTTGAAGAATGTCTCCGCAGATCTGTGTTCTCAGGTCTTGGATACATCTTCGATAATATCCTACCAGACCTAGGAAACTTGAACTTCGATCTGCGACTTTTGAACTTCCCATTTGGTAATTGCATCAAACTTAGAAGGATCAACTTGAATTCCATTGGCATTTATCATATGCCCAAGAAATTGAACTTCAGATAGCTAAAATTCGCATTTCAAGAATTTGGCATACAATTTCTCGCCTTTAAGTAATTCAAGAATTATTTTAAGATGATCTACATGTTCTTCCTTATTTTTGAAATAAAAAAATATATCGTCTATGAAAACGATTCATCATATCCACAAATGTTGTCGGAGCATTAGTTAGTCAAAACGGCATTACTTTGAACTCGAAGATATTCGAAGATATAGACGACGAATCTAATCTGTCGGATAAATTAATACATGTCAATGATAAAGGAGAGTAAATTATCGGTATCAACAGTGATTCAATCACCGAAGGTAATTCTCCTCCTCTAATGGAGTCTTCTACTGATCTTCATAGTGAATTCTCATCAAAGGATGATCATGTGGAACCTTTGTCATCTACACCAGCAAGAAAGCCAATGTCTCGTGAAGAGATGAAGACATGGTTTAAACCACCGGGCCCTCCTAAGGAATACCATTATAGTGCCAGCTCAAGAGACGTTTTTGCTAAATGGGAAGATCGTTCCAACATTCTCAGCTGGATGTTTAACGGAGAAAAGGATTCATATTTGGTAAAACGGAAGAACGGAAGGACTGAGTACTACAAGAATCGTCACGATTTTGGATTCTTTTGAAGGTGGATATGTACAGGTTGAATGAAGTTCTATTCTTCTATCTTGATAGAGTTAACAAAGCATGGAACTTCAATGCATTCTTAAACCGATAATGTTTGACTGGTTTAAAAAAATCTAAAACCACCAATGCCTAAAATAAAGAGAGACAAGTATATGATTAATCCTGCAACGAAGAATTATTGTACAAATCTTGTCTATCAACCACTAAAAACAATGAAGGTCGTGCCAATACATGCTGCTCTTCCAGACAATACCTTGTAGAAGTCCAAGTATTGGATTTACAATCCATTTTCTAGGCATGTGACCATTTGTTGTGAAGATGAAGAATTTTTAATTGCTGATCCCATGGATCTACTCAAGTTTGGTAAAGAAGACATGCTTAAGCTGAGCAGAAGAAGGCTAGATGTTCACGAGCTGAACGAGCCAGAAACAAAACCTTATGTGAAAGTTTTGGGTGAAGCCATCGCGAAGAAGTTATATGGGAGGCGGAGATCATTCTGAAAATATAGATATATGAAGGCATCTTTGCATGCACCAGCCCAGGGGGAGATTGTAAGGACTAAATCTAATATGCTGACGCATCAAAGAATCTCCGATCTATTCAGAGCGAAGATTTAATCAAACTTGCTTTTTGCGTGAACTCGGGTTGTGCCAATACTTTGAACGAGTAGTACAAGTTCTCGGCCGAGAACTTAACGTAAACTCTAAGTATGCGCAGGACCCAAGCCCATCTAGATTAGCGAGAACTTTGTATTAGCTATATATAGTTTGCTTAATTTCGTCTAATAGGGTTAGACGAGATGTACGAGTTTACTAGCGTATTAACCTTTGTAATCAGTGACTATTCAATACAAAGAAAGTATTTGAAAGTGATTACTCTCGTCCCCTTTGATATTCTTACTGTTTGTGTTGTTTTGAATTCTGCCCGATTCAACACGTTGCTGAATCTGTGTTATAAAAGATCCTAAGTGAAGACCCGGACCTTACACACACAATTTTTTTTTTATTTCTTTTTTTGTGTGTTCTGTTAAAAATGTATTACATAACTAATAAATTTTTATTTGATAGGGTGGTTTTTTGATAGAGTTTTGAAAGTTTGTACAACTCAAGTGGGTTTTCATTATATTCTTCGCATATATATATATATATATATACGGGGTGGTTATAATAAAAACCCACTTGAGTTGAATAAACCTTACAAACCCTGTTTACATATGTAAAAAAACAATAATAATAATTTATTTTTGGGATAGATTCTACATTCAATTTTATCACTTTTGGTGAAAAATTATAAAAAACGGTCGAGCGATTTTTAAATTTTTTTTTTTAAATCTGACGTTTGTTACATATGTAAGTTCTAAGGTCTGACTTTTTTTACATATGTAAATGCTGACGTATTGCGTACGTAAGCCTAAAAAACCCTGATTTTTGCTACTTTTTGCATATTTTTTATTTTTCTTTTTTTATTCGACGTTTTTTTATTTATTTTTTTTTGCGACTAGGGCTTTTTTTATATAAATAATCAATCCCAAAATTTTTAAAAAAATTTTGCAAATATTTTTTTTTTAAAGGGTTTGCAAAGTTTCTTTAACTCAAGTGGGTTTTTATTCTACACTTCCACTATATATATATATATATATATATATATATATATATATATATATATATATATATATATATATATATATATATATATATCGAACGTGTTACCGATGGAAATCCATCAAAATATCCATCGGTAAAAGCAACCACCGATAAATACCTTAAAGTTGTCAGAGACGAAAAGTCTGTCGGAGATCACTTTCTAGACAAATGAGCTGGAATGTTTTTAAAAGAGGCTCTCGGTAGGAAATTATTGGTCTGAGACCACCGTCTGATTAAGGACGGGCTAGTTATTTATCGGTAATTACCGACGGAAGGCCGAGGTATGTAATCCAAAAAATATCCAAAAATATGGAGTTTGATGAATTCCATCGGTAAATATCTGTCGTTAATAATACAATTTTTCAGTAGTGATTGAAATGTCATCATCGGTGGTAACCGTCAAATGAAGCAATTAGCTTAGTTTTAAAACATAAGTTCTCTAAATGATATTTCCCAACATATTCGAGCATAGAAATCATTGATGAACATAAAAATCATTGATAAATTGGAAGAGTAAATTCACATGTGAATAAAACACTACAAAACCATAAAAAATTGTTGGTAATTTTAGTATCACCTAAGACATTTTACGTTAGTTGGATTTTCTTAAAACTAATTGAGAAGTTAGAATATACATTGTTACGAGTTAGGAGGGTGCGGAGTACGCACTCGATCAAAACTAAGCTAACTTATGTACTTAGGAACCTCTAAAGTTGTTAGGGGCAAAACCCATAAACTATGGAGGTTCTAAGGGGGCACCGCCCCCTTGGCGGAGTCCTGGAAAGTGCCCTAGTGCGGGGTTGGTGGCTGGCTCAGATGGGGTCGAAGGGGCAACACTCGTGGTGTGGATCAATCACTAGTGAATGGTGAAAAATTGTATAAATTTGATGATGAAAATACTAATAAATAAGTAGTAAGTTGCTACTAATCATTAGTAGCAACTATATTCTTCAGTAGTAAATCTATACTTTGATAGCAGGTGAAGCATCAACAGCCGCTTTGCACTTCAGTAGCAAGATGGTACATTGGTAGTAACTTTATCACTACTAATAGTCGGTAGCAACCGAAATACTTCTAATCCGTACTTTCTAGGGATGTGGTTACGAGTAGTTACAACCATCAACTGTCACCCATTTTCATAAAACGTTGCGGCATATTCGTGGTTCGTTTTTGTCCCTTATATAAAGGAATCATCTAGTCTTGTTCAACCTCAAATGCATAACAAATTATGTTACAATTTCACAATAGAAACTCATACTCGTTCTTGATAAATTTCTCTATCTTATCCGATTGATAATTTCATAAGTATCAGTGAAATTCTTCAATCTAATAGCGTCGAACACGATTAAGAGGAAATCTAAGTTATCACGAATTCAAAGCCTATAAAGATTAAAGTATTATGTGGAAAATGAAAAACCGGGAATTTGTTAGAGACATGACCACTAAGTTCAACAAATTGAAAAAGTTTGAGGGGTAGGATTTCAAAGAATGACAAAAAAAGATGGATTTTAGAGGACCGCACAACTACAAAATGTA
Source organism: Smallanthus sonchifolius (assembly GCA_023525975.1). Taxonomy (NCBI): domain Eukaryota; kingdom Viridiplantae; phylum Streptophyta; class Magnoliopsida; order Asterales; family Asteraceae; genus Smallanthus; species Smallanthus sonchifolius. The sequence goes on along the minus strand of CM042026.1, from coordinate 82,731,024 downwards.
ACTTATTAAAATACTCAATAACTATTAAAAACTTTTTTTATTAGATCTTTAGAGTTTAGATTAAAACCAATTGATGGTTAATATGATCTCTTTTTTTTCTATGGTTCTTCAAACCCAGCAACAGCCATATGTCTAAAATTTTGCAAACGATGAAAATTACTCGTAATTTCAAACCGGACTTAGCATTCATGGACCCGCAATTTGAGAAACACGTTTAAAAGACGAGCTGCATGAAACACGAGAGCGGGTTTTACAGGAATTAAAACTAGTTATGTACCAACTAAATACACATGTTCATATCTAAAAGTCTTGATGTTGATTACTTGATTGACAAACATAGATAAATAAATACACACCATACGTATATATAGGGAAGATTATGCAAATGGATAAGATGAATGCAAGAGACGGAGGGTTAGTATTGTCCTTTTACGTTTTTTATTATTTGATCACACTTCTTTTTCCCTCACGTCAATCATACATTTTCAGTGTTTCTTTTATTTCTTAGGACACGTGTAATTCTCTCGGGAGAGGGCGTCAAGAGTGTTAGAATACCGCGCCGCCCCTCTGTAAGTGGGTGTGGGGTGTGGGGTGCTTCTGTGAGAGGAGTCATGGCGTGATAGTGGGTTCGTTTGTATGTGTTAAGGTAGCACAATAATAAGAGGATGTGGGACGTTACCCCACTACATATAGCCTTATTATCTCTCACCTATAATAAATTGAAGTCTACTACAACAATCCTTTCGTTAACTTTCCCACCATTGGTTTAATATATGCAACTAGGGGACGGTTCAAATAATAATTGGTTTTTTACTAAAAAAATCCTAAGAAGTGGGTCAAACGAACTCCGATTGTGCTCATTCCAGCGGCGTTGGAACCGTCTCATTGAACCCTAACCGGACCCAAAAACCTAACCCCACCCACACCGACCACCAAAAACCTAAACCCCCCACCCCACCCTTAAAAAAAACCTAAACTATAAAATCTAAACCCTAAGGCTAAACCATAAGGTTAAAACCCTCAAATTCAAACGTAAAATTTAAACCTTAAAATCTAAACCCTAAAAGCTAATATGGTAGAGTTCGACAAGACGGTTCCAACGCCGCCGAAATTAGCTCAATCGGAGTTCGTTTGATATCGTTTCTTAAGGTTTTTGTCATTTCTTATATTGTTAGCGAAAAACTGCTTGTTATTTGAACCTCCCCCTATGCAAGTAATATATATCTCATTTAAATTAACATTACTTATAATACTACCTGACAATAATTTGAAGAGTAAATTTCGGTTTTAGTCATTGTGGTTTGCTCAAATAACATTTTGAGTCTAATAGTTTTAATTTCACTTTTTAGTTATTGTGATTTCATTTTCGTTTCAATTAAAGTCAGACCTCTAACATCTTTGAAATAATTATGTTAACTTTATATTAAAAGACTAAAATGTCCTTGTTAATAAATAAAAACAAAAATAAAATTAAAAGACCTCTAAACTTCTCATCTTCCGAATATATATAACATGTGTTAAAACCTCTAACAAGTATTGATCATCTTCCGGCCACTAAACTTCGCCAGCCACCCAACTACCGCCGGCAACAGATCTGAAGGTGGAGAAAGCGATTGAAGCCAAATCGTGGCCACAAAGGTGACCACCTCCACCTCCGATAGCAAAGGAGTTTGGTGGGAGCATCACCGGGGCATTTAGCCCAAGGACAGAAATCGGAGGAGGCTGAACTTAATCGAAGACCGAGGGTGAAATAGGGTTGTACTTAATCAGTGGTTTTGGCCTAAGTACAACCCTATTTCACCCTCGGTCTTCGATTAACTCCATGAAATCCCTTAATTTGGACACTTCCAAATCGGGAGGGGGTAGTGGCGGTGGCTAACCCAGGCCATTGGTCATGAAGAGGGTAGTGGCGGTGGGGTTCAGGCGTGTTTCAGGTGATGGATATGGTGGTGGGTTTAATTGAAACGAAAATGAAACTACAAGGACTCAAAAAGTGAAATTGAAACTATTGGATTTAAAGCGTTATTTTAAACAAACCACATGGACTAAAACTGAAATTTACTCTAATTTAAATCTAGATGGCATCATTGATCAATAACATTATTTCACATTTTAAATAAGAACTAAAATTTATTCGTTTTTAATAGTATAATCTATCAAGGGAAAATTACCAAAATAAAAATTTGACCAACTCATTTTATCAAAATAGACATTGACTTTTAGCCTTCAATTTCATAGACATTGTCTCACAACTGGCGGCTAAAGCCGGCTAATTAGCTGCCATAGATTTCAGTGCATTTTAAAGCGTTGGTTCAATGAATAAGCGATGTGTGGCAGTCCCATGTAGGCTAATTAGCCGTCTGATACCAACGGCTTAGCCGACGCTTTTTTCCATTTTAGCCATCATAGGTAAGAGCAAACCTCGTAATCAGTAAAACATTGAAATACGTGCATGGAACGGTTAAAATGGAAATACGTTTGCTGCATGATAATTTTTCATAGGCTTAATACATTCAGAAGAACAGACAAAGTCAGAGTTTTCAGAATTTACCTCACTATCAACATCAAAAGCACCAGAAGCATTCTCAGTAACTTTCTCCTTTCCTTTCACCATCAAGGAAATCTTTTCTTCGCAAACATTCTTCTCATAAACAATCTTCCCATATCCACTTTCACTAACTTCCAATCTTCTCTAACCTCAACCATTAAACCTTCATTCTATTGTTCTACAACATCTCCAAGTTCATCCTCCCATTCACAAGTTCCCAGTTTTTTTGACACCAAAGCACTAGGAGCTTTCTTAGAATTACTATCCTCATCAATGAGCTCAATCAACTTTACTCTGTTTTTTCTTTTTTTTTCTCTTTAGAACATTCTCTAGCATAGTGTCCTAATTACTGATAATTATAGCACCCTAATTTTGCTTTATCAAACCAACCTTTCTACCAAACTGCAACATGTCTTTACCAGTCTTTTAAAGATACTTTCTCACACGAACGACAACCATGGCCATCTGCCATTGCAAGTCCATATATTTTAGATCATCGGGATTAATCTGGGTCATATCTTCTGCATCAAGAATAGCTGTTGAAACTTCCCTGTCACAAATGCATCATAACTACTCATAAAAGCTCCAAACAGAGCGATCTGATCTTCAGGGATCTGTCGTGCAACATTCTTTACTTGTGTACCTTTGCCCTTGTCCTGCCCACAACCTCCTTGTCCTGTCCACAACCTCCAGAACCACAACATCCTTTAACATCATTAGACTTCGAACCACTTTCATTCCCAGACCACCACTACTAGAGAATAAGGCTGCATTCACTGAGCTTGTTGAATTAGGTTTTCCAGGATTATTCATCTCTCTTTTCTTCCCTTCTAACTCGTAAGACTTAAGTATGCGAATGATGTCATCAAGAGATTTGTTTTTAAGTTAGGAGTTGTGTTTGTAATCAGCATGCACGGTATGCTCCAAGAATCTGATAATGAATCCAGCAACTTTTTACAAACTTCGTATTCTTTGATCTCAATCCCCATTTTTCTCAGCCTGTTTATCAAGGTAGTTTAACGAGTCACTTGTTCACTTAATGTCTCTCCCTTGATATAATTGAACATGTTATATTGCTTTAACAAAAGATCTGTTATGCTCCCCTAAAGAGATGCATTTCCTTCAAACCTTAAGCACAATGCATTCCACAAAGTCTGTGTTGTCTCATGTTATTCAAATTTCAGGCAAAGTTCTGTTTGGAGCGCAAGAATAATGGATCCAAGAGCTTTGTTATCTCTTTCAGTTAACTTCTTATCATCTTCTGAGTACTGATCCGGGTCTGCAATAAGTACCATTCCACCTGCATTAGCCATCATTGATGTATGAGGTCCTTTAACAATCGAATCCCAAAGAGTGTGTTCATCCTTTAGCCAAAGCTTTCATATGAATCTTCCAGTTAGAAAATTCAGCAAAAGATTTCAACATTGGTGGTGCCTTTCCCAAAGTCCTTTCAACTTCGTAAACCTTCCCAACCATCTCAGTCAAACAATCAAACAGCTTCCAAAAATCAAGAAAAATCACAACTCTGGAGTTTTCGAATGAAAACTATTTCGGACAGGCTTTTCGGTCAAAATATTTTTCGATCGAAAAGTTTTTCGGATGAAAACGATTTTTGACAAGAAGATTTCTGACATCAACTTTTCGGACAATCCAACGAGCAAGCTTTTTCAGTCGAAAACTACTGACAGAAAATGATTTCGGTCGAAATCTAGATTTCGGCTCCTTCAACAAGAAATTTTGGATGATGCTTCCCAAGAACGCTGAATCAGACCTGCAAATCCCGAAAATGAAATCAAGCCCCGAAAAGTATCCCAAACTCCATATCCACTCAAAACTAGGCTGAAAAGTAAAAAATGGCGAAGAAAAACACTCCAATTTGATCTCTGATTGCTTGAAAATAGCTTCAAAAACCACGAGCTTAACCAACAGCTCTGATACCAATTGTGAGATCTCGGATCTGCTCGAAATCAAGTTATAACCATTATCCGATTCAAATGCCAATTATCATGAGAATCACCATCAAGACAAGACCATATAAACACAAAACGTTTCTTTCTATTGAGATAATACTAATTTACAATGAGATAATACAGCTAAAACAAGAATCAACAACAAGCTTTACAAGAATAAATGGCACCAAAAACTAACTACATTTCAAACAAGACTTCTATATATAGAACTAAGATTTGGACATAAAACATTTTCAATCGAAACAGTTTTCAAACGAAAACTTAGAACTTTAACATTTTCAAACTAAATGATTTGGTTTCGATGGACTATAGGTTTCAACGTGATACTTTAGGTAATTTGAATATTGTTTTTCATTGGCTTTATTGTGTGATCATGTAACACTCAGGAACCAGGCACGACCATGTCAGGTGATGGCATGGCCATGCGAGTTTTGAATAGCTTCAAATTTTAGAATATGGAAAAATTTGCTAAGTTTTTGGATTTCGCACCTCCATGCGGGATTGGCGCACAACGGTGCAGAGCTGCAGATAGAAAAATTTAGTGTGTTGTTTGACGGGTTTAATCATTCTCCTTCCACCTATTATGACTTCTAACACCTGTAAACCCACCTTAGATCGAACCAAGATCAGTTCTAACCCCAAAGACTCCTCATTTGCAACAAAATTACCCTCTCTATATCCCATTCAACTCTCTCCTTTACCTCGCTCTAGAAATCAACAAAAATCTTTCAAGTTTATGTATTGCATGGCCATTGTATCTATTTATGAACCATCAAAAAGCCATTCTAGAAATAAGGAAGGTCCATAATTTCGTCAAAATTGTTTGGTAAATGATATGGGCTTAAACTTTTGAGTTTTGAGGTGTTTATAGGGTTTTAGTGGACATATTATGATAATAAGGTAATCGCTTTGTGCATTGGAGATGTAGGAGGCCTTGGCTTAAATCTTTTGAACATCCAAATCTGTAGAGGGTAGGTGCTATTATTATACTACGGTTGCATAATGTAGACGGATGGGAAATAGCTACTTCGGTAGACGGTATTATTCCAGCTACTCCGGTAGACGGTATGTTTATGGCTACTTCATGTAGACGGTACGATTGTGACTAATTCGGTAGACGGTATGTTTATAGCTACTTCATGTAGAAGGTAGGTGCTATTATGGCTACTTCGGTAGATGGTACTACATATGGCTACTTATGCAGACGTTATAATTTACAACTACTTTGTGTAGACGGTAGGTGCTATTACGATGTTACGGCTGCATAATGTAGTAGGTATGAACTACAGTTGTCTATGTGATACGGGTACGTAATGAGAAGCTTACCCATGCGTGTTAAGTTAATTGATGTGATATATGTTTATCAGTTATGACTCAATATGATGAATGCTTATGAGATGTGACTCTATATCATGTACAACTAGGAGCTATGACTTAATATGATGAATGTTTAAGAGCTACAATTTAGTATGAAGATATGTTGTATGAATGATGTAAGTTCCTGATTACTTAAACTAGAACTCACCAGCGTTACCTGACTTTTACTATTCACTTCAGGTTAAGGATAGACAAATAAGGAAGGCTTATGGATAAACTAGACCATGACTCAGATGGCTACCCGACCTAGGACTGACATCCCGTTTCTATGTTTACTTACAGACAATGATTATTGAATGTTCTAATGTCTTATGATTATTGAACAATGTTCTCGCTGCCAATGATATGAGATTCAGTTATTGAACTATGTTGTGAATGAGTAAATCCAATGCATGAGGTCTCCCGGGATTCGGGACCTTACAAGGACTTTGGACTTCCAGAGCATTACTTATATTTTGTGAACATCATCCTTTTGTGTTAGACTTTACATTTCAGGATTCTGTGTCGCCATAAGGGGTTGTCGCACAACAATGCGGAGCTGCAAATCAGCAACAATTAGTGTGTCGTTTGAAGTGTTTAATCATTCTCCTTCCACCTATTATGACTTCTAACACATGTAAACACATCTTAGATCGACATAAGATCGGTTCTAACCCCATAGACCCCTCATTTGCAATAAAATTACCCTCTATCTAACCCTTTCATCTATCTTCTTAACCTCTCTCTAGAAATCAACTAAAATCCTTCAAGTTTATGTATGGCCATTTGATCTATTTATGAACCATCAAATAGCCATTCCAAAAGTAAGGAAGATCCATGATTTCATCAAAATCGTTCTAACCCCATAGACCCCTCATTTGCAATAAAATTACTCTCTCTAACCCTTTCAGCTCCCTTATTAACCTCTCTCTAGAAATAAACTAAAATCCTTTAAGTTTATATATTGCATTGCCATTTGATCTATTTATGAACCATCAAATAGCCATTCAAGAAGTAAGGAAGGTCTATAATTTCATCAAAATCGTTTGATAAGTCATTTGTGTCACACCCATAACACAGGACAGTTATCTAACCAGAGTAGTACCTCCAACAGATATGTTCCCACGAAAGACCGACGGGTCTAGGAGAGATTTATACACCGCTCTTTCCTTAGACAGAACATTCCGTTTGTCAGATAATCACATACCGGCCAGAAGGTTGCCTTCTAGTTACTGTGACATTGATACCAAAAACACACAGCGGAAGACTTAAAATCATCACTATTTCATTTCATAGATAATAATGTTTTACAATAAGGGCTAACTGGTAAATACAGCATATTGTTCCTAACAGGAACACATATAACTCTTGGCTTATAGTTCACAAAGAAGATGCCGTCTGCTCAGGCCTTACGGTTACCCAAGAACCTGCCCTCAGTCATCCCTATCTCAAAACATCTGTACCTCTTCTGGAATGCCAACTACAAGCTGGTGAGTTCATAAACAAATCATGTTTTCACAATCATATTCATCATACGAAACGACCAGCCATCCCAATACCCACCTAGTGGCCACACAAGGACCCTGAGCTTTTATTATATATATAAATATATATATATATATATATATATATATATATATATATATACTGAGACATTCCGGCTACTGGCCACACAAGGACCAGTCTAAAAACAAGAGGGTCAGTCTTGTCCCTCAGTCCCATCCCATTCCCGACTGTAATAAGAGCTATTCACATGTATATATACATGGAATTCATATATGGATCCGACTCGTTGCGATGAAAATCATTTCAAAACATTTTACATTGAGCACAGTTTAGAGGAACTCACCTTAAACAAAACCTCCTTCAGATTAATACTATAATCAACACATCGATAGAACCCTAAATCATATTCGACATTATCGTAATTAATATTCCTATCATAGGTTTGTACAAAGGAACCTCAGGGTATTCGGAAACCTTACCTCGGCACTATCTACGGCAGTTTGCGGACGAATTGCGGGAAACCAGACTTTCGAGAGCCTTTCGGAGCTCGGGATTTCGTGCCACCAGAGCTTAGTGAGTGTTTTTGAAGTGAGAACGTGTAGGAAATGGTCTAGCCTTCGAAATCTATTTATAGAGCAATCTGGCACCCGTAGCGGACCGCTATACAGGGTGGTGGTGGTCAGCCACAGCCCCAAGTAGCGGACCATTATGTCTTTCTTTGCGGACCGCTAAGGACACCTAGTGCCTGGCAGACCGTTATGGCATGGGTGACTGATATGACGTAAATTATACATGTTTTGCACGCATAATTATCCCCGAATTTATCACAATTAGAGATAATATGATAATAATTAGCACTTAATTCATCCTTTTGTGTTCTGATAGGATAATTGACTTGGATATGCAAAAACATGAAGAAAACACTCAAAAACAAGGTGAAATCAGCATTCGGAAGCCAATTGAATGGAACCGGATGTAGAAGGTCAACTCTGGAAGTCAAAAAGTCAACAGGTAGGATTTTAGGGCATATGCACGTCATGCATTGCCATGCACGGCCGTGCAAATCCAAAAATTCCTCCCTATCCTCCTTGAAGCTGCTAGATTTCACACGTGAAAGAAAAGGGTACTTTGCACGCCCGTGCATTGTCAAGATCTTAGTGTATAAATAGCAAGCTCATTCAAGTGTTTTAGGTGTCCAAGATCAAGAGTAGGGAAGGCCTTAGTGCTCTGCTAAGAGCCGGAACTCCCTCGGCAGCTTTTCTTTGTTTATTTTATTTTTAAAGTCTTATAATATGAAACGATTCTTCTCATTCGAGTAAAAAAAGAGGCATTCTATACTCGCTCTCCCTTGGTGTTGGAATACTTCCACACATTATCTAAGGGTTAGTGGAGTTACTTGTATCGTCATTCATGACTACTCCTCTTGTGTTGCTCGAGTTGGTTGAACTTTAATTAATTAATGAAGTATTTTTAGTATGTTATGTTTTTAAAGTCTTACTATGAGTTATCTTAAAAAGACAAGAATAAGTGATCTTTAAAGAAATCTAATAATCTTAAATCTTGTGAGTTACTTAAGCAAGACTTGTTGTTTGGGAAGCTTATTCGAGTTTGTACGGTCTATATACAAATCTTGGGGCTAGCAACGGCCGGGTAGTATATATTTATTATTATGGGTTGATTAGAGATTTGGGTATTTAGCAAGTCGTTTGAGCCCTAACCAGACCGTGCGGTTTGTGTCGGTATTTCTTACTTCTCTCGTGTCGGCTTGCAGAGGACTTCTAGCGAGAGCCATGGAGTTTGATCTTGAGAATGAAAGTCTTATTTATTTAAAATAATATTATAAGTGAAGACAACTATTTAAGAACATAATTTGTTAGGTCCGAGCCTTCATAAAGTAGCTCTGGAGGGAGTTGCGCATTCCGACTTTCCAAAGAAGTTACAAGACATGACGTACGTCAGTCATCGGATAATCTTAGTCCGAATAATGAATCACGAGATAACCGTCGGACTTGAGACCCCGTTCAGGGTCCGAAGATTCATTAAGGAAGAGTTGACCGACCGTATCCACTGTTCCCTTACGAAATGCTAACCCCCTTATCGAAAGGGTTAGTACAAGTAACTATGATCAACCTTACTTTAAATATTTCATTAATGAACAAGTGATAACAACCGGAGTAACACCTTAAACAGGATAATACTTCTAATTACATTTCTTCTCTTTTTTTTCCTTTTAAAACAAAACCCATTTTCCAACTTATTATCCTAGTCAGACAATAGCGAGGGTTGAGTACGGGATCCGTGTCCATGGTTCGATACTTGATTCATACCCAGACTATACTACGCTGCGATAGGTACACTTGCCTATTGTGTGTGTATGTAGTTGAAGTAATTATCATTTTAATTTATAAATTTAAAACATGATTTTGTGTACCTCTAAATAGAATATATTTAATACTACTAAAAACACGCTATCAAGTTTTTGGCGTTGTTGCTGGGGATATATATATATATATTTATATTTTTATCTACATATAAAACACACATCAAGTTTTTTGCGCCGTTGCCGGGGACACGGTAAATCTGTGAAAGATCTAAACCGTTGGACTGACTATTTCTATTTTCTCTTTGTTTTCTTTCTTCTTTATTTTTCTCTTTTATTTTTATTTTCAACTTTATTTTCCCTTTTTATTTTTATTTTTCTCACTTTTATACTCTTTTACTTTGGTGCTCGTGTTCGTTTTATTTGTTCTTTGTTGTAGCTTTCATGGAGCGCGCCTACGAGAGTTATTATGGAGGATACTATGACGATTATAAGTACCACCACTTGCCCTAGACAGACTTATATGGGCCGAGTATGGTCTAAGACTCGTTGAATAAATGTGACGATTCCGGAAGGTAACCCGATGATAATTAAATTGAGAAGTTGGTGCATACGGTAGAATACATAGATCTCAGGTTTGTCTTACAAATTTAGGTTTCTCGTACTTCTTCCATCAGGTATGCCTTCTCGATATTAGGACTTTGTAGTTTTTATTTTTCGTTTTATTTTCCGTCTTATGTTTTTCTTTGAGTGCTTGATAGCTTTTATTGGTGAAGGATGACTCTTAAGCTTCTATGGGTACCGACCACACGCATGGTGAAAACGTCTCATCAGGGGAGTATTAGTTTCACCACACTCTTATTATGCATGACACATATCATATTGCATACATCCATATTATCAGAAACTAAGTGTGGGGTGGAACCCCATTGATAGATTGGCTGCCTAACTTTATCCCGAGTCTTACAAATGCATGAGTCTTAATCACCCGATCTATGAGATCAAATATACATATATATATATATATATATATATATATATATATATATATATATAAGCATTAAAACATTTTCAAAAATTATTTTTGCATGCATAATAACTTTTGATTAAGCATATTAATCTTCAATGTTTGACAGCTTCATAAATAATCTAAAAGCAAGAGTCTTAAAAACCATTTGGCATAAACGGGCTTATTAAAACAGCAATTTGAAATACTGTTGAAGTGAATCAAGGAAACAAATAGGGAAGATTAGAAATCACAACAAAAAGAAAGAAATAAGTTTATGCACAATTTTACTTTTATACCCCCTATCATTCATTTCATGTGAGAATTTGAGCCTATCCGAGCATTATTACATAACATATCAAGTTTTTGACGCCGTTGATTATTACATATTTCACATGCTCATTTCGTTAGATAGAGTGTTTGATAATTATTGCTTTGCATGTTAGAATTCGTGTAAAATATACATATCAAGATCATAGACTAAAAGAATGCATAAAAATGATTGAGGCATTAGGATTAACCCATTCTCTGTAGCCTTTTCTTTTTCTTTTACCTACCCTAAACAATATCCTCTAGTTAGCCCCTTTGAGCCTAAACCTTTTTCATTTTAAAACCCACATTTTACACCCACTTAGCCAAATTTGGCCTTTTTATTTCTAACCCTTTTCCGTTAAAAAAACTGGTACTGGTCATATTGGCATTGACTTATAAACATCTATCCGTTTCAACTACGTTATTATGAAGACAAGTGTTTATGAACGAATGAAGAAAAGTAGGGCAAAAAGCTACGACAAATGCCTAAGTTTTGAAATTGGTGTTAAAAATAAAAAAAGAAGATATATATGAAGAAAGAAAAGAGAAGGGCAAAAAGATATAACAACCGACCAAAATAATGGAATGATCTCATGAAGAAAATTGAAGAAAGAATCAAACTTACTCTTAATTTGAGTATACAAAACTGATCAAGATTGTTGCTATTAGGATAAAAGCCGAACGATCCACAAGAAAAGATAGTAATGTGTATTTCAAAAACAAGGAGGAAGTGACGTTCTTAAAGAAGGAGATTCGGTCTTGACGATCTAACCTTTAAATAGTCCTTAGATTAGCTATAACATCCTAATCTAAGTTTACAAAGAGTCCTTTTGTTCATAGCTCAATTAGCCAAGACCCGTATTTTTAACATTTAGCCACTCTTCCCAAAAACTTCCTACCCAAACCCTAAGCCAATCGTTACAACCTTTTAAAAAGCCCTCTTGATTTATGCACACATTTTATGTCAATTGATGGAGATTTGATTTTTATACAAGCCTATGATTATGCGAGCATTAATTATTGAGTGTTGTACTTGACATACCTTATCCATATATTAAACCCGAGTGTTGAGTGAATATTTGTAAGACTGTAATTTTGTGCATAATCATAGTTCCATTAAGTATGTTAGGCTTACTATCCTATTATGGAGAAACACTCAAAAGGTAAACATCTCATAATTGCTTTTGATAAAAGACGTTTAACCATTTGGGACAAAAGCTTTGAATTAACATTTTATCAACACTTTACATATATGGGTATAATCATGCATGAGTTTGCTTAAGGACAAGAAAAGTTTAAGTGTAGGGTATTATCATATGACATAAATTATACATGTTTTGCACGCATAATTATCCCCGAATTTATCACAATTAGAGATAATATGATAATAATTAGCACTTAATTCATCCATTTATGTTCCGATAGGATAATTGACTTGGATATGCAAAAACATGAAGAAAACACTCAAAAACAAGGTGAAATAAGCATTCGGAAGCCAACTGAACGAAACCGCACTCAGAAGGTCAACTCTCGAAGTCAAAAAGTCAACAGGAAGGATTTTAGGGAAATGCACAGTCATGCATTGCAATGCACGGCCGTGCAAATCCAAAAATTCTTCCATGTCCTCCTTAAATCTGCCAGATTCCGTACGTGAAAGAAAATGGTACTTTGCACGCTCATGCAATCCAATGCACGGTCGTGCATTGCCAAAATCTTATCCTATAAATAGCAAGCTCATTCTAGTGTTTTAGGTGTCCAAGATCAAGAGTAGGGAAGGCCTTAGTGCTCTGCTAAGAGTCGAAACTCTCTCGGTAGCTTTTCTTTGTTTATTTTCTTTTTAAAGTCTGGTAATATGAAACGATTCTTCTCTTTCGAGTAAAACAAGAGGCATTCTATACCCGCTCCCCTTGGTGTTGGAATACTTCCACACATTATCTAAGGGTTAGTGGAGTCACTTGTATCATCATTCATGACTACTCCTCTTGTGTTGCTCGAGTTGGTTGAACTTTAATTAATTAATCAAGTATTTTTAGTATGTTATGTTTTTAAAGTCTTTACTATGAGTTATCTTAAAAAGACAAGAAAAATTGATCTTTAAACCAATCTAATAATCTTAAATCTTGTGAGTTACTTAAGCAAGACTTGTTGTTTGGGAAGATTAGTCGAGTTTTTACGGTATATATACAAATCTTGTGCTCGCAACGGCCGGGTAGTATAGATTTAATACTATGAGTTTATTGGAGATTTGGGTATTCAGCAAGTTCTTTGAGCCCTAACCAGACCGGGCTGTTTGCATCGGTATTTCTTTACTTCTCTCATGTCGGCTTGCAGAGGACTTCTAGCAGGAGCCATGGGGTTTGATCTTGAAAATGAAAGTCTTATTTATTTAAAATAATATTAAAAGTAAAGACAACTATTTAAGAACATAATTTGTTAGGTCCGAGCGTTCATAAAGTAGTTCTTGAGGGAGTTGCGCATTCCGACTTTCCAAAGGAAGTTACAAGACATGATGTACGTCAGTCATTAGATAATCTTAGTCCGAATAATAAATCACGAGATAACCGGCGGACTTGAGACCCCGTTCAGGGTCTGGAGATTCATTAAGGAACAGTTGGCCGACCGTATCCACTGTTCTGTTACGAAATGCTAACCCCCCCTATCGAAAGAGTTAGTACTAGTAACTATGACCAACCTTATTTTAAATATTTCATTAATGAACAAGTGATTAAAACCAAAGTAACACCTTAAACAGGATAATACTTCTAATTACATTTCTTCTCTTTTTTTTCCTTTTTAAACAAAACCCATTTTTCAACTTATTATCCTAGTATGACAATAGCGAGGGTTGAGTACGGGATCCGTGTCCATGGTTCGATACTTGATTCTTACCTAGTCTATACTACGATGCGATAGGTACACTTGTCTATTGTGTGTGTATGTAATTGAAGTAATTATCATTTTAATTTATAGATTTAAAACCTGATTTTATGTAGCTCTAAATACAATATATTTATTACTACTTGTCACACCCCCAATTTAACTAACGGAGTTTTACCGTTTGGGAAGTGACGAACCAGGATCTTAGACATTAGTTACTTTGAACGACTCTACTTGGGACTTAAAATGAAAATATCTTTTAAATCAGAATATCAATGCGGAAGCGTAAAGAAAGTAAATGCGCAAAATACACGCGCCCAAAACCAAATTCTGAAAGTCCAAAAAGTCCAAAAAGTCTAAACGTCCAATCAGAACAAGTACAATGGAATAATTCAAGAAAACATAAATAAATCATAATCAAGCAGTTGAATCCCATGCATGCCCTAACGTGCACCTGTGTCTTATCTTAGCGACCTGAGAAAACATGTAAGAAAATATGTCAACATGAGGTTGGTGAGTCCACAGGTTTCAATATAAGTAAATACGCGTTTACCGGATTTATGTTCATTCAGTACGTATCTATAGATAGCTAACCTATGTTCATGTTCAGCTCAAGCGCTCGCAACCGAAGCTGACTGTTTGTTTATTGCCTCGTGCCAGGTCTATCAACACTGGCGGTGTGAGTAGGCTAACATTTCACCCGTTCGATATCTAATCGAGTTAGCGCGACTAACGCGGGTTGGATTTGTCAAACCCAGTAGTACTACTAAATATTACCTCGCTAAGATCCATATTAACGGTCCGATATTAGTTGAGGACTTTCTGTGATAGCGTGTTACGCTTAGCATTTAACATTGATATCATACGAATTAAAAATCCAAAATTGTTTAGTCATGTTTTCTCCCCCAAGTTAAAACAGTAAAAAGGGGCCGTGAAAACTCACCTGCGTTGCATTGTAGGTTGTATCACACAATGGATAAGTTGGAACCATGAGTGTAAGTCTCAAACAACTTACGAATGCCCTAAAATTATAAACACATAAATTAGGGATAAAAATGGGAATTTGTGACAGCGACACGGAATGAGAAACGTCCTAACGAAACACTCTAATATTCTAGAGTGGACGGAAGTGTCCACGAAGTTAGGAATTACTTAACGCGACGAATGACACACATAATAATAAATATAACCGGGTGTTTTGTCATTCGCAAAAACTGAGAAAATAATAATATATATACTAGTAAAAAATACAACCAATTATATTATTATTTAGTCTCAATTGATATACGATGTTATAAGATGATTCGAAATAATATAAATATATATTATTTAATAATACGGGTCACGTTTTGAAAATAATATAAACATATTATTTTATATGAATTTACGGTTTTTAAAATAATATAAACATATTATTTCTTTTGTTGATAATAAAAATAATATTTTATTTATAAAAGTGGGAATAATAAAAATATGTTTAATAATTCAAACCCAAGCCTACGGGTTGTTTCTCGGGCTAAAACACAGTTAGATAATAATATAATATTATAGGGTTTGATTTTTATTAATTAAATATCACTAGAAAAAGTTTAAAAATTATTTGTGGGAGCCCGGTCTCGAACCTGGGTCTCTCCCAAACACGCACACTGACTCAAACAGTCCCGCCCGCTAGGGAATTGCAATAGAACCCAGATTAATTTAGTTTTAACACCAAGGTGTTTGGTGTTCTCCCCCCTATCGAAGCCAAAATAAGTCTGGCTCTAAATCCAACCAAAACGATCACGATTTGAATCTAACGTTTAGGGGTTTTGTTATTCGAGTTTGACGAATCCGTGGTGATGTTTAATTTGAGAAGTATTGAGTTTTAGGTCGTTTAATTCCTCTTTGAAACCGTCAAAACCCTAGTTTTTGATACGAGTCAAATCAATGAATTTGTATATTGGAATCAGTTGAAAACATAGGGTTTTTATTAAACGAAGGATGTCGAATCTGATCATGTGGTTTAATTGAATTTATAAAGCTGTTAAGATCGAAACCCCTAACTCTCATTATGAACAAACCCTAGTTACATGATCGTGTTAAATTCGATGATGATTGAATCAATTTATATGGGGGTTTCAAAGAGTGACAAGTTGCGAATCTGGTGGTATGGTTTAATTTGATTAAAACAGTGTTTGAGACCAAAATCCCCAACTCGTTCTTATGAGTAAACCCTAGATCCGGATTGTGAACAATTTGATGTTGTAGGCTTAAATAAACATGGGGCTTTTAAAGAGTTACTGTTTGCGATTCTAACAATGAAAATTAATTGAATTTCGATCGAGTCTAGGGTGGGATTCAATTAAGCCGTATATGTTAAGAACCCTAGAATTGGTTCTTGATCGGATTGATGATATAATCCTTAATTAGCATAGGGTTTTCGATCTATGAATAAAAACAAAAGTAAGGACGTGATTGGTTACCAGAATGTGAATCGAATTAATGGTGTACGACTAGAATGGCCTCCGACCTTGCTTGGTTTGATCTCCGGCAATGCAGAATTCGTCACCGATTGAATTGGTGTATGAAACAGTTTCGGTTTGATGTGATCAAAGTGTGAGAGTGTTCAATTTCAGAGAATAATAATTTAGCCTAACAAATTTGATGGTTTTGTGATTATACTCGACGGTTTAAGATTTGAATGATCGTAATTGGGTTTAATTGTATGTAATAACGGAATTAAACTGCTCCATGATGGTCGATCATTGCATTTAGAGGCTATTCAGTTACAATTTTGAGTAACTGATCAGTCACACTTCGAATTTAAGTTATGCGATTGAGGGTTTGACTTTTTAAAGTCAACATAATCAAAATCTCTTGATTTTGACTTTGTAAAGTCAATCCGAATAAGTTTTTGGGTATTTACATGACTAGTCCTTGTAGTTCTAAGTTTGGTTTGTGACAGAATCAGTCCTTGGGGTTTAATATTGGATTGACTAGGTTTGGAATTAACTGAATATTTAACGGTATTACTAACGGAACTAACTGAAAAGTCCGGATTGTCACATCATCCCCTAGTTGATAGAATTTTCGTCCCGAAAATTTAAATAGTACCTTGAGAATTTGCTCTGGAGTGCTTGAACAGATTAAGATAATTGAGCATCATCTGATCCTCGCGCTCCCACGTGAATTCCGGTCCGCGTTTCTAGTTCCAACGAACTCTGACAATAGGGATCTTACTATGCTTTAACGTTTTAACTTCCCTATCCATAATTTCCATAGGTTCTTCGATGAAACGTAATTGTTCATCGACGTGTAGTTCCTCAAGAGGAACTGCGAGTGATTCATCTGTCAAACATTTCTTTAAATTTGAGACGTTAAAGACGTTGTGCACGCCACTAAGTCTTTCAGGTAGGTCCAGTTGATATGCTACTGGTCTGATTCTGTTCATTATCTTGAATGGTCCAACATAACGAGGATTCAGTTTGCCTCGTTTCCCGAAACGAATGACACCTTTCCAAGGTGAGACTTTGAGTAAGACCATGTCACCTATTTGAAACTCTAAAGGTTTACGACGCTTGTCGGCGTAGCTCTTTTGACGATCATGAGCTGCCGCCATGCGGTTTCTAATTTGAACGATCTTTTCGGAAGTTTCAAATACGAGTTCAGGTCCTGTGAGTTGGCTATCCCCAACCTCGGTCCAACAAATAGGAGAACGGCATTTCCGTCCATAAAGTGCTTCGAATGGAGCTGCCTTGATGCTAGTGTGATAACTGTTGTTGTAGGAGAACTCCACCAACGGTAGATGAGACTTCCAAGTGTTACCGAAATCAATCACACAAGCTCGTAGCATGTCCTCCAGCGTTTGAATAGTATGTTCTGTTTAGCCATCAGTTTGAGGGTGGTATGCTGTGCTCATATCTAGACGCGTGCCTAAGGCTTTATGTAACGACTGCCAGAAACGAGAAGTGAATCGTGCATCACGATCCGAAATAATAGAGATTGGCACCCCGTGCCGAGAGACTATTTCTTTCAAGTAAGTATGAGTAAGCTTATCCATTTTGTCGGTTTCCTTGACTGCTAAGAAGTGCGCGGACTTTGTTAATCGATCAACAATTACCCAAATGGTATCACATCCGGTAGGGGTTCGTGGTAATTTGGTGATGAAGTCCATGGATATTTGTTCCCATTTCCACATGGGAATTTCTGGTTGTTGCAGAAGACCGGATGGTTTTTGATATTCAACTTTGGCCTTCGCGCAAGTCAGACACTTACTAACATAGGTGGCTATATCGGCCTTCATCTCCGGCCACCAATATAGTATCTTTAGATCATGGTACATTTTGTCGGAACCTGGATGTATCGAGTAATGAGATTTATGAGACTCATCCATAACTAGTTCCCTTAGGTTTCCGAATACTGGGATCCATATTCGCTTGGCAAAGTAGCGAATACCGTCAGATTTGACTTCAAGTTGTGCTTCCATACCGCGTGTACCTTCCAGCGGTAGATTTTCTTCTTTTAGGGCTTCGAGTTAAGCACTACGGATTTTGTCAGGTAATCCGGGGTGAATAGTGAGCTGTAATGCTCGAACTCGTTTGGGTTTCGTTTCCTTTCTACTTAGGGCATCAGCTACAACATTAGCTTTACCCGGGTGATATCGGATCGCACAGTCATAATCATTTAAGAGTTCGACCCAACGACGTTGTCGCATGTTCAACTCTTTCTGCTTGAAGATGTGCTGAAGACTCTTGTGATCGGTATAGATAGTGCATTTGGTACCGTACAATTAATGTCTCCATATCTTAAGTGCGAAGACTACGGCTCCCAACTCTAAGTCATGAGTGGTATAGTTTCTCTCGTGGACCTTTAGTTGTCGTGAAGCGTATACGATCACCTTTTCGCGTTACATTAAGACACAACCCAGACCTTGAATAGATGCATCACAATACACTACAAAATCATCGGTTCCTTCCGGAAGAGCTAGAATAGGTGCACTGCAGAGTTTCTGTTTAAGATGTTGGAATGCTGACTATTGGTTATCGCCCCAATTATAGGCTTTACCCTTTTGAGTTAAAGCAGTGAGGGGTTGAGCAATTTTTGAGAGATGAATCGTCGATAATATCCGGCCAATCCCATAAATTGTCGCACCTCAGTCGGAGTTGTCGGTGCTGCCCAATTCTTGATGGCTTCTATCTTTGATGGGTCGACATGAATTCCTTTCTCATTAACCACATGTCCTAGACACTGAACTTCCCGGATCCATAATTCACACTTGGAAAACTTAGCATTAAGTTGCTCTCGCTTAAGTAATTCCAAAATTAGGCGTAGGTGTTCCTCATGTTCTTCCTTATTCTTGGAATAAATGAGGATGTCGTTGATGAAAACGATAACGAATTGATCAAGATAAGGCTTACACACACGGTTCATGAGGTCCATGAATACCGCATGTGCGTTGGTTAACCCGAAAGGCATGACCATAAATTCGTAATGGCCGTACCTCGTTCTGAATGCAGTCTTTGAGATATCCTCTTCTCGGACTCTTAACTGATGGTAGCCGGACCTAAGATCTATTTTGGAATAGAAACTTGATCCTTGGAGTTGATCAAAGAGGTCATCTATGCGAGGTAAAGGGTAGCGGTTCTTGATTGTGACTTTATTTAGCTCCCGGTAATCAATACACATACGGAAAGTCCCGTCCTTCTTTTTGACAAATAGTATCGGAGCTCCCCACGTCGATGAACTAGGTCGGATGAAACCTTTATCCAACAAATCTTGCAGTTGAGTGGATAGCTCTTGTAATTCACTGGCTGTAAGGTGCCCGAGCAATCGGTGCTGCTCCGGGTGCTAAATCAATTTGGAATTCAACTTGGCGGTGCGGTGGTAGACCGGGCAGATCCTCGGGAAATACTTCCAAAAATTCACGCACGATGGGAATATCTTCAATCTTCTTCTCTTCTGATGGCTGCTCAGCAACGAGAGCCAAAATAGCCGTATGCCCTTTTCGAAGGCATTTTTGTGCTTTCATATAAGATATGATGCCCATGACTGCACCAACTCTTTCGCCTTGGACGAAAAGGGTTTCTCCACTCGGGAGAGGAATACGAACAATCTTCTCATGACATATAATTTCGGCTTGGTTTTTAGATAACCAATCCATACCGATAATTACATCAAAACTACCAAGAGTGACAAGCATAAGGTCGATTTCAAATATATGTCTAGCTAGCTCAAGTTTACATCCCTTAAGAATGTGAGTTGCCTCAATTATTTGGCCATCAGCTATCTCTATTGTATACTTAGCTTCTAATAGAGTTGAAGTTCCTTTTATCATATCACTAAGTTTCGTAGATATAAAACTTCTATCAGCACCAGTGTCAAAAAGGGCAGAAGCAAAGTAATTATTTAAGAGAAACTTACCGGTGACCATATTATGGTCGTAACGGGCTTCTCCAGATCCTAGTACGAAGGCTCGTCCCTTCGCACCATTTCCTCCACCATTACCATTGTTATTCTGGTTAGGGTTGTGGTTTTCATTACCCCCTTTCTTCAATTGAGGACAATTCTTCCGAATATGCCCCTCCTTTCCGCACTCAAAACAACCCCTTGTGGATCCAGGTTGTTGAAAAGGTTGTTTAGCTTGTAATTCACCCCTGCAGTTCTTAGCAGCATGACCTATTTTATCGCACCTCTGGCAACGGTTGCAGAACCCAAAGTGGTGGAAGTTACACTTGTTACACTTCGGAGACTTCCTCGCGTAACCACCCTGGTTTTGACCTGAAGAGGTTGACTGGTTGAATTTCTTGGTAGGTTCAAACCTACGATGTTGCTGCTGCTGCGGCTGCGGTTGATTAAACTGGGGTTGGTTGGATTGGGGTCCTTTGGAGTGAGAGCTGGAGTGGTTGTGGGTGTTGGAATGGTGATCAAACTTGCGTTTGTGAGTGTCGGTGGGTTTAGAAACCGAACCTCTCGGAGGTAGAGTCCCTTGTGTCACCGCTTGGTCGGTTAACTTATGGGCAAGTCGGATGGTTTGTTGGATAGTGGTAGGATTGGATGAAGTAACCATGCTTTGTATTTGAGGCACTAGACCTCCAATGTAAAGCTCAATTCTTTTGTAATCAGGAGTTACCATATGCAAGCACATAGTAGCCAGTTCATGGGAACGTGTGGTGTAGAGTTCAATTTCAGAACCCTCTATCTTTAGGTTCCAAAACTCTCCCTCTAACTTCTAGATTTCATCGCGAGGACAGTATTCCTCCTTCATCATTGATTTAAATTCTTCCCACGGGAGTCCATTCGCCATGGCCAGACCCAACATTTGGACCTCGTTCCACCATGTGAGTGCCGGGCCTTCTAAAGTTCCGGCGGCAAACTTCACCTGATTAGCCACGGGGCAGTTGCACATGGCAATCACCGATTCAACCTTCTCAAACCAACGTAGTAGTCCAACGGCTCCTTCAGCTCCACTAAAGGTGTGGGGCTTGCAATCCATGAATGCCTTGAAAGTGCAGGCTGGTTGTTGGTTTTGCTGATTTTGCTGGCCTGGATTTAGAAATAAAAATGGGATTGGAATTATAGAGTTCAGGAAGATGTTTTTAGGAGATGGATTGACATCATTAGTCAATAGTTAAAGCATTTACCTGCAGCATTCTGTGCTGCCAGGGCCTCCGCCACACTATCATTTATCAGTGCCGCTAGCTCTGCTGCCGCCATGTTAATGGTACCACGACCACCGGCACGGCCTCCGCGTCCTCTCCCTGACATGATTCTTCACAATCACAAATGAAAAATAGTGAGAATTATATCGCATATTAAATATTATTCAGGTACGATTAAGAAGATACAACATCTAATATTTTGAAAATTAAATAAATTGTAAGGCTACAAAATAAATAACTCAAATATTAAACTTCTCATGCTTTTATTAGATGGGAACAACCTTACCCATCTAGGTTTGAAAAGAGAAATAACATAAGAAAAAGCAAACATGAAAAGGAAGATAGAATAGGAAGATCATCAAGCATCTTCGTCATCGGAAGAAACATACGATTGTGCATCGTCTATCTCTACTGGTTCCTCCTCCTCGAAGGGCTCTTCTTCAAATGGATCCTCCTCAAAAGGTTCCTTCTTAAAAGGTTCCTCCTTAAAAGGTTCCTCCTCGCCATCAGAAAGTGGAATCTCCTCAGGAAATAGAGCGGCTTGCAGTTGGGCTTCCAGATGTGTCACCCTCTCATGAAGACCTTCAGCACCGTGGTTTGCTACATGTAGCTGAGCTTCCAGAGCAGCCACCCTCTCCAGAACTCCCTCCATGTCATTGTCCGAGGTGTCCACCCTCGTCTCCAAGTGTGTCACACGATCCACTAAAAGGTTATGTAACTGGTCAGTTACTGCTAGTTCAGCAGTTAGAAGTTCTATCCCTACCTTATTCTCCTCTATTTGAGGCTCTTTCTTCAGAATATTCGGTATCTCATCGGTAGCATCCTTTACAATGCTTAACTCCCTAGACATATAAAACACAAAGGCTGCAAAAGCTTGTTCCATAGTACATGGCAAGCTAGGCAAAGTGGGTGATGAGGAAGTAGAACCGGAGTAAGGTGATGGGACATTTCCCATTTCGATCCATCTTTGGATCATTAGTGGCTATGCGTTCCAGTTTCAAGCAGGATTCATTGCTTGTGCGCTGCTCGCTTCCCCTTGGTCAACTGAATAGTCACTGGAAGTAGTTCGGCGCCTTTTGGGCTCCGGGGATGCTAGGATAGGTGCCTTATGTCTTGGTGCCTTAGGTGATGAAGGTGGGGTTGACGACATGTTCCTGTAACAATATATATAAGTGCCAAACATCCAAATGACATGTAACTAATGTGTGAGGCTATAGTCTAGTATGCAATCCTAGTTCTCTATAACCAATGGCTCTGATACCAATCTGTCACACCCCCAATTTCAACTAACGGAGTTTTACCGTTTGGGAAGTGACGAACCAGGATCTCAGACATTAGTTGGGTTTAAAAATTATTTGTGGGAGCCCGGTCTCGAACCCGGTTCTCTCCCACACACGCACACTGACTCAACCAGTACCGCCCGCTAGGGAATCGCAATAGAACCCGGATTAATTTAGTTTTAACACCAAAGTGTTTAGTGTTCTCCCCCCCTATCGAAGCCGAAACAAGTCCGGCTCTAAATCCTACCAAATCGATCACGATTTGAATCCAACGTTTAGGGGTTTTGTTATTCGAGTTTTGACGAATCTGTGGTGATGTTTAATTTAAAAATATTGAGTTTTAGGTCATTTAATTCCTCTTTGAAACCGTCAAAACCCTAGTTTTGGATACGAGTCAAATCAATGAATTTGTACATTGGAATCAGTTGAAACATAGGGTTTTTATTAAACGAAGGATGTCGAATCTGATCATGTGGTTTAATTGAATTTATAAAGCTGTTAAGATCAAAACCCCCAAATCTCATTATGAACAAACCCTAGTTACATGATCGTGTTAATTCGATGATGATTGAATCAATTTATATGGGGGTTTCAAAGAGTGACAAGTTGCGAATCTGGTGGTATGGTTTAATTTGATTAAAACAGTGTTTGAGACCAAAATCCACAACTCGTTCTTATGAGTAAATCCTAGATCCGGATTGTGAACAATTTGATGTTGTAGGCTTAAATAAACATGGGGCTTTTAAAGAGTTACTCTTTGCGATTCTAACCATGAAAATTAATTGAATTTCGATCGAGTCTAGGGTGGGATTCGATTAAGCCGTATATGTTAAGAACCCTAGAATTGGTTCTTGATCGGATTGATGATATAATCCTTAATTAGCATAGGGTTTTCGATCTATGAATAAAAACGAAAGTAAGGACGTGATTGGTTACCAGAATGTGAATCGAATTAATGGTGTACGACTAGAATGGCCTCCGACCTTGCTTGGTTTGATCTCCGGCAATGCAGAATTCGTCACCGATTGAATTGGTGTATGAAACAGTTTCGGTTTGATGTGATCAAAGTGTGAGAGTGTTCAATTTCAGAGAATAATGATTTAGCCTAACAAATTTGATGGTTTTGTGATTATACTCGACGGTTTAAGATTTGAATGATCGTAATTGGGTTTAATTGTATGTAATAATGGAATTAAACTGCTCCATGATGGTCGATCATTGCATTTAGAGGCAATTCAGTTACAATTTTGAGTGACTGATCAGTCGCACTTCGAATTTAAGTTATGCGATTGAGGGTTTGACTTTTTAAAGTCAACATAATCAAAATCTCTTGATTTTGACTTTGTAAAGTCAATCCGAATAAGTTTTTGGGTATTTACATGACTAGTCCTTGTAGTTCTAAGTTTGGTTTGTGACAGAATCAGTCCTTGGGGTTTAATATTGGATTGACTGGGTTAAGAATTAACTGAATATTTAACGGGATTACTAACGGAACTAACTGAAAAGTCCGGATTGTCACACTACTAAAAACACGCTATCAAATTTTTGCCGTCGTTGATGGGGATATATATATATATATATATATTTATATTTTTATCTACATATAAAACACACATTAGTGATGGTCCGCCATAGGGTTACACGCGTCATTTTTCGTCTGCTAGTCAGCAGACATGTGGCATGCAATCATTGTTGTCTTCCTCCCACGTAGCAGACCGTTATGACTAGGGTAGCGGTCCGCTATCGTCTGTATTTTCAAATTTTTCATTTTTAGTCCTCTAATTTTGGAGAACTTGCAATCTAACCCCTGTACTTCAACTTTTTAACACTTTTTGCCCTAATATTTCTTGGGAATTGTTAAGGTGTCACAATTTGAGCTTAAACTATCAAGTTTTGAGGTGTTTATAAGGTTTTAATGGATTGTTGCGATAATTAGATAAACCTTTTGTGGATTGGAGGTGTAGAAGGCTTTGGGTGCAATCTTTAAACATCCAAATCTGTGTTAGTAAGTCTAGTAATATGAGAATGAGCTTTACAGATAAAGTTGGAATTTAAACTTGAGTGTTCTTGAGAAAATTTGGGTTAAAAACATATTGTAAAGACATACGATGAATGGACAAGTTTTGAGGGTCTAAAATAGGTTTACTTTTATGGGAATTTAGTTTAAAGTATCTTATTTATTGGTTAAAGTTGAACCTGGGTTGGAATTGCATCTAAAATGGTTGAAACAGAACTAATCAGCGATCCGCACCATCGTGCGACTTAGCCGCATCGTCGTGCGACATGCTGATGCCATGTGGGTTACTGTCCCCAAGAATTGATGTCATGCGAGCTAGTTACCTAGATCCGCATGGTTGTGCGCGATCTCTAGAAACTCAAAATTTTCAATTTTAACCCTAAACACTTTAGACTTGGTTTGATCACTAGGAATGGTCTTGGGGACTATTAGGACTTTGATTTTAGTTCAATAAGCCACGTTTATGTGATTATTTAGGTCCGTTATGCACTCAATAACTATTGGAAGGATTGTGCTAATTGTGATAACGAACAAGTGAGTTCCTCTAAACATTCAAAATGAGATGTGCACTATTTAAATGTTTTTTTAGAACTGATACAATAGCAACTGTGGTATTTATGTATAATCCGGTGACAACAGTATGCTTGATAATTGTATTCAATTCTCTAGGTCTATGACTGATTACACGTTGATACTAGCACGTGGTCGTGGTATTTGAGTTTGTTGTGTTATACCGACTTACATATCTCTGTGTTTTTTACTGATTGCCCGATGATGCTATGTACGTGGATGTGGTATTGAGTATGTTGTGTTATCTGTTACTATGAAAATATATGTTTGACATTTTGTTTTAATAATGTTTTGATAAAGTCCATTTATGAACTCACCAAATGAGTTCTACATGCTTCATAATTCATGACTCGTTTTATTTGTTGACGCACATCTTAGGTGCTCAGTAAGTGCAGGGTTTTAGTTTAAATCTTCAAGATATGGATGATTGGCTAGTGAACGCTATGGAACAGTCTTTTGGATGATGGACTCTGTGGAATCGTCTCATGAATTATGAAGCATGTAGAACTCATTTTGTACTTGAACCTAGTTTTGCTAATGTTATGGTAGTTTATTAACGACAGGTTGGGTTGATTTTTGTGTTTTGCTACTTTTAATGCAAATGTCTGTTGTTTGAACTACCATTACTGTATTCCGATGCGCGTGTTTGTTTGGGCGGGGGTGTGACAAATCATTATAATTGGTCTTAGTGTAAATATATTGATCATTGTAATTTACTCATTATTGATTGAATGTGAATTAAACTTCATTGTTGAATTCTTGTGTTCTTGAATTCATACAAGTTAATTGCTTGATTGTTATTCTGTTGCAAATTAATTCTTTTATTATTCAATCAAGCATCATTCGATCATGACACATTCTTTGATACCAAGAAGAATTATCATGTAAACGTTGAGAAATCATCAACAATGACCAAGCAATACTTCTTCTTGCCCACACAAATACATATGAAGTAGTGAAAGGGTTTAACTCTGGAGTTATCTTCCTTTTACTTAACATGACCCAACTTTCTATCCCATAATGACGTTTTATTATTTAATGCTTTGAGAAAATATGCCACTCCCCTATGCGTCTAACATTTCTCATAACTAGAGCATACTAATTTCGTTTTCTCTCAGCTGTAAGTAAGGTCTTATCATTTTGAAAAGTTTTGTAGCACAATTTGTGAAATAAATATTAAAGTCCTTGTCACAAATTTAAGAGACACTCAACATTATAAATCCTCATTCTTTTTTGGATTTAATTACTATTAAGTGAAGATCAACAAAATGATCATGTGATCTTTTTTTTTTTGAACGGATCATGTGATCATGCATAAAAAAGATTGAGTACTATTTTCTTTTTGTGCAAAAATATCAGTAGTAATGTAACCCTGAACTTGAAGGGATCGTATCATTATCTTTAGATGAGAATATAAGAGTTGAGATAAACATGAATGGCTATGTTATCACACACATATAAGAGTAGCCATTTCATTTCTTGTAAAAGTGGTTTCCTTTGTAGGTCTACTTAATTTTCGTGACAAAATTGCTACTTCGGGGATCATAATCCTTATTTTTTGTGACTAACATCCGATTACGGCTTCGTCATCCTCAGCTAAAGTATCCATTCCCACATGCAAATTTTGTTAATTTGATGTCTAATTCCTTTGTTAATTCATCCACGCATGAATGCTGCCCATTAACATGAAATAATCAACATGTGGTATCAGATTATCGGTTAAATTATTTAATTCAATCTATTAGTTTTTTTGAAATTTTGTTTGAACTTAATCGATTAAAAGGCTGATACGCTTAAAATTGGATTGCACATAAAGACGAACGAAATTGAATTGGAAATTAAAATCATTAAATGCCACCCTTATCAATTTTCTGTTGCGATTGAAAAGGCTGTGTTTTCTTCCTTTCAATTTAATGATCTTTAATTCTCTGATCTTCAACCCCAAGCATAATGCAACCCTTATCCAAAATTCATTAATGGATTTTATTAATTAATTATTATTTGCTACAACGTTTATCCAAACAACATTCTGAGTTCCATCAATACGGTCACTAGTTGTTATAACATGATGAGTTTTGTTTATCTCAAATTAAAATGATTCCTATACTTATTTTACAATTAGGATACTCTAATATGAATAGTCTAGTTACATGTAGAAAAAAGCAATCTTATGTTATACAAAATTGGTTTCCTATGTAAGATCAATCTTTGTCTTATGTGGCAACATAGCATATGTTTTATTGAGGCTTTTAAATTGAAATATTACTAATTTAAAATCAATAATTATGATCATGTTATTTATATATTCTTTTTGAATGGCTAACGAATACTATAAGCCTGGTTATCCGGGTAAACCCAATAGCGAAAAGCCACCATGCCCGTGAACGCATACAACGTTAGTGACCCGGACCGACCACCATTCTAGGGAAAGCCCACTACCCGAATGACCACTATGGTAAAACCTCTGGCCTACGTGATTATATTGCACCAAATGAGTATCGAACCCATTACCTCCACATTGGAAGGCCATGAGGTGTCTACTCCTAAACCAATTGATCTGAGGCTTATAACATATATTTTTATACGCATAATCCTTTTCAAGATACTCTCTCATTTAAATCAATATTTATGATTATGTTATTCGTATAACATATAACTTCAAGTGCTTCAGTATTCACTTCAATAATGTAAAAAATATGTTCTGATGTATTGATTACATTTCAAGCAAATGGAGTTAGGAGAAATAAAATGATATATGAATCATATTCATGGGTAGAGGTGCACAAATCGGCTTTTTATCGGATCCGGAATGAATCCGAACCGGATCGGTCAACTGTGGTCAAAGACCGGATCCAAGAGAACCGGTTTCGGATATGGGATTGGAGAATTGGATCCTAATAGGACCGGATCAGATTTTTGGAACAGGACCGGACACAAAAAATCCGGTAGAACCGGTTTTTTTGGATTTAAAAATAATCATTTTTTAAAAAATAAACAAACATACACTAAAAAATACAGGTTTTATTTTTTTTTAAGTTATTTAACACAAGTTCAATCCAAAAAAATTACAAAAACATAATAAAATCACAAAATATATATTAGTTATCGTGACTCATTCTTCGTCGTCTTAGTCCTCGTAACATCGTTTTTCAATCTTATTCACTTGAAATACGTTCGGATTCATCGTAAGTTTCTTCTTCGTTAGAAAGTAGATTCGCCGCCCCTTGTTCTACTTCGAACTCATGTATTTGTTGTTTATTGTCAAGCTCGCCTTCTAGTTTTGAAACATCGTGTACATGTTCCGCGTCACCCAAACAGTCCTTCAAGAAAATGCACATCTTTATAGATTTCGATGTAAGCCTCGATCTTCGAATAGACAAAACTCTGCCACTAAGAGAAAAAACAAATTCCGAAGCTACCGTGGAAGCTTGGACGGTTAGTAGGTCACAGGCCATTGCGGCTAGAATGGAATATTAGGATTCCCTTCCTTGCCACCAACTCAAGATATCAAAGTTTTCAAACTTTTCGGATCTTGGAGTTGAAATAAAGTCGGTTGCTTGATATCTCCCGGGTTCTCTACTTGGTGTACTTCCATGAGCTCGTTTAGTATTTTCGTTTCTTAAAGTGTTAAATAAATTTAGCATCGGGTTCCTTGAACTACTAACACTTGAACCCGAAGCCCTTGATTCACGTATGTTTGATGGATTACCATCACCACCATATTTGCGTAAATAATAATCAAACATATTTTGAAAAGCCGAGTTAAAATCCTTTATTGCATTTGATTCAAAATTAATATCTTACTCGTACATATTTAAATCGTCCGATATTGATCCAGTTAAGGTTTCAACACCGGTTACATTAATCATTGGGTTTAAGGCGACAGAACATGTAACAACGACCGGCATTTCTGATTTTTTAAATTTAGCTTTCATAGGTTTTACCATTGTTTCAAAAATAGGGTCATGATATTCATACTCTTTTAATTTATTACATATTAAATATAATTGTTGAAGTATTATCGAAGACGTCGAATAATAAACTCCCGATAAACATGTAGTTGCATTTTTAAAAACATCAAGCAAGTTAGTTAGTTTCTCGATCATATCCCAACTTGTATTATCAAATTTTTGTGAACGACCCTTTTGGACAAGTTCATCATGTAAATGTTTTAAAGTAACTCTTTGGGTTAAGGCCGATTCAAACATTTTCCATGTCAAGTTCCACCTAGTAGGTACGTCCCAATTCGGATCTAAAAAGATAGAATTCGTTTGTTGGCACAAGTTTCTATAGTTTATATATCTTTTTTCGCTTGTGCTAAAAACATCCTGTAACATCAATTTAAATCTTTCTTTCACGTCTTTTATTTCTTGGACGTTTAAACCGTCTTGCACAACCAAGTTAATGATGCGTGCAATACATCGACTATGAAAAAAAACCGTTACAAGGCGGTTCATATTTTATTTTTAATTTTTCCACCGTGTTTGTGTTATTTGAAGTGTTATCAAAAGATATTTTTTTTTAAAGAAAAAATTACTTATTCCAATCAACAAGGCAAATTACATAAGGATAGCAGGTAGACGGGCAACAAACTGCGCCGCCATCCCCTTCTGAATGGAAAACCCTAATCAACTAAAAACAAAGCCTCGCCCATGAGGAGTCGTAAAGTTGCTGTGGACTACACGCTGAACTCTAGCCAAAAGGATATTGAAAATATTTTTGGTTGAATTTTATAAGTTTGAATTACCGAGTCTAAAATATAAAATAAGTTTTTGCCGTTATGTGGATATCCAAAATAATCAAACGGTACGTTTCATCATTTGACACGACTCGGGTTGAACCCAATGTGTGGTAACGCAAAGGTACGATTCGGGTAAACCATGTGGAGCGGACCAAACGTCCGTGGTTAAGTTAATACCGGTATTTAATTTTTTAAAACCTAAAATTAATTGTTTTTTTAGCTTTTTCCATATTTTTAAACAATCTCGTCTTAAAGTAGAACGACTTACGTTTGTGTAACTCGGTTGAAGCGTGTCTTGGATCATCCTCGTCAAGCGCGAGTTATCAAAGTGATCATACGGAAATCCTTCTTGAATGACGAAATGTGTCATTCTCTTACGAAGCCTCTCGACGTTGTATTGACAAACTCCTCCATCCCTTCCAATTTGAGTTTGATCTTCAGCTTGGCTGTGTTTTGTGTGACTTCCAATATGTTTTTTCAACGTGCTATTTCCTGCAGCACCCAATATTTTACCACAACGATTGCAACGAGCCTTTTGTGAACCGTTCGACATTTCGCATAAATTGAAATAAGCCCATATGTCTTGGTTTCGGGAGCAAAGAAGTACTCTCACCACCGTGGCCTCGCTAGTAGAACCACCAACCGAAATTTGAGTGCTTACAGAAGCCGAAGCCATGAGAGCGTAAAAAGTGTAGGTCCCACTGGGTAGTCTACGGATCTGTTAAACCTGTGGCACGACACGTGTACGAAGTGCGGAATCCATCGTATGCATGCTCACATAAAGATTACGATCAAGTAAAGCAATAGTAAACAATCACACACAAGGTAAATAACCACTGTTGTATTGCTCTCAAATATCAAGTGTTATAGAATGCAAATGATCAAGCGTGTAAAATAACATGCAAACACTCATATATATAGGCTACCAAAAACCCATATGCGAACTTGTCAAGTTTTCCACACACATAAAATAGGCGAACTCAGAAAACTTAACAAAAGTACATCTCAAAACATAGTATAATACAAAGACAAAGACAATAACAAAACCTACAAGCTATTTCTCACTAAAGCATGCTCTAACAGACTCCCCCTTGACAATCGTTGTAGTAGTCTTAAGTCTTTACACGTTCTTCCATTGTTCTGGTAAAAGGCTTCCTTCATGAACTCCCTTGTAAGTCCCAATCTGTATATGGATCTTCGAATAAACACACAATAACGAACACGATATCAAGTCTAACAATCAACAGGCGAAAACTATTAATTATGGTGATTCAAGAACACGAAACTCAATGCAAAATCATTTGTATTACTCAAGAGAATTACAAAGAAAAACAAAAACACAAAACCGCTAACCTTACTCGGTTAGGGTATACATGTATTTATATCTAGCCTATACAATCTAGGCCCCCATACAGGTACTCGGCCTCAAGGCCGGCCCAAACACACTCAACCCGTGAACCCCATTATTCACGGTTACATCCAAACACCCAAACAAATCTTAATCATAATATGGGCCTTACAGTCTCCCCCTAGGATTAAGCTATCAAAAGTTGATATCTGCATGGTGATTCCCACTTCCAGCATAGAGTTTCTTGTTCATGATATCTGCAACTGCTCTTGTAAAGACTTTGGCTTGTTGTTCAAATAGCTGCTCACTTCAGATCTGACTTCTTGCTAATACATTGATGTCTTGTTCACAAAACTTAGACAAATCAAATGGATCAATGATTCTGAACTCGGTAGTTCTAGTCACAATCATAGCTTCAGTAGAAACTGGATCATAAGCCCAGAACCCAAAGTCCTTTAGTGAGTTAACAGACATCTTCTTGTGAACAGTCACCTTCTTCGTGATCTTCGTCGCTAGACAGACAACACTATATAAACTCCTTCGAGTATGAGGATCCTTCACACCCTTAGCTTTTTTCAACTTTGATTCCGCTGTCTTCATGCTAGCAAAATTGGTCAAACACTGTTGATTAAGAAAATGATAGAACATGTTTGCCATTGTATCATTTCCTCGATTGACAAAATATGCGTCATTTAATTCCCGAATATCAACTTTGTCCAGGAACTAAAGTCATTAGCATTCTTGTAGTATTCAATCCGACCACTGTTTCTTTTCACCACAAACATCTTCTTCTCATCATCAATTTGCCAGGCAGCAATTCCTGACCTGTCACCTCTCTTGGAGTAGTATCCATCAATACTAGTAGTAACATGAGTCACAGAAGGTGGACCAGGAGGTAACGGCCATGAAGGACGTTCATTTATAATCTTTGCTCTTGCACTTGAGCTAAATAGATTTACTTCATCATCAATATCTTGATTTAGTCTTTTTAGTTCTGAATCAATTGAGCTATCAAAAATTTCAACTATAATTCCCTCCTCGGAGCTTGTATCTTTGTCTTTATTTAGGTCATCAGGAGGTAGATTGTCTTGATTATCAGCAAGATTCTCTTCAAAATCAAAATTATAAAGATCATTATCTTGATTTTCCTTAGTTTGATTTCCCTGATCAACCCCCCCTAGTATCTCCACCTCCCTGATTATCATAATCATTAGTATTATCATCAGCTGGCTTCTCAATGTTTTTGGCTTTAAGATCATCTAGCTGTTTCTTAAGATCATACACAAGTGCAGTTAGAAAACCCTGATTTACTTCCAAAGTCATAATCTTTGAATTTTGGGCACCCACTTGTAACTCCAGTGCAAATACCCTTTCTTGTAGAATATGTTGATCTACAGGAGTAGGAGTGGATGAATCCACAGGACTCTTGCCCTTAGCTTTATCGGCTCTGTATGGGTGGTATCTGAGTGGATACAGAAGGTGTTGGAGTAGGATTTGGTGTGGATGTCGGTGTGGGTGGTATTCTTGCTTTTCTTGGATCTCTTTGTTTTCTTGGTCTAGAGTGAAGATCATGATCCGGTGAGTACTCAGGATCGGAGTCAGCTTGGTTTGACGAAGTGGTAAGAGGAGGATTCTCAACTCGACAAACCGATTAGTCGGTACTAGAGGTCTCTCAGGTGTACCTTCACTGTTAGAAGTAGAAATAATCTCAGCATCTTCTAACTCTGTCACAACTGGCTCTTGTGGTTCTTGTTCTGGTTCATTAGGTTGCTCTAACTATGGTTGAGGAGGGGGTTGTTGTTCCTCTACAACCTCGGCTTCAACATGTATAGCCGGTTCTTCCACTTCTTCATCAACTAGGGCAGTAAATCTGCCAAATTTCTCAAGGGGATGCAGCCCCTGATATACGCTTTTACCTTGCCTGTTTACATTCATAAATTTGAAGATCATTGGACCCATAGCTTTCAGGTCCAAAGTCTTAATAGTAGGTTCCAGATCTGCATGGTTTCTAATGAATATGATCTGTAGAAACCTAGGATACATCAGAAAGATATCCTTTTTGCCCCCTTTCGGATTGCATTTCAGTTCTTCAAACACCATCTTAGAAAAGTTGTAATCCCAACTCATGGTCAGGGCGACCATAGCTGAAGAGATGGTAGCATTTATCTCATCAAACCCTCCCTTTCTTCCCGACACACAGTTCATGCACACGTGTGCAAGATATCTCTAATAAGGATGCAGTAGCTTTTTGTAGACAGGCGGGTAGTTTCCTTCATATCCCATTCTTAACAAGATTGGAGTGACTGTATATGCAACTAAGTTTGTTGGATAAGTAGGTTCGTCACCAAACTGTAGTGCCTCTCGGATGATAGCCTCTAATACTCTAATTCTCTTGGTCTGAATAGTTCCAATGATGCATTCTTCCCCATTATCATTAGGATGAATGGAGGCAGTTGCCCAGAACTCCTAAACAAAGCTTTTGTACATTATTGGATTCTCCATAATAGCAAAGTTGATGGGGGAAAGTGTCAACCCCACAACCATACACCTGAAATACTCAAATTCTTCAGGTGGATTCAAAGTGAACGCACATACGTTGTGATCAGGAACAAATCTCATTTCAGTCATATCTGCACAAACCCAAATAAGTTAGAATCACAAATTATGAACAATAATTAAATTTAGATTTAAAACTATTTAAGATTTTGCTTCAAGGGTTCTCGCCCCCAGGGGTTTACGGTTCCCTAAGAATTCATGAAAGATGGGGTTTTACGGCATCCTTGGGTTCTCATTGTCTGGAATGTTCACGGTCACAAAGCTGTTTATGGGAATATCAAAGGGTCCACGATATTTTGAACTTATACCGTGAACCCCTATAGTTGCAAGTAACATCATATTGTCTCTTTCTTCCAAATTACACCATTAAACTTGAAATTTCAAGCTTTTTACCCACATACACAAGGTCGCCAACATATTCTGACCATAGTCATCCATTCAATTTCAATTTTCAACCATGGATCATCCATCTGTAATTGTGAATACCAGCAAAAGTGGGTTTACAGTCGCCAAGCAATCAAACAATTATGTATGATGAATATTGGAAAAGAGATGTACCTGAACTTGTAACAGATCTCGTTAGGAAGCAAAATAGCAGAAAGTTTGTAACAGGAACAATCAAGAATGAAAATCGCCAAACAGAAGGGGAGAGAATCCTTTTGAAATTCTTTTGAATAAGACCGTGAACCCCTTAAACCCTAACAAAGGGTTTTACACCCTTTCTTGTTCCACTTCAACTTTCGGGGGCCCACCAACGTAATGGTGGCCCAAGTCTAAACCCGAAAACCTTAAAATTTATAAATTCAATCCCTTTGATGTTTGTGTTTCACAAAAATTAGAACATGGTCTCTTTTTTTATGATTTAAAAATACAATAAAAAATTGAAAATAAAAATAAATGAATAAAACAAAACAAACTTGACTCGGTTATAAACAGAACTGTATCTATACACACTAACCAACAACGAGCCATTAATAAGTTTGCAATGGGATCATATCGTTCTATAAGCAAATCAAGGAACATTTTTCAGCATGTAATTAATCAGACAGGTCAAGTAGATTGCTAATATTCAGATCCTTCTAAACTCATGCTTTAGATCCAAACCTAAGTTTTTCATTGTGATTTAGATTATCATGTTTTTCTAGAATTATTTATGACTCAATAGGTCCCACACTCATATCTTAGAAACATGTAATTATTTTCTATGAATTACGTGAATTCATGATGAACTATAATGGATCCC
This sequence comes from Smallanthus sonchifolius, assembly GCA_023525975.1. Taxonomy (NCBI): domain Eukaryota; kingdom Viridiplantae; phylum Streptophyta; class Magnoliopsida; order Asterales; family Asteraceae; genus Smallanthus; species Smallanthus sonchifolius. The sequence continues at coordinate 82,695,737 of CM042026.1, read as the reverse complement.
ATAGCTTATCAGGTACACCTTCCCTTCCTCATTATCTTTTAAGCACCTAAATAATATCTAATTGAGCATAACTAGCATGGGTTCGTGAACTGATTTTCGGAATATCAAAATTTTGCCTAGGAATACAGCACGACGGACTTACGTATCCTGAATTCGTCAAAAACCTTTTATCTCAGTCACCATGGCCCAACAAAAATATATATATACAAGTATATTTATATGTATGCCTTTAGACATATCGTCAAATTTGTTCCTAATGCACGACATTAACATTGCGTGTCTTTTTGCTCAAAATTCTGCTTTGTAGATTAGTTTTGCACTTTCATTGAGTGTCTTTTCACCTATTGCATGTCAATGCATGTCTTTTATCTATATACATATTATATGTACAGACTTGTAACAAGTCAGCTCGTAACCCCTTTGTGAAGGGTCTCGGTTTGTGCAAACCCAATAGAGCAAGGGTTATCCACAGTTCATCAACCTTTATGTTTAAATTTTCAATTATTAACAGGACTAGCAGATTACACTAATCTATGAGATGTTCCCCCACTAAGGCCATAAGAAAATTTAGTTCAAGTGTATCACATGCAGAGCCTATCAACACATCCAACACTGATCCTAGTCATTTCAATTTAGTGCCTTACATGTGTTGATCCTAGCCTTAAGAAACGGACAATCATAACACTTCCCATTTATTTGCAAACTACCGACTCAAGCAGAAACACAATCTTTTTGTAATTTTGTAAGCAGACATTTCTATGCAACAGGGGATCCAGTATTCACACGTAAGGCAGTAGCAAAATAACCGAAAACTAATAAATTACCTCAAATCTTGAATCTTGAATTGTTGATATCAAAAACCGAGCCTTGAATGACTTCAATTGCTCTCAATAGAATGTAAAATCACTTGTATTACTCAAGAGAATTACAAAGAATAACAAAAACACAAAACCGCTAACCCTCTCAACTCGTCTAACTAGAAGTCTCTCCTCATTTAGGTCACAAATACATGTATTTATACTAAGCCTTGAATGTAAAATCACTTGTATTACTCAAGAGAATTACAAAGAAAAAAAAACACAAAACCGCTAACCCTCTCAACTCGTCTAACTAGAAGTCTCTCCTCATTTAGGTTACTAATCCTAATAACACTAAGCCCATAATACATGTTCTCGGCCCATGGCCGGCCCAAGACCCAACTCGTGAACCTATGGTTCACGGTTCTAAAACCAAATACATTTATATTTGGTTACACCAACACTTGTATTTATTTGATACGCGTCAGCCTCACATATATAGACCCAACATCCCTTCTTGACACAAACACTAAACACACTCATATACTGAAGTGCCTGCTCTCTCCGTTCACTTGAATATAATATTTGGTGTCGGTGCAGAGTCTCTAAGTCTTTCTTTGAAAATTTATTCAAATTCATGGAGTCATAAAACCTTTCCAGAATTTTTCCTTGTTTATCTTCAATGACAGCTTCACCGGTGTTCCAATCCACATACCACCACTTCATGTTGCCTATGAAATCTTGTGGAGTCTTTCAGAGTGGAATTTTCTTTAATGCTTTCACTGGTTTGTATTTAATCTTCTTAAAATGACACATAACAGATAGTCTTTTACCTCTTTGAGGTTTAAGCCTTTCATATTTGCCCGATGAACTTTCTATTCTAATAAACTTGAAAATTTGCTCAGCAATTTCGTTCCTCGATCAATTGATTAAAGGTTTAGTTTCTAACCCATTCATTTCACATCTCAGAATTGTGTTAAAGTACCTGAGCTTGGGTTTCAAATACTGTACGCCTTCAAATCTTTTAATCGCAAATAACTTCATCTGTTCGTCATAGAACCAACTTATAATTCTGCCCACACAATGTCTTTCATTTGTGTATCTTGCTTTAAGTACTGGAACTGGTGGTGTCACAACATTCTCTTTCCACCGAGTCTTCACTATCTTAGACCATTCTTCCTTAGACATACCCGTGTTTTTATAAAGCTGTGGAGTCTCTTCTTGGTCTGGTTTTGTAGGAGCACAGTCAGGTTTAGTAGGTATAGGAGATGTAGGCTTAGATACTTCATGATCTTGATATTCAATTACTGGATCTTGAAAACTTTCGAAGTTACTTCTTGTGGAATAATATTCTTCATCGGTAAAGAAGTTATCTCAAACCCACCATCATCCTCATATGTAATCCCATTTTCATCTTTCTCAATCTCTATCTCTAAACTTTCTACATCATTAATATTGTTGGAACCTAGTTGTCCATCGAATTCAAGTTTCTATTTTGATATATGCTCAAGTGTAAAGTTTTCGACTGAAAACTTTATCGATTGAAAACGATTTCGATCGAAATCTTTTTCGGACGAAATCTTGTTTCTATATATATGTCTTGTATTTGTAAGCTAGAGGAGAAGAACTTGTATCTGATTTTGTATCTCTGTTGTTCATAGTATTGTACTACTGATTAATACTGATTCTCTAAGTGAATACAAGATGATGTTTGGTGATTATCTTAGTTTGATGGCGTATTATCTTAGATTCGTTGTTTGATTCGTCGGTTTTCAATCTTAGAGTCTCTTGGATTGATTCCGCCTTTCCAGGAGATTGTTCGTTATTGTGTTGCTTGGAATATTACAGATCAAGGGGATTCACAAGTGGTATCAGAACTTTTGGTTGAAGTTCTAGATATTTCAAGTTTTTACAAGTACTATTCTTTGATTGAAGATCGATTAGAGTGTATTCTACTGCCATTATTGAGTTTACTGATCAATTTTTTTTGGAGATAACTAATGGAATTGAGTTTGGAAGTTGATTTCATAGTCGGATCACTTGTAGGTGCGGTTTGAAGGTGCTGAGTTTGAAGTGTCCGAAATCTCACTTGAAGGAGCCGAAATTTGTTTTCGTTCGAAATCTTATTCGAAAAGTTGATCTTGTCCGAAATCTTTTCATCAGAAATTTGTTGTCCGAAATATCAAAGTTTTCGATCGAAAAGTCTATTCGAAATCTCAAGAGTTGTGCAATTTTCAGATTTTGATACGTTGTACTTGTTCAATGGCTGGTAAGGTTTATGATACTGAGAGAGTTGTGGGAAAGTCGCCCCCAATGCTTAAGTCAATCTCAGAGTTCTCAAACTGGAAAATTATGATGAAAGCATATTTCAAGTTCACTGAGCATACTCTATGAGAGTCAATTGCAAAAGGTCCTCATATACCGAAAACTACGAATGCTGATGGGTTAGTTCCTATTGCAGATCCTGATTTGTATTTCGAGGAAGACAAGAGGCTGATTGAGAGAGATAACAGAGCTTTGGGATCAATCATCTTAGCTCTTCCGACTGAATTGTATCTAAATTTTGAGCAACATGAGACTGCTCAGGGATTGTGGAATGCATTATGTCTAAGATTTAAAGGAAATGCAGCACTGCAAGAAATCCAAACTGATCTTCTGTTGAAGCAGTATAATATGTTTAGTTACAAAAAGAATGAAACCCTGTGTGAACAGGTCACAAGGTTTACTACTATGATTAACAGACTAAGGAAGATGGGTGTCAAGTTTGAGGAGTATGATTTGGGAAAGAAGCTGCTTGATTCATTACCAGACTACTGTAGCATACCATGTATTTTGATCAAATATACTACTCCAGATTTGAAGAACAAGTCACTTGATGATATTATCTGCTTGCTTGAGTCATATGAGCTGGATGTAAAGGAACGAGAGTTGAATAATCCAGACAAGACAAATGGTTCGGGTTCAGCTAATGTAGCTCTATTTTCTGGAACAAGTGATGGAAGCAGTGGTTCTAAGTCTGAAAATGGTAAGGGGTGTTGTGAGCATTCTTCTGGGGGAAAAGGGAAAAGCAACTAGTCAGATTCCTGAGGATCGGATTGCATTATTTGGGGCATTTATGAGTAGCTACGATGCATTTGTTACTGGAAAGTTACAACCAGCTGTTCTGGATGCTGAATATCTAGTGCAGATTAGTCTTGATGATTTGTAATATATGGATCTACAATGGCAAATGGCTATGATTGCAATAAGGGCTAAGAAGTATCTTCAGAAGGTTGGAAAGGATAAGCTGCAGTTCGGAAAGAAAGTCGGGTTTGACAAGGCAAAGCTGAGATGTTATAACTGTCAGCAACTTGGACACTTTGCTAGAGAGTGTAAAAAGGAGAAAAAGAAGAAAGCTGATGGTAATGGATTGAAGCTGATCGAATTGATCGATGAGGATGAAAAGTCAAAGAAATCTCCAACAGCCTTGATGTCAAAATAGCTCAGCAATTGTGAATGGGAGTGTGAGATTGGAGATGCTCAAGAAGATTTTGATGAAGCCTTGATGGCAGAAATTGGAGTATCTGAAAAGGAAGAACCAAGTGATTGTGCTTTGAAATCTGGTGATAAAGGCAAAGCAGAAGCTTCTACCTCTGAGGAAAAGTCATCTGACAGTTAGGTAACTTCTGATGATGATTCATTCATATGTTCTTCTGACTGTATTGAGAAAATGCAGAATTATCATGCAGCAAACAAATTCTTGATTGTTGAAAATGATAAATTGAAAAGGGTAAATAAGGAATTAAAACAGAATGAGGTCACCTACACCAGAAAGATTAAAGCTTTGTTAAAAGATAACATGAACTTTAAAGAATACTTAAACAAAAAGGATGTGTTAATCAAGGATCTAACAGACAAGTTCATTGCTGCCCAATCCGATCTTATCAAAGAAAGGGTTTTGATTTCTAAATGGGGTATGCAAATAAAAATTTTAGAAAACTGTGTTGATAAGCAAAGAAGTTGTTTTATTAAAGATGGTGTTGGTTACAAAGCGGTACCTCATCCTGATCATTTCGAACCGTTTCCTGAACCTCATGTTTCAAATGATTTACTTAGAGATGATAACTCTAATTTTCATGACTTATATGTTAGTGCAGCAAATAACACAGGTCATGTAGATGAGAAGGTTTCAATTGATGATGTGAGGAGTTTTAATGAATTCAATAAAGTTTGTGTGAGTGAAACAATAAGGGATTGTAGACAATTTGATGTTGATACATGTATTGCAAACAAGTTTGTTAAGTCACATGCTAACAATGGTTTTGATGTAAACAGTTTTTCAGATTCTGATAGTTCATATGTTTCTACTTGTTCTACTAACTCTGTGTGTGATGTTTCTGATTGTATTTTTGAGGTTTCTTCTGATTCTACTTTCTTCGATAAAGTGGTGCATACAGCGAGAAAGTATATTCCAATTCACAAAATGTCATGTCTAGCCAAAGATGTCGTGTTGGATGAATTTTGAAATCCATTAATACAAGATTATGATCTTTCTCATGAGAGGCCAAAGAAAAATGAATTCATAGTTCCTGAAAATCACATCTTGACAAGTGAAGGAGAGAATGTGAAGTCTGTACAAATTAAAATCAGTACACCAACAAAGAGTCAAAACGTTAGTGGAAGGTCAAATCAAATGAATGTCAAAGGCAAATCAAATGATGTCAAAGACCAGTTCATTGATATCAAAGATAAGCCCGTTCAAAGTAAAGGGAAGTCAGTAATAAGTCAAAGTTCAATAGAGTGTGAGAAAGGAAAATCCATGTTTGAAGTAGGCGAATGTTCAAAGTCAAAGACAAAGACAAAGTCAAAGATTAAAATTCAAAACTGTTTCACTTGTGGTCAAGTTGGACATTTTGCTAGAAATTGCACACACAAGTCAAGTGAGTCAAAGATCAAAGGGTACAACAAGAGAACAAAAAGCAATATCAACAAGTGGTTCAAGAAAGCATTTGTGATTGACAGTGTGGTTGAGTCTGGAGTGAATCATCGTTACAGTCGTGATTACTTGCTTTCTAGAGATTATAGTGAACTTTATTCAAATGCTTGTCATGATTATGTGCTACCTAATTTTGTGGACAAGAAGGTCCAAAACAGTCCAATATATGTGAAAAAATCAACCAAACCAAGCTATTTTGATAAAGAAAAATTCAATAAGAAATATGGGGAAAATGTTGGTTGTTTTTGGAAAGTTAAAATTGAACAAACTTCACATATATATGGAACAAAGAATGTTGAGAATTTGAAGGAATAAGTCATTGTGACTAAGACTGTAAAAAGTCAAAGTCAGCCCGGGTCAAGGATGATCTGGGTACCTGTTTCTCATTAAGTTGTTTTGAAATGTGCAGAGTCAAACCAGGAGGACTATTAATAATGCTTGGCATGTTGATTGCGGTTGCTCAAGGCATATGACGGGACAAAGAAAGACATTGAATGATTTTCAATCCTTTTAAGGTGGTCTTGTTGCTTTTGCTGGAGATAAAAAGGTGGTAAAATAAATGGTTATCTAGATACAGCATCAACTGATGGACTTTGGGATTAATCTCTTGGAAACCCCAACTTACTGTGATAATAAGGCAGTGCTAGGCATCGTGAAAAATCCAATTTAGCACTCGAAAACAAAGCATATCGCCATCATGTTACATTTTATTCGTGATTGTTTTGATAATGGTTTAATTAAGGTGGTCCACGTTGATACCTTAGAGCAAAAAGCCGACATTTTTACAAAAGCATTTTCAACAGATCGGTTTAACTCTCTGGTACAAATATTGGGGATGATATCTTTTTGAGTATATGTTTTATTAAAAATAAAAAATAAGAAAAATCCGTTTAATAAAATCCGTCTTTTTGATTGAAAGACCATATATGTTCCTCAAAAATATTTTTCTTTTAGTATTAAAATTGTGTTGAATTATGTGTTTGTTCTAAAATGTGTTTTTTATGTGTTTGTTTAGATTCAATTAATTGCATCACAATTTTAGGGGGAGAATAAAAGAAAATAAAAGAAATTATCATCTATGAATTGTTTGTTTTATCTGTGTGCGAAAAAGAGATATTGAAATTCATATTGTGTTGTAAAATGAACTGTGTGTGACTGATTGACATGCAAATATGAAATGATTATATATTTGTGTACTGAGCTTACGCATGAATTGGATGTGATGGTAACATCGGTTACAATTATTGATATGTTGGTAGGCTCTGCATGTATAAATTAGGCGCTATTTGTGTGATTAACTAAATTGCAATATTTGTGTTTTACCCACATCGAATATCGGTACTTTCACCATTCGAATGCAAAGTGAATCTAGTCATACTATGAGACCAGGATCTTGATGAGTTCTTAGCACAATTTGTTTGCTCTATTGACTATATACGTCAAATATATGATTTAGAGTTAAACACCTTCATACAGCTGATGGTTCTGGTGAAAATCTTAGATAGAAACCAGGAAGTCAGTCTATTTCGCCCTTTGAATCATTCATGATTTCAATTAACATATCGAATATCTTACGGATATCCGCATACCCGAATCATTCATGATTCTGCATATATACTCTTCACAACTCATATGAATCAATATGATTCCGTACTATCTCAGAAACCAAGACAATGAATCAAAATGATTCTGAATCAATATGATTCCATTTAAATCCACTTGGATTATTTTTCCTGTGCTAAGAACGCTAACTTCATGCTGGTGATTGGATCATTATCTGGTGAAACTTTGTGTTGATTCTCAGTTCTTTCCATCTCGATTGTGGGGTACACATTGTATTGATTAATCTTACCTTAACTGTCACACAATATTTGCTGAAACATGATGCATGAGTTTATTTGGATTAAGATACTAGCAATCATTGTTGAACTGAGTAGATCCTGACTTGATATGAAGTGTGATTAAGACAGTGTGCATTTATGATCCTATGTCAATTCAGTTTATCAACATGAGAAAAGGCTGGTTTTTCGAAAAAAGTATTATGTGTGTGTTTTTGTTTTAATGATTTGTTTCAAATATAATTTGTTTTACTTTGTTGTTTGTTGTTTTTCTTACATTTGAAAGCATTAAAATTTTGGAACAGGTCTTAATGATATCAGGATCTGATAAAATAAATAAATAAAATTCAAATTCAAATTTTCACAAGTAAAAAGTTTTTGTCCGAAATTGTTTTCGACCGAAAAGTCGTATGAGAAAAGTCTTTTCATCCGAAATCTTAAAAGTTATATATATCTATTTTTCGATCGAAATCATTTCACCACCTCTGTATGAGTTTTCGAGCCTGATTTTCGATTTTACCGAGTCATGTTTTCATGCGAAATCTTCGGGCAAAGTTGAATGTGATTTCTGGTTAAAGTTTCCGACAACAAGGTATGTTTTTATGGATCCTTAAGAGTAAGATTAGATAGATCCATTGCCTTAGGTTTTAAATGTTTATGAATCGTCCGAAATCTTATATAAATTGTCCGAAAACTTGTAGGAATTGATCGAAATCTGTCTCGGATGGAAATGAAGAGTCTCCAACTGATATGTCCGAAGAGGTTTTCGATCGAAATTGTTTTTGATCATGTTTCATGTGGGTTTTCGTCCGAAAACTTTTGAGTTGAAAATTTCTATAAAGAAATTGTTTTCGTTCGAAAAAGGATGCTTAACAGAAGTTTTCGAGCTGAAGTTTTCGATCGAAATAGGTTTCGGATAATAGTTTTCGTTCGAAATCTTTGGAGTTGGCAGATTTTGGCTTTTGACTGATTTATGTTACTTGTCTTGAACAGCTATGAACAGGTTAAAGTTTGACTCAAGGCACAGCATCTGTGCGTGTTTGACAGCTAGCACAAGAAAATCAGGAGGATATGAAGAAATAGTTCGGTTTCTGAGCAAATCAAGAATTCTAACTGCCATATCAACACAAGTTACTGTTTATGAAAATCAAATTTGAGAATTCTAGAACAACGTTGAGTATAAGCATGTTAACAAGGAAATCTGGATAGAAAGTACAGTTGGTGGAAAGAAGATCAAGATTACTGAACAAATTATCAGAGAGGTTCTAAATTTCAGAGACAATGTCAGTTTTCCATACAGAATAAGTTACACACGTGTGATGCAATGGGCTATGAAGGAGACTTTCCAAGAAGGTAAGTGACAAAGACATTGTTAGGGAAACAGTGGAGGTACTTAGTACATGTATTCATTCATTGCCTTGGACCGAGGACATGAGCATTTGGTCAAATAGGTGAAGTGTTTAGTAGAGCTTTGGTTTGTCTGACAACTCACCGTAGATTCAATTTCTCAAGAATGATTTTTGAAGCTATGATTAATAATTTTGTGGATCCAAGATAGAACAACAACTTTCTGCTTTATCCAAGATTCTTACAAATGATAATCAATACACTGTTGCCTGATCTACCTAATGATGGGGTTGAGCTTCCGTTGGATCAAATGACAGAAATAATTTTCAGTAGCATGAACACCATAAGGAAGAAAAGCAAGTTTACTGGGACATTGACACCTTTATTTCAAAATATGATTGAAGAGAATCCTGATCCCGAGTTCGGTGTTGAAGATGAATTGAATGATATTCAAGGTAGTGAAGTAGAGGATCACGATGGTGATGATGAAAGAGATGATGATGATGATGATGATGATGAAGGAGGTGATAGGAATGTAGTGCAAAACAATCATGAAAATGTTCAAGCTCCTGTGATTATTCCTGAAGTTGTTACAGAAATTGTAGTTGGGAAAGAAACTGTTGATGAGCCAGTTAAAGAAACAGAGAAAGTTCAAGAAACTGAAAGTATTGAAACACCAGAAATTCCAGCAACGGCAACTGAAAATCCAATCAAAAGGAAAGCTACTGAAGCTGAAAAGGACGTGCCTTCTAGACCTCCTCCGTCTAAAGGTATCATAATTAAAGAACCAGAACAAAAGATATTGAAGACTATGGCACAGAGGTACTCAGGAAAAGGAAAGGGTAAAGAAGTTCCAGATCCTGTTAGACAAAAGGCTTCTAAAGATTACAAATTAATGGATGAAGAGTTTCTAAACTTTGCAACCCACGAAACTAAAAATATTATAAGTCAATTGAAGACTCAAGTTTCAAATATTCAAAGCAGAGAAGCTGCAAATGAAAGAGAAATTAGATAGTTAAAGACAAGTGATTCCAAGAAGCAAAAGCAGCTTGGTGAGCAACAAGTACAGATAGATAATTTGCAAATCATTGTGCAAGATCTTGTAAAATGTCTTAGAATGTCTATTTCAATACCGAATATCACTAGTCAAACCATGCAAGAGAATAAAGAACATCAAGGACCTTCAACGTTGAATCAATCACAACATACTGAATCTCCAATTAAAGGAGATGATCTTTTTGGTTCACAAGATATGTTTGATGTTGATTCACTTATTAATCAACAAGGTGAGGGATTGGAGGTAGATGATGACGATAAGGAGAAGGAAGAAGATGAAAAAGAGGAAGATGAAGATGTTATTATCACAGATATCAAGAAAAATGATGCTGATCCTTCTGATGATAATGATAGCAGTAGTGATGGTTCTGGAATTGGTGGAAGTGGAGCAAATAATGACGATTCAAGTGATGACAAAGATTCTGATGTAATCTATGAGAAACATGAATATGAGGAAAAACAAACGTATGTTGAATGTGACGGGAATGAAGTTGGAAGATTGGACAAACTGGTTGACGAGAGAATTCCTTTTGATGAATTGTTTGAAGAAAGTGAAATAGATGAAGCTCAAAAGGATTTTACTAAAAAGAAAGCTTCTTATGATAAGAGCTCGTGGTGGAAAATTAATGAAAAACCGTCAACTGTTGAAAGAATTACACAAAGAATCAGGAATCCAAGAAAGGCATTGACTGGATTGATCTTGGGTTGGAAATTTGATAATGATAAGAAGATGTATGTGATCAAGAGGGTTGCTGGCGATATTCAAGATTTTGATACCTGTCATAAGTTACAAATACTACCAAGATGGGATATAAGAGATCTGAGTCGTTTGAAGATGATTAATGAATTAAACAATACTCGAGCTTCTGCTTTTGAGGTACGTCTCACGAATCAATGTAATCAAGATAGTTTTACATCTTTTCAGCCTCAAATTCCTATACGAAGAAAGATCAAGAAGAAATACAGAACAAATGAGAAGATCAAGTACAAATACATTGTCAAAACAGTTGATAATATGACAGCTGTGTATATACCTGAAAGAAAAAGGAGCTCCATCAAGGATTTTGATAAGTGGTTCTATGATTCTTCATCACATGAAGCAGTTATTCAACACAGGGGACTTCCTGTAGTCAGAATCTTTGATCCGATGGATTTATTCAGCTTTTCAGATGAAGATCTAAAGATTATGTACTATAACACGATTCAGTGTGATATGAGCTTGATGATAAAGAACGAAGCAAAGTTGTTTATCTCTAAAGCTGAAGCCAGACTGATCAAGAAAAGGTTACAGGATCTGGATTCAAAGAAAGTGAAGCCTAAGAAGAAGCAGGATGCAGACAAGACATAGAACATGGGATTCAATGGACTAGGGGGAGATTTTTGGAACCTAGTAGTCCATCGAATTCAAGTTTCTATTTTGATATATGCTCAAGTGTAAAGTTTTCGACCGAAAACTTTATCGATCGAAAAAGATTTCGATCGAAATCTTTTTCGAAATCTTTTTCGGACAATTAGAGTTTTCGGACGAAATCTTGTTTCTATATATATATGTCTTGTATTTGAAAGCTAGAGGAGAAGAACTTGTATCTGATTTTGTATCTCTGTTGTTCATAGTATTGTATTACTGATTGGTACAGATTCTCTAAGTGAATACAAGATGATGTTTGGTGATTATATTAGTTTGATGGCGTATTATCTTAGATTCGTTGTTTGATTCGTCGGTTTTCAGTCTTAGAGTCTCTTGGATTGATTCCGCCTTTCCAGGAGATTGTTCGTTATTGTGTTGCTTGAAATATTGCAGATCAAGGGGATTCACAAATATTATCTCCATCATCTTCATCATCATCATCTAACATATCAATTTTATCTAGGTCAACCAAAGCTCGAAACTTGTCACCCTGATCAGAATCTGAATCATCAAAGATAGAATTATCAAGAGCAAGAGCTTATGTTACTTCAGTTACTTGTTCTTTTCCTTTATCACCAACATCTTGATCAGATGTATCAGAAGCATTAGTTGAAGTAGACTTCGCCTGAGCTTGTGATGTCAGTTTAGCACAAGGGTCTTGGCGCTCACCTCCACCACTTGCATCAGGATCATTTTCGTTTCTATCATCTGCTAGATCTAATGTATGACAAGCCTCAGCAACTTTCTTGGATATCTCCCCCTGAGGTCAAGACACTCCATGAGTTGATAAACCAAGATCTGCATCTCGGCTATTTGTCTTTTATTCAAAAAGATTTCATTTTGCTACTGATCTATCATGGTTTGATGAACACTGTCATTATCTTTCAACACATGTATTTGACCTTGCAACCCTTCAACTTGAGCTTCTAATTTCTCAACTTTCCCTTCAAGCTCTTTAATCTTTTGATCTCTAGCACCGGGTTCATTTGATTCATGATGAGATGTGGAGGTAGGACCAGGTGGCATGTACTATACTTTATCCAGAGCCTCTAATACAGCTTTAAGTTGTGCATCGGTAACTCTTGGAGTGGATTTAGGAGTAGTGGTAGTTGATGTAGGGTCAAATATACCGTGTTTAAGAGTCGGTTTTGTATATTTTATGAGTTTTACTTTGTACTTTGAGTTGGTTTTACGTTGTACTTTGTAGTTGTATCTGTGGCAGGTTAAATATGCTAAGTGAGCATATAACGAGAAATAATTGAGATGGCATCAAAGTATAGGTGGTCAAACAGAAAAAAAAAAAAAAAGAAAGTGATGAATTTAAGGTCTTCGCGATACGCGAAGACCTGGGAGAGACATTTCGCGACACGCAAGAAAGCAAAGAATGGAGCCCGACTGTTTTACCTTCGGGCAACGCGAAGGACTGGCCAAGGGATTTCACGGTATGCGACGGGCCAGCGGAACATCAAAAAAGCCCTAGTTTTCAGTTAAAAGCTAATTCAACCCTAATTCGCAAATACTCTTTTAATCAGACGAATTTGGAGCGGTGATTTTCAGAGGCAGAAGTCATTATTACGGATCAAGAATTGAAGCTATGCTCGTGTGTCTGACAAAAATGCGCGGCTAAGCTGCGTGTGGCTTCCTCCCGACGGATGGTTCATCTAGGTTCTTTGTTTTTTTTAGTTGTTTACTTGTTTGGATCTTGTTAGTTTTTGACACAAACTTGATAGATTTATGTATTAGTTATGTTGATTCTTTGAGTTTTCTCGTTTACAATCTTGTTCGGTTGATGATAACACCTAGTAGCAGGGTTGGGTGACTAAAGGGGGTAAACTTGGCATTTGTATACTCGGTAATTGGATCATACTGGTTTGTGACGAAATTGGTTATATAGGTTGCTGACAATAGCATGTTTTCAATTACTGCTTTAACTGATTTTCCAACGCTATGTCTATGTGGTGTCCAATTGAACAACTGAGTTTTACATAAACCTAGAACCTAAAGTTTGGAATGAGTTACATCTTTATTTGATCTATGTTTTAATTAGAATTTACTAAACTAGACAATTAAACCTAGAACCGTAGGATGAGAATTTGGATGATCTGGCTACAAGATTTTATCATTTGCTGAGTGAATTAACAAGTGCAAACGTGGTTTATGAACCTGAAGAGATTAATGACAAGTTTCTGGAAGCTTTACCATCAAAATTTGATGTGTATACTGTCCTCATCAAAGAAAATGAAAAATATAAAACAATGTCACTTGAAGATGTTCTTGGAAAAATTCAATCTCATGATCTGAACTTAAACAAAAAGGAAACCAATATGGAGCACATGCAAGATCTGTAAATGTATTTTGCAAAAGCATCTGGAAAATTTGGATCATGAGTTGAGTTGTTTTTAGGAGATGGTCAAGATAACTCTAATGAGAATAGTTCTGGAGGTTCTTATCAATCTGGTTTCTCTGCAACTACATCAAACACTTCTGGATCACAACCATTGAATTGACATCATGTGAATCAAAGGGTAGTTGAAGATTATATGGCAATGTTTTCATCTTTTATTGCTTCATATGAAAATTTTATTGGAGGGGAGATTCATGATCCAGAAGCAATTGAAGAAGATTATCGTCAAATTGATTCGGTTGATCTAGAAAAAATGAATATTCAGTGGAATATGGCAATGTTTATGAGACAAGCAAAGGATTTTCTTAAGAAGACTGGAAGGAGGTACATCGGATCAAACAGAAGAACAAGAATGGGTTTTGACAAGACTAAAGTTCGATGTTACAACTGTCAAGAATATGGTCACTTTGCTAAAGAATGTAATAAGCCAAAAGTTGAGTTTGACTCTCAAAAGAAGAACAACAATTATCAAAGTAACAGAAATCAACAAAGTTCAAGTGGTTCTGGAAATTCAGCAAATGTTTCAACATCATCTACTTTGGTTGCCCAAGTAGATGATAACTATGACTGGGGAATCCATTTAGAAGATCTAGTTGGTGATAAAAGTCAAGCTTTTATGACTGAAATTCATACTGATGAGACATCTGAAGATGGAAGTTCGAGTGATAGTGAAAGTTCGGGGAGTGAAGTAGAAAGTCAGGATGATGAATCTTCTGAGAATGTCATTGCAGAAGAAATTTATGAAGAAATTGATCCTGAAAGTGCTGATGAAGTTCTTTCTGAAGAAAATGTATCTACAACAAGTGTATCTGAAAATGAGATTTTGTTGACTAAAAGAGTACCTGAGATGACTGAAGAGATTCCAACTGCTAAAGTCTTCATGGCAGACATGTCTGATCCATCAAAGGTAAAAGATGTTATCTGTAATATATATTGTTCTAACTGTATGTTTGTGACGGACAAAATGATGAAAGTCATGGATGATAACACAAATTTGATATGTGATATGAAATCGATGCACTCAGTGAATCAGAAATTAAAGGACAATGATAAGTTGTGTATTGACAGAATTGAATCACTCAAAAGAGATACTAATTCTCTAACTTAGAAGATTAAGGAACAAGCATATCGTTTTGATATGGCTTATGCTGATATTGAAAAGAGGAATGAAATTGTTACTGAGAAAAACAAAGTAATTTCAGACAAAGAAGCAGAAGTGATCAAATTACATAGAAAACTGTTATGTTTTGGAAATTCATCACTATTGTTGGGTTATTTCAATGAAAATGTTGATCCTGTTAAGAGAACAACTGGAATTGGATTTGCTCATCCACCATTTAATGGAAATTATGTTGTAGAACCAGAGATCATTACTGAAGAGGATATTGATCCAAAGACAATTTTAAAGATTAATCGAGTCACAGGGGAAGAAATAGTATATGATTCTGATAGTGATGATGAAATATTTGATGCTCAGAAAATTGATGGTGTTACTAAAGATGTGAAGTTTGATGAACCAAAAGTGGTAAAACAAGTCACAAGAGATAGATGTATTGTTACAGAGCCCGATGAAGTTGAACAATCAACTATCTCACCAATATTATCTAAAAGTGGTTTTATAAGTGCTGGTGATATCAAGAAGGAAGTTTCAAAGGTTGAAAATAAATCAACAAGGGATTTCATTAAACAGAAGGTGAATGTGGCAAAACCCAAAGATATCAGTCTCCAGTTTCAAGGAATTATGTTGGTGAAACATCCAGAAAGATGTGTGTTCCAAAGAAATAAGGAGGTACTGATGCTAAATCTACTGAAGGTTATTCATCAGGAAGTTCCTCAACTTCAACAGGGGTTCCTTATATCATAGAATACAAGGATAAGAGAGTTTTCTTTCATTGTAATGAGGTGGGACATATAGTATTATATTTTCCTTACAAGAACAAAGAGAAGAATTTTCTTATTTCAGATAAAGTTACACCAGCTATTGTTCATGGTCAATCAAAACTAGTAAAGATTCTGTAAATACCGAATGTGGGAAAGCCTACATCTGATAATGTGATGAAACAATCTGTCAAGGAAAATTTGCCTAAGCAACATGTTACTAAACCATTTGGGTTTAAGAGAGAGATGACACAACATGTTCATGATAGATTTG
Source organism: Smallanthus sonchifolius (assembly GCA_023525975.1). NCBI lineage: Eukaryota > Viridiplantae > Streptophyta > Magnoliopsida > Asterales > Asteraceae > Smallanthus > Smallanthus sonchifolius. The sequence continues at coordinate 82,679,760 of CM042026.1, read as the reverse complement.
TTGATTCTAAACCAGAGTTTGTCCAATCTAGTGTTAGAAACAATGTTGTGTTTCATAGGTTTGTTGAGAATCCTAAAGTTGGATTCACAAAGAATTCACAACCTAAGGTCAAACTTTCAAGACCTCAAAAGAGAAGAAGGAACAGACAGTTAAGAAAACTTTTGGAAAATGATCAATTTGAATCTGAATTTTAAAATCAATCAAATTTTGATAAAAAAAAGAATGTTTCAAAATCCAAAATGTCTGATTCTGATTTGCCTAAATCACCAAGGGTATATGATAATCGAGATTGTGAATTGCTTGAAGTTGTTTATTTTGATGCTAATGGTAGACCCAAGACCATAATGGCTTGGGTCCCCGTTTCTAACTGATTTCCTTTGTTTGTGTAGGGTCAACCAAGGAAGAATATTAACAACAAATGGTATGTGGATAGTGGTTGCTCCCGACATATGACAGGAAACATTCATTTGCTTGAAGATGTTATTAAAATTGATGGAGGTTATGTCGCCTTTGCGGGTAGTAAAGGCGGGTACATAACAGGTCACGGAACGTTAAAGAATGAAAAGGTGAAGTTTGAGAAAGTCAATTATGTTGAGCAACTCGAACATAATCTACTCAGTGTATCTCAAGTGTGTGATAAGAAGTTTTCATTCCATTTTAATGATTCTGAATGCTATATTCTGAAGCCGGGATTTGAAAATACCTGAACAATGGATTCTGATGAAGGCTCCAAGAAGAAATGACACATATGTTTTAGACATGAGTGTTGCTACAACAACGAATTCTATTCCGACATGTTTACTCTCTAAAGCATCTGAATCTGATTCTATTCTTTGGCATAGGAAGCTTGCACACATAAATTTCAGAAAAATGAATTATGTTGTGAAGAATGATTTGGTTTCTGGTATCCCAAAAATGAAATTTTGCAGTGCATGTTGACTGCATTCCTTGCAAGAAGGGCAAGCAACACAGGAAGTCTCACAAATCCAAGAAACAAAATTATATTGTTACTCCTTTGGAGTTACTACATATGGATTTATTCGGACCGATTAGTATTCGAAGCATTGGAGGTAAATCGTACTGTCTGGTGGTAACGGATGATTTCTCAAGATTCTCATGGGTTAAGTTTTTAGCAACAAAGTCTAAAACGACAGAGACAGTTCAATACTTAATTCTTAGGTTGGATAATCTTTTGAATCAGAGAGTCAGGCGTATTAGAAGTGACAATGGCAGCGATTTTAAGAACAGCAAGATGGGACTCTTTTGTTTACAAAAGGATATACATCATTAATTTAGCGCGCCATATGTTCCTCAACAATATGGTGTTGCTGAGCGAAAGAACAGAACTCTGATTGAGGCAGCTAGAACTATGTTGGCAGATTCTAAGCTACCGGTTACTTTTTGGGCCGAAGTTGTGAATACGGCATGCCATGTCCTGAATCGAGTTCTGACCGTCAAGCGACAAAACAAGACGTGTTATGAGTTGTTAAATGGTCGAAAGCCTAATTTGAATTATCTTCTTCCTTTTGGAAATCCATGTACTCTTCTGAAGATCAAGGATGTTTCTACCAAGTTTAGCGAAAAGGCGATTGAAGGAATTTTTCTGGGATATGTTGCCAATCGTTAAATAAAAGAGTGTATAACAAGGAAACACGACAGGTCGAAGAATGGTTTCATATCGATTTCTCTAATCGATCTATTCCCTAGAAGGCGGTTGGTCTAGAGTGGGCATTTGATTATGACAGCTTGTTCAAGTCTTTTAACTTTGCTCCTGACTTATCTGATGAAGAAGTTTCTTTACTATACCATTCATGTCAAGGTGATCAAGATTGTGGGTTAACTCCAACATCAACGGTTCCATATTCCATTCCAAATATCATCAGTTCACCCTGATCTAAATGTTGCATCTAGTTCGGGAACTCACGAGACTTATAGTAAGGATGATGAAGAAATTTTTCAGGATTCTTCGAAAGATCCATTAATTATTAATGATTCATCCAACACTACACATGTCCAGGGGGAGATTTCTACAAATTTAGATTCAGTGATACCAGTTAATCAATCTACTCAAACATATATTTCTCAAGTTGATATTTTACCTGTTCCGGAGGTGGCTTCCATAAAAGAACTCAAAGATCATCCGGTGACGAATATCATTGGGAATTTACAAGATGGAGTTCAAACTCGTTCTTTAACTGAAAATACTTGTTTATATTCATATATTAGATATACTGGAGTAATTGATGTTTGCTTACATTCTTGTTTTATTTCTCAGATAGAACCTAAAAATGTGGAGATGGCTTTACAAGACAATAACCGGATAGAAGCAATGCAGGAAGAGCTTGCTCAATTTGATAAGCTAAAGGTGTGGAATTTGGTTGATCTACCAAAGGGAATGTATCCAATTGGCACCAAGTGGGTTTACAAATGTAAAAAGGATGATCGTGGTGTTGTGGTAAGGAACAAAGCAATATTGGTCGTACATGGATTCAATCAACAAGAGGGAATTGATTACACTGAGGTGTACGCACTTGTAGCACGGTTGGAAGCTATTCGTTTGTTATTAGCTTTTGCAGAATTCAAAGGTTTCAAGGTTTATCAACTGTACGTCAAAAGTGCTTTCTTGTATGGCAAGGTGAAAGAGGAAGTTTTTGTATGTCAACCATTGGGGTTTGAGGATCCATTGTATCCTTCAAAAGTGTTCAAGATAGATAAGGCTCTTTACGGTCTTCATTAAGCACCTAATGCGTGGTATGAAACATTGTCACAACATCTTTTGGACAATGGTTTCGATCGTGGTCAAATTGATTCCACCTTGTTCATCAAGAAAGTAGGGGGAGATTACCTGATGGTTCAGATATACGTCGATGATATTATTTTGGCTCAACAGAAGAAGAGTTATGCAAGGAGTTTGAGAACGTCATGAAATCAAAATTCAAAATGTCAGCTATGGGAGAGTTGTCGTTCTTTTTAGGATTACAAGCTAATCCAAAAGAGAATGGTTTCTTTATACATAACTCTAACTACGTGAAAGACATTTTGAGCCGGTTCAAAATGGAAGACTTTACCCCTTTTGACACTCCAATTCCTGTAAATCACAAGATGAATCAAGATCCGAAAGGAAAGGATGTTGATTGTATAGAGCAGTGATTGGTTATCTCATGTACTTAATAGCATCAAGGCCATATATAATGTTTGTTGTGTGTCTTTGTTCCAGATTTCAAGCAAAACCAAAGGAATCACATCTGATTGCAGTCAAACGTAAGGAAACCGAAAAGGAAACCGTAATTAGGATTATGGTTTTCTCATGGTTCTAATTTTGAATTTATTGCATATACTGACTTAGATTTTGGAGGTTGTTATTTGGACAGGAAATCTACAACATGAGGTTGCCAATTTCTGGCTAATCGTCTTGTATCATGGAAATGTAATAAGCAAACTAATGTCTCAATTTCAACATGTGAAGCAGAATACATCGCTGCAGCAAGTTGTTTTTCACAAATTTTGTGGATTCAGCAACAATTAAGAGATTATGGTTTGAATTTCACTTGCACCCCCATGTTCATTGATAATAATGCCACAATGTATATAACAAATAATCCAGTTAAGCACAGTAAAACAAAGCACATTGACATAAGATATCATTTTATTCGTGATTGTGCAGATAAAAGGTTGATTGAGCTGGTGAAAGTTCATACCGATGACAATCTTGTCGATTTGTTTACCAAAGCATTTGATCATACAAGGTTTGAATTTCTGATAAAGATGATTGGCATGATCAATCCCGAATAATTTTTCTGCTCAAAATAATTCTCATGGAGGTTTATTTTTTTAATTTTTTTTTAACTGCTTTCTTTCATTTTTGCATTTCAATTTACTGTAAAAAAGTTTGTTATTTATAAAAAGACCAAACAAATTAAAAAAATTTAAAATTGACATCATTTGAGCATGAGAAGAAATGATAGTACATCAGTAGATATTCATTCACACATGACCTTAGATTGACTGGTTGGTGATTTGTGTGTATTCAATATATCTGAATTATATATGTTTTGATCTAAACTTCAGAGACTGCACAAATAGGAGATGATAGTGTTGTGTATGCTTATAATTTAGCTTGTCAATAGGCTAAAAGCGTCTTTGAACCATTAGTAGTGTGAAAACATAATTGCATATGTTACAACTGTGATTTGAACCCATTTTATGCCTGGGTGTGTGTGTTAAAAGATCATTATCTGATATAGAATATGAGGTTTAAAGTGATTCATGAGACTAGTATCGGACTATATTGATTAGCACAATTTTTCAGTTCACTTCACTGCCCATGCCCCGAAAAACATGCAATGTGATGTTGAACTAAAATATGTTTCTGACAACATTTGTTGGAACATATATTCGCCTTTGGATCAATATCTTGATTCCCTTGAATATCCATATAACAGTTGGATCACATTACCCTATATTATTGAATCAATCGATTCTTTAATCATTCATTCTACTGAAGAGTTCTTCTGTTACAATCTATCATGACATTACATCCAAAGCCAAGCAATTGAATCATTCTGATTCCTGATATCCTTCGGGATCTGTTTCTTTTCATGTGCTAATTAAGATAGTTTCATCCTGGAGACTGATATTATCTTTACATAAGTTTCATATGTCTTGAAAATAGTGCAATTTACTTTCTGTTGGCATACTAGTGGGGTACACGTTGTATTTCATACTTAAATGGTACCTTAACTCACAAGAAAGTGGAAAGGAGATGGTTTTAGTTTCAACTGTTATAATATTGACAATTTAAATTTGTGTGTCATAGCCTGATCATGTTTTCTTTGAATGTTTATCACGTATCATTACATGCAATATATGAAAGTCTGTAAAATGGAGACTTGAATGAAGGGCATAGGATACCAAATTACCTTGATATACGGATGGTTTATCCAAGATGTGTGATTGATATATCATTTATATTGATATGATCTTCTTGCTCATGGTGTTCAACAAAAATTTGTTCTTTATTGCTTTACAGATTACTTCATTTCAGTTTGTACAGAGAAAAACCAAAAATATGTGTTTTCAAGTTTGTATAGATAAAATCCAAAAAGATTTTTTGTCATGCTTCCGTGAGAATTCCAAATTTTATTTATTAAAAGGTTCGGGATTGGATCAGATAATAGGTTCCTGGTGTTTGACAAGGAAAATTGAGAGAGAGAAGTATAGAAAGTTGAAAGTTCAAAATTTCAAAATTTCTCTAAGTGTGGAGAAAAAGTGAACTTATTGTGTTCGCCTCGGTTAAGTTCGCCTGGTAAGCAAACTTAAGGTTTGTGGGTTATATTGTTTGAATGAAGCGAACTTGATCATGTTTTCTGAAAACTTGGTTTAAGCGAACTTAGTCATTTTTTAAGCGAACTTGTTTCTGAGTGTGATCAGAGTGTTTGGTACTGTGTTTTTGTTTTTAGTTTCTGGTGATTCAAGGATTTGCGCATCAAACAAAGGTAGAATCATGGTCTTTTATCCATCAAATTGCTCGATTCAAGTTCGCTTTCTATAGTTCTGGGATACAGCACAACATGACTGTACTATGGATCCGAATGTTATTAGAGCTACTGTCAACAATACTGAAGTAGCAATATCTGTTGACACTATTCGTCAGGCCTTACATCTTGGAGGTAATGATGAAGAACCTCTTGATTTACCATCTACATTGATTATGGGTTGTTTTCAAAGAATGGGTTACAAAGGACGAGCAAATGATACTCAAGCAAGGAAGGGTGGTCTAGTAGGACAATGGAGATACATTATGCATGTTACTATTCAATGTCTATCTTCTAGGAAAGTTGGAACTGATGGTTTAAAAACCTCGCTACAATCTGCAATGGTGGCTCTTACTTTGAACCGAGGGTTCAACTTTGCTCACTATTTTTATAAGGAGTTAGTGGCTCATATTATTCCACCTGATGGTCAAGGGTTTCTTTTGTACCCTAGGTTTCTTCAAATGATACTGAATCATCTTATACCTAATTTACCTCAGTTTCCACAGCGTCTTACACTCACTGCAATGACTAAAAGGATTTTCACTGATTGTAACAACATCAAGCAACAAAATCCAGCCTTGATACCTGTTCCAACTCCTCTGTTTGGGCATATTATTAATCCTAATTATGTTGCTCCTCCAAATGATAATTGGATTCATCCAGATAAGCAACCACAACAACAACAACCACAACAACAGCAACCACAACAACATCAACCACAAGTTCAACAACAACCTCAACCACAACAAGTTGCACCTGAAGTACAACTAGAACAAATTCATGTACAAGTTCAAGATGCTGCTCAAGTGAATTTCATAGAACCTAACTTAAAGGTTCATGTTGATATACCTGAATTTAATAATTTTGAACAGGGGAATGTAAATGAAGAAGCACAAGCAAATTCTCCCCATGCTAATCAAGAAGGAATTGTAAATGAAACTAGTTCAAGTTCCTCTGAAAAAGCAAATGATGATAATTCTGCTACTGATTCTGAAGCTACACAGGACTTTGATCCAGATCATTATGCTAAACTTGCTAGTATTCCATTGGCAAATGCTGATAAATGACTAAAGTCGGTGGCTACTAAACCAAGACGCAAGTCTGTTCGGGGTCTTCCTCCTGGAACAACACTTAGCAAAAGTCGTTAAGAGATGAATCTTCTTCTGATTCTGAGTATATTCCTACTCTAAAGTCACAGAAGTTAATGTCTGCTTCTATGACCGATGTTGCAACTGCTCGAGTAACTGATGACTTGGATTTTGTGGATTCTTTGCTTATTTCTCCACATCCGTCTCAGTCTACTTCACCTCAATGTACTCCTGCTCCAGTTCCTCCACATACGTCTTCACAAGTTGGTCCGTCTAGTTCATCAAAGGATGCTATGATTGTTTCTCTACAAGGCAAAGTCTCTTGCCTAGAAGCCCAAGGTGTGGGTCTTTAAGGTCAAGTCGATGTATTAAGGGCAAATTATTTTCAGAGAGAACAAACTCTTCAATCTCAAAGCAAGCAAGTCTCTGAGATGCAAATTTTAATATCACAATTGATAGAGCGTATTGACGCTCAGGGGGAGATGCCTGTCATAGTTCAGGATACTTGTCATACAGAGGAAATTCATAGAAAGGATGATGAAGATAATGATCCCAGTGGGAACAAGGGTGATCGTCAATACTCTGATGTTGCTCAGGTATCTCAGTTTCAGGGGGAGTCTACATTAATTCAAGTTGATGCTTCATGTGATAAAGTTACATGAGAGAATGAAGAGGTATTGCTTCTAGAATTCTTTAAAGATGATTCTGATTTGGATGAAGCTGAAAAGATAAACTGCTTAGATGATATAGATGAGTTGTATGATGACTTAGAAGATGAAGAAAATAACTCAAGGAGAGAAGAAAGAGAGATTGTAGAAGTGGAGATTACCAAAGATACAACAAGTTTGATGTATGAAGGGTGTGATGGTCTTAATGTGCCTTTTGACTTCATCCTAGAGGATGTTATTCCTGAAGCAACTTCTGATGGAATGGCTGACTCTATGGACTCAACTAAATATGTCACAATGCCTGACTCTAACTCAGATAATGCTCAGTCAAAGACAACTGAAGAACCTGTGATGTATAGGGATACATGTATGACGAAGGAAAAATGGTTAGAATTGGTAAAAAGCTGGAAGAAAGTGTTACCTGAGTCATTATCACCAACTATTCTCAAAGAAAAATATGTGAATAAAGAAAGGTGTGTTGGTAGAATTATCAGTTGGTTCTTTGATGAATAAATCAATCTGTTTGCCTTAAAGAGATCTGATGGTGTTCAATATCTAAAACCTAGACTTAGGTATTTTAGTACTTTGCCTAGATGTGAGCTCAATGGTTTGGCAACTAAATCCTTAATCAACAATTCAAAGAATGGTATTGCTGATGATATAGCAAGGTAGATTAAAGTGGAAGGTAGTTCAGGGAAATATGAGAAGCTGAAACCACAGAAGGGCAAGAGAGTAAAGAGTACTGATTCTAAAACTGGTAACGTGATTTGGAGTTACAAGTTTAAACCAGTCAAGGTTGTAAAGAAGATACCTTTGAAGAAAATACCACAAGATTATCTGGGTAATATGAAATGGTGGTATGTAGATGTGAGTACTAGAGAGGCTAAGATTGAAGATCAAGACAATAATTGTTTCTATGATGCTATGAATCTTATTAACTTCTCAAAGAAAGATCAGCACATGTTAAAGAGAAAAGAGATTATGTTTACTGGTGAATGGGGTTAGCAGGGTTTGCAATATAAGAGAGTCTTGGAGATTTGCATCAGACATGGAGTGTGTGCAGGAAGTAAACTACCAGAGAATTGGAAGAGTTCAACATGAAGATAGATGATCAAGCTATTGTCAAGGGGGAGTTTGTTAGGACATAGATTTGTGACAATAGGCCTTGTAATTGATTACATCTTTTATGTCTTTATGTTTTTGTTTGAATTGGTTAAGTTTTGTATTAGGCGAACTTAACAAGTTCGCCTAGGCCTAGTTTAGGCGAACTTTTTAAGTTCGCCTTCATGGCTGTGTGAGTCTATAAATAGGAGTTTACATGTTAGTTTTGGAAGTTTTGCAATTTGTATTCAAGTTCTGTAAACTCTGAGTTTGGTGGAAATCAAAGAGAATATTATTTACATCTTGTGCTGATTCTAGTCTTGATATTGTCTCATATACACAATCATACATACGGTTGGATTCCGCACTTCGTGTGTTTGATACACGTCACGTCTCAAGTTAGATCCATTGAGAACCCGAGGGGACCTACAGAGAGCCAGGCAAGAGATCATCAAGCTTTAATATAGCAAGTTGCCCACCTAACAGAGATTTTTGCAACCATCGTCAGAGATTTAAGTAAGCCCTGCAGTGCACATCAGTCTGCAAGTCCCCAAACCATAAACAGTGCACACCTAAATGTTGTAAGTCTTCAACCCTCACTTGAAATTCCTACTGCTGAACAGATTCCACCACTGATAGTAGACAGAGTGGTGGAGCACAGTGAGTCCGACTCTGACCCTAATCAGGATTTTATTTCACAAAATAACATGAAAAATAATAATGTGAATAAACTTTGAAAATCCCGTTTCCTGCTACTTTAATCAAACCGGTTTTAAAAGAGAAGGATCCAACACAGGATGAGAGATGGGAAAAGTTTGAAAAGTTTAAAATCAATTTGTCATTTTTAAATACGCTTAATGTTGAGTGCTTGAATGGTTTGAGTACCCCAAAACGACGGCACAAATGTCCCGAACAGGTTAAGCTGAGTGCTAGTGTGAATGTCGTGTTTATGGGTACCCTTCCCCCGAAACTCCAAGATCCAGGAGCACCTCTTATTTCAATACAAGTAGGTGAATTTAAACTGGATAGAGCGTTGCTGGATCTTGTAGCATCTGTGAGTATTTTGCCAGGGAGTATGTATGATCAGAAAGATTTTGGTCCGTTACAGAGAGTCCACACCACTATGGTGTTGGCTAATCAGACTCCCACACATCCTCGGGGATTGTAAAGGAAGTGATTGTGAAGGTAGGAGAATTTTATTACCCAGTGGACTTCTTGGTGTTGGATTGTGTCAAGAACACACAACGAATTATTATTTTGGGTAGATCGTTCTTGGTAACTGCTCAGGCAAATATTAATTGTGCTGAGAGAATGGTGAGAATGAGATTTGGGGCTCAGAATATGACTCTTAGAATATTTTCAAACCTACCAAACCCGAAAGCTAACAAGTGTGAATCACCTGAAAAGGTGAATCACACAGTCGAGAATGATTGTGTTGTGAGTGACAGGTTAGCTAAGCAGAAGGATGGTGAAACTCCAGACAATGGGAAGAAGAGGGTCAGAAAGAGGAGGCGGAAAGGGAAGAAACATCAAGTCCCTGATGAAGAACAAGAGTTTTTTGCCTTGTTTGTGAAGGCTTGGAGGACATACGATGATGAGAGGAACCTAAGTGCGGGGAAGGAGGATTGCAAGCATCCCACCCGACCACCACGACATCAATAAGGTACACCGCGTCTGGCTGAAGACGTTAAACTTAGCGCTCTTGGGACGCAACCTAAGGTTAGTAGTTTAATTTTCTTATCTAGATAAATGAACGTTGTGGGTGTGTTCTCTAGAAACACTCACGAGACTAAACTCGTCCACTTGGGCTACAGAGGGGTTTAAAAGGCTTGATGTATACGCTAAATTCATATGTGATTCCTACAAAAGTGAGTTAGGATTTTAACGTTCATTTGTGTGTTTTTGTGTGTGAACCGGCCAAGTGTGGGGAAGTCACATGGGGTATCATGCACGTGGGATGCAAGTGAGGGCATGTGCAAGTTTTTGGAGGAGTTGAACAAAATTTGGATTTTATATGTAAATTTTTCTAAGTAAAATTTTGCTTAAAACTTTCTGTGAACAACATGTCTTCGCGCCACGTGAAGGACTCCCATCCATCTCTCGCGACACGCGAAGGTTCCAAGTCAAAGGTCGGGTCAAGATTCCATTTCTCGCGGTACGCGAAGTGTTCCTCCTAGATTTTCACGGTACATGAAGACCCTAAATTAGGGTTTATTTTTGTAATTTTTTTATATTGTAATTTTGAGTCGTGTCAGTCCGTCGGGACTTTTATTTTTGTAATTGAGTCTTTATATTGAGTCAATATGACGCTTGTGGGTTGTTGGAGTTTAATTTTGCAGCAGGTTTGGGTTGATCCGCCCGTAGTCAATCTTCATTCGGGTGGTGATTTCCGACTTTCACTTGATTCTTGTGTACAAGGCAGCTCACTAGCATCTCTGGAACACGATCGCGAATGAAATGCTATACGATCGCATGTCCAGCTGAGTTTTCTAATTTTTGTAATTTTTTTCTTTCGTTTTCGAGTCGCTCTTCCTATATTGAGGGCAATGTAGAGTATAAGTGTGGGGAGGGGAGACTTTAGTCCAGGTCTGTATTTGAGTCAGTTTGAGTCGTAAATTTGAAAAAAAAAATCCATAAAAATTTAAGAATTTTCAAAAATGTCCCTGGATTAGAATTTGTGCAACTAAATGAAAAATGATAATACAATTGGAAACTTTGCATGTTTTGAGAATTGAAGTGAAATAATAATAGAAAATGCGTCTAATTTGTAATGTTTTGGTAGCCGCAGCCGACTTAAGAGCTTAAATATCCTAATAGTGTATCAAGGTTTAAATGAATAAGTAATTCAGGATATCTTGTGGGTTCTCATATTAGGGGTGTCGGTAAGGCCGAAATTGTCAACATAGGGTGACAGGTTGTAACATCCCGTTTTCAGAAGCAAATAAAAAAAAATTGTAATTCAAAGTAAAGTCTAGGGTAGAAAACGTAAAAAAAATAATAATAAATAAATGAATTGAAAAGGAAGCTAGGGTTATATTAGTAGGCTTAAATAGGTGCAACCCACCTATTTTTCTCCTCCATATTTAGACCAAGAGAAAAGAGAAGAAGGGAAGAAATCCCGTTTTTAGGGTACACCACTTCAAAGATCGGATGATCCTAGGAGATTTCACCGTCGGATCATTCTCAAAATTTTACTGGAGCTTCATAGAACATAAAGGAAGACTTCCACCGTCAGGTTTTTGATTTGGATGACTGGAGGTCGGGTTTTGCTGTCACAAACAGTACAACGATTTTTAAGAGATTCTGGCGACTGTTTCGGTTTTCCGGTGACGTCGGAGGTGGTTTTCAGTGGAGGCTAAGTGGGGATCTGGTAGATATCATCGAGACGGTTCCGTGAACGCTTGAATCATCTCAATCGGAGTTCGTTTGCTATAGTTTTGAGCTACTCGTATGCTTGTCAGCAAAATCTTACAAAGGTAACAACTTTACATAAAGTTTACGCTTTTAGCAAAGAGTGGTATATGAGTTACGGATATATGATGATATCAAGTCTTTTGAACGATTAAAGTTGGAAGCTTTACATATTTAAAGATCAGATCCAAATTTGTTCTTGAGATACTAGTTTCTATTGAACAAAGTAGTTTCTATTGAACAGATTTCTATTGAACAAGTAGTTTCGATTGAACAAGTAGTTTCGATTGAACAAGTAGTTTCGATTGAACAAAGTAGTTTCGATTGAACAAAGTAGTTTCTATTGAACAAAGTAGTTTCTATTGAACAAAGTAGTTTCTATTGAACAGATTAGTTTCTATTGAACAAGTAGTTTCGAGTGAACAAGTAGTTTCGATTGAACAAGTAGTTTCAATTGAACAAAGTAGTTTCGATTGAACAAGTAGTTTCGATTGAAGAAAGTAGTTTCGATTGAACAAAATAGTTTCTATTGAACAAAGTAGTTTCTATTGAACAAAGTAGTTTCTATTGAACAAAGTAGTTTCTATTGAACAAAATAGTTTCTATTGAACAAAGTAGTTTCTATTGAGCACATAGTTCGATATGAACCACGACCCGAAACTACTCTAGTTCGATATGAACCATGATCCGAAACTACTCTAGTTTCGATATGAACTATGACCCGAAACTACCATAGTTTCGATATAAACTACCTATCGAAACTACTGGGTTCGAGCTTAGCAATGTTTAGTGTCAACTAGGAACACTACCTTATGTGGATGACTTTATTATACAGATCGTGAGTGACATTAGTGACGCTCAGTAACCAGCTAAGTGTATCTCAGAAACTATTCATCAGGTGAGTTCTATGTGCCCCCTTCTATGTTATGTGCAAACCTTATTAAATGTTTTGGGGCTGAAATGTATACACTAAATGAATAAATGATATGAATGCTAATGTGATCATACGTGATGTACTAATATATATTTTGTATATATATGAGAAAGAATTATAAACAAAGAATGAAACGTATGTTTACAAAGAATGAAGGAAAGAATGGCATAACGTAAATAAATGAACTCTTGCTTTATAATTATTTATATTGCATGTTATGAATGTATGTATACGTTATGGACGGAAACGAAGCTAACGGCTACTTCTGTAGACGGACGACCACATGACTATTCTGCAACCGAGAAAGAAACGTTCCTTCGCAAGCTAGGACGTATAAAAAGCATAAAAGGGCGGTCGAAGTAAATGCTAAAATAGTATAACGGTTGCATAAACAATAGTTCGCGTGGGAAACGGATGCCTTATGGCAGACGGTCGAATATGACAGACTACGACGGTAGGACGGGTAAGACCGACGGCCGAAGGTTGGCCGCACCAAAGTTAAGGCGGACGGTTTCTAGGACCGGACGAGTAAAAGGGCTACGACGGTAGCTCAAGGGCGTATGTCTTTGTGATATACGTACCGTAAGATGGGTTGATCACCCTTATGTGTATGACCAATGAATGTTAAGGAAAGAAAAGGTGAATACATATCTATGTAATCACATAAGAATAAAGAAAGAAAAGGTGAATACATACCCATGTAATCACATAAGAATAAAGAAAGAAAAGGTGAATACATACCTATGTAGTCACATAAGAATAAAGAAAGAAAAGGTGAATACATACCCATGTAATGACATAAGAATAAAGAAAGAAAAATAAAAGCAATGAATACGTATTTGTAGAAATGCATGTATATAGTTATGTATACTTATAAAGAAAAGAATGATCATACTTAATAGTTTTAAACTAGATCTCACCAGCGTTAGCTGACTTTTAGTATACATTTCAGGTACAGAAAGGAAGGGTCGTGCAAGGGCGTGAAGGTTACCCAACACAAGACTGACATCCCATATTTATATATGTTAAGAAAAATGTTATGTACTTAGTTTTAAAAGACTTCCGCTGTTATGTCATGTCATGTTACGTTATGTAATGAATGAATTCGAATGTTTTAAATTTAAGCTCAGTGATTATGACTATGTTTATGAGTAAATCCAACAAGTGAGGTCACCACGGAAAAGGGGCCTTACAAGTTGGTATCAGAGCAATAGTTTGAGAGATTTAGACATCCCTAAATGTCTAGACTCAAGCTGATAATGGGACCAACGCAAGGATGTCAGTACGGGTAGCCAACGCCAATGCCAAAACAAGTAAGTAAGTATCAATGTCGATATATATAACTCAGGGTAGATGCCTTAGCATAGGACACATGCCTTAGTTGCCAATATCACTACTGATATGAATAGTTACACATAGGACATACGATGGTAGACGATTTGAGCACATAAGTACAGTAAATGTTTAATAACACGTAGCTACTGTTATTAAGCTTTTACTGTGTAAGTGTGTCTCGAGTTGTCATCTGTCGTATGTACACGTCACAGAGAGTGAAAGAGATGTTAGTCTAATACTACGAAATGCACACAAGTTATAAGAACGGTGAAATCCATGTGATGTGAATCATAAACAACAAGCAAAAGTTTGATAACCACAAAGAAAGAAAGATGATAGAATATCAACGGTCCGAGTAGACTAGCAATGAACATTCATGAATGACTTCCATCGACAAGGAGTTCAAAAAGGGAAAAAGGATACATGGATTAAACACCGTTTATAGAAGACATTTAAATTATGAAGCATTATAAGACGAGTCAGGAATTCACAAGTAAGGTAAGTTGGCAATTACGTCAGGATCCACGTAACTGTAAATTTACATGTGGTTGTGCATACTGATGAACCTTATCATGTAGATTAATACACATGTCACCAAAAACAATTAAATCACTCCAAGCAGGACTATGAGATTAGTCACTTAAGTAATGATGATCGCAACGGATTAGCAAGACGAATGATGACAACAACAGCATAACAAAGGTGGAACGAGAAGGAACGAGGCTTTAAATGGAGTTGCTGAAGTTGAGTAACACTAAGGAACAAGTTTAGAAAGACTGAAGAGACCTGGTTCGGAACCAGATGCAACAACTAACAAAGTAGTAAGTCAAGCAAAGACAAAGGAACAGGAAAGATTGCACCGAAAGAGAATTAGTATGAGGACGATAAGAGAGCCTATCAAGCCCAGTGAGAAGATTACTTCGCATGACAAACCGCGAACGACGAGACTGATTAAGTAGAATTTGAAGAACTCAACACTTGTTTGATTCAAATTGAGAAAGCAGCTGTCAAGGATCACAACTTAGCACGAGATGTGAGTACTACATATGTTAGATGAACATACGTTTAGAAACTGCTTCTGAACTTGAATTGTCAATGCTTAAAGCAAACGCGATACGATGAATGACCGTGGACCTACGGTCAAGTGTACATAAAAAAATGAATAAAATAACCACACAACTATATGTTCAAAGAAAATACGAGTACTCGAATGCACAAATGACATTTTTCCATGAAGAATACAATCTTAGATAAACTACTAAGAGTATTCACTGAGATGAGAAAATAGATATATCAATGACAACAAATGACTGGAACCACGATGCTAATTAGGGCGTGCAGGCAAAACCAAATGAAAACAGATCCAACCTAGGGTTTGAATGTTTAGAATAATTGTGAAGTTCAAGTTCTGAACAATGATGTGAAGAAAGAAATGAGTACTAGCAAGGACTCAAGAGTCAGAAAGCACTCTACAGTGATTAAGACAAGACAATAGAACGTGACTACTCAAATTGAAAAGCCAATAAGGAACACAATGAGACTAGAAGGGGAAGGAATGATCGAGTATCACCACACGTGTCATCTATTCGTAATGAAACGTATGAACGAAATCCTAAAAGAATCACATACAGAAAATGTTAACGATCATGAAAAGTTAGAAAATGTATGCTTAGGTCACAAGGGATGCCAATCCCTAAGACCATTTAATGATATGAAGGAAGAATGGTGCGCGATAGATTAATAATGAGAAGGGTAAACCATGACGACTATGTTTTAAAGAAAGACAAGAAGGGAGTTTCGTGTACAGGAATAGGAATGTAAGGATTGTATACCTAGTGTTTCGTCTGAATGAGTACCTTCCCGACAAGTTTGAATACGATAGAGTAATGCTTCATATGGTTCCTTCGGGAACGAAATGTTATGGTTCCTTCGGGAACGAAACAATATGGTTCCTTCAGGAACGCAACGGAATGGTTCCTACGAAGACAAAATAATATGGTCCCTTCGGGAACAGAACATAATGGTTCATACGGGAACGAAATGATATGGTTCATTCGGGAACGAGATAGTAGAACTCATTTGGGAGTAAAATAGTATGATTCATTCGGGAACGACATAGTATGGCCCTTCGTGGGCGAATACACCAAGGATAATTTATGAGGTGCACGTAATGACCAAAGCAACTTAGAAAGAGGTCGATAGCAACTGCCTAAAGAACATAGTGGACAATTTCAACAAGGATACTAGGATTTCTAATTGTTGAAACAAGTTCATGGCCGCTTGGCATGACAAATCTACGCAAGTACTTGGTGGATTCAAGTTAAGTCCACCCACGAGATCTGCATAAGAGTGAAGTAAGGTTTACTATTTAATATAACATCCGAAGTGTTTATGGAGTGTAACATCCCAAATTATCTACTACATAAAACACGGGATTTCGACTGGGATTAAGATTACCAAAGAAACACTCCTAAGTGTTGAAGAGAGTTCATCAGAAGAGTTAGCCAGAGTAGTCATTAGTGTGATGATAGCACGAAATTGGGTACCATTGTCGATTGTACCTAACTGAGACACACAACTCATGTCAATGTTCTGAAAAGAACTCGTGAATGAATCGGCACGAGATTGAAAATCAACACATGTGCAAATTATGGACATCAAGGTAGGTAACAATTTGAACTAGATTGAAGAGCACATGGAAATCCTAGACAAGAGAGGGAAGCGTATACGCAGCCATGTAATCCGACAAGTTTAAAGTATAGTGGAAATATAGACAGGGATTAGAAACTGTTTGAGAAACCAAAGCACAGATGAGAGAAGTATGCCCTCAACATTTTACTTGTAACAGGTTTCGAGGACGAAACCTTTTGTAAGTTGGGTAGACTTGTAACATCCCGTTTTCAGAAGCAAATAAAAAACAATTGTAATTTAAAGTAAAGTCTGGGGTAGAAAACGTAAAAAAAAATAAAAATAAATGAATTGAAAAGGAAGCTAGGGTTATATTAGTAGGCTTAAATAGGTGCAACCCACCTATTTTTCTCCTCCATATTTAGACCAAGAGAAGAAGGGAAGAAATCCCGTTTTTAGGGTACACCACTTCAAAGATCGGATGATCCTAGGAGATTTAACCGTCAGATCATTCTCCAAATTTTACTGGAGCTTCATAGAACATAAAGGAAGACTTCCACCGTCAGGTTTTTGATTTGGATGACTGGAGGTCGGGTTTTGCTGTCACAAACAGTACAGCGATTTTTAAGAGATTCCGGCGACTGTTTCGGTTTTCCGGCGACGTCGGAGGTGGTTTCCGGTGGAGGCTAAGTGGGGATCTGGTAGATATCATCGAGACGGTAACGTGGACGCTTGAATCATCTCAATCGGAATTCGTTTGCTATAGTTTTGAGCTACTCGTATGCTTGTCAGCAAAATCTTACAAAGGTAACAACTTTACATAAAGTTTACGCTTTTAGCAAAGAGTGGTATACGAGTTACGGATATATGATGATATCAAGTCTTTTGAACGATTAAAGTTGGAAGCTTTACATATTTAAAGATCAGATCCGAATTTGTTCTTGAGATACTAGTTTCTATTGAACAAAGTAATTTCTATTGAACAGATTAGTTTCTATTGAACAGATTAGTTTCTATTGAACAAGTAGTTTCGATTGAACAAGTAGTTTCGATTGAACAAGTAGTTTCGATTGAACAAGTAGTTTCGATTGAACAAAGTAGTTTCGATTGAACAAAGTAGTTTCAATTGAACAAAGTAGTTTCTATTGAACAAAGTAGTTTCTATTGAACAGATTAGTTTCTATTGAACAAGTAGTTTCGATTGAACAAGTAGTTTCGATTGAACAAGTAGTTTCGATTGAACAAAGTAGTTTCGATTGAACAAGTAGTTTCGATTGAACAAAGTAGTTTCGATTGAACAAAGTAGTTTCGATTGAACAAAGTAGTTTCTATTGAACAGAGTAGTTTCTATTGAACAGAGTAGTTTCTATTGAACAAAGTAGTTTCTATTGAGCACATAGTTCGATATGAACCACGACACGAAACTACTCTAGTTCGATATGAACCATGATCCGAAACTACTCTAGTTTCGATATGAACTATGACCCGAAACTACCATAGTTTCGATATAAACTACCTATCGAAACTACTGGGTTCGAGCTTAGCAATGTTTAGTGTCAACTAGGAACACTACCTTTTGTGGATGACTTTATTATATAGATCGTGAGTGACATTAGTGACGCTCAGTAACCAGCTAAGTGTATCTCAGAAACTACTCATCAGGTGAGTTCTATGTGCCCCCTTCTATGTTATGTGCAAACCTTATTAAATGTTTTGGGGCTGAAATGTATACACTAAATGAATAAATGATATGAATGCTAATGTGATCATACGTGATGTACTAATATATATTTTGTATATATATGAGAAATAATTATAAACAAAGAATGAAACGTATGTTTACAAAGAATGAAGGAAAGAATGACATAACGTAAATAAATGAAATCTTGCTTTATAATTATTTATATTGCATGTTATGAATGTATGTATACGTTATGGACGGAAACGAAGCTAACGGCTACTTCTGTAGACGGATGACCACATGACTATTTTGCAACCGGGAAAGAAACGTTCCTTCGCAAGCTAGGACGTATAAAAAGCATAAAAGGGCGGTCGAAGTAAATGCTAAAATAGTATAACGGTTGCATAAACAATAGTTCGCGTGGGAAACAGATGCCTTATGGCAGACGGGCGAATATGACGGACTACGACGGTAGGACGGGTAAGACGGACGGCCGAAGGTTGGCCGGACCAAAGTTAAGGCGGACGGTTTCTAGGACCGGACGAGTAAAAGGTCTACGACGGTAGCTCAAGGGCGTATGTCTTTGTGATATACGTACCGTAAGATGGGTTGATCACCCTTATGTGTATGACCAATGAATGTTAAGGAAAGAAAAGGTGAATACATATCTATGTAATCACATAAGAATAAAGAAAGAAAAGGTGAATACATACCCATGTAATCACATAAGAATAAAGAAAGAAAAGGTGAATACATACCTATGTAGTCACATAAGAATAAAGAAAGAAAAGGTGAATACATACCCATGTAATCACATAAGAATAAAGAAAGAAAAATAAAAGCTATGAATACGTATTTGTAGAAATGTATGTATATAGTTATGTATACTTATAAAGAAAAGAATGATCATACTTAATAGTTTTAAACTAGAACTCACCAGCGTTACCTGACTTTTAGTATACATTTCAGGTACAGAAAGGAAGGGTCGTGCAAGGGCGTGAAGGTTACCCGACACAAGACTGACATCCCATATTTATATATGTTAAGACAAATGTTATGTACTTAGTTTAAAAAGACTTTTGCTGTTATGTCATGTCATGTTACGTTATGTAATGAATGAATTCGAATGTTTTAAATTTAAGCTTAGTGATTATGACTATGTTTATGAGTAAATCTAACAAGTGAGGTCACCACGGAAAAGGGGCCTTACACAGGTATTGATGTAGTGCAAAGCACACATCTTTATTCCTATGTTTTAGTGCGTTTTTAATTAGTTTTGTAATTATTTTGAGTCATTTTTGTATATTATTGAGTCTTTGTTATGTTTGCAGGTGCTCGAATGAATTACAAGTGAATACATGAAGAAACCGAGCACGAGAATGAAAACGGGAGAAAGTCCAGGTTCAAACTGTAAAAAGCTAAAATTCCAGTCTTTCGCGGTATGCGAAGACCTAGAGTAAATTCCTCGCCATACGGGAGGGAATCCAGAAACGCCCGCGACTATTTTGTTCCTCGCGAGCCAAATTCTTTCGCGGTACGTGAAGAACATAAAATCCGTGAAAAAACCCTAATTTCAATTTAAATAGAATTTGATTGCCAATATGAGGGGATTTCGATTTTTATCCGTCTAGAGAGAGACCAGAGGCGATTTTGGGATATTGGAGCTCAGTTGAAGGCTAAAGCTTGAATCTTTGGATCCCGGGTTTGTAGTTTTACGTTCTAGGTTTTCAAGATTCGATTTTTATCTTTGTTTGCTTTGTTTAAAACCATGAATCTTGTTTCTACATCTGTTTTTGGTTGGTTAAGCATGATCCTAGGCTAAAACTGCCTAGGTTATTAGATGAATACTGTGTAAACTTGTGATTTTTATCGGTTTTGGATTCTAAAGTACGGTTTTATGATTTTGTAAACAATCTTTGGATATTAATTATGATGATATAGCATGTTTAATTCTGATTGTGTGATTGATTATAACTTTGTATACTTATTGTGGTTGTCTGCCATTTTGATTTGCGTATTCAGCTCATGGATCTTAGGGTTTGTGATTGTTGATTGGTTTGCTAGACGTAGCCGCCATAGGAGTTGTGTTTGATTGCTGATTGGAATTGAATGTGTGTCTACCTGAGAGGTGAGAATTAGTAGTTTAGTCTTCGTCATTAGGAATCTGAGTGTCAGCTGTCTGAGAGGAACCCGGTATTAGGTTTCTAGTGATTGTTGCTATTCATTTCATAGTTGTTATCCTGAGGCTACCACGTGCATTCTTCGAATGTATTGTGGATAGTGAGACTAAGAGGTAATATGTCATGTGGGTACTTTATCATTGTTGGAAATACCCGAGAGGTGATCCAATCATCTGGTGAGTTCAGTACACTTTAGGAAGCTTATTTGGTGACATCCTGAGAGTGATTAGGGATCCACTAGGTAGTCTTTAGTTGTCATCCTTAGAAACCCAGATCCATCATAGTTTCCAGAACCGGTAAAAGTTGTACTTTGCAAGTAGGATTCCGACCTTGGTAGTATTCTTCCTATCCTTTGATTTCACCTTTAGTACTTTCATCTTGATAGTTGAGTCGTTCGAGTTTTCTGCATTCATTAGTTTAATATTAGTGTAGTAAAACCCCCAAACCAAATAAATCTTTAGTCTGAGTCAGAGTCCAGTTTTCTTATCATAGTGTCTCTAGGGTTCGATAATCCGGTTTACCATTAAGCTGTGCTACACTCGATAGGTACACTTTCCTGTCAGTGCGGTATAGTTCATAGGTTTTCCATTTACTACTTAGGAGTCTAGGTTAGGTTTTGTTAGTTTTTATATAGACCGTCTGGACGACATCAAGTTTGGTGCCTTTGCCGGGGACACTTGGAAATAGTAATATTAGCTTTGACTAGTTCTTTTAGTGATTTTTGGTTTGTTTTGTCTTTTGAGTCTTTCTTGTTTGTGTGCTTGTGCTACGTGTTATTTATGAGTCTAACATAAGATCGAGCCTTTCTGTTTTGAGTCGTTGTTTATTTCTTTTTGTTCTTGTGAAAGTTTATGCACTACACTCGTTCGCAGGGATCACCACCATATTCAGCTTTTCAAGAGCCCGAACGAGAGTTGCACGAGGTACGTTCTCCTAGCCCAATTCCATTTTCTACCATGGGCAACGCTGACCCACCAGCAAGGCGTAAGGTACACTAGAGCGCCAGTGACGGGGCCACGGGCGCGAGATCTTTGATCACTCGCCCCGTTGTTCCTACTACCAATACTTGGCACATCCCATCACATGTAATCTCCAAGAAATTCTAACCTTTATTTGAACTTGTCCGGCATTGTAATTTCTTTATTTTATGGGTACATCTATCAATTACAATAAATTACCTAATGTATTTATACATGCATGCATTGAATACCATTATTACAAAATGATAGATACTTACTTAAAGAAATTATATAAGTATTTATTATTACTCTACTAAATAAATATATATACATATATTTCAAAACCTACATAAATATATTAACGCACATATTTATAAAAATACCAAATTATAATTGAAAGATTGTATTAATTACTTAATATTTTTCTTTTAAGTAAATAGGAATTAGTAGAAATAAAACCATTTTAATTATATAAATATATTTATGCAATTATTTCAAATCCATTAATAACAAATAAATAATTGGATTTATGTGTCTTAATTAATCTTAGTTAGTAAATTACATTTTATTATTATTATAACCTTTAATTTTAACTAAATGATTCAAATGATTTTATAAGAAGTTCTAAATTTAATGATTCCATACTTTATAAAAGTACAGGGTTGATAATGTAAATTCCTTAAACTTAATTCCAATTAAAAATAAAGTTTTCTACATAAAATGATAAAGCTATGAAAGGCCAGGGGCCTGTTTTGCCAAACCCGGATTTCCCCCTTCCTCTTTTCAGTCATGGGTTCGAAACCCGCTCAAGACCGGTTCCGAAGCCACAATCGTGAACTCTTCCCTGAGGTATTATCACGCTTAAAAGAAACCGGCTAAACGTTCATACCACGCGATCGATCCATCTCCTTCGAGTAATTGAGTTTTTATGAACCCATCGTGGTTGAACTAGTAACCGAAAGACATTGAAGGCTCATTTAATCGATCGATTCGTTCTCGCACAAATTGTGTATAAATAGGTACCCCAATCCATCGACGAAACTCAATACGAACTCCCTACATCCTTAAAACACTCCCTAGATCGCCGACTTCAGCCTCGTGGCCGTTCTCCCTCCACCTCTAATCATTTCAGGTAAATCTGATGTCTTTAGATTCGTTTTGATACGGGGAATAAAAGCCCTAAGGATTCGAGTTCAATCGGCTGCTCAATCGATCGAATTGAGTTGCTAGGGTTTGGGTTACGGGTTGGGGAAGAAGACGAGGTTCGGGTTGTTTGCTAAAACCACATCGCGTCCGATTTGAACCAAGGCATACGCCCTGGTCCAGTGGCTAGTGCGAGTGTGCAAGTGTAACCGCTTCTGGTCGCGGGTTCGAGTCCCGTGGTCATTTTTTTTATTTTAAAACATTTTTAAAACCCTATTTTTAATCTTATTTTTCCTTTAAAAATTATTTTATAAAACTTTCAAGACTCGGGAATATTATATGAACCAGATTGTTAACCTAACAATTTTAAATAAATAATTAATCATTTTAGAGAATTAAAAACTAATAAACTCTAATTAAAAACTTATCGTTTTATTTAGAACCCCTATTAACTACTTTTATCACTCAATTATTTAACTTATACCCTCTTTATTTTTTTTTCTTTCTTAAGTTATTTTATTCAACTATTTAATTAATTAAAATATATAAATTATTAATATAATAGTTATTTATATGTCCAAGCAAATATTATTTAAATACTTATTCATTATTTTAAACAAAATCACTATATACATATACGAATTGGTATTAAAACCTTTATTAATGAGACGTATTATTTCACTACTTAACAAACACAACATTTACAACGAATAGATACACACCCATACAATCTAGCCCAATTCTTATTATTTAAATCATTTGAGTATGACATTGATACATATATAAATGCAAACATAGGTTAACCTTGTGGTTATCTAGTCAACTTGTGCAACTACCTGTACTCGTGATTTCACGCTACAGATCCAATGTGAGTTTACATAGCCCCTTTTTACTGTTTTTACGTTTGGGGTGAAACATGTCGTCAACTTTATCTATTTAACCAAATTCAATATCTATGTTCTTGTGCTTGATCTTTATGCTTTATATTTGAACTACTTGGTGACCATTGCATGTGTTTCATGCCAGTACATTCATTAACTTGCAGCCCAAGCCTAAGGTAGTACCTAACATGCTCATTTATATGGGAAACTGAACCTATAACTTACCACAAGACCTTGGCGGGTTTTGT
Organism: Smallanthus sonchifolius; assembly: GCA_023525975.1. Lineage (NCBI taxonomy): Eukaryota > Viridiplantae > Streptophyta > Magnoliopsida > Asterales > Asteraceae > Smallanthus > Smallanthus sonchifolius. Next base: position 82,655,969 of record CM042026.1, on the reverse strand, counting down.
TGGGTATCAACTATAACTTGGAGTATCCGCTTGCTCCCTTTTTCAAAATGGCAATCAGTGGGATTGCGTATCTAGTTTTCTATTATCAGGCTTGAATTGTACGCTTGGAACCTTGTGTGTTTTCACATATATGCTTTAGACATGCTTTGAACATATTGAATTGTAATATATACCTACCTCTTTTGGTGTCAAAACCTATGTATCTCACCAACTACTTGTAGTTGATAGTTACTTACATGTTTCAGGTGCACCTGTTTGAGGACTACTTGCTCACCTAGGACTTGGACCTAGTTTAATTTAAATTATGTTTTGAACGTTTCGTTTTCCTATGTAACGGATGCTTTTAATTTGAATAATAAATATTATCATATTTAATAGATGATCATGTGCTTATGAACAACCGCGTCAGCCCTGGCGTTTAATCCGCCGCCGGCCGGGGTGTGACAAATTGGTATCAGAGCCATGGTTATAGGGAATTAGGTTATTAGACACATGACCTAGACTATAACCTAGGAGTCCCAAACATGAGTTTAACTCGTGTCTTTTATTAGGAACTCTTACTATGCATACCTACGCCTATTTATTTTTATTACTTGATGCAACTACATGAACTTCAATATCCAAGGGTCTACATGAAACTATTTGGAACTACTTGAACTACACTTAGACTTAATATTCTAATCCGAATGAAACTCTTGTCAAAGGTATGTAAGTTCTAACTAATGAATGGGAACTTGTGCAATCCGGAAGGGTGGATGCCTGTATTCTGGGAGTTCTGTCTAGGAAAGCATTTCGTATAAATCCAAATCAACCGATGGACCAGTTATGCTTTCCTGGGAATTCTTGGGATGAGTGTCCACTTATAGGCTAAAGCATGACTTCTCAAACATTAGAAAGACTTAAAATACTTTGATAAGCCAATGTGCCCAATAGGGTACCATCTATGTTTCACCTAACATCTCATGGTTAAATTGCAAACTCTTGTACATGATTCACATCTTATAAACTTTTTTTTATTCACCCGTTTGTAGAATGCCTCCCCGTCACGAGCGTAGGAACAACCTCACCGATAGGATCATCCAGCAAATGGCTACGATCCTACCAACTATGGTCAACCAATTGAACCAGAATGCTGCACCAAGGAATCCCACGTGTACATTCAAACACTTCAACTCCTGCAACCCCACCAAGTTCTACGGGAACGAATGAGCCACTGGACTCCTCCAATGGTTTGAAAGCATTGAGGGAACCTTCATCAATGCTGACTGTCCTGAGAACCTAAAGGTTCGTTATGCTACTAGTGTCTTCCAAAAAAAGGGCACTCACATGGTGTAATGGAGAAAAACATAACCGTGGGATAGAGGTTGCACTAGCCTTGCCTTGGGCTGATGTGAAGACACTCATGACAGATGAGTTTTGCCCCCGTAATGAGGTCAAGAAACTAGAAGCTGAATTCTGGGATCTCAAACAAGACAGTGGTGAAAGCCTTGCCTACACCACTCGCTTTCATGAGCTTAGCCTACTAGTGCCCCATATGGTCACTCCTCTCTCACGAGCCATTAAGAAGTACATCAATGGTCTGCCCATGCAGATTCAGGACATTGTTTTGGGTAGTAACCCAGCCACTCTCGAGGAAGCCATCCGTCTTGCAGCAACCCTGTCAGACAATCATGTTAAGGCAGGTACTCTATCTAAAAAGGGTGCCAAGAAGACCTTTGAGAAAGCCACCACTGAACCCCTCAAGGAGACTAAGTCTGAGTCTTCCTTCAATAACAGGAAAAGGAAGGGCAAAAATTTTGCCATTATCACACCCGCTACTCCTTTAGCCCAAGTGGCCCCTACTGCCTTCAACCCCACCAAGAAACCATATGCGGGAACTTCGCCACTTTGTAATACCTGCAAACTCCACCACCCTGCCCACGCACAATGTCGTCTGTGCACTACTTGTGGACGTTATGGACATTGGGCTAACACCTGTCGTGTTCCACCAACTAATCAAGTCTACCAACCTGCTGTTCCTATTCCTATTCCTGCTGCTATCACCCAGGGTCGTGCTTGTTATGAGTGTGGTGACCCTAATCACTTTAGGAACCGTTGCCCTAGGCTAGTCATTGTGAACCAAGCAAATCTAAACCAGGGCAACATGGTTCAAGGAAACATAAACCAAGGGAATATGAACCGAGGGAATGTGAATCAGGGGAATGCAAACCCTGTAGCTCGTGGACGTGCCTTTAACATCAATATCAACGAGGCTCAAGCCAACAACGATGTGGTGAACGGTACGTTTCCAATTAATCAGCAATATGCTTCTATCATGTTTGATACTGGTTCCGATAGGAGTTTTGTGTCCTTTGAATTTGAACCACAACTTGCTATGAGTCGAGCTAAGCTAGACAAACCCTTTGATATTTTAGTAGCGGATGGTTATTCCGTTTCATGTGACACCATTATTAGAGATTGTACCTTAACCTTGAGCGATCATGACTTTTCAATCAATCTTATTCCTATGGCTCTCGGAGGTTTCGACATCATAGTAGGCATGGACTGGCTGACCAAGCACCATGCTGAAGTTGTCTGTTTTGACAAGTATATCCGTATCCCTCTTGACTCGGGTGAAATTTTGAACATCTATGGTGAGAAACCGTCAAAGGGACTCAAGCTTATGTCTTGCACTACCGCACAGAAGTACCTACGGAAGAAATGTGTGGCATTCTTGGCCCATATTGTGGAACGAAAAGGCAAAGATAAGAGTCTCCAAGACATTCCTGTAATCAAAGACTTTCCTGAAGTTTTTCCCGAAGATTTACCCGGTCTTCCTCCTATACGCCAAGTCGAATTCCGCATTGACTTAGTGCCAGGAGCAAACCCCGTGGCCAAGTCACCTTATCGTCTTGTACCATCAGAGATGCAGGAACTTTCAAGTCAACTTCGAGAACTTTCTGACAAAGGATTCATTCGTCCTAGCGTTTCCCCTTGGGGAGCACCTGCTTTATTTGTCAAAAAGAAGGATGGTTCTTTCAGAATGTGTATCAACTATCGGGAACTTAACAATCTTACCGTGAAGAACCGTTATCCACTTCCGAGGATTGACGATTTATTTGATCAACTTCAAGGCTCGACTTATTTCTCTAAGATTGATCTTCGTTCTGGTTATCACCAGCTACGAGTCCTCGAATCCGATATCCCCAAGACAGCCTTTCGTACAAGATATGGTCATTACGAGTTCATGGTTATGCCCTTCGGACTAACCAATGCACCCGCGGTATTCATGGATCTTATGAACCGCGTGTGTAAGCCGTACTTGGACAAGTTCATAATCGTCTTCATTGACGATATTCTCATCTACTCAAAATCAAAAGTAGAACATGAAGAACACTTGCGTTTGGTTTTGGATCTCTTGAAAAAGGAGCAATTATACGCTAAGTTCTCCAAATGTGAATTTTGGCTAAAGGAAGACCAATTCTTGGGTCACATAGTCAACGAAAAGGGTATTCACGTAGATCCCGCTAAGATTGAGGCGGTGAAGAACTGGCAAGCTCCAAAGACCCCTACCGAAGTCCGCTCATTTTTAGGTTTAGCGGGCTATTATCGTCGTTTCATAGCAAATTTTTCAAAGATCGCGGTACCCCTCACAGCCTTAACTCACAAAGGCAAACCCTATGAGTGGGGACCAAAACAAGAGGAAGCCTTTCAAACCCTAAAGCAAAAATTATGTGAGGCTCCCATCTTGACTCTTCCCGATGGAACCGAAGATTTTGTCGTTTACTGTGATGCTTCCCACTTGGGCCTAGGTTGTGTTATAATGCAACGAGGCAAAGTGATCGCTTATGCGTCCCTACAACTCAAAATTCATGAGAAGAATTATACGACGCACGATCTTGAGTTGGGTGCGGTCGTATTTGCTCTTAAAATTTGGAGACATTACCTATATGGTACCAAATGTGAGGTTTACACCGATCATAAGAGTCTCCAGCACATCTTCAATCAAAAGGAACTCAACATGAGGCAAAGGCGTTGGGTTGAACTCCTAAACGACTACGACTGCAATATTCGTTATCATCCTGGTAAGGCGAATGTAGTGGCTGATGCTCTTAGCCGTAAAGAACCTATCAAGATCCACAGCATTCGAATCCAGAATGATATTCAAACTCGCATCCTAGAAGCACAACATCTTTCTGTCACTGAAGGAAACATGTACAATGAAATGTCATGTGGTGCTGAACTCCAACTTGAAACCAAACCCAATGGGTTACTTTACTTTCTAAATCGTATCTGGATTCCGGACCATGACAACCTTCGTACTTTTATCATGAACGAGGCTCACAAGACTCGCTATTCTGTGCATCCTGGTGCAGACAAAATGTACATGGATCTCCGTACCCAATACTGGTGGCCTGGTATGAAGAAGGACATTGCCCTCTATGTGTCCAAATGCCTTACTTGTTTGAAGGTTAAAGCCGAGCACCAGCGTCCATCTGGTTTACTTGAACAACCCGAGATTCCCGTATGGAAATGGGAGTGTATTGCCATGGACTTTATAACCAAACTCCCGCATATATCTCGTGGACACAATAGCATTTGGGTAATCATCTACCGTTTGACAAAATCTGCTCATTTCATACCCATACGTGAGGACTATCGAGTTGAAAAACTAGCTCGAATCTATATTGATGAGATCGTTAGTCGTCACGGTGTGCCTCTCAATATTATTTCTGATCGTGATGGACGATTCACCTCTCGCTTCTGGCAATCCCTGCAATCAGCTTTGGGCACTCAACTGAATCTTAGTACTGCTTATCACCCGCAAACTGATGGTCAATCTGAGCGAACGATTCAAACTCTCGAAGACATGCTTAGAGCCTGTGTCATTGACTTCAAGGGAAATTGGGATTTACATCTACCCCTAGTCGAGTTCTCGTACAACAACAGCTATCACACAAGTATTAACATGGCTCCTTTTGAAGCACTTTATGGCCGGAAGTGCCACTCTCCTATCTGCTGGACTGAAATTGGTGAATCACAAATCACTGGTCCTGAACTTATTCAAGAGACTTCCGACAAGATAATGTTAATCCGAGACAACCTTCTGGTAGCAAGGAGTCGGCAAAAGAGCTATGCCGACAAACGTCAAAAACCCTTAGAATTTCAAGTTGGCGATCTAGTCCTTCTCAAGGTATCTCCTTGGAAAGGCGTGGTCCGTTTTGGAAAGAAAGGGAAACTTGCGCCAAGATTCGCAGGCCCTTTTAAAATCCTTGAGCGAATTGGGAAGGTAGCCTACAAGTTGGACCTACCTGAAGGACTCAGCAACGTCCATCCGACATTTCATGTCTCGAACCTAAAGAAATGCTTAGCTGACGAAAATCTCCACATACCACTTGACGAGGTTCACATTGACGAAACAATGCACTTCGTGGAGAAGCCCGTGGAGATCATGGACCGAGAAGTTAAACAACTCAAGCGAAGCCGAATTCCAATCGTTAAGGTTCGATGGGAATCCAAACGTGGCCCTGAGTTCACTTGGGAACGTGAGGATCAAATGAAGGCCAAATACCCACATCTATTTCCAGGACCCTCTTCCTAATCAATTTCGGGACGAAATTTCCTAAAGTAGGGGAGACTGTAATCTCCAAGAAATTCCAACCTTTATTTGAACTTGTCCGGCATTGTAATTTCTTTATTTTATGGGTACATCTATCAATTACAATAAATTACCTAATGTATTTATACATGCATGCATTGAATACCATTATTACAAAATGATAGATACTTACTTAAAGAAATTATATAAGTATTTATTATTACTCTACTAAATAAATATATATACATATATTTCAAAACCTACATAAATATATTAACGCACATATTTATAAAAATACCAAATTATAATTGAAAGATTGTATTAATTACTTAATATTTTTCTTTTAAGTAAATGGGAATTAGTAGAAATAAAACCATTTTAATTATATAAATATATTTATGCAATTATTTCAAATCCATTAATAACAAATAAATAATTGGATTTATGTGTCTTAATTAATCTTAGTTAGTAAATTACATTTTATTATTATTATAACCTTTAATTTTAACTAAATGATTCAAATGATTTTATAAGAAATTCTAAATTTAATGATTCCATACTTTATAAAAGTACAGGGTTGATAATGTAAATTCCTGAAACTTAATTCCAATTAAAAATAAAGTTTTCTACATAAAATGATAAAGCTATGAAAGGCAAGGGGCCTGTTTTGCCAAACCCGGATTTCCCCCTTCCTCTTTTCAGTCATGGGTTCGAAACCCGCTCAAGACCGGTTCCGAAGCCACAATCGTGAACTCATCCCTGAGGCATTATCACGCTTAAAAGAAACCGGCTAAACGTTCATACCACGCGATCGATCCTTCTCCTTCGAGTAATTGAGTTTTTATGAACCCATCGTGGTTGAACTAGTAACCGAAATCCATTGAAGGCTCATTTAATCGATCGATCCGTTCTCGCACAAATTGTGTATAAATAGGTACCCCAATCCATCGACGAAACTCAATACGAACTCCCTACATCCTTAAAACACTCCCTAGATCGCCGACTTCGGCCTCGTGGCCGTTCTCCCTCCACCTCTAATCATTTCAGGTAAATCTGATGTCTTTAGATTCGTTTTGATACGGGGAATAAAAGCCCTAAGGATTCGAGTTCAATCGGCTGCTCAATCGATCGAATTGAGTTGCTAGGGTTTGGGTTACGGGTTGGGGAAGAAGACGAGGTTCGGGTTGTTTGCTAAAACCACATCGCGTCCGATTTGAACCAAGGCATACGCCCTGGTCCAGTGGCTAGTGCGAGTGTGCAAGTGTAACCGCTTCTGGTCGCGGGTTCGAGTCCCGTGGTCATTTTTTTTATTTTAAAACATTTTTAAAACCCTATTTTTAATCTTATTTTTCCTTTAAAAATTATTTTATAAAACTTTCAAGACTCGGGAATATTATATGAACCAGATTGTTAACCTAACAATTTTAAATAAATAATTAATCATTTTAGAGAATTTAAAACTAATAAACTCTAATTAAAAACTTATCGTTTTATTTAGAACCCCTATTAACTACTTTTATCACTCAATTATTTAACTTATACCCTCTTTATTTTTTTTTCTTTCTTAAGTTATTTTATTCAACTATTTAATTAATTAAAATATATAAATTATTAATATAATAGTTATTTATATGTCCAAGCAAATATTATTTAAATATTTATTCATTATTTTAAACAAAATCACTATATACATATACGAATTGGTATTAAAACCTTTATTAATGAGACGTATTATTTCACTACATAACAAACACAACATTTACAACGAATAGATACACACCCATACAATCTAGCCCAATTCTTATTATTTAAATCATTTGAGTATGACATTGATACATATATAAATACAAACATAGGTTAACCTTGTGGTTATCTAGTCAACTTGTGCAACTACCTGTACTCGTGATTTCACGCTACAGATCCAATGTGAGTTTACATAGCCCCTTTTTACTGTTTTTACGTTTGGGGTGAAACATGTCGTCAACTTTATCTATTTAACCAAATTCAATATCTATGTTCTTGTGCTTGATCTTTATGCTTTATATTTGAACTACTTGGTGACCATTGCATGTGTTTCATGCCAGTACATTCATTAACTTGCAGCCCAAGCCTAAGGTAGTACCTAACATGATCATTTATATGGGAAACTGAACCTATAACTTACCACAAGACCTTGGCGGGTTTTGTTGGGTATCAACTATAACTTGGAGTATCCGCTTGCTCCCTTTTTCAAAATGGCAATCAGTGGTATTGCGTATCTAGTTTTCTATTATCGGGCTTGAATTGTACGCTTGGAACCTTGTGTGTTTTCACATATATGCTTTAGACATGCTTTGAACATATTGAATTGTAATCTATACCTACCTCTTTTGGTGTCAAAACCTATGTGTCTCACCAACTACTTGTAGTTGACAGTTACTTACATGTTTCAGGTGCACCTGTTTGAGGACTACTTGCTCACCTAGGACTTTAACCTAGTTTAATTTAAATTATGTTTTGAACGTTTCGTTTTCCTATGTAACGGATGCTTTTAATTTGAATAATAAATATTATCATATTTAATAGATGATCATGTGCTTATGAACAACCGCGTCAGCCCCGGCGTTTAATCCGCCGCCGGCCGGGGTGTGACATCACATGTCATGAGCACGATCACTCATGTCACTCAGTTCCATGGCCTTGAGGATGAGGATGCACTCGGACATTTCTCACGCTTTGTGCGGATATGTGATACCTTCAATATCACGGGTGTGTCTAAGGAAGCTATCTACTTGCGTCTCTTCCCATTCTTGCTCTCTGGGCGTGCATCTACTTGGCTTGACACCCTCCCAGACAATTCTGTCACCACATGGGAGGATCTCAAAGCCAAGTTCTTCAAGAAGTACTATCCACCTTCCAGGGCCGCTCGCCTTAGGGACCAAATCCACTCCTTCCGGATGGATCCTGACGAGCCTTATCACATGGCCTGGGAGCGGTTCAACGCGCTGTTGAGCCGAAGTCCCCAGCAAGGTCTTTCCGACTGGGCGCTAATGGAGAAGTTCTATAATGGCCTTACCTTCGAGAAGCAGCAAATGTTCAATACAGCTGCGGGGGGCCATATCATGGAGAGACTCAAGCCTGATGAGTGTGAGGAAATGTTCGAGAGCTTTGCTCATGCTGAACAGCAGTATCCACGTTCTGTTAGGAATTCCATTCCTACTGCTAGAGCACCCGCCTCTTCTCCTAGAGGTGTGCATCATGTCACTCCTGAGACTAGCGTGGCTGCTGCACTCACCTCAATGGCTAATAAGATTAAGGAGCTGAAGCTCAGTGCTAAATGTGCAGGGGAGGCCACGACACCCGAGATTGCCCCGTAAATAATCAGAAGCACGTGAGCTATACTGGCAACCAATACCAGAACTGAGGGTACAACAATTACAAAAATACTTATGGCTCGTGATGGAGATCTGGAAATAACACACCTGGGTTTAATGGTCGCCAGCAGCAGTATGGAGGAGCAGAGGCTAGAGCCAACTCGGGAAGCAGTGTCAACACAAGGAAGATCGAAAAGATGCTTGATAATGAGACACAACTGATTGCCCACCTAGTCCAGTAAGACAAGGACACGAGGCAAAGACTGGATAGCCACGACACTCTATTGCAGAATCAGCAGTCGGCATTCCAGGATTTGCAACGCACGGTAGGAGACATCGCTCAAAGCCTGAAGGGTAGAAAAGGAGGTCCATCTTCGGGCCCAAATGCTTCAGTGATGGCCGTGTCAGTTAGGAGTGTGGAGAGGAAAGATGTTGTAGAGGATGACTCCCACTCCATTGAGTATGGCATACCTTTGGTAGAAGAAGTGAAAAAGGTAGATTGGAGAGCTTGATTTGTTGTGATCGATGCTACGATGAGTGAAGAGTTAGAGATACAGGAGAAGCATGCCGAGAAGGCAGAGGAGAAGAAGAAGGGGGTGGAGATGAAGTCCCCCGAGATTGACCTGAGCCATATTCCCTATCTAGCATGCTTGCTGCCATATAAGAATGCTAGGGAATACGATCACTTCCTTGATATGTTTAAACAACTCAAGGTCAATCTCCCATTCATAGAGGTCCTCCAGCATATGCCTAAGTATGGAAAGTTCCTCAAAGATCTTCTTTCCACCAAGAAGAAACTAGAGGGGATCTCTAAAGTCTCACTTAGTGAGCAATGTTCTGCGGTGGTTCAGAACCAGTTACCTGAGAAGCTGTCGGATTCGGGTCGTTTCACGATACCGTGTCTACTAGGCAGTTTAACGTTAAACCACGCGTTGGCCGACCCAGGTGCTAGCATCAATTTGATGGCATATTCTATCTATAAGCAGCTGGACCTAGGTGAACCGCAGCCTATGCGCATGAGCATTTCCTTGGATGACCGCTCAGTCAAGTATCCACGGGGAATTGTGGAGAATCTTTTAGTGAAAGTAGGCAGGTTTGTATTCCCCATGGATTTTGTTATTCTGGACATGGAAGTGGATGATAGAGTCCCACTCATCATAGGACGCCCGTTCCTACGTACCGCTAAGGCGATGATTGATGTCTTTGACGAGAAACTCACACTTCGTGTGGGGGATGACTTTATTACATTCGATGCTACAAACTCCGTGGAGAATGTTGGCGAGCATAGCCACTCCGTGTGCATGCTTGATGCTTCCATGGACGATCATCGGGACTCAAATCCATTAGAGGATGATTTGAATAGAGGAACGATAGAGGAGCCTCCGGATTGGTTGGAGGAGTTTGAAAAGATTTTGATAGGGTTCCCGTTTTTGAGTGATGACGATGATGACTTCAGCTTGAGTGAGATTTTAGCAAAAGTACAGAAGATAGTCTGTGAAACTCCTAAGGTTGAGATTTTAGAGTTTACATCATTATAACCACCTGTGCCCGAGCCCTTACCCACCATTAGTGTCCATGTGCAGGGGATAATTCTAAGTTTGATTCCTAGTGCTAGTGCCCATAGATCTAGGCCGCCCCGTAAGAGAACCCGTGCTTTGGTCGATACATCTGATTTAGGGAGAGTGAAAACCCCAAGTGTGGGGACGTTTACAGGTGATAAGCTACTTTGTTATTTTAATCATATTATCTTTGGACCCGGTAGGTTTAAGTGTTGGTGGAAGGATCTGAGTGCTATACATGATACACATTTAAGGTTTGATAAGAGTGTGAAGTTACTGAATCTAGGGAGAATCGGGAGACCGCGTAGGATGAAGGCGGTACCGGTTAGGATTAAGGAGAAGCCTCCTAATAGGCTTGCTTGAGTCTCGAGCAAGTGCCCGGGATGTAGATTTTGTGTCCTTTACTTGGTCTGAGTCCGTGTCATTTTCTGTATTTTTCGGTATGTATGTTTTGTTTGTGTCATGTCTTGCAGGGATTCGCGTTTGATTCGGTGAGGAAAATCATCAGGAATGAAGTTTCAGGTATGTTTTACATTGGTTTTTATCATTGGAACATGTTTTTAAAGGATTTGGGTGAGAAAGATGTTTAAGAAAAAAATATAAAAAAAAATTCTAAGTATAAAATTAAAAAAATTTCTAACACTTTCTATGAACAGTAGTCCCTCGCGGTACGCGAGGGATATGGGGGTTTTCTTCACAGTACACGAAGGCCAAAAAACAAGGCCGGCTCTAATGCCACCTCCTCATGGTTGTGGCCACTTGTTTTTCACGGTACGCGAGGTATTCCTGAGCTCACCCTTTTTCCTTGTTTCCCATGGTTTTGTTCACCGTTCACCCACATCGACCACCACCATATTAATACCTCTATCCCCTATCCATCATCTACTATCACCATATCATTCATAATCCACATCATTCATGCTATCCGATCACCATGATCCACCATAATCATCACCTATCACCTACTACCACCACAAAAGCCATCCATCATCTAATACCATCATCCATCATTCATAATATCATTCACCGACCACCATTACCATGAGGAATTTGAAGCTGTTCGTGACTGATGACCACCTTGCTGTGGCTTTCATGTCTATGTGTTTTCCACGCATCAGGTACGTTTCCTTGCTTCTATACAGAGTCATTGTGAGTCCGTTGAGTCTTTTATTTTTAATTTGAGTCAGTCTTTTGAGTCAGTTTGATGCTGCGGGTATGTTTGAAATTTGGTTTGCAGGTGTACATCACTCCGTCCATACTCAATCTCCATTTGTATGGTACTGACCCTGATATCTTATTGAGCAATCCAGCAGTCTGTGCAACCGCGACCGAAATGCTATACGGTGCACAAGAGGATGAACGAAGCTGTATTTTTATTCAAGATCATATCATTACCAGCTAAGTCGCTTCCTGTTTTTATTTTTGCATTTTTATTTTTAATTGTGTTTTGCTTCACATTTAGAACAATGTGTATTTCAAGTATGGGGATGTGAGTGTCTAGTTTAGTTAGTCTTGGTTATAAAAAATTGAAAAATACAAAAAAAAAATTGAAAAATTCTAAAAAATGTCCTTGGAAATAACTGCATATACTTGGAAAATGACAATACAACTAGATCTACTTGTTGAGTTTAAATGATTTAAAAAATAGAAAACGCGTCTAAGTAGTGATGTTTTGGTAGACCCAGCCAGCTTGAATAGCTTAAATAGCCTGTGAGTGTTAATTAGGATTAAACATGTAATAAAATCATGATATCTTTTGTGTACTCAGCTTAGGGTAATCGGTAATACTAAAACTGTCAACATAGGGTGATAGGTACCACGTTAAGTTAAAATTTAGAGGTTTTTGAAATTTCTTGGCACACCACTCTCTTTTTACGAGAATAAATCCGAGTTTAGGTGGCGCCCGCATCCATAATTCCATCATTCTTGAGCTTATTTAATTGAAATCTAAGTTTCGCCTACGTGTCACACGTCGGGTTCCATCCTTATTGAAACACCACTGGGTTGATTCTTATGTGCTTCACTGATATGATTTAGTCTATATGTTACCTTCCGGGATAGTGACTTGGTTGAAACGCCTCTAAACGAAAGTTCTTTTGCTTAATTATGCCCATTTCCACCCATTCATTCCATATTTCATCTAATTTCTAAAACCTGTAAATCTTAGTTTAACGTGGTAGGGTAAATCTATATAGTTTGATCCGTGCCTAAACATGACCGTGAGACGGGATTAGGTAGAGCTGTAACTTTGAGTGTGAGTCCCATAGATTAATTGATATGCTTGGTAAAGAAATTTTAGAACACGTAATGGGGGCTTGAAAGTTGGTGCTTAGGTTTAATCAGAAAGAAATACTGATTATTGCTTTTTAACACGTGAGTATGTTTCGCTAATTGGTAATTATGAATGTTGAAGTTGGATCTAAGTTATGATTCCATTGCAGACTTTTTCGAGGATGAAAAAAGGTTAAGTGTGGGGATATTTGATGTAGTGCAAAGCACACATATTTATTCCTTTGTTTTAGTTTTTAATTAGTTTTGTAATTATTTTGAGTCGTTTTTGTATATTATTGAGTCTTTGTTATGTTTGCAGGTGCTCGTAAGAATTACAAGTGAATACGTGAAGAAACCGAGCACGAGAATGAAGACGGGAGAAAGTCCAGGGTTCAAAGGGTAAAAAGATGAAATTCCAGTCTTTCGCGGTACGCGAAGACCCAGAAGAAATTCCTCGCGATACGCGAGGGAATCCAGAAACGCCCGCGACTATATTGTTCCTCGCGGTACGCGAGGAACCAGCCAAATTCTTTCATGGTACGCGAAGAACATAAAATTCGTGAAAAAAACCCTAATTTCAATTTAAATAGAATTTGATTGCCATTATGAGGGGAGTTCGATTTTTATCCGTCTAGAGAGAGACCAGAGGCGATTTTGGGAGATTGGAGGTCAATTGAAGGCTAAAGCATGAATCTTTGGATCCTGGGTTTGTAGTTTTACGTTCTAGGTTTTCAAGATTAGATTTTTATCTTTGTTTGCTTTGTTTGAAACCATGAATCTTGTTTCTAGTTCTATTTTTGGTTGTTTAAGCATGATCCTAGGCTAAAACATTGATACTTCCTAGGTTATTAGATGAATACTGCGTAAAGTTGTGGTTTTTATCGGTTTTGGATTCTAAAGTATGGTTTTATGATTTTGTAAACGATCTTTGGATATTAATTATGATGATATAGCATGTTTAATCCTGATTGTGTGATTGATTATAACTTCGTATGCTTATTGTGGTTGTCTGCCAGTTTGATTTGCGTATTCAGGTCATAGATCTTAGGGATTGTGATTGTTGAGTGGTTTGCTAGACGTAGTAGCCATAGGAGTTGTGTTTGATTGCTGATTAGAATTGAATGTGTGTCATAGTTCAATACCTGAGAGGTGAGAATTAGTAGTTTAGTCTTCTTCATTAGGAATCCAAGTGTCAGCTGTCTGAAAGGAAGTCGGTATTAAGTTTCTAGTGATTGTTGCTATTCGTGTCATAGTTGTTATCCTGAGGTTACCCCGTGCATTCTTCGAATGTATTGTGGACAGTGAGACTAAGAGGTAATCTGTCCTGTGGGTACTTTATCATTGTTGGAAATACCCGAGAGGTGATCCAACCATTTGGTGAGTTCAGTACACTTTAGGTAGCTTAGTTGGTGACACCCTGAGAGTGATTAGGGATCCAATAGGTAGTCTTTAGTTTTCATCCTTAGAAACCCAGATCCATCATAGTTTCCAGAACCGGTAGAAGTTGTACTTAGCAAGTAGGATTCCGACCTAGGTAGTATTCATCCCATCCTTTGATTTCACCTTTAGTACTTTCATCCTGATAGTTGAGTCGTTCGAGTTTTCTGCATTCATTAGTTTAATAGTAGTGTAGTAAAACCCCCAAACGAAATCAATCTTTAGTCCGAGTCAGAGTCCAGTTTTGTTATCATAGTGTCTCTAGGGTTCGATAATTCGGTTTACCGTTAAGCTGTGCTACACTCGATAGGTACACTTGCCTGTTAATGAGGTCTGGTTCATAGGTTTTCCATTTATTACTTAGGAGTCTAGGTTAGGTTTTGTTAGTTTTTATATAGACCGTCTGGACGACATCAGGTACCTCTATAAGCAAAAATTTATATGTTTTTAAAATCTTTGGCACACCGCTTTCTTTTTATGAAAATAAATCTGAAAGTTGGTGGCGCCTGCATTCCATAATCCGCGGTTTTCATGAGTTTTAATTAATTAAGTTGAGAACTTGAGTTTGCCTACGTGTTACCTTCTGGGTTACAAGCTTGGTTGAAACGCCCATGGGCAGACTCTTGTAATCAATTCTAGATGACTGATTTGACTTATGTGTTACCCACCGGGATGGAAACCTTGTTGAAACGCCTCTAAGTTGAGTTATGTTCTTCATTGTTTAAAAACTGAAGCCTGTGTGTTACCCTCCAGGATATTGACTTGGTTGAAACACTTAATGGTTAAGGTTTATTCATAAGTTTATAAAAGCTCATGTCATTCATTCATCGATTCATCATTCATTATGATTTTTAAAACTTATAAATTCATGTTTATAGTGGTGGGAAATCTATATTGTTTAACCCGGGCCTAAACATGACCATGAGATGGGATTAGGCTGAGTCGTAGCTTTCTGAGTGTGGGACCCATAGATAGCTTGATTGCTTGGTAATGATAGGATATTAGATCACAGAATTGGGGGTTCGTGAGTCGGTGGTTGGGTTTAATCAGATAGAAATACCGATTGTTATAGTTAGCATGTTATTATATTTGTGCTGTGTAAATTGAAAGTATGAGTAGCAAGTTTTTCTATTATGATTCCATTGCATAATTCTTTTTCGGGACGCAAAAGGTTAAGTGTCGGAATGTGATGTAGGGTCAAATATCCCGTGTTTAAGAGTCGGTTTTGTATAGTTTTATGAGTTTTACTTTGTACTTTGAGTCATTTTACGTTGTACTTTGTAGTTGTGTCTATGGCAGGTTAAATATGCTAAGTGAGCGGATAACGAGAAATAGTTGAGAAGGCATCAAAGTACAGGGGGTCAAAGAGCAAAAAAAAGAAGAAAGTCATGGATTTAAGGTCTTCGCGACACGCGAGAAAGCAGAGAATGGAACCCGACTGTTTTATCCTTCGCGCCACGCGAAGGACTGGCCAAGGGATTTCGTGGTACACAGTTTAGTACATGTCAAGCAGTGTTCACAGCTTCGGCCCAGAAAGTAACCGGTAGCTTAGAATCTGCCAGCATGATTCTTGCTGTTTCAACCAATGTTATGTTCTTGCGTTTGGCAACACCATTTTACTGTGGGACATATGGCGGACTGAATTCGTGATGAATCCCCTTCTGCAGACAAAAGAGACCTGTTTTGCTATTCTTGAACTCGGTGCCATTGTCACTTCTTATCCTTCTGACCTTCTGTTTGCAAAGATTCTCCAATCCCAAAATAAGAAACTGGACTGTCTCAGCCATCTCATCCTTTGATACTAAGAACTTTACCCATGAAAATCTAGAATAGTCGTCAGTCACCACCAAGCAGTAAGACTTCCCACCAATGCTGTGAATGCTAATTGGACCGAACAAATCTATATGTAACAACTCTAGAGGAGTATCAATTGAATCATGTTTCTTGGATTTGTGGGACTTTCTACGTTGCTTTCCCTTCTTGCAAGGTACACAATCATCAGCCATAGAAAACTTCATTTTTGAAATCCCAGTAACTAAATCATGCCTCACCAAATGATTCATTTTTCTGAAATTAACGTGTGCTAACTTCCTATGCCAAAGAATAGAATCAGACTCGGACGCCTTCGAAAGTAAACAAGTTAGAACTGAATCGGTAGTTGTGGCAACACTCATGTCTAGGACATAGGTGCCATTCTTTCCCGGTGCCCTCATAAGAGTCCACTCTTCAGGAATAATGAATCCCGACTTCAGAATAAAACATTTGAAATTGTTGAAGTGAAAGGAAAACTTCCTGTCACATACTTAGGATACGCTAAGCAGGTTATGCTCTAATTTCTCAACATAATTCACCTTCTCAAACTTCACTTTATCATTTCTCAATGTTCGTTGACCAGTTATATAACTACCTTTCTTCCCAGCAAAGGCGACATAACCTCCATCAATTCTCTTTACATCTTCCAGCAACAAAATATTTCCTGTCATATGTCGGGAGCAACCACTATCCACATACCAATTGTTATGTATAGTCCTCCTTGGTTGACCCTACACAAACAGAAAAATTCAGTTAGTGACGGAGACCCAAGCCAAAGTGGTCTTGGGTCGGCCATTGGAATCAAAATAAACAACTTCTCGAAATTCACAATCCATATGATCATCCACTCTTGGTGATCTGGATGACGAACCAGGAACTGACATCTTAGGATTATCAAACTTCCTTTTCACTTGAAAATTTTGAACATTTTGATTATTAATTGAAACATGAGATTTTAAAAAAGAATTTGTTTGTTCAGATTCTAAAAGTTTTTTTAGTTTTCTGTTCCTTCTCAGCCTTTGAGGTTTGGATAATTTAACCTCAACATGTGATTTATCTTTGAATCCCACTTTTGGATACACAATAGATGGTTGAAAACCAACATTCTTCCTCACACCAAATTTAACAAACCTTGGTAATCCAACATCAGACCTCACACCAACAGGTTTTCTCAACTCATGATTAGCCAAAATTAGCTTCACCACTGTCGGTTTTGTCATAGTAGGTCTCAGAAATTTAGGTTTGGGTACATTTTGTCTCACAGTTATAAACTTATGCACCGTTGTAGATCTATTCTCAACAAATCTCTAAACAGTAGGCTTCACCTCACTAGGCCTTCTCAGAATCTTAACCTGTGTCACTTTTGAACTTTGTGGTTTTGATTGATTTACTATATGTTTCACAATAGGTTTAGTCCAGACTTCATCTTCTCAGGAATTTCATGTCGCTTCCCCTTATTCTTGTAAGGACAATTAATCAGAATATGACCCACTTCATTACAATGGAAGCACCCACGCCTTTCCTTAAACTCTCTAACATATGGAACTCTCCTTGAACTTGAAGAACTCCCAGATGTATAACCTCCAGATGAATGATCAACAACAACCTCTTGTTTCTTCTGAACAGTTAAGCACTTTGATGATTCACCAACATAAACCATTGATGATGAAGTATGAAAAACTGGGGATTTTTCTAAAATGATTTTCTCTTTTACAAAATCCAGTGTGGTCTGATTCGAAGTTTTTGGGATTTTAGTATTGATATCACCAAATTTGATAAAAACATTTTGACCCAAAACTGGTTTTTGTGACAACTAACAAAAATTCAAGGTCATTATCCGTACAAACCCTAGTCACGTTTACATTAACCATTTGAATGATAGACTTAATTTTGTTTAATTAGGTCATTGCATGCCTAGCAAAGTCCACACATTTCATGACATACGTCGATAACTTTAGATATTACCGGGTCACACACCAGTTAACCCAACACACACGTACGTTGGTGACAAATATCAAAGTTAGGAAAACATTCTATCTCATTATTTTATGTGATTATATGTGTGATAACATAAATATATATGTAAATATATATTTGGTTTTTCATTTGAGTCCGTTAATGCATCTAAACTATAAGCCTATATATGTATATACGTGTGTGTATATATATATTATAGACCCGACACATTTTTATTTATATTATGATGACCTCGAAATTTATTTATTAAGACAAGCATTTAGCGGATATTAATTGCAAGTAGCGTACCACATTGAACCACTACCATTACCCCCCTCCTCCCTTTAATCCTTAACAAATCTAATCAAGAATTCATACCATCCCTTGTTTTCCTCTTGTTTACGTCAACCATAGATAGGCCCCCATGTACTATTAAATCCTAATATAAAATCAACAATGCCATGACAACCATCCCCCATTTCCTTTTTCCTGATCACGACAGCAAAAAGGAACACCCCAAAATGTGATTTTTGAACTTTCAGGAAAACCATGCACATCATTGTTCTTTACTTGTCCTTTCTTCCTGTTTATGACACCAAACAAGGCTCCATTTAATAAACCATACCACCATTTACACTTGTGTACGGAAATCAGACCCTTCCATACTCATATGACAGTTTGAATGAGTAGAAAAATGTAGATACACCATCCTTTGTCAACTTCAAAAATATCATGGTGCTAGATTTATTTAGTGTATATATAGCATGACAAGCTCATGTGAAACACACATAAACACTCTCCCACTCTCAATCTCAGCTCCTCTCTCTAAAACCGTAGCACACGCACACATACATACATGCATTCCCAAGTGAAGATCAAGGTTTTCCAATTGGAACTCTCGGTGTTTCCATGCTTTCCTTCATCATCTCGGGATCATTCCTTATTTATTTTACGTGAGCATTCTTTCCTTCGCTTTGATTTTATATTATTACAAGTTGTTTCATGTAGAACCATTCACCCGGGGTCGTCGTCTTAATCCAAATATGTTTTTTTTTGAAACAAACTTGTGCTGACAGAATTTATGGTCATCTTTGTAGAGTCATATCTTAGCCAAAACTAAACCAAAATAGATGTTTCTTGAGTCTAAAACTAAGTTTAAAGAGTCCTCTATCCATCCCAAGTGATTTCGGGATTTTTGGTGGAGATTTGATACCCCAAAAGGTCGATACAAGAAAACTGGTCAAAGCTGAAATGTTTGAACAGATTCATATGGTCAACTTGTATAGGTCATAACTCACAAAAAAATGGTCCAAATGATTTCATTATTTTTTCTAAAACTAGAGATACATAACTTATTTATATAAGTGTATATAAATATATCTTATTATCACAACTCATAACTAACGGTCGACATGTCAAAGCTGTTGGAAAGCTAAAGTAGTATTCATGTCGAGTCTAATTGGGTGAATCGTATTCACGATCGACTTACATATTAGAAACATTGTTTAGACCTTAAAGTTTCTTATTTTACCATTGGTCATGGTTAGGTTGGCACACGTATTCACGGACTTTGCTAGTTGCTACTTATTTTGCTTTGTTTCATTGTTCGCTCATCAGGTGAGTTCACGGCCCCCTTTAACTCTTTATTGTTTTGTAAACATCGGGGGAGAAACATACTTATGTGACATATTTGAAAGAATGAAGCATATTTGTTTACACACTGGATAACATGAACATTTTGGTTTAACTCATTGTGAGTTTCACAGCCCTCTTTTAACTTTTAAACGTTTTAGAAACACCGGGGGGAAGACATACTTGCTTACAAGTTTGAAAACATGAGACATCACTGTTTACTACAGTTGGGAACATCATTGCCTGATACATTCGGGAAAACATAAAACGTACTTACAAACATTTTCATATGGTAGCAAGAAAACAAGACCCGACCTTTATGTTTGCATGAGTTAACACATATAGAGCGCTGGAAGTCCCCTGACCATCATATTTATAACCATTAGCTATAGGTTAGCCTGGAATTCTATGGATAGTACTATTGGGATTGACACCCCCGGTCATGGTTAGTCGCGCTAACCATGGGTCCCTCTGGCCAAATGACCGCATAGTGTTCAAACATTGCTCGTGAGGTATGAGCGAGGGGCAAAACACCTGTGTCATGGTTTGGTTATGCCTCATGTATATACATATTATTTGTATTCCTAGCTAGTCTACAAATGGGTCAACATTACTTGTTTTGTTTATCATATTCATTGAAACGTTTTCATGCAGATGGATCTGCCAATCACTTATACACCAATGGTTTTACCATTCGTTTACGTGGAAATGTTTTTATCAATGTTTTCAAAGGAAAACTACTTATTTCATGACGGTTAAGTCATGGACATGTTTTCAATGGAAAACTACTTATTTTATGACGGTAAAGTCATGGACATGTTTTCAAAGGAAAACTACTTATTTTATGACGGTTAAGTCATGTATACGTTTTCGGAGAAAACTAACTGTACTAAATGAACAAACTCTGTGAACTCACCAACCTTTGTGTTGACACTTTCAAGTATGTTCCTCAGGTAACCTTTAGCCATGGCGCGGCTGGCTATGTTGGAACAATTCCTAGCTGGAAGGACATAGATAATCCGGTCTCAAGTCTGTCGTTGATCTAGAAGAACTTAAATCATTGTACAATTTAGTCTTACTATTTGTGTATGTATACAAGTCTTAGAAATCACTATTACAGCTTCCGCTATCGTGTAATGAACCAATCGTTGCAACCTGTATTTATTTATTAAGTAAATAAATTTGGGGGTGTGACAGTTTTGATTGTTCACCCACATCAGGTTCAGTCAGTATACATCTATCTTTGGTAACCTGCTTGACAACTTTTGGTCCCTCTATCTTTATCTGTTTTGGAACTTCTTCAATCTTGGCTTCATCAAAGATTTCATCATCACTCTCATCTTCGTATACCATATCTTCACATGTAACATGATTCACCTTCAACACTATCTTAGGTTCTAGAGCTTCATCCTTTACAATCTCAGGTGCCTTTGAATAATTCCCATTGAAAGGTGGAGGAACAAAACCAATACCCTCAGTTCTCTTCCTTTCATCAGAATGATCATTATAATAACCCAATAAGAATGATGAATTACTGAAACCTTCAAGTTTTTTGTTCAATCTGATCACCTCAACTTCAGATTCTGCAAGTTCTTTGTTCTTCTCAGCAATAACATTGTTTCTCTTCTCAATCTCAGCATAAGACATATCTAAATGATAAGCCATTTCCTTAATCTTTAAAGTAAGAGCATTAATATCCCTTTTCAATGCTTCAATCCTCTCAACAAACAACTTCTCATTGTCTTTAAGAGTTTGGTTCATTGTGTTCATATCACATATGAGGTTTGTATTGTCATTCATTACCCTCATCATTTTTCCTTGTAAAGTAATGCAGTTAGAGAAAAAAATTTCACAATGAACATCTTTTACCTTAGAAGAATCGGATGTATCAGCCATGAAAACATCTTTTACTTTAGAAACACTTTTATCAGAACCACTTGCATCAGAAACACTATCCTCAACTTCTCCATCTTGACTATCAGTTTCACTAGTAGAACTCTCTTCCTCACTTGAACAATCAGAACACTCAACCTCAGAAGATTCACTGGTATGGATTTCTGCTACAAAAGCTTGACTAACACTACCCACGAGATCTTCAAGGTGAATCCCCTGGTCATAGTTCTCATCACTTTGTGCCACTATTGCTGATGATGTAGAAGAATTCCCAGATGTTTGATTATTCTGTCTATTTCCTTGAGAGTAATTTTTCTTCTGTGAGTCTGGTTCAACCTTTGGTTTGGTGCACTCCTTGGCAAAGTGACCATATCCTTGACAATTGTAACATCGAACTTTAGATTTGTCAAAACCCATTCTTGTGCGACTGTTTGAACCAATATACTTTCGACCAGATTTCTTTAAGAACTCTTTGGCTTGCCTCATCAACATTGCCATGTTCCATTGGATATTCATCTCTTCAAGATCTACTGGATCAATCTACTTGTAATCCTCTTCTATCGCTTCAGGATCTCCAATCTTTCCTCCAATAAAGTTCTTATATGAAACGAGGAATGAAGAAAACATTGCCATATAGTCTTCAGCTACTTTTTGACTCATTGTATGAGAAGACTTTGCTTGTGATCCAGAAGAACTAGGAGTAGTTGCTGAAAAACCAGTTTGAAATGAACAACCAGAAGAACTTTATGTATTGGTATCTTGACCATCTCATGAGAACAAAGCAACACCCGATCCAGATTTTGAAGACGACTTAGCAAAATACATTGCTGGATCTTGAATATGCTTCATATTCGTCTCCTTCTTTTTCATATTAAGATCATGAGACTGGATCTTCCCGAAAACATCATCCAAGGACATAGTCTTGTACTTTGGATTCTCTCTTATCAAATCAGAATAAACATCAAACTTGGTTGGTAATGCATCCAAAAGTTTGTCATTCACTTCCTCGGTATCATATGTGACCTAAGCACTAACCAGCTCGCTGAGTAAATGATAATATCTTGTGGCAAGCTCATCAAGTGTTTCATTTCGGAAGTGTTTGAATACTAGAAACTGCTTCTTTAGTAACTCCTTTCTGCTCTTTCTCACATCCACACTACCATCACACCTCTTTTGAAGACCTTCCCATAAATCTATAGATGTTCTGAATTTCTTGAAACCATGGAAAATCTCCTTAGGTAAAGATATGGATATGCAAGCCATTGCCTTCTTTTCTCTGTCAAACAACACTTTCTCTTCAGCTTATAATGCAGAAACAGGCTTCGGAACGTCATTCTTCCACATAAAATAATAAGTTAGATGCTCATATCCTTCAATAATTGGAATCCACAAGCTCATGTCTGTAAAAGAGATGAATTGATCGAAACAATCTTTCCAATTCGTATAATCAGCAATGTTTATGAGCTTGGGTGGTTTCTGCAGTATATATATACATATACATATATATACATACATATACATATACATATACATATACATATACATATACATATACATATAGATATATATAGATATAGATATAGATATACATATACATATACATATAGATATAGATATACATATACATATATATATATATATACATATACATATAGATATAGATATACATATAGATATATATATATACATATATATAGATATACATATATATATAGGGAGAATATCATAAGAAAACTCATTTTAATGAGAGAACTAGAGAACAACTTATTAAAGGCAAAAAAAAAATAAAAAAAATCATAACTCAAAATATAATTCAAAAACTAAAAAAGTGGTTCGGAGATCATGTTTCCACGTCGTCCTCGTTCAAAAAAACGCAAAAATGCCCGGTTAAACTTTATGGTTTAGTTTAGCTTTAAGGTTTTGGTTTTGGATTTAGCTTTTAGGGTTAGATTTTTTAGGGTAGGTGGGGTGGGTGGGTTTAGGTTTTTGGGGGTGGGTGTGGGGGGTTTAGGTTTTTTGATGGTGGGGTGGGTGGGGAGGGGGTGGGGTGGGTGGGGAGGGGTTTATGGGTGGGGGTGGGGTGGGTTATGTTTTTGGGGTGATACTACACATATGTAGTATTGAATTTTTTTTTGTTTGAACGAGGACGATGTGAGAAACATGGTCTCCAAACCACTTTTTTAGTTTTTAATTTATATTTTGAGTTATGATTTTTTTTATTATTCTTTTAAATTTTTTTTCCTTTAATGAGGATTTCTCTAATTCTATCATTAAAATTAGTTCTTTCATAAACCCAACTATATATATATATATATATATATATATATATATTGTCATACGTAATAAATAAAAATAATTGGGGGACACGTGACGTCATTCTAGATTTCCCATCATTTTGTTTTCCCACCCAATACTATTCATACACATCACAAGTAAAGTTTTTGAAATCGTTTATTAATTCAAATTCATAACTCGAATAAAAGTGTTAAGCACAATTAAGATTCTTCTTTGTTTAACTCAGTTTCAAACAAGAATTCATAGTGAAATCTCAAACTAAATGGAATAACTCGTTTTTGTGATCTTATCGACTTCGAATGCTTCCTCAAACCGAATTATTCTTCTATTCTCCTAAAGTCCTCCCCATGATCATCCTCATAGGATCGCTACGAGTTGCTAGTTGTGTAAGTTAACTACTTGTTCTAGTTAAATGTATTTCTTCATCATAAATACCTTTTGAATTTGCTAAATTTTCAATTTCATATATCATTGTAGCTAAACCCAAGAAAACCGTTCTTACATAAGAAAGCTTAATTTATTTCATGAATTAAAAAAAGGTAATAGGCCACTTAGCCTTGAATATGATACAACGGAGGGGCAGTTTAGGGCCTTGGAATAAAATTACCAGATATACATGAGGCTCATATCTAATGTGGTCGATAGGCACGTTCCTTTCCACTATTTAAGTTGGAAGAATGTTCCTACTAAGGAGAAAATGTCACCACAGTTTCTGTAAGAATACAATTTAATGTTTTATTTCAATTTTATAACTTTTAGTTGTTTTCTAATTACCTCCATTTGTAGCACTATTTTGATCTTAAAATTTCCAAAACTCCGAGCACTGGGAAGGAATCAAGGTAGGGATCCAGGCAGAATGTGCAAACTGTTACAAGGACAGAAAGACAAGACTGAAAAAGCATTTTCATAACCATGGAGGTTTGGAAGACGTTGAAGAGGCAAAGAGAAATCCCCCAAAGTCAATGAATCCGGATGCATGGGTTTGGCTCATTAAGGAGTTGTTCACAACTCTTGAATATATCAACCTCTTCCAAAAGAATAAGGCAAATAAAGCAATAGTACCTTATGGAAGTCATCATGGGAGTCAATCTCTTGTCAATAGGCGACACAAGGAGGTAAATTTAGTATTATTATAAGATTTATTAACAGTTATTTGAAATCTCAACAATAGTATTTTTGCTATTTACATGTTTAAGAAACCGACGGGTGCACCATGTTAAAGTTTGGAAAAATATGCATTGCAAGAAAAAGGCCAGTGGTTTAACGGCAATGCAGCTGAAACTTGGGTAATTAAAAACTTTTACTTGTATCATTTTTTACCCATTTAAACATTTAGTTTGATATGTTAGGTGTATTAAAGTGGGTTTGGGTCATTTGATCCATTTAAATTTTTAGTTGGATATATTAGGTATATTAAAGTGGGTTCGAATCATTAATATAGACTGATTGACTAAAAGTTGGATATTATTTCTAGTATTGTTAGCATTATTTTTTCTATTAATATAGCTTGATTGAAATTTGAGAATTGTTACAATTTATTATTTATAACAGGTTGGTTATCCATATTACAGTAGTTATGCTGCCGAATTTAGTAAAACATGTAATGTATGTATATTTTTTTTGTTTAATGCAAGGAAAAAGATAATAAATCATTGTCGAGCTCGGTGGGGATGAGACGTCGGTAGATGAGTTTAGGTTTCTTAAAGAAGCTATAGGTTCTCGACGTTCTTAGATACGGGGCAACGTAACCCCTGACGTGTTCCCTAATGTAAATAGGGATAAAGAGGATCGGCAAACGAACGAACGTTTTGAAAGACAAGATCATGCTATAGCGGAATTGCAAAAACATAATGCGCTTTTGTAAGAACAAATAAACAAATACTAATGTTGACCAAAACGCAACTTCCCGGCTCGTCCCGTCTACCTGATGAAAAATACGATCAAGATAATGATCAAAATTATTAGTTAGTTTGGTTTTATTTGAATGAATGTATTCGAACAATATAATACAAATTTTAAATATTTTGACTCGAATAAATCAAGTTTGCTTTTAAATTATAGTTTAGTTATTTTGGATTTTCTAGTTTTATAATTTGAAAAACCTGGAAAAAATTTTAAAAAATATATAATAAAAACGTTACAAAATTAATATTACGTATTGCAACTAAATTTTCTCCATGTCACATTTTACAAAATTAATATAACCTATTACAAAACTAAAGATAATTTTAATTAAAGAAATATTTTAGCGACGCACCTTTTGCAACGAAATTTCATCTCTATAGGCTTATCTATAGCGACGACAGGTATATCGACGAAAAAGTTGGCCTAATACGATGGATGAATGGCGACGAATTTGTTTCTACAAAATTTTGTCGCAATAGGCATTATTCCTTGTAGTGCCACCACGTTGCTAATGCTATAGTGTATAAACATCGAAAGAGTGTAAACGTCGATGTGTATTTAATATTTAATGGTTCTTTTCGTCTAATCATTTTGGCCTTCATTCAATCTACGTTATATCGTATAAATTGATCCTTTTAAAACTATGTATGAACCATGTGAAATTCACACATCATCCTTAAACAGATGTATGGAAGTAAAGTTATGTGACACTCATAAAAAGGCTTAGACACGTGAGATGCATGTGCAAACACCTTAGGCAATTTGCCCCCATTGTTAATCCAAAATCCGTCCTTTAAGGGTTTGATTTCGATTCCAATCATCAATCATTTTTCTATTCCCTGTCGTTTTGTTTTTATTTATTCCAAATTATAATATTTTCTCTATAACGTATTTTATTTTTCATGTGTGCTTGTGTACTCATTCTTTAATCCAAAGTAGTTTCCTACTGACTAAGTGGAACAATAATGATATATGTAGGGTAGTAGTAACAATTTTTTTTATAAAAAAAAACCATCAAAAAATAGGTACTTTTATCATATGTTAATTATATATTTGTTATTTAATCGGAGTAGTTATGAATGCCAAGCTTTAGCATATCTATACTTTAGCATGCATTTATAGACTAAATAACGATCACACATGCAATCAAATAACACTTTCTAGCCATCACAATATTCAATAATGACTTTAAGGAAAACTGCACATTCACTTGGACTTGTTAAGTTGTGTAAGTTTAGTCGTTAATTACCATAAAACTAATGTTGCAGCCATGAGAATGCAAGAATTTTAATAAAAGGAGGGTCACATTTACTTTAGCCTTAGGGTACAAGGGGCACAGCCGCAAATACCTTAAGTACCCAATGTGATCCCACCAATGAGTGAATGTCATCTTATTTTACTCAAATCTCTTACAAAGTACCCAAATTGGCAGGGGCACAACCAGTGAGAAGTACCCGCCACCCTTGCGGCGGTGTAGCCGAGGTACCCGAACTACCTGATTGCACTACTCGAGAGGTGCCCCTTGTACCCTTAGAGCATTCATATTGAGTTTTCCATTTCCATACATACCTTTGAGCTCAAAATCACATTGTAAGATGCCACCCGTTGATTTGGGTTTATGTTGAAGTTATGAATTGCTTTTTTTGGTCATATTTATACTATAGTTACTTATAGAAACATTATAAACATTATATATTCTAATTACATATTTATATCGTAAGATGCCACCTTTGTAATAGAAACATTATACGATTACAAAGCTAAAGACACAAGAAACATTCTTCACTATTTCCATTTGTCGTCAGTCTCACCATGCATCATCTCTCTCACCTCCAATCTTCGTAGTGTCTCCTCATCATTCTCCACTTCAAAATCTAGGTTTTTGGATGGATTAAGTTATGTTTGCTGAGGTGTTTTAAATATGTTAAGATTGTTTTATTTTTGTTTTCAACTATACAAAGAGTGTTTAAATCGATTTGAGCATGGCTTTTTTTGTCTACCTCCTAGTATGCATTTGTGTTTGGATGATTATGCGTATGTATGGCCTTTGATTCTTATGTTATATGATGTGCATGTTTTTGGATTTTAAAAATGTTATGTTTATGATTAGAGTTTCAAATATCATATGAGATATGAGTGTTTGATTTAGGTTTTGAATGTGCGTTTACATTCACTACAACAATAATATCTTTTAGGGACGAAAAAACCACACCTTTTCCCGAAGACATGTCGTTTGGATAGGGTGATTTGACCTATACCGACGACATGTTATCCGTACATGTTTCGTTTGAATAGACGTCGTCGGCAGAGGGTAATATCCTTGTAGTTATTTTGTTCAATTTGTGCGCTCGATTTGTGTTTGAATCCATTCCAAAATATTGTATTTGTTTGTTTATTTACCCGTATGTGTGTTTCGATTAAATAATTGTATCGGTGTGAGTTGTTCTATGCTTAAATCTATGGAAATGGATATAGTGATAACCAATATATTTTGGGACAATACGGGTCAGGGAAGGAGGATTCAACAGTGATGGTGTCATGTTGATTGGCGCCAATGTTGACTGATGTTTTATTGTGAATGAGATATGTTAACTAATTAATGATAACAATAAATTGACAAATTAGATTTTAATAACCTAATTTATACTTATTCTTTGATAATAATCCATACTAGCAATATTACCAATCACACTACTAACTTTTATTTTTGTTGGTAAGAACAATCTAAATAGCATAATTATCATAGATTTATATTTTCACTCGATTTTTGCTTAGAAGGATGATTACGAGCGAAATGGAAAACACAAATTCCTTATAAACGAAATTAAAGGGGAAATCACTGAGATTGCCCTTTGTCAAATTGTCAATATAGATTATTATCAGTAATTGAGTTACATTTTGAATTATTAAAATTCAATTTGTCTAAATATTTATATTTTGATAATATTTTGAATACACATGCACACATAAACACACATATAATTTCTTTTTAAGAGTAGAGAAGATTTCATTAAAATGAAAATTGCTTAACTGGAGAGCACATTATAGACCCAAAAATATTAGAATATGGAGAAAAAATATTAAAATGGACATTTAGTCGACTAACTTAAAATGACGTCGGTTTAGCCGGTAAAATTCAAAGGCTTAGCCGGTAAAAACCAAAGGCTTAGCCGGCGTAGTTTCGGCTAAATGTCCATATGGTAATTTTTTTGCCGGCTAATGTCCATTTTGGTATGTTTCCCTAGAATATGATACATGACTAATCAAACAAATCAAAAAATGCACCTCATATATTTTTGTTAGGACGACTTCTTCATTTATTTATATGCAAAAGTTTTAAACAAAATTACGTAAAAATAAGTTTTTCACATATAAAAATAAGTTTTTTATATTTGAAACACATGGTTCCGTATTTTTTTATTAACCTCATCTCTCTCTCTCTCTCCCTCTCCCTTCCTCCCTCCCCCATCCCTCCCTCCCCCTCTTTCTCTCTCTCTCTCTCTCTATATATATATATAAATATATACACACACTAGGTTAGAATCTCGTGTATTACACGTGTTAAATAAATGTAATGTTAAATTTTATGTCTTTAAAACACGTGTATTACACGGATTGAATAACATATTACGTGACAGTTATAAATTTTGTTAAGTTAATTTTTAAAACATTTTTTAGTTGAGTATTAATTTTTTTTTATGTAACTGATAAATATTAATTCATATTAACCTTTAAAACACGGTGTATTACATGGGTTGAATAAATGCAATGTTATTTATGCTTAATAATATAGATTTACATATTACATATTTATGAAAAAGTTTTATAAAAAAATTATAGAAATCATTATTATTTAATAGGAGAGAGAGGCGGGAAACAAAAAATTATAAAAACAATTAAAGAAATTTGTATAATTAATAGGAGGGAGAGGCGGAAAAAAAAAGTTGAGAATGTATGGAAGAGTGACAAGTGTCCCGTCAAAACCTTTATTTATTATATAGTATATATATATATATATATATATATATATATAAGTTCAAATAAAAAGTCTATTTGGCTAAAAAAGATTTGAAAATGACACGTGATAACTTTAAAGAACTTCGATTTAACCCATTCTGGCGGCATAGGAATCGGCTTATCGAACTCTAACATCTTAGGTTTTAAAGATTAGAAATTAGGGTTTATGGTTTAGCTTTAGGGTTTAGGGTTTAGGTTTTAACTTTAGGGTTTACGGTTTAGCTTTAAATCGGAGTTCGTTAGAGTTGTCACTTATCATTTTTTTCAAATCATTTTTAGTTTTTTTAGGCAAAATAGACTTTCTGAAATCATTTTAGCCTTTTTAGTCTCATTCTCGTATTTATGTTCAATGTATATATAATAGATATTTAAATACTCTTTTGACAACTATAAGAAAAAATAATTTATAAATTGTGTTATTAGTTTGACTGGTTTTTTCTAGTTTTCCCATAATATGTGGTGTTTTTAGAAACCCTGTGATTTTTTCGATCATAAACTCCCCCCCTTTCTCTTTCTCTCTCTCTATATATATAGGGGTCGGTTATTGTATAAAGGGTTTTAGCGTACGAAGGCACCAGCATGCGGCACGTGTTCAGTGAGCGAGGGGTAAATGCTTCCGTGTTATAATAACGCATGGTTAATAAAAACGCATGACCATAATCATATAGTCACACATGTTATACACATGACCATAATCACGTAATCACGCATGTTATACACATGATCATAATCATGTAATCGCGTAATCACGCATGTTGTACACATGATCATAATCACGTAATCACGCATGGTATACGCACAGCACATCGACCTTTTAAAAAAAAATCATTTTTATAATAAAAGTAGAGCAAAATTATACTCAAATTAAAGAGAATAAAATGCTCGATTTTATGGTATAATGTTTTTAAATAAATAATGTCGTATAATAAAGTTATGCTTGTTTTAAAAACAATGGAGGAACTTGTAAAAAGTTAACAAAGGTAGGCTATTCCAATTTTACCCTTTTCAGAATATTTTCACGCTTAAAACAATCACATTTGATCTTAACCACTGATTTCCTAGATCAACGCTTCAAAATCCTTCATACGTTTCGCACCAAAAAATCATTTGTATTTAAAACTTCCTCTATATATATATATAGGGGAGGGTTCCAGAGAAAACCACATAGTTAGGCGAAAACCGAGAAAACCACTAAAAAAACCAATTTTAACCAATCATATAATAATATTTACTTTTTATTTTATTTTATTTTTATTTATTTATAAGAGTATCAATGTAACAATACACATTTTTACCAAAAAAATCATTTAAGTATTGGCTTACGTATACGTAACACATAGTGTTACGTATACGTAAACAGAAAACAAAAAAATTGCGGTTACGTATACATAAAACACAATACGTAAAATGATTTTTTGGTAAATTGTGTTATATTATATTAATACACTTAGAAATAAATTAAAGAAAATAAAAAATCTATAAATTATTTGATTGGCTTTTAATGGTTTTCTGGGTTTTCGCCTAACTTTGTGATTTTCTCTTGATCCCTGTTATATATATATATATATATATATATATATATATATATATATATATATATATATATATATTGGGGGAGGATCAAATAAGAAGTAGTTTTTCGCTAAAAAATCTAAGAAATGACAAAAACATTAAGAAACGATATCAAACGAACTCCGATTGTGCTAATTTCAGCGGCGTTGGAACCGTCTCGTCGAACTCTGCCATCTTAGCTTTTAGGGTTTAGCTTTTAAGGTTTAGATTTTACGTTTGAATTTTAGGGTTTTAGCCTTATGATTTAGCCTTAGGGTTTAGATTTTATGGTTTAGGTTTTTTTTTGTAGGGGGTTTAGGTTTTTGGGGGTGGGTTTAGGTTTTCGTAGGGGTGGGGTGGGGTGTGGTGGTTTAGGTTTGGGGGGGGGGGGTGGGAGTGGTGGTTTTAGGTTTTTCGGGGTAGGGTTGTAGGGGGGTTAGGTTTTTGGGGGTGCGGGTGGATTGGGGGTTTAGGTTTTTAAGTCCGGGTTAGGGTTCGATGAGACGGTTCCAACGCCGTTAGAATGAGCTCAATCGGAGTTCATTTGACCCATTTCTTAGGATTTATTAGCGAAAAACCATTTATTAGTGGAACCGTCCCCTATATATATATATATATATATATATATATATATATATCACGACAAATTAAAATTTTTCCATGTTAGGTCGTCTGGTATACTTACGTTTATCACGTCGTCGTCCAACGTGGACACGTCCTTCACGGCGTGATTCGATACCCACACCGCCCCCTTGATAAATAAATCACGTCGTCCTTTTTTGTCGTGATTTTTCTCACGCGAGTGATGTTTGAAATCAAACAAAATAATACCGTTCAACGGTATTATTTCCAACTGTTTGAACAAAATAAATTTAATAATTAATAATATTATTTTTACTCAATATAAATACCTCATTTTACTCCATAATATTTACACTCATTTCTAATTTTCTACTCTTATATTCACTATTCTAAAATGTCTTCATCATCAAGTGAGAAAGTCCGGGTAATGGCGTCCGGAGCTATGGCATCGGAGGCGGTTAGGTGGTGGCAAGAGGCGGAATCGACCTCAAGACCATTAAAACGAAGCGCACGTCTCATGAAGCTAAACACGGATTTGTTGGGATGCTTGGTAGCATCGATTGCACGCATTAGGATTGAAAAAATTGCCCCAATGCGTAGCGAGGTCAGTTTGCAGGCGGCTCATCCTCGACCAAATATTATGCTTGAAGCCGTGGCTTCAAATGATATATGGTTTTGGCATGCATTCTTTGGCGTTGCCGGTGCGAACAATGACATTAATGTTCTTAATCAATCGCCTATATTCGACGATATGATCAACGGAACCGCACCTGACTCATCGTTTGAACTTAGAGGATCGCATTACAAGCGTGGGTATTATCTAGCCGATAGAATATATCCGGAATATGCAACAATTTTCAAGTCTCTTACGTGTCCGGAAGGTATTAAATGTAATAATTATAAAAAAGCTCATGAGGCGGCAAGAAAAGATATTGAACGAGCGTTCGGTCTATTGAAGAATAAATGGCATATAGAACGACCGGCTCGATCTTGGTCTCAAATCAAAATCCAGAACATTATGTATGCTTGTGTGATTTTGCATAATATGATTTTAAAGGATCAAGGAGCGACAATTTGTCAATACAACTCAAATGAGGAGGAGATTACATACGAAGAAATTGATGAAGATCAAAAGCGAGTAAACCGTCAAAAAATACGCAATCGAGAAATTCATAACGCACTAAAGGCGGAATTGATTGAGTATGTTTACGAAAAATCAAATCATTAGTAATGTAATTTTTTTTTATTAATATAATTTTTTTATTATTAATGTAATTTTTTTTAATTATTAATGTAATTTTTTTATTATTAATGAATATTATTTATTATGTTTTATTTTATTTAAATAAAAATTAAAAAATAAATATTTAATTATCACACCACCACAATCACATCGGTATACCCTTTGCCTAGTGATGGGTGATGTGATTTTGCAGATAGTGACGTGGCGTCATGTGGCGTGCACTTTATTATCACATCACACCATAATCACATGAGTATACCCTATGCTCTTAACTTCAATAGCAATATCAAGATAAATGCATGAAAATTGAGGTTCTTAACCGTCGTTTGGGGAATACCAATTTATTTTCACAAAATTTGACCTTGAAGAAGGCCAAATAGAAACACATATACGAGGTGTTGTATTGGTCAAGGACCAATAAACAAAAGATTGTCATAACCCACGTTAATGCCATTAAAGGTACCCTTGGCCTTGGACTAGGCTCCTAAAGGCGTCACATATCAAACCCGAAATAAACAAAAACAAATTTTAATTTTGTCAGTTGTCATTTTCACAACCATGGTGAAAACCTATCATATTGAACTTCATATGGATTTTTTTTTAATTAGAATGAGAAAACAAACGGGTACTTATGATAGAGACTTTTATTTATGTAATAAAGACCTAGCCTATTTTCTTAAATAGTAAATTACAAATTATATCCTTTAACTATAGTTAAAATTGTATATTTTGTTCTATGACTTCAAAAATTACATTGTATTTTCTTTTTTTATTGAAACCTTTGCATTATTTAAGTCCTTTCCACTTACTAACGAAAAGTTCTCCTACGTATGTGTCCATATATATTACGTAACATATGTATAATTACACAACATATGACCATAATCATGTAACATTTGTTTATAACTACGCAACCTATACATATAATTATACAACACTATATTAATGTATATGGAAAAAAAATTTTCGATAACAATATTATTGGGTTCTTTTAAAATTCATATTATATTTAAGGGGTCGAATCTTTGTCGAATAAATTTAGCCATTTGATCTGGAATATTTTTGGTAGGTCTTGCATTTAATTTTTATATTTTTTTTATTTATACTCTTTTAATAATTGTTGCCTATAATAGAACTAACTTGTGAAAGAGGTTGTGGTGTAGTGGTTGAGGTAAGGTCCGGAGTCCTAAGGGACCCGGGTTCAATTCCTGCCACCACAATTAATTTCCGCGGCATCGCAAATGAAGCCTAACTCTTAGGCTGATGCAACAGGGTTTTACTCACGCCGATTCAGGGTTCGAGCCTCGGCTCTCCCTCAAGCCCGGAAGAAGCCGTATTTGGTGGGTTTTTTCCTTGAAAGCTCTCCAACTCTGACGCCAGGTGGGCCCGGTTAAGACAGCATATTGGCCGGAGTTGGACGAGGCTCTCCCATATAACGAGGGGTGCGACGTCACAACATTCAACGTTCGGCTTTCAAAAAAAATAGTAGGTGGTGGTTGTTGATTCTGAGCGGCTTATGAAGGAGCAGGTGTTTATTGATAGTTTTGATGGTTATAAGCAATATCGTCCTAAATAGTAGCAAAAAAAATGGTTTAATCAAACCCATGAGTTCTACTGTTTTTATTTTTTAAATAATTTTAATATACATTAATTTTAATGTGGGTAAAAAGACATTAATGTCCCTCATGTGAGGGACACATGACCTCACTTAATAAGGGTTTTGGATGAATGTTAGTGGAAAGAACGAGATGTGTGCAAAAGTTTCAAGAAAATGACATCTAGTGTAGTTTTTGAAGCCAAAGAACATAACGTGCAATTTAAATTATAACCAACAACAACAAAGACCATACCTAGTAAAAAGTCTCGCCAATAGCAAAACTATTTCTCTGGTCTAGGAAGTATGAGATGTACGTAAACCAAAGCTCTATCCCAAATGATAGAGAGACCGATTACAGGAAGACCCCGAACTCCATTTTAAATTATAACCATGATATCAATATGTGAAGTTATTGACTATAATTGATTTAACCACTAAAAAGCATACAAAAACCCTTAAAATCCGTATTTTTGAAGGATCATTTAAAATAAATACGAAATTAAGGGATTTTGGTTTTAACACATGGAGTGTGTAATAGTATTGGTCTCGGGTTGTCGAAAACAATAGATGGCTTATGTGTGGAGGGGGTTAAATTCATTTTTATCGAAATTTAACATAGTAAAAGATTGTTTAGATTATAATAATCTTTACAATGTCGACCCTATTGAATGGAAACCAACATGGATAGCGAAGTTAATGGCGTAGTGTAGAATCATACTAACTGATTTAACCTAAAACATCTTGCGAGAAGAGTTTCTTGAATTGCTTCAATAAATCTTTAATAAATCCTTTTAATACTCTGTTCATCATGGTCCCCTTATGAGATTTTCAATTCAGGGGACTCCTTAATATTTATGACATTCTATTTGCAAAAGCAAATGGAATTAAAGTGTTTGTTGTAGCACTTGGATTAAGTTAAACTTAATCACACTATGTCAAAATGGCCTACGGCCACACAAAAAATGTGTGATCGTAGGTCTTTCTCCATATTTTTTTCCAGATCAAGTGTGACCAAATCTCGAGTCATCGTAGGTATCATACGGCCACACACACTTTTTAGTGGTCGTAGCAGCTTAAAAGTGTGGCTAAAGAGTATCAACATTTCTTGCTGAAATCAAGCATTCTCTCCATTAAGTGTGGCTAAAGAGTAATGACTTTACTTTAAGTGTGGCTAACGGGGTCGCAACGGCCACATGAATTTACTAAAAAGTTTGTTTTAGCCACACTTATTTAATAAAAACATGGCAAAAGGGTTGTTGTGATCAAACATTTTGTCCCAATATGTGTTTCTAAATGGTAACAACGGGCACATTAATTTACGGTAAGTGTGGCCGTTTATATTATATAGTCACATGAATTTATTATAAGAGTGGCTAAATTCTTTTACTTGACACACAAAAAATTATTTTAATTTTAAGTATGTCTATTGTCTAACCTTTGGTCACACATAATTGTTTTTTTCCCATAACGTTTGTTATCATTCAGTTACACTAACAAAACAAAGTGACTATGGTGTGGCTAATGGTTATTTATAGCCACACGAAAGTTTGTAATTATAAATGTGGCTATTGTCTAATCTTTGGTCACATACATAATTTGTTTCCCATGACGTTTGGTATCATTCCGTCACTTAAGCAAAAAACATGGAAAAAAAACTATATGTGTGATAATAGATTGAAGTAACTTTGGCTATAAATAACCATTGGTATACTGATAATAAGCAAATCCAATGTGTCAAAATTTCGTGTGGCTATAAAAAACATGGAAAAAAAACTATATAGCTATAAATAGAGCCATTGTTGGTATTAAAATTTCGTGTGGCTATAAAAAACATGGAAAAAAAACTATATAGCCACATAAAAGATTGAAGTATACTGATAATAAGCAAATCCAATGTGTCAAAATTTAATACCATAAAGAGAGCCATTGTTGTCCGGTAGAATGACAATAAGCAAGTCAATTTCCTTTCTGTTGGACTTGAGGTTAGTCATGGCATCATGGAAATGAGCTTCATTTTCATGTCATTGAATTGTTGTCCACATAATTAACCTACAATTCAATTAATTAGGTTATGAAAAATGATAATAGGAATAAAAAATGTAAAATACTTTTGATGTGGTAGCACTAGACACCATTTTAGCCCAGATAAAAGTTCACTGTCGATCTGTAAAAATAAATGTCAAAAGAATATGACGTGAGATGTTTTTTAACAAAGTAAACATGTATTATAGTAAATTGTTGGATCCTGAAAAGAACTGTTGATTCTGATTGCCAAAAGTCCAGTCGTTAACCAACTTTTTACAAAAGAATAAGACTTTGACCCTACAAAGTGCAAACTGGTGATTCCCTCTAATCATAGAACATCTGGCTACCACTGCTGGTTACAAGAACAACTGTTGATGTTGTTCACCAGCAGTTCCCCTAAAACCAGCAGTTCCCCTAAAACCAACAGTTGTGTCCACTCCCGCTGTTTACTAACTACTAAGAAATAGCCTACTTAGATGTCACTATCTGGGTGATATCACCAGTAGTTCTCATTAATGTATAGATATAATCAAGTTTGTTAGTCTAATTAGATGTCACTATGAGTTTTCGACTTTAACTTTCAAAACATTAATCCTTGCTAATGACAATTTTACCCTTCAGCCTTATCTGACCACTCCAACTCTATTAATTAACTAAGTCTGACAATGATTTGACTGTAAAATAATTTTCAATAGTTTTAAGAAAAACTTACTAATTTATCTTAAATTACTTTGACATCAGCATTTTTGTATTCTCCCTTTTTGTCTTCCCTTGCTTTCCTCCACATTAAAATCATTTCCTGTACCTCGTAATATATACAACAGAAAGAAGTAGACACACACACACATCAGATATACAATCGAAAAATCATTATACATAGAGAAAAACACACATGAATTAGAGAATGAAGTTACCAGATTACCTCTTAGATAAGTATATCCTCCTGGTCCTAGTGTAGAAGCATGTTTTGTAACTATAGATTAAATTCTATGTATCGGTGTACGTGGCTAGTACGTAGGAGGGTGTTCCTGAGTACTTAGCCCGCACACCAGTTTGGTCCTGCGTACTTAGTAAGTACGCAAGGCTTTTGCCTTGCGTACTAGTCAAGTACGCATGACCAAACCATGCGTATTTAGTAAGTACGCAAGGCTTTTGCCTTGCGTACTAGTCAAGTACGCATGACCAAACCATGCGTACTTAGTAAGTACGCAAGGCTTTTGCCTTGCGTACTTGTCAAGTACGCAGGTAGTGTTCCTGCCCCTATAAATAGAAGACTTGTCTTCATTTGTAGGTGGAACTCTGGAACTAGTTGAGAGGTGTCCGGGTCGGGACGAGCTCTGCCGACCCTTGAACCGTGAGCGTAGATGAGAGATGTGTGTTCCTTCGGTATGTAGTCTGTAATACAGGATGACTTCTTTGTTATGGATTACGTTTCGTTTCATTATCTTTTGTCTACGTTCTTGTTTATCTGCTTCGTTCTCTTTGTTCCCACACAAATCATAGAACAGATCGTGTTATTTCCGCTGCGCGACGAGGCTCCCGGGACCTACAACTGGTATCAGAGTCTCGGTGTTCATTGATTTGTGTTCCAGTTTCGATTTTTTAGGGTTTTGAGAAAAAACGAGTTCGTAACTTAAAATCCTTAAAATCGAGTTTGTTATCACTTCATTTGGTGTTTGGAAGGCTAAGGGTTTGTTAGATGATGTTTTCGAAGCTTTTGGAAGCATTAATTTCTCAGATCCGTCACTTTTTGAGCATTCTCCTCAAGATCCGTTAAGAACACTGCTGTACTGAACAAGTACACAGAATCACATTTTCTGCTTATTTGCTAAGTACGCATGGGTTAGCCCTGCGTACTTAGTAAGTACGCATGAGAAGTGACCTGCGTACTTAGGTAAGTACGCAAGAGCATTTCTCTGCGCACTTAACAAATACGCATGAGTACTTGGCTTTGCGAACTTACTAAATACGCAACAACACCCTACATATGCGTATTTGCTAAGTACGCATGGACTAGCCTTTGGGATTAAAAAAAAAATAGTAACTTTTCGAGTTTTTTGTCGGGAAAACTTTTCTTGGCCAAAATTTTGTGTGATCATTTGTACGTGTGTTTCGGCCCATTCTTGAGAAGATAGTAATTTTGGTTTTTTCGGACCAGAATTTGTATACAATGTGGCTTGGCGAAACACGGACGAGATTTTTGTTGGATGATACCACTTGTCATACATTGTTTAAGGGTCCATACCTGAAAATGTAGGCTACGAATATCCGGGATACTTATTTAATAGGGTATGAATGCTGAACTAATGGGAGCAATTGGGTCGTCATCAGCTAAAGGTCTCGTTCTATTTGTGAAGATGTCGCTGCTTTGGGTCTTTTGGAAAGAGAATCATCTTGTTTAGGTATTCAAACCTGAATATGTAGGCTACGAGTATCCGGGATACTTATTTAATAGGGGATGAATACTGGAACAACTTGAACCCAAGGATTTGCTGTTTTGGATCTTTGCAAAGAAATAAAAGAATAAAATCCTGGAGTTGGCTAGTTGTGCTTTTTGAGGATTTGAGTGAAGTGGTGATGAAGCTGGTCATAGTTTACAGAGAAATGAGGGGGATAAAATCTAGTATTCATGAGACATTAAAGAGGTGGTGGAAAAGCCGTTGGTACTTCGTATATATATACTGATGTGTAGGTGTTCGTTGGGTGTTTATGATGCTTAACTATACGTTTTTATGTGTGATTTAGCATGGAACGTGTTTACTTTGCATGTGTTTATAATTTGTAGGTGTTTGGATGCTAAGTACGTGTTTTGGAAGCATTAGAGAGGAAGTAGAGGGTTTGGATCGGAAACTATGCAAAAGATGGAGGCTGATGTGGAAGTTCTGGAAGCCAAATCTTGAAACAGGCATATCTCGAGCTAGAAAATGAGTTACGAGACCCATAATATATGAATCTTGGGTAGCTCGAGAAGCCGAATTCAAAAAAGTTGGTTAAGAAATACCCTAGGGGGCGTAAGCTTACGCCATAGGGGCGTAAGCTTACGCTGGTCACTTTTCTGAACAGTAGCTTCAGCTCAGCGGAGTAAGCTTACGCTGGTTACGTTTCAGACGCGAATTTTTAGTGAGACAGCCCGATTTTCAGTGTTTAATGGGGGTTTTCTTCCCCAAATTCAAAAGAATCTTTTACACCATAGTTCTTGGGCGATTTTGGAGTTCTTGGAGGCTAAAGAACACGATTCTAACATCCGATTGAAAGATTGAAGATGATTTCCACCACCATGAGCGGCTAATCCACCGGTAATCATTCCCGGGTGGATTGTTTGTAAGTTTTAGGGTTTTATCATGTGCTAGCTTTGAGAAACAATTCTTGTAATCGTTTGGTTTGAGACACTTGAATCTTTGTGTTTAGTATGGTTATGAACTCACGGGAGTCGATAAATTCTTGCACCATTGACCCCGTTAGATGATAATTGCTATGAACTTTGATTTATGTTGAATCTATTGATTAATCTAATTCTATATTGCATACATTTGTCTCGATTTCATTCGTGAATATTGTTTTACACTATTTGTCGATGATGTATGAATGTTGATGTTCTTGGTTAGATTTGGTTAATTAGATTTGGATAACCATTCGATTGTTTGAACTCAAATGTTGGTGTGATAATCCCTAATTACTTGTGAACTTGAAACCCGGGTGTGATACCCTTTTTAATTATTGTTTACAACTTAAACCGTTTTGTTTGGTACTTGATTTGTTTGTTGAGTTTATAAAGTTTTCACTTAAATCATTGATTGTGTTTGGTCAGAAAGACCCGTTGTAACTTCATAATTTGCATTGTTAATTGAAGTTGAGCACCGACCACAAACTCTTCGTGGTTCGACACCCTTCTTACCCTAACTAGTTTAAGGTGATTAGGACACTCTATTTCTTTATCTTTGCCGTTGCCGGGGAGTGTGTGCGCTTGGTGTTTTATTTTAGTTGACTTTTGTGACTACTTGTTTCTTGTTTTGTTTGGTTAATATTCTTCTATTTTTGTGTTACGCGTGGTGTTTGTTTGTGTGTGCAGGTGACAGAATAGTGCATGCATACCCGTTCATCCGGGAGGACTTCACCGCTTGTTCATGTATTATAGAATTTCAATCATGTTGATCTCACCATGAATATAGACTTTAGTGAATGCTTTCATTGTAGGAGCACATCTCATCGGAACAATGATTGTCCATATTTTCTGAAATTATGTGGGAAAGTCTGGTGGCGTCGAATCCCTTATCAATATGAAGATTGTGAGAAGCGTCGAGTACAATATTGTTTATCTCGAGTCGATCGAGAGTTGGCGCAACTTCATCATTCGAAGCAATATCGCTTACAATTGTTAAGTTACAAATATGATCTTTTATGCACCGGAAGGCGAAAGGGAGAGCGAGGCCTTTCAGTTAACGAACAGTCTCAGGCAAAACAAATGTGGATGTCTTCACAAATTGGAGATGCGGTTGTGGAAAATAATACCACACCAATGCCTTCAATTACTGAAGAATTAACGAGTGCACTAGTCGTGGATGATGACAATGATGATGATAAGGAAGAAGAGGTTGTGGATCTTTCAGAACATATAATTGAATGTTTAGACTCGGTCAATGACATAGCACCTCATGAGAAATCTGAGATATTGATGGTTCATTCTGACCCTCCTCCCGTATTAATTACTCCAGCCAATAAAGTTGGGGATGAGGGTCCGAGGATAAAGATTAGGAAGGTGGGATTACAAGACATTGGACAGTCTAGTCGGAAGCAAGCCCGCATCGATTTAGCCGACATGTCGATCACAATAAGGCAGGATTGGACACGACACGTCAACTACCGGGCATACATTGGAAATTCGGTGGGAAAATGTGGAGTTAGATTTTCGGACATTACATCCATTTACATGCAGGTTTTGAGAGAACGAGTTTGGAGGGAACACATAAGATATCGGGCTTTTGTTGGCAATGTGGTCGGTAAGTGTTCATTGCGACCATCATGAGAGACACATGAGGTAATGTCGGGCTGAAGACAATAAACTTAGCGCTAACCGGGAGGCAACCCGGCTTGTGATTGTCTTTATTTTGTCTTTGTTTTGTTTTGTGCTGTGTGTTTTAGTTTCGTCACCATAGCAACACTCAAGTGTGGGGAAGACTCATGGAAGACTTACGAGTCCATTTTTGGTGGTGGTTCAGGCACTCTATGATCGCCTCTAATCAGGTCCACGTACTCTTTCTCATATTTATGTTACTTTGATTGAACTATATTATTTTTGTCTGTTTTTGTGTGTTTTGGTGTGTTTTTGTTTGAAACTTGGTTGATTGTGGTTGGGTTGGTGCTTATGGTTATGGTAATCTTTGAGTTGGATATTTGGAGATATTGAGTATTGGATGTTTTTGCAACCACAAACCGCACTTTTATATTTTATAACTATTTACATTGAGACAATGTAAGGTTCAAGTGTGGGGATGTGAGAAATCAATAAAACCATGCAAAATTTTGAATAATTGTTTTACAAAGTGTTTGGTAGAGGTCTTTAGTCATGGTTAATTCATTAAGTTACTTGATTAAGTTTTTCCAACAAATAAAAAAAAAAAAAAAAAAAATTGGAAATGTTGGATTTGAGAGTAACAAAATTGAAGGTGACGGCTTGCATGCACATGTCGGTAACCTATTTTCCACCATGTTGTGAGATTTTGAGCCAAATTGATATAAATATTCTCTTACTTGAGTGTTTAACCACTTTGTTTCACATTTTAGAACTTGCATATTATTGATACATGTTGAGACCTTGAACCAATTAATTGCACAAAAATGATAAAGGCATTAGGAGAAACCTTTTTATTTTTAGCCATTTTTATACCCTTACCCGTTAATATCCACTAGATGCCCACTCTGAACCTATACCTTTTCTGTTGACAAATCCCATAACATTAGCCCATTCACCTTTTTAGCCTTTTCTTTTTAAACCCGTGATTTGGAATTCAATTAACTTAGATTGTTGTAGTTGCGGTTGCAATTGAGATAAAAAAAAAGAAGAAGAAAAAAAAATGAATGAAAAAGAAATACAAAAATAGTATTGGGTCAACATTTGCCCAAAGGTTTTGAGTATTAGTTCGAGCTACAATAAAATATGTTATTGGGTCAGTTTAACCCAAGTTTCATTTGATAGTTTGAAAAAAATAAGAACTTTAGTGTTGATGGGTCATTTATACTCATAGTAGCGATTTGAAAGTTTTAGATTGATTTGTAACTTCATTAGTTGAATTCCACTTACCTATAGCCACTTTAAAAAATCACTATCCATGCCCATAACCCTAGCCTACATTACAACCCTTAAAAGACCTTTTGATTTGTGCATGTTAGTTGTGTTAGTAGGAGGAGATGTGATCAATATGCAAGCTTATGATAGTGTGGTTCATTGTTTGGGTTTGAGTGAAAAATACTAGCACATCATCGCTAGTCCAGATATGAAACCGAGGGGTGTGATTGATTGTGAGGGGTGTGTGCATGCAAAGCCATAACTAGATATGAGTTAAGCGCGTTCCAATATTTCCTTTTGTTTAAAAATTCATCGATGGTTAGTTGGATTGTAAATCTGTTGAGAGTATAATTCTTATGAATTTTGCATGACCTTGGACCTTAGCTTATGTTTAGTTAAAACAATTGTTTGAGATTTTGAAATGTGGATTTGAAGCAAAAGACTTTGCTTGAGGGCAAGCAAAACTCAAGTGTGGGGATGTGATGTGTAGGTGTTCGTTGGGTGTTTATGATTCTTAACTATACGTTTTTATGTGTGATTTAGCATGGAACGTGTTTACTTTGCATGTGTTTATAATTTGTAGGTGTTTGGATGCTAAGTACGTGTTTTGGAAGCATTAGAGAGGAAGTAGAGGGTTTGGATCGGAAACTATGCAAAAGATGGAGGCTGATGTGGAAGTTCTGGAAGCTAAATCTTGAAACAGGCATATCTCGAGCTAGAAAATGAGTTACGAGACCCATAATATATGAATCTTGGGTAGCTCGAGAAGCCGAATTCAAAAAAGTTGGTTAAGAAATACCCTAGGGGGCGTAAGCTTACGCCATAGGGGGCGTAAGCTTACGCTGGTCACTTTTCTGAACAGTAGCTTCAGCTCAGCGGAGTAAGCTTACGCTCCCCCAGCGTAAGCTTACGCTGGTTACGTTTCAGACGCGAATTTTTAGTGAAACAGCCCGATTTTCAGTGTTTAATGGGGGTTTTCTTCCCCAAATTCAAAAGAATCTTTTACACCATAGTTCTTGGGCGATTTTGGAGTTCTTGGAGGCTAAAGAACACGATTCTAACATCCGATTGAAAGATTGAAGATGATTTCCACCACCATGAGCGGCTAATCCACCGGTAATCATTCCCGGGTGGATTGTTTGTAAGTTTTAGGGTTTTATCATGTGCTAGCTTTGAGAAACAATTCTTGTAATCGTTTGGTTTGAGACACTTGAATCTTTGTGTTTAGTATGGTTATGAACTCACGGGAGTCGATAAATTCTTGCACCATTGACCCCGTTAGATGATAATTGCTATGAACTTTGATTTATGTTGAATCTATTGATTAATCTAATTCTATATTGCATACATTTGTCTCGATTTCATTCGTGAATATTGTTTTACAC
The DNA here is from genome assembly GCA_023525975.1 of Smallanthus sonchifolius. Lineage (NCBI taxonomy): Eukaryota > Viridiplantae > Streptophyta > Magnoliopsida > Asterales > Asteraceae > Smallanthus > Smallanthus sonchifolius. The sequence continues at coordinate 82,611,595 of CM042026.1, read as the reverse complement.
TATTTGCCGATGATGTATGAATGTTGATGTTCTTGGTTAGATTTGGTTAATTAGATTTGGATATCCATTCGATTGTTTGAACTCAAATGTTGGTGTGATAATCCCTAATTACTTGTGAACTTGAAACCCGGGTGTGATACCCTTTTTAATTATTGTTTACAACTTAAACCGTTTTGTTTGGTACTTGATTTGTTTGTTGAGTTTATAAAGTTTTCACTTAAATCATTGATTGTGTTTGGTCAGAAAGACCCGTTGTAACTTCATAATTTGCATTGTTAATTGAAGTTGAGCACCGACCACAAACTCTTCGTGGTTCGACACCCTTCTTACCCTAACTAGTTTAAGGTGATTAGGACACTCTATTTCTTTATCTTTGACCGGTCCCTTCGACACCAATCATATACGTCTTTGACGTAACATGGATCTCAACTATGATTTCTCGTGTAAACTATATTTTTCGTGTTTGATTCTATTGTGTGTTTTCAAGATGAAGCTGGATATTCGTTGGATTATTAGTTGAAGATGAAACCTTTTATCATTGGCCGATGGGATATGAAACATACCCTTGTTTCTGGTCTAGTCAGATGGAGCTTAAACTGAAAGGGGATATTGGAAATGAACATCTTCGGGAATTTGGTTGACTCATGAAGATACAGGATAGAGTTGGACACATCTGGTTGAAGAATTAAGTTTAGCTTACTGGAATTCCTATGGGAGCTGATTAGTTTGATGCAGGTTATTGGAAACTCAAACTCTCTATCATATGCCAGCTGATTTGGAGTTGTCTTAGTCTACTATTGTTACCTGGTTAGGAAGACATTGTCAGACTCAGAGTCCTAAGTCAGGGTGGAGGTTGCTACTGCTGAGAGGATGAACTACAATGAGTTGTGTTGGGTTAGTTGGTTCTTATTGAAGCACTTGGTTTGGTCTACAATGAAAGCTACAGTTATGAGGGAGCCGGGTTTGTCATCACTCGGCAACTGAAGACTGAAGTTTGAAGATCTCAAGTGGAATGCCAGAAGATCAAGTCTCACCAGAAGACACTTGATGTCATTAGTTTAGAGGGAGTCTGTTAGGACAATCTTTGTAAACTGATGTATATCAGTGTTAGAGATTGATAGAATTTGATGCTATAGTTAAGAGGGATTTTGTAGAAGCATGTTTTGTAACTATAGATTAAATTATATGTATCGGTGTACGTGGCTAGTACGTAGGAGGGTGTTCCTGAGTACTTAGCCCGCACACCAGTTTGGTCCTGCGTACTTAGTAAGTACGCAAGGCTTTTGCCTTGCGTACTTGTCAAGTACGCATGACCAAACCATGCGTACTTAGTAAGTACGCAAGGCTTTTGCCTTGCGTACTTGTCAAGTACGCAGGTAGTGTTCCTGCCCCTATAAATAGAAGACTTGTATTCATTTGTAGGTGGAACTCTGGAACTAGTTGAGAGGTGTCCGGGTCGGGACGAGCTCTCCCGACCCCTAGACCGTGAACGTAGATGAGAGTTGTGTGTTCCTTCGGTATGTAGTCTGTAATACGGGATGACTTCTTTGTTATGGATTACGTTTCGTTTCATTATCTTTTGTCTATGTTCTTGTTTATCCGCTTCGTTCTCTTTGTTCCCACACAAATCACAGAACATATCGTGTTATTTCCGCTGCGCGACGAGGCTCCCGGGACCTACACCTAGGTGATGATCACAAATGTACTTTGATCGCACAATTTTTCTTGTTTTTTCCACCATTGGACTTATACCGCACTTTTGTCTTCTAAAACTCCGAAGAAGGTGACCAAGCTGATTCATTCCAACTCGTATATGACATGCAATATATAATAGAGATTGTTAGTATTAAAGATTGGAAACATATATACATATATATATGTATGCATACATATATATATATATATATTATGTTAATATAGCTAGGTGTGATGCTTATTGTATTGAGTTACTTACTATTGAGATGATATGAGCTAAATATATCATCTAAAATTACTTTATGTATCTTTCTTAGCCTAACATCTAAACATGCTTATTGTATTGAGTTACTCTTTGTCTCTCGGTTTATGTATCTTTCTTCCACCCCTAAGAAGCTTTTATTTGGGTTGGTATTATGTTTCATTAGCCTAACATCTAATCATACAGTTGGGAAAACCAAGGGAGTAAATTGTAAATTCACTAATTTGATTAAACAAACAAGACAATTTACCATCTTAATGCAGTGAATAGATGGCATATGAAGTTCTATAATAACAATGCAGCCACCAAAAACTGTCACTAATTTGTTTATGTATTAACTTGTCCATTTTATGTCTAAATTCTTTTTCCTATAAACAACGCATTCTCTATCTGTATGCAAGTCAAGATTATGAAATTTACAAGTTTAAAGGTAGCATTTTTAATTTATTTTAAGTGTAATAATAATGTTTTTATATCTCCTGATCTCTAAGCTCAATCAGAAAGCAATAATTATTTATAAAATGGGCAAAATGAGCTTGTAGGTCAATCGACCAGATATCACAATCATGGCACATTCTCTGTCCTCGTAATGTTTTATAAATCCCTATTTTTGTACAAATAAACAAATATCTATCTTTATAAGATATACTATGTTTCTTTCTACATATATACCCTTAGTGGTCCACAACAGGATTCAGGGGGACCACATTAACTTAAGTTTAAGTTACCAAACTGTAAAAATGATTTTATAACTAAAAGTAGTAGATTCATGATAGAAACCTGAATCCGACAAGGAAAAATGCTTATTGTGTTAACTTAATATATATTGAGATTATATGATATGTTGACTCATACCTGATTACCGTGAGTTTCCCAAGAACTCCTTGCCGGAGTTTGTGTTTTCTTCCACCAGAGTTCGTTTAGGTTAGGGTTGTGGTTTGAAATCGAGTGGATTTGGGTTAGGAATTTGGCGAAAAGTAAAGCTCAAGTGTAGTGTAAGAGGACGGAGGTGTAGTTGTGAGGGTTGGGCCATAAGTTTTGGTACTAATTAACAAAATGAGTTCTCAATATTTTAGCGTTGTTTTTTTGTTTAAGATCCCGCCATGTGATTTTTGGGAAATTTTGAAACCTAATTTACTTTCTGGGTTTAAAAGAGGGAGAAAATGTGTGTGAAGGAAGACACGTATATTGAAAATGTATGTGAAGTAGGTCTTTTTTTTGGCACGTGTTTTGAAAGGTGGCATGCTTTACATATTGTACAACATGCTTTATATAGGGTAATAATTTACGGATTCTATAATATATTTGAAAATAAACAAAAAAACTAATTAAACTATAAGTAATTTTTATAAAATTAACTTTATAATAAACCTACTTAAAACATTACATAAATAAAAAAAATTGCCGCACCATGGTCGGTTTCGTACCCTCAGCCCAACTTGGGACTTATTGTGTTGGACGGATATTTGCCACAGTAAGATGGTTTGATAGTGGAGGACGATGGTTTGGCACTGTAGGAGGGTTTGAAGTGAAATTCCTTTGAGCATCACCAATTCGTTGTCCGTCGTTGGATTGTTGACTAAAGGTATAATAATACAAAATTGTTCAACTCCTCGTCCATCAAATTAGTTTGAGCATCGGCTATATAGTTTTCACATGGAGGGGTCACACTAGTTGCAGGTTATTGGTTATGAGTAATGGGTGACATGGGTTATGGCATTACAAGGCTTTTCACTTCATGGGTTATAATGCCATAACCCATATCACCCCTTGCCCATGGCCTATTTGACCCATAAGCCTTATAGGAGTCACAAATGGTTGTGGGTTATTGGTTGTGAGTTATGGGTGACATGCGTTGTGGCATCACAAGGCTTTTTGTGTCATGGGTTATAATTCCATAAGGCCCATAACCCATATCACCCATGACCCATGGCCTATTTGACCCATAAGCCTTATAGGGTCACATTGGTTGTGGGTTATTGGTTGTGAGTCAAAGGGTGACATGGGTTATGAGACTTACAAAGCTTATGAGCCATCATGATCATCATATGGTTTATAATCATTATCACCATCATCAACATAAGTTGTCATGGGTTATAATGCCATAAGGCCCATATATAACTCATATCACCCATGACCCATAGCCCATTTGATTTATAAGCCTTATAGGGGTGACACATGTTTTGGGTTATTAGTTATGAGACATGGTTGGCATGGGTTATGAGCCTTACAAGGTTTATGAGCCATCATGATCATCATGTGTGTTGGAATCTGCTGGACCCAAGAAGAACAGATGATTGGAAAGCCAAAACTTGCTAACATCTAATCCTTAATAAAACAGAAGTTAGAAGATCTGTTTGCCCAAAAGACTGTTGATACTACAACCTCTGCTTATACAAGATCTGTCAAAGCTAACATCTGCTGGAGCTAACATCTGCCCAAGAACATGCAAGATCTATTTTGAGCTAAAGTCTGCTAAAGCTAACCTCTGCTGATGAAGACACAAGGTCTGTTCAAGCCAACAGCGTTTAGCAATAGAACAGTGTCTGTATAAACAGTTGTTAGGATAACAGTGTTTAGCTATAGAACAGATGTTATGTAAATAGATGTTAGAGTTTGTTAGAGGTTGTTAGATGTCGCTGTCTTAGGTGACGTCGGCTTTGATCAACAGATGTTTGGTTCGTGTATAAATAGATCAGTACATGTACTGTTCTATTCATCACTCTGCACACATTCTCTGCACGAACAAACTGAGTGATCGGGCTGAGGGGGAGTTTGTAATTCTTGTACTGTTATTCTTATATGAATGAATGAAAAGTACTTGATGAAAAGCAATCTTCTGTTTGTTATGAATTAAAGCTTATTTCCGCTGCACTTTCCATATTTACTCATTCATCTTTTCACTGTTACATTAGCAAAAAGTTCATAACAATCAAACTCAGATCCAACAATTGGTATCAGAGCTTGGTCGATTGAATTTGATCTAACCAATCAAATTTAATACAAATAGATTAGCTCTCTTATTGATTTCGTTTGTTCGTTTTTGAAAACAAATTTAGAGTTTATTGACGATCAAAGTTTTATAAAATCTATTTTGAAAACAAGCAGAGAATGTCTACCATCAATCACGATCCACACAACACCGGCACGAACAACAAGCCACCGATGCTTGTCAGATCTGAATACAATATCTGGCAACGTCGGATGAGCCATGTTCTCGCATAACAGAACACGGGATGCTGAAAATCGGTCATCTATGGACCACATGTTCCGATGGTGCCGAGTACCGAAGATCCCAAAATTTAGGAGCCTAAAAAGCTTGAAAACTACTCTGACATAGATTTTCAGAAAATCGAGTTAGATGCCAAAGCTTTCAGTATTGTAGCAATGGCACTACCGAATGATATCTATGCTGGGCTGTTACACTGTAACAGTGCCAAAGAGTTGTGGGATGCTTTGAAGGAACAATTCGGTGGAACTGAAGAGGTTATTGAAAACAATCGTGAAATTCTGAATCAACAGTATGAAACATTCTGTCATGTGACGGGAGAGTCATTAACTCAACAATTTGAGAGGTTTAACTGTTTAATCAGTGAATTAAAACTTGTGGATCTGACTTATCAAAATTCAACTTTAAACCACAGATTTTTAAGATCACTACCTGATAGATGGGATACTATTGCAATTGTTATGAGAAACTCTCTTGGTTTCTAGGACTTGTCTCTGACCCAGCTTCATGGTAAGCTCTTGACTTATGAGAGAGAGCTTAACCAGAAAAAGAAGCTCCAGGATTCTGGAAAAGTGTCTGATGACTATGTATTTGGGAATACAGCACTTTTGGGTCAAGATGAGGTGACTAGCAATAAGGATCAGGGTTATGATCATTTTATTGATATAACTTCTGGTTTTAACTCTGATTCTCATTCATCCAATTATGCTTTTGCAGCAAATGGTGACAGTCAAGTTCCTAATAACATGTCCTTTGAGTATAATGACCTTCAATATTTTGATCCCTTAGATTTGGAAGAAATGGAACTAGTGCACCAACTGGCCCTACTCAGTATTAGAACTAACAAGTTTTATAAGAAAACTGGTAGGAAATTTCCAGGGTTACATGGGAGGACAAAGGTAGGGTTGGATAAATCAAAGCTGAAATGTTACAAATGTAACAGACTTGGCCACTTTGCTAGGGAATGTATGAGTCAAAATAGTGTACCTATAGTATCCTATCCTGACCAAAGGCCTCAGACCAACAATTATCATTATCCCCAAACTACCCCTCCTGGTCAAAATGTGCAAAACACCGCCCACTTTGCACAGACCCCAACCACTGTTCCAGTGCACTTTGTCCAAACCACTGTTCCTCAGATCCAATATGTTCAAACCCCTGTTGCTCAGTTTTCAGTACCACAAGCTGCTGGCCCATCCTCTGCACCTGCAGAGGCTAGTCAACAAAGCTTCTTTACACAAGGTTTTGTTGACTAGAGCAGTTTACCAGATGAGTTAACAGATGAGAACTTTGCTCTAGTTGCCAACTCCACTGAACCAGAAAACTTCTGTTTTATGGCATTAGAGTCAATAGTTGAGGGAGTTGAATCTGAGGAAGTGGTCTCTGAATCTGAAAATGTGACTAATGAAATGATTAAAACAGATGTTTCAGAAGAAAAGGTTGAAAAGGAAGTTGTGAATCTCTCAGATCCATGAAATTCTGATGATGTTGAGTGCAAGTGTGAGTGTGCATTAATGGCTGCTGCTAAGGTATCTCCTCAAATCCTAAAGGATCTATGTTTAAAAACATGTGTGATAGCTTTTGCTAACATAAAAGAGGTGAATGAAAACCTTAGAGAGAAAATTTTGGAAGACGAAAATCAGTTTGAAAAACTCACAAAAGAGTTAAAATCAAAATTAACTGAAAAGGATCATGAAATCAGCAGTTTAAAACATGAGGCAAGCATAACCAAAGACCAGCTCCAAACAATGATAACCAAATATCAAAGTTGTAAACAGGAGCTTGAGTCCACCCAGATCACTTGTGAAAAATGGGTGGAATCATGCAAAGGTTATGAGATCTTGCTCAACCAACAGACCAGGAGCAATGTAAAATTTGGCATTGGCTTCCCTGAAACCACTGATGTTCAAAACACTGTTGGAAGGGAAACAAACTTGGTTGAACTTGTTCCTAAAAATGAAAAGGGTTAAGTTGTCAAAATAACTGAACCAAATGGTAAGAAAATTGTTCTTACAAAACAAGGTTGAAAAATATCAGTTTAAACCTACTTGGTCAGATGAGTGTGATGTTCTTGAAAATTTCAAACCAGTAGAATTTTCAACCACTGATGGTGTGAAAGCACCAACTGTCAAAATCATTCCCCTAACAGATCTTCCAGCAGATGATCAAACATCTGTTGAAAGGAAGAAAGAAAAGGGGAAGAAGAAAGAAAAGGATTTGAACTTGCTTTGTGACTTCTATGAAAAGAAGAATCATGTTACTAAAAACTGTTTTCTTCTAAAAGCTTATGATGTCAACAAAGAAACAAGTGTGTGTGATTCTGATTCAAATTGTTCAATTTGTAGGAAAAAGAATCATAAAACTTAAGAGTGTTTTTATCTCAAAAATTTTGATGTCAAGATAAAAGAGTATAAAACTAAAACTCAAATGGATCAAGGGATTAGTACTTCAAAAGGAAAGTCCAGGCAAACTTTTGATGTTCAAAACCAAAAGGAAAACCATGTTTCAAAACACTTGTCCAAACAGACCTTCACACATGTCCAAACATCTGTTACCAAAAGCTTGAATGAAAACTATGTCCATAGAGATATTCAAGTAACAGATGCTCCACCTTCAAACCATTTTCCAAGAGGCTATGGTCAACCACATTACCATAGATTGTCCTATGTTTATGAAGAGCCAAAAAGGCCTTCTAAACCAAAGGTAAACAGGCATCCTCATGGCTATTCTCACTTAACAGGAAATGATCAAACATCTGTTGCACCAAGTGTAAACATTCAAGCACTGGCAAATGGTTAACAACAATTGTTACACTTGGTCCAAAAGCTTGTTCAAACCACTGATCATACATCAACTTCTGTGCCTATGAACACTAAGACCCCATCCAAAGCCAACTCGGCTTTGGACACTCACCAAAACTAACCCTTTACTGATGTGCAAAGAGCTTCTACTTGCTTAGACAGCTTATGGTATGTAGACAGTGGAGGCTCCAGGCACATGACAGGATGTAAAGCCCTGCTCAAAGATTTCTTGTCTCATGGAGGAGGTGATATATCCTTTGGTAATGACTCTAAAGGTAAGGTATTGGGTTCAGGGACTGTTCAGGCTGGGAAACTCAAGTTTGAGAATGTCAATCTCATTGATAATCTTAAATTTAATCTTTTGAGTGTCTCACAAATGAGTGACAAAGGGTATGTTTCATTTTTCACTAAGAACACTTGTAAAATCATTAGGCCAGAAGTGGTGAAAAAGATTGAAACAATCATTGCTGAGAGCAAAGCACAACTTGTTGCTCACAGAAGTGGCAATGTGTATGTTGTTGATATGATGAGGGATAACCTAATGGCAAATGTTTGCCTATTCACCCCTGCCTCTACAAAAGAGACAGAGTTATGGCATAGGAGATTGAGTCACACAAACCTTCAAACTATTAACACACTCTCCAAACAAGGCCTTGTCCGTGGTCTTCCACCAAAAGATTTTAAATGTAATGAGCATTGCATTTCTTGTTTAAAAGGAAAACAGCATAAAAGCTCTTACAAATCCATTGATGAGTCCAAAACAATCCAATGTCTTCAAATGTTGCATATGGATTTGTTTGGCCCAGTTAAAATCATGAGTCTAAAGAAAAAGAGATATTGTCTTGTCATTGTTGATGATTTTTCTAGGTTTACATGGAGTTACTTTTTACACTCTAAGGATGAGACTGCAGGTATCTTGAAGGACTTTGTCATCAAAGTTGAAAAACTATATGACTTGCCAGTAAAAGTCTTTAGAAGTGACAATGGAACAGAATTCAGAAATAAGGAGTTGGATGAGTTTTGTGTGTCGAAAGGAATTGTGAGGCAGTACAGCATTCCAAGGACACCAGAACAAAATGGGGTGGTTGAAAGGAAAAACAGAACTCTGATTGAGGCTGCAAGATCTATGCTAGCAGATTCTGGTTTACCACTGTCCTTTTGGGCAGAGGCTGTAAACACTGCTTGCTATGTACAAAACAGAGTTTTAATCAATCCCAGAAATCAAAAGACTGCTTATGAAATCTTGTTCAAAATCAAACCACTGATATCATTTTTTAAAATTTTTGGCTGCCCATGTTTCATTTTAAATCTCAAAGATTCCATTTCAAAATTTGCAGCCAAAGTAGACTGTGGTTACTTTTTGGGATACTCTTCTACTGCCAAGGCCTACAAAGTTTTTAATACAAGAACTAGGTCTATAGAAGAAACTTTGAATGTAAAATTCAATGAACTTTCATCCCTGAAAATCCCTGCAAATCCTGCAGAACTGTTTGATTTAGATAAATTCAAATTTGAAGATATCACAAATAAACCTTACAGTGCAGGTACACCACAAGTCTCTCCACAAGATTTCAGATTCGACATAGTGATTCCCTCACCATGCAAAGGTCTGTCCACATAAGGAGCATCAGATGTTCAGAATGTCTGTCACAGCTCTGCCTCAGCTGTTTCAACCATTGTTGATCAGTATCATCCCCAAACCACTGATTCACCAAGTTCATCATCTGTTGACAAAAGTTCATCCTATGGTGACAAAAGTCAATCCACTGCTACACCACTTGGACCCATACCTCCACCTCCATTTCAAACATCTGTTGGCACCTCTGAAGAACAAATAGATGTTGCACCAGATACAGCAACAGCTGTTTCACATCTCTGTCCCTCTCCTCAAAATGCCATTATTCCATAAACAGGAGACCTCATTTACCTCAGAGCTCATCCACCAGATCTCATTATTGGCAACATCGATGACGGGGTCCTTACAAGGAGTCAAACCTCTAACATTTGTCTTTTTGCTGGCTTTCTATCACTCATACAACTTGTCAAATACCAAGAGGCATTAAGAGACAACAGTTGGGTAGAGGCCATGCAAGAAGAGCTCCTTCAGTTCAAAAGACAACAAGTATGGGAACTTGTACCATTGCCAAAAGATGTTTATCCAATTGGCACAAAATGGGTCTTCAAAAACAAAACTGATGAAAGGGGCATTGTTATCAAAAACAAAGCCAGGCTTGTGGTTCAAGGCTTCAGACAAGAAGAAGGAATTGATTATGATGAAACCTTCGCTCCTGTAGCTAGGTTGGAAGCTATCAGACTCTTTCTAGCCTTTGCTGTCAACCACAACATCAAGGTGTATCAGATGGACATCAAATGTGCTTTCCTATATGGCAAAATTCAGGAAGAGGTATATGTGTGCCAACCACCTGGTTTTGAAGACACATTCCATCCTGATTATGTCTACAAGCTCAACAAAGCTTTGTATGGCTTGAAACAAGCACCAAGAGCCTGGTATGAAACTCTCTCAACTTTTCTCTTATCCATAGGTTTCACAAGAGGTAAAATTGACAAAACCTTGTTTCTAAAATAGAAAGGAAAAGATTTAATGATTGTTCAAATATATGTGGATGACATCATTTTTGGGTCCACATGTAACAAAATGTGTGAGGAGTTTTGGACACTCATGACAACAGAGTTTGAAATGAATGCCATGGGTGAACTCCAATGCTTTCTTGGTCTCCAAGTTAAGCAATTGCAAAATGGAACTTTCATTCATCAAAACAAGTATGTTAAAAACCTACTAACAAAATTTGATATGAATGATTGTAAGCCGTGCAGTACACCCATGAGCACCACAAAGTTGTTCACTGTTGAGGAAAATGATGAACTGGTAGATCAGACACATTATAGATGCATGATTGGTTCTTTATTGTACCTAACTGCTTCTAGGCCAGACATTATGTTTGCCACTTGTGTTTGTGCAAGATACCAAGCTTCACCCAGAAAGTCTAATCTCATAGCTGTGAAAAGGATCTTCAGATACCTAAAAGGTGCTCCCACACTTGGTATCTGGTATCCTGCTAATGGTTTTATTGAGCTTTTAGGTTTCTCAGACAGTGATTTTGCTGGTTGTCAAACAACAAGGAAGTCCACCTCAGGAGGCTGCCAGTTCCTAGGTAATGCTTTGGTTTCTTGGCAAAGCAAAAAGCAGGTAGCTGTCTCAACCTCAACAGCAGAGGCTGAATACATTGCAGCTGCCAGCTGTACAGTCCAACTTCTGTGGCTTCAAAACCAGCTGCTGGATTTTGGTATAACTGCTCTAAAGACTCCACTCATGCTGGACAGTCAAGCAGCTGAAAATATCATCAAAAATCCAGTATCACACTCAACCACCAAACACATTGACATCAGACACCATTTTGTCAGAGACAGCTATGAAAAAGGTCTGATTTCTCTGCATCATGTTCCAACAGAGGATCAGCTGGCAGATGTGTTAACAAAACCTTTAGACACATCCACCTTTGAAAGCTTGATCTCTCGGATAGGCATGTAAAACATGCAGTAACAACAAAAATTTGTTTTCAAAACATTAAAAATGTTGAAAAATTCAAATCTTTCATAAAAATCCATCTTGTTGTTACACATCTGTTCAGATATTTCAAAAGTCTGTTCAGAATCCACTATTTTCAACATCAAAACATCTGTTCAGATATTTCACAGTCTATTCAGAAACCACTGTTTTCGCAACATCAACATCTGTTCAGAAACCACTGTTTTCCACATCTGTTCACTTTGATATATAAAAAAAAAAAAAAAAACTGCCACTGTTGAAGATAACCACTGTTTTCAACATCTGTTGACTAGTCAAACAGATGTTTGTCTAAACAGAGTTTAGCACAAGGTCAACAGACCTTGATCATCAGATCTTTCAAAAAGATATTTTCCAACAGATGCCACGTCAGTTCTCAAAAACAGACGTTTGGCCATGTCAACATCACTTTTTCATTCTATAAAACCCTTTTTCCCCAAAACAGAGTTTACGTTGTCTTCTTGAAATTAAATTTCTTGCGAACCGTTTTACTCTCTCTCACAAACACCGTCACCTCCGTTCACAGTCATGGATCTTCCAATCAAAACCCCACACAATTATCTTCCATATCTGGTCAAAACAGATACCAACACACCATTTCATCCAATCATCGACATGCTCACCAACTCTAAATATCTCTCCATTCTTACTGCTGATTCTCCCATTTACTCCGACACCCTTCAAACATTCTGGCTGAATGCCAACACACTCATGGCCAACAAGAAGCCATCCGCCATTATTTCAAATATCGGCGACACCACCATCCAAATCACACCACAGAGCATTCCAGCAGTATTCAACTTAAATGACTTAAACGGTAAAACTGAATTCACCAAGCATGAACTTCACACAGAGTTCATTGAGAGGGGTTATGATGGTCAGACAACTGGGGCAACCATTTTTAAACCTAACTTTCCCCCAGAAATGAAATTTTTCTTCCATACCCTTCTCATATGTCTCTCTGCCAAGACAACTTCTTTTAATGAGATTCCATTGAAAGTTCAATATCTGGGATATGCGATTTTATCAGACACTGATTATAATCTATCCCAGACATTGTTCATGGACTTGGCAGCAAATGTGAAATCCATCAAGTCAGGGTCCAACATAGCATTTTTATTATACCCTAGACTGCTAAGTGTTTACCTACAAAAAGTTTTTCCTCAAAAAGACTTTCAAGATGGTCAGGCTTACAAAATAACAAGCCTTTCACATGAAACTTTTACAAGAATGATGGGTTCAAAACCCCAAGCAAAATCTTCAAAAGTATCTGTTTCTACACCACCCACCAGCAGTGTTGTAACAACATCTGTTGAAGCAACATCTGTTGCCGAGCCTACTGCTCCTGGTGACCACAGTACTACAACCAGTGCTGTGGAAACCCTACCAGTTATCATATTCACAAGAAACTTTCCATCCAAAAAGCTCACCAAAACAAAACCAAAAAGGGCAACTCTGGAGGATGAGATACCAGAGGATAACCCTGTTGCAACACAACGGCAACTAACAACCACTGTTGATACTTCCTCTCAACAGATGGAAATATCTCAACCCAGCCAAACTCCTCATGTATCCTCTTAAAAGGATCATGTTGAAAGCCAAGGGGAACCACATAATGAAACTTATGCATCACTTGATCATTTGTTTACAAGTCCTTCTCCCGGGGCTGAAATGCTTTTTCATACACAACCCACACCATCTTCTATATTTCCCTCTACCCTACAATCACTGTTTGAAGCTATAAATCAAACTCAGGCACAAACCAGTTCCTCTCAACCACCCATCACTGAGAGTATACTTCAACAAGTGACTGGGCCTGGGTCAAATTTATCAGCTATCCCACAAACAGAGGAGGCTACACCCCCTGAGTTACAAGTAACTCTTGGTGGTGGTTTAAGAGAAGCAGCCACTACAGTTGTAGAGACCATTGTCTCACAACTGGACAGTGGTTCCATTGCTAAGTCTTCCTTGAAGGCAACAACTGTTGAGGCTATAATTGTAACCTCTGTTCCAGTTGGAAGTCCCCAGTACCATGAACAAGGGGCAGCTGGTTACTCTTCCATGGACTCACCTCCTAGGAAGAAACCAACTACAACTACCACATCTGGTAGGAATTCAGATGATCCTATTCAGTTAGGTGATGGATTAAGATACCAGGAATTGACGGAAAGAGTGACAAATATTGAGTAATCAATCACTGAAATCAAGTCTGACATGAAGACTATGATGACTTCTTTAGAAAAGCTCTCCAACAGTCAACCATCAACCGCTGATCTTGCCAATGAGCTATGGAAAAATGTCAATCCCATCATCATAGCTCAACGAAAATTAGCAGACATCACCCATGACTCCCACATGGAGCTCATTCGAAACATGGTGGAGGCCAGATACAAGGATACCCAAGCAGATATCAAGGCCATCAAAGACCACCTACTGAAAACCACTGGTTCAACCCCTACCACTGTTCTCAAGGATGATAACCCTGATGATGCCAAAAAGGGGGAGAATGAACAGGAAGGTCTTAGAAAGCTGCACACTGAAGCCCCATCAAAACCATATCCAAATGTGCAAGCATCTGCTCCTCAAACCTCTGCCAAGCAATCAGCAGATGACAAAGGAAAGAAAGTTGATGAAGCTCTCAACATCACTGCTGACAAAGTTGCTTTGGAAAAACAAAAGAGGTTTGACACAAGGGAGGCAAAGGCGTGTCTGCTGATTGAGCAAAGAAAAGAAGAACAGAAGAAAAAGGAAAATGTTGGCTCTTCAACAGAGGATTCCTCAGCTCCTAAAACCTCTGTTTCTGTAACCACTGCTCTTGCCTTTGTAAATCCCACTCCCTTGAGCTCATATCCAACAGATGTTACATCACCACCTTCTCCCACTATATCCAAACCAATTCCCACTCAAACCACCACTTCAAAATTACCATCACCACCATCTCCTCTCATCAAAACTAAAAGAAAAAGAAAAACTTTTGTTGTTGTAGATGATGAAGTGGAGATCCACACATCTGTTCCTACACCAGCCATTCCCTTCACATCATCCACACCCACTGCAACCACTTCTTCCATTGGCCCATTGGGTGCTCAATACCCACTTGAGCTTGCAGCTATTAGGGATGAAATCAAATCATTCTATTATGCTGATGACCCATCTCAACTATCCTTTCCATCTCTACAAAACTACCCTAAACCAAAAAATGTTGAGGAGTATCTAAAGATGAAAGCTCAACAAGCTGATACTATTGGGAGGGAGAAAAGTAAGGGGAAGGATGACAGGGCTGCTCAGGGAATCTTGTCAGCAGTACTTAGCAAACTCAGACTCATAGAAGATTATGCTAAGGACCTGAGCAAGTCCATGTCAGAACAACCAGTCAGTGGTGATCTTGAAAGGGAAGTGAGGGAAGCTTATCTGGATCACATTATGAAAAACAAACCCTACAAAGCCACCAAAAAGCAATTCAGTAGCTAGACCACTCAAGCTCTCAAAGACGAAATTGACAGGATTCAAGGTATGATCAAAAACTCTTCTATCAAATCCACTCCACCACCAAGAATGGGTAAAGATCCAAAACATATCTTAAAACTGAGAAGAATGAGAGAAGAGCTGGTAGCTGCTGAATATGGTCCCATGAGATCAGTTGCAAGATGGTCTGAGTTGAGGTTAGTTGAAACTTACAAGAAGCTAAGACAAGACAGGCTAATAAATCCTTCTCTTCCCAGAAGACCTGATTACCCATCTGATGAGGAAGATGACCAACCATCTCGACAGACCCAAACTCACAATCCACAGCCTTCTGTATCCAATGCAGTGATAGCTGCAAGAAGACAAGCCAAAAGGCAAAAAGAAATGTCTGAAGAGGATCAGAAGAACTTTCATGACGATCTGTGGAAAGAAGGGCTGTCTCATCAATTAAGATTTTTCTCAGATGATGTTTCAAATGAGATAAGACAGCTCTTTGGTAGACCCTCTTCACCAAACTCATCAAGAATAAAGCTTCACCCAAGAAACCCCTCAGATTCAAAAATTCTAAAGTGGAAGTCAGATAAAGACACCCACGAATTGACTCTGCTCAGATCTGATGGGGAGGTTCAAAAACTCAGCATGGAAGATGCTTACAACTTAAGTGAACAAGATCACCAAGACCTGTTGAATTTAGAACTAGAAAGGGATTTTGAAGATGTGATCTCCTTTAATTTTGAACTTCAACTGAAGGGACAAATTAGGGAATCAATGATGAGGAATAAAGATCAGCAATAAAGACTGAGTTTTGGCATCATCCGTTCTAGGGGGAGATTGTTGGAATCTGCTGGACCCAAGAAGAACAGATAATTGGAAAGCCAAAACTTGCTAACATCTGATCCTTAATAAAACAGAAGTTAGAAGATCTGTTTGCCCAAAAGACTGTTGATACTACAACCTCTGCTTATACAAGATTTGTCAAAGCTAACATCTGCTGGAGCTAACATCTGCCCAAGAACATGCAAGATCTGTTTTGAGCTAAAGTCTGCTAAAGCTAACCTCTGCTGATGAAGACACAAGGTCTGTTCAAGCCAACATCGTTTAGCAATAGAACAGTGTCTGTATAAACAGTTGTTAGGATAACAGTGTTTAGCTATAGAACAGATGTTATTTAAACTTATGTTAGAGTTTGTTAGAGGTTGTTAGATGTCGCTGTCTTAGGTGACGTCAGCCTTGATCAACAGATGTTTGGTTCGTGTATAAATAGATCAGTACCTGTACTGTTCTATTCATCACCCTGCACACATTCTCTGCACGAACAAACTGAGTGATCGGGCTGAGGGGGAGTTTGTAATTCTTGTACTGTTATTCTTATATGAATGAATGAAAAGTACTTGATGAAAAGCAATCTTCTGTTTGTTATGAATTAAAGCTTATTTCCGCTGCACTTTCCATATTTACTCATTCATCTTTCACTGTTACATTAGCAAAAAGTTCATAACAATCAAACTCAGATCCAACAATGTGCTTTATAATCATTACACCATTATCAACATCAGTTGTCATCGGTTATAATGTCATAAGGCCCATATATAACCCATATCACCCATGACCCATGTCCCATTTGACCCATAAGCCTTATAGGGGTGACACTGGTTGTGGGTTATTGGTTGTGAGACATGGGTGGCATGGGTTATGAGCCTTACAAGGCTTATGAGCCATCATGATCATCATATGGTTTATCATTATCATCATCAACATCATCATCATCATCATCAGCAGCAGCAGCAGCATCAGCATCAGCATCAGCATCAGCATCAGCATCAGCATCAGCATCAGCATCAGCATCAGCATCAGCATCAGCATCAGCATCAACATCAACATCATTATAAACATTATCTCGGCAACATCACTATATCATCACCATCAAATAGGTTATCATAATAATCATAATATGGGTTATCATCATCATTATATATAGGTTTTCATCACCATCACCATGTTATATGGGTTATCGTCATCATCACTACCATCATAATCTTCAACAGCATGACCATCATCATCATCATACGGGTTATCATCATAATCATCATGAATGCATCATGGGTTGTCATTGCACCACCATATATATATATATATATATATATATATATGGGTTATTACTGATCATCATCATCATCATCATATGGATTATCATCATCAACATCATCATCATACAGGTTATCAACATCGATCATATGGGTTATCATCATCATCCTCAACAACTATAGGTATGATCTATAAATTGTTTACTTAATTAATTATAAATCGTACATTTTAGGTTTTTTAATTTATATATTTTTTTAAACTACAGGCTGGTATGATCTCTAAATTTTTTATTTAATTACAAATAAAAAATTTAAAGATTTTAATATATTTTTTTAAACTAGCTATAGGTATGATCTCTAAATTAATTTTTTTTAACTATTTTTACGTGTATTGTGTGTTAAGTAGGTTTATTTATGGTTTTGTAAACCTCTTCACAATTAATTATGATCATGTCTTCTCTGATTCTCTCCCCTATAGCTATACGGTGACTTCCGGAACGTCTTCCCATCTTATAAGGTAATCTGTTTGTGTTCGATCGGATGTAACGTATATGTGTATTATTGATCATTGTAATGCGATGTCATTGCTTTAACTAGGTTAGGTGCGATATTCGTTGCTTGTTTTCAGCTGATTTATTTAGGTGTTTCTGTTTGATTTTGTAAGGCCCCTTTCCCGGGAGACCTCAATTGTTGGATTTACAGATAAACATAGTCATCAATACTAAACTTTTAATTAAAATCACTCAACATAGCGGAAGCGTACAATAAGTTAAATACATAACATGGAAGCGGGAGTTTTAACATTAAACATAAACATTGTTTTAGCATGTAAGCAGTTTAAACGAGATGTCAGTCTTGTATCGGGGTAGCATTCACGCCTACGCACGTCCTTTCTTCTTCTTACCTGAAGTGCATACTAAAAGTCAGCTAACGCTGGTGAGTTCTAGTTTAAAGCAAGTAGGCATGAACATTATTTCTTTATAAGTATAAATATATAAATATGCATTAACACTTGAATTACTTACATCTATCATTCATTGTAAGTACACATCTTTGGTTTCATTAAACATTAATTGGTCATAAACATAAGGGTGAACAACCCGTCATTTGCTCGCATAAGTCACAAAGACAGATGCTCCGTCCTCCATGATCGCCTGACCAACCTTCGGTCGTACGTCATGCAATACCGTCCGACCAACCTTCGGCCGTCCAGCTTTACCGTCCGACCAACCTTCGGCCGTCTGTCATACCTTACTATCTTCGTAGTCCGTGATTCTCCCCTTTTCCCTAAGGCAACCGTTTCCGACCCGAACTATTTATGCAGCCGTGCATCGATTGAGGGGCTGACTCCACTGTTGTGGCCTTAGCTTTAGTCTACCTTTCTAGACTTTCATTTCTGGTTGCATAATAGTCGAGTGGTCGTCCGTCTACTGTAGTAGCCGTTAGCTTCGTTTCCGTCCATAACGTTTGCATACATTCATAACATGCAATATATATAAATATAAAGCAAGATTTTATTTATTTACGTTATGCCATTCATTCATTTAATTCCTTGTATACATACGTTTCATTCTTCATTCATCATTCGTTTTCACATATATCACGTATGATCATATTAGCATTCATAAAATTCATTCATTTAGTGTACACACTTAATCCGCAAAACATTTAAAATGATTTGCACGTAACATATAGGGGGCACATAGAACTCACCTGACTTCTATGGGATTTATCTCACTTAGCAAGGGAACTTTGAAGTAGGTGGGATGCTAACAGATCTGTTTTCACGTGATCTTTCATTCTCCAATCTCCAATGGTGTTTATCAACGATCTTGGGTCGAGTATGAAGGTCTCGGGTGATGGTTTAGAGCTTTCTCTCTCTACTCTATCTCTCTAAGATAAGTGGTGAAGATGGTAATGCATGAAAAGGAGGAAAACTTGGGGGTTTTACTCCCCCTCCCCTGGCCTCCTCAGCTCGGCCTAAGGCCTGACTGCCCTTTAGCCCGTTACGTGTTTCGTTATTTACCGAATCTCGTTCGTATATTCGTCCTCTATTATTGTTATTATTATTATTATTTGGGATGTTACAAGTCTACCCTCCATACAGAGGTTTCGTCCCCGAAACTACTTATAAGTTAAACAACTGTGGATACAGTTCCTTCAACTCGTCCTCCATCTCCCATGTAGCTTCTGTGTTTCCATTGTATTTTGACTAATGGAATTGACTTATTGCATAGTCGTTTCTCGGCTCTATCAAGAATAGCTATTGGTTCTTCTAGATAGTTCAAACTATTATCCACTTCGATCTCGTCATACGGTATGTGAGACATATCGTCGGCAAGGCACTTGCGTAAGTGCGATACGTGGAATGTGGGGAGAATTCCACTTAGTTCATCGGGTAGGTCAAGTCGGTAAGCAACTTGTCCAAATCTTGCTAAGATTCTAAAAGGTCCGACAAACCTCGGACTTAGTTTGCCACATTTTTTGAATCGGATAATTCCTTTCCAGGGCGACACTTTCAATAGTACCATGTCCCCTACTTAAAACTCTAAATCTCTTCTCCTCTTATCCGCATATGATTTTTGTCTATATTTAGCGGCTTTCAGGCGTGCTTTGATCTGGTCGAATTTCTCAGAAGTAGCTTTGACCACTTCGAGACTTGCTAAGTCTTTCTGTCCAATTTCCCCCCAACAGACCGGGGTTCTACATCTTTTTCCATACAGCATCTCAAATGGCGGCATGCCAATGGTTGAGTGATAGCTGTTGTTATATGAAAACTCCGCCAATGGCAGATGGCTGTCCCAGCTCCCACCGAAATCAATGATACATGCCCGGAGCATGTCCTCCAAGGTCTTAATGGTCCTTTCTGATTAACCATCGGTTTGAGGGTGGTAAGGGGTGCTAATGTTCAGTCTGGTGCCCATTGGTTCATTGAATTTCTTCCAAAACCTTGATGTAAATCTTGTGTCCCTGTCGGACACAATCGACAATGGCATACCATGTCTGCTTACAATTTCATTGATGAATAACTCTTCTAGCTTCTCAAATAAAAAAGCCTCACGTATTGGTAAGAAGTGAGCACTTTTCGTCAAGCGGTTGACGATCACCCAAATGGTATCATTGCCTTTAGCTGTTCGTGGTAGCTTGTAATGAAGTCCATTGTGATCTCTTCCCACTTCCATTCCGGTATAGGCAAGGGTTGCATTTTACCGCATGGCTTCTGGTGCTCGGCCTTGACTAGTGAACAAGTTAGGCACTTGCTCACATATTCTTGATTAACCACTCTTCAGTCTCCACTAGGTGAGGTACTAATTGAGCTAGCTCGTTGAATCTGGAAGTGTACTGGCGAAGAGTCTTGTTGCCATCCTTGAAGTTTAGGAATTCATTTTCCACCCTATCAATCTCGTTTTGGGGACATAACTTTTGGATTATCAGCCTTTTCAGATCTTCCCAAGTCATCCTTCTAAGAGCGTTCGGCGACTTAGTCGTCTGAATGTTCCTCCACCAACTAAGTGCTTCGTTGATGAAAGAACGAGCAACATACTTAACGGCCTGGTCGGGTCGACACGTGCTTATGTTGATTACGTCGTTCATCCTCTCAATCCATTCAAACATAGCCATCGAATCCTTGTTTCCATCAAACTTGGGTGGGTCACCGTCCTTGAATCCCTTGTAGATACACCCTCGGGTGTTCAGTCCCACAGTCACCACATCCCCATCACTATCATACACTTTCTCCTCATGGTTTTCTTCATCCTCCTCCTTGCTCTTCTTAAGTGCCTCTAGTATAACAGATCATGCAATACGTTCTTTAGAGTTAGTACAACCTCCAGGGTAACAGCATCCCTAACTTCGGGTTCCAGTCATAAGGACCTCTCATTTTCATCTGCCGACGGGGTTACATTTGTTTCATGCACGCTCTCAGTGTGTTCCACATACACACTTTCTTCTTCCTCTTGCCATTGGTTCAATGGTGGCCTACCGACTCGGATAGTACGACCGCCTCGACATCCAGTTCTTCCTCTACCAGCCATAATTTCTAATTTCCTGATAGGTACAAAGGGAATACATTAATGTCATTTCTTCATATCATAGTTTAGAACAGTACGAGCAAGGTAAATTCTTAATTATAGTGACCGGTTTGTGATTAATAATTTGCTCTGCTTTTAGGGTTCAAAACTCTCCACATCAGTGGTGAAACGGACATCGATGTGTTCTAAGTTAAGGTATATATTCCTATCTATAGGCATTAACTTTACTACTTACTTACTGTGGGGGCGTTGGCGTTGGCTACCCATACTAACATCCATGCGTTGGTCCCATTATTAGCTTGAGTCTAGACATTTAGGGATGTCTGAATCTCTCAAACTATTGCTCTTATACCAACTTGCAACGCCTCTTTCCCGGGAGACCTCACTTGTTAGATTTAGTCATAAACATAGTCATCAATACTGAACTTTTAATTAAGATCAATCAACATAGCGGAAGCGTACAATAAGTCAAACACATAACATGGCAGCGAAAGTCTTAAAATTAAACATGAACTATTGTTTTAGCACATAAGCAGTTTAAACGAGATGTCAGTCTTTTATCGGGGTAACCTTCACGCCTACGCACGTCCTTTCTTCTTCTTACCTAAAGTGCATACTAAAAGTCAGCTAACACTCGTGAGTTCTAGTTTAAAGCAAGTAGGCATGAACATTATTTCTTTATACGTATAAATATATATACATATATAAACACACATTAACACTTGAATTGCATACATCTATAATTCATTGTAAGTACATATAAATATACGTACACATCTTTGGTTTCATTGAACATTCATTGGTCATAAGCATAAGGGTGATCAACCCGTCATTTGCTCGCATAAGTCACAAAGACAGATGCTCTGTCCTACCGTCGTAGTCCGTCCTCCATGATCGTCTGACCAACCTTCGGTCGTCCGTCAAGCAATACCGTCTGACCAACCTTCGGCCGTCCAACTTTACCATCCGACCATTCTTCGGCCGTCCGTGATACCGTACTACCTTCATAGTCCGTGATTCGCCCGTTTTCCCTAAGGCAACTATTTCCCAGCCGAACTATTCATGCAGCCGTGCATCGATTTAGGGACTGACGCCATTGTTGTGGCCTTAGTTTTAGTCTACCTTTCTAGACTTTCATTTCTGGTTGCATAATAGTCGAGTGGTCGTTCGTCTACTGTAGTAGCGGTTAGCTTCATTTCTGTCGATAACGTTTTGTAGGATCGTGAAAGTACAAGATGGTTCTGTTCTTAGTTGAGATTGGCGGAAACAATAACAACTACACAAGTATAATCGAGTAAACAGAATGAATACTAATAAGAACACTGTTGTATTAAGCTTTGTGAATAAACGATTACAAATGAAAACTCAGTGAAGAAGCACGCATACAATGAAGTGTTTACATATTATTTATACTCACTTAGAATCAACACAGCCCCTTGATTCTAAGGATCAGATTTAACACAGACCGTTGATCTGTTGTGTCTTGCTAACTATTACACGTTTTGTCTATATCTAGTTAACTTTATTGAAGCGTCTTCTTTATGCATTATTGCTTGCATGTCTGGAGAAGAGCATTGTCGTCCGTCATTGGTTGCACCATTGAGGTTCCTTCTTCTTTGAGTGTGTCAGTCGCTTTTGCAGAAAGTTGTCAGTGACGCTTGGAATGGATAGTCAGCTGCAACGATTTGTCTTCAAGGAACACAACTATCAGCAGCAAGAATGAGAATGATGTTGCTGATAAGCCTGTCAGCAGCAACAAGTGTTGAATGCTGCTGATAAGCCTATCAGCAGCAACATGTGTTGAATGCTGCTGATAAGCCTATCAGCAGCATTTGTACTTAGAATAATTTAGAAGCAATCAGTCTTTGGTTCTACAAACTCCCCTTAGACTGATGCAACCAAAATTCTTCTAATCACTTTGCTGCTGAAGCTTTTGCATGTGGCTGACTATCCTTTCAACTTCATAGCCTCTTGGATCCTTGCTGGGATTGTTCAGTGGAAGTGCAGACAGAGTCTTGAAGTCTTTATGTGGCATTTTGTAGATTGTTTTTCTTGAACATCTCATCGTCTGCTTCCTTACATCAGTTAAAGTGAACTCGTCCAAATCAGCATTATAGGACCAACTTACAAATGGAGAGTGGGACTTGAGTGTTTTGATGTCAATGATCACATCTTTGCTAGGGTTGAATTAGTGTTTGATGGCTAGCACAAGAAGTTTCCCAGCCTCATTTGCAGGCTCATGAGCTTTACTCAGCTCCAAAATTCTGCCAAGATCTGAATCTGGCAATTGCAGAACTTCATCAACAGATCTGTGGATAGATCTTCTTCTTTCAGTTCTCCCCCTGAAGATCTCAAACCATTAATCATGTGGATTATAGACCCAATCAACTATGTCTCTTGAGTCTTCTGGTTTAGGTGTGGGTTTGGATTTCTTCAAGGGAGGCTGTTGATGAGTGGGAGCTGGGTGGAATGGTTTGGACTTTTTGAGTGGAGGAGTGGAAGGTTTGGGGAGGAGAGTGGAAGGTTGTTGGATTGAGGAAGAGGTAGGTGAGGGAGAAGGCTTGGGTTTCTTTGCTTTTGTTTCTTCTTCTTTCTGAATAGGTACCCTTTTCTTGGAGCCCTTCTTCCCTAATCTTTCTTCCTCATCCTTCTTGACTTTGAAGTAGAGGGCTTGCAGGTTCATGAAGTTCATGGGACCTAGTCTCTTTCCATTCTCTCCTCTAGCCTTAAGGAAGTCAATCATGACCTTCCTTTCTTCGTGGGTCCGTTTATTAAAGGCAATGGTCTTTTTGGACTTTTGTTTGGCTTTTTCTTCTTCTTCAGCCTGTTTCTTCTTTGCCAATTGACCTTGCTGACCCATGAAGGCTCTGTAGACTTCTTTATTTGATAGTTTCTCAAGGTAGTCTGCATCCTCACCTTGAGAAACTAGAGCCTTTATCCACTCCTCCCTCATTTCTTTGGCTAGTTCAGAATCGGTTATTCTGAACTTAGCTTCTTCTTTCTTCTTCTTCTCCAATTCTTCCTCTTCTCTGTTAAATTGTTCCTGCAGTTGAAGAGCAAGAGCTGCATCTTCTTTAATCTGGTCAACTGCAGGAATCTTTCTTTTCAGTTCATCCAGCTGTCTAGCATACAGCTGGATGGTTTGTTCTCTGAGGAGAATGACTGTTTTTCTTTCTTGAGCCTTTTTAATGTCAGTCATCTCCTCTTCTTCTCTTCTTCTTTTCTTCTCTTCCCTCTCTCTTTTCTCTTTTAGCAATCTCTCTTCATCTTCATCTGTCATAATTCCATTTCCCTTGTTTATATTGGATGCCTCTGCTTCGGCTTCACTGATCACAACAGCAGATGATGGTGCTGTTATTGGGATCTCAGCCTCAGCTTCATTGGCACATTGAGAGGTGAACAAGGGAAGGTCATTGGCTTCATCTGATTTGCACTCAGGACCTGTGAATTCTTTCAGCATTTCTTTGATAGTTGATCTTGACTCATATGCTGCAGCAAAGATGTCTACTCGAGGGGAAGCTGAGTCAGTATCAGTGTAAGAGTTTGACACATATACTTCCTCAGTAATTCTTCCTTCTTGTTCAAGATGGGCTCTGACAGTAGCTATCATTGCCTGGCTTTCAAGGGAGTTGACATTGCAGATATTTGCCCTGAGTTGAAAGTTCTTGTAGAGAAAGTCTGTAGGAAGTGACAGGATGTTCCTGGTGTTGATCGTGAGAGAGGAGCCGTTGCTCAGTAAGAAGGTCTGGTCAAGAGACTTAGTGCTTATCCATCCCAGCACATCTAAGTCTTTGACAATGAAGGAGTACAGAAATCTTCTTAAGCAGCAAACTTCTTCTTTAGTGAGAAGACTGCTCCTTATAATTTCAAGTCTTCTAGGAGTCAGTCTTCTTTTTGCTGCTGCTGAAGATTCAGGATAAGCTACCCGTTTTGTTGTTTGTAAGAGTCTTTCGAAGTTGGGTAGATTATCCTCCATCAAGTCATAGAACCTGCCAATGGCAAGTTCTGCTGAGAGATCTGATGAAGTGTTGATGCAGTTAGTTAAATACAATTGTAGGACTTGGAGGGCATTGAGAGAGTTCCAGTTTAGCTCTTCTACTCCACTAAACTCCCATCCAATCCAAAATCTCTCAGCTGATCCATCATACCCCCAAGCTAGAATGGAGTCAAATTCTAGCTTCTGTGAAGTTTGAAAGAGTTGGGGGGTAATGGATTGACTTATGATGGCTACTGCTTCAGGGAGGATGCTGAAAGCTGTATATTTTTGTTCTTTGTCTTCAGCTTCATTCAGCACCTCATCAACAGCCCTGACGACTAACTTCCAGTCTTCAGTTGTTTCTTCTTCTTTTCCATCTGAAGTTGGCAAGTCATGGACCTGTACAAAAGCTGGCTTGAAAAGTGTACTTTGAAAAACAGCCTGCTCTTGAATCCAGTCGTCAAGACTGTCTGTGTCTTCCTCCATTGGGACCATCTCCCCCTTTTTGGTTGCATCAGTGGACAAATAAGCATCAGTTTGGGTGCCCACTGATACAAGAGAGGGAGAGGGTATAGTTGGGCATTGATGGGCTTCATCCATAGAGACTTGGTGTCTTAGTTTGGACACTTCAGCCTCTAGCATAGCCACCCTGGCCGTCAATTCCAGGTTATGAAGTTTCAGTCTGTCCTCATCCACAGTTGTGGAATCCTTGGATCCAGATCGGGCCTTAGGCCTAGCCTCTTCATCCCCATCACCCATGGTTTCTTGGCGCCTGGGATTCCTCTCAGTGAGGGGAGTTTCCAAGGAAGCATCCTCACTGTGAGTTGCCATGGTTGAGGTCTTAGCAATGTTGTCACTGTCCTCCTGGTCATTTGATGGACCAGCAGTAGTGACAGCCTCTTCCACATCCACTCTTTCATAACTCCTAGAGTGGTCCTTCAGGGTAGAGGAACTTGGGTTGGGTGTGTTGGAAGCAAGATCAATCAGTACCTCCGAGATAGTGGTAGTTGGAGAAGGTACATCATCATGATCAGGTTCCTCAGCACTTAAGTTCAGAAGAGAAAGGAAGGGCTCATGGGGCTGTTCTACAGATCCAGGAAGTGATCCTGATCCTAATAGAGAGACATCCAAAGAAGTCTCCCTAATAAAGTGGCTTTCCCTTATGATATTCTCACCAGAATGTTGGGATTCTGAGTGAGGGCTGTTAGGTTGGGTTTGGGCCTTGGAGGCAAGAGAAGAAGGAGTTCTCTTACTCCTTTTTCTAGTATAAGTTGTTGCAACCGGGGCCCTGTGTTCCGGTTGAACGATAACATCCAAAAGAGGTGTAAGTAATTTTTCTTCCTGTGCATCCTTAGTAGTATGCACAGGGGTTCGAATGGTAGAAGCAGATTGTTATTCAGGATGTGAGGTGGAGGGTGTGGGATCAGTATCAGCTCGGATTACTGAACTGTCACCCGGGGTTCTTTGCATGTTCAACATTGTAGATAACAATGGAACATTGACCCCCGAGAACTTTTTGGAAATAGTCCTCATGCTTTGAAAAATGTTATTTTTATGACCCAACATGATGTAGATTCTTGCAGGTTTTGAAAGTTCTTTTAGTTCTTGATTGAAAACTTCCTGCAAGAATCTTGGGTACATAAAGAATTGCTGCTTTGCACCCTCTTGAAGGTCATATCTCAAACCCTCAAAGATGAGGTGTGCAAAGTTGAAGCCTTGGTTAGTGACCATACCATGGAAAGCGGAGGCAAGTGCAGAGCTCACCTGATGCCATCCACTCCTCTTCTGAGATATGCATTGGAGAAGAGTGTGGCAGAGATACTTCCATGGAGGGCCCATCGGCGCCTTCTCGATCGTATACTCGGTCTGATTTCCAGTGTATCCAATGGAGACAAAGGTCCTCATATATTCGTCCTTCAAGTATGAGATCGCTGCTCCCTTATCTTAAAGCTTAAGATGTTTTCTGAGTGTGGCTTCCAAGATGGTGATATCCTTGCCATCTAATTTGGCTTTGATTTGGGGAATCCCTTGTTCGGTAGAGTAGACGGCGGTACTCCAGAAATCCTCTATATGAGAGATATATATGGTAGGGTTGGTGGTGAGGGCAAAGTAGATCTTTGATCAACATAAGAAATCGATCATATCGTCAAATCCTTCGGATTTCTTTCCTTTGGTGAGGTATGCTGTTAGGTTATGGTATGGGGAAAACTTGTCATCTAGGTTGCTGATATCTGCCATAGCCGTTTGATTTTGGAGGGATGGTTTGAGTATGGCGGAGACTTGAGAATATGGAGAATATGGAGAGCTTTGAATGTGGTGGGGACTTAGGGTTGAATTGAATGTGAAGAGGTGGTAAAGAAAATTTGATTTGTTCTTATAACGGCAGAGGAGAGAAAAAGCAAAATGACTTGTACAGTAAAACCTTATTTACTTTTTATTGTTACAGTTGTAATACACCGAGGCAGTCATGGTAAAGACTGACGTTAATTTCTTTTACAGCGGGTAAAGGTTAATTTGGACTTAAGTTTACCCATCAGCAGCAAACTTGGTTGCTGTGGATGAATAAGCCTGTCCGCTGCAACTTTGGTTGCTGCGGAAGGTTAAGTTTGTCAGCAGCAAACTTAATTGCTGCTGATAGATGCAATGATCTGCAGCAAGGATGTTGCTGCTGACAGCCTTAAAGCTATCCGCAGGAAACTTGTTCCTTCTGATAAGTTAAAGCAGTCAGGGGCAAATTCTTTGCTGCTGAAGATCAGACCTGTCAGCAGCCAAAAGGATGCTGCTGAGTTGTAACTTTTATTTACAACATAAGACAGACATACTTACAATAAAGGATAGACGCACTCAACTGAACCGATGATGATGCTTGGTGGTTTCTTTACCTTCCATTGTTGAGTTGGTGGTTTTCCAGCTCTCTTTGTCTTTTCAGCAACAGACGTTGTATCTGAGGATTTTGGCTTATCAGCAGCAGATTTTGTTGCTGCTGATGGTTTTACTTGAGCAGTTGCAGACTTTGTTGCTGCTAAAGGCTTTCCTTTTGGTTGCTTGGGCTTTACTCGATCAGCAGTAGTTATTTTGGCTGCTGATGGCTTAGAAACAGATGTATGCTTATCCTTCTTCACCTTATTGATAGGCTTTTGTATAATCGGGGTTGGAAGAAGAATCTGATTGAAAGGATTAGACTTACAATTTGCAGCAAAGTGGTCTGATTCTCCACAGATGTTGCAAGATTGTTGAGGTTTTGATAACTGTTCCCTTGGTGGAGAAAGAGATTTTCTGAATTGAGTTGTCTTAGCTTCAAAACTTCTTACCTGTTTGTTCTTCTTTGTCTTCTCAAAAGCATGTTGCTTAAGGTTTCTTTGCTGCTGAAGGTAGTAGAAGCAAGTGCTGGCAGTGTGGTTATATTTTTCACAGACAAAACATGATTTTGCCAGTTTATCCCTTGAAAGATACACATAATCCTTTCTTTTGAAAAGGTCTTTGAAATTCCAAGGGTGAGCTTTGTTGTGCTCAAAAGTAGCTTCTTCCAATGTCTTTTGAACATATGGAACCCTTTCTCCAGGCGCATGACATATGTCAAACACCTTCCTTGGCTGGACTGAAGATGAGGACTGGCCCTTTTCAGTATTTAGCTTCCTACCTTCTGGAGGATAGCTAATTTTGATTTGTTTGAATGGTGTAGGAACTGGTACTGAAATGGCTGGTACTGGTGCTGAATGGATAATGGGGACTTCATCTTTAGTCAAAATGACTTTAGGGGCAGGGGGAGATGAAGTAGTGGATTCTTGTACCAAATATGAAGCTTCACTTGTTTAAGTGGAGTCTGAGCAAGTTGAATTAGACTCTGATGAGGTAGTGCATTCTTGTACCAAAGGTTCATCCGTAGAAGGATCAAGATTTCTGTTGGCCATATCAAGATTTGCAAGATTGAAGCTTGGTTCATGGATGGCAACGTAGTCAGCAGGAGGTGCCACGGCTTGATATTGTTTAGCATGATACCCCAGACCAGTTTTTACTTTTTCATGAATTTGAGCATCCAAAAGTCTTTGCAGTTTTTTGGATGCAAATTCATATTTGTCGACATGAACTTTTTGTTCTGCCAATTCTGCTCTGGTAGCTTTTAATCTGGCCAGTAGATCGTCAATCTGAGTTTCAAGATTGGTTTGTTCATGTCTTAATGATGAAATCTCTTTCTTTAGGCAGCTAATTTTTTCTTTGTAACTGTTTTCGACCTTTTTGAATTCAGATTTCATTTGATGAAACTCTTCATTTTGATCTATGAGGTTTTGATTATGCTTTCTGTAGCCTAAAACCTTATCAATACAGGCTTGGGAACATAGATGTTCATATACCTGAGGCGGTATTTCAGTTGTATCTGCCATAAGGGCTTGGTTGTTGGTAGGTAGATCTTCATACTGAAAGCTCCAGTCAAAGTCAGAAGTTCCAACAGATGCACAAGCTGCAGTTTGAGCTGGAGGAGTAGCTTGTAGCTGTTGTCTAGGTTGGCTAGGTTGGCTTTGTCTTGTTCGATCCTCAGCAGGGTTTGCCCTAGGTGCCTTGCATTCTCTAGCAAAATGACCCAGTTGGTTACAGTTGTAACATCTCAATTTACTTTTATCTAAGCCAACTCTAGTGTTGGAGGTGTTACATGGAATGGGTCTTCCGGTTCTAGTGTAGAACATTTTTGCTCTTATAGAGAGCATGGCATAGGAGTGCTGTATATCCATTTCTTCTAGATCATCTGGATGGAAGCACTCAAGATCCTCCTTGATAAAGTACATGTTGCTTGAGTTTTCAGAAACAAAAGCAGCGGAGGTTGAGGCTTGAGAAGGAGCTTCAAGAAGAAATGGTGATGTGTTTGTTTTAGAGGTAGGAGTTTGAGGATGTGTGACTATGGGAGGATAGTAGTTGCTAGTACTAGGACCTGAGTGCTCAGAGTGAAAAGCAGAAGAGGTGGTGGTGGATGTTGAAGCTGTTTGGTAGCTTGAGCTTCGTTCTTTTGCCTGAATCATCTCTAGCTCATAAGTCTTCAGCATACCGAAGAGCTCAGTCGTTTGGAGAGTCTTCAGATTCTCAGTTCTTCTAATGGACACCATGTAGAGTGTCCAGCAGCTAGGTAAAGACCTGATGAACTTTTTGAGAATATCCTCATTCTCCAGTTTCACCTTTGAGTACTGCAACTCACCTACAAGATAAGTAAATCTGTTATATAAAACAGTTAGGGACTCACCTTCCTTCCAGACGAAGTTTCCGTACTACTGCTTCAGGATGTCCCTTCTGTTTTCTTTGACTTCTTCTGAGCCAGCAAACATCTTCTCAAGAGCCTCCCAGAGCTCTTTGGCGGTTTTGTAACTTCTGAAGTTATGAAAAACTTCATTTGGAAGGCACATTTGGATAGCTCCTAGTGCCTTAAAGTCCACCTCCATCTTTTTTGTATCCTCTTCTGAGTACTTGGAGGGATCCTTTGGAACTGATGGTCCTCCAGAGTCAGCAGATGCCACCATGGGAATGTAGAGTCCATCCCTGATGGATTTCCACATTCCGTACTCCTGATAGCAGAAAAAACTTTCCATGCGACTTTTCCACATGTCGTATTCTTCTCCAGACACCAATCTTGGTGGTCGGTTGATGCTGCCGATGTCTTCAAAACCATTGCTTTGTGCCATTTTTGTTTCATGATTTTGGGTGACTTGATCAAAGAGAGAGAGTTTAGAATAGAACCAGAAGTGATCAAACAAGTGTGAGTTTGTTTAATCTGAGCCAAAGCTCTGATACCACTTGTAGGATCGTGAAAGTACAAGATGGTTCTGTTCTTAGTTGAGATTGGCGGAAACAATAACAACTACACAAGTATAATCGAGTAAACAGAATGAATACTAATAAGAACACTGTTGTATTAAGCTTTGTGAATAAACGATTACAAATGAAAACTCAGTGAAGAAGCACGCATACAATGAAGTGTTTACAGATTATTTATACTCACTTAGAATCAAGACAGCCCCTTGATTCTAAGGATCAGATTTAACACAGACCGTTGATCTGTTGTGTGTTGCTAACTATTACACGTTTTGTCTATATCTAATTAACTTTATTGAAGCGTCTTCTTCATGCATTATTGCTTGCATGTCTGGAGAAGAGCATTGTCGTCCGTCATTGGTTGCACCATTGAGGTTCCTTCTGATTTGTGTGTGTCAGTCACTTTTGCAGAAAGTTGTCAGTGACGCTTGGCATGGATAGTCAGCTGCAACAATTTGTCTTCAAGGAACACAGCTATCAGCAGCGAGAATGAGAATGATGATGCTGATAAGCCTATCAGCAGCAACAAGTATTGAATGCTGCTGATAAGCCTATCAGCAGCAACATGTGTTGAATGCTGCTGATAAGCCTATCTGCAGCAACATGTGTTGAATGCTGCTGATAAGCCTATCAGCAGCATTTGTACTTAGAATAATTTAGAAGCAATCAGTCTTTGGTTCTATACGTTTACATACATTCATAACATGCAATATAGATAAATATAAAGCAAGATTTATTCATTTGCGTTATGTCATTCATTCATTTAATTCCTTGTATACATACGTTTCATTCTTTGTTTATCATTCGTTTGCACATATAATACGTATGTTCATATTAGCATTCATAACATTCATTCGTTTAGTGTACACTATTCAGCCCCAAAACATTTAAAATGATTTGTAGGTAACATATAGGGGGCCACATTGAACTCACCTGACTTCTATGGGATTTATCTCACTTAGCAAGGGAACTTCGAGATAGGTGGGATGCTAACAGATCTGTTTTCACGTGATCTTTCCTTCTCCAATCTCCAGTGGTGTTTAGCAACGATCTTGGGTCGAGTATGAAGGTCTCATGTTATGGTTTAGAGCTTTCTCTCTACTCTATCTCTCTATGATAAGTGGTGAAGATGATGAAGATGGTAATGCATGAAAGGGAGGAAAACTTGGGGTTTTACTCCCCCCTCCCCTCGTGCCTCCTTAGCCCGGCCCAAGGCCTGACCCCCCCCCTTTAGCACGTTACGCATTTCGTTATTTCCCGAATCTCGTTCGTATATTCATCCTCTGTTATTGTTATTATTATTTGGGATGTTACAGATTTCGTTAATTTAGCGGCTTTGGCGGGTTTGTGTCGATGGTTTACTTTTGTTATGAGCTTAATGTATATCAACTGAATGGGGTAGGGGGTAAGAGGGGAGTCCACAACCAAGAGGTTGTGGGTTCAAACCTAACCCAAGACAAAAAAAATGTGTCATTGATGAGAGTGATCTACTTGTTGCAAATAACAATACTACTGTGGTCGTTCGTATGATAGGCAACCATGAGTGTAATTAAGCATATGCAAAATAATATAATTTTGTTGGAAATATTACTACTTTGGTTAATTTGCTTTTCCGGTATACTAATCTAGTTGTAATTTTGTTGGCTTATGATTGTGGAAATTTAAGAAATGAAGAGTGAGCAGGATCCACCCACCCAGTACGTCCTAGAGAAGGGGAAAGCACCCATGGTGGAGAGGAGGAAAATAGGTAGTCCTAAAAAGTATCCACCCACCCAGTACGTCCTAGAGAAGGGGAAAGCACCCATGGTGGAGAAGAGGAAAAGAGATAGACCCAGAAAGTATCCACCCACCCAGTACGTCCTAGAGAAGGGGAAAGCAAGAAGGAGACCAAGAAAGAAGTTAAAACATGATGGTTCAGGTAATTATAAAGATTTTTTTTATGTTAAAGTAGAGGTTCTTATCTTTCTTCGTTTCGGATATACTCTACTAGTGTGCTTATTGCTAAAGGTTTTAAATGCAATATGTACATTTCTTTTAACGTATGCCCATTCACATGTCTTTCTTTATTTACTACTGATTTTCTGTTCTATGTTAATCCAGGCTTCTTGTTGATTGTCATTTCTTCTCCTTTACCAGTGGATGGCAAAATATGGCAAAAGACCTTGGTGTAGATGTGGGCTGGGCTATGCTGTTCAACTTGGTTGATACTCATGCGTTCCACATTGACGTTTACAAGGTAGGCGGTAAAGCCTAAATTATTTCTGCAGAAGAAAGTGAGGAAGATGATGCTGATGAAGATGGTGATGATGGGGATGATGATGATGCTGAGGAATATGGTGATGGTGATGGTGATGGTGGTGACGACGATGATGATGATGATTATGATTATGATGTTGATGTTGATAATGATGATGATCATGTTGAGGGCAAGGTTTCATTTGTTGACCACATTGCGCTAAAACTTGTAAGTATTGGGCTTAGATAGTTTATGCAATTTGTAAATGTAAGTTTCCAATACCTATTTATTACTGTTAGTTATGGTGGTTTTTTAAATTGTTATCTCTTGATTTTTATGTAGCAATTTCCAGATAATTTTGCAGAGAAGGCTGGTTTGGATTCGTTGGAAGAGATGCAGGTCAGAATTCCTCCCGTTTACACAACAAGGACGTTGAAGGTGAAGGTGGAGCATGTAGAAGGCCAGAGTAGGTATAGTCTGCAAGGGTAGGCCCGTGTTGGTGTGTTTGGGTCCGGTTTGTATTCGGCACTAGGCATAAATTACAAATTCACATTTGTCAAGAATACGAATATGTTGTTTGTTACAAGCGAAGGCTCAAACTATGTTTTGCGCACTAAAAATTGATACGTTATAATTTTGTTATGTTATTGTTTTGCGCACTAAAATTATTTATTGTTAAAGTGTTATGTTTGTTATGTTATTGTTATTGTTTCAAAAACCAAACATAAAAATGTAAAGGCATATGAGATTGGGATATCATGGTGTGGATAATGTTGTTGATGGACCGGATGTTGCGTTCCGATTTCCCGTTTTGAGGAGAGGTATAGGGACAAGAAAAACTAAAAATGATTCTGTGATAATTTTTTCATAAACACCTGCCAAAAATATATAAAAAATCATTTACAAAATCAAAATTGTAAAAACATGAAAAATAAAACAATTGTTATTTCAAACAGCTACACTTTCTTTAAAAACTTCTGAAAATTTCAAATTGGTGGATGTACAAACATTAACCAGCAGTTGTGTTTCATCTAGCTTTCTAACCCTAGATTTCAGGCTATTCAAAAACTATATTGAACCCCATTCAAATCATTCTAAACCTTTTCCCACACTCGACTAAAGTTTAAAATTCCTTTGATTCTTCTCTTACTTACTCGCGATCATGGCCATTCGACCTACAGTTAACCCACCTATTTATTTGACTATTCTTGAAGAGTTTTTAAAAAATGCCAGGGTTATCAAAGACGAAAAACACAACATCATTTCGATTATGTCAAACATTGGTTCAAAACCAGTTACAATAACTCCTGAGACCCTCACAACAAGCCTAGAGCTTGGTGATGCTGACGGTGTTGACCAATTTACAAAACATCTCATAAATATTTAATTTATTGAGAGAGGTTATCTTGGTCAAATAACCTCAACAACTTTGGATAAGGGTATGTGTTCGGCAAGTTTAAAATTCATTTTTCTTACTCTTATGGTATGTTTTTCAGGGAAGAGTGGTACATGATATGAAATTCCATTAAATACTCAATACGTGGCTTATGCCATTTTAACAGGGTAAAGCTTCAAAGTTTCAAAAATAATTTTTAAAGTCATATGTTCAAACACTACTTCACAAACAAAATTTTTGATGTACCCTAGACTTGTTATGGCATATATTCAAAAGGAATTTCCTAAAAACATTTACAAAAGGGGTAAATTGGTTACCATTAAGTCTCTTGAAAGAAAATTTTTTACAAGGATGGAATCAACAAAACAAATTTTGGTTGATGAGGATGAGCCAGCACAACAAAATGAGCCTATTGCTCCTGCTAACAAAAGGGAAGAACCCATCCCTGATTTGGAACCCATAGCAGAAATCCTAAGGAAGATAAAATCCAAATCCAAAGCCACATCTAGAGCTGATGTATTACTTGAGCATCATACTCAAAGTCCATCTCCCAAGACTAACTCTTTTCACTACTCACCACCACCACAAACTTCTCCCTTACATATGATGATTGATGCAATCATTGAGGGTACATCTCATGAGGATTTCTCAAGTGGAGCAACTACTATAGTTGTGGAAACAACAGTTTCACATCTAGACAGTAGTTACATAGCTAAGACTCCCTTGAGGGCAACAACTGTTGAGTCCACAATAGTTCACTCTATAATGGTTGGAAGTCCCCATGACCAATACAAATGGGCATCTGCACCCATTGACATTTAACGTGTTCATGTCACAGGGACAGATACAACTGCTTCAAGTGGGAATCCAGTTGATCCTATTAACTTAGGTGATGGATTAAGATATAGGGAATTGACAGAGAGAATTTCCAATGTAGAGGCTTCTTGCTCAACAATTAAAGAAACTCTTACCAAGAAGCCTTCTACTGAAACTCCAAGTCAAGAAAACACAACTTTGTTAGACTCTATCAAGAAAGAGTTTGAGTCTTCAATAAACAAAGTGATTTCCCAAATCAAGCTTCCAACTCCTGAAGAATTGACTCCAATCATATGGAAAGCCTTCCAGCCACTCCTAAAAGGGAATCAGATGGCACAAGATAATTCTCTAAAATTACATACGGAGGCTATGAGAAATTATGTTGATGCAAGATACAAGTACACACATGCAGATGTAAGTGTAATAAGACACAGTTAGAATAATTAACTGGTGTTACACCACCTCCTCCTAAATTACCAGATGATGATGCCCAAAAGCAAAAGAAACAAGACAAGAAAGCAGAGTACTCTGAAGCAGAGAAAGCATAAGAAGCTGCAAAAGAAAAGGAAAGGTTAAGAAAAAATATAGAGGCAGAATCTGCAGCAGTTGTCAGATAGATAATTAAAGAACAGGTTGAAAAAGGTAATCAAGATTCATCAAATACATCAGGTACAGGAACAAATATTCATGCAAGATCTGCAAGAAAACAAGTTGTAAAGAAAAGTGTTGAACCTGGAGTCAAAAGGCCTGATCCTGAACATGCAGCTGGAGGCTTAAACAAATCTGAACCAACAGGTCCAGCAGTAAACCCAAAATCTACACCACCACAAACAACTGGAGTTAAAAGGCTCACTCCTGAAACTACTGCTACAAGTGTTGTTGCAACAAAACCACTTTTTTCTAGTAGTTGAGCCTTCAAAAGATAAAGAAATGACTGAGACAACACAGAGTACAACTATTGTTGCACCAGCTTTAGTGCCAACAACAGTTTCAAGTTCAATAGCATTTCTAGAAAATACCAAAAATACCCCTAAAAGAAGGAAGATGGTTACATGAAAGAGATGAAGATAAGACTACTCCAAATGCACCAACAAAATTGCCACTAGCAACTACACAACCTCCACCAACATCACTTCCCATCATGAGCTTAAATCAAGAAGTTCTGTAATTCTTTGACCCACCTTCTTCTGTATAATTAGTGTTTCCCTCATTGGCAAACATCATGACTTCTTATACAATACCAAAGACTTTTCAGGAATACATTATCATAAAAGAAAAACAAATTCAAGACTATGTTGCAGTAAAGTGTAAAGGCATGTCTGATAAAGAGACCTAACAGATGTTAGCGAAGGAATTGTTGATCATCAGAGACCTAGAAGACACTGCATTTCGTAAATGCCAAGTACTTTCAAATGCAACAGTCACAGATCCAATCTACGTGCAACATTAAAAAAAGATCATATTGATTGGATCATGCAGAACAAGAAGTACACTGCAAAAAGAGGTCAGTATGTAGACTGGACCATAGAAGCATTACAAGGGGAAATCACGAGGATTAGTAAAATGACGGAAAACCCTTCTAGGGCACAAACACCACCAAATTGGAAAGTATGTAGAACAAATACTAGTGTTGATAAGGCACTCAAAATGAAGAGAATGAAGGATGAAATGATAGAAGCAAAGATGGATCAACCTGTTACAATTAAAAGATGGAATGAAATTAAAACTTTTGAAAACTACAAGAGTTTGGAAGAACTCAGAAAGCA
Organism: Smallanthus sonchifolius; assembly: GCA_023525975.1. Taxonomy (NCBI): domain Eukaryota; kingdom Viridiplantae; phylum Streptophyta; class Magnoliopsida; order Asterales; family Asteraceae; genus Smallanthus; species Smallanthus sonchifolius. Next base: position 82,574,456 of record CM042026.1, on the reverse strand, counting down.
GTTTCCTGAAAAGGTGCCACCCAATCCAGTCTACAATGATGACGCTCTACCAATAAGAACCTCGTTGAATCCAACTACAGACCAAATCTCAACTGCAGCTAGATCATACTTTGCAGGACTAAAAAACCAAAAAGAACCAGTTCCTGATCAAGTTGCTGCAGATGTGAATATCATCATGTATGAATCTCTGAGGATGGACAAGTGGCTAGACCTAGCTAGATCATAACTGATATGTATAAGAACTGATGTTTTTTATATATATGTTTGATTTATCTTTGCAAATGGTCAAATATTTGTCAGTAGATGGTAAATGGTCAAGTGGACAGTATATGGTCACATGGTCAACTGTTATGTCTTTGGATTTCAGAATATGGTCAGCTGTACAACTGTTATGTCTTTGGTTTGATTTATATTAGTTTGATTTATAGAAGACCTGGTGAGGGAAACTGTTGGTGAGGTTGTTCTCCCAAAACCAGCAGTTGTGTCTATTTGAAATTAAAATGGTCAAACGGTCAAGTGTTATCAATTGCTACAATTGTAGACCAATTTCACATGGTAAGGAGATGGTCAACTGTTATCAATATATGGTCAAATGACATGCAATTGCTGCAATTGTAGACCAAATGCAAATGGTCAAATATTGGTCAGTATATGGTAAATGGTCAATATATGGTCAACTGGTCAACTGTTATGTCTTTGGATTTCAAGATATGGTTAACTATGCAACTTCTATGTCTTTGGTTTGATTTATATTAGTTTGATTTATCTTTGCAATTGATCAACTGTTATCAGTATATGGTCAAATGGTATGCAATTGCTGCAATTATAGACCAATTACAAATAGTCAAATATTGGTCAGCATATGGTAAATGGTCAAATTGTCAGTATATGGTCAAATGGTATGCAATTATAGCTAGCTTTATTTAACTGTAGTTTTCTAATGAGAAACTACATTGCATTGCATCAACCAAATACACAATCCTCAACCAAATACACAATCAAATAACAAAACAAGGATCACATGCATCAACCAAATACCAAAAAATTGATATATTATATATAACCATATTTTTTACAAAAAATACATAATAACAGACATAAATTCAAAACTATATCACTATGACCTAGCATCAGATAACAAATCCTCATCCTCAGATGTGGACCATGTATCTCTTTGACTCTGCTCGCCTGGTATCCTCCTCTGCCCAAACATAGCATCAGAGTTGAAGGTGGAGTCCTGCTCCCTCATAAGGTAGAGGGAGAGTTCAGTAGCATCCCTCCCGTGAAAGGCCATAACCCTCATATCATTGTCACTGTACACTTCAACTGCATACTCCAATGACAGGTATGGGATCCTGAAAAAGGTGGTGAAATACTCAGCCGCCGTGTACCCTAGAGCTTTAACCATATGGTCAAGCTCTTTGTAAGAGAAGATATCAATGTTGACGTAGTCAACAAAGATCTCAACGCCGTCGACGTATTCAGTAGCTCACCGGCGGGAGTGGCTCCAAAGTGGCCTTTGTGGTGGATCTTGAGCGTGAAGGGCCTCGGATTACCTGAAATTTCAACATTAGGTTATACATTTTACCTTAAAAACGCAACTTTAAGAATACTACACCCTGGTAGTGTGGTGTTGCACCATCGGTTGCTCATACTCTCTATTGCGGCGCCATTTGAGAGTTTTTTTTGTTTTGAGAGAAGGGTGACGGAGGTTTTTTTGTTTAAATGAAAACCTAATTTGGTGAATTGGTATTTACAGGAAGGTGCGTCCGGTCGATCAACTTCCTCTGACAATTTGAATTTGGCGGCAGGAAGTGGAAAGACGATAATTAACTGGCCACACGCACAATTAACCGTGTCCATTGATTACTTTTAGCCACACATAAAACGTTTAACCATGTCCATTGATTACTTTTAGCCACACATAAAACGTTTAACCGTGACCATTGATTACTTTTAGCCACACAAAATAACTGTAACCGTGACCATAAAATACTTATAGTTATAACTATTTAAACACATGTGGCTAATAAACACTACTATATATCTTTGTATTAGCTTTTAGCCACATCATCAAACAAAAAAAAATGGCAGTTCGTCACATTTAGCCACTGCTTTGTTTCATTTACTAATTGCAAAACACTACTCTTTGGTCACACAAGCTAAAATAAGTGGCCATATCTATTAGCTTTTAGTCACGTCACTAAAAATACTATTGCAATTCGTCACATTTGGTCACACTATTCGAGAGTGGCTAGTAGATGTCACGTTTTTATTTTAAAGTGTGGCAAATAGATGTGTTTTTTTGTCACATGAATAACAAATCAAACAAATACCATAACAGTTGGTCACATTTGGCCACACTTTTCTAGTGTGGCTACTAAATGTCACTTTTTTTTCCTTAAATTGTGGCTAATAGATGTGTTTTTGGTCAAATGAAACAAATATTGTGGCTGTAGATCACATTTGGCCACACTTTTCTAGTGTGGCTACCAAATGTCACAGTTTTTTTCGTAAAGTGTGGCTAATAGATGTGTTTTTGGTCAAATGTATCAAAAAACAAAGAAATACAGTGGTCGTGGATCACATTTGGCCACACTTTTATACTGTGACTACTAAATGTCACGGTTTTTTTTTTTAAAGTGTGGCTAAAGGTTTTGAACTGTTATACATTGCTCACATGAATAAATAAAATGTGTGGCTAAAAGTAGGATAGAAGGTTTTAAAATGTGATTAATGACCTTTAGCCATAGATTTAATCGAAAGTATGACAGGACGGTTTTTGAAAAAGTGTGACTAAAGATCATATTTGACGTAATGTTAACTTTTATTTACATCTAAAAGAATTCTCTCTAGAACTTTTGTATCTTGAAGTCTTTTTAGACCATGATAATGTGCTTCTTAAATACCAAGATATATAGATCTAGGCATATGGATATGTTGGTGCATATAAAGTAACAAATTGTGAAATGCACTTCTTATTTTTATGACGATAAATACATGAACATGTGATACAAATGCTAATATAAATGTTCGTATCCTTCATTATGCAAGAAAATTGAGTCAAACGTCAAATTCTCAAGTAAACAACATATGAACAAATGATGAGTTTTTAAGTTGAATTTTAAGATCACTTAAATAGGACACCATTTTTATGAAGCTCATAAATTATATTTTATAATATAAACCAAAATTTTAAAAAATAACTCAAGGTTTAAAATATATTTGGTCGATGGAAATTGGCTAAAAATGGCTAAGTCAAAATTAACCACTAAAACAAGTTTTATAAAAATCAAGAGTTTTTATAAAAACAAACTAATGGTATTGTAAAATTATAAAATACCTTATAAAAATGTTAATGAAATTTATAATGGTGGAGAAAGCTTGATAAGGAATATGTATTCAAACACACTTTTACATCTAAATACACTAATCACTCTTTGGTGATAAACTTTTTACTAATCGGCCAATGGCTCACTTCCTTGCATGTCTAACCAACCCAACATATTGGAAATACGTCAAATAAGTTATCAACCTTGGTCTTTCTAAGATGCCAATATTGAGTCAAATAATTTGGGGAAAGCTTGGAAAACTGAAAAAAGAAAGCCTTAAAAATGTGAGAAAGTCTTGTGCTGTTAGAGGGTACACCATCAAACCGCGAAAAGACGATGGGATCGACCATGGAGTGTTTGAAACTTTTTCAAAGTTGTTTTCTCACATTATTTATGCAAGTCTTCTCTCCCACATTTGATACTTTCTGTTGCACACTTTAAACCTAGACTTTTTATAAGGCCTCGATCCTGAGACACATCACTTGTTGGATTTATACATCCACAACCAGTTCTTAGACTTAAAATTTAATCATAGCAACGTAATTAAATGTCATTACATCACATAATTGTCAACCAATGAAAACATTTAAAACAATTGTCTCAACTATTACAACTTTCAAATCAATCACACGGGATGCCAGAGATCTTCTTCGCTAGGTAACTTCTCTTAGCCAGCCAAGTAATCTTGGAACTATCATCATATCTAAACTTAACCTTATGTGCATACTAAAAGTCAGCTAACGCTGAGTGAGTTCTACCTTTACATAAAACATACTTTTATAAACACAAAATTTAATAAATGAAGAAGGATTTACACACACTATCAAGCTTGTCGTTACGGGTATATCATTCACACGCTTTACTTTTCAAGTCATACATTTTTACGTCTAATCTGCTTTCACACACACACACACACGCACACACTGTCTGTCCCATTTAGTACCATCCATGACTACTTTCCATGGAATGAATACCACATCCGTCAATAAACACTAGTTACTATCTTCCATGACGACCGTCCATGGATCTACGCAACGTTCATGACGAATGTCCATGAAACGTTCGTATTGCCTTTATCATGACGTCTATGAAGCAGACATAACACAAGAAGGGTCTTACAGAGGGGGCATAGCCCATAATTGTCATGGCACTTGTTCCCGTATGAACCCTTTCCTTCTCTTCCCATATTTAGACAATGTAATGATTTCTTAAAACATTTACCTTATTAGTTTATTAAAAACATTCTTTAAATACACGTTTTGGCTGTTTTCAAACTTTCTTTTCATCTTTCCTTCCTTTTATTTACCAACACACAATTATGACAAATACTCTACACACTTTTGTTTATTAACACACTTTTATAATAAACACACACAGAACGCACAACACACCAAAAGAAGGCAAAAAAAAGGAGGTCTCACTACTAGAAAACATGTATATTTTCTACAAAAGTTTCCAACAAGTTACCAACAAAAGAAATTTCCCACAAGTTAGTTACAACTTTCCGACAACACAAAAATAAAAAAAGTAACAATAAGATTTCCTACAATTTTTCGACAAATTTATTAAATAAGCTAACTTATTTATTTAATATAATCGTCGGAATATTGTAGGAAACTATCGACGAAAGGCTTTTGTCGCTAATTCATTGAAAAATTAGTCGGGACTTTGTCGAAAATAACATTTCCTATTGGGGTTTTCCAAAAAATACTTTTTGTCGGAAACTTGTCGCTAACGGCCAATTCCGACAAATTTCCCATGAAATATGCTGTCGCAAATTATTCAGTTTTTTGGTAGTGTCTAGAACTCACCTGGTCTTCGGATAAATAACTCTGAATGAAAGGCCTAAGTTAGGTCATTTGCTAGATGATCTGCATAAGAGTTAACACGTGAAAACTATCAAATCTTACTAGTGTCGCCTAACACCATAGTGTCGTCTAACGCTCAATGTCGTCCAACACTTAGTGTCACTATCAATTCCGACAAATTTCCCATGAAATATGCTATCACAAATTATTCAGTTTTTTGGTAGTGTCTAGAACTCACCTGGTCTTCGGATAAATAACTATGAATGAAAGGCCTAAGTTAGGTCACTTGCTAGACGATCTGCATAAGAGTTAACACGTGAAAACTATCAAATCTTACTAGTGTTGCCTATAGTGTCGCCTGACGTCATAGTGTCGTCTAACGCTCAATGTCGTCCAACACTCAGTGTCACCAGGCACACTATCAGTGTAGCCAAGGCAGTGTCGCCAGAACTTGCGTTCTGGACATAGTGTCGTTGGACCTAGTGTCGCCACAACTTGGTGTCATCTCTTAAGGGTCATATTCCTCAAGTGACCCCTGACTAGTGTCGCCACATGTGCTAGTGTCGCTACATGAAGATCTTCTCATACATGCCCGTTTTTGATCTATTTCTCAACTTTTTATGTCCAAAATATTTATCTAGTTTTCATGAAACCAGATCTAGGCTTTATACCCCATATTACTCGTAAAAACCCATATTTTGATATTAAAACCCTAGTTTTACCCCTGTACCCATTTAAACTTAAAATCGGAGGTTTTATGTTCGATTTTTACCTTAAATACAACGGTTCTTCGTGGACTCTTCCTCTAGAACGATGAAGAAACAGATTGGGAGCAATCTTGAAGATCAAATGATTGATTCTTGAACTTTCTCTCTCTATAAACCCTCTTGCTCTCTCTCTCTACGAATTTTTGTTAAAATGTGGGGAATGAATCTGTTCAAAGGTGGCTAGGGTTTAATCCCCTTCCTCTTCGTTACAAAATCTTGACCCAAGCCCACACAACATTAACCAACCATCTTTCACGTTTATTCCTCTTGGCCCAAACACACATGTCAGGATTTTACGGAAGTTACACTTTTAAGTCGTATCCTAGTCATTTTTAAGATCCAAAAATGCCTATCATCAAAAATTAAAGATCATGGATTAGCAAGAAGAACTGTTGAATGTTCTTAATGGATTATTCTTTTAAACACCTGAGTGGTTAAGCTTGAGAGTTCTGCCCAACCTTCAATGTGAGATTAAGATTAGTGATCTACCACACAAGAGAGGAGTTCTTGTGAGTTTAATGTAATATTTTCATTGAAACACTTATGTTGTATTTATGAGCAGTGATCCGTACCAATATTAAGGAGAGTTACTAAAGGTGACCACTACCTATATTAGTAAGATGAGAAAAGGTGATCACTAACTTGATTAGTGAGACGTTAAGAGGTGATCACTACATTATCAGTGAGATGTTTGTTGTGGTTCCTTACATATTGCTATAAGGAACAAGTTTATGGTGATCTATGTTCGCTTAGAGAAAAGATTTTAAGGTGATCAATAATTTAATTAGCGAGATGTTCTTAATTAAGATAAACTATTGGTGTATACCGAGAAGTGTATGCAAGGTGGATTAATTCAAAATCACTAAACGACTATAAATCTTTGTGTTACGTGTGTTAATTTTTCTTTCATTTTAAATTATATAAAACATTTTTTCCGCATACAAGCTCTTCATAAGAAATATATTATTAACAAATAAATATTTTATAGAAGTGGTCGTAAAATTTAAAAATAATTTAATAATCTATTTACCCCTAGATTTTTACGGTTGGTATTAGAGCATGTTGTGCTATACTTTGAAAAATTCTTTTACTCAAATTTGTTATTTGAGTTAGACCTATAGAGACGCACCTAAATTTTAATTGGGAGATTTATTTGACCACTATACCATGTTCATAGATTATAGCTTCCTACATTAGAAAACTTATGTGAATACATTTCTAAAAACTATAAATTATGACATGGGACCCATATTCTTGATGAAAAATGATTTTGTAATAGTATTATTAAACAAAAATGCTTTAAAAATCATTCAAGCTTCTCTAAAAGAAAGAAAATATATGGATTTGCTTTTTAACGATTTTGTCAAGCAACTATGAAATAATCTTGAGCAGTTTAAAGAGAATGATAGAAATTGAAGTGAAAGTAAAGAATCAAGTGAACATACTTGCTTTATGAACATAAAAGAATGTTAAGAATATTCCATCTCTTCTCATTTTAATACAAGTAACTCACATAATGGTTATGTGAGTTATTCATTATCAAAGACGATAATAGAAAAATAAAATCATTGAGAAAAACCGATGCCGACAACTAATATTATTAAAATTATTACTATTATTTTCATTTTTATTAATTTCGTCGGTCATCACTAATCGATTTCTAACAAATTTATATGATACTAGCTTTAACTCATGTGTTACACGTGATGAAACGTTAATATTATATTGATAAATATCTTAACACTTCTTTTTATACAAATTTGATATTGTCTTGGTAACTTTTCCATTTTCTTAATTGATAAGATTATATGGATGAGAGTAATCAAAACATCAAAAAATACATGAAAATATATTTCATAAGTGGTGTTCTATTTACAATATATTAAATTACATGTCAAATGAAACCTTAAAATGATGATTTACAAATTTGAAAATACTTCATTGTATACAACATTTGACGTGGTATTGTTAACTTTTCTATGTTTAACACCCACTAAATGTAACAACGAATAGAGTTTCATTTCCTCAATAACTGAAACCACAAAATAGTCAAAACCGTTCGAAAAATAGGTCACAAATGGTGCGAACCTGATTGAAGTCAGTAGAGAGTTAAAGAAATCGAAGATAATCAAATTGGTCAACGATTTTCTTGCATGCGTTGTTTCTCCATTTTCTTAGCTTCTTGAAACTTTATCAGCCTTTTTTTTAGAAACTTTAACCTTAATTTTGTAGCATATTTACAAATCCTTAAGTTGTGTTTAAATTTACGTATCAAAATTAATTTTTTTTAATCTCGCATTTTAAACGAAAAATCTCGCTAAACTTTTAATATTTAATCTCTCATTTAAAATAAAATAAAAAACAAATAAAATTTAAATTTGAACAATATATCATTTTTTAAATTCAAAATTTTAACTCCAAAATTAAAAAATCGCACTCCTTAATATATCGACACAATTTAAATTTAAATTTCAAAAATTAAATATGAAAAAAATTAAAACTAATAAATTAGAATTGAAACCAAACATATATTCTTTTTGAAAAAAAAATCTCAAAATCAAAGTAAAAAAATTATTTATAAATATCAAACTTAATTAAAAAACTAATAATTAAATATTAGTAAACTTTATTCTAACATATATTTATTTAAAATACAAAAGTAGTATTTTCAATTTTTATATGTAAAATTTAAAAATATTGCTTTTTTAATAATAAATTTTTAAAAACTCCAGTTTTTAGTAATAAAACTATAAAAACTTGCTTTTTAATATCTCCTATTTTTTAATTCTTCATTTTTTAAAAATATTCACTTTTGATGAAAATTAATTTTTTTTTGAGTCAATGTTAATAATGGTGAATTAATTTGGTAAAATGTTTATTTATGTAATTTTCTAAAAAACTGAGCTAAATATGGAAAGACTGAATAATGGATGTAAATGTGGTTTTGATGAGAAAAAACTTGTGAGGTGGAATGTGATGATCACATGTGTTCATTTATTTAGTCTTTTATTAAAATAAATATGCTTTTTAATTGGACATTGATGGCCATTAATGTGCCTAAGAATGTGTTATATAGTCATCTTAGGTCATAATATGTTATTTTATTGTTAAACACATGGGGTATACTAATGCTTATGATAACAAGGACCTTATTTGGTCTTAATATCCTCATAATGTGTTAGTGAGTTGTTTAGGTTGCATTAAGCCACAAATATGTTATAAGAAGTTATTTTGATGTAGGAAACAAATGCTTTTGATATCTAGCCCATAAATAGTGATTAATGACGGACTACCCATTAATGGGTTTTGTAACGTGTTAGTGAGTTGATTTTTGTTACAAAGGTCATTTGTTGTTAAACACATGTCTGTATATACTAATGGTTCTTTTAATGTTACTTAGTTGTTTAGAGTGCATGAAACCACAAATAGGTTATAACAACTAAACTACATCTTACATTTTCACATTTTACAAATAAATTACATAATATTTCCATATGTTACAAATAAACCATCTTTATATGTGCACCCATGCGCAACACTTGATGTTTCATAAAAGGGAACACATACAAATGAATAGTTTTACATGTATGCACATGACAAACAATGCATACATTGGAAACCAACCCCTGGTACAAAACACGATTGGGGAACACGATTGGTTTATCACATCGATCATCAGCTTTTGTTTATGGGATTTTGTTTAGAGGTAGGATCATGCAAGTGCCATTGGCAGAGTATTTAAATTCTCATAACACCAATTTCAACAAACATGCTAACATCGCATCAACTCTTTATATAGTCCAAAACACAATAACGACCTGCCATATTTGAAATAGGAGGTTTCATTTTAGGCTTGAAAGACCAAACAGTTACCACCTTGGTCATTTATAGAAAGTTTTACAGATTAATTGTTGGTTTTGGTTGCTATTTATAGATATATTTACCAACGGATAACTGAAAAACCTGGCAGGAATCTGATATAGAAATCTTATCCTCAAATTTACCGACCGGTCACTAGCACAGAACATAACAAACGTTGCGGTTTTTTTGGCCAAATGGTCGGTCCTAGAACCACTTCGTATATCCTAGGATCAAATGGTGCGGTACTCCGTTGGCAATGAGTTCCCACTAAAATCGAGTAATTCTGGATTGTGGGAATTTTTTTAATCTTTATCGGATTCCGTCAGTAATTACTGTTAGTTGAGATCCGTTAGTAAACATCCGTTGGTGATATTCATTTGTTTAGTAGTGAACTGAAAGCGACGACATCAAATACATAAACATAGCAACAACATGACTACGACGACATAGGTACAAAAACACTAGGATAACAAGATTGTGGCAACACGTTAGGGATGACAAGATAAAAGCAAATTAAACCAAATATTAATATGTGTATATTGCATCCCACGAGCCGCACAAGGAAATACGGAGGAGAGGAAAAAAATGTTGACACGTAAAAGTGACGATGGGGAAGAGGCCAACTAAGAGTAAGATCTAATGGAGGAAGCTAAGAAGAGGGGAATAAGGGAGAAAAGAAGAAAGGGAAAAAACTTAATATTATGATATAAAATAATGAAAACACGGTAAATACGTTATTTATAAAAATAAAATAGGGATAATAAAAAAAACCATAATTAAACAAAACTTGCTAAACTAAATTATATTTATCTTACACAAAATGAGATCTAATTAATATATTTTATGTAATCCTAACTAATATAAACATAAAATAATTGTAGGTTGTTGAAAGTAATCAAATAATTAAAATTTAGACACAAAAAATTGATAAAAAACAACTTGTATAATATTGATTTCTGCAAACGTGTCAGATGGTCTAATTTGACTATTTTCACATGAAAATAACATGCAAAATTAATTGCTGATGCCAAATGCCAAGTTCCTGTAGGAAATCTGTGCTCTTGGATGGCCTATAAAAGGCTCTAAAACCCTCTAAAGAAATACAAATCAACCCCCCAAAACACTCTCATATTCTCTTTGGTGTATCTCATAATTACACCAAGATATGGCTTTATGTGGTGCTTTGAAGGGTGGATTGGCTCCGATCGCCACCATATCTCAACACGGTTACGGTTCCTCTAGTTTGCTTCATTCTTCCACCACCGCGATCCTGCCATCAAACAAACGAAAGGTTTTACATTTTCGTTTGGAGTCGATATGTTTATAATATACGTTTTTAGCCTTAAAATGATGACAAGTTATCCTCCTGATAAAAAAAACACGCTTAATCTTATCACGTGTATGTATTTTAATCATATTTGTTTTGTGTTTTACTAGTTTACGGGTATCGTAGCTGTTGCAAAAGACAATGCAACTAACGAACAGGATCAGGACCTAAAAATAGTGAATGGAACCGCATCGACTATCCTCAAGTATTCCGGGGAGAAGCCCAAAACTCCGATCTTGGATACCATTAACTATCCGATTCATATGAAAAATCTTTGTCTCGAGGTATTTCTATTAGCTTAAACATTTTTAATTTTTTTTAATTAGCTTAATGTATTTTCTTGATAAATTTTAGTTGCCAAAACGGAAATTAAATTATTGGTTCAGAACTTATGGTCCAAATCAATTTAATTGTTGGTATTTCCATGTATCACGTGATGTCATATTATTTATGTAATGAAAACAACTAGACCAGTGACATGTTTTGTTGATTTATGACCAGAGACTAAAATGAAAATGAAAAATAGCCATTTTAACTAACTTCCAGGATATTTTATAACTATAGGAGCTTTTAAAGTTAGTCGATGAACTCCGAGAAGAGATCGTATATACGGTGTCTAAGACCGGGGGTCACCTTAGTTCGAGCTTGGGGGTCGTTGAGTTAACAGTCTAACTCCATCATGTTTTCAACACCCCTGATGACAAGATCATCTGGGACGTTGGTCATCAGGTAATTAGTTACCAGATTAAATTGTTACTGTATTTATCGGAAAGTTTATGCGGAACACTAAATATTTTGCGAACACGAACAATAAAATGAATCATGCATTTTTTTTAATCTTAAAAACCTTTAAAATGAAAGAGAAAAATAAAAATGTAATGCTTATTCGTCTCTTTTCTAATTACAAAAAATACGAACAAATTTCGTTTATATACACATGTGTAAGTGTAGGTTATATTGGATACACATGTGTAGTGTAGGTAACCGTTAAAAATTTAAAAACATAAGAAAATAAGTTTGTTTTATGCTTTGTATGTAAGAAATGCAAGATTTAAATAATATGAAATATTTATTAAAAAATTAAACCGATTTATGGTTGTTTTTTTTTAACTCGAAATAATTTAATGTTTTGTAATAAATATCCCCTATATATATATATAATTAATGTAATAAATATCCCATATATGTATATATAATTATTTATATTGTAATATTATTTCTTGAATAGAAAACGTGATAATTGTATTATGGTTGTTTTCAATAGGCGTACCCACACAAAATATTGACAGGAAGGAGGTCGAGAATGAGAACGATTAGACAAACATGTGGGCTCGCAGGCTTCCCAAAGAGAGATGAGAGTCAACATGATGCTTTTGGAGCAGGCCATAGCTCTACTAGCATTTCTGCAGGTTTAGGTAATTTAATGACTAAATTTAGATACATTTTTTTTTCTTGTTTATGATTTTTCTTTAGATTCTCTCCAACTATGACGACAAGTAGGCACGATTAAAACAACATATTGATCGGAGTTGTATGAGTCTCTCCTATATGACGGAGGATACGACGTCACAACATTCAATGTTCGCCGTTCAAAAAAAAGATACATTTTTTTTGTTTTATAAACTTATCTTTGGTATCTATAAATCATTCAACTGTTTATAAACAAAATGAATATTAAAGTAGCATTAATGAAAAAAAAATGATATTATAAGGATCTTTTTTCTAAGTTCTTATTATTTTGTTCGTAATATATTTTATAAATTAAATTAAAATTATTTTTTCAAAAAATGAAGTAAAAACAAATTAATTTAAGTCAGATATATAAACCAATACAGCATTTATTATAATTACTAAAAATCAAATCAAAGTATTTCATGTGTATACTACAAAATTTATACGTAGACCCTTTAATTTTATCACATGGTTGGATGGTAGAATACTTTTTTCTTATTTTAATACTGTTATTTAAAAATACATTATTCTACTTCCAAACTCTTTTATACGTCTTATAAAATATTTCTACATACTATATAATATTATAATAAGTTATATCAAAAGTTATATTTTATATACATCAAACATAAAATAATATTTTTCAGCTACCAATCTTTGAAAGCTGACATCGTGATCTTAGTTATTATATTATTTTAATTATTTCGTTAAGATTCTACATACAAAATAATATAATAACCTTAAAAGGGTGTTCAAGTTAATAATTATTAGTCATTAAAAATTTTAACATATTTTGAGCACTTTTGTCTTTTCAAACTTTTAAAAAATATGTCTTTGTTCCAATAAATAAAATCTTATACATATACTAAAATTATTAATAAATTTGTTTAACTTTTCTATAACGGCATATAAAATTAACAGAGTATTATAATAATAAGTTATATCAAAAGTTATATTCTTGTATACCAAACTTAAAGTAATATTTTTCAGCCACCAAATTTTGAAAACAGACATCATGATCTTAATAATTATATAATTTAATTATTTCGTTAATATTCTACATACTAAATAATAATAACCCTAAAAGGGAGTTCAAGTTAATAATTATTAGTCATTTTAAACTTTGAACCATATTTTGGCACTTTTATCTTTTCATCTTTTAAATAATACATGTCTTTGTTCCAACAAATAAAATCTTATACATACACTGAATTCATTAATAAATTTGTTTAACCTTTTTATGTCATATAAAATTAATTAAATACTATAATAAAAAGTTATATCAAGAGTTATATTTTTGTATACCAAACTTAAAAGTAATATTTTTCAGCCACCAAATTTTGAAAACTGACATCGTGATCTTAGTTATTATATTATTTTAATTATTTCTAAAATATTCTACATACAATCTAATAATAACCTTAAAAAGGAGTTCAAGTTAATAATTATTAGTCATTTAAAATTTGGGAACATATTGGGCATTTTGTCATTTCAAACTTTTTAAAATATATATTTTTGTTCTAATAAATAAAATCTTATACATATACTAAAAACATTAACAAATTTGTTTAGATAATCTTCAGAAAAAGGATAATATGATTTAATAATGATTAAATAAATTCAGAATTTCTTTTTTGACTTTTAGTAGTAAATTGATGGATATTTTTAGTATTTAATACATCCACTAATTGACCTAAGAAAGTCTAATTTGCCATATAGTTAGTAAATTTGTTTTGGCTAACTATTTTTTTAAAAAAATTCATTTTTGGCTAACTATTAACTATCTACTGGTGGGATTGGTGCCCCAGTGGCAAATGTAAAGTCTCTTGTAACACATACGTTTGAAGGTCTTGGGTTCAGATTTTATATCAGTGAAGAAATTTGTCGTTAAAAAAAAAGAAAAAAAAATAATATTAACTATCTAAATTTAATATTAACAAGAGAATCTTTTTTTTGTCAAGAAGGTTGTGGTGTAGTGGTTGAACTGAGGCCTGAAGTCCTAAGGGACCCGGGTTCAATCCCTGCCACCACCATTAATTTCTAAGGCATGCAAATGAGCCCTAGTTCTTAGGCTGATACACAAAGGTTTTACCCACGCTGATCCAGAGTTCGAGCCTCGGCTCTCCCTCAAGCCCGGAAGGGGCCGTATTGGGTGGGATTTTTCCTTGGATGCTTTCCAAATCTCACGTCAAGTGGACCCGGTTAAGACAACATATTGGACGGAGTTGGACGAGGCTCTCCCATTTGACCGGGGGTGCGACGTCAACATATTCAATGTTCGCCGTTCAAAAAAAAAACAAGAGAATCTTTATTTGGTTCCAATTTCAAAAGATGGCCTACTTTTTTTTTGTTTTTTTTATTTTTTTTCTTTTCAAAACAGGAATGGCCGTTGGTAGAGACTTGCTAGGAAAGAACAACCATGTAATTGCAGTGATTGGGGATGGAGCCATGACTGCAGGACAGGCATACGAGGCTATGAATAATGCAGGCTACCTGGACTCTAATCTCATCATAGTCTTGAACGACAACCGCCAAGTCTCTCTACCCACAGCCACCCTGGATGGTCCTGCACCGCCCGTTGGGGCTCTCAGCCGATCCCTTACAAAGCTACAAACCAGCCAGAAGTTTCGCCAGCTACGTGAAGCCGCGAAGGTCCAATTCTTTTTTTTCCTTGTTTGATGTTTTACACATTCAAATATATTAACATATAACTGATACCAAAGGTGATACCAAGTTATTAAAAGGGTTAATACCATATAAAATAACTATACTTATTTTTATTAAAAAGTTTTTAACCTAATTTAAATAGATTAAAGTCTTTCAACTTTAAAATAGCACACAAAAATTGTGAATTTATTTTAGATTAATGACTTGTTAACTTTGAAACTAGCACACAAAAGTTGTGAATTTATTTTAGATTAATGACTTTTTAACTTTTATATTGGTAAAAATTTAATAAAGTGACATTCAACAATTTAAAAAAAATAAATTTATACCATTTTATTTGAGCCAAATTAAAAGTAAAATAAAAATCAAAACTCTGTGTACTTTATTCAAATTTAGGGACTTTGACATACAAAATATGTATAATGGCGCTTTTTCATGCATTCTTTACAAGTCAGGGGAGTTTAATATATTAAAATTATATTTAGAGATTTTTTATAAATTGGTTTAATTTGGCTACAAAATATGACAAACATTCACTTTTTTTCTTGCAAATTTTACTTGTTAAAAATGTAGTACTATGTTTTGTTTTGGTGCAATTATCTACAAAATTAGATAAGATGGAAGAATGTGATGTTAGATTCATTAACTTTTTTTGAATAATAGAAAGATTAAAGCAATGTGTCAACGTTTTTGTTATCGACAGGAAGTAACCAAGCAACTAGGGGATAAAACACACGAAGTTGCAGCAAAAATGGATTCTGCCATAAAAGGAATAGTGGGTGGTCAAGGGGCTTCCATGTTTGAAGAGCTTGGGCTCTACTATGTTGGTCCGGTAGATGGCCATAATCTTGAAGATCTTGTCTACGTTTTCGATAAGATTAAGTCCATGCCAGCTCCAGGACCTGTTCTAGTCCACATTGTTACCGAAAAAGGCAAAGGTTACCCCCCAGCTGAAGTTGCTGCAGATAAAATGCATGGTACTGCATGTTTTACAACTAATTAGACATGAATTTTTTTTAAATGGGTTGTTTAAAACCAATTGACGACAAGCAGGTCCCTTTTGGTTTGGTTTTGATTTATGGTTTAGTCGTTATTAGAGATAACGACTACAACTTTGAAAAGTAACAAGTCTTTCAAATATGATTTTTTTTAAACCAAACCAAAACAGACTCATTGGCAATCAATGGGTTTTAAAACAACTAATTTTTTTAAAAAGCTTAATAAACATATGAAAAGATTAGTCTTGCTAATATGATCTTTTATAGGTGTTGTGAAATTTGATACTCAAACCGGAAAACAAGTGAAAACTAAAACCAGTACACTTTCATATACCCAATATTTTGCGGACTCTTTGGTTGCTGAAGCGAAAGAGGATGAGAAAATAGTTGCTATTCATGCGGCTATGGGAGGAGGCACGGGCCTTAACACATTCCAAAAAGAGTTTCCTACTAGGTGTTTTGATGTTGGCATTGCGGAGCAGCATGCAGTCACCTTTGCAGCAGGTTTAGCAACCGAAGGGCTTAAACCGTTTTGTGCTATCTATTCATCTTTCCTACAAAGAGGTTATGATCAAGTAAGATCCTTGTCTTATTGTTAAGGGAAAATTGCAAGAAATGACATTGGACAATATGATGGATTTCTATTTAGGGTGTTTTACCTTGTTTCAAAAGACAACTTACCTTTAATATGTTTAAAAAGGGTAAAGTAAATACACATTTTAATGTATTTATAAGTAAGCTACCATTTTAAATTAAATGAAAATTTCAATGCTCAACTAAAAATCAACCTATAGTTTCAACGACCCTCTTGTATAACTTTTCCAATTTTAAGGGATAGTTTTTTCTTGAAGATTGGTTAAGTTGATGTATTTGATGATGTAGGTGGTTCATGATGTTGATCTTCAAAAGCTTCCAGTTAGATTTGCTATGGATAGGGCCGGTTTGGTAGGAGCAGATGGTCCGACTCACTGTGGTGCATTTGATACCGCATTCATGGCTTGTTTACCAAACATGGTGGTGATGGCTCCTTCATGTGAGGCGGAGCTCATGCATATGGTGGCCACAGCTGCAGCCATCGACGATCGTCCTAGCTGCTTTAGGTACCCAAGAGGCAATGGCATAGGCTCATTACTCCCACCAAATAACAAAGGAACCCCAATTGAGGTACTTTACCTTGTGTATTGATGATTATATTTTGCACATTGATACATGACAATTATTGAATCTTGATTTGTCTTCCCAAATATTTTGAATAGGTTGGAAGGGGAAGGGTGATTAAAGAGGGAAGTAGAGTGGCCTTATTGGGATATGGAACAATAGTACAAAGTTGTTTAGAAGCACGTGAACTTCTTCATGCTATTGGGATCTCCGTGACTGTGGCAGATGCGCGATTCTGCAAGCCGCTTGATGGAAATTTGATCAAACAACTAGCAAAGGAGCATGAGGTCCTCATCACAGTTGAAGAAGGCTCCATAGGAGGATTTAGCTCTCATGTTTCTCATTTCTTGGCCTTAAATGGATTACTTGATGGAAAACTCAAGGTATTTCATTGATAACACTTTCTGCGTTTTCGACCACTAACATTTATTCTTTTCCAAAAACAAAAAGAATATATGGTATATATCCTGATTTGATTCATCTTTGATTGATTACAGTGGAGAGCAATGACGCTACCTGATAGATATATTGAACATGGGGCTCAATCTGACCAGATTGAGGAGGCTGGTCTCAGCCCAAAGCATATTGCAGCAACAGTTCTATCATTGATTGGCGGGAGCAAGGAGACACTACATGCTATCAACCTATAGATTGAAAAATATTCATGATAGATATTATAATGCCCAAAGAAAATTGTGTCCCGTCAATGGAAACAGATGAGGCCAAAGTCTTGGAGGACTCTATTGATCACATTTACAATATAGTTTGTCTTGTGACATATGTGATCGCTAGTTAACATTTGTTGACATAATTTCTTTCATATGAGTGTTGAAATTGTAACTTGTATGATTTCAAGGTGGAATACCACTATATGTGTAGAGTTTTCTTTAAATCAGTAATTGAATAAATCTTCAACAAACACATCTGGTGTGACATCCTATTTTTATTTTTTTTCGTATGTTAATAAAATAATGGATGTTTACATATTGAGATGGTTGGAACGAATTTTATTCAATGTATGTTAAACGAAAGAGTTAAAAGGTTGTCATAAGTTAAGAATCAGCAGCCAACAAGTTGACACGGGCGTGTCAGTAGGCCACACAGCCGTGTGAATCATATGGTCGGAGAAATGAGTCATGTGGGATGGTCGACAACATGGTCCACAGGACCATGTGGATGGTCGACAAGTTAAATGGTGACATTTGGCTTGTTTTGATTTTCTGACGGTATCTATAAATATCTAGAGGGGTTGAGATCTTAGTTTCTTGCTCAGTTTCTCACGTCAAAACAGACCTACAGCCACACTTTTTCATTAACTGTCCTGCCACACTTTCAATTAAATGTGACTAAATGTTATTAATCACATTTTAAAATCTTTCTAGCCTACTTTTAGCCACACATTTTATTTATTCATGTGACCATTGTATAACAATTCAAAACCTTTAGCTACACATTAAGAAAAAAATTGTGACATTTAGTAGCAACAGTAGAAAAGTGTGGCCAAATGTGATTTACGGCTACAGTATTTGTTTCATGTGACCAAAAACACATCATTTCGAAACATTTAGAATCACTTTAAGAAAAAAATATGACATTTAGTAGCTACACTAGAAAAGTGTGGGAAAATGTCACCAACTGCCATATTGGTATTTGTTTGAATTTATGTGTGGCTAAAAGTGATAAATGGTAACGGTAAAATGTTTTACGTGTGGCTAAAAGTAGTAAATGGACACGGTAAAATGTTTTACGCATGTGGCTAAAAGTAATAAATGGACACGGTTAAAGTTTTTATGTGTGTGGCTAAAAGTAATAAATGGACACGGTTAATAGTGTGTGTGGCCTATGTCTTTCCACTTCCTGCCGCCAAATTCAACAATTTGTTAGGGGAAGATGATCGACCTGACGCGGGGCGCACCCTCCTGTAAATACCAATTCACCAAATTAGGTTTTCATTCAACCAAAAAACCCCCGTCGCTCTTTTCTCGAACCAAAAAAGAACGATCAAAATGGCGCCGCAATGGAGAGTACGAGCAACCGGTGGTGCAACACCACACTACCAGGGTAATCCGAGGCCTATCACGCTGAAGATCCACCATAAGGGCCACTTCAGAGGCACTCCCGCCGGCGAGCAGGAGTACAACGACGGCGTTAAGAGCTTTGTTGACTACGTCAACATTGATCTCTTTTCGTACAAAGGGCTTGACCATATGGTTAAAGCTCTAGGGTACACAGCGGTTGGGTATTTTACCACCTTTTCTAGGATCCCATACCTGTCACTGGAGTATGCTGTTGAAGTGTACAGTTACATTGAAATGAGGACTGTGGCCTTTCACGGGAGGGATGCTACTAATCTCTCCTTCTACCTTGTGAGGGAGCAGGACTCCACCTTAATCTTTGATGCTTTGTTTGGGTAGGGGAGGATAGGCGAGCACATTGTAGGAGATAATACATGGTCCACATCCTCATCTGAGGAGGATGAGGATTTGTTATCTGATGCTAGGTTATAGTGATCTTTTTTTCTTCTTCGAAAAGCAGGTCATGGTGATATAGTTTAATAATTATGATTTTTTTTGTAAAGAATATGGTTATATATATAATATATCAGTTTTTTGTTATTTGGTTGATGCATATGATCGTTGTTTTGTTATTTGACCATATACTGACCATTTGACCATTTACCATATGCTGACCAATATTTGACTATTTGCAATTGGTCTATAATTATAGCAATTGCATACCATTTGACCATATACTGATAACATATGACCAATTGCAAAGATAAATCAAAACAAAGACATAGCAGTTGCACAGTTGACCATATCCTGAAATCCAAAGACATAACAGTTGACCATATATTCACCATTTACCATATACTGACCAATATTTGACCATTTGCAATTGGTCTTAAATTGCATACCATTTGACCATATATTGATAACAGTTGACCATTTGACCATTTTAGTTTCAAATAGACACAAATGCTAGTTTTGGAGAACAACCTCACCAACAGTTTCCCTTACTAGGTGTTCTATAAATCAAACTAATATAAATCAAACAAAAAACATAGGAGTTGCACATTTGACCATATCTTGAAATCCAAACACATAACAGTTGACTAGTTGACCATATATTGACCATTTACCATATACTGACCAATATTTCACCATTTGTAATTGGTCTAGAATTGCAACAATTGCATACCATTTCACCATATATTGATAACAGTTGACCATATACTGAACATTTGTAATTGGTCTACAATTTCATCAATTGATAACAGTTGACTATTTGACCATTTTAATTTCAAATAGACACAACTGCTGGTTTTAGAGAACAACCTCACCAACAGTTTCCTTCACAAGGTCTTCTATAAATCAAACTAATATAAATCAAACCAAAGACATAGCAGTTGCACAGTTGACCGTATACTGAAATCCAAAGACATAACAGTTGACCATGTGACCATATACTGACCACATGACCATTTATCATCTACTGACCAATATTTGACCATTTGCAAAGATAAATTGTACATATATATAAAAAAATTAGTTCTTGTACATATCAGTTATGATCTAACTAGGTCCAGCCACTTGTCCATCCTTAGAGATTCATACATGATGATCTTCACATCTGCAGCAACTTGAGTAGGAGGTGGTTCTTTTTGGATTTTTAGTCCTGCAAAGTATGATCTAGCTACAGCTGAGATTTGGTCTGCAGTTGGAGGCTCAGTTGGATTCAACGAGGTTCCTATTGGTAGAGCTTTATCATCATAGACTGGCTTGGGTGGCACCTTTTCACTAAAGTTCGTTATGAGATCTTCCAAAGTCTTGTAGGTTTCAAAAGTTTTTCTTTCATTCCATCTTTTAATTGTAGCAGGTTGATCCATCTTTGCTTCTATCATTTCATCCTTCATTCTCTTCATTTTGAGTGCCTTATAAACCCTAGTATTTGTTCTACACGATTTACAATTTGGTGGTGTTTGTGCACTAAAAGGGTGTTCCATCATTTTACTAATCCTCATGATTTCCCATTCTAATGCTTCTATGGTCCAGTCTACATACTTACCTCTTTTTGCAGTGTACTTCTCGTTCTGCATGATCCAATCAATATGATATTTTTCTAATGTTGCACGTAGATTGGAATCTGTGACTGTTGCATTTGAAAGTTCTTGGCATTTACGAAAGTGTCACTCCCATAACACAGGACAATTATCTAACCAGAGTAGTACGTCTAATAGATATGTTCCCAGGAAAGAACGACGGGTCTAGGAGAGATTTATACACCGCTCTTTCCTTAGAAAGAACATTCCGTTTGTCAGATAGCTAAATACCGGTCAGAAGGTCGCCTTCTAGTTACTGTGACGTTGATATCAAAAACACACAGCGGAAACTATAACCATCAACCTTTATTATAATATTGAGATATTGTTTACATCATGTTATCATAAAGGTTACATTGTTTCATCATTTTTTCCTAACAAGGAACAAGTCATTCGGGACTTATAGTTCCAGGCATGCCCATCATCTGGATCGTTCAACGTTTCTTTCTAGTCCTGGAAATGCCTTGTCTAATGACTACCTGTGATGCGTTCAAAAACATTTGATAAAACATGGGTCAGCATAAAGCTGATGACTTCATAAACTAAAATAGTTTATTAAAAATGACCCGCCAAAGTATCTTGAACACATTCATGGGCTTCAACATACAAATTCATAGACAACTATGAACAATCATTCAGTCCATATATAACCAAAGACCGTTTCACGGGTCCTGTCCAACATGCCGTTCCACGGGCAAGTGAAATACAATAAGCGCTTAGAATACGTTATATATAAACAATTGGTGCAATCGTTTCAAAATACTCAAAATGTTTCATAAATCGATCATGCCAGACAAGGTCATGAAAGGGTTCATGCATCACAGTTTAAGAACTCATCTGGACAGTATTTCAGCTTATCAATTAAGTAATATGATCAACTCCTTGGACAAGCTCCTAGATATCATACGACATTACTTAATTACACAAGTCTAGCTTAATTGTGTATTATCAAAGATTAACAGGAAGTCGAAACCTTACCTCAGCACTATCTACGGCAATTTGGAGTCGAAACACTGGAAACCAGACTTTCGCACGCGAACCGGGGCTCGGGATCAGAATTCCAGAGAGTGTGTGTGTATTTGAGTGTGAAAATTGTGTGGAATAATTCAAGTTCGTCTATCTATTTATAGGGCAAGAACCGGGTCCGTGACGGACCGTTACCAGGCGTGACGGTTCGTCACGCCTTTGTTTGGCGGCTACGCACTTCCTGACCATGTAACGGACCGTTACCCGAGCCATGAGTCACCAGACACGTGTCAAAAATCCTAAACTACTTCTAGTTTATGCGGCACGGACCATCACTAGCCATGACGATCCGTCATGGCCGTTAAATGAAACAAAAAACATAGCAGTTGCACATTTGACCATATCTTGAAATCCAAACACATAACAGTTGACCATATATTGACCATTTACCATTAATTAACCAATATTTCACCATTTACAATTGGTCTACAATTGCAACAATTGCATACCATTTCAACATATATTGATAACAGTTGACCATATACTGAACATTTGCAATTGGTCTACAATTGCATCAATTGATAACAGTTGACCATTTGTCCATTTTAATTTCAAATAGACACAACTGCTGTGATGTCGTCTAGACGGTCTATATAAAAACTAATAAAACCTAACCTAGACTCCTAAGTAATAATAGGAATACCTATGAACTAAACCGCACTGACAAGCAAGTGTACCTATCGAGTGTAGCACAGCTTAACGGTAAACCGAGTTATCGAACCCTAGAGACACTGTATAACTATATTAGACTCTGAAACGGACTATAGATTGATTTGGTTTGGTGTAGGTCCTGAGCAGACATGAGAGAACAGATCTGCGGATAAATTCTTCAAATAGTCCGGATCGAGAGGCGGAATCTCTGGATCCGGTATCACTCTCGAATCACAAATGGGAGAGACGGGTGCGGGAATCACATACATGAACAGAAACATATGAAAATGAAAAGAACATATAATTGAAAGCATAAAACGTATGATTCTTTGATTGATATGAAAATTAAAAGGCTCATCATACACTAACAATTAGTCTCACCCCAGGGTGAGCTCCCCCTGGGGTGGTGATTCCCTCTACAGACACACTCACTCCTAATGGGTATTCTACTATATATAGGAGGCTTCATGTGCCTTGTTTTCCAAGCCACTTGCCAAACATGCCTGAAAAACAGGCATCGAAACTAGGTAGTTTCGATTGAACAAATGTTCAACCGAAGCTACTAGTTTCGATTGAACAAAAGTTCAACCGAAACTACTAGTTTCGATACTGTAGTTTCTATTGACAGCATCAGTCTCATTTCTATACCCAACAATCTCCCCCTAGACTGATGCTATCAATTCTTGTCCGAATCTGTCTTTCGTCTTCATAGATTGACTGATGATCCAATGCCTTTCGTTGTGATTCTCCCCCTCAAGTGTAAACCCTCCTATCTTGTAGGCAAATGATAAAGGTTTGAATCCCAAGTATTTAGCAGTAAATAACCATCTTTCTACAAGGATTCTTGACATTCTCGAACACTTGATCAACTTTTGCCTTCTCTCCCCCTAAAAAAAAGGTCAATTTCAAGCAAAGGCTCACTTTGTCTTACATCTTCATAACTCTGCTGATAATTTGAAGTCTTTCGTGGTAATTCTCCCCCTGAAGTGTAGACCCGCCTATTTCTAGGCAAAAGATAAGGGATCGAATCACCATGTAATCAACAACTAATGATTCGGTTTGTCACAAGTATGCTTGACTTTGTTACCCGATGCCCAAACTTGAACTTTGATAAAAGGAATTACGGCTGAATCAGGCAGAACATCGTGTATATTGCCGAAGAAACGAAATTTTCGAAAACCCGAAAAAGGCTGTTTCCAAGTTTTCTTTCAAAACTCCCCTCCTTCTATGCAATATCCTGTTAAAAAAATTTATCCAAGAAAATTTCCGAAAAAGGCTGTCTCCAAGTTTTTTTTTTTTTTTTTTTGGAAAGTACTTGGACAGTTCTGCCTGTAGTTTCGATAGGCTCTACTTCAGTCGAAACAAGGCTAGTTTCGATAGAGGCAGTATCGAAACAAGAAGTTTCGATAGAGAGATTCTTCAATCGAAACTAGTAGTTTCGATAGGAGATTCTTCAATCGAAACTAGTAGTTTCGATACCCTCTAGTTTCGATAGCCTAGTTTCGACAGCCTAGTTTCGATGTCTTCTACTTCTGATTTAGGGCAACACCAGTAGTTTCGATAGAAAATGTTCAGCCGCCACATAGTTTCGATTGACCATCTTCAACCTTCAGCTACTTCGATACACCCAATCCAGGTCTGAAAAATGCTTTAAAAGCCTTACATCTTCAGATTTTGAAAGTGGAAATGTAGAACAGCAGTCACGAACCTGCTACACGTCGATTTCTTCAAGTTTAACGTCTTAATGGCGGGTTTTTCTTGATTTTGAGCAGATTCGAGAGCAATAAGAGCCACCATGGCTCTGATACCACTTGTAGGTCCTGAGCAGACCTGAGAGAACAGATCTGCGGAGAAATTCTTCAAACAGTCCGGATCGAGAGGCGGAATCTTTGGATCCGGTATCACTCTCGAATCACAAATGGGAGAGACGGGTGCGGGAATCACATACACGAACAGAAACATATGAAAATGAAAAGAACAGATAATTGAAAGCATAAAACGTATGATTCTTTGTTTGATATGAAAATTAAAAGGCTCATCATACACTAACAATTAGTCTCACCCCAGGGTGAGCTCCCCTGGGGTGGTGATTCCCTCTACAGACACACTCACTCCTAATGGGTATTCTACTATATATAGGAGGCTTCATGTGCCTTGTTTTCCAAGCCACCTGCCAAACAGGCCTGAAAAACAGGCATCGAAACTAGGTGGTTTCGATTGAAAAAATGTTCAACCGAAACTACTAGTTTCGATTGAACAAAAGTTTAACCGAAACTACTAGTTTTGATACTGTAGTTTCTATTGACAGCATCAGTCTCATTTCTATACCCAACAATTGGGGGGGTTTACTACACTAAAGATTAACTAAGAATGCAATAAACTAAGCCGACTCAACTAACCAGGCAAAGAACAAAGGTAATAGCAAGAATGGGAAGAATATCACCTAGGTCGGAATCCTACTTGCAAAGCACAACTTCTATCGGTTATGGAAACTATAATAGATCTGGGTTTCTAAGGAAACAACTCTAGACAGCCTAGTGGATCCCTAATCACTCTCAGGGGGTCACCAACTAAGGAACCTAAAGATGTACTAACGCACCAGATTGTTGGATCACTTCTCAGGTATTTCCAACTATGATAAAGTACCCTAATAGACAGATTACCTCGCAGTCTCTCCGTCCACCAATACACTCGAAGAATGCACGGGGTAATCTCAAGATAACAACTATGACATGAATAGCAACAATCAATAGACACCTAATATAGGCTTCCTCTCAGACAGCAGACACTCGAATTCCTAATGACAAAGACCAAACAACTAATTCTCACATCTCGGGTATTGAACTAGGATACACATTTAATTCTAATCAGCAATCAAAGATAACTCCTAGGGCTATTACGTCTAGCAAACCACCCTAATCACAAACCCTAAGATCTATGACCAAGATACAAAGATCAAACTGGCAGACAACCACAATCAACGCAAGGAATTGAAATCAAATACAAGATCAGATCTAAACAAGCAATAACATCATAATTATCAACTCAAGTTCTTTTACAAAATCATAAACCCATTAATTAAATCCAAAAACCGATAAAAACTAAACTTTAACAAGTATTCATCAATTGACCTAGGCAATATCAAAGTTTTAGCCTAGAATCATGCTTAAACAACCAAAACAGATGTAATAAGAATAAAAAATGGTTTCAAACATCCAAATCAAAGATAAAAATCCAATCTTGTAAACCGAATACGTAAAACTACAAACCCGGGATCCAAAGATTCAAGCTTTTGCCTTCAATTGGCTTCTCCAACCTCAAAATCGCCTCTGGTCTCTCCCTAGACGGATAAAAATTGAACTCCTCTCATAATGGCTATCCAAATATATTTAAATTAAAATTAGGGTTTTTCTCGGAAATTCCTTCCCTCGCGTACCGCGAGAAAATATGCTAGGTTCCTCGCGTACCGCGAGGAACAAAATAGTCGGGTGCGAATTCTGGGATCCTCGTGTACCACGAGACATTGAGACTAACCCTTCACGGTCATGTTTAGACACGGATCAAACCATATAGATTTACCGTACCATGTTAAATTAAAATTTACAGGTTTTTAGAAATCAGATGATCAATTAATGAATGAACGATAAATGAGCATTAATAAGCAAATTAAACTTCATCTAGAGGCGTTTCAACCAAGTCACTATCCCGGAAGGTTACACATAGACTAAGTCATAACAATGAAGCACATAAGAATCAACCCAATGGTGTTTCAATAAGGCTGGAACATGACGTGTGACACATAGGCGAAAATTGGATTTCAATTAAATAAGCTCAAGAATTATGGAATTATGGATGCGGGCGCCACCGAAACTCGGATTTATTCTCATAAAAAGAGAATAGTGTGCCATGAAATTTCAAAAACCTCTAAATTTTAACTTAACGTGATGCATATCAACCTATTTTGACAGTTTCAGTATTACCGTTACTCTAAGATGAATACCCATAAGATATCATGATTTTAAATCAATTAATTCCTAAACAACACAAACATGATATTTAAGCTTTACTAGTTGACTGGGTCTACCAAAACATCACTAATTAGACGCGTTTTTAATTATTTATTCATTTAAACTCAACAAGCAAATCCAGTTGTACTATTATTTTCCATTTATTATGCAATTATTTCCAAGGACATTTTTCAAATTTTTTTTTAAATTTTTTTGTGTTTTTTAATTTTTATAAACAAGACAAACTAACTAAATTAGACACTCACATCCCCATACTTGAAAGACACATTGTCCTCAATGTGAAGTAAAACACAACTAAAAATAAAAATGCAAAAATAAAAACAAAAACATGAAGCGACTTAGCTGGTAATGTAGCAGTGAATATATCCAGCTTCCTTCATTCTTATGTGCACCGTATAGCATTTCGGTCGCGGTTGCACAGACTGTCGGGTTTCCTTTACAAACTTCATATAAGTGATGATCGATCCCACCCGAATGGAGATTGAGTACGGGCAGAATGATAACACCTGGAAAATAAACCTCACAACAAACCCACAACATTAACTGACTCAAATTAAAATAAAGACTCGACTGACTCACTAAGATTTAAAGACTCAGGATAGATAGCATGATGCAGAGAAACATACTAAATGTGTGGCAAACACATAGACATGAATGCCACAGCAAAGTAGATCATCGGTCACGAATGGTTCCAAGTTTCCCATGGTACTGGTGGTGGTCGGTGAAATGGTATGATGATCATGGATGAATGGTGGTAGGTGATGGTGGGTGGTGGTGTAGTGGATGGTGATAGATATGGAAAACCATGGAAAACAAAGGAAGGAGGGTGAAGCCAGAGAGGCCTCGCGTACCGCGATAAAAACCAGACCCACTCCTCGTGTACCGTGAGGGAATGAAATTCAGGTCGGCCCCTATTTCTATCCTTAGCGTACCACGAGGAACATAGGAAAACCTCTCGCGTACCACAAGAACCCTCTGGTGCAGAAAGTTTTGAGGGTTTTTGTACTTAGAAAATTTTTGACCCCTCAAACTTTTTTCACCCAAATTCCTTAAAAACCTATTCCAAGCATAAAAACATATGTAAAAATACCTGGAACTTCATTCCCGGTGATTTTCCTCGCCGAATCAAGCGCGAATCCCTACAAAACACGACACAAAAAAACACATACTGAAAAACACAAAAGTAGACACGGACTCAAACCAAGTAATACACACAAACTCTACATCCCGGGCACTTGCTCGAGATTCAAGCAAGCATATTAGGAGGCTTCTCCTTGATCCTAACCGGCACCGCCTTCATCCTTCACGGTCTACTGGTCCGCCACAGCCTCATTAAGCTCCTACTTCTATCAAACTCTAAATGTATATCATATGCACCAATCCATTCTTTCCACCACAACTTAAATCTACCAGGTCCAAAGATCACCTGGTTCAAGTACTTCAGCAAAATGTCACCCCTAAACATCACCACACTTAGGGTTTTCACTCTCTCTAGATTAACAAACTCACTCAACTCTCGGAGTTTCTTACAGGGCGGCCTAGATTTAGGGGATGACTCGGCTTCTATCCCCTCAGCATAGACACAAGTACAGGTTAAAGGCTCAATATGCGATATCACTAAAGGTGTGGCCTCTAACCTTTCACCCGGATCCTCATGATCCTCAACTCTCTCCACTACGGGTGGCTCATAAACTATCTTCCCCACTTGTGCTAATATCTCCCTCGCTTAAGCTGAAATCATCATCGCTAGCTTCTAAGAATGAGGACCCTACTAATTTCTTTTCAAAATCCTCCAACCAATCTGGAGGCTCCTCAATCTTTCCTTCTTCATCCCTTTCAACATCATCCTCTCTTGGATTAGAGTCTCGATGTACGTCCACGAAGGCATCAAGCATGCACACGGAGTGGCTATGCTCGCCAACATCCTTCACGGATTGTGTAGCATGGAATGTAATAGACCCATCCCCCACATGAAGTGTGAGTTTCCCGTTAAAGATATCAATCATTGCCTTGGAGGTACGTAGGAACGGACGTCCTAGGATGAGTGGGACTCTATCATCCACTTCCATATTCGGAATCACAAAATCCACGGGGAATACAAACTTGCCTACTTTAACCAAAAGATTCTCCATAATTCCCCGTGGATACTTGACTGAACGATCAGCCAAGGCTATGCTCATGCGCGTAGGCTGTGGTTCACCCACGTCCAGTTGCTTATAGATAGAATATGGCATCAGGTTGATGCTAGCACCTAGGTCAGATAACACGTGGTGCAAGGGCAAACTTCCTAGGAGACACAGGATCGTGAAACGAACCGAATCTCCCAGTTTCTCTGGCAACTTGTTCTGCACCACTGCAGAGCATTGCTCAGTGACTTTAGAGCCCTCCTCTAGTTTCTTCTTGTTGGAAAGAAGATCTTTGAGGAAGTTGCCATATTTTGGCATACGCTGGAGGGTCTCTATGAGTGGGAGATTGACCTTGAGTTGTCTGAACATATCAAGGAAGGCACCGTATTCCCTAGCATTCTTATAAGGCAGCACATGTGCTGGATAGGGGATACGACTCAGGTCAATCTCGAGGGACTTCATCCCCTCCCCCTTCTTCTTCTCCACTGCCCTCTCGACAGGCTTCTCCATATCTATCTCTTCATCCACCGGCTCTTCTTCTTCTACCACCGGTGGGCTCTCCTTCTCTTTGACCCTATGCTTATTGTCGACACAACTTTTGACTCGGGCTCCTCTATCATCCTAGCATTGATCTCAGCAAATCGAGCTCTCCATTATACCTTATTCACTTCCTCTACCGAAGGTATGCCATACTCAATGGAGTGGGAGTCATCCTATACAACCTCTTTCTTCTCCACACTCCTAACAGTCACGGCCATCACTGAAGCATTTGAGCCCGAAGATGGGCCTCCTTGTCTACCCTTCAGGCTCTGAGCTATGTCTCCTACCGTGCGTTGCAAATCCTGGAATGCCGACTGCTGATTCTTCAATAGAGTGTCGTGGCTATCCAGTCTTTGCCGAGCATCCCTATCATTTTTCACTAGCCGTGCAAGCAACTATGTCTGATTCTCTATCATCTCCTCAATCTTCCTTGTGTTGAAACTGCTTCCTGAACTTGCTCCTCCTTCAGCTCCTCCATAATGCTGCTGGCGACCATTAAACCCAGGTGGGTTATTTCCAGATCTCCATCCTGAGCCAAAAGAATTATAGTTGTTGTACCCTCGATTCTGGTTCTGGTTGCCATCATAGCTCATGTGCTCCTGATTATTTACGGGGCAATCTCGGGTGTCATTACCTCCTCTGCACACTTGACACCGCTGAGCACTGAGCTTCAGCTCCTTAATAATGTTAGCCATTGAGGCGAGTGCAGCATCCATGCTAGTCTCAGGAGTGACCTGATGCACATCTCTAGGAGAAGAGGCTGGTGCTCTAGCACTAGGAATGAAAGTCCTAGTAGATGGATATTGCTGTTCGGCTTGAGCGAAGCTCTCGAACATTTCCTCGCACTTATCAGGCTCGAGTCTCTCCATGATATGGCCTCCCGCAGCTGTATTAAACATTTGCTGCTTCTCGAAGGTGAGACCATTGCAGAACTTCTCCACTAGCGCCCAGTCGGAAAGACCGTGCTGAGGACATCGGCTCAACATCGCGTTGAACCGCTCCCAGGCCATGTGATAGGGCTCGTCGGGGTCCATCCGGAATGAATGGATTTGGTCACTAAGGCGAGCGGCCCTAGAAGGTGGATAATACTTCTTGAAGAACTTGGCTTCGAGATCATCCCATGTGGTGATTGAGTTATCTAGGAGAGCGTCGATCCAAGTAGATGCACAACTAGAGAGGGAGAATTGGAAGAGACAAAAGTAGATTGCGTCCTTAGATACACCCGTGAGATTGAAAGTATCACATATGCGCGCAAAGCGGGACACATGTCCGGGTGCATCCTCATCCTCATGGAAATGAAATTGAGTGGCATGTGTGATCGTGCTCATGACATGTGATGGGATCTGCCAAGAATTGGTGTTCAAAATATTGGGGCGAGTGATCAAAGATCTCACACCCGTGACCCCATCACTGGCCCTTTGGTGTACTGTACGCCTCGCTGGTGGGTCATCGTCGCCCATTTGTGGAAAGGGGATTGGGCTAGTAGGACGTACCTGGGTGCTGCACAATGCTTTCAAACGCTCCTGGAAGTCGCGGGTGCGCTCGTGTAGCTCTCGCTCAGGCTCTAGGAAAGCTGAATATGGTGGTGATCACTGTGAGCTAGTATGGTGTATAAACAGAAAAACACTAGAAGGAAACAGAACAAAGACTCAAAGACACACAAAAAGACTTGATTCTAAATTATACACTCAGATAAGACTCATAAGTAGCACATAAGACTCAACAGAAAACAAAACAAGCCAATAATCACTAAAAGAACTAGTCAAAGCTAATATTGCTATTGCCAAGTGTCCCCGGTAACGACGTAAAAAACTTGATGTCGTCCAGACGATCTATATAAAAAACTAACAAAACCTAACCTAGACTCCTAAGTAATAATAGGAATACCTATGAACTAAACCGCACTGACAGGCAAGTGTACCTATAAAGTGTAGCACAGCTTAACGGTAAACCGAGTTATCGAACCCTAGAGACACTATATAACTATACTAGACTCTGACACGGACTAAAGATTGATTTGGTTTGGGGGGTTTACTACACTAAA
Organism: Smallanthus sonchifolius; assembly: GCA_023525975.1. NCBI lineage: Eukaryota > Viridiplantae > Streptophyta > Magnoliopsida > Asterales > Asteraceae > Smallanthus > Smallanthus sonchifolius. The sequence continues at coordinate 82,542,569 of CM042026.1, read as the reverse complement.
GATTAACTAAGAATGCAATAAACTAAGGTCGACTCAACTAACCAGACAAAGAACAAAGGTAATATCAAGAATGGGAAGAATATCACCTAGGTCGGAATCCTACTTGCAAAGCACAACTTCTATCGGTTATGGAAACTATAATGGATCTGGGTTTCTAAGGAAACAACTCTAGACAGCCTAGTGGATCCCTAATCACTCTCAGGGTGTCACCAACTAAGGAACTTAAAGATGTACAAATTCACTAGATTGTTGGATCACTTCTCAGGTATTTCCAACTATGATAAAGTACCCTAATAGACAGATTACCTCTCAGTCTCTCCGTCCTCCAATAGACTTGAAGAATGCACGGGGTAATGACACAAATAGCAACAATCACCAGACACCTAATACCGGCTTCCTCTCAGACAGCTGACACTCAGATTCCTAATGACGAAGACCAAACAACTAATTCTCACCTCTCGGGTATTGAACTAGGATACACATTTAATTCTAATCAGCAATCAAAGACAAATCCTATGGCTACTACATCTAGCAAACCACCCTAATCACAAACCCTAAGATCTATGACCAATATATGAAGATCAAACTGGCAGAAAACCACAATCAACGCAAGGAATTGAAATCAAACACAAGATCAGATCTAAACATGCAATAACATCACAATTATCAACTCAAGATCTTTTACAAAATCATAAACCCATTAATTAAATCCAAAAACCAATAAAAACTTAACTTTAACAAGTATTCATCAATTGACCTAGGCAATATCAAAGTTTTAGCCTAGAATCATGCTTAAACAACCAAAACAGAAGTAATAAGAAAAAAACATGGTTTCAAACATCCAAATCAAAGATAAAAATCCAATCTTGTAATCCGAATACGTAAAACTACAAACATGGGATCCAAAGATTCAAGCTTTAGCCTTCATTTGGCTTCTCCAACCTCAAAATCGCCTCTGGTCTTTCCCTAGACGGATAAAAATTGAACTCCTCTCATAATGGCTATCAAAATCTATTTAAATCAAAATTAGGGTTTTCTCGGAAATTCCTTCCCTCGCGTACCGCGAGAAAATATGCTAGGTTCCTCGCGTACCGCGAGGAACAAAATAGTCGGGTGTGAATTATGGGATCCTCGTGTACCGCGAGACATTGAGGCTAACCCTTCGTGTACCGCGAGGGACTTGTTTTCACCATTTTTCACTTTTGAACCCTGGACTTTCTTCTCTTGCTCGTTTTCTTCGTATATTCACTTGTAATTAACTCGAGCAGCTACAAAGATAACAAAGACTCAATAGTACATTAAAACGACTCAAAACAAAAATAAAACTAACTAAAAACGCACAAAACACTAGGAATAAAGATGTGTGCTTTGCACTACATCAGCTGGTTTTGGAGAACAACCTCATCAACAGTTTCCTTCACCAGGTCTTCTATAAATCAAACTAATAAAATAAAACCCAAGACATAGCAGTTGCACAGTTGACCGTATACTGAAATCCAAAGACATAACAGTTGACCATGTGACCATATACTGACCACATGACCATTTACCATCTACTGACCAATATTTGACCATTGGCAAAGATAAATTGTACATATATATAAAAAACATCAGTTCTTGTACATATCAGTTATGATCTAACTAGGTCCGTCACGAGCCATGAGTCACTGGACACATGTGAAAAATCCTAAACCGCTTCTGGTTTATGCGGTACGGACCGTCACCAGCCATGACAGTCCGTCATGGCCGTAACGGACCGTTATAGTCTCATGACGGTCCGTTACAGGGCTATTTTTCAAATTTTCACTTTTAATCCTTGAACTTTGAATATTCCCATTTTAGCCCTTGAACTTATGAATTTTGGAAACTTTAATTCTTCATTTTCTTAAGGAATTTTCGAGATGTCACAAATCTCCCCTCCTTTAAGAAGTTTCGTCCTCGAAATTAAGAGGTAAATAGATGAGGATATTTAGTTCTCATATGTTCTTCTAATTCCCAAGTCTTGTCGGCTCCGATTCGACCTTGCCATTGAACTAATACCGTCTGTATTACATTCTTTCTCAATTTCCATTCTAGGGTATCCAGAATCTTAATCGACTGTTCAATGAAGTTTAGCTTGTCGTCTACGTGAACATCGTCTAGTGGTATAGCCTGAACTGGATCAGTTAAACACTTGCGTAAGCAGGATACGTGAAATGTATTGTGAATTCCTTATAAGGCTTCAGGTAGATCTAACCTGTAGGCTACTGCTCCAATCCTTTCAATGATCTTGTAAGGTCCGATATACCTTGGTCCTAATTTTCCCCATTTTCTGAACCTTACAACACCTTTCCATTGTGAAACTTTTAGCATTACATAATCTCCTACTTAGAATTCTAACGGTCGGCGTCGTTTGTCAGCATAACTCTTCTGACGATCTTGAGCAACCTTTAATCGTTGTTTAATCTGGACTATCTTATCTGTTGTTTCCTGTATGACTTCAGGTCCGGATAATTGATTGTCTCCTATTTCAGTCCAACAGTGTAACATCCCGAAAAGCCGTATGTTTATTATTTGAGCGGATGGGTGACTTAAATCCCTAGTATATAAAAGGTGAGTGAGGTTTTCACGTAAAAACCCATTAAGGAATTAAATGATCCAATTTGGCCAGAATCGCCACTTAAAACTTAATGCAACAAAGATAAAATGGCTGGTAATCGTTTAATGACTAGTTTGAGATTATAAACGTACGAGACGGTTTCACAAGGATCCAGATGTAACATTGTAGCATTTAAAACAAGGTTTAGAGAAAACCCTAAGCCATAATCAGCTTAGGGGGAGTGCACGACGGCGGCAAGAAACAAGAGAAGGAGCGCCGGCGAAAGGGAGACTGGCATGGTGGTTCGTGGTGGTCACGGGCAGGGAACTCTGTACACGGTTAAAGTAAATTCCATTGTTGCTATATACGTATTTGTATGTGTGTTTTAATTGGAAACCCGACTAGGGTTTGTGGGTGGTGGTCTCGGCTGGCGACGGAAAAGGGAAGAGGAGTGGCGAGTGGAGGTGATGATGTCGGGTAGCGTGGTGGTGGTCTCGGGAGGAGCCAAAAACAGCGACGACAGCGAGAGGTGGTTCACGGTGATGGGGCAACATGGCTGTGATGACTCGTTAGAGTCAGCAATCGATGGTCGAGAGAGAGAGAGAGAGAGAGAGGATTCGAGCATGGAAAACCCAATGAGGAGGAGGCGGCAGTCGGCGTTGGCCGTGGTAGCAGTGCACTATGGTGGCGAATGGCGGAGTACGAAGGTGGTGTTGTATTCGGCATGTGGTTAGGCATGGGTAGAGTCCTTCGAGGATGGTAGGGGGAGAGTTAGCCAACTAGGGTTGTTGCTCGTCGAGGGAGACGGTGGTGACGTGCGTGGTGGCGTACGACTGTGGACACGGGAGACAGTGAGAAGCCCGACTAAGGTCTTGCATGGCTTATTGACGTGTATACATGGAAGCTTGGGTTTGGGTGCACGGGTCCTAAACAGTTTTGGAACCATATTATACGTGTACTCGTGAGACTGGAGTTTGCGTGAAGAGGTTAGGGTTTTGCATGGCACACATGCATGCATGCAAAGGACCCGGTTCTGTAATACGAGATGAGTGTCAATGTTTTATTTTTGTATGCGTTATTCGAAGTGTGGATTAAACGTATTCTGATCTTGGATCGTACGTTTGACAGGTTTGAGTTTCAAGCATGAACGGGCGGGTTGCAGAGCAAGGACCTGGATTCTTCGCAACCAGTGAGTTACTAATCCCCTCTTTTAGACGTTTTTTACCATTTTGGGGCTATCGTACATACTTTCATGACGTGTTTATTACGTTAAAGGTATAAAGAGTTTTGGGGTCTAACCCGATGAGTTTACGAATTTAAGTAATTAAATTTGGGGCTAAAGGACTATGTGTCATCCTTAGAACGTGTAGGTCAAAGGTGGGAACATGGTCGTGGGTCGTATAGTGGCCTAATAAGAGTGAGTCGGGATTGTATCTAAAGGTCATACGAGTACGACTAGATGGTGCTACAGGGTGTGCATGTGTGTAGTATGTGCTTAGATTATGAGACATAGTATTTATATGTGTGTTACTATATTAGCAGAGAATTGTGTTATGAGTTAGCCGGGGTGAGTTGGGGTATAAGCTAAACGCTTATGAATAAGGACAGGATATCTTATCCTAGGGTATGTGTGATGTTCAAGTGTAGTTAACGAGTCATATACATAAAGTGTAATGTTATGTGTTTATATATGTGTTGTGTGTATTGTGTCGTTGTCCTCGTGACACGGCGGGTATTGTGTTTACATTGTTGTCTGTGTGACAGGGCAAATGGGATTGTGGAGGACTAAGTTTCTCCTGGAGGTCACCAAAGGTGATGAACTTTGAGCAGGTTAGTGATGAGCTCGCGGTGTGTCGAACGCCCTGACGAGGGTGCAGCGAAGAGGTATGTGTTTGCGTGCTTATATATTTGTGTTAAATTGCGTACAAGCGTTGAGTTATATTATTTGTGCATGAGATAGTATTATTGTGGTGAGTCGAGTTAGATTAACCGTTGTGTCAGGATTGTGATGTGGTGCTTGCAACTGTTATGTCAGTTGATTTATAGGAGCCTTGGTCAAGGCTAAGTAAGTTGATGTTTAGGGATTGGTTGTGTTAACCAAGTTTCAAGTTAATACGCGCACTTGAGCATGTGTTATTAGTGTAGGTAAGTTCGACCTATGTCGATGAGACTGCGGGATTATTATTATTATGGGATGATTCGTGGGAAATGAGCTATTATGGGATATCGGGTGATAACATGGGTCATCTATTTGTTAATGAATTGTGGACCTAATTTACAAGGACCGTGGTTCCTGAGTAAAGTTTAAATAACTTTTCAGACGAGTTGGCTTTTAATCAAACTGAACTATTAGAACTCACTCAACGTAGCTGACTTTGTGTGTACGGTAGATGGTTTTGCAGGTAAGCGTTGCGTTAACGTATCTTGGCTTGGGAGCGGTGCTACTCGGATTGGTATGCAAGTATTCGTGAGGTAACATAATTACATTTAATGGTAATTAATGTTTTTAGAAAGACTTACGCTGTAGTTTAATATATCGAAAATGGGTATATTCGAGGGAATAACCCGTTATGAGAACCAACTGTAGGGTGCCCGGTTTGGGGCCTTACAAAACAGACAGGGGTTCTGCACTTCCTTCCATACAGTGCTTCAAATGGTGCAACTATGATACTTGAGTGATAACTATTGTTATAGGAGAATTCGATTAACGGTAGGTGATGATCCCAATTACCCACGAAATTGATAACACAAGCTCTTAGCATATCTTCCAGAGTTTGAATTGTTTGTTCACTCTGTCCAACTGTCTGGGGATGATATGCAGTACTCATGGTAAGTCTAGATCCCAATTATTTTTGAAAACTTGTCCAGAATCTAGATGTGAAACGGCTGTCTCTATCTGAAATAATAGACAGTGGTATGCCATGGTGGCTCACAATTTCATTGAAGTAAATTCTGGCTAACTTATCCATGGAGTATGTTTCATTGATAGGTATGAAATAGGCTGACTTGGTCAGTCTATCAACCACGACCCATATTGCATTATGCCCTTTCTGAGTTCTGGGTAGTTTAGTAACGAAGTCCATTGTAATACGATCTCATTTCCAAACATGTAATTCTAATTGATGTAATTGACCTGCTGGTTTCTGGTGCTCAATCTTAACTTGAAGACAAGTCAAGCATTTGTCTATATACTGGGCAATTGATCTCTTCATGTTAGGCCACTAGTAATGTGTCTTCATATCCTTATACATCTTATTTGCACCAGGATGCAAGGAATATCTTGATTTATGTGCTTCATCTAACACATTCTCTTGAATATCTCCAAGTCTTGGAATCTAGATTCTTTGATCTAATCTCATGATTCCATCATTTCCTTTGGATAGCAATTTATGTTTTCCAACCATACGTTCTTTCTTGATATTCTCTTCTTCCAAGGCTTTTGGTTGGATTTCTTTGATTTGTTCTATTAAATCTAACTTTAGATCTAATCGTAGTGCTTTTACTTTAATCGGTTGGCTTCGTTCCTTCTGACTCAAAGCATCTGCCACTTTATTTGCCTTCCCGAGATAGTATTTGATTTCACAATCTTAGTCATTGTCCATCCACCTCCTTTGCCTCATATTTAAATCCTTTTGATTAAAAATATGTTGGAAGCTTTTGTGGTATGAATATATCATGCATTTGGTGTGACACCCAGCATTTCAGGTCAATATCCATATTACATAAATGCACGTTCATACTTATTATTTCCTAATATTTTATTTTGACTAAGTAAAGTAAAGAAGTCTAGCAAAGGAGTTTATTCCAAGTCTAGTAAATCTTAAAGAATTACTAGAAAAAGTAAGCAGTATAACCCGACTAAATACGAACGTAAATGGTTAAATTAAATAACCAGAAAAATATATATATATATATATATTACACAAAATTTATGTTGAACTAAGATTTTAATATTCTCTTCAATGAGCCATAAACTGGTTAAATTTATAATACCGTGAAGAATCTAAACCGAATTAAATTACCCCTTTAAAACTCTAATTGATACTAATACCATTAATAAATTAACACTTAAATCTAATTATTATTAACCCAAACCACTTCCTTGACTTTCTCGGCCGAAAATCAGAGGAGCCATTCTCCCACTTGCTAATTCACTCACATTTAGAAAAAAACCCATACATGCTTGCGAGAATTCAGATAAAAACCATACCTCCTCAGTCGAAATCTCACAATTCCTTTCATCACTCTCATTTTCTTACGACAATCTTCCCATTTCTCTTCAAGTTGAATTCAAGTTTTAAAGCGAAATCCACATATTTCGGTGTTATAAGAAGAGTTCCAAGTGTTCTTCTCAAGAATCAAGCTAAGGAGCTCAAGATCATTATCTGTTTCGCTCAAAATCATCATCTCTGTCCAGAGGTAAAAACTCGATACCATCCATATTATTGCTTTAAAACCGTAGCTAAACATACAAATTGTTCAAACGCAAGTAAGATAACAAGAAAAGTGTGTCAAATTCAAGATTAAAACATAAAAATATACAGGACTGATTCTGTCAATCAAAATTTCAGTAATCGAAACTAGGAGTTTCGATACCTGTGTTCAATCGAAACTGGGAGTTTCGATACCTGTTGTTCAATCGAAACTAGGAGTTTCGATACCTATTGCCCAATCGAAACTAGATAGTTTCGATACTATTTTTTCCAATCGAAACTAGGTAGTTTCGATACCTAATTTACTCAATCGAAACTAAGTAATCAGAAACTAAGAAAGTTTCGATACCTGTTCATCAGTCCCATGGGGCAGTAACTTAGAACTATTTTATAACGAAACAAATGTCGAAAAACTAAAAAGATATTTAAACAAAAGCAATCAGATCTGCTAAGTCGGGTGAACAACTTGCGTTTAAGACGGGTAGTCTTAACGTGTATGTTATCCTTGTGTAATTAGGATACGGATAGGCGAGTCTGCTGTTATTCAAAAATTTGCTAGCATTCATACTGTCGAGGTAAGTTTCACTAATTCCTCTTTTTCTAAAGTTTTGAAATGATTTGGGGTGGAAACATACTTGTAAAAGACTTTTGTGTGTAAATGAATTGAACTAATCATCTGACCGTATGTGTGTATTGAGGGAAAAGTAAAGCGCTTAAAGTCCTCTGAATAAATTAGTAACCATTAGCTATGGATTTAGCCCGAGATTATATGAATAGTACTATTGGGGGTGACGCCTCCGGTCATGGTTAGTCGCGCTAACCAGGGGTCAAAATGGCCGAATGACCGCATATTGTCTTACTCGCAGAAAGGCGAGGGGAGGCACAGAATGTTGGGGTTTGGTTACGGTCTCGTACATTACATACTATTTTGTATTCCTTGCAAGCTTACAAATGGGGTCAATAGATCGGATTAGTATTCATATTCATTGGCAATACGTATAAAAGAGTTCTGATCAGGCTAAAGTGATCAGGTTTTAAACAAAAGAGTTCTGATCAGGTTAAAGTGATCAGGTTTTAAACAAAAGAGTTCTGATCAGGTTAAAGTGATCAGGTTTTACACAAAAGAGTTCTGATCAGGCTAAAGTGATCAGGTTTTAAAGAAAAGAGTTCTGATCAGGTTAAAGTGATCAGGTTTAAACAAAAGAGTTCTGATCAGGTTAAAGTGATCAGGTTTAACAAGGAGTTTTGATCGGAAAATGATCAGATTTAAATATTGGGTTTATGATAACTCTTTATAATAACTTGTGAACTCACCAACCTCGTGTTGACAGTTTTAAGTATGTTTTCAGGAAATTGAACGTGGAAATCAGGTTAGCAATGTAGGATTCATGCATGCACGTGGATACGGCTTTTGGGAGTATTTCTCTTGTATAACTCATGGTCTTGAGTCATATTTGCCGAATCTTAAACTTTTGTAAACTCAATTTGATACTTTGTGATGTAAACATTTTAAACTCGATTATGTATCCAATTACGTGTATGTGTTTGTGGTAATCATATGCTTTGGAAACCAGTGAACGTCGCGCCTCGCGTTTCCGCCTAGGCGGGGTGTGACAGAACTTGGTATCAGAGCCATTGATTATAGCGAACTAGGTGTCTAAAATGGAACCTAGGCTATAATTTGAATGACTCACTAAAATGTTTTCATTGCATAAGCATTGCATAACCAGTCATCATGTCATGTGGATATTGTAGTCACAAGCATGTCGTCACATTCACACTCTGACCCCGTCTCTGACCCTAAATCCAACGAAGAACTTTCCGCCACATGTCCCAAAAATCGAGTACAAGTTCGCAGCTCGACACCACCCAATGTTGCCCTGGGAGAACCGCCTATCGTCTACCGAAAGAAAAGCGGAGGATTAGTTATGGTAAAGAGTGCTAGGAAGAAAGTTCGATTTCCACGCAAGAAAACCCTGGCAGCCCGTGACCTGGAAAACTTGGAGACTGATGAGGAACCACCTAGGCAACGACCTTGTTACCACCCTACGGTGGGGACTATCCGTTGGAGGGAGATGGAGAGCATTCCCTCTACCTTTGAGCTCGGAGAGTCCTCCAACTCCCCAACACCCCTACCCCACACTGGGGAAGCCATGGAGCTCACAGTGCCTACATTGGTAGCACGCGTTCGTACGCACGAGGAACGTCTTGATGATCTCCTAGATGATATCCAGGCACATGGGGATGCAGCCACGCGCTTACGCCAAGGGATCGGATCTCGAGTACAGACTTTGGAGGATAGCACCCGAGACATACAGGGTGCCACTGACTACCTAGAGTTGAGAGCTGATATGGACTGGCAGTTCACTCTCACGGTCCGAGACATGGTGGAGGCGCTGGAAGAAAGGACTTTGGCTGCAGAATTTGTGGCAAGAACTAGCCTTGTCATGGCAGGACTTGCCATGATGATTGGGTTGTACCCCCACTTCTTCTTTTAAACCTATTATGGGCGGGTTGTGCCCATAGCACATTATGTAGTTTAAAACTTTGGTACTGATGTGGTCATGAGAACCCATCCCTTTTTGTATCCTTGTCTTTTGGGAACAATGTACTATGTATGTTTTACTATGTATGTGATGGTTTATGTTGTAATGATGGTTGTTTACGTTTGATGTTGTTGTATCCCTATGTCATGATCTATCATTATTGTTATATAATGTTGTTTCTTTTTAATTGATATGTTAGAAAGAACGTCATGGCACCTAAGCGTGGGACACCCCGTAACACTACTGGTGACAACAACGAGACAATTTCCCCAAACATAGAACAACTCATAGCACAGCGAGTAGCTGCCGCCATAGAGCAGTATGAAGCAAATCGAAATAGTGGCGGAGGAAACGGCAGCGGTACCGGCGGAGGAGGTGCAGGAGGTAGCGGTACAGCATGAGGTTCCGGAGGTTCCAGAGGTAATAAAAAAATAAATAAGCCATAACACATTGTCATGATCCGAATTAATGACGTTATGACTTGTGATTCTACAGATGCTCCAAATAGGAAGTGCACCTACAAGGCCTTCCTATCCTGCAACCCCCGTAACTTCAATGGCACTAAGGGTGCAGTAGGTCTAATGAGATGGATAGAAAAGATGGAGTCGGTGATTGATATTAGTGAATGCACCGCTGACTGCGTGGTGAAGTATTCTACATGCATGCTCACTGATAAAGCTTTAACTTGGTGGAATACTCAAATGAAGACTTTGGGGAGAGAGACAGCGTACCAATTGTCTTGGGAAGACTTGAAAAACATGATGATTGAGGAATACTGTCCTCGAAACGAATTGCAAAAGATTGAAACTGAGATGTGGAACCTACAGATGATAGGAGATGACGTGGAGGGGTACACCGACCGTTTCAATGAATTGGCGATTCTAGTACCGCATATGGTCACACTAGAACATAAACGTGTTGAGAGGTATCTGTGGGGCCTTGCGCCTCAAATTCGTAGCATGGTAACATCATCTAATCCAATAGATGCCAAGAGTGCTATGACTTTAGCATTCAAACTAAAGGATGATGCAGTACGTAATGAATTGTTTGTGAGGAAGGAGAACGAGGAAGGTAGATCTGGGGAGAAAAGAAAGTGGATGGGAAATTCAAGTAACAAGTCTGAGAAGCAAGGGTTTAAGAAACAAGGAACTATGAAAGCTTTTGCAGTCAATACAGTGGAAAGAAAGGAGTATGATAGGGGCCTACCGAGATGTAAGAAGTGTGGAAATCATCATGCCGGTGTGTGCATCAAGTGTGGAAAATGTGACAAATTTGGTCACACCACACAAGCTTGTCGAACTAACAACCGAATGGGGAAAATTAAACCGGGATGTTTCATATGTGGTGACCTGAAGCACTTCAAGAGGGATTGTCCCAAGTGGAAGAATCAGAACAACGCTCAGGCACCAGGGAGGGCATTTGTGATGGGTGCAAGGGACGCACGCCAGGACCCGAACATCGTCACTGGTATGTTCCCGATAAATAATCACTATGCCTCTGTACTTTTTGATTCGGGTCCGGATATGAGTTTTGTGTCGAATGATTTTAAATCCTTACTCGTTATTAAGGCCAGCAAACTAGATCAAAGTTATACAATTGAATTAGCAAATGGGAAATTAATAGAAACCGGAGAGGTCATTAAGGGTTGTACTTTATGTTTAGAAAACCATACATTCAGTATAGACCTTCTACCCGTCGAACTAGGGAGTTTTGATATTGTTATTGGCATGGATTGGTTATCAAAGAATCTTGCCGAAATCGTATGCTTCGAAAAGATTGTACGTATCCCACTACCAAGCGGAGAAATTCTTTCAATTCAAGGAGAAAAGTGTAGAATGATGTTGAAGACGATAAACTGCATGAAAGCTCATAAGTATCTACGCAAGGGTTATTGTGCATTCCTGGCTCACATCGTCGAGAAGAAACCTGAAGAACGTCGAATTGAGGACATACCAATCGTCAGAGATTACTCGGAGGTATTTCCCGAGGGCTTACCAGGATTACCACCATCAAGACAAGTCGAGTTCCGGATCGACCTAGTACCAGGAGCCGCACCAGTTGCACGATCGCCGTATCGTCTAGCCCCTTCCGAGATGCAGGAACTGTCGAGCCAACTACAAGAATTACTTGACAAAGGTTTCATAAGACCGAGTTTCTCACCATGGGGAGCTCCGGTCCTGTTTGTAAAGAAAAAGGATGGAACCTTTAGAATGTGTATTGATTACCGAGAATTGAACAAGCTGACAATCAAAAACAGGTATCCTCTTCCTCGAATATTCGATTTGTTTGATCAACTTCAAGGTTCCAGTTTCTATTCTAAAATTGATCTACGATCAGGATATCATCAACTGAAAATCCAAGAAGAAGATGTACCAAAGACGGCATTTAGGACTCGTTATGTTCACTACGAATTCCTAGTTATTCATTTGGTTTGACTAATGCACCGGCCGTTTTCATGGATGTCATGAACCGCGTGTGCAAACCATACTTGGATAAATTCGTGATTGTGTTTATCGATAACATATTGATATATTCACGAACCAAGGAGGAACATGAACATCATTTGAAATTAATCTTGGAACTACTCAGGAATGAGAAGCTTTATGCCAAATTCTCTAAGTGTGAGTTTTGGATCCGAGAGGTTCACTTTCTCGGACACGTTATCAATAAGAATGGTATCCATGTGGATCCATCCAAGATTGAAGCTATCAAAAACTGGGAAGCACCAAGAACTCCGACTGAGGTGCGTCAATTTCTGGGTTTGGCAGGATATTACAGGCGATTTATCGAGAATTTTTCAAAGATAGCCTTGCCTTTGACCACGTTAACTCAGAAGGACAAAAAGTTTGATTGGACTGATAAACAAGAATCAGCTTTTCAATTGCTGAAGCAAAAACTTTGCAGTGCACCAATCCTATCCCTTCCCGAAGGAACTGACAATTTCATCGTGTACTGCGACGCATCACATCAAGGTCTGGGATGCGTATTGATGCAGAGAGAAAAAGTCATAGCGTATGCATCCAGACAGCTAAAAGTACATGAGAAAAATTATACGACACACGATCTGGAATTGGGTGCTGTCGTGTTTGCACTCAAGATTTGGAGACATTACTTATACGGTACAAAATGTACTATCTTTACAGATCACAAGAGTCTCCAGCACATCTTTAATCAGAAAGAACTCAACATGAGGCAACGTCGTTGGGTAGAACTACTGAATGATTACGACTGTGATATCAAGTATCACCCTGGTAAGGCAAACGTCATAGCAGATGCCTTGAGTCGTAAGGAACGGGTTAAAACACTCCGTGTTCGTGCCCTAGAATTGACAATTCACACGAGTCTCACGACTCAAATCCGGATGGCAAAACAAGAGGCAATTAAGGAAGAAAACATTCAGAGTGAAGCTTTACGAGGAATGATAAAGCAGTTGGAACCAAAATCAGATGACACTTTATACTTCATGAATAGAATTTGGGTGCCATGTTTTGGTAACTTACGGGAGTTGGTTATGGACGAAGCCCACAAGTCCAGGTACTCCATTCACCCAGGTTCGGATAAAATGTATAAGGATCTGAAAGAACTCTACTGGTGGCCGAACATGAAAGGAGAAATTGGTATTTATGTCGGTAAATGCCTGACATGTTCAAAAGTAAAGGCAGAACATCAGAAACCGTCGGGATTGTTACAACAACCCGAGATACCTCAATGGAAATGGGAACAAATTTCAATGGATTTCATTACAAAGTTACCCAAGACGTCGAGTGGGTATGACACTATATGGGTAATCGTTGATCGTTTGACGAAATCAGCTCATTTTCTACCCATCAAAGAGACGGATAAAACCGAGAAACTTGCGAAGCTTTATATCAAGGAAATTATGGCTAGACATGGAGTGCCAATTTCTATTATCTCTGATAGAGACAGCAGATTCGTGTCTAGAATCTGGAAATCATTACAAGAAGCCAAAGGCTCACGTCTTGACATGAGCACGGCATATCACCCACAAACAGATGGTCAAAGTGAAAAGACCATTCAAACCTTAGAGGATATGCTCCGTGCATGTGCAATTGACTTCGGTGGAAATTGGGATACTCATTTGCCGCTAGCTGAGTTTTCATACAATAATAGTTACCACACCAGCATCAAAGTCGCTCCGTTTGAGGCTTTGTATGGTCGAAAATGTCGTTCACCGCTCTGTTGGGCAGAAGTTGGTGACAAGCATTTAACCGGTCCTGAGGTTATTCAAGAGACCACGGACAAGATTTTCAAAATCAAGGATCGTCTGAAGGCCGCCCGTGACAGACAAAAGAGTTACGCGGATAACAGACGAAGACCTTTAGAATTCCAAGTGGGAGACAAAGTCATGTTAAAGGTCTCACCTTGGAAAGGAGTTACAAGATTTGGCAACCGTGGCAAGCTTAACCCTAGGTACGTTGGACCGTTTGAAATTTTGGCTAGGGTTAGCCATGTAGCTTACAAGCTCAAGTTGCCACAAGAACTAAGCAATGTACATGATACGTTTCATGTATCAAATCTCAAGAAGTGTTTATCAGACGAGACATTAATTATACCGCCTGATGAGATTTACATAGACGACAAGTTGCACTTCATTGAGGAACCTATGGAAGTCACAGATTGGAAGGTTCAGAGAACAAGGCGCAGCCGTGTTAAGCTGGTCAAGGCACGTTGGAATTCAAAGCGCGGCCCCGAGTATACGTGGGAGCGGGAAGATAAAATGAAATCCAAGTACCCGTCCTTGTTTACAAACACTCCAAGTCAGAGTGACAAGAACTGAATTTCGGGACGAAATTCTCTGTAACATGGGGAGAATGTGACACCCAGCATTTCAGGTCAATATCCATATTACATAAATGCACGTTCATACTTATTATTTCATGATATTTTATTTTGACTAAGTAAAGTCAAGAAGTCTAGCAAATGAGTTTGGTTACGGTCTCGTAAATCTTAAAGAATTACTAAAAAAAGTAAGCAGTATAACCCGACTAAATACAAACGTAAATGGTTAAATTAAATAACCAGAAATATATATATATATATATATATATATATATTACACAAAATTTACGTTGAACTAAGATTTTAATATTCTCTTCAACGAGCCATAAACTGGTTAAAATTATAATACCGTGAAGAATCTAAACCGAATTAAATTATCCCTTTAAAACTCTAATTGATACTAATACCATTAATAAATTAACACTTAAATCTAATTATTATTAACCCAAACCACTTCCTTGACTTTCTCGGCCGAAAATCAGAGGAGCCATTCTCCCACTTGCTAATTCACTCACGTTTAGAAAAAAACCCATACATGCCTGCGAGAATTCAGATAAAAACCATACCTCCTCAGTCGAAATCTCACAATTCCTTTCATCACTCTCATTTTCTTACGACAATCTTCCCATTTCTCTTCAAGTTGAATTCTTGTTTTAAAGCGAAATCCACATATTTCGGTGTTATAAGAAGAGTTCCAAGTGTTTTTCTCAAGAATCAAGCTAAGGAGCACAAGATCATTCTCTGTTTCGCTCAAAATCATCATCTCTGTCCAGAGGTAAAAACTCGATACCATCCATATTATTGCTTTAAAACCGTAGCTAAACATACAAATCGTTCAAACGCAAGTAAGATAACAAGAAAAGTGTGTCAAATTCAAGATTAAAACATAAAAATATACAGGACTGATTCTGTCAATCAAAATTTCAGTAATCGAAACTAGGAGTTTCGATACCTGTGTTCAATCAAAACTGGGAGTTTCGATACCTGTTGTTCAATCGAAACTAGGAGTTTCGATACCTATTGCCCAATCGAAACTAGATAGTTTCGATACTATTTTTTCCAATCGAAACTAGGTAGTTTCGATACCTAATTTACTCAATCGAAACTAAGTAGTTTCGACATCTATTCTATTCAATCGAAACTAAGAAAGTTTCGATACCTGTTCATCAGTCCAATGGGGCAGTAACTTAGAACTATTTTATAACGAAACTAAAAAGATATTTAAACAAAAGTAATCAGATCTGCTAAGTCGGGTGAACAACTTGCGTTTAAGACGGGTAGTCTTAACGTGTATGTTATCCTTGTGTAATTAGGATACGGATAGGCGAGTCTGCTGTTATTCAAAAATTTGCTAGCATTCATACTGTCGAGGTGAGTTTCACTAATTCCCCTTTTTCTAAAGTTTTGAAATGATTTGGGGTGGAAACATACTTGTAAAAGACTTTTGTGTGTAAATGAATTGAACTAATCATCTGACCGTATGTGTGTATTGAGGGAAAAGTAAAGCGCTTAAAGTCCTCTGAATAAATTAGTAACCATTAGCTATGGATTTAGCCCGGGATTATATGAATAGTACTATTGGGGGTGACGCCTCCGGTCATGGTTAGTCGCGCTAACCAGGGGTCAAAATGGCCGAATGACCGCATATTGTCTTACTCGCAGAAAGGCGAGGGGAGGCACAGAATGTTGGGGTTTGGTTACGGTCTCGTACATTACATACTATTTTGTATTCCTTGCAAGCTTACAAATGGGGTCAATAGATCGGATTAGTATTCATATTCATTGGCAATACGTATAAAAGAGTTCTGATCAGGCTAAAGTGATCAGGTTTTAAACAAAAGAGTTCTAGTCAGGTTAAAGTGATCAGGTTTTAAACAAAAGAGTTCTGATCAGGTTAAAGTGATCAAGTTTTACACAAAAGAGTTCTGATCAGGCTAAAGTGATAAGGTTTTAAAGAAAAGAGTTCGGATCAGGTTAAAGTGATCAGGTTAAAACGAAAGAGTTCTGATCAGGTTAAAGTGATCAGGTTTAACAAGGAGTTTTGATTGGAAAATGATCAGATTTAAACATTGGGTTTATGATAACTCTTTATAATAACTTGTGAACTCACCAACCTCGTGTTGACAGTTTTAAGTATGTTTTCAGGAAATTGAACGTGGAAATCAGGTTAGCAATGTAGGATTCATGCATGCACGTGGATACGGCTTTTGGGAGGATTTCTCTTGTATAACTCATGGTCTTGAGTCATATTTGCGAAATCTTAAACTTTTGTAAACTCAATTTGATACTTTGTGATGTAAACATTTTAAACTCGATTATGTGTCCAATTACGTGTATGTGTTTGTGGTAATCATATGCTTTGAAAACCAGTGAACGTCGCGCCTCGCGTTTCCGCCTAGGCGGGGTGTGACATTTGGTACCATACAGGTAATGTCTCCAGATCTTTAGAGCGAACGATATGGCACCAAGTTCTAAATCATGCGTGGCATAGTTTTTCTTATGAATTTTAAGTTGGAGTGATGCGTAGGAAATAACCTTGTCTCACTGCATCAATACACAACCTAGACCAGTTTAGGAAGTGTCGCAATAGATAACAAAATCATCATTTCCTTCGGGTAGTGCTAAGATCGGTGCATGACTGAGCTTATCTTTGAGAGTACTGAATGCTTCTTCTTGTTTCGTGCCGCATTCAAACTTTGCTGCTTTCTGAGTTAAAGCAGTCAAAGGTGTGGCAATCTTGGAAAAGTCCTGAATGAACCTTCTGTAGTAACCGGCTAATCAAGAAAGATTCTGATTTTTGTTGGAGTCTTTGGGGCTTCCCATTTCATAACTGCTTCAATCTTACTTGGGTCCACTTGTATTCCACGTTCGTTCATAACGTGCCTAAGAAATTGTATTTCTCGTTTCCATAATTCACATTTGGAAAACTTAGCGTACAATCTTTCTTTTCTTAGGGTTTCTAGAATGATTCTAATATGCTCTGCATGTTCTTCTTGACTTTGGGAATAGTTAAGAATATCATCGATGAAAACATCGTCAAATTTATCAAGGAATGGTTTACAAACTCGGTTCATCAGGTCCATAAATGTTGCGGGAGCATTCGTTAGACCAAATGACATGAGAAGGAATTCATAGTGACCATATCTGGTCCTGAAAGCAGTCTTAGGTACATCTTCTTCTTGTACCTTCAACTGATGATATCCGATCCTGAAAGCAGTCTTAGGTACATCTTCTTCTTGTACCTTCAACTGATGATATCCTGATCTAAGATCGATCTTTGAGAAATACTTAGCTCCTTGTAGTTGATCGAATAGATCGTCTATTCTAGGCAATGGATATATGTTATTTACAGTCAGTTTATTTAACTCCCGATAATCAATGCACATCCTCATGCTTCCGTCCTTCTTCTTAACAAATAGTACCGGTGCTCCCTAAGGTGAAGTGCTCGGATGAATGAATCCTTTGTCTAAGAGTTATTGAATTTGTTTCATCAATTCTTTCAGTTCGGAAGGAGCTAGACGATAAGGGGATCTTGCAACAGGTTTAGCTCCAGGAATGAGTTCGATTCAGAACTCGATCTGACGATCAGGTGGAAGACCGAGTAATTCTTCCGGAAGACATCCGGGTGATCACAGACTATGGAAATATTCGTAATCTTTCCTTCGGGTTTAACGTTTAAAGCATGTAGTATGAATATACCATCTCCTTTAATTAATTCTTTCTTAGCTTTTGCTATGGAAATTATTTCAATATTATTTTTATTACTATCACCCTGAATCATCAAACTAGTTTCATTTGGTTTCTTAATCTTGACCGTTCTTTGGTCACAATCTATCTGGGCTTGGTATTGGTTTAACCAATCCATCCCTAGGATAACCTCATATTCATTCAAGTTCATCGGAATTAGTGTAATTAATACCTTATCGTCACCAAAATTGATGACACAATCAGGGTATGTTTCGGTTATCCTAATCTGTTCGCCACTAGCCGTTTCAACGACATAGGCATGTATAAGTGGAATCGGTCTTACGCCTAAATATGGGGTTAATGAACATGAAATGACACTTCTATTCGCTCCTGTATCAAATAAAACCTTGGCGTAAATATTATTAACTAAGAAAGTACATGCCACCTCCTTGGCTTTATTTTCCGTTTCACTTCCGCTTTCTAGGATGAACACTCATCCTATGCCCTTTTTTTGACCATCCATCACTTGCTTAGGTGGTTTAGGACAAGAAGTCCTATAGTGCCGTATCTCTCCACAGTTAAAACACTTAACATTCGGGCAATGGATTGCCCAGTGACCAAACTTCTGGCAAGTCTGGCATTTCATTCTCTGAATGGTTCTATCAGGGTTGGGGTTAAATCCTCCTCTTCTGGGAAATTTACTATTTCCCATTTTAAACTTGTAAATAACATCTTCAGGCTTCCTCTTGTGATCAACTTTTGGTGGGTCTTGAGCTGCCATTTCATCAAACATCACAACACTTTTCTCAACAGCTAAATATATCGTCTCAGGTACGATAGATTTCATTAAGGTACGAACCTTAGGAGGTATACCTTGGGCATAACATTTGATTCTTCTTGACTCGGGAGTAACCAAATATGGCACTAGTTTGGCCATCTCATTGAACTTGGTGGTATACTCCTGATGAGTCATGGTTCCAGCTTCAAACCGCAAAAACTCAGCTTCAATCTTATCCACAATGTTTTGTGGACAATACCTCTTGACGATCAACTTCTTGAGGTCTTTCCAAATCATCCTATCTGTTATAGCTTCTTCCTTTGTCTGTTTGACTGATTCCCACCAGTCATGAGCTTCCTCTTCGAATGAGTGTGCAACAAACTTTATGGCTTGGTCGGCTCTACATTCGCTCTTCTTTATAACAGCTTCCATTGAGGTGATCCACTTCAAGGCTGCAATTGCATCTTTCTTTCCATTAAAGGGTTTGGGATGGCAGTCACTAAAATTCTTATAGTTACATCTGTGGCCATGAATTCTTGTACTCTAGTTTGTCATTCCAACTGTTTCATGAGTTCGGGTGGTGCCTACATTGTTCCCTATTGGAGAGGTATGCAGGGTATCTTCCGTTCGAGGGGCATAGCACCATTTGTTCTTTCATTCTGGTTTCCCAGACTGTTATGAATCTCCCTTCTCCTAAGAGAATCATTAAGGATTCTAGGTAGAATTGTTTGAAGGGTAACCTCAGATGCCACCGCCCCTTGAAATTGGGCTTCCGTCATAATAACTTCTTCTACAAGTTGTTCGGGTTCAATATTCGTATTGACATTTTTGTTTGGATTAGTGTTCGTGTTTTTCGTGTCACGAGTATAAGACCTAGTCTTGGGCATCCTACCCCCAACTCTGCCTTGTCCTCTACCACGTCCTGCCATTTGTACATGTATAACATCAGAATTCATATAACCGTTCATAATCCAGAAATTCAGAAATTAATAACATTTGGCCAAAAATGCCTTTAATTATCCGATTTCTACTCATTTCCCGTTATAGGTCGTACTGAATGTATACACCTAACTTATCCTGAGGCATTCCAGACTAATCTCAGAGTCCTAGTTTCAGTCTAGATACTATTCCTGTTGCATCTAAATCTCTTAAACTGAGGCTCTGATACCAACTTGTCACGCTCGTAACACGTGACAGTTATCTAACCAGAGTAGTACCTCCAATAGATATGTTCCCAGGAAAGAACGACGGGTGTAGGAGAGATATATACACCGCTCTTTCCTTAGACAGAACATTCCGTTTGCCAGTTGTGTAGGATTTACCAAGAGGGACTATTAATAACATTTGGTTTGTTGATAGTGGTGGTTCTAAGCACATGACAGGGAATTACATCTACATGAGTAAAGAGTTGTTGATAACTGAGAAATCTATTTGATTCAACGACTTGATGCTCAAGGGGGAGAATATGTCACACACAATGTTTTGGAAACAGTTGTACAAAGTCCAAATAATAACCTGAAACTTAGGATGACGATGGTGAGCATAAAGTCGTTGATGCAACCATTTGACTAGTTGAGGGGGAGTCTACAGGACAGGGGGAGTACAGAACTGTGTTGGTGACAGAGGCAATGACATTCAATTACATTACATCGGTTTGAGTTTTTAATTGATTGACTTGCTTAATCCTGAGTAACCAAGTAAAATGTTTTTCTTAAAATGTTTTCATGGAAGGTTTATTTTCGTTTGTTTTACTTTCTTTGAAAAAGATTTTGAAAAATCCAAACAAATTGAAAAAAAAGATAAAATCGACATTACTTGAAGTTAAAGAAGAGATGATAGTACATCAGTGGATGTTCTTTCACACATGAACTTAGATTGGCTGGTTGGTGCTTTATGTTAATATATCTAAATTATATGTTTTGATCTAAACTTCAGAGACTACACAAATAGGAAATGATAGTGTTGTGTATGCATATAATTTGAATTGTCAGTAGACTAAAAGCGTCACTGAACCATTAGTAGTGTGAAAACATAATTTCATATGTTACAACTGTGATTTGAACCCATTTTATGCCTGGGTGTGTGTGTTAAAAGATCACTATCAGATAAAGAATATTAGCTTTTAATAAAGATTTTCCTATGAGATCAGTTTCGGGTTATGTCCCTAGCACTATTCATTCGATTTGCTTCGGTGCCCATGTCCCGAAAAGCATGCAACTTGAAGTATAATCAAGATATGTACTTGACAACATCTGTCAAACATATACTAGCCCTTGGATCATATTGATAAATCATCTTTACTGATTCCATTGAATTCATAATCCAAATAACAGTTTGATCCACGTACCTGAATCTTATGATTCCACATATATAAGCCAAGACATTGAATCATTCGATTCTGAATCTCATTGATTTTTATACAATCTAATTTGGATTATGCTATTCATGTGCTAAGTGATGTCTCCTCATTCTGGAAATTCGGATAATCTTTAGTAAAATCTCATATGTCTTGAAGATAGTGAATTTACTTTCTGTTGGCATACTAGTGGGGTACACGTTGTATTTCATACTTAAAATGGTACCTTAACTCACAAGAAAGTGGGAATGAGATGCTTTAGTTTCAAATCTTATAATATTGACAATTTAAATTTGTGTGTCATAGCCTGATCCTATTTTCTTTGAATGTTTATCGCGTATCATAACATTCAATATGAAAGTCTTGAAAAGATAGAGTGTGATAATCTTGAAAGATATTGGTTTGCTTGGTCAAGGCTTGAAAGAATGACATAGGATACCATTTGATATTATATGGATTTTATATCCAAGATGTGTGATTGATATCTCATATATACTGATATGATCTTCTTACTCTTGATGTTCGAACAAAAAGATGTGATTTTGTATTTTACATTTCAGTTTATATAGAGAAAACCAAAAAGATTTTGTCTTTCTTATGTTTGAAAAACCAAAAAGATTTTATTTTTCCAGCTTCCATGGAAATCTTAATTGTTGGTTATTCTTGGTTGTTCTCCTTTGCAAAAACTGAAAATTACAGACAGAAGTTGACAAGGGGTCCTTCTCCCAAGTTTTCTTCTAGAAATAAAGAGAGTGTGCAGATGAACAAGACGAAGACGACAGTGTGTTTGATGATATTTGAAGACGGATGACAATCTTCTGAAGCTGTTGTCAAGGGGGAGTCTGTTGGAGCATATTCTGGTGACAACGAGCTTGAAGATATTATGTCTTAGTCTTAGAGTCTTTGACTTGTATTTGATAGAATTGTTAGCAACAGTTAAAGGGGAGTCTGTTAGGACATGTTTTGTAACTGTTGATAAAATTCTGTGTAAATTCTGCTATAACAAGTTCGCCTAGCCTATCAGAGGCGAACTTATTAAGTTCGCCTAGTATATCAGAGGCGAACTTATTAAGTTCGCTTAGCCTATTAGAGGCGAACTTAATAAGTTCGCCTAAGCATCTTTTAGGTGAACTTGTTAAGTTCGCCTGGTGCAGAACTGGTGCTTATAAATAGACAGAACAGAGTCTGTTAATGTGTGGAAAAATTAGACAATATCAGAGTAGACTTGATTAGAGACAGAATCTTGTAACCTGATATTGTGGTGAAATACAAAGCGTTTATTCACACCGTTGTTGTTGATTGAGTTACACGAGCACGTTGATCATGGATTCCGCACGTTATCACCGTGTCGTACCGCGAGTCTAGAGATCCATCACGCACTGAATTTGGGACCTACATGGTTACATACCGGTCAGAAGGTCGCCTTCTAGTTACTGTGACGTTGATGTCAAAAACACATAGCGGAAACTATAACCATCAACCTTTATTATAATATTGAAATATTGTTTACATCATGTTATCATAAAGGTTAAATTGTTTCATCATCTGTTCCTGACTAGGAACAAGTCATTCGAGACTTATAGTTCCAGGCATGCCCATCATCTGATCGTTCGTCGTTTCTTTCTAGTCCTTGAAATCCCTTGTCTAATGACTACCTGTGATGCGTTCAAAAACATTTGACAAAACATGGGTCAGCATAAAGCTGGTGAATTAACAAACAAAAATGGTTTATTAAAAATGACCGGCCAAAGTATCTTGAACACATTCATGGGCTTCAACACCCAAATTCATAGACAACTATGAACAATCATTCAGTCTATATATAACCAAAGACCGTTCCACGGGTCCTGTCCAACATGCCATTCCACAGGCAAGTGAAATACAATAAGCACTTAGAATACGTTATATATAAACAATTGGTGCAATCGTTTCAAGATACTCAAAATGTTTCATAAATCGATCATGCCATACAAGGTCATGAAAGGGTTCATGCATTTCATTTTAAGAACTCACCTGGACAGTATTTCAGCTTATCAATTCAATAATATGATTAACACCTCAGACAAGCTCCTAGATATCATACGAAATTACTTAATTACACAAGTCTAGCTTAATGGAGTATTATCAATGCTTAACAGGAAGTGGGAACCTTACCTCAGCACTATCTACGTCAATTTGGAGTCGAAACGCTGGAAACCGGACTTTCGCACGCGAACGGGGGCTCGGGATCAGAATTCCATAGAGTGTGTGTCTGTATTTGAGTGTGAAAATTGTGTGGAATTGCTCAAGTTCGTCTATCTATTTATAGGGCAAGAACCGCGTTCGTGACGGACCGTTACCAGGCGTGACGATCCGTCATGCCTTTGCTTGGAGGCTACGCACTTCCTGACCACGTAACGAACCGTTACCGGGCGTGATGGTCCATCACAAGCCATGAGTCACCGGACACGTGTCAAAAACCCTTAACCGCTTCTGGTTTATGCTACACAGACCGTCACCAGCCATGACGGTCCATCATGGCCGTAACGGACCGTTACCGTCTCATGACGGTCCGTTACAGGGCTATTTTCCAAATTTTCACTTTTGATCCTTGATCTTTGAATATTCCCATTTTAGCCCTTGAACATATGAATTTTGAAAACTTTAATCCTTCATTTTCTTAGGGAATTTTCGAGGTGTTACAGAAAGGCTGTGTCTTCTAGGTCTCTGATGATCAACAATTCCTTTGCTAACATCTATTGGATCTCTTTATCAAACATGCCTTTACACTTTACTGCAACATCGTCTTGAATTTTTTTTCTTTTATTTTAATGTATTCCTGAAAAGTCTTGGGTATTGTATAAGAAGTCATGATGTTTGCCAATGAGGGAAACACTAATTGTCCAGAAGAAGGTGGGTCAAAGAATTATCAAACTTCTTGATTTAAGCTCATGATAGGAAGTGATGTTGGTGGAGGTTGTGTAGTTGCTAGTGGCAATTTTGTTGGTGCATTTGGAGTAGCATCATCTTCATCACTTTCATGTACCACCATATTCCTTCTTTTAGGGGTATTTTTGGTATTTGTTGGAAATGTTGTTGAACTTGAAACTACTGTTGGCACTAAAGCTGGTGCAACAGTAGTTGTACTGTGTGTTGTAGTCTCAGTCATTTCTGTATCTTTTGAAGGCTTAACTACTGGAAATATTGGTTTTGTTGCAACAGCACTTGTAGAAGTAGTTACAAGAGTGGGCCTTTTAACTCCAGTTGTTTGTGGTGGTGTAGATTTTGGGTTTATTGCTGGACCCGTTGGTTCAGATTTGTTTAAGGCTTCAGCTGCATGTTAAGGAGCAGGCCTTTTGACTCCAGGTTCAACACTTTTCTTTAAAATTTGTTTTCTTACAGATCTTGCATGAATCTTTGTTCCTGTACCTGCAGTATTTGATGAACCTTGATTACCTTTTTCAACATTTTCTTGAATTATCTGTTTGAGAAATGCTTCAGATTCTGCCTCTCTATTTTTTCTTAACCTTTCCTTTTCTTTTGCAGCTTCTTGTGCTTTCTCTGCTTCAGAGTAGTCTGCTTTTTTATCTTGTTTCTTTTGCTTTTGGGCACCATCATCTGGGAATTTAGGAGGAGGTGGTGTAACACTGGTTAATTGTTCTAACTATGTTCTTATTACACTTACATCTGCATGTGTGTCCTTGTATCTTGCATCAACATAATTTCTCATAGCCTCGATGTGTCAGAGAATTATCCAGTGCCCTCTGATTCTCTTTAAGGAGTGGCTGGAAGGCTTTCCTTATGATTGGAGTCAATTCTTCAGGAGTTGGAAGCTTGATTTAGAAATCACTTTGTTTATTGAAGACTCAAACTCTTTCTTGATGAAGTCTAACAAAGTTGTGTTTTCTTGACTTGGAGCTTCAATAGAAGGCTTCTTAGTAAGAGTTTCTTTAATTGTTGAGCAAGAGGCCTCTACATTGGACATTCTCTCTGTCAATTCGCTATATTTTAATCCATCACCTAAGTTAATATGATCAGTTGGATTCCCACTTGAAGTGGTTGTATCTGTCCCTGTGACATAAAAATGTTCAATGTCAATGGGTGCAGATGCCCCTTTGTATTGGTCATGGGGACTTCCAACTATTGTAGAGTGAACTATTATGGACTCAACAATTGTCGCCCTCAAGGGAGTCTTAGCTATGTAATTACTGTCTAGATGTGAAAATGTTGTTTCTACAACTATAGTAGCTGCTCCACTTGAGAAATCCTCTTGAGATGTTGATGTGTTACTAAATATCCCATGTATAAGAGTCTAATTGTATAGGTTTTAAGCGTTTAGCTTTGTATATCGAGTCTGTTTTATGTGAATTTGGTGTTTGTGAGTACTACAGGGTTAACATGCTAAGTAAGCGGGAAAGCACAAGCTTAAAAATCATGAGGAGCATACACGGGCCCCGAAGAAGTCAAAAGAACCATAGTCAAAGTTTATTGGAATTTAGGTTCTTCGTGCCACGCGAAGAACAAGGAGAAAAGGTTCGCGACACGCGAATACCTTGAATATGGGCCGCGACTATTTCAACTTTCGCTACATGCGTAGATCATCCATCCTTGGTTCGCGACACGCGAAGAAATGTATTTTCGGCAAATTAAACCTAATTCCAATTATAAGCTATTGGAGAGTCCAAAATGGAATTAACTTGCA
The DNA here is from genome assembly GCA_023525975.1 of Smallanthus sonchifolius. Lineage (NCBI taxonomy): Eukaryota > Viridiplantae > Streptophyta > Magnoliopsida > Asterales > Asteraceae > Smallanthus > Smallanthus sonchifolius. The sequence goes on along the minus strand of CM042026.1, from coordinate 82,516,710 downwards.
TCCAGCCGTCCCAGAGCTTCTCCTAGGCGATTTCCAGAGTTCAAGTTGCAATATTTTTGAGTTTTTGATGCTAGATCGAGTTACACAAGATACTGAAGATTACATGATGACCATGAGCAGCTAAATCTATCTATGTTTGGTTCCGGGTGTAGGATCTGCTTGTAAGTGATGATTTGATTCATACTTGGTTTGGTGTAGAATTCTTATAATCGTTTGGTTGTTTGAATTTTATAGTTTGTTTGGTTTGATTGAACAACTTTGATTTATCAAGTTAATACATGCATTAGTTTTTCGGTTGTAATTCGTGAACCATTGTGTGTCTATGTTTGTTATGTTAAATTGGTAATTGATTATTGGGTAATTAACTTGTGTCAAGCATTCAGTTTTATAATCGTTGCTCAGTGCAGTCGCAAGCTTGATTGATTAATTAGTTATCAAACTGAATAAAATGAGTCATGTCTATGTGACTTCCAATTGGTACACATACATAATCACCACACTTGCAATGTGAACCCGGAAGCGATCCGTTTTCTCTAATTAGTTTTTATAAAGTTTAAAGTTAATTGCTTTTTCCAAGAATCTGAACAGTTTTTATAAACAAACACTGTCCACCAATTCCCTGTGGATACGACACCCTACTTCACTATACTATAGTTTAAGGTAACTTGGGATTAAAATAATTATTGTTTTTGATTGACCTTGACAACGCGATAAAAAATGGCGTCGTTGCCGGGTAGTACGTGCGCTTAGTGTTTTAGTTTAAATTTTTTTGTTCAGAGCTACTAATAGTTGTTTATTCGTTTAGTTTACAGGTTTATGCATACTCGTAATTCAGGAAGAAAATCACCACTGCTGTTTAACCAAGAAGTCGAAAAAGCAGCAAACGCCAATATAAAGCTTCGAGGAACAGTTCAAACCATCCTAGAAAAGCTTGATAGTCCAAAGGTAAGGATGTCGAAAGGACAACCAGCAAATCAAAATCCAGGCCCTAATCAAGGTGGGGGACCAAACCCACCCATACCAACACTTCCAGATCTTCTGTTCCCAAACTATCCACAAAATCAACAACCACCCGCACAACAACCTCCACAAAATCAACAACAGCCACTACCACCTTTCCATGACCACCAATACCAACCGTATAACAGTTACATGAGCTACTCAGAGTTCGGGGATGATGAGCATTTGTCACGTAGACGAAGCCACAGACCATAACATGGTTCTCAACATGAGAACTGGGATGAAGGAGAAGAGTGGTATGATATGAACCACCAGGAGGTATTCACTCCTAGAGATCAAAGGTTTGATGGAGTGGACGGTTGGGTGCAGCCACCACCAAGGGCAGACTATGGGTACCAACCAAGGAATGGCCACCAAAATAATCAGGGTAATTTTTAGAGAATTACAGAGAGTAACAACCTTGAAATAGGAACCCGGCCAGACATGATAAGGGGTGGACAGTCACTTCCGCCTCGCTCTAGCTTTAAATGCTTCCCCCGTCATACCACCAGTTCGTAGGGGGAACGCATTTGAGATCATACCCGGTTGTTTAGGGATCCTCCCACACTTCTATGGGAGAGCTACTGAGGAGCCCTATACACACTTATCAGAGTATAAAGCCACATGTGGCACCATAGGTGGTCAGGGATTCACTACAGATGAGGTGAAACTAGTGCTCTTTCAGTTTTCACTAAAGGACCGCGCAAAACAATGGTTCCTTTCTCTACCGTTTACTAGTATTGCTACTTGGGCAGAGCTTCAACAACAGTTCTTGGATGAGTACTTTCCACCAAATAAGACTAATGAGGCCAGAGTTGCAATCAGAGATTTCAGGCAACAGTCAGGGGAACCATTCTTTGAATCCTTCAAGAGGTTTAAAGAGGTACTACGAAACTGCCCACATCATGGTATAGAAAAGTGGGAACTAATCCAGGCATTCTATGATGGTCTGCTGCTTGAGGATGTTAGAGACGTGAACTCCACCAGTAATGGGTCGTTCTTCTCCAACAATGTGGATGGTGATTGGGATATCCTAAAGAGGATGGCGGTGACATCGAAGAGGCAAGCTCATATGAGCAGGAGAGCGAAGACAAGTTCATCTGCCAAATCCATTGAGTATGAGACACAAAAAAGGTTGGATGCTATGGAAGTCCAAATGTCACACCTTGGTAGGCCTAGTGGTAAAGATGTGGAAAATGTTCACAACCGTATCTGGTGTGTGACGGATGCGAGGAGTTGGGGCACGTGTTAGCAAACTGCCCAAGAGAGCAAGGTAAGGCTGAAGAGGTTAATCAGCTTGGTAGAGATAGAGCAGCTGCTACTCACTACCATCCAGGACTCAGAAACCACCCGAACCTCAGGTATGGTAATGCTTCTAATCAATTGAAACCTAACTTTCAGGATTCTAATGTGCAAGGTGGAGGACAACCACAACAGCAACATTACCAAAAAGGATACCAAAGGGGCTATCAACAGCAAAATCAGCAAGGTAGTAGTGCAGGAGGTGATGACCTGGGGAGTGCACAGTTTAATGCTATCATGGATGCTATCAAGGAGTGAAAGAAGGACAATGAAGTCCGTGATAAAACGTTAAACTCTCTTGTGAAGCAGGTGGGTCAAATGGCTGAAGAATGGTCAAGTAAAGAACCTGGCAAATTACCAAGCAATACTCAAACCAACCCGCAACACCAAGGGTCGAGATCAAAGAATGCTCATGTAAGCCAGGTAAGTGATTTATGAAGTGGTAAGCAATATGACAACAAAGTTGTCCCTCCACAACCGCTAGTTGAAGGGTTGGTGGAGGATGTCGATGAGAAAAGTGATGACGAACCTATAATTGTTGCATCTAAACCTAAGAGACCGGTAATTTTTGAAAAACCAAACAATTCTAAAGCATCCACTAGTACTCAAGGAACGGGTGTGGAGAATAATACCATCCCGTTTCCGAGGGAACTGGTTGATCCATCTAAACCGGTAAGTAAAAGGGGCCCACAGCAAGATGAAATGTGGGAAATTTTTAGGCAAGTCAAAATTAATCTTCCCCTAATTGATGCTATTAAACAAGTACCGACATATGCAAAATGCTTGAAGGATCTATGCACTCAAAAGAGGAATCATAAGATGCCCAAAAAGCTTGATCTAACTGATAATGTGAGTGCAGTGCTATCCGGTATTCTTCCACCTAAGCTTCAAGATCCAGGGGCGCCTTTGATCCAAATTCAAATAGGTGATTTCAAAATAGATAAGGCACTTCTAGATTTGAGAGAAAGTGTTAGTATCTTGCCGGGAAGCTTGTATGACCAATACGATTTTGGTCCTCTACAAAAAGCTGATACCACCGTGGTGTTAGCAAATTTAACTCTTAAGCTTCCCCACGGGATATTAACAGATGTGATTGTCAAGGTGGAAGACTTTTATTACCTGGTCGACTTTTTAGTGGTTGACTATGTAGTCCCTATTAAAGGGAGCCAACCTAATGTTATTTTGGGAAGGTCATTTTTGAAAACCGCTCAATGTGTTATAAACTGCATGACAGGCACAGTTGACATGGCTTTTGGTAATAGAAAAATGCGTTTAAATGTTTTTTACCATACATTTAATGCTCCAATCATTGATGAATGCTTTAGTGCAGCGATCATTGAAGTGTGTATTATTCATGAGAATGAGGATGAGCCCTAGGAGCTGTGTGTTTTGTGTAACAGGGAAGAAGCAGGGTATGAGAGTGATCTCAAAACTGAAGAGGAACAACTAGAAGTGTGTGCCCTCAAAGAGGGAAGGCCTACATGGACACTTCAGGTAGAGAGTCTGCCAGACACCATAGACACCCATCTGAAACCATCATTGGAATCACCACCTCAGCTGGAATTGAAAGAGTTGCCAGATAGTTTAAAGTACGCCTTTGTTGGAGGGAATGAAACTCTCCCGGTCATCATTGCATCAAACTTGACCGAGGCACAAGAGAAGGCACTTATGGATGTATTGGTTGCTCATAAAGCAGCAATTGGGTGGACGATAGCAGACTTGAAGGGGATTAGTCCTTCAATTACGATGCACAAGATTATCACCGAACCTGATGCTAAGCCGGTAAGAGATGCACAAAGAAGGCTAAACCCAAACATGAAGGAAGTTGTGATGAAAGAAGTCCTAAAATGGTTGGATGCAGGGATCATATATCCCATATCTGACAGCACCTAGGTGAGTCCTACACAGACAGTACCAAAGAAAGCAAGCATCCAGATCATAAGGGATGAGTAGGGAGAGCATGTAGCCACCCGACCCGTAACAGGGTGGAGGGTATGTATTGATTACAAGAAGTTGAACACAGCCACTTCCAAGGATCATTTTCCTTTACCTTTCATTGACCAAATCATCGAGAAATTATCAGGTCAGAAATTTTATTTCATTTTAGATGGGTATTCAGGATATAATCAGATTGCTATTCATCCTGACGATCAACATAAGACCACATTTACCTGCCCATATGGTACCTTTGCATTCAAGCGAATTCCATTTGGGTTGTGTAATGCCCCATCCACCTTTCAAAGGTGCATGATAAGTATATTTTCAGATATGATTGGGGAGTCTTTGGAAATCTTCATGGATGACTTTTCAATCTTTGGTCAGTCATTTGAATCATGTTTAGAATAATTGACCAAGGTATTGAAAAGGTGTGTCAAAACAAACATAGTCCTTAGTTGGGAAAAGAGCCATTTCATGGTACATGAAGGGATTTTTTTGGGACACATAGTATCAAGTAGGGGGATGGAGGTAGACAGGGCAAAAATCAAAGTGATCTCAACACTACCTCCCCCTACTAATGTCAAAGGGGTAAGATCGTTCTTGGGGCATGCGGGATTTTACCGCCGGTTTATTAAGGGTTTTAGCACCATCACGAAACCACTTTGTAATCTAATTTTAAAATACGTCCCATTTGAATTTGATGAAGAATGCCTAAAAGCATTTAATATTTTAAAAGAAAAATTGGTAGACACCCCGATCTTGCAAGCACCGAATTGGTCATTACCTTTTGAAATCATGTGCGATGCAAGTGATTTTGCAATCGGGGCAGTCTTGGGGAAAAGGGTAGATAAGAAATCGATGGCAATTTACTATGCCAGCAAGACCTTGGATGGGGCACAATTGAACTATACTACTACTGAAAAAGATTTACTTGCAGTTGTGTACGCTCATGAAAAGTTCAGGTCTTACATCTGGGGAAGTAAGGTGATTGTATACTCTGATCACAGTGCTGTGAAGTATCTAATGGAGAAGAAGGATTCAAAGCCTAGGTTGATTAGATGGGTCCTATTGCTACAGGAGTTCAACTTAGAGATCCGAAATAAGAAAGGAACTAAGAATATGGTAGTAGACCATTTGTCAAGGGTCGTGAATAAAGAAGATGATTCTACTGAAAGAATCGGGGAGACATTCCCAGATGAGCAAATTTTATATGTTTCTACTGACCCATGGTATGCTAACATTGTTAATTATTTGGTTGCAGGTAAAATTCCAGATCATTGGGCTAGGTAGAAGAGACAACACTTCATGTCGCAAGAGAAGCAATATATCTGGGATGAACCAGATTTGTTTAAAGTAGGGGCAGATCAAATGATCCAGCGTTGTTTGCCCGAAAATGAAGTCCAGTACCTATTGGAACATGCCCATTCATATGCTTCTCGAAGGCACTTCAGTGGACAGAAAACAGGTCATAGGGTCCTAACTTGTGGGTTCTTCTTGCCTACCATTTTCAAGGATGCATCAGAATTCGTGAAGACCTGTGTACGGTGTCAACAACTAGGGAGCATCACTAAGCGGAATGAGATGCCAATGCGACCTATCATGGTCGTCAACATATTTGATGTGTGGGGCATAGACTTCATGGGCCCTTTCCCTAATTCTATGGGACACCTGTATATCTTAGTGGTGGTTGATTATGTTTCTAAATGGGTTGAAGCAATCACCACTAAGACAAATGATCATACGGTGGTGTGCAAGTTCGTGCAGAGTAATATCTTTTCCAGGTTTGGTGTCCCTCGTTTGATCATCAGTGATGGGGGTTCACATTTTAAGAACTTTCAATTTGGTAAATTATTAAAACGGTACGGTGTGAACCATCGGATAGCCACTCCATATCACCCACAAACAAGTGGACAAGTGGAGGTGTCGAACAGATTGATAAAGGATATTTTACAAAAGATGGTACGGCCTGATCGTAAGGATTGGTCAACCAAACTTAACGATGCTTTATGGGCCTACCGAACAGCTTACAGAACTCCGATTGGTACCACACCCTACCGACTAGTTTATGGAAAAGAATTTAATTTTCTGATTGAAATAGCTCGCCGTGCATTATGGGCAGTTAAATCTGTTAATCTTGAGTATGACAATGCAGGTAAAGAGCGAAAGTTGCAATTATGTGGGTTGGAAGAGCTGAGGCATGAAGCTTATGAGTGTGCATCTGCATACAAGGAAAAAATGACAGAAGTGCACGATTCCAAGTTAAAGAAAAAGGTCTTTGAGGTAGGCCAGAAGGTGTGGCTATATAATTCAAGGCTGAAGCTATTCCCTGGTAAGTTGAAGAGTAAATGGATGGGTCCATACTTGGTGATCTGAGTAGGACAGTTATGGGAGGTGGAGATTGAAGACTTTGATGATCACCTCATGCAGGTTGTGAATGGGCATAGACTGAAGCCCTACTTAGAGACGGATGAAATCAATGACACCAAGGATGAATCAGTGAGTTTTGTCATGAATGCATCTGCATATGAATAACCCAAGTAAGGTACACCGCGTCTGGCTGAAGACGTTAAACTTAGCGCTCTTAGGAGGCAACCTAAGGTTTACTTTCCTGTCTAGTTAAATGAATGTTGTGAGTGTGTTCTCTAGAAACCCTCACGAGACTAAACTCGTCCACTCGGGCTACCGAGGGGTTTAAAGGCTTGATGCATGCCTTAAATGCATCCGTGATTCGTACGATAGTGAGTTAGGTTTTTGTTCATTTTTATGCTTTGAATCTGGGAAAAGCCCGAGTGTGGGGACGTTCTAGGAATGCTGAGGGTTGTAGTAATGCAATGGGGGCCATGCATCATTCTCTGGGGGGAAGGATACCGTGTGTAGAGTTTGTAAAGTAGTGAGTCTTCATTTTTAGTGTTTTCGGTATGTTTTCGCGTATTTTTATGGTTTTCCCGGAGATTTGGGGCCAGTCGAGCATGAAATATCATCACAAATCATGTTCCAGGTATATAGGAACTTAATTGGAGAGTTGGAACGAATTTTGAAAAAATTAAAAATTTTGACTTGAAAAACTCAAAAATTTTTCTAAGGCTAAAAGTTGGACAATCGTCTAATCTTCCTGTGATGGAGGTGTCTTCGAGCCACGCAAAGACGCAGACCCAATTTTTCACGACACGCAAAGAATAAAAGTAAGGGGCCGGGTAATTTTTGTCACTCGCAACAAGCGAGGGAATCTCAGCCGATCTTCGCGACACGCGAAGAACCTAATTTTTTTTTGTGATTTTTGAGTCGTGTCAGTCCATCGAGTCTTTTATTTTTGATGAGTGTTTATATTGAGTCAATATGATGCTTGTGGGTTTGTTTCGAGTTTAATTTTCCAGGTGTGGATTACAATTCACGTACTCAATCTCCATTCGGGTGGTGATTTCCGACTTTCGATTGATTCTTGTACAAGGCAGCCTGCTTGCATCTGTGGAACTCGATCGCGAATGAAATGCTATACGATCGTCCTTCCAGCTAAGTTTTCTATATTTTTGTAATTTTTCTTTCATTTTAGAGTCGCTCTTCCTACATTGAGGGCAATGCCGAGTTTAAGTGTGGGGAGGGGAGACCTTAGTCTAGGTCTGTATTTTGAGTCATAAAATTTGAAAAAAAGCCATAAAAATTTAAAAATTTTCAAAAATGTCACTGGATTAGAGTTTTGCAACTAAATGGAAAATGATAGTATAATTGGGAGTTTGCGTATAGAATTAATTGAATAATAATGATAATCAAACATGTCTGATTTGTAACGTTTTGGTAGACCCAACCGATTAAAGAGCTTAAACATCCTGATAGTGTATCTAGTTTTAATTGAATAATTAATTCAGGATGTCTTGTGGGTTCTCATCTTAGGGGTGTCGGTAAGGTCGAAACTGTCAATATAGGGTGACACGTACCTCTATAAGCAAGAGTTTATAAGTTTTTGAAATTACTTGGCACATCGCTTTTTTTCTGAAAATAAATCCGAAAGTTGGTGGCGCCCGCATTCCATAATCTGCATCATTCATGAGCTTAATTAATTAGATTGAGTGCTTGAGTTCTGCCTACGTGTTACCCTCCGGGTTACAAGCTTGGTTGAAACGCTCATGGGCGAGACTTAAGTAATCAATATCTAGATATCTAAGTTAGGTTTATGTGTTACCCTCCTGATGGTGACTTGGGGGATACACCACTAAACCGAAGTTTATGTTCTTCATTGCTTAAAAACTACAGCCTACGTGTCGTACGTCGAGTTCCAGCTTGATTGAAACACTACTAGGTTAGGTTATTCATAAAACATTAATAAAAGCTCACATCATTCATTCATCATTCCATAATTCACCTGATTTTGGAAACTTATAAATTAGTGTTTTTTGAGGTGGGAAAGTCTATATGGTTTAACCCGTGCCTAAACATGACCTTGAGATGGGATTAGGCTGAGTCGTAGCTTTCTGAGTGTGAGACTCATAGATAGACTGTCTGCTTAGTAATATAATGTATAGATCACATAATTGGGGGCTCGAGAGTCGGTGGTTGGGTTTAATCGGACATAAATACCAACTGTTACAGTTAACGTGTTATGAAATCTGTGTTGTGTATAATGAAAGTATAAGTTGCAAGTTTTCTGATTGTGATTCTATTGCATAATTATTTTTCGGGACGAAAAAGGTCAAGTGTGGGGATGTGATGTGTTATTAAGTATCCCATGTATAAGAGTCTAATTGTATAGGTTTTAAGCGTTTAACTTTGTAATCGAGTCTGTTTTATGTGCATTTGGTCTTTGTGAGTGCTACAGGGTTAACATGCTAAGTAAGCAGGAAAGCACAAGCTTAAAAATCATGAGAATAACACCATACATGGGCCCCGGAGAAGTCAAAAGAACAAAAGTTAAAGTTTATTGGAATTTAGGTTCTTCGCGCCACGCGAAGACCATGGAGCAAAGGTTCGCGGCACGCGAAGACCTTGAATATGGGCCGCGACTATTTTGGATTTCGCGACACGCGAAGATCATCCATCCTTGGTTCTGACACGCGAAGAAATGTATTTTTGGTGAATTAAACCTAATTCCAATTATAAGCTATTGGAGAGTCTAAATTGGAATTAACTTGCATCCAGCCGTCCCAGAGCTTCTCCTAGGCGATTTCCAGAGTTCAAGTTGCAATATTTTTGAGTTTTTGATGCTAGATCGAGTTACACAAGATATTGAAGATTACATGATGACCATGAGCGGCTAAATCTTTCTGTGGTTGGTTCCGGGTGTAGGATCTGCTTGTAAGTGATGATCTGATTCATACTTGGTTTGGTGTAGAATTCTTATAATCGTTTGGTTGTTTGAATTTTATAGTTTGTTTGGTTTGATTGAATAACTTTGATTTATCAAGTTAATACATGCGTCAGTTTTTCGGTTGTAATTCATGAACCATTGTGTGTCTATGCTTGGTATGTTAAATTGGTAATTGATTATTGGGTAATTAACTTGTGTCAAGCATTCGTTTTATAATCGTTGCTCAGCGCAGTCACTAGCTTGATTGATTAATTAGTTATCAAACTAAATAAAACGAGTCATGTCTATGTGATTTCCAATTAGTACAAATTCGTAATCATAACACTTGCAATCTGAACCCGAAAGCCATCCGTTTTCTCTAATTAGATTTTATAACCTTTAAAGTTAATTGCTTTTTATAAACAAAACTGTCCACCAATTCCCTGTGGATATGACACCCTACTTCACTATACTATAGTTTAAGGTAACTAGGGATTAAAATAATTATTGTTTTTTATTGACCTTGACAACGCGATTAGATGTACCCTCGGTGATTGCATCAATCAACATATGTAAGGGTGAATTTTGTGGGGGTGGTGAGTAGTGAAAAAAGTCAGTCCTGGGAGATGGACTTTGAGTATGATACTCAAGTAATACATCAGCTCTAGATGTGGCTTTGGATTTGGATTTTATCTTCCTTATGATTTCTCCTATGGGTTCCAAATCAGGGATCGGTTCTTCCCTTTGGTTAGCAGGAGCAGTAGGCTCATTTTGTTGTGCTGGCTGATGTATTGCAAAGCACACATGCATTTCACTTGTATTTTGTAGCGTTTTCGTATGGTTTTAGAATCGTTTTGAGTCATTTATAGCTTGTAATAAGTAATGTTGTATATGGTAGGTATTCGGGAAGAATTGGAGCTTAAACGATCAAGACGTGTGAAGGAAACAAGCACACGAGAACACGGGATGAGAATGACAAAAGTCAGGAAAGAGTCCAAACTTCATAGAGGCATATCTCGGGCTAGAAAATTAGTTACGGGGCCTATAATATATGGATTTGGGGTATTTCGATGAGGGGAGTCCAAAAATTAGGATAATTTTCACGCCATGTGAACATTGGGGACTCATCTTTCACGACAGGCCAAGATCCAGTGTTCTGGAAAAGTTGCGCGACTGTTTTGTCTTTGGCGGTACGCGAGAGGATGGCCGTTTGGGCCTCGCGGTACGCGAGAAACCCCAGTTACGACGATTTTAACCTAATTTCATGTTTTAATAGTTTAGAACCCTCCCATGTGTTGAAGATTCGAATACCAGCCGTCTGGATAGAATATAGGGGTGATTTTGAGAGTGGAAGAAGAAACAAGAGCCAAATTTTGAAGCTTTATCGATCGGGTTGGTTCGTTCTTGCTCATTCGGTTTATGATTCTTACTTTCTTGTTTGCATTGGTTTGTTTTAGATTATGTTTAAGACTTTTGAGATTAGTTTTCTGAGTTTGAACATGTTTCTTGGCTAAACCATAGTAGCTATCTAGGTTTCGATGATTGTTTGATTGATTTGTGTATTTCTTTCGGTTTAAGTTGGTTCTTGATGGATTCATGGTAAAGTAAATAACTTGATTTCAATTAGTATGGTGTTTATGCATATTTAATTCTGATTTGCAATTGATTTGTGTTTCACATGCGTTTTGTTGAATGTCTTTCAAGTAATAGATGCATGTTAGGTTGCTTACTGTGTGTTTGTGACTTGTGTGTGGGTTATTGATATCATCATCTATAGAAATGCAAATTGAGAGTATCATAGGGTTAGGTGTTCTTCCTGCTTCAATAGCTGAAAGGTGAGAAGTTGTCGGGTATTCCTTGGTGTTAGGGTTTTTAGGTAGATTGCTATGAAAGGAGGGTTTACTAGGGTTTCTTAGCAACATTGATATTCTGTGTCATACGGTGAGTTTTCAGGTTACCCCATGTGTCTTAGGGTATATTGAGATATTGAGACTGAGAGGTAATTTATCTTTAGGGTACTTTAGCACTGTTGGAAATAGCTGAGAGGTGATCCGACCAACCGGTGAGTTTATACGTTCCTTAGGGTTTCCTATTAGGTCACACCCGGAGAATGATATTGGATCTTTAGGTTGTCTTAGGGTTTCGTATTCAAAGATCCCGGTTCCATCATAATTGTCATAACCGAGAGAAGTTCATGTTTAGCAAACAAGATTCATTACCTAGATAGTGCTTTATCCATTGTTGATCTCATCCATGTCATCTGCTTGATAGTTGGTGTCATTAGTTAGAAGTCCCATTAGTTTTTTATTTTCAGAATCTCAATTACATAAATCCCCCCAAATACATTTCAGTTTAGTTAGTTGAGTCAGAGTCTAGATAGAGTTGTCGCTAGTGTCTCGTGGGTTCGATATCTGCACTTCTTTTGACTTTGCTACAGTGGTAGGTACACTTGCCGGTTGTGTGGTCTAGTATTAGGTTGAGTCTAGATTTATAAATTTAAAGCTAGAGTGTCTAGGTTAGGTTTTATATTAGTTTTTATAGACCGTCCAGCACACATCACTGGCTCATCCTCATCAACCAAAATTTGTTTTGTTGATTCCATCCTTGTAAAAGTTTGTTTTTTAAAAGATATGATGGTAACCAATTTACCCCTTTTGTAAATGTTTTCAGGCAATTCCTTCTTAATATATGCCATAACAAGTCTAGGGTACATCAAAAATTTTGTTTGTGAAGTAGTGTTGGAACACATGTCTTTAAAAATTATTTTTGAAACTTTGAAGCTTTGCCCTGTTAAAATGGCATAAGCCACGTATTGAGTATTTAATGGAATTTCATTTCATGTACCAGTCTTCCTTGAAAAACATACCATAAGGGTATGAAAAAGGAATTTTAATCAGGCAGAACACATACCCTTATCCAAAGTTGTTGAGGTTATTTGACCAAGATAACCTCTCTCAATGAATTCAATATGCATGAGATGTTTTGTAAATTGGTCAACACCGTCAGCATCACCAAGCTCTAGGCTTGTTGTGAGGGTCTCAGGAGTTATTGTAACTAGTTTTGAACCAACGTCTGACATAATCGAAATGATGTTGTGTTTTTCGTCTTTGATAACCTTGGCATTTTTTCAAAACTCTTCAAGAATAGTCAAATAGATAGGTGGGTTAACTGTAAGAGCTTTTTGATAAGGGGAATCGGTTATCAAATCGATCATTTGGTGATATTGTGGATGATCCTTCGATTTTGTGAGATATAGACGCATGTTGTGAGTAGGTCCAATGGCCATGATCGCGAGTAAGTAAGAGAAGAATTGAAAGAATTTTAAACTTCAGTAGAGTGTGGGAAAAGGTTTAGAATGATATGAATAGGGTTTAATATAGTTTTTGAATAGCCTGAAATCTAGGGTTAAAAAGTTGTATGAAACACAACTGCTCGTTAATGTTTTTGCATCCACCAATTTGAAATTTTAAGAAGTTTTTAAAGAAAGAGTAGTTGTTTGAAATAACAACTGTTTTATTTTACATTCGGTCCATCAACAATATTATCTGCACGATGCTATCCCAATCTCATGTGCCTTTACATTTTTATGCTTGGTTTTTTAACCATTCAACAATAACAATAACATAACAAACAAAACAATTTAACAATAAAAAATTTTAGTGCGCAAAACAATAACATAACAAAATTATAACGTGTCAAATTTTACTGCGCAAAACATAGTTTGAGCCTTCTCTTGTAACAAACAACATATTCTTTTTCTTGACAAATGTGAATTAGTAATTTGTGCCTAGTTCCGAATACAAACCAGACCCAAACACACCAACACCGGCCCACCCCTGCAGACTATACCTACTCCGGCCTTTTACATCCTCCATCTTCACCTTCAACGTCCTTGTTGGGCAAATGGGAGGAATTTTGACCTGCATCTCTTCCAACGAATCCAAACCAGCCTTCTCTGCAAAATCATCTTGAAATTGCTACATAAAAATCAAGAGATAACAATTTCAAAAACGACCATAACTAACGGTAAGAAATAGGTATTGGAAACTTACAATTACAAATTGCATAAACTATCTAAGCCTAATACTTACAAGTTTTAGCGCAAAGCGGTCAACAAATGAAACCTTGCCCTCATCATGATCATCATCATTATCAACATCAACATCATAATTATCATAATCATCATCATCACGATCACCATCACCATCTTCCTCAGCATCATTATCATCCCCATCATCACCATCTTATCAGCATCATCTTTCTCACTTTCTTCTGCAAAAAAAATTTGGGCTTTACCGCTTGCATTGTAAACCTCAATGTGGAACGCATGAGTAATAACCAAGTTGAACAGTATAGCCCAGCCCACATCTACACCAAGGTCTTTTGCCATCTTCTTCCATCCATTGGTAAAGGAGAAGAAGTGACTTTTCTTTTGGATCTCCAGCTCCCATGACTTACACCAACCATTGGTTACAACGATTGGACCCACCAGAAAGTTGTTGTTCAGATGAAGGTGCTCATAACACAAAGGCAAGACCTGAAGGGTTGAAGAGGTTGCAATTAATGTATATATATAGCTACATAGTTCAAATAAGAAAACTTGTTGACATTATTACCTGAAAAGATGAAACTGAATTTGTGATAATCAACAAGAAATCTGGATTAGCATAGAACGGAAAATATGTAGTAAATAAAGAAAGACATGTGAACGGGCATACGTTAAAAGAAATGTACATATTGCATTCAAAACCTTTAGCAATAAGCACACTAGCAGAGTATATCCGAAACAAAGAAAGATAAGAACCCATACTTTAACATCAAAAACAAAGTATTTATAATTACCGAAACCATCATGTTTCAAATTCTTTCTTGGTCAAATTCTTTCTTGCTTTCCTGTTCTCTAGGAAGTACTGGGTGGGTGGACACTTGGTGGCTCTACATCTTTTCCTTTTCTCCTCCATGGGTGCTTTCCCTCTTCTCTAGGACGTACTGAGTGGGTGGATACTTTCTGGGTCTACCTTTTTTCCTCTTCTCCACCATGGGTCCTTTCCCCTTCCCTAGGACGTACTGGGTGGGTGGATACTTTCTGTGTCTACCTCTTTTCCTCTTCTCCATCATAGGTGCTTTCTCCTTCTCTAGGACGTACTGGGTGGGTGGATCCTGCTCACTCTTCATTTCTTAACTTTCCACAATCATAAGCCAACAAAATTACAACTAGATTAGTATACGGGAAAAGGAAATTAACCAAAGTAGTAATATTTCCAACAAAATTATATAATTCTGCATACGCTTAATTACACTCACGGTTGCCTACCATACGATCGACCACAATAGTATTGTTATTTGCAACAAGTAGATCACTCTCATCAACGACACATTTTTTGGTTGTGGACTCCCCTCTTACCCCCCCCCCCCCAACCCCATTCGGTTGATATACATTATGCTCATAAAAAAAGTAAACCATCGACATAAACCCGCCAAAGCCCCTAAATTAAAGAAATCAAACAGAAGAACCTAAATAAATCAGCTGAAAACAAGCAACGAACATCGCACCTAACCTAGCTAGAGCAACGACATCACATTGTGATGATCAATAATATACGTTACATCCGATCAAACACAAATGGATTACCTTGGAAGACGGGAAGACGTTTCGGGAGAGAATCAGAGAAGAGATGATCAGAATTAATTGTGATGAGGTTTACAAAACTATACATAAACCCACTTAACACACAACACATGTAAAAATAGTTTTAAAAAATAATTTAGAGATCATACCTATAGTTTAAAAAAAATCTTTAAATTTTCGATTTGTAATTAAATTAAAAATTTAGAGATCATACCAGCCTGTAGTTTAAAAAAATATATATAAATTAAAAAACTTAAAATGTATGATTTATAATTAATTAAATAATCAATTTAGAGATCATACCTATAGTTGTTGATGATGATGATAACCCATATGATCAATGTTGATAGCCTGTATGATGATGATGTTGATGATGATGATAACCCATATGATGAAGATGATCGGGCATAATCCATATATATGATGATGGTGTTGATATATAAGCCATATATATGATGGTGCAATGACTACCCATGGTATATGCATGCATGATTATTATGATGATAACCCGTATGTTGATGATGATGGTCACGATGTTGATGATGATGATGGTTATGATATAATGATGTTTCCAAGATGATGATTATGATGATGTTGATGCTGATGCTGATGATGATGATGATGATGTTGATGATGATGATAAACCATATGATGATCATGATGGCTCAAAATCCTTGTAAGGCTCATAACCCATGCCAACCATGTCTCACAACCAATAACCCAAAACCAGTGTCACCCCTATAAGGCTTATGGGTCAAATGGGCCATGGGTCATGGGTGATATAGGTTATATATGGTTATGGCATTATAACCCATAACAACTGATGTTGATGATGGTGTAATGATTATAAACCACATGATGATCATGATGGCTCAAAAGCCTTGTAAAGTTCATAACCCATGCCAACCATGTCTCACAAACAATATCCCAAAACCAGTGTCACCCCTATAAGGCTTATGAGTCAAATGGGCCATGTGTCATGGGTTATATATGGGCCTTATGGCATTATAACCCATGACAACTAATGTTGATGATGGTGATAATGATTATAAACCATATGATGAGCATGATGGCTCATAAGCTTTGTAAGGCTCATAACCCATGTCATCCCTTGACTCACAACCAATAACCCACAACCAGTGTGAGCCTATAAGGCTTATGGGTCAAATAGGCCATGGGTCATGGGTGATATGGGTTATGGGCCTTATGGCATTATAATCCATGACACAAAAAGCCTTGTGATGCCATAACACATGTCACCCATGACTCACAACCAATAACCCACAACCATTTGTGACTCCTATAAGGCATATGGGTTAAATAGGCCATGGGTGATATGGGTTATGGCATTATAACTCATCAAGTGAAAAGCCTTGTAATGCCATAACCCATGTCACCTATTACTCATAACCAATAACCCGCAACTAGTGTGACCCCTCTCCAGGGGAAAACTATATAGTCGATGCTCAAACTAATTTGATGGACAAGGAGTTGAACAATTTTGTATGATTATACCTTTAGTCAACAACCCAACGACGGACAACGAATTGGTGATGCTCAAAGGAAATTCACTTCAAGCCCTCCTATAGTGCCAAATCGTCGTCCTCCACTATCAAACCGTTCTCATGTGGCAAACCTCCCT
Source organism: Smallanthus sonchifolius (assembly GCA_023525975.1). Classification (NCBI taxonomy): domain Eukaryota; kingdom Viridiplantae; phylum Streptophyta; class Magnoliopsida; order Asterales; family Asteraceae; genus Smallanthus; species Smallanthus sonchifolius. The sequence continues at coordinate 82,499,922 of CM042026.1, read as the reverse complement.
CTGACACAAGAAGTCCCAAGTTGGGCTGATCAGAGTACGAAACCGACCATGGAGCGGCAATTTTTTTATTTATGTAATGTTTTAAGTAGGTTTATTATAAAGTTAATTTTATAAAATTTCCGTACAGTTTAGTTAGTTTTTGTGTTTTTCAAATATATTATAGAATCCATAAATTATTACCCTATATTAAGCATGGTGTACAATATGTAAAGCATGCCACCTTTCAATACACGTGCCAAAAAAAAAGACCTACTTCACACACATTTTCAATAAACGTGTCTTCCTTCACACACATCTTCTCCCTCTTTTAAACCCAGAAAGTGAATTAGGTTTCAAAATTTCCCAAAAATCACATGGCGGGATCTTAAAGAAAAAAACAGCGCTAAAATATTCAGAATTCATTTTGTTAATTAGTACCAAAACTTGTGACCCAACACTCACAACTTCCACCTTCGTCCTCTTACACTGCACTGGAGCTTTACTTTTCGCCAAAACCCTAACCCAAATCCAATCAATTTCAAACCATAACCCTAACCTAAACGAACTCCGGTGGAAGAAAAAATGAACTCCGGCAAGGAGTTCTTGGGAAACTCACGGTAATCAGGTATGAGTCAATATCTCATATAATCTCCATATATATTGAGTTAATACAATAAGCATTTTTTTCTTGTCGGATTCAGGTTTCTAGCATGAATCTACTGCTTTTAATTATAAAAGCACTTTTACAGTTTGGTAACTTAAACATAAGTGTAACCTTTCTGATTTTCATATTTTATGCCGTGCAATAAAAGACGATTTCGATTCCAACCTTATATGCATTGTTCATGTGCAATAACAAATATACACGCGTTTATTATATTACAATATTAACTAAAACCATCTTGCAAACCTCGAGGACCAAACTTGACCAAAACTCAAAACAACATCAAGACTACAAAAATACAGGGACCATTCTTGTAAATATCAAAAAGTGCACAAGCACGGTCGTGCTTAGTCCTAAGCACGGTCGCGCTTAAGCCACGAACACGGTCGTGCTTAACTTTAAGCACGGTCGCGCCTGAGATACAGTTTGACTCCGTAAAAGTCAAACCGACACAAATCTTTTCCAAAAATAAACTTCAAATCTGTTTTAGAAATCGCTGGACTTGTAGAAGAAGTTATTCGACCAATTAAGCCTAAAACCCGACCAAATACACGTCTGATCGACCGAATTCCAGCGACTACGACCGAACCTTCCTTCTTAAATCAAATCTCGTAATTAAGACCAAATTAAGACAAATCAAACCACGATACGGACTTCGTACAACTCCTATAAGATTCTACAACCCCTAATTCGTCTAAACAACCTCTCTAATTCTCTGTCGATCAAGAAAGAGCCGCGATTCCTTTACAGTAGCCGTCTGCACTTGTTGCCAATCAAACCAAGGTAAGTAATAGTCCAATAGATTCGTTTCTTCATTCCAGACGAAAACCCTAATCTAATTGAAATCAATAATACACGATATTACCAATTTGAATCTAAGTTTTGATAAAAAAAAATGGTTTTAAACGATCGACACGTTAAACAGGAGATAAATCTAATTAAATGGTGTCACTCGATTCGCAAACACTCTCTAAATGAAAACCCTAAGTTTCTAATCAGTTTTAATACAAGAATCAGGCGAATTGTGTCTGAAAAGGACCAGACACGGTCGCGCTCATCAAAAAGCGCGGTCGTGCCTGACCAAGAACAGTCGTGCCCGAGTGTGGCGCGGTCATTCTTACCGACCAAACAAAATCCTGACCTAGACAAACCCTAGACGCGGTCGTGCCGGATACGAGCACGGTCGTGTCTTATGAACAGACTCTTGTTGTGACTTCTGACCAACCACGGGCGCGTTACCGACCAAGCGCGGTCGCGTACGAGCTGAGCACGGTGGTGCCGGATACGAGCACGGTCGTGTTCCCCTTAACAGAATCTTTATTTTTATTCTTTTAATTAGATAAAATATATTACAGTTTATATAATTATTTTTATAAACTAATTACTGGAATACCTATATTCCTTACACTTGTTTCCAAACCAACATTAATTATTTAAAACCTATACAAGTAAATATATATAATATTCTAAATAAATAAATAGTATTTTAAAACAAACCCTACGCGTTTAAACTTAAACAAATCCGCTTCCGACATCGAATAACGCAACTCAATAACACGTAATCATATATTGTTCATTAGGTAGAATCTAGCAATCCACAACACACCGCTGTTTTCCATTTGCTTGTGCAACCTACACTCTGCATAACACGTGAGTTACATAGCCCCTCTTTTACTCTATTTTACAAACTTTTGGGGTGGAACATGCGTTCTATTTACATGTTTTCAATTATACACATATACAGTTGCATCCTATGCGTATACAATTTTGCGCTTTGTGCTTGAGTACTAGGTGTGTAGACCAATTATTATGCTCTTCATGTACAATCATTAACTATCAGCCGACAGTAAACAGTGGTAGATCTACTAAGTCTGACAAACCCACCCAGGTAGGGTGACTGTTACTGACAACACTATTTTGCGTGCAAGTTACAAAGGTTTGATTGTATAGGTCACCCGATAGTTTCTCTCCATAATTGCCTTAATTGACATGTTGTATTGAACTGTATGCACACAACACGTTTTTGCTATCACACGAATAAACCTATGTATTCTCACCAACTTTTTAGTTGACTCTGTTTTAACCATATTTCAGGTACCAATGTTTGAAGTAATCAAGATATGCTACACATAGGATTTTTGGACCTAGAATTCAATTAAACCAGTTTATTCTATGTAATTTACATTTTTGTTTTATGGATTGGTTGTGTTTTGATTGAACTTATTGATTGCAATGAAAACAATTATTAAATATTCAAACTTTAGCAAACCATGAGCAATGAACAGTCTGCACGCTTCACGCCCCGACGTTTCCGCCGTCGGTTGGGGTGTGACAGATTGGTATTAGAGCCTTGGTTATAGGGAATTAGGTTATTAGACACCTTTGACCTAGACTATAACTTTAGGATACCCACGTATGCCATGCTTCATGATTTACATGCTATGTGCTACATGCTATATGATATATGCTACATGTTTTATATGTATATATAAATAACAACTTAAATAAACAATATCCCTACCCATATCCTAAACCACGTATCCTTCATGCCTGCTTCCATGTCATCATCAACATAACTTGAATCATATTCTTAGACTTTGATCTATAAAATTTTCTTTTACACCCGTTAAGGTTTTTAGACTTTGTTTAATTGTTAAAGGACACGTGCAATCTGGAAGAGTGACACCTGTATTCTGGGCTTTCTGTCTAGGAAAGTATTTCATATAAATCCCAATCAACCGAGGGATCCGTATGCTTTCCTGGGAATTCCCGGAATGAGTGTTTACTTATAGGCTAAAGCACGTCTTCTTGATAATTATATAAGTTTAAATTAACCTTAATATGTCATAGTACTCGAGTGATTATGTCACTATTTGAGTACAATCCAAACTATGAACTACTTATATCTATTTATCCTTCTATTTAATCCAAGAAATTCTCACAACTCTTATTGTGTCTAAATCTGTAGAATGCCTCCCCGTCGTGACAACAGCAACAACAGCAATAACACTGACCTGGCTGCTCTACTCACACAGCTGGTGAATCAAATTACCCAAGCCAACAACAACACTAATGGTCATGCCAGTGGGAGTGCTAACACTGGAGGTGGTGGTGGTGCCAACCCGCCACAATGCACCTTCAAACACTTCAACTCCTATAATCCCCTCAAATTCTACGGCAACGAAGGAGCCACGGGACTCCTTCAATGGTTTGAAAGCATTGAGAGCACTTTCCTCAATAGCGACTGTCCCGACAACCTCCGTGTTCGTCATGCTACTAGTGTCTTTCAAAAAAGGGCGCTTACTTGGTGGAATGGTGAGAAAAGGACTAGGGGAGTGGATGTAGCAATGGCACTGCCGTGGGATGAGTTGAAGAGGATCATGACTGAGGAATTTTGTCCTCGAAATGAGACGAAGAAGCTAGAAGCGGAATTTTGGGATCTTGCTCAAGATAGTGGTGAAAGCTTAGCATACACCACCCGTTTCCACGAGCTGAGTCTACTTGTGCCACACATGGTTACACCTCTGTCTAGGTGTATTGAAAAGTACATTGGTGGTCTACCTAGACAAATTCAAGATACTGTGGTAGGAGGAAATCCTGCTACTCTGGAGGATGCTATCCGCTTGTCAGCCACACTTACTGACAACCATGTTAAAGCGGGTACACTTACAAGAAAGGGTGCCAAGAAAGTTTCTGACACAACAACACCTCCCGCTCATGTCAAAGAAGTCCAAACTGAACCATAACGCAACACTAGGAAGAGAAAGGTCAAGAACTGTGCTGTAATCACTCCGGCTGCTCCAGTGAATCAAGTTGCACCCATGGCTCAAAACCTAGCAAAGAAACCCTATGGGGGCAGCCACCCACTTTGCAACACCTGCAACTATCATCACCCTCCAGGCATACCTTGTCGTCTTTGCAACCACTGCGGGAAACATGGCCACACAGCCAATATTTGTCGAGCCAAGGCACTTGCTAACCAAACCAACCCAGCAAATCAAGCCAATAATCAAGCAACTAACCAAGCCATCCCAGCCATTGCAAATGGACGTGCTTGCTTCGAATGTGGCGACCCGAACCACTTCCGTAACCAGTGCCCAAGACTGGTCAATGTTAACCAAGGCGGAGCTCGTGGGCGTGCTTTCAACATCAACGCCAGTGAGGCTCAGGCCAACACTGATGTGGTTAACGGTACGTTCCTTATGAATAATCGTTATGCTTCTATACTATTTGATACCGGGTCCGATAAAAGTTTTGTGTCACTAGACTTCGAACCGTTACTTGCAAAAACCCGGTCTAAACTAGAGAAAACCTTTACCGTTGAGGTAGCCGATGGTAACACCGTTACAATTGACACCATCATTTATGATTGCTCCCTAGAACTAAATAAACACACTTTTCCAATCAATCTCGTACCAATGCCATTAGGGAGTTTTGACGTCATCATAGGTATGGATTGGTTGTCAAAGCACCATGCCGAAGTCATGTGCTTTGAAAAATGCATCCGTATACCACTCCCATCCGGTGAAACGTTGACGGTCTTTGGTGAGAAACCTTGCAAAGGACTCAAACTAATGTCATGCATTACCGTCCAAAAGTATATACGAAGGAAGTGCATGGTTTTCCTAGCCAATGTTATCCAAAAAGAAAACAAAAAGGGGAGTGTACAAGACATCCCCATCGTTCGGGATTTTCCCGAAGTGTTTCCTGATGACTTGCCCGGTCTTCCACCTGTTCGGCAAGTGGAATTTCGCATCGATCTTGTACCTGGGGCAAACCCGGTGGCTAAAGCTCCATACCGGCTTGCACCTTCCGAGATGCAAGAACTTGCAAGCCAACTTCAAGAACTCGTCGACAAAGGGTTCATACGCCCAAGTCATTCACCGTGGGGTGCGCCGGTCTTATTTGTTAAAAAGGACGGTTCATTCCGCATGTGTATCGACTATCGAGAACTCAACAAGCTTACAATCAAAAACCGCTACCCTTTACCTAGGATTGACGATCTCTTCGATCAACTCCAAGGTTCTACCTACTTCTCGAAGATTGATCTTCGATCTGGTTATCATCAACTCCGTGTGCAAGAGGAGGATATTCCCAAGACCGCCTTCCAAACGAGATATGGTCACTACGAGTTCATGGTTATGCCTTTTGGGCTAACCAATGCACCTGCTGTCTTCATGGACCTCATGAATCGCATGTGCAAACCATACCTTGATAAATTTGTTATCGTGTTCATTGATGACATCTTGATCTATTCAAGGACTAAGGAAGATCATGAACAACACCTTAGGTTGATTTTGGATCTCTTGAAAACCGAACAGCTATACGCCAAGTTCTCCAAGTGTGATTTTTGGCTAAAAGAAGTGCAATTTTTGGGTCACGTTGTCAATGAAAAGGGAATTCATGTTGACCCCGCCAAAATTGAAGCTGTTAAGAATTGGAAAGCTCCTAAAACCCCTACCGAAGTTCGTTCGTTTCTTGGCTTAGCAGGTTACTATCGAAGATTCATCTCTAATTTCTCCAAGATCGCTGTTCCCCTCACTGCCTTAACCCAAAAAGGTAAACCTTATGAGTGGGGACCGAAACAAGAAGAAGCCTATCAAATTCTCAAGCAAAAGTTATGCAATGCTCCTATCCTCACCCTTCCTGAAGGTGAAGATGATCTAGTTGTTTACTGTGATGCTTCAAACCAAGGTCTTGGTTGCGTTCTCATGCAACGAGGCAAGGTGATCGCTTATGCATCAAGACAACTCAAAATCCATGAGAAGAATTATACGACGCATGATCTGTTGTTGGGTGCTGTCATATTCGCGTTGAAGATTTGGAGACATTATCTCTATGGCACGAAATGTGTGGTGTTCACCGACCACAAAAGCCTCCAACATATCTTCAACCAAAAGGAACTCAACATGAGACAATGACGTTGGGTTGAACTCCTCAACGATTACGATTGCGAGATTCGTTATCATCCCGGCAAGGCTAATGTTGTAGCCGATGCACTAAGCCGCAAGGAACATGTCATGCTTCAAAGTGTCAAGATCCATTCCGATATTCAAGCTCGTATTCTAGAAGCTCAACATGTCTCGGTTACCGAGGGCAATATGTATAAGGAAATGTCTTGTGGTGCTGAATTCCAATTAGAGACTAAAACCAATGGCTTGCTTTATTTTCTAAATCGTCTTTGGGTTCCCGATCGTGACGATCTCCGAGCATTCATCATGACCGAAGCACACAAGTCTCGATATTCTATCCATCCTGGTGCGGATAAAATGTACCAAAATCTTCGTCCACAATATTGGTGGCCTGGTATGAAGAAAGACATTGCTTTGTTCGTAGCAAAATGTCTCACATGTTGTAAAGTCAAAGCTGAGCATCAACGTCCTTCTGGTTTACTTGAACAACCGGAAATCCCCGTGTGGAAATGGGAGAATCTAGCTATGGATTTCATCACTAAACTCCCTCGCACTTCGAGCGGTTATGACAGCATCTGGGTGATCATTGACCGTCTCACTAAGTCCGCACACTTCTTGCCTATCCGTGAAGACTATAAGGTTGAGAAATTGGCCCGAATTTACATTGACGAGATCGTGAGTCGTCACGGTGTTCCTTTGAACATAATCTCCGATAGAGATGCTCGTTTCACTTCTCGGTTTTGGCAATCTCGTCAAAAGGCACTTGGTACACGACTGGATTTGAGCACGGCCTACCATCCCCAAACTGATGGTCAGACCGAGCGAACAATCCAAACCCTGGAAGACATGCTGAGAGCCTGTGTCATCGACTTTGGTGGCAATTGGGATTCACATTTGACACTTATTGAATTTTCCTACAACAATAGTTACCACACCAGCATCGACATGGCTCCGTTTGAAGCTCTCTACGGTCGTAAGTGTCGTTCTCCCATCTGTTGGAACGAGATTGGTGAAGCACAAATCACCGGTCCCGAGTTAATTCAAGAAACCTCCGACAAGATTATTCAAATCCGTGACAACATTCGAGTTGCGAGAAGTCGGCAAAAGAGCTATGCCGACAAACGACGCAAACCCTTGGAATTCCAAATCGGTGATCTTGTACTTCTAAAGGTGTCTCCTTGGAAGGGGGTGATCCGTTTTGGGAAGAAAGGCAAGCTAGCACCTCGCTATGTGGGTCCATTCAAGATCCTTGAAAGGGTTGGGAAAGTGGCTTACAAGCTCGAGTTACCTCCATCACTTGGCAACGTACATCCTACATTTCATGTATCCAACCTCAAGAAGTGTCTTGCTGATGAGAACCTTCATATACCTCTTGACGATGTGCGCATTGATGAGACGATGCACTTCGTTGAAAAACCAGTCGAGATTATGGATCGTGAGATAAAACAACTCAAGCGCAGCCGTATTCCTATTGTCAAGGTTCGTTGGGAATCTAAACGAGGACCCGAGTTTACTTGGGAACGAGAAGACCAAATGAAACTCAAGTACCCACACCTTTTTGCTGAAGCAGTAGCCTCAACTATTTGAATTTCGGGACGAAATTCCCTCAACATGGGGATACTGTAACCTTTCTGATTTTCATATTTTATGCCGTGCAATAAAAGACGATTCCGATTCCAACCTTACATGCATTGTTCATGTGCAATAACAAATATACACGCGTTTATTATATTACAATATTAACTAAAACCATCTTGCAAACCTCAAGGACCAAACTTGACCAAAACTCAAAACAACATCAAGACTACAAAACTACAGGGACCATTCTTGTAAATATCAAAAAGTGCACAAGCACGGTCGTGCTTAGTCCTAAGCACGGTCGCGCTTAAGCCACGAACACGGTCGTGCTTAACTTTAAGCACGGTCGCGCCTGAGATACAGTTTGACTCCGTAAAAGTCAAACCGACACAAATCTTTTCCAAAAATAAACTACAAATCTGTTTTAGAAATCGCGGGACTTGTAGAAGAAGTTATTCGACCAATTAAGCCTAAAACCCGACCAAATACACGTCTGATCGACCGAATTCCCGCGACTACGACCGAACCTTCTTTTTTAAATCAAATATCGTAATTAAGACCAAATCAAGACAAATCAAAAAGCAATACGGACTTCGTACGACTCCTATAAGATTCTACAACCCGACACGGTCGCGCTCATCAAAAAGCGCGGTCGTGCCTGACCAAGCACAGTCGTGCCCGAGTGTGGCGCGGTCATTCTTACCGAACAAACAAAATCCTGACCTAGACAAACCCTAGACGCGGTCGTGCCGGATACGAGCACGGTCGTGTCTTATGAACAGACTCTTGTTGTGACTTCTGACCAAACACGGGCGCGTTACCGACCAAGCGCGGTCGCGTACGAGCTGAGCACGGTCGTGCCGGATACGAGCAAGGTCGTGTTCCCCTTAACAGAATCTTTATTTTTATTCTTTTAATTGGATAAAATATATTACAGTTTATATAATTATTTTTATAAACTAATTACTGGAATACCTATATTCCTTACACTTGTTTCCAAACCAACATTAATTATTTAAAACTTATACAAGTAAATATATATAATATTCTAAATAAATAAATAGTATTTTAAAACAAACCCTACGCGTTTAAACTTAAACAAATCCGCTTCCGACATCGAATAACGCAACTCAATAATACGTAATCATATATTGTTCATTAGGTCGAATCTAGCAATCCACAACACACCGCTGTTTTCCATTTGCTTGTGCAACCTACACTCTGCATAACACGTGAGTTACATAGCCCCTCTTTTACTCTATTTTACAAACTTTTGGGGTGGAACATGCGTTCTATTTACATGTTTTCAATTATACACATATACAGTTCCATCCTATGCATATACAATTTTGCGCTTTGTGCTTGAGTACTAGGTGTGTAGACCAATTATTATGCTCTTCATGTACAATCATTAACTATCAGCCGACAGTAAACAGTGGTAGATCTACTGAGTCTGACAAACCCACCCAGGTAGGGTGACTGTTACTGACAACACTATTTTGCGTGCAAGTTACAAAGGTTTGATTGTATAGGTCACCCGATAGTTTCTCTCCATAATTGCCTTAATTGACATGTTGTATTGAACTGTATGGACACAACACGTTTTTGCTATCACACGAATAAACCTATGTATTCTCACCAACTTTTTAGTTGACTCTGTTTTAACCATGTTTCAGGTACCAATGTTTGAAGTAATCAAGATATGCTACACATAGGATTTTTGGACCTAGAATTCAATTAAACCAGTTTATTCTATGTAATTTACATTTTTGTTTTATGGATTGGTTGTGTTTTGATTGAACTTATTGATTGCAATGAAAACAATTATTAAATATTCAAACTTTAGCAAACCATGAGCAATGAACAGTCTGCACGCTTCACGCCCCGACGTTTCCGCCGTCGGTTGGGGTGTGACAATAAGTTAATGTGGTCCCTCTGAATCCTGTTGTGGACCACTAAGGGTATATATGTAGGAAGTAACATATTATATATTATAAAGATATATATTTCTTTATTTGTACAAAAATAAGGATTTATAAAAGATTACGAGGACAGAGAATGTGGCATGATTATGATATATGGTCGACTGACCTACAATATTTTTTGTCCATTTTATAATTAATTATTGCTTTCTGATTGAGCTTAGAGATCAGGAGATATAAAAACAATATTATTACACTAAAAATAGATTAAAAATGCTACCTTTAGACTTGTAAATTTCAGAATCTTGACTTACATACAGATAGAGAAGGCATTGGTTATAGGAAAAAGAATATACACATAAAATGGACAAGTTAATTCATAACCAAATTAGTGACAGTTTTTGGTTGTTGGATTGTTATTATAGAACTTCATATGCGATCTATTCACTGCATTAAGACAGTAAATTGTCTTTTTTTTAATCAAATTAGTGAATTTACAATTTACTCCCTTGGTTTTCCCAACTGTATGATTAGATGTTACGCTAATGAAACATAACACCAACCCAAATAAAAGCTTGTTAGGGGTGGAAGAAAGATACATAAACCTAGAGACAAAGAGTAACTCAATATAATATGCATGTTTAGATGTTAGGCTAAGAAAGATACATAAAGTAATTTTAGATGATATGTCTCATATCATTTCAATAGTAAGTAACTCAATACAATAAGCATCACACCTAGCTATATTATCATAATATATATATATATATATATATATATATATGTTTCCAATCTCTAATGCTAACCATCTCTATTATATATTGCATGTCACCTTCTTCGGAGTTTTAGAAGACAAGAGTGCGGTATAAGTCCAATGGTGGAGCAAACAAGAAAAGTAGCGAAATCAAAGTACATTTGTGATCATCACCTGAGTTTTGGTTGTATATCTAATGTGTGTGTGTGTATACTTCTTTCTGTTGTATATATTACGAGATACAGAAAATGATTTTAATGTGGAGGAAAACAAGGGAAGACAAAAAGGGAGGATACAAGAATGCTGATGTCAAAGTCATTTCAGATAAATTAGTAAGTTTTTCTTAAAACTATTGGAAATTATATTAAAGTCAAATCATTTTCAAACTTAGTTAATTAATAGAGTTTGAGTGGTGAGATAAAGCTGAAGGGTAAAATTGTTATTAGCCAGGATTAGTGTTTTGAATCTTAAAGCCGATAACTCATAGTGACATCTAATTAGGCTAACAAACTTGATTATATCTATACATTAATGAGAACTACTGGTGACATCACCCAGATAATGACATCTAAGTAGGCTGTTTCTCAGCAGTTAGTAAACAGCTGGAATGGACACAACTGCTGGTTTTGGGGGAACAACTGGTGAACAAGATCAACAGCAGTTCTTGTAACCAACAGTTGTAGCCAGATGTTCTATGCTTGGAGGGAATCACCATTGTAGAGTCAAAGTCTTATTCTTTTGTTAAGTGCTGGTCAACGACTGGACTTTTGGCAATCAGAATCATCAGTTCTTTTCAGGATCCAAAAATTTACTATAATACATGTTTACTTTATTAATAAACATCTCACTGCATATTCTTTTGACATTTATTTTTGCAGATCCAAAGTGAACCTAATGGTATCTAGTGCTACCACATCAAAAGTATTTTACATTTTTATTTCTATTATCATTTTCCATACCTAATTAATTGAATTGTAGGTTAATTATGTGGACAACAATTCAATGGCATGAAAATGGAGCTAACTTCCATGATGCCATGACTAACCTCAAGTCCAACAGAAAGGAAATTGATTTGCTTATTATCATTCTGCCAGACAACAATGGCTCTCTTTATGGTTATAAATTTTGACACACTGGATTTGCTTATTATCAGTATACTTCAGTCTTTAGTATAAATTTGTGCCAATTCAGTGATATATTATATAATTTATAATAATATATTTTTTATGCATACTGCATAAAAAAGACATGTTAATTGACTTTTGACTTTAACCTGATTTCATGTAAGCTTTTTTTTCAATTTGACCCGGCAAACATAACACAACCAGATATGACCCAATTAAAGTAAGCAAATTTTTCCCCCAATTGTGACACATTTTATCAATGGTCTGCTATTTATATCTGTTCAGGTGACCTATGAGACTGTTCTTGGGATTGTTTCTCAATGTTTAGCAAAACTAGTGTTTAGGATGAGCAAGCAGTACCTAAATGATTGCTATAGAATTGGCCAAAATACCGAAAAAGCAAGAAGAATAAAACCATCAGCCAAGAAGAAGTTTTAGTATTTAGGTTAAAAACTTATGTAAACATTTTTGGTTTATTATTCTTAATGTAATTTGCTTTTTAGGTTTTCTCATGCATGTTTACTGATGTTTTCAATTATTTTACCCAAAAAATGAAAATAAAATGGCTAATTACATAAAAATGGCCACATAGAACCCCAGTAAATATGTGTGATCAAAGGTTAGACAATAGGCACACTTAAAATTACAAAATTTCATGTGGCTATAAATAACCATTAGGCAAACCATAGTTACATTGTTTTATGTTTGTGTAACGGAATGATAGCAAACCTCGTGGGAAAAAAACTATATGTGTGACCAAAGGTAAGACAATAGCCACACTTAAAATTATAAAATTTCGTGTGGCTATAAATGGCCATTAGCCACACCAAAGTAACTTTGTTTTTTGCTTATGTGATGGAATAATACCAAACGTCATGGGAAAAAAATTAAGTGTGACCACAGGTTAGACAATAGCCACACTTATAATTACAAACTTTCATGTCCCTATAAATAACCATTAGCCACACCATAGTCACTTTGTTTTTTGTTAGTGTGACTGAACGATAGCAAACGTCAAGGGAAAAAAATTATATGTGACCAAAGGTTAGATAATAGCCACACTTAAAATTACAATAATTTTTTATGTGTCAAGTAAAAGATTTTAGCCACTATTACAATAAATTCATGTGACTATATAATATAAACTGCCACACTTACAGTAAATTCATGTGGCCGTTGTTACCATTTAGTCACACTTATTGTGACAAAATGCTTGATGACAACAATCCTTTTGCCAAGATTTTATTAAATAAGCGTGGCTAAAACAAACTTTTTAGTAAATTTATGTGGCCGTTGTGACCCGTTATCCACACTTAAAGTAAAGTCATGTGGCCGTTGCTACCCTTTAGCCATGCTTAATGGAGGGAATGCTTGATTTCAACAAGAAATGTTGATACCCTTTAGGCACACTTTTAAGCTGCTATGGCCACTAAAAAGCGTGTGTGGCCGTATGATACCTACGATGACTTGAGCTGGAAAAAAAAGTGTGGCGAAAGGCCTACCACGTTTTTTGTGTGGCCATAGGCCATTTTTGACGTAGTGTCTTTTGAGGGATCACGTGTTTTAACGCTCGTTCGAGTGTTGGAACCACTCTTGGTATATTTTGGTTTGTCAGGGGGGAATAGTGGGTATAGTAGGTAATACAAGATTACCATTATAAATACTCTCGGTATACCGGGATTTTTAGAGAGAGAGAGAGAAAGAGAATGGTGTTGGGGCGGTGCTTGTGAAGTACTGGGACGATGCTCGTGGAGGATTGTCACTAAGTACTAGAGAAGACCGGTGTTGGGAGGTAAAATCCAATAAACTAGTTTTAATAGTTTGTCTATTACACCTGATGTGTTAGAAATTACACATATTTTTGGCACAAAACTTCGCTCATTTCACGATCAATTTCGGGTATTTTCCTGAGTTTAGACACTTATTTGCTTCATTTCCAGTTTTGTAGGTTTTTGTGAAACTAAGAGGATAAAGATGGAGATTCTTAGATTTAAATGAAGTTTTTACAGTTTCTGCTTGAGAGGCACAGTCGTGCCCCCTACTTAGCACGACCGCCCTTGCCTCTAGTAGCCTAGATACGGTCGCGCCCATGTTTTGGCATGAACGCGCCAACCCAAATGACCGAGCACAACCGTGCTCATGCCTCCACACCGTCGCGTGTGAACCCATGAGTCTGAAAGCTGTACTTCCTCGATAAATGGGACCCAATGATAGTTTCAGATCGATCAACCCTACTATCACACGACCACACCCAAAGAAGGTATGGTCGTGCCCCATGCTCAGACACGGTCGTGCCCAGCACCCTGGCATGGTCGTTCCTTCTTGTTTTGTAAATATCAGAAGTTTTCTACAGTTAAAAAGTCTGGAGACCTGGAGAGTTGGAGCCTTGAGCACAATTATGTGCTCCAAAATTTCTTGTTTCTAGCCACATTTCAAGCTTTTAGGAAGGACTACAACATTAAGAGGATCACCATACATCATCATCATTTTCTAGCTTGGAATGGTTGGTTTGATTCTTGGCATTTCTTCATGAGTCTTGTAACCATTCATTGTTTTGTTCTTGTTCTTATGCTCACCATACTTTGGTTTAGATGAAGTTTAGTAACTTTTGACAAGATTTATAGATTTTTTGCATGGTTTATGTTAATGTTGTAACAATGACATGATTATTCTTTAATTATATTGTGTATTTGGGAATTTGTGATTGTTTGCAAGACTTGTATGTGTATAGGTTGTGTATGTTGGAAAACCCATGGATTATTCATGTATTCAATGATTAGTGTATGTATGTATGCTAGTTTATGGCTTTTGACTAGGAATGGTGGGTGAAGTCTTGTTTATGATTGAAAACTCGTGAATGTGAATCCGTGTGCTTGTGTTTGGAAAGACAAAGTGTTTGTTATGGTGTGTCATGTTTAGTATTATGTTTATCTAGGACTTGGTGATGCAATCTCCTAATTTATGTAATCTTGATATGAACATTGTATGTTGAGGAAGTACGTGTTGTTGTTTACTTTAATCAACTTGAGGTGGGTTATGTGTTGTTTGTGTACTCTTTCTAACTAGTTGTTGAATTAGCAAACCATGATAGAAAGCTAGTTCAATCTTAATAAACATTGACATATTCATAATATTGACGCGTTCCTGGCAACTAGTCTTGATGTGCCCTTGCTCTCAACAACTATAGCACACAACCGACCTCTTTCGGAAGCACTAGTCGTTGTTGTGGCCCGTCATCTGGTGGATGATACAAGTTGCAACAAATCGGCCTTTTCCCTGGTGCCTTCGCCTGCAAGTTTGGCATTCAGGTGGAAGAAAGTGATTATCTCTCGGGCTGAAGCCCTGACTAGGCTTCCTATAATTAGTTCGGTTCCGGTTAGGTGCTTCTTTACTTTTGTTCTCCTCCAGCGTTTGGATTATTCCATCCGTAAGTTGGGCGTTCTATTCTGTGGCATCATCGATGTTTCTTGGTTTTGAGACCTTTACCATGTCTCGTATTTCACTTGTCAGCCCCCAGATATACCTCTTGACCAGGTTTGACTCAGGAGTGGCGAAGTGTGGGACTAATCTCCCGTACTCCAACAATTTTGTCCAATAATCCTGATGGTTGGTGCCAATCATTTGTATATTCAAAAACATGTTCTCAATCTGTTCGACCTCATTGATCGGACATAACTTCCTCTCAACTCCGTCTTTGAATGAGTTCTAACTTATTCTGTAAGCTCGGTCTCTTCCTTTGGCAGAAACTAGAGCTTTCCACAACTCAAGAGCTTGGTTCTTGAATAGGTTTGAGGCATAGAGGACCTTATCCTCTTCATCACACTTTCTGATAGCTAGAACATATTCTGTCCTCTCAATCCAATGGAATGCAGAGACTGCACCTTCCTTCCCAAGGAATTCATATGGGTTGAAGGCTTGGAAACTTTTGTATGAGCACCGCATATGCTTGCTTTTTTGTAATAGGGTTTAATGCTTTCCCCGAAGCTATCACTCGAGGAGTGATTATCCTCATTCATGGTTCTATTAGTTTGTGAACCTTGATGAGTGTGGGTATGGGTGAGTTCTTTTCACTCATTCCTAAAAGAAAGAGTATCGATTTTGGTGTGGTGGTTAGAGTCGGAATGTTTAGTAGTGTGGACCGAAGATTCCTTGGCCTTCTTGTTGGCCTCACCCTCAACTTTGGTAGCTTGGGCCTTTTCAAAAGCCTCTAGTATAGAAGGGATATGTTGGAACCTATAGTCCATCGAAACCAAATCGTTGAGTTTGAAATGTTCAAGTTATAAGTTTTCAGTCAAAAACTGTTTCGATCGAAAACTTAGTTTTATAAATAGAAGTCTTGTTTGAATTGTAATTAGTTTTTTGGGGGCCATTTGATCTTGTAAATAATTGTTGCTAATTTATTTTAGTTGGTTTATTTATTTGTAAATCAGTATTATCTCAATAGAAAGTAGTGTTTGGTTTTTACTTGATCTTATTCTTGTTGGTGTTTTTCATGTATTTCGGTGTGTGACTCAGTTTTGGATCTCTAGGCTCATTTGGAGTATTTCCGCTACTCTGAAAAGTTCATTATTGGTTTTAGCTTGATTCGTAGCAGATCCGAGATCTCACAGGATAGCATTCTCGATCCCTTTAGTAACCAACTTTTGAATCTCTACAGCCTGAGCATTCTACTCTAAGGCATCATCGTGTTGTTTCAAGCTGAGGGGGAGATACCCACTAATCAGGATGCTATGATTCCGATTGAAGAGATTCCACATACCAGGATTCGTAAAGATCATCCTATTGAGAACATAATTGGGAACTTGAATGTTGGAGTCCAAACTCGTTGTATTTATGAAAATACTTGTTTGTATACTTGTATTAAAAACACTGGCATTATTGATGACTGTTTGTATTCATGTTTCATTGCCCAGGTTGAACTGACAAACATGGGAATGGCGCTACAAGATAATAGCTGGATTGAGGCCATGCAAGAGGAGCTGGCTCAGTTCGACCAGCTACACGTGTGGGACTTAGTTGACTTGCCTCAAGGAGTTTACCCTATTAGCACAAAGTGGATCTTTAAGTGTAAGAAGGAAGATTGAGGCGTGACTATGAGTAACAAAGCAAGACTAGTAGTTCAAGGATTTAACCAGCAAGAAGAAATTGACTACACTAAAGTCTATGCACCAGTAGCTCGATTGGAAGCGATTCGCTTGTTCTTAATGTTTGCTTCTTACAAAGGCTTCAAAGTGTTTCAACTGGACGTGAAGAGTGCTTTCCTGTATGGTAAGGTGAAGGAAAAGGTATTTGTGTGTAAACCCCCAGGATTTGAAGATCTGAATTATCCTAACCGCGTGTTCAAACTGAATAAAGCCTTATACGGACTTCACCAAGCTCCGAGGGCCTGGTATGAGACGTTGTCTCAACATCTGTTGGACAATAGTTTTGACCGAGGACAAACTGAAATCACTTTATTCATCAGAAAAGCAGGGGGAGATTACCTGTTAGTACAGATCTACGTCAACGGCATTATTTTCGGGTCTTGCAAGGAATTTGAGGAAGTGATGAAGTCCAAATTTGAAATGAGTGCAATGGGGGAGTTATCATTCTTCTTGGGACTTCAAGTCAATTAGAAGGAAGATGGCTTTTTTATCCAACAGACGAAATATGTGAAAGACCTTTTGAGCCGATTCAAGATGGAAGACAGTTCGCCTTATGACACTTTGATTCCTGTTAACCATAAGTTGAATTCTAATCCAGAACCGGTTATACAGATCTATGATTGGATCTTTCATGTATCTCACTGCTTCGAGACCTGATATCATGTTTTCCGTGTGTTTCTGCTTAAGATTTTAGTCGCGTACAAAGGAGTCGCATCTGATTGCAGTAAAGCAGAATTTTTGGTTCCTGAAAGGGAAACCGAAGGTGGGTTTATGGTTTCCACATAAGTCTGATTTTAACTTTATTGCATATACTGATTCTGACTTTGGTGGCTGTTATCTAGACAGGAAATCGACTTCGGGAGGATGCCAGATTCTAGGAAACTGTATAGTCTCTTGACAATGTAAAAAACAAACCACAATGTCCATTTCTACATGCGAAGGGGAATACGTTGCTACTTCAAGATGTTGTTCTCAATTATTGTGGATACAACAACAACTTCGGGACTATAGTTTGAATTACACGTGTACTCCCATGTATGTTGATAGTAATGCTACAATGTTTATAACAAACAATCCCTTGAAGCACAGTAAGACCAAACATATTGAGATTAAACACCACTTCATACGAGATTGTTTAGAAAAGAAACTGATGAACTGGTTAAAATTGACACTGATGATAATCTTGTTGACCTCTTCACAAAAGCGTTTGATCGATCCCGATTTGAATTTTTGATCAAAATGATTGGCATGATAAATCCCTAGTAAAATTATTTTCAAAATATTTTCATGGAAGTTTTTCTTTTATTTTTTTATTTCTTTCTGTTAATATTTTATCTTTATTTTTACTGCTTTACTGCTTTCATGTTTTTCTTTTTGTTTCGAAAGTTTATTTATAAAATCCAAACAAATGTGAAAAATTAAAAATCGTCGTCACTTGATGTTAGAAAAGAAATGATAGTATATCAGTAGATGATCATTCACATTTGATCATAATCTGACCTTTTGGTAGTTATGTATTTCAATTAATATGTTATATGTTTTTATCTAAGCTTCTTAGACAGCACGAATGGGAAATGATAGTGTCATCACTGCTTGTGTTTGAAATGATTATGATCTAGCCTTAATTTGAATAACTTCATGTGATTTGAATTATCAGTAGGCTAGAAGCATTTTTGGACCATTAGTAGTGTGAAAGCATAATGACGTATGTCACAACTGTGATTTGAACTTATATTATGTCGGGTTTGTGTGTTTAAAAGATCACTATCAGATAAGAAATTTAAGATTTTGACTAATATTATCCTATGAGACCAGTTTCGGGTTATATATTTAGCACAATTTATTCGGTTCACTTTATTGACCATGTCCCAAAAAACATGCGAATTGAAGTTGAACTAAGATATGTGTTTGGCAAAATCCGTCAAGCATATGATACCCCTTGGATCAAATCCGTTGGATTACATATGATTCCATTGAAGATATATCCGGATAACAATTGGATCCTAATTCTTGAATCATTTGAATCATCCTGATTCTCACTGAGTTATATATCAAAACCAAGATAATGAATCAATCGATTCCAAATCTTATGATTCTTTATAATCCTTTTGGATTCTGCTTGATTTTTCATGCGCTAAACGTTGTCTCCTCATTCTGGATATTAGGATAATCCTTGGGAAAATCTTATATGTCTTGAGATAAGTGCTTATTACTTTCTGTTGGCATAATCATGGTGATCACGTTGTATTTCATATTAATTGGTACCTTAAATCACACGAACATGGGACAAAGATGTGTGTAGTTTCAAATATTATAATACTGATAACTTAAATTGAAATGTTGTGTATTGCAAATTTGGTAACTGAATAAGTAGTAAGTCATGACCTGATCCCATTTTTTTTAAGTTTATCGCGTATCATTACATGCTGTTTGATAGTCTTAAAAAGATAAAGGTTGTTGATTCTTGAAAAGATACTTGTTTGATTGATTGAGACTTTTGAATGAATGGCATAGGATACCAGTAGACTTGATAGGGATTTGTATCCGAAATGTGTGTTTGATACATCATATATACTGATATGATCTTCTTACTCGTGGCGTTCGACAAAAATATTTGATTTCGTACTTTGAGTTTATTTCATTTCAGTTTGTACAGAGAAAATCCAAAAAGATTTTATAGTTTGTTTACTTTACTTTGCTTAAAAAAAATCAAAAAATCAAAAATATTTTCGGTGTGTTTTAACATAAAATTCGAAAAGCCAAAAACATTTTAGTTTCATTGTAGTTCGTTCATTTGAAAAATCGAAAAACGATTTTATTTCTCTAACTTCCATGAGAATCTTATTTTCAATACTTGGGATTTTATTGCAAAAAGGGTGGAATTTGAGGAATTGTCGGATAACTTGACATTTGAAAAGTTGGAATTTTACTAATTTTTGGGGTTTCTAGCAAACTTGTTTAGTTCCCCGAGTAGCGAACTTGTTAAGATCGCTAGAGTTGAGCGACCTTGGTGCTGGAGTTTATATATCACAATTGGTTGACTTGTTGACTCATTCTATCTTGAGCGAACTTACTGATTTCAAGCGAACTTGTCTGATTTCACGTTTTTGATCTGTTTTATTGTTGATCTGAGTTTGTTCTAATCATTGTACTTGTTTGTAACTGATTGGTGAGAGATTTCATTCGAATCCACATCTTATTCAGCTAATTTCAGTTTGATATTAGGGTTTCGGACTTTGGACACTCATCTGGAACAGTTATAACCGATAGAACTTGAAATTTAACATGGAATAGTGCTTATCGGTGGTTGGCAAACCTGTTGATGGCTTTGGATTGTATTATACTTTTTTTTATTTCAAATTTGGATTTTGAAAATTGCATATTGTTATATTCGCATGTTTATGGCCTAAGTGAACTGGTTGTAAGCGAACATGTCATGTTTTCCTAGGGTAACTTTAGGAGACATTGTTAAGTCCACTTTAGTGGTCAGTAGGGTGCCCAGACTTAGAAATATTTGAGAAAAAAAATTCTGAGTTTGAACTTTGTAGTTTTTGTTTTGATTTTTACAATGTTAACTAATCATGTTTATTGTTGTCTCTTATGTTATTGTTTTGCAGATAATGGATCGACGTTTCGAGGTGAAACCCAATGAAGTGGCTCTGTTAAATCCAGAGTTGTCTGAGGCCATGAACTACTAGGAAATAATCAATTTTCTAAACCGATCCCACATACACCATGCTATATCAGCATCCCCAGTCATAAGTGCTCAGTACATTCAAGAATTTTGGGCCACTGCTGTACATGACTGCGAGGTTGAACCAAATGTGATTAGGGCACGAGTAAACAATCAAGATTTGGCGATATCTGTTCAAACAATCAGGGAAGCATTAATGTTTTGAGATAAAGATACCGACCCGATGATGTTAGCCACAACTTTTATAGCTGGAGGGTTTCAGAGAATGGGCTACAGAGGGAATGCTAATGACTCTCAAGCGAAGAAATGTGTTTTGGTTGGCCAATGGCGGTATTTGATGCATGTCATCATTCAAAGTTTTTCATCGAGGAAGGTTGGCTCTAACAGTTTAAAGGCAGCATTGCAATCTGCAATGGTAGCTCTGGCGTTAAACAAAGGCTTCAACTTCTCTCTCTACATATATAGAGAGTTGGTTGTTCAGATTACTCCACAAGAAGACCAAAGGTTCCTGATATACCCGCGGTTCCTTCAAATGATAATCAACCATCTTATTCCCAACTTGCCGCCAGTGGGTTAAATTCTTCACATTGCACTGATGCACAAGAGAATTTTTGTAGGTTGTCAAAAAGTGAAACAAAGGGATCCTACGTTGATTCCTGTGCCGACACCGTTGTTTGGGAATATTATTGATGTTAACTATGTGGCTCCTCTGAATGACAACTAGAGACATGAAAATGAAGAAATTGAATAGCCACTAGCCCAACAAATTCAACAACAAGTTCAACAACAACCAGCTGTTCAACCCTAACCCCAGGTGCAACCACAAGTTCAAGTACCGGAAGTACAACCACAAAGTCCAACCCAACCCCAAGATGATGACATTCCACAACATCAAGAACATGAAGCACATTATGATGTTTAAGATGATATCATAGCCGATGTGGATTTACATGAAGATGAGGCTTCTGAGAACGACTCCGATGCTACTGATTTCGAGCCAGACTTCGGGCCAGATCATTATGAGTGTTTAGCCAAGATTCCTGGTACATCGGGAGGAAAGAAGAAAACTATGGCTAAGAGGCCGAAGTCGACGAAGGGTCCTCCTAGCAAATCATCTTCGAAGATAAAGAGACAAGATGATGACCAAGATTATGTTGTAACTCCAAAGTCTCGAGCAAAGTTTGTTAAGTAAACTACTTTGTCTACATAAGCTGAGGATGATATGTTTGCTGATTCTTTGATTGTAACTCTTACACGTTCCAAATCATCCACACCTCATGTTACTGAAGCACAACCAAACGAGGTTATGGACTTGTTGAACAAGTCCAAATATGTTCGTCCATAATCTTCTTCTCAATCCACTAATAAAGATGCAAGGATTCAAGCACTTGAGGCTCGTGTTGATATGTTGGAGGCACAAGTTGTTAGTTTGCAAGGTCAGATAGATACTTTGAGAGCTAATGATGGCGTTCCACTTAATGCATGTAAGGAGAATACTCAGACCTTGGTAAACCAATAGAACATCATCGACAGGCAACAAAAAGAAATTATCTTGATCATGCGACATTTACTGGAACTTCAAGTTTTAGTTTCCCAGTTGATTGATTGTCTTGATGCTCTGGGGGAGATGAGCATGGCTACTGATGTGTTAGTATTTACACATCTTTTTTGGCACAAAACTTCGCTCATTTAATGATCAATTCTTGGTTATATTCAATGTTTAGACACTTATTTGCTTCATTTCCTGTTTTGTAGGTTTTTGTGAAGCTTGGTGAACAAACAAGAAGATTCCAAGATAAAAACTAAAGTTTTTAGGGTTTCTGTGATGGAGGCACGGTCGTGCCCCTATTTGGCACGGTCGTGCCAAGCTCGTAAACCCTAGGCACGGTCGCGCCCATATCTTGCACAACCGCGCCAAGCCAAAATCCAAGGCACAACCGTGCCTTGGCCTCCCACGGTCGTGTGTCACCTCGTGAGTCTGAACAGCCGTACGTCCTCGATCAGTGGTACCCAATGGAAGCTACGGATCGGTCAAACCTCTATCACACGGTCGTGCCAAGACCTAGACACGACTGCGCCTTTGTACCAGGCACGGTCGTGCCCTCTCTCCTGGCACGGTCGTGCCTCCCCTTTTCTATTTAAACAGAACTTAATTCTCATTCAGACATTCAGCAAACCAGGGGAAAAACCTACTGTTCCAGCTCGTGTTTTCTTTGTTCCAGCCATATTTTAAGCTTCTTGGAGAGGATACAACATCAAGAGGATCACCATACATCAACAACAACATCTAGGTTTGGAGGAGTGGTTTGATTCTTGTTTTCATATCATGTTTCTCACTATTTTTCCCTGCTTATTTGTAATTTTGGTGCTCATGATGAGCTAAAACTCTTGTTCACTTTGGTTTAGATGAAGTTTAGATACATTTGATAACATTCATGGATTATTGGCAATTATTGTGTTAATGTTATGACAACAGTATGATTATTCTTTGATGAAATTATGTATTCAAGTATTTTAAGTTGTTTACAAGACTTGTATTTGTGTATGCCATATTATGTTGGAAAACTTATGGTTTATGCTTATATTCATGATTGGTGTATGTATTTATACTAGTTTATGGCATTTGACTAGGAATGGTGAATGAAGTCTTGTTTATGAATCATTATATTTGTATGTATAACCTTATGCTTATGTTTGGAAAGACAAAGTATTTGTTATGATGTGTCATATTTAGTATTATGTTTATCTAGGAATTGTTGACACATCCTCCTAATTTATATAACCTTTATATGAACATTGTATGTTGAAGAAATGCATACTGTTGTCTTATTTAATCAACTTGAGGTGGATAGTGTGTTGTTCATATTATCTTTCCAACTAGTTGTTGGATTAGTGTACCTTAATCGGAAGCTAGTTCAATCCTTATAAACATTGACATGATTATTAAAAACGTGAGCCTCATTGTATGACTTTAGGTGGTTGGTTTGTGTAATTCATGCTAGCTTTCCGAATGGTCGTTTGATTAGATATCTTTGACGAGAATTTAGTCAATTTATGTATCGTGTATTTGCCATGTTTCTATGAGTGTATTGAATGTATTCTAGATGGATTCGACACCAAAGTGATATTTTCTCCTTGATTGTTTGATTTGTGATTTTAGCTTAGTTTATATATTTGCATGATATTTAAATAAAACAAACTCTTCAAACCATCTTTTACCCTTACTTGATTGAATCTTAGTTCCGGTTAATTATTGCATTCCACCGTGTCCAAGGATTGATATCCGGTTCTTACCTTTACTATATTGCTATCCGACGGGTACACTGCCCGATGTGTGTGTGATTAGTCTTTGGTGAAAACCCTTTTTTAAAACTCATACTGTGTGAAAAATACTTATAAAAATATATATATAGTTTACAAGCATCAGCTACCGAAGCATGTCATCAAGTGGATCTTACAAAAAATGATGATGAAGACAAGGATCCTGAAGCGGGTGGTAGTGGTGAGCACCAAGACTCTGGTGTGAAACCCATATCATAGTTTCAGGGGAGTCGACATCTACATCACAAGATGTTTTGGGAAAGATAAAGAGAAAGGCAAGGCTGTAGAAGCTTCTGAGATGCCAGAGGACTCAATTTTTGATGACTATGACTATGACACAGCTGAAAAGCTTGAATTCCTTATGGATTTGGATGTTGATGATGTAACATGGAGTGATGTGAATGATGAAGAAAATGTGAAGATAAAGATCGAGAAGAATGCAAATGAAACAACTTATAAGGGAGATAATGTATTTGAGTTTAACTTCAAGTTCATTGAAAGTATTAATATGCCTGATGAGAGCTTGGAAGTTAAACAAGAGAATCTGAAGCTAATTAAGAACCTGAAGTTATACAACCCGATGTTCCTGAAGCTGAACCCCAAGTGCTATATAGGAATACTGGAATGACTAAGGTTAAGTGGTTTGAAATCAAGAAGACCTTATTGCTCCGCCAGTGCCTATTTTGAAAACCAAATATGTCAACCAGGTGAATAGTGTTGGAAGGATTGGGAGTTTGTTCTTCGATGAAGAACTAAAGCTATTTGCCCTAAAGAGGACTGTTGGAGATCAATACTTGAAGCCAAAGTTGAAGTACTTCAGTTCCCTGCGAAGATGTGAACTAAATGGTCTGGCTACTAAGCCATTAGTGAATAGAACTGGCAATTGAATTGCGGAACTGATATGGAGGATAATCAGGGATGAAGGCTCATCAGGGAAATATGAAAAGTTAAAGCCTTAGAAAGGGAAAAGAATGTTAGATCTTGCTAAAGTCAATCCTATCACTATAAAGCATGGAAGGAAGATGAAGTATAAGCCTGTTAAAGCATTGAAGACAATCCCTTTGAAGAAATATCTTCAAGATTTTCTTGACAACATGAGATTGTGGTATGTGGATGGCAATACAGGTGAAGCTGTGATCAAGGAGAAAGATACCCAAAAGATCATAGCTCATATTTACGATGTAATGATTCTTATCAATTTCTGGCTCAAAGACTTGAAAACTCTACACAAGAAGGAAATCATGTATACTAGTGAATGGAGAGAGCAAGGGTTACAATATAAAAGGGTTATGCATGTGTGTGTGACAAAGGGAGTTCACGCTGGAAGCATATTGCCAGTGAATTGGTAGGAATGGTGAAGACTGAAGACATCTTCTGAGCTGTTGTCAAGGGGGAGTCTGTTGGGACATCCTTGTGACAACATGCTTGAATATATTTTTTAATAGTCTTTGTCTTTGTATTTGTCTTTTGAGTTGTAATCGTTTGAAAGTTGATAAGTGTTTGTATTAGGCAAACTTAGCAATTTCGTCTGTGGTTATGAGTTAGATATATATAGTTGTTTGCTAGTGTGTTTTATGTACGCATTTTGATTCAAGCTTTGTAAACAGTGTTATAGCAAAGAAACATACCAAGTGTTATTTACTTGCTTGTGTTCTCTCTTTTGTGATGTTGTTTGGATACACGTACACGTTGATTATGGATTCCGTATGTAGTCTACGTGTCATGTTGTTACCGGTTCATTGATCCGTATATTACCTACCGGGACCTACATACTGAAAGTTGTGTAACATCCCAAAAATCCCTAGGATAAAGGTTCGGGATAACGAGTGAAATGGGTCTCTTTGAAATGACATGGTTAATAAAGGTGGTCATGTAAAACCATATTTGGTGGAAATTAAAAGACCCGGTTAACCCTTTTTCACAAAGTTGGGATCATAACGAATGAGATGGAAATGCAGGGACCCGAAATGAAACTTGTGGTCATATAAAAACCACCTTAAGCGCAAACCCTAGGCCATTCGGCCTAGGTGTGCATGACGGCAGCAGGAAACAGGAGAAGGGAGGATGACCGCAATTGGGAGAAGCCGGCGACGGTGGTTCAACGATAGTTTGAGCAGGTAACTTCACGCAACGCCAAGGTAAAACCCTGTTCATACTTTTTACGTGACTTATGTTCGTTTTCTTTTTTTGCTTGAAAACCCGTTTAGGGTTTGGGTATCTTGATCTTGGTCGGCGATAAAGGAATGGTAAGGGTGAAGGTCAGCTGAGACGGTGGCCTCTAGCATGGCAGGACGACGGGGTGGTGATGGTACGCGACGGTGGCATACGGTCAGCAGGAACACGGGTGCAACCCGTTTGACGTGAGGGTGGGTTGCCGAGGAAAGAGAGAGGACGGATGCGGTACGGAGGTGAACAAAGGAAGACGACGGCAGTGGTGGATCTAACTTGTGGGAGTCTCGGGGGAAATACAAGGGTGTTAGTGGAGGAAGTAGTCGGATAGGGTTTGATCCCGACAAGGTGGACGAAGACAGAGGTGAATGGAGGTGTACGTCTAGAGGTGCGCAGAGGAGGGGACGAGGACACAGTAGTGATGAGAGGCATGGTGGTGCACGACATGGAAACCGGAAAAACGCCGGTTAGGGTTTTACCCTTGCATGGCATGCATGCGTGAAAGGAAACCGGCTCGGGTGTACGAATTCCTGTGGACTAGGGTTTGCATGGTCACGTAAGTGCATGCATGAGACCCAGCCGGGTATTCAGGTTTCTAAACAGGACGATGATTATTTGATACGAGTTGGAAATTTCGAGGTGAAGGTGGCTAGGAGTTTGCATGGCACGCACACGTGCATGCATGGGCGCTCGGGTTCGGACACACGAGTCTTAAGCGGTTCGGGAACTATATATTACGTAATACCGTAAGACTAGGTTTTTGCGGAGGGTGGATAAGACGAACATTGGAGTTTAGCTATAATTATACATTATTCGGCGTGAAATTAGTACGAAATCTGACCATGAAATCGTATGTTGACAGGTTCGGGTTCCGAGTGAGAGGACGGTCACACAGCAAGACTTGGACCTTCATAACTGGTTAGTTTCTAATCCCCTCTTTTTAAACATTTTACTGTTTTAGGGCTATCATATATACCCGCGTGTTTTACTCTATTAAACGAACATATTACGATTTATGATTTAAACCTGAAGCGTTTTATGTTTTGTAATAATGAAACTAAGCGTCTATGTGGAGTCCTTAAGTTGTGTGAACCGGGAGTGGGGATGATTGGTGTGTGTCGTGCTATGAGGTAGTCGGGATGAGCCGGGAAATGAGTTTAGACATGTTAGGGTTATATCTAGGAGGCATTGGCATGGGAACCTGTATGTGGTTTATGCTTCGTTAACAAGTCATGTAATACTAGTATATTGTTATGCGTTATATGCTTGATGTTGTGTGTATTTGAATCATTGTCCTTGTGACGTGACGGGTACTGATGTGAAAGACGGGGTCCTTCGGGAAGTCACCAAGAGTAACAATGCCTTGTGGGCTATGATGAGCTCGGAGAATGATAAAAACTCTGATGAGGGTAACCCTGACAAGGGCGGTTGTGACGAGGCATTGTTTGGGTGCATTTATGTTTGATTCAAATTACGTGTTAATACGTATGGTATATTACATGTTAGTTGAATGGTAAGTTCGGTCCACGTTGGGAAACTTACGGGCTATGGGTATTGGTTGAGTCTTGTGTAAGGCCCCAAACCCGGGAACCCTACATGTTTGCACATTCACAAGGAAAGTAGTCTTAGACATTAAATAGTATCACAAAATGCAGCGGAACTTCAAAGTCAACCCATACTCGACGTCCTACCATAAAAACATAAACAATATTCAAGTAATAGAATTCAAATAAACACTCAAACATCGGAATGCCATTAAATCATCACACTCCAGGTAACCATTTGCCATCCCAATAGCCGCCAGTTCATTCGTTTCTCTTTACCTGAAATACATACTAAAAAGGTCAGCAATGCTGAGTGAGTTCTATAGTGAGTTAATAGGGATGACATATCCCAAAATCACTGTCGCTTCACAAAACGTTTTCAATACCCATCTCATTTAAAAAGGTTTACAAAGTTGCTCGTCAAAGTGCTTGTCTCAAAATAATTCATTTAATATAAACACCATAACATAATATTCCGTCTGCTGTATCCTTAGACACATGCAAACACAATTTCCCCCCCGAATGCCGTCAGACACAAGAACCCGTTTGACCTCGTCAAACACAATATCAAGCTTTGCTTTAATAACCCACCATGTCGATTAAGTACGTGACACATAAATCACACGCACAAGCAAGCATAACAATTATTAAAATAATCATTTCATCACAACTTGTTGTCTATGGATTGCATTTAATCAAAACATTTACGTCACATGTAATTCATGCCCAAAACATAAAAACATTTAAAAGTGGGCGACAAAAACTCACCTTTATGCGACACAACATGCTCCCTATAATTCTTTTGCTTGCCACGCTCGTCTTTCGACCTCACACCTACAACATACATAATATACGAGTCAATACGCGACTCGATGATTAAACCTTCACTCGCTCGACCAACTCGCCGTCATACATGGCCACCCACTCTCGCATGTTACCATGCACGGCTCCCATGCATTACGTGACTGCCTATGCACTCTTCCGGCTCCAACACGTCTAATCTCCTTCTTCGTATCGCCGATCCCACGAAACTTCAACTACGGGCACCTCGAGTTCAATCCGATCACCGCCATACGACGCACATGTCCCTTTTTCGTACGGCCCCACACAGCCGCCATCCGACCCACCATATTGCTGCCTTGGTCTTCCCGTAACCACCACTGCCACCGTCAATGCCTTCGGGTCGTCTCCGCCTCACGTTTAGCCACCCTACGCTTCCGCCGATCTGTCCCACAGGCTTCCGCCATCCTAGTCATGCCAAACAGCCCCTCTGTTGGCCTTCCTTTATTGCTGCTGTAGTCAGCTGTCGCTAGCCCAGCCGCGTTGCGCGGGTTTCGGGCTTCCTCGTGCCCTCGTCGGACACCCGTACCCCCAACCGACCACCTCTAGGGTTCTGCCGAACCCATGCACACACATGAAGGTTCCCTACGATCACAAACAAGCATTTAAACATAAAGGTTTTCGAGATTATACCTCTAAATTGGAGAACCCGTGCCAATCGAATTACCGAATCACCTCGTCTTCCTTGAAGCTCAACTTCTCTTCAAAACCCTAGAATCATGAAACTTATGTAGTATTGATTCAAGGATCCTGACACACTAAGGATGATTAGAGATCGCAAAAATACCTCAAATCGGACGTGAAATGCGACGAACGGCTCTCTCCCTCTCCTTCTTGCTCTTCGACAGCTGAATGTGAAAATGGGGTCTCCCCATTTGCGTCGCACCCTAAAAAGTGTTCATCCCTTGGGCGAGGCTTGTCCCACGTGCCCCCATGGACTCTCGGGCCTGGTTTTGTTCACGTTTTTAAATAAAACCCGCCAAAACCCCATTAATTACTCGTTAACCTTTACAATAATTTAAATAATTACAAACCCCATTATTTTATGAATAACCAGGATGTTACAAGTCTTCCCCCTAAAGGAGGTATCGTCCCCGAAACCTGCGTCATTCGGAAATAATTGCGGATAACGTTCACGCATCTCCTCCTCTGGCTCCCAAGTAGCATCAGATCCCTTATGGTACTTCCATTGTACTATAACAATAGGAATCACTTTCCTCCCTATTCTCTTTTCCTTTCTGTCTAGTATAGCAACTAATTTCTCCACATAATTCAGCTTATCATCGACCACGATGTCATTTAATGGCACATGTTCCATAGCGTCCGCCAAACACTTCCGTAAATGGGACACATGAAATATTGGGTGTATCCCTACCAGTTCATCTGGCAACAACAGTCGATAGGCGACACTATCTACACACTCCTTGATATTAAACGGTCCGATACGGTCTAAGCTTCCCCTGCTTCTGGAATTGAATAATGCCCTTCCAGGGCGACACTTTCAACATAACAAAATTGCCCACGTTAAACTCTACGGGTCGCCGTCTTTTGTCGGCATACGACTTTTGCCGTTCTTGCACGGCTTTCTTTCTCATCTTTAACGTCTCTAACTTCTCTGGAGTTTCTTTCACCATGTCTAGGCTCCTTAGTTCTTTCTGCCCAATCTCGCCCCAACAAACCGAAGTCCTACACTTTCTCTCGTAAAACATTTTGAAGGGCGGCATCCCAATAGTTGTGTGATAACTATTGTTATACGAAAACTCCGCTAATGTTAGGTGACTATCCCATGCACCACCAAAATCGATGACAAATGCCCTCCAACATTTGTATCGTTCGCTAGGACTGTTCGTCAATCTGAAGATGATACATCTTACTTATATGTAATCTCGTCCCCGTAGCTTCATTAAATCTCTTCCAGAACTTGGATGTAAATCTCGTATCTCGATCAGATACAATCGAAATCGGTACCCCATGCCTAGCAACAATCTCATTCACAAACACTTCTGACAACCTTTCAGACGAGAACGTCTCTTGAATAGGTAGAAAATGGGTGCCCTTGGTTAAACGACCAACCACTACCCAAATCATGTCATGTACTTTCACCGTCTTGGGCAACTTGGTAATAAAATCAATAGTGTTATGCTCCCATTTCCACTTTAGGGCTTCTAACGGCTGAATCTTGTCGTACGGTTTCTGATGCTCAGCCTTGACCTGCAAGCACGTCAGGCATTTACTCATGTATTGAGTCATGACGTATTTCACCCCTGACCACCAATAGTTCCTCTTCATATCCTGACACATATTTATAGTTCCAGGATGAATTGAGTACCTTGACTTGTGAGCCTCGTCAAGTACTTTCTCCCTAAACCCTCCAAATCTCGGTATCCATATACGGTTACCCCGTACCCATGCACCCTGACTGTTCTCAGTCAATATTTCACGTTGACCAAAAATTCGCTCCTCTTTCAGCCTCTCTTCGTGTAATGCTTCAGTTTGCGCATCTCTTAACAACCTCGAAAAGTTAGGTGATATAATCAATTGGCACGCTTTGACTCTAATCGGTGCATGCTCCTCCTTGCGGCTCAATGCATCTGCAACTACGTTCGCTTTACCGGGTTGGTAAAGGATCTCACAGTCGTAGTCCTTTATCAATTCAAGCCACCTACGTTGCCTCATATTCAGCTCCTTCTGCTCGAAAAAGTACTTTAAACTCCTATGATTTGTATAAATTGTGCACTTGACTCCATAAAGATAATGCCTCGAAAGTATGAGTGCAAACACCACCGCCGCTAGCTCTAGGTCATGGGTAGGGTAGTTTGCCTCATGAGTTTTCAACTGTCATGAAGCATAAGCGATCACTCTCCTCTATGGCATTAACACACACCCTAACCCCAAGTACAAAGCATCTGAGAATACCACCGGATCTTCTTTCCCTTCTGGCAATGTTAACACCGACACCTACGTCAATATCTTCTTCAACTCTTGAAATGCCAACTCTTTCTCCAATCCCCACACGAACTTCACCCCTTTCCGTGTCAATCAAGTTAAAGGCGTTGCTAGCTTAGAGAAGTCCTTAATGACCTTCCTGTAATAACCAGCCAAAGCCCAAGAAACTATGAACCTCGATCGGAGTTCTTGGCCCCCTCCATTTTACTACTGCTTCGATCTTAGTAGGAACCACCATGATTCCCTCCGGATTGACAATGTGCCCTAAGAATTGTACCTATCTCAACCAAAATGCACACTTAGAGAACTTTGCATAAAGATTCTCTCGTCTCAACGTCTCCAACACCTCTTGTAAGTGCTCCCGATGTTCATCCTCGCTCTTTGAGTAAATTAGTATGTCATCGATGAATACGATCACCGACCTATCGAGCATTGGTTGACATACGCGGTTCATCAAGTCCATGAATGCTGCTGGAGCGTTCGTTAATCCAAACAAAATCAATAAAAACTCATAATGCCCATATCGGGTCCGAAACACAGTGTTCGAAATGTCCTCCTCTCTAACTCTCAGTTAGTGATACCTCGATCTGAAGTCTATGCGCGAGAAACACTTCGCACCTTTCAGTTGATCAAAAAGTCATCGATATGCGGTAAAGGATACTTATTTTTTATCATCAACTTATTCAGCTCTCGATAGTCTATGCACATCCGCATGCTACCGTCCTTCTTCTTAACAAACAAGACTGGTGCACCGCAAGGAGAGATGATTGGTCTTGTAAACCCCTTTTCAAACAAATCCTGAAGTTGCTCCATCAGTTCCTTCATTTAAGTCAGAGCTAAACAATATGGCACTTTAGCAACAGACTGAGCTCCAAGTAAGGAACTCAATCTCCCGCTCTAGTGGCACTACCGTCAGATCTTCAGGAAAGACATCCGAGAATTCTTGTACCACCAGTACCTCTGACAGCTCCACATTCTTTGCTTCGGTATTAGTGACTATGCTAGGTATGCCCCGCACCCATGCCTCAAAGACTTCTCTTCTTTCATGAGTGAAATGACTCTCAGTAGAGAGCTCACCCTGACATCGTACACCGTCACCACTGTCCCCTCTAAGGACATTAATCGTATCATTTTCTTCCGACAAACAGTGTCCGCATCAAACGCGGCTAACCAATATGTCCCCAACACTACGTCAAAACCTCCCAAGGTGATGACGAATAGTCTAGCAGGGAATCTATGGCCCACTAGATCAATGTAACAATCGTCTAACGGCTCCATCACCCTGGTGGGTAAACATATTGTAGTCTCGACATCGAATGGCTCCTCGATCATCCTAGCCGTTCTACACAGGTTCTTACAAAAAGATAGGGCCACAAAACTCTGACTAGCCCTCAAATAAAATAACACAGAAGCAGGTACATCATTAACAAGAAAAGTACCTGAGACAACATCCGGGTCGGTCCTAGCTTCTGCAGTAGTCATAGTGAAGGCTCTCGCCTTCGCCTTGGGCTTCTCGTCTTCCTTCTTTAGTGGAGATATCCCCTTGCTCAATCCCGCATTCTGTTCTGCTTTACAATCCCTCACGATGTGGCCTAGTCCCCCACGCTGATAGCATTTAGGGTCAAGTGGGCAATCTCTGGAAAAGTGACCCGACTTGCCACAACGATAACACAACACTGAATCAGCCCTACACTCACCCAAGTGACACTTTCCACACTTACGGCATGTACTTGGACCCTAGGTCTTCATCTTTTGACCAAACGGAACCTTCTGGTCTTTGCCAAACCTTTTGCTTGGTCATGTCCACTTTCTTTCCTCTAGTTTAGTTTCTTGCACTTCTGTTCCTATGATATCAGCGTACAACGTCCCACTCAACTCTACTGCCTCATCAAAACTTCGTGGGTTCTGCGCTTTCACCATATGACGGACCCTATCTGGTAACCCAGCTATGTATAGCTTCATCTACCTCTCATCATTGCCCGTTAAATGTGGCACCAAACGTGTCATCTCAATAAACTTTGAAGTGTATTCGCAGTGCGTCAACATGCCCGCTTTAAGAGTTAAGAACTCCCGCTCCACTTCATCAAGTTCACCCAGAGCACAAAATTTCTTTCTAACCATCTCTTTTAGATCCACCCAAGTCATAGCTTCAAGCTCCTAAACAATCTCTCTTTCCTTTACCGAGTTCCACCAGTGCAGAGCCTCGACAGAGAATGAGTGTAAAATGAACATCACAAATTGATCTGGCCTGCATACACTAAAAGAAATGGTGGACTCCATCTTAGTGAGCCGGTAATATGTAGCCACCGCATCCTTGCGACCGTACGATTTAGGCGGATCGCATTTCCTAAAGTGACCGTAGTTGCATAATCTCTTTCCAAACCCACCGTCTCCGTCACTGATGCGAATCATGTTTAGATATTAAGATATATAAATATATATATTTGTTTTAGAAATGGTTTCACGAGATCGGGTTTTAAATTTATAAAATGACAAATACTCAATCTAAACACACACAATAGGCAAGTGTACCTATCGCAAAGTAATATACATTAGGTAAGAACCAAGTATCGAACAAATGGACACGGTCGAGTTCCAATACTCAACGTTTGTTATCGTTTAACTGGTTTAGTTAGTGAGTGGGTTTTGTGTGCTTGTGAAGCAAAAAAGTAAATGACAGAAAAGTAAATGACGGTAAAGTAAATGACAGAACAGTAAAAATGTGTGTGAAGGGTGTAACAGAAATGTAAATAGAAGAATAGTAAATATAAAGAAAGTAAATATCTCGAAGATGATCAGTTCACGAAGAGTATTGTTTTGGGCTTCGAATCCATTTGGTATATGATAATGTTATGTTGACTAATCTGGTCTCATAAAGAGTGATTAGACTTTGTTCACCGGGAGGCGGTGTAACAATAGGACCATGTATAAAGACGTATCGCTCCCAATGTGAGTTCACCAATTCTTGGTCTCATAACAAGTTCGTATAAAGACGTACGACCTTATTAGTATTAACCAATCCTTGGCTTATCAAAATCTTCTTGTATAAAGACATACAAGTTTCAACAGAAGTTTTATTAAGAAGGTTTAATGGTCTTACGCTTTAAAATCAAGAACACTCACAAGTGTAAAGACAAGTTTAGAAAATAATAAAAAGCCCACCTAGAAGGTGGTTTTAAGAGCGAATAGTTAAAAACATAAACATACCATTAGATTAATACGATAAACATTAACATACACCAAACTTCATCTTCACCCTAACAATACAAAGAGTTTAGCCACGAATGGCCATAGTAACTAGCGTAACACTGAGTTTCGTAGGCTCCCCTATTGCGGACAAAGAGGAAGCTCTCTAATCTAAAGTACAGAAACGAACTCTCTTGAACTGTGGTAATGTATCTTGAGGTGTGTGGAATGAATAACCCAAGCCTCCTATTTATAGGCCTCAAAATGAGCAATGCACGGTGCATTGGATTGCACGGGCGTGCAAACACCTCGGGAATCAAACAGGGTACAGAGGACAGTGTTCTAGAGCTTGGGGAGCAACGGAGGCAAATGCACGCCCATACATTGGAATGCGCGACCTTGCATCCCCTCCCTGGTTTAACTTTCGTTGACCTTGGTTGACTTCTTGGGGGTCAAAGCTCGAGAATTATCTTCCAAAACGCTTGATTTCTTGGTGTTTTTGACTGGTTTTAGCTTTGTTTATCTCAAGACACCGAATAACCTGTAATTATGAAATATTAACGTTTTAAGTATCAATTGCAAGGTTATTAATTGATTAGTACCATAATATGGGGATTATTATGCATGCAAAACATGTATAATTTAAGGCATATCATAATACCCCACATATAAACTTTGCTTGTCCTCAAGCAAACTCATGCATGATCAGAACCATAACTAAAAACTTTACAAAAGGTAAGGGAGCTCCAAGTGGTTTGGAAACTCTGGGATAACTTATGAGTTGCTTATTCTATTTTTGGGATGATAGAATCCATGAAAAGCGTACTAGAACTTTAATTATGCATAATCCTTCACTCCTCACAATGCTCAATCAACTCTAGGGTTATATATATATGGATAATGTTAGTTAAGTGGAACACTCAAATTCGAATCGAATAGTGCAATGGTCCTAAGCTTGTATGCAAATCAAGTCTCCACCAACTAACTAAGTAATATGCAGGAATCAAGAGGACTTAAAAAGGGCTGTAATGTGGCTAAAAGAAAATAAAGGGTGAAAATGAAAATGTTTTTGGGTTTTTAGGGTTTTAAAAGGGTTTTAAAGGCTGCAGCTAACGTGAAACACACGGCTAAGGCTTCACGGCTTAAGATGAAAAATTCTAGTGGGTGCCACTACAGTACTCAGATAACGAGGGTATAACTAATCTGAGGGCTCGTTTATGGTCAGATTGCGAAGACCGATACTTCTTATCATGTTCAACTCTTCCATCTCTGCGTAGTACACATTACTGACTTTTCGTATGGTTCTTTCGGCATGTAACCTAATAGCACCTACTTTGATCAGATGCGTATACTCATGTTGGGATTTAGTTCTTCTTTTGGCAGCGCTATTTGACAAGTCACAGAATGGTGGTAGTTGTTCTTTCTTGTGCCATCATTTTCTTACAACACTTGTTGCTTTGAAAACTTTTTCTCAGAGTTCGGGCGATAATTCAGGCTTTGCGAAATGAATACAAGAATGCAAATTGAAATCAAAAGAATGCATGTCCAGCTCTTTAAGGTCTAGCAGGTAAAAGACCAACTCTTGTTGCTTGGAAGACATCCTGGTTGTCTTTCAGATAGAAGTTTTGCAATATGTCTTAGTTGTACCTCGATGGATTGAAGAGTTTCTTTCTGTGTCCTAAACTCAGCTTCGTGATGACTAAACTTCTCCTCATATTGTTTGTGACGAGCATCCGCTAAGAGGGCTTGACTTTCAGTTGTAGATATCAACTTAGTTACCGCGTCCTCTAAGCTTAACCCATTACATGGATTGTTAGTTCCTTGAAATTGTTGAAGAGGTTGAAAATTTTGAGGTTGTCTTTATTGAAACTGTTGTTGTCCAAAACTAGATGGTCCTTGATTGTTGTTATCTTTCCAGCTGAAGTTCGGATGGTTCCTCCATCCAGGATTGTAAGTGTTACTGTATGGGTTGTTTTGCAGGCGATTGGTTCCGATAAAGTCAACTTGATCAACATCAAAAGTGGTGATTTTTGTTTCTCCGGCAGTTTCAACATTTACCTTGTCCTTACTGATCTTGTTGAGACGAGTGGTGAGGGCGTCTATTTGAGAAGAAAGTGAAGTGACAATATCAACAGAGTGAACATCTTGCCTGGCTCCCCTATTACTTCTCGGATTGTACCATTGATAGTTGTTCATAGCTATTTCCTAAATCAGGTTGTAAGCTTCTTGTGGCCTCTTGTTTCCAAAAATACCACATGCATTTGCGTCGAGTGTCTGACTAGGTTGATTGTGCAACACATTGTAGAATGATGATACTTGTAACCAAACCTCTAGCCCATGATGAGGGCATTTCCTCAACATATCCTTAAAATGTTCCCATGCCTCATATAGTGATTCACCATCTTCCTGGATGAAGGTGGTAATATCATTTCTCAATTTTGCAGTTTTTGCTGGCGGAAAGTATTTCGATAAGAATTTCTGAGCTAGATCATCCCATGTAGTGATCGACCGAGTAGGAAGAGAGTTTAGCCATGCCTTAGCTCGTTCCCTTAAGGAAAAGGGAAACATTCGGAGTCGAATTGTGTCATTCAAAACTCCGTTCAGTTTGAAGGTATCACAAATTTCGAGGAAATCCGCAATATGGGCATGTGGATCTTTATCGTGTAATCCATTGAAAGTGCATGATGATTGGATCATATGAATAACATGCTATTTGATCTCAAAGGTTTTAGCGTCAACCGCCGGCCTGGTGATGCTAGACCCCAAAGCATCAAGTGACGGCCTTGCAATGTCGGAAATAATGCGGTTTTCTACGACCATTCTTTTAGTACGGTTTTCTCGTAATCGGTGGTGAAAGAATCTTTCCGGCTCTACTAATGGTTGATATAAACCAATAGTGAAACTATGGATCATACATTGCCTGCAAAAAATGTAACAGAAAAACAGATGGAAAATGTTAAGGTAGAGAGGCAAATCTGTTAACTCGAATTTTTCTTGAAATCAGCGTGTCCCAGCAACGGTGCCAAAAACTTGATACGTGTCGTGTTTAGATACTAAAATATATATAAATATATATATATATATATATATATATATTTATTTTAGAAATGGTTTTACGAGATCAAGTTTTAAATTTATAAAATGATATATATACTAAAACTAAGCACACACAATAGGCAAATGTACTCACCGCAGCGTAATATAGTTTAGGTAATAACCAAGTATCGAACCGATGGACACGGTCGAGTTTCAATACTCAACGTTTGTTATCGTTTAGCCGGTTTAGTTAGTGAGTGGGTTTTGTGTGCTTTTGAAGCAGAAAAGTAAATGACGGTAAAGTAAATGACAGAAAAGTAAAAATGTGCGTAACAGAAATGTAAATAGAAGAATAGTAAATAGCAAGAAAGTAAATATCTCGAAGTTGATCAGGTCACGAAGAGTATTCCTTTGGGCTCCGAATCCGCTTGGTATATGATAATGTTATGTTGACTAATCCGGTGGTATGGCTAATACAAATGTGTGAACGGTACACCGCTAGAGCCTCATTCTCACAACATTTGGTTCACAAA
The DNA here is from genome assembly GCA_023525975.1 of Smallanthus sonchifolius. Taxonomy (NCBI): domain Eukaryota; kingdom Viridiplantae; phylum Streptophyta; class Magnoliopsida; order Asterales; family Asteraceae; genus Smallanthus; species Smallanthus sonchifolius. Next base: position 82,461,576 of record CM042026.1, on the reverse strand, counting down.
TTATAGCCTTTAATAATAAAATGGTAATGATTCCCGCTAGGGACATCGTTACCATCAATTCTTTGAATGTTATCTCCAAGTTGGTTTAAGACATCGAACTCAAATGATTAAATATTATTCTTAAAAGAGTGATTAGATTTTGTTCACCGGGAGGCGGTGTAACAATAGGACCATGTATAAAGACGTATCGCTCCCAATGTGAGTTCACCAATTCTTGGTCTCATAACAAGTTCGTATAAAGACGTACGACTTATTAGTATTAACCAATCCTTGGCTTATCAAAATCTTCTTGTATAAAGACATACAAGTTTCAAGAGAAGTTTGATTAAAAAGGTTTTACGGTCTTACGCTTTAAAATCAAGAACACTCACAAGTGTAAAGACAAGTTTAGAAAATAATAAAAAGTCCACCTAGAAGGTGGTTTTAAGAGCAAATAATTAAAGACATAAACATACCACTAGATTAATACGTTAAACATTAACATACACAAAACTTCATCTTCACCTTAGCAATACAAAGAGTTTAGGGACGAATGGTCATACAAACTAGCGTAACGCTGAGTTTCGTAGGCTCCCTTATTTCGGACAAAGAGGAGGAGCATCTCTACTCTCTACTCGAAGCTACAGAAACGGACTCTCTTGAGCTGTGGTAATGTATCTTGAGGTGTTTGGAATGAAGAACCCAAGCCTCCTATTTATATGCCTAAAAATGAGCAATGCATGGCCATGCATTGGATTGCACGGGTGTGCAAACACCTCGGGAATCAAACAGGGTACAAAGGACAGTGTACTAGAGCTTGGGAAGCAAGGGAGGCAAATGCACGCCCGTGCATTGGGATGCACCACCTCTCTCCTTACAGCATCACAAACTACTAGTTTAAACTTGAACTTCTTAATATGTTCGGAGTTCACGGATGGTGCAGTGCGCATAGACGGTTCGGTATGAACTGACACCTCATCTTGATTAGCGTTCTCACCACGAACACCTTTGCGACCCTTCCTTGCATTCGCATCATTAGAAACTTGCTTCTTCGATGCCATTACGTTAGTGAAACAATACCAAACAGAGCAATTCAGGTACAATTTAAAATACTACAAGCAATTCAGTTAATGACGGTGGCCAATCGCCATTACCTACTTGCCTTGCTTTTCAGGTTTTAACCCTTCCCTGTACTGCACATTGACATTATGCCCCTGTCTTAACCTACAAACACAAACACACACACACACATACAAACTCATACTTGGCGCTCCTAGCTTTTGGTTACCCGTGATTGCATTCCCACTCATTGGTCCCACTCTTAGTCTATGTCTAGGCATCGGGGATGCCCAGATTTCTTAAACCACCGCTCTGATATCAACTTGTAAGGCCCCAAACCCGGGAACCCTACTTGTTGGCACATTCACAAACAAAGTAGTCTTTGACGTTAAATAGTATCACAAAATGCAGCAGAAATTCAAAATCAACCCATACTCGACGTCCTAACGTTAAAACATAAACTATATTCAAGTACTGGAATTCAAATAAACACTCAAACATGGAAATGCCATTAAATCATCACACTCCAGGTAACCATTCGCCATCCCAAGAGCCGCCAGTTCATTCATTTCTCTTTACCTTAAATACATGCTAAAAAAGTCAGCTACGTTGAGTGAGTTCTATAGTGAGTTATTAGGAATGATATATCACAAAATCATTGTCGCTTCACAAATCGTTGTCATTAAAAATCTCATATAAAAATGTTTACAAAGTTGCTCGTCAAAGAGCTTGTCTCAAAATAATTCATTTAATATAAACACCATAACAACATATCCCGCCTATTGTATCGTTAGACACATGCAAACACAATTTCCCACCTGACTGCCGTCAGACACAATAACCTGTTTGGCCTCGTCAAACACAATATAAAGCTTTCGCTTTAATAACCCGCCACGTCGGTTAAGTACATGACACATAAATAACACGCACACGCAAGCATAACAATTATTAAAATATTCATTTCATCACACTCGTTGTATATGCATTGCGTTTAATCAAAACATTTACGTCACATGTAATTCATTTAAATGTGGGTGATAGAAACTCACCTTTATGCGACACAACACGCTCCCTAGAACTCGTTTGCTTGCCAAGCTCATCTTTCGACCTTGCACCTACAACATACACAATATACGTGTCAATACGCGACTCGATGTTTAAAGCTTCACTCGCTTGACAAACTCGTCGTCACGCATGGCCACCCACTCTCACATGTTACCATGAATGACTCCCATGCATTACGTGATTGCCTACGCATGCTTCCGGCTCCAACACATCTAATCTCCTTCCTCGGATCACTAGTCCCATGAAACGTCAACTCCGGGCACCCCGGGTTCACCTTCGATCATCGTCATGTACCGCTAATGCTACCTGCAGTCTCCCTCCTCCGGCCGGCCCTACACAGCTGCCATCCGACCCACCATGTTGCTGCCGTAGTCATCCCGTAACCACGACTACCACCGTCGTGGCCTTCAGGTCATCCCCGCCTCACGTTTGGCCACCCTACGCTCTCGCTGATCAGTCCCACCGGCTTCCGCTGTCCTAGTCACGTCGAACAGCCCCTTCTTCGGCCTTCCTTTGATGCTGGCGTATTCAGCCCTTGCTAGCCCAGCCGCCTTGCACGGGTTCCGGGTTTCCTCATGCCTCGTCGGACACCCATCCCCCCAACCGGCCACCTCTAGGGTTCGGCCGAACCCATGCACACACATGAAGGTTCCCTAAGATCACAAACAAGCATTTAAAAAGAAAGGTTTTCAAGATTATACCTCTAGATCGGAGAACCCGTGCCAATCGAATTCCCGAATCACATCGTCTTCTTTGAAACTCAACTTCTCTTCGAAACCCTAGAATCACGAAACTTGGGTAGTATTGATTCAAGGATCCCGACACACTAAGGATGATTAGAGATCAAGAAAACACCTAAATCGGACTTGAAACGCGATGAACGGCTCTCTCTCTCCTCCTTGCTCTTCGACGGCTGAATGTGAAAATGGGGTCTCCCTATTTGCGTCGCAGCCTAAAGGGTGTTCTTCCCTAGGGCCGGGCTTGGCCCATGCGCACCCAAGGTCTCCCGGGCTTGGTTTTGTTCACGTTTTTAAATAAAACCCTCCAAAACCCCGTTAATTACCCGTTAACCTTTACAATAATTTACATAATTACAAAGCCCGTTATTTTATGAAAAACCGGGATGTTACTCTTGGGTCGTTGAACCCTTATGGGTTAGTGTTGAAGTGTTGGTTATTAACATGTCAATAAACGACAAACCGTTTTATAAAGGATTCTAATGTTTTGAGTTCAATCAAATGGTATTTCTTGTTAATATATACTGTTAGAACTCACTAAGCGTATATGACTTTGTATGTATGTTAGATTGTTTGCTGGTGAGGTATCTTGGCTAGGGAGCGGTGCTACTCGGATTGGTGTGTAGGCATTTGTACGATAAGATTAAGATTGATATTGAGTTTATAAAGGGTTACAACTATTTTAAATTAAGACTTCCACTGATTGTTTGTAATAAAGCGAGTATTTTTAAAGAGAACACTCAGTGATGAGAACCAACTGTAGGGTACCCAGTTTGGGGCATACAAGCTGGTCTTGGGTATTTGACAAACGTCCGAGACATCGTGAAGGCAATCAACAGACTTCTAATGTCTTGCACGGTGGGGTTCTGATTAAAAATCCTTCTTATTCCATGAATCTTGCTCAGGTAAGGGTTTCGATTTTTATCACGAATTTCCCACTTACTTCTTTAGTGAATGAGATTTGGAAGTTCTGCGAGGATTATGGGATAGTTGCAGATGTGTATCTATCCGATCGGTTATCAAAGGTCGGTTCTGTGTTTGGTTTTGTGAGGTTTCTTCGTGTCAATGACGTGGGTCTTCTGATTGAGGATTTACATAACATCTGGATCGGGAGTCACTGACTTTATGCCGTTGAGGCTAGGTTCGATAGGAGAGGCCCCACCGTTAGTTCTTTGTGCAGGCCCTCCGCTGCGCAAGCCGTGCTCACAAAACCTAAGTCTCAAGTTTTTCCATCTAGTTTCAAGGACAAAACGTATGCCGAAGTTGTTGGTGGTTCTAAGGGTTTAAATGCTTCTGTTGTTAAGGAGAATGATAAAGTTTATAGGAAGAAGGTATCCTTTGTTGCTTCGAACTATGGGGGTATCACTGGTTGTGGAAGGTTGGCTAAGTTAAAAGATGTGAAAGTTATTCCTGATCTCCAGAAGTTAGTTTTATCAGAGGGCTTTAATATCTCGTTTCATTACGTTGGTGGTAGATGGATTCGAATCATGTTTGAGGATAAGGTTTCTTGTGATAGATTTAGGGCTTGTGAGGAATTGGAGTTATTTTTTTGTGACTTTATCCCCCTCTCCCTCTCTTTTGTCCCGGAGGAACGTATGGTTTGGGTGGAATTTACCGGACTTCCTTTTGGTTCGAGAAACTCGAATGGCCTAAAAAAGTTTCTGTGGCTTTGGGGGGATTGTATTTTCATCGAGGAGTACGTGAATGAACCTTTATCTATTGGGAAAGCATGTATTCTCACTTCTTCTGGACGAGTTAGATTCTGATTCCGACTATGAGTCGATCCAAGAAAACGTGATTGAATCTCCCATTGAGCACCTGGTGAATGTCACTTCGGAGGATCCGTTTTCCATATACAAAGTCATCGATGAACTTAACCATTTGAACCCGACGACCAGAGAGGTTAACGATGCGCCCTTAAAGGATGATAACTCCGGAACGTTTTCTTATGGAGCTCATTTAGATGGATGTGTGGTGGGAAATGTGGTGGGGGGAACACTTTCGGCAGTCAAGTGGATTGGGAGTTGGGGCACCAATGGGAGTCAGTGGGTAATGGAGGGGGTCGGAGGAACGGGTTGGATTCCAAAATTCCATCCATGCACAATGTGGATGGAGAATTGCCTTTGGAACCTTTGGTTTCACCTTCTGTATCGGGCCCTTCAAAACCTCCTGGTTACAAACAAAAGAATATTAAGTATGATGTTGTGCGCATTTCTACCTCGGTAAATTCTACGGGAGCTGTAAAAAAAAACATGAGGGGTCTAACGAGGGCTCATTTATTAATGATTTGTCTCGAGTAATTCAAATGGGTAAGGTTTTGGGTTGTGATATGGAAGGCTGTTCTGATACGCTTGGGAATATGATTAATAGCATGAGTGTGAAGATGGTGGATCATTGAATATTCTTTCACTCAATGTTTGTGGGAGCGGGACTTCCTCTAAAAGGAAGAAGGTGTCGTTGCTTGCTTCTAAATTTGCTATAAACCTTTTGGTTGTCTAGGAAACTTTCATGAAGTCGGTTGATATGTTTCGCATAAAACAATTTTAGGGTAATTGTAATTTTGATTTTGAGATTTCTCTTGCTAGAGGGCATTCGAGGGGTTTACTCTCAGTTTGGGATGATAATGTTTTTTCAAAAAAATTGGCATGGTGTTCTGATCATCTTATTATAGTTGAAGGGTCTTGGTCTTGTCTTAATCCACATTAGTTTATGGTTAATGTCTACGCTCCCCAAGGTGACCGTGAAAAAGGTTGATTTGTGGCATTTTATCCTTGATTTTATGGTCGCTAAACCCGGTACATATATTATTTTTGGGGATTTTAAATCAATCCAGTTGGAATCAGAAAGAGTGGGTTTATCCTTTTCAGAGTCTAATGCTAATAACTTCAATGATTTTATTTCAAATGGTAAATTGGTTGACAATCCTAGGGGGGGGGGGTTCCGGCATACCCGAGTAAACGCAAATTGTTTGAATTCGAGCAAACTGGATAGATTCTTGGTCTCAGAATCGTTCTTGGCGATGGTTTCTAATGTGGAGGTGATTGCTTTGGGAAGGAATATCTCTGATCATAGGCCTATTCTACTCAGACAAAAGATGGTTGACTTTGGGCCACCCCTGTTCTAATTTTATAATTCTTGGTTGGAGATTGATGGGTTTGATAAGCTTGTTATTGATTCGTGGGGGATAAATCTCATGTTGTTTCTTCTAACTGTATGATTGATTTTAAGAATAAGCTTAAATTCTTGAAACTCCGGATTAAGGACTAGCTCAAATCCCGGACGCATTTGTCGGATGCTTCTCGCTCCCTTCATAATTTCCTGGAGCAAATTGTTGTCCAAATTGACAGTGGGGATGTCGATGTTAATCTTGGGGACCAAAGGAAAATGATTTTGAACTAAATAAGGGACGTTGAGAGACTTGAGACTCTTGATTTACTTCAAAAGGCTAAGGTGTGGTTGAGTATCGGAGGTGGTGAAAATTCCAAATTCTATCATGTAGTAGTAAACAAAAGGAGGAGGCAACTTTCTATTAGAGGTATTAAGCACGAAGGGGTCTGGCTTGATGATCCTAATGTTATTAAATCTTGCTTTTTTAAGTATTACAAGGAGAAATTCAAAGAATTTAAAGGTCCTAAGTTTCTCAATAATTACAGTCGCGCGCCGAGGCTTTCTTTGGAGCAATCTCATCATTTAGAGCATTTGCCTTCTGCGGATGAAATTAAGCTTGCAGGGTTGCGTGTAGTAGTGACAAATCGCCTGGTCCGTATGGGTTTTCTTTTGGCATTCTTAAACAATTTTAGGATACTTTTCAAGTGGATGTCTGCGGCTTTGTTACTGAATTCTTTTCGACCGGGTATATTCCCGAAGGGTTGTAATTATTCTTTTTTATGCTTATTCTAAAAGTGGAGAGTCCTATTTTGATTTCGGATTTTAGGCCTATCAGATTTATTGGGTTGTAATATAAAATCATTGCAAAGATTCTATCTATGCGAATAACTAATATTACGGAGACGATTGTGGGTCCGGTTCAATTGGCTTTTGTGAAGGGTAGGCATATTCTAGACGGTCCGTTAATGTTAAACGAGATAGTTGTTTGCTTCACTAAAAAGAAGAAAAAATTGTTATTATTTAAAAATGATTTCGCAAAAGCATACGATTCTTTGAGTTGGGAGTATTTGTTCTCTATTTTGTCTATGATGGGGTTTAGCATGAAATGGGTGAACTGGATTCGTTCTTGACTTTCCTCGGCTCGTTCTCCAGTTCTAGTAATTGGTTGCCCTACGAATGAGTTCGTAGTGGAGAGAGGGTTAAGGCAAGGTGACCCTGTGGCTTCGTTTCTCTTTATTTTGGCTATGGAAGGTCTCCATTTGACCATTCTGATTTGGAAGATGCTGGTTTATTTTGTGGTGCTTGTATTGGTAATTGCTCCCTATCTCACTTTTTCATGCGGATGACGTTATGATTGTAGGGGAATGGAGGGATGACAACATGGAAAATTTGGTGACTGCTCTTCAATGTTTTTATTTGGTCAGCGGTCTTCAAATCAATCTTCATAAGTCGTCATTGTATGGTATTAGGGTGGAGGAGGCGGAGATCAATCGGTTGGCAAAATTCTTCGGATGCAAAGCGGGAAAAATGCCTTTCTATTATTTGGGCGTTTAAGTGGGAGATAACACAAAAATGCCTTTCTATTATTTGGGCGTTTAAGTGGGAGATAACACGAACCAGGTTAAACGGTGGGATCCGTTAATCAGGAAATTCAAAAATCGCTTGGCTGTGGAAAACTTCTCTTCTCTCTATTGGCGATAGAGCTACTTTACTTACCTCGGTTCTAGGATCTCTTAGTACGTATTATTTTTCGCTGTTTCGTATGCCTTCTAAGGTGAAAAATGTATTCGAATCCTTGAGGTTAAATTTTTTTGGGGGCGGGGATGATTATTCGAAAAAAAATTCTTAGGTCAAGTGATGTTCAGATCTTGCTAAAAAGGAGCATGGAGGCTTAGGATTCGGGAGTCTGGATGTGTTAAATTTGTCTCTTTTATATAAATGGCGTTGGAGATTTCACACTAATTCAGATACGTTATGGGTTCGGTTAATTCAAGTGATTCATGGGAAGGATTTTACAGGTGTTGGTTCGGGTGGGGGAGTGGGTACGTAGGCTAGTATCCGTAAAGTGGCCCGTGATCTTCATAGGGATAATATTATTCCTAGCTCGTCTATTATTAGAAAAGTTGGTTCAGGAGTGTCTACTCGGTTCTTGACGGATACTTGGTTGGGTTCAACTAAGTTGTCATCCAAATATGATCGGTTGTATAATCTTGTGATGTCTAAAGACTGCTACATTGCAAATTTGAATCCTGGTCACAGCTGGCCGTGAATTTGGAGGCGACCTATTAGAGGAGGATTGGAACAATCTCAATTAGTTGAGTTGATGGGGAAACTTTAGGAGGTTCATCTTTCTTCTGAGGCAGATTCATGGCATTGGAGTTCTAATGGCTCCTCGAATTTCACTTAAAGCATTGAGTAACCATATTGATAATTGTAATCTCCCGTCCATGAATAACTCGATTAGATGAAATAATTTCTAGTATAATTAAAGGAAAATATGTGCAATTTAATCTATAATTTATTTGTTGTTCACACTTTTCTGTCAGTACTATCAAATTAAATTTGTACAAAATTTAGGTAGCCTATAATAGATAAAAGAGTAAATTATACAGATTGTCCTTTAATTATATATGAAATTTCACTCAATTTAATGTGATTTCAATAATTACAAAGATTTTTCTTTTTTAGAAATTTTTAGATACTCTTTGTTTTTTAAGTTAACCCTATTAATTTTCTTAGGTAAGTTACACCATGTACCCCTCACGTAAGGAACAAAAAAGTCATTTTAAGTCTTTGTCTACCATCCATAGCAATCGTCCTAACCATATTTTCCCCTAAATGTTGCGCCACTTCCAAAGCTAACCTAATCGAATTATCCAAAAACCTCCAACACAATGAGGATCGGTGACAATCCTTCTCTGAATCTCACATCAACAACGACACCGATAACCTGGCACACCTGTCCAACCGCGCCGGCGCCGGTGAACTCATTGGTGATCTTTCCAACTCTAGATCCTTCGCCGGATGTTATGGTGGCTGGTTTAGGGGGAGCGGCGACGGCAGAAGTAGAGTAGTTGACTACACGATTAAGAAAGCAGACGGTAGAAGGGTGAGATTGGGAAATCGAGCTTGTAAAAAATCCAACTAATGAAGGGCATTTTCAGAGCACTTGTTCGTTCTTCACGTGAGGAAAACCCTAATAGTCCAAACACCAGTTTTTAATGAAGATAAAAGAGAGAAGCTGCAATGCAGTGAAGAGCACATGGTGTAATTTAACCAAGAAAATGGATCGGGTTAACTTAAAGGACAAAGAGTCTGCATAAATTTCTAAAAAATGACAATCTTTATAATTATTTAAGTCAAATGACACAGAGTGCATTTTTATATATAATTAAAGGACAATCTTTATAATTTACTCTAGATAAAAATAGTGTATATATTTTATAAAATGCGTACATTGAGAATTAGATATTATGGCATTTGCTATATCCAAGTGATTGAGGCTCAACTAATGGCAATATTTCCGTCATGTGGACGTCACATCACCTGGGTGGGTTGTTCACCCCACTCTCACATGTTAAGTGCTATACTCAAGATAAATAATTTAATTCTAATTAAAAAAAATTACGCATTTTATAAAATAAACATAAATAAAGAAACTAATCTAGTGAACGTTCGTAAATATGCTCAATCAAGTCCGTCTTTAGTTGGTTATAAATTTCTCGGTCGTGTATTTCTTGACGGTTTGTTCATTTTCCATCTTGATCATGTTCTACGAACTTCGAATGGAAGCATCACCTCCACCTTCATCCAACGAATCGCTAGCGTTTCCGTACCCTATTTGACGAATCACGGCGGTACACTTTTGCAAGTCGGTAAAACCAACTTGATCTCTCGCATCAACCTATTGACGGAACCAAGGAACATCTCTCTTGTTTCTTTTGTAATTCTTAAAAATAAACCTCCAGTGAATGTCCTTGTGGAGTCTTCGAACACGTAAGACGTCCACGATCAACGCATTAATCTAAATTCCACGTAGAGACGGAAGCATGAGCGAGTCAAACCAGTCACAAACACATAAGATATAGATGTAACATAAACGATATTATATTCAACAACGAACTCGTCATCCCGTCATACGAATACAATACCGAAGGAGTGTACATCTCTCTCTATTAAGCTCAATGTCCAACCCCTAGGTGAGCTCTACCTAGGGGTGGTGACTCACCTCTCACAGAGAATCTTTCCCTCTTTTTTATGCAATCATGCTTGCATGCTTACCCAGAAATGAACACTTCATATTCATTATATAGGGAGGTGAGTTCTTGCCTATAACTCCTTAGGGGAACTTAGCAAGTTCGTTTATCAAGTTCGCCTAAACATTCCCTTAGGCGAACTTAATAGGTTCGCTAGATACACAACATCGAATTTTAGCTACCGCTCATTCAAAAACGGAGACTAAAGTCTTTAAGAGTGTGCATTCATGACTCCGTAAAATAGTCAGTCTGTAGAAGAGTGTTAGCAGCCGTGTGATCACGGTTGAGATGAGCACTTCGGGTTCTAGGTTGCAACATTTGAGTTTATTTCCACCACTGAACCGCCGCGGTTGAGAAACCGCCGAACATCATGGCCCCAGCTTCGTCGGATAAAGATGAAGACGATGAAAACATTTTTTTTAAAAGTATAAGGTGTGTGAAAGTTGTATGAGTTGTGTGTTTTTAGTATGTTTAAAATGTATATTTATAAAGCTAAAAAAATATATTTTTTGTGTGTCCAATTGCAAGCAAGGAATACTCGTGTGATCGTGATACGTTATTATTTAGAACACCTCGAGTAGTGTAAATTACTAATTACAGAGACCGGTACGAAATTACTAATTTACTTTACTACTAGGGTTCTGAACATTCCCTATCAGGAGTAACTTTCGTATCGAAGTTCAGAGCCCCTACATTAAGGAACATATTGTGTGCTTTCTATGATAAAGCATGTACTGTGTACTATCTATGCTAAAACATTTACTGTCTAATGTCTATACCAAGGCATTTATTGTCTATGTTCTATGTTAGAAGATTGACTACTTTCTTTCTACAATCTTTCCATGGACGGGCTCCTTTGACCGGCATTCCTTTTCTTTGTCCAATTCTTAGTTTAAGTTCAGACATTATCGCAAATGTCCGAATCTCTCAAACTATGGATCTGATACCAACTTGAAACGCCCCAAACCGGGTACGTCTCATAGTTGGCACAAAACATAAAAAACATAGTTCTTAAACTGGAAATCATAATCTATTACAGCGGAAGTCTTGTCTCAAACATTCAAAATTCATAAGCATTGTCCAAACATAAATTGTAGGTAAGGTAATGCCAGTCTTCAGTAATGCAGCCCGGCAGTCCATGCTATCCAGCCCTCGTGGCTACTTTACTCACTCTTTCCTTTTACCTTTATTACCTGTCATGCATACTAAAAATTCAGCTAATGCTGGTGAGTTCTATCTTTACTTTGTACCGTAAACTTTCTTTTAGGTAGCTTAGATTCATGAAATAAAATACGCTTTCTTTCTTTACTTTAAAACATCTTTGCCTTTAATTTATAAAATCGTTCCGTTTCTTTCTTTCATTAAAACTTTACTTTTGAGGAAACTAGTTAAGGTGTCCTCCTTTACTCTTTCAAACATTACTTTTCACTAGTACATGACAATTGAATATCACATACTTTAACTATCATATATCGAACACTGTCCGATGACAAGATCGCTTTTCTCACTTACACATCAGGGTAAGACTTTTACTTTGTTGTGCCCACACCTCAGGATGGGACTTTCTCTCTTACACCTTAGGGTAAGACTCCTTTGTTTGCTCACACCTGAGGGTGAGACTTTCTATTTTGCTTGCTCACACCTCGGGTGAGACTTCTACTTTTCTTGCCTGCATGGCTTTCTACTTTACACTACTATGCAATTATACAACAACATATAATATAATGCCATTAAACACATAACACATAGACAAGTAACACATATCAACACATAAGCCTATAATAATGAATCTGTCGCTGTCGTTGTCACTATTTCTTTTTACCTTCCTTTACTCTTTTTAAAATAAATATTTCAAAGATAGTACCATACTCTTTTACTATTTCTCTTTATTTTTAAAAATAATAAGTTTCTTTATAAAAACAATACTTTAACTTTCAAATTACTTTCTATCAGTATGCATGCTAGCCCAAAACCATAGAAAAGGGCAATAAGAACTCACCTGTTATCCAATCCTTTGTGTACTAGAACTGGTCCAATACGCATTACTCTCTATCTGAATTAATGATTAATTCAATCCTCATTACTAACCCAGCGAAACTACACAGTTTCGCTTTCCAAAGAGATCAGTGAAACAGCTAGTGTCGCTTACTATGCTCAAGCGAAACTATAGTTTTAGCGAAACTAGTGTTTAAGCGAAACTATTATATGTTAGGCGAAACTATCCTTTTTAAGCAGAACTATTTCTTTTACGCGAAACTATGTCTTTGAGCGACACTATTGATCAGGCGATACTATGCTCAAGCAAAACTATTCTAGTGTCGCCTCGTAGTTTCGCCTGATCGTCTTCTCCAGCACAAACCCTAGTTTCTACTTACAGATGGCGGCTCGAGCTTCTCACGTCCAAGCTAGATACTTTTTACATTCAAACAACATGTTTTCCACTTGTGGTTCAAGATTAAAGGTTGGTTTCATGTTTAAAACACATAAGCCAAACCTTTTTACCAAAACAACTCGAAACCCACCTTGAACGAAAAAATCGATGACAAGATCCCTTTTCTCGAAGACGGTAACATGTTTGAGCTTGATTCTTTGGGCAAAACGTTCTGAAGGTAATGGTAAACGATCCTTGATGATTGGTTTCCCTTCCAATTTTAGTTTCGTAAACTGCCATTTTAGTTTATCCTTGCGCTGAAATGGGAACAAATGAGGAGGGGTTGGGGTGGCGGCTAGGTTATCCCCTTTTCCCTTCCATTTTAGTTTCGTAAACTGCCACGTTTAGTCCATGCCCTTGTGTTTATTCCGTTATAACTTTTATTAATCTCGAGCGTTAATTGAACGAGAGACTTTATTTTCGGAATGTTACTAGTCTACCCTCCTTACAAAAGGTTTCGTCCTCAAAACCTATCATAAGTCGAATAGATAAGGGAACGACTCCTTCATCTCTGCCTCGGCTTCCCAAGTAGCTTCTGATCCTCTACGTAGTCTCCATTGTACTTTGACTAATTGGATGACTTTATTTCACATTTTTTTCTCTTTCGTGTCTAGTATAGCCATGGGTTCTTCTACATAATTGGGGCTGTTGTACCTCGATGTCAGTGAGTGACACGTGCGCTGACTTGTCAGCTAGATACTTACACAAGTGTGACACATGAAAAGTAGGGTGGGTTCCACTCAACTCATCAGGCAAATCTAATCGATAAGCAACTTCTCCAACCCGTGCTAGAATGTTGAAAGGTCCAACAAACCTCGGACTTAGTTTACCTCTTTTCCTGGACCGTATATTCCCTTTATGGGGTAACACTTTCAACAGTACTTGATCCTCGACATTAAACCCAATGGGTCTACGTCATTTATCCGCATACAATTTCTGACGGTCTTGCGCTGATTTCATGAGGGCTTTTATCAGGTCAAACTTTTCAGAGGTCGTCGTGACCACTTCTAAGCTCCCTAGCTCTTTCTGACTTATCTCACCGCAACAGACCGGAGTCCTGCATCTTCTATCGTGCAACGTCTCATAAGGCGCCATGCCTATAGTGGCATGATAGCTGTTGTTGTAGGACAATTCCTATAGTGGCAAGGTAGGTGGTTATCCCAACTGCCACCAAAGTCTATAATACACGCGTGGAGCATATCTTCCAGCATTTGGATGGTGCTCTCAGACTGACCATCCGTCTGTGGGTGATAAGCTGTGCTGATATTCAACCTCGTACCCATTGCCTCATGATATCTTTTCCAGAACGTCGATGTGAATCGCGTGCCCCGGTCAGATATAATAGACAGTGGTACACCATATCGAGTGACTATTTCACTAATAAACACTTCTGCAAGTTTTTTAGATGAATACATTACGCGGATCGGCGGGAAGTGTGCACTCTTCATTAGGCGATCCACTAAAACCCAAATCGTATCATGGCCTTTAGCTGTGCGAGGCAGCTTAGTGATAAAGTCCATGGTAATTCGCTCCGACTTACTCACGTATTCTGTCACATCATTCTTCATGTTCAGCCACCAATACTCTTTCTTTAAATCCGGATACATCTTTGTGGTTCCCGGGTGGATGAATATCGAGACTTATGGGCCTCGTCAAGTACTTTGGCCCTAAAATCTCCACCCTTTGGTACCCACATGCGACCACATCGGGTTCTCACTAAATGAGTGTTCATGTCTAACTTTACCTGTTGACCGAACATTCTTTCTCTCTTTACGTTCTCCTCCTTGTGTGCCTCTGTTTGTGTTTTCATACGCTCTGTCATGAAATCTGGTGTTATTACTAGCTGGTATGCTTACATCCTAATAGGAGGTTGGTTCTCCTTTCGGCTTAGGACGTCGACAACCACATTTGCCTTTACGGGGTGGTATAGGATTTCACAGTCCTAATCCTTTAATAGCTCTAACCACCGTCTCCGTCGTATGTTCAAGTCTTTCTGTTCGAAGAAACACTTTAAGCTCTTTCTTTTCATTTTACTCCGTAGAGGTAATGCCTTCAAATCTTCAATGCGAAGACAACTGCCGCAAGCTCGAGGTCATGAGTCAGGTATTTGACTTCGTGAACCTTTAGTTGTCATCGCATACGCGATCACCTTTCCCCTTTGCATCAATACGCATCCTAATCGTTGTCCCGAAGCATCGGAATATACTACCAAATCTTTGTTACCCTCGGGTAGAGCCAAAACTGTTGCTTGGGTCAACTTCCTCTTTAACTCTTCAAGTGCTTCAAACTGAGCCTGACCCCATTGGTACTTTACTTCCTTATGTATCAACTTTGTCAGAGGCGAGGCTGTTTTTGAGAAGTACTATATGAACCTTCGATAGTAGCCTGTCAACCCTAGAAAACTACCATCCTCGGTCGCGTCTTAAGGATCTCCCAATCCTTCACTGTCGTTATCTTTGTCGGGTCATCCATGATACCGTCTGCGTTAATGACGTGACCTATGAATTGAACTTCCTTAAGCCAGAACGCGCACGTAGAAAACTTAGCATACAACTTTTATCTTTGCAGCGTCTCTAGTACCTCTCTTCGGTGACAGGAATGGTCACATTCACTTCTTGAGTAGATGATTATATCATCTATGAAAATTATCACCGATTGGTCCAACATTAGTCGTCACACTTGGTTCATGTTACTCATGAATGTTGCTGGGACATTCGTCAAACCGAAACACATTACACAAAATTTGTAATGTCCATAATGTCCACACAACATGCGAAATGTTGTTTTCGGTATGTCCTCTTCCTTTACCTTTAACTGGTGATACCCTGATTGCAGGTCGTTCTTTGAAAACCATTTCGCGCTGTAAGGCCCCGAACCCGGGAGGCCTCACTTATTGAATTTACTCATCAAAATATAGCACATATACATGAGACATTCAACACATCGCAGCGGAAACAATTAAACGTTAACACACACAGCGAAAAATACAATACATGTCTAAAACATACTTGTTAGTTACAAACTAAAACTTGTCTTAACAACGTAATCAAAAGAAACATAAACGGGATGCCAGACACCGATCTTCGGGTAACTCTTCTCGCCAAGAGAAGCATCCACATCCACCAACAGCCACTTACACTTAATTGATGTGCATACTAAAAATCAGCAACGCTGGGTGAGTTCTAACGTTTACTTTAAATCAATTATACAAAATATTTACTAATACATACATACTACCATTAAGGCAAAAACTTTACATACTTTACTTTCAAAATAGTTTAAAAACACGCGATAACCGTTAATTCCATTACCCGATAAATGCCCCCATGGCCAACGGCCATGAACTGACAATACCGCTTAACCGTTAATTCCTTTACCCGGTCAATACCCCTATGGCCAACGGCCATGAACCGTCAATTCCTTTTGTCACTACTGTACCTCCCCCATGGTTGATGACCATGAACCGAAGAGTACCCGGCCAATGCCCCCATGGTCCATGACCATGAACCAAAAATACCGGTTTACGCTAAGGGGAGTTGCGTGGTACTCCCGAGCAACCGCCGTCATCCATCCCAGTTGTACAACCGTTAACGAACCACAAAGGTTCTTACTAATGGGCATAACCCATATCTGACATCTTGTACAAGTAACACCTGTCCCTAAGGACCTTATCGAGCTGGTACACATTCCCGTAGGAAAACTGTTCACTTTCTTTTTATAAAATTTCTTTAACTTATTCAAAACTTAATGTATAATATACCTTTGTTTATGTATATAAAATATAGTAAACGCTTGCTATAAAATATCTTTGCATTACTGGAGCATAATTTAACACATATATCATGCGCTTGTTTATGTATATGAAAATAAAGTAAACGCTTGTCATGAAGATATATCTTAATTTACTTAAATCATAGTAGCACATGTATCATGTGTTTGTTTATGTATATGAAAATATAGTAAACGCTTGCCAATAATACAACTATACTTTGTATAAATCGTATGTTTGCTCCTTTTTAACATTTCACTAAAACAAAACATTCGCTTTTGTCTATTAATATGAATATGTAATAAACACTTTACACTAAGTATGCACACCACCCCTAAAGCAGGCAAAAAGGGATTAGAACTCACCTGAGTAGCTAGCTCAAATGTACAAACTCAACCCGACCGAAGATGCTCGGAATCTGAATTGATAGTCAAACGTGTCAGTTCTAAACTTCATTCTGATCCGAGAGAAACTAAGGTTAGTTTCACCCCATCACTCTTAGCGAAACTATACACTTTTCCATATAGAAACTCCTACCGAAACTACAATGGTTAGCGAAACTATGATACTTTCGTTTCTGCCCTTTAGCGAAACTGAGCCCAGGCGATACTAGGCCAGTTTCGCTTTATGAACACCTTCGCTCCCTAGTTTCGCCAGGTCGTCATCCCCAGCAGAAACTAGGGTTTTCTGCGGAAGACGACTAAGGTCTGATCTTCGTCAAGACATCAAATTTTTACGTTAAAAACTTGTGTTTTCTAATCAGGAGTCCAGATCTAAACTTTGTTTCCATTTTAATCCTAAAAATCCTACCTTTACCCAATTTTTCTTCAAAACAAAAACCTTATAAAAACTCAAATCTAGGGTGGATGATTACCTGAAATCGCTTCCTGTTCGTTGCTAAACACTCCAGAGACTCATACTCACGATCCTTGAGGCTCAAATATGAAAATCGGACTTTCTGTCTCTAGGTTCTCTCTCACTTTCTCTCTCTAGATAAACGAAAATGGATAGTGGAAATGAGGGTTTAAGGCTGGAAACCAGGGTTTTAAGGGCCCAACTCCCTACCCTTTCCGGCCCATGTGCCTAAGCCCAAGGCCCGTTCCTTTTTCTTTTGTTTATTCTTCTTCTCGTGGACTATTTCGGGTTCTACAAACTCAGGATGTTACACGCGCCTTGCGACTGGTCGAATAGAACATCGATCCTGCGTAGCGGGTACTTGTTCTTTACTGCACGTTTATTCAACTCTCTATAATCGACGCATATTCTCGTGGCACTGTCATTCTTCTTTACAAACAACATCATAGCACCCCACGGGGAAATGCTTGGTCTGATAAAGCCTTTATCAAGGAGCTCTTCCATCTGTGTCATCAGTTCTTTCATCTCCAATGGTGCTAATTGGTATGGTGGTTTAGCCACGGGCTGGGCACCTTGCATTAAATCTATCTGGAACTCTGTCTCCCGATCAGGCGGTAATCCAGGCGAGTCCTCGGGGAACACCTCTAGAAAATTACACACTACGGGTACGTCTTTCAACTCCTTTAGTTCTATATCATTGTCTATCACATAAGCCAGGTAGGTGGTGTGAATTGTTTTATATTTTTATTATATATTATATTAAAAGGGTTTTCACGAGATCAGGTTTTAAATTTATAAAATGATAATTGCTCAAACTTTAAAATAGCAAAAATAGGCAAGTGTACATATCGTAGCGTAATATAGTTTAGGTAATAACCAAGTTTCTAATCAATGGACACGGTCGAGTTCCAATATTCAATGTTTGTTATCGTTTAGCCGTTTTAATTAATGAGTGGGTGTTGTGTGCTTGTGAAGCGGACAAGAAATCACAGAAAAGTAAAGGACGGTAAAGTAAATAACAGAGAATGTAAAACGTGCGTGAAGTGTGTAAAAGAAATGTAAATAACTGAAAAGTAAATAGCAAAAAGGTAAACAGCTTGAGAATAATCAGATCACAACGAGTATTGCTTTGGGCTTCGAATCTGCTTGGTATATGATAAAGCTATGTTAACTAGTCCGATGGTATGACAAATACAAAAGTGTGAACGGTACACCGCTAGAGACTCATTCTCACAACATTTGGTTCCCGAGTTATGTTCTTTAATAATAAAATGGTAAGACTCCGAGTTAGGGACACCATTACCCTCAACTCTTTAATAGATCCATACATTCGTATTCTTAAGATCTACCTCCAAGTTGGTTTAAGACATCAAACTTAAATACCTTTATTTTTATTAAAAGAGTGATTAAACTTTGTTCACCGGGATGCGGTGCAACAATGGGACAATGTATAAAGACGTACCATTCCCAACATGAGTTCACCAACTATTGTTTTCTTGACAAAGTTCATATAAAGACGTATGATTTTTATCAATATCAACCGAGTGTTGGCTTATCAAAATCTGCTTGTATAAAGACGTACAAGTTTCAAGAGAAGTTTGACTAAAAGGGTTTTACGGTCTTACACTTTAAAATCTAGAACACTCACAAGTTTAAAGACTAGTTTAGATAAAGATAAAAAGTCCACCATGAAGGTGGTTTTAAGGAGAATGATTAAAGAACATAAACATACCATTAGACTAATAAGTTAAACATTAACATACACCACACTTCATCTTCACCCAAGCAATACAAAGGGTTTAGCCATAAATGGCCATACGGACAAGCATAGAGCTAAATTCCGTAGGCTACCCTATTGCGAATAAAACAGAAGAACCTCTCCACTCTCTACTCTCTACTACAAACTAGAGAAACGAACTGTAGGACTGTTAATTCTTCTTTTTTATTGGTGGGTGGAATGAGGAACCCATTCCTCCTATTTATAGGCCTTTGAATGGCAAATGCACGACCATGCATTAGGTTGCACGGTCGTGCAAACACCCAAAGAATCACATGTACATGAGGCAGGGTACGAAGGCGTCTTGGGGCACACGGAAGGGTTTTGCACGACCGTGCTCGTGCGTCCCCTTTTTTCCCTCCTTTTGTCTTTTGCTGATTGTTGACCAATTTTGACCTCTTGGGGGGGCAAAGCTCAGATGTGCTCCTTCCTATCTCAAGAGAAATCTTGATTTCTTGATGTTTTTGGCTCGTTTTTGCTCTTTTTCACTAGGGACGCTGTTTAACCTACAGTTATAAAATATAAACGATTTAAGTGGCAATTGTAAGGTTGTTATTCAATTAGTACCATAATAGGGGATTATTATGCATACAAAACATGTATAATTTCGGACATATCAGTAGGTCTCTCTTCCATGCCTCATATATTTCTCTACTTGTATCATCAAAATGAATTTCGTCATCGAGACGTCACGATCCCCATAAACCAGGACTTCACTACCATCAGAAACTTTGAGTTGAACTATCTTTCGCTTACACACTATCCGGGCTTCATTGGCAGCTAACTAATCCATTCCTAGGACCACATCAAACCCTCCCAAGGCTATAACATACAACCTAACGGGACATCTATGGCCATCTATCTTTATCGTGTGATCCTCTACTAGTTCTACTTTACTAACTTTGCATTTCATTCTTTTACACATAGAAGACGATATAAAACTTTTACTGGCACCAGAATCAAACAATACAGAAACAAAGGTGTGGTCAAGAATGAATGTACCTGACACCACATCCGGGTTTTTTCTCGCCTCCTCCTGTGTCAGTGCATACGCTTGGGTTCTTGCCTTTGGCTTCTCAACTTCCTTTCCCTTCTCAGTGCCAGTAGTTTTGGGTCGACGACATTCCTTGGCCATATGACCAGGAGTCCCATATTTATAGTATGCCGGTGTGGTTGGACATTCACATGAGTAGTGCCTAGTTTTCCCACATTGGTAGCAGATGTTCAGACCCACATTGCACTCACCAAAGTGCTTCCTTCCACATTTTTTGTAACACCCCAATTTTTAAAGAAATATAAGTTAAAGGACTAATATAGTCAATGAATGAAACCCCAAGGGGGTAGAGTACAAATAGACAAGACATAGAAGGTAACGGTCCGTTACGGACGGTGATGGACCGGCACACAGTTTAACGGTCCGTTACGGCTTGACCACGGCAATGAATGAGAGAATGACACGTGTTAGCTAACGAGGATACGCTGGAAACCCTATGACGGACCGTCATGAGAGGTAACGTTCTGTCACAACCGCAAAATAGACCGTTCATCTGGGTGTTGACATGTGGCAGGTGACTCGTACTCGTGACAGACCATCACGTGGGATAACGGTCTGTTACGGACGCCGCTTGAAATTGGGTGACGGACCGTCACCAATGGTAACGGTCCGTTACGGGGTCAGGGTTTGCCTATAAATAGACGATCAAGGCCAGTCGATTTTAAAGCATCCCATACACCATTTTCACTCAAAATAGACACTTAAGGTTCTGCTCTCGATTCTCGAGCCCCGTTTCACGAAGAAAAGTCCGGTTTCTAGCCTTTCGATCCCAATACGCAGTAGATAGTCCCGATGTAAGGTTTTGGCTAGTTCCAAATGACTTGGTTACTTTCACTAAGCTAGGAACATGTGATTAAGTAAAGTTATAATGACCTAGGAACCTGATCCAAGTCGTTGTGATGTTTACATTAGCACGTAGTGATCATTTAAAAGAGAAGGAAGTTAAAGGTGAGTTCTATGAGGCCATTTTTAAATGTTTTTCTTTAAATGTTTTGGGCCGTTATGCATGCTAGAAAGATTTACATAAATGTTATTTACCTTGATTTAAATATTTGGGATAACATTCATGTTGCAAGAGGTTATGTATGAAAGATGGTTAAATCTTAAAACTAAGTAACAGAGTATTCATGAAATACCGAAGAAGTGTTCGGTAACCATCCGACTGGTATGTAGTTATCTGGAAAATAGAATGTCCTGTCTAAGGAAAGAGTGGTGTATAAATTCCTCATGGACCCGTCATTCTTTCCTGGGAACATCTCTATTGGAGGTACTACTCTGGGAAGATAACCACCTTGTCTTCTTTGATATACCATGGAGAAACCATTACAAGGATTTAAGATAAGAACTAGTTTTAAAAAGAATTGTTTGAATAGAAACTTGCCTTTTGGCATGATTACACATTACAAATATTATGGAAAGAAAATGGTTTTGAAACGTAAAACGTTTTAGAACTTATCATGGTGCGCCCAGATAAGTAATGGTAGAGAAGTCAGGGTATTACCTTGACTAGTAGAGGTCTGGACATTTATTGTCTTGACAAAGAGTAAAGAGAAAGATATAGAGTTTTTGGCATGTTTTACCATGTCAAATATTTTGACCATATTGGTCTGTAAAGGAAGAAAGATTTTTGCCACGTCCGGCCAAATGCCACATAATATCTTTCAACTTAAGACGTAGAGATGTGTTGCATTCCATTGTGAAATGTAGTATAGACACCTTGTGCAAGGGTATGTATAAGTGGTGACGACCACTTAGAGGTTAACATGACCTCGGAAAGATAAGTGTGCAAGTATAAAATATTATGTTTTGGCAAGAAGTTAATGTGATGTTTTGAATGCGTGTCATATAAATCCATTTATGAATGAGTCGGAGGTCAAAGATATTTTTGACTAAAACTTAGAACTCATCAGCGTAAGCTGACATATGTTTAAGCATGTGTATTAGGTAAAGATGTAGCCTCTGGTAGCAGAGACAAGAGGCTAGAGTAGAGCATCTGGCAGGATATCTGGCATCCTCTGACAAACTAGCATCAGAATAGACATGTTGTACTTCTTTTTGAATGTACAATAAACCAAGTTATGATGTAAAATAGCATTTTTAAGTCCTCCTCCGTGTATGATATATGTTTACTATATGTTCATGAGTAAATCCGACAAGTGGCCGACATCTCGTGTGAGCCGGGATGTCGGTGTCACAAGTTGGTATCAGAGCTATAGTTTAAGAGATTTAGATAGTTGCTCAAGTATCTAGACTTAAACTAGGATTAAGGGACAGTAAGAATGTCAGTTGAGATGCCAGTTAAGATAGACTTATGAGAAGGATAGAGAAAGGAAAAGGCAGGGATATTTAGTAAGAACATGATAGAGGGATAACTAGAGCACCGAAAGTGGCATAAATGATTAATTTCGTTGTGGCCACAGTTATTAATATTTACAATACACTTGTGTTCTAGCTATCAATCCATCATGAGAATACTAAAACATTCCATATCTTTTGTAGAAATGGTTGGTATAGGTAAAGGCAAAAGAGGAGGAAGGGTTAATCCCAATACTCCTAAAAGGCAAACGGGGTCTACAGCCAATGCTGAACCCGAGATAGAGCATGTAGAAAGAGAGGAACGAGTAGAGGAACCTTTGATAGATTCACAACTTAAGAATCTCGTAGATATGGCTGTTGCCAAAGCTTTAGATACGGCTTTGCCAATTTTATTGACAAGCCTAGAAGAGAATAGGAAGCAGAAAGATAAGACTCAACTGCCAGCAGAAATTAATAATAATGAGGATGAAGATAAATTTGATTATGATTTTGAGTCTGAAGATTCATTTGAAACAAGACCTTAGAAGAAAGGAAAGAAGGGATGTCCTTACAAGGCATTCAAAGACGAAAACCCTCTGAAGTTTGAAGGAATGAAGGATGCCACTGTCAGACATCAGTGGATATGGGAAATAATGTAAGGCCCCAAACCGGGCACCCTATAGTTGGTTCTTATAACGGGTTATTCCCTTGAAAATACTCATTTAGATATATCAAACTACAGTGGAAGTCTTTCTAAAAACATTATTTGTTATTTAATGTCATTAAGTTACCTCACGAATGCTTGCACACCAATCCGAGTAGCACCGCTCCCAAGCCAAGATACATCAACGCAACGCTTACCTGCAAAACAATCTATCGCACACACAAAGTTAGCTACGCTGGGTGAGTTCTAATAGTTTAGTTTAATTAAAAGTCAACTCATCTCCAAAGTTATTTGAACTTTACTCAGGACCCACGGTCCTTATACTTTAGATCCACAATTCATTAACCATTAGATAACCCTTGTTATCACCCGATTTCCCATAATAACTCATTACCCATGACTCATCCTGTAATAATAATAATCCCGCAGCCTCATTGACATAGGTCGAACTTACTATACTGATAACTCATGCTCATGTACACGAATTAACTCGACACTTGGTTAACATAACAAAACCATAAACATCAACTTACTCAGCCTTGACCAAGGCTCTTACAAATCAACTGATATAATAGTTATAAACACTACATCACAATCCTGACGCAACTGTCAATCTAACTCTACTCACCACATTAATAATATCTCATGCACAATAAATATAACTCAACGCTTGTATGCAATTTAACCCAAGTATATAAGCACACAAAAACATTCCTCATTACTGCGTCCTCGTCAGGGTTATCCCGGTCGGGATACTCTTCATAAGCTCAACTCCACCCTTGTTACAGGGCCCCGCCACTAAAAATAGTGACACATTCGTCATATACGATGACTACCTAGCCACCCATACGGTGACTATATAATCTACCATACGGTGACTGCCAGAGCACACGTACAATGATGACCCCGAAGGACTCCGTCCTCCACACCACTGTTGACCCAACACATGGACAACAATGCAAGCACATAAAGCAACACATATAACACATAACATCATACTCTATTTACATTACTCATTAACTGCACCTGCACCCCACACATAGCACTAGGATAACATATCCTACACGTGTTCATAACCGTTTAACTTATATCCCGACTCGTCCTGACTAACTCATAACACAATACAATGCTAATGAAGCAACACACATACTAATAATATGTTTCATTCTCTAAGCACATACTACGTCTCATTATCTAAGCACATACTACGTACATGCACACCCTGTTATACCTTCTAGTCATACCCATATGACCTTTAATTACAATCCCGACTCACCCCTAATAGGTCCCTATACAACCCACGACCATATTCCCACCTTTATCATACACCTTCAAAGGACAACACATAGTCCCTTTGCCCCATATTTAAATACTTGATTTCATAAACTCATCGGGTTAAACCCCAAAACTCTTTACATATTTAACGTAATAAAACGCATCTTGAAAGTATGTACGATAGCCCCAAAACGTTAACAACATTTATAAGAGGGGGATTAGAAACTCACTGTTATGAAGATCTAACTTCTGCACTGCAACGGTCTACTCGCACAAAACCCAAACCTGTCAATGTTCGATCACATGATCAGAGTACATCCTAGACATGTGTTAATTATGTATAAGTATAAATGTTCATGATACTTGTCTCCTTCGCACAACCCTAATTCACGTAACCGTCCAAAACGGGTTACCTTGGACCCGTCTGGAAACCGCATGCATGCACGTTCACGTGACATGCAAGGCCTTAATCTCGTAGGTCATATGTACACGAGCCGAGACTCCCATGCATGACAAAACTCGTCATACACTCTACGTTCACAAAACCCTAATCGGGTGCTACCTGAACCCATTTTGTTCCTTGTCTAAGACCGCGAACAACCATCATCGTGAACCACCACATTGTTTCGTCATCCCGTCGAATACCACCATCGCCCTATCGTCGACCCTTTCTAGCCGTGAGAAACCCTACTGGTTCCTCTTTCCACGTTAAACGCCATCCTTCCTCCTCCCCGCCGTCCACTGCCATGATGTGCCACCACAGCAGCCTTCGGCTACTACCGGACACCACCATCACCACCGTCTTCATCGTTCCTAGCGGTTCCCGACACCACCATCACCTTCACTCGTTACCATCCTCCTTCTAACTCTCCTCTCTCTCTCGCTTCGCCTTCTCAGCCCCGGCCTGCCACGCACCACCTCTAACACCGTCGGCCACCGCCAAGGCCCCCACCTGCCTCACCGTACCCGTTGCCTACGACTCATACCCCAACCAACAAAACCCTATTCTTGTTTTTCAAGCAACACACTAAAAATCATGAAAACGTATACATGAGGATTAAGAAGGTATTACCTTAACGTGTTATGGAAGCTTTCCGGTCGAAAACCACCCTTTTCGACCACCGTTGATGCTAACGTCTCTCTCTCTCGTGGCTCCCCTTGTTGCCGTCGAACTCCCTAGACCGATTATGGTCTAGGGTTTGTGCTATTATGGTATTTAAACCATGAGGATTTACATCCGGGTCCCCGTACTTCCTTTATCACGCGCCTTTGGTTTGAACTGTTGGTTAAACGACTAACTGGAATCTTTACTACACTTCACGGGTAAATCCCTACTTGTAACTTCGTTACATAAAGATTCGGGTTATCCGTAAGCCCAAATCGTCAAGTTAGAGGTTTTCGAAATGTTAGAAATAAAGTCGGTGATTAAGTTTAGTGAATGTAGAGATGACCAGAAGGTCAAGTATGCATCACATTCATTTGTCTCAGAAGCTTTATGCTGGTGGGAAAAGTTTGTCATAGCTATGAGAGAGAAAGCTATTGACCGGATGACCTGGGAAGAATTAAAAAGATTACTAATAGAAGAATTTTGTCCAGATAATGAGATGTACAAACTCGAGAGAGATTTTCTTCAACTGGAAGCTGGTAATATGACTCACCGAGAGTATACTAACAAGTTTAATAGAATGGCTCGTCTGGTACCCATTCTGATAACCCCTTAATCTGTACGCATCAAACAATACGTGTCATCTGAGATACGGAGGTTAGTAAAGACTTCAGATCTGAAAACCTATCGGTCTGCCGTACAGCTTGCGTTACCAATGTACGAAAAAGTCTTTGGTTCTCGCCCTGTGGAATCAAAGAGAAAGTGGTCAGATTTCTCTAAAGGTCAAAACAAGAAGAATGGAGGAGGTGATGGAGGAAAGATACTGGAACAGATTTGTGGTTCTAAATGCACCAAATATGGTAAACTACACATCGGAGAATGTAGGTATAGGACGAATACTTGCTACTGTTGTGGTAAGCCATGACATATAGCCACCAAATGTCCGAGTAAGTCGGGACTGAGGTGTTACAAGTGTGGAGAACTTGGACACCGATTCATAGAATGCCCAACTCTGAAGATTTTAACACCAGTAGTGATTAAGGACAGAAAGGAGAAGGAAGCTCCAAAGGCAAAGAGTAGGGCCTATACTTTAACAACCGAGGAAGCTAAGGCATTGCCTGGAGTAGTATCAGGTACATTTCTCGTTAATGACATACCTGCTACTGTGTTTTTTGACTCAGGAGCTAGTAAGAGTTTCGTATCCTTAGATTTCTATCCTTCCTTAGCTAGACCTATCATAAGATTTGCCGAAACTTTTGAAGTCGAAACGGCTATTGGGAAGACGATGAAGGTGACATAAGTCATTCGATATTGTTTCATCAATCTTGAAGGACATAGATTTCCCATTAGACTATATCCTATGATCCTCAAAGGGTTCAATGTAGTCTTGGGAATGGACTAGTTGGCAGCAGACGATGCCCAGATCATTTACAATCGAAAAGCAGCACAGTTGCAGAGTCCTGATGGCAACATGATTACCATATACAGTGATAAAATAAGATCAGCCGTTAGAATCATCTCTGTGATGAAGGCTGTGAAGTTAATGACTAGAGGCAATGAGGCCTACTTGGCATATGCTATTGATTCCAAAGTGAAAACAAAAGAATTAAAAGATGTGCCAGTAGTCTGTGACTTTCCTGATATATTCCCAGAAGAATTTCCAGGAATACCTCCAGAAAGAAAAGTGGGGTTTCGAATCGACTTAGTGCCTGGTGCTAAGACTATAGCTAAAGCACCATATCGTATAGCTCCACCAGAAATGAAGGAACTAATGTCACAGGTGCAAGAGTTGTTAGACAGAGGTTTCATCAGACCAAGTGTCTCGCCTTGGGGTGCTCCGGTTCTTTTTGTAAAGAATAAAGATGGTAGTATGTGTATGTGCATAGACTACAGAGAACTAAACAAGCTTACAATCAAGAACAAATACCCATTACCGAGGATCGATGATTTGTTCGATCAATTACAAGGAGCAAATTGGTTCTCCAAAATTGATCTAAGGTCGGGTTATCATCAGTTGAAGGTTAGAGATGAAGATATTCCAAAAACAGCCTTCCGTACAAGATATGGACATTATGAGTTCTTCGTAATGTCATTTGGTTTAACTAATGCCCCCGCTGCATTCATGGACCTCATGAATAGAGTTTGTCGACCAATGTTAGACAGATCAGTGATCGTGTTCATTGATGATATTCTAATCTACTCAAAGAATGAAGGAGATCATGCATGTCATCTCAACGAAGTGCTGGAAACACTTAGAAGAGAAAAGTTATATGCTAAATTTTCCAAGTGTGCGTTTTGGCTCTAAGAAGTTCAGTTCTTAGGTCATGTGATAAACGCAGAAGGTATTCTAGTAGATTCCTCAAAGATAGAAATAGTGATGAAATGGAACCCGCCAAAGACACCTACAGAAATACGCAGTTTCTTAGGTTTGGCTGGTTATTATAGAAGATTTATTCAGGATTTCTCCAAAATCACAACCCCATTAACAAAACTCACGAAGAAGGAGACAAAGTTTGTATGGGGAGTAGAATAAGATAACGCTTTTCAAAAGCTAAAGGAGAAATTAACTCAAGCTCCGGTTTTATATTTACCGAAAGGAACAGAGGATCTGGTAGTTTACTCTGATGCTTCCTATCAGGGATTAGGGTGCGTACTCATGCAAAGAGGCAAGGTTATAGCCTATGCTTCACGACAGCTCAAACCCCATGAAGCTAACTACCCGACCCATGATCTAGAGTTAGCTGCTGTAGTATTTGCATAATCTACATAGATCATAAAAGCTTAAAGTGTTTCTTTGAGCAAAAAAATATGAATATGAGGCAGCAAAGATGGTTAGAGCTGATAAAGGATTATGATTGTGAAATCCCGTGTCACCCAAGGAAATCCAATGTGGTGGCAGATGCTCTAAGCCATAAGGAAGAGCATCCTCCTATCAGGGTGAAGTCATATAAGTTAGTTATAACACCTTAATTTATGACACAACTCAGGAATGTCCAAATAGACGCATTGAAAGTAGAAAATATTAAGAAAGAAAGAATGGTTGGACAAGAAAAATACTTAGAAGAGAATGAGTATGGGGTTGAGATTCGATTCGGCCGATGTGAATACCACATATGGGTGAATTCAGAGTTAAAGTTTTAGATGAAGCTCATAAATCTCGATATTCAATTCATCCGGGTACTACAAAAATGTACCAAGATCTACGCCAAGATTATTGGTGGCCCGGTATGAAATTCGATATCATGAAATATATGGCTAAGTGCTTGACATGTTCTCAAGTCAAAGCAGAATATTAAAAGCCTTATGGAAGGTTACAGCCACTAGATATTCCAGAATGGAAGTGGGAGCATTTTGCTATGGACTTCATAACAAAGCTACCAAGATCAACAAAAGGTTATGATACCATATGGGTGATAGTAGACAGATTGACTAAGAGTGCTCACTTCTTACCGATACGTGATACTTACTCTTCAGAAAGGATAGCAGAGGTATTTATCAAAGAAATTGTTTCACGGCATGGAGTATCGGTTTCAATTATACCTGACAGAGACACGTTTTACATCGCGTTTCTGGAAGAAGTTCCATGAAGAAATGGGAACGAAGTTATTAATTAGTACGGCGTATCATCCTCAAACGGTTGGACATAGTGAGAGAACGATACAGACACTTTAGGATATGCTGCTTGCTTGTATTATTGAATTCGGTGGAAGTTGGGATAATCATCTACCTTTGGTAGAATTCTCGTATAACAATAGCTATCATGCAAGTATTGGCATGCCGCCATACGAGATGTTATACTGAAGGAAATGTAGAACTCCCTTCTGTTGGGGAGAGATTGGACAGAAAGAATTAGGAAGTAAAGATATTGTCCAAGCTACCGGAGTAAAGTTAGATCAAATTAAAGATCGTTTGAAAGCTGCTCGGGACAGTCAAAAGTCCTATTTGGATAAAAGGTGAAAACCGATAGAACTCAAAGTTGGAGATTACGTTCTGTTGAAAGTATCTCCATGGAAAGGAATTATAAGATTCAGAAAGAGAGGAAAGCTGAGTCTAAGATTTATTGGACCCTTTCAAATTATGGATCGAGTAGGGAAGGTTACTTATAGACTGGAATTGCCAGAAGAGTTGAGTGAAATCCACTCAACATTCCATGTATCGCACTTACGCAAGTGCTTGGCAGACGAAACCTCTCATGTACCACTGAATGATATAGTGATAGAAGAAAGATTAAATTATATCGAGAAGCTAGTGGCTATACTCGATCGGAAAGAAAAGAGATTATGAAATAAAGTAATCAAGTAAGTGAAAGTTCAGTGGCAACATCGAAAGGGATCTGACGCCAGATGGGAGACAGAGGAAGAGATGAGGCAATCGTATCCCTACTTATTTGAGTAATAATAGGTTTCGGGGACGAAACCTTTATAAGGGGGGAAGATTTGTAACACCCCAATTTTTAAAGAAATATAAGTTAAAGGACTAATATAGTCAATGAATGAAACCCCAAGGGGGTAAAGTACAAATAGACAAGACATCAAGGATCAAAAATTAAAAAAAATTAGAGTTTTTGACCTATGACAGATTGTCACAGACGGTAACGGTCTGTTACGGACGGTGACGGACCGTCACACGGTATAACGGTCCGTTACAGCTTGACCATGGCAATGAATGAGAGATTGACACGTGTCAGCTGACGAGGATACACGTGGGAACCCTATGACGGATCGTTATGAGGGGTAACGGTCTGTCACAGCCACAAAATAGACCCGCTCATCTAGGAGTTGACATGTCACCGGGGATAACGGTCCGTTACGGATGCCGCAAGAAATTGGGTGACGGACTTTCACCAATGGTAACGGTCCGTTACGGGGTTAGGTTTTTCCCTATAAATAGATGATCAAGGACAGTCCATTTTGAAGCATCCCATACTCCATTTTCATACTCAAAACACACACTTAAGGTTTTGCTCTCGATTCCTGAGCCCCGGTTCACGTAGAAAAGTTCGGTTTCCAGCCTATCGATCCAAATACGCAATAGATAGTCTCGAGGTAAGGTTTTGACTAGTTCCTAATGACTTGGTTACTTTCACTAAGCTAGGAACTTGTGATTAAGTAATGTTATAATGACTTAGGAACCTGATCCAACTCGTTCTATTGTTTACATTAGCACATAGAGATCATTTAAAACATAAGGAAGTTAAAGGTGAGTTTTATGAGGCCCGTTTTAAATTTTTTTTTTAATGTTTTGGGCTGGAATGCATGCTAGAAAGATTTACATAAATGCTATATACCATGATTTAAATATTTGGGATAGCATTCATGTTGCAAGAGGTTATGTATGGACGATGGTTAAATCTTAAAACTAAGTAACGGAGTATTCATGAAATATCGAATATGTTTTCGGTAACCACCGGTATGTAGTTATCTAGCAAACATAATGTTCTGTCTAAGGAAAGAGTGGTGTATAAATCCCTCCTAGACCCGTCATTCTTTCCTGGGAACGTCTCTGTTCGAGGTACTATATGGGAAGATAACGACCTTGTCTTCTTTGATATACCATGGAGAAACCATTACAAGGATTTAAGATAAGAACTTGTTTTGAAAAGAATGGTTTGAATGGAACTTGCCTTTTTGCATGATTTCACATTACAAAGATTATGGGAAGAAAATGGTTTTGACACGTAAAACGGTTTAGAACTTATTATGGTGCGCCCAGATAAGTAATGCTAGAGAAGTCAGGGTTTTACCTTGACTAGTAGAGGTCTGGACATTTATTGTCTTGATAAAGAGTAAAGAGAAAGATATAGAGTTTTTGGCATGTTTTGCCATGTCAAATATTTTGACTATATTGGTCTGTAAAGGAAAAAATATTTTTGTCTGGCCAAATGCCACATAATAATTTGCAACTTAAGACGTAGAGATGTACTGCATTACTTTGTGAAATGTAGTATGGACACCACTTGGAGGTTAACGTGACCTCGGAAAGACAAGTGTACAAGTATAAAATATTATGTTGGGCAAGAAGTTAATGTGATGTTTTGAATGCGTGTCATATAAATCCATTTATGAATGAGTCAGAGGTCAAAGATATTTTTGACTAAAACTTAGAACTCACCAGCTTAAGCTGACATATGTTTAAGCATGTGTATCAGGTAAAGATGTAGCCTTTGGTAGCGAAAGCAAGGGGCTAGAGTAGAGCATTTGGCAGGCTATCTGGCATCCTCTGACAAACTTGTATTAGAATAGACATGCTGTACTTCCTTTCAAATGTACATTAAACCAAGTTATGTTGTAAAATAGCATTTTAAAGTCTTCCGATGTGTATGATCTCTGTTTACTATATGTTCATGAGTAAATCTGACAAGTGGCCGACATCTCGGGTGAGCCGGGATATGGGTGTCACAATTTAGCACAGTCATTACCTTCCTCTATTATGAGCTTCTTCTCCTTCGGTCCCGCCCACTCCTTAGCCAGCTGCTTAACGACACTTAATACTTTCTTTTAAGCTTCAGTAGGTAATGGGTCCGCAGAGTCGAAGTCATCATATACTATTCCAGCCAGCTCCATCACAGATTCAAAAATTGTAGGGGCGTTGGCATTAACGTGCACACGAACTTTCTGTGGCAACCCCTTGATCTAATACTTTATTCTCTTCTCCTTGGTGTCCACCAGATGTTGAACCAACTGAGCCAGCTCATTGTATTTCGAGGTGTACTGACGATGAGTCATACTGCCAGTATAAAGCCCCAAAAACTCTCTCTCTCTCTCTCAACTCTATCAATCTCGTTCTACGGGCCAGAACTTTTTGATAATTAGCTTCTTCATATCATCCCATTTCATCCTCTTTAGAGTAGTGGAGGACTTGGTCTGTTGAATACTCCTCCACAAGCTCAAAACCTCACTAGTGAACGAGTGAGCAGCAAACTTGACCGCTTGGTCATCAAGGCATTCACTAATGTTGATCACCCCGTTCATCCTCCCTATCCACTTGAAAGTGGCAACAACATCTTTCCTTCCATCAAACTTCGGCGGGTCGCACCACTTAAAATATTTGTAATTGCATACTCGAGCTGCCACTTCAAAGTTGGAATCGTCACTGTCAATGACTTCAGTCCCGTTGTTGCTTTCCTCTCTATTTCGAACTCTTTCAAGGCCTCGACTAGCGCTATTGGCAAGACATCCTTCAATACTGAAGAGACTTCTGTAGTGATAGCTACCCTCACGATTGGTTCCAGAACCAATCACTCATTATGATTGTCATGCTGAACAGACACATTGTTCTCACTATCATAAAGCTTCACATGCACCGCTTCAATTTCGATGCGGGAGTGTTCACTTTCCTGTACTCGTGCTCGGTTATCTGGCAGTCGGCCTCAATGACAAGTACGACAACCTTTATGACGAGCTCTCTGTCCAGTAGCCATTAATGTCTAAATGCGAGCAAGGAATACTCATGTGATAATGATAGGTTATTATTTAGAACACCTTGAGTAATGTAAATTTCTATTACACAAACCGGTATGAAATTACTAATTTACTTTACAATTCGTGTTCTGAACATTCCTTATTAGGATTAACATTCATATCCAAGTTCAGAGCCCCTACATTAAGGCACATACTATCCACTTTCTATGATAAAGCATGTACTGTGTACTATCTATGCTAAAGCATTTACTATCTAATGTCTATACCAAGGCATTTATAGTCTATGTTATATGTCAGGACATTCACTACCTTCTTTCTACTATATTTCCAT
Organism: Smallanthus sonchifolius; assembly: GCA_023525975.1. Classification (NCBI taxonomy): domain Eukaryota; kingdom Viridiplantae; phylum Streptophyta; class Magnoliopsida; order Asterales; family Asteraceae; genus Smallanthus; species Smallanthus sonchifolius. Next base: position 82,428,395 of record CM042026.1, on the reverse strand, counting down.
GGATGGGTTACCTTGACTAACATTACTTTTCTTTGTCCATTTCGTAGTTTAATTTCAGACGTTATCACAAATGTCTGAATCTCTCAAACTATGTCTCTGATACTAACTTGAAATGCCCCAAACCGGGTACGTCTCATAGTTGGTACAAAACTTAACAAACATAGTTCTTAAACTAAAAATCAGAATCAATTACAGTGGAAGACTTGTCTCAAACATTCAAAATTTCTAAACAGTAAATAAACATTTTCCAAACATAAACCATAGGTAAGGTAATGTTAGTGGTCAATAATGCAGCCCGACAGTCCATGCTATTCAGCCCTCGCGACTCCTTTACTCACTCTGTCCTTTTACCTCTACTACTCGTCATGCATACTAAAAAGTTATCTAAAGCTGGTGAGTTTTATCTTTACCTTAAACTGTAAACTTTCTTTTAGGTAGCTTAGTTTCATAAAATAAAATAAGCTTTCTTTTTTTACCTTAAAACAACTTTGTCTTTACTTTAAAAGCTTACAACATTACAATTTATAAAATCGTTCCATTTCTTTCTTTCATTAAACTTTACTTTTGAGGAAACAGTTAAGGTATCCTCCTTTACTCTTTTAAACTTTACTTTTCACTCGTACTGAACAAGTGACTGTCACTTACTTTAACTATCACATATGGATCAATGTACGAGGACAAGATCCCTTTTCTCGCTTACACCTCAAGATAAGACTTTTACTTTGGTGTGCCTACACCTCATGGTGGGACTTTCTCGCTTACACCTCAGGGTAAGACTCCTTTGCTTGCTCACACCTCAGGGTGAGACTTTCTACATTGCTTGCTCACACCTCGGGGTGAGACTTCTACGTTGCTTGCCTACAGGGTTTTCTACTTTACACTACTATGCAATTATACTACTCTTTAACTGTTTCTCTTTCTTTTTATAAACATACAATTTTTATAAAAACAATACTTTATATTTCAAATTACTTTCTAATAGTATGCATGCCAGCACATCATAGGAAAAAGAGCAATAAGAACTCACCGGTTATGATATCCTTTGTGTACTAGAACTGGTCTAATACGCGTTACTCTCTATCTGAATTAATGATTAATTAACCGTTAATTCAATCCTTACTACTAACCCAGCAAAACTACACAGTTTTGCTTTCCTGAGAGATCAGCGAAACTACAAGTGTCACTTACTATACTCAAGTGAAACTAGTGTTTAAGCGAAACTATTCTATGTTAGGCGAAACTATAATTTTTACACTTAACAGTTTATTTTAGGTGAAACTATGACTTTGAGTGACAGTACTGATCATGCGATAGTATGCTCAGGCGAAACTAGGCAAGTGTCGCCCGATAGTTTTCTCAGATCATATTCTCCAGATCGTCTTCTCCAGCAGAAACCCTAGTTTCTGCATAGAGATGGCGACTCGAGCTTCTCACGTCCAAGCTCTATAATTTTTACGTTCAAACAACACATTTTCCCCTCGTGGTTCAAGATCTAAGGTTGGTTTCATGTTTAACATATAAAAACCAAACCTTTTTACCAAAACAACCCAAAACCCACCTTTAGGAAAAACTCAGATTTATACAAGACGGTTTCCTATTTGAGCTTGACTCTTTGTGCAAAACGTTCTGATGGTGATGGTAAGCGATCCTTGATGCTCAGTTTCCCACCTTATTACTTTATCTCTGTAGCTCGTATTTCTCTCTCTCTCTAGCCTTGCGCTGAAATGGGAACAAATGAGGAGGGGGTTGGGGTGGCGGCTAGGTTTTCCCTTCCTCCCTTCCATTTTAGTTTCGAAAACTGCCACGTTTAGTCCCAAACCGGGTTTATTCCTTTAAACACCCTTGTGTTTATTCCTTTATAACTTTTATTCATCTCGAGTGTGAACTGAACGGTAGAATTTATTTTCGGGATGTTACAGATCATGAAGTTAATACCACTCACACCCCCTTCACGCGGAGTATACCCCTTCCCCTTACGAGTGTTTAAAATCGTATCTAGGTGTGTTAAATTGGTGACCCTCCCCAAGAGGGGGAGGGTTCAAATCCCGCGATAGACATTGGTGTTTGAATTAGGAGTAGATTATGTTACTGTTAAAAAACGGATATTAGGAGTGTTAAAATTAATTTAACACACCGGATGCAGCAATGTTACCGCGCGAAAGCACAAACTTGGAATTCACTACTTAGTATTAAGTGTTCACACATAATGATGCGTTAAGTATTTGATATACATATTGATTTGAAATATTTTATTTTTCTCTTTACTCTTTTTTACATAATACACTTTGTTAAATATTGATTTTATATGATTGTTTTATAATAAATACAATATATTTCTTTTGTCCATTTAGTCAAAAGTCATTTTCTCAACTGTTTTTCCTATTTAGTTTTGAGATTTATTAAACTGATTATGACATAATTAAGAATTATTAACTATGTAAGTATATAACTTCCTAAAAGGTGATATAATAATTGTGATACACCTTAGATCTCAAAACTATTCTAAGCACAGAAAAAGTGAGTTTGTGTGATCGTTATTGTAATATTCAAACGCTAATTTATTAGTGGTTTGCTCTACCATCTTAGAGACAAGCTACTGGAAATATTTATCATCTTAGATTGAGAAGAAGTTCTAAATGATGATCTATACCTTAAGAGTTAATTACACAGATGGTCCCTCGTGTGTATAAATTGCAAATTTGGTCCCCAAGTTTGAAAAGCTACATTGAGAGTGCACAAGTTTGCTAAAAGGTAACACCGGTGATCCCTAAAGTGGATGGCCGTTAAGTTTTATAGTTAACTGGGTGTGAAAGGACTAAAATACCCATTATATTAAAAAAAATCCATTTAATATTAAAAAATAAACTTATATGGTAAGAACCACTTGCTAAAATACAAACCTACTAAACCCACTCCTTTCCCTCATTCTGCCCCTCACCGTCGTCTTTCTCGGGCAACCCATTTTTTTCTTCTTCGTTGAGCTCACTGCCGGCCAACTAAGGTTTTCCAGGCCAACTCACCGTCTTCCTACAATATCTGCAATCAGCACAAGGAGAGGCCGATGGGAATTATGTATAAACACAAGGGGTCATTATATATTTTCCAGTGGTAAGTAAAAACATACGGTTGTCAACAAACCAGCAACCGTGTAGATTCCTCTATATTCATGCAAACAAAAATTCTTCAACTTCTATTACTTCATCTTTTAAATCAGATGCCTCTATGTATATGTATGCATATATAGTGAGAGAAAATGTAACATCCCGAAAATAATAACATAGGATAATCGACCGGAACGAAATAAACAAAAAAGAGTCATGGGCTCATGGGTTGGGCCCTGGGCAGTGTATTGGAAGGCAAGGGGGAGGGCTACCAGCCCTAGCCGCCCCACCCCTCTTGCTCACTTGCATCCATTTCTCCATTGTTGCATCTAGAAAGAGAAGAAGAAACTAGAGAGAGAAAAATCCAAACTCACACCCAAGACCTCCACCGTGATCCGAGATCATTATTGGAGCACGACTATCGATTGGAGAAGAGGAATCGAGCACAAAACAGGTAACAAAACCCTTCGTGATCCGGTTTATTGTTTGGAAAATGGCTTTAGGGTTTTTGAGTGGGTTTTATTAAAAGTTGAGATTTTTACGTATAAATCGGTTTAAAAAGAGTGGATCTAGCTTCATGGACGACATACCAAAGTTTTGGACGTAAAAAGATTTAAACTTGAATCAAAAAACACGAATTTAGCTAAGAACAAATGAATTGTCTGAAAATGTGATGAATGGTCCGAAAACGATGACTCGTCCGAAAAGTAATTTGGACCAACTAGTTTTCGAATAGAATGTTTGGTCAAAATAGATATTGGTCGAAATAGTTTTCAGATATAATGTTTTCGAATGACATAGGTATGGGAAGTGAGACGTTTCAAACAGGTTAGTTTTCGGTCGAAAAAGATTTCGACCGAAACAGATTTCGGTCGAAAAGAATTTCAGAAAAAGAGTTTTCGGATGAAATGACTTAGTATTAACTTGTCTAGTTCGTGACTCTTGGACAGATCAATAGGCATTCACCTAGCTTGAAGTTTCATTGCTGAGTGAATTAGTCTTTGTGAAGTCAGATGAGTTCAAGAATACCTATTTTTAATGTTTTAGGGTGGTGTGCATACTTAAGAATTAAACGTTTCTAATAAATGTATTTTATTACTCAATGTAACATCCCAAAAATCGACAATCTGATAGGTCGGGTTAGTGAATAACCCGACTCTTTATTTAAATGAGAGGGTTTTCTAAGATTTGTCGTATGATGCGCGTTTAACCACCGAAAGGGGCACGGTTAGTCGTTTTAAGAGAGTTCGAGATCAAAACACACGTATAGAGAAACTCGGAACCCGAATGAAAGTTCCTTGGGTTTAAATACTTTACTATAGGAAACCCTAGGCCAAATTTGGCCTAGGTTGCGTTGACGACAGCTGCGAGGAAAGGATGAGAAGACGCCGACAGCGGTGGTGGTGCAGTTCTCATTCTTTTTAGTTATGCGTTTGGTTAACGTTTTTGGTTTAAGAACCCGATTAGGGTTTTAGCAGTCGTTTATGGTGAACAGGGAAGAAGACGAGGGCGGTGGTGGTCGACTGTATTGGTGGTCACAGGTAGTAGAAGGTGGCAACGGCCAGGTGGAGGTGAGTAATGGTGACAGTCAGGGGGAAAACAACCATAGGTGGTGGCGGCGAGCGACTGGACGTCCGACAAGAAAAGAAACGGGGTAACCCGTTGGGTTTACATCCGATGGTGGGATGTGGCTGAACCAGAGGGCGACCAGGTTGTGGTGCGACGGGCGGAGGTGTCCACGGCCTTGGCAGGTAGTGGCCGTAATTGGTGGTAGCCGTGACGGTGGTCGGTAACATTGGTGTATACGAGCACAACAACACTTCGGCTATTGTTCTGCCTGACGAAGAAGGTGGCGGTGTTTGGTGGTAACCGACTAGGGCTTTCCTTTTGCATCGCTTGCATGCAGGTGGGAAATCCGGCTCGAGTACACGGGTAGTCATGGAATGAGATGAAGCATAGTTAGGGTATGCGATTTCTAAACAGGTCAACGGCGGCCCAATACGGGTTACATGGCACAGGTACGTGCATGCGTGGGAAACTAGAATTCACAGGGATGTGTTGATAGATGAGACAGACGTTGATGATTTATTTATATTTTTAAGTCATTCATTGCACGATTAGAACGCATCTGATCGTGTAATAATGCATTGACTGGTTCGAAGTTAGAGCATGAACGGACGAGTTGCAGAGCATGGACTGAGACCCAGTTTAACCTGTGAGTTTCTAATCCCCCCTTTTAAATGTTTTTAATGTTTTTGGGGCTATCGTACACGCCTAAGACAAGTTTGTTTTATTAAACATATTAACAGTTTTGGGTTTTAACCGGAGGTATTTATGAATTAAAACATTCATTAATGAGCCGGGGGCAGATGGGGGTGTCAATGATATTATGTGAGGTAGGGGTGAAACAGTTGTTGACATGTGTCGTGCTAAGGGTTAGTCGGTGTGAGTCGGGGTATGAGTTAGCTATTGATAGGTTTAAGCAGGATGTGTTATCCAGAGCAAGGGTGTGTGATGAACGCTTAGCTAACGGGTCGTGTAAATGCTAGAATGATGTCATGTATTATGAGTTAGTCGGGGTGAGTCGGGATATGATCTAAACACTTATGATTACGTATAGGATGTGTTGCCCTAATGCTTTGTGTCGGGTGCATGTGTAGTTAATGAGTCACGTGAATGAAATGTGATATTGTTATGTGTTTGTGTTTGCATCGTTGTCCTTGTGGCACGGCAAATGGGTGTGTTTGCATCATTGTATGTATGACACGGAAAACAGGATTGTGAAGGACGAAGTCCTTCAGGAAGTCACCAAAGGTGACAATATTAAACAGGTTAATAATGAGCTCGAGGTGTGTCGAACGCCCTGACGAGGTGTGGTGATGAGGTATGTATTTGTGTGTGTATATATATGTGTGTTAAATTACATACAAGTGTTGAGTTATATATACTATGTATGAGATGATATTGATGTGGTGAGTAGACGTTATTAATGTGGTGTGTAGAGTCAGATTAACCGTTGTGTCGGGATGAGGAAATTGTGTTGCAACTCTTGTGTCAGTTGATTTGTGAGAGTCTTGGTTAGGACTGGTAAGTCGGTGTTTAGAGGTTGGTTGAGATAACCAGTGTATGGTTAATATGTGGGGTAAACTCTGAGTTATCAGAGTGGTAAGCTCGATCCATGTCGGAGAGACTTATTGAGTTAAGTTGGCGGGGTGAGTCTAGGGTGGTGAATCCTTTGGGATAGCATAAGATAACATGGGTTATCTAAATATTGATAGTTATAAAACACCTTTATAAAGACCGAAGGGTCCTAAGAAAGGTTTAATTATTAAATGAAACGAGTTGGTTTTTGTGTAAATTAAACTATTAGAACTCACTCAGTTAGCTGACTTTGTGTGTACGTTTTTTTGCATGTGAGTTTGAGGACAACGTATCTTGGCTTGGGAGCGGTGCTACTCGGATTGGTGTGCAGGCATTCGTGAGGTAAAGTTAATGACAATAACGACATTAAATAGTAATTTTTGTTTTTAGAAAGACTTCTGCTGTACGTTTGTTGAATAAAACGAGTACTTTTAAAGAGTATAACCAGTTATGAGAACCAATTGTAGGGTACCCGGTTTGGGGCCTTACACTTGAACTTTTGCAAAGAAAGATAAGAAAGAACGATTTATCTAACTATATGTTTTATAAACAAAAAGATAAGAAAGAACGGTTTATCTAACTATACGTTTTATAAACAGAATGATAAGAAAGAATGTTTATTTAACTCTATATTTTGTAAACAGAAAGAAAGAAGATAAGTCAAGTACATTGTCTAATATGTTAGAGTATGGTTACCACAGAAGCAAGTCTTGAGGTAGTAGCGTAGTCCTTAAGACTAGTGTTATCCGAAGGCGATGTTGCATCATGGACCGAGACCATGACATACGTACCATACGAATAACAGGGACACTGCTCGGCAGGCCACTGCTCGACAGGACACTGTAATGAGGAAGTTGCAACTGGTTAAGAAGAGGAACGACGGTTGATCCGGTGACGACGGTTACCTAAGAAGTCCCTTGTGGACATATAAGTTGTGAGTATCGGCTTTTGGACGTTGAGCCTTAAGGAACAATACTCGCTGAGAAAGAAAGAAGTCTTGTGAGGACACAAAAAAGTTCCTTCACGAACAGAAAGAGAAAGATACAGATTTAGACTAATGTATGACTTAACAGAAAACAGTACAGAATAACTAAGTATGTACCAACATGTTGTATTGTGATTTATATACTTAGTTGCAAAAATAATGTTTTTCATTAAATGCGTTTTATATGATATAACATCCCAAATTTCCTTATACATGTTATTTGAGCTAACTAGTGACCTGAGCCTCTTGTTTATGAGACGGGTACTGAGGGTTTTCACACGAAACATTATTTTTTAAATAAAAAGGGCTCGGTTAGCCAAAAGGAGAACGAATTGGGATCCGGATGGATGAGACGGAATCGTAAGGACCCGAAACGAAATTAGTGGCCATTTAAAAGCCACCATTATGCGCAAACCCTAGTCATTAGGCTAGGAAAAATGTGCGACGCCTGTAACAGCGGGAGAGGAGAACGAACGATCGGACGAGGAAGACAATGGCGGTGGCGCGCGGATATCGACTGGGGAGCCTCCATATCATATTGAGGTAATCCCGTTTACATTGTTTTCAATCATTTTTCATGATATTATGATAAGGTAATTTCAGTGTTAACACCACTAGGAGGCGACTTAGAGGCAATTGGTGAAGGAATCGAGCAAAAACGAGAAATCCGACGAGGATTCCGGCCATTGTTTGCGTTTCTAGCGGGGGCAGGCGGCGGCATCGACGATGGTAGGAGGTTAAATAGCTTGGAGAAATGGTCGCGTGGATATATTATTTGTCCAATTCCGAGTTCGTTTTATATGGGTTCGAGCAGCATGAAGACAAACACGAAAAAGGGGCGAATCCAGCCACTGTTTGGCTTTCCGGTGACGGAGGCGGCGGTTTCTGGCGAAGGAAAATGGTGTGTTTGAAAGGGTTCGGCGATACGGACGCGTGGACATATTATTCTCCTAAAACGTAATTCATTTGGGTTGGTTTTAAGCTACTCGAATATTGACGCGCAAAACCGAACGTGCTGAAAGAAGAATATGCATTCTGGCAGCAGCTGTGGCGGCGGCGGTAGACACCAATAATTTTCTAAGGTTAGGTGTGTCGAGACGAACCCATGGATAGGTGGATCACGCGAAACGGAGCTCATATGGTCGAGATATGAGCAAAACAAGTTTTCTTCTCGCGTGGTGCTCAGCAGTTTCGTATAAAACCGCTTAGAACGGCTTGTACGCAAAGGTATAACCCTATAGAGCTTTATATTCATAGTTGGGGACAATATCATGGATAACACTTCACTCATAAAAACAGTGAACTAATTAACATGATTTTAAGCAAAAAATATTCACTCAAACATCAAAAGATACGAACAAAAAACCTAATCGAAAAATCCCAACAACTGTTAAATTGAATTAGAGACCTAATCAAATTAAAGAATGCAGTATCAAGTAGAAGTGAAAATTTTGTGATATGAGAAAATTGTTGGGAACGACATTCGGGAACGTTTCTCAGTAACGTTAATTTAAGGGTTTTTGTACGCGAATAAGCGGGTTGGTTGTACGGTTTAGGATGAATTAGACCGAGCTTGCAGCTTGCTGGTCCTGAGTAAGTGGGTTAGTGTTATAAAGGTTAGAGTATTGATCTAGATGATTATTTTGACAACATGTTCACGTTGGGCTACGCGTTTGTGGGTATGCGGCTTACAGGAGGAAAGCTTCGCAATCGGTGAGTTTCTAATCCCCTACTTTGAAATGTTTTACTGTTTTTGGGCTATCGTACATACTTGTAAGAAGTGTTTACTATATATATATATATATATAACGAGTTAAGAGTTTTGGGTTTTACCCAATGTGTTTTATAAACCAGACCTTTCAGTAATTATTCGAAGGGTCTACGGGGTGTCAGTGTAGTTACGGAAGCTAGGGTTAAGAGAGTTATTGATTTGTGTGTCGTGTTAAGATTTAGTCGGGCGAGTCGGGGATTTAAGCTAAATGCTTATGAATACGTGTAGGATACGTTATCCTTGTGCTATATGTGGGATGCAGGTGTAGCTAATGAGTTTTGTAAACGAAGTATAATGTTGTGTGTATTGTGTCATTGTCTTTGTGATACAGCGGGTATTGTGTTTGCATCGTTGTCTTTATGACACGGTAAGTGGTATTGTGAAGGACAAAGTCCTTCGATATGTCACCAAAGGTGACAAATATTTGAGCAGGTTAATGATGAGCTCGAGGTGTGTCGAACGCCCTGACGAGGGTACAGTGGACGAGGTATGTGTTTGTATGCATATATACGTGTTTAAATTGCATGCAAGCGGTGAGTTATAATAATTGTGTATAAGATGCTATTGATGTGGTGAGTAGATGATATTAATGTGGTGTGTAGAGTTGGATTAACTGGTGTTGGGATGAGGACATTATGTTACAACTGTTGCGTCGGTTGGTTTGTGAGTCTTGGTTAGGGCTGGTTAAGTCGGTGTCTAGAGGTTGGTTGAGATAACCAGTGTTTGGTTATTATGTGTGGTAAATTTTGAGTTATCAGAGACTTACTGAGTTAAAATGGCGGGTTGAGTCTGGGGTGGTGAATCCTTTGGGATATCCTAAGATATCAGGGGTTATCTATATGATGATAATTTAGAAAACTATTTTAAAAAGACCAGAGGGTCTTAAGTGGAGATAAATATTAATTGAGACGGATTGGCTTTTTTTTAAATTAAACCATTAGAACTTACTTAACGTAGCTGACTACGTTAATTGTGTTGCAGGTGAGCTTTGAGGTCGGCGTATCTTGGCTAGGGAGCGGTTCTACTCGGATAGGTGTGCAAGCATTCGTGAGGTAAACTTAATGATGATAACGATATTAAATAGTAATTATTGTTTTAGAAAGACGTCCGATGTATTTTGATTAATAACACGAGTATTTTAAAGAGAATAACCAGTTATGAGAACCAAATGTAGGATGCCCGGGTTGGGGTCTTACATATGTGTAACATGAGAAAGAAATGTTTTATGCTAAATGTTTTGTAAACTTGAACTCACCAGCGTTAGCTGACTATTTTATTATGCACATCAGGTAATAAAGGTAAAAAGAAGATATGAAGCCGCGGTGGCTTAGTAGATGACGGCTTGATAGCTGCAGCTGAAGGAAGACTGACATCCTCATTACTTAGATTATGAATATGAACAATGTTATGTTTAAAGTTTTAATTAACTCAGAATTTGTATTAGACTTTCGCTGTTTCACCTTAATGTTTACTTCAAGGTTTAAGAACTATGTTTATGCTTGTTTGTGCCAACTATGAGAAGTACCCGGTTTGGGTCCTTTCAAGTTGGTATCAGAGCCATAGTTTGAGAGATTTGGACATTTGCCAAAATGTCTGAACTTAAACTGAGAATGCGACAGAAGAATGGATGTCAGTAAGAGCAGCCAAGCCATGAAAGTAGAACGGTAAGGCTTTAGTAATAGAAAAATGTGGGAACAGTAAAGGCCTTATAGTAGAAAGGTAGTCAATGTCCTAATTTAGAACATAGACAATAAATGCCTTAGAATAGAAAGTACACAGAACGTGCTTTAATGTAGAAATCCAGAACTCTAGTATAAATGTTACCTTGGCAGGAAATGTTCAGAACCCGAGTAGTAAAGTAAAATAGTAATTGCATACCGATCTCTATAATTAGTAATTTACATTACTATGTTCTAAATGATTACCTATCATGATAACACGAGTATTCTTTGTTCGCAGTTAGGAAACAAATATGGCTGGAAAGAGAGGTGTGAGAAGAGGTGCACAAACTGGACGCAGGGGTAGACCCCGTGTTAACCGAGTTGAAAGAGAAGAGAGTGAACCTTCAGTCCATGGATTAGTGTCGGTCCATACTACAAATGAGAATGATCATAACGGCCATGGAGTACATGAGGAAGAGGGCTTGGTCCTGGAGCCAATTGTTAAGAAGGTGATAGCTGATGTAGTAGTTGCAGTTCTGAAGAGCACTCTACCAGCAACACTAACTAAGGTTCTGAAGACTGTGGAGGAAGAAAGTGGAAGGGGCCTAAGGTCCAAGAACAGGAACGTGATTGGATCTGAATCAGAATGTGACGACTCCGACTACGATGAGAAGCGCAGTTGCGACTACAAGTACTTCCGGAACTGTGATCCACCAACTCTCGATGGCAAGAAGGATGCTATTGTCGCATACTACTGGATTGACCACATCACCGCGGTGATCAAGTTGAGCGAATGCCATGCTGATCAGGCGTTGAAATTTGCAGCACATTCGTTTGCCTTTGAAGAATTGAGTTGGTGGGAGAATGTGAAGAAGGCCAAGTATGACAAGATGAAGTGGGATGACCTAAATGCACTTATAATTTAAAAGTTTTTTCCCCAAAATGAGATTGACAAAATGGAGGAAGCGTTCGTGGAACTCAAGGTCGGTAGCATGATGCACTGAGAGTTCACCTCAAATGAGCTAACCAAGTTGGATCCACATTTGGTGAACACCGAAGAGAGGAGGATCAAATGTTACATTCAGAAGCTACCCTCGATAGTTCGCACGATCATCAATACCAACACCCTTGGAGATTCTGACTCTGTGGTGACAATGAGTGGGAAAATCTTTGATGATGTGGCCGCTAAAGGCACAACACCCACTGAAACTTAAAAGAAGTGGTCTAACACCACTAAGCGCTCGATCGGGGACTGGTCCGCATCAAAGAACTAGAAGCCTAGAATTGAGAGGTCAAGAGAATGTGGAAAGTGTGGGAAAAGGCACCCAGGGGAATGCAAGTATGGATTGAACCTATGCTACCGTTGTGGAAAAACGGGGCACATATCCCGTGGTTGTACCAGTGCCCCGGGTTCTGCCAACTATGGGAAATGTCACAACTGTGGCGAATCTGGGCATTTCTTCAAGGATTGTCGCAAGCCGAGGAAAGCCAACAATGAGAAGGCAAGGGAGGTTGAGAAAGGAGGGGCAAGGACCAGAGCATACGCCCTGACACATGAGGAAGCAAGGGGAGATCCCAATGTGGTGTCAGGTACATTTTGTAAACAAAACGTTCAACGGTTTGGGAATGCCATAAATCCAAACACAATCCGGGTAACCAATTTCCAGTCAAAGAGACGACAACCTACTCCTTTTCCTTAACTGAAATACACGCTAAAAGTCAGTTACGCTGAGTGAGTTCTATAGTGAGTTTAAAAAGGATAGTTCATCCCAAAAATCGTTATTGTTTCACAAACCGTTTTCAACACGTTTCACATTTAAAAAGGTTCACCTCGTTTCTTGTTAAAGACTCATTTGAAAACACTTAATTAAAAATAAGTTATCCGCTATTCTTTCTCGTTTTCTGCATCCTCAAATAGCGGTAAACCCGAATTGCCGTATGACCGTCGTCAAACACAATAAACCTTTTTGACCATGTCAAACAACATCCACCCGTGACACGCATCATCCGCACGTATCACAACAGTACACCCGTTACGCCAGCACACATACGTAACACAGAAACAGTAACACACACGCAAGCATATAAATCATTTAAACAAGTCAATCTACCATATCAAAACTCGTATGATTTGCGTTTATTAAAATCGTCACGTCACATGCATTTCATGCCCAAAAATAGCAAAAAATTTAAAAGGCTTGGGCGATAGAAACTCACCTTTGGGTGAAACGGTATGCTTCCTAGAACTCGCTAGCACTCCACTCTTGTCTTTCTACTTCACACCTACAATACGTAAATTACGACTCGATACACGACTCGAGACTCAAAACCGACTCACTCGGTTAGCTCGTCAACGTGCGTGACCAAAACCGCGGTTACGATTGAAGATCACCAGACTCAAACGCGTGTAACAGTCATCATCAGAACACCGAAACTACGAACCCTCAAAACTGGGTGCCCCCGGGTCTCTTCGTCGCCACCCGCCGACCACTGCCGACTCCCCATCGGCTCCTGCCGGATTCGGGCAGCCCCTGCCAGACCGCCATCTCCCTCCGCTGACCCTGTCGCGTCGCACAGCCCTTCCCTGTCGGCTTCCGCCTCTGCCCTTGGGCCCGCGATCGCGCGACACACCCTTTAGGCACCTCCTTATGATCTCGGCCGAACCCACACAACCACCTACAACTCCCTAATCGAAAACAAAACAATTAAACGAGTAGGCTTCGTGATTATACCTTCGAATTGGAGAACTTGTGCGGACGAATCCCCGATTGAACTTATTCTTTGTGAAACTCAAACCCTAGAATCACAAACGTGTTATAACAATGATTTGGTGATCAAAACACGTAACGGGGAATCAATGGTTGCGAAATTACCTCGAATCGAACTCTGAACGCGAGAATTCACCTCGACTCGTTCTCCCCTTTCCCTTGACGGCCGTGGCTTGCAAATGGGGAGCCTCCATTTGCGTCGCATCTTTTAGGGTATCCCCCTTTGGGATGAGTTTGGGCCTTTGGCGCAACCGGTCCCTCTTATTTCACCTATTTCACGTTTTAGAATAAATCCCGTTTAGTCCTCTTCCTCATATAAAATTATTGACTCTAGAGATATAGTAATATGGAGAAGACAAAGTTGTATACAACTACACTAACCCCGTTAGTTTATAAAAACCGGGATGTTACACATCATGATACGTTATTATTTAGAACATCTCGAGTAATGTAAATTACTAATTACATAGACCGGTACGAAATTACTTATTTACTTTTCTACTCGAGTTCTGAACATTCCCTGTCAGGAATAACATTCATATCCAAGTTCAGAGCCCTTACATTAAAGCACATATTGTTTACTTTCTATGCTAAAGCATGTACTATGTACTATCTATGCTAAAACATTTACTATCTAATGTCTATACCAAGGCATTTATTGTCTATGTTCTATGTTAGGACATTGACTACCTCCTTTCTACTATCTTTCCATGGACGGGCTATTTTGACTAACATTCATTTTCTTTGTCCCATTCTCAATTTAAGTTTAGAAATTATCACAAATGCCTGAATCTCTCAAACTATGGCCCTGATACAATCTTGAAACACTCCAAACCAGGTACGTCTCATAGTTGGCACAAAACATAACAAACATAGTTCTTAAACTAGAAATCAGAATGTATTACAGCGGAAGTCTTGTCTCAAACATTCAAAATTCATAAACAGTAAATAAACATTGTCTAAACATAAACTGTAGGTAAGATAATGTCAGTCTTCAAGAATGCAGCCCGACAGTCCATGCTATTCAGCCGTCGCGGATCCTTTACTCACCCTGTCCTTTTACCTTTACTACTCGTCATGCATACTAAAAAGTCAATAACGCTGGTGAGTTCTATCGTTACTTTAAATTGTAAACTTTCTTTTAGGTAGCTTAGTTTCATAAAATAAAATAAGCTTTTTTTTCTTTACTTTAAAACCTTACAGTTTATAAAATCGTTCCATTTCTTTCTTTCATTAAAATTTATAAAAACGTTACAATTTCATTAAAATCGTTCAGTTAAGGTGTCCTCTACTCTTTCAAACTTTACTTTCCACTCGTACAGGACAAGTGACTATCACATACTTTAACTATCACATATGGTTCAATGTCCGAGGACAAGATTCCTTTTCTCTCTTACACCTCAGGGTAAAACTTTTACTTTGCTATGCCCACACCTCATGGTGGGACTTTCTCACTTACAAGTTACACCCCTGGGTAAGACTCTTTTGCTTGCTTACGCCTCAGCGTAAGACTTTCTACTTTGCTTGCTCACACCTCGGGGTGAGACTCTACTTTGCTTGCCTGTAGGGCTTTCTACTTTACACTACTATGCAATTATATTACAACACATAATATAATTACATTAAACATATAACCTAAAGACAAATAACACATATCAACACATAAGCATATAATATGGCATATGTCACTGTCACTGTCACTGTCACTGTCAAGCTACACCGAAGTGCAACTCTTTTACCGTCCTTTACTTTCGTTCTTTACTTTTCTTTAAAATAAATACCACAAAGATAGTACTATATTCTTTAATTGTTTCTCTTTATTTTTATAAAAATACAATTTTTATAAAAACAATACTATAATTTTCAAATTACTTTCTTTTAGTATGCATGTCAGCCCAAAGCTATAGGAAAAAGGGCAATAAGAACTCCCCTGTTATGCTATCCTTTGAGTATTATAACTGGTCTAATACGTGTTACTCTCTATCTGAATTAATGATTAATTAAACGTCAATTCACTCATCATTACTAACCCAACGAAACTACACAGTTTTGCTTTCCTGAGAGATCAGCGAAACTGCTAGTGTCGCTTACTATGCTCAAGCGAAACCAGTGTTTTTAAGCGAAACTATACTTTTTAAGCGTAGTTGTTTCTTTTAGGCGAAACTATGACTTTGAGCGATACTATTGATTAGGCGATAGTATGCTCAACTAAAACTAGTTTACTGTCCCCCAGTAGTTTCGCCTAATCATCTTCTCCAGCAGAAACCCTAGTTTCTGCATGGAGATGGAAGCTCGAGTTTCTCACGTCCAAGCTCCATAGTTTTACGTTCAAACAACACATTTTCCATTCATGGTTCAAGATCTAAGGTTGGTTTCATGTTTAACACATAAAAACCGAACCTTTTTACCAAAACAACCCGAAACCCACCTTGAACGAAAAACTCAGATTTATACAAGACAGTTACCTGTTTGAGCTTGATTCTTTGGGCAAAAAGTTCTGATGATGATGGTAAACGATTCTTGATGCTCGGTTTCCCACCTTACGTACTACTTTCTCTCTAGCTCATTTTTTTCGGAAGGGGTTAGGGTGGCGGCTAGGTTATCCCCTCCTCCCTTCCATTTTGGTTTCGTAAACTGCCACGTTTAGTCCACGCCCTTGTTTTATTCCTTTATAACTTTTATTCATCCCGTGCGTGAACTGAACGAGTGACTTTATTTTCGGGATGTTACATATCATGAAGTTAAGGCCGCTCACGCCCCCTTCACGTGGAGTATACCGCTTCCTCTTATGAGTGTTTAAAATGGTATCTAGGTGTGTTAAATTGGTGCCTCTCCCCAAGAGGTGGAGGTTCCAAGTCCTGCAATGGACATTGGTATTAGAATTAGGAGTATATTAGATTATGGTTAAAAAATGATATTAGGAGTGTTAAAATTAATTACATATGATTCAAATATTTAATGCAAGTTTAGCCTTACTTATCTTTGTTTAAATCATTAAATATAATATCTAGAAATTAAACAATACTTTTTATTATTTTAATCTTTATAATTAATTTTTTTATAACTTTTATAATGTGATTTTTTACAAAATTTCAAAAGTACCGTTGCAATATACTTATTTTTATCTACGTTTCGATACAAATTTCATTTAAAACCGAGCTTATGTGATAATGTACAAGTCAAAGAACGAACGTACGTCGAAGCTGCTTCAATATTTCGTTATTTTTATAGTTTTATCCCCTCTTGCAGCATTTAAAATATGATGTTTTATAATATTCCAGATTGACCGTTTCGACGTGCTTATTTTTATCAGAGTTTCAACGTAACTTTTGTTTGTGAGATATCAGAGTTTCAACGTAACTTTTGTTTGCGAGATGAATACCAGTGTACAAGTCGTTGAATCAGACCCTTACAAAATTTAACACAACTGACGCAGCATGGTTACTGCGCGACAGCACAAAGGTGGAATTAACTACTTAGTATTAAGTGTTGACAAATAATGATGCGTTAAGTATTTGATATACATATTGATTTGAAATATTCTATTTGTCTCTTTACTCTTTCTATATCATACTCTTTGTTAAATATTGATTTTATATGATTGTTTTATGATAAATACAATATATTTCTTTTGTCCACTTAGTCAAAAGTCATTTTCTTAACTCTTTTCCTATTTAGTTTGGAGATTTATTAAACTTTTTATGACATAATTAAGAATTATTAACTATGTAAGTATATAACTTCCTAAAAGGTGTTACAATAATTGTGGTACACCTATCTTACAACTATGCTAAGCATAGAAAAATTACCGTTGGCCATTTGATGCAATTTTATCTACAAGACTTCTCATAGTGTAGGTTTTGTGTTCGAATCCTGGTCAAAGCAAAAAAGGGGTATGTGACCAGGTCAGGGGGTATGTGAGGGGGTTTACCCAGTTGGGAGGATTCCTTCTGTGGTGGGTTGCCCTGGATATTTTAGGTTTTGCACCGTTGAAAACCAATTATAATAGAATATCTAGGTGTTTTCGTTCGAAAAACGCATAGAAAAAGTGAGTTAGTGTGATCGTTATTGTAATATTCAAACGCTAATTTGTTAGTGGTTTGCTCTAACATCTTAGAGACAAGCTACTAGTAAGATTAATCATCTTAGATCGACACGAAGTTTTAAATGATGGTCACTTCTAAGCTAAGAGAAATTATAAGGTGACTTCTAGTAAAGAAACTCTCCATTTCAAACCGATGAGAATACTAAAAAGTCTAAAAGACTAAAACCACTTTTTTTCGATCACTATAAATCCTGATGTAATCTAAGCTAGTTGTTTTAAGAGTAAAATGTTATTTTCGTGCATGTGGTTTACTCATTTTTATCAGTTTCATCCAAAAACTTTATTTTTCTCATATGTATCTCGTGGTTTACAAAACTTATCATTTTCATGCAATCAGTTAACTTCATCCATATTTTAATTTTAAATGAGGGGTATTTAGGTCTTTTTATATATTTCTTTATTTTATCAATATTTTAAACCCTTACTGTCATACCATTACCGTCAGGCAAACCTATGGTCGTCTGTCATTCTTTATCGTCCGGCAAACCTTCGGTCGTTCGTCATAGCTGTCCTACCGTCGTAGTCCGTAATTCGCCTGTTTGCCCTAAGGCAACCATTTTCAATACGAACTATATATGCAGTCGTGCTTCGATTAAGGGCATCCGTCTACCGTAGTAGTCCGTATTTAGTTTACCTTTCTAGACTTTATCTTACCGGCTGCATACTAGTCGTATGTTTGTCCGTCTACCGAAATAGCCGTCATCATCGTACCGTCCTACCGAAGTAGTCCGTAATTCCGTCCTTAATGTTTATACATTCAAAGCATGCAATATATATAATAATACAAAGCAAGATTTCATTCCTTTACGTTATGTCATTCATTCATTTCATTCTTCGTAAACGTTCGTTCCATTCTTTATTCATCATTTACTTTCATATAACATGTATGGTCATATTAGCATTCATAACATTCATTCATTTGCATGCATACACTTCAACCCCAAAACATTTAAAAACATTTACACGTAACACTTAGGGGGCACATAGAACTCACCTGATGAGCGGGCTCCTGAAGTATAATAGTTGGTCAGTGAGCGTCACTAAGGTCACACACAATCTGTATAATCAAGTCATACAAGATAAGATAATGAACCTTAACGACACTAGACGTTTTTGCATTTAGGTAAGTTCGCCATTTTTTTGGCTTAGGCGAACATGATAAGTTCGCTACCCTGAACTAGGCAAAGATGTGATAGGTTCACTACTTTGGAGCTAAGCAAACTTAACAGGTTTGCTACTTTGGCATTTGGAACATGTTATGGCGAAGATGTTAGGTTCGCTCATATCAGCGAACATACACTAAGTTCGCTTAAAAACGATTTCAGGCAAACTTGATAAGTTTGCCTGCGTGGCCTTCTTCCCCACCAGGAAACCCTAAATATTACGGTTAAGGTTCCAGTCATTCAAGCTTTGATCTTTTTACGTCAAAAACATTCCATTTAACTTCGTGAACATAGATATAAGCTTAGTTTCTCATTTCATATGTAAAAACCATGACTTTGCGTGATTTTTAACTCGAAACCCAAAAACTATAAAACTCAGATTTAGAGGTGATGCTTACCTCTTGGGATCCGATATCTGATGATATAAGTTGCTATGATAGTGAGTGATGATTTCCGGGTTCTTGGACCGATCTTTCTACTCTCTCATTCTAGCTGATCGCTCTCTCTCTCTAGAACTTTGCGCATCAAGGGTGAAATGAGGAAGGGGTTGAGGCTGTTGAGATTAGGGGAGTCTTCCCTCTTGTAAGGACCAAAAATATAATAGGCTAACGCATCAAAGAATCACCGAGTTGTTCAGAAGTTCAGAAGACCGAATACTTGAAGAATGAAAGTATACGACTGCATACTTCAGTTGGCCGCATACTTCACGGGCTGACCGAATACTTGAAGTATGCGGTTCAAGCCCAAGCCAACCGAGTACTTTAGTTTTGACTATAAATAGCTTGTTTTGTAATAGTATTCTGGTGAGACGAGTGGAGAAGAGTAGTTGAACGTTTGTACTGTAATTAATCGTATTATTCAGTAATATTACAATCGTTTGACAGTTATTCTTTGCTCGTACTCTTTGTTTACCTACAAGTCACGTGTGGAGTCTGCTTCCGCCAGGTTCAACACGCCGTTGAATCCGTTTATTGAAGATCCTCATGAATCCGAACCTTACAATTGGTATCAGAGCCTTAGCGCTCATTCGGTGAAGCTTACAACGGATTTCTTTGACTTGTGAGGCATCAAAGTTTTCACTTATTTGTTGTTTTGGAATGACTTTTCATGTTAAGAAGTGTTTCCGGGCAGGTTCAGTCATTTTGGTTCATACATCAGTCGTCATATAGACTTTTCAGAGTGTTAGAGCGTTTTTCAGAACTTGAAGTATACGGTCTTGAAGTATACGGATTTCAAAGTTTGCGGTTTTTCAAAGCTTGCGGTTCTCAAAGCTTGCATTTCTCAAAGTTTGTGGTTTTCAAAGTTTGCCGTTTCAAGTTCACGGCTGCTCAAAGTTCTCGGTAACATTAAAGTTCTCATTTAAAAAATAAATAAAAATAAAAGATAAAAAAATAAAATAAAAATTATCGGGTGCGAATTTCTTTTGTTACTTATATTTTCATGTGAACTTGGGACATGGGAGATAGTAGAAAGGAGATGTTGAAGCAAGAGTTTAATATGTTCAATCATGTTATAGATTAACAGATTAACACACTTGATGACGAAGATGAAGAGTGCTGAAATAGAGTTGACAAAGGGAGAAATTAACAAAAGGCTACTCAACTATTTACCAATAACCTGGAACTTCAATTGCACCGCCATCAAGAGAACCAAGGATTTGTATCAGACATCCTTGAGTGAGCTGATCTCTATTCTGTAATCTTATGATATGGATGATAAATAGTGTCATCTTAATCTTATCAGTTCAATGGATGTTTCTGAAATTACTGGAGCTAGTATATCTACTTCATGTGATGCAAAGGCACTTGTGAGCCAGCAGGACAGGAGTGATAAAGTTCAAGATTTGGAAGTGAAACAAAACCATGCCTTCTTGGTTGAGGTAACCGACACTGATGTAACCAAAGATCTTTGCTCTGCTATTTGTATTGAGAAAGTCGATCGTTAACTATATCTTAAATCAAGAAATAACAAAGCTTAGATATTCCAACCCAGAACACAAACGATCAGAAAAGATATTCAAAGATAAAATTGAAGCAAGCAAAAATGACTTTTTAAAACATGAAATGGGTTTTAGCAATAAGGAATGTCTTTGTCGTGAAAACGACCTTAGCTTAAATTAAGTGATGATGTCACTCAATTGGCAAACACCAAACTAACAATCGAGAAAATTGAACACTCTCAATAAGTGGTGTATGACATGATAGATTCCCATGTCAAAAAGAAAGGGAATGCAGTGATTGGTTATCATGTTGTTGAACATCAGTTTAGTAGAAACTTTACCTCAAGGCCCAGTGATCAACATGAAGATGTTGAAATGGAATATGGTGTGGGCCGTAAGCCAGATCAACCTTCATCATCTAAGCAGTCAATGCCTCTGACTGTTAGTCCTGTATTAGAATGTGTGGACATTACTAACCCTTCTAAGTCTTGTGCAGCAACAGGATTAGTAGAGGGCCTAGGGGAAGAATGTGGGAGTGATGATGAGCAGGATGGTCGCGTTTTTAGTCTAAGTCTGCGTCATTTAAAAACAATTTGTCTTGTTTTCAAAATTCTGCTACTTGTGTTGATTCTAGTTTACATGTTGGTTTGAAAAATGATACTTTTTCAAAACGGGATAAGTTGAAAGGGAGTTTGTAATACACATTTGTTAAAAGTGGTACTTTATAAAATAAAGAAAAAACAAATTGCCAACGGTAAAAATCATCAGTATGTCAAGAATAAAAACCGTTCCCTTAATAGAGAAAATAGCAAACCATCTACAAGGCAGTCAAATTCTAAACAATTGCCTCAACGGTTTACCAAAAATGAATTTTATTCAAAATTTGATAATCATCATCATATTTTTGAACAAAATTTTAAAAATTCTAATAGGAATTTTTTTAGATCGAATCACAGAAATTGTGATAGATATGATGAACAAGTTTTTGACAGAAGGTTTTCTAGGAACTGTGAAAATTCAGGTTACTTCACAGGTTCTCCTCAACAGTCATCATCAGGGTTCGACAGATCGGGATATGCTCCTTATGCTAGGAAGAAAACATGCTACACATGTGGCAAAGCTGGTCATATTGCAATAAATTTCATACATCGTCCGAATGAGCCCTATTCTTTGCAAAATTATAGGGCTACACCAAGGGAAAAGTATTATTCTAAGCCTATGAAGGTTGAAAAACCTAAGCCAATGAAAAATAAGCATCCCAAAGTTAAGCCATCTAATGGTGACTAGAATGCTGCTAAAAACAAACAAAAGGTTTTTCGTGAAAACAATCAATGTAAAAAACCTAAATAGGAAGAGAAGCCTAAAGTTGGTACTCCTAAAGAAACTAAAAAGTTTGTTAAACCTACACCAATTTGGAAAACTAAATCAAAGGCAGTTGAATCACCAGTGTTAGAGAACAATAAGGGTATGTGCTTACAGGAAGTATCTTACATTGATGCTTTGGGCATACCCAGGACCACCATGGCTTGGATACCTATTTCTAACTAACTTGCTTGAATCATGCAGGAACTACCAAGAAGGATTGTCAACAGCCTATGGTACATTGATAGTAGTTGTTCCAGACACATAATGTGGGACATCTCTCTACTGCTTGACATCAAACACTTTGATGGAGGGTATGTTTCCTTTGCAAGAGATAAAAGAGGTAAGATCTGCATGAAAGATACAGTCACTAATGGTACTCTTTGCTTTGAGGATGTCAATTACGTTGCAGATATTTTTACAAAGCCTTTGATCTGACCAGATTCAAATTTTTTGGTTCAGTGTTTGAAAATGTTTTTCTTTGATTAGCGAGTCACAAGTTCGGACACCAAAAATATTTTTTTTTGTCTTTCTTAGGATATAACTTTGTTTCATTTATAAGTTGTACAAAAGCAAAATTTTAGGGAGAGAAATTTCCTAAAAACACAAAAAAAAATTTGACTTTGAGTCTTGCTTTATTACTTAGTCTTGTGTCTAAATCAAAAATAGAAAATTACAAAAAAAAAAATTATCTTTAAGTTGTGCTTTATTATTAAAAAAAAATTGAGATTTCTGTCTATTGGGAAATGATAGTACCTCATTTTAGAGGTTGGATCATCATATGAAAGGCCTATAGATGAAAAAATTAGGATCTTAGGGTGATATGTTAATAGGCTCCACTAAAACTGAAAAGACAGCATGATGGTGTTTCACTTAAATATAAAGGTCATTGTCAAAGTGGGGAACATCTCATAGATTGGTTTAATAAGTTTTCATGTTAATAATCGAGCACATAAACAAAAAGACACATAATGTGGGACATCTCTCTACTGCTTGACATCAAACACTTTGATGGAGGGTATGTTTCCTTTGCAAGAGATAAAAGAGGTAAGATCAGCATGAAAGATACAGTCACTAATGGTACTCTTTGCTTTGAGGATGTCAATTATGTTGCAGATATTTTTACAAAGCCTTTGATCTGACCAGATTCAAATTTTTTGGTTCAGTGTTTGAAAATGTTTTGCTTTGATTAGCGAGTCACAAGTTCGGTCACCAAAAATATTTTTTTTATCTTTCTTAGGATACAACTTTGTTTCATTTATAAGTTGTACAAAAGCAAAATTTTAGGGAGAGAAATTTCCTAAAAACACAAAAAAAAAATTGACTTTGAGTCGTGCTTTATTACTTAGTCTTGTGTCTAAATCAAAAACAGAAAAATACAAAAAAAATTATATTTAAGTTGTTAAAAAAAATTGAGATTTCTGTCTATTGGGAAATGATAGTACATCATTTTAGAGGTTGGATCATCATATGAAAGGCCTATAGATGAAAAAATTAGGATCTTAGGGTGATATGTTAATAGGCTCCACTAAAACTGAAAAGACAGCATGATGGTGTTTCACTTAAATATAAAGGTCATTGTCAAAGTGGGGAACATCTCATAGATTGGTTTAATAAGTTTTCATGTTAATAATCGAGCACATAAACAAAAAGATTGGTGAACATACTAAATCTGGATTGCACAAACCGAAACCCGTCACAAAGGGGTTGCGAGTTGACTTGTTGCAAGTCATAGTATATATTATGTAAATAAAAGACATGCGTAGTCATGCAAAAGACACGTAATGTAGTGCAAAGCTGATCTGCAAGGCAGAATATTATGAGTAAAAAGACACGCAATGTTAGTGACGTGCTATAGGAATAAAATACAAAAGATATGTCTAAAGGTGTACATATAAGTATATTTGTATATATTTTTATTTTTCTTTTTCTTTTTGGGAATATGTGACTGGGAAGGGATCTTTTATCACGGCATGTAAGTCAATTGTGCTATGACCTTGAGCATTTCCTGGTTCTGAACATGTAAGTCCGTCGTGCTATGTTTTTGATCAAAATTTTCAGAGATTTTAAATATGTGTTTGTTATGCTTTATTAGTTATTATTTAGGTGCTAAAAATATGACGAGTAAGGGAAGCTTTATCTGATAAGGTGTGGGGTCCATTCATTTCATCATAAATTCACCTAATTCACAACAAATTAAATGCACGTTTCTGAGATATGAGTGTGGGACCCACTAAGTCATGAATAATTATTACACGAAAAACTTGATAAGTTTATTCATTACTTGCTTGTCAACTAAGGTGTAAAAGCTTGAGTTTAGAAGGATGCTATATATTGGCAATCACCGAGACCTATCTAAGAAAATGAGCAGCTAATATGTGTGCTTTGGTCTGCTCTAGAATGATATAATCCCTTAACAGATTTTCTCAAAAAAAAAATAATAAAGTGTTTTTAAGTTAGATTGAGTCATTTTGTTTTTGTTTTTTATCTTACTTTTGTGTTTATTTTGTTTTTCATCAAAAATTGACCGTTCTTGTTTGATTCAATAGTCATGAAAAAGAGGCTTTATAAACAAATGAGGTTTTATTGAAAAAGTTGAAATGTTTCATATTTTTGTAAGTTTGAGCATACTTGCATTTTGCACATACTTATACTTAAGTAAACCTTCAAGTGCAACAAGCTAACATTCCTTATCCAAGGGATGATGAAAACAAATCAACACTGTTGCACTAAGTGTAATCACTGCCGAAAAGCACGATGTATATATGTTTCAAGAAAATGTCTTCTAAGAAGAAAATGTTGATTCTACAGAAACTAGAAGTGATAGAGAGAAAGTACCGATCAACAAACATCATAAATCAATACTGCAAAAAGAGAAAAGCTATTGGGAATCCTCATCCTAACAACTATTCTCAACATGTTGATGATTTTAATGATGCTGATTTTGATCTTTAGGCGGATTGAACTCCAAATAAAAGAACGAAAGCAAGTGAACAAAACAACAGCCTCAACTGCCGCAAAATCGTTCGTGAAGGTTTTGGGAATAGCTCTAGCAAAGAAGTTATTACAAGAGGTGGTGATCATTCAGTCGATTTTGAAATATGAAGACTGGTTTGAGTGCATCAGCCTAGGGGGAGATTGTATGGACCAAAAATATAATAGGCTGACGCATCAAAGAATCACCGAGTTGTTCAGAAGTTCAGAAGACAAAGAATCGTTGAAGAATGAAAGTATACGGCTGCATACTTCAGTTGGCCGCATACGTCATGGGCTGGCCGAATACTTGAAGTATGCAGCTCAAGCCCAAGCCCACCGAGTACTTTAGTTTTGACTATAAATAGCTTGTTTTGTAGTAGTATTTGGGTGAGACGAGTGGAGACGAGTAGTTGAATGTTTGTACTGTAATCAATCGTATTATTCAGTAATATTACAATCGTTTGAAAGTTATTCTTTGCTCGTACTCTTTGTTTACCAACAAGTCACGTTTTGAGTCTGTTTCTGCCAGGTTCAAGACGCCGTTGAATCCGTTTATTGAAGATCCTCAAGAATCCGAACCTTACACCCCTTGTCTTCGGCCCATTGGGCGGCCCATGGCTAAGCCCTTTCCCTTTCTTTTACATTCCTTTCATTAAGTCTCGTGTTACAAATCCAGATCTTATTTTGTTTATTCAAATACTATTTATTTGGGATGTTACTAGTCTACCCTCCTTGCAGAGGTTTCGTCCTCGAAACCTGCTACAAGTTAAATAGTTGAGGGTATAATTTCTTCATTTCGTCCTCCTTTTCCCATGTAGCATCTGACCCTCTTATCTGTTTCCATTGTACTTTGATCAAAGGAATTGATTTGTTGCGTAACCGTTTCTCAGCTCGGTCAAGAATAGTTATAGGTTCTTCTACCAGGTTTAAAGTGTTATCCAACTCGATGTCGTTATACGGTATGTGAGCCATGTCATCAGCTAAAAACTTGTGCAAGTGCGACACATGGAATTTTGGGTGAATTCCAGTAAGCTCATTGGGTAAATCAAGTCTGTAGGAGACTCTTGCTAAGATTTTGAAAGGTCCGACAAACCACGGACTTAGTGTGCCTCTTTTGCAGAATCGGATGACCCCTTTCCATGGTGAAACCTTCAATTGTACTATGTCTCCCACTTGAAATTCTAAATCCCTTCGTCTTTTGTCCGAGTATCATTTATGTCTGTCTTTAGCGGCCTTCATGCGAGCTTTGATTTGTTCAAATTTCTCGGAAGTAGCTTTGACCACTTCGAGACTCGCAAAGTCTTTTTGTCCAATTTCCCCTTAACAAACTGGGTTCTACTTCCCCTTCCGTACAACATCTGAAATGATGGCATGCTGATGGTTGAGTGGTAGCTGTTGTTATATGCAAACTCTGTTAGCGACAAATGGCTATCCCAGCTCCTGTAATACCCGGCAAATTCAGGTTAATATCCATACCCGACTACTACTTGAATTCACAAGATTACACATGCATCATACTTAATTATAGAGTACTTAAGTACATATTTCACATAGCACGCCCATTCGATTCATTTCAATTCATGCATCGGTGTTCGGGCGGATTATCGGGTCACACACGCGTCATGTCACAAACACGTTGGTGAATTTTAGAAATAATATTTAGACATATAATTGGTGTGGAAAAATTATATGTAATACTGTGATTTAATATTTCATGCTTATATGAATTTATCCAGAATGTTTAGAGCAACTTTTATTTTAACGTTTTTAAAGCAAATACGCGATATGTGCAAACAACACAAATTTAGATTTTATAAAAACAATGAGATTACACTTGGGCTTATAAAAATTCAACTATTCCTTTTATTTATCCATATTAGGAGCCCATTTCATTTAAAAAGCCCCAAAAGAATATAAAGGCCTAATACCCATTTGATTAAAACACTCATAAACCCACCCTTAATTCATTTTACCACAAAACCCTAAACCTAACTCTCTCCCTCCTCTCTCTTTCTCACGGCCGCAACCCCCTCCCCTAGCCTCCATCTCCCTCAAGCTCATTCATCCATTCTAAGCATTTAAGGTCTAATTCAAGGTGATTCAAGGAGGATTCAAGCTTGCTCAAGGCAACATCTACATCATATCCAAGTTTTGTAAGAATCCATCCATAATCCTTATATTATTTTCGGCCATATGAGGTATACCACTCATCCAAATGGTTTTCCTTGTTACAAGTGTTATAATACATGTTTTTAACTAAAACGTTTCATAATATAAGGATGTTGACACATATTGGAACTTTTTATGGTTTGAAATGTTTGTTTATGTTGTTATTTGCTCGTTTCTATTTATAGAAACTTTGTTGGTGATGATTTTGCAAAAATGTATATATAATATGTTTGATGGTTTGTATGTTTCTAGTAATGTTAGAATAGATTAGAAATATGATTTTTTTTTTTTTTTGTTGAAATGTTGTTTTACACTAGGTTATGGTCGTCTTTCTATAAAAGGAAACTTTAATTTGTCATATTTTGAGTTATGGTGTTTTAATGGATGGAAGAATGCTAATATGATTCTATAACATCTATTAAAGGGTTAGAAAGAGTTATTGAAAGTTGTGCATGTGAAGAAGGTTGTTTGGACCACTTTCCTAAAAAGGAAACTTTAATTGAACATATTTTGTGTGTGTATGTTATAAAGGTCTAAAATAGGTTAAATGGCTTTACTACAATATGAATAGATGACTTGTGCAAGAATATGTGATTTGGAATTGTATTATGTCATGCTTTGGAGGACCTTGCTAAATAAGGAAACTTTGTTAGTTTGCAAAAATGTATACAAATGCCATGTTACTTGTCACATGTTAGTAACTTATGCAATTAATTGAAGCATGCATGATATGTCATGAGCTATGACTTAGGTGTTACTTAGGTATTACTTATGTGTTATAAATGTGCTACTTATATGTTACTTATGTGCTACTTGTACATGTCTTTATCATATGTCAACATTAGTCAACATTGGTAAACACTAGTCAACATTAGTCAACATTGGTCAACATTAGTCAAACTTGGTCAAAGTTGGTCAAACCTCAGTCAACTTTGGTCAAACCTTTTCAAAACGTCAATGTAACCTTTCAACGTTGAGTCGTATAGATGAATGTGGTTACATAAACCATGTTACTTTCATAGACCATATAGCCTTACTATTCCTAAGGCTCGGTTAGGTCGGTTGTTCAGACTTGCTAGATTTCTCGTGTTGCTTTCATACTTCATTCACCTCATTCCCATGTAAGTTTTCACGACCCCATTTTACTTACTTTTCCATTTGGGAGAGATACATGCTAACCCATTATCTTACTTAGTCGTATGATAATTACTTTGATTTCGCTTTAATATATATAAGTGGGTGCATTTCCCGCACATAAAGTCCTCTCAGATTTGAACCGTTAATTATTACACAAAGAGAGATGATTCATGAATAGTACTATTGGGTTTAACAACCCCCACCCGGGTTAGTCGCGCTAACTATGACTGGGAGTCAAACGGGGTGCATAATTGACCTAATACATTGCGTGCTGGGCACGTAAGAGGAAAAATTCTAGTTTCTGCATTCCTTCATTGAGCTTCGGTTTGGATGTTGCTTATATAATTAATGTTTATTGTCTGATCAATAATCGAATCACTAGTATACATACGTACTGTTACACTGTTTTCATTACTGTTTCTGTTACTTAAACCTGTGAACTCACCAACCCTGTGTTGACACTTTTAAGCATGTTTATCTCAGGTCGCTAAGCATTCATGCATGGACTAGGATTGCATATCTGGAGTCACATTTCATGTTTTCATTTAAAAGCTACGTTTATGGGAACCTAATTTACTATGCTTCTATATTTTTCTACTTTACTTTTGCTTTCGCACTTTATTTTCCTCATTTTCAAACTCTGTATTACTTATTTATTTTTGTGTGATGGTCAAACGGAAAGTCTATTCGAAAACCATTTAAAGGTCGTTCGAAATGACCGGGACTGATGATCCTTAACAGTCACAACCCGCGGGTAACCCGTTGTGGAATTTCAGGGTGTGACAAATTGGTATCAGAGCCCTGGTTATAGAGAACTAAGTTGCATTTAGTGTGCTTAGACTATAACTATAGGCTCACATAGTTCACATCACATCATACATGCATTTTCATACATGAGTACATTGGATTACTGGATATTGGCTGGTTATAGGATGTCTACATCTTCGGACCCCATTGTTATCTCGGTCTCGGAGGACGAGCCATTAACCCCACCCTCATCACCCCACTCTTCCAGTGACGAGGAACCTATGGAGGACTCGGATGGAGTCGAGGAGACAGACCCAGAGGAGGACCTAGAGGATGATCCTGAGGAGGAGAACGAGGATGCACTAGCCCACGGGGGCGCGAGAGATGCCAACGAGGAGAGTGCCTCAGGTGTGTCAGTGCCTTGTTCGTTATGGCACGGGGACTCGTCATCCGATGAAGGGCTCCATACTGCCTTCACATCCCTGTCAGGCGGACCCAGTGCCGTCGTCACCATTGTTGGCACCTATAAGAGCAAAGACCAAGCGTACTGCTCAGAAGAAGAACATCCGTTTAGGGAAGCGACCGATTCAGGCCTCCGATATTGCAGGACCGTCAGCCAAGAAGGCCCGAATTTCATCACCTGACACCACATCCACTAAAGAGTCATCTTGACCAACCTACCCACCACCCTACTAGCTCCGGCCTACTAGGGAGGTACTACCGATACTTGTGACGCGTAGCAAGTTACATGATGCTGACATTTCATCCCTTAAGGACGAGCTCGACTTGATCGACCATGCGCTTATGACTATGCGTGACCTGGTCGAGGCTGCAGAGGACAAAGCCAGAGAGGCAGAGCAGAGACCCGCAGCTACAGAGACCGCACTGTAGACCTTGCAGGGACATGTAGCGGGTTTGTTGGAGGATCGCTAGAGGGAGACAGCCAGGGCCACTGCCCTATCTAGCCGCTTGGAGAAGACCGAGGGGCAGCGAGGAATGGCACATCAGCGGGCCGTAGTAGCAGAGAATCGAGTCTCACTTGCTGACTCTACAGCCCTAGCAGCAGAGCTCAGGGCAAACACGGTTTGAGAAGAGTTAGAGGCCGCCAGGGTCCTGATGATTCTTTGTGCCCTGTTGCTCTTTACCTCTTTGAAGAGTGGTACATTTCCACCTTCCAGTTGATTAGCCTATCATGAGCGGGCTGTGCTCACACAATATTTTTTTGAGATGTTACTTGTTTTGGAGGAGTGTTTGCTCCTGAAAATACTTTGTATTTTGTACAACTTATTTATCAAGTGTTTGTCTTTGGATTATATTGTATGGTTGATTGGTTGTTGATTGTTGTGTTTTATCTTATGCACGTGTGTTGATTCTTATTTATTACGCAATATCTAACCTGTGTTATCATTATGATTATTAAGAAACATGCCGCCACGAAGAACAAACCGCAACTCAGGGCATGGTAGCAACTCCATGACCACTTCTCAGATAAAGGCCCTCATCGCGCAACGCGTGGCAGACGCGATCGCCAACCATGAAGTCATCAGTCCAGTGGAGGATCAGGAGGTAAAGGCGAGAGCGGACGTATAGTGCATGCCAGAAGCAACATACATGCTACGAGTAATATAATCCTATCTCAGGAAGAATTAAACCAAACTGTACTCTATCTTGACATACAAGAATCGGAAATGGGCATAAGGCCTGGACTTATAAATCCTTCATGGATTGCAAGCTCCATACCTTCACTGGAGTGAAAGGAGCAGTGGGACTGCTCAGATGGATTGAGAAGATCAAGTCGGTTTTCAGCATGAGTCATTGCACGCTAGAAAACCGCAAGGTGTACAGAGCTGGAACTTTTGAGGGTCAGGCCCTCTCTTGGTGGAACTCTCATGTCCAAACTCTGGGGTTGGACAATGCCAACGCCATCCCCTGTGAAGAGTTCAAGGACATGCTGAAGGAGGAATATTGTCCTCTCAACGAGCTACAAAAGTTAGAACAGGAGTTCTGGAACTTAAAAATGGAGGGTGCTGACATTGCGGGTTACAGCGCAAGATTTCATGATCTGGCACGATTATTACCACACATGGTTACGCCTGAATTCAAGCGGATTGAGCGATACATTTGGGGTTTCGCACCTCAAATACAAAGCATGGTCACTTCTTCTAAACCCACAGCTATTTATAATGCTGTGAGACTGATTCATAACCTCACTGATCAGGCGGTCCATCAGGGACTGTTCACCAAGAAGGAAAATTTCATGAAAGTTTTCGATAACAAAAGAAAGTGGGAGAACGCTCTTGCTAAACCCTATGTGCCCAATAATCTGAAGAAACATGAACCAACTAGGGTGTTCGTTGCTAATCAGCCAGAAAGGAGACCAAGGGGTGCATACACTGAAATCTACCTAAATGAAATAAGTGCCAATTCCACCACAACGACACTTGTGAAGATTCCCGTTACCAGAAATGCAAGCGTTTTGGCGACACTGGCCAGAACTGTCGGCTAGTTGAACAAGCCCTTGCTGGCGGGGGAAACCGCAGATGTTTCGGGTGCGGTGATCCCGGACACTTCCGCAAAGACTGCCCAAAGAACCGAAGGCCCGATAATGCGAATACACGGGGCAAAGCGTTTGTTATTGGAGCCGGCGAGGCTAGACCAGACCTCAACATTGTTACTGGTACGTTTCTCATAAACTATTGTTATGCTTCTATCATGTTTGACTCATGTGCCGATAAAAGCTTTGTATCCACTACATTTAGTTTATTACTTGGTGTCACTCCGATCGTTCTAGATTACCTATATACGGTAGAATTAGCAGATGGTAAACTAATAGAGATAGAACAAGTGATTCCCGATTGGGTCTTAATGTTAGCTGATCACTCTTTCACCATACACTTATTGCCGGTAACATTGGGAAGTTTCGACATAGTTGTCGGCATGGACTGGTTGTCCAAGAACCGAGCCGAAATTGTTTGTCGCGAGAATATAGTCTGCATTCCACTACCGGACGCGGAACCACTGACCATTCAAGGAGAACGAAGTGGTACCGCACTAAGGATCATTACCTGCATGAAGGCCCGGAAGTACTTAGGAAGGGGTTACCATGCGATCCTAGCGCATGTGACAGAAAAGAAAGCAGAGGAAAGGAAGATTGAAGATATACCGATTGTCCGAGATTACCCGGAAGTATTTCCCGATGATTTGCCCGGACTTCCACCGCAACGGTAAGTCGAGTTCCAGATTGATCTCACACTACGAGCTGCACCGATAGCAAGGTCACCTTACTGACTGGCGCCATCGGAAATGCAGCAATTGTCTAACCAATTACAAGAACTGTTAGAGAAAGGTTTCATCAGACCAAGCTTCTCACCTTGGGGAGCACCGGTATTGTTTGTTAAGAACAAAGACGGATCGTTCCGTATGTGCATCGACTATCGAGAACTGAAAAAAGTGACGATCAAGAACCGATATCCACTACCAAGGATCGATGACATGTTCGATCAATTACAAGGGTCGAGCTATTACTCGAAGATCGATCTGCGGTCAGGATACCATCAGCTAAGGATCTAGGAAGATGACATTCCAAAGACCTCTTTCCAAACTCGTTACGGTCACTACGAGTTCATGGTCATGCCATTTGGGTTAGCCAATGCATCGACAATATTCATGGACCTCATGAACCGAGTGTGCAAACCCTATTTGGACAAATTCATGATTGTGTTCATAAACGATATCCTAATCTACTCATGGAGTAAAGAGGAGCATGCTGAGCATTTGCAGTTAATCATGGAATTACTGAAGGAGGAGAAATTATACACCAAGTTCTTGAAGTGCGACTTCTGGATTCTAGAAGTGAAATTCCTTGGACACGTGGTCAACGAGAAAGGCATACATGTTGACCCATCCAAAATAGAGACGATTAAGAATTGGGAAGCACCTAAGACTCCGACTGAGGTGCGACAGTTCTTAGGTCTTGCGGGCTATTATCGGCGATTCATCAAAAAATTCTCTAAGATAACCCCTCACTACTCTCACGCACAAGGATAAGAAATATGAATGGAACGACAAAGTAGAAACCGCTTTTCAATTACCAAACAGAAACTTTGCAGAGCACCGATCCTATCATTACTGGAAGGAACGAACGACTTCGTGGTGTACTACGATGCGTCCCATCAAGGACTCGGGTGCATGTTGATGCAAAGGGAGAAGGTCATTGCCTATGCTTCACGACATCTGAAAGTGCACGAGAAAAACTACACCACCCATGACTTGGAGTTGGGAGCGGTAGTATTCGCACTCAAGATCTAGAGACACTATATGTATGGCACAAAATGTACAATTTTCACCGATCACAAAAGCGTTCAACACATCTTCGACCAGAAGGAGCTTAAAATGAGGCAGCGTCGATGGGTCAAATTGCTAAACGACTACGATTGCGCCATCCGTTACCATCATGGAAAGGCAAACATCGTTGTTGATGCCTTGAGCAGGAAAGACCAACCCAAACCACGACGAGTACGAGCGATATAGTTGACCAACCACACGAATTTACCCATATAAATCTGTGATGCTCAACTCGAAGCAATCAAAGAGGTGAACCTGTGCCACGAATCCCTACGGGGTATGGACAAACAATTTGAGGTCAGATCCAATGACATTCGTTACTTTATGGATCAGATTTGGGTACCGAACTTTCGAAACCTAAGGGATCTAGTGATGGACGAAGCACACAAGTCCAGATACTCGATTCACCCTGGTGCCGACAAGATGTACCATGACCTCAAGGAACATTATTGGTGGCCTAACATGAAAGCCGAAATTTCTACCTACGTCAGTAAATGCTTGACATGTGCTAAGGTCAAAGTGGAGTATCAGAAACCATCAGGGTTACTCCAACAACCAGATATTCTGTAGTGGAAGTGGGAACAAATATCAATGGATTTCATCACGAAATTGCCCAGTACATCCAATGGTTACCACACCATCTGGGTAATTGTCGACCGGTTAACAAAATCTGCATACTTCCTTCCCATTAAAGAGACCGACAAATTGGAACGACTGACTCAGATTTACTTGAAAGAAGTAGTCTCGAGGTATGGAGTGCCAATCTCCATCATTTTAAATAGGGATAGTCGATTTACATCCCGATTCTTGCAATCCCTACAGAAAGCCTTGGGTACTCGATTGGACATGAGTACTGCATACCATCCTCAAACGGACGGTCAAAGTGAAAGGACCATCCAGACCCTAGAGGACATGCTTAGAGCTTGTGTGGTTGACTTTGGAAACGGTTGGGATGCCCACCTACCGTTGGTCGAATTTTCATACAACAATAGCTACCACACTAGCATCAAAGCCGCACCATTCGAAGCACTTTATGGACGAAAGTGTAGATCTCAATTTGCTGGACATAAGTGGGAGATAGCCAACTCATAGGTCCAGAAATTATTCATGAGACTACAGAAAATATCGTACAGATACGCGAACGTATCAAACCCGCGCGTGATCGTCAGAAGAGTTACGCTGACGTGAGACGTAAACCATTAGAAATTCAAGAGGGAGACAAAGTGCTACTAAAATTCTCGCCATGGAAAGGAGTGATACGTTTCGACAAGCGTGGGAAACTGAACCCTCGTTACATTGGACCTTTCGAGATCCTGAAAAGGATTGGTCCCATTGCTTACAAACTCAACCTACCGGAAACCCTTAGTGGTGTTCATGACATGTTTCACGTATCGAATCTGAAGAAGGGCTTATCAGATGAGACACTGGTCATACCATTGGAAGAGATTCAAATAGACGATCAGCTTCAGTACGTCGAGGAACCAGTCGGGATCATGGACCGTGAAGTTAAACAACAGAAACAAAGTCGCATCCCAGAGTTAAGGTTCGTTGAAATTCTAGACGTGGACCAGAGTTCACTTGGGAGCGCGAGGATCAATTCAAGCGTAAATATCCTCATTTGTTCAGAACTACACCGTCTACTAGTGACGCGAACTGAATTTTGGGACGAAATTCTTTTAAACAGGGGGAGTATGTGATACCCGACAAATTCAGGTTAATATCCATACCCGACTACTACTTGAATTCACATGATTACACTTGCACCATACTTAATTATAGATTATTTAAGTACATATTTCACATAGCATGTCCATTCGTTTCATTTCAATTCATGCATCGGTGATCGGGCGGATTACCGGGTCACACACGCGTCGTTTCACATACACGTTGGTGAATTTTAGAAATAATATTTAGACATAAAATTGGTGTGCAAAAATTATATGTAATACTGTGATTTAATATTTCATGCTTATAAGAATTTTTCCGGAATCTTTAGAGCAACTTTTATTTTAACGTTTTTAAAGCAAATACGCGATATGTGCTAACAACACAAAATTAGATTTTATAAAAACAATGAGCTTACACTTGGGATTATAAAAATTCAGCTATTCCTTTTATTTATCCATATTAGGAGCCTATTTCATTTAAAAAGCCCCAAAAGAAGGCAAATGCCCAATACCTATTTGATTAATACACTCCTAAACCCACCCTTAATTCATTTTACCACGAAACCCTAAACCTAACTCTCTCCCTCCTCTCTCTTTCTCACGGCCGCAACCCCCCCTAGCCTCCATCTCTCTCAAACTCATTCATCCATTCTAAGCATTCAATGTCTAATTCAAGGTGATTCAAGGAGGATTCAAGCTTGTTCAAGGCAACATCTACATCATATCCAAGTTTTGTAAGAATCCATCCAAAATCCTTTTATTATCTTTGGCCATATGAGGTATACCACTCATCCAAATGATTTTACTTGTTACAAGTGTTATAATACATGTTTTTAACTAAAAGTTTTCATAATATAAGGTTGTTGACACATATTGGCACTTTTTATGGTTTGAAGTGTTTGTTTATGTTATTATTTGCTCGTTTTTATTTATAGAAACTTTGTTGGTGATGATTTTTCAAAAAATGTAAATATAATATATTTTATGGTTTGTATGTTTCTAGTAATGTTAGAATAGATTAGAAATATGATTTTTTTTTTGTTGAAATGTTGTTTTACACTAGGTTATGGTCGTCTTTCTATAAAAGGAAACTTTAATTTGTCATATTTTGAGTTATGGTGCTTTAATGGATGGGAGCATGCTAATATGGTTCTATAACATCTATTAAAGGGTTAGAAAGAGTTATTGAAAGTTGCACATGTGTAGAAGGTCGTTTGGACCACTTTCCTAAAAATGAAACTTTAATTGAACATATTTTGTATGTGTATGTTATAAAGGTCTAAAAAAGGTTAAATGGATTTATTACTATATGAATAGCTAACTTGTGCAAGAATATGTGATTTGGAATTGTATTATGTCATGTTTTGGAGGACCCTACTAAATAAGGAAACTTTGTTAGTTTGGGAACTTCACCTTTGCTTGAAATAGAAAGTGTATGCATAGAATCATGTTTATGGTATGTTACTAGTATAATTTCATATATAACTTCTGTAGTTGAGATATGACACATAAAGTGCACTAGAACCCTAATTGCCTAAAAAGGGGAAACTTTGCTATGTTAAGAACTATGGTATGGAAATGACATGCTATGTTACTTGTTCAAATGAGTTGAAAGATTGTTAATAGGTTATTAGTGTAATGACATAACCTATGTGGATGATTGGTTAACATGTATGAAATATACCATGAGGATGTACAAATGCCATGTTACTTGTTGCATGTTAGTTACTTATGCAATTACTTGAAGCATGCATGATATATCATGAGGTATGACTTAGGTGTTACTTAGGTATTACTTATGTGTTACAAATGTGTTACTTATATGTTACATATATGCTACTTGTACATGTCTTCATCACGTGTCAACATTAGTCAACATTGGTCAACATTAGTCAACATTGGTCAACATTGGTCAACATTAATCAACATTGGTCAACATTAGTCAACATTGGTCAAAATTAGTCAAACTTGGTCAAAGTTGGTCAAACCTCGGTCAACTTTGGTCAAACCTTTTCAAAACGTCAATGTAACCTTTCAACGTTGAGTCGTATGGATGAACGTGGTTACATTAACCATGTTTAATTTCATAGACCTTATAGCCTTACTATTCCTAGGGCTCGGTTAGGTCGTTTGTTCAGACTTGCTAGATTTCTCGTGTTGCTTTCATACTTCATTCACCTCATTCTCGGGTGAGTTTTCACGACCCTATTTTACTTACTTTTCGATTTGGGGGAGTTACATGCTAAACCATTTTCTTACTTAGTCATATGATTATTACTTTGATTTCGCTTTGATATATATAAGTGGGTGCATTTCCCACACATAAAATCCTCTCAGATTCGAACCGTTAATTATTACACAAAGCGATGTGATTCATAAATATTACTATTGGGTTTAACAACCCCCACCCGGGTTAGTCGCACTAACTCACCAGGA
The DNA here is from genome assembly GCA_023525975.1 of Smallanthus sonchifolius. Lineage (NCBI taxonomy): Eukaryota > Viridiplantae > Streptophyta > Magnoliopsida > Asterales > Asteraceae > Smallanthus > Smallanthus sonchifolius. Next base: position 82,390,923 of record CM042026.1, on the reverse strand, counting down.
GTCAAACGAGTGCATAATTGACCTAATCCAATGCGTGCTGGGCACGTAAGAGGCAAAATGCTAGTTTCTGTATTCCTTCGTTGAGTTCCGATTTCGGTGTTGCTTATATAATTAATGTTTATTGTCTGATGAACAATCGAATCACTAGTATATATACGTATTGTTACACTATTTTCATTACTGTTTCTGTTACTTAAACATGTGAACTCACCAACCCTGTGTTGATACTTTTAAGCATGTTTATCTCAGGTCGCTAAGCATTCACGCACGGACTAGGATTGCATATCTTTCATTTAATAGCTAGGTTTATGGGAACCTAATTTATTATGCTTCTGTATTTTGCTACTTTACTTTTGTTTCCGCACTTTACTTTCCGCATTTTCAAACTCTGTATTACTTATTTATTTTTGTATGATGTTCAAACAGAAAGTCTTTTTGAAAACCATTTAGAGGTCATTCGAAATGACCGGGACTGATGATCCTTGACAGTCACAACCCGCGGGTAACCCGCTGTGGAATTTCAGGGTGTGACAGCTCCCACCGAAGTCAATTATACAGGCATGGAGCATGTCCTCCAAGGTGTGGATGATCCTTTCGGATTGACCATCAGTCTAAGGGTGATAAGCGGTGCTGATGTTTAGCCTAGTACCCATTGCTTCATTGAATCTCTTCCAAAATCTTGATGTAAATCGAGTGTCCCTATCAGACACAATTGATGCTTACTATCCCGTTGATGAATAACTCTTCTAACTTCTCGGACGAAAAAGTCTCGCGTATCGGCAAGAAGTGAGCACTCTTCGTTAAGCGGTGGACAATCACCCAAATGGTATTATTGCCCTTAGCTGTTCTTCGTAGTTTGGTAATGAAGTCCATTGTGATCTCCTCCCCTTAGTTTTGATTTGTTCAAACTTCTCAAAAGTAGCTTTGACCACTTCGAGACTCGCAAAGTCTTTTTGTCCAATTCCCCCCAACAGACTGGGGTTCTGCATCTCCTTTCATACATCATCTCAAATGGCAGCATGCCGATGGTTGAGTGGTAGCTGTTGTTATATGAGAACTCTGTTAGTGGCAAATGGCTATCCCAGCTCCTACCGAAGACAATGATACAGGCCCGGATCTTGTCCTCCAAGGTGTGGATGGTCCTTTTGGATTGACCATCAGTATGACGGTGGTAAGCGGTGCTGATGTTTAGCCTAGTACCCATATTGAATCTCTTACAAAATCTTGATGTGAATCGAGTGTACCTGTTAGACACAATTGCTAACGGCATACCGTGTCTGCCTACTATCCCGTTGATGAATAACTTTGCTAACTTCTCGGACGACAAAGTCTCGCGTATCGGCAAGAAGTGAGCACTCTTCGTTAAGCGGTCGAAAATCACCCAAATGGTATCATTGCCCTTAGCTGTTCGCGGTAGTTTGGTAATGAAGTCCATTGTGATCTCCTCCCACTTCCATTTAGGTATTGGCAAAGGTTGCAGTTTACCACATGGTTTCTGGTGCTCGGCCTTAACAAGTGAACAAGTCAGGAACCTGCTCACATACTTGGTCACATCATTCTTCATGCAGGGCCACCAATATTCTTTCTTTAAGTCCTGATACATTTTGTTCATCCCGGGTGGATAGAGTAGCGAGACTTATGGGCCTCCTCGAGGATTTTGGCTCTAAGTTCACCAATCCTAGGTATCCACATCCGGTCAAACCGAGTTCGTACACCATACGCATTAGTTCCCAGCTTTGCTTGTTGACCTACTAGTCTTTCCTGTTTCACATTCCTTCCTAGCAAAGCCTCCCCTTGTACCTTTGCTAACTCAGTCATCAGATCCGGTGTTATAATACGCGGCCATGCTTTAATCCAGATAGGTGTCAACTCTTCCTTTTCACTCAAGGCATCAGCCACTACGTTTGCCTTAACTGTGTGGTATAATATCTCACTGTCGTAATCCTTTAGTAGTTCCAACCACCTTCGTTGTCTCATGTTTAACTCCTTTTGCTCGAAGAAATACTTCAGGCTTTTATGATCGGAGTAAATGGTGCACTTAACTCCATACAAGTAGTGCCTCCAAATCTTTAATGCAAAAACTACCGCCGCCAACTCTAGATCGTGAGTCGGGTAGTTAACTTCGTACACCTTCAACTGTCGTGAGGCGTAAGCGATTACCTTTCCTCGTTGCATCAGTACACAACCCAATCCCTGACTCAAAGCGTCAGAGTAAACTACCAAGTCTTCGTTTCCCTCGGGGAAGGTCAAAACTGGAGCTTGGGTTAGTCGTGCCTTTAATTATTCAAACGCATTGTTTTAGGTTGGACCGCATTCAAAATTTATCTCGTTACGCGCTAACTTTGTCAGTGGCGAGGCTATCCTTGAGAAATCCTGAATGAATCTCCGATAATAACCTGCCAATCCTCTAAAGCTTCGTATCTCTGTCGGTGTTTTCGGGATGTTCCATTCCTTCACTGTTACGATCTTTGCAGGATCTACCATAATTACTTTTGAGTTTATAACATGACCTAGGAATTGAACTTCCCTAAGCCAGAACGCGCATTTGGAAAAGTTTGCATACAACTTTTCCTGTTTCAAAACTTCCAATACTTCCCATAGGTGACATCGGTGATCACCTTCGTTCTTTAAATATATAAGAATGTCATCTGTGAAGACTATCACTGAACGATCCAACATTGGTTGGCACACTCTTTTCATTAAGTCCATAAATGCCGCAGGGTCATTGGTTAGACCGAATGACATGACGAGGAACTCGAAATGTCTATAACGTGTGCAAAATGAGGTTTTCGGTACATCTTCTTCTCTTACTTTCAATTGATGGTATCCCAACCTAAGGTCGACCTTTGAAAACCAGCTTGCTCCTTGTAACTGGTCGAAAAGGTCGTCTATTTTCTATAGCGGGTATTTATTCTTAACCATTCGTTTGTTCCGTTCTCGGTAATCGATGCATATACGCATGCTACCATCTTTCTTCTTTACAAATAGTACCGGGGCGCCCCATGGTGAGATGCTCGGTATGATAAATCCTTTCTCCATGAGTTCTTCCAATTGAGACATTAATTCTTTCATTTCTGACAGTGCCAATCGGTATGGTGCTTTGGAGATGGGTTGGGCTCCTGGCAGTAAGTCAATTTGAAATTCTATTTCCCGATCGGGTGGCACTCTAGGTAGGTCTTCAGGGAACACTTCTAGAAATTTGCACACCAGGGGTACATGTTTGAGTTCCTTGGCTTTCATTCTATCGTTGATAACATACGCCAGATAAGCTTCGCATCCGCGCCTCATATAACTTTTGGCCTTAATCATCGAGATGAAGTTCGACGTCGTGCAATTCCAGTCACCATAAACCGTAATCTGGATGACTTAAGTAGCTTTGAGATGGATCATCTTTTGTTTACATACAATTTGTGCTTCGTTGGAGGCTAGCCAATCCATGCCCAATACTATATCGAATCCTCCTAAGGCGAGAAGAAATAATCTAGAAGGAAAATTATGGCCCTCTATTTCTATCATGAAATCGTCAGTCATTTGGAAAACACCTGAGTTTCTACCAACATCAGTTTCTACACTAAAGGCCCTTACAATGTTGTTGATTGTGCAGTTTAGTTTGCGACTAATTGTGGCAAATATAAAGCTTTTACTTGCACTGGAATCAAATAAAATTGCAGCATGTTCATCATTAACTAGGAAGGTACTTGACACGAAACCAGAGTTCCCTCTGGCTTCTTCTTCTGTCAGATCATAGGCTCTAGTCCTAGCCTTGTGTTGTTCCTCCTCTTTTCCTTTTCCTGAACTGGATTGCCCAGTCTTCCTGCAATCTTTTGTTAGATGTCCAAACAATCCACAACCTTTGCACTTGATGTCTCTCAAACAATCTCAGGAGTAGTGCCATGCTCTCCCACATTTGTAGGACATGGTGGAGCCAGCTCGGCACTCACCTAGATGTTTCTTCCCACATTTATTGTAGGTTTCATACTCCTCTGTTCTTGGTTTCTTGGCCTCAACCGCATAGCTTCCTTTCCCAGTTCCCCTAGACGAGTTCTCCCATTTCCTCTTTGGTGCTTCTAGAGCCGGGTCCTTATTGGCATAATCGTCAAAGACGATTCCACTCGGATTCACTACCGACTAGAAGGTCGAGGGTAGGTTAGCTTTCACATGGATTCGGACCCTTTGAGGCAGGCCCTTGACATAGTACTTGACAAGCCTCTCTGTAAGGCCCCAAAACCGGGCACCCTAGAGTTGGGTCACATCACTGGTATTCCTGTTAAAACACTTAACTTTTGTTTAAAACGTATAGCTGAAGTCTTTCTCAAAATGGTAATTATCTTTTAAGTTCAATAACGTTCTTAACTTTACCTTACGAATGCATGCACGCCAATTTGAGTAGCACCGCTTCCAATCCAAGAGACCTCACAAACTCACCTACACAACGATCTAACGTACATACAAAGTCAGCTACGCTGAGTGGGTTCTAATAGTTTGTTTAAGTAAAAACCATCACCACACAAAATCATTTATACAAACTCAGGACACCTTGATCCTTTACAAAACGGTTTATCATTTATTAACACATAGGTAATCCACCTTACCGACCCATTCCCATAAGGGTCCACCACTCAAGATTCATCCCATGTCCAAAACCCAGTAAGTCTCACCAACGTCGTTCAAGCTTACCACAATGCTGACACATCATCTAACACACGTATCAACCCAAAGTCTGGTCAACACGACCCAACTCTTAATCATGGACTCAACTAGCCCTAATAATGAAATTCAAAAAAGGGCTTACACACAATAGCCGTAGACACGACCTCGTCCTCACACAACACAGTAAATCAATTCGCTTGATTAATAAAGCAATAACATCACGACACACCATTAATAATAAACACTCGTATACAGATAAAATACATATATGCTCACAAACACATACCTCCTCACCATCACCCTCGTCAGGGCTTTCGACTAACCCCAAACTCATCATTGTCCCCCTGGACATTGTCACATTTAGTGACTTCCCGAAGGACCTCGTCCTCCACAATCTTGTTTGCCGTGTCACAAGGATAACGATGCAAACACAATACCCGTTGTGTCACAAGGACAACGACACAATAACAATACCCACAGTGTCACAAGGACAACAACACAATACACACAATAACAATACCCACAGTGTCACAAGGACAGTCTACTAGCATTTACATGACTCGCTAATGAACCACGTACGGGTTCCCATGCTAACTCTTCTTATATAACCATCACGGGTTTAACTCAATTTCCGACTCATCCTGACTAACTCATAACCCGCCACACACAAATCATCATAAATCTTGCCCACACCTCCTAAGGACCCCACGTAGACCCTTAGTTTAATTATTTCATCATTATCCCATAAAATACTTCTTATTTAAATCATAGCTCGTATCACGTTTGTTTAATATCATGAAACACGCAAGTATGTATGATAGTCCCAAAACATTAAAATAGTTAAAAAGGGGATTAGAAACTCACCGGTTGAGAGGAAAATCTGAATCCTTGTTCTGCCACCCGCCTGTTCACGCCCCAAACACAAACCTAACAAGCATATGATCCCTGATCAGAACACGTTAAATACGTACAAAAAATAACGTATGCATAATATAAGGTCTCGACATTCGTCTCGTCACCTCAACGCCCTTTCCCTATGAGACCCTTGTCTCATGAATTTACGTAAAATAATACTCAACCCGAATAGGAGCTGCTCACCCGAGCCCTGGCTTGCGCGCATACGCATGCAAGCACCATGCAAACCCTAGCCACGCATATGTCTCCATGCATACTCCAAACCTCAAAAACGCGTATGCCCGGGCCGGTTTTTCTTCTTTGGATACATACCCTGCACACGTCGAACTCTAGCCGATGCCATTCCGGTTTCCCGTAGTGCACCACCACGCCGTTAGTCACCACTGTTGCCCTCGTCTTCCTCCTCGTGCACCCCTAGCCAAGTACCACCCGAAACCACCACCATGCCACCTTCGTCATCATTTCCGTGAAACCCTAACGACTAGCATAACCACATCCCACGTCATGGTGCTCCGTTCGTGCCAAGCCATACGCTGGAAGCAACATCCTCATCGCCCTTGTCGGTTACCGCCGTCGAACGCCAACTCGGCACTGTCGTCCCCGGTACCACCATGAACCACAACCAAGGCCACCGCTACCACCGGGTTCCCGTCGGGCTTCGTACGAGCCGTGGCCCATGGGCCATCCCGTTTCTTTCTCGCCGGCCTCTTTCATTCATTTTCACTTTCCATCGTCACCATTCTAGCCGGCCTCCCCTCCTGCCGCCGACGCACTTGGCTAAGAACCCAACTGATAGCGTGTTTTAGTGTAAATTTATAAATTAAAATGATAAATACTTCAACTAAACACACACACAATAGGCAAGTGTACCTATAACATCATAGTATAGTCAGGGTAAGAACCAAGTATCAAACCATGGACATGGATTCCGTACTCAACCCTCGCTATTGTGTGACTAGGTTAATAGGTTGGAAAATGGGTTTTGTTTGAAAGAAAGTAAAAAAGGATAAGAAACGTAATTATAAATGTTATCTTGTTAAGATGTTATTCCTGTTGTTATCACAAGTTAATTAATGTTGTAATTTAGTAAGGTAGGTCATAGTTACTATTACTAACCCTTTCGATGGGGAAGTTAGTAGTTCGTAACGGAACAGTGGATACGGTCGGCCAACTGTTCCTAATAAATCTCGGGATCCTAACGGGGTCTCAAGTCCGTCGGCTGTCCCGTGAGTTATTATTCGGACTAGGATTATCCTGTCGACTGGCGTACGCCATGTCGTGTAACTTCTTTTGGAAAGTCAAAATGCGCAACATCCTCCAAAGTTACTTTATGAACGCTCGGACCTAACAATTTATATTCTTAAAATAGTTGTCTATACTTATAAAAATATTTTAAATAAATATAACTTTCATTCTCTAGATCAAGACTTATGGCTCTCGCTAGAAGTCCTCTGCAAGATAACACAAGAAAAGTAAAGAAATACCTTATAAGGTCCAGCTAAGACTCGAACAACTCGTTGAATACCCAAACCTCCAATCAACCCATAAGATTAAACCTATACTAACTCGGCCGTTGCTAGCACCAAGATTTGTATATAGACCGTACAAACTCGAATAAGCCTCCAAAACAAGAAGTCATGTCCAAGAACTCACAACATTTAAGGTTATTAAGTTGGTTTAAATATTACTTATTCATGTCTTTTTAAGATAAATTAGAAGAAAGACTTTAAGAACATAACATACTAAAAGTACTTCATTAATTAATTAAAGTTCAACCAACCCGAGCAACGCAAGAGGAGAGTGGGTATAGGTTGCCTCTTGTTTACTCGAACGAGAAGAATCATTTCATATTACAAGACTAAAAACATAAAATAAACAAAGAAAAGCTAAAACGGACCAAAACCAAGAGAGTTCCAGCTCTAGCAGAGCACTAGGGCCTTCACAACCCTTGGTCTTGGACATCTAAAACACTAGAATGAGCTTGCTATTTATAGGCTAAGATTTTGGCAATACACGGCCGTGCAAAGTACCCTTTTCTTTCACGTGCGGAATCTGGCAGCTTTAGAGAGTACAGGGGAGCAGGAATGGGTTTGCATGGCCGTGCAAGGCAATGCACGGTCGTGAATTGCCCTTTTCTGCTCATTGTTGAGTTTTTGACTTCCTGGTTTGACTTCCTGGGTCCAGGTTCGTTCAATTGACTTTCGGATGCTGATTTTCCCTTGATTTTGAGTGATTTCTTCATGTTTTTGTACATCGATGGTAATTATCCTGTTGTGACACAATTGAATAGATTAAGTATCAATTCTCATCATATTGTCTCTAATTGTGATGAATATGGGGATAATTATACATGCAAAATATGTATAATTTATGTCATATCATAACACCCCACACTTCAACTTTGCTTGTTCTCAAGCAAACTCATGCATGATTATACCTATACAAGTAAAGTATTGATTAAATGTTAATCCAAAGCTTTCATCCCAAATGGCTTAATGGCCTTCTTAAAAACAATGATTTGGTGGTTATACATTTCGAGTGTTTTTCCACAAGAGGGTAGAAAGCCCAACATACTTGATGGAACTATGATTGTGCACAAAATTACGGTCTCACAAATGTTCACTCAACACTCGGATTTAATATATGGATAAGGTATGTCAAAAAGAACACTCAATGCTACAATTAATGGTTGCATAATCATAGGCTTGTATAGAAATCAAATCTCCATCAATTGACAAAAAATATGTTGTTGGGTCTAGTTTGAGAATGATGTTAATAAATTCAAGCGATCACGATATGTTTAGGTTTGCGTATGAAAAAGGGTCTGAGAGTCGCTAGAGACACTCTGAGAGTCGCTTTGCTGATTTCAGCCGACTCTCTGAGAGTAGCTAGGTTATCTTCAGCTGACTCTCTAAGATTTGCTAGGTTGGCTTCAGCCGACTCTCTTAGAGTCGCTAGGTCGGTTACGGCCGGAGAGTCGGCAATCTGCTGGTCGACTCTCTCAGGTTTCCTATATATACATGACCATTTTCATAGCAATCTGACCTTCTTCTCCACCATTTTTCTCTGTTATTTTCATTTGTCAAGCTAGCTAGAGAGGGTTTTCGGTTTTTGTTCGTTCCACTACCATGGGGGAGCTCATCCGTGGTGGATGGCGGTGGTAGATCGTTGTAATCATTACAGGAGCTTATTGTAATCATCTCAGTGGAATTATAATCAGTTTTGTGGGTTTTTGTTCTTCTTTTTATACTCTTCTTTTTGCATTTTTATTGATTTCATCAATAACAGCTGATCTATAGCTGATTTGTTGATCAGATCTTCACTAGAATCACTCTAGCACAGGGATCCTATCATCAGGACCTGTAATTTGGAATCAGAGCCTTCTGTGCTCTTGATTTTAGTATAAAACTTGGGGGTTTAGGGTTTTTCTAAAGTTCTTTATTTCATCTAAATCTAGATTAGATCTGTTTCAAGTTCAGAAATTGGTATGGAAATTCGGTCAGAAATATGTTTTTGAGAAGCTTGGTAGATCTTGTTTGCATTTTGGCTTAGATCTGGCATTTTTGGTTTGATTTTGTAAGTTTTTGAGAAAAAGGGGATGAGTCTGTTCTTGAGCAGACTGTACAGATCCGACTCTCTTGCTTGAGTCGACTGTTGCTTGTTCTGGCTAACTGTCCGGGCCGATTCTCTGTTTGATCAGCTGACTGTTGCTTGTTCTGGTCGACTGTCTCGGCCGACTCTCTAATTTTACTGGTGATTCTCTAGTAAACGCAAGTTTACGACTCACTTGTGTGAGGGCCGACTATCTTGGGCCGACTCTCTATGTGAGTTTTTCAAGGTGAGTGTCACTACTCACTTTGTTCTGTCAACTCTCTCGAGCCGACTCTCTCTTTGGTCCAGCCGACTCTCAGCTTTTCTCTGATACACAATTCCAAAAAAACAAAAAGAGTATTTTGGAGAAATTTTCTTAGTTGAATTTTTTTAGTGGATATTGCGAAGAACAGGAGGCTTATTGTCCAAAAACTTGGAAACAACTTTGTGAATTTTTTGTGTTTTCGGCAATATCGGATCGGGAGCTAATTAGAGTATTCAAAGAACGGCTTTTATCGTCTTCTGAATAGTTGAAGATCGCGTTACCATACGGGGGAGCTCATCCATGTTTAAAATGATCGGTATCATGTGATTTAACATTAGTCAATTAGGTTTGAATTCTCATCTTAGTCCTAAATTGAAGGTTTCACAATGAACGAGAACTGAATTGAAGATTATTGGATTATGTGATGATCATAATGAGCCCGGTCTGACTGAGTCAAAGATGTTTGTGATAAATCCGGTTACATGGAGTTGATTATTGGAAGATTGAACCTTTATCCTAGCCTATTAAAAGATTATCCTAATGAAGAGATACGGGACTTTGACTTAAATATATAGGGGAGCAACATTTCCGAGGGAGATCGACAATAAAAGACTTTGGATTATCAGTGGACTCATGAAGATACGAGACAATGTTAGATATAGACCCCCTCGAAATCACAAAAAAAAATTTGAGGGAGAGGGAAGGTAAAAGGAGAGAGAAAGGAAAAGGCAATGGATTATCAACTGCTGAGAAGACGTTTGACAAGCTTTGGATATAATTGATAACGTCATTCTCAAGGGGAGATTGCTGAGTCTAGTTTAAGAATGATGTAAATCAATTCAAGCGATCACGAGATGTTTAGGTTTGCGTATGAAAATGGGTCTGAGAGTCGCAAGCGACACTCTGAGAGTCGCTTGGCTGGTTTCAGCCGACTCTCTGAGAGTCTGTCACACCCCGGCCGGCGGCGGATTAAACGCCAGGGCTGACGCGGTTGTTCATAAGCACATGATCGTCTATTAAATGTGTTTCAAATATTATTCATCATATTAAAAGCATCCGTTACAAAGAGAAGTAGAAAACGAAGTATTCATAACATAAACATAATTTAAATTTATTATTGCTAGGTCCATATCCCTAAGTGTTCAAGCACGGTCCTCAAACAGGTGCACCTGAAACATGTAAGTAAATGTCAACTACAAGTAGTTGGTGAGAAACATAGGTTTTGACACCAAACAAAGTTGATTAAAGTTTATAATTCAATATGTTCAAAGCAGGTCTAAAGCATAAATGTGAAAACATACAAGGCTCCAAAGCGTACAATCAAGCCATGTTTATATGAATGCACAATCCCCCGGATTGTGTGAAGTTCCAAAAATGTACACACAAAACCCGTCAAGGTTTTGTGTTAAGTAATGAATCGGATTCCCGTATAAATGATCATAAAAGGTACTACCTTAGGCTTGCCACAAAAGTTAATGATTGTACTAAACATAAACACACGTATGGTCACCAAGCAGTTTAAGACATAAAGTACAAAGACCTTTGCTTGAGAACATAGGTAATTGAATTGTGTATGTAAAAGTATGTAAACATGTTCCACAATATTTGTAACAAAATAATGTAAATGGGGCTATGAAACTCACATGTAATGAAACTAGTAATGATATGGGTTATTAATGATGGATGGGCCTCGTGAGGATTTCTCACAATCAACCTACATGGATAATTGTATTCCAACTCAATGTATGTTTAATGGAAATAAGGAAATTTTAAGATCTTAGGGATTCATAGGGTTTGGGATTGGATATGTGATTTGTACAAGTTTTGTAGGAAAAAATATATATTTATAATAATAAGTTAATACTTATTAGAATTAATTAGAAACTCTAATTAATTATATAGTATTTACAATAATAAAATGTTTGAATTTATTTGTATAATTATTCTAAGATAATTAAATAAATAAATTATCGAATAGGAAAAAGGTTTAAATAATAATACATTTCTATGTATTTATATAATCTTTCTAAAAATAATTAATAAATAAATTATGGAATGGAAAAGGTTTAAGTAAATATTTTATGTAAATAAAATAATTAATTAAACTTTTTAAATAATCTCATTTACTTAAATGATTTATAAAAAAAGTTATTAAATAAATATAAGCTTTAAATGTAATTACTTAAACTTTTATAATTATTTATATAAAATAATTATTTAAGTATTTTTATAGATTTAAATTATTTTAAATAATTATTCTTGCCAAAATAATTATTTATGTGTGTAAAAGAATTTAATAATACTTAAACATTTAGTTATAATTTGTTTAATAAAAATTATTAATTTATAAATAAAATGACATAATAAAATTTGTCTAAACAAATCATTTATATTATTTTATTTAAGAATTTACAAGTATTTTAATGTGTTTTTAATGAACTAAAATAGTACCAACATTAATTTATATTTTCTGTTTTTATAAAAATTCAAGAATATATTTATTAGATTTATAAAAATTAAACTGGAATTTTAAAATATGCAATTATGTATTAAAATAGCAAAAAGGAAATAAATCCAAAAACCCGGCTGCCGGTACTCGAACCCACGTCGAGTCCAGGTTACACACTCGCACGCACTTAACCAATAGACGAGGCATGAAGCCTTGTTCTAAACCCGGATCGTTTAAGTTTTAACAAGCAACACCAAACCATCATCTTCCCCAATTGCAACCCGTAACCCTAACCCTTCGATTGACCTCCTTAAGCAAAACGATTGGCCCTGAAATCATAGGGCTTTTGTTCCCTGGACTAATGCGAGTCTATCGGTACTATAATTACCTAAAATGGATACGTGAAGGATGAGATTGACTGAGGTGCGCAGACCCGAGTTCTTTGATGGATTTGGGTGATTCGGAGATGATATCAGACGTGATTAAGGGTGTAGTGAGTTTGTAATGAGTGTCGTCCATGAGTGTGGATGCCTATTTATACACAATTCGTGCGGGAATAGACCGATCGATTTAATATGTTTCAATGGGGTTTCGGTTACGAGTTTGATCTTGATTAGCTCATGAAAGCTCAATTAACTTCGAAGGACTGATCGATTCGGTGACTACAACAGATTACCGGTTTCAAATTCGCGTGAAAATATCACAGGAACGAGTTCAAGAAAATTGGTCTACAGAACCGGCTGGTGCGGGACTCGAACTCACGACTGAGTTGGGGGGAAGGGTTTTAGCCGGATTTGCAAACAGGTCCCTGAAGTTTCAACTTTCAATTATTTCATGTTTAAACTTTGGTTTTAAATGAAATTAAAGTTTCATAATTTACATAATTAACCCTGAACTTGTATAAAACATAGAATTATTAAATTTTATAATTTTTTATAAAATCTAGTAAATCTTTATATTATATTTAGATGTTATAAACATGAAAATATGATTTGTAATACAGAAATTGTTTTATTTCTATTAAAAATCTTTTTCTTTGAAAATAAATAATATAGATTTTTATAAACCCTAATGTTTTATAGAATTTAGTTTTTATAAGTTGTATATACATATATAGGCTTAGAAATAACTTAGCATATATATATATATATATATATATATATATATATATATATATATATATAGGGGCATGTTCTTTTGAGAACCAACCATATGTTGAGAACCGAAAGAACCGCACAAAACGTGTACATATCGCTTTAGTGAAAAAAGTAAAATTCAACAACAATGTTTTATTTATCTCACTCTTAGTTTGAGTTTATCTCCTCTCTCCTAAATTTTTTTAAGTAAAGTATAAAAATATTCATATATGCATTCATTTGTGCATATAGTGTGAGTGCATACATGCATTTAAAAAAATGACTATAAATTCGAGGTCTTTTAAAACCGAACCTTAAACATATTGAAATATACATGAATTCAAGTCAATTTATAGTATAAATAGAGCAAGAGTTAATGTGGTTCTCAAGGTTCTTAACATATCGTTGGTTCTCAAAAGAACATACCCCTATATATATATATATATATATATATATATATTTCATTGAACATTAAACAACTACTTATATAATCCCTTATATAAATATTTGTTATTTTTTAAATGAATCAGTTGTACCCAATGTATGTATGTATATATGCCCATGTAATGAAATGGATAAATAGGATAACTTTTATTGAAATGGGAAGATATATTTCATATAATAATGAAATTATAAGTGCCAGAATAGTATAAATAAAGAACAGAAATTCCTGGGGACTACAGAGTCGCTAGGTTATCTTCAGCCGATTCTCTGAGAGTCGCTAGGCTGGCTTCAGACGACTCTCTGAGAGTCGCTAGGTTGGTTACGGCCGACTCTCAGTGAGAGTCGGCAATCTGCTGGTCGACTCTCTTAGGTTTCCAATATATACCTGACCATTTTCATAGCAATCTGACCTTCTTCTCCACCACTTTTCTCGGTTATTTTCATTTGTTTAGCTAGCTAGAGAGGGTTTTCGGTTTGTGTTCGTTCCACCACCACGGGGGAGCTCACCAGTGGTGGATGGCGGTGGCGGATCGTTGTAATCATTCCAGGAGCTTATTGTAATCATCTCAGTGGAATTATAATCAGCTCCGTGGGTTTTTATTCTTCTTTTTATACTCTTCTTTTTGCATTTCTATTGATTTCATCAGTAACAGCTGATCTATAGCTGATTTGTTGATCAGATCTTAACTAGAATCATTCTAGCACAGGGACCCTATCATCAGGACCTACATATGTGCATAAATCAAGAGGGCTTTGTAAAGGGCTGTAATGATTGGCTTAGGGTTAGGGTAGGAAGTATATGGGAAAGAGTGTCTAAATGTTGAAAATCTGACTTTGGCTTAATGATTAAAAGGTAAACGATCTCTGACGTGTCGTGTTTAGTATATAGAAAATATATTATATAATAATATATTCAAGGATAACGGTTTCACGAGATCAAGTTTTAAATTTATAATTAAAATGATAAATACTCAAACTTAAAACACATACAATAGGCAAGTGTACCTATCACAGCGTAATATTGTTTAGGTAAGAATCAAATATCGAACCAATGGACACGGTCGAGTTCCAATAATCAACTTTTGTTATTGTTTAGTCGGTTTAATTAGTGAGTGGGTTTTGTGAGCTTGTGAAGTAGAAAAGTAAATGACAGAAAAGTAAATGATGGTAAAGTAAATAACAGAAAAGTAAAAACGTGTGTGATGTGTGTAACAGGAATGTAAATAACAGAATCGTAAATAGCAGGAAAGTAAATATCTCGGAAATGATCAGGTCATGAAGAGTATTGCTTTGGGCTTCGAATCCGCTTGGTATATGATAATGTTAAGTTGACTAATCAGTGCTATGACTACTAAAAACATGTGACCCGGGTCACCGTTAGATCTTCGTCCTCACAACATTTGGTTCACGAATTAATACGTTAAACATTAACATACACCAAACTTTATCTTCACCCTAGCAAAACAAAGAGTTTAGCCACGAATGACCATACTAACTAGCGTAACGCTGAGTTTCGTAGGCTCCCCTATTGCGGACAAAGAGGAGGAGCCACTCTACTCTCTACTATAAAATATAGAAAAGGACTTTCTTGAGTTCTGGTAATGTATATAAGGGTGTGTGGAATTAAGAACTCAAGCCTCCTATTTATAGGCCTCAAAATGAGCAATGCACGGCCGTGTATTGGATTGCACGGGCGTGCAAACACCTCGGGAATCAAACAAGGTACACAGGACAATGTACTGGGCCTTGGGGAGCAAGATAGGGCAATGCACGCCCGTGCATTGGGATGCACGACCATGCATCCCTCCCCTGCTACCTAGTTTTGTCTTTTAGCTGCTTGTTGACCTTGGTTGACTTCTTGGGGGTCAAAGCTCGGGAATGATCTTTCTAGAAGCTTGATTTTTGGTGTTTTTGATAGGATTTAGAATTGTTTATATTTGAGACACCGAAAAAACTTGCAATTACTAAATATAAACATTTTAAGTATTAATTGCAAGGCTATTAATCAATTAATACCATAATATGAGGATTTTTGTGCATGCAAAACATGTATAATTTAGAGCATATCATAATACCCCACACTTAGACTTTGTTTGTCCTCAAGCAAACTAATGCATGATTAGACCCATAACTAAAATCTCTTCAACAGGGTAATGGAGCTCCAAGTAGTTGGAAACTCCGGGATAACTCGTGAGCCGCTTTATTCTATTTTGTGTTTTTCTAATTTAGGATGATTGAATCTGCGACATGCCTACTAGAACTTCAATTATGCATAATCCTTCACTTCTCACAATGTTCACTTAACTCTAGGCTTATATATGTATGGATAATGTAATTTAAGTGGATCACTCAAGATCGAATCGAATTATGCAATGGTCATAAGCTTGTATACAATTTAAGTCTCCATCAATTAACTAAGTAGTATGCATGAATCAAGAGTACTTTAAAAGGGTTGTAATGTGGCTAAAAAGAAAAATAAAGGGTGAAAGTGAAAATATTTTTGGGTTTTTAGGGATTTAAAAGGGTTTCAAGGGCTGCAGCTATCGTGGAACACACAGGTACGACTTCATGGCTTAAGATGGAAAATACTAGCGGGTCCCTCTCCAGTACTCAGATCATGAGGGTATAAATAATCTGAGCGCTCGTTTATGGTTAGATTGCCAAGACCGAGATCTCTTATCTTTCTCAACTCTTCCTTCATTGCGTAGTACACATTACTGCCTTTCCGTATGGAACCTTTGACTTTTAGCCTAACAGCACCTACTTTGATCATATGTGTATACTCAAGTTGGGCATAAGTTTGATTCTTGCTACCCTTTCCATCGTGGCTCCAGTTGCCACACCACATTTGTCATATCTTTTGGCTATTCTTTTAGCGGCGCTTTTTAACAAGCCGCAGAATGGTGGCAGTTGTTCTTGCTTGTGCCACCATTTTCTTACATCACTTGTTGCTTTGAAAACCGTTTTCTTACATCACTTGTTAATTCAGGCTTTGAGAAATGAATACAAGAAAGCAAATTGAAATCAAAGGAATGCATATCCAGCTCTTTAAAGTCTAACCGGTAAAAAACCAACTTCTCTCTTTTATTTTTCTTTTCTCATTTTTCTATTTTTTTTCTTTTCTTTTCTTTTTTAGACAACATATCATCAAGACTAATTTGTTAAGAAATAATTTTCCTCAATTCCTAGAAATAATTTTTCCATATCTTCTTTGTAGATTGTTCGGTTGTTTCCTCCTAACACATCCACTTTCTTCTTATATATTCCAATTCTTTTGAGTAAAACAGATTCTTTCCAAATTGCCTCAACGGTTGTAAACTTGAAATAGCGACATAAGATAGTCTAATATTTTTCCATCTTGAAGACAGTTAGCCAATAACCGGTG
Source organism: Smallanthus sonchifolius (assembly GCA_023525975.1). Taxonomy (NCBI): domain Eukaryota; kingdom Viridiplantae; phylum Streptophyta; class Magnoliopsida; order Asterales; family Asteraceae; genus Smallanthus; species Smallanthus sonchifolius. The sequence continues at coordinate 82,374,088 of CM042026.1, read as the reverse complement.
TTTACGAAAAGCTGGTTTGGTAATAAATGTGGGTAGTAGAAAAGAAAAGGCTAAGGCTCAAAGGGCTATCTAGGCGAATATTGTTTTTGGTATTTTGGGTTTAAGGATAATATATATGAGGGTAATAAAGTCCTAGGTGGCTCAATCATTTTCAAACTTCTACTAGTTCATGGTCTCGATATGTATAAGTCACACAAGTTTTAATTATGCATAAAATTCGATCAAAAAACACTCAATATGCCAAACGAAAGAGCATGCGAAAAATAATGATAATAATGTTCGTGAAAAGGCTCAGATTATTCTCACATGAAAATGGATGGGGTAAGGTTTAGTAATTTGTTATGCATAATATCCATTTGTTTCTACTTGCCATGTATTCATTTTATTTAATTAAATGTGAACTCAAAGAGATTTTGGTTTTAGGGGTTAAAATTTTTGAAAATTTTTCGAGTTTTAAGGTTATAGTCAAATGGGTAGAAAATCACAAGTTTATTTTTACAGCTTTGAGGAATCAAGTAGTTCTGAATCTATAATTCCTCACCCCACACTTAAAACCGTGCATTGCCCTCAATGTACAAATGCATGTAATGGAATGCTATGCAGGAATTTAAATACATGAAGTTTTAAGGGAAAACAAAACTGGTTCCCCCGGTCAATTTCAGTGTATAACCTATGGCCAAAACTTGTTGCTGTTGTCAATACTTTGCTTTAAAGACTTTATCGAATTTCTCAAAAATTTGATGTGTATTCCGGTGCTCCAGCTTGTAGAGATGGAGTGTAACTCCTCAAAGAAGTAGAGAAACTACCTAGTGATGTTATGTTACTAGACACATAAAGAAAAATATAAAAACAGAAACGGAAATAACAGGTAGTAGTTAAGCTACTAATGTCCTAATGTCGAGAAGGCATACCTGGAGGCTGGAGTATGAGAAACTTAAACTTGGAAAAACCAAACTTGAGGTCCACGTGTTATGACGTATGCACCAACTTCTCTATTTATTCATGATCATCGGGTTGCCTCCCGTATGTTTATTTAAGGGTCGTTGGCCAGACCCGTATGTGTTTCATAAGTCTTTCTTCGGGTGGGGGCTATTAACTTCCCCCATGTCTCCCATTCCTTCATTCAAGTCTTTCAACTTTGGTAGCTTGTCCCAGTAGTTATCAATCTAGTTTGTGTTATCAAGACCCTTGCCAAGGTCTGGTTTCTTTCCTTTTTGAATTCTTTAGCTTTCTTCAGTTGCTAGTCCAGATTGGTATCGATGAACTGAGCAATTTCAAAGGGATCATTTGATAAGCATTCATATTCTCCGATGTTGTATGTTACTGATTATTCTCCAACACGAAGTGTCAGAATTCCTTCATTCATGTCTATGACAGCTCTGGCGGTACCTAAAAAAGGGCCACCCAAGATCGAAGGTACAGAGTAGTCGGGTCTCATTTCTAAAACCATGAAGTCGACAGGGAAGACGAACTTGCCAACTTTTACTAGTAAGTTCTCAATAACTCCAATAGGTGACTTAACCAAACCATTTGCAAGTTCAATGGTTGCATTAACAGGTCGCGGAATCCCAATTTTGAGTTTTTGAAACATGTTATACGACATCATGTTCACACTTGCTCCCAGATCAGCGAGTGCGAAAGTTATCGGTAGTGGACCGATAGGACATGGTAAAGAAAACTTTTCGGGATCTGAAATTTTCTTTGGAAGGCATCTTTCAATAAGAGCGACACATTTATTAGTCTTTTTAACTGCCTCTTCCATATTTCTTTTGTTAGTAAGGTAATCTTTCAAAAAAAAGTCCATACTTAGGCATTTGTTGTATGATATCCAAGAAAGGAAGGTTGACATGAATTTGGTTTAAAAGTTCAATGAACTTCTCATATTATTCGTCAGTCCTTTGCTTTACCAGTATTCCTGGGTATGGTATGTGAGATTTATAAGTTCTCTTAGTCGGAATGTTTTAAGGAGTGTCCACCAGAGCAAGTTGTGGAATCACTTTTCGTGGTGATTCTTGAGCGTTTGATTCTGCGATAGGTGGACGAAGTGGTATTCTAGTGAATATTTCCCTCCTTGGTGTTTGAACTTCCTCTTCCTCTGGTAAGGGAGGTTCATGATAAACTTTGCTATTTCTGAGAGTGATAGCACTAACATTTGCTTTTGAATTTTGTTCAGTGTTGCTAAGAAGGCATCATGGTTGTCTTTCGGTTAGAAGTTTTGCAATCTGTCCTAGTTGTATCTCAATGGACTGAAGAGTTGCTTTCTGTGTCCTAAACTCAGCTTCGTTTATACTAAACTTCTCCTCATATTGTTTGTGACGGAAATCTGCTAGAAGGGCTTGACTTTCAGTTATGGAAATCAACTTAGTTACCGCGTCCTCCAAGCTTAACCCATTACTTGGCTTGTTAGTTCCTTGAAATTGTTGACAAGGCTGATAGTTTCGAGATTGTCTTTGTTGAAACTGTTGTTGTCCAAATCCGGATTGTTCCTGGTTGTTGTTATCCTTACAGCTGAAATTTGGATGGTTCCTCCATCCAGGATTATAAGTGTTGCTGTAGAGGTTGTTCTGCAGCCGGTTAGTTCTGATAAAGTCAACTTGCTCAGCATTGGTACTGATGCTTTTTACTTCTTCAGTAGCCTCAGTGATTTATTTGCCCTTGCTAAGTTGATTGAGTCGAGTGGTGAGGGCATCTACTTGAGTAGAAAGTTAAGTGACGGTATCGATAGAATGAACACCTTGCCTAGCTCCCCCTGTTACTCCTTGGATTGTACCATTGATAGATGTTCATAGTTATTTCCTCAATTAGGTTGTAAGCTTCTTGTGGCCTCTTGTTTCCAAAAATACCACCTGCAGTAGTGTCGAGTGTCTGACGAGCTTGATTGTGCAACCCATCATAGAATCATGATACTTGTAGCCAAACTTCTAGCCCATGGTGAGGGAATTTCCTCAACATGTCTTTAAAAAATTCTCATGCCTCATATAATGATTCACCAACTTCCTGGGTGAAAGTGGTAATATCATTTTCAATTTAGCAGTTTTTGTTGGAGGGAAGTATTTCGACAGGAATTTCTGAGCAAGATCATCCCATTTAGTGATTGACCCGGTAGGAAGAGAGTTTAGCCATGACTTAGCTCGTTCCCTTAAGGAAACGGGAAACATTCGGAGGAAAATTGCGTCATTCGGAACTCCGTTTAGTTTGAAAGTGTCACAAATTTCGAGGAAATTTGCAATATGGGCATGTGGATCTTCATCGGGTAATCCGTGGAAAGTGCATGATGATTGGATCATGTGAATGACATGCGATTTGATCTCGAAGTGGTTAGCGTCAACCGTAGGCCTTGTGATGCTAGACCCTAAAGCCTCAAGTGATGGTCTTGCAAAGTCAGAAATAGTGCGGTTTTCTACGGCCATTTTTCTAGCACGGTTTTCTGGTATTCGGTGGTGAAAGAATCTTTCGGGCTTTGCTAAAGGTTGATATAAACCAGTAGTGGAGCTATGGATCATACACTACATGCAACAAAACGTAACAGAAAAACATATGGAAAATGAAAAGGCTAATCCGTTAACTTGAATCTTTCTTGAAATCACCGTGTCCCTTGCAACGGCGCCAAAAACTTGATGTGTCATGTTTAGTATATAGAAAATATATTATATAATAATATATTCAATGATATCGGTTTCACGAGATCAGGTTTTAAATTTATAATTAAAATGATAAATACTTAAACTTAAAACACACACAATAGGCAAGTGTACCTATCGCGGCGTAATATAGTTTAGGTTAGAACCAAGTATCGAACCAATGGACACGGTCGACTTCCAATACTCAACTTTTGTTATCGTTTAGCCGGTTTCATTTGTGAGCTTGTGAAGCAGAAAAGTAAATAACAAAAAAGTAAATGACGGTAAAGTAAATAACATAAAAGTAAAATCATGCGTGATGTGTGTAACAGGAATGTAAATGACAGAATAGTAAATAGCAGGAAAGTAAATATCTCGAAAATAATCAGGTCACGAAGAGTATTGCTTTGGGCTTCGAATCCGGTTGGTATATGATAATGTTAAGTTGAGTAATCCAGTGCTATGACTACTACAAACATGTGACCCAGGTCACCGCTAGAGCCTCGTCCCCACAAGGTTCACAGATTATATTCTTTAATAATAAAATGGTAGGAGTCCCAGCTAGGGACATCGTTACCTTCAACTCTTTGGTTTTATCTCCGAGTTGGTTTAGGACATCAAACTTAAGTGCTTAGTTATTATTATTAAAAGAGAGGTTAACCTTTGTTCACCGGGAGGCGGTGTAACAATGGGACCATGTATAAAGACGTACCGTTCCCAACATGAGTTCACCAATTCTTAGTCTCATAACTAGTTCGTATAAAGACGTACGACCTTATTAATATTAACCAAGCCTTGGCTTATCAAGATCCACTTGTATAAAGACGTACAAGTATCAAGAGAAGTTTGATTAAAAAGGTTTTACGGTCTTACGCTTTAAAATCAAGAACACTCACAAGTGTAAAGACAAGTTTAGATAATAACAAAAAGCCCACCTAGAAGGTGGTTTTAAGAGCGAATAATTAAAGACATAAAATACCACTAGATTAATACGTTAAACATTAATATACACCCTAGCAATACAAAGAGTTTAGCCACGAATGGCCATACTAACTAGCGTAACGCTGAGTTTCGTAGGCTCCCCTATTGCGGACAAAGGGGAGGAGCCTCTCTCCTTTAAACTGCAGAAATGGACTTTCTAGAGAACTGGTAATGTATGTAAGGGTGTGTGGAATGAAGAACTCAAGCCTTCTATTTATTAGTCTCAAAATGAGCAATGCACGGACATGCATTGGATTGCACGGGCGTGCAAACACCTCGGTAATCAAACAGGGTACACAGGACAGTGTACTGGGCCTTGGGGAGCAAGATAGGGCAATGCACGCCCATGCATTGGGATGCACGGCCGTGCATCCCTCCCCTGCTGCCAAGTTTTGTCTTTTAGCTGCTTGTTGACCTTGGTTGACTTCTTAGGGGTCAAAGCTCGGGAATGATCCTTCTATAAGCTTTATTTCTTGGTGGTTTTGATAGGATTTAGCTTTGTTTGTATTTGAGACACCGAATAACCTACAATTACGAAATATAAACGTTTTAAGTATCAATCGCAAGATTATTAATCAATTAGTACCATAATATGGGGATTTTTATGTATGCAAAACATGTATAATTTAAAGCATATCAATCTCTTATTAAACTTAGATTATACATTGTGACTAATCTAAGGACTATTTTTAGGTCAGATTATCAAGACCAAATCCCTTCTTCAAGAATGGCAACTCCTTCTTGTTCTTGAAATACATATTACTATCAATTTCTCATGAATCATTCGTCTGTTCTCCTAATACATCCACTTTGATCAGCTTTGCAAACTCCAATTTTTCGAGTAAGTTTGATTCTCTTTTGATGATATTTCTTCAATATTTTGGGCGGTTATGCATTTCTTGTTGTTTCCCCTTTCTTTTCATAATAACTCCCCTTCTTTTTTTTTTGTGAAACCAAAAGAGTTTCATTGTTGGAACATAAGATGATTCTATAAACTAGTGGCGGATATTTATTCCTTAAATGATAGCTAAGTCGATTTTCAACTAAAAGGGTTAAGAAGATAGAAAGGCTAATTTTTTGGATTTTATGGAATTGAAATGTGGGTTTAGAAACGAAAAAGGTTTAGGCTCAAAGGGGATAATGTTTAGGGTAAGAAAAAGAAAAAGAAAAGGCTAAAGAGAATGGGTTAATCCTAATGACTCAATCATTTTTATGCATTCTTTTAGTTCATGATCTTGAAATGTATATTTGACACAAGTTCTAACATGCAAGGTAATAATTAGCAAACAGTCTATCAAACGAAATGAGCATGTGAAACATATAATAATCAAGGGCGTCAAAACTTGATATGTTCGTGTGATAATGCTCGGATAGGCTCAAATTCTCACATGGAAACGGAAGGTAAAGGGTAATAAAGTAAAAATGTGCATTAACGTATTTCTTTCTTTTTGTTATGCTTCCTAATCTTCCCTATTTGTTTACTTGATTCACCTCAACGGTATTCCAAATTGCTGTTTTTATTAGTATGCCGATTATGCCAAATGATTTTTAAGACTCTTGTCATGCTTATAGATTATTTTTGAAAATGTTTTTATTACTACTATATGTATTTTAATTCAATGGATTTGGTAGTTTCTAATCATGCACTTGTAATACTTAGGACAAAGTTAGGGAGTCAATGTATTGGTAAGCTTCCACCCAGCACTTAAAATTTGACAATGTCCTCATTGTACGAAAATATGATACGTAGTAAATGTCATAGGAAAAATAATGGTGAAAGGAAACTAATACTCCCCTGATGAAACGTCATCGCCATGCGTGTCGTAGGTTCTCACCATTGCCTAGATCATATTTCTTGGCACGACTCAAAATCTGTATTGCCAGCAAAGCTATGCAATGCTTAAAATATAAAACAAGTACTGAAAATAAAAAGAGTTAAACTAATATTCGCCAATAAGGCGGCCAAAAAGAGGTGGTGGTGGTGCCACCAGTAACCGGTAAAAAACATGTAATGTCAATGTCCAACAACTGGACAACCATTAAATGTCAACAAACATCAAATACCATAACTAAAAGTATCCAAGAACAACAAACTTCATCATAAAATAACCACAATTATCAAGGATGATAGATGATACTACTGGAATGGAGGACGTTGACAATGCTGGTGTGGGCCGGGAGGCTGCTGATGGGCATACGGGTCGTGAGTATGATCGTAGAAGTCATGTCGCATGCCATCCATCATATGTCCCAATTGATCCATACGGATCATCAAATCCAGCATAGTGGGATCAGCAGTAGTGTGGTACATACTTGGGCCTTGATGCCCCTGTTGTCCCATAGGTGCTCCCTCGTCCTCTGGTTACTCTACTTCACTGGTCCAAATGTTTCCCCGATGTCCTACCAATCGGTACACCCCATTGAACTTTTTCATCATATGCATGTTAATTAATATCTGGGTGTCCACATGTAGAATGGGTAGGTCCATTTCTACTAGAATACCAAGATTTGCAGGAGACAAAACGCCCAAATATGAGGCCATGTGAGTAATGTAAGGTCTACCAAAAATATGGTTGTTGGAACAATAGCCGGTGGCTCGAGGAAAGAACTTGGCCAAGCTGTAGGCCAGGTTACAAGGGACCCCATCGATCAAGCGGTGTTAGTGGAGGAGATCTCTAACGCTCACAACCCATGTACTATCCTTCTTTCCCATGATGGAAAGGACAATACATCGGTGCAGGTAGCGGTGGAGAGGATGCCTGATCTTGGTGCTTTTTTGGCTATGTGGATCAAAAGGTCCGGACCCAATCCTATGGCAGAATTCTGATGCTTCTCCTTCTGCAAACTCTCCTTTACTATCGGTAAAGATTGGCTCTATGATTTCCCTGTGTCTATATAGCCCCATTTTTACATCAAATTGTGCCAATGACATCTCATACCAGTGCCTAGCCATCATAAAATGTAAACAGTCATGCATCTCCATACTCGCCACTGGTCTGTCAAATTGAAAGGATGCTAGAAATTCAAGGGTGAGTTCATAATAGGTTGTTTCTCTAATAGCAAAGAATCTTTGCCAAGGCTTTGTGATGATAGGAACTGCACTCTCTAAGAGATTTAAATCCTCTAAGGTTGAGTAGCAAATGGTATTGTGTGCCCCGAAGGTTTGCCTCAGTAAAGCAGGTAGGGTCTGGTAGGCATGGACCTCGATAGCGTCATTAGGGTCAAAGATAAGCCACGGGTGTAAGTCCTGTGGTCCTTCGGGCATCGTCTGTGGGTGAAAAGGCGGTGAAGGTGATGGTGGAGTCTGTGGTGAGCCACTCATATGAGCGGACAAAGATGAACCCGACCTGGATCCTGAACGATTATTTCTTCTTTTTTGTCCCGCCTGTCTGGATGATTTAGCCATGTCCTTGGGGGAGAGATTAGAAGCAAGAAACGGGATAAATCAGGGGTTTTGGGTCGAAACCGAGCATTTTTGGGGTTGGGGATTTGAGGGAAATGAAGTTGTTGTCCAGGTTTAAGACCTGCGCGCACGAAACCAGATGCACGGTCATGCATTGGGTTGCACGACCGTGCATCCCCCCTGTTTAACCAATTTTGACTTTTTTTTAAACCACTTGAAATTAATACCCTAAAAATAATAAAATATATTTTTAATTAAAAGGTAATTAAAAATAATTGGGTTTTGTTAAGGTATTATTTTAAATAATAAAAAAAATTTGGTCAACGGGGAATGTCACCAATCTCAAAGTTAAGAAACTTACCTCGTTTGTTAATATCCAATCTCAAAGTATCGAGCTCATCATTATCCAAAAAAAAAGGAGAAAATAAAGATTAAACACGTAAAACAATTCGAAAGCGTTACGCCTAAAAAATAAAATTTTGCTTTCGAACGACGATACTTATATTTATTCACTCTTCTTAGCGAAAATTTCGCGATCGTGATCCTTGAAAATTTCATGCAAAGGTAGATTAAAGTAACACAAGCACCAATAAAGTAAAATAAAAGTGAAAAATAAGTTGAAATAAAACAAAGAGAAAATAAAAATAGCTAGTCCAACAACTTAGATTTTTCACATAATTACCATGTCCCCGGAAACGGCACCAAAAACTTGATAGCGTGTTTTAGTGTAAAATATATTTTATTTAGAGTTACACAAAATCGGGTTTTAAATTTATAAATTAAAATGATAAATACTTCAACTAAACACACACATAATAGGCAAGTGTACCTATCGTAGCATACTATAGTCTGGGTAAGAACCAAGTATCGAACCATGGACAAGGATTCCGTACTCAACCCTCGCTATTGTCTGACTAGGTTAATAAATTGGAAAATGGGTTTTGTTTGAAATAAAGTAAAAAGGATAAGAAACGTAATTAGAAATGTTATCTTGTTAAGATGTTACCCCGGTTGTTATCACTTGTTAATTAATGTTGTATTTTAGTAAGGTTCGTCATAGTTACTAGTACAAACCCTTTCGATGGGGGAGTTAGTAGTTCGTAACGGAACAGTGGATACGGTCGGTCAACTGTTCCTAATAAATCCCGGGATCCTAATGGGGTCTCAAGTCCGTCGGTTGTCCCGTGAGTTATTATTCGGACTAAGATTATCATGTCGACTGGCATACGCCATGTCGTGTAACTTCTTTTGGAAAGTCGGAATGCGCAACATCCTCCAAGGTTACTTTATAAACGCTCGGACTTAACAATTTATATTCTTAAAATAGTTGTCTTTACAAGCCTCATGACTCCCGTTAGAAGTCCTCTACAAGCTAACACAAGAAAAGTAAAGAAATACTGACACGCTTTATAAACTTGATAGCGTGTTTTCGTGTGGTTATAAAAATAAATATATACATGTTCCTAGTAATGGCTCCAAAATCTTGATGCCAAATACGAGAGACATAATATATATCTTTAATAATGTTTTGTTTAGGGTTACACAAAATCAGATTTTAAATTTATAAATTAAAATGAAGATATTGTCCTTTGTCTTCAATAATTACATTGTATGTCCTTTTTTTAAACCTTTGCACACATTTTGTCCTTTCCACTAACTAGAGTTAACTTTTTCTATTAAATCTCATCATATGCCTTACACATGAGGGCAATTTAGTCATTTTAGCATAAAAGGATGAAAAATGTAATTTAAAATCCAAATTATTAAAACCCAATTCTTTTTCAAAAATATCTCACCCTCTCACTCTTCTTTTACACTTCTCTACTTTTTCTCTCTCTACCCCACTCTCTAACTCCTCTTTCTACACTTTCTCTGTCTCTATTCTTTCTAGTACAACAAGTCCTTAAAACCACCACCATAAACGAAACGAACAAGGATCTTAATGTCACACCCCGCCAAGGCGGAAACGCGAGGTGTCACACATATAGTTCACAGCACATAATTTATTAAATTTCATAAATTAATGTTTACACTTGTTTCAAATCAAACAAGCATCAAGAGAAGTTATTGTTCAATTTATTAACTAAGTCCAAGAGTTTTCTTATGTGATCCTTCATCATCAACGAATTATTTCCTAAAACATGTAAAGAAAATGGGTCAACATAATGTTGGTGAGAGACATAGGTTTTATAAGTTATAAAGATAAATTGGCATAAAACATATAAAACAAATTCAGTACAAGTTCAAATAAGTGTGCAAGCCAATCAACACCAAATTTAATTGCAATTAACCCTTAATGTTATATACATCCACAATTCCAATGATTGTGCCGTTGAAATGTTATTGCATCTACAATCCCAAAGATCGTGCCGTTGAAATGTTATTGCATCCACAATCCCAAAGATTGTGCCGTTGAAATGTTATTGCATCCACAATCCCAAAATATTGTGCCGTTGTTATATTATTGCATACACCATCCCAAATATTGTGCCGTTGTTATATCGGTTTCCCATATATGGCCATACTAGTACTACCTTAGGCTTGTAAACAAGTTAATGATTGCAATATTGTTATTGGTGTTCAAATATCAAGCACATAATTGAAATCATTTGTTTAAGAATTTGTTTTTATAAAAGTTCGAGTTATCAATTATATATATATATATATATATATATACATGTTTCACCCCAAAAGTAAAAAAGGAAAAGGGGGCTATGTACTCACATTGATATCTAGAGGATTGGACTTGAAACTTGTAGCAATAAAGATTAAAGGACACCCTAAGTTAAATGAGATACATAATTATAATGTGGAACGATTTAAGAGGAACGATTTTGGGATTTAGGGTTTTGGAATTGATGAGCGATTGAGAAACGAATATAACGATGTTTTATTTATTATATCTACAAAAAGAAATTTTAGGTAAAAATATAATAACAATTTTATTATAATTAGGACAATGTCAACAGTGATATTATGAAATATTATAATATAATATTTATAAGGATATTATTCAAAATAAGTAAATAAATTACTTATGTAAATTTGTATTATTACTATTTATGAAAAATCCAATTTAATAAGATTATTTATTTAACTAGAAATCATCATTTTGCTATTAATATTATGTTAATTGTGATAGTATTAATAATATGAGAAATATGTAAATAAAACGATTATTAAGAATTATAATATTAGTAACATTAATAAAGATCGTATTGTTAATTATAGATAATGACGTTTTAAAAGTTTAGGTTAAATATAATTATATACATATGTACAAAACATGATCGTTTCATAATTTAGAGGTTATACAATAAAATAGATTTTATGAAATATACGCTTAACATTTGCCATGTTTTTGGAATATATAAAGGTAACAAAAAAAATACGCGTTTAATAATAATAATGCTCATATTTTATATGTTATTCATTTGTATCAATCGAAAGGTTTTTAGAATACAATCAAATATATATATATATATATATATATATATATATACTTTTATTTATAAAAAGATAATAATTATAAACCCTTGAAAAATCTATAAAGAAATTTGTTTATTAATTAAAACTTAACAATATTAGTTTATAAATATGTAAGAGCGTGTGTGTATGAGTAATTAGAAGTAAATGGGTAAAAACAAAAAAAGAACAAAGAAATATAGGGGGCAGGTCTTGAACCCGTATGTGTGTGGGGGAAGCATTAACCAGTAGACCAGGACTCTCATTTGATTAATGTCTTAGCAGGCAATTATATAACCCAAACGCCTAGCTAATCATCTTCCCTATTCAAACCCTAATCCCAAAATGTAGCTAGAACAGTAGTGAAATGCGAGGGACAAACGAATACCTGGGGTAAACGACCTGGACCAGAACGAAGGAATCACAGAATATCGTTGATTTCGCCGGCACCCTAGCCCTTCATCGAGCACCGGTCGGAAAAGGGACGAGGAAGACGATTTGATGTGATTTGGGTCTGATATTGCAACTGGTATTTATAGGGGTGCAAACACGCATTACAGCGGGTAAATCAAACGAGGATCACGTGATATAGCTTGATTTACAGATTGATTTTTAAAGTTTCCATTTTTCTATTTGATTTTGAATTTCAGCGATTAAAGGTGTTAATAGTATGTTTAAAACGGTCAGGAAACGTGTGCGAGAATCAACGATGGCGTGATTGGATCGCATGGAGTAGTAATCTTGCTTGATTCCCACTGATTTGAGAGTTTAGAATCGATTTTGACTTTTAGAAAGTCAACTTTCCAGGTTTTTGATGTCAAGGGTCCAAAAAGGGGGGTTCAAGACTAAAAGTGGGTTCAAAGGTAATGTAAGGGGTTCAAAGCCAAAAGTTGGATAAAATAACTAATTGATTTGGTTTTAATAGACTTTTAAAACTTAAAACTTATTAATATAAAGCATTAGTTATCTTAATTGCCAACTTTTACAAAACTTAAAACTTCATTCTATAAAACTTTAAAGTTTACAACTTTTTATTTAATACAACAATATATATATATATATATATATATATATATATATATATGATAAGATATAAAATAATATATATATAATTAAAAGTTAATAAAAACTCAATGTTCTAACATAACGTGATGTAAAGTACATTGATGTTATAATGCATTTGAAACAATATGTCATGACACAATGTTATTAAGTACAAAATGAAATACTACATGAAAGTCACGGATGTTACAGTATTCCCTAGTTGAGTGAATTTCGTCCCCGAAGTTCAACCGGTGGAGGCTGCTAAAACAGAAAAGAGATGAGGGTACTTAAGCCTTATTATGGAGGGATACGAATGAGATTTGAACTTAAAGAAAGTTTAATGATTTGGTAATCATCTTCAGCCCCACAATTGGGATTGATGTTTCCAGAGATTTGGGGTTGAAATTAAATATTTATAGAGATAATGACTATTGCTTACAGGATAGGATTTGCTAGGATTCGCATGCACAGCAAACTTTTATTACGTGTGCACCCGTAATAATTGCTTACTTTGCATGATCACCTTAGTTTCTCTTATCCTTTTACAACGTCCATTAGATTGGTTTGTCGAAGGTAAATAGTTACCTATGCCTAGAGATATTGAAGGTGTTTAGTCATTGCTCAAGTAATCATGTTAGGGATAATGGTAAATGCAAGTAGCGAGTTTGATAATCTTGATGATAACATGACAAAAAGTAATTTATGCTTACAAGATTGAATTATTGTGTGAGTAATGGCATTCACATATAACAATTAATGAAATTAACATCAAATGATAAAATGTAAGCATAAATATCCCAGACATAGAGTAATGTGTCCAAACTAAAATATAAAATAAAACAATTACATCAACTCCTCAGGTATCTTCCACTAAGAAACAGATAAGCACCATGTTGGGCAACACAGTAGTAGGTTGTTGTGTTAAGAGTGTTGTTATCGCTGTGGTATCCCAAGTTAGAGCAGTCAGGGTGGTATCATTGGATCCAGGATTAGTGGAGTCGTTGGGATCACGTCGAGGGTTCGGGTTAGAGAGGACATATAAATAGTAATCACTAACATTAAGGTCATGCAAAGGTAGAATTGAATTAAATAAACACTAGCTTATATAACGCTTAGTGTTAAGTACGAATGTTTTTACGAAATTAAAATTTGACTAGTCATAACACCGAGTTCTCATAATAGTATGTTAGAAGTATACTTAACCTATAAGTAGTGCATCTACAAAAGGATTCTCATGAAAGAGAGGTGGGTCACAAGGGACACGCTTAAGTACCCAGTCTTTCCTTCGTCAAAACCTTTCATGGACTTACACCCACTATTCCAGCCATCATATACTACTAACACCCATCACTTGAACCCATGGTTATGATGAGAACATCATGGATTGGGCTTTGAGGCCCAAGAGTGAGATCCATCCTCTTGAAATTTAATAAATTATGTGATGCCTCCATCTTTGTGGGTCCTCTTGTTGGGCCTATTCGTGTTGGTTCCTTCACTTGACTTTATTAATGAGGTCCAATGGGTGGGGCTATACGAGGCTTCCCTAACGGATGTGGGTAGAGAAAGGTCTGAGTGGGCATGCGTGTTATTGGAAACATTGGTTGAATAGAATGACATGGCTAAGAAGAAATAAGGTTAGTATACAAATCACATAAAGTTCCTATGAAGGTGTAAGGGAGACTTAGGTTATTGTCTATGTCTTTCTAAACCTAATTCTCTATAACCAAGGCTCTGATACCAATCTGTTACACCCCGGCGGAAACGCAAGGTGTCACACATATAGTTCACAGCACATGCTATAAAGTTTGAAACTAAGGCATCACATAATTTATTAAATTTCATAAATTAATGTTTACACTTGTTTCAAATCAAACAAACATCAAGAGAAGTTATTGTTCAATTTATTAACTAAGTACAAGAGCTTTCTTATGTGATCCTTCATCATCAACTAATTATTTCCTAAAACATGTAAAGAAAATGGGTCGACATAAAGTTGGTGAGAGACATAAGTTTTATAAGTTATAAAGATAAATTGGCATAAAACATATAAAACAAATTCAGTACAAGTTCAAACAGGAGTGCAAGCCTATCAACACCAAATTTATTTGCAATCAACCCTTAATGTTATATGCATCTACAATTCCAAAGATTGTGCCGTTGAAATGTTATTGCATTTATAATCCCAAAGATTGTGCGTTGAAATGTTATTGCATCCACAATCCCAAAGATTGTGTCGTTGAAATGTTATTGCATCCACAATCCCAAATATTGTGCCGTTGTTATATTATTGCATCCACAATCCCAAATATTGTGTCGTTGTTATATCGGTTTACCATATATGGCCATACTAGTACTACCTTAGGCTTGTAAACAAGTTAATGATTGCAATATTGTTATTGGTGTTCAAATATCAAGCACATAATTGAAATCATTCGTTTAATAATTTATTTTTATAAAAGTTCGAGTTATCAAGTTATATATATATATACATGTTTCACCCGAAAAGTAAAAAGGAAAAGAGGGCTATGTACCCACCTTGATATGTAGAGGATTGGACTTGAAACTTGTAGCAATAAAGAATAAAAGACACCCTAAGTTAAATGAGATACATAATTATAATGTGGAGCGATTTAAGAGGAACAATAATGAAATGATTTTGGGATTTAGGGTTTTTGAATAGACGAGCGATTGAGAAACGAATATAATGATGTTTTATTTATTATATCTACAAAAAGAAATTTTTGGTAAAAATATAATAACTATTTTATTATAATTAAGACAATGTCAACAATGATATGACGAAATATTATAATATAATATGTGTAAGGATATTATTCGAACTAAGTAAATAAATTAGTTATGTAAATTTGTATTGTTAGTTTATTACTATTTATGAAAAATCCAATTTAGTAAGATTATTTATTTAACTAGAAATCATCATTTTGCTATTAATATTATGTTAATTGTGATAATATTAATAATATGAAAAATATGTAAATAAAACGATTATTAAGAATTATAATATTAGTAACACTAATAAAGATCGTATTGTTAATTATAGATCATGACGTTTTAAAAGTTTACGTTAAATATAATTATATACATATATACAAAACATGATCGTTTCATAATTTTAAAGGTTATACAATAAAATAGAGTTTATGAAATATACACTTAACATTTGCCATTTTTTTGAATATATAAAGGTAACGAAAAAAAATACATGTTTAATAATAATAATGCTCATATTTTATGTGTTATTCATTTGTAGTATTCGAAAGGTTTTTAGAATACAATCAAATATATATATATATATATACATATATATATATATATATATATTTTTTTTTTATTTACAAAAAGATAATAACTATAAACCCTTGAAAAATCTATAAAGAAATTTGTTTATTAGTTAAAACTTAACAATATTAGTTTATAAATATGTAAGAGTGTGTGTGTATGAGTAATTAGAAGTAAAATGAGTACAAACAAAAAAATAACAAAGAAATATAGGGGGCAGGTCTTGAAACCGTATGTGTGTGGGGAAAGCATTAACCAGTAGACCAGGACTCTCATTTGATTAATGTCTCAGCATGCAATTATATAACCCAAACGCCTAGCTAATCATCTTCCTCAAACACCTGGTCGTGAACCATGTTTCACTATTCAAACCCTAATCCCAAAATGTAGCTAAAATGGTAGTGAAATGCGAGGGACAAACGAATACCTGGGGTAAACGACCTGGACCAGAACGAAGGAAACCCAGAATATCGTTGATTTCGCCGGCACCCTAGCCCTTCGTCGAGCACCGATCGGAACAGGACGCGGAAGATGATTTGATGTGATTTGGGTCTGATATTGCAGCTGGTATTTATAGGGTGTGCAAACACGAGTTATAGCGGGTAAATCAAACGAGGATCGCGTGATATAGCTTGATTTACGGATTGATTTTTAATGTTTCCATTTTTCTATTTGATTTTGAATTTCAGCTATTAAAGGTGTTAATAGTATGTTTAAAACGGTCAGTCAGGAAACGCGTGCGAGAATCAAGGATGTCGTGATTGGATCGAATGGAGTAGTAATCTTGCTTGATTCCCACTGATTTGAGAGTTTAGAATCAATTTTGACTTTTAGAAAGTCAACTTTCCAGGTTTTTGATGTCCAGGGTCTAAAAAGGGGGGTTCAAGACTAAAAGTGGGATTCAAAGGCAATGTAAGGGGTTCAAAGCCAAAACTTTGATAAAATAACTAATTGATTTGGTTTTAATAGACTTTTAAAACTTTAAACTTGTTAATATAAAACATTAGCTATCTTAATTACCAACTTTTACAAAAACAACTTCATTCTATAAAACTTTAAAGTTTACTACTTTTTATTTAATACAACAAAATATATATATATATATACACATATGATAAGATATAAAATATATATAGAATTAAAAGTTATTAAAAACTCAAAGTTCTAACATAACGTGATGTAAAGTACACTGATGTTATAATATGTTTGAAACAATATGTCATGACACAATGTTATTAAGTACAAAATGAAATACTACATGAAAGTCATGGATGTTACACTTAACTTGTATGAAACCACCACCGTCACACCACCCAATCGGCCCTTGATCCAGATCTTTCGAATGTTTCTTTTCTTCCATATCTGAACCACCGCCGAAAAAACAAGTCGGCGAGGGAGAAGACAGAGAGAGATAGGTAAACCATCTGGATAAGGGGAGAGATAGATTTAGTGAGAGAGGGAGAGGAGCGTGATGGCGGTTGTTTTTCAGATCTTCGGTGATGGTGATGGCGATTTGTTTCAAGATCTCTGGCGGCGGTCTTTGGTGGTCACCGACGAAATCAAGTGTAGGGGTCTTGTTTACAAATAAAAGTGTCAGTATGCAGGAGAGATGGAATTGGAAAATCAATGATTTAGGTATTGTTCTAATGGTAGAGCCTTTCGGAAATCGATGACATCGATTCATGTGAGCACAGACTTGCGATTTTGTGAAGCCGGTTGTACGAACAGAAACACCTGATCTGGGTTGCGAAATAGATGATCTGGGTTTGATTTTTTATTTTTTTGCAGATAATCTGGGTTTGATTCATATGAATAGGGATGCCAATGAAAACCCGAACCCGATGGGAAAACCCCGAAACCCGAAACTTCCGGGATGGGTATGGGGTCGGGTAATCAGGTATTAGATCGGGTTTGGGATTACTTTTGAAATTTTTCACGGGTTTGGGACGGGTATGGGATATGGTGATATACCCGTTTACCTGCCCCCGATTACCCGATAACATATACCCGTTTGGCCGTTTACCCGATTATAAATCCTACATAGTTTTTTTTTTTTAAGTGTATATACCATATTTAATTTAAGTATCTATAATCTATTTATTTTAAATGTATCTCCCTGATATGATTTTCTTTCTTTCTTTTTTATTTTAATTACAATTTTTATATATATCCGACGAGTTTTGGGTCGAGTATACCCAATGGGTATCTTTTACAAAGTAACGGGTTTACCCGATACCCGACATGGTAATTACCCGATAAAAACCCGACGGGTTTTGGGTCGGGTATGGGACAAGCTTTTATAATCGGGTATGAGGTTGGGATTACCTAAACCCGACCCATTGCCATCCCTACATATGAACATAAACAAAGTTGATTTTTTTTGTTTTTTAATGGTAAATAAACAAATTGTCCCACCAATAATCATAATAATAATAATAATTATTATTATTATTATTATTATTAATTTAATGGTAAATAACATGGTCTCCCACCAATTAGAGTATAAAAGAAAAAAAATAGAAAAATAAAGAAAATATAAATTTAAATTACAAAACAATCCTTTTAACATAAAAAGACAAATTTGTTCTCATGTGCAAGACACATGAGTGGATTTAACAGAAAAACTTAACTCTAGTTAGTGAAAAAGACGAAATGTGTGTAAAAGTTTCAAAAAAGAACATTCAGTGTAATTATTGAAGTCAAAGAAGTATCTCTTCAATTTGATATATACTTACATAACATAATTTGTAATTTACTCCTTTTCTTTTCAAAAGAACTCATGTAAATATAAGATATTTTGATTAAAAACACCGATGTAATTTATTTTGGTTCCCACTTGAATGATCCAGCAATGCATGTAACAACTCCTTTTTATCTTTTCCTCTTTGATTCTTTTACCCATATTTTTTACTTTCTATTAGTTTTCAGCACGTAAACATACGTGACACATAAGGTGTTGTAATCATAGAACCGTCTCTTTCTTTCTCTCTCACACGTACTATACCTTAACGTACAAGTGTTTCTGTAATTCTTTATTTAAAACTGTTTTTATTTTTGAAACACACGATATACATACATGTGTTTAACTATCAATAATACTTAAATTTAGATAACTAAGTAATTGAACGGATGAGGCACGATCGTGCGTCATGATTTGGCACGGTTAGGCACGATCGTGCTTCATGCTCTAGCACGGTCGTTCCAATCCTTGACACGGGCTGTGCCTGAGGTCTAGGCACGGTCGTGCCTCATGGCTAAGCACGGTCGTGCAATGTTGTGGCGCTGTCGTGCGTTACTGTTCAATTCCTAAGGTATTTCAATATAAAGGGGAATATTTAGAACATCGGTCTTGCGGTACTATTAAAAAATATTATGTATACACAAAGTCATAAGTGGCATGTCGTTGGCGTAACAATTTGAATGCGGTAAGTAAGAAAAGGCTGCAAGCCACCAGCAGCCATATTCACTTAAAGTGTTCAATTTCCAACTCACACTTGCCGTAGCCTATAAATATAATCTATTTTGCCCCGTAGAAATCAACCCCTTTCTCTATCCCCTTATTGCTAAAAACCACAACAAACAATGGGTTCTTGTGGTGCTTTGAAGGGTGTATTTCTGTTCTCACCTCTAGCTAAAGACGGCTACCGCTCTTGTTTGCTTAATCCTTCCGCCAACGCAACCGGCCAGTCGAGCAAGCGAAAGGTTGCACTTTTTGCATTTAACAATAAGTTATTGTAGTCACAAGTTAATTATACTAGTGACGAAACTAGAAAAATTTAAATGGTAACTATAATAAAAAATTTTATTTTACATACGACAATTAAGGGTGATTGAATAACCCAACTAATAAAAAATACTATCGGCCGGAAGATAGCATACCCTAGCGATGATTTTTGTGTCATCGTTAACAAGTCTAATCAATATTAATAGTTATTTTATATAAATTTTGTTGATAATGATTGTCGCTGAGAATAGTTTTATTTTATTAGTTTACGGGTATTGTGGCTGTCGCAAAAGGAGAATGCGGTTAATGGAACCACACATATAGAAAGAGTGAATGGGAGGCCGGCCACCGTCGTCAAGTACTCCGGGGAGAAGCCGGCCACACCTATCTTGGATACTATCAATGATCCGATCAATATGAGAAATCTCGGTGTTGAGGTAAATTTTGATATAGTAACTCGATATGCTATTTATTTTTTCTCTCTCTCTCTATTGTTTTTTTTTCTTTTTGTGTTTTTATATATTTTTCACTTTTTTATTAAGATATTATTTAGTTTTTCTCGGATAAGTAATAGTATATAATGTTTAATGTAAATCAAAAAGGTATTGTTTTTTTTTCTATTCTTACATTTGTGTGTTTAATGATATAAATTTTATAACAAATTAAGTCTATACACTATGATGTTTTTTTCTTGGGTCAAACTTTAAATTTGAACACAAATAAGAATGAGAAAAATATACTTTAAAAAATAAGTAAAAGTACGTTTATAAACTAAATAGATTGTAACTTAATTAACAGTGTATTTAAATTTATATTATCATAGATAAAAAAAAACAAATAGTTTGTAGTCATGAGTTAATTTCGTATATAATCTATATCTATATCTAAATCTATATAAATAAAGGTTTTCCATGCCACTTGTCACATCCATATTCATTTTCATCATTTTTTTACCGTCTCTCTCTTTTATTAAATACACATCTATCTTTTAATAATAATTTATATCTATACTATATAATAAATAAAGGTTTTTCATAACACGTGTCACATCCATATTCATTCTTATCATTTTTTTTCGACTCTCTCTCTTATTAAATACACATCTATCTTTTAATAATAATATATTTTTAAAGAAAATACTAATTATACTAATAAAACACGTTTAATTTGAATTATCCCTTATTATAAGAAAATTTGAAATCTAATTACGTAACTTTTATTTTAAATCAAATAGTAAATAAAAGTCAAATTAAATTAAATAGTAATTAATGTATTTTTAAAACTCAATTATATATTAATTTTTACATATTTTGAGTTTTTTTATCCTTAGTATATGAAATACATTTTTAAATCCATAAATCATGTATATAAAAATTTAAGAATTTTAGGTATGATGTTTTTCACCCGTGTGTAGTACACGGGGTTCTAAGCTAGTATTATATATAAAAATGATAGTTATAAACAAATTATACAAATAATAAAATAAAGTAGTAAACCGATTTTTTAGGATGTAAGTACAAATACTCCGGTTCATCGTGCACTTTTGTTTTTTGTTGTGAAAATATTATTCAATAGGGGATTTCTAAGATATTTCTTAAGAACTACCTAGAAGTCAAGATTGAATTCATTACATAATAATTAAAATTAATTAAAGGGTCCCATTAAGATTAGGGATTAGAGTGTCTTTAAACGTTCTTTATGGGATTGTTTTCAACAAATATAGTCAAAGAGGAAGGATAAAATGTATAATTTTTTTTATAAAATGTATAAAAATTTACTGTTTCTCGTTAATATTTAAAATATTATGATATGTAGGAGCTTGAAAAGTTGGCTAATGAGCTCCGGGAAGAGATTGTCTATACAGTTTCAAAGACCGGGGGTCACCTAAGCTCGAACTTGGGTGTGACTGAACTAACCGTCTCACTCCACCATGTTTTCAACACCCCGGATGACAAGATCATTTGGGATGTTGGCCACCAGGTAACGACCTACTTCACTTGATCCCTAGTAATTATCAGTGTGTTTATAACTGTACCGGTTACCGAACCAGCCTTCTGAGCTGTTAATTGATCAGACTAGCTAGTCAAACCGGATTTAAAAGGAGAATAAGTTTATAAATTATTATTATATATATAACTAATTTAAAATTAGACAAAAAAGAAGAAAGTACTTTATATTTCGGTATGAATTTGTAATTTTAATAAAATATATAGTTTTGAATAAATGAAAACAGAGCCTACAATAGTAATCGAATCCGAGGAGCTAAAGTTAAGAAAATATTGTAATCCGGTTCAATAACATGCTCCAACTCACCGGTTCAACTGCTCCGACAGATACCTGGATGGTTCAAATGGGAACGGTTTAAATATACTCAACCGGACTGGTTATTCATATCCAGTGTGTTCGAGTCCAAAAACATTGGTAATCATGCAAGCATAGGTTCATGAATGGTTATTTGTATTCATTTAAATTATTTTCGCAGTCATACCCGCATAAGATATTAACGGGAAGGAGATCGCGTATGGAGACGATTCGACAAACGGGTGGACTTGCAGGTTTCCCTAAAAGAGATGAGAGTAAACATGACGCCTTTGGTGTTGGTCATAGCTCGACTAGCATTTCTGCTGGTTTAGGTAACTTTTCACATTTATCTTCGTATATTTAGAACCATCACAAGAGATATAATATTTAATTTAATGAAAATATGATGATTAACTAAACGTCTAACATCAATACACAAAAAAAAAAGAAGCATTATGATGGAAATATTGTTTAGACATGAAATTTAATAAAATAAGATATTTGCGTAGTGGCCTGGCAAGGAGTTGATGCCAAAAAAAAATTCGTCTTTTTTGCATTAATACGCTGTCGATATCATGATGGTTGTATAATCAAATAAATGTAATTGACATCCAATGTCATGTTGAACAAAGTCTGCGCTATGGAGAGATTACGTGTTCATAAAAAAGGGAGTATTAAATGTTATTATGTGTTTTTTTTGGAACGTCAACACCTAGATATTCTAGAATAATTGGGTTTTTTCGGGGGCAACACCTAGAACATCCATGGCAGCCCACCCTAGGAGGAACCCCCTAACTGGGTAAACCCCCTGAGCTGGTCACAGACATCTTTTTTGCTGTAGTCAGGATTTGAACCCAAGACCTCCACTATAAGAAGTTTTTGGACTACCATTGCACCAAATGGCCAACGGTATTAACGTGCTTTGTATGTGTTTTTTTATGGATAAAACTTTTTCACCTCAAAATAGTGTAATTTCCTAAACAAAGTTGTGGGTTTCTTGTTACAAAGCGATGTGAGGTAAAGCGAACAAGACGGCAATATTCAAGGTGGCTATGCCGTACAAGAAAATAAAGTAAGCCATTTAGGCTTCCAAATTTTAAGAGCCTCAAAAGTTAAAGAAATTTATTTCAATCTATATTGTAACATAAAAATCTATGTGATAATTTATTAATTTGTGTTTTTAGATAAAATAATAATGTGTCAACTTTTGTTTTAACATTATACGTTTTCACGCTATATAAAATTACATTTTAGTAATTTTTATATATTTACAGCACTTTCAAAAAACCCACAATTTTGATGTTCGCTTTAATCCCCAAAATACGTTGCGCCGCTCCTGGCAATATTAATATTTGTTTTCTTTAGCTAATGAGTTGAAGTTAGTGGATTTTATATGATGGTATACTACTGGTTATTTGGTCCAGTGGTAGTCCGAGAGCCTCACTATTTGGGAGGTTACCGGTTCGAATATCGACTAGGGCAGAAATGCTTTGAGTGAGTCAAGGGGTTTTCCCGATGGCGGGTTTCCTCCTAGGGCTAGGACCCTGTTCTTCGGGTGGATTTCGATTAACTTTGCATTTAAAAAAAAGTTATACGATGATATGACGTAATAATATTAAACGAGTGTATTTAGTTTATGCCGTAAATATGTAAACTTTTCTATGACAATCAAATATTTAATAGCATTATTTTATTAAACTAACTAATACTAATTTAATATCGATTTCATCTTTGATCACATATCAAATGTTACTAGTTGTAATAAGTTAAAAAGCTAGTTTTAGTTTTTTTCGAAAGGCGAACATTGAATGTTGTGACATCGCACCCCCCGTCATATGGGAGAGGCTCGTCCAACTCCGGCCAATATGTTGTCTTAACCGGGCCCACTTGGCGTCAGAGTTTGAGAGCTTTCAAGGAAAAACCTCACCCAATACGGCCCCTTCCGGGCTTGAGCGAGAGTCGAGGCTCAAACCCTGGATCGGCGTGGGTAAAACCCTAGTGCAGCAGCCTAAGTGCTAGGCCTCATTTGCGATGCTACGGAAATTAATGGTGGTGGCAGAGATCGAACCCTGGTCCCTTAGGATTTCGGGCCTTACCTCAACAACTACAGCACAACCTATTTGGCGTGATATCTTAATAAACCAAAAAAAAATGTGAACATGATATCATTGTAATTTAATGTTTAAGTTGTATATTATCTTTTTCTACTCTTAATAGTGAACATGGTATAATTATAATTTAGAATAGTGTAATTTGTAAACACGTGCTACTATAACACCATGCCTGTTTGTACATCTTCTAGATTTTGATATTAAATGTCTAGTTTTCTTGTAGTGAACGAATTTTATTTATTTTTTCCTCTACCAGGAATGGCTGTTGGTCGAGACTTGCTCGGAAAAGAAAACCATGTAATTGCAGTGATTGGAGATGGAGCCATGACTGCTGGACAAGCGTACGAAGCTATGAACAATGCAGGCTTCGTGGACTCGAATCTAATCATAGTCTTGAACGACAACCGCCAAGTCTCCCTTCCCACCGCCAATCTTGATGGTCCGGTTCCACCCGTTGGGGCTCTTAGTCGATCCCTCACAAGGCTACAAACTAGTAGAAAGTTTCGCCAACTACGTGAAGTTGTGAAGGTACAATTTCTTGCTTTTTTAAATGGGTGTTTTAAAACTCACGGATGACTATGCGTCTTTTAAATTTGGTTTTGATTTATGGATTACTCGCTAAGGGGGTGTTTGGGATTACTTATTAACCTACTTATTAACTTATTAACTTTTTTTAAAAGTTAATAAGTTAAAAGTTTGTTTGGATAAATCAAAATGAGATGAAAATATAAAAGAAATAAGTAGTTTTTAAAAAGTAAGTCCCACTTACTTTTCAAAAGTACTTATTAACTTTTTGAAAAGTTAATAAGTGGTTTTGAGAAGTAATCCCAAACACCCCCTTAGATGTATCATCATTGACTTTGAAATTTAGATCTTGCTACTTATGGTAGCGACTTTGAATAAAAAAATAATTTCTTTTTAAATTGTCATTTAATATATGATCTTGTTTTAATTTAATAATATATGATTTATAAATTTTTTCTACAAAAATCTAAATGCCTAATTTTGTTTTGGATTATTAGATTTTAATAATGACACATTTATCAATTGGTCAATAATAATCCCAACTGAGAATATTCTTACCAACAGTCCTTACTTTCAAAGTATTTTCTTATATTGGATCCCCCGTTAAAAAAATTTAGCGCCGTTAGATTTTATATGACGTGAACATCTGCAAACCGCCCGAAAGTTGAGCCAAGCTAGCAGTGGTCTCGTGGTGGGTTTTGAAATTGGCTCTGGTGGTGTTTAACGGGTCTCGTTAAACACCATCGTTGTCTCCGTTTGGACTTACCGGAAAAACGAGACCCGTTAAACACCACCAGAGCCAATTTCAAAACCCACCACGATACCACTGCTAGGTTGGCTCGATTTTCCGGTAGTTTGCAGATGCCCACGTCATATAAAATATAACGGCCGTTAAAGGGCCAATGTAAGAAAATAGTTTGAAAGTATTGACTGGTGGTAAGAATATTCTCAGTTGAGATTATTATTGGTCAATTGGTAAAATGTGAGATTATTAAAATCTAATTTCCCTTTTGTTTTTTGTGTTTTGGTATGCGTTACGATTTAAATTTTATCGAAAGAGAGTTATATCTAAAATAACGTATTTTTTATATTACATGTTATTCAAAGAAAAAACTAAATTATATGTTATATAAAAAAGGAAAAAAAACTAATTTTCAACGTTAAATTCAATATAGAAAATACCCACTTGTCAATCGACTATACAAGGAAAAATCATCAAAATAAACATTTTATATTAACTTAAAAGCTTGCAATTAATCATTGACACTTTTAGTCACATTAAATTTGCAAAAAATTTAATTATTCTGTCAATATTTATTGAAATGACACGAGTCCACATAATTAACCAACCAAAATTTATCAAAAAAAAAAATCGTGGGCCGGTGCTTAGCCGGCGGCAGCACCTAAGCTCGCGGATTGTGGAGGAGGTTGGTGCTCAGCCGACGGCTAGTATGTAGCTCGATTAGCAGAGAATGGGTTACGGGACCTTTTTTGATTGGCTTTTTTTTAGATGTTAAGTTTTGTAAAAACTAAAAGTTAATGTTTATTTTAGAAAAAAGTTAGGTCATCATGTTCTTTTTGATGATTTCCCCTTAAAATAATCCTGCTTTAGAAAGAAAATAAACAATTTCTTTCTATCTTATAAGTTATTTTTCTATGATGAAACATGTTATATTTTAATTTTGCGGTTTGTAAAATATCAATCATCACATCTATTTCATCAAGAAAGACTAACCAAAATCAGATGGATTTCATGTAAGAAGATTAAATCTTGTAATGAATAGGGGGTGACGAAGAAAATAGGCGATCAAACACATGAAGTTGCAGCCAAAATGGACACTTTCGTGAGGGGAATGGTGGGTGGTCATGGAGCTTCGATGTTTGATGAACTTGGGCTCTATTATGTTGGCCCTGTAGATGGTCATAGTGTTGAAGATCTTGTCTATGTGTTCAACAAGATCAAGTCGATGCCGAATTCAGGACCTGTTCTAATTCACATTATAACCGAGAAAGGAAAAGGCTATCCTCCTGCGGAAATTGCAGATGATAAGATGCATGGTACCTAATGATAAACCTCATAGTTGATCATCAATTTTTAAACACTTGATTATATGATTTTTATCTTGCAGGAGTTGTGAAATTTGATGCTCAATCTGGGATGCAATCGAAAACAAAGGGTAAGACGCTATCATATACGCAATATTTTGCAGACTCGTTGGTAGCTGAGGCAGAGAGGGATGATAAAATAGTTGCTATTCATGCGGCTATGGGCGGAGGCACAGGCCTTAATACATTCCAAAATAAGTTTCCCAAGAGGTGTTTTGATGTTGGTATAGCCGAGCAGCATGCTGTCACGTTTGCTGCGGGTTTGGCAACCGAAGGTCTCAAACCATTTTGTGCTATTTATTCGTCGTTTCTCCAAAGAGGTTACGATCAAGTAAGACCGTTACTACAATGATGTTTTTGGATTTACACGGGACTTAGGGGATTAATTTTGGTTTGTAGGTGAACTTTGAAAGCATTTTGGTTTCTAAGTAATCTGTTGTTTGCACAAGCGGATTCAACCAATCCGCTGGTTAGATAAGCGGATTCAAGAAATTCATGCGAGTAGAATACACTTGCGCAAGAAGAAGATTTGCTTGAATCCACTTGTCCAACCAGCGGATTGGTTGAATCCACCTGTTCAACCAACAGATTATCTATAAATCTAAAAAATTCTTCCTATAATGTTTATGCTTTTCTTTTCCTATGAATCATGGTTAATGTCAAGGTATTTGGTGATGCAGGTAGTTCATGATGTTGATCTTCAAAAGCTTCCAGTGAGATTCGCATTGGATCGGGCTGGTTTGGTAGGAGCGGATGGTCCAACTCATTGTGGTGCATTTGATACAACTTTTATGGCTTGTTTACCAAACATGGTGGTTATGGCTCCTTCAGACGAGTCTGAACTCATGCATATGGTTGCAACAGCTGCAGCCATTGATGACCGTCCCAGCTGCTTTAGGTACCCCAGAGGCAATGGCATAGGTTCATTACTCCCTCCAAATAATAAAGGAACCCCAATTGAGGTACTTTAGTTTATGTAATGAAAGTAGTTTTGGCTAATACACAAAGAATATAGTTGTTTAACATATCAGACCAGTAAATTAAAATTTGGTATGTCGAGACATCCAGTCATATCTTGAAAAATTGAAACTAACCGCATAGTTATGAAATTGACTTTTAAATACGTGTAAATTTGTCAAATAAAAAAACAAATAAAAAATCGTTAAATCATGGGAAACCAATGAGTTCAAAATTGAGTCTCCGTACGATCGAATTCGGGTCCCATAGTTGGAATGTGTCATATATGAAACCCTCTTTTATAGAGTAAATCTAAATTTTGTAGGTCGATACATCCGGTCATATTTTGAAAAAGTGAAACTAACTGCATAGTTATGAAATTGACTTTTAAATACTTGTAAATTACTCAAATCAAAGATTCAGAATTTTTTTCATAGAAAACAAATAAAAAATCATAAAGTCATGGGAAAACCGATGAGTTCAAAAACAAGGCTCCGTATTATGAAATTCAAGTCCCATAGTTGGAACTTGTCTTATGATCGGGCCACTGAGACGTTTTCCTATGTTACTTCGTTACTTATGGGCAGTGTAACCTTTATAGGTAGCGCAAGTTATGCCTTTTTAAGTCAGGCTTTTCTCTATATAGTTGGTTCAAGTATTACTATGTTAGCTCTTGCATTAGTTTCATACTATTGATCTAACATGTCATGTATTTCAAATAGGTTGGAAGGGGAAGGATACTTAAGGAGGGAAGTAGAGTGGCCTTATTGGGATATGGAACCATAGTACAAAGTTGTTTAGCTGCACACCAGCTTCTTAAACAGCTCGGTATCTTGGTTACAGTGGTAGATGCACGATTTTGCAAACCGTTAGATGGAAGATTAATCAGAGAACTAGCAAGAGAGCACGAGGTCCTCATCACCGTCGAAGAAGGATCCATTGGAGGATTCGGCTCACATGTTTCACATTACTTGGCCTTAAATGGGTTACTTGACGGAAACCTCAAGGTATATCTTTGTTACATTTTCTAAAAAAACCTTCTTGGTAGCTAGATGTAACGAACCAAAATCCGGGTTTCGTTTTCAAATAAATAAAGCATTTTAATAAATATTATGGTGAAAATAATATTTATGAAATAAGTTGAAATTAGTGGGTTTCAAGTTAATAATGAAGTTATGTTAGTTTTAACTAACTATAGGATGAAATGAGTGAAATGGAAGTTAAGGGGCCAAAAGTGTAAATGGCAAAATCTGCCATATTGACTAGCAAAAGTCAAAATAAACCTCATTTGGTTGTTTGGTCGTTCAAGAGAAGAGGAAGAAAAGAGAAAAGTGTGTTGAAGCCATTTTCGTGCAATTGAAGCTTGATTAGTGAATGTTTTGGCTCACACAATACCTTCCTAACATCAAGTAAGTGATTCTCTTCCTCTTGATTTCACCATGTATGTGTTCTTTGTGGGTTTTGGGTGAAATCCGAAATTATGTATGCATGTGATGAAATGGTGTTAGATTGTTGATAATCTAGCTAAACTAAAGTTAAAGAATGATGATTAACATCCTAGAACCCTTTGATTTTGATTTTGATTTTGAAAAGTTAGGGTTCATATGGTGGAAATTGGGGGTGTTTGGATCATGATGCTAGAATGGTGAATTAATGAAGATTAAGTGTTTTTTAAGATGCTAGACACTTGAACAAACACCAAATTAACTTAATAATAATTTTTGAAAGAAGAATTAGTGTTAAGATTAAGTTAATTAAACTCAAGTAGGTGAGTTTGTGGTGAAAGAGGGTGTTTGGCTATGAGGATAACCCAAACGGGTCAATTTGGGTTGGAATTGGGAAATTGGGTTGTGAACTCAATTGTAATGAAATGTCGGTATATGTTAGATTACTAAACTAGGCGAATGTGTTTAGGTAATCAAATTACAAAGCTTGAGAGCGGTGCGGGATCTTCTAACCCGAAAGGTAAGTGCCTATGCACTTACTTAGTATTGATGATAAATGGTGAATGTTGTGAATTATGTGTTATGTGATTGTGTACATACTTACGATATGATAAATTATGAATGATTTAGTATGTACAATGAATGAATGTAGTTATAGTGTTAAGCTATAATAGAAATGGATCATGTGTTGATCATAAATGAAACGGGGATAAATGAATTTTATGCAAGGTTGTATGTATAATGTGTAAAGTTGCATAATTAGTTATGTGGTATGAATGAGCATGAAATTGTGTGCATAATTGAAGGAATGTAGTTATAGTATTTATACTATAATGGATATGTTGATATGGAGTTATGGTCTATGAACCATAATGGATAGAATGCATATGGAGTTATGGTCTATGAACCATAATGGATAGAGTGGATATGGAGTTATGGTCTAAGTACCATAATGGATAGATTAGTTATGGAGTTATGATCTCGTATCCTTTGGGATATGAAGTTATGGCCTACGTGCCATAATGGAAATGGAAAAGTGATAATGAAATGAAGAAAGTAACTTGTAGGTGATATACAAGTGTATGAAATCCTTAATTGGCCAAATGGGTGTTAACGGGTCAAATGGGTGAAAGGTGTGAAAACAAGTTGTAATCACTTGTTTGTTATGTTTAATACATTACAATGGTAATATGTTGACGGAATGCTAATGTATGAAACTATAATTGACCAAATAGAGGCAAACGGGTCAAATGGGTGAAAAGAATGAAAACAAGTTGTAAACACTTGTTGGTTGTGTTTATCTCATTACTAATGGTTAAAAGTTTATGTGGTTATGCAGGGAAAGCTCCGAAATAGGTCAAGGTCAACGTCCAAGCTCGGAGGGTTCTCGTATGCATTTTTGGTATTTTGAGGATTTTCGTAAAATCCTTGTAAAGTGGTGTAATTTGGCACAAAAGTTATGTTTTGATGTAATCATATGTTGCCATGATGTTTTTGGTCAAAAATCTAAGTGTTGGTAAAGTTTTGATGTTAAGTAAAATGAAAAAGGTTGGAAAAATAGTTAAGTGTGAAAACTGCTGAAAGCTGGAAACATTCTGAGAGAAAGGGTTACTCGCGGGCCGCAAGAGTCTAGGTAGGATTCTCTCGCGGTACGCGAGAGGGTTTAAAAAAAAAAAAAAAAAATTCCTGGGTTAAGACTTCCGCGCGTTAAAATTTTGTTTTTAAAAGTGGTGTGTTTCATAGAAATGACTATTTTTAATCTTATATTATATAATACAAATCATACGAAAGTTATTTATATTTGTGGTTTATCTTGTATATTTCAGTGGAGGTCTATGATACTACCAGATCGATATATCGATCATGGAGCTCAAATATACCAGATTGAGGAGGCCGGTCTCACCCCAAAACAAATTGCGGCAAGGGTTCTATCATTAATCGGTGAGAACAAAGATAGTGTTCATCTTATCGGTGTATAGTCATCGTCACAACTATTTGATGAATATTTTTTAACTATGTAACTGGTTCATCTTTAATAAACGATGTGTTACGAATGTGGGTTCTCCATGGTGCTAAAGAAGAAAACTTTGGTCTTCCCATTGTCGTTGAACTACATGAAATAATAATAAAACGAAATAATATCCACTACGTACACTAAAATCGGTAAAAGCAACCGAAACTGAGACCGTCAAAAAACGGTGATTAATTTTGCGACCTATTTACGACCGACATCAAAATTGTTTCAAAATTAGCGATCGAAACAAAATTGGTGGAAAAATTACCAACCGAGTTTGTTGGCTGTAAAACAGTAGCTACCGAATAAAAGTGGTCGCAAAATTAGCAAACGAGTTTTTTAGTCGTAAAACGGTAGTAAATGTAGTGAACGAAATTGTTTCGGTGACAAATTAGTCACTAATTTTAAACAATAATATAAAAAATATAATTTATTTTTCTTTGGTTGCTAAAATGGTTGCAAATATAGCGACCGAACTTTTTCGGTGACAAATAAGGTCGCTAGTTTAAAAAAAATAAGAAACAAGTGAAATAAAAATTAATTTGGTCTCAAAAACCGTCGCAAGCATAGCCCCAAAACTGTTTCGGTCGTAAACAAAGTCAGCAAATTAAAAACAAAATAATAAAGATATGAAATAACAATTAAGTCGGTCACTAAAACGGTCGTAAATATAGCTTCTAAAAATGTTTTGGTCACAAATACGGTCGCTAATTTAAAAAAAAATAGAAAGCGATAACAATAATAGCGAACGAAATAAATGGTCGCACCTAGCTACCTTTGATTTAGTCACAAAACGATCATAATTTAATGGAACACTACTAGAAAACATGTATATTTTCTACAAAAGTTTCTCACAAGTTATCAACAAGAGAAATTTCCCACAAGTTTGCGACAACTTTATTAAGTAAGTTAACTTATTTATTTAATATAATCGTTGGAAAATTACCGACAAAAGGCTTTTGTCGCTAATTCGTCGGAAAATTAGTCGGGACTTTGTCAGAAAATACATTTCCTACGGGGTTTTTTCCAACAAACAGTTTTTGTCGAAAACTTGTCGCTAACGACCAATTCCGACAAATTTCCCACGAAACTGATATCGCAATTTTTTCATTTTTTGTAGTGAAAAACGGTAGAAGAAACTAATTTTGGTCATAGTTCCGTTCGCAACATTGGTTTTCGAAAACTAAAATACGATAGCCAAATGATAAAAATAAGCCGGTAGTGTTAAGTGGTGTTATTTAGAGATAATAAGGGTTGCTATTAGTAAATGATCAATGAGGGGTGACTAGAGGTAATTAGTGTCAATATTGGTAAATTAGAGTCGAAATTTGCCAATAGGGGTAATTAAGATTGTTAACAATCGATTATGTACTAAAGGGTTTGTAGACGAACGATATCAAGGTGTTACATTGGTGTCCATCTCCCAAGTGGTGAGGGTTCAAGTCTCAATGGAGACAAGTGGTGTAGATTTTAGGAAGTAGGTGTAGTTTCTCGTAAAAAAAACAATCGATTATGTCAAATGATAGTAAGTGATGGTCAATTAACCTTAGCATTGGCCAATTATGATCAATTAGGGTAAAAAAGATTACATTAGGGGAAATTAGTGTTGGCTATTTAGGATCAATTCGGGACCATTATGGTCAATTAAAGTCAATACTGATCAATTAGGGGTATTTAGGGTTAATCAAGTTGCTAATGAAGGTCAATAATAATCAACGATGGTCAATCATGGGCAGTCGGTGATACATGTCAATGATAGTCGATAAGGGTTAATGATGGTCAATAAGGGAAAATTAGGGCTAATTAGTGCCAGTTTGTGTTAATATGGGTCATTAGGGTGGATAGTGGTTAATAGTAACCATTTAGAATCAATTCAGGGTAATTAGTATAAAATAGTGTCGATTAGGTCATTGTTTGTTAATAATGGTCAACGAGGGTAAATATTAGTCAATAACCATTAATGATAGTTAATTAGGGTCGATTTTGGTCAATAATGGTCATACAAGGACATAAGTGACACATTATGACTCGTTATAACTTTTTATGACATGATATAACTTATGAAAGGACCCAAACCGGATACATCTCATAGTTGGCAAACATAGCATAAACATAGTCTCTTAAATCGTGAATCAAACATCTAAACATTAATAGCGGAAATCTTGTACATAATTCAGAGTTAACAAAAACTTTAAAACATAACATTGTTCACATTCATAATCTAATAATAAGATGTCAGTCTTCTTGTCAGCAACAGCCATCCAGCCACCTTCTCTTAAGCCCTCGCGGCTTCATATCTTTTGCTTTCCTTTGCTACCTGATGTGCATACTAAAATAGTCAGCTAACGCTGGTGAGTTCAAGTTTACAAATTTAACATAAAAGCATTCTTTCTCGTGTTAATCATATAAAACTCATTTTTTTATGAAAACATGCGTTAAACATACTTTAAACATTCTTTATTCTACTAAGTAAAATATATTACAACAGAACATGTAAATTGATACTTAGTTATTCTGTTCTCTGTTCTGTTAAGTCATACATTAATAGTCTACAATCTGTTTTTTCTCTTTCTCGTGTCCAACAAGGACTTCTTGTGTCCATAAAGGACTTCTTTCTTTCTCAGCGAGTATTTTTCCCAAAGGCTCATCGTCCAAAGGTTGATAATCACAACTTGTGTCCACTAGGGACTTCTCAGGTAACCGTCATCACCGGAGCAACCGTTGTTGCTCTTCTTAACCAGTCGTACAACATCCTCGTTACAGTGCCCTGTCGAGCACTGTCCCGATTTTTCTCATGGTACGTCATGGTCTCGGTCCATGACGCAACATCGGCTTCGAGTAACATTAGTCTCAAGGACTATACTACTACCTCAAGACTTGTTACTCTGATTAGGGTAGCACTAGACTCTAGGACTACGTTACTACCCCAAGTCTTTTCTTATATGGGTCTCATGCTCTGACAGATTAGACAATGTATTTGGCTTATTCTTCTTCTCTTTGTTTATAAAACATATAGTTAAATAAACCATTCTCTTTTCTTTATTTATAAAACATATAGTTAAATAAACAATTCGCTTCTCTTATCTTTTGTTTATAAAAATATAGTTAAATAAATCGTTATCTTATCTTATCTTTCGTTTATAAAACATTTAGTTAAATAAACCTTCCTTTCTACTTATCTTTCATTTATAAAACGTTTCGTTAAATAAACCGTTCTTTTCTTCTTATCTTCCGTTTATAAAACATTTTGTTATCTTTCTTATTCTTCTTTCTTGTAAAACCTTCGGTTAAACAATTGTTATCTTTCTTTCTTACAAAAAGTTCAGTTACATGAACCAATACTGTTCCTATATTTCTTTCTTAAAAAACGTTCATTTACATGAACCGATGATGTTCTTATCTTTCTTTCTTACAAAACATTCATTTACGTAAACCGTTTGTGACAACCCGACTTTTTTTAGGTTAATCCTGTTAACTATTCTGTTAAGTTTCTTATTAAAAACTTAACCCCGTTAGTCAAATCTAACCCCGAGGCTTAATTCGGTCACAGTATCAATTCAAAACTTCAGGGACTAGTTGAGTGAATCTACCAAGCTAAATAAATTGACCCACCAAAGTCAATTTTATCAAAATTACTCCTGTTGACTTTTGGAAGTCAACATTGGGATCCTTTGATTTCCAATTCGCGAATTATATCCCGAAATCCGTTGGAATTAGAACCGTTCGTGCATGATAATGATCATAACGATCATAATTGATCCATTAAACACCTCCAATTTAATCGAATTAACACTAATAATGAGAATTAAACAAGTAACCGTCAACCCTATGTCTTACTCAATCGAATTCGACTGTAATCAGTTACCAATTTGCAAACCAACACACTGCACACCTAAATCGAGTCTCTCTGAAACCTTTGCACTCGTCAAATTGATCGGATTCATAGCAAGAGCCGCCGGGAATCGAACTAGTCATCGTCGGACATGTTTTAGTTGATCTCCACCGTCCCGACACCAATTCAGGTAACTAGATACATCATCACCTTCGCTTTTATCTCTGAAATGAAAGCCCTAACACAATTAGGGCTCACATTATCAATTCGATCGAGTTCTTGATCCTAGGGTTCATCATCTGACTGATTTAGTCGAGCCCTAATCTAGACCCAATGAAAATGAAATTAACCTATGCAGAAAGATTCGCAACACCTTTTTTACTGAAAGCCCTTTGCCAATTTCAATTTTTAATATAAAAATCTCTGTAACCCGTAATTAGGGTTCATGTGAACTCTATCTGTCGAATTCAATTCTAAACCGTTTTTAAATCAAATTAACCTACTCCATTAGATTCGCAATCGTCTGTAGAGTGAAAGCCCTATGAAACAACGGGCTTCCACTATCGA
Organism: Smallanthus sonchifolius; assembly: GCA_023525975.1. Lineage (NCBI taxonomy): Eukaryota > Viridiplantae > Streptophyta > Magnoliopsida > Asterales > Asteraceae > Smallanthus > Smallanthus sonchifolius. The sequence continues at coordinate 82,338,693 of CM042026.1, read as the reverse complement.
ATTGATCATGAACCCGTAATTAGGGTTCATATGCGTTCTAATTTGGGGTTTTCGATCTTAGACTGAAAAGAAACGAAATTAAATTACTTCATCAGTTTCGTATCTATCCGATTAACAAAAGCCCTATAGTTTTAACCATCTTAATCATCGAAATACTTCTAATCGATTCAAAGTTTTCTAAATAAAGTTTCGATCTGTTTTTGACAAATTAGACAACCAAATCTTAACCGATTTCAAAATTGATGACATGCTCGGATTCGTAATCCTCTGAGCATCAAAACTTGTTTCTGTTTCACTCAAACCATCGCCCGAATCGAGGGATATTGACCGGTTTCGATCGCGGGTCTTTAAGGGAGGAAAACCACATAGAGCCTGATGTTAAAACCATTCCAACCCGGTATCCTTCGTGATACCCTAGCGGGCGGAGATGGTTAAGGCTGTGTGCGGGTGTGGGAGAGACCCGGGTTCGAGTTCGGGCTCCCACAATTATTTTTAAACATTTTTCTGTTAATATTTAATTAATAAAAATCAAACCTTTTAATATTATATTATTATATAAATGGGTTTTAACCCGGAAAACAACCCGTAGGCTCGGGTTTGAATTATTAACTTATTATTATATATTATACCCACTTTTATAAATAATTTAGTGTTATTATCCCCAAGTGAAAATAATATGTTTATATTATTTTTAAACCGTGAATTCATATAAAATAATATGTTTATATTATTTTCAAACCGTGACCCGTATTATTAAATAATATATATTTATATTATTTCAAATCAATTTATAACATCGTGTGTCGATTGAGACTAAATAATAATATAATTGGTTATACTATTTACTCGTATACATATATTATTATTTTCTTAATTTTTGTGAATGACAAAACACCCGGTTATAATTATTATTAGTCGTGTCATTCGTCGCGTAAAGTAATTCCTAACTCCGTGGACACTTTCGTCCACTCAAGAATATTAGAGCGTTTCTTTAGGACGCTTCTCAATCCGTGTCATTGTCACATTTCCTATTTTCCTTTATCCCTAATTTTATGTGTTTATAATTTTAGGGCATTCGTAAGTCTTTTGAGACTTACACACTTGGTTCCAACTTTTCCCTTATGTGATTCAAATCCTTACTCAAGCTCAGGTGAGTATTCACGGCCCCTTTTACTGCTTTTAAACTGGGGGAGAAAACATGATGCAAACTCTTTTTGATTTTTGTACTTCATATTATTTCACTTGTTATGACTATGCGTAAACTCTATCATGAAAGTCCTCACATCGAACCGTTTAAATATGAGAATAGCGAGGTATGTTGGGTAGTACTACTGGGTTTGACAAACCTCACCCGCGTTAGTTGCGCTAACACGATTGGATATCGAACGGGTGCAATATTGACCTAAACGTGCACCGTGGTTGATAGACCTGGTGGGAGGCAATACAAACAGTCAGTTTACGGTTGCGAGCGTAATAGCAAACAATGAACATGGGTTAGCTACTCATTTGGTATTTATGTTGATTGTACAATAAATCTGGTAAACGTTTATTTATATATTGAAACCTGTGAACTCACCAACCTCGTGTTGACACTTTTTCTTACATGTTTTCTCAGGACGCTAAGCTAAGACACAGGTGCACGTTAGGGCATGCATGGGATTCAACTACTTTGCTTTGGGTCTATTTATGTTGATTGAATTATTTTAATGTACTTTGTTTGGTTGAACGTTTGGACTTTTGGACTTTGGTTTTGGGCGCGTGTATTTTGCGCATTTACTTTATTTACGCTTCCGCATTGATACTCTGATTTAAAAGGATATTTTCATTTGAGTCCCATGTAGAGTCGTTCAATGTAACTAATGTCTGAGATCCTGGTTTGTCACTTCCCAAACGGTAATACTCCGTTAGTGGAATTTGGGGGTGTGACACCGTTATTGTTCTTACCTTTTGTGACATCCGGACTTTTTAGGTTAACTCTCTTAGCCTAAACTCAGTTAAATCTGTTATTTCCTAACCTAGTTAACCCTATCACAAACCCTAGGGACTAATCCTATCATTATTTAAACAAAAACTACAAGGACTAATTGTGTAAATAGGCAAAACCTAATTCTGTTGACTCTGAAAAGTCAAAATCACAGGTTTTGGTTTCTGTTGACTTCTGGGAGTCAAACCCGTAGCCCTTTGATCTCAATTCAAATTAATAGTCGAAATATGCCTGGACTTGTAACCGAAATGCATGATAATGTCTTAAACGTTCATCATTAAGACCTTAAACACCATTATTGTGTCGAGTTAAACCCAATTATGGGTAATCAAGTCATAATCGTCGACACTTTAAGCCTAACCATCAAATTTGATGAATTCGTGTGTTATTCTCACAATCCAGCACCCTGCGCACCTCGAACGAGTTTCTCTGAAGCCTCGGCACTTACTAAATTGGTCGGAGAAGTGGCCGGAGTCACTAGGGACCAAAGTAGTCGAAGCCGGAACCTGTTCTAAGCGTACACCATCAATTCGAGCACTACTCTGGTAATTGTGTACATGTTTAGCTTCGTTTTAACCTGTTAATCAAAAGCCCTATCATAATTATAGATTCCATTATCGGATTTAACACGACCCGATGTCTAGGGTTCATCGCGAATCCAGTTAATCGAGCACCTGCCTAGTCACGTTTTCAATCTAATTAAACCATAAATTCAGATTCGCAATCCTTCATTTAGTGAAAGCCTTATGAATCCAATATCTTTCAATATCATAATCGATCAATTTGATTCCATGTTCTTAATTTAGGGTTTCGACATTTCAAACTGAAATTAAACTATCTAAAACTTAATGATTTTGAAATTAACTACACCCACAGGTTCGAAATCCATTGATAAACAAAACCTCTATGCTTTTGTGTCCTATCGAAATTGAAATCGTCGGACCTGGGATGGTTTTGGGGTTCGGTTCGAGTGGGGGGAAGAACACATAGAACCGTGATGTTAAAACCAATCCAAATCCCTCCCTGTTGCGATTGCCCTAGTGGGTGTGATGGTTAGAGTGTGTGGTTGTGGTGGGAGAGACCCGGGTTCGAGTCTCTCCACCCTTGTTTTTGTTTTAAATCACATTTTTGTTATTATTTTAAATATAAAACTTACCCCATATTATTATATTGATATATTAATATGTTTTAGCCCCTAGAAAACACCCGTAGGCTCGAGTTTGGTTTTATAAACCATTTTTAATATTATTTCACACTTTTTAGTAATATGTCTATATTATTATTTAACCCATGACTTCAATTAAAAATAATATATTTATATATTATTTTCGCCACGTTAATAAACTATGTGTAACGCTTCAAACAAATAAATAATATAATTATTTATATTATTACTCATGATGTTATGTTCCAAATAAAAATAATAAATTTATTTTTTTTGTCACGCAATTAATTATGGTGTTATTTCCCTAAACTTAAAAATAATATATTAAGTTCTATTATTTTCCTAGTCATTATTAAATGATACAAACATACGAATATTTTTTATTATTAATAGTATTCGTAATTAGAGACGTCCGACACGAAACACATTTATCTTAATTAGTATATTAAGAAATTCATACTCCCGTGGACAAGTTTGTCTGCTCGTTAATCCTAAGAATGTTTTAGGACGTTCAAATCTTCCGTGTCGTCGTCACAAAAATCACATTGTATCCCTAACTATTATGTGTATAATTCTAGGACATACGTAAGCCGTTCACAGGCTAACACTTGTGGTCCCAATTTCATTTCTATGTGGTACCATCTACTACTCAACTCAGGTAAGTTTTCATGGCCCTTTTTACTGTTTTAAATTGGGGGAGAAAACATGACGCAACTATTTTTGATTACTGTATTTCATATGATATCACTGTTGAGGCTAAGCATAACACACTATCATGAAAGTCCTCACACACATCGAACCGTTAATATGGACTTAGCGAGGTAATGTTTAGTAGTACTGGGTTTGACAAACCCCACCCGCGTTAGTCGCGCTAACTCGATTGGAGGTCGAACGGGTGAAATGTTGGCCTAAACACATTGCCAGAGTTGATAGACATGGCGGGAGGCAAAAACAAACACAAACAATCAGCTTCGGTTGCGAGCGCTTTAGTAAGACATGAACATAGGTTAGCTACCTATTGATATGCATATTGAATATACATAATCTAGTAAACGCTTTACTTACATACTTGAAACCTGTGAACTTACCAACCTAGTGTTGACACGTTTTCTTACATGTTTTCTCAGGACGTTAAGCAGGTGCACACTAGGCCATGCATGGTGTCTACTTAACATATCCAACACTTGTCAAACTATCAAAAATTTATTATATTTTCTGTTATCATTTGACCATGGGCGCTCTTGTTTTGCACATTTACTTTCTTGTTTAAACGCTTCCGCACTCACTCTAAACTTTTATGATATTTCATTTATGTCCCATATAGTGTCGTTTGAAGTAACTAATGCATGAGATCCTAGTTTGTCACACGCCAAACGGTAAAACCCCGTTAGTGGAATTTGGGGGTGTAACAGATTGGTATCAGAGACATTGGTTATAGAGAACTAGGATTGCATACTAGACTATAACCACACACACATTAGTTACTCAACACAGACATCCATTCAGGAACTTACTTCTTACATTCCAGGATCATGTCTACCCCACCTACCTCACCAGCTATCCAGGAGCAAGATGTTCCTATTCTTCCATCACCAGAGCCCAAGAGGCGTCGGCTCGAACTGATGGATAACATAGTGGTGTATGATGAGCCAATTCATGTTCGGACGGAAGATAACCCACACAATTGGGATTTGTACCCTAGCTTGATCAGGAGTTGGATTAGGCAGAAGCAAGTCCCATCTCCTTATTTTACAGCTACTCCTTCCATAGCACAGACCTTGCCACTATCGCCTTGCACTATGGAGAAGGCATTTGCAGCATTTGTGGCTACTATGGATTAGGAGATCTGAAATATGAGGGTTGCTGCAGGTCTGTTAGAGAGGGAAAGACAGGCAAACGAAAGGATATACCTGCTGACGGCAGAGTTGGCAGTCACGTATCAATACCATAATGAATTGGTGGACACAGTCCATCAATTGGAGACTCAAGTGGATACACTCGAGGCTACCAATGAAGTAGCCATAGCCAGAATTGGGCAGTTGTTGGCACAACTTGAGGATACCTTAGAGGCAAATGATGCACCAGACACTAAGTCTTAGGGAGAACCAGCCGGAGAGGAAGATGACGAATCGGTTGTATCTTCAGCCGGCAGTGGAGTTTGACATCTTATTTTATTCTTGTTATTTCTTTCGTTTCTAAACCTAAATGGGTAAGGTTGTTCCCATTCAATAAAAATTTCAAGAATTTAATGTTTTGAGTAATTATTTTTTAGCCGTAACTATTTAATAAATCAAGAATCATTATCGAAGCATTAGATGTCGTTGATTTAATTCCTTCCATTTACTTGTACATGAACGATGATAAAATACGACATATTTTCTCATTGTTTGTATTTGTGAATGTGAAGAGCTATGGTTGGACGTGGACATGGACGCGGAGGTCGTCATGGTGGTCGTGGTAACATAAACATGTCAGCAGCTGAACTGACAGCACTAATCAATGACAGTGTAGCTGAGGCACTGGCAGCACATATTGCTGCAGGTAAACTCGAATACTCGTCGACTCTAGCAAGTCGATTGCTTACACTCAAATCTTTTCTGAATCTTATATACTCAATCATACATCTGTTTTCAATCCAGGAAAACAAAACAACCAACCAGCCTGCACATTTAAGACCTTCATGGACTGTAAGCCCCCACACTTTCAGTGGAGCTGAAGGAGTAGTTGGTTTGCTCCATTGGTTTGAAAAGGTTGAATCAGTGTTTGCCATGTGTAACTGTCCTGAGACCAACCGAGTCAAATTTGCATCAGGAAATCTAGAGGGTCCTGCCCTCACTTGGTGGAACTCCCAAGTCCAGATGCTGGGTCTGGAAATGGCTAATGCTCTGCCATGGAAGGAGTTTAAGATTATGATGAGGGTGGAATATTTCCCTCGTGATGAGATCCAGAAACTGGAAGGGGAATTCTTTAACCTGAAGATGGAGGATTCTGAGATCGAACTCTACACTACCCGCTAAAACATGAGGAGCATCTGCGTTTGATTCTGGATTTGCTAAAACAAGAACAGTTGTACGTAAAATTTTCCAAGTGCGAATTCTAGATTCGTGAAGTGCAATTCTTAGGCCATGTGGTCAACGAGACGGGAATACATGTCGATCCATCCAAAATAGAAGCCATCAAGAATTGGACGGCACCGACAACTCCGATAGAGGTGCGACAATTTCTGGGATTGGCTGGCTATTACTGTCGTTTCATCGAGGGATTCTCCAAGATTGCCCAACCCCTCACTGCCCTAACTTAAAAGGGTAAACCCTGTAACTAGGGTGACACCCAGGAGTCAGCGTTTCAAGTGCTTAAACAGAAACTTTGCAGTGCACCCATCATATCTCTTACGGAGGGAACAAATGATTTTGTAGTGTATTGCGATGCATCCATTCAAGGTCTTGGTTGTGTACTGATGCAACGTGAGAAAGTGATTGCATACGCTTCTCATCAACTAAAAATTCATGAGAAGAACTACACGACTCATGATTTGGAATTGGGAGCCACGGTATTTGTACTAAATATCTGGAGACATTACTTGTACGGTACCAAGTGCACTATTTACACCGATCACAAAAGTCTTCAGCATATCTTTGAACAAAAAGAGTTGAACATGCGACAGCGTCGTTGGGTTGAACTCTTGAACGACTATGACTGTGCGATCAGATATCATCCGGGCAAGGCTAATGTGGTAGCCGATTCCCTAAGTCGAAAGGAAACCAAGCCCAAGCGAGTTTGAGCATTACAGCTTATTATCCACATCGGATTACCTGACAAAATCCGTAGTGCTCAACTCGAAGCCATGAAAGAAGAAAACCTACTGTTGGAAGCCACACGTGGTATGGAAGAACAATTGGAGGTCAAATCAGATGGCATTTGCTACTTCGTAGAGCGAATGTGGGTTCCAGTATATGGGAACTTAAGGGAACTATTTATGGATGAAACTCATAAATCCCGATACTCCATTCATCCAGTTCTAACAAGATGTACCATGACCTTAAGGTGTTGTATTGGTGGCCAAAGATGAAAGCCGATATAGCCATCTACATGAGCAAGTGCCTGACTAGCGCAAATGTCAAAGTCGAATACCAAAAGCCTTCTGGCTTACTTCAACAACCAGAGATTCTAATGTGGAAATAGGAGCAAATATCTATGGACTTTATCACCAAATTGCCCCGAGCTCCTAGCGGATGCTACACCATCTGGGTAATCGTCGATCGTTTGACGAAATCCGCTCACTTCTTGGCAATCAAAGAGACTGGCAAAATGGAGAACTTTACTCGTATTTACTTAAAGGAAGTAGTCTCTCGGCACGGAGTGCCAATTTCTATCATTTCGGATCGTGACGCCCGATTCACCTCACGTTTCTGGCAATCTCTACAAAAAGCCTTAGGCACGCGCCTGGATATGAGCACAACGTACCACCCTCAAATAGATGGCCAAACGGAACGTACCATTCAAACTTTAGAGGACATGCTACGAGCTTGTGTGATCGATTTCGGTAACAATTGGGAAACTCACTTGCCTCTAGTGGAGTTCTCCTACAATAACAGTTATCACACTAGCATCAAGGTAGCACCATTCGAGGCATTATACGGACGAAAATGCCGATCTCCTATCTGTTGGGCAGAAGTTGGGGATAGTCAACTTACGGGTCCTGAACTTGTATTCGAAACCTCTAAAAAGATCGTTCAAATTCGAAACCGTATGGCGGCAGCTCGTGATCGTTAAAAGAGCTATGCCGATAAGCATCGTAAGCCATTAGAATTTCAAGTAGGCGACATGGTCCTACTAAAAGTCTCACCTTCGAAAGGTGTGATTCGCTTTCGGGAAACGAGGCAAACTAAACTCTCGTTATGTTGGACCGTTCAAGATAGTGAAGAGAAATGGCTCAGTGGCATACCAACTGGACATGCCTAAAGGACTGAGTGGTGTATATAACGTCTTTCAAGTCTCGAACTTAAAGAAATGTCTAGAAGACGAGACACTCGCAGTTCCTCTTGAGGAACTACAAATCGATGAACAATTACGCTTCGTTGAAGAACCAGTAGAAATCATGGATAGGGAGGTCAAAACGCTCAAACACAGTAAGATCCTTATCGTCATAATTCGTTGGAACTCGAAACGCGGACCGGAATTCACATGGGAGCGCGAGGATCAGATGATGCGCAAGTATCCTCACCTGTTCAAGCACTCCATGTCAAACACTTAAGGTACTATTCTAATTTTTTGAAAGAAAATTCTTTCAACTAGGGGATGATGTGACACCTCAAAAAAAAATTTATTTATTCTAATTTTCGAGACGAAAATTCTTTCAACTAGGGGATGATGTGACATCCGGACTTTTTAGGTTAACTCTCTTAGCCTAAACTCAGTTAAATCTGTTATTTCCTAACCTAGTTAACCCTATCACAAACCCTAGGGACTAATCCTATCATTATTTAAACAAAAACTACAAGGACTAATTGTGTAAATAGGCAAAACCTAATTCTGTTGACTCTGAAAAGTCAAAATCACAGGTTTTGGTTTCTGTTGACTTCTGGGAGTCAAACCCGTAGCCCTTTGATCTCAATTCAAATTCATAGTCGAAATATGCCTGGACTTGTAACCGAAATGCATGATAATGTCTTAAACGTTCATCATTAAGACCTTAAACACCATTATTGTGTCGAGTTAAACCCAATTATGGGTAATCAAGTCATAATCGTCGACACTTTAAGCCTAACCATCAAATTTGATGAATTCGTGTGTTATTCTCACAATCCAGCACCCTGCGCACCTCGAACGAGTTTCTCTGAAGCCTCGGCACTTACTAAATTGGTCGGAGAAGTGGCCGGAGTCACTAGGGACCAAAGTAGTCGAAGCCGGAACCTGTTCTAAGCGTACACCATCAATTCGAGCACTACTCTGGTAATTGTGTACATGTTTAGCTTCGTTTTAACCTGTAAATCAAAAGCTCTATCATAATTGTGGATTCCATTCTCGGATTTAACACGATTCGATGTCTAGGGTTCATTGTGAATCCAGTTAATCGAGAACCATCAACTCATCTAAGTGTCGCTAGGATCCTAAGTCGCGTCGGAAAGTCGACCGAATAGTCGCCGGATAGTCGACCCGGACAGTCGACATTCGACCCGGACAGTCGGCCGGACAGTCGATCCGGACAGTCGACAGTGGACCCGGACAGTTGACAGTCGGCCTAGACAGTCGACAGTAAACCCGGCTCTTGCCGGAACTTGCGTTCCGCACTTTTACTCAACAGTCGTCAATCAGGGGTTTAAGAAATTTACCCATCATCATGTAACCATCATCATCGAATCCTCTCAGAACCCTATCAACCTCGTCATATTTGAATCCCCGAAAACCACCATGAACTACTAACCACCATCATCATCATATCATCATCATCATCATCATCATCATTATAGAATCATCATCATAGATCCGTACAACCACCACCATGAGGCTGCCATAACTTCACCACCGTTCACCTCTGAGTATCGTCGTCACCATCGTCTTCTTCATGTAGCCGCCATTAACAGCTGTGAACCATCACGAAGTTTGCCATTAAGGCTGCTAACAGCCTCCACATCTCCACTTGAAACCACCTCTTCCATTACCTTGCTCACATCGTTTTCATAACCTCGTCACCACCACCTGCCGTTACCGGAACCGAACCACCACCTGTCATCACCATCTTCATCCTCCCGTAAACCATTGTTAACCACCACCATGAAGGTCATACAACCACCATCATCTCTCGACCGGGCTGTCACCACTTACCACTATCCAAACCACCATGAACCCGTACAGTCATCTCCTCCATGAAGCTTCCACCATCTCCCACAAGGCTACTAACAGCAACTACTACCACCTTTATCCTCATATAAACCACCACCCTACACTATGAAGCTTATACAACCACCACCCTACCTCCACTATGGAGCTGATACAACCCCCTACCACCCCCACCGTATCGACCAAACCCATACCACCAACTCTTTCTCTCTTGTTCTCGGTTTCGACATGCATGCAAGCTAAGTTATGCCTTCTTCTTCATGAAAGCTAAAAACGAATTACATGTCAAGGGTTGGATTAGGGTTTAATGGTAAAGAGGTTGTCTTGGGAGGTAGCAGGTCGATGAAGGGAGGGGAGATGAGAAGCATGTGGCGGCTGGAGTTATGAGAAATGGGATTTTAGGTTTTTAAACAATTTTTCCTTTTACCCCCTTAACTTTGAAGAAATTATAGTATTAGATTTTTAATTTAATTAGTTGTTGAAATATCGTGCCATGTTTTCATTCTTGGATATCCTAAGTTCTAAATGAAATCCCGTGTTTTTAAGTAATAGAGAATTTGGGACCTTACTACTTATTACAACATTTATTATCCAATATGTCCCATTAGGTCAAGTGTAAACATTGGTCAACAACAGCTAAAAATGGTCAATTGAGGTCAATATATATTGTTAATGGAGGTTAAAAATGGTCAGTTAGGGACAATATTGGTTAATGGTGGTTAATATTGATTAATGAGGCTTAATATCGATCAAGGGTCAATGACAGCCAAGCATATATATAAATCTCACATCATGGCTCGTTATGACTTATTACGAACTAATATGACTCATTAACACAAGTATTACCCAATATGTCTCATTAGGATCAATTATAGGTAATTAGTTTCAATATTGGTCAACAATGGTCATACATAGACATCAGTCACACATTATGGCTTGTTAAAACGTATTATGACATGATATAACTCTTATGGCATCTGTCTTCCAATATGTCTCATTAGGTCAACCATGGTCAATATTAGTAATCGATGGTCAATTAGAATCAATATTGATTAGTGAGGGACAATATTGGTTAATGAGGGTCAGCGATGGCCAAACATAGACATAAGTCTTACATCATGGCTCGTTAAGACTTATTACGATCTCATATAACTCTTTAACACAAGTCTCACTCAATATGTTTCATTAGGATTAATTAGAGGCACTCAGTATCAATATTGGTCAATGATGGTCATACATAAACATAAGTGACATATTATGCCTCGTGAAAACTTATTATGACATAATATTACTCATTATGACATTTGACACCCAATATGTCTCATTAGGTCAACCATGGTCAATATTGGTCAATGAGGACCAATGATCGCCAAACATAGACATAAGTCTCACATCGTGGTCTGTTAAAACTTATTACAATCGAATATGTATCATTAGGTCAACCATGGTTAGGATCATTTAATGATGATCAACAATGGTCAATGAGGGTCAATTGGTCAGCAGGGGTCAATTAAAGTCAATCTTGTCAATGATGGTCAACATTGGCTAATGAAGGTTGATTAGGGTCAAGTGATGGTAAATGAAGGTCTATTAACACTAGTGGTGGCCCGTTAAAGTCAATATTGGTGAATGATGGTTATTATTGGTTAACGATGATCATATATAAATATAAGTGATCTTTTTATGGCATGTTAAGAATTATTAAGATGTATTTTGACTCTTTAAAACAAGTATCACTAAATATGTCATATTACGTCAATCGTGGTGAATATTAGTTAATGAATGTAACAGTAGTTTATAGTGGTGATTTTTTATAAAATATATTTAAATTCAAAAAATTACTTTATATAGATTTTTACAGTAAAAAGTAATTTTCATAGAATTTAATTTATAAAAAAAATCATTTTCTTTTCAAAACTAAATATATGAATTATTATAGAAAAATATATTACTTTTATAAGTTTGGTTTGGTTATTTAACCTTCCATTTCTTAATGCATTCTCGTAGCTTTTTATTGTTATTTTTAAATTTATTTGTTTTTGAATTAGTTTCCTAATGAATTCTGTGAGCTTTTGTTATTTTTTTCTATTTCATTTTAAAGTTTTGTGTTGTTTAAGTTTTTCCTAAAACCGAAATTCCCACCTTCACCAAAAAAATGAATTTATTTTTCTTCCTGTCTCTTATTCCCGCTTGTTTCCCATCTCAAAAGGATTGTTTTCTACCAAAAATACTCCCACCCTCACAAACCTTGATTGGAGCCCAAGTCTGAGCCGCATCATTCCCCTTCCCGAGTGCACCCCCGATTTAGATGCATACTCCGAGTGGTAGTTTGATTACGGTTTACGGGGATAGAATGAAGTTAGCAATCAAGATCATCTCTATAATAAAAGCAAAGAATTTTATGAATCGCTACAGTAAAGCTTATCTGGCATACGTTATTAATTCCGAAGTGAAAACTAAAGAATTAAAAGATGTATAGTAGTATGCAACTTCCCTGGTGTATTCCCAGAAGAATTACCAGGAATACCACCTGATAGGGAAGTGGAGTTTCGAATCGATTTGGTTCCTAGTGCTAAGCCAGTGGCTAAGACAACATATCGATTAGCTCTATCAGAGATGGAGGAATTAATGGCACAATTACAAGAGTTGCTAGAAGGAGATTTTATTAGACCGAGTGTCTCGCCTTGGGGTGCTCTAATATTGTTCGTAAAGAAGAAAGACGATAGTATGCTTATGTGCATTGACTTTCGTGAGATAAACAAGTTAACGGTAAAGAATAGATATCCGTTAGCAAGGATCGATGACTTGTTGGGTCATATGCAAGGAGCAAGCCGGTTCTCCAACATAGATCTAAGGTCAGGTTATCATCAATTTAAAGTTTGGGAAGAAGATACTCCGAAGACGGCATTTCATAAAAGATATGGACATTACAAGTTATTAGTAATGTCATTCGGTTTTACAAATGATTCTGCTGTATTCATGGATCTCATGAATAGGGTATGTTGACCAATGTTGGACTGATACGTGATCGTGCTCATTGAGGACATACTAACTTACTCAGATAATGAAGGAGATCATGCAAGTCTTGTAAGGCCCCAAACCGGGGAGGCCTCACTTGTTGGATTTACTCATTGACAAACAGTTCTTAAACTTGAATATCAAATAACGCAGCGGAAAATACTTCAATAAAACATAACCATTACATTGTTTAACAAACGGAAGCGTAACATAGTCTATTACATAAACAAAACATAATCTAATCTTAACGGGATACCAGTCTTCATGATCAACCGGGTAACTCTTCTAACTTGCCAAGCATCACCGTCCATCATCCATACCTGTCTTAACCTGAATGTGCATATTAAAAAGTCAGCTACGCTGGTGAGTTCTAGTTTTCGTTCGATTTAAGAAATGGTTCATCATTCAAAACATTCATTAGGGTTTAACATCACGTATAAGAAAACATGGCCTTTCGTTCATCATTAAAAACCTTCAAATGTTTTTCCTCATCATAAACACATTGAACGGATCATTTGTTAAAAAACATTTAACATTCATTTAAGTCATACATTACTATCTAAATCTGTGTTACCATTCGTACCATCATTTCCGTCAATTCCTTTTGGTATTGCCCCCAAGGCTTAACTGTACGAGGACTGACAATACCCATTCAGTTGCCCCTATGGCTCTCATGTCCATAGACCGACAACTTCCATCGACGGCTATGGCTCACGGCCATAACACCGTCGAATCATAATTTAACCTTACATAGGGTCACGTTTACTCCCTACCAGTTGTACAACATTAAAACCATTGGCAGGCCACCAAGACACTGCCCTTGTTGCTCTTATGGTAACTATGGCTCACTGTCCATAATCTACCACAAGGCTGGGAATTACATTCCCAGACTTCATTCGTCAATTCCATTCATTCGACAGATTAGATTTGTAATGACTTCTTTAAAACCTTTTCCCTTTTTTCTTTTCTTTTCATAAAACCTTTCATTCATTTTCGAAACCCTTTACCTTTAGTTTAAACCATTTCTTTATAAACATTTCGTTCGTAAACCTTCCGTTCATAAACTTTCATTCCATAAACCGTTCATTCCAAATCATTTCATTTCGTAAACATAGTTTCATAAGCATCATTTTATAAACATAGTTTCATAAACATCGTTTCGTAAAAACATTATTTCATATGTATGCACACTAGCCCGAAAACATTATATAAAACATTTAAAAGAGGGCTTATAGAACTCACCTGATAAGCTAGTCATGGTTGTCCTAAACAAGGGCCCAACAACGCCACGTACGATCTGAATTTGATATTTAAATACACATCAAACCCAATCCTGACTCTAACGGTTTAACCATTCTAAACATACTAACTTTACTTAAACAACCTGATGTTTGCGCACTTAGCAAGTGCGCAGACCCTGCTTCCTGCGTACTTGATAAGTACGCAGTGCCCTCTTCCTGCGTACTTGATAAGTACGCAGGACCTGCTCCGTGCGTATTTGATAAGTACGCACGATCTGTTTCTTCGCAAAAACCCTAACTTTCGCATTCAGGTCTGATCACGTCAAGATCCCGAACCTGTTTTCATTCAAAACGTTTGTTTTCCATTAAGGAACTCAAATCTATGTTTATCTTTCAGTTTTATCCGTGAAAACGTTACTTCTTCACCCAAAACCCGAAAAACCCAAAAACGAACAAAAACTCAGATTTAGGCCCGATCGTTACCTGAATCTAGTTTCTGATCTGGAGGTTCTTCTCACGAGCTTTGGAGCAACACTTTGCTGAAATCTCGGGTCGATCCGCCAACTTCTTTCTCTACAGTTTCTCTCTCTAGAACTTGCAAATGAGAGAAATGATGGAGGTCTAAGCTATTTATAAGGGAGGCTCCCCTTCCAGCCCGCCGGCCCATCCGGCCCGACCCGACATGCCTCGTTCGTTTTTTTCGTCATTTTAACTGTCGTTTTATTTTTGGGATGTTACAAGTCTACCCCCCTTACAATAAGTTTCGTCCCCAAAACCTATCATAAGTCAAATAGATGAGGGTACGACTCCCTCATCTCCTTCTCCGTTTCCCAAGTGGCTTCCGATCCCTTTCGATGTTTCCATTGGACTTTAACCAATTGGATAATCTTATTACGCAAACGCTTCTCCTTCTTGTCTATGATGGCCACGGGTTCTTTGATGTAATTAAGGCTGTTGTCGACCTCGATGTCAGTAAGTGGTACGTGAGCTGATTCATCCGCCAAACACTTTCGCAAGTGTGATACATGGAAGGTAGGATGAATCCCACTTAACTCATCAGACAACTCTAACCGATAAGCGACTTCACCAACCCGTGCCATTATCCTGAATGGTCCGACAAACCTCGGACTTAATTTTTCCTCTCTTCCTGAATCGTATGATTCCCTTCCAGGGTGACACTTTCAACATTACTCTGTCCCCAACATCAAACTTAATAGGCATTCGTCGTTTATCCGCATAGGACTTCTGACGATCTTGTGCGGCCTTCATTCGTGCTTTGATTTGATCAAACCTTTCCGATGTTTCTCTTACGACTTCAAGACTTCCTAATTCCTTCTGTCCAATCTCACCCCAACAAACCGGGGTCCTACATCTTCTCCCATACAACATTTCGTAAGGCGGCATGCCTGTCGTCTTGTGATGACTATTGTTGTAGGAGAATTCGGCTAACGGCAGATAACTGTCCCAACTGCCGCCAAAATCGATAATACAAGCACGAAGAATATCCTCCAATGTCTGAATGGTCCTTTCGGACTGACTATCCGTTTGCGGGTGGTATGCCGTGCTAACTTTGAGTCTCGTGCCCATCGCCTCGTAAAATCTTTTCCAGAACCTCGATGTGAATCGTGTGTCCCGGTCAGATACGATCATCAAAGGCATCCCATGCCGTGCTACTACTTCGTTAATAAACACTTCTGCTAACCTTTCCGACGAGAACGTCTCGCGAATAGGTAGTAAATGAGCATTCTTCGTTAAACGGTCCACAATTACCCAAATGGTATCATGACCTTTAGCTGTGCGAGGTAGCTTGGTTATGAAGTCCATGGTAATGTGTTCCCACTTCCATTCCGGTATATCAAGTGGTTGAATCTTTCCATACGGTTTCTGGTGTTCGGCCTTTACTTGCGAGCAAGTTAAGCACTTGCTTACATACTTTGTCACCTCACGTTTCATCCCAGGCCACCAGTATTCCTTTCTCAGATCTTGGTACATTTTATTGGTGCCAGGATGGATAGAGTACCGAGACTTATGAGCCTCATCCAAGATTTTGGTTCTAAGCTCGCCACCCATAGGTATCCATACCCGTCCAAAACGTGTCCTAACACCAAGGGTGTTATATTCCAACTTGTCCTGTTGGCCAATCATCCTTTCCTTCTTTATATTTTCTTCTTTAAGTGCCTCATCTTGAGCCTTTTCAATTTCTCTCATCACATCCGATGTTATCACCAACCGGCAAGCTTTCACTCTAATAGGAGTAGGCACATCCTTTCGGCTTAAAGCGTCAGCCACCACGTTTGCCTTTCCAGGATGGTATATTATTTCACAGTCATAGTCTTTCAATAGTTTCAACCATCGTCTCTACCTCATATTAAGCTTTCTTGATGTTTTCTCGAATAGCTTTATCTATTTGGTTCTCATTCATGTTTCATGAGTGTGACTTAACTCGAGTCCACTAAACACGTATGTAGATTTGACATGCGGGGCAAGCCACATATTCTTTTCAACACTTAGGGGTGTCTCTTAGGAGCTTTAATATGACGTTGAATTTGGCGTCTTCTATCCGAACCAAACCCTAGTCTGTAGATGTTGATCATTCCTCATTTTCCCGTTGATAGATTCTTGTGTAGTCTTGACTATACCTCTCTCGTTCTTGATTGACGTTATCCTTTTTTTTTAGCATCGTACATCCCTAGTCGGTCCTTCACATCTAACCGTTAGGGTCCTTATCTCTTCATTTTACGTGAATTGTCTTATCAAACTCGGAGTCGTCTACCGAAGACTCCATTGCCATAAATTCATCCCCTCGTTAAGTTTATTTGTTCTGTCATTAAGACCGTTACTATCGATCATCTCTCGACTGTTTGGATCATTGTGTATACCTCATAAGCTAACCATGGTGCATTTGTCCTCGAAGGACCATACCGTTCTCAAATGAATCATACCATCCCGTTCCCGAATGAATCCTACTATCAAGTTTTCGAAGGTACCATACCATCTCATTCCCGAAGGAACCACATCGTCTCGTTCCCGAAGGAACCATATCGCTTCGTTCCCGTAGGAACCGTATCGCTTCATTCCCATAGGAACCGTATGAGGTATCCCCCAAACATATGAGGTATTTCTTATCACACTCAACTTGTCGGGAAGGTATTCATTCAGATGGAACACTAGTCACTTGAACTTCTCATTCATATTTTCATACACAATCTCCTTCTAGTCTTTCTTTCAAGCGTACTTGTCAGGTTTTACGTTTCATATCGTTGGTTCATTGAACACCATTCTTCCTACATATCACTGGATGGTCTTAGGGATTGGCATCCCATCTGACCGACAATATATATTCTCTAGCTACTCGTTTCCATTAGTCTTTTCTGCATGCATTTCTTCTAAGGTCACATTCGTTGGACTTACTATGGATAAATGACACGTGCGGTGACACTTGTACTTTCATTCCTTTCTAGTTTCAGTGGGTCCCTCAATGGCTTTCCAATTGTAACAACACTCTCAGCTATTGATTAGACTTAGCCATAGTAGAGCATTCTCTGAGTCGCCTTGAATTTCTTTTTAGTGCACATGCCTTACTTCACATTGTTGGTCAAAACTTGTCCTTCACATTCATTCTAGACAAACAATCCTTGGGTCGGATCTGGTTTGATTTGGTTTAGTTTGCACGCCCTAATTAACATCGCGGTTCCCGTCTCTCGTTGTTGTTGGTATATCTATTTTCTTGTTTCAGGAGATACTCTTATTAGTTGTCTAGGACTATCTTCTACATGGAAAGATGCCATTTGTGCATTCCTGCACTCATATATTCTTTGGACTTACACTTGTGTGGTTATTTCCTTCATGCTCATGCATACTTTGACAGTAGACCGATTCTTATTCGTCATAACGCGTTTGTACTAAGCGTAGTCCACACTAGCTCCTTGGAATCCTTCATACGTATGCTCGTCTGACTTAGGTAAACCGAAGTTTCATTCCTCCTCATCTTGCCCATGGCTCGTACTTGCTGACATCATTCACCGTTGTAAGGTACACCATCTTTGACATCGTTACCATTACTAATGATGTTCATCAATCTCCTTAGTCGTTACTCGGGTGACTAACATCTCGTAGTCGTGGTTGAGTAATTGGATCAACTCTGATACGTAAGCATTAATCAATACCATAAGATTCACCATCATGCACGTGCAGCTGTAAATTCACAATTTCGAGGATCCAAACGAAATTACCAATTTACCTTACTCGAGCATTCTAGTTCCTCTTATAACACTTCCTAATACTCGCGTCTCTTCAAAGTTGAGATTTTGTCCCGGTATTCTCCTCGACACCTCTTACCACTTTCGTGCTAAGTCAACACAACGGAGGACATCTCGCATCACACTCGTACGGTCTCCTGCACACTACCTTCCGGTTCCGCAAGAACTCTTGCCCTTTTACTATAAACTTGGTGGGCGGGAATCCTACCACGTCGTCCGGTACGACCCCCACTACGCCTTTCGCCTATTCTACCCTCCATTTCGTTCTTAAAAGACAAGGAATCTAATGTCATCACTCTAGTTAACAAATAAAATTCAACAAGCACTGTAAGATGTTAATATACACTGGCCATCTGCAATTAACCATTACACTACCTTTCGATTTCTATTTGACCACCTTTGTGATTCCATCAGAACACAAGTCCTTACCTAACCCTTTCTAAGGCATACTATACATGTAAATATATACTACCTTCATACCAGATGCTTTGGCTCGAGTTACCTGTACTGGCATCCGCTTTCGGTCTCATTCACAGTTTAAGTTCAGACACTGAGAGTATTCGAATCTCTCAAACTATTGCTCTGATACCAACTTGTAAGGCCCCAAACCCGGGAGGCTTCACTTGTTGGATTTACTCATTCACAAACAGTTCTTAAACTTGAATATCAAATAACGCAGCAGAAAATACTTCAGTAAAACATAATCACTACATTGTTTAACAAATGGAAGCGTAACATAGTCTATTACATATACAAAACATAATCTAATCTTAACGGGATGCCAGTCTTCATGATCAACCGGGTAACTCTTCTCACTTTCCAAGCATCACCGTCCATCATCCATACCTGCCTTAACCTGAATGTGCATACTAAAAAGTCAGCTACGCTGGTGAGTTCTAGTTTTCGTTCGATTTAAGAAATGGTTCATCATTCAAAACATTCATTAGGGTTTAACATCACGTACAAGAAAACAGGGCCTTTCGTTCGTCATTGAAAACCTTCAAACGTTTTTCCTCATCATAAACACATTGAACGGATCATTTGTTTAAAACATTTAACATTCATTTAAGTCATACATTACTATCTAAATCTGTGTTACCATTCGTACCGTCATTTCCATCAATTCCCTTTGGTATTGCCCCCAAGGCTTAACTGCACGAGGACCGACAATACCCATTCAGTTGCCCCTATGGCTCTCATGTCTATAGACCGACAACTTCCATCGACGGCTATGGCTCACGGCCATAACACCGTCGGATCATAATTTAACCTTACATAGGGTCACGTTAACCCCGGAGTAACCGTCGTTACTCCCTACCAGTTGTACAACATCAAAACCATTGGTAGGCCACCAAGACACTTGCTTTTATGGCAACTATGGCTCGCTGTCCATAATCTACCACAAGGCTGGGAATTACATTCCTAGACTTCATTCGTCAATTCCATTCATTCGACAGATTAGATTTGTAATGACTTCTTTAAAACCTTTGCCCTTTTTCTTTTCTTTTCATAAAACCTTTCATTCATTTTCGAAACCCTTTACCTTTAGTTTAAACCATTTCTTTATAAACATTTCGTTCGTAAACCTTCCGTTCATAAACTTTCTTTCCATAAACCGTTCATTCCAAATCATTTCATTTCGTAAACATAGTTTCATAAGCATCATTTTATAAACATAGTTTCATAAACATCATTTCGTAATAACATTATTTCATATGTATGGACACCAGCCCGAAAACATTGTATAAAACATTTAAAAGAGGGCTTCTAGAACTCACCTGATAAGCTAGTCTTGGTTGTCCTAAACAAGGGCCCAACAACGTCACGTATGATCTGAATTTGATAGTTAAATACACATCAAACCCAATCCTGACTCTAACGGTTTAACCATTCTAAACATACTAACTTTACTTAAACAACCTGATGCCTGCGCACTTAGCAAGTGCGCAGACCCTGCTTCCTGCGTACTTGATAAGTACGCAGTGCCCTCTTCCTACGTACTTGATAAGTACGCAGTGCCCTCACTTGATAAGTACGCAGGACCTGCTCCGTGCGTACTTGATAAGTACGCATGATCTGTTTCTTCGTAAAAACCCTAACTTTCGCATTCAGGTCTGATCACGTCAAGATCCCGAACCTGTTTTCATTCAAAACGTTTTTTTTTCATTAAGGAACTCAAATCTATGTTTATCTTTCATTTTATCCGTGAAAACGTTACTTCTTCACCCAAAACCCGAAAAACCCAAAAACGAACAAAACCTCATATTTAGGCCCGATCGTTAGCTGAATCTAGTTTCTGATCCGGAGGTTCTTCTCACGAGCTGTGGAGCAACACTTTGCTGAAATCTCGGGTCGATCCGCCAACTTTCTCTCTCTACGGTTTCTCTCTCTAGAACTTGCAAATGAGAGAAATGATGGAGGTCTAAGCTATTTATAGGGGAGGCTCCCCTTCCAGCCCGCCGGCCCATCCGGCCCGACCTGACATGCCTCGTTCGTTTTTTTCGTCATTTTAACTGTCGTTTTATTTTTGGGATGTTACAAGTCTTCTTAAAGAAGTTCTAGAATTAATGAGAAAGGAGAAATTATATGGAAAATTCTCTAAATGTGCGTTTTGGATTCGAGAAGTTCAATTCTTAGGCCATGTGATAAGCGCAGACAGTATTTTGGTAGATCTGTCAAAAGTAGAAAAACACATCTATGAAAATTCGCAGTTTCTTAGGATTGGCCGGTTACTATAGATGATTTATTCAAAATTTCTCCAAGATTGCTTCACCATTGACGAAACTTACGAAGAAAGAGACAAAATTCCTATAGGGTGCAGAGCAAGAGAATGCTTTTCTAAAGCTAAAAGACAGATTAACCCAAGCACTGGAGGATCTGGTAGTATACTCTAGTACTTTGCATCAATGTTTGGGGTGTGTGCTTATGCAAAGAGGCAAGGTCATTACCTATGTATCACGACAGCTTAAACCCATGAAAGTAACTACCTGACTTATGATTTAGAGTTAGCTGTTGTAGTATTTGCACTAAAGATATGAATACACTATCTGTATGGAATCAAAGACACAATCAACACATATCATAAAAGCTTGAAATACTTTTTCGAGCAAAAAAATCTAAATATGAGGCATCGTAGATGGTTGTAACTGATAAAAGATTACGGCTGTGAAATCTTATATCACCCAAAAAAGGTTAATGTTGTAGTCGATGCTCTAAGCCGTAAGGAAGAGCATCCTCCCATTAAGGCGAAATCATAGGTAGTAACTCCCGACTTTATCAGTCAGCTCAGAGATGTGGAATTAGAAGCATTAAAGCTAGAGAATGTGAAGAAGGAAAGGATGGCTAGTCAAGAGAAATATTTGGAAGAAAATGAAATTAGAGTTAAGACTCGAGTTGGCCGTATGTGGGTACCATATACTTACTAATTTATAATTAAAATCTTGGATGAAACACACAAGACACGTACGTTATTCCATTCATCCGGGTACTAAGAAGATGTACCAAGATCTGCGTAGAGATTATTGGTGACCCAATATGAAATTTGACATCATGAAGTATGTGGCTAAGTGCTTGAGTTGTTTATAAATTAAAGCTGAACATTAAATGTTGTATAGTAGATTACAACCAATAGAAATCCCAGAATGAATGTGGGAACATATCACTATGGATTTCATAAGAAAGCTACCAAAAACAGTTAAAGTTTATGATACCATATGGGTGATTGTTGATAGACTAACTAAAAGTGCTCACTTTCTACCTATACGTGAGACTTACTCTTCAGAGAAGTTTATCAGAATTATTTATCAAAGAAATTGTCTCACGACATGTAGTGCCAGTTTCAATTGTTTCTGATAGATATACGTGTTTTACATTGCGTTTCTGGAAGAAGTTCCATGAAGAAATGGGAATTAAATTATTTATTAGCACGTCATATCATCCTCAGACCAATGGACAAAGTGAAAGAATGAAACACACACTTGAGGATATGTTGTGTGCTTGTATCATCGATTTTGGTGGAAGCTAGGATAGTCATCTAGTATTGGTAGAATTATTGTCTAATAACAGCTACTAGAATGTATTAGTATGCCATCATACAAGATGTTATATGGCGGGAAATGTGGAACTCCCGTATGTTGAGGAGAGGTTGGACAAAATGAACTAGGAAGTAAAGAGATTGTCCAAGCTACGACTGAAAAGCTTGATTTAATCAAGACTCATATGAAAGTTGCACAAGACAGGCAGAAATCTCACGATAACAATAGACGTAAACCAATAGAATTCCAGGTTGGGGACTATGTATTGTTAAACGTATCCCCATGGAGAGGTATCATAAGATTCAGGAAAAGAGGTAAGTTAAGTTCAAGGTTTATTAGACTTTTCATAATAATAGCTCGTGTAGGGAAAGTGACATACAAACTGGAATTGCCAGAAGAGTTAAGCGGAATTCACCCTACATTCCATGTGTCACACTTAAGCAAGTGTCTGTCAGACGAAAAACCTCATGTGTTACTGAACGACAAAGAGATAGATGAAAGATTGAATTATATCGAAAAGCCTGTGGCTATACTCGATAGGAAAGAAAACAGTTACGAACAAAGTGATCAGACAAGTGAAAGTACAAAGTGTGAATTGATGGTTAAGGCAAAGAGACTTAAAAATGAAGTTTTTATGAAAGTTATGCCTTTACCGGCTTTTGATGTATGTATGTGTTTAAGTCCTTCTGCTTCTTTTATTACATGTATGTTTTTTTATGTAAAGCTAGAACTCACTCAGCAAAGCTGTCTTTAAGTATGCACACCCGTTTAAGTGTAGGTCAGAAGGTAGCTTGTGGATGCTTGGCTTGCGACAAAGAGTTAACTTGCTATCGAAGAACCTGCATCCCGTTATGTTATGTTTTAAAGTTCTTATGTTAAGACAATGTTTTAATTTCTTAGATAAGTTTAAGTTTTGTTATGAAGTATTTCAACTGCAATGAATGGACTTCTATGTTTAAGAACTATATGTGAAAGAGTAAATCCAACACGCGAGGCCTCCCGGGTTTGGGGCATTACAAGTTGATATCAAAGCAATAGTTTTAGAGATTCAGGCATTCTTAATGTTTATACTTAGGAACAGGTAACTCGTATCCAAAGCATCAGTAGTGTGTAGTAAGTAAAGATTTCCCCGTTAGATGAGTTTGATCGGGATGGAGGATTTAATGTTAATCACAAAGGTGATCAAATAGAAAACAAGAACTAGCGTATGGTTAATTGCAGATTACGAATGTATATTAACAACTTACCTTACTCGTTGTGTTCTACTTGTTAACTAGTGTGATGACATTTGTTCCTCTATTCCTCATCTTACAACTAGAAAATGGCTAGACAAAGAGGTGGTAGACGCGGTGGTGGACGCACGGGACTTTGAGGCAGACCACCCATCAACAGAAGGCAAAATGATGAGGAAAGTTTCCATATTGGCCAGAGGTTAGCCAACATGAGACATGAAGGACCCCGCTGGTTAACCAACACTTTAATAATAAGCCAGAAGTAAGGGTGGTTATCGCCAGTGACTTCACTGAAATGATGTAGACTACTCTGCTAAAAATATTGGCCGAATCATTAAAGAATGCTGGCGGGGGAGCTGGCACAAATCATGGCACTAAAGGACCAAGTAGTATGGTGAATGAGGCACAGCCGGCCCGCGACTATGACTACAAGTCCTTCCGGGGTTGTGATCCGCCAATATTGGATGGGAAGAAGGATGCAGTTGCCACCTTTGATTGGGTGATTAGGATAGAGGCTACCATTCACCTCAGTGAGTGTCGGGCAGACCAGGCTATCAAGTTTGTTGCAAACTCATTCAGGGAGGAGGCGTTCAGTGGTGGAAACTGTGAGGCTAGTAAAAGGCAACCGGGAGATCGAATTGATGAAATGGGATGGTTTGAAGGAGCTGGTGATTAAGAAGTTCTGCCCTCGAAATGAGATTGAGAGGTTAAAAGGGAATTTTTGGGACTAAAGGCCGCACTCATGACACACCAGCAGTACACCTCCAAATTCAATGAAATGGCACGACTGGTGCCCCACCTCATTACTATTGAGGAGTGCAGAATCAACTGCTAGATCCAGGGGTTACCTTCTAAAGTTTGCACCTTTGAGAAGGCAAACACCCCTCTGACCTTTGAATCAGTGGTTGAACTGAGTGGATTGATGTATGATGATCTATCCACGGATGACCATGTCCCCGTAGAGCGCAAGAAAAAGCTGACCGTACAGGGTAAATGGGACTAGTGGAAATTTTTGGAGTTTCAAAGACAAGAAGGCAAAGGTGCAAACTGATGACTTGTGTGGTAAGTGTGGAAAAAGACACGAGGGTGAATGTAGAATGGGAATGGAGGAGTGCTACAAGTGTGGAAATTAGACTAGCCACTATTCTCAGGAACGCCCGAACAGAGGAAGATGCTATAGTTGTGGTGATACTAAGCATTTGAGTAATGATTGTAAGAGGACAAGGGAGGGTAGATTAGGATAAGGGAAAGAGACAGAGAAGAAGGATGAGAGACCCCGAACAAGAGCTAGGGCCTACGTCGTGATACTGGAAGAAGCCAGAGGGAACCATAACGTCATGTCAGGTACGTTCCTAGCCAATCATACTTATGCATCTATTCTTTTTTACACGGGTGCATGTAAAAATTTCATCTCCCCCATATGTTGTTCCCTAGCTAGTGAAATGAAAAGTTAGAAATGTAGAAAGAGCCTTTAACGTAGAGACTACAATGGGTAAGACCACTAGAATAGTTTAAGCTACAGATGACTGCTTGGTAGGGATTGAGGGTCATAGATTCCCTGCTAGGTTAATTCTGTTAGCCATGGGAGGATTCAACATAGTATTGGGAATGGATTGACTAGTTGCCAATGAAGCACGTATTGTATGTAAGCGGAAGATGATTCATCTCAGAGCTCGCTCCTGATGGTAGACTAATTACGGTTTATGGTGTGACACCCGGCAAATTCAGGTTAATATCCATACCCGACTATTACCTGAATTTATGTGATTACACTTGCATCATACTTAATTATAGAGTAATTAAGTACATATATCATATAACAAGTCCATTCGTTTCATTTCATTTCATGCATCGGTAATCGGGCGGATTACCGGGTCACACACGCGTCCTGTCACATGAACATTCATGAATATTAGAAATAATATTTAGAAATATATTTGGTGTGTAAAAATTATATGTAATACTGTGATTTAATATTTCGTGCTTATGTGAATTTTTCCGGAATTTTTAGAGCATCTTTTGTTTTAACGCTTTTTAAGCGGATACGCGTTATGTGCCAACAACACTAATTTCAAGTTTATATAAATGATGGTTTTAATAACTGGGCTTAAATAATTCAGCTATTTTCATTAAGAACCCATATTAGTAGCCCATTTGGTTTAAAAAGCCTTAAAAGACTTCAAAAGCCCATAACCCACTCCACTAAAACAACTCCTTAATCCCTTAACTCCCATTTTAAACCCTAAACCTAAACACTCCCTCCCCCCCTCCTCTCTCTTTCTCTCGGCCGCACCCTCTCCCCTAGCCACCACCATCTTCAAAAATCATCCAAGCAATCCAAGCCATTCCAAGGTGATTTCAAGTGGATTCAAGGTGATTCAAAGCATCAACACCTCCATTTCATCATCATACTTGAATTAGGTAACCATCCCTCCATATATTTCTTATTATTTTCGGCCAAAATGGGAAAACCATCATCCAAACGATTTTTGATGTTCAAAAGTGTTATAATACTTGTTTTCATCAAAAGATTTCATAAAATGATGTTGTTGATGCACATATGCACATTTTATGTTTTGAAATACTTGTTTAGGTTGATATTTGCTCGTTTCTATTTATAGAAACTTTGTTGGATGCATTTTTGCAAAACTTGATGTATGATATTTTTGTTGGTTTAAATGGTACACATAATAGTAGAATAGATAGGAAATATAATTTTTTTGGTTGAAATGTCGTTTTTCACTCGGTTATGGACCACTTACTATATAAGGAAACTTTAATTTTACATATTTTGTGTTATGAGTTTCTCATGGATAAAAACTTGATATTATTGTTCTATAATGTATATCAAAGTAGTAAAAAGAGTTATTTGGGGTTACACATATGCAATAGGGTCGTTTGGACCACTTTCCTAAAAAGGAAACTTTATTTGTTCATATTTTGTATGTGTAGGTTATAAATGTTTAAAATGGATTATATAGCTTCATTATCATATGAATAGATGACTTGTGCATGAATATGTAATTTGGAGTTGTGTTATGACGTGTTTTGGTGAACCTTGCTAAATAAGGAAACTTTATTAATTTGTGAACTTCAACTTTGCTTAGAATAGAAAGTTTGTGTGTAGAATCATGTTTATGGTATGTCACTAGTATAAATTCATGTGTAACTTGTTTAGTTGAGCCATTACACTTAAAGTACACTAAAACCCTAATTGTCAAAGAATGGAAACTTTGTTATGATAAGAGTTATGGAATTTCTATGACATGTTATGCTACTTGTTTAAAAGTGTTGAATTGATACTAATAGGTTATTAATATGATGACATGAGTTATGTGTAGGAATGGTTGGCATATATGAAATGTGCCATAAAGATGTGCAAATGTTAAATTACTTGTCACATGTTGATTTCTTATGCAACTAATTGAAACAAGCATGTTATGTCACAAGGTGTTACTTATACATTACTTAGGTACAACTTGTATGTTCCTTATGTGTCACACATGTATAACTTATGTGCTACTTAGGTGTTACACATGTACAACTTGTATGATGCTTATGTGTTACATGTTTACAACTTATATGTTACTTGTGTGTTGTTTATGCATGACTTCAACATGAGTCAACATTGGTCAACATTAGTCAACCTTAGTCAACATTGGTCAACATTGGTCAACATTAGTCAACATTGGTCAACATTGGTCAACATTAGTCAACATTGGTCAACATTAGTCAAACTTGGTCAAAGTTGGTCAAACCTTGGTCAAAGTTGGTCAAACCTTGGTCAAACCTCGGTCAACTTTGGTCAAACCTTGGTCAACCCTCGGTCAACTTTGGTCAAACCTTTTTCAAAACGTCAATGTAACCTTTCAACGTTGAGTCGTTTGGATGAATGTGGTTACATAAACCATGTTTACTTTCATAGACCTTATAGCCTTATTAATTCTTAGGGCTCGGTTAGGTCGGTTACCCGGAGTTACTCGATTTCTCTTGTTGCTTTCATTTCTCATTCACCGCATTTCCAGGTGAGTTTTCACGGCCCCATTTTACTTACTTTTCCATTTGGGGGAGATACATGCTAAACCATTTTCTTACTTAGTCGTATGACAATTACTTTGATTTCGCTTTAATTTATATAAGTGGGTGCATTTCCCGCACATAAAGTCCTCTCATATTCGAACCGTTAATTATTACACAAAGCGAGGTGATTCATGAATAGTACTATTGGGTTTAACAACCCCCACCCGGGTTAGTCGCGCTAACTCTGACTGGGAGTCAAACGGGTGCATAATTGACCTAATCCATTGCGTGCTGGGCACGTAAGAGGCAAAATGCTAGTTTCTGCATTCCTTCGTTGAGCTTCGGTTTCGGTGTTGCTTATATAGTTAATGTTTATTGTCTGATCAACAATCGAATCAATAGTATACATGCGTACTGTTACACTGTTTTCATTTCTGTTTCTGTTACTTAAACCTGTGAACTCACCAACCTTGTGTTGACACTTTAAGCATGTTTATCTCAGGTCGCTAAGCATTCACGCACGGACTAGGACTGCATGTCTGGAGTCGCATATCATGTTTTCATTAGAAGCTAGGTTTATGGGAACCTAATTAGTTATGCTTCTGTATTTTGCTACATTATTATTGCTTCCGCACTTTACATTCCGCATTTTCAAACTCTGTATTACTTAATTTTTGTGTATGATGTTCAAACGGGATGTCTTTTCGAAAACCATTTAGAGGTCGTTCGAAATGACCGGGACTGATGATCCTTGACAGTCACAACCCGCGGGTAACCCGCTGTGGAATTTCAGGGTGTGACAGATTGGTATCAGAGCCCTGGTTATAGAGAACTAAGTTGCATTTAGTATACTTAGACTATAACTGTAGGCTCACATAGTTCACATCACATCATACATGCATTGTCATACATGAATACAATGGATTACTGGATATTGACTTGTTACAGGATGTCGACCTCATCGGACCCCATTGTGATCTCGGACTCTGAGGAGTACACACCAGCTACCCCATCATCATCAGTGGAGCCACTCACTCCACCCTCATCACCCCACTCATCCACGGATGAGGAACAGACACATGATTCAGTGGATCTTGTAGAGTTGGATTCTGAAGAGGATCCTGAGGAGGATCCTGAGGAGGATCCTGAGGAGGACCCGGAGGAGGATCCTGAGGAGGATCTAGAGGAGGAGGAAGACGACGCACCAGCCCCCGGAGGTGACGGAGACGCCGGCGAGGGGAGCGACTCGGGCGAGACGGTGCCCTACTCCGTACTACACGGGGACTCATCGTCCGACGACGGCTCCATACTACCTTCACCACCTCGTCTGGCGGACCCGACGCCGCCATCACCATTACTTGCACCGGTGGGAGCGAAGACCAAACTCACAGCTCGGAAGAAGAACATTCGCAGAGGAAAGCGACCAGCCCACTCCCTTGACATTGCTGGACCATCGGCCAAAAGGGCCCGGATTGCATCATCAGACACCTCATCTACAGGAGAGTCATCTGGACCATCCTACCCACCACCCTATTGGCTCCGGCCTACGAGGGAGGTACTACCGATACTTACGACGCGCAGCAGGTTACATGACGCTGACATATCATCCCTCCAGGATGAGTTGGCACTGACAGACCAGGCACTACTGATAGTACGAGACCGGATCGAGGCCGCAGAGGAAAAGGCTCGGGAGGCAGAACAGAGTCATGTACGGAGCAGGGACTCTCGAGGGCCAAGCCCTCTCCTGGTGGAACTCTTATATCCAGACTCTGGGCCTGGATAATGCGAACGCCATTCCTTGGGAGGAATTCAAGGAAATGTTGAAAGAGGAGTACTGTCCTCGTAACGAACTCCAAAAGTTGGAACATGAGTTTTGGAACCTAAGGATGGAGGGTGCTGACATCGCGGGGTATACCGCAAGATTCCACGATTTAGCAAGACTACTACCGCACATGGTTACACCGGAGTACAAACGAATTGAGCGGTACATTTGGGGTTTGGCACCTCAAATACAAAGCATGGTTACTTCTGCAGAACCCACAATTATCCACAACACAGTGAGGCTGGCTCATAATCTCACGGATCAGGCAGTCCGTCAGGGACTGTTCAACAAGAAAGAAAGTTTTGCGAAAACCTTTGACAACAAGAGAAAGTGGGAAAATGCTCCTGCCAAGTCCTATGTGCCTAGTAACCAGAAGAAGCAGGAACCGGCCCGGGTGTTTGTGGCTAACCAACCGGATAAAAGGCCAAGAGGGACATACACTGGAACCCTACCTAAGTGCAACAAGTGCCAGTTTCACCACAATGGTACTTGTGAAGATTCTCGGTGCCAGAAGTGTAAACGTTTTGGACACACTGCCCAGAGCTGCCGATCAGTCGAACAAACCCCGGCTGGCGGGGGAAACCGCGGATGTTTCGGGTGCGGTGATCCCGGACATTTCCGCAAGGACTGCCCAAAGAATCGGAAGCCTGGAAATACAAATGCTCGGGGCAGAGCATTCGTGATTGGAGCCGGCGAGGCTAGACAAGACCCCAACATTGTTACTGGTACGTTTCTCGTAAACAACTGCTATGCCTCTATCTTATTTGACACGGGTGCCGATAAAAGTTTTGTGTCCACTGAGTTTATCTCATTACTTGGTATTACTCCCATCGCCTTAGATTACTTATACACGGTAGAGCTAGCAGATGGTAAGCTAATAGAGACAGAACAAGTAATTCCAGGTTGTGTCTTAACACTAGCCGATCATCCTTTCACTATAGACCTATTGCCAGTAACGTTGGGAAGCTTCGACATAGTAGTCGGTATGGACTGGTTGTCCAAGAACCGAGCCGAAATCGTCTGTCACGAGAAGATAGTCCGCATTCCACTGACGGACGGAGAAACACTGACCATTCAAGGAGAACAGAGTGGTGCTACGTTAAGGATCATTACCTGCATGAAAGCCCGAAAGTACTTGCGGAAGGGCTATCACGCGATCCTAGCACACGTGACGGAAAAGAAAGAAGGAGAAAGGAAGATCAAAGACATACCGATCGTCCGAGACTATCCGGAAGTATTTCCCGACGACTTGCCCGGACTTCCACCGCAGCGACAAGTCGAGTTCCGGATTGATCTCACACCCGGAGCTGCTCCGATAGCAAGGTCACCTTACCGACTGGCGCCATCGGAAATGCAGGAATTGTCTAACCAATTACAGGAACTGCTAGACAAAGGCTTCATCAGACCAAGCTTCTCGCCTTGGGGAGCACCAGTCTTGTTCGTTAAGAAGAAAGACGGATCGTTCCGTATGTGTATCGACTACAGAGAACTGAACAAGGTAACTATCAAGAACCGATATCCACTACCAAGGATCGATGACCTGTTCGATCAATTACAAGGGTCGAGCTATTACTCAAAGATCGATCTGCGGTCGGGATACCATCAGCTAAGGATTCAGGAAGACGACATTCCAAAGACCGCCTTCCGAACTCGTTACGGTCACTACGAGTTCATGGTCATGCCATTTGGGTTAACCAATGCACCGGCGGTATTCATGGACCTCATGAACCGAGTGTGCAAGCCCTACTTGGACAAGTTTGTGATTGTGTTCATAGACGATATCCTGATATACTCACAGAACAAAGAGGAACATGCCGAGCATTTGAAGTTAATTATGGAGTTGCTGAAAGCCGAGAAACTGTACGCCAAGTTCTCGAAATGCGACTTCTGGATTCGCGAAGTACAGTTCCTTGGACACGTGGTCAACGAGAAAGGCATACATGTTGACCCATCCAAAGTCGAGGCGATTAAGAATTGGGAAGCACCTAAGACTCCGACTGAGGTGCGACAGTTCTTAGGTCTTGCGGGCTACTATCGACGATTCATCGAAAATTTCTCTAAGATAGCCCAACCTCTCACCACACTGACACACAAGGATAAGAAATACGAATGGAATGACAAGGCAGAAACCGCTTTTCAATTACTCAAACAGAAACTTTGCAGCGCGCCGATCCTATCGTTACCAGAAGGAACAGACGATTTCGTGGTGTACTGCGATGCGTCACATCAAGGGCTCGGATGCGTGTTAATGCAAAGAGAGAAGGTCATAGCTTATGCTTCTCGACAACTGAAAGTGCACGAGAAAAACTACACTACCCACGATTTGGAGCTGGGAGCGGTAGTATTTGCACTCAAAATCTGGAGGCACTACTTGTATGGCACAAAGTGCACAATTTTCACCGATCATAAGAGCCTTCAACACATCTTCGATCAGAAGGAACTTAACATGAGGCAACGTCGATGGGTCGAATTGCTAAACGACTACGACTGCGCTATCCGTTACCATCCTGGAAAGGCAAACGTCGTGGCTGATGCCTTGAGCAGGAAGGATCAACCCAAACCGCGACGAGTGCGGGCGTTACAGTTGACCATCCACACGAACTTACCCATGCAAATCCGCGACGCCCAACTCGAAGCAATCAAGGAGGTAAACCTATGCCATGAGTCCCTACGTGGTATGGACAAGCAATTTGAGGTCAAATCCGATGACATCCGTTATTTCATGGATCGGATTTGGGTACCAAGTTTTGGGGATCTAAGGGATCTGGTGATGGACGAGGCACACAAGTCCAGGTACTCGATCCACCCCGGTGCTGACAAGATGTACCATGACCTCAAGGAACATTATTGGTGGCCTAACATGAAAGCCGAAATTGCTACCTACGTCAGTAAATGCTTGACCTGTGCTAAGGTCAAGGTAGAGTATCAGAAGCCATCAGGGTTACTCCAACAACCAGAGATCCCACAGTGGAAGTGGGAACAAATTTCAATGGACTTCATCACGAAATTGCCCAGGGCCTCTAATGGCTGTGACACAATCTGGGTAATTGTCGACAGACTAACCAAATCTGCGCACTTCCTTCCCATTAAAGAAACGGACAAGATGGAGAAGCTAACCAGAACTTACTTGAAGGAAGTAGTCACAAGACATGGAGTGCCAATCTCCATCATTTCAGATAGGGATAGTCGATTCACATCCCGATTCTGGCAATCCTTACAGAAAGCCTTGGGTACTCGACTAGATATGAGTACTGCATACCACCCCCAGACGGACGGTCAAAGTGAAAGGACCATCCAGACCCTGGAGGACATGCTCAGAGCTTGCGTAGTTGACTTTGGGAACGGATGGGATGCCCATCTACCGTTGGTCGAATTTTCATACAACAACAGCTACCACACTAGCATTAAGGCTGCACCATTCGAAGCACTTTATGGACGAAAGTGTAGATCGCCGATTTGCTGGACAGAAGTGGGAGATAGCCAACTCACAGGTCCAGAAATTATTCATGAAACTACAGAGAAGATTGTACAGATACGCGAACGTATCAAGGCCGCGCGTGATCGTCAAAAGAGTTATGCTGACGTGAGACGCAAACCGTTAGAATTTCAAGTGGGAGACAAGGTACTACTGAAAGTCTCGCCATGGAAAGGAGTGATACGTTTCGGCAAGCGTGGAAAGCTTAACCCTCGTTACATTGGACCTTTCGAAATTCTGAAAAGGATCGGTCCTGTTGCCTACAAACTCAACCTACCGGAAACCCTCAGTGGCGTTCATGACGTGTTTCACGTGTCAAATCTGAAGAAGTGCTTGTCAGACGAGACACTAGTCATACCATTGGAGGAAATTCAAATAGACGATCAGCTTCACTTCGTCGAAGAACCAGTCGAGATCATGGACCGCGAGGTCAAGCAATTAAAACAAAGCCGCATTCCCATAGTTAAGGTTCGTTGGAATTCTAGACGTGGACCAGAGTTCACTTGGGAGTGCGAGGATCAATTCAAGCGTAAATACCCTCACTTGTTCAAAACTACACCGTCTATCAGTGACGCGAACTGAATTTCGGGACGAAATTCTTTTAACAGGGGGAGTATGTGACACCCGGCAAATTCAGGTTAATATCCATACCCGACTATTACCTGAATTTATGTGATTACACTTGCATCATACTTAATTATAGAGTAATTAAGTACATATATCATATAACAAGTCCATTCGTTTCATTTCATTTCATGCATCGGTAATCGGGCGGATTACCGGGTCACACACGCGTCCTGTCACATGAACATTCATGAATATTAGAAATAATATTTAGAAATATATTTGGTGTGTAAAAATTATATGTAATACTGTGATTTAATATTTCGTGCTTATGTGAATTTTTCCGGAATTTTTAGAGCATCTTTTGTTTTAACGCTTTTTAAGCGGATACGCGTTATGTGCCAACAACACTAATTTCAAGTTTATATAAATGATGGTTTTAATAACTGGGCTTAAATAATTCAGCTATTTTCATTAAGAACCCATATTAGTAGCCCATTTGGTTTAAAAAGCCTTAAAAGACTTCAAAAGCCCATAACCCACTCCACTAAAACAACTCCTTAATCCCTTAACTCCCATTTTAAACCCTAAACCTAAACACTCCCTCCCCCCCTCCTCTCTCTTTCTCTCGGCCGCACCCTCTCCCCTAGCCACCACCATCTTCAAAAATCATCCAAGCAATCCAAGCCATTCCAAGGTGATTTCAAGTGGATTCAAGGTGATTCAAAGCATCAACACCTCCATTTCATCATCATACTTGAATTAGGTAACCATCCCTCCATATATTTCTTATTATTTTCGGCCAAAATGGGAAAACCATCATCCAAACGATTTTTGATGTTCAAAAGTGTTATAATACTTGTTTTCATCAAAAGATTTCATAAAATGATGTTGTTGATGCACATATGCACATTTTATGTTTTGAAATACTTGTTTAGGTTGATATTTGCTCGTTTCTATTTATAGAAACTTTGTTGGATGCATTTTTGCAAAACTTGATGTATGATATTTTTGTTGGTTTAAATGGTACACATAATAGTAGAATAGATAGGAAATATAATTTTTTTGGTTGAAATGTCGTTTTTCACTCGGTTATGGACCACTTACTATATAAGGAAACTTTAATTTTGCATATTTTGTGTTATGAGTTTCTCATGGATAAAAACTTGATATTATTGTTCTATAATGTATATCAAAGTAGTAAAAAGAGTTATTTGGGGTTACACATATGCAATAGGGTCGTTTGGACCACTTTCCTAAAAAGGAAACTTTATTTGTTCATATTTTGTATGTGTAGGTTATAAATGTTTAAAATGGATTATATAGCTTCATTATCATATGAATAGATGACTTGTGCATGAATATGTAATTTGGAGTTGTGTTATGACGTGTTTTGGTGAACCTTGCTAAATAAGGAAACTTTATTAATTTGTGAACTTCAACTTTGCTTAGAATAGAAA
Organism: Smallanthus sonchifolius; assembly: GCA_023525975.1. Lineage (NCBI taxonomy): Eukaryota > Viridiplantae > Streptophyta > Magnoliopsida > Asterales > Asteraceae > Smallanthus > Smallanthus sonchifolius. The sequence continues at coordinate 82,303,579 of CM042026.1, read as the reverse complement.
GTTTGTGTGTAGAATCATGTTTATGGTATGTCACTAGTATAAATTCATGTGTAACTTGTTTAGTTGAGCCATTACACTTAAAGTACACTAAAACCCTAATTGTCAAAGAATGGAAACTTTGTTATGATAAGAGTTATGGAATTTCTATGACATGTTATGCTACTTGTTTAAAAGTGTTGAATTGATACTAATAGGTTATTAATATGATGACATGAGTTATGTGTAGGAATGGTTGGCATATATGAAATGTGCCATAAAGATGTGCAAATGTTAAATTACTTGTCACATGTTGATTTCTTATGCAACTAATTGAAACAAGCATGTTATGTCACAAGGTGTTACTTATACATTACTTAGGTACAACTTGTATGTTCCTTATGTGTCACACATGTATAACTTATGTGCTACTTAGGTGTTACACATGTACAACTTGTATGATGCTTATGTGTTACATGTTTACAACTTATATGTTACTTGTGTGTTGTTTATGCATGACTTCAACATGAGTCAACATTGGTCAACATTAGTCAACCTTAGTCAACATTGGTCAACATTGGTCAACATTAGTCAACATTGGTCAACATTAGTCAACATTGGTCAACATTAGTCAAACTTGGTCAAAGTTGGTCAAACCTTGGTCAAAGTTGGTCAAACCTTGGTCAAACCTCGGTCAACTTTGGTCAAACCTTGGTCAACCCTCGGTCAACTTTGGTCAAACCTTTTTCAAAACGTCAATGTAACCTTTCAACGTTGAGTCGTTTGGATGAATGTGGTTACATAAACCATGTTTACTTTCATAGACCTTATAGCCTTATTAATTCTTAGGGCTCGGTTAGGTCGGTTACCCGGAGTTACTCGATTTCTCTTGTTGCTTTCATTTCTCATTCACCGCATTTCCAGGTGAGTTTTCACGGCCCCATTTTACTTACTTTTCCATTTGGGGGAGATACATGCTAAACCATTTTCTTACTTAGTCGTATGACAATTACTTTGATTTCGCTTTAATTTATATAAGTGGGTGCATTTCCCGCACATAAAGTCCTCTCATATTCGAACCGTTAATTATTACACAAAGCGAGGTGATTCATGAATAGTACTATTGGGTTTAACAACCCCCACCCGGGTTAGTCGCGCTAACTCTGACTGGGAGTCAAACGGGTGCATAATTGACCTAATCCATTGCGTGCTGGGCACGTAAGAGGCAAAATGCTAGTTTCTGCATTCCTTCGTTGAGCTTCGGTTTCGGTGTTGCTTATATAGTTAATGTTTATTGTCTGATCAACAATCGAATCAATAGTATACATGCGTACTGTTACACTGTTTTCATTTCTGTTTCTGTTACTTAAACCTGTGAACTCACCAACCTTGTGTTGACACTTTAAGCATGTTTATCTCAGGTCGCTAAGCATTCACGCACGGACTAGGACTGCATGTCTGGAGTCGCATATCATGTTTTCATTAGAAGCTAGGTTTATGGGAACCTAATTAGTTATGCTTCTGTATTTTGCTACATTATTATTGCTTCCGCACTTTACATTCCGCATTTTCAAACTCTGTATTACTTAATTTTTGTGTATGATGTTCAAACGGGATGTCTTTTCGAAAACCATTTAGAGGTCGTTCGAAATGACCGGGACTGATGATCCTTGACAGTCACAACCCGCGGGTAACCCGCTGTGGAATTTCAGGGTGTGACATATGGGGACATAGATTGTATAGTGCCATAAATCATTTCCATGATCAAGGCTGAAATTTACTTGGTGTATGTCATTGATGATAGAAAGAAAGCTACAGAGTTGAAAGATGTGCCTGTGGTGTGTAATTTTCTGAAGGTGTTCCCCGAGGACTTACTTGGGATGCCACCTGACTGGGAAAGCACCCTACCGAAGGTGTAATTTTCCGAAAGAGTTCCAGATAGATTTGACGCCAGGAGCCCATCCCGTTGCGAAAGCACCCTACCGATTAGCTCCATTAAAAATAAAAGAGCTGATGATTCAGTTAGAAGAGCTTCTAGAGAAAGGTTTCATCAGACGGTGCGTTTCACCTTGGGGTGCTCCGGTGCTATTTGTAAAGAAGAAAGATGGTAGCATACGTATGTACATCGACTACAAAGAGATGAATAAGCGCACAATAAAGAATCGGTACCCACTACGGAGAATAGACGACCTATTCGACCAAGTGCAAGGAGCAAGTTGTTTTTCAAAGATCGATCTCATGTCGAGCTATCACCAGTTGAAAGTTAGAGCAGAGGACGCACCGAAAACTGCCTTCCTTACGCGTTATGTACATTACAAGTTCCTCATGATGTCTTTGGGTTAACCAATGCCACTGCTACATTCATGGAATTGATGAACAGAGTCTGTCGTCCAATCCTGGTCAGTGGTCCAATATTGGTATTCATAGACGACATCTTGGTCTACTAAAAAAGTGAAGGTGATCATGCTTGTCATCTCAGAGAGGTATTGCAGATACTAGAGAAAGAGAAGTTGTATGCGAAGTTCTCAAAGTGTGTATTCTGGATTAGCGAAGTTTAATTCCTAGGTCATGTCATTAACCTGCACGGGATTATGGTATACCCAGCAAAGATAGGAACAGTAATGGAATGGGACATCACAAATACGTCGATCAAGATACGGAGTTTCTTGGGATTGGCAGGCTACTATCATTTAGTATTTCTCGAAGATAGCACATGATGACCGTCGTTTAGGTTATGCAAAAACCTAATTAAACTAGATAGCTAGAGTAACTAAGGTATCGTATCCATGAGCAGCATGTGGTCAATGTAACAGGTTTTGTCTGGCTAATCTAACCTAAACCTAATTAAATTACTTAAATTAAGCTAAGAACAGAAAACTGACTTTGATTGTGGTTAAATTGCAAAGAATATAAACTCGAATAAACTGATTTGATTGCAACAATAATTAAAACATGATCACACCTAGGTTTCAGATTAAGAAGTACTCCATATAACCTAGTTTAATTACTAACTTGAAAAGTTACATAGACATAACCCTGTTTCACAACTGTTGTTGAAGGACAATCACAAGACTAAGTAATCCGACAGTGTTGACCTAACGATCCTAAACCGAATAAGAACACGTGCTAGGATGTTATCTAGATGACTATCAACCTAATTCAATTAAACTCACGATTGCTAATGATCAGAGACCAATGACTGACAGAACATTCAATTCACTCCTAGAAATGGACCTTTAGTGACGCGCAATACGTACCATAAAAGGGGGTTGATGACGCGCCGAAGCTTGTCAAGGAAGGCCCTGCCCAGAATGGTAGATGACACGCATCTGTGAGTCGTCTGTTTATGACACGCATTTATGACATGCCTTTACGACACGCATTGCGTGTCAAGGAAGGCCCTGTTATAAAGAAGATGACGCTCATTTTGTGTGTCATAAAATACGTGTCATTGTTTTTTTCAGTTTAAAAAGAAAATTGTTTTCTAGAATTACTAATTTTCACATTAAATAACTATTAATGTCTCATAATACAAAATAAAATACATATATACCAAAATAAAGGCTGCCACAAAAGTTAATTATTCTTACATAAATCCATTTCATACAATATTTCATAAAATACTAACAACATTTCAAAGTTAGACAAGTTTTCATTAATGTCGATACAATACTTCACCGAAAAATGAAGGTTGCCACAAAATTCGACCATTCTTCACGAATTCCATCAATATCAGCATTCGTTTATACATCTTTACTTCTCCCAACCTGAGAAAAAATTTGTAAACAAGTTGAACATCCGTGTCATTTAAGAAAACCAATTGTCAATTTGTGAAGGTTATATCACTAAGGTACATTCCAACATTGGACTATCAGTCAAGTAGTCAACAAGCAGTAAAAGACACTTATCTCTTTCTATTTCAAATTTATGTGGTTTAATTCAGAAGATGGATTCCATTTTAATATACCAATATGAGTCTATTTTGTGCTTCAACCTCGTACGAAACATTATGATCTCTCGGCAACCACTCTGGCCGATTCGAAAATCAGAAGAATATTTTAAATTGCTAAAAATAAAAGAAACAATAGTCTCAAAATGGGTTAAAGCAGGAGACCTGGAACAGTTCTTTTTACTCCTTCAAGAGTTATCCAATGCAGTGAATAACCTGCACCCATGATGAAATCGAAAAGGATGGCATCAAGTGGAAATATAATCAGAAAACAAATCAACTACTAAAATATGGAGATAACCCTTTTTACAAAGTTGAAATGACTTAATCAACATAAATGTATCTGGTTACTTAACTATTGAAGCTGCAGCTGTTGATGTTTCCGTAGGGGAGCTCATGACCTGTTCCAATATATATTTTTTTTAATAGTGTTTTGTCATATTGACCTGTTAGAGACAAAACATAATCAAAATTGACCAGTTCATAGGTAAATCGTTTGAAATTAACTGACACCTTTAAATTTTAGAATATAGAAAAAGCAAAACATGACACTACAAATCAAACCTGTGTATTTGTAACTTCATATGGGCAACCTGCAGTGATAAAAACAGAATCACCAAATTATTGCTCAAATGTCCATGGTTCCATACATGAAAGTTAAACCCAAGAATCACCATGCATTTTACAAAGAAATAAATTTGCAGCAATTTTCTTTAACGGTTGTCCAAACTCCAAATCTAAGTTACCTAATTTGATTAAGCATAGATGTTGCAATTAAAAAATGTGAAGAACAGACGGCTAAAAAGTTAAGTTTTACCTTGGTTAGTGATATGCCCTAAATTATACATGTTTTGCATGCATAATAATCTCTATATTATGTTACTAATTGATTAATAAATTTGCAATTGATACTTAAAAGTTAATATTTCGTAATTGCATGTTATTCGGTGTCCTGAGCATAGTCACATGGAACGCGGTACGTTCCGGTACGCAGAACGAAAACTGGTACGCGGTACGTGCATTTCTAAAATTCGGTACGACGGGGGGTAGGTTCATTTGGAACACCAATTCGGTACGTGGTACGGTGTACCATATAGTCCGATACGGTGTATCATATACAAAACATTTTAAAATAGATTTTTTCATAAAATTTCAATTTAAATTGACACATTTCATAATCATAACAGAAAATTCATAAATTTCAATGTAATGTGTATGCTAAAAGGTAATATTTTCGAGTATTTATAGAGTAAAAATGCAGTGATTTCAAAAAGAGTCGTTCATATTAAACTGTTCAGCTACCTAGAAATTAATTTTGTTAAAAAAAAAGTTGAATGGCTGTTGAAATTCCGGTACACGTACCAAAGGGATCGGGATCGCGTACCAAAGGAATCAGGATCGTGTACCAAAGGGATCGGGATCGTGAATTTGCTGATAAAGGTTCGAATTGTTGTTCAATCGGGATCGCTTGATTTTACCGATCCGGATCGCGTACCATAGGCGATCGGTACGACTTTGTACCCGATTTCGGTACGGGCGATCTGGATCGCGATACGTGGCTTGTTCAGCGTTTCCTATGACTGGTCCTGAGATAAACAAAGCGAAATCCTATCAAAAACACCAAGAAATCAAACTTCTAAAAGAATCATTCCCGAGCTTTGACCCCCAAGAAATCAAAATTGGTCAACAAGGAGTCAACCAGCAGCTAAAAGACAAAACAGGGAGGGAGCATGAAGAGGGATGCACAGCCGTGCAATGCATCTCTTGCTCCCCAAGGCTCAAGTACACTGTCCTCTATACCTTGTTTGATTCCCGAGGTGTTTGCACGCCCGTGCAATCCAATGCACGGCCGTGCATTGCTCATTTTGAGGCATATAAATAGAGGGCTTGAGTTCTTGGTTTCACAGACCCTAGCAGAGATTATTATAGCTCAATATAGTCTGTTTCTATAGTTTAGAGTAGAGAGTAGGGAGGCTGCTCCTCTTTGTCCGCAATAGGGGAGCCTACGAAACTAAGCGTTACGCTAGTTAGTATGCCCATTCGTGGCTAAAGTTTTTGTATTGCTAGGGTGAAGATGATGTTTGGTGTATGTTAATGTTTAACGTATTAATCTAGTGGTATGTTTATGTCTTTAATTATTCGTTCTTAAAACCACCTTCTAGGTGGGCTTTTTATTATTATCTAAACTTGTCTTTACACTTGTGAGTGTTCTTGATTTTAAAGTGTAAGACCGTAAAACCTTTTTAATCAAACTTCTCTTGATACTTGTACGTCTTTATACAAGTGGATCTTGATAAGCCAAGACTTGGTTAATATTAGCGAGGTCGTACGTCTTTATACGAACTTGTTATGGGACCAAGAATTGGTGAACTCACGTTGGGAACGATACATGATCCCATTGTTACAACGCGTCCCGGTGAACAAAGTTTAATCACTCTTTTAATAATAATAACTAAGCACTTAAGTTTGATATCTTAAACAAACTCGAAGATAACACCAAAGAGTTGAGGGTAACGATGTCCCTAGCTGGGAGTCCTACCATTTAATTATTAAAGATTATAAATCATGAACCAAATGTCGTGAGAATGAGGCTCTAGCGGTGTTCCGAGTCACACATTTGTATTAGTCATACCACCGGACTAGTCAACTTAACATTATCATATACCAAGCGGGTTCGAATCCCAAAGCAATACTCTTCGTGACCGGATCATTTTCGAGATATTTACTTTCCTGCTATTTACTATTCTGTTATTTACATTCATGTTACACACATCACGCACGTTTTTACCTTTCTGTTATTTACTTTAACGGCATTTACTTTTCTGCTTCATAAACACACAAAACCCATTCACTAATTAAACCGGCTAAACGATAACAAAAGTTGAGTATTGGAACTCGACCGTGTCCATTGGTTCGATACTTAGTTCTTACCTAAACCATATTACGTTGCGATAGGTACACTTGCCTATTTTGTGTGTTTTAAGTTTGATTATTTATCATTTTATAAATTTAAAACATGATCTCATGAAACCTTAATAATATTAAAATCTTTTTATAACTTAATCACATGCACATCAGTTAGCAACATGCAATTCACCATCAGAGATAGCACCAACAAGGCAACATGATCCAACTGATGCTATTTGAGGTCTAATAGGCATTTGATGTTTCAGAAATTGAAAAAGCTTTTCCTCAATAGCATTGAACACCTTCTTTATCACATCTGCAGATATACCTCCTTGTTCACTTGCATACTCTAAAAAAAATTTATAAAATTGAAGTTGAATCAAAACATCTAATTGTGAAATTAAACTTTCAAACATAATCAATAGCTAAACTAAATTTAAATTACATATTAGATTAATAACAATAAGCATCTAGGGTTTGAAATTAACGTACTGTGAATGAAGGGGAAAAGGTTGGAATTCCTTTGTGTTTCATATAAACTTTAAATATTTATATAGCTTCTAGATTGAAAAAAATTACAATCTATTCATCTCACCTTTCTTGCATATTTGGATTGAGTACAATGACCACAGTTTTGGGCCCGTAAAGCCGATAAAGAATCCTAAAACACAGAATGTAAGCTTTCACCATTGATAAACCAGGTGCAAAACGGGCTGACTCGTGCTGAAATTTATCTTACCAAGATCACAAAGCCTCTTAAATGTTACAATATGATCATATTTTGATCCAAGAAGTAACAATGGTGCCACCTGAAAGTAACAAATAGCCACAATGCAGATAAAAGAACCCACAAAAATGAAAGAAAGATAACAAATAGCCAAAATAAACTAACTAGTCATTTTCAGTATTACAATTCAGTAAAGAATTTAGTAATGTCACAACTTCAAACACATGAAAGAATCCTCAAATTATGAAGCAGGTTTACAAACCCTAACCACAATGCTACCACTGCCCTCTGGCATAGATTATGGTAATCAGAACAACCTAAAAATATACCTAAAGTGGTGCATTAAGCCCATATGCACCCCACACAAATTCACTCATCCTCACCTCTCTTCAACATCAAAAAAGCCTACTGTTAGAAATCAGATCAAGATTCAGGAGACTGGCTTTACCTGCTTCTTCTCGTCTGCTTCAACATGCCATGTTTTCCATGCCTCCATGATTTCTATGCCTCCACGTAGTACTAAACACATTTGACCTAAAAAGTCACACTAATGCATTTCTGTAGACGAATGAGGAATTGACAACGTGAATAATCTTCTGCTATCTGTATCAGTTTTGTCAACATGTAAAATAGTTGAATGGCACTGTTAGGCCAAAGAAAGGTAGCCATTAAAAAAGAAAGAGCACTTTTCTAAATTTTCTCTTTTTCAAGTCATAATCTCATTCTACAACCAATTAAAACTCCTGTTGGTTTAATAATGAAAAAACAAGTATAAATTAAAGATGAACTTTGTTAACTAACAAAAAAAAAAAGATAATCATCTTCTTGTATCATCAAAAAAATTTAATAAGCATGATAGGGAGGGGGAAAAAAGAATTGTATACCTGCCAAACTATTGACCTATAATGATATCAAGCAACTACAACATATTCTGCATAATTTAAATCCCAGCTGCAACAATAAAAATGCATAAAACTGATAGATAAGTAAAGCAATTGTTTATAAAAATGTGTTACTCTTTTCTACCAATCATCCTTATATCATGTTTAACATCTTAAATTCATTTTGACCACTTGAGAGTAAAGTTTTTTCTTATATATTAGTGGGATATGAACCGGTGTAAAGTTTCAGGAAACCATTCGGTTACCTGAAATTTGTAACACACACTGCACGAATGCCAGCATCAGCCGCTGCACGACAAGCAACCTTGGTCTGATCTGCACTCACCGGTACCACCATCCTTTACACCAAAACCAATTTAAAATCAAAGAAATTTTACCTTTACACCACCTTAAATTGATTGGTACACAAGTCATAACCATAATACATAAGAGTTGAACTAAAGAAAACTAATGCAAGAGAATATACCCGAAATCACATATTAGCCATCACGCGTAAATGTGGCTCCAATTGTTGTGTTCAGAGAAGCATCCACACTAAATCCACATCTCTGCATAAGAAAAACTGATAAACAAAAATGCATAAACAATCATAACATAAAAACAGGAAACTAATTGTTAACCATCTCGCCAATTTACATGTATTCTAATTGGGGTAAAACTATATGTAATCTACCCATTTACTTTTGTCAAATTCAGTCGATTATCTATGTGACAACATAACAAATTCAAGCAGATAAAAAGAAACTGTATATGTTTGTAGTTTTCAAAGGCTAAAATTCAGTAGCAATGTGAACATAGTAGTGAGACAAATCATAAATGCCAATCTCACGATAAAACATGTAGTTATCTAAATCATATATCCACACCTTTGAATACATGGACGCCCTTCAAATACTTTCATTGTTGATATCAGCTGCCTGAATCGTCTTCCCTAAAAGCTTATTAGCCAGGTCTCTTTCGGGGGTACCACAACCTGACCACCAAAAGAAACATGATCCAAGTAGCAATTGTACTCGATGCAAAGAAACTTGTAAATTCCTGTTATACTATTCACACATATGCATTTCATTGTGGAATGAGTGAAATGAAAGATGTCCTGAATCTGAAGTGATCTGAAGTGACAAGCAAAAGGTCCTTTCCTTGTAACTACAAAAACATACAAGCAAGCAACTCAATGCATTGTAGAAGAATAATAAAAGTTTAGAAACTAAACGAACTCCATGTGCCTGAGGGATTGCTCTACGAAACCTCTTATTACATGGAAGGATAGCAATATCTTTAATTGTTCCAAATATAGGCTGGTCAAATATGGACTGCAAAACTCCATAATCATCCACCATTACCAACTCTAATGATGATTCCTGCATAATTACATAATCATCTCAACCAACAAGATGCTATAAGTGATCCTAAAACCTAATTAACTATTCTTCTGTGTACTAATTGCAATTTCAAAATTGGAATCACTTCCATAACTGTTTATAACAAATTGCTTCATTATATATTAAAATTAGACATAATATTTTCAAATAGAAACCGTCATAATCATGAAATTGACTTGAATTTTGAAAACGAAAGCGAAATAAAACCTTGCCGAAAACGATGTCGATAGACGAAGGGGAGGAGCTACTAGAAAATAGCCATTTGAACACAAATTTTAACAAAAGCAAAACTTAGTCAGTTTGCTTCAAAGCCCTAACGAGCGGAGGAGTGTTTGAATCGGAAATTTCTATACCTGAATGTGAGCGGAGGAGTGTTTGAATCGCCGTCAGTTTGCTTCAAAGCCCTAACGAGCAAAACAAATCAACAGCGAAGGAGGGGTTTGAATCGACGTGGCTTTAAAGCCCTCTCGTGCCTGGTGTTATCGCCAGATGAGTGGTTTGAATCGTCGTCGCTTGCCCTCTCGTGCCTGGTGTTATCGCCGGAGGAGTGGTTTGTGATGTTATCGCCGGAGGAGTGGTCTGTGCCTAGTGTTAGGGCAAAGGAGTAAGGACTGAAGATGAAACTATTAAACGTAAGCAACATTTGAATATGGGTGGTTTAGGTTGATGTCATGGGACGGCATGGAGGAGATCAAAATTATCAAAATTAATTAGTTTATTTAATTGCTTTGTTTATTTGTAAGTTTAAGTTTTTGTATATCCAATTGTATTTGGATTTCGTATGGTATTATAACTCAAATATGAGTCTGGTTGTAAGGTTCTTATAAAAATCCAAGTAAGTTTGTTTCCTTTGTAATTCGTTCGTCGTTTTCATTCAATATAAAGAGTCGCTCCAGGTTTAAGAGCAAATCTCGTCTGTGTGCGCTTGGTTTGCTTCGGTATTCACTTGTGTTTGTTTTACAAGAGGTATAAGAGCCAAACCCGTTGTCAAGATGTCAGAGTTCCAAGTAATCGGAGGTGTCAAGAAGCTGAACAACACCAACTATAACACATGGTCGACGTGTTTAAATTCGTATCTTGTTGGTCAAGATCTGTGGGACGTTATCGGTGGAGAAAACACTCGAGAACCAAGAATTGATACAAACAGGGCGACACACAAGTGGAAGGTAAAAGTAGGGCGTGCGTTGTTTATCATTAAAACAACGATTGAAGAAGACCTCATCGAACACGTTCGTAACTGTGTTACGGCTAAGGAAGCGTGGGACGCACTTCAGGCTTTGTTCTCGAAAAAGAATGATGTCAAGCTGCAGCTTTTGGAAAAACGAACTTCTCTCTGTATGTCGGAAATACATGTCTATCCCACAATAATTTCACAAAGTAAAAACACTGCGTAGAGAAATCAGTGAATTGGATCAGCAAGCACGAATCGGTGATGCGAGAATGAAGCGTATTATTATACATGGCTTGAAATCCGAGTTTCATAGCTTTGTGACGGCTATTCAAGGCTGGACAACACAGCCGTCAGTTACCGAGTTCGAAAACCTACTTGCAGCACAAGAGTCTTTAACCAGACAGATGGCTGCAGCGACTACATCTGAACCAGTTAAGAAAGAAAAAGAGGACTCGGCCCTCTACGCTGAAAAGGGTCGGAGTAAGTTTCGATCTAATCGTGGGGGCTATCAAAGAAGGGGCCAGGATAGGTTCAAGAGGAATCAACACCAGAAAAACCGAGAGCCTGAAAGTCATGAACAAAAGGATAAAGGTAGTCGATCTCAAAACAAAACGTTTCCCTATAAGTGTTATACCTGTGGTGTTCATGGCCACATGGCTAAAGACTGTCCATCAAAGAAAATTGAAGAAGTTAATGTTGCACAGGAAGAAGAAGGCTGGGATGCTGAAGGCCATTATGCCTGTGTTGAGCCGGTTCATGCATTAATGGCTACAATGGAGTCCTACCAAGAAGATAAAAACCAGTGGATAGTGTAGGTCCAGATTTCGCTTGAAATCACTGATTTGATCGATTACACACACACACAGGCGGAAACTGTGTGTATGGTGGTGAAACAGATAATAGAAACAGTGTTGGTGAAGATAACAGGCTAACCACACTATGAATCAACACGCAAATGGTATGAAAGTGTAAGAACACAGTGAATAAACAACTGCAAATTGTATTGATTCAAGAACAATGTGAAAGAGAAGGTTCAGGGTTACAGCCGCTACTCCAACCCTAAACATTCTCAAACTAGGCTATTTATAGTAGTGACAGTATCGAAACTATGTTCAATCGAAACTACTAGTTTCGATTGACCATTTACAAGTGACACAGAACTTTCGAAACTACCATCTATCGAAACTACTAGTTTCGATGGCCCAGACTTAGAAATAAAAACAGTAAATTACAGAAAACTGAAATTACATTTAATGAAATGACAGAAAGTAAACTAGTCTAAAACTGTTTAAACAAACAATAAATGACAACAGCTTATACATAAGATATGACTCTACAATCTCCCCCTAAGCTGTTGCATTACCGTCTTCAGCTCTTCATCAAGCAGCTGGTCCTTCAGTTGTCCTTGGTATAAAAGGTTTAACATGGAGAGATACAACCCGTTGGTAGGCCTTAGCATCAGCTTCATCTTCATCACTGTATGCCTGAATGTGATTCTGAAAAAGGATTTCCAGATCTTCAGGCTGAAACTTCAACAGCTCCATGGGCTCAAAGATGGTGATGTCTTCCTTGCCCTCACACTCTATCACTGCACTGCCAATGATTGGGTCGTAGTACCATTTTCTGAAAGTTTGTAGCTGGACAGGTACAGATTTTGGAATGGTGATGGTCTTGTGTGTTTGGGCAGGCTTGTACCTTAAGAACACATATGGCTTGTTAGTCTTAGGATGAAACCTTGTCTTTGAGATCTTCTTTTGAGTTTTCCTAGGCTTCATTCCGTTAAAATCATTATTGACTTGAGAATGCAGAAATTTCTCAAAGTCATAAGCCATCATGACCTTCCCAGGGTTTTGAAGGGGAAGTTTGGCTAAATCCCTGAGGTCATAGAAAGGAAGGGTTTGGAAGTCAGTCATATTTTTAAAGTGCTGAACTCCCCCTCTATATCTTCTTATGATAAAGAGCTTCCTTTCAGCATCATACTTCCAGCCAATTGGAGGCCTTTTTAGTTCTTGATGCTCTGCTATCCATTCATATGTCTTAGGAGTTTCCTCCTGAATTATTTTCTTAAACCAGGACTTTCTTGAAGTTGAAGGTTCAGGAGCAACCGAGGGTGAATCTTGTGCTGGATCGTATTCGGAGACTGTAGTGGTTGGTTCAGGAGTGACTGTTTTGATAAGATTAATCTGAACATCTTCTTCACCTTTTTCTTCGTCAGATAAGGTTTGAATTTCATCTCCGTCTTCCGTAAAGTATCTAGTTCGCTCAGTCTCCTTTTCTTCAGTGGTCAGGATTTCTGGATAAAGATCATTATATCCAAAGTTTTCAATGTCTTCTAAAAGGGCATTCAGCTCATCATCAGATGGGATGTCTTCTTCATCAAGAATCACGGTCTCTATTTCAGTGGAAGTCCCTTTCCCTCTCTTCCTTGCATCTCTTCTCTCACTAGCTGAGGGAAGGTTTAGTTCTGTACTTTCAACTTTGACTTCAACCGCCTCTTTTGTCTTTTCAATATGGCCAGCAAATATAGTTAGTGCAGACTCTGGATTAGTCACAAGGTCAGGAGATGAGGGTTCAACTACAGATGTGGTCTCCCCCTGAGCTGTTGAAGTAGTTGGTTGTTTTTGCACAGGTTTAACCATTGAGGCTTTGAGCTGTTCCACCACTTCAGCTAAAGCCTTGAATTCTTCTTTTTGTTCTGAGATTAGTTTTTTTTGTGTTTCAAGTTGAGTTTGTTGGACCTCAATCTGGGTATGTAAACCCCTAACTTCCAGCTTCAGGTCTTTAACCTCTTCCTGGACATCATGCAAATTAGTTTTTAAGCCTTCAATTTCTTCATCTTTCTTTTGAATCGTATCCTGCATTTTCTTCATTTCAAGGCTTAAAGTTTTAACTCTTGGTACAGGAGAGGTTGAATCATGAGTTGGTGATGTGGGAGTAGTATGGATGGGTGATTGTTGTGGAGATGGTTGTGGAGTGGGTTGTGGAGTAGGTTGTGGAGATGGTTGTGGAGATGGTTGTGGAGTGGCTAATAGAGAATCTGATGAGGATGACAAGTTTTCAAATCCAGTCTTGATTTTCTTTGCCTTAGGCTCTTCTTCCTCAAAATCAGAACCTGACTCAACTTGTCGTTTGGAGGAAGATGCAGGATGCATTGTTCTATCATTTGAATCAGACTTGTAGTAGTCAGATCCATAAATCCCTGCATCCAGAGTTCCACTTGATTCTGCAACTTCCTCCTCAGCTTCATGCATGCCAGCTTCAACATTAACTGCTGGCTCTTGAATTATCTGAATTTGTTCAACAAAAGGAGCCTCTATCACAGGCTCAATGATGGGTTGTTCTTGTTCTTGAACATCAGGGACGTTTATCTCAATCTCAGCTTCATCAATAGGTGCATTACCTTGATCTTGCTCAACTTCCATTTCTTCTTCTTCAGATGATGAGTTCTCTTCTTCAAGATCATGGTCAATATCAGGGATAAATTCTTCTTCTTCATCAATAATATGACCAAATAGGGGAACATCAGCTATAGCCCTGTTGGTTCTCTTGTTAGTACTTCTCATATAGCTGAGAGTCTTGGCAATCATGTGATCGAACACAAAGGTGTTCCCACCTTGTTGCAGCTCAGGATGAAGATGATTGATGATAATTTGTAAAAATCTAGGATATGCCAGGAATTTCTCCTGTTCGATTGTCTTTTAAATGTCTGAATATGAAGCCAGAAAAGTTGTAATCTCTTCCCTTGATTATCCCCAAAACAGCTGAGCCCAGAGTGTTGTTTGCTGAATCAAACCCTCCTTTTCTGATTGATAGGAAGTGAATAAACACGTGCACTATGTATCTCCAGAGGAGTTCTTGATTATCTGGCCACTTTTGAATTCATCTGGATGACCCAATCTTCTGAAGCATTCTTTAACATAGAAGATTGGGAATTCAATGGGTGCATCTGGATTATCATTAAACTGAAGCACCTCTCTAATTGTAGCTTCAGAAAGTAAGACTTCTTGGCCACGCACAGTTGCTCTAATGTGCTCTATATTCTCAATTGTGATGATTTCTGCAGTCTCCCAGAATTCTCTTATAGTTGTCTCAAACACCGGCAGATTATTGCTGATGGCAAAGCTAATGTTGGAGTTTGCCAGGAAGTTTAATACAGGAATGAACTCTACAGCCTTTGGATCATTGGCATTGAGGAATGCACAAACATTGTGTCTTTTTACAAATAAGAGATCCATACCTGTAAAATTCATCAATTTTGCACAATAAGTAAGATTTCTGAAAATACTTAATCGAAACAAGGTATATCAACACTTAGAAAAAATTTGAAGTCCTAACTGTCGAAACAACTAGTTTCGATTGAGATCAACACTGTCGAAACAACTAGTTTCGATGGAGATCAACACTGTCGAAACAACTAGTTTCGATGGAGATGAACTTATCGAAACTATCAGAGATACTAGGGCAAGTTTGGGTGTCGAAACTAGTAGTTTCAATTGAAAACTTTTTAAGATAATTTTGAAAGTGTTGAACCCCTTTTATCGAAACTACTTGGTTTTGAAACCCAAACCCCTCTGATTCGTTATACTCAGACTTAATATAAACAATTTAAAAGAAAGGTTTAGAGTAGCCTGTAAGTGACGGAACTTCATCTTACCGAATGTGAGACGTTATCTGCAAGAATACACAATAATCGTGAGTTCTAAGATGATTGAAATGTATGCAAACACAGAGAAGCACACAAACGACTGTTATTATGAAGATTTAGTCGAACAAATTTTAAATTTTGAAACCCTGGGTCTGCCGTATTGCAAAAATCATCAAAAAGAAATAGTGAGACGTTACCTGATGATGGAGACGATAGAGACAACGGGGAAAATCAATTGATATCTTGCAACTCAGACCGACGATTTGAGAGATTTTGTGAATGACGGAGAAGGCGAAGAGGTTTTGAAAAATACGAGTAAGAATCAGTATGACGGGAGGGATTGCTTATGAAGGCTTTTAATTCTCGTGAGACAAAAGACAAAATTGCCCCTGTCGAAACAACTAGTTTCGATAGGACAAACTAGTTTCGATATGTACAAAGTAGTTTCGATATGCACAAAGTAGTTTCGATAATTCAAATTAGTTTCGATAGTTCAAATTAGTTTCGATATGTACAACTAGTTTCGATAGTTCAAAGTAGTTTCGATATGTACAACTAGTTTCGATAGTTCAAAGTAGTTTCGATATGTACAACTAGTTTCGATATTTAATAAATAAAATTATACACAAGATATTTACACTTTTCTTCTTGAAAAAGATCCAACATGAGATCAGATCTCTTGAAACACTTCCTTTTGCAATTCACTACTATGAGTCCTTGAAGATAGCTGGTATTTGTGCAAAGTAAACCCGAACATTTGTTTGTACAAAGATTTCATGTGATTAGAAGGTACCATTTAAGCAACATACAAGGTGTACCCCACATATTAAAATAAAATGATTTTGAAAACCTATCAATCCTCAAGAAGTACCCATCTTCATCCTATCATCTCTTTCTGATTAACCAAGGTACCGTCTTAGTAATGTCAAAGTACCACCAAAATAAAATAAGATATCCAAGTGGATTTAGAAAATTAAAATAAAATATATCCAAGTAGATATTAAAAGGTACGAGCATTCTAGATCTTTGCGTAAGCAAAACAGAAGAAGTCGTAAAATTATCCAAGCGGATAGAAAAATGTTGAACACCCGAGATCTTTGCGTAAGCAAAACAGACGGGGTCAAATCATCCAAGTGGATGGGAAAAGGATGAGCACCCGAGATCTTTGCGTAAGCAAAACATACGGGCTCATCGGTGGTAAATATCGTTATTTTGACGGTCACTTGGCGTATGAATAGGAATCCAATACGTAAGCTTGTATCTGATTGAATCGGTTTTCTTAGATATAAAAATGGGTTAGATGTTTCAATAATGGATTCAAACACACAAGTATGAGATATATATTAGGTTTTCACACTACTTACAAATTTTAACCATATGTCGGGCCTACCAGCTATACCTCAGTAAACACCATCGCTTTTGGTCTATTCCATGTCCAAGAGATGAGATCAGACACTATCATTTCTCAAAGGTCAGATTCAATTTTTCCTGCAACTTGTAAGATTATATACACAACAATTCTTTTCAATATTAAAATATTATATTTCTCCCCCAAAAGATTTGCGTGGATACTGTTCATAAAAAATAAAATCTTTTTGGAATTTTCTTAGACAGTTTAAACAGAATTAATAATAAAAAATAAAAATAAAAAAATAAAAAATTATTTACACAATTTACTGAAAGTTGATCATTCCAAACATTTCCACCAGTTGGGCAAATCTGGTAGAGTCAAAAGCCTTTGTGAAGATGTCTGCGGTTTGTTTATTAGTTTTGACTTCAACAATTTGAATATGCTTCTTTTCAACACAGTCACGAATAAAATGATGTTTAATTTCAATGTGTTTGGTTTTGGAATGCTGAACAAGGTTTTTGGTGATATGGGGAACGGCAGTGTTGTCATACAGAATGGGTGTCTCATGGAATGTGATCTCATAGTCAAGCATCTGATGGTGTATCCATCTGACTTGGGAACAACAGAGGGCTGCGGCAATGTATTCGGCTTCGGCGGTAGATTGGGAAACGGTGGATTGTTTCTTACATTGCCATGAGACAAGGCAGTTGCCAAGGAATTGACAACCTCCAGAAGTGGATTTTATGTCTAAGTTGCAACCCCCGTAGTCTAAATCTGAATAAGCCACAAGATCAAACAAGTCAGTTTTAGGATACCACATACCCATTTTTTGCTTATACCTTAAGTATCTTAAAATACGTTTGACAGCAGATAAATGAGAGAGTTTAGGATTAGCCTGAAAACGTGCACACAAGCACACTGCAAACATGATGTCGGGTCTGCTGGCCGTGAGATACATGAGAGATCCTATCATAGAGCGATAGAGATGCTGATCAACGCTTTCACCATCCACATCAGGAGTCAAACAATGTCGAACTTCCACAAGAGTTTTTACTGGATGGGAATCAGCCATTTTGAACTTGGTCAAGATTTCTTTTACGTATTTTTCTTGATGGATAAGGATTCCTGACTCAGACTGATCAACTTGTAGTCCCAAAAAGAACTTCATTTCCCCCATGGAGCTCATCTCAAACTTAGATCGCATCACTTCTTCAAATTCTTTGCAGCGACGGGGATTTATAGATCCAAAAATGATATCATCCACATAAATTTGCACCAAGATTGTATCCTTTTCCTCCTTCCGTTTGAACAAAGTTTGGTCAATTGCTCCTCGTGTTAAACCATTCTCAAGCAGATGCTTTGATAAAGTTTCATACCACGCACGAGGTGCTTGGTGAAGACCGTACAATGCTTTGTCTAACTTGTAAACACGGTCTGGAAAATTAGAATCAATGAAACCAACCCGGCGGCTGCTTGACATATACTTCTTCTTGAACTTTGCCATACAAAAATGCGCTTTTGACATCCATTTGATGGACGGTGAAGTCCATGTAGGCTGCATAGGCGAGAAACATTCTGATGGCTTCCAAGCGAGCCACTGGTGCAAAGACTTCCTCATAGTCAATCCCTTCTTCTTGATAGAAACCTTGAACCACCAGACGAGCTTTATTTCGAATCACAGTGCCGCCTTCATCCTTTTTGTTGCGAAAAACCCAACGAGTGCCGATTGGAACTTTGTTCTTGGGAAGATCTACCAAATTCCACACACGCAGCTTTGAGAATTGCTGTAGCTCTTCCTGCATTGCTTCCACCCAGCTGTTTTCTAGTAGAGCTGCTTTAATGTTCTTTGGTTCAGTTTGAGAGATGAAGCAAGAAAACATGCTGTTTTCAAAAGCTTCACAGGCACTTCGGGTACTAACACCCACATTGAGTGGTCCAATGATGTTATTGGTGGGATGAATCTTGTGAATTCGCAGTTGAGGAATTTCATCTTCTTCCACAACTTCTTCCAAATTGGTAATATTTTCAGCAGGAGGATCGGCAATATCATTAATAGGATCTTCAGCAGGTGATTGTGGTGCAACATCTACTATTGGAATGGAGTTGTCTTCAACAGTTTCAGTTGTTGCACCAGAACCGGAAGACTCCATATTAGATTCAGCATTAGCAACCACAGGAATTTCAACCTGAGCAGATGAAGAAGAGCCTTGATCATTTATGTTCCTTAGATTGTTCACAGAGAAGTAAGGATTAGCATGAGTTGATTCAATAGAGAAATCAGGAAGATTAAATGACTTAAAAACTGAATCGATGTCAAAGAGCCAATTGGGACCGTCTCCTGCGTCCGTATGATTGTTTTCATGCCAATTGATATCAACGGACTCCATCACTATCCTTTTCCTCTTATGGTAGACACGAAAAGCACGTTGATTGGATGAGTAACCAACAAAATAGCATTCATCAGCTTTGGCTTCAAACTTGTTAAGCTGATCCGAAGTGTTCAGCATTGTGCATACACACCCAAAATTTCTGAAGAAATCAATAACTGGCTTGTGCTTGTACATGATCTAATAAGGTGTCTTGTTGCAACTTTTAGTGATAAGAACCCGATTTTTCACAAAACATGCAGTGTTAACTGCCTCAGCCCAGAAGGTCACGTGAAGCTTAGAGTCAACAATCATAGTTCGTGCAGCTTCAATTAAAGTGCGGTTTCTTCTTTCAGCTACACCGTTTTGTTGAGGAGTACGAGGTGCACTAAATTGTCGAGAAATTCCTTTGCTTTCACAGAAAGAATCAAGAGTTGCATTTTTGAATTCTGTTCCATGATCGCTGCGGATAGTCTTCACACTTAGATTGAAGAGGTTCTCAATTTGAAGCAGATAGGTTTTTAAAATCTCTGGCGTCTCATCTTTCGTGGCTAAGAAAAACACCCAAGTGAATCGAGAAAAATCATCTGTTACCACCAGACAGTATGACTTTCGTCTGAGACTCATGACACTCACTGGACCAAAAAGATCCATGTGAAGCAATTGGAGAGGAGAGTCAATGGAATTGGTGGTTTTAGGCTTATTTGAAGATTTGTGCTGTTTTCCTTTGGAACATGAGATACAGTGTTCCATCGGAGTGAAATCTTTGAGAGGTAATCCAGTGACTAGGTTGCCTCGAACCAGTCGATTCATTGTTTTGAAATTGACATGTCCCAACCTCTTATGCCACAGGAAAGATTCATCTTCGGAAGCCTTTGAGAGAAAACACGATTCAATGCCCGATGGGTTGTTCATATCCAAGCTATATGTGTTGTATCTTCTGGGAGCACGCATGAGAATAAGTTCTTCCGGAATTACCACTCCCGGCTTCAAGATAAGACATTCCTTTGAATTGAATAATGCACAAAAGTCCTTGTCACAAATCTGTGAAACACTCATCAGATTGTATTTCAACTGAGGAACAAAGTTGACAAATTCCAGACTATTTACTCCATTTGATACTGTTCCTTGTCCTTCAATCTTTCCTCCTCTTGGGTTTCCAGCAAAAGCAACATACTCTCCATCAATTTGATGATAATCTTGCAGCAAGTTAAAGTGCCCAGTCATATGTCTTGAACATCCACTATCTACATGCCAGATGTTATCACCGGTTCTTCTTGATTGACCCTATACACAACGAACCATTTATACATTTTGACCAACATTGTTTCAATCAAGAGATCTTAGTGTCAGGATATGACATCTCATTGGAATCAAAATTACAACCATCCTTTGATGAAACACGGTCATCAAATAGAACATTATTTTTAATTTTCCACGTTCGTTTTAAATGATTTTTAGCGTTTTTAATTCTTTTACGCCTAGATTTCCTACTGTGAGAAGACTTAGGCAATATGTATGAGTTTAATGAACTTTCGGAAGGTGATTTTTCATTAGAATTTGTGGTTGTCAATTTACAACTTTTTGAAACATGATTTGATGCACCACAACTAAAACAGACGTTTTCACAAGATATCTTAGTCTGATAATAGTCATCACAAGATGAAGATGATTGTGATGTTGAGGAATCTGAACATGAGACGGTTCTCTCATCAATAACTTTGTCTTGAAGACGATGTGCTTCCTTTAATCTGAAAAATTCCATGTTGCTCATGGTTTCACGTGGTACATCATTCACAATAATTCCTGCACTTTTAAATTTTGTAACACATGGCATAACATTCAAAGATTTAGGAACAAAAGGCAAGGCATTTTTAAATTTAGAAACATCACATCCCAAACCTGTATGCTCAGCAGGCATAGAATCAAAATACAAGTTTTTAATATGTTCACAAAAATTTGGTTTTGACACGGACATATTATTACATTCATCCGACTCAAGTTATTTTAAAATAGTTCTATCATTAGCACTCTTATCACAATCATCTTCGGAATTTACACAATTTGACTCTGCACAAGAAGCAAAACTGTCAGAATCAGAGGATGTAATATAATCATCAAGAGATAATGTGCAAACAAAAGGTGTGGAAACATGTGAAGATGGCATATCAGCAAATCTCCCTGATTTAGAATAAGGAGGTGGATGAGAGTTATACCCAAGACCTTCTGTGCCTTTTCTATTAAATTGTTTATCAATTATTCCAAACAGAATTTTCTGATCCATATCCATGTGATCAACCTGTAATTTGGCCTTTTCTGCCTTTTGGACTCTTTCAGTTAAAATTGTATTATTAATGGTTTGAGTATTGAGTTGCACAATTAAAGAGCGATTTTCACCAGAAATATCACGAATTTTCTTTAAGTAAAGTTTCTCATTTTTGGCCACAGAGTCAACATCACCTTAATGTGATTTCGTTCATCAATCAAGGCTTGATTGATGAATCTGTATTTTTGAATTTCATTCAAGCAAGATCTAGAATTACACAGTTTAGAAATAACCTTAGCAGGCACAGCAGTGAGATCCTCAGCAGGTTCAATCATGACACACTTGCCCATGTCCTCCACATCAGCCATCAAAGCTTTATCAGCAGCTTCCTCAGCTTGGTCTCCCCAATGATAATGTCCATCAGCCTGACACACAAGAGCTGTGGAGCTTGAAGATGTGTTTCTCTTTGGAGGATTGGCAGCTTGTTTTCTAGAGGAGATCTTCTTTTCTTGCTGATCCTTGGAGGACGGTTCCTTGTAGTTTCTGGCAAAGTGACCCAGCTGATCACAATTGTAGCATCTCACCTTTTTGATATCAAACCCAAGTGTCTTTCCCTGCTTGAATCTGTCTATGCCAGTTCTTTTAATGAATCTTTTGGCCCTTAAGGTCAACGTGGCCATGCACCAATCAATGTCTATTTTCTCCAAATCATCAGGATTAATCTGCTCCAAGTCATCAGGTTGAAAGCTGACCGGTGTTAGATTTCCAGAGATCAGTGCATCATAGCACGACATGAAAGCAGTCATGATTGGGACATATTCATCAGGAATCATGGTGATAGTCTTTTGAGGAGCAAAGGAGCTGGTAGAATTAATTGCAGCAGCTGAAGGAGGGACATCAGTCTGAAAGTATGGGCTACCGGATGAGCTTGATCCAGCAATGAGAGCTGCGTTTCCAGACTGATTTGATGGGGTGACTGCTCCCTTCTTAATCTCAATTTCATAAGATTCAAGAATGCTATAGACTTCCTATTGAGACAGAGCACTCAGATTCTCAGTCTTTTTGATCATGATTCGATACATATTCCATTCCTCAGGAAGAGAATCTAGGAGTTTCTTGTTTAGATCAAGAGTAGGGTACTCAACTCCCATTACCTTCAACCTTGATATAATGCTTGAGAAATGGTTGATCAAATCAGATATTGATTCTCCCCTTACACTACTGAACATCGCATATTGTTTCTTGATCAGATCTCTTTTGCTTTCCCTGACATCCTCACTTCCCTCATATCTTGTGCACAGTGCATCCCATAAGTCTTTGGTAGTTGTGTACTCAGCAAAGATGTTGAAAATATCCATAGGAAGAGCCATGGCAATAGTCCCGTAGGCCTTGTTGTCTCATGCAATCAAGGCAAGATCTTTCTCATCATACTCAGATACTAACTTAGGACGTTGAACATCAGTAGTGGTAGTTACGGGCTTGTGGGGACCATCGGTGATAGAACTCAACAGTGTATAATCGTGAAATTGAAAGAAAAGCTTTATCTTTTTAGTCCAGTCATCAAATTCTCTTGTGGACACAAGAACATGTGGTCTATTTCCCCAGAATGTTCTGTTGAACTTGAAGTGGCCATAATATTTTGAATCGAAACTAAAACAGTAACTAGTTTCGATAGGTCAACTTCTATCGAAACAACTAGTTTCGATAGAACAACTTTTATCGAAACAACTAGTTTCGATAGAACAACTTTTATCGAAACAACTAGTTTCGATAGGACACTTTTATCGAAACAACTAGTTTCGATAGGACAGCTTTTATAGAAACAACTAGTTTCGATACTGAAAATTTTCAAGGCAAGCTTCCATAACCACAGTTTCGATAGAGATAAGACAAAAATTTAGTTTCGATAGTAACTTCTCCCGACAAAATGTAGACAAGAAGTTTCGATGATCAACAGAAATCAGAAACTGTCCCCAGTAGTTTCGATGCCTTCTTCTCCAAGCTCAGAAATACTCCATTGATGATAAGCTCCAGAAATCAATAGTGCAGAAATGACAAACCAATCCGGCGAAAACCTTCAACTAACCCTCCTGATCATTAATCCAACTTCCGATTATGAAAATACGAGCAAAAACCCTTGGAAATCGGTGAAACAGTACTTCCGAGAATAGATGTGCAAAAACCCGAAATAGGCTCAAAATACCTCACAAATCACCTAGAATCGATCACAAAACCTGATAACACTAAAAAACACTAGAGCATAAAGCTCTGATACCAATTGTAGGTCCAGATTTCGCTTGAAATCACTGATTTGATCGATTACACACACACACACAGGCGGAAACTGTGTGTATGGTGGTGAAACAGATAATAGAAATAGTGTTGGTGAAGATAACAGGCTAACCACACTATGAATCAACACGCAAATGGTATGAAAGTGTAAGAACACAGTGAATAAACAACTGCAAATTGTATTGATTCAAGAACAATGTGAAAGAGAAGGTTCTGGGTTACAGCCGCTACTCCCACCCTAAACATTCTCAAACTAGGCTATTTATAGTAGTGACAGTATCGAAACTATGTTCAATCGAAACTACTAGTTTCGATTGACTATTTACAAGTGACACAGAACTTTCGAAACTACCATCTATCGAAACTACTAGTTTCGATTGAACACACTCAATCGAAACTAAGTAGTTTCGATGGCCCAGACTTAGAAATAAAAACAGTAAATTACAGAAAACTGAAATTACATTTAATGAAATGACAGAAAGTAAATGTAGGTCCCTTCGTGTGTGTCAGATCGTCACATACAATTGGTCTACTAGTCGCACCGGGTTGCGGAATACCCGTGACTAGGTGGAGAGTCTTACAAACCAAAGTAAACCAAACACAAGAGTCACAATAAACGTTCTTTGTATTATAAACACTCGACGGTTACAGAGAGAATTCAAGCTGCGTACTTAGCAAAACTGAGTTCGTCTGAACAAAATGGTTCTGCGTACTTAGCTTCTGTGAACCTATCCTATTTATACAGACCCGATGCCTGCGCACTTAGCAAGTGCGCAGGACCAATTGCTCTTGCGTACTTAACAAGTACGGAAAGGTGTTCTTGCGTACTTGCTAAGTACGCAGGAGCTTTCTCCTGCGTACATGTAAGTGCGCAAAACACTTAGCAGAAAAACAACATACATTATGTAAAAGTAAATACAACTCGATAAACTATTACATAATGACTCATACATACAAAGACAAATTACAGACATTAGACATACAAACTAAGACTCTATCCAGAGTGTTGTCACAGGAAAGTGCATCAACAAACTCCCCCTTGACAATAGCTCGGGATCTTCATCGTCTTCAGTCTTCGGTCTTCAGTCTTCACAGCATCTGCTCCTTAGCTTCTATCTTCTTTTTATAATCAAGACAGAACTTGATCAACTTGTCGTATTTGGCAAAGAGAAGCTTCGTCCATTCGTCAGTGTGGATGCAGTACTTGTCGGCTAGTACCTCCAGATCGTTCACAGAAAAGTTGATGAAGCAGACTTCATCAATTATCCTGATCACTTCCTTTGGCACAATATTTCCACTTGCTGACTTACCTTTACTCATTACCACAGCCTCGCCTGTTTTTGGATCAACGTACCAGTACCACATGTCACCAAGAATATCCTGAGGTAACTTGCTCAGGGGAATCTTAGTTTCACATCGCACTGGCTTGTATACCAATCTCTTTATGGGCTTCTTAGTCACAGGATGCACAGCGTGCTTATCCTTGACTCTTCTGGGCACCTGAGGCTTGAGGTATTCAAATTTCCCTGATCTTGCTTCACGCTGTAGTGTTACCCACAAACCCATTGCTACTGCATTATTCGAGTGACTTAGCAGATCGCGGTTTGCGAGGTTAACTAGGTCGTACTTGGGCAAAGAGTTGAACGCCTCACTGGTGGGTTTCAAGTATTGAACCCCCCTAGATCTTTTGATGACGAACAGCTGCTTGTCCTCCTCGAACCTAACAGCTAAGATCATACATGTCGCTACGTGCTTGTCTGTGATAGAAGTCTTTTGCCACACGGGAGCTGGATCCTTTGTAGATGCAGAAGGCATGTCTTTCTCTTTTTGTGCCTCGGGGTCCACAGGTATAGGGTCGACCGGGGAGGCTTCAGTTGTAGTTTCAACATTACTTGCCGTGTCAACTGAGCCTGTTTCGAGCATAGAGTCGAGCGATGGTACTTCAAAGATCTCACCATCTTCTAACTCATACTTACCTTCCCCGTCGCCCTTGGGAATCTCAATCACCACATCATCGTCATCCTCATTCCAGTCATCACCAGAGTCGATCTCTCCTTCTTCCAGATTAAGGAGAGCATCGATCTGTGCCTCTTTGGAATAGTCAGGCTCTAAATAGAGGATCTCATCATCAGATAAGTCCTTGAGTACATCAGCCGCTGACTTCCCTTTATCTCCGCCACCACCACTTGAGGTATCACCACCCTCTTGCTGAGTAGACTCCCCCTCAGCCAATGGAACAGAAGAGATGGGCACAATCGCCAAAGCTAGGTGCTCACCTCCACTAGGACCGACTTCAGGATCCTTGTCTTTATCATCATCCTTAGTCAGATCGACTGGATGACAAGACTCGGCACCGGTGGATTTCTTTTCTTTGTCTTTCTCTTTCTCTTTCTCTGTCTCCTTCTCTGTCTCCTTCTCCCCCTGAGCACCTAGCTTCGCGGTCAGTTCACCAACTAGTTTGACCATAGCTTCGTGCTCTTTTCGCTGCAAATCCATCCTTAGCTCAAGTGAAGTTCTGTGGCCTAGAATCATTTCATTGGTTTTCATCAGCAGCTCCTTCTGTGCCATTACAATCTTCAGTTGCTCATTTATCCCTGTTCTCTGGCTGTGGAGAATCCTAACTTCATCAGCCAGGGAATTAATCTGTGCTTGTTGAGCATCAGACTCCTCCTTTGACTTTTGAATAGTCTTCAACAAGCCAGCAACTTGGGTTTCTAGCACATCGATCCTAGCTTCATTTGGATCCGGATGCCTAGATGATGAGGCTTCGGCGTTGTGGATGGGGGAAGAGAAGATTGTGTCAAAGTCGAATCCATGTGAGAAATCACCGTAGTTAAAGGGTTGACCTGACGGCTCTTTGGTGGGTGTTGGGATGGGGGATGTAATGATGGGAGTTATGGTTGGGGTGATGGTGACTGACTCCGTGAGAAGTGGAGCAGTCACCGTCACCTGGACGGTTGGAGTAGGGAGGGTCACCGTCACAGGAATCACCTCTGTGACCGCCGTGACTGCCACATCTCCTTGTACCAGTGGCCTTCTCCTCCTTCTAAACAGTTGCCGTGCTGGCGTGGTAGATTCTGACTCTGGACGGGCAGCTTCAACTTGTACTGGCTGCACAGTCGGAATCTCTTCAACCCTGGGGATAGCAACCTCTTGCCTATCGCCCCTTTTCTTGTTGGCCCTCTCACGCCTTTGTCTTTGTAGAGCAGCGTCAGAGTCAGAATCCGGCTCGTATTCGCTGCTCGAGCTTTGTCATTTTCTTTTGGAAGACGACGCAGGCAGGGTTACCTGTGCCGACCTTCTCGGATGTGCCTGTGATGGTGCGTCATCGGAATCAGAAGAATCTGATTCTGTTGCCTCCGAATCGGATTCCTCAGCACCACCAACATCACCTTCATCATCACTTCATCATCATTATGCTCTTCCTCTTGCTCTTCACCAGAGTCATCACTCATCTCTGGTGCTGAGTTGGGACTATACCAGTTCCAATCTTCAGGAGCGACGTATGCTTCATTCAGTAGGTGGGCAAAGAGTTCAGTGTGCGCAGGGGTAGGTTCTACACTGCCTGGCTTTAGAAACTGAGCAAAGACTCTCTTGTCCACCCTTTTTACCTGCAGTCTCTCCCCGATAGCATGTAGGTTTGGCAATGCATCATCTATCAGGAGCTGCACAAACCTCGGGTACAAAAGGAACCTGAACCTCTCAGCTGTATTTATCTGGTCATTGAGTGCTTTGAAGATATAGCGAGAGAAGTTGTAGCCCCGATTGAGAGACAGGCCCACCATGGCCGCTGCAAGGTCATGACCCATGGCATCTTTCCCCGCTTTCCTGGATGAGATGCACACGATCATGATGTGGGCAAAGTAACGCCATTGATCCAATAGCCACATCTTCTTGTAAGAAGCATAGTCCCTAGCCCCGACATATCCCATTATGTGCCTCCAACACCCATCCACGTAGTAATCTGGATAGGATGTCGGGTCGGTGGCAAGGTCTCCGAACTGCAATACTTTCCTTATTGTATCCTCAGAGATAGTAATAGCCCGACCGTCAACGGTAGCCCTTATGACATTCGGGGATACCGTGCAATCGTGCTCTGCAGTCTCCCAGAATTGCTCCAGGTAAGGTCTTGAGACTGTTGGGTTTGCTGAGATTGCATAACTTATTCTTGATCTGTTCAGAAAATTCACAATCTCCATGTATTGTAAGGCTGCGCCTTTCCATTCTGGTTCGGTGTTAGCCAATAGGTTGAATTCGTCAGTGAATGCACGAACCATAGCCTGCAAACACACACAGAAAACATATTCAGAACAACTTATAACACTGGAAGTAGACACACATGACATAGGATAGTAGTTACACTTTGAAAAAATTTTCAAATTTAGAAAAAATTTCTAAGTGTTGGTCCTGCGCACTTAGCAAGTGCGCAGGATTTTCCTCTTGCGTACTTAACAAGTACGCAAGAAGTATTTCTTGCATACTTGCTAAGTGTGCAAGAACAACCCTTAGCAAAAATTTCCGAAACTTGTAATTCGTTCAAAACGTGGGTTGATTAGGTCGCCACTAGGTCGGAATCAAGGATTCTAACCTATGGTACCATTATCAACACCACACACTGCTTAACCACGTTCAATTTTTGACCTAGACCAGTCGCCGACCCACTGTCGGTTCAACTTCAACCGACGGATCAATCGAGGACCAGGAGATGATTAGGGAATCGATTAAAGCTTCCTATTCGCCTGTTACAGATAATAAGTTACCCAAATGACCCCATTTTACCCCAAAATGTATCGGATATAACCTAACATTTTCTAAGTCAAAAATCGGTCAAAAGTCACGATTAAACGGATGAAATCGGCCAAGATTCTCACCTATGAGATGAAATAAGATGATGAAAGTATGGACGGGACGAAAAAATGGTTTAGACACTATCGATTTTGAGCGAAAAATTACAGGGGGAAACTTTGGGTTTGAAAGCGTAGAGCCTGAGAAAATCACTTACTGTTCGTGCGTACTTGTTAAGTGCGTATGAATTAACTCTTGCGTACTTAACAAGTGCGCAAGGCTTAACTCTTGCGTACTTGTTAAGTGCGCAAGTGTTACTTCGTGCGTACTTGACAAGTGCGCACAACCCTTAAGTGCGCAATTTTTCAACCCAGATTTATGAAGATTTTCAAGTCAAATAACGAACAAGATAAAAGCGTTCAATCAAGAGGATTCAAAATCAATTCAGGAAGGTTAAATACAATTATTTTTGGCTTTTCTGAATAAAGTTGAACTATGCATAAACTTAAAATATTTTTGATCATTTCTCATAGAAATATACAAGTATTCACACAAACTAATTTTGATCAAAGACACGAGCAAATGATCATATCAGGCTATCTTATAGCAAAAACGATACAATATAAACATCAAAGAATATGGGATCATGTCATGTATTACTCTTTATTCATACGTAATAAGCACATAAACAAGTAATCCAAGTTGACAATATTATAAGATTTGAAACTATACGCATCTTTGTATCATGTTCTTGTGTATTAAGGTATTAATTATAAGATATACAACGTGTACCCCACTGAGATGCTATGATACTTTGCACTATCTTCAAGGCATCTAAGATTATTTTCAATTATTTTCTTAATTTTCAGAATGAAGTTACATCAATTAGCACAGAAAAATCAAGCAGAATCCATAAGGATTATCAGGAATCATAAGATTCAGAATCGAGTGATTCTTTTGTCTTGGTTTCATGTGATTTTCTTCGTTGAATATCGGTATGATGATTCGAGATAATGAACATGGTGTTTGATTATAGGGTAAGGGGATCCAACTTTTATCTGGATTTGATTTCAATGAATCAGGAGTGATTCAAGGGTGAATACATGCTCAACGGTTAATGTAGAGACATGTCTTGATTCAATCTCTCCTTGCATACTTGTGAGTATGGGCAGTGAGATGAACCGCATTAATTGTGCTAACAACATAACCCGAAACTGATCTCAAAAGAAAATTATTGTTAAAATCTAACATCCTTTATCTGATAGTGATCTTTTCTAATCTTTTACTCACACACGCTTGCAAACATGGGTTCAAATCACAGTTGTAATTTAGATTTAGTTTCCACACTACTAGTGATTCAAAGACGCATGCAGCCTACTGACAATTCAAATTACTTGTAAATAAACAGATTAAAAACATAATAATTTTAAACAGATAAGTAAGCATGACGCAATCATTTCCCATATGAGCAGTCTGTGGTGTTTAGATCATTTCTGATATACTATCATTTCTGATGTACTATCATTTCCTCTTTTCTCAAGTTAACTTTGAAATTTTCTCCATTTTCTATTTTGTTTTTTTTTGTTTTTGTAGAATATTTTAAAAACTAAAAGAACTATACAGAAAATTTAAAAGAATTAAAAATTTAACTTTCATGAATTGAATTGAGTTAAGAAAACTTAGTTTTTCACTCAGGATTGAACATTCCTATCAAGTTGACAAGATGCTCAAAACGGGATCGATCAAATGCCTTTGTGAAAAGGTTAGGAAGATTGTCATCCGTGTGAACTTTTACAAGTTCAATTAAATGAAATGATGGCGAATCTCTATATGTTTAGTTTTGGAATGTTTCACCGGGTTATTTGTGATGGACATGGTGGCATTGTTGTCAATGAATAGAGGAGTTCCAGTGAAGTTCAAGCCGTAGTCTCACAATTGCTGCTGAATCCACAATATCTAAGAGCAACCGCTAGCTGCAGCAATGTACTCTGCTTCACAAGTTGAGACAGAAACCGTTGACTGCTTCTTACACTGCCAGGAGACCAGTCTGTCTCCTAAGAATTGACATCCACCAGAAATTGACTTTCTGTCAAGGTTACAACCGCCATAATCTGAATCAGTGTAGGCTTTGAAGTCGAATGACTGCTGCTTAGAGTACCAAAGACCTAATCGGGGTTTCCCTTTCAGGTATCTGAAAATTCTCTTCACGGCTATCATATGTGACTCCTTCGGTTGAGACTGAAACCTTGAGCACAAACATACAGCAAACATTATATCGGGTCTTGAAGCTGTGAGATACATAAGTGATCCGATCATCCCACGGTACAACCTGCTATCCACATCCTTTCCATCTCTGTCGGGATGCAAACCATGATTGACTGGGATTGGTGTGCCATAAGTAGTGCTATCACTCATCTTGTATTTTGACAAGATGTCCTGCACGTACTTAGTTTGA
Organism: Smallanthus sonchifolius; assembly: GCA_023525975.1. Classification (NCBI taxonomy): domain Eukaryota; kingdom Viridiplantae; phylum Streptophyta; class Magnoliopsida; order Asterales; family Asteraceae; genus Smallanthus; species Smallanthus sonchifolius. The sequence continues at coordinate 82,272,405 of CM042026.1, read as the reverse complement.
TGTAGATAAATACCATTCTCTCTTTGACTGACTTGCAGACCTAGAAAGAATGACAGTTCACCCATATTGCTCATTTCAAACTTGGACTTCATCACCTTCTCGAATTCCCTACACATCCCTTCATTGGTCGACCCAAAGATAATGTCGTCGACATATACTTGCACAAGAAGAATGTCACCTCCTGCTTTCCGTATGAAGAGAGTCGAGTCAATCTGTCCACGGTCGAAACCATTAGACAGTAAATGCTTAGATAATGTCTCATACCATGCCCGCGGTGCTTGATGAAGACCATAAAGTGCTTGTCGAGCTTGTACCCTTTATTAATATTATGCGGATCTTCAAAACCGGGAGGTTGAGTGACATAGACTTCTTCATGCACCTTACCATAAAGGAAAGAACTCTTCACATCAAGTTGATAGACCTTGAAGCCGACATATGTGGCATACGCCAAGAACAGTCGAATGGCCTCAATTCTAGCAACTGGGGCATATAATTCATTGTAATCCAAGCCCTCTTGTTGATAAAAACCCTGAACAACCAATCTTGCTTTGTTCTTCACAACTACATGACGATCATCCGTCTTGTATTTGAACACCCATCTGGTACCAATTGGCTGAAAGCCTTTTGGCAAGTCAACTAAATCCCACACTTGCAACTTTTTGAATTGAGACAGTTCATCTTGCATCGCCTCAATCCAGCAGTTGTCAGCGAGAGCCTCCTTCACATTCTTCGGCTCTACCTGCGACACGAATGCAGCATGCAGACATGTTTCCATGACACCAGTGTCAAATATCTCTGTGTAAAGACTGGTGTTCTCAGTGATGGTTCTATGACGAGTCTGAACACCGACATAAAGATCACCAATAATGTTGTCGATTGGATGATTCCTATGCACCCTCGTCTCCGGTACAATTGGTTCTTGAATTTCTGGATCTAGATTTGTGCTTAACTCCCCCATTTCCTGTATTCCAGAGGAAGAAGATTCAATGTTAATTGGATCAGCTGGAGCTTCATTTCCTATAATTGTGTTAGGATTGGCTTGAGCGTCATCTCCAACAACATGAACACCTTCACTGTTATCACTGTCATGAGTTCCAGATGCAGATGCAGCATTGGAATCAGGAGTTATAATTGGTACAGTAGCACGAGTAGAAAAACTGGAGTCATTGTCGCCACGCAATAAATCATAGACATTTGCGGCGTCTTCATCAGATAAGTCAGGAAGATTGAAGGACTTGAATAGCACATCATAATCAAAACCCCAAGCTGGACCTTTTGGTTCTGGTGGAGTGCTGTGTTTACTACAGTCCACTTCAAACCATTCCTCGACAGTACGAGTTCCTATGTTGTACACTCTCTTGCAGGGCGAATTGGCAACATATCCTAAGAAGATGCCTTCCACCGCTTTCGCATGAAATTTAGACTGACGGTCTTTATACTGTAGCAACAAGGAACAAGGACTACCAAAAGGAACTAGGTAATCAAGATTGGGAAGTCGATTGCTGATCAACTCATAACATGTCTTGTTGTGCCTTTTCACAACCAGAACCCTGTTTAAGACGTGACAAGCTGTATTAACTGCTTCTGCCCAGAAAGTGACAGGAAGCTTTGCATCTGACAGCATAGTCCTTGCAGTCTCGATCAGTGTTCTGTTCTTCCGTTCAGCAACTCCATTCTGCTGAGGTGTGTACGGCGCGCTGAATTCGTGACGGATCCCTCTCTTGAGACAGAAAAGTTCCATCAAATTATTCTTGAACTCAGTTCCGTTGTCACTCCTTATTCTTCTAACTTTCAGCTTGCAAAGAGATTCCAAGCTCAGGATCAGGTATTGAAGAATATCAACAGTTTCTTCTTTTGTACCTAAAAAATGCACCCAAGAAAAACGTGAGAAATCATCAGTTACAACTAGACAGAACGACTTACCTCCAATACTCCTGATACTTATGGGGCCAAACAGATCCATGTGTAATAGCTCCAAAGGGGTATCGATAGAGTTTTGGAGCTTGGGCTTGTGAGAATTCCGTTGCTGTTTGCCCTTTTTACACGGCATACAGTCATCTGCAACGGTAAACCTCAACTTAGGAACCCCGGTTACCAAACCATTTCGGACAAGATGATTCATTTTACGATAAGAAATATGTCCGAGTTTCCTATGCTACAAGATGGAGTCAAGTTCTGTCGCTTTTGTAAGCAAACAAGTAGCAACTGATGAGGTGGTTTTTGCCACACTCATATCAATCTGATAAGTGTCGTTTGATCTTGGTGCTCTCATCAGAATCCAGTCTTCGGGAACCTCAAAACCGGGTTTGAGAATCAGACATTCTGACTTGTCAAACATCACCGAGTACTCCTTGTCACACATTTGGGAGACACTCAACAGGTTATGCTTCAGCTGCTCGCAAAAGTTGACATTTTCAAAGCTAACACAACCGTTTGAAACCACGCCTTGACACGTGATGCTGCCGCCTTTTTCTCCGGCAAAGGCCACATAGCCTCCTCTGAATGGTTTAACATCTTGAAGCAAGGCCATGTTTCCTGTCATGTGCCGGGAGCATCCACTATCTACATACCAACGGTTAGAGATAGTACCATTCGGACGTCCCTGCACGAGTAACAAAAGAATTAGTTAGATTTGGAGACCCAAGCCATTGTGGTCTTGGGTCGTCCATCCTTCTCAAAATAAACTACTTCTTTCAACTCACAGTCATGATGACTGTTCAAAATTGGTGAATCTTTGGATGAATTTGGAACAGGAGATTGAGAACCTTTAACTTTCTTGTTCCAGGATCTCTTTTGATTCTTAACCAGAACAGTAGACTTTGGCTCAACCATAGCCGGTGAACTTGTGGAAGCTTCACCTGATTGAGTCTTAGTCAGCTGTTCCAGCTTTCTCAACCTCTTATTCCTTCTTCTTCTTTGTGGCTTAGAGAGTCTAGCCACAGATTTCTCACCAGTGCGTGTACTACCAGATGTAGACACACGAGGTACAGCAGGTTGCTTTACTTTTTTTGCAACAGATGGTTTGGCCTTAGATTTAATTTTAGGTTTTCCCATAGGTTGTACTGGTGGTTTCACCACATTCTGCTTTGGACTTCTGGGAGGTTTCACTATTGGCGACTTAGGGATAACGGCTGGCTGTGAGACAACATGTTGTTTCCCTTGGTTCTTTGATGGACAGTTCACAAGAATGTGACCAACCATGCCATAACGAAAACACATCCTCTTTTCCACATGAGTTCTCTTGTAAGGCTCATTAGATCTGGCCTTAGATAACTCTCCATTATGAGCAGGAGGAGTTGGTTTATGAACAGGAGTCTGACATTTTTCAGTTTGGTTTTTGGGGGTATAATACTTTTGCAAATTCTCTTTGTAACCAAGCCCATAATGAGCTGAAAAAGCATCTTTCTTAACTTGGTTAATATTTTTATAACCCCCGTAAAGCATTACCTTAAGTTTATCATTTGTTTCAATGATATCAGGTTCAGTTAAAATGCAGTTATCTCCATTAGTGATAATGTTTTTGTGGACTTTCTGTTCAGTCAACAACTCCTCAGAGACTACTCCTTCAGGGCAAGTGTTAACCGACCCATCATCAGAAGCAGTAACATACTCCTCACTAGATGTGGAGTTAGCCTTACTTGAGGATTCATCCTTTTTAGGGGAATCATCCTTATCAGAGGACTCATCTAGACAGGTGAGATCAATGTCTATCAAGCTATTGACAAACTTCCCACTTATTGGTGAAGGAATGGCATTGGTACCAAGACCTAGGCCCTTCAATTTCCTCACTACTGATTCGTAGTGCTCCACCACAAAGCGAGAGTTTTTCAACTTCTCATTTGTACATTTTAACTGCAGGATCTCATTTTGCAGTTTGTTGATTTCATTGTTCCGTTTTTCTAACCCCCTATACGCAATATCCAAGTGAACTTGTTGCTCACTTATTTGTAAAGAATATTCACATTTTTCCTTTTTCAACGTTTCAACAGACTCTTTAAAACGTTTTTCGTTTTCTTTGTAATTATGAGCTGCCATAGTTAGGGGTTCGAGTTTGTCTTGGAGCTTAGAAATTTCAAGCTTTAGCCCCAGACATTTAGAACAAGAAATAACAGAGAAAGGGTTAGAATTTACCTCAGATGATGAACTCTGTGCTTCTCCAATGGCCATGAGAGCAACGGCAGTGGTAGACTCCTTTTCAACAGCTACAGAAGCTTCCATCTCCTCAGCTTCTTTTCTCTCAGCCTCCATCAGCTCCATGATCTCAGCCATGAGACCAACCTGTGTTTGAGCAATGATGGCGTCCTCTAGATGAACACCCCAATCAAAGTTTTCGTCATGCTGAGCTACCAGTGCATTTGACGAACCACCTTGGTGTTGATTGTGGTGGCTAGTGTTGTTGTGGCCGTGGCTGTTTCCCTGGCTAGGTCTGGTGAAACCAGAGGCCAGTGCTCGGTCTTTTTGACACTCACGAGCAAAATGTCCATAGTTCAGACACTTGTAGCATTTGGCCTTGGATTTATCAAATCCAACCTTGGCATTAGAATGTCCACCAATGAACTTTCTTCCTGTTCTGTTCAGGAAACGCTTGGCCCTCCTCAAAAGCATGGCCATATTCAATTGAATATCCATGTCCTCAATATCATCAGGATCCACTTGGTTAAAGTCTTCTTCAATAGTTTCGGGATCCGTTAGCTTGCCGCCTATGAAATTCTCATACGCAAGCTTACATGATGAAAACAAAGCTACATGATCTTCAGCTATTTTGACTATTGCAGAATGGTTAGCTGAAGACGTAGCTAGAGGATTTCTTGAGGTGTGTTGATGATTAGTTCCCAACCCTGATCCGGATGCATAACAAGCATGACCACCACACCCATTTGAGTGGTCTTCTTCATTGGAGTGTCCAGTAAAGAGAGCAATTCCAGAGCCCGATGATTTTGAAGTGGAAGTCGCCCCATGATACATGGAAGGGTCCTGTATCTGAGGTCTTCCCGAGCTCTCCTTCTTCATAAGATTCATGTTATGAGCTTGAATCTTAACAATAGCCTCATCTACTGTTAACTCATAGAATTTAGGATTTTCCCTCATCAGGGTTGTATACATCTCAAACTTTGGTGGCAAAGCATCAAGAAATTTTTCCACCAGTTCTTCATCGGGATATTTCAGTTCAAAAGTTTTCAACTCCGTTTGTAAATGATAGAATCTAGAGATGAGATCATCTAACGATTCATTTTCCATGAAATTGAAGCATTCATACTGCTTCCGGAGAAGATCCCGTTTACTCTTCTTAATGTCAATGTTCCCCTCAAATCTTTTCTGAAGTGCTTTCCAAAGATCCTTGGAGGTGTCATAGCCTCGGAAACTGTGAAACAATTCCCGATTTAATGACATAGTGATTGAGCCAAGAGCCTTCTTTTCCCGATCATAAGCTTTCTTTTGTTCTTCATCAAGCTTAGAGATGGGCTTTGGCACCTCTTCATCAAGATAGATGTGTGTGGGATGCTTATATCCCTCAATGATTGGTATCCATAATGATGAGTCGGTGTATGAAATGTAGTGCTCAAAACGCGCCTTCCAATTGGAATAATCGTTTACATTTAATAGTTTAGGCGATTTCTGAGGTGTACCGATCTCATTATCATAATTTAACATGTTTCCAAGATTCTGAAGGTTCGACATAGTGAATTACTTAGTCAAAAAATCAGAAAAATCAGACACTGTTGCGTACTTGGCTTTGGCCTTGCGCACTTGAGAAATGGTCTTGTGTAGTTAAGACTTGCTCTTGCGTACTTGTAAGTACGCAGGAGGAAATATTAAGTACGCAGGATATAACTTAAGTTCGCACAAGTTCAGTCTTGCGCACTTGTAAGTACGCAGGAGATAACTCTTGCGTAGTTAGTAAGTACGCAGAAGACTGTACTTTTTACCAAAAATGGTAAGTACGCAGGACACCTTTTCAGCAACTCTCACCAAACTTTTCCGGTCACCTGAAAATCGCCGGAGATAGTGAAAAATAGGCCGATGATCAATGCAATCGAGCCAAAGGATCAGAAACAAGTTTCTAACAAACCTTTGATGCTCAAAACACACAAATACACAACAAAAATCGGTTTTTGAGAGATTACCCCTTTTTTATCACAAAAATAAACAAAAATACCTCTTTTTTCTTGTAAAACTCAGTAAAACGTCTCCAAACTCACTTACAACACTCGAATTCAAGAGCAATGCTCTGATACCACTTGTAGGTCCCTTCGTGTGTGTCGGATCGTCACATGCAAGTGGTCTACTAGTCGCACCGGGTTGCGGAATACCCGTGACTAGGTGGAGAGTCTTACAAACCAAAGTAAACCAAACACAAGAGTCACAATAAACGTTCTTTGTATTATAAACACTTGACGGTTACAGAGAGAATACAAGCTGCGTACTTAGCAAAATTGAGTTTGTCTGAACAAAATGGTTCTGCGTACTTAGCTTCTGTGAACCTATCCTTTTTATACAGACCTGATGCCTGCGCACTTAGCAAGTGCGCAAGACCAATTGTCTTGCGTACTTAACAAGTACGCAAAGGTGTTCTTGCGTACTTGCTAAGTACGCAGGAGCTTTCTCCTGCGCACATGTAAGTGCGCAAAACACTTAGCAGAAAAACAACATACATTATGTAAAAGTAAATACAACTCGATAAACTACTACATAATGACTCATACATACAAAGACAAATTACAGACATTAGACATACAAACTAAGACTCTATCCAGAGTGTTGTCACAGGAAAGTGCATCAACAGTAAACTAGTCTAAAACTGTTTAAACAAACAATAAATGACAACAACTTATACATAAGATATGACTCTACAGATAGTAGACTCGGGGTGTTCTAACCATTTAACTGGAGACAAAGGCAGGCTTAGAAATCCTAAAAGGTATGAAGGGAATCGAGTAATAGTTATCGCAGATAATTCAAGGCACAACATAGAACATGTAGGGGAAATTCGACTTCAACCAGAACAGAATAACGGGCTCGTGTTGAACAATGTTTATCGTGTACCAGGGGTGAAAAAGAATCTGTTATCAGTACCTCAATTAACCGATACAGGAAAGTATGTTCTTTTTGGACCAAAAGAGGTGTTAGTGTTCGATCAGTTCAAAATAAAATCCAGACCTGTACTCCATGGACAAAGAAACGAAACCGTGTATGTTATGAATGCAAGCACTGCCTATGTGGAAAAGACGAAGACAAGTCAAAATATAGATGTATGGCACAAACGTCTGGGTCATGTAGGGTTTGACAAGCTTGAAAAGATGATGAAGAATAAGCTTGTTAACGGTCTACCGGAATTGGAAGTCAAGAAAAAATTGGTTTGTGTAGGATGTCAATACGGAAAGTCTCATCAATTGCCTTATGAATCCTCAACTCACAAGTCATCTAAACCTCTAGAACTAGTCCATTCTGATGTCTTTGGACCGGTAAGGCATGCTTCATTAACAGGAAGGTAGTACATGATCACTTTTATAGATGATTTCTCAAGATTTATGTGGGTGTATTTCATGAAAGAAAAATCTGAAGCTCTACCAAAATTTAAAGAGTTTAAGGGAGATGTTGAAAGAGAAACGAAGTGTTTAGTCGGGTGCCTACGATCCGATAACGGTGGTGAATACACTTCTAGGGAGTTCAATGATTTTCTCAAGGAAAGTAAGATCAAAAGGCAGCTGACATGTGCTAATACTCCACAACAGAATGATATTTCGGAAAGGAAAAATCGAACCTTGTCTGAGCTATAAATGATAAGAATGTGCTTGGGCGTTTTTGGGCTGAAGCTATGAAAACAGCCACATACATAAGCAATCGCTTACCACAACAGAATCTAAGGTATATCTTTCCGTATGAAAAACTATTTAAAATTAGACCCAATGTTAGCTACTTTCGTGTGTTTGGATGTGTCTGTTATGTCTTCGTGCCTAGTCACTTAAGACACAAACTTGAGAAGAAAGCTATTAGATGTATCTTTTTTGGGTATGATAAAGAAAAGAAGGGATGGAAGTGTTGTGAACCGGCAACAGGAAAATGTCACGTCTCTCGTGATGTAATATTTGATGAAGCTTCAGCTTGGTGGTCCGAAAATCACGCGGCGATACCTGATTCTCAAGAATTAAAAAATGAGCTTGAACATCATATTACACTAATATTTAATCATCCAGAATCAGTAGAAGAAACAGGGCCTGCTGGGGCAGAAAGTAGCCAAACCAGAGTTGAGTCTAGTCTAACAAACCGATGTGACACCCGACATTTCAGGTCAATATCCGTGCTTATTATAAACGAGTTTACATTATATTTGTTTTCGTGATTTACCTAATTTCATAAATAAGGACATTAAAGCCTAGAAAAAGCCGTACATTGTGTCATTTCATATTTTGGTAATTCTAGGAGTTACCGGTTCACGTACCCCTATAATCCGTCTAATATGAACATTAGTGATTAAATTAAGTAACCACATATATATATATATATATATATATATATATATATATAGACGTATATAGTAAACTTTACGTTGGATGATTAATTTCTTTTTGTTTTATACTATACGCAGAGTTAAGTAACGAACCCTTTCGAAGACGACTTCGTGTAGCGTCACCTTTAGGCATTTCTATCTACAAATAATCACCTTATCGAATAAAACAACTAGTGATTTGGATATTTCTTTCACCAAGCTAGTCTCTAACCAGTTAAATTGTAATTCTAGTACCGTTAATAACTTAAACCGAATTAAATTACCATTTAAAACTCTAATTGATATTAATACACTTAATGAATTAATTAATTAACTCTTAAACCTAATTAATTAGTTAATTAACCCAAACCACCCCACCCTTATTCCTTCTCGTCCAAGAGCCCATGGAGGGCCCCCATCACCCTCCAAAGTCTTCAATCAAATTGTTTAATACTTAAACCATGCCACCTTACTTCTTCATGTTGATAAAATTCCATCCATCCATCATTCCATCACATGCCATATTCAAGACCATATCTCACCTTTCTTTTTCTCTCTTTGTCTTACGGCTCAACAAAAAAAAATTCTACTCTTTGTCTTCCATTCATCTTTTCTCACGGAAGCAAAACATATCATCATCATCCTCATGCCTTTTTAAAAATATAAGCCAAGTGTAGTAAAGAATCAAGTGAAGGTTTCAAGGTTTCAAGAGGTACAAGTGATCTTGGAGGATTTACAAGCCATTCAAGTCTCATTAATCCACCCATTATAGTATCTACCCTAGCTTGTCTAGTGGTAAAGATCTTCATCCCTTTCAACCTCAAATTCATAATATTTTCTTAAATCATAACTCAAAATGCATGATGTTCACCTAAAAGTGGAGTATTTTATGAAACTTCCTAAAATAAATAAACTAACATGAAGAGTGGCTTGATCTAGTGGTTAATACATGGTGTATGTATGTATGTATGTTTGTGTATATCGTAAGTGTAGGTGTATATATGTGTATGTGTAAAATTTGTTAACAAAAAAAACAAGTTAAAAAAAAATATGAGAAGTGTTCATAACATGCATGTTACTAAAAATGGTTTAAAATGTATAAATATATGTGGATCCATATGATTAGTTTTTGAAGAAGTGTGTTGTATGAAGTTAGTATGTTAAAGTGGTGTAAATCTTGTAAATAAAAATGCATGATTTAGTTAGAGGGTCATTTGGTAAATAAAAATGATTAACTTGTTACTAAGGTTAAAATGGTGGTTTTAGTTCGCATAAACACGAGACATAACTCTTTTCGTATAAAAACGATTACTATAAAATGTTGACTTATATATATATATATATATATATATATATATATATATATATATATATATATATAAATGGCATTTTTGGAAAGAACCAAGTCTTGGACGTATTTGGGTGACAAATTAAGTACGGTAGAAACCACGTATCTACTTTTGGTAAATATGACCGTTAAACGGATTAAAATAGTTATTTTGAGTAATTACACATTGTATGACTATTTAAGAATTTTGGAGGACATAATATATAAATATATCTAATTGTTACTGAATATATGTTTTGGTAGAAAATTAATGTATCTCTAAGTACTAAAAATTATTTATGTCGAAATCCTAATAAATAATTAGTGCTAGTGGTTCGAAAAGAGTATTTATATATATATGTATTCTTGTTAATCTCGAAACTCGATTATGTGTTATCTCAGGAGGTCGATTATTGATGAAAAATATAATGTAATAATAATAAATATATTACGTGTTTCGTCCAGAATTTAAATATTTGACAATCGTGACATACTATTTTTATGCTTACCTATATATGCATTTTGTGTATAAATATATATACTTATAGAAGTAAATATTAGTTACCAACGGGTCGTAACATAAAATATCTTTTACCTAAACAAAAACATTCCTAACCAGATCTGTTAAGTCAGGTGAACAACTTGTATATGAGACATCCAGTCTTAACATTAAAATGCCCTTTTGTATTAGGGTACGGGTAGTCAAGTCTTCCTAGAAGAAAAAAAAAGTATCATTTGCTAGCATACACAGATCTCGAGGTGAGTTTCACGGCCCCTTTTTACTGTTTTGCATAATTTGGGGGAAGAACATACTTATAACTATTTTTATATGATAACAAGAAAACAAGACTGGACCTTTTATGTTTGCATGAGTTAATACATTTGGAGCTCATAAAGTCCCCTGACCATCATATTTATAACCATTAGCTATGGACTAGCCTAGAATTCTATGGATAGTACTATTAGGTTTGACACCCCCGGTCATGGTTAGTCGCGCTAACCATGGGTCCTTCTGGCCAAATGACCGCATAGTGTTCAATAATTGCTCGTGAGGTACGAGTGAGGGGCAAAACACCTGGTCTTGGATTGGTTATGCCTCATGTATGTACATATTATTTGTATATCTAGCTAGTTTACAAATGGGTCAAACATTACTTGTTTTGTTTATCATATACGTAAAATCATTTTCATGCAATTGGTTTGCTCATTGTATTCATATATAAAACCTGTTAACACACCAACCTAGTGTTGACATTTTCAAGTATGTTTTTCAGAAAACTAAACGCTATAGCAAGGGTAATACTACGTAGGGTTCATGCATACATGGTGGATATAACTTTTGAATATTTTTCTTTTATAACCCATAATGTTCGGGTCATATTTGCAAAATCTTAATAATTTGTAACTTCAACTAATATTTTGGGCTGTAAAACCTTAAACTTAATTTATGTATCCAGTTTGCATGTATGCGTTTTCAAAAATCATATGCTGTGGAAATCATGAACGTTACGCTTCGTGATTCCGCCTTGGCGGGGTGTGACAGATTGGTATCAGAGCCATTGATTATAGCGAACTAGGAGTCTAAAAATTGAACCTAGTCTATAATTTAAATGACTCACTGAGACGTTTTTCATTGCATATGCATTTCATAACTTATCATCATATTGTACGGATATCGTAGACACTGAATATCGTCACACACTAACCCCATTTCGACTTCATACCCATAGCACCCAAAAGAAGGTCACCGCGTGACACAACTGGTGAAAACAACACGACGATTTCCGCAGAAGTAGAGCAACTCATATCACAGCGTGTAGCCGCCGCCTTGGAGCAGTACGAAGCCAATCGGAATAATGGCGGAGGAAATGGTAGTGGTATCGACGGAGGAGGTGCAGGAGGCAGTGGCACCGCTAGAGGTTCTGGAGGTAATAGAATGAGTAGTCACCTCTGTAACACATAGTCACGACCTAAATTAACAACATTATTAAAATAGTGACTTGTGACCCTGCAGATGCTTCGAACAAGAAGTGCACCTATAAGGCCTTTCTATCCTGCAACCCTCGCAACTTCAATGGCACCGAGGGTGCAGTAGGCCTGATGAGGTGGATTGAGAAGATGGAATCTGTGATTGATATCAGTGAATGCACAGCTGACTGTATGGTAAAGTATGCCACCTGCACGCTTACTGACAAGGCATTAACTTGGTGGAATTCTCATATGAAAACTGTGGGAAGGCAAACCGCTTATCAGCTATCATGGGATGAATTGAAAGCCATGATGATCGAGGAGTACTGTCCTCGAAATGAGCTGCAGAAAATCGAAACTGAATTGTGGAATCTGCAAATGATAGGAGATGACGTGGCGGGTTACACCGACCGATTCAATGAGCCAGCGATCCTAGTGCCACACATGGTCACACCGGAATACAAAAGGGTTGAAAGGTACCTATGGGGTCTTGCACCCCAAATTCGTAGCATGGTGACTTCGTCGAACATGATGGACGCCAAGAGTGCTATAGTCTTGGCCTACAAACTGAGAGATGATGATGTACGCAATGGGTTGTTTGGGAAGAAAGAAAGTGAGGAAAAGAAGTTAGGAGAAAAGAGAAAATGGATGGGAAAACCAAATAATCAATTCAAGAATCAAGTTTTCAAGAAACAGGAAACTGTGAAAGTTTTTGCTGCTAATATTATGGAAAAATGGGGCTATGCCGGTCCCCAACCGAGGTGTGACAAGTGTGGGTATTACCATGTGGGGAAATGCACACAATGCGAAAGGAGTAGAAAGTTTGGACATCGAGCGCAGACGTGCCGACTCAATGCCACCCCCTCTGGTAAAATTAAGCAAGGCTGCTATGAGTGTGGAGATCCAAAGCACTACCGAAAAGATTGCCCCAAGTTGAAGAATCAGAACATTAATCAGGCTCGGGGAAGGGCGTTTGTGATGGGGGTTGGGGACGCACGACAAGATCCGAACATTGTCACTGGTACGTTCCCGATAAATAATCACTATGCCTCTGTACTTTTCGATACGGGTGCTGACATGAGTTTTGTGTCAAATGACTTTAAGTCCCTACTCGGTATTAAAGCCAGCAAACTAGACCAAAGTTATACAATTGAATTAGCAAACGGGAAATTAATTAAAGCCAGAGAAGTCATTCAGGGTTGTACTCTATGTTTAAAAAAACCACACATTTAGTATAGACCTGCTACCTGTTGACCTAGGAAGTTTTGACGTTGTTATTGGCATGGATTGGTTGTCGAAGAATCACGCTGAGATTGTCTGTTTTGAGAAGATTGTTCATATTCCACTCCCGAACGGAGAAGTTCTTTCGATTCAAGGTGAGAAGAGTGGAGTGACATTGAGGATGATAAACTGCATGAAATCTCGTAAGTACCTACGTAAAGGATATTGCGTGTTCCTGGCTCACATCGTCGAGAAGAAAACCGAGGAACGTCGACTTGAGGATATACCAATCGTTAAGGATTACCCTGAAGTTTTTCCCAAAGACTTACCTGGGTTACCACCACCGAAGCAAGTCGAATTCCGAATCGATTTGGTACCAGGAGCTGCACCGGTTGCGCGATCGCCATATCGATTAGCACCTTCTGAAATGCAGGAATTATCAAATCAACTGCAGGATTTGCTTGATAAGGGCTTCATAAGACCGAGTTTCTCACCTTGGGGAGCTCCGGTCCTATTCGTAAAGAAAAAGGATGGAACCTTTAGGATGTGTATTGATTACCGAGAATTAAACAAGCTTACAATCAAAAACCGATATCCACTTCCTCGAATAGATGATTTGTTTGATCAACTACAAGGTTCAAGCTTCTACTCTAATATTGATCTACGTTCGGGGTATCATCAACTAAGAATCAAAGAAGAAGATATACCAAAGACGGCATTTAGGACTCGTTATGGCCACTACGAATTCCTAGTTATGCCGTTTGGTTTGACGAATGCACCAGCAGTTTTTATGGATCTCATGAACTGAGTGTGCAAGCCATACTTGGATAAATTTGTGATAGTATTTATTGATGATATATTAATATATTCACGAACCAAGGAGTATCATGAACATCATCTGAAGTTAATTTTGGAACTACTCAAAAACGAGAAACTTTACGTTAAATTCTCTAAGTGTGAGTTTTGGATCCGAGAAGTGCATTTCCTTGGACATGTCATCAATAAGGAAGGCATTCATGTTGATCCATCTAAAACAGAAGCGATCAAAAACTGGGAAGCACCAAAGACTCCGACTGAAGTGCGTCAATTTTTGGGTTTGGCCGGCTATTACAGACGATTCATTGAGAATTTTTCAAAAATAGCCCTGCCTTTAACCACATTAACCCAGAAAGAAAAGAAGTTTGATTGGAGTGACAAGCAAGAGTCAGCTTTTCAATTACTGAAGGAGAAGCTGTGTAGTGCACCGATCTTATCCCTTCCTGAGGGAATCAACAACTTTGTCGTATACTGCGATGCATCACACCAAGGACTTGGTTGTGTGTTAATGCAAAGAGACAAAGTCATCACATATGCCTCACGACAACTAAAAGTGCAAGAAAAGAATTATACGACCCACGACTTGTAGTTGGGCGCAGTTGTGTTTGCGCTCAAGATTTGGAGACATTATCTTTACGGTACAAGATGCATTATTTTTACTGATCACAAGAGTCTCCAACATATCTTCAATCAAAAGGAACTTAACATGAGACAACGTCGTTGGGTAGAACTACTAAACGACTATGATTGTGATATCAAGTACCATCCCGGGAAAGCCAATGTTGTAGCAGACGCCTTAAGTCGCAAAGAACGAGTTAAAACTCTTCGTGTTCGTGCCCTAGGATTAACAATTCATACGAGTCTTACTACTCAAATCCGAATGGCACAACAAGAGGCACTTAAAGAAAAGAACATCCAAAATGAGGCACTACGTGGAATGATCAAACAATTAGAGTCTAAGTCAGATGATACGTTTTACTTCATGGACATAATTTGGGTGCCGAGTAACGGTAACTTACGTGGGTTGGTTATGGATGAAGCCCACTAGTCCAGGTACTCCATTCACCCGGGTTCGGATAAGATGTATAAGGATCTAAAACAATTCTATTGGTGGCCCAATATGAAAGGAGATATTGCCACATATGTCAGTAAATGCTTAACGTGTTCAAAAGTAAAGGCTGAATATCAGAAACCGTCTGGCTTGTTACAACAACCCGAAATTCCCTAATGGAAATGGGAATAGATTTCTATGGATTTTATCATGAAATTACCCAAGACGTCCAGTGGTTATGATACCATATGGGTAATTGTTGACCGTTTAACGAAATCTGCTCACTTTTTGCCAATTAAAGAAACCGACAAGACAGAGAAACTTACAAGACTGTACATTAAAGAAATTGAGGCAAGACACAGAGTGCCAGTTTCTATTATCTCTGATAGGGATAGTCGTTTCGTGTCAAGGATTTGGAGGTCGTTACAAGAAGCCCTAGGCACGCGCCTAGACATGAGCACAACCTATCATCCACAAACAGATGGTCAAAGTGAAAGGACTATCCAAACATTAGAAGATATGCTCCGTGCGTGTGTAATTGATTTCAGAGGAAATTGGGATACTCATTTACCGTTGGCAGAGTTTTCCTATAATAACAGCTACCACACCAGCATTAAAGCAGCTCCGTTTGAAGCTTTATATGGTCATAAATGTCGTTCACCGCTATGTTGGGCAGAGGTCGGTGAAAAACATTTGACAGGTCCTGAGATTGTCCAGGAAACCACTGATAAGATCTTCAAAATTAAGGACCGTCTGAAAGCGGCCCGAGACAGACAAAAGAGCTATGCTGATAACAGACGGAAACCATTAGAATTTCAAATTGGTGACCGAGTAATGTTAAAAGTCTCACCATGGAAAGGCGTTGAAAGGTTTGGTAACCGTGGTAAGCTCAACCCTAGATACGTTGGACCGTTTGAAATTCTGGCTAGGGTTGGCCCTGTAGCTTACAAGTTCAAACTACCGCAAGAACTAAACAATGTACATGACACGTTTCACGTTTCGAATCTCAAGAAGTGCTTGGCAGACGAGACCTTGATCATACCGCCAAATGAAATTCATATTGATGATAAACTTCATTTCATCGAGGAACCGATTGAGATTACAGATTGGAAAGTTCAAAGGCTGAGACGTAGTCGTATCAAACTGGTTAAAGTACGTTGGAACTCAAAGCGTGGTCCTGAGTATACATGGGAACGAGAGGATCAAATGAAAATAAAATACCCCTCATTGTTTAACGATGCACTAGTTCAAGATGGCACGAATTGAATTTCGGGACGAAATTCTTTTAACATTGGGAGAATGTGACACCCGACATTTCAGGTCAATATCCGTGCTTATTATAAACAAGTTTACATTATATTTGTTTTCGTGATTTACCTAATTGCATAAATAAGGACATTAAAGCCTAGAAAAATCTGTACATTGTGTCATTTCATATTTTGGTAATTCTAGGAGTTACCGGTTCACGTACCCATATAATCCGTCCAATATGAACATTAGTGATTAAATTAAATAACCATTTATATATATATATAGACGTATATAGTAAACTTTACGTTGGATGATTAATTTCTTTTTGTTTTATACTATACGCAGAGTTAAGTAACTAACCCTTTCGAAGACGTCTTCGTGTAGCGTCACCTTTAGGCATTTCTATCTACAAATAATCACCTCATCGAATAAAACAACTAGTGATTTGGATATTTCTTTCACCAAGCTAGTCTCTAACCAGTTAAATTGTAATTCTAGTACCGTTAATAACTTAAACCGAATTAAATTACCATTTAAAACTCTAATTGATATTAATACACTTAATGAATTAATTAATTAACTCTTAAACCTAATTAATTAGTTAATTAACCCAAACCACCCCACCCTTATTCCTTCTCGTCCAAGAGCCCATGGAGGGCCCCCATCACCCTCCAAAGTCTTCAATCAAATTGTTTAATACTTAAACCATGCCACCTTACTTCTTTATGTTGATAAAATTCCATCCATCCATCATTCCATCACATGCCATATTCAAGACCACATCTCACCTTTCTTTTTCTCTCTTTGTCTTACGGCTCAACGACAAAAAAAATGCTACTCTTTGTCTTCCATTCATCTTTTCTAACGGAAGCAACACATATCATCGTCATCCTCATGCCTTTTTAAAAATATAAGCCAAGTGTAGTAAAGAATCAAGTGAAGGTTTCAAGGTTTCAAGAGCTACAAGTGATCTTGGAGGATTTACAAGCCATTCAAGTCTCATTAATCCACCCATTATAGTATCATAACTCAAAATGCATGATGTTTACCTAAAAGTGGAGTATTTTATAAAACTTCCTAAAATAAATAAACTAACATGAAGAGTGGCTTGATCTAGTGGTTAATACATGGTGTATGTATGTATGTATGTATGTTTGTGCATATCGTAAGTGTAGGTGTATATATGTGTATGTGTAAAATTTGTTAACAAAAAAATAGTTTAAAAAAAAATATGAGAAGTGTTCATAACATGCATGTTACTAAAAATTGTTTAAAATGTATAAATATATGTGGATCCATATGATTAGTTTTTGAATAAGTGTGTTGTATGAAATTAGTATGTTAAAGTGGTGTAAATCTTGTAAATAAAAATGCATGATTTAGTTAGCGGGTCATTTGGTAAATAAAAATGATTAACTTGTTACTAAGGTTAAAATGGTGGTTTTAGTTCGCATAAACACGAGACATAATTCTTTTTGTATAAAAACGATTACTATAAAATGTTGACTTATATATATATATATATATATATATATATATATATAAATGACATTTTTGGAAAGAACCAAGTCTTGGACGTATTTGGGTGACAAATTAAGTACGGTTGAAACCACGTATCTACTTTCGGTAAATATGACCGTTAAACGGATTAAAATAGTTATTTTGAGTAATTACACATTGTATGACTATTTAAGAATTTTGGAGGACATAATATATAAATATATCTAATTGTTAGTGAATATATGTTTTGGTAGAAAATTAATGAATCTTTAAGTACTAAAAATTATTTATGTCGAAATCCTAATAAATAATTAGTGCTAGTGGTTCGAAAAGAGTATTTATATATATATATGTATTCTTGTTAATCTCGAAACTCGATTATGTGTTATCTCAGGAGGTCGATTATCGATGAAAAATATAATGTAATAATAATAAATATATTACGTGTTTCGTCCAGAATTTAAATATTTGACAATCGTGACATACTATTTTTATGCTTACCTATATATGCATTTTGTGTATAAATATATATACTTATAGAAGTAAATGTTAGTTACCAACGGGTCGTAACATACAATATCTTTTACCTAAACAAAAACATTCCTAACCAGATCTGTTAAGTCAGGTGAACAACTTGCATATGAGACATCCGGTCTTAACATTAAAATGCCCTTTTGTATTAGGGTACGGGTAGTCAAGTATTCCTAGAAAAAAAAAGTATCATTTGCTAGCATACACAGATCTCGAGGTGAGTTTCACGGCCCCTTTTTACTGTTTTGCGTAATTTGGGGGAAGAACATACTTATAACTATTTTTATATGATAACAAGAAAACAAGACCGGACCTTTTATGTTTGCATGAGTTAATACATTTGGAGCTCATAAAGTCCCCTGACCATCATATTTATAACCATTAGCTATGGACTAGCCTAGAATTCTATGGATAGTACTATTAGGTTTGACACCCCCGGTCATGGTTAGTCGCGCTAACCATGGGTCCCTCTGGCTAAATGACCGCCTAGTGTTCAATAATTGCTCGTGAGGGGCAAAACACCTGGCCTTGGATTGGTTATGCCTCATGTATGTACATATTATTTGTATACCTAGCTAGTTTACAAATGGGTCAAACATTACTTGTTTTGTTTATCATATACGTAAAATCATTTTCATGCAATTGGTTTGCTCATTGTATTCATATATAAAACCTGTGAACTCACCAACCTAGTGTTGACATTTTTAAGTATGTTTTTCAGAAAACTAAACGCTATAGCAAGGGTAATACTACGTAGGGTTCATGCATATATGGTGGATATAACTTTTGAAGATTTTTCTTGTATAACCCATAATGTTCGGGTCATATTTGCAAAATCTTAATAATTTGTAACTTCAACTAATATTTTGGGCTGTAAAACCTTAAACTTAATTTATGTATCCAGTTTGCATGTATGCGTTTGCAATAATCATATGCTGTGGAAATCATGAACGTTACGCTTCGCGATTCCGCCTTGGCGGGGTGTGACAACCGAGGTCCATGGCAAACAGGTATTGGGCCTGGTAATAATGGGCTGACATATCAGAATGAACCAGTAGGGAATGGGCAGCCTTAATTACGAAGATCTAGCCGTGTTCAAAAGGAAAATCCATGATATGCCAATGTGGCACTTGCGGAAAACAAAACAGATGTAGAACCTAAGACATTCGAACAAGCCAGCAAGAAAGAAGAGTGGTGGAGTGCTATGTCTGATGAGTTCGATGCACTCAAACGAAATCAGACGTGGGAATTAGTTCCGAGGTTTGACGGTGTCGAACCTATCTCATGCAAGTGGGTATATAAAATTAAAAGAAAAGTGGACGGGAAAATCGAGCGGTTTAAAGCAAGACTCGTAGCACGTGGGTTCTCTCAACAATTTGGACTAGATTATGAGGAGACCTTTAGTGGCGAAGCTCACAACAGTTCGAGTACTTTTAGCCATAGCCGCAAGCAAAGATTGGAATTTATGGAAAATGGACGTGAGCAACGCGTTCTTGTACGGGGATCTTGATCATGTAATATACATGGATCAACCAAGGGGGTTCGAGAGTCAAGTTTTTCCTAATCATGTGTGCAAATTGAAAAAAGGCTATTTATGGTTTGAAGCAATCACCAAGGGCATGGTTTGGCAAAATTGGTGAGTTTTTGGAACTAAATGGGTTCGTGTCAACTTCTGCAGATACAAGCTTGTTTGTGTTAGCTAGAGATAAGAAAATTGTCGTGGTACTGGTATATGTCGATGATCTTATTATAACCGGGGATTTGGTGGATGAAATTGAGTAGCTAAAACAAAATCTGTGTGTTAGAATTATAATGAAGGACTTGGGTAGATTAAATCATTTTCTTGGGCTGGAGATTGAGTACAGTTCAAATGGAATAGTGTTACATCAACACAAATATGCTGTTGATCTTCTAACTAAGATCGACATGACTAGTTGTAAGCCAGCAGCAACAACTATGGAGGTAAATGCGAAGTTAAGATCAGATGCAGGAAAGTTGCTCGATGATGCTACTATGTACAGGAGGTTAGTTGGAAGTTTAATCTATCTTACCTTGACAAGGCCAGATATTGCATTTGTTGTTGGTGTCTTGAGTCGTTACATGCAAAAGCCGAGAAAGCCTCATCTCGAAGCAGTTCGTCGGGTTCTTCGATATATAAAGTCAACACCAAGTCAAGGTGTTTTGTTTAAGAGGGAGGCTGAAATCAGACTAGTTGGTTTTTGTGATGCCGATTATGCAGGTGACTTAGAAACTTGCAGATCAACTACATGATTTGTTTTTATGATTGGTACTGGAGCGGTATCTTGGTGTAGTAAACGACAACCAACGATCTCTTTATCAACTACTGAATCTGAGTATAGAGCAGCTGCATTGGCAGCTCAAGAATGCGTCTGGTTGGTTCGATTAATGAAGGATTTGAATCAGGAAGTAGAGTACAAGGTGGTGTTGCATGGTGATAATATGTCTTCAATACGACTTGAAGAAAATCCTACATTTCACGCTAGAACTAAGCATGTGGAGGTTCACTATCATTTTATACGGGAAAAAGTATTAAACGGGGAGATAGATTTCAAGTATATAAACACTCATGAACAAGTAGCAGATGTGTTCACCAAAGCTTTGCCTAAAGAAAAGATGGAAAAGTTCTGTAAAGAGATGGGGATGGTCGAAGCAAATATTGAGAGGGAGTATTAAACGTAAGCAACATTTGAATATGGGTGGTTTAGGTTGATCTCATGGGGCGACATGGAGGAGATCAAAATTATCAAAACTAATTAGTTTATTTAATTGCTTTGTTTATCCGTAAGTTTAAGTTTTAGTATATCCAATTGTATTTGGATTTCGTATGGTATTATAACTCAAATAGGAGTCTGAATGTAAGGGTTCTTATAAAAACCCAAGTAAGTTTGTTTCCTTTGTAATTCGTTTGTCGTTTTCATTCAATAAAAAGAGTCGCTCCAGGTTTAAGAGCAAATCTCGTCTGTGTGTGCTTGGTTTGCTTCGGTATTCACTTGTGTTTGTTTAACAGAAACCCGCCTATAGATATTTGACTTTTCAGAGATAGGAAGCAAAGGACCGATGAGCCGGGTGTTAAATTAAAAAGATGACATGTTCAAGATGATACGCATATTAAACAAGTGCACTTTGTGTTTTTTTTAATATGACATTAACAGATGACATACTTTTTTGTATGTCATAGGTCGCGTGTCATTAAAGCCCAGTTTTACTAGCATGACACTAAAGCGATGACACACACTTTTGCGTGTCATAGTTCGCGTGTCATTAAATGTCTATTTTCTATTAGTTTTTGAATAGATACAAACTAAATCGTTTCATACAAATCAGATGCAAAATACATAAATCCGATAAAATCAAATATCGAACAAAAATATTCAAAAAATGTAAAAACATAGGTTGAATACGGTTACTAACTCAAATCCTACACATAGGGATGATCACAGAAAGAAAATATGAAGAATATTCATCGTATTACCTTTCTCTCAGTCAAAGCCAGCAACAGCCAAAGGCTGCACTCACGCCTCCCCGTCAGTTCCTTGCGTCCCCCTTCTTATACAACAATAATTCCCTATTTTCTTTCTTTTGTTTTCTTCTTTTAACTCGTAGCCCATGTCATCATCATACGTACATGCCATATCATACATCATCCAGAAAAACTCCACGCCACCTTTTGTAACTTTCCAGCCTACAATTTATCAATTCACCAATGATATTTTGAAGTTAAACAATTATCAGGAATTAAAGTTTAGAGATTAGATTTAAATAATATCCTCATGATCTCTTATATTGAGTATTCATGTGCCATCATAGTTACGTTTGGACTAAATGATAATATCGAATTCCTAACGATCATAATAAAAATATGATAATACTAATATTTAAACATTCACTCGCCGGTTTCCAGTTTAGCTTAACAACATCGTTTTAACCCTTTTTCTCCTAAGCTCACTAAATATAAAAGCCAATCAAATTAATATATTTTTTACTCGTATCAATGCATTTATAACATAATTACTATCTAATAACGTGTACCTAAAATACTCCGATCACTACGCCATTAACAAAGCCGGCCCGGAAGGATGTAAAGTATGAATGGGGTCCAGCCTAGGATAGTGCCTTTGCGGAACTAAAGAAGAGACTGACACAAGCTCCGGTGCTAACTTTACCCGATGGTAGTGAGGACTTGGTTGTTTACTCTGATGCCTCTTACCAGGGGCTAGGATGTGTACTCATTTAGAGGGGAAAGGTATTGCAAATGCATTACGACAGTTTAAGACACATGAGGTTAACTACCCGACTCATGATCTAAAACTTGTTGCTGTAGTGTTTGCATTAAAGATTTGGAAGAATTATCTCTATGCAGTTAAGTACACCATATATTATGATCACAATAGTCTGAAATATTTCTTTGAGCAGAAAGATTTAATTACGAGGCAAAGACGGTGTTTGGAACTGTTAAAAAGTTATGACTCCGAAATCTTGTACCACCCGGAGAATGCTAATGTTGTGGCCGATGCCTTAAGCCGAAAGGAGAACCACGCTCCTATCCGAGTGAAACATACAGTTTGGTTGTGACCCTAGATTTATTGAGTCGAATCAGCAAGGCGCAAGATGAGACCTTGAAGGCCGAGAATGTGAAGAAAGAAAGACTGGTGGGTCAACAAGGAGTCCTGGAAATTAACACGCATGGTGTAAAAACCAGATTCGGTCGAATGTGGGTGCCTAGAGAAGGCGGCTTAGGGATAAGATTCTAGATGAAGCTCATAAGTCTCGTTATTCTATTCATCCTGGCACTAGAAAGATGTATTAAGATCGGAAGAATGATTACTGGTGGGCAGGCATGAAAAATGATGTGACCTAGTGCGTAAGCAAGTGTTTGACTTGCTTGCAAATGAAAGTCGAACACCAAAATCCCTATGGCAAGTTGCAACCATTAGGGATACAAGAGTGGAAGTGGGAACATATCACCATGGAATTCATAACAAAACTACATCATACAGCTAAAGGTTATGACACCATTTGGGTGATTGTAGATCGACTGACAACGAGCACTCACTTCTTGCCTATTTGTGAGATGTACACTTAGGAACATTTGGCAGAAGTGTTCATTAATGAGGTTATATCTCGACATGGCGTACCAGTGTCGATTGTTTCATATAGAGACACGCGGTTCACGTCCAGGTTGTAGAAGAAGTTCCATGATGCAATGGAAACAAGGTTGAACATCAGTACAACATATCATCCTTAAACGGATGGTGAATCTAAAAATACCATTCAGACCCTTGAAGATATTCTTCGTGCTTGCATACTTCGATGGAAGTTGGGACAATCACCTACCGCTCGCAAAGTTCTCTTACATCAACAGCTACCATTCTAATGTAGGCATGGCGCCTTACGAGATGCTTTATGGTAGACAGTGCAAAACTCCGGTGTGTTGGGGTCAGATTAGGGAGAAGGAGTTGGGAACCTGGAAGTGGTGAGAGCGATATCAGAAAAGTTCAATCAGATTAAATCACGGCCGAAAGCTGCACAAGATAGACAGAAGTCCTATGCAGACAAAAGGCGCAGACCGATAGAATTTAATGTTGGGAATAAGGTTATGTTGAAAGTATCCCCATGGAAACGAATTATCCAATTTCGTAAGCGAGGGAAGCTAAGTCCAAGACTCATTGGACATTGCTGAATATTGGCCCGAGTGGGAAAGGTAGCCTACCGATTAGAGCTACAAAGGGAACTTAATGAGATTTACTCGACATTTCACGTATCTTATGTGCGAAAATGTCTAGCTGATGGAACCGCTCATGTGCCAATCTTACACACTGAGGTGAATGATCAATTGAATTATGTGGAGACCCCAATTGCAATCACAAACCAAAAAGAGAAGAGGTTGCATAATAAAGTGACATGTCTAGTGAAAGTTTAATGGAAACACAGAAAGGGGTTGGAGGCTACGTGGGAAGCCGAAGACGAGATGAAAGGGTTCTACCATAGATATTTCGACATTTAACAAGTTTCGAGGATGAAACCTCTTGTAAGGAGAGTAGACTTGTAACACCCCCAAATATGTACTTTTGTTTGTTAAAAATGAATATAATAAACTCAAGGACTAAAAAGGGTAAAAAGCAATAGTGAGGAATACCCTCCATATATAACCTAGCCGCTATCCCTCATTTTTCCACTTGCCTTTTGTGAGAACTAGAGGGACAAAGAGAGAGGGGACTGAACCAGAGAGAAAGAGACGAGTTAAAGTGGGAGAGAAAGAGCAAGAAAATACGTTATTTTTAGCTTCCATTTCACTCCATTCGGTTGAGGATTCGACAAGGAAGGAGATTATAGTAAGCCATACACGTTTTGACATAAGAAACTGGTCCAGATCTTATGTTTTTTGGTTGAAACTAGTTTTAAGGTAAAGAGAAGTTTAATCCAAAAAGGTCGGATTTTTACGTGTGATGTCGCATAAAAACTTTAGATCGGGTAACACGGATGCCAAACAAACGTTTTGAATGAAGAAAGTGAGAAACTTGATGCATGGATCGGATCAGAAGTCTCAAGCAGAAAAATTAAGGTTTTCGTAATAAAGAACAGAGTGTTCGCAAGCCAAGTGTACGGACGAATACTTGAAGTATCCGCATGGATAATCCATGCGTGTACTCAGTGTATTCGCGAGTGATACTCTGGAAGAATACTTGAAGTACTCGCAAGAAATACCCTCATGCTTATATTTATGTCCGCATACTCAGAGTATTCGTAAGATGGGAGTATACTTGGAAGTATTCGCAAGTTTTTGGTGCAAGTACTTCTGTACATATATACTTATGTGTGTGTACTCCTGCGGCGTGTACTTAGAGTATTTCCGCTACAGACGACAATAGCAGTATTTACAGTTTTCGTGTGTTGATTCTTATGCGGATAGTATAGTAACCTAGCCAATCATTTGGAAAGTACCACAATTCAGGGGAGTTCTATATCCCCTTTTTATGCCTACTTTTTGGGTGGTGTGCATATTGTTTAAAGTGTTTACTATATTTGTGTGTTAGTAAAAGTAAGTGAAAAAAAGTTTTAAAAAAAGTTAAAAGCATGGCAATGAATATTTTATGCAAGTAAAGATGTTTAAGAAAGTTAACGAAAGTTTATGAATGTTTTTAATACAATGAAGAAGGTAAATGTATTATAAGTCATTACATTGTCTATATCTGGGAAAGGGAACAGAATGGAAGGAGCGTTTGTGACTAGCTAATGGTTGTACAACTGGTTTTGTGTGATAAGGAATGACTACGGTAATTCATAGGGTGAACGTGACCATAAGTTATGTTTTGTCTACCTAGAGGTAAAGAGCCTTAGGAGACACAATGGATAGTTGTGACCTAGAGGTAAAGAGCCTTAGGTTACACTACGCATGTACTTTATGGTCAAAGTTGTTGGGAATCAAGCACCAGTTTTTAACTTTTAAAAACAATAATTATTTAAACCTTTTAAATAAATAAATCATATGTATTTAGCGAAAACGATTTATGGTACTAAACAGATCAGATCTGGATTTCTGTCAGTGATCAGATTACACGCGTATAAACAATATTATTTAAACCAACGATAGGGTGTTCAAAGATTATACCTTTGACGATAACCAGATCAGAACACCTCAGATCAACAAACGTCGCGCTAGATGACACGTACACAAAACCTGCAACAAAACGTCACATGAGATGCACAAGAGGGAGCCGATCACAGCGGCGGTGGTGTGACGGTGGCGGTGGTCCGACTAGGCGGCGACGCTCAGAGATGGCGGTGGCGTCGACCGGAAATCGCAAGAGAAGGGGAGGGGGTTTTCGAAACCTGTGGTGGCTAAGAACTGTTTTAGGGTTTTCAGTTAATGTTATATTTTATAAACTTGTAACTTACAGACTGACGCCTGAGGTATTAACAGTTAATACCCAACTAATAATTAACTGTTTAATTATTAACCATATATTTTACTAATCATAAATAATCAGTAAAATACATTCATTAAATGTTTAACAGATTAAACATTTATTCCCCGTAAATAATTAATTCACCAAGTAATTAATTATCTCAATCACCGATAAATATTTCTCTAAATATTTGTTCACCGTTTATTATATCCGTATTTCGTGAACTATAATATTTAACAATAAAATAATATATATATATATATATATATTTGTTCGTTGCTCAAAGTGTAACTCTTTGGATTGTACATAGTTAGTAACGTTGACTTAATTGACGATCGGAAATCATATATCCAACAAAAGTGACGTGAAGTACAGTACCTATTGGAATTGACGGTCAGGGTATATGTGTGTTATGGTCAAAGAGACGTGTAGTACAGTACCAAGTGTGAATTGACGGTTAAGGTAAAGAAATAGATTATACAAATAATGTATGACTTAAGTGAAGTTTTTTTGTGAAAGATATGCCTTTATCGACTTTTGAATGTATTTGTTTAAGTCCTTCTTCTTCTTTTATCAAATCTATGTTTTTATGTAAAGCTACAACTCACTCAGTAAATCTAACTTTTCGTATGCACATCAGGTGAAGTGTAGGTCGGAAGGTTGCTTGTGGGTGCTTGGCTTACGACGAAGAGTTACGTGGCTATCGAACAACCTGGCATCGCGTTATGTTATGTTTGAAATTTCATATGTTAAAACAATGTTTTAATTGCTTAGACAAGTTTAAGTTTTGTTATGAAGTATTTCCGCTACAATGAATGGATTTCTATGTTTAAGAACTATATATGAAGGAGTAAGTCCAACACATGAGGCATCACGGGGTTTGGAGCCTTACACACACCCTGCCTCGCCTCATGTAACCCATTCCATTTTCATTGATATCCTATCTTAATACTTTTCACTTGTCTTTCTCACTCAAAAACCCTTATTGAATTTGAATTTTATGTTATAGTTCTCAAATGTTAGTAGGTCAGGACTCTCATAGCTCACTACTAGATGTGATCAATCATTCATTGGAGCATAATATTACACCAAAACACGTATAAGATTAGATTTCTTCTTTGGGAGATCACCTTTTTTACACACACAAAAAAAAGCCCCCGATGTATGACTATTTGATGTCAAAATTAGAGATCGGGTTACCACCCTTACACAAAGTCTAAACACTATTTATTATACAATAAAATTTGTTTAGTTTTGATCATCATATCAACTCCAATTTATTATAGTACATCCATTTAACATTATCTAGTACTCAAGATTGAACTTGTAAAAATCAGTCTATTATTAAATTGAAATTATGGAAAAGAAGTGCATGCAGGTGAACAAAATGAAACAAAATAGACATTAATGGGACATCATTGGGATCTATCTTAACAAATGCCATTAACTTGATCCTCTCTCTTCAAGTATTTTCATACCAATATACCGGCCCAACATCATAGTGGTTGCCTGAGGGTTTGTTCCCGGTGAGTTGAAAAATGTTGAAGCATCCACGACTCGTAAAGAATCAACCCCGATAACCTTCAAATGGCTATCAACCACCTTGTTAGCCAAGCATCCACCATGGATATGCCAAAATGTGGACAAACTTTCACGACAGAATCTCAGAATGGTCTCGTAATCAGATGGATCGTCAGGTAACGACGGTCCAATATATCTAAAACTCCGCCCACCATCAGAGTCATCAAACTTGTATTCTTCCATGGCTGGAGATGCCAACATTTTTCTAATAACTTCCACAGCATTCCAGCATTGACGTACGTCTTCAGTGCGATTGTAGTAATTAAATCGGACGCTTGGGCTAACAGTTACATTGGATGCCGATATGAGGTGTAGTGAACCAAATGATATTGGCCTACTAACCTTTGCAGCAAAAATCTCCACACTTGAGTTTAAAGGTGGAAGTGTACTCATGGGAGGTATGAAAGTCATTGGAGGTGAATTTGGGGGAAATGAAATAGACTCAATGTATGGGCCACTTTCGGTGATCCCAACCACACGGATTCCTACATCGTTTAATGAATCTGGAACCATGAGATTTACCCCAGTACGAGGAGGATCGGCCATGAACTGCCCGACAAAAGGATGGTCTCGAATAATAGGAATATTCATTGATGAAAGATGAGAAGTTGGCCCGAGTCCACTTAGTAGCAAAAGTTGTGGACTTCCAAGAGCTCCGGCACTCAAAATCACTTCTCCATTTGTTCTTACATAAACTTCACGATATATTCCATTTGAATCATGGTATGTAACGCCAACCGCAGCTATGCCAGTAAACAATGAAAATGTTATTAGAAAACAATATTGGTTTGAACAACGTAATAAGAAACGCGTTTCATGTGAAATTCAAGACCAGTGACCGAAACTTTTAGTCAAAGGGTTATCACAAAGTTCTATTCTCTATCGCTTACAATTAAGGGGTTCAACTTGTTGAATTTAATCAAAAAAGAATTTAGGATAAGAAATTTATTGTTAACATCATGTGTGACAATATTTAATTTGAATTTGTATTTAATCAGATGTCTTATAAGATCATTAGGGTTAGTGGTTGTCGTTCATCAATTGCACAGTATCGTCTAGTATAAGTGGGGTATTGAACAATTGAGTCTAAAGTGTGTGTATATTCAAATCTTGCTCTTAATTCGTTCTGAGAAATTGTTTGTGTGGATTGCTTCTTGATAACCAACACAACTCATGTTTTTATTAAAATAACTTAGCTTTTATATATAAAAGTTGAAAAATTCTAGTGATCAGGTCAAAGGACCCTCTTAACTCTCCCTTTATTTCCGTCCTGAATTCATCCTTGTCTTTATAACTTCACATACATACATACGATTCAACTAAAAAACGAATAGCTAATTACCTAAAGGGTCGGAAGAGGAGAAGATGATCCGATCAACCGTGGCATGAACCAACACATCTAAATTTTCAGGGTTGGCGTTGTTGAGAAGCTCAACCGCCCCATGTCGTATCTCAGAATCATCAAATGTTGAACCACCAACCTTGGTTCCTATAACATGTTCAAATGTCAACCCGTTATCAGGCTCAACCCCTGCTTCGAGTAAGGCGTTAAAGATAGAAGTTTGCCACCCATTTAACCGAGCAGGACGAGTCACAATACTATTTTCGACCCACTCGTAGGCTCTTTCAACATCCACAATATCCCATTCAATACCTACATTATTGTAAAAGTAGTCATCGGCTCTCGAATAAAACCCAAAATTTATCATGCTACCACCTCCCAAAACCCTTGCCCTTGTGTTCCGTACACCATCTTCAGAAACAAAGTTTTGAGCGGGTGAATCGTTATCATTGGCGGTTAGAAGTGTACGAATGGAATTACTTTCATATAAAACGTTGGTGTCTGAACTGCTATCACCGCCCCTTTCAAGTAGCAAGACAGAATAGTATTGGGATAAAGTGGCAGCTAAAGGGCAACCAGCGGTCCCTCCTCCGACAATGATGTAATCGTAATCTTGTGATGGAGAGAAATCAGTGGCGTCGTATGTAAAACGAAGGTAACTTGAATCTTCAGAACCTACATTCATACATCTTTCGTCAGAAGTGTGCATAACTATGGTTAGAGGTGTGAAAAAACCTAAAATCGAACCGTATCCATAACCGAAAAACATTGAAACGAATAGTGAATTTGGTTTTCGGTTATACATTTTTTTGAAATCGGTTTATTAATGTAACCGAGTTAACCGAATTACTGTATATTTAACTGCATAACTATATATGCAACCAATTTAACGATTAACTATATTTGTAAGTTTGACCGAATAACTGTATTCAAATTGTGAATGCGGTTTTCGATCCGGTTATCGGATATACCGATTTTTTTAACCGGTTCATTCAGTTTATTTGGTTGAATTCGGTTCGGTTACACACATTTCCAATTCAGACAGACCTAAAAATTTTAAAATATAATAAAAGGAACAAATCATAAACCGAACCGATGACGAGCTTTAACTAGGTCCATTTTCAGGATCTTGAATGCTTGTTGTGTGTGTGAGTGTGTGAGAGAGAGATGTCTTGCCTGGATGAGAATGGTGGTGAAAAAAGCATTCTACTTTTTGTTGAAGCCCAATGCAGAATAGGAGAAAAAAGAGAGATACTTTGTGTAACATTATTTGAATGTTCATCAAATATGATATCAAGATATATTGGCAGTCCTGCTTTAAAAGATAAGCAAGCAGAATTTATTGTTATTGCAAGTTGCAACCGTTATTACAAAAGAAGGGTGGAGCTAGAGAAAGTAAAATAATAGCTTTTGTTGCCTTAGATGGCATTTTATTGAATTTAATGCTATAACACCCGCACACTTGTTTTTATTGCTCTAGGTGGCATTTCATTATTTAACGCTTTAACAAACATTTAATTTAGTTGATAAAAATTATTATGGAGCTCAATAATATTGGAAATTTAAATACTATGGACCAATCTTTGCAATGCCAACTAGATTTGTGTGCATTCTTTGAAAATCACTTTTGCCTTTTTTTTTCTTTTTTTTAATGGCAAAATTATATTAAACAACAAGGACTATCAAGTAATTTGCCGTATAAAAAAGATAACATTACATGTATATGTATGTATAGAAGTGAGTTTTATAACCACTTAATCCAATTCGACTTACATCTACTGTTCCTACTACTGTACTACAGGACACCTAATCCACTTTTGTTATTTGATGGCTTTTGTGCTTTTATATGTCATCTAAAATCTTACTATTTTTGTTGAAAATAGAGTGTTTGTTTGTGATTTCTAAAGATTCCTTTTCAACATCCATGATGTTCCATTTTAACAAATCATTATATAATATCACCTTTTTAAGTTGTTTAATTTTTTCTTTCAAAAATCTATGACATTTACTTCATAGAAATAAGGAAGGGTTAATGACCCAAAAGGGTGTAACACACCCTTTTCGCACATGCGTCGTGTCAATCGGAAATCAAACACCAACTATGAACAAACCCTGGATTATTTCTTGAATCGTGAAATCACTATCAGATAAACCATTTAGGGGTAACCGCAATGTTTATCGGATTAGACAAGGATGAAAGCTTGAAGGAATTCGAATTCGATTGTTTCTGTTATTGTTGTTCTTGGCGATGGATACTCAGAGAAAACCATCAGAGAAGCGTCATTCTCTTTGTTTCTTGCGAGACCTTTTCCAACCCCAACTGATCGTTTTTATTTAATCAAATGGGCTATCCAAATGGCTAAGTAATAGCCCATTTAATTAAAAGTCCATTATACATTTAAATGAGCAGCCCAATACTTTTGATATAAAGCCCGATTTAAAATAATATCTAATAATATTTGGATTAGATCAATTACGCACTCACGCGTCACCTAACTCGTTTAATCTCTAACGTTATTTACATCGATCTACAAGTTAATCCAATATACTAAAATGTATATGTTGATAACACTAAAATTATGCCACTCAACCAAAGAAATATGATCGAGAGTTGAACGAAATGCACACTAAATACTTTTCGATAGATCTCTCCCAAATCATTGATATGGCTATCGTCGTGAGCATAAACATGTACGTTCAAATCCAAGTGGTAGACCATTAGAGCATGTATACCAAAAATGAAAAAAAATATTAATTTTCTTTATTTATATTGCTTATAAATATTTAAACATTAATAAAATTAATCAAGTAAAATAAAAATTATACATAAAAAAAAGAAATTAGGGATTATCAGAAAAGAAAAAGGGAAAGCGTACAACATCCGTAAGTGAGAACCCTCCACTCTTTGCACGACCCTCATCTCCCTAGGCCATATGATTGAAATTTATGTAGCCTAATCTTTTTTGTTTTTATTATTATGATAATATAAGTATTATGTTGAGAGTTATTCGCATAATTTCCTCATTTTTTTTCTTTTTAGATCTTTTTTACGTCAGATATTCTATTTTCGGTTTTATCTATATATATTATTTATTAGCTTAGAACCCATGTCTACACACACGCCGAAAAATATCAACACATAAAATTCTTAAATATTATATATATATATATATATATATATAGGGGCATGTTCTTTTGAGAACCAATCATATGTTGAGAACCGTGAGAACCACACAAAACGTGTACATATCGCTTTAGTGAAAAAGATAAAATTCAACAACAATGTTTTATTTATCTATTCTCACTCTTAGTTTAAGTTTATCTCCTCTCTCCTAAATTTTTTTTAAGAAAAGTATAAAAATATGCATATATGCATTCATTTGTGTATACAGTGTGAGTGCATATATGCATTTAAAAAAACGATTATAAATTCGAGATCTTTTAAAACCAATCCTTAAACATATTGAATGTACATGAATTCTAGTCAATTTATATTATAAATAGAGCAAGAGTTAATGCGGTTCTCACGGTTCTTAACATATTGTTGGTTTTCAAAAGAACATACCCCTATATATATATATATATATATATATATATATATATATATATATATATATATATATATATATATATAGGGGATGGATCAAGAGAAAACCATAAAGTTAGGTGAAAATCGAGAAAACCAGTATAAGCCAATCAAATAATTTATACATTTTTTATTTTTTAATTTATTTCTAAGTGTATTAATATAATATTACACAATTTACCAAAAAATCATTTTACGTATTGTGTTTTACGTATACGTAACGGCAATTTTTTTGATAAAAATGTGTAATATTACATTGATACTCTTATAAATAAATAAAAATAAAAAATAAATATTATTATATGATTGGTTAAAATTAGTTTTTTAATGATTTTCTCGGTTTTCGTCTAACTATGTTGTTTCTCTGGAACCCTCCCCTATATATATATATATATATATATATATATATTTATATATGTATTTTACAAGTATAAAAATGAATTACATATACTAAGGATAGAAACAAAATTCGAAATATGTAAAAGTTAATAAATAACTGGGTTTCGAAAATACGTTAATTATTATTTAATGTAATTTTACTTTAATTACTATTTGATTGAAAATAAAAGTTACATAATTATATTTCAAAATTTCTTATAATAATAATAGATAATTTAAAATAAATATGTTTTATTAGTATAATTAATGTTTTCTTTAAAAATATATTATTATTAAAAGATAAATATGTATTTAATAAGAGAGAGACGAGATTAAAATGATAAGAATGAAGATGAAGGCGACACGTGGCATGAAAAAACGTTTATTTATTATATAGTATAGATTGAACTACATCAAATAGAATAGTCATTGTTGATACATAATATGAATTCCTTAAATAGACTATAAAGACTGAACCACAGAGATTTACTACTAAGATAAGAAGAATAATATTCTTCCTTAACACTTTAAAAATTTAATAAGAATTACAAAGTATGATATAGTGACAACTGACGGTAAAAAATAAAAGAAATTAATTTCAATATATTATAACCTAGTTATATCAAGGGAGATGCTTGGACCAAAATTACAAGCCCTTATAAAAAAAATATTATTATTTTACTCTAAATGTCATCCAAACTTATATCTGAAGGCACATCATACCCAAAAATCATGGAATAATCATCCATTTCATCTTCCACTTGTTTAGAATTTGGTATTCTCCAACTCTTTGCAAATTTTGACTCATCTCCGTATTGTAAAACTTCAAGTACCTAAACAACAAATAAAAAAGATAATGGTTAAAACAATATGTTGGCACTAGACACACAACAAAGAATGCAAATGATTCAGTTTAATGAAAATGTGTCAATAGAAACATGTACCTCAGTCATGGAAGGTCGTCGATCAGAAGATTGTTGTACACAATATGTCGCCGTGAGTACTAGTCTACGCATTTGATGGAAATCGTATACATCTTCTAGATCAGGATCAACTAATCCGCATATGTCTCCAGAGTCCATAAGTGGTTTTGCCTATAAAATGATGAAGTTTATCACTAGTGGAAATGTATTAACTATGTTTTATTATGTGTTCTAGTTTAAGTTATTATCTGGCAGTAACAGTTGTGTCTTCTAATCTTTGTGACTGGACATTAGACCCTTATAAGATTGGCGAAAATAACACAATATACACCTCCCTCACTCAAATCAAGAATTAGAGAGTTTTAAATTATACTTCAACTGAATTTTGATACCATTTGTGGTACTTCATAAACCTTTTTAGCTTTTTTTGGGAGAATGAGAGGGAGGTATTTCTTTCATTATGCGCGTTTGTGTCTATTTTTCGATAATATGTTGAACCAAGTCTACCCCAAAGCATGATACAATTACTAACCCACAAAACAAGGTTCCGCTTATCCGAATCGATGGGCCTACGCCCTGTTATGATCTCTAAAAGAAGAACTCCAAATGCAAACACATCTGTTTTTTCATCAACAATTCCATGCATAAAGTATTCAGGTGCTAAGTATCCAAAAGTCCCTTCAATAGGAATTACAGCATGGTGTGTCCATTGGCTAGGAAGCCATTTTGCCAAACCAAAATCTGAAATCTATAAATATAAATGCTAATTATTTAAAAAAAAATGGAAAATTCAAACCGCCATTCTATAGTAATAATATTAGCCACACCTGAGGTTCGAAGTCTGGACCTAAAAGAACGTTGGATGCTTTAATATCACGGTGAATGATTCGGTGTTTACAACAAGTATGAAGATAATGTAACCCTCTAGCAATTCCAAGAGCAATCTTGTATCTCTCAGGCCACTCTATATGCTTGTCCCTTTTTCCTGAAATTTACAAATGTTTTGATAAGATCTAGTTCACAATGAAGCAATAAACAACATGACAAAAAATCAAAGTTATTGTTGTACCATGTAATGCCGAGGAGAGAGTTCCATTAGGGTAGTAGTTGAATATGAGATACAGCCCATTTTCGACACAACAACCTACTAAGCTTGCAGTGTTAGGATGGTTAATATGTCCAAGAATGCCTAACTCCATTAGGAACTCTTTCTCCTTATTTTGATCTTTGTTGTCCTTGGCTAGCTTTTTAACTGCAATGACTTGTCCAGTTTCTAGATTGCCTTTGTATACCTCCGAGTAACCTCCAATCCCAACAATATTATCTGCAATGAAATCATCTGGTTGGATGTAATACGAACGACAAAAAGATACATAAAGAACACATCTTTCACATGTGCAACATTAAAGAAGTATTATCGTTATGTCGAAATGGGTCCCAACAGTAATCTAATGAGATAGATATCGACATGATATGTAGGTCTCATAAAGCGTTCTTACATTAACTAACAACGTCCTAGATATTTTGTACCTTCGTTGAAGTTATTTGTGGCATCGGCAAGCTCTTTGTAACTGAAGCACTTCAATAAAGGTCGTGATTGCTCCTTGATCGGAAGCTTGACATCTTGCTTGATTGTGTTTTGCTCGAATGGTGAGCGTAAGAAAGATGAAATGCGTTTCAACGATGATATATGCCTTCTAAAAGAAGATTGCCCTTTTAACTCTCGAGCAATTGGTGATGGAGGGGACTCTGGTATGGTTGATCCTTCAAAGCTAGAGCTGTCTTCTTCCGCGCTGTCTCCTTCAGATAAATCCATCACATTTCTAGGGGGCTGTTGCTCACTCTTTTTATTTGGGAAATCTGAAGCATTAATATTGGTTAACCACCTTGAATATTTGTTAAAGTATTAGAATATTCAGACTATGTTGCTATACTTAGTTGGTTGGATTATGGTTACTATAAAAACATATCAAGAGAACCAACCTTCTAAGTCTATGGTGGGAGACTGCAAATCTTTTTGTGGCATATCAGATTTCTGAACTAAAACTAGTGAACATGAACTTGGCATATTATCAAGGCAGTACTTCTGTGTTTGAGGAACCCTGATCCTGAAAATAAAACAATATATAATCCATTGTATTCAAGCAATTTGAAACATAAATAAAATCAAGACCAGATAGTATTATTACTGGTCACTTTTTGTTGCAATGAGAAGATAGTTAGATGATATGTTTTTGGCTTCTTCAACAAGTCCTTTCCCAACACTAGAACTAAACCCAACTCTTGCCTCCAATTTCACCTGGAAAATCAGCTTTAAGACCCTAGTAATCCTAGAATCACTACTAGAAAACATATATATTTTCTACAAAAGTTTCTGACAAGTTACCGTTAAAAGAAATTTCACACAAGTTAGCGACAACTTTCCGACAAAACAAAAACAAAAACAAAAAAGTAACCATAAGATTTCCTATAATTTTCCAACAAATTTATAAAATAAGTTAACTTATTTATTTAATATAATCGTCGGAATATTGTCGGAAAAAACCGACGAAAGACTTTTGTCGCTAATTCGTCGTAAAATTAGTCGGGACTCTGTCAGAAAAAACATTTTCCACGGGTTTTTTTCAACAAACACCTTTTGTCGGAAACTTGTCGCTAACGGCCAATTCCGACAAATTTCCCACAAAATCTACTGTCGTAAATTTTTCAGTTTTTTGGTAGTGAATATTCATAGGAAATATATTAACATGTTGAGTTACCTGTTTCGCCCGACAAACATTGGCAAATTCCCCCATGACAGATATGACAAAAGCTTTCGCTTTCCGAATTTGTGTTTGATATCTGTTAATTGACTTTAAACTTCTTCTTTTGTCTTTGTACCTCTTTTTTGTTTCTGCCACTGTAATGTTTTTGCTATGGTTAAAACATAAAAAAAAAAACATGTACTTTGATTAACAAAGAACTGGTGTACATACTAACCAAGAATATGCATGGCAACGATAGCGTCATTCGGACGAGCCAAATTACAGATTGCACAAGACAGAAGTTCCATACTTTGTTCTTCATCTAATGAGATTCCTATAAGTATTTTAGAAGGTGCAGATTCTATCATTTTGTAAGTTTCCAGGAAGAAAATAAGATCAATCACCAAAGATTTGTAGGTTTCTTCTGCACCAATGAGTTCTCAGGACTGAGCTTAGGATGTGTATAAAGAGAAGATGACAATGATGGTGATTGATTAAGGCTACTTTGAGATTATGGAAAATCTTGTTTAAGAAGCATAGTTAACTTTTAAGTGTCACACATTCATCAGTATATTTAAAGGAGGACTGAATTTCATTGGCTATGGTTGAAAAGGGGGGTTGGGGGGGGGGGGGGGGGTGCTTTGTTGGATAAGCAAAGGTGAAGTGGCACTGTATGATTTTGTCTTGTGACATAAGCCAAAGACATAGGAGTGTTTTTTTTTTTGGAGTTTGGTAGGATAAGGAATGTGACATTCTTAAGATTTGTTCACTTTATCATTGGGAAACTTTTGACGGACACTACCATGATTTGATAACAACCACAAACTTCAAAAAGTATTCAAGAATTTTTCTGTTTCAAAATCATTTATTAGTTAATTAAGTGATAAGTTTAATTAGTAATTTCTGGATTAATTTATTTTAAACCTTAAACAATATTCAAATTAATATGCATTAGGAATTTTTGTTTATAAGGGATCTCATGTGTAGTACTGAGTGCATCCCCGAACCCCTAAATTAACCCTTTATTTTCTCAGCAAATTACTATTCCATGTTCTACAAATAATGTAGTTGTACCATGTATCTTATTTTAATTTATTGTAAGAGTAGGTTAAAATCCCGTGTATTACACGATTTAAATAAATTTAATGATATATACTTAGTAATAAAACATTTATGTTTTTAAAAACTCATGTATTACACGGGTACCCGTGTATTACGCCGGTTCAATATTCATTGATTCAACTCACATGTAAACCCGAGTTTATAACCTTAAATAAAAAATAGCAACATTGAAAGGAAAAAAAGAACATAAAATGTTAATCATTAGTTTATAATAATGAATATTGCATGAAAACTTGTAAGAAATATATTTACTATAATTCCTCTATACTATTGACAGAGCATATTTTGGGAAGATCCTAACCCTTGAAAGTCTTTAACTTTTAATCAGAGCCCTTTAAAGTCCCTAATACCTTCTAGAAGCAGCACGGTTATACACCCTCTCTCCTATTCGAATGTAGTTAGCGAAAAAATTGGGATTATCAGTTTTGCAAGTAGCAGTTTTAGATTCAACTCCCCACTCCCCCCTTTATACAATCTCCATTCCGATCAGTAGTCGCAATCGGTTACGTATATGTCCCAAGTTTATGATCTACATCGTTATTGGGTTCTATCCAGTTAATTGACGATGCTGGTGATGGAATAACCGATATAGCAATGTCTATATCCAGGTTTATGATCTACATCGCGCTTGGATTAAAGTAAGTTTGATTCATCAATTTTTCTACTAATTTGCATTATACATAATTTCAAATAACCCAAAGGCATCGTCAATTTGACTCGATTAGAGGGACGCATCGAACCTCGAGTAATTGAGGGCAAGGAAAGTGGCGGCAGGTCAGCATCGCAAACGAAGGGGCGTGCAACGATGAGGATCGGTTTTTTTCTCTAGGGACACCGTAACTTTCCTATCGTCTTTCACTCTTTTGATTATCAACTCTCGAATTCAATTTTTGATTCAAGCCTTCATGATCATGTTTCTGGGTTTCAGTTTCTGCAAAAGAATAAATTTGGGCTTCTAGGTTTCAAATCTGGTGTCACCGATAAACAACGAAACAATCTTTCAATATATTGATAAACAACTGACCATGGAGGTCCGAGACATCCCCTTTAACTTTTTCACTTCATGCTTTACATATGTTGTAAAGCCCCAAACCTGACACCCTACAGTTGGTTCTCATCATTGAGTATTCTCGTTAATAGTACCCGTTTTAGTACTCAATCACACAGCAGAAGTCTTTCTAAAATGATTATTACTCTTTACTATCATTATCGTTATTAAGCTTACCTCACGAATGCCTGCATACCGATCCGAGTAGCACCGCTCCCAAGCCAAGATACGTCGACCCAAAGCTCACCTACAACACAATCTAACGTACATACAAAGTCAGCTACGCTGAGTGAGTTATAATAGTTTAATTTAAATAAAAACCATCTCGTCACAATTATTATTTATCTCCACTCAGGACACTCCGATCCTTATAAAATAGTTTTATAATTTATTGACATATAGATAACCCCTGTTATCTTACGATTTCCTATAAAACTTCACCATCCAAGACTCATCCCATAATTATAACCCAGTTCTCATCGACATGGATCGAGCTTACTACACTAATAACTCGTAACCTACCACATGTATTAACCCGAACCCTGGTTAACACAACCAACCCCTAGACATCGACTTAACCAGCCTTTACCAAGATTCTCACAAGTCAACTGACACAACAATTGTAAACACAACGTCATCCTCACAACACAACGGTTAATCTAACTCTACACACCACATCAATATCATCTACACCCCACATCAATATCATCTCATACACGATAAATATAACTCAACACTTGCATATAATTTAAACACATATAAATGCATACAAAGACATACCTCGTCACTTGCACCCTTGTTAGGGTTACCCTCGTCGGGGCGTTCGACACACCCTGAGCTCATCACTGACCTGCTGAATATTGTCAACTTTGGTGACTTCCCGAAGGACTTCGTCCTTCATAATCCCGTTTGTCGTGCCATAGAGACAACGATGCAAACACATAACACAAGCATATAACACATAACATCACACCTCATTTACATGACTAATTAACTAGGCCTGCACCCCACACATAGCCCTAGGATAATATATCCTACACATACTCATAAGCGTCTGACTTATATCCCGACTCACCCCGACTAACCCTTAACAAGACACACATCAATAACTCTCTTATCCCTAGCTCACATAACCTCATAGACACCTCATAGACCCTCCGACTCATTATTGAATGTTTTAGTTCATAAACGCATCGTGTTAGAACCCAAAACTCTCAACACATTTAATAAAATAAACATATCTTGTAAGCATGTACGATAGCCCCAAAAACAGTAAAACGTTTAAGAAGTAGGGGATTAGAAACTCACAGGTTATGCTAAGTCCAAATCCTAGCTTCGCACCCCGATGGCTTGCTCAAAACCCGAACCTGCCAAACGTATGATCATAAGATCAGACACGTTCTAAACACTCTTCGAGTAACGCATGAACAAATATAAATCCCGAAGCTCGGTCCCGTCCGCTCATCACCACATCCCCATGAAACCTTAGTTTCATGTGTTCACCCTAACCGGATCGTCATTGACCCGTTTAGAAACTGAATGCTTGAACCTGATCTCATGCATGCACGTTTGCGTGCCATGCACAAATCCTAATCACTAAAACGTTGCCATGCAAAGTTACCCGTGTACTCGAGTCGGTTTCCTTACACACATGCATGCCATACAAACGTAAAACCCTAACCGATGTCCTTCCAGTCCTCACGTCGCGCACCACCGTCTTCCTCGTCACGTTAAAATCCTAATCCGCCAACATCATGTTACTATCCTGTTGAACCCCACCGAGCCATGCTACACGCCGGACTCGTCCATGTCGTCATCTCCCTTCCCTCGCCAGCACGGTGCGATGCAGCAGCAGCCACCACGTTCATTGGGTACCACCACTGCTGTCATCGAAGCCATCGAGTTCTGCCATCACCTTTAAGTTGCTCCTCCGCCACCCTTCTTCTCCGTTTTCTATTCTCGACAACCGGCCACCACACCAGCGGCTTACCCTATCCTCTCCTGTCGACCGACACCTCCACGTGACACCACCTAACCACCGCTGCCACCTGCTGCAACCCGCAGCTGCCGGCGTGATCACCTCAGCCGTAGTCACCCCTGGACTCCACCCCTTTGTACTCGATAACCATTAAACAGAAACGTAAAGAAGAACGGTTTAGAACATAAACAAATTTACCCTGACGTATACCGGAAACCATGCTCGCCGGATCGCCTTTGCGTCGTTGACCTCTCTTCTTTCCCGTCATAGGCTCCTCCTCCCCGCTCTCTTCCTTGTTCCGGCCGTCACACACCCTAGGTTATCCACGACCTAGGGTTTTCCACTTAAGGTGGATTTTAAACCCTCAAATGTTCCATCCGGGTCCCTCTAGTTACACCTCGCGCACTTCGATCCCGAGTCCTTTACAAACGACTAACCGCCTCTTTTCTGTCATTAAAACGCACTTTAATTGGAAACCCTTGACACTTATTTCATTTAGTAAAGATTCGAGACATCCACTAACCCGAACCATTATCGTATAGATTTTCGAGATGTTACAAGTCTACCCCACTTAAAAGAGGTTTCGTCCTCGAATCATGTGTTGGTACAAACCAACACAGCTCATTCTTCTGTTCCAACTGGCGTATCCAAAAATCCTTTGGTGTCACGCATTCACCTTCGTACCTTTCGACTCTATTACTTTACTTTTCCACGAAGCCACCACCCATGGTTTTCAAGAAGTCTTCTCCTTTTCCCGCTTTCAACTTTGGGACTTGTAGGTCCCACTTACATATTCCTTTATTACTCGTCCCTCTAACTTTTACTCAGATGGTATGACACCGTCAATCTCCTGCTCACTTTCCTCATTTCCCTAATTTGTTTGTGGGCACCTTTGCCGCCATTCCTCGTATGATCATGAGGATCTCGTCACCCCGACAGTCATCCCTCTTAGTAAGGCTCATTGCCTTTCAAAATAGGAACATTCGACGCCCTTCCAAAGTGAAGTCGTCATACTGCTTAACTCATACCTTGATCGCCATCCTGCTATGATTTCTAAAACTCAAGCCCACTACCCTACCCATAAGGGTATTA
This sequence comes from Smallanthus sonchifolius, assembly GCA_023525975.1. Classification (NCBI taxonomy): domain Eukaryota; kingdom Viridiplantae; phylum Streptophyta; class Magnoliopsida; order Asterales; family Asteraceae; genus Smallanthus; species Smallanthus sonchifolius. Next base: position 82,230,530 of record CM042026.1, on the reverse strand, counting down.
CTTCTGCCCCTCTCTACTGATCTCCAAGAGCCTGTGCAAAGCTACACTGGTCTCCACAAAATTTCTCTACCATAGTACCTCTTTACCTCATTATTACGCGTCCACTACGCCCTCTAAGTATGTACATACACCCAACACTAGGGTCATCTTCATTACCTCTAGATGTTCCTCAAAACCTTAATTATCTCTGTCACGTCTGTTTCAACAAGCCATACATTTTTTTCACTTGAATGCTCCGCATGAGCTCACGTTAAGCTAGTCATACGCTTACCAGCGTAGGCATTTCCTTCCCAGTCACTTATGTGCAAGCCTGCACTTACCCCCCTGAACTTCATTTTCCTCGTCATTGCTCTGACATTACCATGTGATCACCGACCTCGTTCCATTCACCAGGTACAAACATGGAGTCTGCCTTATCATAAGCCTCAACTATCTGTCGCCTCAGCTATCTGTCGCCTCATTCTGATAGAACGTCACCACTCTTTCGCCAACACATGTTGACCCATCCATGAAGGCCATCACGTCGCGTCATTAATCCGTGCTGAAATCTCCAGCGTCGCTATCTCGATCACGCCATATATATCTCTGATCCAACGTCTACGCAAATGCTTTCAGCATCAACTCTCACAACTCCGCCCTTTGGTTTCGTGCTCCGAATTCCCGAGATACAAGCATAGACATCTCATAAGAGCACCTCACCGATCGTCTAGAAAACTTTAAAACTTTTCGCATCACCTCGATGTATCAACATCGAGAAAAACATCAAGATAGCAATACTATGCATGATCACACCCACCACCTGTCCTATGCACGACTAAGCGTGCATTACCAGGTGTGACATCCGTCAATTTTCCGTTAGTTCCGTTAATCCAAATCCAGTTATCTAGTAATCCTGTTAACTCAATCTTGAACCTCAGGGACCATTCCGGCCAATGTTTAATCTTAACTACAGGGACTAATCATGGAAATATGTAAAACCAAATCTGTTGACCCGAAAAGTCAAAATCATTTGGTTTTGCTTCAGTTGACTTTTAAAAGTCAAACTGTGATGGTTCTTAACTCAAATTCACGAGATATATCCGAAATTCGTTCGAATTCCTAACCGAAATGGATGTAAATATCAGCTGCGACATCATTGAATCAATTAACACAATCATTATCGCGAATTAATCCCATTTATCACCTAAAACTCGTAACCGTCGACGTCATCCTCAATGCTCACAAATTCGATCAATTCGATCAGGATCCTCACAATCAAACACCTGCAAACTCAAGTCGCACTCCTCTGAGTCTTTTGCACATCCCAATATGATCGGAGACGAGGCCGGAGTCACCAGAGATCAAGCACGCGAAGTCGGAACTTGGTTCTAGCCGAGCACCATCAATTGGATCCCCATTTTGGTAATGAAACACCTCCTCAGTTTTGATTTAAATCTAGAATCAAAAGCCCTTTGATAATGCGGTCATATAACATCAAATTGGTGATGAACCGATTCTAGGGTTCATCACGAATTCGGTTTAATCGAACTACACCCTAGACCAGATCTCAATCCAATTAATTTATACGGTTAGATTCACAATGCAATTCTTATTAAAAGCCCTATGATTACAATTTTTTTTATCGTCGAATTTGTTCAATTGAATTCTTGATCAAACCTAGGGTTTTTCGGGTTCTTAATCAGGAATTAAAACATCTTAAACTCAATGATTTTTGCAATAGATTACACCTATTGACTCGTAATCGACTGATGAACAAAAGCCCCATGAATTCTTGTCCTGTCACGATCGAATGGAGGGGTTATGGGACTGGTTTTGGTTTCGTTTTACTAGGGAAGAGGATCACAAGGTACTTGCGTATTAAAAGAAATTGAATCCGGGTTTAGTTGCGAAGCCCTAGCGGGTGGGACTGGTTAAGGTGTTGTTGCTTGGGGGAGGAGACCCGGGTTCGAGTCCTCCAACCCCCATTTTGTTTTTAAATCGATTTTTAAGCACTATTTTATTATAAAAACTAACCCACTATTATTATATTAATATAGTAAAATGTTTTGAACTCGAAAATCACCCGTAGGCTCGGGTTTGATTTTATAACCTAAAATTTATATTATTCACACTTTTAAAATAATATATTTATACTATTTTCAAAACCACGAATTCAAATAAAATAATATGTTTATATTATTTTCAACTCATGACTTCTATTATTAAATAATATATATTTTTATATTATTTCACCTCGTTTATTTACCTCGTGTAACGTTCCAAACCAATAAATAATATAATTATTATATTATTTACCCACATTTGTATATACTCGATTAAAAATAATATATTTGTTATTTTTCCACACAAATGACTATTTAGTTAATCATTCGAACCTAAAAATAATATATTAAATTATATTATTTTCTCAACTTTTGTAAACGACTTTAACGTACGAATTTATATATTTGTTTGATTATTATTCGCTATTAACGTACGACACGTAACGATTCGATCTTAATTTTTATATTAAGTATCTCTATTCCCGTAGACACGTTCGTCTACTCATTGATCCTTAGAATACGTTAAGACGTTCTAACCTTCCGTGTCGTCGTCACAAATCCCATATGTCCCTAACTTATGTGTTTATAATTCTAGGGCATACGTAAGCCGTGCAGGCTAACATTTGAGGTTCCAAATCTCATACTTGTGTGATACTAATTACTACGCTCTACTCAGGTGAGTTTTCACGGCCCCTTTTTACTGTTTTTAAACTGGGGGAGAAAACATGATACAACTCTTTCATTTTTGTACTTCATTTTATATCAATTGTTATGACTATGCGTAAACTCTATCATGAAAGTCCTCACATCGAACCGTTTAAATATGAATATAGCGAGGTATGTTGGGTAGTACTACTGGGTTTGACAAACCTCACCCGCGTTAGTCGCGCTAACTCGATTGGATATCGAACGGGTGCAATATTGACCTAAACGTGCACCATGGTTGATAGACCTGGTGGGAGGCAATACAAACAGTCAGTTTACGGTTGTGAGCGTAATAGCAAACATGAACATGGGTTAGCTACTCATTGATATATATATATGTTGATTGTACATTAATCTGGTAAATGATTGATTACTATACTGAAACCTGTGAACTCACCAACCTTGTGTTGACACTTTTCTTACATGTTTTCTCAGGACGCTAAGCTATGGCACAGGTTGCACAATTAGGACATGCATGGAGTCCTACTGTCATTCTATTCATTTCAAACATGATAAACAGTTTACCTAATTATATTGATTGACGCTTGTTGCGTGTAACTACTTTAAATTTTATATCAACGTTTACGCTTCCGCATTAACTCTGAACTTTTATGTTATGACATTTCAAGTCCCATATAGTGTCGTTTGATGTAACTAATGACTGAGATCCTGGTGTGTCACCTTCCAAACGGTAAAACTCCGTTAGTTGAAATTGGGGGTGTGACAGATTGGTATCAGAGCCATTGGTTATAGAGAACTAGGATTGCATACTAGACTATAACCTCACACATTAGTTACACGACACAGACACTTATACGTGATACATATAGCAACTATACATTGCAGTGCAGGCATGTAACACCATCCGTATCACCCTCAATTGGCAAGGGACACATCATTTGCATTTCATCATCATTCCCAGTGACGACACTCGGGGAATCACCAGAACATCATCCACTCCCGTTCGAGGGCAGCGAGACGGAGCTTTCGGAGGAGTCACTTAAATCACCATCACCTGTTGGGTATGGTGGGCTTTCTCAGGTCCATGTTATGGACGACACTCAGCACTAACACATATCTCTTTGGGAATTGGGATCGTCGGAGGCGAGTCCCCACGTAACCACTAGAAACAATACGCCGACTGAAGGCAGACCGTTACACGCATTATTGCAGAATCTATTAACACGTAGATGTCATCACTTTCTCGAGCCATGGGCTCGTGTCTTTGGTCGATATTCTGTTGAGAATAGATTGACCACAAATTTGAGAACGCATTGCTCAATGCATACTCAAACCCTATCCTGACTCAGTTGAAAGGACGGCTACTATGCTGCTTCCTATAACTTGTATTCATGAATTAGTTCATTTCTCGAAGTCGCACTTCATGTACATGTTTGTTACATGTTCTCATCTACAATCCGCTGGATTGGACTATCGTATTGTGTTTCAACTCGGGTGAATACTCGTATCAACCTATTCCCGACTACTCATACTGATATGAGTCCTAGTCGATCAACTTATGGTTGATGACTACTCCTTTCAATGACTTATCATATCTTTCAACAATCTATACTAAACAATATAACCTAAAGGACATTATGACACAGGACAGGAAGAACAAGGGTGAGCATGCAAAGCAAATTAGCATTACGGGTGCACACGTAATAGTAATTTGAAGTGCATGTAAGTCCTGGTGAAGCCTAGTGTGTGGATAAATGGTCCTAAGCAGTAATCTACAAACTTAAACTTCCACTATCAGTAGAAGTTCTTGTAACCTACTCAACGACTAGTTGGTATAGTTAAACTCGTTCAACAACTGATAGACGCGACTATCAAGTTGAAGGTGTTTACGGACACACTGGACTATCATTAATGAAATACATCATTTTATCTCACTCATGTAAGAGTCTTAGTGATCTTACGACTCTCATTCAAACTTAATCAATAGAACCACCTAGAGTGAAACTCTAGTAGAACCTCAGAGTAAAACCACCGACTCCAACTATGTACACAGAATTTGAGGAATTTTTTTTTCTATGCTAACGCGTTATTCCTTACACTCCTACAATAGATCCCACTTGAACTTGTTATCTCATCCTGTGACTAATCCTTAGTCTAACTTCGAATTTTACTCCAGCATAATCAATCCTGTAAACGGATTTCTTTCTTCACGAAATGATCCCGTTGATCCAATGACATTAGGAAACGAAGATTTAACCTAACCAACCATCATTTGAACGCAACTACTTAAACATACATCCTATCTCTTATGCTATTGGAATCTATATCTCATTAGACTTTCCTTACTTACATGTGAACCTCTTCTCTTAGCCTATCCATTGGCTGACGCTTGCCTTATAAGCGCGGGTCTCACTAGAAGTCTCAGCACGATTTCACAAATTCCATATTAGTGTGTCGTGCTCTAACTCTATTAGAAGCTAAGCATATAATAGAGATGGCTGACGGCCAAATTATTGAAGCAACCCACATTCTTAAGGGTTGTAAGCTTGAGCTAGCTAGTCATGTACTTGATATCGACCTTATGCCGATCACACTTGGTAGTTTTAATGTAATCGTCGGTATGGATTGGTTATCTAAGAACCAAGCTGAAATCATTTGTCATGAGAAGATTGTTCGTATCCCTCTCCCGAATGGAGAAGTCCTATCCGAGCAAGGAGAAAGAGTTGGTGCAGTCATGGGCATCATATCTTTTATGAAAGCACAGAAATGCCTTCGTAAGGGGCACACGACTATTTTGGCTCTCGTTGCTGAGCAGCCATCGGAAGAAAAGAAAATCGAGGATATTCCCATCGTTCGTGAATTTTTGGAAGTGTTTCCCGAGGATCTACCTTGTCTGCCACCACATCGTCAGGTTGAATTCCAAATCGACCTAGCACCCGGAACGGCACCGATCGTTCGAGCACCTTATAGGTTGGCACCCAGTGAATTACAAGAATTATCAACGCAATTGCAAGATCTGTTGAGTAAAGGTTTCATCCGACCTAGTTCATCACCGTGGGGAGCTCCGGTATTATTTGTCAAGAAGAAAGACGGTACGTTCCGTATGTGTATTGATTACCGGGAGTTGAATAAAGCCACAATCAAGAACCGCTACCTTTACCTCGTATTGATGACCTTTTTGATCAACTCCAAGGATCAAGTTTCTATTCCAAAATAGATCTTAGGTCCGGCTATCATCAGTTAAGAGTCCGAGAAGAAGATATCTCTAAGACTGCATTCAGAATGAGGTACGGCCATTACGAATTTATGGTCATGCCTTTCGGTTTAACCAACGCACCCGCGGTGTTCATGGACCTCATGAACCGTATGTGTAAACCCTACCTCGATTAGTTCGTCATCATTCTCATTGATGACATCCTCATCGATTATAAGAACAAGGAAGAACATGAGGAGCACCTACGCTTAATCCTTGAATTGCTGAAACAAGAGCAATTATATGCCAAAATCTCTAAAGTGCGAATTCTGGATTCATGAAGATTTAACTTCTAGGACACGTAGTCAACGAGAAAGGGATACATGTCGACCCACCCAAAATAGAAGCCATCAAGAATTGGGCAGCACCGACGACTCCGACTGAGGTGCGACAATTTTTGGGATTGGCTGGATATTATCGTCGATTCATCGAAGGAAGGATTTTCCAAAATTGCTCAACCTCTCACCGCCCTAACTCAAAAAGGAAAAGCCTATAATTGGGGCGATAACCAAGAGTCAGCTTTCCAGCACCTCAAACAGAAAATTTGCAGTGCACCTATTTTAGTTCTTCCGGAAGGAACCGATGATTTTGTAGTGTATTGTGATGCATCTATTCAAGGTCTGGGTTGTGTCTTAATGCAACGCGAAAAGGTAATCGCATACGCTTCACGACAACTAAAGGTCCACGAGAGAAACTACACCACTCATGACTTAGAGTTGGGAGCAGTAGTTTTTGCACTTAAGATATAGAGACATTACTTGTACGTTACCAAATGCACCATCTACGCCGATCACAAGAGCCTCCAGCATATCTTCGAGCAGAAGGAGTTAAACATGCGACAACGTCGTTGGGTTGAAATTTTAAATGATTACGACTGTGCGATCCGGTATCATCCGGGTAAAGCTAACGTTGTGGCTGATGCACTAAGCCGAAAGGAAACGAAACCCAAACGAGTTCGAGCATTATAACTTACTATTCACCCTGGATTGCCTGACAGAATCCGTAGTGCTCAACTTGAAGCCTTGAAAGAAGATAACTTACCGTTAGAAGGTACTCGCGGTATGGAAGCACAACTCGAGGCCAAATCTGATGGTATTCGCTACTTCGCCGAGCGAATATGAGTTCCAGCATTCGGTAACTTAAGGGAACTGGTCTTGGATGAAGCTCATAAATCTTGTTACTCCATTCATCCAGGTTCCGACAAGATGTATCATGACCTGATGGTGCTGTATTGGTGGCCAAAGATGAAGGCCGATATAGCCACCTATGTGAGCAAGTGCCTGACTTGCGCGAAGGTCAAAGTTGAATATCAAAAGCCTTCCGGCCTACTCCAGCAACCGGAGATTCCCATGTGGGAATGGGAGCAGATATCCATGGACTTTATCACAAAATTGCCACGAACTCCTACAGGATGTGATACTATTTGGGTAATTGTTGATCGATTAACAAAGTCTGCTCACTTCTTAGCAATTAAAGAGACCGACAAAATGGATAAACTTACTCGTACTTACCTGAAGAAAATAGTCTTTCGGCACGGGGTGCCAATTTCCATTATTTCGGATCGTGATGCACGATTCACTTCTCGTTTCTGGCAGTCGTTACATAAGGCTTTAGGCACTCGTCTAGATATGAGCACAGCATACCATCCTCAAACTAATGGCCAAACTGAACGTACTATCTAAACTCTGGAGGACATGCTACGAGCTTGAGTGAATGATTTCGGTAACACTTAGGAGTCTCACCTACCGTTGGTGGAGTTCTCCTACAACAACAGCTATCACACTAGCATCAAGGCAGCTCCATTTGAAGCACTTTATGGACGGAAATGCCGTTCTCCCATTTGTTGGACTGAGGTTGGAGATAGCCAACTCACAGGTCCTGAACTTGTATTTGAAACTTCCGAAAAGATCATTCAAATTAGAAACCGTATGGCGGCAGCTCGTGATCGTCAAAAGAGCTATGCCGACAAGCGTCGTAAACCCTTAGAGTTTCAAATAGGTGACATGGTCTTGCTTAAAGTCTCACATTGGAAAGGTGTCATTCGCTTTGGAAAGCGAGGAAAGTTAAACCCTCGTTATATTGGACCTTTCGAAATACTAAAGAGAATCAGACCAGTAGCGTATCAACTGGACTTACCTGAAGGACTTAGTGGTGTACACAACGTCTTTCACATCTTAAATTTGAAGAAAAGTCTAGCAGACGAGTCTCTCGCGGTTCCTCTTGAGGAACTACACATTGATGAACAGCTGCGTTTCATCGAAGAACCTGTGGAAATCATGGATAGGGAAGTCAAATCGTTAAAGCACAGTAAAATCCCTATTGTTAGAGTCCGTTGGAACTTGAAACGCGGACCGGAATTCACTTGGGAGCGCGAAGATCAGATGATGCGCAAATATCCTAATCTGTTCAAGCACTCCGTGTCAATCTCTTAAGGTACTATTTAATTTTCGGGACGAAAATTCTTCCAACTAGGGGATGATGTGACACCCCAGAACTTTTTATTTATTTATTTTATTTTAATTTTCGGGACGAAAATTCTTTCAACTAGGTGATGATGTGACATCCGTCAATTTTCCGTTAGTTCCGTTAATCCAAATCCAGTTATCTAGTAATCCTGTTAACTCAATCTTGAACCTCAGGGACCATTCCGGCCAATATTTAATCTTAAACTACAGGGGCTAATCATGGAAATATGTAAAACCAAATCTGTTGACCTGAAAAGTCAAAATCATTTGGTTTTGCTTCAGTTGACTTTTAAAAGTCAAACTGTGAGGGTTCTTAACTCAAATTCACAAGATATATCCGAAATTCGTTCGAATTCCTAACCGAAATGGATGTAAATATCAGCTGCGACATCATTGAATCAATTAACACAATCATTATCGCGAATTAATCCCATTTATCACCTAAAACCCGTAACCGTCGACGTCATCCTCAATGCTCACAAATTCGATCAATTCGATCAATTCGATCAAACACCTGCAAACTCTAGTCGCACTCCTCTGAGTCTTTTGCACATCCCAATATGATCGGAGACGAGGCCGGAGTCACCATAGATCAAGCACGCGAAGTCGGAACTCAGTTCTAGCCGAGCACCATCAATTGGATCCCCATTTTGGTAATGAAACACCTCCTCAGTTTCGATTTAAATCTTGAATCAAAAGCCCTTTGATAATGCGGTCATATAACATCAAATTGGTGATGAACCGATTCTAGGGTTCATCACGAATTCGGTTTAATCGAACTACACCCTAGACCAGATCTCAATCCAATTAATTTATACGGTTAGATTCGCAATGCAATTCTTATTAAAAGCCCTATGATTACAACTTCTTTTATCGTCGAATTTGTTCAATTGAATTCTTGATCAAACCTAGGGTTTTTCGGGTTCTTAATCAGGAATTAAAACATCTTAAACTCAACGATTTTTGCAATTGATTACACCTATTGACTCGTAATCGACTGATATGGAAGAGGATCACAAGGTACTTGCGTATTAAAAGAAATTGAATCCGGGTTTAGTTGCGAAGCCCTAGCGGGTGGGACTGGTTAAGGTGTTGTTGCTTGGGGGAGGAGACCCGAGTTCGAGTCCTCCAACCCCCATTTTGTTTTTAAATCGATTTTTAAGCACTATTTTATTATAAAAACTAACCCACTATTATTATATTAATATAATAAAATATTTTGAACTCGAAAATCACCCGTAGGCTCGGGTTTGATTTTATAACCTAAAATTTATATTATTCACACTTTTAAAATAATATATTTATACTATTTTCAAAACCACGAATTCAAATAAAATAATATGTTTATATTATTTTCAACTCATGACTTCTATTATTAAATAATATATATTTTTATATTATTTCACCTCGTTTATTTACCTCGTGTAACGTTCCAAACCAATAAATAATATAATTGTTATATTATTTACCCACGTTTGTATATACTCGATTAAAAATAATATATTTGTTATTTTTCCACACAAATGACTATTTAGTTAATCATTCGAACCTAAAAATAATATATTAAGTTATATTATTTTCCCAACTTTTGTAAACGACTTTAACGTACGAATTTATATATTTGTTTGATTATTATTCGCTATTAACGTACGACACGTAACGATTCGATCTTAATTTTTATATTAAGTATCTCTATTCCCGTAGACACGTTCGTCTACTCATTGATCCTTAGAATACGTTAAGACGTTGTAACCTTCCGTGTCGTCGTCACAAATCCCATATGTCCCTAACTTATGTGTTTATAATTCTAGGACATACGTAAGCCGTGCAGGCTAACATTTGAGGTTCCAAATCTCATACTTGTGTGATACTAATTACTACGCTCTACTCAGGTGAGTTTTCACGGCCCCTTTTTAGTGTTTTTAAACTGGGGGAGAAAACATGATACAACTCTTTGATTTTTGTACTTCATTTTATATCAATTGTTATGACTATGCGTAAACTCTGTCATGAAAGTCCTCACATCGAACCGTTTAAATATGAATATAGCGAGGTATGTTGGGTAGTACTACTGGGTTTGACAAACCTCACCCGCGTTAGTCGCGCTAACTCGATTGTATATCGAACGGGTGCAATATTGACCTAAACGTGCACCATGGTTGATAGACCTGGTGGGAGGCAATACAAACAGTCAGTTTACGGTTGCGAGCGTAATAGCAAACATGAACATGGGTTAGCTACTCATTGGTATATATATGTTGATTGTATATTAATCTGGTAAATGCTTGATTACTATACTGAAACCTGTGAACTCACCAACCTTGTGTTGACACTTTTCTTACATGTTTTCTCAGGACGCTAAGCTATGGCACAGGTTGCACAATTAGGACATGCATGGAGTCCTACTGTCATTCCATTCATTTCAAACATGATAAACAGTTTACCTAATTATATTGATTGACGCTTGTTGCGTGTAACTACTTTAAATTTTATATCAACGTTTACGCTTCCGCATTAACTCTGAACTTTTATGTTATGACATTTCAAGTCCCATATAGTGTCGTTTGATGTAACTAATGACTGAGATCCTGGTGTGTCACCTTCTAAACGGTAAAACTCCGTTAGTTGAAATTGAGGGTGTGACACCAGGATACATAACGTCAGGTCAAAATAACAAACCTATCATATTCAATATATATATAGGTATAAAGTATCCCAACTCTCTAACTCGCACAAAGTGCACCCACAAATGTCTAGACCTGATCAAATCTACATATATATGATAGGACCTCGTCATTAAAGACGCACAAACTCTTGAGCTCTAGCTTCTATTCCTCACAACGGTAGCCCCTGCCACACGTCATCATCTACTTACACAGGGTTCACACGGTCGTACCCCATACGGGTCGTACCAATGTTTCAGGATGACACACTACTTAGTCTAGACACAAGAACTCATCCTAAACATTCATACACACAAGATATAAAATCACAATTTCCCACAGTACCTCGTCCTGAACATTTATACATACGCAAGATATATACCCATCACTTCTCACAGGACCTCGTCCTGAACATTCACACAAAGTGCAATATACCCATTGCACTTCAAACATCGCCTAGACATTAACATATAGGTGACACTATCTTAAGACCGTAGACACAGACAAATTCAAATTTATGCCTATAAAAGTCTACCTGCACAACCTACTCGACCATGCTCTCTAAGAATCACATTAAACAAGGACTCATGCCATTCGAAATGTAATCACATATCAGCACATTACCGCACATAATCCACAACTGTAAAACACAATCACGCACCACCACAAACACAATTATCATTAATTATGATCAAATCAACATGTAGTAAAATTCAAAATCAATGACAATTAAATAGTCAATATTTGAATTAAGCATCACACCACATACATGTCTAATCAGTCAAACGTCAAATCACCCCGGAATCTCTCGTGGCAACTGCCACAGCATCTAATCATCAAACAATCGAGCATCCTCACAATGCCCACCAAATCACTACTAGACCACGTCAGGTGCATCTGCTGTGTCGTCCTCTGGTTCCTCCTCGTAACATTCCGGGTCATCCGCGGGGTCCTCTTGAAACAGAGTTCCATTAACTGCTGCAAGTGGCCGATCTCTCAACCATGCAAGTGTTGGGAATCATGGTACTAGTTTTAACTTTTAAAACAATAATTATTTAAACCTTTTAAATAAATAAATTAGATATATTTTAGCGGAAGCGATATAATAGTACAACAAAACAGATCAGATCTGGATTCATTTCAGTGATCCGATTACACGCGCATAAGTAATATTAAATAAACCAACCATAGGGTGTTCAAATATTATACCTTTGACGATAACCAGATCTGAAACACCTTAGTACAGCGAACGTCACGCTAGTTGACACGTACATGAAACCCGTAGCAAAACTTCACATGAGATACACAAGGGGGGCCGATCACGGCGATGGTCAGCGACGGTGGGGGCCGGCTGCGGCGACGTACGGTGGCAGGTGGTGGTGGTGGTTCAACGTCGGACTCGCAAAGGGAGAGGCGGCGCCGATTTTGGGGTTGGGAGGATTAGGGTTTAGGTTTGATTATAATGTTATATTTATAAGCATCATAATTACACACTGGTTCCCTATGGTATTAACAGTTAATACCCTGGTAATAATTAACTATTTAATTATCAACCTTTCTATTTTACTAACTGGTAATAATCAGTAAAATCTAATATATAAATGTTTAACAGATTAAAGATTTATTCCCCGTAAATAATTAATTAATCAGATAATTAATTATCTCAATCTTTAATAAATATTTCTCTAAATATTTATTCACCGTTTAATAAAAACCGTCTTTCGTGAACTACAATATTTAACAATAGATATTATATAATTATTCGTTGCCTAAGGTGTAACTCTTTGGATCATACCTCGTTAGTAACGTTGACTTAATTGATGATCGGATATCATATATCCAACAATCTCCCACTTGGTCGATTCTTCAATTAATTGGTTCAACGTAGACAGTGGTGGACGCCTAGCTGCATCAGGTATGACTTATTTACAATCGTCAAACTATTTCCTTATGTACAAGTAAACATACTTTACCAAGTCTAACAGTCCTAGTAAGCATACGTGTCCTTTCTGTTTAGGTCATTTGTTGAACATGAGACATGGATACAATTCACTTCTCATATAACGTTCAACTATTCTTGTTCTCGTTCTCCAATTCAAAGTGGTCTAAACAAACTACTCTTTAGTTTGAAAATCTTTTTGGGTTTTTTAGGGATTTAAAAGGGTTTCAAGGGCTGCAGCTAACGTGAAACACACAGCTATGGCTTCATGGCTTAAGATGAAAAATACGAGCAGGTCCCTCACGTTAGCTATGAAAAAAAAATTATTATCGGTTAGACCTTAGAGAGCTGGATATGCATTCTTTTGATTTCAATTTGATTTCTTGTATCCAGTTCGCAAAGCCTGAATTACCGCCCAAACTCTAAGAAAAAGTTTTCAAAGCAACAAGTGATGTAAGAAAATGGTGGCACAAGCAAGAACAATTAGCACCATTTTGCGGCTTGTCCAAAAGCGCCGCTAAAAGTAGAGCCAAAAGATATAACTAATGTGTGATGTGTGGCAACTGGAGCCATGATGGAAAATGCAGCAAGAATCAAACTTATTCCCAACATGAGTATACACATCTGATCAAAACGGGTGCTATAGTACTCAGATCATGAGGGTATAATTAATCTTAGGGCTCGTTTATGGTCAGATTGCCAAGACCGAGATCTCTTATCTTTCTCAACTCTTCCCTCACTGCGTTTCGTATGGACCCCTTGGCTTTTAACCTAATAGCACCCATTTTGATCAGATGCGTATACTCATGTTGGGAATAAGTTTGATTCTTACTGCATTTTCCATCGTGGCTCTAGTTGCCACACATCACACATTAGTCATATCTTTTGGCTCTTCTTTTAGCGGTGTTTTTCGACAAGCCGCAGAATGGTGCTAATTGTTCTTGCTTGTGCCACCATTTTCTTACATCACTTGTTGCTTTAAAAACTTTTTTCTCGGAGTTTGGGCGGTAATTCACCCTTTGCGAACTGAATACAAGAAAGCAAATTGAAATCAAAAGAATGCATATCCAGCTCTCTAAGGTCTAACCGGTAAAAGACCAACTTCTCTTTTTTTTTGTTTTCTCATTTTTCTTCTTTTTTTTCATAGATAATAAATCATCAAGACTAATTTTTCAATGAATCTTTTTCCTCAATTTCCTTGAAATAATTTTTCCATATCTTCTTTGTAGATCGTTCGGCTGTTTCCTCCTAATACATCCACTTTCTTCTTGTATATTCCAATTCCTTGAGTGAAACAAATTCTTTCCAAATTGTCTTAACGGTTGCATGCTTGAAATAACGACATAAGATAGTCTAATAATTCTCCATCTTAAAGAAAATTAGCCAATAACCGGTGTTTACGAAAAGCTGGTTTGATGATAATTGTGGGTAGTAGAAAAGAAAAGGCTAAGGCTCAAAGGGATATCTAGGCAGATATTATTTTTGGTATTTTGGGTTTAAGGATAATATATAAGGGTAATAAGTCCTAGGTGCCTCAATCACTTTCATACTTCTACTAGTTTATGGTCTCGATATGTATAAGACACAAAAGTTCTAATTATGCATAAAATTCGACCGAAAAACACTCAATATACCAAACGAAAGAGCATGCAAAAAATAATGATAATAATGTTCGTGAAAAGGCTCAGAGTATTCTCACATGGAAACAGATGAGATAGGGTTTAGTGATTTGTTATGCATAATATACATTTGTTTCTACTTGCCATGTCTTCATTTTATTTAATTAAGTGCGAACTCAAAGAGATTTTGGTTTTAGGGTTTAAAATTTTTGAAAATTTTTCGGGTTTTACGAAAAGTAGGTTTTTAGTAAGGTTTTAGTCAAATGGGTAGAAAATCTTGAGTTTAGTTTTACTGCTTTGAGGTTACAAGTTTGTCCTGAATATCTAATTCCCCACTTGATCGCGTTGTCAAGGTCTATAAAAAAATTATATTAAAAACTACCACTTAGCTACCTTAAACTGTAGACTGGGAAGTAGGGTTGTCGAATCCACAGTGAACTCGTGGAAAACACTATTTATGCTAAAACGGTTTAATGGTCACTAAAGTTGAAAACTTTATTAATTAAAACAATTGGAATGATAGAAAGCAACGAACTTCAACTTTTATAAAACAGTTGGAGAAAAACAACCACTCCGGGGTTCAGATTCAGCAAAACACAAATCCAGTTTTAGTTTCAGATCAGATAGGAGATTACATAGACATAATCTTGTTTAAGTTGTTCAATCCAATTTCATTTTTATAAATATTAACAAATATCCAAATTATTCCCGATGCAAGAAAACCAAGAAACGATGACACACATGCAAACATTGAACAAAATCAAACTGATAAGAAATCGAACATACATTTGAATCCAAAGAACTTAAACGGTTCACAAAATCCAATCCAACACTGATAATCTTACTAAAACCAGATAAGTGTATGCCTAAATCATTCAACCGGAGGGATCACGAAGAGCTTAGCCGCTCATAATTGTAGCAAACATCTCAATAATCAAATTAGAATTTACAAGCATTGAAAAACAAGAACAATTGACCAAATAATGATGAAAATCGCCTTAGAACTCCTCTGGGACGGCTGGAACCAATTTAATTCGAGAATGGGAGTGACAATGTGTTTAAAATTGGAATTAGGTTATTTTTGCCGATACACCCTTTTCTCGAGTACCGCGAGACTTTCTGGCCAGACCTTTGCATACCGCGAAGGCCAAAATAGTCGGGTGGGCTTTTTTCCTTCTCTCGCGTACCGCGAGACTCTCTCACCAACTCCTTGCGTACCGCGAGGATCTAGATTTCCATGAATTTGATTTTTTTACTTTTAATCTTTGACTTTCCCTTTTCCGTGCTTTGAGGCCTTCTTTGATTCCCTTGTGTTTTCTACTCTCTTACGCGCATTAAACCTGTAACACTCACAACTACCAAACACACATAAAACGACTCAATGTACACGGCTAAATGCCCAAAACGTATACAAAAAAATGACTCTTAAACAAGGGATATTTGGCACTACATCACATCCCCACACTTAACCTTTTGCGTCCCGAAAAAGAATTATGCAATGAAATCATAATCGGAAAAACTTGTCACTTTTACTTTCATTCTACACAGCACAAATATAATAACACGTTAATTGTAACAATCTGTATTTCGATCCGATAAAACCCAACCACCGACTCTCGAGCCCCCAATTCTGTGATCTACTATCATCTTCATTACCAAACAACAGGCTATCTATGGGTCTCACACTTAGAAGCTACGATTCAGCCTAATCCCATCTCACTGTCATGTTTAGGCACTGGTTAAACCATATAGATTTTCTCACCACTACGAACACTAATTTATAAGTTTTAAAAATCAAATGAATTATGGAATGATGAATGAATTATGTGAGCTTTTATTAATGATGTATGAATAAACCTTAACCTTAAGTGTTTCAACCAAGTCACTATCCCGGAGGGTAACACACAGACTTCGGTTTTTAAACAATAAAATACATAACTCAACTTAGAGGCGTTTCAACCAGGTTTCCATCCTAGAAGGTAACACATAAGTCAAATCAATCATCTATAATCAATCACAAAAGTCTGCCCATGGGCGTTTCAACCAAGCTTACAACCTAGAAGGTAACACGTAGGCAAACTCAAGTTCTCAACTTAATTAATTAAGCTCATGCAATGCGGATTATGGAATGCGGGCGCCTCCAACTTTCGAATTTATTTTCATAAAAAGAAAGCGGTGTGTCAAAGATTTTAAAAACTTATAATTTCTTTCTTACAATGGTACCTATCACCCTATATTGACAGTTTCGACCTTACCTTAACCCTAAGATGAGAACCCACAAGATATCCGAATTAATTATTCATTTAACCTAGATACACTATCAGGATATTTAAGATCTTCAAAGTTAGACGTGCCTACCAAAACGTTACAAATTATACGCATTTCTATTATTATTTTAATTCAATTTTCAAACATGCAAAGTTTCCAATTCTACCTATCATTTTCCATATATTGCAAAAACTCTAATCCAGGGACATTTTTGAAAATTTTTAAATTTTTATGATTTTTCTTTTTTATTACTCAAACTACAGACTCAATCTACAGACCTGGACTATGGTCTCCCCTCCCCACACTTGAACGTTACATTTCCCTCAATGTAGGAAGAGCGACTCGAAAACGAACAAAAAATACAAAAATTTAGAAAACTTAGCTGATAACACGATCGTATAGCATTTCATTTGCGATCGCTATTAAATTCTGCTGATGGGCTGCCTCGAGCCCGTTTCCTTGTTAAACCAGCTAACACCACAGTAGTGTCAACTTGTTGCAATGGTCCAAAGTTAGATGAGTCATATAAGTTGCCTAGTAGTATGCTGACACTTGACCCATAATCTAACAAGGCCTGATAAATCTTCAAACCCCCCACTTTAACTGGGATAATGGGTTCGCCCTGCTCACCGTCATCTTCTGCGTCACTCTCTTCACCATTTTCATGGGTACTAACTGCACTAACATAAGCATTCTTTGACCCAGAGGAGCTTGCTCCTTGATGTTGCGGGTTTAGTTTTGTATTACTCGGGAGTTACCCCTATGGTATCCCTACCACTTCAGCTAACTTCTCAGCTAATTGACCCAGTTGTCTCTCAAAGGATTCGTTGGTCTTAGTCTGCATCTCCTTATCCTGCTCAATTCTTTTCAACGACTCTAGTATGGCTGTGAGCTGAGGGTCACCGCCGGTTGCAGGTTTGTTTTGCTGGTTCCCTTGTTACTAGTATGGCTGGGGTTGATTTTATTGGTAGTTTCTCTGCTGATAACCCCCTTGATTGCTCTGGTTCCTTTGGTACCCTTGATACCCGCCTTGAATATAGCCTTGTTGGTGGTTCTAGTACTGCTGTTGATTTCCACCCTGCACATCAACACCCTGAAAGTTAGGATTTAATTGATTTGAAGCATTACCACACCTGAGATTTGGATGATTCCGGAGTCCCAGATGGTAGTGGGTTGCATTCAGGTCCTGCTTCCTTTCTCCCCCAACTAGGTGCACTTCTTCCTCCTTGCCTTGCTCTCTCGGGCAGTTTGCCACGGTGTGGCCCAGATCACTACATCCTTCACATACCGGATATCCTTGCGATACATTAGCCACATCCTTCCCTCCTGAACTACCAAGCCTTGCCATTTATAGTTCCATGGTATCCAGATGCTTTTGAGTCTCATAATCCACTTCCTTGGCAGATGCTCCATTCTTTGCTCTCGTACTGGCATAAGCTTGCCTCTTTGAAGTCACCGCCATCCTTTCTAGGATATCCCAATCATCATCCACATGATTTGAAAAGAACGGCCCGTTACTAGTTGAATTAACATCCCTCACATCCTCCAATAACAATCCATCATAAAAGGCCTGTATCAGCTCCCACTTCTCTATCCCGTGGTGCAGGCAATTTCTCAGTAATTCCTTGAATCTCTTGAATGCCTCATAGAAAGGCTCCCCTGATTGTTGCTTAAAGTCTCGGATTGCAGCTCAGGCCACATTAGTCTTATGAGGTGGGAAGTACTCATCAAGGAACTATTGTTGCAGCTCTGCCCAGGTGGCAATACTAGCAGATGGCAAAGCCAAGAACCATTGCTTTGCCCTGTCCTTAATTGAAATCTGGAACAGTACCAGTTTCACCTCACCGGTTATGAACCCTTGACCACCAATGGTCCCACAAGTGGCCTCGTATTCTAAAATATGAGTGTAAGGCTCGTCAGTAGCTCTCCCAAAGAAGTGTGGGAGGATCCCAAGACATCTAGGCCATATCTCGAATGCGTTCCCCTACGAACTGATGGTATGACGGGGGAAGCATTTAAAGCTAAAGCAGGGCGGAAGTGACTATCCACCTTTTGATCGTGCCTGGCCTGGTTTCTATTCCTAGGTGGTTTTTCTCAATAGTTAGGTATGTTCAGTTGCGGTTGCCTATACCTGTTCTCTCTATTAAAATTTCTCACATTACCTTGCCGGTTATTCCCCTGATAATGCCCATATTCTGCCCCTGGTAGTGGCTGCACCCAACCGTCTACTCTATCAACTCTTTGATTTCTCGAAGGGAATGCCTCCTGATGGTTTAGGTCATACCATTCTTCTTCCTCGTTCCAGTTCTCATGTTGAGAAACCGTGTTCTGGCCTGTGGCTTTGTCCCGGTGACACATGTTCATTATACCCAAAGTCTGAATAGCTCGAAAAGCTGTTATATGGATGGTATTGGTGATCATGGAAAGGTGGTGGTGGATGTTGTTGATGTCTTGGAGCGGGTGGGTGTTGTTGATTTTGTGGGTGGTTAAGGAATTGGAGATCTAGCACTGGTGGAATCGGTGGATCTGGTTCCCCACCTTGGTTTGGATCTAGGTGGTTGATTTTGTGACATCCTCACATACGGACTGTCAAGCTTCTCTAAGATGGTCTTAACTGTGCTTTGGAGCTTTCGGTTAGCTCCTGCTGCTTTCTCAGTTTCAGGATCAAACAATCATGGAGATTTTCTACCTGAGCGCCTAGTATGCATAAAACTGTCCCTGCACACGTAAGCACACAATTAGTAGTACTGAACAAAACAAATCAAAAATAGCACTTTGCACACAAATTCACAGGCAACGGCACCATTTTGATCGCGTTGTCAAGGTCAATAAAAAAATATATTAAAAACCACTAGTTAGCTACATTAAACTGTAGACAGGGAAGTAGGGTTGTCGAATCCACAGTGAACTCGTGGAAAACACTATTTATGCTAAAACGGTTCAATGGTCACTAAAGTTGAAAACTTTATTAATTAAAACAATTGGAATGATAGAAAGCAACGAACTTCAACTTTTATAAAACAGTTAGAGAAAAACGACCACTCATGGGTTCAGATTCAGCAAAACACAAATCTAGTTTTAGTTTCAGATCACATTGGATATTACAAAGACATAATCTTGTTTAAATTGTTCAATCCAATTTCAATTTTATAAAACCCAACACATAGCCAAATTATGCCCGATACAAGAAAACCAAGAAACGATGACACACATGTAAACTTCGAACAAAATCAAACTGATAAGAAATCGAACATACAATTGAATCCAAAAAACTAAAGGGTTCACAAAATCCAATCCAACACTGATAATATTACTAAAACCAGATAAGTATACGCCTAAATCATTCACCCGGAGGGATCACGAAGAGCTTAGCCGCTCATAATTGTAGCAAACATCTCAATAATCAAATTAGAACTTACAAGCATTGAAAAATAAGAACAATTGACCAAACAATGATGAAAATCGCCTTAGAACTCTTCTGGGACGGCTGGAACCAAGTTAATTCGAGAATGGGAGTCACAATGGGTTTAAAATTGGAATTAGATTATTTTTGCCGACACACCCTTTTCTCGTGTACCGCGAGACTTTCTGGCCAGACCTTCGCGTACCGCGAAGCCTAAAATAGTTGGGTGGGCTTTTTCCTTCTCTCGCGTACTACGAGACTCTCTCACCAACTCCTCGCGTATCGCGGGGATCTAGATTTACAAGAATTTGACTTTTTTTACTTTTAATCTTTGACTTTCCCTTTTCCGTGCTTTGAGGCCTTCTTTGATTCCCTCTTGTTTTCCGCTCTCTTAAGCACATTAAACCTGTAACACTCACAACTACCAAACACACATAAAATGACTCTAAGTACATGGCTAAAGCCCTAAAACGTATACAAAACCGACTCTTAAACACGGGATATTTGGCACTACATCACCACCCCACCCTTAAAACTGTGCATTCCCCTCAATGTACAAATGCATGTAATGGAATGCTATGCAGGAATTTAAATGCATGAAGTTTTAAGGGAAAATAAGCTGGTACTCCCCCGGTCAATTCGATGTATAACCTATGGTCAAAACTTGTTGCTGTTGTCAACAATTTGCTTTAAAGACTTCATCGAATTTCTCAGAAATTTGATGCGTTTTCCGGCGTCCCAACTTGTAGAGGTGGAGTGTAACTCCTCAAAGAAGTAGAGAAACTACCTGGTGATGTTATGCTATTTGACACACAAACAAAACATAAAAACAGAAACGGAAAATAAAAGGTAGTAGTTAAGCTACTAAGGTCCTAGTATCGAGAAGGCATACCTGGGGGCTGAAGTATGAAAAACTTAAACTTGGAAAACCAAACATGAGGTCCATGATTTCTGCCATATGCACCAACTTCTCAATTTATTCATGATCATCAGGTTGCCTCCCGGAAGCGCCACATTTATTTAAGGGTCGTTGGCCAGACCGGTACGTGCTTCATCAGTATTTCTCTTCTAATGGAACCTCCTCCACTATTTGATCAATTGGTCCTTCGAAATAGCGTTTCACTCGGTGACCATTAAGTTTGAAGGTTGTCCTGTTTGTTTGTTCTAGTTCCAATGTTCCCTAAGGGAATATTTTCCTGATTGTGTATGGTCCCGTCCATTTGGATCGTAATTTTCCTAGGAAAATTTGTAACCTTGAGTTGTACAGTAAGACTTTTTCTCCTTCTTGAAATCCCCCTTTCTTAACTTCTTATCATGAATTTTTTCTACTTGTCATGTATTCATTTTATTTAATTAGGTGCGAACTCAAAGAGGTTTAGATTTTAGGGTTTAAAAATTTTGAATATTTTTTGGGTTTTACGAAAAGTAGGTTTTAGTAAGGTCTTAGTCAAATGGGTAGAAAATCACAAGTTTAGTTTTAGTGCTTTTAGGTTACAAGTAGTCTTGAATCTCTAATTCCCCACCCCACACTTAAAATTATGCATTGCCCTCAATGTACAAATGCATGTAATGAAATGTTATGCGGGAATTTAAATGCATGGTTTAACATCTAAGATTTTCTAGTATTATTTTTTTATTATTTATTTTATTCTATACAAAAATGACATCCATTTCAATCACGTACTTGCTCAAACACATTATGCCACATAAATTATCATTTATATATATATATCAAATCGAATTTTGAACACTTTGCATTATATATTATTTCTCTAATATATATATATATATATATATATATATAATACATGTAAGTAGACGTTTTGTTATCATAAATACCTACTAAGGTAAAACATGTGAGTTTTAGTCACGTATTTACATCTTTTATTTTTTTATAAAAATATATATATGAATATGCATTTATTTGGTTATATTAAATAAACAAATTATGCATCCATAAATTCTATAAAAATGGAACTTTTGCTTTATAAAATATTATAACTAAAACAAATAATATTAGTTTCTATGAACCTTATAAAAACAACATTTATAAACAAATAAAGCTAGTCTAAAAACAACATTTGTTTGTAAAGCTTGTGCCTCAACCCATTTTGATACATATTCTACTGCTACGAGGATGTACGGATTTCCGCGAGATGGAGGGAAGTGCCCGACAAAGTCGACCCCCCATGCGTCGAATATTTCACACACTTGGATGCTAGTTTGGGGCATTTCATCGCGCTTCGAAACACTCCCTGTCCTTTGACATGAGTCGCATGTACTTATGAGCTTATGTGTGACTTTGAAAACAGTCGGCCAAAATAATCCGACCTCAAAGACTTTTCTTGCAGTGTAGTTAGCTCCATGGTGCCCTCTGTTGGTCCTTCGTGGCATTGTCGCAGTATCTCACGTGCTTCCTTCCCGTGTACACATCGCTGGACTATTTGATCTGTATAGACGCGAAACATATATGGATCTTCCCTGAAGTAATATTTTATATATGCGAAGAATTTCTTTCTTTCTTGGAATGTTACCCCTTTTACTAGCACTCCACTTGCTAGGAAATTTGCGATGTTTGCGAACCATGGGTATTCATCGGTGTCTTGTATGCGTAGTATGTACTCATGAGTGAAACCATCGTTTATGGCAACCTCTTGGTCTTTCTGAGTATTTTCAAGACGGGATAAATGATATGCAGCGAAATTTTCTGCTCCTTTCTTATCTTTGATTTCAATGTCGAACTCCTGAAATAGAAGAATCAATCTAATTAACCTAGGTTTAGCATCCTGTTTGTTAAAGAGGTGTCTTAGGGCGGCATGATCAGTGTAGACAATGGTTTTTGATAAGACTAAGTAAGAACGGAATTTGTCGAAGGCAAAGACCACAACAAGTAACTCTTTTTCAGTAGTGGTGTAATTTTCTTGAGCGCCGTTTAAGGTTTTACTTGCATAATGGATTGGATGAAAATGTTTTTCTTTTCGTTGACCTAAAACTGCTCCTACTGTGTAGTCAATTGCATCACACATGAGTTCGAATGGTTTTGTCCAGTCAAGTGCCATCATGATAGGTGCATAAATGATGTGTTGCAAAACACACCTTGTTTTCCCTTGTATTTCATAGCGTTTTCGTATAGTTTTAGAGTTGTTTTGAGTCACTTATAGCTTTTACTTAGTTATGTTATGTTTTGTAGGTATTCGGGGAGTAATTGGAGCTTAAATGATCAAGACGTTTGAAGGGAACGAGCACACGAGACAACGGGAAAAGTCGGGAAAGAGTCCAACTTTAGAAAGGGCATATCTTGAGCTAAAAAATGAGTTACAGGGCCTATAATATATCGATTTGGGGTGGCTCGACGAGAGGAGTTCAAAAATCTAGTTTGTTTGGCTCGCGGTACGCGAGAGATATGGCCAAGGTCCCTCGCGGTACACGAGGGAACCCATGAATACGAAATTTGACCAAAAAGTTTAGAACTTTCCCATTCTTATTCAAATCGATTTTCAGCCGTTTCTAGACCAAAAAGTGGCGATTTGGAGAGAGGAAGAAGCAACGAGACGCTAAAGTTCGGATCTTTATCAATCAGGTTGGTTAATTCTTGCTTGTAGGGTTCCGATCTTTGTTCTTAATTACTTTGGCTTAACTTGAATGATGTACATGGATTTTGAGATTTGTTTTCAGAGTTTAAACATGTATCTTGGCTAGACTTTAGTAACTATGTAGGTATTTGATGAATGTTTGATTAATTCGTGGATTTCTTTTGGTTTATGTTGGATTTTGATGGGTTGATGTTAAAGTAAAGAATCTGATTTCACTTAGTATGATATTTATGCATGTTTAATTCTAATTTATAATTGATTTGTGTTTCACATGTATTTGGTTGAATGTCGTTCAAATCCTAGATGCATGTTAGGTTACCTACTTTGTGTTTGTAACTAGTAATGGATAGTTGTTATCATCGTCCATAGAAACGCAAGTTAAGAGTGTTTTAGAATTGAATGTTCTTCCTGCTTCAATAGCTGAAAGGTGCGAAGTTGTCGGGTATTCCTTGGTGTTAGGGTTTTCTTAGGTAAACTGATCTGAAAGGAGGATTCCTAGGGTTTTTAGCATCATTGATATTCTATGTCATACTGAGAGTTGTCAGGTTACCCCATGTGTCTTAGGGTGTATAGAGATATTAAGACTGAGAGGTAATTTATCTGTAGGATACTTTAGCATGGTTGGAAATAGCTGAGAGGTGATCCAAAAACCGGTAGGTTTACATGTTCCTTAGGGTTTCCACTAGGTCACACCTGGATAATGATCTGGTATCCTTAGGTTATTGTAGGGTTTCAGATTCGAAGATCCCAGTTCCATCATAACCATCATAATCGAGAGAAGTTCATGATTGTAATGCATGATTCATTACTTAGATAGTGTTTTCTCCTTTATTGATTTCATCCGTTTAGTCTGTCCGATAGTTGGTGTCATTAGTTTTCGCATTCCTTAGTTAAATCAGTAGTGTAGAAACCCCCCAACCAAATCATATTTAGTCCGAGCCAGAGTCTAGTTTAGCTACAGTAGTGTCTTTAGGGTTCGATATTCCGGTTTACCATTAAGCTGTGCTACACTCGATAGGTACACTTGCCTGTCAGTGTGGTTTAGTTCATATGTATCCCTATTATTACTTAGGAGTCTAGTTAGGTTTTTATTCATTAGTTTTATAGTCTAGTTAGGAGTCTAGTTAGGTTTTTCTTCAAGTTTTTGGTGCCGTTGCCGGGGACACTTGGCTATAGCAATATTGACTTTGACTAGTTCTTTGTCTGATTTTTGGTTTATTTTATTTTCTTTTTCTTTTGAGTCTTGTGTTTTTGCTTATCTTCTGTGCTTGTCCTACGTGCTATCCGAGTGTCTAACATAGGATCGAGTCCTTCTGTTTTTGAGTCTTTATTTGTTTTCTTTTGTTCTTGTGTCAGTTTATGCACAATACTCGTTCGCAGGGATCGCCACCTTATTCAGCTTTTCCAGAGCCCGAACAAGAGCTTCACGAGCGCACCAGGGACTTCCGGGAGCATTTGAAACAGCTTTGCAAATCCCAGGTACGTTCTACTAGCCCAATTCCATTTCCTATCATGGGCGATGCTGACCCACCAGCGAGACGTACCGTGCAACCTAGGGCAAGTGATGGGGTCATCGGGGTGAGATCTTCGATCACACGTCCCGCTATTCTGAACACCAATACATGGCAGATCCCGTCACATGTCATGAGCACGATCACTCATGCCACTCAATTTCATGGACTTGAGGATGAGGATGCACCCGGACACCTATCTCGCTTTGCGCGCATATGTGATACCTTCAATATCACGGGTGTGTCTAAGGACACTATCTACCCGCGTCTCTTCCCATTCTCGCTCTCTGGTCGCTCATCGACTTAGCTTGACACCCTCCCTGATAATTCTATCACCACTTGGGAGGATCTTCAAGCCAAATTCTTTAAGAAGTACTATCCACCTTCCAGGGCCGCTCGCCTTCGGGATCTTATCCATTCGTTCCGGATGGATCCTTACGAGCCTTATCAAATGGTCTGGGAGCGGTTCAACACGCCGTTGAGCCGATGTCCCCAGCATGGTGTTTCCGACTGGGCGATAGTGGAGAAGTTCTACAATGGCCTTACCTTCGAGAAGCAACAAATGTTCAACACAGCTGCGGGAGGCCATATCATAGATAAGCTCGACCCAGACGAGTGTGAGGAGATGTTCGAGAGCTTTGCTCTGGCGGAACATCAGCATGCATCTACTAGTACTTCCATTCCTAGTGCTAGAGCACCCGCCTTTTCTCCTAGAGGTGTGCATCAGGTCACTCCTGATACTAGCGTGGCTGCTGCACTTGCAACTATGGCTAACGAGATCAAGGAGCTCAAGCTCAGTGCTCAAAGGTGTGAGGTGTGTAGGGGAGGCCACGATACCAGAGATTGCCCCATCAATCATCAGGAACAGGTGAGCTTTGCGTTCAACCAGAACCAGAACCGAGGGTACAACAACTACAATTCTTTTGGCTCGGGATGGAGATCTGGAGGAAACCCACCTGGGTTTAATGCCCGTCCTTATCAGCAAGGAGGAGATGCAGGACTAAGTGGAGACAACAAGAGAATAGAGGAGATGTTGGAGAACCAGACCCAGTTGCTCACCCACTTGGTATCAAAGGATAAGGAGATTCGCCAGCGATTGGATGCACATGACACTCTATTGAAGAATCAGCAGTCAGCATTCCAGGATCTGCAACGCACGGTAGGACACATCGCTCAGAGCTTGAAAGGTGGGCAAGGAGGTCCATCTTCAGGCTCCCATGCTTCAGTGATGGTCGTGACAGTTAGGAGTGAGGAGGAGAAAGAGGTTGTAGAGTATTGCTCCCACTTCATTGAGCATAATATTCCGTCACCTGAAGAGGTCAAGAAGATAGATTTGAGAGTTCGATTCGCTGCGATCGATGCTAAGATGATTGAAGAGCAGACGGAGGAGGAGATACTAGAGGAGCCACCGATAGGAGAGGAAGAGCCGGTGGATGAGGAGATAGTAGAGGAGAAACCTGCCGAGAGGGTAGAGGAGAAGAAGAAGAAGGGGGTGGAGATGAAGTTCCCCGAGATTTACTTGAATCGTGTTCCCTACCCAGCGCGCTTGCTGCCATATAAGAATGCTAGGGAATACGATACCTTCCTTGATATGTTTAAAAAAATCAAGGTCAATCTTCCCTATATAGAGGTCCTCCAGCATATGCCAAAGTATGGCAAGTTCCTCAAAGATCTTCGTTCCAACAAGAAGAAGCTAGAGGGGATCTCTGAAGTATCACTTAGTGAGCAATGTTCTACTGTGATTCAGAACAAACTGCCAGAGAAACTGGCGGATTCTGGTCGTTTCACGATCCCGTGTCTGCTTGGCGGTTTGCCCTTAAACCACGTGTTGGCTGACCCTGTGCTAGCGTCAATCTGATGCCTTATTCTATCTATAAGCAGCTAGACCTAAGTGAACCGCAGCCGAAGCGCATGAGCATATCCTTGGCTCACCGTTCAGTCAAGTATCCACGGGGAATTGTGGAGAATCTATTAGTGAAAGTAGGTAATTTTGTATTCCCCGTGGATTTTGTTATTTTGGATATGGAAGTGGATGATAGAGTCCCACTCATCTTAGGACGCCCGTTCCTACGTACCGCCAAGGCAATGATCGATGTCATCGACAGGAAACTCACACTTCGTATGGGGGATGAGTCTATTACTTTCGTTTCTATGAAGCTCGTGAAGGATGTTGGCGAGCATAGCCACTCCATGTGCATGCTTGATGCCTTCATAGGTGACCATCGGGACTCTGATCCAGGGAGAGAAGTTGATGAACCCGCCCCTAACTTAGGAGAGGGATCTGAATGGGTGTTGGAGTTGGAAAAGTTGTTGGATGATTCAGACGAGTACGGTGACGATAAGGTGCTTGATGATCTGCTGGAGATAATGGTGGAGCTAGCTGAGATCATAGGAAAAACCCTAAGTGTGGGGAAGTTGGTGGAGAATGTAGAGGATCCTGAAGATCCTGGTGAAGGTTTAGAGGTCACAACCATAGCTAATCCTATTCCTGAGCCTTTGCCCATCACCATTGTTGTCAAATATGAGGGGAGAGATACCGAACCAACCCCTAGTTGTAGTTGCCCTAGGTCTAGGCCACCTCGTAAGAGAACCTGAGCGTTAAGTGAATCTTGTGATGTGAGGATAGAGCAAACCCCAAGTGTGGGGGTGTTTAGGTGTGACAGCTTGCTGGGGTATTTGAACCAGGTTATTTTTAGACCGGGTTGGTTTAAACTGTGGTGGAAAGACTTAATTGATAAATATGATGGATTTTTAATGTTTGTGGGTGGTATTTGCTTGATGAGGTGTTGGAGAACTGGTAGACCGCGGAGGATGAAGGCGGGTACCGGTTAGGATCAAGGAGAAGCCTCCTGATAGGTGTGTTTGAGTCTTGGGCA
Organism: Smallanthus sonchifolius; assembly: GCA_023525975.1. Lineage (NCBI taxonomy): Eukaryota > Viridiplantae > Streptophyta > Magnoliopsida > Asterales > Asteraceae > Smallanthus > Smallanthus sonchifolius. Next base: position 82,202,232 of record CM042026.1, on the reverse strand, counting down.
AGTGCCCGAGATGTAGAGTTTGTGTGCATTACTGGGTTTGAATCGGTGAGGAAAATCATCGGGAATGAAGTTCTAGGTATTTTTACATTAGTTTTTCGGTTTGTGTGTTTTGTTTGTGTCATGTTTTGTAGGGATTCGCGCTTGATTCGGTGAGGAAAATCATCGGGAATGAAGTTCTAGGTATTTTTACATTTGTTTTTATGCTTGGGACAGGTTTTTAGTAAGGATTGGATGAAAAAGATTTTTGAGAGGCAAAAATATTCTAAGTATAAAAAATGGGAAAAGTTCTTAACTTTCTGTGAATATTGGTCCCTCGCGGTACGCGAGGCAGTGGAGCAAATCCTTCGCGGTAAGGATTGTGGCCGGTTTAAAAATCAAATCCTTCGCGGTACGCGAGGAGTGTTCTAGGTTTCTTCGCGGTACGCGAGGATTCCCGGGATTTGCCCTTCTTGCCCTAATTTCCCATGGTTACCCACATCGACCACCCGGTCACCATTCCTACCACCATTCACCATCACTCATCACCATCTACATCCATTACCATGATCCACCATAATCATCACCTATCACCTACTACCACCACAAAAGCCATCCATCATCTATCACATCATCTCATACCATCATCATCATTCATACCATCCGACCACCACCACTATGGGAAACTGAAACGTTTTGATCCGATGATTCACCTTGCTGTGGCGTTCATCTCTATCTGTTTGCCACCCATCAGGTACGTTTCTCTGCTATCTATCTTAATTCTTAGCGAGTCAGTTTGAGTAAGTCGAGTCTTTTTATTTTAATTTGAGTCAGTTTAATGCTACAGGTTTGTTGTGAGGTTTATTTTGCAGGTTTTATCATTCCGCCCGTACTCAATCTCCATTCGGGCGGGATCGATTATCACTTATATGAAGTTTGTAAAGGAAACCCAGTAGTCTGTGCAACCGTGACCGAAATGCTATACGGTGCACACAAGGATGAAAGAAGTTGGATATACTCACTGCTACATTATCAGCTAAGTTGCTTTCTGTTTTAGTTTTGCATTTTTATTTTTAGTTGTGTTTTACTTCACATTGAGGACAATGTGTCTTTCAAGTGTGGGGATGTGAGTGTCTAGTTTAGCTAGTTTATCTTGTTTATAAAAATTCAAAAATACAAAAAAATTAAAAATTTTGGAAATAATGTCCTTGGAAATAACCGCTTATACTTGGAAAATGATAGTACAACTGGATCTACTTGTGAGTTTAAATTATATAAATAATTAAAAACTTGTCTAATTAGTGATGTTTTGGTAGACCCAGCCAACTACTAAAGCTTAAATAGCCTATGAGTGTTACTTAGGATGAATCACTGAATTAAATCTTGATATCTTGTGGGTATTCATCTTAGAGTATCTGTAACACTGAAACTGTCAACATAGGGTGATAGGTACCACATTAAGTTAAAATTTAGAGGTTTTTGAAATTTCATGGCACACCACTTCTTTTTTATAAGAATAAATCCGAGTTTCGGTGGCGCCCACATCCATATTCCATAATTCTTGAGCTTATTTGATTGAAATATAAGTTTCGCCTACATGTCACACGTCGGGTTCCAGCCCGATTGAAACACCACTGGGTTGATTCTTATGTGCTTCACTGATATGATTTAGTCTATGTGTTACCTTTCGGGATAGTGACTTGGTTGAAATGCCTCTAGACAAAAGTTAATTTTCTTAATGATGCTCACATTTCATCCATTCATTCATTGATCATCATTATTTCTAAAAACCTGTAAATCTTAGTTTAACGTGGAAGGGTGAAATCTATATGGTTTAATCTAGGCCTAGACATGACCGTGAGACGGGATTAGGTAGAGTTGTTATTGTTAAGTGTGAGTCACATAGATTGATTGATAACTGTATAAATTGGAATTTAGAACACATTACGGGGGCTAGAAAGTTGGTGCTTGGGTTTAATCGGACATAAATACTAATTATTTCTTTTTAACGCGTGAGTATATTTTGCTAATTGGTAAATTGATGTTTGTTAAATTAGATTTGAGTTATGATTCCATCGCAGACTTTTTCGAGGACGAAAAAAGGTTAAGTGTGCGGATATTTGATGTGTTGCAAAACAAACCTTGTTTTCCCTTGTATTTCGTAGCGTTTTCATCTAGTTTTAGAGTCGTTTTGAGTCACTTATAGCTTGTACTTAGTTATGTTATGTTTTGTAGGTATTCGGTGAGTAATTGGAGCTTAAATGATCAAGACGTGTGAAGGAAACGAGCACACGAGACAACGGGATGAGAACAGGAAAAGTCGTGAAAGAGTCCAACCGTAGAAAGGGCATATCTTGAGCTAGAAAATGAGTTACGGGGCCCATAGTATATCGATTTGGGGTGGCTCGACAAGAGGAGTTGAAAAATCTAGTTTGTTTGGCACGCGAGAGATATGGCCAAGGTCCCTCGCGGTACGCGAGGAAACCTAGGAATACGAAATTTGACCTAATTTAAGGGTTTAAAAGTTTAGAACTTTCCCATTCTTATTCAAATCGATTTTCAGCATTTCTGGACCAAAAAGTAGCGATTTTGAGAGAGGAAGAAGCAACGAGACGCTAAAGTTCGGATCTTTATCAATCAGGTTGGTTAATTCTTGCTTGTAAGGTTACGATCTTTGTTCTTAATTACTTTGGTTTAACTTGAATGATGTGCATGGCTTTTGAGATTTGTTTTCAGAGTTTAAACATGTATATTGGCTAGACTTTAGTATCTATCTAGGTATTTGATGAATGTTTGATTAATTCGTGGATTTCTTTCGGTTTATGTTGGATTTTCATGGGTTGATGTTAAAGTAAAGAATCTGATTTCACTTAGTATGATGTTTATGCATGTTTAATTCTAGTTTATAATTGATTTGCGTTTCACATGTATTTGGTTGAATGTCGTTCAAATCCTAGATGCATGTTAGGTTACCTACTTTGTGTTTGTAACTAGTAATGGAAAATTTTTATCATCGTCCATAGAAACGCAAGTTAAGAGTGTTTTAGAATTGAATGTTCTGCCTGCTTCAATAGCTGAAAGGTGCGAAGTTGACGGGTATTCCTTGGTGTTAGGGTTTTCTTAGGTAAACTGCTCTGAAAGGAGGATTCCTAGGGTTTTTAGCATCATTGATATTCTGTGTCATACTGAGAGTTGTCAGGTTACCCCGTGTGTCTTAGGGCATACAGAGATATTGAGACTGAGAGGTAATTTATCTGTAGGGTACTTTAGCATTGTTGGAAATAGCTGAGAGGTGATCCAATAACCGGTAAGTTTACATGTTCCTTAGGGTTTCCACTAGGTCACACCTGGAGAATGATCTGGGTTCCTTTGGTTATTGTAGGGTTTCGTATTCGAAGATCCTGGTTCCATCATAACCATCATAGTCGAGAGAAGTTCATGATTGTCATGCAGGATTCATTACTTAGATAGTGCTTTCTCCTTTATTGATTTTGATGTGTTCTAAAACACATATGTTTATGGAGTTGTTTTTGACCCGTTTTACTCGGTTTTATTAGCAAATATCTTAAGAAATTGGTACTTAATAAAATTATTGTTGAATTTGCAGGTTTACATGATAAACCAAAGAATTATACTGAAGAAACGGAGCCGGAGAGAGACAAAAGAAAAAAAAGTTGGAAATTATACTCTTCGCGACACGCGAAGAGTGAGCTCCAGAAGTTCACGTCACGCTAAGATCTCCAGAACCGGAACAGACTAAATTGGCCTTCGCGACACGCGAAGGGCCGGGTAGATTGTTTCGCGACACGCGAAGGGCCAAAAAGCCGCAAAACCCTAGCTTTCGATTATTTAAAGATTTGAGCGGCCATTATTCAGGGGAATGGATTATTTGCGGTTGTGGACGACTAGAGAGACTTCAAGGACAAGTTTGGAGCTTCGGGATCACTTGGATTGCTTATGGGGATTGCTATTCGGTTTGCAATTCGCGTTTTCATCATTCGGTTTCTTCTATGTACATTTGTTTCGAATTCTGAACATGTTTCCAGTATTTTGTGGCTTGTTTCTCAGTATTATGAGTGGCAAAAATCATAGCTACCTAGATTAGGATGAATATGGATATGTTTTGATTGTTTTCGAGTTTTAATCGATCGTATGACGGATATCAGTGTAAAGATTCTTGATTTATTGCTTATGAATGTGTTTGAGTACTGATTTGCTTCTGATCTTGCATGAATTTGTTGCTCTTAGGGTTTTGCTTGAATACTTTGTGTGTTTTGGGTGAAATTTTGGGTTTCTGGGTCATTTACTTTGTGTTTGTGATCTAGACGAGTAGGCCAATCGCTGTAGCAGGTTTGTGTGGTCATAAAAGTCAGTGTTTTACCAATTTTGAGTCCGAGAGGAGATAGGTTGTCGGGTTTTCTTGTGGTTTGTCGGTTTGGATAGCAATTGCATGAGAGTGGGTTGTCCGAGTCGTCTTTATCATCTTGCAATTTCGTGTCATAAATAGTATTTTGGGAGTTTACTCCTTTCTCTTAGGTCTGTCTAGGATAGTCTCTGAGTATAGGACGGTTCAGACAGAGAGGTGAAACCGTTGTTGAGTACGTGCTATTCTAGGTTTTGGTGAGTCCGAGAGGAAATCCAATTCCTTACTTGTGAACTTAATCTAACCCTTGGGATAGTTGAGGCGTGTAGGTGAGTCCGAGAGGAGATCCTACATGTTTTAGTGATTCTCGAGTCAGTCTATCTTTAGAACCGGTGTCATATAGTCGGTTGTTCCGAAAGCAGTTGAGTCAGTCAATAGGATTCCTGGTCTAGGTAGTGTTTGTCCCATATTTGGTCTTCGCCTGAGTTCTAGTGTGTTTGATCTTTCTAGTGTCGTTTATTTGTCCGCAACCTTTATTGTCTTGTATGACTTTGAGTCGAGTCAGTATTTAGTTGCTTTATTCTAAATTGCATGTCCTAAAATTATTAAATAGAATCATCTTGTGTGTTACATTGGTTAGGAGTCAATAAAGATTCAGTATCGAGGGCCGCCACCTTTTGTGTCCACGGTTCGATAACTCGGGCTTACTGTCTTTACTACGCGCGACCGGTACACTTGCCGTGAGCATTTAAAACTTGGCTAATTTAATTTAATATATATATATATATGTATATATATATATATATATATATATATAATATCACGCATCAAGTTTTTGGCGCCGTTGCCGGGGACACTTTTAGGCGACTTCGAGAACGACCCGAGTTGGGGGTCTGACCAATATTTGTTAACTATTTGTGCTACTTATTTGTTTAGTATTTTATAATTTTTCTCATCTATTTTATCTATTTTGTTGTGTTTCCTAGTTAGCATACTATCTTTATTTTCTATATTTATTTTTCTTTTTGCAGTGTATGCAACATATTCGCTGCACCCATTCCATAGGATCTGTCGAGTTTACTGCTCTTCTCGAGCCCGAGCATTTGTTTCGAAAGAAACCTATTGAATAGACCGTTGAAACATCTTCTAAAGAAATGGGTGAGCCACCAGCACGAAGGACCGTTTCTGATTACACCAAGTCGACCAATGGTGGCGTGCGTTCTAGCATCACTCAGCCTACTCTAGAGGATAACTCGTGGCAGTTTCCATCTCATGTCATGAGCACTATCGCCACTAATGTGCAATTCCATGGGAACTCGCATGAGAACCCACACTCCCATCTTACTAGATTCAGTAGGGTCTGTGACACTTTTTGCCTTAATGGCGTCACTGAGGACGCAAAACTGTTGCGTCTATTCCCATTCAGTTTAGCAGATAAAGCCGCCACTTGGGTTGCTATGAAGGACAAATTTCTTGCTAAATACTACCCCCTTCTAAGGCTGCTCACCACAGGAGTTTGATCCATGCTTTTAAGCAGCAGTAGGGGGAGAGTTTTCATGACGCGTGGGAGAGATTTAAAGGGTTGTGTAATGATTGCCCGCGTCATGGTTAGAGGATTGGTGTTTGGTCGAGAAGTTTTACAATGGCTGTTCCATTGCTAGTAGAGGACATCTAGATACAGTTGCAGGGGGGAACATGATGACGAGTAAGACCCCTGATGAGTGCTTTGACCTCTTTGAGGATATTGCTATGACTAGTTACCAGAGCCCACATTCTGAGAGTTCACAGAGAGGGGTTATGCATGTTGATTCAAATACAGCCTTGGCAGCGCAGATAGAGGCATTAGCTAGGATAGTGAAAGATTTGCAGGTGAAGTCGGACAAGAGTCGCGAGATCTGTAAGGGAGGCCATAACACTGCTGATTTCCAGATGACCCAAGAGTAGGTTGAGTACTTAGGGAATCAAAACCGTAACAGCTCGTACGGTAGTTCTGGATGGAGAAATAATTCTGGGTCTAACTGGAGGGGTAAACCAAACCAGAATTTATTCCAGAATTCAGGTCAGGGAAGCGAGGAGAAGAAGGACCGCTTAAAGGAGATGATGGCTCAGTTTCTGGAGCGTGATGATAGGCGGCAGTAGGAGAATGCTGCGAAGTTTAAGGAGCATGACACGATGATCCAAAGCCAAGGGGTGGCGTTGCAGAATGTGGAGAGGCATGTAGGAGAGATAGCTGAGATGATGAATAGTAGGAAGGAGGGTAGTCTGCCTAGTAATACTGATGCGAACCCCGGTCACTCACGGCAGTTCGCGAAGGCAGTGACTACTAGGAGCGGCCGAGGTGCCGAGACTCCGAGACCCGTGGATGATGAGGATGAACCAGTCGATGAGGAGATTGAGATGGAGGCAAATCCTGGCAAGGTGAAAGAGAGGCGAAGCCCAGCAACTATAGCACAGCCAGAGGATACCGCTAGGAAGGCGACTGAGACGCCTGTGAGAGAGTATAAGCCCCCACTTCCATATCCCGGTAGGCTTAGAAAGGAGAAGGAGAATGGTTACTACCAGATGTTCCTCAGCATTCTACGACAGCTACACATTAACATCCCATTTGTTGAGGCTCTGTCTAGTATCCAAAGTATGCAAAGTACCTCAAGGACATGTTGACTAACAAAACTAAACTTAAGGCACTTTCCACCGTGGTGATGAATGAATGGTGTTCTGCGGTAGAACCCAGCCTTCCACATAAGATGAAGGATTCAAGGAGTTTCACTATTCCTTGTGTTATTGGTGGGTTATCTGTCGGCTACGCTCTTGCCGACCTAGGTGCTAGCATCAACCTGATGCCCTACTTTATTTTTAAGAAGCTAGGCCTAGGAGAACCGCAGCCGACACGGATGAGTCTTTAGCTTGCCGACCGATCGGTTAAGTATCCGCATGGTTTTGTTGACAATATGTTGGTTAGGGTCGACTAGTTCATCTTCCCTGTGGACTTTGTCATATTGGATATGGACGAGGACGAGCATGTCCTTCTTATTTTGGGACTTCCATTCCTAGCTACCGCTCACGCGATGATAGATGTTTTTAGCGGTAAGCTGACCCTTGGTGTGAATGATGAAAAGGTGACATTAGACGTGAATAAGTCCATGAAGCATCCGAGCAGTCAGGACGATACACTGTACTTTATAGAGTCGATCATGTCACATGTGGGAGAGTTCTTGAGCGATATCTATGGGAAAGATGCGTCTGATACGCAAATCCTGGTTAGAGAGAATGGCGATATTGAGATGACAGGAGAAGCCATTGATGAGAGTTCGAGTCCTCTAGAGAGTGAGACTGCCCAGGATCCCACTGGATTCGAGGACATTGAGAGGAGTGAGCCTGTAGAGAGGCCTTCTGTTGAGAGCCGACCATCCTTCTTAGAGCATAAAGAGTTACCGTCGCATCTAGAGTATGCTTTCCTAGATGATGAGAGGAAGCTTCCAGTGATTGTTGCAGCGGATTTGATGGGAGATGTGAAGGAGAGACTAACTGGCGTGTTGAAGGCACATAAGCATGCGATCGCGTGGAAGTTGATGGACATCAAGGGTATAAACCCTTCCTTTTGCACGCATAAGATCTTGATGGAGGATTATTTTAAGCCAGTTGTGCTAGGGCAGCGGAGACTGAACCCCAAGATGCAGGAGGTAGTGAAGAAGGTGGTGCTGAAGTTGTTAGATTCAAGGCTAATCTACCCCATATCTGATTCTGCATGGGTTAGTCCACTGCAGGTTGTCCCCAAGAAAGGGGGGATGACATTTGTGGTGAATGAGAGGAATGAGCCGATTCCGACACGGACAGTTACAGGTTGGAGAGTGTGCATAGATTACAGGAGGCTGAACGACGCGACTAGGAAGGATCATTTCCCACTTCCGTTTATTGATCAGATGCAGGAGCGTCTGGCGGGACAGCAGTTCTATTGCTTTCTCGATGGCTTCTCTGGTTATTTCCAGGTCCCTATTGCACCCGAGGACCAGGACAAGACCACTTTCACGTGCCCCTATGGTACGTTTGCTTACCGCGGCATGCCCTTCGGGCTATGCAGCGCTCCAGCTACCTTCCAGCGTTGTATGATTGATATCTTTCATGACATGGTCGAAGAATTTATGGAGGTCTTTATGGACGATTTCTTGATTTTTGGGAGCTCTTTCGACCACTGCTTGAGGAATTTAGAGAGAATGTAGGCACGATGTGAGGAGACAAATCTGATGCTGAATTGGGAGAAGTGCCACTTTATGGTGAGAGAGGACATAGTTCTAGGGCGCAGGATATCACATGTAGGCATAGAGGTGGATAGATCTAAAGTGGAGACGATCTCTAAACTTCCACCGCCGACATGTGTGAGAGAGATTAGGAGTTTTCTTGGCCACGCCGGCTTCTACCGGCGATTCATTCGCGATTTCTCCAAGATAGAAAGGCCGACGACTCAGTTGTTGGAGAAGGATATGCCCTTCGTGTTTTAAGATGAGTGTTTGAGGGCATTTGAGTTGTTGAAGGGCAAGTTGGTTGATGCCCCCATCATGGTAGCCCTGGATTGGTCACTTCCATTCGAGTTGATGTGCGATGCGAGCGATTTTGCATTAGGGGCGGTTTTAGAACAACGTAAAGACAAACACTTCCATCCCACTTACTATGCTAGCCAGACCTTGAAAGATGCTCAAGAGCACTACACCACCACAGAGAAGGAGTTGTTGGCCGTGGTGTTTGAATTCGATAAATTCAGGTCCTATCGTGTGCTGTCCAAAACCATCGTGTACACAGACCACGCAGCAGTGAGATATCTCTTCAGCAAGCAGGACGCTAAGCCCCGCCTTATTCGTTGGATCCTGTTGCTGCAAGAGTTTGATATAGAGATTAGAGATAAGAAGGGGGCAGAAAACGTGGCAGCTGATCACTTGTCATGATTTGAGGGTACTGAGAGTGGACACACGGGAGTCCAGATTGATGATCAGTTTCCTATGGAGAGTTTGATGAAAGTGATTATGAGTGAGGATGATTAACCTTGGTTCGCGGACATTGCGAACTACCTTGTTGATGGCACCTTGATAAAGGGCATGACTCACCAGCAGAAGAAGAAATTCTTCGCGGATATTCGGCACAACAATTGGGAGGATCCACATCTTTTCAGAGTAGGAGCAGATCAGGTGATTAGGAGATGTGTAGCCGAGAGTGAGGTCGAGAGCATTTTGAGGCAGTGTCACGAGGGTCCCACTGGAGGTCATAATAGGGCCAGCTACACAACTAAGCGGGTATTTGATTCAGGTTTTTACTGGCTAACGATATTTAAGGATGCTTTCGCATTTGTTAGGAGATGTGATGCATGCCAGAGGACAGGGAACATCTCTTCGAGGAATGAGATGCCACAAAACCCCATCCATATTGTTGAGGTGTTTGATGTCTGGGGGGTTGACTTTATGGGACCGTTCCCTTCATCTCGAGGGAAAAAGTACATACTCGTCACAGTGGATTATGTTTCGAAGTGGGTTGAGGCCGAAGCTCTACCCACGAATGATGCGAGAGTAGTTGTAAGGTTCTTGAGGAATTTGTTTGCTAGATTAGGTGTGCCAAAGGCACTGATTAGTGATAGAGGTACCCACTTCTGCAATGCGCAGATGGTGAAAAAATTGCAAAGATATGGGGTCACCCATCGACTTGCAACGGCTTATCATCCGCAGACTAGTGGGCAGGTAGAGGTAAGCAACCGCGGGATTAAGCGAATCCTGGAGAAAACGGTTGAGTCGAATAGGAAGGATTGGGCAGATAAGCTTGATGATGCACTCTGGGCTTTCTGTATGGCATTCAGGACACCTATCGGTTCCACACCGTTTAGGTTGATTTATGGGAAAGCATGTCATCTGCCGGTTGAGTTAGAGCATAGTGCATATTGGGCCCTCCGCACTGTCTATCTTGACGAACCCAAGGCGGGGGAGAACCGGATGTACGAGTTGCATGAGTTAGAGGAGCTGAGGGATCATGCATATACGCGATCATATGATTATAAGTTGAGGACTAAAGAGCTGCATGATCGCCACATAAAAGGTAGTAAGGAATTTGAGGTAGGAGATCGAGTGCTATTGTTTAATTCCCGGTTGAGGCTTTTCCCGAGAAAGTTGAGATCTCGATGGTCGGGCCTGTTCATAGTCATTCAGGTTTTTTCTTACGGGACGATAGAGATAGAGGGAGAAGATGGAGCGAAGTTCAAAGTAAATGGGCATAGATTGAAGCACTATATCACTGGCTCGGTTATGGAAAGCTCAGTTGAGGCGGTGCACCTCAACCCGCCACAGAACTAGGTGTGAGGATGAGTCAGGCCAAGGACTCGGTAAACCAAGCGCTTCCGTGAGGCAACCCGAGTTGTATTTCTCATCTGTTTTCGGTGTTTGTGTTTGTCCGGTCGTGTCTTGCATGGATTTGTGCGTGATTCAGCGGGGAAAATCATCAGGAATGCATTCCCAGGTATTCTTACAGTTGTTTTTATAATAGGACAGGTTTTTATTAGAATTGGGGTAAAAATGTTTCGGGGGCAAAAAAAAATTTTCTATGTAAAAAAAAATGAATTAACTTTCTGTGATTAACTCCCCTTCGCGGCACTCGAAATCCAGAGAATGGATCTTCGTGACACGCGAGTATGCATTATTTATGCCGGCCAAAAACCCACCACCTCGCGACACACGAGGAGTGTCCATTGAATCTTCGCGACACGCGAACCTTCCCTGGACTTGCCTTTTTTCCTTATTTTCCAGGGTTTTCCACCACCATTCATCACCATCACCCATTACCATCTCATCCATCATCATCATCATCATATCATCTACTATTATCCACTACCACGGGAAGCTCAGCGCAATTCATGACCGACGATCCACCTTGCCACATATCAGGTGTGTTCCCCACATATCAGGTATGTACCCCGGCATTCTATCTTGAGTCTTAGCCAGTCTGTAGAGTCTTTTATTTGAATTTGAGTCTGTAACATGAATCAGTTTGAGTTTTATTTTGTAGGTATTGATCGCTCCATCCATACTCAATCTCCATTCAGGCGGAGTTGATCTTAATCTGATCTTTGTGTAAAGGTAACCCGACAGGAAGTGTGCAGCCGTGACCAAAATGATATACGGTGGACGAATGGAAGAACAACGCTGGGCATTTCAGTGCCTATACATTACCAGCTAAGTCATTTCCTGTTTATTTTTGTCTTTTTATTTTTGGTTGTTTCTTGTTTCACATTGAGGACAATGTGTCTTTCAAGTGTGAGGATGGGAGACTGTTGTGTCTTAGGTGTATCCTTCTTTAAAAAAAAAGAGAGAGTTGTTTGGTTTTGCAAGTCCCGAGTGTTTCACATAATATACTTTTACCCGGGCATACAAAAGACCTGTTTTTGTGCAATGTAAATCAAGAGTTTTAAGCGGGTCGGTTGTGGGTTTGCGTTTCCCTAACGCAGTATTCTCCGAGTATTTGGGATTAAGTGTATTCAACTAGTCATTGTTTTCAGTAATAAAATCATTTGGGATGCCTAGGAGAGTTTAGCAGACTAGCCGGTTTTGACTTTGCATGACTTGTATCGGTAACCCGATTCCACACATTCAGTGAGATTTGAGCCTTTTCATATTCATTTATATTCACTGCTTTTCGTTTGATGTGTGTTTACTGCATGATTTTTTTGGATTAGAACTTGATTATCTTGATACATTTTGAGACCCTAGGTTTAGACGGCACACAGAAATGATCTAAGGCATTAGGATTCAACCCTTTGTATTTAGCCCTTTTTCATTTGTTTTCCCTACCCGAACATTATCCCTTAGTGGACCCAGTTTGAACCTTTATCCCTTTCATCTATTTAACCCACATATTACACCTTGAGCCTTTTAGACTTTTTATTTTTAACCCGTGTTATTAATCCGGTTCGAGTTAGTCGTGTTATTATGTGTGTGTTTCAGCAATATAGCTTATGTAAAAAAAAGATAGTTAAAAGAATAAGTGTGAGGATCAAAGATCCTCAAATGTTTAGTTATGTTTGTTTGTTCGTACTTAGCCTGACTAGTCCCGGTTTAGTTTCACCTTAGCCACTTTTATACCCTTTATCCGTACCTAAACCCTAACCTTACATTACAACCCAGAACTGTTGATCTGTGTGTTTGTCTTCACATTCAGGTGGAGATTTGATTGATTCTAAAGCATATTACTTATACATTTCATTAGAAGGTCTGAGAGTTAGAATAGGAGCAGGCACATCTTTTGCTAGTCATAAAAATAAACCAAGTGGAGAGAACTCTTGTGAGGGGTACGAGTTGTGCACAATTATAGCTTGAAAGAAAGTGATTATTGATTAGGTGTGCCCATGTTTTTCAAAAAGTTAGGTCCCATCTAGACTGCTTGAAGTGTAAATCAGTTGACCGTTGTAAAACTTGGGGAGTCATTCATTGTTATTGGATTTCGTGATCTGCTTCTGACCATAACTTGAGAATTTTTGTATTTGTGTGATTACTTGGTTGGATGTACTGTTGTGGGCTTTGCTTAAGGACAATCAAAGTTCAAGTGTGAGAATGTTTGATGTGTTCTAAAACACACATGTTTATAGAGTTTTTTTTTACCCGTTTTACCCGGTTTTATTAGCAAATATCTTAAGAAATTGGTACTTAATGAAATTATTATTGAATTTGCAGGTTTACATAATAAACCAAAGAATTATAATGAAGAAACGGAGTCGGAGAGAGACAAAAGAAAAAAGTTGGAAATTATACTCTTCGCGACACGCGAAGAGTGAGCTCTAGAAGTTCGCGACACGCGAAGATCTCTAGAACCGGGCCCGACTAAATTGGCCTTCGCGACACGCGAAGGGCCGAGTAGATTGTTTCGCTACACGCGAAGGGCCAAAAAGTCACAAAACCCTAGTTTTCGATTATTTAAAGATTTAAGCGGCCATTATTCAGGGGGTTGGATTATTCGCGGCCGTGGACGACCAGAGAGACTTCAAGGACAAGTTTGGAGCTTCAGGATCACTTGGATTGCTTTTCTGGATTGCTATTCGGTTTGCAATTCGCGTTTTCATCATTCGGTTTCTTCTATTTACATTTGTTTTGAATTCTGAACATGTTTCCAGTATTTTGTAGCTTGTTTCTCAGTATTATGAGTAGCTAAACTCATAGCTACGTAGATTAGGATGAATATTGATATGTTTTGATTGTTTTCGAGTTTTAATCGATCGTATGACGGATATCAGTGTAAAGATTCTTGATTTATTGCTTATGAATGTGTTTGAGTACTGATTTGCTTCTAATCTTGCATGAATTTGTTGCTCTTGGGTTTTTGCTTGAATACTTTGTGGGTTTCGGGTGAGATTTCGGGTTTCTGGGTCATTTACTTTGTGTTTGTGATCTAGACGATTAGTCAATCATTGTAGCAGGTTTGTGTGGTTATGAAAGTCAGAGTCTTTTCAATCTTGAGTCCGAGAGGAGATAGGTTGTCGGTTGTCTTGTGGTTTTTCGGTTTGGGTAGAAATTGCACGAGAGTTGGTTGTCCGAGTAGTCTTTATCATCTTGCAATTTCGTGTCATTAACAGTATTTTGGTAGTTTACTCCTTCCTCTTAGGTCCGTGTAGGATAGTCTCTGAGTATAGGACGGTTGAGACCGAGAGGTGAAATCGTTGTTGAGTACGTGGTATTCTAGGTTTTGGTGAGTCCGAGAGGAAATCCAATTCATTACCGATGAGCTTAATCCGACCCTTGGGATAGTTGAGGCGTGTAGGTGAGTCCGAGAGGAGACCCTACATGTTTTAGTGATTCCTGAGTCAGTCTATCTTTAGAACCGGTGTCATATAGTCGGTTGTTCCGAAGCAGTTGAGTCAGTCAATAGGATTCCTGGTCTAGGTAGTGTTTCTCCCATATTTGGTCTTCGTCTAAGTTCTAGTGTGTTTGATCTTTCTAGTGTCGTTTATTTGTCCGTAACCTTTAGTGTCTTGTCTGTCTTTGAGTCGAGTCAGTATTTAGTTGCTTTATTCTAAATTGCATGTCGTAAAAGTATTAAATAGAATCATCTTGTGTGTTACATCGGTTAGGAGTCAATAAAGGTTCAGTATTGATGGCCGCCGCCTTTTGTGTCCACGGTTCGATAACTCGGGCTTACTGTCTTTACTACGCGTGACCGGTACACTTGCCCTGAGCGTGGGATTTAGTTGTGAGTCCTTTTCTACATTTAAAACTTGGTTAATTTAATTATATATATATATATATATAATATCACGCATCAGATTTCATCCGTTTAGTCTGTCCGATTCCATAGTTGTTGTCGTTAGTTTCCACACTCCTTAGTTAAATCAGTAGTGTAGAAATCCCCCAACCAAATCATATTTAGTCCGAGCCAGAGTCTAGTTTAGCTATAGTATTGTCTCTAGGGTTCAATATTCCGGTTTACCATTAAGTTGTGCTACACTCGATAGGTACACTTGCCTGTCAGTGCGGTTTAGTTCATAGGTATTCCTATTATTACTTAGGAGTCTAGTTAGGTTTTTATTCATTAGTTCATAAGTTTTCTTTTGAGAGTTTCGAATACTTTCAAACAGTCTTCAGAGAATAAAAAGGGTCGATCCTTTTATAGTAGTTGCATTAAAGGTCTGGCGATGGATGAAAAGTCCTTTATGAATCTTCTGTAGAATCCGGCATGACCGAGGAAGCTTCTAATTCCTTTCACTGAATTTGGTGGTGGAAGCATAGATATAGTTTCCACTTTAGCCTTGTCGGCCTCAATGCCGTTTTTCTAAATCTTGTGTCCCAATACTATTCCTTCTTGGACCATAAAATGGCATTTCTCCCAATTTAGTGAAGCACACATCTTTATTCCTATTGTTTAATTCATTTTTGATTAGTTTTATGTTTTTCTTGAGTCGTTTTTGTATACTATTGAGTCTTTGTCTTGTTTACAGGTGCTCGTGAAGATTACAAGTGAATACGTGAAGAAACCGAGCAAGAAAGTGAAGACCAAAGTTCAAAAGGAGAAAAATTTTGAAAATTAGTCTCTCGCGGTATGCGAGAGAGAAAGAGAGAATGCCTCACGGTACGCGAGTATCTTCAGAAACCGCCGAGACTATTTTGTTCCTCGCGGTATGCGAGGAACCCGTACCAACCTCTCGTGGTACGCGAGAGACCTATTATTCCGCAAAAAGCCCTAGTTTGGAATTAAATAGGATTGGAAGGCTATTATTCAAGGAGTTCGATTGTTTTGCCGTCCAAAGAGGGTTCTAGGGCGATTTTGGGGCTGGAGAAGCTAATTGGAGAGAAAAGCTTGAGTCTTTGAATCCGGGTTCGTTAGTAATAGCGTCTTTGATTGCAAGATTTGATTTTTATCTTTGATTTGATTGTTTGAAACCATGGTTTGTGTTTTTACTTCTGTTCTAGTTTTTTTGAACATGGTCCTAGGCTAAAACTTTGACACTGCCTGGGTCATATGATGAATAATGTGTTAAAGTTATGATTTTTTTTCGATTTTGGATTCTAATGATGGTTGAATAATTTTGTAAACAGTCTTTTGATAATTAATAGTGACGAATATTCATGCTTTAATATGGTTTTGTGTTGATTAATGTTCCTCATGTTGTCTTGTTAAATGTCTTTCATTAATAGATGCATGTTTAGGTTGTTTGCGTATTGCTTGTGACCTGAGTGGTTCGCTAGACATAGTAACCCATAGGAGTGTTGGTTAATCCTTGATTAGATTGAGTGTGTGTCCTAGATCAATACCCGAGAGGTGAGAATTAGTTGTCTAGTCTTCGTTATTAGGAATCTGAGTGTTAATAGTCTGAGAGGACGTTAGTATTAGGTGTTTAGCGATTGTTACTAGTTTGAATCTTAATTGTTAACCTGAGATTACCCAGTACATTCTTTGAATGTATCGTGGACAGTGAGACTAAAAGGTGATCTGTCTTTAGGGTGCATTATCATTTGTTGGAAATACCCGAGAGGTGATCAAACCATCTAGTGAGCTTAGTACACTTTAGGTAGCTTAGTTGGTGACACCCTGAGACTGATTAGGAATCCACTAGGTAGTCTTTAGTTGTCATCCTTAGAAACCCAGATCCATCTTAGTTTCCAGAACCGGTAGAAGTTGTACTTTGCAAGTAGGATTCCGACCTAGGTGGTATTATTCCCATCTTCTGATTTCACCTTATTACTTTGTCTTGATAGTTAAGTCGACCTTTGTTTATTGCATTCATTAGTTTAATTCAGTAGTGTAGTCAACCCCCCAAACCAAATCAATCTTTAGTCCGAGTCAGAGTCTAGTATTGGTACATAGTGTCTCTAAGGTTCGATAACTCGGTTTACCATTAAGTTGTGCTACACTCGATAGGTACACTTGTCTGTCAGTGCGATTTAGTTCACATGTATTCCTATTATTACTTAGGAGTCTAGGTTTGGTTTTGTTAGTTTTTATATTGACCGTCTGGACGACATCAAGTTTTTGGCGCCGTTGCCGGGGACACTTGGCAATAGCAATATTAGCTTTGACTGGTTCTTTGTTTGATTTTTGGTTTATTTTATTTTTCTTTTCTTTTGAGTGTTGTGTGTTTGCTTATCTTCTATGAGCTATCTGAGTGTCTAACATAGGATCGAGTCCTTCTGTTCTGAGTCTTTGTTTATTTCTTTTTGTTCTTGTGTAAGTTTATGCACAATACTCGTTCGCAGGGATCACCACCGTATTCAGACTTTAGGGAGCGTTTGAAGGAGCTGTGCAAATCCCAGGTACGTTCTACTAGCCCAGTTCCATTTCCTATCATGGGCGACACTGACCCACCAGCGAGGCGTACCGTGCACAAGAGGGCCAGTAACAGGGTCACCAGGGCGAGATCTTCGATCACACGCCCCGCTATTCCGAACACCAACACATGGCAGATCCCGTCACATGTCATGAGCATGATCACTCATGCAACTCAATTTAATGGTCTTGAGGATGAGGACGCACCCGGGCACATATGTGATACTTTTAATATTACGGGTGTGTCTAAGGACTCTATCTACTTGCGTCTCTTCCCATTCTCGCTCTCTGGGCGAGCATCTACTTGGCTTGACACCCTCCCTGACAACTCTATTACCACATGGGAGGATTTTCAAGCCAAATTCTTCAAGAAGTACTATCCACCTTCCAGGGCCGCTCGCCTTCGGGATCAAATCCATTCGTTCCGGATGGATCCTGACGAGCCTTATCACATGGCCTGGGAGCGGTTCAACACGCTATTGAGCCGATGTCCCCAGCATGGTCTTTTCGACTGGACGATAGTGGAGAAGTTCTACAATAGTCTCACCTTCCAGAAGCAGCAACTGTTCAACACAGCTGCGGGAGGCCATATCGTGGATAAGCTCGAGTTAGACGAATGTGATATGTTCGAGAGCTTCGTTCTGGTGGAAC
The DNA here is from genome assembly GCA_023525975.1 of Smallanthus sonchifolius. NCBI lineage: Eukaryota > Viridiplantae > Streptophyta > Magnoliopsida > Asterales > Asteraceae > Smallanthus > Smallanthus sonchifolius. The sequence goes on along the minus strand of CM042026.1, from coordinate 82,184,465 downwards.
ATCAGCAGCTATCTACTAGGACTTCCATTCCTAGTGCTAGAGCACCCACCTCTTCTCCTAGAGGTGTACATCTGGTCACTCCTGATACTAGTGTGGCTGCTGCACTCGCGGCTATGGCGAACGATATCAAGGAGCTGAAGCTCAGTACTCAGCGGTGTGAGGTGTGTAGGGGAGGCCAGGACACCAGAGATTGCCCCGTCAATCATCATGAGCAGGTGAGCTTTGCTGGAAACCAGAACCAGAACCGGGGGTACAACAACTATAATAATACATATTTCTTGGGATGGAGATCTGGAAACAACCCGTCAGGGTTTAATGGGTGCCAAAATCAGTATGGAGGAGGAGAAGCAGGAGCAAGTTCGGGAAGCAGTGTCAACACAAGAAAGATAGAGGAGATGATAGAGAATCAAACACAAATGCTTGCCCATTTAGTTCAGCAGGATAGGGATGCTAATCAAAGACTGGATGCCCACGAAACTTTATTGAAGAATAAGCAGTTGGCATTTTAGGACTTGCAGCGCACGGTAGGAGACATCGCGAGGAGCTTGAAGGAGAAGCAGAGTGAAGCATCTGCGGTCTGTACGAGTTCTAATGCTTCAGTGATGGCCGTCTCGATCTTGAGCAGTAGAGGGGAGGAGAGAGTAGAGAAGGAAGTCTCCCGCGACGCTAACTATGGCATCCCGTCGGTTGAAGAGGTGAAGAAGGTTGATTGGAGTGCTCGGTTTGCTGAGATCGATGCTAGGATGTTAGAGGGGCCCGAGTTGAATGCTGTGTCGACTAGGAGTATGAGAGTAGAAGAGAATGAGAACCCACTGGTAGTAGAAGAAGAAGAGCCGGTGGATGAGGAGATAGAAATGGAGAAGCATGTCGAGAAGGCAGAGGAGATAAAGAAAGGGGTGGAGATGAAGTCCCTTGAGATTGACCTGAGTCGTGTTCCCTATCCAGCTCGTTTGTTACCACATAAACACGCTAGGGAATACGGTCACTTCCTTGATATGTTCAAACAACTCAAGGTCAATCTCCCATTTATAGAGGTGCTCCAGCATATGCCAAAGTATGGAAAGTTCCTCAAAGATCTTCTTTCCAACAAGAAGAAGCTAGAGGGGATCTCTGAAGTCTCACTTAGTGAGCAATATTCTGTGGTGGTTAAGAACAAACTGCCGAAGAAACTGGCGGATTCGGTCGTTTCACGATCCTGTGTCTGCTTGGCGGTTTGCCTCTAAACCACGCGTTAGCTGATAAAGGTTCTAGCATCAATTTGATGCCATATTCTGTTTATAAACAGCTAGACCTAGGTGAACCGCGGCCGACGTGCATGAGCATTTCCTTGGTTGACTGCTCAGTCAAGTATCCACGGGGAATTGTGGGAAATCTGTTAGTAAAAGTAGGTAAATTTGTTTCCCGTGGATTTTGTCATCCTGGACATGAATGCGGATGATAGAGTCCCACTCATCCTAGGGCGCCATTTATTGCGCACCTCTAAGGCATTGATCGATGTCTTTGACGGAAAGCTCACACTTCGTGTGTGGGATGAATCGGTCACCTTTGATGCCATAAAGTCCGTGAAGGATGTTGGTGAACATAGCCACTCCGTCTGCATGCTTGATGCCTACATGGACTACCATCAGGACTCTGACCCGTGTGAGATAGAAGTAGGTGAGCTCGCCCCAAATTTAGAAGAACGATCTAAGTGGGCTTTAGAGTTTGAAGAATTTTTAGATGAGGCGGACGAATACAGCGATGAGATGCCTGATGATCTACTGGAGATGATGACAGAATTAGACGATTTCATAGGCACAACCCCAAGTGTGGGGAAATTGGTAGAGGTTGTAGAGGATATCGGAGATCCGGGGGAAGGTTTAGAGGTCCCACATATAGAAAATCCCATTCCTGAACTGTTACCCATCACCATTGTGCTTTCTGAGGGGAGAACCGTCGATCCGACCCCTAGTTCTAGTGTTCCTAGGTCTAGGCCACCTCGTAAAAGAACCCGCCCCGTCATAAAGTCATCTGGTTTTAGGCTGCTGAAAACCCCAAGTGTGGGGAGGTTTACGGCTGATAAGCTACATGGTTATTTGAATCATATTATCTTTGGACCGGGTAGGTTTAAGTTGTGGTGGAAGGATTTGAGTGCTACATGTAGTATGAGTTCAGTATTTGATAGGAGTTTGAAAGTGTTGTGGTTGTGGAGGAACGGGAGACCGCGTAGGATGAAGGCGGGGTACCGGCTAGAATCATAGAGAAGCCTCCTGATAGGCTTGTTTGAGTCTCGGGCAAGTGACCGGGATGTAGAGTTTGTATGCTTTCTTGGTTCTATGTCCGTGTCTTTTATGTGTTTTTCGGTATATGTGTTTCATTTGTGTCAATTTATGCAGGGATATTCAGTGAGGAAAATCAGCAGGAACGAAGTTCCAGGTATGTTTACATATGTTTTAATGACTGGAACAGTTTTTTAAAAGAATTGGGAGAAAAATAATTTTTAGAGGCAAAAATATTCTAAGTATAAAAAATGGAAAAAGTTCTTAACTTTCTGTGAATATCGGTCCCTCGTGGTACGCGAGGTAGTGGATCAAATCCTTTGCAGTATGCGAGGGACAAGGATTGTAGCCGGCTTAAAAATCAACTACTCGCGGTACACGAGGAGTGTTCCAGGTTTCTTTGTGCTACGCGAGGATTCCCGGGATTTGCCCTTCTTGCCCTAGTTTCCCATGGTTAGCCACACCGACCACCCGATCACCATTCCTACCACCATTCACCGTCACTCATCACCATCTACATCCATTACCATGATCAACCATAATCATCACCTATCACCTACTACCACCACAAAATCCATCCATTATCTATCACATCATCTAATACCATCATCCATCATTCATAATATTATTCCGCGACCATCATGACCAAGGGAAACTCGAGAATCGTTCGATCCGATGATTTACCTTGCCGTGGTTCTCATGTCTATGTGTTTGCCACACATCGGGTACGTGTCCTTGCCTTTTATCCAGAGTCAGTGAGTCTTTATTTTTAATTTCAGTCAGTTTAATGCTATAGGTTCATGTGAGGTTTATTTTGCAGGTATTGATCGTCCAGTCCATACTCAATCTCCATTCGGGCAGGACCGATGCCTATATTAGTTTGTAAAGAACAACCCAGCAGAGTTATGCAACCGCGACCGAAATACTATACGGTGCACAAAAGGAAGAACGAAGCTGCACATTTGTTTGCATATATATAACCAGCTAAGTCGCTTTCTGTTTATTTTTGCATTTTTATTTTTAGTTGTGTCTTGCTTCACATTGAAGATAATGTATCTTTCAAGTGTGGGGATGTGAGTGTTTAGTTTGTCTAGTTTAGTTAGTTTGTCTTGTTTATAAAAATTCAAAAATACAAAAAAATTGAAAAATGTCCTTGGAAATAATTGCATATAGTTGGCAAATGATAGTACAGCTGGATCTTGTTTAGGTTTAAATGATTAAATAATTGAAAACGTGTCTAAATTGTGATTTTTTGGTAGACCTAGCCAGCTAGTAAAGCTTAAATATCATGTTTGTGTTGTTTAGGAATTAATTGGATTTAAAATCATGATATCGTGTGGGTATTCATCTTAGGGTAATGGTAATATTGAAACTGTCAACATAGGGTGATAGGTACCACATTAAGTTAAAATTTAGAGGTTTTTGAAATTTCTGGGCACACCACTATCTTTTTATGAGAATAAATCCGAGTTTCGGTGGCGCCCGCATCCATATTCCATAGACTTGAGCTTATTTGATTGAAATCTAAGTTTCGCCTACGTGTCACACGTCGGGTTCCAGCCTGATTGAAACACCACAGGGTTGATTCTTATATGCTTCATTGTTTAGACTGTAGTCAATGTGTTACCTTCCAGGATAATGACTTGGTTGAAACGCCTCTAGATGAAAGTTAATTTGCTTAATAATGCTTATATTTCAACCATTCATTCATTGATCATCTTGATTTCTAAAAGCCTATAAATCTTAGTTTAACGTGGTGGGTGAAATCTATATGGTTTAATCCGTGCCTAGACATGACCGTGAGACGGGATTAGGTAGAACTGTAACTTTTACGTGTGAGTCACATAGATTGATTGATAACTATATAAAATGGATTTAGAAAACTCTACGGGGGCTTGATGGTTGGTGCTTGGGTTTAATCGGACAGAAATACAGATTATTATTTTTTAACGCGTTAGTATGTTTGTGCTAATTGGTAATTATATTTGCTAAGTTAGATCCCAATTATGATTCCATGGCAGATTTTTTGAGGACGAAAAAAGGTTAAGTGTGGGGATGTTTGATGTAGTGCGAAGCACACGTCTTTATTCCTATTGTTTTAGTTCGTTTTTTATTAGTTTTATGTTTGTTTTGAGTCATTTTTGTAGATTATTGAGTCTTTGTCTTGTTTACAGGTGCTCGTGAAGATAACAAGTGAATACGTGAAAAAACCTAGCAAGAAAGTGAAGCCTAAAGTTCAAAAGGAGAAAAATGTTGAAAACTAGTCTCTCGCGGTACGCGAGAGAGAAAGAGAGAATGCCTTGCGGTACGCGAGGATCTTCAGAAACCGCTGCACCTATTTTGTACCCATGCCAACCTCTCACAGTACGTGAGAGGCCTATTATTCTGCAAAAAGCCCTGGTTTGAAATTAAATAGGATTGGGAGGCTATTATTCAAGGAGTTCGACTGTTTTGCCGTCTAGAGAGGGTTCTAGGGTGAATTTGGGGCTGGAGAAGCTAATTGGAGAGAAAAGCTTGAGTCTTTGAATCCGGGTTCGTTAGTAATAGCGTCTTCGATTGCAAGATTTGATTTTTATCTTTGATTTGATTGTTTGAAACCATGGTTTGTGTTTTTACTTCTGTTCTAGTTGTTTTTAACATGATCCTAAGCTAAAACTTTGACACTACCTGGGTCATATGATGAATACTGTGTTAAAGTTATGATTTTTATTCGGTTTTGGATTCTAATCATGGTTGAATGATTTTGTAAACAGACTTTTGATAATTAATAGTGACGAATATGCATGCTTTAATATGGTTTTGTGTTGATTAATGTCTTTCATTAATAGATGCATGTTTAGGTTGTTTGCGTATTGCTTGTGACTTGAGTGGTTCGCTAGACGTAGTAACCCGTAGGAGTGTTGGTTAATCCTTGATTATATTGAGTGTGTGTCCTAGTTAAATACCCGAGAGGTGAGAATTAGTTGTCTAGTCTTCGTCATTATGAATCTGAGTGTTAACAGTATTAGGTGTTTGGCGATTGTTGCTAGTTCGAATCATAATTGTTAACCTGAGATTACCCAGTACATTCTTTGAATGTATCGTGGACAGTGAGACTGAAAGGTGATCTGTCTTTATGGTGCATTATCATTTGTTGGAAATACCCGAGAGGTGATCAAACCATCTAGTGAGTTTAGTACACTTTAGGTAGCTTAGTTGGTGACACCCTGAGAGTGATTAGGATTCACTAGGTAGTCTTTAGTTGTCATCCTTAGAAACCCAGCTCCATCTAGGTGGTACTCTTCCCATCTTCTGATTTCACCTTATTACTTTGTCTTGATAGTTGAGTCGACCTTTGTTTATTGCATTCATTGGTTTAATTCAGTAGTGTAGTCAACCCCCCAAACCAAATCAATATTTAGTCCGAGTCAGAGTCTAGTATTGGTACATAGTGTCTCACTCTATTTACCATTAAACTGTGCTACACTCGATAGGTACACTTGTTTGTAAGTGCGGTTTAGTTCATAGGTATTCCTATTATTCCTTAGGAGTCTACGTCAGGTTTTGTTAGTTTTAATATAGACCGTCTGGACGACATCACATAGCCCAAATAGCATACGTCTGTAGGCAAAGGTTCCATATGGGCAAGTGAACGTAGTTTTCTCTTGGTCTTCAGGAGTGATAGGGATTTGAAAATATCCCGAGAACCCATCGAGAAAACAATAGAACATATTTCCGGATAGTCGCTCCAACATTTGATCTATGAAGGGTAACGGAAATTGAGCTTTTCGTGTGGCTTCATTTAACTTACGGTAATCAATACACACCCGCCATCCAGTAACCTTGCGGGTTGGTATTAACTCATTTTTCTCGTTCGTGATTACCGTCATACCTCCTTTTCTTGGTACCACCTGAATCAACTACCACAAAATCCATTCGTTAATTTTTATCAGCACGTCTTCAACGATTCCCCTTGGATAACGAATTGTCCTATTGGTTAGGCATAGTTCCATCTTTGTGGGTTGGATTTTCTTGATATTCATATTGTCAAAGATAGCCCTAGGTAGAATGTTTACGCTGATATGTAGATTAGCAATAGCATTACCTTGAATGGAGTCGCTTATAAGACATGAAATTATGAATTGGTAGGGAGGCTTTCTTCCTTTCATGATGGCTGAACATTCATCATTTTGCAAAATTTTTGGTTGTTCCTCCATTTTCTCTCTATTTGTTAGCACATCCTTGAGAAATTTTGCATGAGCTGGCATTTTATAGAGGAACAACTCGTAAGGTAGATTTAGTTGGATTTGATTTAGCAAAGACTGAAATATTTTGTATTGTTTTTCCAATCTTGGTGGTCCTAAGATCTCAATTTCTCCTTGTAGTTCTTCAGACATAATTATGTTGTCTTCGCTGGTATCATCAGTGTTGTTTGTGGGTATCATGGTCACTACCTCGACGTTTTGCCCTCTCGATGTTAGATCTTCTTCAATAACTTGTGGGTAATCCAAGATTTTAGAAGGATCTTCATGTGGTTCCGTGACATAGAGTTTAATAATTTGACTTCTTATTTCCTCTAAATTTCGGAATAGTGTGTCTGGTTTCCAAGGATGTGGTTCGTAGAATGAATGATCATAATTTAACGATGGAGGTGGTTGAGTGAGTAAATTTTCAAATGGTGACGGGTGGAGATACACTTCGTGATCCATGGGGCACCATACAGAAATATAACACTCCTTAGTGTAGTGTGATCCCCCACATAACTCGCACCATGAGTCTGTGTAATTTTTGTCAAATTCTAAAAATTCTTCTTCGGTAAAGTTTTCGTTGTATGGATCCATGATAATATTTTTGTAAAATGTGAACTTTTAAAAGGCTAATCTGTTAACTCAAATTTTTTTTAAATCACCATGTCCCTGGCAACGGCGCTAAAAACTTGATGTGCACATGATAAGTATATAGTTAAAATATATATAAATATATATTTCTTTTAGAAATGGTTTCACGAGATCAGGTTTTAAATTTTAAAAATAATAAATACTCAAACTTAAAACACACACAATAGGCAAGCGTACCTATCACAGCGTAATATAGTTTAGATAAGAACCAAGTATCGAACCAATGGACACGGTCGAGTTCCAATACTCAACTTTTGTTATCGTTTAGCCGGTTTAACTAGTGAGTGGGTTTTGTATGCTTGTGAAGCAGAAAAGTAAATGACAGAAAAATAAATGACGGTAAAGTAAATGACAGAAAAGTAAAAAAATGTGCGTGATGTGTGTAACAGAAATGTAACTAATAGAATAGTAAATAGTAGAAAAGTAAATAGCAGGAAAGTAAATATCTCGGAAATGATCAGGTCACGAAGAGTATTGCTTTTGGTTTCGAATCCGCTTGGTATATGATAATGTTAAGTTGACTAATTCGGTGGTATGACTACTACAAACATGTGAACGGTACACCGCTAGAGCCTCATTCTCACAATATTTGATTCATGAATTATAATCTTTAATAATAAAATGGTAATGATTCCCGCTAGGGACACCGTTACCCTCAACCCTTTGAATACTATCTCCAGGCTGGTTTAGGACATCGAACATAAATACTTAATTATTATTACTATTAAAAAGGTGATTAGACTTTGCTCACTGGGAGGCGGTGTAACAGTGGGACCATGTATAAAGACGTACCGTTCCCAACATTAGTTCACCAATTATTGGTCTCATAACAAGCTCGTATAAAGACGTACAACCTTATTAGTATTAACTAAGCCTTGGCTTATCAAAATCCACTTCTTTAAAGACGTACAAGCATTAAGAGAAGTTTGATTAAAAAGGTTTTACGGTCTTACGCTTTAAAATCAAGAACACTCACAAGTGTAAAGACAGATTTAGATAATAATAAAAAGCCCACCTAGAAGGTGGTTTTAAGAACGAATAATTAAAGACATAAACATAATACTAGATTAATACGTTAAACATTAACATACACCAAACTTCATCTTCACCCTAGAAATACAAAGAACTTTAGCCACGAATGGCCATACTAACTAGTGTAACGCTGAGTTTCGTAGGCTCCCCTATTGCGGAAAAAGAGGAGCCTCTCTACTCTCTACTCTAACTATGAATTTCTCTCTCTCTGGATAGTGTATTGATGGTTCTTGAGGTGTGTTGATTGAAGAACCCAAGCCTCATATTTATAGGCCTCAGAATGAGCAATGCACGGCTGTGCATTGGATTGCATGGGCATGCAAACACCTTGGGAATCATAGGGTACGAGTGGCAGTGTACTGGGATCCGTGAGGAGAAAGGAGGGAACATGGACGCCTGTGCATTGGGATGCACGGCCGTGCATCCCCTCCCTGTTGCCAACTTTTGTCTTTTAGCTACTGGTTGACTTTGTTGGCCTTCTAGAAGCTTGGTTTCTTTGTGCTTTTGATAGGTTTTATCTTTGTTAATCTTTAGAACACCGAATATCCTGAAATTATAAAACATAAACGTTTTAAGTATCATTTGTAAGGTTATTATTCAATTAGTACCATAATATGGGGATTATTGTGCATGCAAAACATGTATAAATGATGGCACATCACCATTCTGTTTTGTTTACGATGGTGGGGCAAACCTCATCGAGGACAATGAGACCTAAGGGGTGTGTTTGTAACACCCTAGACAAATCACACATCGTTCTGTTCTGTCTACGGGAGGGATACTTGGTTGATAAGGAATGCACCTCCACAAATATCATCAACGCGTTTCGGGTGCATTGGCTGTGGATGAGAGGAGAACTCCACAGTTAAGCGTGATCGGGTGGGAGTAATCCAAGGATGGGTGACCCATTGGAAAGTTTTCACCCTGGCAACCAAAAACAAATCTGTGAGCTCCTAGTGGGCAAAACGGATAATATTGGTTTTATGAGGGGTCGGATGTTACAAATGGTATCAAAGACACTCTCGTTCTATTATGTTTACGAAGGTGGGGCAAACCTCATCAAGGACGATGAATCCTAAGGGAGGTGTTTGTAACACCCTAGGCAAATTCCATATTGTTATGTTCTTTCTACGCGAGAGATTCTTGGTTCTTAAGGAATGCCCTGCCTCAAATATCATCAACGTGTTTTGGGCGCATTGGATGTGGATGAGAGGCGAACTCCATAGTTAAGCGTGCTCGGGTGGGAGTAATCCAGGGATTGGTGACCCCCTAGGAAGTTTTCATCTGGGGTGGTGGTATGAGGGGCCAGATGTTACAAATGGTATCAGAGCCACTCTCGTTATGTTCTATATACGATGGCGGGGCAAACCTCATCGAGGACGATGAGTCGTTGGGGGGGGTGTTTGTAACACCATAGGAAAATCACACATCGTTCTGTTATGCCTATGGGAGAGATTCTTAGTTCATAAGAAATTCCCCGCCTCAAATATTATCAACGCGTTTTTGGCCCATTGGCTCTGAATGAGAAGAGAACTCCCCGGTTAAGCATGCTCGGGTGGGAGTAATCAAGGGATGGGTGACCCATGGGAAGTTTTCACCCGGGCAACCAAAAACAAATCCATGAACTCCTAGTAGTCAAAGCGGACAATATTAGAGGTATGAAGGCCGGATGTTACATGTTGCATAAGGTAATGCGTCAAAAACCTGAACATGAGTAGTCGCAAAACTTGACTATTGATCGAATAATAATAAGCAAAGGTCAACAGTACTATGAGGAACAGAAACTCCGACTTGAAACAGATATCTAGTGAAGGGTAACGGTACTGAAGAAGTGATGGAGAAACAACAAATGGGATCTTCGGAACATAAACTAGAACAGATAGTGTGAAACTGGAACAGTAAATCATGAACAAGAGATGAACTGGAATCCAGGAAACCAAAACACGACATGAGTTGAAATTCGAAAACCAGTACAAGTTTCTTGTAAGAACAAGGGATTAGAACAGATTCTGTTGGGAACAATATGCCCACGTGACGACATCTGACAACACTGCTACTAAGGTAGGATCCAAAGGGTTGTACCATGAGAAATGAACAATGAGATTATTTAAGGATTTAAATAATCTAAACACGATAGCATATAAAGAGACAGACAGAGACGTTTAATTGTTTGTAATTGGATTACGAATAATTAAAGGGATTTAATTAATTAATTATCAAGGGTTGATAATAAAATAATATATTTAATCATTAATAATTGTCAAATGGTTTGATAATTATGTTGGACTTATATGCTTGAGTAATGACATTCGACAACACGGCCATCGAGATAAGATCCAAAGAGTTACACCACGAACAACAATATATATTCAAGGACGTTTAAGAGTTAAACAGATCTTACACGAAACTAAACCGAAAGGCAATTGATTATTTATGAAATAATCATCTAAGATTATCTGGGATAATCAATGGCAAAGAGAGATTGTAATTTGGGATTATGAATGACTAATTAATTGATCCGGTAATTTGAAATTATGGAATAATTAAGTTATATATATTAGATATATGTTTATAATTAAGTATATATATAAGTTAATTAATTGTATTTATAAGTATATATTTAATTAACCAAAGAGTTTGGGTTAACTATGGTTATTAGATAATCACAAGGATTAATGATATAATTAATAAAAACCTTAAAACCCTAACTTGGGGATTAAGTTTCTAAACATCTATAAATACAAAAGTCTAGGCAATGGATTAAGGTTGAACATTAGAATGATTCTTGGAGAATTGCAAAACACTAATCCCCTCCCCTACTCTCTAGCGCCGCTACCATTCACCTCCTGCCATCGTCGTCGGGTGGCCGTCGCCGCCGCCATTCATCGTCGCATCACCGGCCGGACCACCACCGCCGTTCATCGTCGCATCACCGGCCGGACCACCACCGCCACAAGGGCTGGGTCCGTCGGCTGCCGCTTTGATCGTTGCCACCTCCGTGGCCGCGAGGTCCGCTGTTCACTTGCTGTGAGCCATTCTTAAGACGCCACCGGGAGACCCGTTAGCCGAGTTGTATAGAGCTGATAGGAACCGCCTTGTACCACCGGTATCGAACGGTGTTGTTAACATCCGGTTCGTAGGTGGTGACACCAGGTGAGTGGAAAGACTTAAACGAACCGGTTTTGTTTTTGGTTTTTGGGGAGATTAGAGACAAACCGAATAGAGATCCGAGTTTGATACGGGTGGATTAGAAGTCTCGGTTTTAGTTCGTGGAGCTAGATCTAGCGACGGGTTGTTGTCACGTGGTGTTACACTCCGGTTGCCATCTCCTACTCACGACAGATATAACCCTAAACCCCCATATGGTTGCGTATATATTGAATATTTGGTTTGCATCTGGATTCTTGGTGGGGCGATCTGGAGTTTGGCCTAGATCGGTTCATACTTTTTTTCTGCTGCGCGTTTTAAAAGAGTTTTGAAACCCTAGCACGAAACCCCAACAAATTATTAACTAGGTTTCTAACTAGATATATATTATTAATATGATTAATAATATGATTTACTTAGTTAAAGTATTTATTTAATATTAAAAAAATTTATTATTAAAAACCTAACGAAAATGTTTTATAAAATATATAAATAACAGATTAGGATTAGAGGCAAAATACAGAAAACAGACAAATGAAGCACAACGTTGTGCCACCTCTTTTTCCCACCGTCTACATGTCTGATTTTCTGTTTCCGTTCAGTTTTTCGATTCGCATACCCGCGTTACTGTGAGGTTACAGTTTTACGGGTGCTTTGCGGGTGGAACTGAAAGAGTTCAGTTTATACGGGCTGCTCTTGGAGATTAGATTTGAAGGAGTTCAAATATGTGGAGATTTGTGTGAACCAGACCTAGCGACTGGATCGTTGTCTCAAGGTGTTGAGACTGTCAGTTAGCCGGTTTCAGTTAGGTATAAAGTTTAAACCCCCTATGGTTGTGTTTGTTTTCTTATTGGTTTGCATTTGGACTCCTAGTGGGCGATCTAGGGTAACGGCCTAGACCGTTTCGTGTATACTTTCCGTTATGTTTATTTATTATGATCAAAAATAGTTTTTGAAACCATATGCACGAAACCCCAACATTGGTATCAGAGCCACTTTTACGTACAATAAGAAACATTTATTTTTAATTGCAGTCAGGTTTTAATTTTTTCAAAACTTTTATTTGACAAAAGTTATTAGGTATCATTCCAAGATATGAAGAGTCATAACACAGTATCAAGAGTCATACTGATGCATTATAAGGATAATGGTTTTTAACCTCATGTAATTATGAATTACATATTGAATAGTTTAACCGAAACAATCAAATACATATGAGACATATAAATATTAACAAAGGTTGTTAATAGGATTGTTCGAGGATTATGAAACATCAAGGATTTGATAACATCAATCACCTAAACTATTGTAAATATTGATTATGGGATAATCAGTCAAAACCTTGAATCCTTGATTTAGAAATTAAGTTCAAAACCATCTTGTACGCTTCAGAAGTATACTTGAAGTAAGCATTCATTATGATGAAGAAAGAGTATAGATGTTAAAAGTAACATTATACATGCTTCATTTGGTCAAAAGGGTTTTGACATAAGAAGCATAAAGTAATTAAATAATACATAGTGTATTATAAATGTAACTTCTTGGATAGCTCAAGTATAAACAGTTACATACTACCTGAAAGAGTTCAAGGTAGTAACAAACTACTTGAAAGAGTTCAAGGTAGTAGTGATTACTTTAAAACACATTATTTGAATTTGAAAGACATAAATGAATAAAATAAAGAGTTATTTTAAGACCACTTTGGGTAAAATTACAAAGAAGAAATAATTGAATAAAAGAGTTCATTGCAAATATCAACAAAATGATGTTGGACATCAGGAATTTGTTGAGATTAACTAGATTACCCAAGAAAGCTTGAACTTTAGATTCTTATTAGATAAGAATAGCATGCTAAATGTTCAACCTAGCTAAAGGAGTCTTGATCTATGGCTTGGTATTTGGGGGATATTGAGTAACACAACAACATTCTATCTGATCTTAAAATTAATGGTTAATTCCTTATCATTAATGATTGCTCAGTTTAAAGTTTTAGTACGTTTAATCCTCGGATAAAAGTTATTCTAAATGTTTGTAGTCGTATGGATTTATGGGAATAAATCTAAGGTAAGACTATTGTGAAATGTTGGCTTATTCAGAGTTATGAATCATTGATTCATTCATAAGAGTAAATTACTATTTGAGTCCCTGACGTTTGTACATTTTAACTAGTTGAGTCCCTTATGTTTCAAAAACTCGGTCTGAACCATGACTTTTCATTTTTTACTCCTTTTGAGTCCAAATGGCTAACGCCGTTAGAGGTAACCGTTAACGTTTTTTCTGAAATGTCCAAAACACCCCAAGGACTCAAATGGTTAAAATACATTAATTTTTTTATTTCTATAAATATAACCACCGCACCACCTCCGTCTCCCGTAACGCCACCCGTCTCCGACGAACTCGTGTTCTCCAAAACCCTTATCTTTTGCTTGATTTAGTTCCCTGCTGGTATTGAATCCCCCAATCCCCATGTTGCTAAATTTAGTTCCCATGAAAAAGGAAAACCCTGCAATTTCATTTGTAACTTCAAATGCAAAATTAGAGGCGATTTTAGAGCTCGTCGGAAAACTGATTTTGGCCAGAAAATAGGTCTTCACCCACCACCACTAGACCGCCATCAAGGTTCACCACTCAGGCAATTTTTGGAGCTCGTCGAAAAACATGTCTTAACCCACCACCATCGTCTTCACCAAAACCCTTATCTTTTGCTTTCGTCGCCGTCGCCTGGGTTACCTCCCTTGAGACCGCCGTCGTCTTCACCCAAAACCTAGAATCTTTTGCTTCCGTCGTCGCCGCCTGGGTTACCTCCCTTGAGACCGCCGTCGTTTGGAATCTCCGGCTTTAATGTCTCTCTACCCCTGGCCACCGTTGTCCATGTCGCCAGAGAGCTTCCGGTAGGAGCAGGCAAGGATTAAGAGAGCAAAAGCAATTAGACCTAACCTAGCAGCTAGGCCTCCAAAGAGGTATGGCACCGGTGAGTGCCATAGTGATCGTTGAAGAGGCGGCGAAGGAGCCATGGAAGGAACTGCTTGTACTGTCATTAATAACGATGGTAATTGAGAGAATTTGTGGATTATTAAGGTTTTTACTGTATCAAAAGGTTGCTATTTTAGGTTGAGGAAAAATAAATATAGTTTTAACCATTTGGGTCCATGAGGGTATTTTGATCATTTTATAAATAACTTAACTGTTAAATCTAACGACGTTAGCTATTTGGACTCAAATGGAGTCAAAAATGAAATGTCAGGATTATGACTGAGGTTTTGAAATATAAGGGACTAAACTAGTTAAAATGGACAAACGTCAGGGACTAAAATAGTAATTTACTCCATTCATAGTATGAAAGTTCAAGTTAATTGATATTCATTAGAGAATGAGTGTTGGATGTAGCTCGTTTCAGAACAACTTCATGGATCGTTGTCGTAAGTAGGTTTTGAAAATGATATTGTCATTGTATCCTCAGACATGAGATATATACTAGAACTTGATTATGTGGAAGGTTGTTTCTTGACATTGTCTAACGATGTTTTTGACCAGGCAGCAATAAGCGCAATTGTTGGAAACTAATCTGAAACATAGTGATATTTGTATATAGTCGAAGATGGATATCTGTCCACTTACTATTGTAGGGGAAAGATATATCTGGCCCCTCGTTGAGATAAACTTGTCTAAATGCACGGTCGTGCTCCGACTGTGTGTCTGAAAGAACCACTTTGCATCTCGATCAACTAAAGAGAATGGTTGAACACTATATGAGAATGAATGAGATACATGTCTCATGTTCAAAAAGGATAGGATAATTAATTAGAAAACCCTAGCTCTCCTCCCCTCCAATTTTGCGCAGCCAACCTCCGCCGCGGCCGACCTCTGCGTTGCACCGCCAGCCTCCTTCGCCGAACGCAACTGTCTCTGCGCCGCCGGCCCTTGCGCCGCTAGCCCCACCGTTGCACCACCATGACTGTTGTGCCGCCTATTTTAAGCCACCGTCTACGAGTCAGGTTTTATCTTTTTGGTTTTTGGGTTCGCATACCAGCGTTACTATCAGGTTACAATTTTACAGGTGCTTTGCCGGGGGAACTAAAAGAGTTTAGTTTATACGGGCTGCACTGGGAGATTAGATTTGAAGGAGTTCAAATTTGTAGAGATTCATGTGAACCGGATCTAGCGACTAGATCGTTGTCTCAAGGTGTTGAGCTTGTCAGTTAGCCGGTTTCGTGAAACGTATAAAGTTTAAACCCCTGTGGTTGTGTTTGTTTTCTTATTGGTTTGCATCTGGACTCCTAGTGAGCGATCTAGGGTAATGGCCTAGATCAATTCATGTATATTTTCTGCTACGCTTATCTATTATGATAAAAAATAGTTTTTGAAACCATATGCATGAAACCCCAACAGTTCAGACCACCTTTCTCCATGTCGTTGGGTTGAGCTGTGGCACTTCTTTGAATTTTCATAAGGGAAGGGCTCTTCAGCAGACACATCATCATATACTATCGCACTCTAACCTACTACCGACTCAAAAGTCTCTAGAGGTGTTAGCCTTTATAATAATGCGAACCTTGGGGACAGTCTCTGAACATGGCACTTAATCATCCTCTCTTTGGTGCTTACAAGATGGGCGACTAGTTGATTCAACTCATTGAACCTTTACGTACACTACCTGTGTGTCAAATTCCCAGCTTTAAACTCCACAAACTCAGCTTCTATATCATTCTGAGAACAAAACTTTTGGATTACCAGTAGCTTCAAATCATCCCACGTAAATACATTTAGCCATTCATACTATATCATTCGTCTATAAACTTTGAACTATTAGCCATTTTATATTCATAGCATTCATCATGCGAGTATGCACCTCAGCCCCAAAATTTACCGACAAGGGTGACTTAGAACTCACCTGGTATACGATTTGCTTCGGTAACTAAAATGCTTCAGGCTAGACGAGTGCTACGTGATCTGTATAAAATCAAATGTGAAATTTATTAATCTTTGTTAGTGTCGCCTGGACTTAGTGTCGCCAACAATTAGTGTCGTACAACAGTGTCGACCGGTGACAGTGTCGCTAGGGGCTAGGTCGTTAGACTAGTGTCGTCATAACTTTCGTTATGGACTTAGTGTCATGTCTTAGTGTCGTTACATCTATTGTCGCCACATGTTAGCCTCGCAAGCCTTGGTGTCACCTAAAATTATGGTTTCTTCTTCAACCAGCCTCGACTAGTGTCGCCACTTAGTGTCGCCGGATGAAGATCTTCCTAAACAGGGCGTTTGTTAGCCAAGATCGTAACTTTTTACATACAAAACGTTTATCTAGCTTCCATGAAGGTAGATATATGCATTACATATCATATAACACGTAAAAACTGGATCTTTGATATGAAAACGCTAGTTTTACCCCAAAACCCTTTTAAACTGAAAAACTGAGATTTTAGGTTCGATCTATAGCTCAAAGACTATAGTTCTTTTTAAATAATCATTCCAAATCAATGGAGAAACAGTTTGGAATTGATATTGAGCAAAATGGAGAGTTTCTTGAGCTTTCTCTCTCTAGAAACTCTCTCTCTACGACTTTGGTGCAAGAAGAAGGTGGAATGAAGGGGAGAGGGTGGCGGCTAGGTTAAGGCCTCATCCTCTTTCTTTCTTTTATACACGTTTAGCCCCCGATCTTTATTTTTCTTTCGTTAAAACAAATCATCGGTTTTCGGGGCAACACACCTAACAAGGAACTTAGTTATTGGGTCAACATATTTAGACTTGAGTAGAGTAGAAATGTTGAAGTCAATGACAAAGATGGTGGGCTTTGCTTGGAATAGAGGATTTTAGTTGATCGATTCTATGTTCTTGATGATTACAAATGAGTGATTGATTTCAGTGTTATTAATTAGTTTATGTTGATGTTACATACGAAAGAAACTCAAAACCAAAGATATTGTTAAAGGTGGAAAATGAACAAATGGAGCCGAACCAAGTTGTAGTTATTAAGAACACTGAGAAGGAAATTAGGAAACAGAAGGTGGTTTTGATTCGACCTAGTAAGAGATTGATCAACAATAGTTTGTTAGGTTTGTTCAAATCCAGAGGGGACCGAAAAAATAGGTTGTTCACTAGAGGTTTTAATTCGACCTGAGAAGAAATTGATCAACAACAGTTTAGTAGGTTTGTTCAGATCCAGAGGCGACCAACAACAAGTGGGTTGTTCTCGGAAAAGAAAACAGTAATTTATCTGAAACTAGAGAAGTTGTTACCAAGTTAGATCCGAAACTAGTAAAGTTGAAATCTAACTTGATCTGAAATTAGTGTAGTTGATATCAAATTTGATCTGAAACTACAAGAGTTGATATCGAATTAAACAAAGTAAAAGGAGGGAGTCAATGAATAAAGGAAGGCACATGGGATAGAGATCATCGAACACGGCTCGGAAGACGGAAAAGCATATGGCTTCTTTTCCGGTTACTGGTTGATAGTAGGCGGCTTACGACCCTGGAAGAAATGAAAAATTGGACGTGGCCGAGGTAGAGGTCAGAGGTTCAGGATTGAAGAAAGTTAAAGACCTCTATTAGACTTAGTTTATTTTAAAAGTGAGTATTGATAATTAAAGTAAACTTATTAAGTATAAAGGTCTAAGTGTCATTAGTGTAAATTATATTATTAGGATCAAAGTTGTATATTATATTAGATAGGGGTGAAATTGTAATTAGGTCAATTAGGATGGCTGATGTTTTACCCCAAACGTTGCGACGTTTGAAAGGCACGGGTTCGTATTATATAAGTACGGCATCGATCTGAATGAGCAAGTGTGGAATCAATACGTAATTTTGTGTTTTAATCTCTATCATCTTCAATTGATTTCACCCCTGATTTGTAACAAAACAATCATATAAATTATTCGATCCATAGCTTTTATGAGTTTTATCATATCATATGAACAATTTTTGTTATTTACTCTAATCTAAATAATAATATATGCTTTAAATGATAAATTTTGAACAATTCCAATGGTATCAAGAATATTGTAATTTACAATATCAAATTATACAACAAATAATTCCAGATATATTTAAAAACTCCATTACAGATAATTATCAACGTAAAGAGATTAAACAAGATATTTTTCGAAGATACCAAACAGCATCAGAAAAAAATGAAAGTATTGATGTTTTCAATAAGTTAAACAACATATTCGTATCACCCTTTCTTCCCCATTCTGTCGGCATACCTCTTGTATGGATCATGCATCTTCTGCACATTACTCATGGCCCCAAAAACTCCATAAGCATCACTTTCATCATACCCACCACCCTTTCTATCCCCATCATACTCATCATCATCATCATCTTCATCACTAGATTGATCCCTAGCAACAAGATCATCACCATATTTGACACTCTTCAACCTCAATTGCATCACATTAGTCCCTTTAGGTTCATACCCTTTAAGCAGCCTCACAACTTCCTTCATGTTAGGCCTCCTCTCGGGCTCACTTTGCACGCAAAGTGCAGCCGCATTTATGAATTGTTTCAGTTGATCCTCATCGAAATTGCCTCTCAGTTTCGGATCAGCCAAGTCGCGAAACCTTCCTTTTTCAATGTAGGGTTCAGCCCATTCGGTTATGGTGCGTTTGACGCCTCCAGGGAGTTTCTCGATTGGTTTTCGTCCAGTAACGAGTTCTAGGAGAAGAATTCCAAAGCTGTAAACATCACAGCTTTCGGAGACCTTACCCCACATGGCGTATTCGGGGGCTAGGTAACCTAGTGTGCCCTTGACCCTGGTGGTCATGTGGCTAACACCATCCGGGATTAGCTTGGCGAACCCAAAGTCGGCTACTAGTGGTTCGAAGTTGGAGTCTAGGAGGACGTTACTTGCCTTTATGTCTCTGTGGATTATGTGGGGTGTAACTTCATGGTGCAAGTACCTGTGACATCAAATATGTTAAAAATAGGTTACTTGTTCTAAATATTAAGGAAGTTTTTTTTAAAATAGAAGCTATAAGAAACCATTCTAAACGGATAGCGTTTCAAAATATATTCTCTATAGGGTATGAATTTATGACCTTTATGCATAGTTATGAACGTGTTTTAGAAAGTTTTGTCATCATGATCTATAAATAATCAAATATATATACTCCTATGTATGAAAATTGTAATAACTGTTGGATTGCTTGATTAAAATTACAGAAACACTAAACATTAGAGAGGATCAAATACAAAATATATTTTGTATGAAAGTTGTAAGAAGCGATTTGGTTCTTTGATCAAGCTAATTTAATGGTTTAGATTAACACGTGAAAATTTCGTAATTAATTGAAAGTTAGTAAAAGTTTAAAGGGTAAGAAGAAGAATTTGCCCTCGTGTTGACTTTTTTTATATAAATACTAGTTCTAACCATTTTTTTAAACTCGAATAACTTTTATATGTTTTATTATTATCTGTTTAAATTATATCAGAAAATCAAAAATTTATTCACGTTAATATATATATAAGTTTTTTAAAATGACCGTATTTAAAACGGCAATATACCGTTCGATACAAAATGTTGTTATAACATTTACAAAGTGTTGTTATCTTTTGTTTTGTGTGGTATAATTAAACTTCTGTACATAAATGGACACATACCGCCACCTCATTGCTTCTTACACTACTCATGCGAAATCCATTTTATATTGGAACCAACCCCGAGTATATATATTTGTTTACAAATATCATTAGAATAAACTAAAATTTACTATATTTTAATTAATGAAGAAAACCATTTGAAAATGATCGAACGTTTGTTTTATGACTTTTATCCACATATAAAAATCACTAAGACGGCCTTTCACAAAGCTCTCCTCATTTTCTTTAAATGCTTAAAATTTACTAATAATTAACTATAGTAATCCAACTAAAGACCTCTAGAGTATGTTAATTTTTAGCAATATTATGTTACGTGAAAAGCCAAAGGGTACTTGAAAAATTGTGTTTATTGAAGCTTACAGTAGGCCTTCGGCGGAACCGATGGCAATTTTCATTCTCTTTTTCCAATCAAGTTGAACTTCTGCAGCAAACTGGCCATGGAGGTGAGATAACAAACTAAGATTAGGCATGTAATCATAAACTATAAGTCGTTGTTCAGCTGAAGCACAATAACCCCTCAGTCCCAACAAATTATTGTGTCGAACCCTCCCAAGAACTTCCACTTCTACAGCAAATTCCATCTCGGCTTTTGAGTTCATTGATTTCAATTGCTTCACTGCTATCTAAAACGTATGAATAAAACCATATAAGGATTAGTTGACTACCTAAGCATTGGTTTAGTTTATGATTATTGGTGTAGAATTATAGTAGAAGTAACATTTGCATTTAAAAAAAAAAGTTGACTACACATATACACATATGTAGGATGATAGGATTTACTTTTATGGGGTGGGTTGTTTTAAACTCAAGTAGTGACTTTAAAGTCCTATAAATTTTTCTTTTTATTTTTGATTTTCATTTTTGTATTTATCATATAATTTTTTTGTTTTATAATAATATGTAATATTTAATATTTTCAAAAATCTAACAAACCTTTTTGTTTTATTCTTTTGTCTACGTTTCAATATAAGTTTTATTGAAAACCAAACTGTATTCAAAATATATATTTTTTCTTCTAGTAATATACATAAATACATTATTTTTATACAAGTCAGTTTCCAAAAAAATATTTATCGAAAAGTATGCAAAATAATAAAAAAAGGTCTTGATGTTTTTTAAATATTAGATATTACATATATTAAAGAAAAATTAAATCACATATTAAATTAAAATTGAAAAAAACATAAACTAAAATTTACAAAATTGAAGTCACTTTCTCATATCAAGTTTTCCATTATAAAGGGATTGTATTATGGCGGTATGATGGTGTAGTAAAGTGTTTCTTACCAAGTGGTTAAGGTTCTATTCCCATCCTAAACACTGGTGTAAATTTAAAAATAGGTTTAAACATTAAACAAGTAACCCTTAAGTCAAATGAAAAAAAAAAATACACATTTTTATACCAACCCATGTTTAAAAAAGATCCCATGTCTAGAGTGATCTTAGTTGCCTAATGATTTCATTTGAACTACAACAAATATTTGTATTGTGGAACACTGCAACATATCATGG
This sequence comes from Smallanthus sonchifolius, assembly GCA_023525975.1. Lineage (NCBI taxonomy): Eukaryota > Viridiplantae > Streptophyta > Magnoliopsida > Asterales > Asteraceae > Smallanthus > Smallanthus sonchifolius. Next base: position 82,163,036 of record CM042026.1, on the reverse strand, counting down.
TGAAATCTTAAACAAAACACATTGATAAATCTCACCTGAAGACCATCAGAAGTTTTGCCCCAATAAACGCTACCAAAACCTCCCTCTCCAAGCTTGTTATCTTCACTAAAACCATTAGTGGCTGAATGCAACTCCTTATAAGTAAAGATTCGCCATTGAGAGTGACCATCGATTGACGGAACCCTACGAAAAACAAATTCGGACACTTTTATTACATATATGAAATAAAAATGTACTTTATGTCGCCCTAATATTATGGTTTGCATACCCTTCATCAACCTTGTCTGAATCACAACAGCTGAGGGTAGAACCCATAGTTTGCTTATGGTGTTTTCAAAGAATGTTATTTTTACTAATTAAATAAGATCTCTTTAAGCTGAAGTAGATGACAATCAAGTTCATATTATATGTAAGACTGCCGACGTTGGCCGGCTGATCAGGTGGGTGCTTAAATTAATTACAAATTGTTATAATTTATTTAAAAATCTAGTGGAAAATGAGAGATGTTTTCACATGACTTTTTTTTCGATAAGTGACAAACACAAAATCACCAAAATAGTCATTTATAAGTTATATTTTGAATTACATGGGAGATTTAAGTGTATTGTAAAGAAATAGGTAAAAAAATACGTGTGGCTACTTTATTTTAACGTATTGTTAAATTTATTTAAAAATACAACATTTGATCCATTTTTAGTTTAATTATATTCATATATCTATTTTTCATGCATATAGTTTTCAAGTATTTACTCACTTTATTTTGGCATATATGCTTTATTTTTTTAAATGGTTTAATCTTATATATTTCAATTGTGTATGTGTCAACTGTAAAAATAAAATATGTGTGGCATTATAATAGAAATTTAAATATGCCTAAAAATGATTATTTTAGTGGTTTTCTTCGGCACAAATGATATTAGTTATGACTTATGATATCCATGAATGGAAAATTTTGATTATGAAAAAGTTATATAAAGGTTCATCTTGAAAATTGGAGAAGATGTAAAGTGAGTTTTGTGTTTTGTCTTATTTCCTTAACTTTTTAGGAAATAAATATAGCCACTGATTTCATTAATAAAATGACGAGGATAAATTTTATGTGCATAAAACTTCTTATGTTTGGTTCAGTGTAATAAAAACTTATTTTATAAATGAAATGATCCAAACCGAGTATCTCTAATTGTTGGCGTACATAAGCATAAACATAATTGTTAAACATCGAATTCAAAGGCAAGTCTCATATGTTTGCTTGCCCGAAGGCAAGTCTGCTCTGTCTATTTGCTTGTTACATAAACAAGACTCCTCTGTCTTTGTGATTGTTACAAAAACAAGTCTCCTCTGTTGCTTATATAAGTCTTATCTATTCTTTCTATACGTTAATATAACATTGTATTTACTCTATCTATCACATAAACATTCACATAACATTTCATCTACTCTGTCTATTAAATAACATTCACATTATCACATTTGTGTTCAGTTAGTACACGTTATCATTTAAATAAACATGGTAATCTACCTAATTCATCCGGCACTACTGTACTCATAACTTTATTCGTTAATCTTTCTCTATGTAACATTACTTTCATTAAAACATTCGTTTTAAGGATTCTATCTGTTTATTCTGTCTTTATTACTCTTTTCATTCATAAAGTATATATTTATAAAATATGTCTATGTCTTTCTAAACCTTTTCATACATCTCATGTTTCTCTATTGAGTATGCACATCAGCCGAAAAACATAAGAAAAATGGGCAATAGAAACTCAATAGTTTTGATATTACTATTAAACTCCTTAACCTATCATGTTAGACGGAATGCTAGAAACATGTTAGAACGATAATTAACGAGATGTTTCAACTATGCGGTTAAATCTAAAAGACTTAGCTCGAAAACCAACCATGGCCGAAAACCCTTTTGGCCGAAATCTTTTTTGGTAGAAATCTCTTTCGGCCGAAACCTTTTTCGGTCGAAATCCCCTTTCGACGAAAAAGCTTTCATGTCCGATATGTCATTCACCCGAAAACCATTTCGTCCGAAAACCTTTTCGCTTGATGTAATTTTTCGTGTGAAACACAATGTTCCATATTCGACAAAAATCTTTTTCGGTCGAAAACGCTTTTCAGCCCATTCATCCATATTTCGGATGATTCAAACGTTATTGGGCAGAAATCTTCGTTTTTTATTCAAGTTACGAACTATTTACATCCAAACATTTTGCTTATGACCCATGAAGCGAAATCCCGGCTTTGTTCATCAATTTACACGTAAAAATCTCACCTTTGAGTTGCAAACACTAGTTTTACCCTAAAATCAATATTTTGAACAAAACAGGGATTTAAGGTTCGATCCATACCTCAAAGACGACGATTTTTAGTGTTTTCTTATATGCTACTGATGGAGAAGATGAATGGAAGAGATCTCGAGCCAAATGGTGGCTTCCTTGCGTTTTCTCTCTCTAGACTCTTTCTCTCTCTAAAGTGATGAAGATGGAATGAGGGTGCAAAATGAGGTGCAAGGGGGAGGCGGCTAGGGTTTGAAGGCCCTTCCCCATTCCCTTCTTCCTTTCTTTCGTTTCTCGTCCCGCTAGTCTTGGCTTTTTTATTTCTTTTATTTCAAAAGCTCGCATATTTATTGACAATCCCTCGGGGTCTCCCATACTCGGATCTACAACAATCACTATTGATTATTCATGTAGAGATGGAAGGCAAGTCTCATATGTTTGCTTGCCTGAAGGGAAGTCTCCTCTGTCTATTTGCTTGTTACTTAAACTAGACTCCTCTGTCTTTGTGATTGTTACAAAAACAAGTCTCCTCTGTTGCTTGTATAAGTCTTATCTATTCTTTCTATACGTTAATATAACATTGCATTTACTTTGTCTATCTCATAAACACTCACATAACATTTCATCTACTCTGTCTATCAAATAACATTCACATTATCACATTTGTGTTTAGTTAGTACACGTTATCATTTAAATAAATAACATGGTAATCTACCTCATTCATCCGGCACTACTGTACTCATAACTATATTCGTTAATCTTTCTCTGTGTAACATTACTTTCATTAAAACATTCGTTTTAAGGATTCTATTTGTTTATTCTGTCTTTATTACTCTTTTCATTCATAAAGTATATATTTATAAAATATGTCTTTGTCTTTCTAAACCTTTTCATACATCTCATGTTTCTCTATTGAGTATGCACACCAGCCCAAAAACGTAAGAAAAATGGGTAATAGAAACTGGTAGTTCTGATCTTACTATTAAACTCCTTAACCTATCATGTTGGACGGAATCCTAGAAACATTTTAAAACGATAATTAACGAGATGTGTCAACTATGCGGTTAAATCTAAAAGACTTAGCTCGAAAACCAACCATGGCCGAAAACCCTTTTAGCCGAAATCTTTTTTGGTAGAAATCTCTTTCGGCCGAAACCTTTTTCGGTCGAAATCCCCTTTCGACGAAAAAGCTTTCCTATTCGATATGTCATTCGCCCGAAAACCATTTCGTCCGATGTAATTTTTCGTGTGAAACACATTGTTCTATATTCGACCGAAATCTTTTTCGGTCGAAAACGCTTTTCAGCCCATTCATCAATATTTCGGATGATTCAAACGTTCTTGGCCGAAATCTTCGCTTTTTATTCAAGTTGCTAACTTTTTACATCCAAACATTTTGCTTATGACCCATGAAGCGAAATCCCGGCTTTGTTCATCAATTTACACGTAAAAATCTCACCTTTGAGATGCAAACACTAGTTTTACCCCAAAATCAATATTTTAAACAAAACAGGGTTTTGAGGTTCAATCCATACCTTAAGGATGACGTTTTTTAGTGTTTTCTTGTATGCTACTGATGGAGAAGATGAATGGAAGAGATCTCGAGCCAAATGGTGGCTTCCTTGCGTTTTCTCTCTTTAGACTCTTTCTCTCTCTAAAGATATGAAGATGATGAAGATGAAATGAGGGTGCAAAATGAGGTGCAAGGGGGAGGCGGCTAGGGTTTGAAGGCCCTTCCCCCTTCCCTTCTTCCTTTCTTTCGTTTCTCGTCCCGCTAGTCTTGGCTTTTTTATTTCTTTTATTTCAAAAGCTCGCATATTTATTGACAATCCCTCTGGGTCACCCATACTCGGATCTACAACAATCACTATTCATTCTTCATGTAGAGATTGAAGGCAAGTCTCATATGTTTGCTTGCCTGAAGGCAAGTCTCCTCTGTCTATTTGCTTGTTACATAAACAAGACTCCTCTGTCTTTGTGATTGTTACAAAAACAAGTCTCCTCTGTTGCTTGTATAAGTCTTATCTATTCTTTCTATACGTTAATATAACATTGTATTTACTTTGTCTATCTCATAAACATTCACATAACATTTCATCTACTCTGTCTATCAAATAACATTCACATTATCACATTTGTGTTCAGTTAGTACACGTTATCATTTAAATAAACAAAATGGTAATCTACCTCATTCATCCGGCACTATTGTACTCATAACTTTATTCGTTAATCTTTCTCTGTGTAACATTACTTTCATTAAAACATTCGTTTTAAGGATTCTATATGTTTATTCTGTCTTTATTACTCTTTTCATTCATAAAGTATATATTTATAAAATATGTCTTTGTCTTTCTAAACCTTTTCATACATCTCATGTTTCTCTATTGAGTATGCACATCAGCCGAAAAACATAAGAAAAATGGGCAATAGAAACTCAGTAGTTCTGATCTTACTATTAAACTCCTTAACCTATCATGTTAGACGGAATGCTAGAAACATTTTAGAATGATAATTAACGAGATGTGTCAACTATGCGGTTAAATCTAAAAGACTTAGCTCGAAAACCAACCATGGCCGAAAACCCTTTTAGCCGAAATCTTTTTTGGTAGAAATCTCTTTCGGCCGAAACACTTTTCGGTCGAAATCCCCTTTCGGTCGAAATCCCCTTTCGACGAAAAAGCTTTCTTATCCGATATGTCATTCGCCCAAAAACCATTTCGTCCGATGTAATTTTTCGTGTGAAACACAGTGTTCTATATTCGACCGAAATCTTTTTCGGTCGAAAACGCTTTTCAACCCATTCATCCATATTTCGGATGATTCAAACGTTCTTGGCCAGAAATCTTCTCTTTTTTTTCAAGTTGCAAACTTTTTACATCCAAACATTTTGCTTATGACCCATGAAGCGAAATCCCGGCTTTGTTCATCAATTTACACGTAAAAATCTCACCTTTGAGATGCAAAAACTAGTTTTACCCCAAAATCAATATTTTAAACAAAACAGGGATTTGAGGTTCGATCCATACCTCAAAGATGTCGTTTTTTAGTGTTTTCTTGTATGCTACTGATGGAGAAGATGAATGGAAGAGATCTCGAGCCAAATGGTGGCTTCCTTGCGTTTGCTCTCTCTAGACTCTTTCTCTCTCTAAAGAGATGAAAATGATGAAGATGGAATGAGGGTGCAAAATGAGGTGCAAGGGGGAGGCGGCTAGGGTTTGAAGGCCCTTCCCCTCCCTTCTTCCTTTCTTTCGTTTCTCGTCCCGCTAGTCTTGGCTTTTTTATTTCTTTTATTTCAAAAGCTCGCGTATTTATTGACAATCCCTCGGGGTCTACCATACGCGGATCTACAACAATCACTATTGATTCTTCATGTAGAGATGGAAGCAATTGCAAATCAATCAATCAACAAACAAAACATAAACAGAAAATTAGAAGATTTTCTATCAGAATGTTTAACAAGGGGCTGCTTATGATTCATAACCTTCGGTTTGTCAACCTTCATTGGCTTAGAGTACACGTTTGCCCTTTGTGTAACATTTTGATATCTCATAGAGTGTTCACAATTGTGAACGCAATTTCATGTCATATGTCTGGGATTCCCACTGACATAGCATGTTTGCCTTTTTGTGTAACATCTTGTTTTCAGAATTAAGTACAAAAGGGTGGAATTCGTAATTCATCACAAGTTTCAGGTAGAAAACGTAAAAGAAGAGACAAACTTGGGTAGGAGGCTAGGGTTTCCCTATATAAGGAACCCTCTCCTTCTCATAGCCTCCTTATGTAAGAGAGAGTGGGAGGTGAGAAAGAAAACGAAAAAATTCCCGTTTTTGAGTGACACAGCCACAGAAAAATGGCGTTTCACGGAGCACCGACTGTCGGATCGTCCCTAAACTTTACTGGAGCTTCACAACACATAGACGGATATATTTAACGGTGGATATGAGATTTAAAGGCGTGGAGGTTGAGTTTTTACTATCCCGAATAGAACAGTGATTTTTGAAGGATTCCAGTGACGACGGAGGTGGTTTCCGGCAGCGGCTAAGTGGATATCTGGTAGATCTCGGTGAGACGGTTCCTTGGACGCTTGAAACATCTCAATCGGAGTTCGTTTGCTATAGTTTTGAGCTACTCGTATGTGTGTCTGCAAATCTCGTAAAGGTAAGAACTTTACGTAAAGCTTACGTTTTTAGCAAAGAGTCATGCATGTGTTATGGGTATATGATGAATTCAAGTCTTTTGGATGATGAAAGTTGGAACCTTGATGCATTTTCGGATATGGTGGGGTTTCGGTTTGAGAACCAAGGATATGATTTTTCGTAAAAAGCCCAGTGAATTCACTAGATCTCGCTTGGTAATGGTTTTTAGAAGTTAACAAATGTTTTTAACATAAAAAGTTCAAAGCTTGATCGTTTTTAGTCGTAGCCGCCATTGCCATGCAAAATTAGGTCTTTCTAAGGAAGAAGTTTCCCCACAGGCGAACTTAGCATGTTCGCCTGGGCAGTTATTGGCGAACTTAGCACATTTTCGCCAGGCCAAGAGGGCGAACTTAATGCATGTTCACTAGCAGATTGAACGACAAACTTAACTTATGTTCGCTAGGATTGATGGCGAACTTAGCCTTATGTTCACTTAACATCATGGGCGAACTCTTATGTTCGCTAAGTACAAAGGGTGAACATAGGTTTATGTTCGCTAGTTGCATCCAGCGAACTTGGTAAGTTCGCTAGAGATAGAATCGGCGAACTTAGTGTAAGTTCGTTAGATCAATGTAGAGAACCGACTAGTGTCGTTTAGATTCGATAATTATCTTATCTATGTATTCCAACCAGATTGTGAGAGACGATAGTCGGACCGTAGAAAAGCAGTTTGAGATCTAGCATTTACAGGTGAGTTCAAGAATAACTATTTTTACTGTTTTCGGGTGGTGTGCATACACAAGAATTTAACGTTCATAATAAATGTATTTTATTAATTAAACATTTTCAAAGAAAGATAAGAAAGATTAAGATTTGTTAATTAAAACGTTTCACAAGAAAGAACGGTTTATTTAACTACGGATTTTATAAATAGAAATATAAGAAAGAACGGTTTATTTAACTATGAGTTTTATAAATAGAAAGAGAAGAAATGAAGGTTTATTTAACTTATGTTTTATAAACAGAAAGAAAGATATATGTCAAATACATTGTCTAATATGTAAGAGTATGGTTACCACTGAAGAAAGTCTTGAGGTAGTAGTGTAGTCCTTGAGACTAATGCTACCCGAAGCCTATGACATTGTCATGGCATTAGTTGTATGCCTGCCATATGAATAATCGGGACAGTGCTCGACAGGGCACTGTAACAAGGATGTTGTACAACTGCTTTAGAAGAGTAACGGTGGTTACTCCGGTGACGACGATCACCTGAGAACAGAAGTCCTTCATGGGCATAGAGAGTGGGTGTCGGCCCATGGACGTTGAGCCTGGGGAATAACACCTATGAATAGAAGTCCTTTGTGGACACATACATAATTCCTTTGTGGACGCAGACAGAAGTCCTTTGTGGACATAGCAGAAGTACCTTCGGGGATAACAGAGAAAGAAACAGATTGTAAAATAATAATGTATGAATTAATATAATAGAGCACAAAATAACTAAGTATTAATTTACATGTTGTATTATGATTTATTTACTTAGCTGTATATAGAATGTTTTTCATTAAATGAGTTTGAGATGATTAACATGATAAAGAAATGTTTTCTACTCAATGTTTTGCAAATTTTAAATCACCGGCATTAGCTGACTATTTTAGTATGCTCATCAAGTGATAAGGGAAAGAGACAGATATGAAGCCGCTAAGGCTTAGAAGAGGATGGCTGGATGGCTGTTGCTAGCAAGACTGACATCCCCATGGTTAGATTATGATTTAAGACAATTAAAGTTAAAGTTTTAATTGTTTCATAATTTTTTAAAGACTTCCGTTGTTGACTTGAATGTTTATGTTTATTCTATGTTTAAGAACTATGTTTAAGCTATTTTTTCCAACTATGAGAGATACCCGGTTTGGATCCTTTCATTTTGGATACGGGGCATAGTATCTGGTGTCCCATGATGATGACCGATGAGGAGATCCTGTGAAGTAACATGCATTTTCACAGTTTCTATAATTTCTCCTATCATACATTCTCGCATCATCTCTCACAACATCCCTATCATAGTTCCTATGATCTTTCATGAAACAACCTCTCTCATTTCTTCTAACGTTTTGTCCAAAGACGCGATGATGATTACCAAACTTTGAATCAAATTCATTTTTGGTAAAACATTGAGGAGATTTTTTAAAACTTGACTGATTTATTGAACGATTTGTGTATGAACCTTGTTCTCAATAAATTCTTTGATTTTCCCTTTTTGAGGTATGAACCTTGTTCTCAACAAAGTTGTGATTTTCTGCTTTGGAAATCCGTTCCTTCTCCTTTTCCAAATTGCCACTTTTGACAAACTTAGTTCTAACCCGTTTCCCAAAAGTGTCACTTTGAGAGAAAGCAAGTTTATTCCAATCAATCTTTAAATGAGAATTAAAAGAAGTATCAGTTTTATGGCAAGACTAGCAACATTCACATATTTGGTCACGGGACTGGCAGTCATAGTAGTTGACTGCTTAAATGATGAAGGTTGGTAAGGCTCACATCTCAAACCATAAGCCATCTCAACATCTTCCAGGTAGTCATTAGGTAAAGCAAAATAATTTCCATTAAACGGTGGTTCAACAGAATTATATGCCACCCCCGGATTCCCCTTTCTCCTAACTTGGGAATCAATCATGTCATACACCACTGATCAAGAGTGTTCAATTTTCTTGATCTTTAATTTGGTGTGTGACAACTGATTTAAAGCATCATTGAGTTGTTTACTTAAGTCGTATATTCTTCTTTTAGCATCCCTGTAAAGACATTCCTTATCACTTAATTCCATTTTCTAATTCTGAAACATCCTTTTTCTTGGCTTCAATTTTATCTTTAAAAATTGTTTCTGAATGTTTGTGTTCCGAGTTGAAGTATCTTAGATTTGTTACTTCTTTATTTAAGATGTCGTTATCATATTTATAACGATTTACTTTTTCAATGCAATTAACGAGGCAAAGATCTTTATTTACATCAGTTTCTTCAACAGTTGCCATAAGAGCATGATTATTCATTTGCATCTCCATAACATTGATCTGATCACCCCAATCTTATCCAGTAGTTTGTTTGCTTACCAATGCTTTTCTGTCATTTGAGGTACCCTAATCTGTCATTATTAGGCTCGGTGCCTTCCTTAGCGAAGTGTTCAGGTTTGATGCAGTTAAAGCACCTCAAATTTGATTTGTCGAAGCCAATCCTCTTGCTTCTAGTCTCTATCCCATCAAAGAGTTCCTTCCGGTTCTCTTGATAAACTTCTTAGCATGAAACACCGCCATGGCCATGTGCCACTTGATAGCCATCACTTCAATATCATCAGAATTTATCTAATCCACGTCGTCCTAAACCATGCTGGTTGGTGTGAGCTTTCCAGCAAGAAGAGCATTGTAGTTGTTCATAAAGACGCTGATCAGTGCTACATTCTCTTCTACGGCCTTTGTATTATGAACACAGGCCTTTGGCTGAGTCGATTTCTGAATGGGAGTAGTAGACCAGTTTGTTGAGACATAAGCACTTGAGTTGTCATACTTGAAAGTAACGCATTGTTATAAGCAACTCCAGTGCCACCCATTGCATTCACATAGTTGAGATGTCGTTGCTGGTCATCCATCTCATAGGACCTCAATATAGATATCAACTCACTTAAAGTGGTGGTATACATATCATTGGTTCTCTTTATGGTGGTACAATTGAAGTTCCAATTTATGGGCAAAGAGTTGAGCATTTTCTTATTTATCTCACCCTTTGTCAACTCTATACCTACACTAGTCATCTCAATCATCAGGTGAGTTAACCTGTTGATTTGAGATTCCAGATTTTCTCCCTTCACATAGTTGAACATGTTGAATTTTTTTCTCAGCATATCCTTTCGACTCTCTCTCATATCATGGTTGCCTTCAAACCTTTCTATCAGTGCCTCCCATAGAGCTTTAGCTGTCTTGCATTCCTTGAAACCCTGAGAAGTTTTAGTGGATAAAGCCATAGTCAAACCAGCATACACGTTCTCATCCTTCTCCATCTGTGTTATCTCTTCTGCTACATACAGATCTGGATCCTATGGAACAAACTCATTTAGTTCATTACGAACCATTGGAATGATTGGACCCTTGCTGGTTGGCTTCCAGAGTGTTGCATCATTGAACTTTGCAAAGTTTACATATCAAAATCTCCAGTTGGAAAAATCATCAGCATTTGTAAGTCAGGGTGGTCTGTTGGTGGTACCAATCTTATTATCCATAGTGGCAGTGATGTTTGAAGGATTTTGAGCAGACATTTTGAAAGACAGCAAACGATTACGCGGAAAACTAAAGTACTCGCACCACAAGTTCTTGCACAATAACTTTAAATCGAAAACTTTCAAACAGCCGAGAATTTCCACACTACCCGAAAAATAGAATCGAATCTTAAAAAAAACGAGAACTTCCAGCAGAGAACTTTGCCAAAACGAGAACTTTCAGCATAGAACTTGAGCCGAAAACTTCAATATGTTTCGAAAAACACTCCAATCGAACTGGAAAATCTTCCAATTGATCAAACCCCAAAGCTGAAGAACACATTCTGTTTCGTCGAGAATAATGATAGATATATGATCCAAATCGATGGAATCTGCCTAGAAACACTTCTAAACACAAGAAGTTAGCCCAAAATAACAAATAATCGAAAAATTTGATACCTCATAAGCCAAGAATCTATTGTAAGCTTCCAACTTTGATACTTCTAAACACAAGAAGTTAGTCCAAAAATAGCTCTAATGCCAATTGTAAGGTCCGGTTTCTTCGTAGGATCTTCAATCAGCGGATTGAACAATGCATTGAGTCTGGCGGAAGTAGAAACAACACACGCAAACTAGAAATCAAAGGGGACGAAAGAAGATTCACTGTTAAACGCTAGTATATTGGTTATCAAATATTGATTATACGTACAATATTGTCTAAACACCCGTCTCACCCTAATACGGAGATTAAGCTAACTATTTATAGCTAATTACAAAGTTTTAGGTAATCTATGGGCTGGGCCTAGCGGGAACTTCATAGTACTTGGCCCACTAAATTCTTGGGCCGAGAACTTTACAAGGTCAAGTTCTCGCTAGCTAACTAATCTTCAATCTTCTGTCTTCTGTCTTCTGAATAACCTGGTGATTCTTTAATGCTTTAGCCCATTAGGTTTAGTCCTAACAAACTTCATATCTCTTTGACCGTAAAGTACTAGGAGTGTGACCTAACGCTCTTTACCTGCAGACCACGACTGCCCACTGTGTCTCCAAAGGCTCTTTACTTCTAGGAAGACAAAGCATACTTAGGGTTACATTTAGCCTATGAAGATGTCATTCATCATTCCTTATCACAAAGAACCAAATGTATAACCATTGGCTAACCACAAAGGCCTCTATAAAGGTGCTGCCAAGCATAAAGTAACTTCTATTCCCGAAGGAACCCTTCCCTTCCCTTTCCCAGATATAAACAATGTAATGACTTATAAAAACATTCACCTTTTTATTTTATTAAAATAATTCTTTAACTTTCATAAACATCTTTACCTGCATAAAACGTTTGTTTGCCTTGCTTTTACTTTCTTTTAAACTTTCTTCACTTACATTTACTAACACATAATTATGGTAAACACATTAAACAGTATGCACACCACCCCAAAAGTAGGCGTAAAGGGGATCTATAACCCACCTCGTTATCGATAACTAATCGGAACTGTAACGTCTAGGCTAAGTCATGTGCTAAACGACCTACATGTAAACCAACACGCGAAATCTATCAACTTTGGCTAGTGTTGCCTATAGTGTCGCCCGACGCTAGTGTCGTTAGATACATAGTGTCGTCCGACAGTGTCCCTGGTGACAATGTCACAGTACTATTGTCGTGGACAGTGTCTCCACAACTTTCGTTGTGGACTTATTGTCGCCATCGCCTCCAAGGCCCCGACTAGTGTTGTCCGACGAACACTAGTGTCGCCACTATTGTCGCCTGATGAATGTTTATCAACCAGCCCTCGATTTTATCCAAAATCATAACTTTTTACGTCCAAATCGATGGTTTCTCTTCCATGAGGTCAGATCTATAGTTTCTAGGTGATGTGTCATTTTTAATATATAAATATATAATATATTTTTACTATGGTTTTATGAGATCAGGTTTTAAATTTATAAAATGATAATTACTTTAACTTAAAAACACACACAATAGGCAAGTGTACCTATCGTAGAGTAATATAGTTTAGGTAAGAACCAAGTATCGAACCAATGGACACGGTTGAGTTCTAGTACTCAACTTTTTCATCGTTTACCCGGGTCAAATAGTGAGTGGGTTTTGTGTGCTTGTGAAGAAGAATAGTAAATGACAGAAAAGTAAATAACGGTAAAGTAAATAACAGAAAAGTAAAAATGTGCGTGATTTTTGTAATAGGAATGTAAATAGCAGAATAGTAAATAGCAGGAAAGTAAATATCTTGGAAATGATCAGGCCACGAAAAGTATTGCTTTGGGCTTCGAATCAGCTTGGTACGTGTTAATGTTAAGTTGACTAATCCAGTGATATGACTACTACAAACTTGTGACCCGGGTCACCGCTAGAGCCTCGTACTCATGACATTTGATTCACGACTTAAAATCTTTGAATTAAAATGGTAGTGCCTCCAGTTAAGGACAACAGTTACCCTCAACCCTTCGAATGGTCATCTTCGGGTTGGTTTAAGACATCGAACGTAAATGCTTTGTATTAAGGTTAAATAAGAGATTATATTTTGGTCACCGGGAGGCGATGTAACAATGGGACCAAGTATAAAGACGTACCGTTCCCAACATGAGTTCACCAATTCTTGGTCGCATAAGAAGTTCGTATAAAGACGTACGACCTTAATAATATTGACCAATCCTTGGCTTATCAATCTCTGCTTGTATAAAGACGTACAAGTTTCAAAAGAAGTTTGATTAAAAAGGTTTTACGATCTTACGCTTTAAAATCAAGAACACTCACAAATATAAAGACGGATTTAGACAATAATCAAAGCCCACCAAATGGTGATTTTAAGGACGAATAATTAAAGACATAAACATACCACTAGATTAATACATCAAACATTAACATGCAACAAACATAATCTTCGCCCTAGCAATACAAGAAGCTTAGCCACGAATGGCCAAGCTAACTAGCGTAATGCTGAGTTTCGTAGGCTCCCTTATTATGGAACAAGGAGGAAGAGCCCCTCTACTCAGTACTACTACTCTAATACTACTGTAAACGAACTATTCTCTCTATCTTGAGGTATGGAATGGTGTATTGAGGTGTATCGAATGAAGAACCCAAGCCATCTATTTATAGGCCTCAAAATGAGCAATGCACGACCGTGCATTGGATTGCACAGGCGTGTGATGTGTCGTTTTTAGTATATGAAAATATATAAATATATTTTTACTATGATTTTTACGAGATCTGGTTTTAAATCTATAAAATGATAATTAATTTAACTTAAAAATACACACAATAGGCAAGTGTACCTATCGCAGCGTAATATAGTTTAGGTAAGAAACAAGTATCGAATCAATGGACACGGTCGAGTTCCAGTACTCAACTTTTGTTATCGTTTAGCCGGATTAATTAGTGAGTGAGTTTTGTGTGCTTGTGAAGCGGAATAGTAAATGACGATAAAGTAAATAGCATAAAAGTAAAAACGTGCGTGATGTGTGTAACATAAATGCAATGAATAAAATAGTAAATAGAAAGAAACTAAATATCTCGGAAAGGATCAGGTCACGAAGAGTATTGCTTTGGGCTTCGAATCCGCTTGGTACGTGTTAATGTTAAGTTAACTAATCTAGTGATATTACTACTACAAACTTGTGACCCGGGTCACTACTAGAGCCTCGTCATCATGACATTTGATTCACGAATTAAAATCTTTAAATTAAAATAGTAGTGTCTCCCGTTAAGGACAACAGTTACCCTCAACTCTTTGAATGGTCATCTCTGTGTTGGTTTAAGACATCGAACGTAAATGTTATGTATGAAAGTTAAATAGGTGATTATATTTTGCTCACCGGGAGGTGGTGGAACAATGGGACCAAGTATAAAGACGTACCGTTCCCAACATGAGTTCACCAATTCTTGGTCGCATAATAAGTTCGTATAAAGAGGTATGACCTTAATAATGTTGACCAATCCTTGGCTTATCAATATCTGCTTGTATAAAGAAGTACAAGTTTCAAAAGAAGTTTGATTAAAAAGGTTTTACGATCTTACGCTTTAAAATCAAGAACACTCACAAATATAAAGACGGATTTAGACAATAATCAAAGCCCACCAAATGGTGATTTTAAGGACGAATAATTAAAGACATAAACATACCACTAGATTAATACATCAAACATTAACATGCAACAAACATAATCTTCGCCCTAGCAATACAAGAAGCTTAGCCACAAATGGCCAAGCTAATTAGCGTAATGCTGAATTTCGTAGGCTCCCCTATTATGGAACAAGGAGGAAGAGCCCCTCTACTCAGTACTACTACTCTAATACTACTATAAACGAACTATTCTCTCTATCTTGAGGTTTGGAATGGTGTATTGAGGTGTGTGGAATGAAGAACTCAAGCCATCTATTTATAGGCCTCAAAATGAGCAATGCACGGCCGTGCATTGGATTGCACGGGCGTGCAAACACCTAGGGAATCAAATAGGGTACACGGGATAGTGTACTGGTCCGTTGGAGTGCAAGTTGGGCTTTGCACGGTCGTGTAATGGGATGCACAGCCGTGCATCCCCTCCTTGCCTCATGTTTTGTCTTTTAGCTTCTTGTGTTGACTTGTGCTTACCTGGTTTGACTTCTTGGGGGTCAATGCTCGGATTTGGTCCTCCAAAAGCTTGATTTATTCATGTTTTAAGCTGGTTTTTGCTACGTTTATCTTGGGACACCGAATAATATGCAAATGTGAAATATTAACACATTAAGTATCATTTGCAAGGCTTTTGTTTGATTAATACCATAATATGGGGATTATTATGCATGCAAAACATGTATAATTTAGGACATATCATAATACCCCACACTTAAACTTTGCTTGTCCTCAAGCAAACCCATGCATGATCATACCCATAACTGAAAACTTTACAAGGGTAATGGAGCCCCAAGTAGTTGGAAACTCCGGGATAACTCTTGAGTCGCTTATTCTATTTTAGTGCTTTTCTATGATGGAATCCATGACAAGCCTACTAGAACTTCAATTATGTATAAACTTTCCCTCCTCACAATGTTCACTCAACTCTAGGGTTATATATGTACGGATAATATAGTTTAAGTGGAACACTCAAGTTCGAATCAAATTATGCAATGGTCATAAGCTTGTATGCAGATCAAGTCTCCACCAACTAACTAAGTAGTATGCATGAATCAAGAGGACTTTAAAAGGGTTGTAATGTGGCTAAAATAAAAATAAAGGGTGAAAATGAAAAAAAAATTTGGATCTTTAGGGATTTAAAGGGTTTGAAGGGCTGTAGCTAACGTGAAACACACAGCTACGACTTCATGTCTTAAAATGGAAAATACTATCAGGTTCCTTTACAGTACTCAGATCATGAGGGTATAACTAATCTGAGGACTCGTTTATGGTCAGAGTGCCAAGACCAAGATCTCCTATCATTCTCAACTCTTTCCTCACTGCGTAGTACACATTACTGCCTTTCCGTATGGATCTTTCGGCATGCAGCATAACAGCTCCTACTTTGATCAGATGCATATACTCAAGTTGGGAATGAGTTTTATTATTTGCCTACAAGATAGGAGGGTCTACACTTGAGGGGGAGAATCACAACGAAAGGCATTGGATCATCAGTCAATCTATGAAGACGAAAGACAGAATTGGATAAGAAATGATAGCATCAGTCTAGGGGGAGATTGTTGGGTATAAAATTGAGACTAGTGCTGTCAATAGAAAATACAGCATCGAAACTACTAGTTTCGGTTGAACATTTGTTCAATCAAAACTAACTAGTTTTGATTGAACAATTGTTCAATCGAAACTACATAGTTTCGATACCTGTTTTTCAAGCCCATTTGGCGGTGGCTTGGAAAACAAGGCACATGTGCTTGGCCTCCTATATATAGTAGAATACCTCATAGGAGGAGTGTGGGTCTGTAGAGGGAATCACCACCGGAGGGGGGGCTCACCCTAAGCTGAGACTAATTGTGAGTGTGTGAGGAGCTTTATCATTTTCTTATCAATGAAAGAATCATACGTTTTATGCTATGGTGGCTTCTGCAATGCTAGGGCTGATCAAAGGAAGGGACTACAATTTCTTAGGTCTAGTCTTTAAACAAATGAAAGAAAATCTAACCGGGGGTGCTAGAGATAAATTTTTAGTCTATCCAAGATTTATCCAGATCATCATCAATCATCTTCATCCTAACCTAGATAAATTTTTAGTCTATCAAAGATTTCTCCAGATCACCATCAATCATCTTCATCCTAACCTACAACAAGATGGTCATGTGTTCGTTTTTGATCATATGACAGCTAAAACCCTAAGCTATATGAAAAGCTCAAGCAAAAGAACCAACAAAATTATTGTAGATATTCCTCTATTTGGTCACATTTTGGGTGAAGTGGAAGAGGAAGTTCCTAATGTGAATCCACAATTACAAGTTGAATCATCATCATCATCTGAAGAAGAAGAAGAAGAAGCAGAACATGGTCAAGGGAACCAAGAGCCGGATGTTGAAGCTGAACAACACATGGAGCAAGATGTTGAACAACCAGTTCAAGAAGCTCAATTTATGAATCAAGAGATAGAAAATCTGGATCCGTTGGATTTCCAAGTACATGATGAAAACATAGAAGCTGAAGTTCAAGGTAATGTGGAAGTTGAAGCTGAATCTAGTGAAACTTTGGACGAAGGCATCTATGGTAGAAAGTATGATCAGTCTGATTATGAGTTTAAAGAAGAGGAGCAGACTGAACCTCCTGCATCTTCCTCCAAGAGACATGCTGACTCAAGTTCTGACTATGAAAAGGAAGAACCCCTAGCCAAGAAAATCAAGACAGGACTGGAGTCTTTAACCTCTTCATCAGGATCACATTTTGACATTCCAGAACACCTAACACCCATTCATTCACCTATCCATGTTCCACCACCATCACTCCAACCATCTCCACAACATGCACCCTTTCCTACACCACCTGCATCCCCTGTCCCTGACCTATCACCATCAGTTCTAAGAGTCAAAACCCTAAGCTTGGAGGTGAAAAAGCTACATGAGAAAGTAACAAAACAAGATGGAGTTATAGAAAGCTTAAACACATGACTGAGTGAGTGCAAGGAAGAAGTTAAGGATCTTAAGCTGGAATTTGGAGGTTTGTATACCCAAATAGATGTTAAGTTGACTCAACTTGAAACTCAACAGAAGTTAATTTCTCAACAACAACAAGATTTTAAAGCTCTATCTGACATTGTTGAGCAACTTAAAGCTTCTTTGGTTAAGTCTTCACAAGAGAAGTCTGCTTCTACAGCTCAGGGAGAGACCACATCTACAGGTGCTCTGGTAATAAAAGTAGAAGAATCTGAATATGATCTCCCATCAGCTAGTGAAAGGAGAGCTTCCAGGGAAAGAGGAAAAGGAAAAGAATAAAATGTTGCAGTTATAATTCTTGATGAAGAAGAAGTTGGATCAGATCATGCGTTGGATGAACTACTAAAGCAAGTTGATGACTGTGACAATCCGGGCTTTTCCAATTAATTCCGTTAGCAAATCCAGTTAAATCTTAACCTAGTTAACCCTAACTCAAACCCCAGGGACTAATTCTGCCTATTTTCAAACGCACATGCACAAAACTTGAGGGACCAAACATGTAATTAACTTATAGTTAATTCCTGTTGAATTTCATAAAGTCAAACTAATCAAAAATATAAGTTAATTAACTCAATTCTAACTTCAAGGACTAATTCTGTCAAACTCTAAACTTAACAACATAGAATTACAGGGACTAATCTTGCAATAAACAAATTCTTGATTCTGATGACTTTTAGAAAGTCAAAATCGCAGGATTTATTCAAAGTCGAGCTTTACAA
Source organism: Smallanthus sonchifolius (assembly GCA_023525975.1). Lineage (NCBI taxonomy): Eukaryota > Viridiplantae > Streptophyta > Magnoliopsida > Asterales > Asteraceae > Smallanthus > Smallanthus sonchifolius. Next base: position 82,144,518 of record CM042026.1, on the reverse strand, counting down.
TCGATCTTCGTTTGAATCCATAACCGAAATAGGTGTTAATGATATTCACGACATCTTTAAGGCTTTAAACATCATCATTTTGCACGAATTAAACCGATTTATGACTCATTATAGCATAACTGTCGACCACCACCGTATATCTAACGAATTCGATGAATTCGTGCATCTATTTCGCAAACTAACCATCTGCACACACTAGACGAATTACTCTCAAGCTTTTGCACACATCAATTCGATCGGAGAAGTGGCCGGAGTCACCAGGGACCAAAGCACTCGAAGCCGGAACCCATTCTAAGCGTACACCATCAATCTGAGCCCTACTCTTGTAATTGTGTACATACTTAGCTTCGTTTTAATCTGTTAATCAAAAGCCCTATTATAATTGTGGCTTCCATTATCGGATTTAACACGATCCGATATCTAGGGTTCTTACAATTTTGGTCTAATCGAACCCTATCAATTCGATGTCAGTCTCAGCAATTAAACAAGTCCTTGGAGTCGTTTCTATGCCGGGAGTGAAAGCCCTATGAAATCTAGGGTTCATATCATCTAATCGAAACCGGATCGAATCTAGGGTTCTTATGGTTTCCTAGTTAATCGAATTCATGCCAGTACTTAATTTAAATGAAATTAAACTATACCAACAGTTTCATAACCTACTAATCTTTAAAAGCCTTATGATTTTAATATGTTTTATCATTTGAATTGCTCAAATTGAATAAGACATCCTAAACTAGGGTTTCGACGTTCATTCAGTAATCAAACGACCCATGAGATGTTGTTTTTGCAACTAAACGAACCCATTGATTCGCAAACCCCCGATTAACGAAACCCCTATACAATTAACTCCAATCGTAGTCGAAATCGATGGATCAGGACCGGATTCGAACTAGTATGTGTATGGGAGGGATACCTCAGGGACTTGTTTGTTATAAACTATTAGAACCGGGACTTGTTGCGAAGACCCTAGACTGGTTGAGCATGTGTGCATACGGGGAGGTGACCCGGGTTCGAGTCTTCCTCCCCCTGTTTTTGAGTTTTTAATTATTTTAGCCATTATTTTAATATAAAACCTATCCCTATATTATTATATTTATATATTAAGGTGTTTTAACCCCGAAAATTACCCGTGGACTCGGGTTTAGCTTTATAACCCATATTTAGAATTATTCCCACTTTTAAAATAATATATTTTTATTATTTTCAAACCAGAACTTCGAATAAAATAATATTTTTATATTATTTTTCAACCTGTGACACCAATTAAAAATAATATATTTTTATATTATTTTCGTCACGTTTGTAAACGTTATGAAACGTTTCAAACTACTGAATAATATAATTTTTTATATTATTTACTGACGTTATTATTCTCGAATAAAAATAATATATTTATTATTTTTTATCACGCAATTAATTATCGTGTTGATTTACTAAACTCAAAAATAATATAATAAATTATATTATTTTCTTAGACCATTATTAAATGATACAAACGCACAAATGTATTTATTAATTTATATTATTCGTAATTAGTGACATTCGACACGTAACGCATTTATCTTAATTATCATATTTAGAAACTCATATTCACGTGAACCAACATACGTTTGTCTACTCGTTGGTCCTACGTGCATTTTAGGACATCCAAATCTTCCATGTCGTTGTCACAAAATCCCAAATGTCCCTAACTTATGTGTTTATAATTCTAGGGCATACGTAAGCCGTGCAGGCTAACACTTGAGGTTCCAAATCCCATACTTGTGTGATACTACCTATTACGCAACGCAGGTGAGCTTCACGGCCCCTTTTACTATTTTTTTACTTGGGGGAGAAAACATGACGCAAACACTTTTGATTTTTGTAATTCATATATGTTATCACTTGTCATGACTATGTCTAAACTCTATCATGAAAGTCCTCACATCGAACCGTTTAAATATGAATATAGCGAGGTATGTTGAGTAGTACTACTGGGTTTGACAAACCCCACCCGCGTTAGTCGCCCTAACTCGATTGGAGGTCGAACGGGTGTAATATTGACCTAAACATGCACCATGGTTGATAGGCCTGGTGGGAGGCAATCAAACATAAACAGTCAGTTTACGGTTGCGAGCGCATTAGCATACATGAACATTGGTTAGCTACCTTTTGATATATATATTGAATGTACAATAATCTATAAACATTTTATTTGTAATGATTGAAACTTGTGAACTCACCACCCTAGTGTTGACTCATTTCTTACATGTTTTCTCAGGTCGTTACGCGAGATCACGTTAGGTCATGCATGGTGTCTTGACTTATCAACCTATCAAACAATAACTATGTTTTGTTATTATTTGGATTTGGGCGCGTTGTTTTGCGCATTTACTTTTGTTAAACGCTTCCGCACATTTACTCTGAACTTGATCTTTTATATTATTAAATTTCAAGTCCTATATAGTGTCGTTTGAAGTAACTGATGTCTGAGATCCTGGTTTGTCATCTTCCAAAACGGTAAAACTCCGTTAATGGAATTTAGGGGTGTGACAATGACTTTGGAACAATTGAAGATTATCCTGAAATTATTACATTAGGTGAAGAACAGGGAGATAAGCTCAAGTATTTTACATAAGAAAGAAATGAGTTTGATGCTCTATCAAATAATGAGCTAGAGGACCAGAATGTCATAGTGACCTTTGTTGAGCCTTTAACACCACTAGGCCAACAGGCACAACTGAAGAAGCTCCAACACCAACTGCAACAGGAACTGATACTCCATCCGTCCAGGCCTCGGATCCTAGAAGGTCTTGGTTCAAAGAAATGCAAGCTCAGGAAGCACCAAAGCACTATGAGTAGTTTGCTGAGTATCAAGAGTTAAAAAGGCCACCAGTCGGGTGGAAGTACGATAAAGAACGTTCACTTTTCATAGTCAGAAGATACAAAGGAGGCGTGGAGCATTTCAAGTCTCCTCATGACTTCAACTCCCTCCCTAAATATGACTTAAGAGCCCTTGCCAAGCTACCTCTACAAAACCCTGGAAATGTGGGCATTGCAAGAGATTTTGAGACCTTCTTGAGAAATCAGACCTTCAATGATTTCAGGTCCATGACCACTGCTAAACCAAGAAGAGTTATCTCCAAGACTAGGATTCATCCAGAACTCAAAGGCCTTGGGTAAGCCTTCGGTACAAGCCGGCAGAAACTGTCAAATCCATCATAATGCCACGATCAGTACCAGTCCAGCTTCAGAATTTTAGAAAATGGTTTTACAACTCCACCATTGGAAGTGCAATGATTGAATGTGAAAGAATGGAAGACATTCATATTTTTGAGCCTATGGAGTTGTTAAAATTTCAACCTGAGAATCTTGAAGTGTTATTCAACAACCCTATCAAGATCTTTAATGGAGATGATGAAGCTGATGCCAAGGCATATCAAAGGGTGGTGACTATTAATGCAAAACCTCACTTTCAAAAACCAAGTCAAGAGCCAACTGCTTAGCGAAGAGTTGAAGATATTGATGCAGCAGCTTAAGGGGAGATTGTAGAGTCTTGTATTTTTATAAGTTGATGTCATCAATGTATTTTTGAACAATGTTTAGTTAAGTTTATTTACTTGTAATTTCATTTGATGTAATTTCCTGCTTTTTAGTCTAAATCTAGGTCATCGAAACTACTTAGTTTCGATTGAGGTTTGTTCAATAGAAACTAGTAGTTTCGATAGATGGTAAGTTTCGATAGGCTTGTTCTTTGAGCATAGTTTTGATGCATGTCAACCTACTATAAATAGACTAGTTTGAGAATGTTTAGGGTGTGGATAGCAGCTGTAACACTGAAACTCTCTCTTTCATAGTTTTCTGAATCAATACACATTTGGAGTTAATTTCATCTGTTGTTCTTACAATTTCATATCATACTTGTGTTGATTCCTGTGTGGTTTTCCTGTTTATCTTCACCAATTCTGTTTCTACCCTCTGTTTCACCACCATACACACATATTCCGCCTGTGTGTGTAATCGATAGTTTTGTGTGATTTTGTCTAAAATCAGGACCACATTGCTACACTTTCCATCGTGGCTCCAGTTGCCACACTTCACACATTTGTTGAATCTTTTGGCTCTTCTTTTGGTGGCACTTTTTGATAAGCCGCAGAATGGTGGCAGTTGTTATTGCTTCATCAGAGTTCGGGTGGTAATTCGGGCTTCGCGAAATGAATACAAGAAAGCAAATTGAAATCAAAAGAATGCATATCCAACTCTTTAAGGTCTAACCGGTAAAAGACCCACTTCTCTTTTTCTTTTTCTTTTCTCCTTTTTCTATTTTTTTTCTTTTTGTATCAAGACAAATTCTCCAATAATTCTTTTTCCTCAATTTCCTTGAAATAAAATTCCCATAAATTTCTTGCAGATAGTTCGGCTGTTTCTTCCTAATACATCCACCTTCTTGTATATTCCAATTCTTTGAGTAAAATATATTCTTTCCAAAGTAGCCTCAATGGTAATAACTTGAAATAATGACATAAGATAATTTTCCCATTTTGAAGACATTCAGCCAATAACCGGTATTTACGAAAAGCTGGTTGGGTGATAAATGTGGATAGTAGAAAAGAAAAGGCTAACGCTCAAAGGGCTATCTAGGCGGATAACATTTTTGGGATTTTGGGTTTAAGTATAATATATATAAGGGTAATAATGTCCTAGGTGCCTCAATCACTTTCATACTTCTACTAGTTCATGGTCTTGATATGTATAAGTCACACAAGTTCTAATTATGCATAAAATCCGATCGAAAAACACTCAATATACCAAACGAAAGAGCATGCGAAAAATAATGATAATAATGCTCGTGAAAAGGCTCAGATTATTCTCACATGGAAACGGATGGGATAGGGTTTAGTGATTTGTTATGCATAATATTCATTTGTTTCTACTTACCATGTATTCGATTCATTTAATAAGGTGCGAACTCAAAGAGGTTTAGATTTAAGGGTTTAAAATTTTTAAAAATTTTCCAGGTTTTTCAAAAGGTAGGTTTTTGTAAGGTCTTAGTCAAATAGGTAAAAAATCACAAGTTAAAATTTAACTGCTTTGAGGTTACAAGTAGTCCTGAATCTCTAATTCCCCACCCTACAATTAAAATTGTGCATTGCCTTAATGTACAAATGCATGTAATGGAATGCTATGCAGGAATTAAATGCATAAAGTTTTAAGGGAAAAGAAACTGGTACTCCCTGGGTCAATTCGGTATATAACCTAAGGCCAAAACTTATTGCTGCTGTCAACATTTTGCTTTAAAGACTTCATCGAATTTCAAAGAAATTTGATGTGGTTTTCGATTCCTCAGGTTGTAGAGACGGATTGTGATTCCTTAAAGAAGTAGAGAGACTATCTGGTGATGCTATTCTACCTGACACATAACGGAAAACATAAAAGCAGACAAGGAAAATAAAAGGTAGTAGTTAAGCTACTAAGGTCCTAGTATCGAGAAGGCATACCTGGGGGCTGAAGTAATAGAAACTTAAATTTGAAAACCAAACCTGAGTTCCATGCTTTATTCATGATCATCGGGATGCCTCCCAGAAGAGCCACTTTTATTTAAGGGTTGCTGGCCAGACCCATACGTGCTTCGTGAATTTCCAATTTAGTGCTCGTGGTGGAATAATCAGTCAAATGGGTGACTTGTAATATGGAGAGGTTCATCCAAACCTTTCGATAACCATGCGTACGATGTGATGATAAGCTGATCCAGGAATTAATGAAGTCCATCCTGGACCAGCTGGAAAAGGAAAAACATGGTAAAAGGTGTTCAAACTTGAAACGGTAATAACTTGAGCTACGTTTGGAGTTAAAGGGCCCCCGACCAGGGGACGGAAAGGTTTTGACGAGCCGGATCATGTGGAAAATGGTCGTAGATGGTTTGTCCCAGTGGTCCGAGCCAAATTCCCCCATTAAGTGGCCCAAATTCACAAATCAAAAATTTTCCCCAATTGTATATTTTTTATACCTTCATCTTTTTAGTGCTAAAACGGGTGAATCATTGATTTATATATTTTCAAACTCTATTTATAGTTTTAATTTTAGTTTGGATGGATCGATTTGAAAATTTGAAAATTTTTGTAAACCTGCCAAATTTAGAATGCTCTATAGAAGAGCACCTAAAGAAAAATGGTGTAATTAAATCACACCACCACCATTTGAAATTTCCTGGATCAAACTTCAAGAAACCACAGTGAAGGAGACGGTCACCCCGATATGATAATTTTGTCACGTAATCTTCATTGGATGAATGTTGCTTCTTCCATGAGAAGTGATCCTCAGAGTGATGTGCCCCATCCTGTGGCTTAAGTGATTCATGGAATGATTCATTGATATGCTTGGTCATAGGCCAACTATCATTGTTGTAAGGAAGAGGTGCCACCATTGTTATTTATTTGTTGGTGATTAATTCCTCCTGCATAATCTCCTCCTGGATGTTGGTCTCACATCCTGGTTCTTCATATGTTGTTGTCTCTGAAGTGACAGGAACTCAAGACTATTCTATACATCCTTCTTGTGCTTCCATATTTAGCATTCCTTTGTTTGTTTAACTTCCAGCCTCTCAGAGAAGTCAAGAAGTGATTGTAAAGTTGCAGTAGCCGTCTCTTCTGAATCACCCAGTCTCACCTCCGTCTGATCCATGCTTGTGAAGATGGAAGGTTCTTGATCCTTAGAGTCACTTGACCTTACTAGAGATGTTGGAACTAAAACTTTCGATTCTTGGACTTTGAACGAATCATCTTGTTGTTTATTTGGATAGATTTTTAGGATCTAAACCTTAATTTCTTCAAAATGACGAAACACTTGTTGTTCAGTTGGAGAGCTCTTTAGGAGTTGAACCTTAATTTCTTCCAAATGATGAAACAGGTCCATGAGTCGGAATCTAGAGCTGAGTGTTGAATTTCTTGAGGTGGTATGGTTTCCTCATATGGTTGCTAGTAGGGTTGGTGGAAATCTATGGAATACCCTTGATAGTGATAACAATCTTGAGTGTAGTGGGGTTCCCCACATATCTCACACCAAACGTCCGAAAAGTGGTACTCATAGTCGTTTTGGTATCCTCCATAACAACTCTCGTAGTTGTCATCCATGAAAGTTGCTGTAAAGAACAATCAAAACAAACCATAAAAATGTTATGTTTAAAAAGGCTAATCCGTTAACTCGATTTTTTCTTGAAATCACCGTGTCCCCGGCAGTGGCGCAAAAAACTTGATGTGTCGTTTTTAGTATATGAGAATATATAAATATATTTTTACTATGGTTTTTATGAGATCAAAAAATGATAATTACTTTAACTTAAAAACACACACAATAGGCAAGTGTATCTATCGTAGTGTAATATAGTTTAGGTAAGAACCAAGTATCGAACCAATGGACACGGTCGAGTTCCAGTACGCAACTTTTGTTATCATTTAGCCGGATTAATTAGTGAGTGGGTTTTGTGTGCTTGTGAAGCGGAATAGTAAATGACAGAAAAGTAAATGACGGTAAAGTAAATAGCATAAAAGTAAAAACGTGCGTGATGTGCGTAACAGAATAGTAAATAGCAAGAAAGTAAATATCGTGTAAATGATCAGGTCACGAAGAGTATTGCTTTGGGCTTCGAATCCGCTTGGTACGTGATAATGTTATGTTGCCTAATCCAGTGATATGACTACTACAAACTTGTGACCCGGGTTACCTCTAGAGCCCCGTCCTCACGACATTTGATCACGAATTAAAATCTTTAAATTATAATAGTAATGCCTCCCGTTAAGGACAACCGTTACCCTCAACCCTTCGAATGGTCATCTCCGGGTTGGTTTAAGACATCGAACGTAAATGCTTTGTATTAAAGTTAAATAGGTGATTATATTTTGCTCACCGAGAGGCAGTGGAACAATGGGACCAAGTATAAAGACGTACCGTTCCCAACATGAGTTCACCAATTCTTGGTCGCATAATAAGTTCGTATAAATGCGTACGACCTTAATAATGTTGACCAAGCCTTGGCTTATCAATCTCTGCTTGTATAAAGACGTACAAGTTTAAAAGAAGTTTGATTAAAAAGGTTTTATGATCTTACGCTTTAAAATAAAGAGCACTCACAAATATAAAGACGGATTTAGACAATAATAAAAGCCCACCAAATGGTGGTTTTAAGGACGAATAATTAAAGAAATAAACATACCACTAGATTAATACGTAAAACATTAACATGCACCAAACATCATCTTCGCCCTAGCAATACGAGAAGCTTAGCTACGAATGGCCATGCTAACTAGCGTAACGTCGAGTTTCGTAGGCTCCCCTATTGTGGAACAATGAGGAAGAGACCCTCTACTCACTTCTACTACTCTAATACTACTAGAAACGAACTATTCTCTCTATCTTGATGTATGGAATGGTGTATTGAGGTGTGTGGAATGAAGAACTCAAGCCACCTATTTATAGGCCTCAAAATGAGCAATTCACGGTCGTGCATTGGATTACACGGGCGTGCAAACACCTCGGGAATCAAACAGGGTACACGGGACAGTGTACTGGTCCATTGGAGAGCAAGTTGGGCTTTTCACGGTCGTGCAATGGGATGCACGGCTATGCATCCCCTCTTTACCTCATGTTTTGTCTTTTAGCTGCTTGTGTTGACTTGTGTTGACCTGGTTTGACTTCTTGGGGGTCAATGCTCGGGTTTTGAAACACACCACTTTTAAAAACAAAACTTTAACGCGCGGAAGTCTTAACCCAGGAAAATTTTTTTTTTTTTTTTTTACCCTCTCGCGTACCGCGAGAGAATCCTTCCTGGACTCTCGCGACCCGCGAGGGACCCTTTTTCTCAGAATGTTTCCAGTTTTCAGCAGTTTTCACACTTAACCATTTTTCCAACCTTTTTCATTTTGCTTAACATCAAAACTTTACCAACACTTAGATTTTTTACCAAAAACATCATGACAACATATGATTACATCAAAACATAACTTTTGTGCCAAATTACACCACTTTACAAGGATTTTACGAAAATCCTCAAAATACCAAAAATGCATACGAGAACCCTCCAAGCTTGGACGTTGACCTTGACCTATTTCGGAGCTTTCCCTGAATAACCACATAAACTTATAACCATTAGTAATGAGATAAACATAACCAACAAGTATTTACAACTTGTTTTCACCCTTCTCACCCATTTGACCCGTTTGCCTCTATTTGGTCAATTATGGTTCCATACATTAGCATTTCGTCAACATATTACTATTGTAATGTGTTAAACATAACAAACAAGTGATTACAACTTGTTTTCACACCTTTCACCCATTTGACCCGTTAACACCCATTTGGCCAATTAAGGATTTCATACACTTGTATATCACCTACAAGTTACTTTCATCATTTTATTATCACTTTTCCATTTCCATTATGGCACGTAGGCCATAACTTCATATCCCAAAGGATACGAGATCATAACTCCATAACTAATCTATCCATTATGGTACTTAGACCATAACTCCATATCCATTCTATCCATTATGGTTCATAGACCATAACTCCATATCAACATATCCATTATAGTATAAATACTATAACTACATTCCTTCAATTATGCATACAATTTTATACTCATTCATACCACATAACAAATTATGCAACTTTACACATTATACATACAACATTGCATAAAACTCATTTATCATCAAAACTAAGTAAGTGCAAAAGCACTTACCTTTCGGGTTAGAAGATCCCGCACCGCTTTCAAGCTTTGCAATTTGATTACCTAAACACATTCGCCTAGTTTAGTAATCTAACATATACCAAAATTTCATTACAATTGAGTTCACAACTCAATTTCCCAATTCCAACCCAAATTGACCCGTTTGGGTTATCCTCATAACCAAACACCCTCTTTCACCACAAACTCACCTACTTGAGTTTCATTAACTTAATCTTAACACTAATTCTTCTTTCAAAAATTATTATTAAATTAATTTGGTGTTTGTTCTAGTGTCTAACATCTTAAAAACACTTAATCTTCATTAATTCACCATTCTAGCATTATGACCCAAACACCCCCAATTTTCACCATATGAACCCTAACTTCTCATAATCAAAATCAAAGGGTTCTAGGATGCTAATCATCATTCTTTAACTTTAGTTTAGCTAGATTATCAATAATCTAACACCATTTCATCACATGCATACATAATTTTGGATTTCACCCAAAATCTACCAAGAACACATACATGGTGAAATCAAGAGGAAGAGAATCACTTACTTGATGTTAGGAAGGTGTTGTGTGAGCCAAAACCTTCACTAATCAAGCTTCAATTGTACGAAAATGGCTTCAACACACTTTTCTCTTTTTTTTTCTCTCTTGATATGAACGACCCAACAACCAAAATGCTGAATTTTGACTTCCATATGGTCAAATATGGCAGATTTGCCATATTTATCATTTCAGTCCTTTAACTTCCATTTTACCCATTTCGTTCTATAGTTAGTTAAAACTAGCATAATCCTATTACAAACTTGAAACCCACTTGTTTCAACTTATTTATAAAATATTATTTCCACCATAATATTAAATATAAATATTTAATTATTTGAAGACGAAACCCGGATTTTGGTTCGTTACAAATCACCTCCCCTTATTTGGGTTTCGTCCCCAAAACCCGACTTCACATAAAAAGGTTCGGGTAGAATTTGAGCATTTCTTCCTCGGTTTCCCAAGTCATTTCCGCCCCCTTTCTATGCTTCCATCGAACCAACACTTGGCTAATCTCTTTATTACGCAACCGTTTCACTTTCCTATCTAAGATTGCCATCGGTTCTTCCACATAGTTCAACTTTTCATCGATTTCCATATCATCCAATGGAACAAAAGTAGATTCATCTGCTAAACATTTTTGCAAATGAGACACATGGAACGTGTTATGAAGTCTACTTAGTCCCTCCGGTAACTCCAATCGATAAGCTACCGCACCCACCCTTGCCATCACTTTAAACGGTCCAATGAAACGTGGGCTTAACTTCCCCCGTTTCCTAAACCTTATCACCCCTTTCCAAGGAGAGACTTTCAATAGCACAAAGTCCCCCACTTGAAACTCAATCGCCCGCTTCCTATTATCCGCATAAGATTTTTGGCGATCTTGCGCCGCCTTTAAGCGAGCCTTTATTTGGTCAATACCATCATTCGTTTCCATGACCACTTCCTTGCTGCCAAGTTCCCGTTGACCAATTTCACCCCAACATACGGGTGTTCTACATTTCCTCCCATACAATGCCTCAAAAGGCGGCATACCAATGCTAGAATGGTAACTATTATTGTATGCAAATTCCGCCAACGGTAAATGGTCGTCCCAACTACCCCCAAAATCCAAAGCACACGCGCGTAACATATCCTCGAGCGTTTGAATCGTACGCTCGCTTTGCCCATCCGTTTGTGGATGATAAGGTTCAACCTTGTCCCCATATCCTCATGAAATTTCTTCCAAAAACGAGAAGTGAATCTCGTATCCCGGTCTGAAATAATTGACACCGGCACCCCATGGCGTGACACAATTTCTTTCACATAGATTTCCGCTAGTCTATCCGACGAGTACGTTTCCTTTATTGGAAGGAAATGTGCACTCTTTGTCAACCGATCCACTACTACCCATATCGCATCATAACCTTTTCAAGTCTTTGGTAGTTTAGTGATCAAATCCATGGTTACATTTTCCCACTTCCAAAGCGGTATTTCGAGCGGTTGCAGCTTTCCATACGGCTTTTGATGCTCCGCCTTCACCCTTAAGCATGTGAGACACCTCTCCACATACTTAACAATATCACGCCTCATATCCGGCCACCAAAAATGACACCTCAAATCATAAAACATCTTCGTGGCCCCCGGATGGATAGAATATTTGGATTTATGTGCCTCGTCAAGAATAGTTGTCAAGACACTTGACAACCTAGGTATCCAAATTCTATCAAAGCATGTCTTCAAACCCATGCTATTTTCACCAAGCTTATCAACATAAGAAATCATCCGTTCTTTCTTCAAGTCACCACCAAGTGCTAACACTTGGGCCTCCCGGATTTCATCAATAAGAGATGATGAAATTGTCATCTTAAATGACTTCACCTTGATAGGTGAATGACTTGACTTTCTACTAAGCGCATCCGCCACAACATTCGCTTTACCCGGATGATAAAGTATCTCACAATCATAATCCTTAACCAATTCAAGCCACCGTCTTTGCCTCATATTGAGGTCCTTTTGGTCAAAGAAATATTTGAGACTTTTGTGATCCGTGTAGATCGTACACTTAGCACCATACAAATAATGCCTCCAAATCTTGAGCGCGAAAACCACGGCTGCAAGCTCCAAATCATGGGTTGGGTAATTCACCTCGTGAGTCTTTAATTGCCTAGATGCATAGGCAATCACTTTCCCCCTTTGCATCAAAACACACCCCAACCCCGAATGCGAGGCATCCGAATAAACAACAAAATCCTCGGTCCCGTCCGGCAAGGATAAAACAGGCGCCTTAGTCAACTTTTCTTTCAAGAGTTGAAAGGCAGATTCTTGCTCGGGACTCCAAACAAACTTTGTCTCCTTACGAGTCAACTTCGTCATCGGCAAAGCAATCCGAGAGAAGTTTTCGATGAACCTCCGATAATAACCCGCTAACCCCAAGAAACTTCTAATCTCCGAAGGCGTCTTCGGTGATGACCATTCTTTAACAGCCATAATCTTGGATGGGTCAACGGTAATTCCTCTTTCATTAATCACATGACCCAAGAATTGGATCTCGCGCAACCAAAATGCACACTTGGAGAATTTAGCATAAAGCTTCTCCTTTTGCAAGACTTCAAGAATCTCACGCAAATGACAAGCGTGATCACCCTCGCTCCTTGAATAGATGAGAAGATCGTCAATAAACACAATGACCGAATGATCAAGGAACGGTCTACACACCCGGTTCATGAGATCCATGAAAAACGCAGGTGCGTTGGTCAAACCGAAAGGCATAACCGTAAACTCATAGTGACCGTAACGAGTGCGAAAAGCTGTCTTATGAACATCCTCTTCCTTCACTTTCAACTGATGATACCCGGACTTCAAGTCAATCTTAGAAAACCATGACGCCCCTTACAATTGGTCGAAAAGATCGTCAATCCTAGGCAATGGGTACCTATTCTTCACTGTCAACTTGTTCAACTCCCGGTAATCCATACACATTCTCATGCTCCCATCCTTCTTTTTGACGAAGAGAACGGGCGCACCCCAAGGTGAAACACTTGGGCGTATGAAACCCTTGTCAAGAAACTCTTGTAATTGCTCCATGAGTTCTTTCATTTCTGGCGGTGCCAATCTATAAGGCGCTTTAGCTACCGGCTTAGCACCCGGTATCAAATCAATTCCAAACTCTATCTCCCTATCCGGCGGAATCCCCGGTAACTCGTCAGGAAACACATCTACGAATTGGTTCACGACCGGTACATCGTGAATCTCCTTTACTCTTTCATTCACATCCGCGACACAAGCCATGAACGCCTTGCACCCACGCGCCATGTACTTGGTCGCCTTCACATAAGTGCACAACCTTACTTTACCCTTTTTATCACCTTCTATGTAGATGGACTCTCCCGACGGGGAAACAAGTTGGATCGCCTTCGGTCCACATAAAATACTCGCCTTATTCTTTGACAACCAATCCATCCCCACAATAACATCAAAATCTCCCATAGCCAAAGGAATCAAATCAATAAAGAAAGTTTCGCCCCCCGCTCTCAACTTACAATCTCTAAAAATGTCAAAGACAAGGAAACTCTTATCATTAGTCGCTTCGATTTCTAAGGGTTCATCTAACTTGCTACTTACAAAAGAAGAATGCTTAACAAATTTCAAAGACACAAACGAACGACTAGCCCCCGAGTCAAAAAGAACTAGTGCAGGTAAAGAGTTAATCTTGAATGTACCTGTCACCACCTCCGAGTCGTTCTTTGCTTCCTCCGCAGATATGTGGAAAGCTCTACCCTTAGGCCTGGGTATCTCAACTTTTCTCTCGCTTCCACCTTGCTTCAAATCCGGGCAATCCGCCCTAAGGTGTCCTGGCTTGTAACAATTATAGCATATACGAATTTGGCTTGGACACTGATTTGCCATATGCCCCGGCTTCCCACACTTGTAACAATTCGACGTTCCCTTCTTACAATCCCCATAGTGCTCCTTCCCACAAACTTTGCATCCTCGAGAAGAGAACTTGGTAAAAGGCTTCTTACTAGGGCTCCCGCCCTTTATCTTGCTCACCACTTGATCCACAATTTCCCTTTTCCTCTTCTCTCCTCTAGCTTCTTGCCTCCTCAACTCCACTTCCCTTTCCCGACACCTGTTTATCAAATCCACAAGCGTGGTGAAAGAAGATGGAGATATGCTATCTCTGAATTCCACAGTCAACATAGCATAAAATCTGTCAGTCTTCGCCTTCTCGGTCGACACCACGTCCGGACAGAACTTGGCGCGATCAAAGAAAGCTCCAGCCAATTCATCAATAGTCTCTGTCGTCTGCCTCATGAGGAGAAACTCCTCGGTCATCCTGTCAATAGCGGCCTGTGGGCAATGGTACTTTAGGAATGCTGCTTTAAACTCCTCCCATGACATGGAGGTCACCCCTCTTTCACCCCTCTCCTTTCGGAGATTTAGCAGCCACTCCTTAGCCCGCCCAGTCAAAAGTGGCACGCTAAACATCACTCTATCCTCGGGCTTACACTTTGTCGTCTCAAAATTTGACTCCATGTCTACCACCCACCTGTGGCTCAGAATCGGGTCCACTTGCCCGTTATATTCCTTGGGCTTGATCACCATGAAATCCTTCAGTGTACAACCCCGAGGTTCCTTATCTTTCTCTTTCATGATCTCCTCGAGAGAGAGTTTAAAAGTCCCCCTCATTTCTTCCATCAACAGATTTGTGGCTTGCTCAAAGGCCTTGGCCACCTCCTCTTTTATCAACTCTTGGATCCGTGGATCCAACGGTTCCCGATTGCTCGATTCTTCTGCCATCTCTTAACTGAGAATTAGTAACAAACACCTTAACACCCTTATACTATCAATACCTTAAATACTTATCACACTTACACCCCTATATGTATTAAGTATATGTATACTTATCTACTTATATACATACATACATATATAATCACCTTCACCTAATCCTTGTAAATGTTCATTGTCATATGGTTATTATAAAGACCCTTGCACATCTCGTCATATTAATCATATTGGCAAGACATGATTAATAACGCGCTATGCCCAATTGCAATTATCATATTCATATAACAAATCGCAAGACAAGTTTCGGCACACATAACACTTTGCCAATCATTCATACATATACATAAACGCCATATGGAATTATCATTAATCATAACATTACTAACCTTTCATTTCCGAAAGCTCCGAGTCTTAGTCAAGTCCTTCTTGGATTCTCGTATCATCCCCCCCCCCCCATATCAAGAGCATCCGGTTTGAGTTTGGTGCCACCCACACCAAATCCCTCAAACCATTGCTCTGATACCAAGTTGAAACACACAACTTTTAAAAAAAAAACTTTAACGCGCGGAAGTCTTAACCCAGGAAATTTTTTTTTTTTTTTTTTTTTTTACCCTCTCGCGTACCGCGAGAGAATCCTTCCTGGACTCTCGCGACCCGCGAGGGACCCTTTTTCTCAGAATGTTTCCAGTTTTCACACTTAACCATTTTTCCAACCTTTTTCATTTTGCTTAACATCAAAACTTTACCAACACTTAGATTTTTGACCAAAAACATCATGACAACATATGATTACATCAAAACATAACTTTTGTGCCAAATTACACCACTTTACAAGGATTTTACGAAAATCCTCAAAATACCAAAAATGCATACGAGAACCCTCCAAGCTTGGACGTTGACCTTGACCTATTTCAGAGCTTTCCCTGAATAACCACATAAACTTATAACCATTAGTAATGAGATAAACATAACCAACAAGTATTTACAACTTGTTTTCACCCTTCTCACCCATTTGACCCGTTTGCCTCTATTTGGTCAATTATGGTTCCATACATTAGCATTTCGTCAACATATTACCATTGTAATGTGTTAAACATAACAAACAAGTGATTACAACTTGTTTTCACACCTTTCACCCATTTGACCCGTTAACACATATTTGGCCAATTAAGGATTTCATACACTTGTATATCACCTACAAGTTACTTTCATCATTTTATTATCACTTTTCCATTTCCATTATGGCACGTAGGCCATAACTTCATATCCCAAAGGATACGAGATCATAACTCCATAACTAATCTATCCATTATGGTACTTAGACCATAACTCCATATCCATTCTATCCATTATGGTTCATAGACCATAACTCCATATCAACATATCCATTATAGTATAAATACTATAACTACATTCCTTCAATTATGCATACAATTTTATACTCATTCATACCACATAACAAATTATGCAACTTTACACATTATACATACAACATTGCATAAAACTCATTTATCATCAAAACTAAGTAAGTGCAAAAGCACTTACCTTTCGGGTTAGAAGATCCCGCACCGCTTTCAAGCTTTGCAATTTGATTACCTAAACACATTCGCCTAGTTTAGTAATCTAACATATACCAAAATTTCATTACAATTGAGTTCACAACTCAATTTCCCAATTCCAACCCAAATTGACCCGTTTGGGTTATCCTCATAACCAAACACCCTCTTTCACCACAAACTCACCTACTTGAGTTTCATTAACTTAATCTTAACACTAATTCTTCTTTCAAAAATTATTATTAAGTTAATTTGGTGTTTGTTCTAGTGTCTAACATCTTAAAAACACTTAATCTTCATTAATTCACCATTCTAGCATTATGACCCAAACACCCCCAATTTTCACCATATGAACCCTAACTTCTCATAATCAAAATCAAAGGGTTCTAGGATGCTAATCATCATTCTTTAACTTTAGTTTAGCTAGATTATCAATAATCTAACACCATTTCATCACATGCATACATAATTTCGGATTTCACCCAAAATCTACCAAGAACACATACATGGTGAAATTAAGAGGAAGAGAATCACTTACTTGATGTTAGGAAGGTGTTGTGTGAGCCAAAACCTTCACTAATCAAGCTTCAATTGTACGAAAATGGCTTCAACACACTTTTCTTTTTTTTTTTCTCTCTTGATATGAACGACCCCAACAACCAAAATGCTGAATTTTGACTTCCATATGGTCAAATATGGCAGATTTGCCATATTTACCATTTCAGTCCTTTAACTTCCATTTTAGCCATTTCGTTCTATAGTTAGTTAAAACTAACATAATCCTATTACAAACTTGAAACCCACTTGTTTCAACTTATTTATAAAATATTATTTCCATCATAATATTAAATATAAATATTTAATTATTTGAAGACGAAACCCGGATTTTGGTTCGTTACAGGTTTGGTCCTCCAAAACCTTGATTTCTTCATTTTTTAAGCTGGTTTTTGCTCCGTTTATCTTGGGACACCGAATAACCTGTAAATGTGAAATATTAACGCATTAAGTATCATTTCTAAGGCTTTTCTTTAATTTGAATAACTCATGCGTTTAAATAGGAAGCGAATTTAATAATTATGTTGTCAAATCCAGTTTTTGAAGTTTGAATCAATATGCTATATTTAGATTTATACTATAAGAGCCCTTGATGTAATCGTTTAATCGTTAAACCGTTTAGAAATCAAACTTAAACAACTCCAATCCTCATATCCACCGTTCAAAATGATAATCTATGAGTTATGAACCTTCTATACAAAAATCAAGATGATCCAACAGCTAGATTTCCCGGATCAGTCGGTTCTTTGCAATCGTGCATTCGAAAAACAATCTGGACAGATTGTATAAAATCGTTTTTTAACACTTTTCAAAGATATTATGCAAAGATTTAGAGAAATCGAAGCTTACCGTTGCGTTCGTAAAAAGCATTCTCTATACTAGTTCTGCTTCCGCTTTGCAGCAAGAAGAACCTAAACATCTAAAAATAACCTTCCTACCTTGTCATATTAGGTTTTTGTTATTTACACTCGCCGATCTAAATTTTAAACTCTATTTAATATTACGTAGCAATTTCATATATAACCTTTAAAATTTAAAAATATTATATTTTTCTAACCAAACAATTGATTGTTAACTTACAAAGGGCGTAATGGAAAGACTTAAAGCTGTGTGTACAAGCAACTTATGCACAAGAATACTTTGCTATTTTTTTTTTTGTTAACAGAGTAAATTATATATTTATAAATTTTCACAAGAGCAAACATCGAACTTGGGCTGCTGCCTTGGTGGTCAATTCCTCACATACACTTACCTTGTCCACCCCAGTTCGAAACAGCCCACCTCCTTTCTATTCTATTTTACTCTTTTTAACAAGTGTTAGTTTATTTATTTTTTACTCAAAAGCTTTTAGTCTCAGTTCCATGTATTTTCAAAACAAATGTGAGGAAAATATAAGTCACATGGTTTCAATTTTTTAACATCTTACACTTTTAATTTATTTGACATTAAATTGGTATTCTTATCATTGGAATTGAAAATATAATTTTTATTATTATTGAATTTTTTGCGATTTTACATATTTAACTTATTGTTTAAATGTTGTGAAAATTGTTAACCTATACTTTTCTAATTTTTTTTTGCCAACCAGAATTTATCACGTCGCACACTCATAATATACCTTTGCAAAGTGCTTATTTTTATCTATGTTTCAGTGTAAATTTCATTAAAAAAGTAGTTATGCGTGATAATGTACAAGTCATCAAAGCACAAACGTACTAGTAGTCAAAGTTGCTTCAAGGTTTCGTTTTACGGGTTTTTTTTGTTTTCCTATTACACCTTATAAAATATGATTTTATATAAAATTTCTGATTTGCCGTTGCATCATGCTTATTTTATCAGCGCTTCAATATGCTTCTTTTAAATTATTGATGTGACATGTTTTTTATCTACGTTTTGATATTTAAACGAGGAAACGACAACTTCATACGATTCTACGTGCTTCTTTTAAGTTACCGTCACGATGTGTTTTTTATCTACGTTTTCATATTTAAAATAAAGCCGCAACTTCAAACAAATATATTTACGTACTTTACCACGCCAATGCCACCGTCGCAACGCAATACAAATAGAGGATGGTGAGCAGTGTTTTACAAGTTTTTACAGCACACATGTACAAGTGATTGATGCGTGAAAAGTCATGTTTCTTATCCATTTCTGATTGACTTAGAAAATGGACCCATCAAAAAACTTATTTTTTCTGGTCCACTATGGATTATTTCTTATTGCGTGTAACTCTCAAAATTAATATCATTAACATGAATTTTTCTTGAAGACACGTATTAAGAACTTAGGGTTCTATATCAACTTATGTCGACTCTTAAGCAGTTTATCCTTTATTTTTTAAACTAATAGTAATATACTAATATTATTAAAATATTTTTATTGTTTATTTCTTTATGTTTTTATTTTTTAGATTTTATATTTTTATAACGTAATCCGGATTTCTTTGCGTCAATGTTTCGGTTTAAATTTTATTCAAATTCAGTCCATCCCGCTGTTGAGCGCGGGTCCATCCCACTAGTTAATATCAAATATACATATACCCGTTTTAAACTGTTCAAATCGCTAAGCTAATAATCTAGTAATATGTGCTACAGATCGCCGGCTTTTTGGATATATTTTTCAGTTCCTTAATTTTTTAAACAACCTAATAATATTAATAGACATAACGGATCTTCCCTTAATTAATCATGTCCACACGAAATTCTCTATAAAATTATTTGTTGCGTCAAAATCAAGAATATAAAATATTTCAGAATCGTGCCGTGGACCAATTACAACCGGCCTTTATTCAAAATCGTCCCATTTCATATTACTAATAACCGGCGTTTGTATTGTTTAGAGTGTTTGACTTTCATATACGATTAAAAACAATTAATAATATATATATATATATATATATGAAAATAATCATAAGAAAACTCATTGTTAATGAGATAACCAAAAAACTATTTATCAAAGGTAAAAAAATAATAAAAAAATCATAACTCAAAATATAAATCAAAAACTAAAAAACCGCTTCGGAGACCTTGTTCCCCACGTCGTCCTCTTTCAAAAAAAAAAAAAACCATAACTCAAAATATAAATCAAAAGCCTAAAACCACCACCTCCATCCCCTAAAAACCTAACCCCCCCCCCCACCACCCCCCCTCAAAAACCCACCCCCAAAAACCTAAACCTCCCACCCCAAAAAAAAAACCTAAACCATAAAATCTAAACCCTAAAAGCTAAACCCTAAGGCTAAAACATAAGGCTAAAACCCTAAAATTCAAACGTAAAATCTAAACCTTAAAAGTTAAACCCTAAAAGTTAAGATGGTAGAGTTCGACGAGACGGTTGCAATGCCGCTGAAATGAGCTCAATCGGAGTTCGTTTGATATCGTTTATTAAGGTTTTTGTCATTTCTTAGATTTTTTAGCGAAAAACTACTTATTATTTAAACCCTATATATATATATATATAATAAGGGGAGGTTCAAATAAGAAGTGAATTTTCGCTAAGAAATCTAAGAAACGATTTCTTTTTAAACCAAAACCGGGTCAAACGAACTCCGATTGAGCTTATTCCAACGGAATTGAAACCGGCTCGTCGAGGTTTTTGGGGGTTCAACATGTGGTCTCCAACAAACCCCAACACGTTCACCCACCACAACCGTTCAACCAAACTTGTTCGGATCTCGCGGGTATGTCCCAAACATGCCAACTATGCCAAATATGTCTGTAGGATACTCACCCGATCCCCCGGGTTTGTTCCGAAAACTCAAGAAGTACCGGAGGATGAAGAAGAAGATGTTGAGGAAACGCAACCCGTGCGTAACAAAAGTGAAGGCAAAAAGAATAATCCACAAACAAAAACAGCCTCAAGGATAAAGTTAAATTTGGCTAGGGCATTTGTCGACATCTCGGAGGATCCCGTTATCGGTATTTAAAATATAATTCTATTTAATTTTTTTATTACTTCCTTATACAAATTAATATTAATTATATTTATTTTTTTTATTTTTTAGGTAACGCTCAAAACAAAAAAACGTTATAGAAACATATTGGTACAAAATTTGAAGCCTTAATGGGCGTACCCCCCCAGTACCGAACTATGGATCAATTGAGTTCTAAATGGACTCGTATAAACCGAAAGGTCTTAAAGTTCCATGGGATCTACCAACAATGTGATAGGAGTCGAAAAAGCGGTTGTAATGATACCGACATTTTGATGCAAGCAACGTCTCGCTATCAAGACGATAGAGGAGGCCAAGATCCAATAGCGACTTGAGAACTATTGAGGAAATCGCCGAAATGACAAACATTGTACGTCAGTCCAAGATGACACAGGTCGTCAAAGAAACGATACTCGACCGACATTGATGCTAGTTCGACCGCGTCCGACGAAATATCTATGTATGATTTCAACCGAGACGCATTGGATGACGAGGACGACATACCACGTCCGATCGGAAAGAAAAAAAGCAAAGGCCCGAGCATCGGGCTCGGGATCCGGCTCGGTCTCACTCATGTCGACATCGGCCAACAAATAGTCGAACAAATGCAAGAATTTAACGTGAGAGAAAGAGAGAAGTTTAACCGGAAGAGAGAAAAAGAAGATATGGAAATTTTCCCCCTCAACCTTGATCTGATCACCGACCCCCGACGAGCCTTTCTAGAGAAGAAACAAAACGAGATCAAGGCAAAATATGGAATCGAGTAGTTTTATTTATGTTTATTTTTAATTTAGGTAATTTTTGAAAATTTTGTTTGTCTTTTTTTTAATATAATTTTAATTATCAATATTATTTAAATGAATATTAATAAAAAAATACATTTAATGCTCAAACCACCCTCACTCACTTGGGTATTTCCGTTATCAAGTGAGGTTGGTGTGAGAGTTGATGGAGATGATGTGAAGGCACGTGGCAACCACTTTTCCGCTCACTAAACACTCATTCACTAGAATATACCACAATATTTCTACCATTAGCTATCTTTATGGATAAGACATTTATTTCGTGATCATAATGTCTATTACTTAAAAACATCAAGTATCGTTATGATCTTGGTAGCAATGTTTTCAGAACCGGGTCGGACAACGAACCGGTCATCTTTAAGTTCATTGTCGGACCGGTCCAACCGGTCGTACGTCATTTAAGAACCGGATGACGTCATAATATATTTAAAATTATTATAAATATTATAGATATATATTATAAACCAAACAAAATTAAATATCAAATTTTAACTACAATAACTAAAATAAAATTAAGTATTAAGTATTCAAATACTAAATTAAAAATAAACTATTATCAAATTTATGGCAACATTATAAACTTATTTAAAAGGTAAAGGCTTAGAAAAAATACCACTTTTGTCTTTTTCTAATTCAGTTATTAAATATAGATAAATCTTTTCATTAATAAAACAAAGATATGTCTTGGTTTGGTGGTAAATCTCCTCTTATATATCAGAGGTCGTCTGTTCGATTCTAGTTGCCACGCCTTCTCCCTTGCGTTTGTTTTATTTAATGTTTTTAGAACCGGACAGCGAACCGGTCACTTTAGAAGTTCACCGGTCGAACCGGATAGTATTTTATATAATTTATGTCACACCCGTAACACAGGATAATCGTCTAACCAGAGTAGTACCGGTCGTCATATAGCTACATACCGTCCTTTCCTAGACAGAACATTCCGTTCGTCAGATAGCTACATACCGGTCAGAAGGTCGCCTTCTAGTTATAGTAAAGTTGATACAAAAAACACACAGCGGAAGAAAGTCATAGAACTTTTTACATTCATAACTAAACTGTTTAATACATCTATTACAAACTAACCAAATGATAAACGTTAAAATCTATTACAAACTAACCAAATGATAAACGTTAAAATCTCTACCAGACATCTCTACTCAGCATGCCTCCAACCATCACAATTCCCAGACGACTATCCATATCTATTAGCTACCTGGAATGCCACTAACAGATCCACATGCAAAATCTTTAAATGTAACTGAGTCAATATAAGTTGGTGAGTTCATGAACCTTTACCACAAATGATTGTTATTTAATCATCAGCATTCTCACATCCCACCCACATGCCACATTGCTTGTGAGCCTTTTGATATATATATAATTGGCAACCTTTCCACGACTGGTCCTCTCGCACCAGTATAAACTGAATAAACTACCCCACCCTACTGGTCCTCCCGCACCAGTTAAATGAGATAATCCACCCATAGGTTCCATCCCATAACAGAACGTATAAAGTACTTATTACGCATTATATATACATGGAATATGGTGACTATTTCAAATAACAACTGTGTAACAATACACATTAAGTTTAGAGGAACTCACTTGGGCAGTATCTCTGCTTATTTGTATTGATAATATGTCAAATAATTCGGACAACAGCTCACGTATATTTAACTGCTAATATTTCTTAATTAAGAGCTAGAATATATAATCAAAGCTTAATGGTTAGTAACCAAGTTTTCAGAACCTTACCTCGGTAATATCTACGGCTATTTGAAGTCGAAATGCTAGAAACTGGACTTCCGAACGTGAACTGAGGGTTCGGGGCATGCTTACCAAGGCTAAATGTGTGTTTCTAAGTGTTTTGAAAGTGTGGGATGGTCTAAAAACGTTCACAAGCTCCATTTATTTATAGGCTGCCCATCGGGTCCATGTCGGACCGTTATGCATATGGATGTCGGTCCGACATCCATTGAGGCGGCTTAATTGCCTTGGTGCATTCATAGCGGACCGCTATGATCATAATGTCGGTCCGTAATGGGCGAAATGGGCATATCGGACCGTTATAGCATTCATATTGGTCCGTTATCGACCCTCTACGAGTCAGATTTCAATGATTAGTCACCCGACACGTGCCACCTCCCGAGTGATTCCTTACTCCCTACATAGCGGACCGATATCTCTACAGATGTCGGTCCGACATCTGTCTATTTTCACCATTTTTCATTTTTAGCCCCTGAACTTTGAATCTATTCCAACTTAACCCCTTATACTTTTACTTAATTACAATTTTAGTTCCTCTAGTATTCTCTACCTGAAAATTGAGGTGTTACAAATCTCCACTACTTTAGGAAATTTCGTCCTCAAAATTTAGGATAATCATTCTAAGGATATGATTTTTTTTCTTAACCCATGTTTATATTTATTTCGTAGGAGAAATACCTATTCTTCTCCCTCCGAAAATGAATATGCGTCCTTTGGATCCACCACTTGTCTTTGCTTGAGGTGTTTTTGGACAATTACTTTTAAAATGCTCGAATTAGTTACAATTATGACATTTGATATTTGGGCAATTCTTATAAAGTGTCCGACTTGTTGGCAGTTGTGGCATGTAATCCATTATACACCTTTTCCTGGATTATCTTTTTCTCTTCTTGGGATTTTGTTATCTGTGGGTTCGTAGATTGTCTTTTCCAAGCTTCTCTTGTTGGCCATCTCTTGAGCTTCTATCTCATCATACATTACTGCACTAAGTTGTACCCCTGAATCCATAGTTTCAGGTGCAGTAGTCTACACTAAGGTACGGACTTTAGGGGGTAAGCCTTGAACATAACACTTAATCCTCCTAGATTCAGGAGTCACTAGATGTGGTACTAATTTGGCCATCTCATTAAATTTGCTGGTATACTCTTGATGGGTGAGGTTTCTAGCTTCAAATCGATGAAACTCCGTTTCAATCTTGTCTACTGCATTTTGTGGACATTATCTCTTCACAATCAAAGACTTGAGATCTTCCCAAGTCATTCTATCAGTTACAGTTTCCCCCTTTGTCCGTTTGACTGACTCGCACCAGTCAAGAGCTTCTTCTTCAAATGAATGGGCATCAAACTTCACAGCTTGGTCTGATCTGCATTCACTCTTCTTTATCACAACTTTCATAGATGTGATCCACTGCATGGCTGCAATGGCAATCTTCTTCCCATTAAAGGGCTTCAGGTGACAATCACTAAAATTCTTGTAGTTACATCCTTGGCCATGTATCCCCACACTTTGGTTTATCTTCCCAACTGTTTCATGGGTTCGGGTGGTACCTATGTTGTTTCCTACTGGAGTGGTAGGAAGGATATTTTTCGTTCGAGGCATAGCACCACTTGTTCCTTCATTCCAGTTTCTCAGACTGTTATGATTCTCCCTTCTCCTGAGAGCATTATCAAGGATTTCAGGTAGAGTTGTTTGAAGAAATCGGGTGACCTCAGATGCCGCGGCCCCTTGAAATTGGGCTTCCGTCATAATAACTTCTTCCACAGGTTGTTCGGGTTCAGTATTTGTATTGACGTTCTCGTTTGGATCAGTGTTTGTCTTGTCACGAGTACGAGACCTACTGTTGGGCATTCTTCCCCTACCTCTACCTTGTCCTCTACCACGTCCTGCCATTTGTACCTACACACAGATGTATAACATCATAATTCGTATAACTATTAATAATCCAGAAAATCAGAAATTAAAGACATTTAGCCAAAAATGCATTTAATTATTTGTTTCCTTGATATTACCTGTTATATTCATAATATGGCAATTCTTATGGCATTCCAGCTATTTTACACAAATCTAGTTTACGTCTAGATACTAACCTTCTATTAGTATCTTAATCCCTTAAACCTAGCTCTGATACCAACTTGTCACACCCGTAACACAAGACAGTCGTCTAACCAGAGTAGTACCTCCAACAGATATGTTCGTAGGAAAGAACAACGGGTCTAGGAGAGATTTCTACACCGTCCTTTCCTAGACATAACATTCTGTTTGTCAGATAGCTACATACCGGTCAGAAGGTCGCCTTCTAGTTACATTAAAGTTGATACAAAAAACACACAGCAGAAGCTAAGTCATAGAACTTTATTCATTCATAACTAAACTGTTTTACATCATAAACCAAACCTCTATTACAAACTAACCAAATGATAAACGTTAAAATCTCTACCGGACATCTCTACTCAGCATGCCTCCAACCATCACAATTCCTAGACGACTATCCATATCTATTAGCTACCTGGAATGCCACTAATAGATCCATCTGCACAATCTTTAAATGTAATTGAGTCAACATAAGTTGGTGAGTTCATGAACCTTTACCACAAATGGTTGTTATTTAATCATCAACATTCTCACATCCCACTCACATGCCACATTGCTTGTGAGCTTTTTGGTATATATATAAATGGCAACCTTTCCACGACTGGTCCTCTCGCACCAGTATAAACTGAATAAACTACCCCACCCTACTGGTCCTCCCGCACCAGTTAAATGAGATAATCCACCCATAGGTTCCATCCCATAACAGAACGTATAAAGTACTTATTACGCATTATATATACATGGAATATGGTGACTATTTCAAATAACAACTGTGTAACATTACACATTAAGTTCAGAGGAACTCACTTGGGCAGTATCTCTGCTTATTTGTATTGATAATATGTCAAATACTTCGGACAACACCTCAACGTATATTTAACTGCTAATATTTCTTAATTAAGAGCTAGAATATATAATCAAAGCTTAATGGTTAGTAACCAAGTTGTCGAAACCTTACCTCGGTACTATCTACGGCTATTTGAAGTCGAAATGCTAGAAACAGGACTTCCGAACGCGAACCGGGGGTTCGGGGCACGCTTACAGTGGCTAAATGTGTGTTTCTAAGTGTTTTGAATGTGTGGGATGGTCTAAAAACGTTCACAAGCTCCATCTATTTATAGGCTGCCCATCGGGTCCATGTCGGACCGTTATGCATATGGATGTCGGTCTGACATCCACTGAGGCGGCTTAATTGCCTTGGTGCATACATAGCGGACTGCTATGATCATAATGTCGGTCCGTAATGGGCGAAATGGGCATATCGGACCGTTATAGCATTCATATCGGTCCGTTATCGACCCTCCATGCGTCAAATTTCAATGATTAGTCACCCGACACGTGTCACCTCCCGAGTGATTCATTTCTCCGTACATAGTGGACCGATATCTCTACAGATGTCGGTCCGACATCTGTCTACTTTCACCATTTTTCATTTTTAGCACCTGAATTTTGAATCTATTCTAACTTAACCCCTTATACTTTTACTTAATTACAATTTTAGTTCCTCAAGTATTCTGTACCTGAAAATTGGGGTGTTACAATTTAAATATATAATAGGTATAAAAATTAATTATTTACAAGTAAACATAATAGTTAGAGTAAACTGTAGTTTTCGTCCCTGAGGTTTGTTGCTATTAACAGGTTTAATCCCCCTTAACATTATAGGTCCCTGATGTTACATTTCTTAACAATTTCCATCCCTAGCCCTAACACCCATCTAATTAACCGTTATTTCCCCCTCACGTGAGGGGTATTTTCATCATTTCTCACTCAACAATCAAAACCCTAATCCTAAAAAAACACCACACATGGGATTCATTCTCAATCTGACTCTGCACTGCCACCAAACTCGTTCACCACCAACACCGGTGACCACCACCATCATCTTCCACCACCGCAATCAACACCACCCCCATCCTGAAACCCATTTCTTTGTTCGTTTTTTTCCAGCAATGGGGAGAAATAGAAGCTTCAATCGACGGTAAATTGACACCGATTACACAAATTGTCGCCGATTATACAAACTGACGTGGAGATGCTCCTCCCCGTTACACAAATCGACGCCGCCCCACCACACAATTCAACTCTCAATGCCGTCTACACCATCGCACCACAAAATCGCCGCAAATTACCCATACCCTGATGCAACAAAACGAATCTTGGGTTGCAGGTTTGAATCGAATTTTTATTAACTTGTTATGACCGGAGAAGGTGGATTTCGACCGGAATCAAAAAGATAGAGGGAGATGAAGACGGATGACCGGAGAAGGTGGATTTTGACCAGAGAAGGTGGATTTTGACCAGAGAAGGTGTATTAACTTGGGTTATGACCGGAGAAGGTGGATTTTGACCGGTTGCAGGTTTTTCATCATCGTCTCTAAGCTTCTGGTGATGATCGTCTTTCATGGGGATTTAAAACAACGTTGAAATTTAGTGATTTGGTTGGTGTGAATGAGTTTAATATATCCAAGAAATTGACAGTGAGATAAGAAAGTGGTTTGGAATCTCTCATTGCTTCTGATGATGCTTTGAATATCTCCGTCCAATGGTTTTTTTTGTTGACCTATAATACGAAAAGACGAAAATATCCCTCACATGAGGGGCACGTGAGGGAAAAGTAATGACAAATTGGATGGGTGTTAAGGCTAGAAATAAAAACTGTTACCGTTAAAGAATGACTGAACCTGTTAATAATAATAAATCTCGAAGACGAAAACTACACTTTACTCTAATAGTTATGTATTTAAAACTTAAAATGAAAAGATATACAATATATATGAAAGTTCATCTCATTTGAACGCATTTCCTTTTCTATTCAAAAATGTAAAAGGTTTGATAAAAACAAGAAAAAATACTAAAAAGAAAATATTGAGATCCCATTTGTATTTTTTTTATTTTATTTTCATAAAAAAATAACTTGAGCACTTCCCAAAGCGTGGCATCCTGTATTTACCTTTTTGTTTTCCAAAGATCATCTCTTTCTCTTCAATAAACCCATCTTCATCACTTCTTCATTTACGGTTTGAAAAAAAAACCCTCTTTTTCTTTTCAACAATCCAACGTCAAGGGATCTTCAAAGTATGCATCGTGCAACAAAACCCAAAGGATCGACTGGATTCTAAGCGTTCAACAATGGATTGTTACAGATTGACTGGTTTCTCGTCGTGCAACAGGTGAACCATGCCCGGAAAATATTGCAACACGTGAACCATGGCCAGAAAATCTTTAAACTCTCGCATCCGGTCCAACCGCCGGTTACAGACCGGTTCCGGTCCGACCACTGGTTCTCGGTCCGACCACGGGTTCCCGGTCCGACCGGCCGGGTCACTACAGGCTTGTTTCAACACACTAAACTAGACCGCTCATTTTTCTTTTACCGGTCCGGGTTTGAAAACATTGGTTTTTTTTACTCCATTTTCCCCCAGTTTAGTTAAAAAGAAAAATTTCACTGTCAAACTAAGGTGTTGGTGTAGTAGTTTGTCGCCTCATTTCCTATGCTTCAGGTCGTGGGTTCGAAACTCATGGCTACCAAACTTTTTTTTTTCTTTCTTCTTTTTTTGATTTATTTATTTTTTCTTTTGATTACTCATTTTTAATTATTAGACGTAATGTAAGAGACATAATACATTTTTTAATCTATGATTCGATCTCAAAAACTGATCAGTCTCAAATTCGTACGTTACTTTTATGTATTTAGGTACGTTAGTGTTAAAGCCAAAACATTTTTTTTCTTTTTTTCTTTTACATTTTCTTTCAGGGTTAAACGAGTAGCCACAATCTCATATGTACTTTGTATGTACCTAACTACCTTTATTTTGTAACCGCCTCAACCGTTTAAGATCCGTTTCACGCCGCAGAGCACGAAAATTCGGGTTACGCTACGTTTCGACACCGCTGCAACGCGCGACGGGTTAAATTACTAGTTTCTTATCAACGTCCGACTTTAGTTTCACCCATCCATGTTAAAAAATAAAATTATTAAAAAGCTCAAAACCACTAAATAAAATTATTAAAAGTAATTTATCATAAAACCATCTAACTTTCACTTTTCAAGAAAACCATACAAGACATTTTTAAAAGAATCCATAGTTCACCACCACATGCTCTCACTTCGTACTTTCATGATATCTGGAAGAACTGAACCAAGCTCCTGCGTATGCTTCAAGCACTTCAACCAGCTCCGGCCATGGCCGACGTCCACCGACTCCTACATATGCTTCAAGACTCGGTGTCGTTCAGATCTACAAAAGAATCTGGCTCCTGCGTATACTTCAAGTTCTTCAACCAGCTCCGGCCATGGCCGACGTCCATTGGCTCCAGGCCGTCCGCGTCTTCTTCACGTCAACATTGGCTCAGATTTGGTTCAGATCCGGCCAAAAGAGGTTCAGATCTAGCAAAAACGGTCCGATCGCCGGTTACCGTTTCGACCGCAAAACCGCTGGAACCAGCCGATTATTTGAAGAACGGCTCTGATATGTACAACCGGACCGGCGGTGGCACCGGTTCCTGGTCCTACCGGCCGGGCCGGTCCTGTCCGGTCTCAAAAACAGTGCTTGGTAGATAAAACCTACGGAAAGAAAAGATAGTGTGACTAAACTATGGTCAAGACAAAAGTGTGAACCACATATTTCTCCCTATTATCATCAGATCACTTCACTCTAGGTATACTTGAACTAATGCAACCTTATGTCGTGAGCCAACTTTGTAAATGTAAATATGCCATATTCTCACTTGAACAAACTTATTGAACGATAATATATCACTCTCCTATAAATCAGATGTGAAAGACTATGGTTGGTTTTCCTTAATTTTGTAACTTTGGATGTATATTCCCCAAGTTAAGCAATTCATGTTGCATTTTATTCATGTGGAACTTCTTGTATGCTGTTTCCCATAGAAGTACCAAACACCCACAAATGTGTTAGTAACACATTTTTTAACAAATCGAATTCTCGACTTGTTACACGACTGTCTAAATCTCTACATGATTGGATGTTGTGGAGCGATTACTTTATATGACGTGCTAGACAATATTATTAGTATTATTATTAGATAGTATTTCATATTTATTGTTCTTGATGGTAGTTAAGTGTAACATGTAATCCTAAATATAGGATCCTTTGTAATCGTTCATAGCAACTCAATCAATAACAATTATGTGGTTTATTATGGTATCACAGCCACCACAAAAACCCTAGCTGTCGTCGCAGCCCTTCTCCTCTCTTCTACCATCTTTTTTTTTCTTTCTGATCCATATAACAATGATCACCCCTTTTACCCCGGTAGAGAAAACAACCCATAACTCGCATAAATTCGCCTTCAAACTATCCCCCACAAACTATGGCTTTTGGAAAGCGATGATTCATCCCTTCTTGGTGACTAATCACCTGTTCGGCTACATCGACGGCACCATCAAGTACCCTCTACCGAAGACCGCAGCAACCACAGACACAGTTTCTGTTGACAATCCCAGTTACTCTCATTGGATTGCTAATGATACTCACGTCAGAATGGTTTTTAACTCCACCATCTCTGAATCTTCCTTTCAACATGTTCAAGGCACCACGTCTAGAGATCTTTGGCTCTCGCTTGAAAGGGTCTATGCATCCAATAACTCTTCCAGAGAATACACGTTAAAAACTCAACTATTGAATATTGAGATGCAAGGTGATGAAACATCAACATCTTATCTCAGTCGCGCGCAAGAATACGCAACTGCCTTAGCCAATTTTGGTGAACCGTTCAAAGATAAGGACTTGGCCATGCTTGCAATCTCTGGCCTTCGTGAAGAGTATAATAGGCTGAAAGCAAACCTGATCGCTCGTTCACCACCCATTACTTTCAATGAAATGCACGGTCTACTTAGTAATCATGACTTCATGATAAGTCGTCATACTCCAGCCACCACTCATGCCTTTATTGTAACACCCGGATAATTCCCAAGTGTTATAAGGGCTGAAAGTATTTAAAGATAAAGCCCAAGGGGGGTTGAAATGAAAGTTCCTGAAAGTTAAAGGACCAAAAATGACCAAATGGAAAAATATGACTATGACGGAGTGTCACAAGTAGATAACGGTCCGTTACGGTGATGACGGACCGTCATAGGTCATAACGGTCTGTTACGGGCTCGACACGACAATGAATCTGGTGATAACAAGTGTATGTTGACTAGCGGGCAATTATGACCCGTGTAATCCTCTGACGGACCGTCACGGGGCGTAACGGTCAGTTACGCTTACCGCCTAATATTGGGTGACGGGCCGTCACCGTTGGTAACGGTCCGTCACGAGCCCTGAACTTTCCTATAAATAGAAACCTGATCTCAACTCATTTCCCACACACTTAAACCATCTCAAACGCACACACACACTCTGAAGTTCCATTCCCGAGTCGAGGTTCGCATACGAGAGTCCGGTTTCTAGCAAAACGCCCGCAAGTTGCCGTAGATAGTGCCAAGGTAAGGTTTCCGAACACCCTGAGATTCCTTCGTGTAAACCGAAGATAGGGGTGTTGATTTTGATAATGTCGGTTATGAATTAGGGTTCTGTCGAGGTTTTGATTATTATAGTTGATCAGAAAAGAGGTTCTGCTTAAGGTGAGTTCCTCTGAACTGTGCTCTATAAAATGCTTTGTAAATGATTTTGATCTGAGATCCCAATACTATCCGTGCATATATCCCATGAATAAGTACTTACTATGGCCATGATTGGGGAGACTGACGGGCGAGAACTAATCCTCTTGTAAATGGCCGGACTTGTATCCGGAAGCCAGGGACTCACCCGTATATATGTATGTTGTAGACTTAGAATCCTTGTGAGATTAGTGGGTGATGGATTGGAGGGGATGGTTGTAAGACCCAGATGTGGCATTCATCCTTGTATCAAGGATACACATAAATACGATTTTGTTTATGAACTCACCAGCGTTATGCTGATTCAAAATGTTTTTAAATGTTTTTTGAGCACAGGTAAACCCTAGCTTGTAGTTGGCATTCCAGGAGTTTGTAAGTGAGGTAGTGTGCTTAATCAAAATGCAAAGTTATGAACGAAAAAGTAAATCTTGACGCGATGATGTACGAGGAAAGCCCTTAATCCTTGAGGATCTCCGGTATAAAACCTCGGGAGCCGACTAAACGTCGGGCTGCCTAGTGATCTTTTATTAAAACTTCAATACGATTACAGATATCTATGTGTTACAGAGCTGTTTGCGAGTATTAAATAATGTGAGTTGTGTGTGTTTTCTAATCGATCTTGCTGCTGAATATATATAAAAGATAAGCTAACTAACTATCCGAGAATCCCGGGATCGACCAAGTCTTCAAATGTGACCGTTGGAAGCCTCTCCATGCGTCTTCTACACGTTTCTCTTAACTTCCTGATCGATTCTTCAGGGATGACATTGACTTCGCACGTATGACCTGCGAATAAATCAAGATAGAAGAAAGATATAACGGTTAAATTTTAAGGATACCAAAACCTTTCAGGATACCGAAGTACGTCGAAGATCCAGGATCCTTAGCTGTAAAAGTGACCCCTAACAATTGTACCCAAATTTAACAGTTGTCAATTACATCGACATCTGTAAATTTTTTAAAATTCAAGTGGTAAATGATGATAAGGATGCGATGAGACTTTCCCGAATTCCAATGCGATTTAACCATTATATCTTGTAGAATAAATTCATTATTATCCCTTTCTCTCTCATTAAAATTCTTCGTCTTCTTCTCTCTGAAGTTGTAGAAAAGGTACAAATTTTCTCTCGATCTTGCTTTTCTTTTGCAATAATCGTTCGCTTCTCAAATGGGTAAAAAACAACTAACCCGATCTCAAGCTTCGGTTGCCGTCGAATCAGTGGAGGACTTTTCTGACCAAGGGTTGCTCAACAATCCTGATAAGGAGAAATGCACCTTCACCGATCATGATATTAAGCTTTTACGAACTTCAAAGGTTTTTCCTGAAAAAATTGTATTTAGAGTTTTCGACCCGAAGGTCAGAGCTGATTTCTCGTCACATACTTGGGTCTGCTTCTTATCTTATCCTCTCACTCTCGGTCTTAGCTATCCCTTTCCACCACTGATTTTCAAGTTTTTTAAGGTTACCAGTTTGAGTTATTCTTAAGTCATGCCCATGGCTTGGAGGATCTTGTATACCCTAGAACATCTGAATCGCCTTCATTCTCTTACTATTGGAATCCCTGAAATAGCTAGTGTGTATAACCTGACAACCCACGGATCCTCCCGAATCGTTTTCCAAATAAAGTCTGGTTGTACGCCTTTGGTCCTTAGAACTACTCAAAACGATACTGACTGGAGGGGTAAATTATTTTTCGTGAAACGAGATTCTATCCCATATGGGGATCTATTGCCTCTCTGATGGGTTAAAAAGGGTAGGATATGGTCATGATCCTTAGTTTAGATACAAGAGTATTTATTTGTTTCTTAGAAATCTCTTCTTGTCTTTATGCAGCTCCCAAACTTTCTGACCTCGCTCCCGCTCGAAGTGATACCAACAAAAGATTAGAGGCTTTGCTAGAGATCCCTGCTCATGAAAGATCCTTTCATTTGGAGTCTGCTATTAGTGAAGCTAGCTTTAATACTCACTATTCCGAGCCCAGCATGTCTTCAGGTAAGAATAACTTTCCCCCACTAGAATTTATACTACTCTGGATTATCCCGAATCTTTACAGGAATCCTGAATTATGAGCTGTACCTGATAAAGAAATAGAAAGATTTATTTGAACATCAGTTAAACATAAGTTTTAGAAATTTAAGCCATGATTATGTTACAGGTGTCCGCAAATCAAGCTCCCGATTCGCCCTCGATGATATTGACAGCATGGTGTCCAAAGGTAGCGATCAAGAAAGAACGGCTGATCCCTGAGGCTTCCAAGCCTGAGATTCCGACTCCGCGTCCCAAGATCTCCATAGGCAAAAAGAGGAAACCATGCGAGGCCGCTGATGCCGCTATCTATGAGGGGATGGATTATGCCGATGCCTACAAGAAGCTCCATGTCCTTGGCCACTTGGTAAGATGTTAACAGTATCTCGAATCCTGAGTTCGTATTAAAGAAATTCTAACATATTCATTCTTTGCAGGGCCTTGAACAGGTGACCAGATGCTACGAATTGCTTGCAAAGGAAGCTAATGAAGCCAAGCAGATGGTTAGTGATCTGCAAAAAATAGCAGCCGCTAATGATAAGAAGATGCAGAGGAGGCCAAGGAGCTGAGCTGAGTAAAAGCGAAGCTGGACGATGACGATGCCTATGCCAAGCACTCCCATGATCTTGAAGAATCCTACGAACAAGCCAAGAATTCAGCCGCAATCTCTATATTTCAAGCCAGGATAAAGATGGCTAAGGAAGCTGAAGACAAGGATTTTGATCGATTAGCTTGGGATGTCCAAGGGTGGAAGAAGATCGTGGCGGAGCTAGGGGCGAGCTGGTGCAGGACGATGAAGTGGACAAGCAGGCAGATGAGGCTGAAGCCAGCGTGAAGGTGGCGGAGAAGGCGGTGGAACATGACGATGACGGCGATAAAGAGAATGCTTGAGTCCTGTGTTTGATCTCTATGGTTCTTATGTCTTTAACTTTGATCCTGCTTACTTGTTGAACAATTTAATTTTCTTACTTTTGGGATCCCTACGAGGGATTTGACAATTTGACATTCTGTGTCCCGGGTGGATGGGTCCTCTTTTTGGATGAAGCCAGGGTCGCTTTTTATTTCCTGCATATTAGACCTTAACAAGTATCGTTTGACTGTATACCTTGATTGCAATGTGTTTGATATGTCCTCTCGAAAATTAGGATTCATAGTTAGATTTTCTGGTAATTATAAAAATTAGGTTGAAGTACATCTTCAAGAAACCAAATCCTTAATCAAAACATATTAAGTTTTCATTGAACTTTGTTTTTAGAAAAATGTATCTTGATAAATGGTTTAAAAAGTACTAGTCACAAATATATCAAGTTTGAGTCATCCGAATTAAAAATTAACAACTAATACATACCGTAGTTGAGAATTAAGTTGAGTAGATACACATAGCAAATGATGACATGGAGTCCAAAATATAACAACTATCAGTTGTCCCCTATGTATAGCATTAAACATATATTTAGTAATGGTTCTTCAGGATCTTCATAAGTCTTCAATCCGTTTAAGGATCTTGAGTCATCACATTAATGCTAAGTACTTGGGTTAACACATAAATGTTAAATACATGTGACAAGTTAAAAACGTGGGCCAAGCTAGAAAAAGTGGGCCAAGCCAGACTTGAGTTAGCATGAAAATGCTAAAAACCTTAGGAGTAACACGTCTGTTACTATCGTAGGATTCAAGATATAGCCAAGGTTTATGAAATTATCAGCCATTGTTACATGTACTGGTCGCACCACCTTGAACTATACTTGTATATCGTGCGCTACAGGCGAAGTGTTCAAACTCAATTCTTAGAAAGGCAAAAACCTTTAAACCTTATAAGGTATTTAGAATACCTTAAACTTAAGAGAGATTGCCAATCTCTATCTTCTGTTAGGATCCCTGAGGATCCATCATGCAAAACATGAAACCTTGGTGAAGGTGGGTGTTAGCCTGGCTAACACCCCTCCGACGCTCAAGTCAGTACCTTGATAAAGAGTAATAAATATGAAAATAATTAGGGATAGAAGACATACCAGTCTTAGTTAGAATTTAAGTTCTAACTTACATGAAATAAGCCTTGAGATGGATTGCATTCCAGGATCTTGGCAGAACTTCACCTTCCATAGTGGCTAACCAATAGGCACCCTTACCTGCTTCTGAGTCAATTAGATATGGGCCTTCCCACTTTGGTGTGAGCTTTCCATCACTGGGCTTGGTAGTATTTTGAAACGCTTTTCTTAATACATGATCACCCACTTGGAATCTTCTGATCCTTATGTTTTTGTTTTATGACTTTGCTATCCTCTGCTGATAAGCTGCAATACGAACCTTGGCAAGATCCCTGAGCTCATCCACGGTGTCAAGATCATGAACAAGAGCTTTATCGTTGGTTTCTTAGGTTTGAAGATTGGTTCTGACATTAGGGATGATCATCTCTATTGAGATCATAGCCTCAGTACCAAATACAAATGAGAATGGAGTTTGGCCTGTTGCATTTTTTGTGGTTATCGTGTCTGCCCAAAGTGCGAATGGTAACTCTTCGGTCCATCTTCCTTTCTTAGCCCCCAATCTCTTCTTGAGGTTGTTTATGATGATCTTGTTGTTGGATTTCGCCTGTCCATTGGCTTGAGGATGTATAGGGGTGGAGGTTATCATTTTGATCTCCCAACTGGCATAGAAGTTAGTTGTTCTTTTGCCAATGAACTGAGAGCCATTATCACATACTATTTCTGCCGGGATCCCGAATCTTGTTAGGATTTTGCGCTTGATGAAGGAGATAATTTCTTTTTCTCTTACTTGGACAAATGCTTCTGCTTCTATTCACTTGGAGAAATAGTCTGTCATTGCCAGCATGAATACCTTTCCTCCGGGCACTTTAGGAAGTTTGCCGACTATATCTATTCCCCATTTCATGAATGGCCATGGGGAGATAATTGGGTATAAAGGTTCTGCTGGTTGATGAAGTATGTTGTTGTGTTTCTGGCAAGCATCACATTTCTGGGAATAAGTCATAGCATCTTTCCTCATAGTAGGCCAGTAGTATCCTGTCCTTAGGATCATTGAGAAAAATGCTCTGCCCCTAGTGTGATTACCACAGTCACCTTCATGTATGTCCTTCAAGAATTCTTGTGTTTCAGGATCTTCTAAGCATCTCAAGTATGGACCTGCAATAGATTTTCTATACAAAACATTGTGTAAAATTATGAAACGAGATACCTTCATTCGAAAAGCTCTGTAATTCTTTTCGTCACTTGGGATCTCACCATCCTGCAAATACTTTTTAATAGGTAAAATCCAGGATCCTTGACCTTTTTAGGGATCCTGAATATCTGCTTCTTCTGTGTTGGACACTTCGTTTATATTCTCAATTGCTGGGCTCAAAATATGTATGATAGGTATTTTAATACCTTCTGGTATTTTAAGAGCCGAAGCAAGGTTTGCTAAGGCATCAACCTTAGCATTGTCTTCTCTAGGTAACTGTGCAATGTTAAAAATTTCGAATTCTACAGATAATTTCTTAACTATTACTAGATATTTAGCTAATTTCTCGCCTTTCACTACATATGAGCCATTAAAATGGTTAGCAAGCAACAATGAATCTACATATACATGAAAATACCTGATTTTCATATCCTTGGTTAGTTGTAATCCTGCTATCAGCGCCTCATATTCTGCTTCATTATTCGTTGCCTGGAACTCACAACTTATGGGTTGGGGTATTATGTCCCCTTGTGGCGATTTCAGTATGATGCCTAGACCTGTTCCTCTTACATTTGATGCACCGTCAGTGAACAATGTCCACTTATCCTTGGATTCTTCCAATTGTTGAACTTCAAGGTCTGCTTCTTGTTAGATGTCCTTACTGAAATCAGCCACAAAGTCCGCAAGTGCCTGAGACTTTATTGTTGTTTTAGGTTCATATACAAGGTCATAGGCGCTGAGTTTGACCGACCACTTATCCATCCTTCCTGACATCTCTGGCTTTCTTAAGACACACTTAATAGTATAGTTAGTCTTAACGTGAATATCACGAGTTTCAAAATAATGTCTGAGTTTAGTGGATGCCATTATTAAAGCTAAAATTAATTTTTCTAAATGAGAGTACCTGGTTTCAGCTGCGAGCAAGCTTTTACTTACATAGTATACTGGATGCTGTTGGCCTTCATGATCCTTGACTAGGACGGCACTTACAGAGTTTCCGGATACCGCCAAGTACAGGGATAATGGTTCGCCGTCTTCTGGTTTAATCACTAGAGGAGCTGATGACAAGTACTCCTTCAATGATTGGAGTGCTTGTTCGTGCTTCTCTTCTCATTCGAATCTCTTATTCTTCTTCAGGATGTCATAAAACTCTTTGCACCTTTATGAGGATCTTGATATGAACCGGTTGAGTGCTGCTACTCTGCCTGTTAGTCTCTGGACATCCTTGGTATTTTCTGGGGATTTCAGATTGATGATCACTTTGATTTGCTCAGTACTGGCCTCTATCCCTCTCTTGGTTACCATGTAACCCAAGAATTTTCCTACCCCCACTCCGAAGTGGCATTTTGAGGGGTTTAGCTTCATGTTGTACTGGTCCAGGATATCAAATGCATCTCTGAGATCCCTAAGATGATCCTCAGCTTTCTTTGATTTTCCCACCATATCATCTATATACACTTCCATGGTGTCCCCTAGTTTCTCTTTGAACATCATGTTTACCAGCCTCTGATACGTGGCACTTGCATTTTTTAAACCAAAGGGCATAGCAATATAACAATAAATACATGTTGGAGTCATGAATGCGGTATCCTCCTGATCTGAGGGTTACATTTGAATTTGTTGGAATCCTGATGAAGCATCCATGAATGTTAGCATTTCGTGGCCTACTATAGCGTCCACCATTAAGTCAATGTGTGGTAATGGAAAAGGATCTTTCGGGCATGCTTTTTTCAGGTCAGTGAAGTCTACACAGACTCTTTCTGGACCACCACTACATTAGCTAGCCATCTTGGGAATTTCACTTCCCTTATCATTCCTGCCTTCAACAGTCCTTCGGCCTCTTCCTGGATAACTGCATTCCTTTCTAGTGCAAACTTTCTTCTTTTTTGGTGTATTGGCCTAAAACTATTATCAACACTTAATTTATGTGTAATAACTTCTTTAGAGATACATGCCATGTCTTCATGCTTCTAAATGAAGGTTGAGACTCTGCTTTTCAGTAGTTCTATGAGTTCCAGTTCAATATCTTTGGGGATATTGGTTCCAACAAGCACCTTGACATCAGGATCCTCCACACTTAAGGATATTTCTTTAACATCCTGCTCTTTGGTTTCTAAGACGTCTCAGGCTTGTTTCTTTAATTGCTATGCTTGCCTGGTTTTGGCGGAGGCTTTCATTGAAGAAGTATATCATTCTTTTGCCTCCTGCTGATCACTGTTGATCTTTACTACCCCCTAGGGGGTCGGCATTTTGACATATTGGTGATATGTTGAGGGTACTGCCTTCATGTCTTGAATCCAAGGTCTCCCTAGAATAATATTATAGCAAGACAAAGAATCAATAGCACAAAATTTATGTATAGCATTTACCCCTTCGATGTATATTGGTAACTTTATCTCTACAACTGTGTTTTTGATCTCTCTACTGAATCCTACCAGCAGTAAGGATTTTGAGACAATTTCAGAATCCGGGATCCCCATCCTCTTTAGGACTTCAAGTTGTATGATGTTCACCGAACTCCCTCCGTCAATTAGGATTATGCGGATGAAGTGATTGACAATGTATAGAGTGATTACTAAGCCGTCGCGATGAGGATCCTGTACATCGTCTATGTCCCCTTCGTCGAAATAGATCACTTTCTTTTCAGTTAAGGTGGAGGTTTTGGTAGGCTTGTCCCCTTTCTCTGTCTTTGCTTCCTTAGCGTTCCTTTTTGCTGCAGAATAAGAAATACCACATATGTCAGACCCACTAGATATGAAACTTATTACCTTGGTATCCGGCGGCGGGGATGTTGCTCTCTACGGGATCCTGTCATGATTCTTGGCTTTGTCTTTTCTTTTGCCCAAGAACTCCTTGAGGTGTCCTTTGCTCAGGAGGTAACTTATCTCCTTTCGCAAAGCGATGCAATCTTCAGTTACATGGCCGAAGTCTTCATGGAATGCACACCACTTGGACTTATCCTTCCATCCTGTGATTTTCTCAAATTTGCGAGGCCACATATTTCTCCAATATCTTGCATGGCAAACAATAAACTTGTTGTATCAAGAGAAAAACAGTATTCTGACATTCTAGGATACTCTTCTTCATCTTCATCATCCTCCACAACATTGACTCTATGATTATCCGGCTTAGAGTAAGGTTTGGATCTGTAAGGCTTGAAGGGTGCAGACTCAGTCTTCCGGTTGGGCTTATTGTAGCTAGTTGGAGTATCCATCCGTTGCTGGATCTTTCTATCATCCTCGGGCCTTATGAATCTCAATGCCCGATTTCTGACTTCATCAAGATTCCTACAGGGGTTCATGACGAGGTCTTCGTAGAATGGAGAGTCTTTCTTCAATCCCATCTTGAATGCCTGGACTACAATGGCAACGTCAAGGTTCGGGATATCCAAGGATTCCCGGCCAAACTTGCTGACATAATCCCGAAGGGATTATCCGGTATTCTGAGTTATCCTGTATAAGTCACTTGTCAATCTCTCGAACGTTTAGCTGCAAGAGAACTGTTTATTAAATAGATTGATTAAATAAGAAAACAAAGTTATTGAATAAGGTTGAACATTTAGCAGCCATTTTAGGGCTGATCCTATCAAGGTGGAACCGAAACCCTTGCATAAGCAAGGCTCTTCTAAGTCCAACGGAATGGGATTGATCTCCATTCTCTCCCTGTATTGCGTGACGTGCTCCTCGGGAGGGATCTGTAGTTCCATCATACAACTTCAAGTTAGGAGTCTGAAAGCGTTTCGGGATCTCTGCATCACATGTCGGCGGAGCAAATCTCGAGATCCTGTGACTGGTAGAGGACATCTCTGGTATAGGTTGGACTACACCTGGTACACTGGAGATCATCTCCCTTAGCTTCTTCAGTTCCTTGGCCATGGATGGAGTAATTCCTGTATCCTGCGAAAGTTCGTTAGTGTTCGAAAACTGATTAAAAGTGTTACCGTTATCTGGTTTCGGGATGATGGTCCTGGAGTAATTCCAAGATCCTGGTTCGCGGTAACTCTGACAACCAGAGTCGGGCCAGCTGTAGTGACCCCAGTTTGCATGGGAAGGAAATCTCCCTTATGGATTCCTGAGGATCCTGAATAATTAATGTCCAGGATCCTTGGTTGCAGCGGAGTTGTCACTTCCACTGGTTTATTTGACTCTTTTATCTTCTCTAGCTCTCTGAACAGCATCTGATTAGTCTTTTCCTGTTGTTTCATTTGTTGCTTCACTTTTGAGAACAGATTGAGGATATCATTGTTTGAAACAAGCACCGGTCCCCTGGCAGGTATCCTAGATCCCGAAAACCTCGTAGAAGTAGTCTTCTTCGGCAGATTATCACTCTTCTTCTGGATTGACGAAGGAGGAGGAAGAGGGTTGTTCAACCCAGAGCTTGAAGATGGAGTTGAAACAGAGACAATTTTGGATTGGGACGACATTTTCGAAATCAGTTTGGAAAAATAATGATTGAATGCAAAATTTAACAAAGATTTTAAGATGAAAAGCACCACTTGCCCCACGGTGGGCGCCAAATTGTTTTGGGTAAAAATTATAATGACTAATTTTGTAACCAAACTTTGTAAGTGAGGTAGTGTGCTTAGTCAAAATGCAAAGTTATGAACGAAAAAGTAAAGCTTGACGCGATGATGTACGAGGAAAACCCTTAATCCTTGAGGATCTCCGGCATAAAACATCGGGAGCCGACTAAACGTCGGGCTGCCTAGTGATCTTTTATTAAAACTTCAATACGAGTACAATATAAGCAGTAAGAGATCGCAATTTATGTGTTACAGAGATGTTTACGAGTATTAAATAATGCTAAGTGAGTTGTGTGTGTTTTCTAATCGATCTTGCTGCTGAATATATACAAAATATAAGCTAACTAACTATCCGAGAATCCCGGGATCGACTAAGTCTTTAAATGTGACCGTTGGAAGCCTCTCCACGCGTCTTCTACACGTTTCTCTTAACTTCTAGACCGATTCTTCAGGGATGACATTGACTTCGCACGTTTGACCTGCGAATAAATCAAGATAGAAGAAAGATATAACGGTTAAATATTAAGGATACCGAAACCTGTAAGGATACCGAAGTACGTCGAATATCCAGGATCCTTAGCTCTAAAAGTGACCCCTAATAGAGATGTACATGTGTTTCAGATAGGGATGACTGAGGGCAGGTTTTTGAGAAACCATAAGGCCTGAGTGGATGGCATGATTCTTCGTGAGCTATAAATCCAGAGTTTTTATGTTGTATTTTACCAGTCAGTCCCTATTGTAAAACTTTTTATTATGAAATAAAGTAAGTTATGCTTTTAAGTCTTCCGCTGTGTTTTTTTGGTATCAACGTCACAGTAACTAAAAGGCGACCTTCAAACGGTATGCAATTATCTAACAAACGTAATGTTCTGTCTAGGAAAGAGCGGTGTATAAATCTCTCCTAGACCCGTCGCTCTTAACTGGGAACATATCTGTTGGAGGTACTACTCTGGTTAGATAGTTGTCATGTGTTAAGGGTGTGACAAGTTGGTATCAGAGCCGCAGTTTAAGGGATTTAGATACTAATAAGAAAGATTAGTATATAGACTTAAACTAAGAGTTCTGAGAATAGCTGGAATGCCATAGGATATAGGTTGAGATGTTGATTATCATTATGAATATAGCAGGAAATGTTGAGAAAACAGATGTTAATTACATTCTTGGCCAAATGCCTTTAATTTCTGATTTTCTGGATTATAACCAGTTATACGAATTCTGATGCCATACATCTGTACGTATAGGTAACAATGGTTGGACAAGGAAGAGGAAGAGGAAGAGGAAGAGGAAGAGGAAGAGGAAGAGGTAGAGGAGCAGGTTGTACTCCGGTTACTAGGAACCGTAGGCAGACTGAAAATAACACCGATACTAATGATCATCACGAAACAAATGAAAACGACAATAATACCGGTCCTCATGCTGAGGAAGTAGTTATGTCTGAAGCCCAATTTCAAGATGCTGTGGCTAGTGAAGTAACGAAGGCACTAAGAACAACTTTACCTGGACTGTTAGACGAAGTTCTTTCAAGGAGAATGGGTACTGGAACTACTAGAGGAGGAACCAACAACACTGGAGGAGCGAATGGAAACACCAACACTAACTCAGCAACGAAACTAAGAATCACAAAGGATGCAATTACAAATCCTTCAGAGGATGCAAACCCAAGCCATTCGATGGCAAGAAGGGAGCCATTGATGCTACTCAGTGGATTACAAAGATGGAGGTTGTGATTAAGCTTAGTGAATGCAGAAATGATCAGGTAGTCAAGTTTGTTGCCAACTCTTTAGAAACCACAACACTAGATTGGTGGGAATCCGTTAAGCAAGCTAGAGGGGAACAAACTGTGGACAACATGAAATGGAATGAATTTAAGGAGTTAGTTTTGCAACAATTATGTCCTCAAAACGAGCTGGATAAGATTGAAGAGGAGTTTCATCGTCTGGAGGCTGGAACAATGGCACATGAGGAGTATGCGACAAAGTTTGATGAAATGTCGAAATTGGTGCCACATCTGGTGACACCCGAACCTAGGAGGATCAAACATTTTATACGAGGGTTGCCATTAAAGGTACGAACCTTAGTGAAAACCTCTACACCACAGACAATGGATTCCACTTTAT
Source organism: Smallanthus sonchifolius (assembly GCA_023525975.1). NCBI lineage: Eukaryota > Viridiplantae > Streptophyta > Magnoliopsida > Asterales > Asteraceae > Smallanthus > Smallanthus sonchifolius. The sequence continues at coordinate 82,100,308 of CM042026.1, read as the reverse complement.
CGTTAAGTGCCACGATTTATGATGATGTGGCAGCTCAAGAAGCCAAGGAGAAGGCTGAAAAGGCAGTTGAGGTGAAGCCTGTAGAAGCAAAGAGGAAGAGTGAGAAAGTCATGTATCGGTTCAAACCGAGAAATTTCAAGTTCCCTAGGAGAGAGGGAAACAATTCGATGAGAAATCCTCAGGAAATAAGATGTGGTAAATGCCAAAAGCCGGGGCATATCTCAACGTATTGTCCATCTTTTAAGTGTTATAATTGTAACGAGATGGGACATATTTTGAGAAATTTTACCAAACCCGCACAACAGAAGCCCAAAGGAGGGGCTAAAGGTCGGGTGTTTGTAATAGGTGAAGGAAGAAGGAACGATAATGCCAAGGCGGTAGCTGGTATGTTCCTAGTTAACAATAATTATGCTAAAATCTTATTTGATACAGGAGCGAATAGAAGTTTTGTTTCAGATGCCTTTAATATGTATTTAGGCATGAAACCTACCCCACTTGAGTGTGCTTACGTAGTTGAGACAACAAGTGGTGAGCAAATTAGGATAATCGAATCGTATACGAATTGCAAGATGACTATGGGCAACGAAAATTCAGTGATTGAATTAATGCCAATGAGTATGAGCAAGTACGATGTTATCATTGGAATGGATTGGTTGAGCCAATGCCATGCTCAGATCGATTGTGATCAATGGACTGTTAGGATTTGTAAGCCTAACAGAAAGTCTATGTTGATACAATGTGATAGTAATGAAAATAAGATTGAAACAATTTCTGTAGCTAAAGTTAAGAAATGTGTGAATACATGATGTAGTGTATTTATAGTTTATGCTTTAGACTCGAAATACGAACGGCAAATTTAGGACATTCCTGTAGTATGCAATCACCCGGATGTATTTTCGGAAGAATTACCCGGTCTACCACCAGATAGAAAAATTGAATTTCGAATTGAACTTATACCTTGATCCAAACCTGTAGCTAGAGCACCGTATCGTCTAGCACCTTCGGAACTGAAGGAATTGATGAAGCAAATTCAAGAATTTTTAGACAAAGGTTTCATACGTCCAAGTACTTCACCTTGGGGAGCACCAGTATTGTTCATGAATAAGAAAGATGGAAGCATGCGGATGCGCATAAATTATCGGGAATTAAATAAACTCACAGTGAAGAACAAATATCCATTGCCGAGAATAGATGATTTGTTCGATCAGCTGCAAGGAGCTAAACACTTCTCGAAAATAGATCTTAGATCAATATATCACCAGTTAAAGGTACATGAAGAAGATGTACCTAAGACTGCTTTTAGAACTCGATATGGACACTATGAATTCTTAGTTATGTCATTTGGTCTAACTAATGCTCCAGCAGCCTTTATGGACCTAATGAACCGAGTTTGCAAACCATTTCTTGATAAATTCGTTATAGCGTTCATAGATAATATGCTTATCTACTTCCGAACTCAAGAAGAACATGCCAAACATCTTCAGATAATCCTGGAAACTCTTAGAAAAGAGAAGTTGTACGCTAAGTTTTCCAAATACGAATTTTGGAAACAAGAAGTACAATTCCTAGAACATGTTATAAACCAACAAGGAATTCAAGTAGATCCATCCAAGATCAAAGCCCTTATGAAATGGGAAACTCCAAAGACGCCGACTGAGGTTCGAAGCTTTCTTGGTCTAGCTGGTTACTACCGAAGGATTATACAAGATTTCTCAAAAATTGCTACTCCATTAACTACCCTAACTCAGAAAGTTGTGAAGTTTGAATGGAATCAAAAGCAAGAAGAGGCATTCAAAATTCTTAAACAGAAACTTAGTTCACACCAATATTAGCATTACCCGAAGGAAATGATGACTTCGTCATCTATTGTGATGCTTCCCAAATTGGTCTAGGTTGTGTATTGATGCAGCGAGAAAAGGTGATAGCCTATGCATCACGCCAACTCAAAATTCATGAAAAGAACTATACCACACACTATCTTGAACTTGGTGCCATAGTGTTTGCTCTAAAGATCTGGAGACACTATCTGTATGGTACTAAGCGTGTGATATATCAGACCATAAAAGTCTCCAGCATATATTCAATCAGAAGGATTTGAATATGTGACAGAGAAGATGGATGGAACTCATAAATGATTATGACTGTGAGATTAAATACCATCCCGGGAACGCCAACGTGGTAGCAGATGCTTTAAGTCGGATGGAAAGAATCAAGCCTATCAAAATAAGAGCCTTAAGGTTAACAATCAAGATAGACTGGATAGATCAGATTAAGGAAATTCAAACCTAAGCACTCTAAGAAGATAACATCAAGAAGGAGTGCATGGTTGGTAAAGAGATGTTACTTACCAAACACGATGATGGAATCCTAGGATTTGGAAGTAAAATTCAAACAAAGGTGATGGATGAAGCTCACAAATCCAAGTACTCTATACATCCTGGAGATGATAAAATGTACAAAGGATTGAAGACTCATTACTGGTGGCCGAATATGAAGAGATCTATAGCTCTATATATAGAGAAATGTCTGAGTTGTCTCCAAGTCAAGATCGAGCATTAGAAACCCGCAGGTCAACTGCAACAGTTGGAGATACCTGTGTGGAAATAGGATAAGATTACTATGGACTTTGTCACAAAACTGTCAAGAACCCAGAAAGGGCATGATGCTATTTGGGTTGTGGTTGATAGACTAACCAAATCGGCACACTTCATTCCTATCAGCGAAAATTACTCAATGGATAAGCTAGCCCGACTCTATATCAATGAAATTGTGAGCCGCCATGGTATACCACTATCTATTATCTCTGATATAGATAGTCGATTCGCATATAGATTCTGGACTAGTTTCCCAAAAGAGTTGGGAACTCGAATCAATATGAGTACAACATATCACCCTCAAACCGACGGACAAAGTGAAAGAACAATTCAAACCCTAGAGGATATGCTGAGGGCTTGTGCAATAGAACTTAGAGGCAGCTGGGATAATCATTTACCATTAATAGAATTTTCCTACAACAACAGCTACCATTCAAGTATAAAAGCTGCACCGTTTGAAGCATTATACGGCAGGAAATGCAGAACTCCAACTTGTTGGACTGAAGTTGGAGATAGCCAGCTATCTGGACCAGAAATCTTACAGGAAACAACTGATAAAATTGTCCAGATCAAACAAAGATTAACAGCTGCACAAGATCGGTAGTGTCACAACCCGGCCGGCGGCGGATTAAATGCCGGGGCTGACGCGGTTGTTCATAAGCACATGATCATCTATTTAATATGATAATATTTATTATTCAAATTAAAAGCATCCGTTACATAGGAAAATGAAACGTTCAAAACATAATTTAAATTAAACTAGGTCCAAGTCCTAGGTGAGCAAGTAGTCCTCAAACAGGTGCACCTGAAACATGTAAGTAACTGTCAACTACAAGTAGTTGGTGAGATACACAGGTTTTGACACCAAAGAGTTAGTATAGATTACAATTCAATATGTTCAACGCATGTCTAAAGCATATATGTGAGACCATACAAGGTTCCAAGCGTACAATTCAAGCCTGATAATAGAAAACTAGATACGCAATCCCACTGATTGCCATTTTAAAAAGGGAGCAAGCGGATACTCCAAGTTATAGTTGATACCCAACAAAACCCGTCAAGGTCTTGTGGTAAGTTATAGTTTCAGTTTTCCATATAAATGATCATGCTAGGTACTACCTTAGGCTTGGGCTGCAAGTTAATGAATGTACTGGCATGAAACACATGCAATGGTCACCAAGTAGTTCAAATATAAAGCATAAAGATCAAGCACAAGATATATTGAATTGTTTAAATAGATAAAGTTGATAACATGTTTCACCCCAAAAGCAAAAACAGTAAAAATGGGCTATGTAAACTCACCTTGCAATGAATAGCTTGGATGTTACACAAGTATATTGCATAAATGTTTTAGCTAATCACAAGGTTAACCTATGTTTGATGGAACATATATATCAATGATTTGTACAACTGAAATAGAGAATCCTATTGTGCGAGGAGATTGATGTGAGTGTCCTCATTTTAATAATAAAATAATTATTTGAGTTGCAAATAATATTTTATGTAAATCTTTGATAAATATTTGTATTGTAATAAGTGAAAGAATTAATAACGATGTTGTTTGTTTGTAATAATTATATAAACGTATGAATAAATAATTAGGTTTCTTTTGTTTGTAAATAAATACACAAATAAATAAATGACTAGTTTTCTTTTATTTGTAATTGCATAAATTAATAGATAGATAGATGAATAAATAAATGAGTAATAATTAGTTGAGTAATTAAATAATTTACTACATAATAAAATGAATGAAACCTTTCATTTGATTTATGAAAAACAAGTGTTAAAAATAATGATTTAATTAGTTGGTAATTAAACCAAAATTTAAAGTATAATAATGTTTTAATTAATTAATAATTAAACCATAATTAATTATTAATTAAAAGTATAGAATTGAGTTTTAAATGTTCTCATATAATAAAAATAAATTATATAAGAGTTTGTATAAATATTTATAAAGAAATGAGTTTATAATCATAATCATATTTAGTTGAAAGTGGTTGTTGTACACTAGAATGGTTATTATTCCAGAGTAGTACCTCAAACAGAAAATTTCCCAGGAAAGAGTTGGTCGGATCAGAACCCCGTCTTTTCCTAGCCAGAACTTTAATGTTTGCTAGATAACTACATACTGGTTTGAAATTTACTCTATTTGCATACTTAACCAAGTTTAGTTTGTGTTTGGAAAGTATATGGGCTAAAGTGAAAATATAAGTTTATGTAAAGATAGAAATTGAATATTAAATAATTTAACTTGAAAATAAGGATTTTTATTAAAAACATAATTTTTGAAATTGAAAGGAGTAAGAATGATCAACCAAGCTTTTAAATAAATGTTTGGCACAATTTTAATTAAAATAGGGCTTTTGGTCATGGATAGGTCTATGATTATAACATAAACATGTTAGGGATCATAGATCTAGCTAGTTATGAGAGATTTTTAAAGGAAAAGTATGAACAAGCAAGAATATAAGAAGAACTTACTTATGAATATGGAAACGACTTTGAATCTTGAGAGAGGGATTAGAACTTGATATGGTGTGAGAATGAGGGAAGAATGAGGGTCTATTTATAGGATAGTATTATGGGCTTATTTACAAAATTTAATTTGTTATAGGGATTAAGATTGCAAAATATGAAAAATAGTTTTTAATTTCATAACATATTTCAACTTTAGTGCCCATAAATTTTATGTTCATGACTTCATTTCATCATAATTCATATTTAATATGTTTATAGATATAATTATATATTTATTTGTTTTATTTACCTTTAGTAATTTAAAAATACTAGCAATGTTATATTTTCATAATAAATTGTTTATATCATGTGTGTATATATATAGTTTTAGTAATGACTTAGTATGTACCTATATATTTATGGAATATGATGGTGACAATTATTTACAAAGCATATAACATAAATATTTATTATTATGAATTTGAAGTAGGTAATTAAGGTTCTTTATTAATGCGATTCACCAAAATAATGAACTTACATTGCATGAAAAGTTAAAATAAAAGCGGAAATTTCCTGGAGATTACAGGTAGAAGAGTTATGTAGACAGAGCAAAGGCCGTTAGAATTCCAAGTGAGTGAATATGTAATATTAAAAGTATCACCTTGGAAAGGTGTTGTACGTTTTAGAAAACGGGCGAAATTAGGGCCTAGGTGTATTGGACCTTACAAGATCATAGAAAGAGATGGAGCAGTGGCATAAAATTAGAATTGTCTGAAACATTGCAAGGTATTCATAACACATTACATGTGTCATGTCTACGCAAGTTCTTAGCAGACCCCAATCAGGCAATCTCGTTAGACGATGTTCAGGTTGATAACAAACTCCAATTCACCGACCAACCCATTAAGATTTTAGGAACACAAGATCGTAAGCTCAGAAAGAAAACGATACCGATGGTGCTGGTACAGTGGAAAGGTCGGAAGGGTGCCGATCAAACTTGGAAATTAACACAACAAATGAAAGCTAAGCATCCCCATTTGTTCGACTGATGCTAAATTTCTAGGACGGAATTCTTTTAAGAAGGGGAGATTTGTAACACCCGGATAATTCCCAAGTATTATAAGGGCTAAAAGTATTCAAAGATAAAGCCCAAGGGGTTGAAATGAAAGTTCCTGAAAGTTAAAGGACCAAAAATATCCAAATGGAAAAATATGACTGTGACGAACCGTCACAAGTAGATAATGGTCTTTTACGGTGATGATGGACCGTCACAGTTCATAATGGTCCGTTACGGGCTCGGCACGACAATGAATCTGGTGATGACACGTGTATGCAGACAAGCGGGCAATTATGACGCGTGTAACCCTATGACGGACCGTCACGGGGCGTAACGGTCTGTTACACTTGCCGCCCAATATTGGGTGACGGACCGTCACCATTTGTAACGGTCCGTCACGAGCCCTGAACATGCCTATAAATAGAAACCCGATCTCAGCTCATTTCCCACACACTTTACAACATCTCAAACACACACACACTCTGAAGTTCCATTCCCGAGCCAAGGTTCGCATACGAGAGTCTGATTTCTAACAAAATGCCCACAAGTTGTCATAGATAGTGCCAAGGTAAGGCTTCTGAACACCCTGAGATTCCTTCGTGTAAACCTAAGATAGGGGTGTTGATTTTGATAATGTCGGTTTTGAATTAGGGTTCTTTCGAGGTGTTGATTATTATAGTTGATCAGAAAGGAAGTTATGCTTAAGGTGAGTTCCTCTAAACTATGCTCTATAGAATGCTTTGTAAATGATTTTGATATGAGATCCCAATACTATCCGTGCATATATCCCATGAATAAGTACTTATTATGGCCATGATTGGGGGGACTGACGGGTGAGAACTGATCCTCTCGTAATTGCCCGGACTTGTATCCGGAAGCCAGGGAGTTACCCGTATATATGTATGTTGTAGACTCAGAATCCATGTGAGGTTACTGGGTGATGGATTGGAGTGGATAGTTGTAAGACCCAGACGGGGCATTCATCCTTGTATCAAGGATACACATAAATACGATTTTGTTTATGAACTCACCAGCGTTATGCTGATCCAAAATATTTTTGAGCACAGGTGAACCCTAGCTTGTAGTTGGCATTCCAGGAGATGTACATGTGTTTTGAGATAGGGATGACTGAGGGCAGGTTCTTGAGAAACCATAAGGCCTGAATGGATGGCATGATTCTTCGTGAGCTATAAGTCTAGAGTTTTTATGTTGTATTTTACCAGTCAGTCCCTATTGTAAAACTTTATATTATGAAATAAAGTAATTTATGATTTTAAGTCTTTCGCTGTGTGTTTTTGGTATCAACGTCACAGTAACTAGAAGGCGACCTTCAACCGGTATGTAGTTATCTGACAAACGGAATGTTCTATCTAGGAAAGAGCGGTGTATAAATCTCTCCTAGACCCATCTGTCTTACCTGGGAACATATCTGTTGGAGGTACTACTCCGGTTAGATAACTGTCCTGTGTTACGGGTGTGACATTTATGGCCTCCACTACTGCTTCTGTAAGTCGTACTAGTGCTCCCTCTCAATCTCAATTGCAAAACCTGCAGCAGATGGTAGCACCGTTAGGGTTCCAACTCAGCCCTCTTATCTCTTAGAATTCTCAGCCTCAAGTGTTTTATGCAAATCACTCGTCCAACAATTTTTGTGGTAGTAGACGTGGCAACTCGCATGGTAATTACAAAATCGGGATGAGTATCGTGGAACCAGTGGTCAAAATCGCCAACCACAGTTTTCTTGGGCATCTACCCTAAATACATTGTATGGTCACTTTAATCGGTACGATATCGGGCATATTCCAGCGTAGTGCCCCAACCAGTCTGGTCTCGTCCCACTCGTGAATTGTCTCAAGCTAATTATGTAGCCTTCTCAGAAAACGGACCAGCACACGGTTCTACATGGTTTCCAGACACAGGGTCCAACAACCATGTCACACCAGACTTAATAAGTTTGGATAACTCTAAAACATACTATGGTAACAACTCACTCCATGTCGGTGATTGTAATCCTCTTCCTATTTTTCACATTGGTTCTTCAAAAATCTGTTCTCCTAACAAAACCTTTAATCTATCTAATGTTCTTCACGTACCAGAAATAAAAAAGAATCTCTTATATGTTCAACAGTTTTATATGGACAATAACGTTTTCTTTGAATTTCACTCCTCTTTTTTTATTGTGAAGGATGAGTCTACACATGCCACCCTACTCACGGGTCCAAATAATCAAGGTCTTTACTCGCTCAGCCTTCCTAAGTTTTATCACTAGCCAATAGTCATATTCTTGCTGATCCTACCAAATATTGGCAAACAGTCGGAGCTCTTCAATACGCTTCTCTCTCGAGACCAGATATCACCTTCGCTGTGAATAAAGTTTGTCAATTTATGCAATCCCTGATGGAAAACCATTGGTCCGTTGTTAAAAGGATCTTGCGTTACCTCAAAGGTACATCTCACTTTGGGCTTTTTATCCGACATGATTCTGGGTCTAACCTACAAGCTTTCACTGATGTTCATTGGCGCACTACTCTAAAAGCATATTCTGATGCTGACTGGGGTGGCTGTCCAGATGACCGTCGGTCCACGGGAGGGGGGGGGGGGTTCCATCTACTTAGGATCAAATCTTATCTCATGGAATGCCCGTAAACAGCGTACGGTCTCTCGGTCTTTAACCGAATCTGAGTATAAATCCATTACTGACAATGTTGTTGAACTTACATGGTTGGAGCCTCTCTTAAATGAACTTGGAATTATCACCAAAGTCTCTCCTACGCTTTGGTGTGATAATTTAGGTGCCACGTATCTTTCCGCTAATCCCGTGTTTCATGCACGCACGAAACACTTTGAAGTTGATTATCATTTTGTTAGGGAAAAAGTTGCTCAAGGAAAATTGAAAGTTCAGTTCATATCCACTCATGATCAAATAGCCGATGTTTTTACAAAACCACTACCATCACAAAGATTTATGATGTTAAGGTCCAAGTTGCAGGTCGTTCCCCACCTTCAACTTGCGGGGGATGTTAGACAATATTATTAGTATTATTATTATTAGATAGTATTTCATATTTATTGTTCTTGATGGAAGTTAAGTGTAACATGTAATCCTATATATAGGATCCTTTGTAATCGTTCATAGCAACTCAATCAATAACAACTCTGTGGTTTATTATGACGCCACAAAATCATAAATCTATTACTTGTGAATGCATATTCAATTTAACATCGACCAGCATGGGTATCAAATCAAATTAAGGAAATAATATGTCACGTCGTGTGTGACTAGTGAAAAACTTTGACACCTGATATGTCACACCCCGGGTTTAGCCCACCCGGGCGCGCGACCAACGATTGGTACATGTTTCTTATTTTATCTCATCAGAGATTTATAAACACTGTAGAACAATTTGAATAACTCAGGATCTTTTCAAAAGACGAGGAATCTCCCGTTTCATTTCATTTCATAACAGGGATAAACCCTGATTATGTACACAAACGTTTAATTTACAAAACCAAGGTTTTACATGAGCCATTTCTTTTAACTAATGTCTAGGGTGGATGTTCCCTTTTTCATGACATCATTTTCTTTATCATCATATGGTTATACCAATATCACATCATCCTTGGTTACCTGTAAAATGTTTGAAAATATTTTATCAGTATAAACTGGTGAATACAAGTATATTGGAATCATAATTTGACAAGCGTGAATAAATAGAACAATTTGACCATAGTTTATGGTCAATTTACGCAGTCAACAGACTAACCACCAGCCACGCCAGGGACCTTGGATATATTTTTATGTTTATCTGCCTTACACTTACTGCGATGGGCTTTACAACAACCAAGGGTTCAACCCCTAGCCCTGTTACAGCGTCTCATCTGTAACACGTGTATATATACGTGACTCTATGGGCTGACTGCTATATAGTAAATCACCTTATGCAGCGAATGGTTGTATAAATTCCTTCGAGTCAGAGTATAATCAAAACCATTTTCAGTTTTGAAATCATTTTATAAAAATACAAGTATTCACCGTGACAGAGGTTGGACTTAGAAATATTCTAGAGTGAGTACCCTAGTGGCAGCGTCTCTGCTTAAGAACCTTGCTTGGTTTCTCCAAATGAGCGTTTCCTAGCTTCTCGGATACTTCTAGAGCGCACCGGTACTTCCGGAACTTAAACGTACAAGTGGGAATGGTTTTGTGAGAGTGGGATATCAACTTTGAACTTAAAATTTTGGAATTTGGATGTGAAAATGGTCTAAACCCGAGCTTGCTATTTATAGGGTAAAACTGCGGTTGTGATGGACCGTTTTGGATGGTGATTGTCCGTCACCGCTTGGATCATAACGGACCGTTACCGATGGTGACGGTTCGTCACCGCTCTATGGTTGCAAAGTCCCCATACACATGTCAGCCTCTGGTTGAATTGCGGCATGACGGACCGTTACGGAGCCGTGACGGTGCGTCATAGTGTTTACACACGTCAGATTCAAGCCATTAGTCACCGGACACGTGTCGCACCCTCAGCACACGCGTGGCCAACCCGTAACGGACCGTTTTGGGCTTTGACGGTCCGTTACCATCCGAATTTTCAAAATTTTCAGTCCTTGATCTTTCGTATAATTACACTTCTAGTCCCTCAACTTTTATTTTTACAATATTTGGCACGAAAAATTTTCAAATATTACATTCTCCCCACTTTTTGAATAATCTCGTCCTCGATATTTACTGGAACAGGTGTGGATATTTCTTCTTAATTTCTGATTCTAGTTCCCAAGTATATTCGGGACCACGTCTAGAATTCCATTTGACTTTGACCAGTTTCAATCTTTTCTTCTTCAACTTTTTAGTTTGACGATCTTCTATTTGTAGAGGTTGTTCTACAAATCTGAGTTTTTCATTTACCTCTATGTCTTGAAGAGGCATTATCAAAGATTTATCAGCTAAACATTTGCGAAGATTAGATACATGGAATACATCATGTATTACACTCATCTCTTCTGGTAATTCCAACTTATAAGCCACTGGTCCAATTCGTTTACTAATCTTGAAGGGTCCAACAAATCAAGGACTTAGTTTTCCCTTCTTTCCGAATCGAACTACTCCCTTCCAATGAGACACTTTTAATAATACCTTGTCTCCAATGTCAAATTCTAGTGGCTTTCTTCTTTTATCAGCGTAGCTCTTTTATCCATTTCTTGCTGCTTTCAATCATTCTTGTATTTGAGCTACTTTATCAGTGGTTTCTTGAACAAGTTCAGGTCCTGGCAATTGGTTTTCTCCTATATCGGCCCAGCATACAGGCGTTCGGCATTTTCTACCATATAAGGATTCGAAAGGTGCTGCCTGAATGCTTGTGTGATAATTATTGTTGTATGAAAATTCCATTAGGGGTAGGTGATCATCCCTACCACCTAGGTCTATCACACAGGCTCAGAGCATATCTTCTAAGGTCTGAATTGTTCTTTCACTTTGCCCATCTGTCTGTGGATGATAGGCAGTGCTTAAGTTCAGACGAGTTCCCATGGCTTTTTGGAAACTTTGCCAAAATCGAGATGTAAAACGACTATCTCTATCTGACACTATGGATAATGGCACTCCATGTAAAGACACAATCTCATTTACATATAGGCGAGCCAATCTATCCATATTGAAGGTTTCCTTCATTCGGAGAAAATGAGCAGATTTAGTCAATTTGTCAATGATAACCCATATAGTATCATTTCCCCGACTGGTTCGAGAAAGTTTAGTAATAAAATCCATTGTTATCATCTCCCACTTCCAAACTGGCATTTCTAATTGTTGCAATAAACTAGAAGGTTTCTGATATTCTGCCTTTACTTGAGCGCAAGTAAGACATTTTGCAACATATATGGCAATATAGTTCTTCATGCCAATTCACCAGTAATTGTCCTTCAGATTTTTATACATCTTATCACTTCCTGGGTGCATCATATATTTTGATTTATGTGCTTCTTCGAGTATTCTTTCCCGAAGATTTCCTGTGATCGGAACCCAGATTCTTTTATTCATACGAAGTATTTCATCGTCTCCTTTAGTTAACTGTTCCATTCCTTTTTTTTCTATGTCTTCTTCTGTTTGAACAGAATGTTGAGCATCTTTTAATTGAGACATGAGATCTACACGAAGTTCAAGTCTGAGAGCACGAACCTATTTAGGTTTCTCTCTTTCTTTTCTACTTAAGGCATCTGTAACAACATTTTCCTTACCTTTGTGGTAACAGATTTCACAATCGTAGTCATTTAAGATCTCTAACCATCTTCTTTGTCTCATGTTTAGTTCTTTCTGACCAAAGATATATTTCAAACTCTTATGGTCAGTATAAACTGTAAAATCCAACTCCATAAATATAGTGTCTCCATAGTTTCAGGGCGAAAATTATGGCACCTAACTCTAGATCATGAGTTGTGTAATTCTTTTCATGGGTCTTTAACTGACGAGATGCATAGGAAATAACTTTGTTTCTTTGCATTAACACACAACCTAGACCGTTGTGAGAAGTGTCACAATAAACAACAAAATCTTCATTACCATCTGGCAAAGCCAGTATGGGTGCATGAGCCAGTTTCTTCTTCAGAGTTTGGAAAGCTTCATCTTCCTTTGTTCCCCATTCACACTTTACATTCTTACGAGTTAAAATAGTTAGAGGAACTGCAACCTTTGAGAAATTCTGAATGAATCGTCTGTAGTATCCTGCCAGACCCAAGAAACTACGGACTTCTGTCGGAGATTTAGGAATTTCCCATTTGAATATGGCTTCAATTTTGGATGGGTCTACTTGAATACCTTCTGCATTCACTATATGACCCAGAAATTGTACTTCTCTAAGCCAAAATTCACATTTAGAGAATTTAGCATACAAATTCTCTTTTCTCAGAAGTTCAAGTACTATTCTGAGATGATTTCCATGATCTTCCGCATTTATCGAATAAATAAGTATATCGTCAATGAAAATGATTACAAATTTATCTAGATAGGGTTTATAGATACGATTCATCATATCCATAAATGCGGAAGGAGCATTAGTAAGTCCAAACGGCATAACCGTGAACTCATAATGTTCATATCTGGTTCGGAAAGCAGTTTTAGGAATATCTTCTTCTTGAACTTTTTTAGTTGATTATATCATGATTGAAGATCTGTTTTTAAAAAATGGCAAGCGCCTTGTAATTGATCAGATATATCATCGATTCTAGGAAGAGGATAACGATTTTTAATTGTTACTTTGTTTAGCTCCCGGTAATCAATGCACATCCGCATTGTACCGTCTTTCTTTTTAACGAAAAGAATTGGAGCACCCCAAGGAGATGAACTTGGGCGAATGAATCCTTTTTCAAGTAATTCATCCAATTAATTCTTTAATTCTCTCATTTCAGTTGGGGGCTAATCGGTATGGAGCTTTGGCAATAGGAGCCGTTTCTTGTACAAGATTGATCTTAAATTCGACTTCTCTTTCTGATGGTATACCAGGTAATTCATCTGAAAATATATCTGCATAATCAGCTACTACCGGTACATCTTCAATCCTCTTTTCTTTTGTACTGGTAGAAATCTGCACCAAGTGTGCAGTGCATCCCTTCTGAAGGCATTTAGTTACTTTCAGCATTGAGATGATTCCCAGATGTTGATTTTGTTTGTCGCCATAGATTGTTAAAGGTTTTCTAGAAGGAATCTAGATTTCTATGGTCTTTTTATCACAAAAGATATGGGCTTGGTTACTAGGTAACCAATCCATTCCTAAGATAACATCAAATCCTGCTAATGTCATGGGCATTAATTGCACAGGTAAGATGTGTCCAGATATTGTGATAACACAGTCATTTAGAAATTCAGAGAACTTTACGAGATTTCCTTTGGCCGTTTCTACTTCATAAATCCTATCTAATGAAACTAAAGGCTTGTTTAATAGATTACATAATTTATAATATATAAAACTTAAATTTGCACCAGAGTCAAATAATACTATATCATAAATATTGTCAATGAGGAATGTACCAGTGACTGCATCTGGGGCAGCTGCAGCATCACGAGTATTAAGTACGAAAGCTCGTACATTTTTCTTGTTTCCTTCATTGGACTTTGCCCCACTAGATCCTGCTTGATTAAGCTTTGGGCAGGTTGATTTAAAATGACCAGTCTCTCCACAATTAAAACAGGAGACATTTTTCTTCTTTGGGCAGTTTTCGAAAACATGTCCATTCTGCTTACAAAAATGGCAATAGTATTTCTTGAAGATGCATTAATCGGTATGCCTCTTTTTACAGATTTTACATTCAGGGATGAAAGAATTAAATCCTCCTTTAACAGGTTGATTTCTTCTCTTCCAAGGAGAATTTTTTTTTGATTCTCCGTAGCCCTCCTAGCCACTTCCCTTGCCTTCCCTTCTTCTTATTATCTTATCATACTGTCAGTTAGGATTCCTCCTAGCTGTACGGCAGATGCAGTGGTCTGAGGCATAGTAGCCTTGACCATATCTCTGATTTCTTCTGCAAGACCCCAAATATATCTCTTGATAAGATTAGTTCAGGAGTAGATAAGTGCGGAACTAAACGAGCATATTCAAACATCTTGGAGACATACTCCTGATGTTTAGTTCCTTCCATACGAAGATTTAAAAATTTGGTTTCAATTATTTCTCTTTCATTGATGGGACAAAGTCTTTGTATCACCATTTCTTTGAATTCCTCCCATTCCATGGCATAGGCCTTGTGTCGGCCCATGGCCTGAACAATGGAATTCCACCATTCCAATGCTTCATCTTTGAATAAGTTATATGAATAAAGTACCATATCCTCATCAGCACATTTGCTGATGGAAATCACAGAATCAGTTTTCTCTAGCCATCTCAGGGCTGCCACTGCTCCTTCATTTCCAGCATACTCCAAAGGTTTACATCCTTGGAATCCACGGAATGTATATCCCTTCTTCCTCTTTCTTTTCTTGCGAACTTCTTCAGAATTAGAATTATCTCCGTTTGAACTATGGTTTTCTTCATGATGATTATTTTTAGATTCAGCTAGTTTATTTTTCATCTTGTCTTCCTTCATGGCTTTGAGAATTTTAGGAAGAGCTTCTTCTATTCCTTCTGCAACCATTTTCTTTATTTCTGCTTTTTGTTGCATTTGTTCTGAATTTTCATTTTGGATTTGTTTGCTCTTGCCCCTTGTATTATAAGAAGGACCTCGTTTCGACATTCTATTAATATTCTGAATATATATTATAAAGATCGGAAAGGAATTTACATATAACCCTAATTACAGGCATTTTCTAGCATTTGTCTTAACGCTCTATTCTGGGTGTCTAAAGATGCTAATCTATGATTTTCTTTTTCTAATTTTGCTACTCGTTCCTGTAAGGCTCTAATATGATCCTTATAAGAACTCTCCTCGTTTTCATGAGGATTTTGTGTATTCGTAGGCTCATAATACTCATATGGCCTATTTGAATCTTATCTTTCTTCTCTTCAGGAGTAGAATTATTTTCGTAAGGGATTTCAGGTAGTCCCTGATAATAATAAGGATTATAATAAGGATTTTCTTCATAATCAGGATTTCGACCTGCAGCTGTAATAGCAGAATGAAAACTGACGGAAGGTACATAGGGATTTGCCGGAGGAGTTAATTCCCCTAAGCTTCGATATGTACTTCCTGAATGTCTTGAACTTGTTCCAGTTTCTAAATCCGTTTCATTTGTAAGCTGGAATTCATATCCAGGCGGAGCATATTTTTGAACATAGAAGGGACCTTTTTCCTTTTCCAGTCATCTGAATAGAACAAGAATACTTTTATTTATACTTTATATTTTACATACTGATATAATAATTTGTCCGATTTATTATATTTAGTAGACTAGGGTGGCTATCATTCCAGAGTAGTACCTCCAACTAAATTGTTCCTAGGAAAGAATGACGGGTCTGGGAGAGATTTATACACCACTCTTTACTTAAACAGAACATTTAGTTTGCTAGATAACTACATACCGGTCAGATGGTTACCCGTACGTCTAGTTATTTTACTCTTTCTTTTTATCTTTTCTTTTATTTTTCTTTTCTTTTTCCAGTTGACGAACCCTTTCCTTGAGCTGCCTTGATTCTTTTTTGACTTCATCAGTTTCTCTTAAGGCACAATCCATGAATTCTATGGGTGTTCCAAGATGAGCTGAAGAAAAATTATACTGAGGAGGAGGTTCACAAATACCAAATAATATGTCGTTAAACACATTATTGTATGGATCATCAGGACTATCAGCTGGTTCTTTAATATACTCCTCTAACATTGTTGGAAGAGTATAAGGATTTGAAGTACCTTCAGGATACAAATATGGATCTCTCATTTCCATTTCATTAGGTTCTTCTTCTTTTGGCACTTCCTGGTAGACTTCCTCCATTTCTTCTGCAGACACATGCACATGCTTGGTCGGAGTTTGTACACGTATCCTTGGTTTAGTAGACCGACTGGGTCCAACTTCATTTATATCTACTTGTTTTACTAAAGGCGGATTATCAGTTCTCCAGCTCTCAAAATCCGAAGTAGCTTCCATCTAGGATGAGCTAGATTGATTTTGATGATAAGATTCATTGTCGGAGACAATGATAGGATCAAAAAAGGATTCACTAGTATCAGGAATGATTACACGATTTTCCATAGATCCAGTGGGATGATAACGTTCTTCTTCAGATCGTCCGAAGATGTAAGTATAGTAACTATTTCCAAACATCTGTATAGTTATCACTTAATTATTATGGAGATCTACCTACTTTTCTTAGCAGGCAGTCTATACTGGTTTAAGCTTAGATACCTTACCTGAGTATCTTAATTGCTAAAACCAAATAATATCATAATCAAGTTACAACTTAGATACTAATCTCTAGTATCTAATATGCTGAAACAAATGGCTCTGATATCAACCTGTCACACCCCGGGTTTAGCCCACCCGGGCACGCGACCAACGATTGGTACATGTTTCTTATTTTATCTCATCAGAGATTTATAAACACTGTAGAACAATTTGAATAACTCAGGATCTTTTCAAAAGACGAGGAATCTCCCGTTTCATTTCATTTCATAACAGGGATAAACCCTGATTATGTACACAAACGTTTAATTTACAAAACCAAGGTTTTACATGAGCCATTTCTTTTAACTGATGTTTAGGGTGGATGTTCCCTTTTTCATGACATCATTTTCTTTATCATCATATGGCTATACCAATATCACATCATCCTTGGTTACCTGTAAAATGTTTGAAAATATTTTATCAGTATAAACTGGTGAATACAAGTATATTGGAATTATAATCTGACAAGTGTGAATAAATAGAACAATTTACCCATAGTTTATGGACAATTTACACAGTCAACGGACTAACCACTAGCCACACCAGGGACCTTGGATATATTTTTATGTCTATCTGCCTTACACTTGCTGCGATGGGCTTTACAACAAGGGGGTTCAACCCCTAGCCCTGTTACAGCGTCTCATCTGTAACACGTGTATATATACGTGACTCTATGAGTTGACTGCTATATAGTAAATCACCTTATGCAACGAATAGTTGTATAAATTCATTCAAGTCAGAGTATAATCAAAACCATTTTTAGTTTTGAAATCATTTTATAAAAATACAAGTATTCACCTTGACAGAGGTTGGACTTAGAAATCTTCTAGAGTGAGTACCCTTGTGGGTAGCGTCTTTGCTTAAGAACCTTGCTTGGTTTCTCCAAATGAGCGTTTCCAAGCTTCTCGGATACTTCTAGAGCGCACCGGTATTTCCGGAACTTAAACGTACAAGCGGAAATGGTTTTGTGAGAGTGGGATATCAGCTTTGAACTTAAAAGTTCGGAATTTGGATGTGAAAATGGTCTAAACCCGAGCTTGCTATTTATAGGGTAAAATTGCGGATGTGACAGACCGTTATGGATGGTGACGGTCCGTCACCGCTTGGATCGTAACAGACCGTTATTGATGGTGACGGTCCATCACCGCTCTAGGATTGCGAAGTCGTCATACACATGTCAGCCTCCGGTTAAATTGCGGCGTGATGGACCGTTACGGAGCCGTGACGGTCCGCCATAAGTTTACACGCGTCAGATTCAATCCATTAGTCACCGGACACGTGGCGTACCCTCAGGACACGCGTGGCCAACCCGTAACGGACCGTTACGGGCTGTGACGGTCCATTACCATCCGAATTTTTAAATTTTTCACTTTTGGTCCTTGATCTTTCGTATAATTACACTTCTAGTCCCTCAACTTTTATTTTTATAATATTTGGCATGAAAAATTTTCAAATGTTACATGATAACTCTTATATTTGATACTTGTGGACCAAAATTCTTCTTGTCTTCCTTCGGAAGTTAAGGGTGTTTTTAAGCATAAGGTGAGCTCATGAAAATCAGATGCTTTGTGAATGAGTTATTTAGTATACAACTTTTCTAGTACTTTAGTATGTGGGCGTAAGGATTCCATTCTTAATATATTCAATTTGTAACCCTAGACTATCATACCTTGGCTTCTCAAAATATTTTATTCTAAATTTCCAAGTATATAATCGCCTTAGAAAGCTACCTTTCATTTATATTCAATCATCAACATATACATCAATCATGTATACTTGGATCTAGATACCTTTATACATCTATGAACAAAATCATTTTTTTAGCCTTTTTTATAATTAATGAGTTATTTAGTATACAACTTTTCTAGTACTTTAGTATGTGGTGTAACTTTATGAGTAAAAGCGTTACAACATTGATTTCCTGTTTGTTTGATTCTTGACTCTTCCAGTTTTGATGTAATATCCTAAAATTTACAACAAATACGAAAGACGGGTTACGAAATAAAGAAATAAACGATGGAATAGAGAATAGCGGGATCGAGAGAGGGCGAGCCTTGGGCCGAGCTGGGAAAACACAAGGAAGGGAGTAGGGTAAAACCCTAGTCACCCTCTCCACCCCTTTCATTCATCATCTTCATTTTTACAATCTAGAGAGAGAAAGCTCAAGATCACCATCTTTGGCCTTCATCTTGTACCAAGATCATTGATGGACGTTCCTGGAGGTTGGAGAAGGAGGAAACAAGCGTCAACTGGTAACAAACGTCCTCAGATTTGACTTTCTGTTTCAAAAATGGGTTTTTAGGGTTTTCATGATTTTTAAGATAAAAATTGGGTTTTTACGGGTTAAAGGATGGGTAAAGTATAGATCTAGCTTCATGGAAGCTAGATAAAGGTTTTGAACATAAAAATATGAGTTTTGGATCAGAAACAAGTCTATATGAAAGTTGTGTTTTTTAGCCGACACTCAAGTGTCGGCCACCTGTAACGCGCCGAAACTCGACGAGGAAGAAGAAATTGTGAGAGCCGACCTTCAGAGTGTCGACCCTCCTAACACAAGTCCTGAACGCAAGTTTAGGCGACACTCAAAGTGTTTCTGCCGATACTCCGGGCCAACTCTCTAGTGTCGCCGGCGATAGTATCGGCCGACACTTAGAGTGATTCGGGCGATACTCCCGGCCGACACTATAGTGTCGCTAGCAGTAGTCTCGATCGACACTCTAGTGTCGCTAGCGATAGTCTTGGCTGACAAAATAATAGAATCCGCGTCTTGACTTATGTGCAGGTCGGTTTACGCCTTAAGACGTCAAATACAAGTTGAACACCAATAATCATTTGAGTTCTTATTGCCCTTTTTCCCTAACGGTTAGAAAGATTTAAAAAGCAAAGTACAGTATTTATAAAAATGTTATTTTTATAAAGTGAAAGAGAAAGTTATAGTCTTTATAAAAATGTTATTTTTATAAAAAGAAAGGTAAAGTGTTTAAGAGAATAGTACTATCTTTGAAATACATTTTTAAAGAAAGTAAAGAGTTCAAGTAAAGAATGTTAAAGAAACTGCACTTCAGTGTAGCTTGAAAGTGACAGTGACAGATGCCATATTATATGCTTATGTGTTAATATGTGTTATGTGTTTCAATGGTATTATATTATGTGACGTAGTATAATTGCATAGTAGTTGCAAAGTAAAAATTCCTGCATGCAAGCAAAGTAAAAGTCTCACCCCGAGGTGTGAGCAAGCAAAGTAGAAAGTCTCACTCTAAGGTGTGAGCAGGCAAAGGAGTCTTACACTTAGGTGTAAGTGAGAAAGTCCTACCCTGAGATGTGGGCACAACAAAGTAAAAGTCTTACCCTGAGGTGTAATCGAGAAAAGGGATCTTGTCCTCGGACATTGATCCATATGTGATAGTTAAAGTATGTTATAGTCACTTGTCCTGTACGAGTGAAAAACAAAGTTGAAAGAGAAAAGGAGGACACCTTAACTGGTTTTACTCAAAAGTAAAGTTTTAAAAGAAAGATAGAAACGAAACGATTTTATAAATTGTAACGTTGTAAAGTTTTAAAGTAAAGGCAAATGCAAAGTTGTTTTAAAGTAAAGAAATAACTTACCAGCGTTAGCTGACTTTTAGTATGCATGACAAGTAGTAAAGGCAAGGCAAAAGTAAATTAGAGGAGCCGTGAGGGCTTGATAGTATGGACATCGGGTTGTTGCGCTGAAGGTTGACATTTCCATTTCCTGATAGTTTATGTTTGAACAATGAACTTATGATTTGGATTATAAACGTTTTGAATTAAAGAGTTCCGCTATAATAGATTCAGATTTTTGTTTAAGAACTATGTTATTATGTTTTGTGCCAACTATGAGATGTAACATGTTTGGGGCGTTTTATTTGATAAAGTCGCAAGATCCATCAATTTAATTACTTACTACTATTTAGTATTTACTTGTTAAATGACCATCTTCGTCAATGTACCTTGAAGATAAATGATAGTTTTTCCTCTAAGAGATATTATATTTTTAGGAATTATTAATATACTCTAGCTATACTCTGGATATACTCCCCTTTATCATTACTAGAAAATATGAGTATCACCGATGGATACATACCAACGAAAAAATCCGTCGAAATATACCGATGGATCACGTAATCCACCAAAATCTAGTTTTTAATTTTTTTTGGATTATGGGGCAACCATCCCTAATTACCGACGGGTTGACACTCCGTCGGTAATTTGAGGCGAATAATTACCATGCAGACTCTTTTTCAGAAAGAAGATTACTGCTTGTTTATTTGTAAATGATTTCCGACGGGCGGCGATCCGTCAAAAATTGGCAGTTTTCAAAAATGCAATGTTTTCATAACAGGACCGGTCACTAAGCCGGTCGCTTTAGAGGTTCATTGGTCCAACCTGTAGAACTGGTCTAGAAAACCGGATAAAAACTATGATTAATATAAAATTTTAAAAATATGAGAAAAATATATGTCAGGCCAATATTTATTTTTAATTTATTATCCATATGACTATGGATCATATATCCTCAATTAGGCTTTTAAAAGGCTCAAACCCAACAAATCAACAAATTAGGTTCAAATTACTCTTGTAGTATTGCTATCCATTATCCACAACTGTTACAAATTCTTTTGTACTTTACTTTCTCTCTAAAAACCTGCTCACTTTCCTATTTTAATGGTTGCACATAGAGATGTTGGATTAAAGTGTAGGGTGTTGAATCATGAAGATCTAGCGAACAAGATGGTAGAACCGTCAATCTCGGTCAATCCATCATAGCTATCGCAATGTCAGTCAAATTCATCATCACCGTCGTTGATATCAGGCAGATCCGTCGTCACTGTCTCCGTTCACATCCGTCTTCTCCGATCTGGTAGTTTAAACCCTACATCCAGTCCGGTCGCAGGTTATCGGATTACAGGTCCGACCACCCAAACCATCTGATCCGCCCGATTCGATCGCTTTCTAGTTAAAATCACTGAACCGAACAGGCTTAGGTTTCGGTTCCCAGCCCGAACAACCGGTCCAGTTCGGTTTTCAAAACATTGTAGAAATGCACA
The DNA here is from genome assembly GCA_023525975.1 of Smallanthus sonchifolius. Lineage (NCBI taxonomy): Eukaryota > Viridiplantae > Streptophyta > Magnoliopsida > Asterales > Asteraceae > Smallanthus > Smallanthus sonchifolius. Next base: position 82,078,267 of record CM042026.1, on the reverse strand, counting down.
CTTTCTCACAACCAGACTTTTTTCAGAAATGATTGCTAAGTTTTCAAAATGTTTGTGAAGGAATGTCCATTGGAAATTCATCGGAAAGTGCGTCGAAAATTATGTCTATAAGACAATAACCGAACCTATTTCATTCATAACTTTTCTACAACTCTCGTGACATGTATTCTTTGTTACATAACAAGATATACTCCGCACACTATACTTTTAGTCTGAATCAGTGATCTCGGAAGTTAAATATGCCATATCCGACATTGTACTTCGAAACTAAGAGTAGAACCTAAGAATAAGAACCTCATAACACCATAATTTTAACCACTACAACAAGAACATCACACCACCTACTTAGTACTAAGTATGAACTTGGAAACTAAGACTAGAAACTAAGGATAAAACAAGAACATGGTTAACATAAGCCACGAACCCACACATCTCCACGTATGAATAATAACATGGTGTTATCAAATTTAGGATGATTTTGAACCGGAGACTAGCTTGCAAGCACATTAACACCTTAGAAATCAGTGAGTCTCACGTGCTTCCCTTTTTACATACTTTTGGGACTGAATACATGATATCAAACTTTTTTACTTGCAATGTATTATTACTCAAGATTTGTGATGTTTACTCTTTTTAATAGAATCATTAACTCTAGGTCGAGCCACTTGGCTATGTGAGTAGTACTACTTGAGAATCCCCCATGCATAGTGTCCCTAAGTTCGGGGAAAATCCCATTGACATTCACTGGAATCATTGTTGCATATAGACTTGCATTATATTTACTTGATTCTAGACAATAACGGGTGTGGGCCGGAACATTAAGAATACAACAAGTAGGTTGTCTACTGGATGTAAAGTTGATTGTGTGTCTTGTTTAATATACATCTACATGTCGTACTTACTATTATTGTGTAAAGTTGATTGTGTGTCTTGTTTAAGAGCCCTTGATGTAATCGTTTAATCCTTAAACGGTTTAAAAATCGAACTTAAACAACTCCAATCCTCATCTCCGCCGTTCAAAATGATCATCTATGAGTTATGAACCTTCTATGCAAAAATCAAGATGATCCAACATCTAGATTTCCTGGATCAGTCGGTTATTTGCAATCGTGCATTCGAAAAACAATCTGGAGAGATTGCATAAAATCGTTTTTTAACTCTTTTCAAAGATCTTAAGCAAAGATTTGGAGAAATCGGAGCTTACCATTACGTTTTTTAACTCTTTTCAAATTCTCTATACTAGTTCAGCTTCCGCTTTGCATCAAGAAGAACCTAAACATCTAAGAAATAACCTTCCTACCCTGTCATATTAGGTTTTGTTATTTACACTGCGACGACTTAAATTTTAAACTCTATTTAATATTACGTAGCAATTTCATATACAACATTTAAAATTTAAAATTATTATATTTTTCTAACCAAACAATTAATCTATCCTATTTAATAAACAAGTAAAATTTAGGGACACATATCACCTCCACAATTCACCTTAAGATTTTTTCCTACCCAAACAACTCAATTCCCATTCACTAAAAATCTCTCGGACCTAAAACGGATCCGGTACCCGCTTCCACTATTTCACCCTTTCATTTGCTCAACTTCAGGAAACCCTAACATCTCCTCCTCTCTCTCATCGCATCTTATTTTCCAGGCTGAATATGAATATCAATCGGTAGGTACCTTTAATTTTCTATTTTTTGGAATCGAATTTTGTATTTACAATTTCCTTTCTATCAATCGGAACAATTTGTGGTTTATCGTTGGATCCTTTCAAAATCGCATCTGTTTCAATCGATTTCGTCAGGTATGTTTACTTCAATCAATTTCACTGTTTAATGTTTCAATCAATCGATTTCGTCACGTAATCTTTTTGAATCTGTTGAAAGGATCCAACGATTATACATATTGAATAAGTATCCAGCGTTCTCATATGTATCTAACCCTAGGTTTAGCCGATTGTCAATTTTGGACGATATCTTTCATGTTTATGTTAATATTTTTCGAATCAGACATTTTTTTACGTTGTCTATTTTATTATTTTTTTATCATTATCTAACCCTAGGTTAATCGTTTTCTCCGAAATTGGCTATTGTTACAATCTATGTTAATCTGTTTATATAACCTATTTGATTCAATTTTTTCAGCATCTGTATCACTACAAATTCTTTGACTGCAAGAATCCTTAAGCAAATATGAGAGATCTGGTGATGGGATGGCACCTTAGGTACTAAATATGTGTTGGGTTTAGTGGTGATCAGTTTGAATTTTTATCAAAACGGGTTTTGACAGAGAAATTAATTAATTCAGTTAATTAATAAATACGCATCGGAAAATAAAATCATAACCTATTTAACAGCACTGATAAACCGAACAGGATCTGGTTATGAACACTCAAACACAAAAAAAAATTTAATCTACTGATTAGATTAATTATACCTTAGTGGTTAATGATTAACCGGTTGAGACACCTAGGTACAACGAACCGATGCTATATCACAAACTGACAACGCGAGAGACGAGAAGCGTCGGGGCTGGCCAAAAACGGGACAGCAGCGGGGCAGGGTCCGGCTTAGACTGGTTTGGAGGTTGCCGGAAACGCCAAAGAGAATATGGTTTTTGTTTGGTGGCTGGCAACACACAAGAAAGAAAAAAAACAAATTTTTTTCTCTTCTCACGTTTTGGTTCTGGCGGCTTCTACACCAAAAGGAAAAAACCACTTGGCCTTTTGCGGCTGATCTCTTATTCTAGTTCAAAACATATTTTAGGTTATTATTATATAACAATAATAAACCCTACTAATTTTTCCGGGCCCATAGTCCAATACGAGATGTAAAAGCTCGAACTCATTTAATTGTTTTAATGAAAGATTAAAACAATATATATACAATTATTATTTATAAACTAGTATAAATAATAATTCGCGTCTAACGAATATATATAAAATATATCGTCTCGCTAACAGTTCGTAATTACCAGTTAATCAGGTTAAGTGGATTTAATGTTCGTTGCCCTAGGTGTAACTCTTACGGGTCATAGCTCGGTCAGCCGCGTTGTCCATCGGGTCGGTCCATAAAATCCAACAATCTCCCACTTGGACGATCCACGATAAATCAACGCAAACAGTCAGCGGCGCTCTAGCTGCACATGGCTGTCCCTAACAAGGTATGACACTTTAAAGTCATTAACCAAATATCTCGGTGTTAGTAACAGCTAACTAAAGCAAGACAATAGACTTATGACAATAGTTGTCATTCATGCTTTCCGTATAAAACATCAATTGAATCAATGAGACATGGATTTAGTTCATTCTCATATGGCGTTCAATTATTATTGTTTTCGATCAAGAATCAAAGTGGTCCAATCAAACACACAGTAAGTTTGGGTAAGGCCTTACACTTCACCAGTTTGAATCAACAAGGGCGCCACGATGCCTATCTGTTACATATAATGTAAGAGTACAGAATCCCTTATTGACTACATACAACTCCCACTGAACTTCAGAACTATTCCTAATCAAAGTCTTTATGACTGGCAGTTACGCGACAGCGTTTGATAGTGATTAAAGAATGGTTCTTGGTAAACGACAGTTTTAGTACGTATCTCAGGTCAGAGGATACTAATGAGTATACCAATAGCAAAACATCTTATGACAAAGATCCATGAAGATGATTTGATGCGAGTTACATCCAACGTCATTCAAAATGAGACCTGTGAAGTTCAGAGTCAACTCCTTGAGCCGAAGTTCAGAAAAGTCTTAATTCAGAGACGTTCCCACGAGTCTGACCGACTACGGATAATTAAGAATACAAGATTCATGGATTAAACGTATTAAAATCGAACACAGTTATAAGAATTCAGAATTGCATTTAAATCAGTAAACCAAAAAGAATTCAAAAGTACAACTGTTTAATTGTTCACACATTCAAAATACTAAATCAAAACATATCACTAGCAAATCTAAGACCATTAGCATCTCTGTGAAGATCATGCTTGTCCTGAGTCATGGGCTTAGTAAACGGGTCCGCTAGGTTTTGATCTGTGTCTACTTTGCTTATCATGATGTCACCACGTTCCACAATTTCCTGTATATTGTGGAAGCCTGCGTCAATGTAACATCTTACAGTGAGCTCTTCTTCCACTCCTCCAAATATTAAGAACATGTCTTTAGTCCTTCTCGAGTACTTCAAGATGCTCTTGACTGCAGTCCAATGGGCAATGCCAGGACTTTGCTGAAAACAACTAGTCATGCTTAAAGCATACGAGACGTCAGGCCTGGTAAATAACATAGCATACATGATAGAACCAATCGCTGAAGCATATGGAATTGCTTCCATACGCTTGGTTTCAATGTCCGTTGAAGGAGATTGCGATTTGTTTAGCACGGTTCCTTTAGTCATAGGAACACCTCCTTTCTTGGAGTTTTCCATATGAAAGCGTGCCATGACTTTGTCTATGTATGTGCCTTGACTTAGCCCTAGAAGACGCTTAGATATATCCTTGTAGATCTTGATTCCTAGAATTTAAGCTGCTTCTCCAAGATCTTTCATTACAAAACAAGATCCTAACCATTGTTTGACTTTGTCAAGCACGGGGATGTTGTTTCCAATGATCAGTATATCATCCACATACAAGATGAGAAATGATATAGTGCTCCCACTAGCCTTTCTGTAAACACAAGGCTCATCTTCATTCTTGACAAAACCAAACTCTTTGATTTTCTGATCAAAATGAATATTCCAGCTTCGAGATGCCTGTTTAAGTCCATAAATGGACTTATTCAGTTTGCAGACCCTACTAGGATACTTTGTATCAACAAAACCATCAGGCTGAACCATATAGACATCTTCAGAGAGATGTCTATTAAGAAAAGCGGTTTTGACATCCATTTTCCATATCTCATAATCATGGTACGCGGCTATGGTAAGCAGTATCCTGATCGATTTGATCATAGCAACGGGTGAGAAAGTTTCATCATAGTCAATACCTTGAGTTTGAGTGAAACCCTTTGCAACTAGCCGTGCTTTATAGGTTTGTACATTACCATTCATGTCGGTTTTTCTTTTAAAAATCCATTTGCTCCCTATTTCCCGAGAACCGGGGGTAGTTCAATCAAGTCCCGGACCTGATTATCACGCATAGATTGCATCTCGGCGTTCATGGCTTCAAGCCATTTCTCGGATTCAGGATCTGAGATAGCAGATTTGTAGTTTGTAGGTTCATCATTTGACTCAGCTACTAACAAGACTTTAGAAGCTTAAAGATGCCATAGGTATCTATTAGGTTCTTTACGAGACCTGCTACTTCTGCGAACGCTTATGTTTATGTCTGATTCATCAGCAACAACTTCTTGTCGATCAGACGCTCCGACTTCCTCAGCGGTTGTTTGTGTTTCTTGAATTTATTCAAGATCCATAATATTATTTCCGGTTCCTCGATTTAGAAGATCTTCCTCGAGAAAGCGTCCTTTCCTTTTGATGGAAACAAGGTTTGCATCAGGATGATAGAAATAATATCCGATTTTGTTGTAGTAACCGACGTTAACAACTTTTTCGCCTTTGGGATCGAGCTTGTCATCAGAATCGTTGGTAACATATGCATCACATCCCCATACTCTAAGGTAAGACAAATTGGGTTTAGACCCGTGCCATATCTCATACGTGCCAGATTTACAAGGCGGGCGGCGGTCATAAGAGCATAACTCCAGAAGGAGTGAGGCAAGTTAGTTCTACACATCATCGATCGAACCATATTAAGTAGGGTTCAATTTATCCTCTCGCTCATGCCATTAAGTTGGGGTGTGCGAGGAGGAGTGGGCAGAGAAATAATTCCGTGCTCCTTCAGATGATTAAGAAATTCTAAGCTGAGATACTTGCCAGCTCGATCTGATCGAAGTGTCTTAATAGATTTATCGAGTTGTTTCTCTACTTCGTTTTGAAACTCTTTGAACTTTTCAAATGTTTCATGCTTGTGTTTCATAAAATAGACATAAGCATATCGACTATAATCGTCAATAAATGAAACGAAGTATCTTTCATGATTTCTAGACATGGTTCTGAAAGGGCCACACACATCAGTGTGTATAAGGCCTAGCAGATCCTTGGCTCGTTCACCAACATGGGTGAAGGGGTCCTTTGTGAGTTTGCCAGCTAAACAAGACTCGCAATTATCAAATGAGTCCTATCCGGTAGGTTTAAGAATTCCCTCGGATTGGAGTCTTTTAATGCGTGCCGTGCTTATGTGGCCAAGTCGACAATGCCATAGAAAAGTATCATTAATGCCAGATTTGATACGTTTATGTAACATCCCGAGTTTTAGAGCACGAGAGAATTCGCGAGGAATTAAAACTTAAATAAAAAGAAAGGAATCGGGCTTGGGCCGGGGTGTATGGGCCGAAAGGGGCAAGGGTCGGGCCCTTATAAGCCTCAAGATCAGCCAAAAGCTCTCATTTCCACTATCATTTTCGTTTCTAGAGAGAGAAGGTGAGAGAGAGTCTAGAGAGAGAAAGTCCCATTTTTCAAATCCGAGCTCATAGGACTGTGGGCATACGTATCTGGACCGTTTAGCTGTGAAGGAGAAGCGATTTCAGGTAACCTATTCTCTTAGATCTGAGTTTTAGTTCGTTTTTGGGATTTTCGGGTTTTGGATAAAAAGGCAACGATTTTGCGGATGGAACTTGAAAATGAGCTTAGGTATAGCATCTAGAATGGAAACCGAACATTTTGATCTAAGAAAAGTTGAGATACTGACTCGATCAAACTCGCATGCAAAAGCTTCAGATTTTTGGAAAGACAATCTGTGCAGACCCATCGAAACTACCTAGTTTCGATATGTTCAGACCCCATCGAAACTACAAGTTTCGATATGTTCAGACCCCATCGAAACTACCTATTTTCGATATGTTCAGACCCCATCGAAACTACAAGTTTCGATATGTTCAGACCCCATCGAAACTACAAGTTTCGATATGTTCAGACTCCATCGAAACTACCTAGTTTCGATATGTTCAGACTCCATCGAAACTACAAGTTTCGATATGTTCAGACCCCATCGAAACTACAAGTTTCGATATGTTCAGACCCCATCGAAACTACAAGTTTCGATATGTTCAGACCCCATCGAAACTACAAGTTTCGATATGTGCAGACCCATCGAAACTACCTAGTTTCGATAGGTGCAAATCCATCGAAACTACTGGGTTTAAGCATAGAGATGTCTAGTGTCATATAGGAGCACTACCTTACAAGTACGGCTTTATTATAACAGATCGTGGGTGACATTAGTGACGCGCAGTAACCAGCTAAGAGTATTTCAGAACTGCTTATCAGGTGAGTTCTAATCCCCTTTTTTGCCTTCTTTAGGGGTGGTGTGCATACTTAGTGTAAAGTGTTTATTATATTTTATATATTATAAACTGAGGAGAAAAGCTATGTTTTAGTGAAAGGTTTAAAAGAGGCAAAAGTATGTTTCAGTAAAGTAAGATATATCATTTTGCAAGCGTTTACTATATTTTTATATACATAAACAAAGGCATGATATATGTGCTAGTATGTTTTCAGTAAAGTAAGATATATCATTTGGCAAGCGTTTACTATATTTTCATATACATAAACAAAGGCATGATATATATGATAAGCTATGTTTCAGAAAGTAAGATGTATTTTATGATAAGCTATGTTTCAGAAAGAAAGATGTATTTTATGATAAGCTATGTTTCAGTAAAAGCAAAGATATATCATTTGGCAAGCGTTTACTATATTTTTATATACATAAACAAAGGCATGATATAAGTTAAGTTATGAACAAGATTTACAGAAAGATTTATGAAAAGTAAAGTGAACAGCTTTCCTTCGGGAATGAGTACCAGTTTGTAAAGGTCCTTGGGACAGATGTTACTTGTACAAGATGTCAGATATGGGTTCCACCCATTAGTAAGAACCTTAGGGTTCGTTAACAGTTGTACAACTGGGATGAGTGACGGCGGTTGCTCGGGAGGTCCACGCAACCTCCCCTTAGCGGTATTGTCGGTTCATGGATGTAAGCCATGGGGGCATTGACCAGGGTATTGTCGGTTCATGGTCGTTGATCATGGGGGCATTGACCAGGTACTCGTCGGTTCATGGATGAAAGCCATGGGGGCGGTACAGTAGTGACAAGGAATTGACGGATAAGCGGTATTGTCGGTTCATGGTCGTTGATCATGGGGGCATTGACCAGGTACTCGTCGGTTCATGGATGAAAGCCATGGGGGCGGTACAGTAGTGACAAGGAATTGACGGATAAGCGGTATTGTCGGTTCATGGTCGTTGATCATGGGGGCATTGACCAGGTACTTGTCGGTTCATGGATGTAAGCCATGAGGGCAGTACAGTAAAGAGGAATTGACGGTTTATTATACGTTTTAAACTGTTTGAAAAGTAAGGTGTGTTAAGTTTAGCCTTAATGGCAGTATATATGTTTGAAAAGTAAAGTGTGTTAAGTTTAGCCTTATTGGCAGTATATGTGTTTTAGTAAATCTTTTGTAAAATTGATTTAAAGTAAACGTTAGAACTCACTCAGCGTTGCTGATTTTTAGTATGCATATCAGTTAAGTGCAGGTTTAGATGATGGATGTGGATGCTTGGGCTTAGAGAGAAGAGTTACCCGAAGATCAGTGTCTGGCATCCCGATTATGTTTATGTTATATTTTAGCTTGACGTTGTTAAAGACAATTTGTATTAGACATGTTTATGTTTCCGCTGCGTATGTAAGAAGATTAAATCGTTTCCGCTGTATTAATGAATGCCTTACGTTTAAAGTGCTATGTGTTGATGAGTAAATCCAATAAGTGAGGTCTCCCGGGATCGGGGCCTCACAAGTTGGTATCAGAGCCATAGTTTGAGAGATTTGGACATCCCCGATGTCCAGACTTAAACTGAGAATGGGACAATTAGCGGATGCCAGTACGGGTAACTCAAGCCAAAGCATCAGAAGCGTATAGTAAGTAAAGTTTACCTTTAGAGTGTCAAGATAAGAATAGAGGCTTTAGTGGAACCATGAAAGCGAATAAATAGAAAACAAGATGTGATGTAATGGTTAATTACAGATGGCCAGTGTATATTAATATCTTACCTTACTTATTGTGTTCTACATATTCCCTAGCATGATGAAATTAAATCTTTTGTTCTCTATCTTTCAGTTAGAAATGGCTAGACGTGGAGGAACTAGAGGGGGTGAAGGAGGAAGACGTGGTGGGCGTACAGGCCGCCACGGTGGAGCTAGCACAAACCAAGTGATTGAAGGGAGTGTTCACACTACCCATACTGATACGGTGGTCAGTCAGCACAATGTTGAACATGCGGCAGAAGATGATCAGACATTCGAGTTCGAGCCGGCCGTGCAAGCAGCTATTGGCCGTGAGTTTACCCGACTGTTGAAGGAAACCTTATCGGCCATACTAGACGAAGCCTTGAGGAAGGCTAAGGAGAGCCCTAACACAACTGAAGAGCCTGTGGTGCTTCCAGCAATGGGAGGACCAAATCTAGTAGAAAATGTTGCACCGCCTGCTCGCGGCTGTGACTATAAGGCATTTCGGGGTTGTGATCCACCCGTGCTTACTGGGGAAAAGGAAGCATCAGATACCTTAGATTGGATTAACGGCATGGAGTCGACCATTCGTCTTAGTGAATGTCGACCGGAACAAGTATTTATGTTCGCTGCAAAGTCATTGAAAGGGGAAGCCGCACACTGGTGGGAAACTGTGAAACAGGCTAAGGGTGACCAAGCGGTCGGATTGATGAGGTGGAGTGACCTGAAAGCGTTGGTAACTGAAAAGTTTTGTCCTAAGAATGAGGTCCACAAGGTGGAAAGGGAATTCTTGACTCTGCAAGCCGGACTCATGACTCACCGGCAATATACTTCAAAGTACAATGAGTTGGCGCGTCTGGTGCCTCATCTTGTAACGTCAGAGGAGAGGAGGATTCATTATTATGTTCAGGGGTTGTCTCCAAAGATACGTACCTTTGTAAAGGCCAACACACCGAGTACCTTTGAGTCGGTGGTTGTTCTGAGCGGAGTTGTCTATGATGACATTGCCTCTGAAGTCATTGCTGAAGCACCCAAGAAACAAGCAGCTAAGCGCACTGCTGAGGAACTCCAGGGTCCTAACGATAGGAGGGCGAGGGTAGAAGCAAAGGGTCTATGCGGTAAATGTGGGAGGAGACATGGAGGTGAATGTAAGGCGGGTCAGGTGGGATGTTTCAGGTGTGGCAAGTTTGGACACCAATCACGGGACTGCCCGGAAAGGCCAAGATGCCACAATTGTGGGGGACAGGGACACGTGAGCCGAGATTGTAGGAAGCGCAAAGAGCCGGAAGCGGGAGGATCCGGAAAGGGTAAGGGTGCAGAGAAAGAACCTTACATCAACAAGGCCACAGCAAGGGTTTACCAGATGACTCAGTAAGGTACGTTGCAAACTCTTATTTGTGATATGCCAAGTTTATGATTTTATTTCCTTGAATGATTAGTTAGCCCCATCAGCTTAGGAGCCTTAGAACTAGATATTACCCGGATTAGATCCTCAGCGGTAGTTAATCACAATGGCCTTCATGACCAAGCTGCCTTGCATAGCTACGGTTTATGCCACCCATTCTGTGATTTGCTATCGGTATAGCTTATGGCAGGTTTCGAGGACGAAACCTATTGTAAGGAGGGTAGACTTGTAACATCCCGAGTTTTAGAGCACGAGAGAATTCGCGAGGAATTAAAACTTAAATAAAAAGAAAGGAATCGGGCTTGGGCCGGGGTGTATGGGCCGAAAGGGGCAAGGGTCGGGCCCTTATAAGCCTCAAGATCAGCCAAAAGCTCTCATTTCCACTATCATTTTCGTTTCTAGAGAGAGAAGGTGAGAGAGAGTCTAGAGAGAGAAAGTCCCGTTTTTCAAATCCGAGCTCATAGGACTGTGGGCATACGTATCTGGACCGTTTAGCTGTGAAGGAGAAGCGATTTCAGGTAACCTATTCTCTTAGATCTGAGTTTTAGTTCGTTTTTGGGATTTTCGGGTTTTGGATAAAAAGGCAACGATTTTGCGGATGGAACTTGAAAATGAGCTTAGGTATAGCATCTAGAATGGAAACCGAACATTTTGATCTAAGAAAAGTTGAGATACTGACTCGATCAAACTCGCATGCAAAAGCTTCAGATTTTTGGAAAGACAATCTGTGCAGACCCATCGAAACTACCTAGTTTCGATATGTTCAGACCCCATCGAAACTACAAGTTTCGATATGTTTAGACCCCATCGAAACTACCTATTTTCGATATGTTCAGACCCCATCGAAACTACAAGTTTCGATATGTTCAGACCCCATCGAAACTACAAGTTTCGATATGTTCAGACTCCATCGAAACTACCTAGTTTCGATATGTTCAGACTCCATCGAAACTACAAGTTTCGATATGTTCAGACCCCATCGAAACTACAAGTTTCGATATGTTCAGACCCCATCGAAACTACAAGTTTCGATATGTTCAGACCCCATCGAAACTACAAGTTTCGATATGTGCAGACCCATCGAAACTACCTAGTTTCGATAGGTGCAAATCCATCGAAACTACTGGGTTTAAGCATAGAGATGTCTAGTGTCATCTAGGAGCACTACCTTACAAGTACGGCTTTATTATAACAGATCGTGGGTGACATTAGTGACGCGCAGTAACCAGCTAAGAGTATTTCAGAACTGCTTATCAGGTGAGTTCTAATCCCCTTTTTTGCCTTCTTTAGGGGTGGTGTGCATACTTAGTGTAAAGTGTTTATTATATTTTATATATTATAAACTGAGGAGAAAAGCTATGTTTTAGTGAAAGGTTTAAAAGAGGCAAAAGTATGTTTCAGTAAAGTAAGATATATCATTTTGCAAGCGTTTACTATATTTTTATATACATAAACAAAGGCATGATATATGTGCTAGTATGTTTTCAGTAAAGTAAGATATATCATTTGGCAAGCGTTTACTATATTTTCATATACATAAACAAAGGCATGATATATATGATAAGCTATGTTTCAGAAAGTAAGATGTATTTTATGATAAGCTATGTTTCAGAAAGAAAGATGTATTTTATGATAAGCTATGTTTCAGTAAAAGCAAAGATATATCATTTGGCAAGCGTTTACTATATTTTTATATACATAAACAAAGGCATGATATAAGTTAAGTTATGAACAAGATTTACAGAAAGATTTATGAAAAGTAAAGTGAACAGCTTTCCTTCGGGAATGAGTACCAGTTTGTAAAGGTCCTTGGGACAGATGTTACTTGTACAAGATGTCAGATATGGGTTCCACCCATTAGTAAGAACCTTAGGGTTCGTTAACAGTTGTACAACTGGGATGAGTGACGGCGGTTGCTCGGGAGGTCCACGCAACCTCCCCTTAGCGGTATTGTCGGTTCATGGATGTAAGCCATGGGGGCATTGACCAGGGTATTGTCGGTTCATGGTCGTTGATCATGGGGGCATTGACCAGGTACTCGTCGGTTCATGGATGAAAGCCATGGGGGCGGTACAGTAGTGACAAGGAATTGACGGATAAGCGGTATTGTCGGTTCATGGTCGTTGATCATGGGGGCATTGACCAGGTACTTGTCGGTTCATGGATGTAAGCCATGAGGGCAGTACAGTAAAGAGGAATTGACGGTTTATTATACGTTTTAAACTGTTTGAAAAGTAAGGTGTGTTAAGTTTAGCCTTAATGGCAGTATATATGTTTGAAAAGTAAAGTGTGTTAAGTTTAGCCTTATTGGCAGTATATGTGTTTTAGTAAATCTTTTGTAAAATTGATTTAAAGTAAACGTTAGAACTCACTCAGCGTTGCTGATTTTTAGTATGCATATCAGTTAAGTGCAGGTTTAGATGATGGATGTGGATGCTTGGGCTTAGAGAGAAGAGTTACCCGAAGATCAGTGTCTGGCATCCCGATTATGTTTATGTTATATTTTAGCTTGACGTTGTTAAAGACAATTTGTATTAGACATGTTTATGTTTCCGCTGCGTATGTAAGAAGATTAAATCGTTTCCGCTGTATTAATGAATGCCTTACGTTTAAAGTGCTATGTGTTGATGAGTAAATCCAATAAGTGAGGTCTCCCGGGATCGGGGCCTCACAGTTTAGGAAGATTATATATGTTGTTGTCACTTTGAACGTCAATCTCATAAATACCATTTTGAGGTTTAGCCTCAAATCAAAAGATATCATTTAAGTAGGCAGAAATAGCAATACCATTAAAAACGTACTTAAATCCTTGTTCAAACGATAAAGAAACTGAAATAATGTTTCTGGTTAAACCAGGTGCAAACAAACAGTTGTTCAAAACAACCACAAGGCCAGAAGGACATGAGAGATGATATGTTCCAGTTGCAAGAACTGGTACTCTTTTCCCATCACCAACGATGAGCTCCATGTCGCCTTGTTTCAGCTTCCTCCAACTTTTAGGCTCCTGCAAGACATTAATGATGTGGTATCCACATCCAGTATCAAATACCCATGTGTTGCTAGAAACAATAAAAATTTTAATAACATAAATGAGAATACCTGAAGAGGTGCCCTCACCACTGGCCCTCTACAGCTTCAGCTTGGCTAGATATTCAGGACAGTTACGTTTCCAGTGCCCAATTTTGTTGCATTCAAAGCATTGGCGCTCCTTAGGAGGGGGTGCTTTTGAAGCTTTCTTGTTATTGTTGGTGGTAGGCTTGGCAGCAACATTAACCTTCTTCTTGCCTTTGCTATTACAACCTCTTTTCTTGGGGTTAGGTTTTTTAACACCAGCAGATCTGACCATCATAACTTGATTTTTCTTTCCTTGGATATTCATCTCGGCCGTTTTGAGTATACCATGTAGCTCGGCCACTGTCTTCTCCAAGCCATTTATGTTGAAATTCATTACGAATTGAGCATAAGAGCTTGGGAGAGAGTTTAAGATGAAATCAGTAGCCATGTCATCCTTCATGGGATATCCAAGTTTGTTCATCTGGTCGATGTACCCTTTCATCTGAAGTACATGAGCACTAACAGGCGTGCCCTCTTGCATCGTGCAACGAATGAGCTGAGACATGGTTTCATAGCGTTCTTGTCGGGCTTGTTTCAGGAACATGCCCTTAAGTTGCTCAATCATGTCAAAGGCACTCAGGTCCTCCATGCTCTTTTGGAACTCACGGGACATGCTGGCTAGCATAAGGCAGGCCACCTCAGTGGCATCATCTCTTTGTTTTTCCCAGGCCTTACGAGCAGCAGCCGTGTTACCATCGGGTGTCTCAGGGACTGGTGCATCGAGAACATAGAGCTTCTTGGCCATCTTAAGAACTATTCTCAGATTGCACTGCCACGAGAGAAAATTGGTGTTATCCAGCTTTTCATTCTCAAGGATAGACTTGAGAGCGAAGGAGTTATTAGTATTATTATTTTCAGTAGACATCTGTCAAGATAAGCAAAGAAAGTAAATTAGTATAAAGAAAGTGAAAAATCCTTATTAATTTATAACCCAATTACAGAAATTAAAATAAGGAGTGAGAATCTAGTTAAATCAGTCACTAATGGTAGCTGTGGCATACAACATTAGTAAGTGGGTAACTAGACTGACAATCAGTGTCAATTGTGGAAAGATGCACAACTCTCGTGTATGAGGCCGCTAAGACAAGACATGTCTATGCATTGATACATTTAGTCTCATCTATGCCCACTTTTAATCTCTTGACAGCTGAGGCATGTAACAAGAGAGAAAAGTAATAGTCTTCCTAAAACAGGTACTTGAGGAAGAGCCGGATGTGTCAACGAAACCCTTGCGCCTTGGAAGGATAAACTACGCATCCAGTGCGGTGCTGTGGCTCCAAACACCGATGTTTCGTTTTATGTTCCAAGTGTTCCTTATAATAGGATGGCATAGACCATTGGTTTTAGATATGGGTTCCAATTTTAGTGTTTACCGAATAGGGTCAAACACAACGAATGATTAAATCATACGTGTGTTGTAAAAGCCAGTTTTACTATTTAAAGTCATGACAAATTTGATGAACCCTTTCACCTCTCAGGACACTTAATTTTAAATAACCTATTAAAACTTAGTTTTTCGCGACTTGAATAACCAGTTAAAGTTAATAATTGAAAACTATTAAGTTATAAGTTTTGAAATTAAATTTAGTTTAAATTGCAAAACTTTAGCGGTTATTTATTTTATAAAAACAAGTCAGTTGTTATTTTTTATAAAATTCTACAAGTTGAAAAATTAGAACTTGTGGTGACAGATTGTGACATTTTAAAACTCCTTTTAAAACGTTTGGTGTTTGGTTGGTTTATAAAAATTTAAGTTATAAAAAAATTAAAAGCAACCATAAAGCAAATAAATATATAAATCTTTTAGGGCCAAGTTTGTTTGATCTTGCTAGAGCCAGTTAGCAAGACCAAACGGGTCACGGGGTCCACAAAATTAAAACAACCACAAGGATGGACTTCCGTGCATCTAGTCGTCTCGGATGACTCCCACTGAATCCATGATTCCTGTTGCGTCTTCAGATTTGTCTTCGGGTTTTTATTACATTACATAAAAAAAAACTATTTTATTACAACTTTGAGCCATCAAAAGTGGGCCAAAACCATAAAACCAAAAACTGAATAATAAACACAAAATACTAAATCACATGGGTCGGGCCAAATTTACATATTCAACACAATCACATGCGGGCAATATATTTGGTCAAATAAAATAAAAAATCGACCAAATTAATAAATAAAAAAATTGCCCCAAAAACATATCAGAACAGAAACTTCAAGATAGTTAAAGTTTGTGATTAATCTAACCGGTGAAACCAGACCGGTTCCGATTTACGTGTTATAACCCAGGCTCTGATACCACTGTTGGGTTCAGTGGTGATCAGTTTGACTTTTTATCAAAACGGGTTTTAACAGAGAAATTAATTAATTCAGTTAATTAATAAATACTCATCGGAAAATAAAATCATAACCTATTTAACAGCATTGACAAACCGAACAGGATCTGGTTATGAACACGCAAACACAAAAAAAAACAATTAATCTACTGATTAGATTAATTATACCTTAGTGATCAAGAGCTACGAACACTTTCAGTTGAGGTAATAATTTTTTATAACTTTGAATATGTTTTTACAGCTTGGGATTGTTCTGCTTTGGTTCATACGTTTGGACTGTCTTTACAGGAACGACTCAAATGCTTAAAATTTTTGTAGTATGATATTGAATCCGAACGTATTCCTAGACCTGCTCAGGGTGAAGACTAAGTATGCTAACAATTAAACATTATTATTTCATCTTGATTTTTGTTATACTGTCTAATTTTGATTTATGGTGC
Source organism: Smallanthus sonchifolius (assembly GCA_023525975.1). Classification (NCBI taxonomy): domain Eukaryota; kingdom Viridiplantae; phylum Streptophyta; class Magnoliopsida; order Asterales; family Asteraceae; genus Smallanthus; species Smallanthus sonchifolius. The sequence goes on along the minus strand of CM042026.1, from coordinate 82,061,912 downwards.
ATTGTGGATTATATGATTTAATTGAAAATTTTCAAAACGGTTGTGAATTTAAAAGTATGCATATCCAATGAACGGCCATGGAATTTTAATGTTTTATATCTTTTATTTTGCAGATCTTTAGCGATGGCGCAACCAACTGGAAATTTGAGATGGCTGTGAGGACAGGTGAAAGTTGTTTCCTTTGGTGATTATGGGATTTACCAAAGCATAACCCACCCACCCACCCCCCCCCCCCCCCGGAGAAGACTGTGGTTTTGGCTCATCTTTCTGCTCCAAGATTAGTATGTCTACTTGAACCCGGAGTTCCTTGAATAAATCCCCCCTAAGATTAGTATGTCTGCTTGAACGCGCGTATTCTTGATTGTTGATTTGTTGCTGATGGAATTTACTAAATAATGGTTCAATTTTTCTTCCTTATTATATAGGCACGTCGAGGTGGCTAGGATGATCCATTTGCATGGGATAGCAAAGAATTTCTCCGGAAGCTGTCCATATGAAAGGTTCTTATCCATATAATCCTATGTGTTTCTATTAGTCATGTTGCATTCTATCATTAGATAATGACAATATAAATATTTCATCTTTATTTATCTTTTTGTTACCAGGATGTTGTGTTTAGAACGAGATACACCTCCCAAATTTCTCCGAGAATTCTGTAGTGTTTTACTTAGTACCACAAATGTTGGAAACGAGGTTGTCACTCATGGCTGGGCAATGGTAATTTATATTCCTTTACCGCCATTTACAACTTAAAAGTTCATCTTTGCATTAAATGTAGGTCTACTTACTGATTACAGGTTAAGGAGCATAAAGGAGAGGTGACCCCTGAACACACCTAGCTCCTACGCCTTGAAGAGCAAGCGAGGCAACATGGTGTTGGTTTATGGGACAGGGTGAATCAAAAGCATGCATGGTATGCTAACTTCTACGCTACAGGTGGCAGGTTGGGTCATGGGTTAAAATGGGTTCGGGTTAAAATGGATTTTTTTATTATAAATCAAAATGAGATGGGCTGGGTTGTGTTAACCCACCCACACTATTTTGTTCATTTCTAAATAAAAATTATATATAACTAATGTGTTAATTGTCATTACAAAAAAGATCACTAAGATTATAATTTAAACCCGTGAATGAAAAAGATTTAACAAGTTGTACGTACTAAAAACAGACTTTGGGTACCCATTTGACCCATTTTCCTTTTAGATATTTTTTTATCTGAAACAAATACCAAATCGACCCATTTGGAATAAAACGAGTCAAAATTGCACCTTTTTAGGCTTTAGCTAAGATTTATTTGTTCATGCCTAAAGGAGCAGCTATCAGTAATTATGTTGTACAATACGTGCTAGCTTTGCTACTCAAACAGAACTAAATTTATTGTGCAGTAAACGGCGGAATTATAAATCTTATTGGCAATGTGATTTTTCTTTATTTACATAAAAAAGTGTTAAGCTTCCTTACAAATAGTTTTTCTAAATAAATTTCACTTTCACGGATATCCCGAAAGACTTATGCTGACTTATAAACCAGAAGTAGATAATGAGCCTACTAAAGATGCTAAACACGAGCCTTTTATCTATACCTAATAAATAAGTAACCGGTTGTGCCTCGTGCCATAGTCACTATCGAGGGTTGGTTTATTCTTGAGGCAACCGGTTTTCACGCAGGGGCAACTGTATGTGGCACTTTTCGAAGTTAAAAGCAGACACGGCTTATAATCTTAGATAGCGATGGAAAAGTTACAAAAAAAAAACATCCAATAATGTATACAAAGAAATATTTACATATTTATGAATTATATTTAGCATATTTTTTATTTCAAATTGTATCGTTTATTCGGCTCGTGTAATACACGGGTTCTAACACTGGTATCAAATATACTTATACCCGTTTTAAAGTGTTCAAATCGTTAACCTAATCTAACTTCCTAATAAATAAAAATCTTAGTGGACACATGGCATGATTCTAAGCCTCCTCAACTCGTGTTTTTCCATCTCTCTCTCTCCTATTAAATATATAAATTTATTTTACTATTTTTATAATTTTTTACCGCGTCTCTCTCCTATTAAATAATAATGATTTATATAAATTCTTTTTTATAAAATGGTTTTTATTTAATGAAAAAGCTAGGTTTGTTCATAAAACAATTTTATAAATTGAACATTTCGTTTATTCTTTTTATAAAATATTTTAAAAAAATAACTTTATAACGTTTCTAAATTTTTATTAAAAAACTATGTAATATATCATAAATATGTAATATGTAATCCTTATTACTAAATATAAATTGTATTTATTCAACTCTTGTAATACACAAAATTCTAACTTAGTGTAGTAATATATAATAGAGTTCGCCGGCTTTGCGAATATATTTTTCAGTTCCTGAATTTTTTAAACAAACCTAAAAATAGGCATAACGGATCTTCCCTTAATTAATCATGTCCACACGAAAATCTCCATAAAATTATTTGTTGCATCAAAATCAAGAATATAAAATATTTCAGAATCGTCCCATTTCATATTACTAATAACCGGCGTTTGTATTGTTTAGGAGTGTTTGACTTTCATATACGATTAAAAACAATTAATAATAATCTTACTACTCTGATAAATAAAAATATATTCCGTTCTCACTTTTCTAGCTAAAGACTCCTAGCTTTTCCCGCTCATTTCACTAAAAACGGATCCCATTACGGATCCGGGTCTATCCATTTCATATCCGACAATTTTACACAAACGCTACGCTTCCTCTTCTCTCTGAAACCCTAATCACCTTACGGCGGATCTGCAAGATTATCTTCAAGCTAGGTTTCGGGTTCCAACAATCGATGCCACCGTATTTAATTTTGTAAAACTCTATTCATCTATTAGGGTTGTTCGAGGCCTTAGAAAGTATCGTCACAACCAAGGCTTTTGTTGATTTTCTTCAAGGTAAGTTTCTTCTTCCGATTCGTTTTTTAGATTATGTGATTTGTTAACATTCATCTTCACTGTTCCTTTGTTCATCGATTAGGTCTTTTCGAAGCCGCCTCTTCTCACTATTGTCATAATCAAGGCTTCTATTGATTGTCTAATCTGAGGTAGAAGAAGACTGGTTTCAACCTTTTAAGGATATCGGTTAGTAAACATTACAAATTCGATCTCAGCTTTTGGAATTTGATGTAAAACGGCTGAAATTCATTTAGGAATTGATGATTTAGTAAACCCTAATAAATTTTAACAACACAAAATTTGGATAATAATGTTAAATTTGAAGGTTTAATTTGTGTTTGGATGTTTCATAATTGTTGAATTTTTGTATACTTCTGTATGTTGTGAGTCTTTTTATAACTGCTTTGATAGTGAAGTTTGGTCAAGATATGTCGAGAACTTGGATCCCTATTCCCTGCATAGTGTAGTTCTTTTAAAGTTTTGTCATTTTCTGCATTTCAACCTAAAAAACCTTTATAATCTGTTCACAAATACTCAGATTGGTCTTCTTTTTGCAGGTATCTCATGATCTAAGATACTTCAAGATTTAGGTATGTAAGAGTTGATAAGTTTTTCGAATGTTTTTTGACTTGATATCTAAAACATAACATACAAGAGCTTGGGTGTATATGTCTCCAATGGTAACATGATAGTGAACATAAATATATAAATATTTTCTGCTATGCAGTTAATGGGGAAGAATATCGGTTATCGGTCAATGATCGATATTTGAGATATTGGTTCTCGCGGTGCGATATCGGTAATTTTTATATCATGCATAAACTTATATATACACATATATAATAATAATAGTCAAATCAAAAGTCAAAACTAAAAAGTGTCAATATTTTATATTAGAAACATGATCTAGCAGGTGTGCGAAGTGCGAACGTGGGTGTATTAGAGAGTTAGGGCATTTACTTCGATGGTTTTGGCTATGGGTACAAGGTATTGGGCCAACATTTTAAAAGGGGAATGGGCTTTGGGGCAGAAAAATGTTAAAAAAAGGGCCAAGATTAGTAAACCAAGAAACTCAGTGAAACAACCAATATTATGGACTTAAATTATCGGCGATATATCGGTAAATATCGCCGATAATATCGGTACCGATATTTCTTCCGATATTTTGCACCGATATTTTCTCAGAGGACCGATAACCGATATATCGGTGATATATCGGCGATATCGACTGCATAGATTTCTTGTTACTGTGTGTCATAATATTGCAAATGTATAAGTTCGCCTTTAGTAGTATGTTGTTTATACACTTTGCTAATAAGATTATTAAATGTACATTCCTGTATTGCAGTTAATGAAAGTCATACCTGTTAAAGATCTTTTTTTTTCTTTGCAGACTATGGTGGAACCAGAGAATGAGGTATCAGGTGCAAAAAGAATCAAACTAGATTAAGAAGTGAATGGATTTGTTAAAGAAAAGGAAGAGGGGAATCAGAAACAAACAAAGGAAAATGCAAAACCAGAGCCACCAAAAGATTACATTCATGTTAGAGCAAGAAGAGGTAAAGCTACTGACAACCATATTCTTGTAGAAAGGGTATGCCAATTCCATTCCATTACTCTTCTTTCAATTCCTATTTAAATGTTCATTTTCTCATTCCTGTCATTTGGGAATTTCATGTCAGAAGAGAAAAGATCACAAATGAATGAAGTTCCTTCAAGATCTTGTCCCTGGTTGTGACAAGGTAATTTTTTTTGGGCATAATTATAAACAATTTTGGTTGTTAAATTGAGATAAGAGGTAATTTTCTCATTCCTGTCATTTATAAACTACGTACAGTTGTTGCAAAATCAAGTCAAGGTATGTACCATCAATACATTAATTTTCTTGATTATCTAAATTGTTCACCGATTTAATTTTCATGTAGTTCTTGTCAATGAAACTAGCAACCATTAAGCCTAGGACAGATATAAACATGGAAGCAGTTTTATCAAAAGATGTAAGTTTTTCATAATATTTCTTCACGAGGGGTGTGTTATACAACTTTAAGTTTTCAAGTGATTTACTTCATTTTTGACCGGTTTTTAGACTCTGACTTCCATGTTAAATACCATGAACCATTTGGATCCACTGGCTCAGCCATTCTATGTCATGGCTCATGATGGTCCAGGGAACCATTGACAACAATGATGCACCGTGTGCCAAACATGAAGTCATCACAAATTGATGGCTTTGGTGAAGTAAGCTAATAGTTTCTAATAAACAAAAACTTCTTTATCTTGCAAGGTTTTTGTTGTTAATTCATTTTAAAACCGAAAAATTTCAGGCTTCAGAGTTCTGGGGAAATGTTCTTCACAGTGTTGTTTAGATGGGTTTCAGTCAAAAATTTGATAATGATTTATGGAACCCCATAAACTTGTAGGATTATTAAATATTAATATATGGCTGCTATACTAGGGGATCATTATTCATTTGCCTTATTATGTTATATTGGGGTCAATTTGATTAATAGGTTGTGACTTGATCAATAAATCTATTAAAGGTTGTTCAAAAAAAAAAAATTCTATTAAATACAATATATATTTTGATACAATTTTCTCTCATTGCTTATGTAGGTATATTTAGAATTCCTAGATGATGAAGAAGTAGAGAGGCGCTGCACTTGAAGGTAAGGGAGAGCACTTGAATAAAAAGTTATGTCCAAGTATTTTATTTTAGTTTTAGTTTTATTTTTTTATATACTTAAATGGCATTTTATATGGACTAAAATTGAGAAGTATATAGGGTGTTGTAAGATTTATCAAAACTTTTGAATGAATTTTAACGGATTTTACATCCCATAGAAAAATGGTGTAGACTGTAGACTTGTAGTAGTAACTAAAGTTAGATGCAAATTTCATGTGGGCAATCCAATTAAAGAGAAATATATTTTGGTTTAGATTTTAAAATATATTACTATAACCCCATAGCTAACTAAGTTCATATTCAGCTTATGAACCTTTGTATATTTGCTTCACAGCATCTGTTGTTGTATGTGACACAAGTCTAATTTTGCATTGTTCCTATCCTTCACATACTCCCATTAAAAGACTTTGATTTATTCAAATTTCACCGGTAAAATATTTGGTCATGGTTTTTTATATCTTCCAACAAGTTAAATTGTAAATCTTAGCTCAAAAAGAAACAGGTCAAATGGTTCAATTGGGTCAAAAGCAACCCAAAGTATTATCAAATGCTTAAAACCTTCTAATCACACTGGAAATTCTTTATTTTTTTATAAATAATTGGTGTATCAAATACACAAAAGCATATTATCACAGTAATAATATGATTTTGGAAATTTTCCAAGTTATAAATTAGCTTTGGGTGACTTTTACCTTATTCCTGCTAATTTCTTTTTGGTTTACCAATTTGACCAAACCTAAATACCTTCTAATTTCTTTTTAATTTATATTTTGCAGTTGGTATATCCATTTCTGCTTACTAAGATTTTGAAGTTTGTTTTAATTATTTCTTTTGCACTTCTTTGGAAGGTGATGCAGGGCGAAACATTCATCAGGTACACATATTGTTCGTCATAAAGCATCTTAACGACTATCTTTCACTGAGAGGGAATGCAGGGTGAATTTTGTGGAAGGTATTTTTTGTTATTACATAATTAAATATCTCTACTCATTGAAGGTTTTAGACGATACTGATTCTTATTATAAAGGGTCGTCGAGTCAAGTACAACAATTGAATGTCTATAGCTTGATTTTCATTTTATCTAGGTTTTGGTTGTTTACGGCTATTCCTCCCAGAACAACCGATCAACAACTATTTAGATCCAAGGTAAGCTTATGTTTTTGTGGATTATTATTTGTTTATAATAGATATGATGTAATGTATTCAATTATTCATGCTTTGGTGGTTTCAGGTTATTTGTGAAATTTGTAGTACTGAACAGCAGGTTTGTCTCTAAATGTAACATCCCAAAAATAAAGGTAAACGAATAAATGAGGCGAAAGGTAAAAAGTTAAAACAAAAATGTAAAAAGAAGCAGGCTGGCTTGGGCCTTGCAAGTAGTGGGCTGACTAGGCCCACCTATATAAGGGTTGGACCAGCCCTCCCTTCCACATTTCTACTTGTTGCGCAAACTTCTAGAGAGAGGTCTCTGGTCTAGAGAGAGAGAGAGAGAGTAAAGGAAAGCGGCTCAAAAGCCCGGGGATTGATTGTCATCATCTCTGGATCGTATAGCATCGAAAAGGAAGCGAAAACAGGTACTATCGAGCTTAAATCTGAGTTTTTATAATTGTTGGGTTTCAGGTTAAAGTCGAGTAAATGTTTAGTTTTACGTATGAAACTTGAAACAAATCACATATTTGTGCTCATAATGAAAAAGGAACTTTTTGAACGTAAAAAGTTCAAGGCTTGATCAACTAGAAATAATTGGCCAGATCTAGGGTTTCTGGTCAGGGAAGAAGACTGATGCATCGAAACTACTAGTTTCGATAAAGGCGAATCCATCGAAACTACCTAGTTTCGATATATGCAGACCCTAACCCGAAATTACTAAGATTTTACATAAGTTACTTACTGAAACTACCATAGTTTCGATATAAACCCATGACCCAAAACTACTAAGATTTTACATAAGTTACTTACCGAAACTACCATAGTTTCGATATAAACCCATGACCCGAAACTACTAAGATTTTACATAAGTTACTTATCGAAACTATCATAGTTTCGATATAAACCCATGACCCGAAACTACTGGGTTCAAGCATAGTAATGTCTAGTGCCATCAAGAAGCACCACCTTATGTGTATGACTTTATTATACAGATTGTGAGTGACCTTAGTGACGCTCAGTAACCGGCTAAGTGTATTACAGAAACCACTCATCAGGTGATTTCTATGTGCCCACTATGTGTTACGTGCAAATGATTTTAAATGTTTTGGGGCTGGAGTGTATACATAATATGAATGAATGTTATGTTATGTGCTATATGACAATACATGCTAAATATAAGTATGACAAGTATGTTTTTAAATAAAAAAAATGAAAGCATGACATAGCACGTAAGAATAAAATCTTGCTTTATATTTATGAATATATTGCTTGCCAAGTATGAAAAGAATGACACAATATGTAAGAATGAAATATTGCTTTATATCTATGTATATATTGCTTGCCAAGTATGAAAAGAATGACACAATGTGTAAGAATGAAATATTGCTTTATATATATGTATATATTGCTTGTCAAGTATGAAAAGAATAACTTAACGTGTAAGAATGAAATCTTGTTTTATATCCATGTATATATTGTTTGTCAAGTATAAGTAAACGTTATGGATGCTTCGATAATAACGACTACTTCGGTAGGACGGTTGTAAAATAATGACGGACTACGACGGTAGGACGGTTGTAAGATAATGACGGACTACTTCGGTAGGACGGTTGTAAGGTAAGGACGGACTACTTCGGTAGGACGGTTGTAAGAAAATGACGGACTACTTCGGTAGGACGGTTGCAAGATAATGACGGACGACCACTAGTTGCCGGACGGTTGTAAGTATGGCGGACTACGACGGTAGACCGCGACGTTTGTCTTTGTGACTTACGTAATCAATGAAGGGCTGAACCTCCTTATGTGTAAGACCAATGAAGTAACCAATGAAGGCAAGAATGCATGTATTTATATACATACTCACTTATGAATGAAATATGAAATAAAGAATTAAAATGGTAAATATATAAATATGTATATATATATATATGTATATATATATTGATATGTACTAGAATTATGACAAGAATTAATGTTTATGACTATTTGCTTTAAACTAGAACTCACAAGCGTTAGCTGACTTTTAGTATGCACTTCAGGTAACAAGAGGAAAGGATGGGCCAAGGCGTGAAGGTTACCTAGCTCAAGACTGACATCGCGTTAATTGAATTTATGTTAAGACAATGTTTTACGTTTAAATGTTAAGACTTTCGCTGTCAATGCAATTGAATGATGAATGCTTCTGCTGTGTTTGAATGTTTTTAATTAAAGTTCAGTGATCAACGACTATGTTTATGAGTAAATCCAACAAGTGTTGTCACCTGGAAAAGGGGCTTTACAAGTTGGTATTAAAGCAATAGTTTGAGAGATTCAGACATTCCTAAATGTCTGGACTCAAGCTGATAATGGGACCTAGGCACGGATGTCAGTCTGGGTAGCCAACGCCAACACAACAAGTAAGTAATAAAGTTAATGTCTGTAGATAGGAACATATGCCTTAACTTAGAACGATTAGATGTCATTGTCACTACTGATGTGAAGAGTTTCGAACCCGAAAAGCAAACCAAATTATTATTCTCAAACCGGTCACTGTAATTAAGAATTTACCTTGCTCGTACTGTTTAAAACTATGATATGAAGGAATGACATTGATGCACACCCTTTTACTTATTAGGAAATCTAGAAAACTATGGCTCGTAGAGGAGGGACTAGACGCCGAGGCGGTCGCACTGGCTGAGCCGGTAGACCACCATTGAACCGAAGACGTAATGATGAGGAAAGTGTACATGTGGAACGAGAGGAAAGCGTGCACAAAGAACGTACTGATCGTGTGCACGAAACTAATGTGACTCCACCGGGTGAAGGCAACGAAGGATCTCTACGACTGGAACCCGAAGTTAGGGATGCTATTGCCCGTGAGGTTGTGCTAACTCTGAAGGACATACTGCTTGATCTGTTATCTGAGGCACTAAAGAAAAACAAGGAAGAAGAAGAAAAGAACCATGAGGAGGAAGTTTATGACAGTGATGGGGCGATGTAACTGTGGGACTGAACACCCGAGGGTGTACCTACAAGGGGTTTAAGGACGGTGACCCGCCCAAGTTTGATGGGAATAAAGATTCAGTGCCTACGCTTGAATGGATTGAGAGGATGAACAGCGTAATCAACATAAGTGAGTGTCGACCTGACCAGACTGTTAAGTATGTTGCTCATTCTTTCACCAACGAAGCATTGAGTTGGTGGAGGAACTTTCAGAGGACTAAGTCGCCAAACGCTCTCAAAAGGATAACTTGGAAAGATCTGAAAAAGCTGATAATCCAAAAGTTATGTCCCCAGAACGAGATAGATCGGGCGGAGAATGAATTTCTGAACTTCAAGGCTGGCAACAAGACTCATCGTCAGTACACTTCCAGATTCAATGAGCTGGCTCAACTGGTACCCCATTTGGTAGAGACTGAAGAGCGATTGATCAAGTATTATGTCAAGGGCCTGCCACAAAGGGTCCGACTTCATGTAAAAGCTAACCTACCCTTGACCTTCGAGTCGGTAGTGAACCTGAGTGGAATCGTCTATGACGATTATGCAAATGAAGACCCGGCACCTGAGACACAGAAGAGAAAATGGGAGAACTTGTCCAAGGGAACTGGAAGGGGGAATTATACAGCTGAGGCTAAGAAGCCAAGAACTGAAGAATATGAAGCTTGTAAGAAATGTTTGAAGAAACACCGAGGGGAGTGCCTAGTTGGTTCCACCTTCTGCTATAGATGTAGGAAGGCGGGGCACTATTCTCGTGACTGCTTGAGAGACCTACCTGGCTTGCCGCCCGATCGTGAAATAGAATTTCAGATTGACTTACTGTCATGAGCTCAGCCAATTGCCAAAGCGTCCTACCGATTGGCTTCGTCAGAAATGAAGAACTAATGTCTCAATTAGAAGAACTAACTGAGAAGGGATTTATCAGACCGAGCATCTCACCATGGGGCGCTCCGGTATTATTTGTAAAGAAGAAAGACGACAACATACGCATGTACATCGACTACCGTGAATTGAACAAACGAACAGTAAAGAACAAGTACACACTGCCTAGAATAGACGACATTTTTAATCAACTACAAGGTGCGAGTTGGTTCTCAAAGATCGATCTTAAGTCGGGTTACCATCAATTGAAAGTAAGGGAGGAGGATGTACTGAAAACTGCGTTTCACACGTGTTATGGACATTATGAGTTCCTCGTAATGTCCTTCGGACTAACCAATGCACATGCAGCGTTTATGAATCTAATGAATAGAGTGTGCCGACCAATGTTGGATCGGTCAGTAATAGTCTTCATAGATGACATCCTTATCTATTCAAAGAACGAAGGTGATCACCACTGTCACTTGAGGGAAGTATTAGAAGTTTTGAAGGAGAAAAGTTGTATGCAAAATTTTCTAAATGTGCGTTTTGGCTCAGGGAAGTCCAATTCCTAGGCCATGTCATAAACCCAAACGACATTATGGTAGATCCTGCAAAGATCGTAATAGTTAAGGAATGGAACATCTCGAAAACACTAACGGAGATACGAAGTTTTCTTGGATTGGCAGGCTACTATCGAAGATTCATTCAGGATTTCTCGAGATTAGGCTCGCCACTGACAAAGCTGACACGTAAGAAAGTAAAGTACGAATGGGGTCCAACCCAAAATAACTCGTTCGAAGAATTGAAGACACGATTAAACCAAGCTCCAATCTTGACCTTACCTGAGGGAAACGAAGACTTGGTAGTCTACTCTGACGCTTCGGGTCAGGGATTGGGATGTGTACTTATGCAACGAGAAAATGTGATTGCGTATGCCTTGTGACAGTTAAAGACTCACGTACCCGACTCATGATTTGGAGTTGGCGACGGTAGTTTTCGCATTAAAGATATGGATACATTATCTGTACGGGGTTAAATGCACCATTTACTCCGACAACAAGAGCCCGAATTACTTTTTCGAGCAAAAGGAATTAAACATGAGACAAAGAAGGTGGTTAGAGTTACTGAAAGACTACGACTTCGAAATATTGTACCATCCAAGCAAGGCAAAAGTAGTGGCTGACGCCTTAAGCAGGAAAGAAGAAGCAACACCTATTCAAATTAAAGCATGTCAGTTGATTATAACACCGGATATAATGAATGAAATAGCGAAAGCACAGGAAGAAGCATTGTTGGAGAGGAATGTGAAACGGGAAATAATAGTAGGGCAACAGGGTAATCTGGAAACCAACGTGTACGGTGTACGGACTCGTTGTGGCCGGATGTGGATACCTAAGATTGGTGAACTTAGGGCCAAGATCTTTGATGAGGTCCATAAATCTCGCTACTCTATCAACCCGGGACAAACAAAATGTACCAAGATCTAAAGAAAGAATACTAGTGGCCTGGCATGAAGAACGACGTGACCGAATATTTGGGCAAGTGCCTAACTTGTTCTCTGGTTAAAGCCAAACACCAGAAACCATGCGGTAAAATGCAACATTTGCCGATACCGAAATAGAAGTGGGAAGAGATCACAATGGACTTCATTACCAAGCTACCGCGAACAACTAAAGGCAATGATACCATTTGGGTGATCGTCGACCGCTTGATGAAAAGTGCTCACTTCTTACCAATACGTGAGACTTCTTCGTCTGAGAAGTTAGTAGCGATATTTATCAAGGAAATCGTAAGTAGACATGGTATGCCATTAACGATCGTGTCAGACAGGGACACTCGATTCACATCAAGGTTTAGAAAGAAATTCAATGAAGCAATGGGCACTGGATTAAACATCGGCACCGCTTACCACCCTCAAACCGATGGTTAATCAGAAAGGACCATCCAGACCTTGGTGGACATGCTCCGGGCCTGTATCATTGATTTCGGTGGGAGCTGGGACAGCCATCTATCATTGGCAGAGTTTTCATATAACAACAACTATCACTCAACTATTGGCATGCCCCCATTTGAGATGCTGTATGGAAGGAGGTGTAGAACCTCGGTTTGTTAGGGGGAGATTGGACATAAAGATTTTGCAGGTCTTGAAGTGGTTAAAGCTACTTCCGAGAAATTCGATCAAATCAAAGCTCGAATGAAAGTCACTAAAGACAGAAAGAAATCCTACGCGGATAAGAGAAGAAGGGATTTAGAGTTTCAAGTATGGACATGGTACTGTTAAAAGTATCGCCGTGGAAATGGATCGTTCGATTCAGGAAACGTGACAAATTAAGTCCAAGATTTGTTGGACCATTCAAAATTTGCTTACCGACTCGACCTACCTAATGAACTCAGTGGAATCCAACCTACTTTCCGCGTATCGCACTTAAGCAAGTGCCTTGCCGACGGCACGACTCACATACCATACGACGAAATCGAAGTGGATAACAGTTTGAACTACGTGGAGGAACCAATAGCCATTCTTCATCGAGCCGAGAAGCGATTACGCAATAAGTCAATACTTTTGGTTAAGGTACAATGGAAAGACAGAAAAGGATCAGAAGCGACTTGGGAGAAAGAAAGTGAAATGAGGGAACTGTACCCTCAGTTGTTTAACTGATAAACGGTTTCGAGGACGAAACCTCTTTAAGGGGGGTAGACTTGTAACATACTAAAAATAAAGGTAAACGAATAAATGAGACGAAAGCTCAAAAGTTAAAACAAAAATGTAAAAAGAAGCAGGCGCGCTTGGGCCTTGCAAGTAGTGGGCCGACTAGGTCCACCTATATAAGGGTTGGAGCAGCCCTCCCCTCCTCATTTCTCCTTGTTGCGCAAACTTCTAGAGAGAGAGGTCTCAGATCTATAGAAAGAAAGTAAAGGTAAGCGGCTCAAAAGCTCGGGGATCGATTGTCATCATCTCTGGATCGTATAGCATCGAAAAGGAAGCGAAAACAGGTACTATCGAGCTTAAATCTGAGTTTTTATAATTGTTGGGTTTCAGGTTAAAGTCGAGTAAATGTTTAGTTTTTACGTATGAAACTTGAAACAAGTCACATATTTGTGCTTATGAATGAAAAAGGAACTTTTTGAACGTAAAAAGTTCAAGGCTTGATCAACTAGAAATAATTGCCCAGATCTAAGGTTTCTGGTCAGGGAAAAAGACTGATGCATCGAAACTACTAGTTTCGATAAAGGCGAATCCATCGAAACTACCCAGTTTCGATATATGCAGACCCTAACCCGAAACTATTAAGATTTTACATAAGCTACTTACCGAAACTACCATAGTTTCGATATAAACCCATGACCTGAAACTACTAAGATTTTACATAAGTTACTTACCGAAACTACCATAGTTTCGATACAAACCCGTGACCCAAAACTACTAAGATTTTACATAAGTTACGAACCGAAACTACCATAGTTTCGATATAAACCCATGACCCGAAACTATTAAGATTTTACATAAGTTACTTATCGAAACTACCATAGTTTCGATATAAACCCATGACCTGAAACTACTGGGTTCAAGCATAGTAATGTCTAGTGCCATCTAAAGCACCACCTTATGTGTATGACTTTATTATACAGATTGTGAGTGACCTTAGTGACGCTCAGTAACCAGCTAAGTGTATTACAGAAACTACTCATCAGGTGAGTTCTATGTGTTACGTGCAAATGATTTTAAATGTTTTGGGGGCTGGAATGTATACATGATATGAATGAATGTTATGTTTTGTGCTATATGACAATACATACTGAATATAAGTATGACAAGTATGTTTGTAAATAAAGAAATGAAAGCGTGACATAGCACGTAAGAATGAAATCTTGCTTTATATCTATGAGTATATTATTTGCCAAGTATGAAAAGAATGACACAATGTGTAAGAATGAAATCTTGCTTTATATCTATGTATATATTGCTTGCCAAGTATGAAAAGAATGACACAATGTGTAAGAATGAAATCTTGCTTTATATCCATGTATATATTGTTTGCCAAGTATGAAAAGAATAACTTAACATGTAAGAATGAAATCTTGTTTTATATCTATGTATATATTGCTTGTCAAGTATAAGTAAACATTATGGACACTTCGATGATAACGACTACTTCGGTAGGACGGTTGTAAAATAATGACGGAATACGACGGTAGGACGGTTGTAAGATAATGGCGGACTACTTCGGTAGGACGGTTGTAAGGTAAGGACGGACTACTTCGGTAGGACGGTTGTAAGGTAATGACGGACTACTTCGGTAGGACGGTTGCAAGATAATGACGGACGACCACTAGTTGTCGGACGGTTATAAGTATGGCGGACTAGGACGGTAGACCGCGACGTTTGTCTTTGTGACTTACGTAATTAATGAAGGGCTGAACCTCCTTATGTGACCAATGAAGTAACCACTGAATTCAAGAATGTATGTATTTATATACATACTCACTTATGAATGAAATATGAATGAAAGAATTGAAATGGTAAATATATAAATATGTATATATATATATATATATATATATATATATATATATATATATATATATATATATATATATATTGATATGTATGAGAATTATGACAAGAATTAATGTTTATGAGTATTTGCTTTAAACTAGAATTCACCGGTGTTAGCTGACTTTTAGTATGCACTTCACGTAACAAGAGGAAAGGACGGGCCAAGGCGTGAAGGTTACATAGCTCAAGACTGACATCCCGTTAATTGAATTTATGTTAAGACAATGTTTTATGTTTTAAATGTTAAGACTTCCGCTGTCAATGCAATTGAATGATGAATGCTATCATGCGGATAACTTTTTCAGAAATGATTCCTTGAGAACAAGAAAAAAGAGGCAGAGAAAAATCTTTTTCTCATAGAGGAAGAAGAGGTTACTATTCTCATCCAAGGGTCATATCCCAAATTGGAAATCAAAGCTTGTAGCTGAAAACATTGCTTCATCATCTGGTTCTTCAAAAACTGAAGACATCCTTTATAGGGAATTTTTGGCCTATAAAACCACTTAAGAAAAGTCTAATAAAGACTCATCTTCTACATCATATGCAAGGACTGTTTCAAATGAAGCAGAAGAAGATATCTCAAACTGGGCAAGGAACCTAGAGAAAGAAGTAATACTTCTTTTAGAGAAAAAAAGATGTAAAATGGAAAAATGATCCATGACTGTTAATAAACAGATACATGGACACTGGATTCTATCCTAATGAGGATTATAAGCCAGATACTTCTATGAGCAAATTCTTAAGAAAGAAAACTGCGAAATAGAACATTATCATGCTGGTCAGCCTGAAGTTTATAATTTCAGCAAAATCATAGTCAAACAAATTATATCTGTAGAAACTTAGGGAACTTCTCCAATGAAAGAAAGGGAATTAATACATCCCTAAACAAAGGTTCCCATAAAGTATAATTACTGGGATTACAAAAATGCTTTTTATAAACATTTTTATACGAAAACCCCAAGCAGAAGCATTCATGGTTCATAAAGATCTGCTCTCATGTTTACAACTGGTGGCAATATTTTGGTCCTTCAGTCAATATTCTCCAGATTTATTTAAAACTCTTTATAAACAATGGGCATATGTTTCTCCAGACCTCATAGAAGCCTAGCAGGTGGATAATTTATAAAAAAATCTACCTACTTTACATTTTTATGTTCAGTTCAGTATCCCATGGATCTGAAAATGGACTCCTGAGGTTGACTATGACAACCATAATATCCTTTGTATCCAAAGAGTCTTCTATACAAAATTCTGGAAGAAAATGACTCTTACTAATATTGATGGCATCATAGAAAGCCATGACACCATAAAAAAGATTGAGAAGACAATTGAAGATTATCAAGAACAGAAAAACAGTCTTCCCCAGAAAAAGGCTCCTAGTCCTTTTAAACACATTATAAGAAAAATTCAAACTCTCATCAAATAAGTAACTATCACACCCCCAAATTCCATTAACGGAGTTTTACCGTTTGGAAGGTGACACACCAGGATCTCAGTCATTAGTTACATCAAACGACACTATATGGGACTTAAAAGTCATAACATAAATGTTCAGAGTTAATGCGGAAGCGTAAACGTTAATATGAAATCAAAAGTAATTACACGCAACAAGCGTCAATTAATATAAATAAGTAAACTGTTTAAAATGTTTGAAATGAATGATATGACAGTAGGACTCCATGCATGTCCTAAGTGTGCAACCTGTGCCAAAGCGACCTGAGAAACATGTAAGAAAAAGTGTCAACACGAGGTTGGTGAGTTCACAGGTTTCAAGTTTGTAATAAGAAAGTGTTTGCCAGATTATGTACATTCAATATGCGTATCTATAGGTAGCTAACCTATGTTCATGTCTTACTAAAGCGCTCGCAACCGAAGCTGACTGTTTGTGTTTGTATGCCTCCTGCCAGGTCTATCAACTCTGACAAATGTGAGTAGGCTAACATTTCACCCGTTCGACCTCCAATCGAGTTAGCGCGACTAACGCGGGTGTGGCTTGTCAAACCCAGTAGTACTACTAAACATTACCTCGCTAAGATCTATATTAACGGTTCGATGTATGATGAGGACTTTCTGTGATAATGTGTCACGCTTAGCCTCAACAGTAACAACATATGAATTACAATAATCTAAAATAGTTGTGTCATGTTTTCTCCCCCAACGGGAAAAACATGTAACATAATGTTTGTCTGCGTACCTGTTTCTCCCCTATGGGGAAAACAAGTAAAAGTATGATAGTTGGTGTTCATGTTTGTTTCTCCTCAACGGAAAAACAAGTAAAAAGGGGCCGTGAAACTCACCTGCGTTACGTTGTAGGTAGTATCACACAAGAGATAAGTTAGAACCACGAGTGTAAGTCTCAGGCGACTTACGTATGCCCTAAAAATATAAACACATAAATTAGGGATAAAATGAGAATTGTGGCGACGACACGGAAGTTAGAACATCTTAACGTTTTCTAAGGATTTAATAGTAGACGAACGTGTCCACGGAAGTATATAAAATTATTAAGGGAAAAGTGTTACGTATCGATCGTCTCTATTTTCGAATAGTAACATATAAATATTTATTCGGGTGGAAAAATAATAGATATCTTATTTTTAATGGAGGTTATAAACACGACTAAATAATATAACAATTATATTATTAAATAACTCATATATTATTTTATAAGATTAATCACGAATTGCAATTAATATAAATATACAATTTTTAAAATGGAATTAATAATGAAGACAGGGTATAAATCCAAACCCGAGCTTACGGGTGGTTTCCCGGATTAAAACACGTTAATACATTAATAAAATTAATTATTGATTTGAAATATAATAAATTAATCAAACATTCTGACAAAAGGGTTTACTCACACACGACCGCGCCTAAGACAAGGCACGACCGTGTTAAGGACACTGGCGCAACCGTGTTGATCAAACAGAAGACACAACAAGGTTGATCACTAGGCATGACCGTGCTCGTGTCGGGCACGACCGTGTCTAGGGTTTTCTAGGCATGACCTTATCTGGCTAGCAGGCACGACCAGGTCAGGTACGGGGCACGACCGTGCTACTAGATTAGCACGACCGTGTCTAAATAATTTCAGAAACAAATCGATTAAATCTTATAAGATTAACGTTGAAATTCATGGGGCTTTCAATAAGAAACGATTTGCAAAGCTATCCATGTATTTTAATTGGATTAACATGTTTAGATTTGCATTCGATTAACCCGAAAGTGTATGAACCCTAGGTTTCTGATTGAGTTAAATTCGATAATGCAAGCCCGAAATATGATAGGGATTTTGATTAGAAGATTGAAACGAAGCTAAGGATGCAAAAAGTTACCAGATTACGATCCGAATTGATGGTTCCCGACTAGTTTGGTTGCCGACGCTAACGGGTTCGATCTCCGGCGAGTGTGAATGCTTCTACGATCAATTCAACGCGTGCAAAAGCTCTAGTGGGGTGTGATAGAGTTGTGTGATCGTTTAATTCCTGAGAGTAATACGAGAATTGATCGAATGTGTTGATCTTTCATAAAGGGTCGACGGTTACGGTTTGATTTCCTATAATTGGGGTTTAATTCGATTAATGCTGATGTTTAAAACCCTAATGATGGTCGTTAATAGATGAGACATGTATAACGGTTACGAAATCGAACAAATTTGTGATTAAAGACTGCGTTTATGATTCAACTGACAAGAGGCGCGACCGTGCCGGGGCACTTGGCGCGACTGCGCCTAAAGCAAGGCGCGACCGTGTTAACGACACTGGCACGACCGTGCTAGTCGGAGGCACGACCGTGTTGATCAAACTGAAGACACAACAAGGTTGATCACTAGGCATGACCTTATCTGGCTAGCAGGCACGACCAGGTCAGGTACGGGGCACGACTGTGCTCGGATAGGCACGACCGTGCTACTAGATTAGCACGACCGTGTCTAAATAATTTCAGAAACAAATCGATTAAATCTTATAAAATTAACGTTGAAATTCATGGGGCTTTCAATAAGAAACGATTTGCGAAGCTATCCATATATTTTAATTGGATTAACAACATGTCTAGATTTGCATTCGATTAACCCGAAAGTGTATGAACCCTAGGTTTCTGATTGAGTTAAATTTGATAATGCAAGCCCGAAATATGATAGGGCTTTTGATGAGAAGATTGAAACGAAGCTAAGGATGCAAAAAGTTACCAGATTACGATCCGAATTGATGGTTCCCGACTAGATTGGTTGCCGGTGCTAACGGGTTCGATCTCCGGCGAGTGTGAATGCTTCTCTGATCAATTCAACGCGTGCAGAAGCTCTAGTGGGGTGCGATAGAGGTGTGTGATCGTTCAATTCGTGAGAGTAATTCGATAATTGATCGAATTTGTTGATCTTTCATAAAGGGTCGACGGTTACGGTTTGATTTCCTATAATTGGGGTTTAATTCGATTAATGCCGATGTTTAAAACCCTAATGTTGGTCGTTAATAGATGAGACATGTATAACGGTTACGAAATCAAACAAATTTGTGATTAAATACTGCGTTTATGATTCAACTGACAAGAGGCGCGACCGTGCCAACAGGAGGCGCGACCGTACCAGGGCACTTGGCGCACCGTGCCAAAACAAGGCGCGACCGTGCCTAATAGGGTTTATGGTTATTTACAAAACTAGCCCTTGCAACTTCAGCTTTTATAGAAATGATCCCCTGGTATTAGAATTGGGTTAACTTGGTTAGGATTTAACAGAATATTTAACGGAATCACTAACGGGATTAACTTGAAAAGTCGGATTGTCACATCATCCCCGAGTTGAAAGAATCTTCGTCCCGAAAATTAAATAATAAATTTTTTTTTCCGGATGTCACATCATCCCCTAATTGAAAGAATTTTCATCCCGGAAATTAAAATAGTACCTTAAGAGCTTGACGTGGAGTGCTTGAACAGATTACGGTATAATTCTATATAATTTTTTAATATTTTTTAAATGAATATTAATAAAAAAATACATTTAATGCTCACACCACACTCACTCAATTGTGTATTTCCCTTGTCAAGTGAGGTTGGTGTGAGAGTTGATGGAGATTACGTGGCGTCACGTTCCAACCACTTTTTCCCTCACTAAACCCTCACTCACTAAAGTATACCACAATATTTCTACCGTTAGCTATCTTTATGGATAAGACATTTATTTCGTGATCATAATGTGTATTACTTAAAAACATCAAGTATCGTTAAGATCTTGGTAGATAAAACCTACTGAAAGAAAAGAAAGTGTGACTAAACTATGGTCATCACATAACTTCACTCTAGGTATACTTGAACTAATGCAACCTTATGTCGTGAGCCAACTTCGTAAATGTAAATATGCCATATTCTCACTTAAACAAACTTATTGAACGATAATATCTCCCTCTCCTATAAATCAGATGTGAAAGACTATGGTTGGTTTTCCTTAATTTTGTAACTTTGGATGTATATTTCCCAAGTTAAGCAATTCATGTTGCATTTTATTCATGTGGAACTTCTTGTATGCTGTTTCCCATAGAAGTACCAAACATCCACAAATGTGACATTTTTTAACAAATCGAATTCTCGACTTGTTACATGACTTTCTAAAATCTCTACATGATTGGCTGTTGTGGAGCGATATCTTTATATGATGCCACAAATCATAAATCTATTACTTGTGAATGCATATTCAATTTGACATCGACCAGTATGGGTATCAAATCAGATTAAGGAAATAATATGTCAAGTCATGTGTGACGCGCTAGTGAAATCTTCGACACCTGATAGCACTTAAATATGATACTTGTGGACCAAAATTCTTTCTTGTCTTCCTTTGAAAGTTAAGGGTATTTTTAAGCATAAGGTGACCTAATGAAAATCAGATGCTTTGTGAATGAGTTATTTAGTATACAACTTTTCTAGTACTTTACTATGTGGGCATAAGGATTCCATTCTTAATATATTCAATTTGTAACCTAAGGCTTCTACAAAATATTTCATTCTAAATTTCCAAGTATATAATCGCCTTAGAAAGCTACCTTTCATTATTCAATCAGCAACATATACATCAAACTTGCATACTTTGATCTAGATACCTTTATACATCTATGAATAAAATCATTTTTATAGCCTTTTTTTTACAATTAATACTAGGTTAGAAACCTCATGTATTACACGAATTGAATAAATGAAATATTATATATACTTAGTAATAAAGATTTATATATTAAATATTTATGACATATTATATAGTTTTTTAATACGAATTCTAGAAACGTTATATAGTTATTTTTAAAAATATTTTATAAAAATAGTGAAAGAAATGTTCAATTTATAAAAATGTTTTATAAACAAACTTTTTTTGTAAATAAAAACGTTTTATAAAAAGAATTACAGAAATCATTAATAATTAATAGAAGAAAGAGGCGGGAAACAAAAAATTATAAAAACAATTAAAGAAATTTGTATAATTGATAGGAGAGAGAGCTAAAAAAAGGTTGATGATACATAAAATAGTGAGAAGTGTTCTATCAAAACTTTTATTTATTAAATAGTATAGATTTGATCAGAAAGTTATACCAAATACACCCAATAGATTGTTTTGACTCATATAATTATTTATTTAGTTTGAGTTGATAAAATTGTTGATAAATTTTCCTATATGTTTTAGACATTTTAAATCATGAGATATATTTAAACAATTTATATCAACTTACGCCCTCTTTTTCACGCCGTTCCACGTCAGCGCCACATCAGCACATAAGTTTTCACTACCCATTTTCACTAAGGTGCGTAGTGGTTTCACGCCCCGCAATTAATTTTTAATCATTAACTAATAATTAACTAAATACCAATAAAGTAAAATTAAACTAATTAAATAACCTACATTCATAAAAAATATTTATATAAATAACATAATAAATATTTATTCGTGTTGAAAAATAATAGATATCTTATTTTTAATGGAGGTAATAAACACGACTAAATAATATAACAATTATATTATTAAATAACTCATATATTATTTTATAAGATTAATCACGGATTGCAATTAATATAAATATACTATTTTTAAAATGGAATTAATAATGAAGATAGGGTATAAATCCAAACCCGAGCTTACAGGTGGTTTCCCGGATTAAAACACGTTAATACAATAATAAAATTAATTATTGATTTGAAAATATAATAAATTATTCAAACATTCTGACAAAAGGGTTTACTCACACATGACTGCGCCTAAGGCAAGGCACGACCGTGTTAAGGACACTGGCACGACCGTGCTAGTCGGAGGCACGACCGTGTTGATCAAACAGAAGACACAACAAGGTTGATCACTAGGCACGACCGTGCTCGTGTCGGGCACGACCGTGTCTAGGGTTTTCTAGGCATGACCTTATCTGGCTAGCAGGCACGACCAGGTCAGGTACGGGGCACGACTGTGCTCGGATAGGCACGACCGTGCTACTAGATTAGCACGACCGTGTCTAAATAATTTCAGAAACAAATCGATTAAATCTTATAAGATTAACGTTGAAATTCATGGGGCTTTCAATAAGAAACGATTTGCGAAGCTATCCATATATTTTAATTGGATTAACAACATGTCTAGATTTGCATTCGATTAACCCGAAAGTGTATGAACCCTAGGTTTCTGATTGAGTTAAATTCGATAATGCAAGCCCGAAATATGATAGGGCTTTTGATTAGAAGTTTGAAACGAAGCTAAGGATGCAAAAAGTTACCAGATTACGATCCGAATTGATGGTTCCCGACTAGTTTGGTTGCCGGCGCTAACGGGTTCGATCTCCGGCGAGTGTGAATGCTTCTCTGATCAATTCAACGCGTGCAGAAGCTCTAGTGGGGTGCGATAGAGGTGTGTGATCGTTCAATTCGTGAGAGTAATTCGATAATTGATCGAATGTGTTGATCTTTCATAAAGGGTCGACGGTTACGCTTTGATTTCCTATAATTGGGGTTTAATTCGATTAATGCCGATGTTTAAAACCCTAATGATGGTCGTTAATAGATGAGACATGTATAAAGGTTACGAAATCGAACAAATTTGTGATTAAATACTGCGTTTATGATTCAATTGACAAGAGGCGCGACCGTACCAACAGGAGGCGCGACCGTGCCAAAACAAGGCGCGACCGTGCCTAATAGGGTTTCTGGTTATTTACAAAACTAGCCCTTGCAACTTCAGCTTTTATAGAAATGATCCCTTGGTATTAGAATTGGGTTAACTTGGTTAGGATTTAACAGAATATTTAACGGAATCACTAACGGGATTAACTTGAAAAGTCGGATTGTCACATCATCCCCTAGTTGAAAGAATTTTCGTCCCGAAAATTAAATAATAAATTTTTTTTTCCGGATGTCACATCATCCCTAGTTGAAAGAATTTTCGTCCCGAAAATTAAAATAGTACCTTAAGAGCTTGACGTGGAGTGCTTGAACAGATTACGATATTTGCGCATCATCTGATCCTCGCACTCCCAAGTGAATTCCGGTCCGCGTTTCAAGTTCCAACGGACTCTAACAATAGGAATTTTACTGCATTTTAACGTTTTGACTTCCCTATCCATAATTTCTATGGGTTCTTCGATGAAACGTAACTGTTCATCAATGTGTAGTTCCTCAAGAGGAACCACGAGTGACTCGTCTGCTAGACATTTCTTCAGGTTTGAGATGTGAAAGACGTTGTGTACACCACTAAGTCCTTCAGGTAAGTCTAGTTGATACGCTACTGGTCCGATTCTCTTCATTATCTTTAATGGTCCAACATCACGAGGATTCAGTTTGCCTCATTTCCCAAAACGAATGACACCCATCCAAGGTGAAACTTTTAACAAGGCCATATCCCCTACTTGAAATTCTAACGGTTTACGACGCCTATCGGCATAGCTCTTTTGACGATCACGAGCTGTTGCCTTACGGTTTCTAATTTGAATGATTTTCTCAGAAGTTTCAAGTACGAGTTCAGGACCTGTAAGTTGACTATCCCCAACCTCGGCCCAACAAATAGGAGAACGGCATTTTCGTCCATAAAGTGCTTCAAATGGAGCTGCCTTGATGCTAGTGTGATAACTGTTATTGTAGGAAAACTCCACCAAGAGTAGGTGAGACTCCCAAGTGTTACCGAAATCAATCACACAAGCTCCTAGCATGTCCTCCAGCGTTTGAATAGTACGTTCTGTTTGGCCATCAGTTTGAGGATGGTATGATGTGCTCATATCTAGACACGTGCCTAAGGCTTTGTGTAATGACTACCAGAAAGGAGAAGTGAATCGTGCATCACGATCCGAAATGATAGAGATTGGCACTCCGTGCCGAGAGACTATTTCTTTCAAGTAAGTACGAGTAAGCTTATCCATTTTGTCGGTTTCCTTGATTGCTAAGAAATGAGCGGACTTTGTTAAACGGTCAACAATTACCCAAATGGTATCACATCCGGTAGGAGTTCGTGACAATTTTGTAATAAAGTCCATGGAGATTTGTTCCTATTTCCACATGGGAATTTCTGGTTGTTGGAGAAGACCGGATGGCTTTTGATATTCAACTTTGACCTTCGCGCATGTAAGACATTTGCTCACATAGATAGCTATATCGGCCTTCATCTTTGGCCACCAATACAGTATCTTTAGATCATGGTACATTTTGTCGGAACCTGGATGAATAGAGTAACGAGATTTATGAGCCTCATCCATGACTAGTTCTCTTAAATTTCCGAATACCGGAACCCATATTCGCTCGACGAAGTAGCGAATACCGTCAGATTTGACCTCGAGTTGTGCTTCCATACCGCGTGTACCTTCCAGCGGTAGGTTTTCCTCTTTTAGGGCTTCGAGTTGAGCACTACGGATTTTGTCAGGTAATCCGGGGTGAATAGTAAGCTGTAATGCTCGAACTCGTTTGGGTTTCGTTTCCTTTCGACTTAGGACATCAGCTAAAACGTTAGCTTTACCCGGGTGATACCGGATCGCACAGTCATAATCAATTAAGAGCTCGACGCAAAGATGTTGTCGCATGTTTAACTCTTTCTACTCAAAGATGTGTGCCGAAGACTCTTGTGATCGGTGTAGATGGTGCATCTGGTACCGTACAAGTAATGTCTCCATATCTTTAGTGCAAATACCACGATACCCAACTCTAAGTCGTGAGTCGTATAGTTCTTTCTCGTGGATTTTCAGTTGATGAGAAGCGTAAGCGATGACCTTCTCGCGTTGTATCAGCACACAACCGAGACCTTGAATAAGTGCATCACAGTATACCACAAAATCGTCCATTCCCTCTGGAAGAGATAGTATTGGTGCAATGTAAAGTTTCTACATCAGAAGTTGGGATGCTGATTCCTGAGTATAAGGTTTACTCTTTTGAGTTTAAGTAGTGAGGGGTTGTGCAATCTTGGAGAATTCTTCAATGAAACGACGGTAATAGCCAGCCAATCTAAGAAATTGTCGCACCTCAGTTGGCGTTGTCGGTGCCATCCAATTCTTGATTGCTTCTATTTTAGATGGGTCGACATGTATCCCTGTCTCGTTGACTACATGTCTAAGAATTGCACTTCACGAATCCAGAATTCGCACTTGGAAAGTTTTGCATACAATTGATCTTGTCTTAGTAATTCTAGAATCAAACGAAGATGTTCCTCATGTTCATCCCTATTCTTGGAATAAATAAGGATGTCATCAATAAAGATGATGACGAACTGATCAAGGTAGGGTTTATACACACGGTTCATGAGGTCCATGAATTCCGCAGGTGCGTTGGTTAATCCGAAAGGCATGGCCATAAATTTATAGTGGCCGTACCTTGTCTTGAAAGCAGTCTTAGAGATATCCTCATCCCGGACTCTTAACTCATGGTAACCGGACCTAAGATCTATCTTGGAATAGAAACTTGATCCTTGGAGTTGATCAAAGAGATCATCTATACGAGGCAAAGGATAACAATTCTTGATTGTGACTTTATTCAGTTCACGGTAGTCAATACACATACGGAAAGTTCCATCCTTCTTCTTGACAAACAGGACTGGAGCTCCCCATGGCGATGAGCTAGGTTGGATGAAACCTTTATCCAACAAATCTTGTAATTGAGTAGATAGCTCTTGCAATTCACTAGGTGCCAGTCTGTATGGTGCCCGAGCAATCGGTGCCACTCCGGGACCAGGAAGATCCTCGGGAAATACTTCTAAAAATTCATGAACGACAGGAATATCAGCAATCTTTTTCTCTTCTGACGACTACTCAGCAACGAGAGCCAAAATAGCCATATGTCCCTTTCGAAGGCACTTCTGTGCTTTCATAAAAGATATGATACCCATGACTGCACCAACTTTTTCGCCCTAAACGAAAAGGGTTTCTCCACTCGAAAGAGGAATACAAACAATTTTCTCATGACATATAATTTCAGCTTGGTTTTTAGATAACTAATCCATGCTGACAATTACATCAAAACTACCGAGCACGACCGACATTAGGTCAATGTCAAGTTCATGACCAGCCAATCCACGCTTACAGCCCTCAAGAATGTGGGTTGCTTCAAATATCTGATCATCAGCTATTTCTATGGTATACATAGTTTCTAGTAGGGTTGGAGTACGACTGCACCAACTTGAAAAAATTGTGAAGTCATACTGAGATTTCTAATTAGACTCGTGCTGATAAGGTAAGCGTCGGTCAATGTAAAGGTCAAGGGAAGAGGTTCACATATAGGAAAGAAAATTTCAATGAAATATAGATTCCAGTAATACAAGGAACAGGTTGTCTATTTAAGTAATTACGTTCAATTAATGGTTGGTTAGGTTAAATCCTCAATTCTCTATGTCATTGGATCATTTCATTAAGAAAGAATTTCGTTTACAGGATTGAATATGCTGGGGTATAATTCAAATTAATCTGAGGATTAGTCACCGGATAATGCATCAGGGTCAATTGGAATTTATCGTTGGAGTGTAAGGAATAACGTGTTAGGAAGGAATCCTTCCAATTCCGCTTACATACTTGGAGTCGGTGGTTTTACCCTGAGGTTCTACTAGAGTTTCACTCTAGGTGGGTCCATTGATTAAGTTTGAATGAGAGTCGTAAGATCACTAAGACTCTTACATGAGTGAAAATAACATTGATGGATTCCATTGATGATAATTCAGTGTGTCCGTAAACATTTTCAACCTGATAATCACGTCTATCTGCTGTTAAACGAGTTTAACGATACCAACTAGTCGTTGAGTGAGTTATGAGAGTCTCTACAGATAGTGGAAACTTAAGTCTGTAAATCACTGATTAGGACCATTCATTCACACACTAGGTTTCACCATGACTTACATGCACCTCAAATTACTATTACGTGTGCACCCGTAATGATAATTTGCTTTGCATGCTCACCCTTGTTCTTTCGGTCCTGTGTCATAATGTCCTTTAGGTTATATTGTTGAGTACATAGTGTTGTCAGATATGATAATTCATCGAAAAGCTTAGTCATCAACTATACTTTGATCAATTAGAACTCATATCGGGATGAGTAGTCGAGGATGGTTTGCTCCGAGTATTCACTCGAGTGAAACACAATACAGGAGTCTAATCCAGCGGATTGTAAATGAGAACATGTAACAAACATGTACATGAAAAGCGACTTCGAGAAATGAAACTAATTCATGAATATAAGTTACAGAAAGCAGCAAGGTAGCCGTCCTTTCAACATAGTCAAGATAGGGTTTGAGTATGCATTGAGCAATGCGTTCTCAGATTTGTGGTCAATCTATTCTTAATAGAATATCAAACAAAGACACGAGCCCATGGCTCGGGAAAGTGATGACATCTACGTGTCAATGGATTCTGTAATAATGCATGCAACGGTCTGCCTTCATTCGGCGTATTGTTGCTGGCGGGTACAGTAGAGACTCGCCTCCGACGATCCCAACTCCCCAAGAGATATGCGTTAGTGTTGAGTGTCGTCCATAACATGGACCTGAGAAGGCCCACCATACCCAACGGGTGATGGTGATGTAAGTGACTCCTCCGAAGGCTCCGTCTCGTTGCCCTCAGACGGGAGTGGATGTTGCTCTTGTGATCCCCCGAGTGTCGCCACTGGGAATGATGATGCAATGCAAATAATGTGTCCCTTGCCAACTGAGGGTGATACGGATGGTATTAACATGCCTGCACTGCAATGTATGTATATGTGCTATATTTATCAGGTATAAGTGTCTGTACCGTGTAACTAATGTGTGAGGTTATAGTCTAGTATGCGATCCTAGTTCTCTATAACCAATGGATTTGATACCAATCTGTCACACCCCCAAATTCCACTAACGGAGTTTTACCGTTTGGAAGGTGACACACCAGGATCTCAGTCATTAGTTACATCAAACGACACTACATGGGACTTAAAAGTCATAACATAAATGTTCAGAGTTAATGCGGAAGCGTAAACGTTAATATGAAATCAAAAGTAATTACACGCAACAAGCGTCAATTAATATAAATAAGTAAACTGTTTGAAATGAATGATATGACAATAGGACTCCATGAATGTCCTAAGTGTGCAACCTGTGCCAAAGCGACATGAGAAACATGTAAGAAAAATGTCAACACGAGGTTGGTGAGTTTACAGGTTTCAAGTTTGTAATAAGAGAGTGTTTTCAAGATTATGTACATTCAATATGCGTATCTATAGGTAGCTAATCTATGTTCATGTCTTACTAAAGCGTTCTCAACCGAAGCTGACTGTTTGTGTTTGTATGCCTCCTACCAGGTCTATCAACTCTGGCAAATGTGAGTAGGCTAACATTTCACCCGTTCGACCTCCAATCGAGTTAGCACGATTAACGCAGGTGTGGCTTGTCAAACCCAGTAGTACTACTAAACATTACCTCGCTAAGATCCATATTAACGTTTACGCTTTCACATTAACTCTGAACATTTATGTTATGACTTTTAAGTCCCATATAGTGTCATTTGATGTAACTAATGACTGAGATCCTGGTGTGTCACCTTCCAAACGGTAAAACTCTGTTAGTGGAATTTGGGGGTGTGACAGTAACAAAGAGATTATGGATTTTTATCTCTCCGAAATGAAAAAGGATATGATGAAGAATTTCAGAAAAGAAGGAGCATCTCCTTCAACGATGTCTACCTCATCACAAGCTGAAGAAGATGATGAAAATCTTACAGAAGAGGGTCAGTCTAATAATGAAGACACTATTGACGAAGATTTGTATCAACAATGTTCTCATAGAATATAAAAAAGATTTCCAGCCAGAATAATCTTCCGGAAAACAAAAATCTAAGAAGCAATAGGTCCCACAAACACGTGAAGAAAGACTCCAAAAATCAGTGGATTGGTAGACAAGATAATTCGCACTGGATTCATAATTGCCAGTTACTATTTTCTTTTAAAAAGATAGCAAAATAATTGCTGTTTACTGTTCACCTTTTGACAAATTTGTCTTGTAGGACCATGAAGGGACCATTGTGTGTTTATCTTTTTAATTTTCCCTGCCTATATAAGGGGACTTAAGTTGTTTATTAGAATCCATCCCGGAGAAAAACTCCACTACTCTCTCTCTTGTACACAACTCTTAATATATATTTGAAGCTTTTGAAGTTTGAAGCATGGTGTTCTTGACAATCTGGTAAAGATCTACAGTTTATTTATTTTAATAATTTTTATATTATGATTGCCTCCTTCAGAGACTAACTCTTTTAAGTGTTGATATGCAATGATAACTAGAACAAGCATGTAAAAAAAATATAAAATTGAAAATATTTTCGAAAAAGAATATAGACAGGTTAAGAACAGAATGGAATAATAAGGTGATGGTTGAATTCTTGGGGACCTTGTAGCCGCTAATGCCAGGATGTGCTAAAAGGCTTTTTATGGTATGACCTTTACTAATCTCATCTTAAAAATTCCATACAGTTTTTGTAATAATTTCCTTTGGTTTGTATTTCGTAAATGTTTTTAATCTTATACCAATATGTTTAAATTTATTTTAAGATTGTTAATAAAGATATATATATATATATATATATATATATATATATAAATATATATATATATATAGGGGAGATTCAAATAAAAAGTGGTTTTTCGCTAAAAAACCTAAGAAATGACAAAAATCTTAAGAAACGATATCAAACGAACTCCGATTGAGCTCATTTCAGCGGCGTTGAAACCATCTCGTCGAACTCTACCATCTTAGTTTTTAGGGTTTAGCTTTTAAGGTTTAGATTTTAGGGTTTAGGTTTTTTTTGGGGGTGGGGGTAGGGTGTCTAGGTTTTTAGGGGTGGGTTTAGGTTTTTGGGGGGTGGGGTGAGGGGTTTAGGTTTTTGGGGGGTGGGGGTGGTGGTTTTAGGCTTTTCAGGGTGGGGTTGGAGGGGGGTTTTAGGTTTTTGGGGGTGCAGGTGGAGGGGGGTTTAGGTTTTTGGGGGCGGGTTAGGGTTTGATGAGACGGTCCAACGCCGCTGGAATGAGCTCAATCGGAGTTCGTTTGACCCATTTCTTAGCGTTTTTAGCGAAATACCACTTTTTAGTGGAACCTTCCCTTATATATATATATATATATATAAAATATATAGCGAGCTTCAAATAAAAAGTGAACTTTTGCTAAGAAAAACTTAAGTAATGATTTCTTTTTTAACCAAAACCTGGTCAAACGAACTTCAATTGAGCTCATTCCAACGTCGTTGAAACCAACTCGTCGAGGTTTTTGGGGGTTCAACATGCGGGCTCCAACAAACCCCAACATGTTCACCCAACGACAACCGTTCAACCAAAACCTGTTCGGATCCCCCGGGTATGTCCCAAACATGTCAACTATGCCAAATATGCCTGTAAGATACTCACCCGATCGGGATTTTGTTCCGGAAACTCAAGAAGCACTAGAGGATGAAGAAGACAATGAGGAAACGCAACCCGTGCATAACAAAAGTAAAGGAAAAAAGAAAAATCCACAAACAAAAACAGCTTCACAGATTACAAAGAAGTGAGATATGGACGAAGAGTTAAATTTGGCTAAGGCGTTTGGCGACGTCTCGGAGGATCCCGTTATCGGTATTTAAAATATAATTCTATTTAATTTTTTAGTACTTCGTTATACAAATTAATATTAATTATATTTAATTGTTTATTTTTTAGGTAACGCTTAAAGCAAAAGAACGTTATGGAAACATATTGGTACAAAATTTGAAGCCTTAATGGGCGTACCCCCGAGTACCGAACTATGGATCAATTGAGTACTAAATGGACTCATATAAACCCAAAGGTATTAAAGTTCCACGGGATCTACCAACAATGTGATAGGAGCCGAAAAAACGGTTGTAATGATACCAACATTTTGATGCAAGCAACGTCACGCTATAATGACGACGGAGGAGGCTAAGATTCAATAGCGACTTGAGAACTACTGAGGAAATCGCCGAAATGGCAAACATTGTACGTCAATCCAAGCGGACACCGATCGTCAAATAAACGATACTCGACCGACATTGATGCTAGTTCGACCGCGTACGACGGAAGATCTATGTATGATCTCAACCGAGATGCATTGGATGACGAGGACGACATACCACGTCCGATCGGAAAGAAAAAGAAAAGGCCCGAGCATCGGGCTCGGGATCCGGCTCGGATCCCACTCACGTCGACATCGGCCAACAAATGGTCGAACAAATGCAAAAATTTAACGTGAGAGAAAGAGAGAAGTTTAACCGAAAGAGAGAAAAAGAAGAGATGAAAATTCTCCCCCTCAACCTTGATCTGATCACCGACCTTCGATGAGCCTTACTGGAGAAGAAACAAAACGAGATCAAGGCAAAATATGGAATCGAGTAGTTTTATTTATGTTTATTTTTAATTTATGTAATTTTTTAAAATTTTATTTGTATTTTTTTTAATATAATTTTAATTATCAATATTATTTAAATGAATATTAATAAAAAATGCATTTAATGCTCACACCACACTCACTCAATTGCGTATTTCCCTTGTCAAGTGAGATTGGTGTGAGAGTTGATGGAGATGACGTGACGTCACGTTCCAACCACTTTTTCCCTCACTAAACCCTCACTCACCAAAGTATACCACAATATTTCTACCGTTAGCTATCTTTATGGATAAGACATTTATTTCGTGATCATAATGTGTATTACTTAAAAACATTAAGTATCGTTAAGATCTTGGTAGATAAAACCTACTGAAAGAAAAGAAAGTGTGACTAAACTATGGTCATCACATAACTTCACTCTAGGTATACTTGAACTAATGCAACCTTATGTCGTGAGCCAACTTCGTAAATGTAAATATGCCATATTCTCACTTAAACAACCTTATTGAACGATAATATATCCCTCTCCTATAAATCAGATGTGAAAGACTATGGTTGGTTTTCCTTAATTTTGTAACTTTGGATGTATATTTCCCAAGTTAAGCAATTCATGTTGCATTTTATTCATGTGGAACTTCTTGTATGTTGTTTCCCATAGAAGTACCAAACATCCACAAATGTGTTAGTATCACATTTTTTAACAAATCGAATTCTCGACTTGTTACATGACTTTCTAAAATCTCTACATGATTGGCTGTTGTGGAGCGATATCTTTATATGATGCCACAAATCATAAATCTATTACATGTGAATGCATATTCAATTTGACATCGACCAGTATGGGTATCAAATCAAATTAAGGAAATAATATGTCAAGTCATGTGTGACGCGCTAGTGAAATCTTCGACACCTGATAGCACTTAAATATGATACTTGTGGACCAAATTTCTTCTTGTCTTCCTTTAAAAGTTAAGGGTATTTTTAAGCATAAGGTGACCTAATGAAAATCAGATGCTTTGTGAATGAGTTATTTAGTATACAACTTTTCTAGTACTTTACTATGTGGGCATAAGGATTCCATTCTTAATATATTCAATTTGTAACCTAAGGCTTCTACAAAATATTTCATTCTAAATTTCCAAGTATATAATCGCCTTAGAAAGCTACCTTTCATTATTCAATCATCAACATATACATCAAACTTGCATACTTTGATCTAGATACCTTTATACATCTATGAATAAAGTCATTTTTATAGCCTTTTTTTTTTACAATTAATACTAGGTTAGAAACCTCATGTATTACACGAATTGAATAAATGAAATATTATATATACTTAGTAATAAAGATTTACATATTAAATATTTATGACATATTATATAGTTTTTTAATACAAATTCTAGAAACGTTATATAGTTATTTTTAAAAATATTTTATAAAAATAATGAAAGAAATGTTCAATTTATAAAAATGTTTTATAAACAAACTTTTTTTTAAATAAAAACGTTTTAAAAAAAGAATTATAGAAATCAAGAATAATTAATAGAAGAAAGAGACGGGAAACAAAAAATTATAAAGGCAATTAAAGAAATTTGTATAATTGATAGGAGAGAGAGCTAAAAAAAAAGGTTGATGATACATAAAATAGTGACAATTGTTTTATCAAAAGTTTTATTTATTAAATAGTATAGATTTCATCAGAAAGTTATACCAAATGCACCCAATAGATTGTTTTGACTCATATAATTATTTATTTAATTTGAGTCGATAAAATTGTTGATAAATTTTCCTATATGTTTTAGACATTTTAAATCATGAGACGTATTTAAACAATTTATATCAACTGAGCTCGATCTAAGGTTTTTCGTAGTGGTTTCACGCCCTCTTTTTCACGCCGTTCCACGTCAGCGCCACATCAGCACATAAGTTTTCACTACCCATTTTCATTAAGGTGCGTAGTGATTTCACGCCCCACATTTAATTTTTAATCATTAACTAATAATTAACTAAATACCAATAAAGTAAAATTAAACTAATTAAAAAACCTACATTCATAAAAAAATATTTATATAAATAACATAATAAATATTTATTCGTGTTGAAAAATAATAGATATCTTATTTTTAATGGAGGTAATAAACACGACTAAATAATATAACAATTATATTATTAAATAACTCATATATTATTTTATAAGATTAATCACGGATTGCAATTAATATAAATATACTATTTTTAAAATGGAATTAATAATGAAGATAGGGTATAAATCCAAACCCGAGCTTACAGGTGGTTTCTCGGATTAAAACACGTTAATACAATAATAAAATTAATTATTGATTTGAAAATATAATAAATTATTCAAACATTCTGACAGAAGGGTTTACTCACACATGACTGCGCCTAAGGCAAGGCACGACCGTGTTAAGGACACTGGCACGACCGTGCTAGTCGGAGGCACGACCGTGTTGATCAAACAGAAGACACAACAAGGTTGATCACTAGGCACGACCGTGCTCGTGTCGGGCACGACCGTGTCTAGGGTTTTCTAGGCATGACCTTATCTGGCTAGCAGGCACGACCAGGTCAGGTACGGGGCACGACTGTGCTCGGATAGGCACGACCGTGCTACTAGATTAGCACGACCGTGTCTAAATAATTTCAGAAACAAATCGATTAAATCTTATAAGATTAACGTTGAAATTCATGGGGCTTTCAATAAGAAACGATTTGCGAAGCTATCCATATATTTTAATTGGATTAACAACATGTCCAGATTTGCATTCGATTAACCCGAAAGTGTATGAACCCTAGGTTTCTGATTGAGTTAAATTCGATAATGCAAGCCCGAAATATGATAGGGCTTTTGATTAGAAGTTTGAAACGAAGCTAAGGATGCAAAAAGTTACCAGATTACAATCCGAATTGATGGTTCCCGACTAGTTTGGTTGCCGGCGCTAACGGGTTCGATCTCCGGCGAGTGTGAATGCTTCTCTGATCAATTCAACGCGTGCAGAAGCTCTAGTGGGGTGTGATAGAGGTGTGTGATCGTTCAATTCGTGAGAGTAATTCGATAATTGATCGAATGTGTTGATCTTTCATAAAGGGTCGACGGTTACGGTTTGGTTTCCTATAATTGGGGTTTAATTCGATTAATGCCGATGTTTAAAACCCTAATGATGGTCGTTAATAGATGAGACATGTATAACGGTTATGAAATCGAACAAATTTGTGATTAAATACTGCGTTTATGATTCAACTGACAAGAGGCGCTACCGTGCCAACAGGAGGCGCGACCGTGCCAGGGCACTTGGCGCGACCGTGCCAAAACAAGGCGCGACCGTGCCTAATAGGGTTTCTGGTTATTTACAAAACTAGCCCTTGCAACTTCAGCTTTTATAGAAATGATCCCTTGGTATTAGAATTGGGTTAACTTGGTTAGGATTTAACAGAATATTTAACGGAATCACTAACGGGATTAACTTGAAAAGTCGGATTGTCACATCATCCCCTAGTTGAAAGAATTTTCGTCCCGAAAATTAAATAATAATTTTTTTTTTCCGGATGTCACATCATCCCCTAGTTGAAAGAATTTTCGTCCCGAAAATTAAAATAGTACCTTAAGAGCTTGACGTGGAGTGCTTGAACAGATTACGATATTTGTGCATCATCTGATCCTCGCACTCCCAAGTGAATTCCGGTCCGCGTTTCAAGTTCCAACGGACTCTAACAATAGGAATTTTACTGCATTTTAACGTTTTGACTTCCCTATCCATAATTTCTACGGGTTCTTCGATGAAACGTAACTGTTCATCAATGTGTAGTTCCTCAAGAGGAACCGCGAGTGACTCGTCTGCTAGACATTTCTTCAGGTTTGAGATGTGAAAGACGTTGTGTACACCACTAAGTCTTTCAGGTAAGTCTAGTTGATACGCTACTGGTCCGATTCTCTTCATTATCTTTAATGGTCCAACATCACGAGGATTCAGTTTGCCTCATTTCCCAAAACGAATGACACCCATCCAAGGTGAAACTTTTAACAAGACCATATCCCTTACTTGAAATTCTAACGGTTTACGACGCCTATCGGCATAGCTCTTTTGACGATCACGAGCTGTTGCTTTACGGTTTCTAATTTGAATGATTTTCTCAGAAGTTTCAAGTACGAGTTCAGGACATGTAAGTTGACTATCCCCAACCTCGGCCCAACAAATAGGATAACGGCATTTCCGTCCATAAAGTGCTTCAAATGGAGCTGCCTTGATGCTAGTGTGATAACTGTTATTGTAGGAAAACTCCACCAAGAGTAGGTGAGACTCCCAAGTGTTACCGAAATCAATCACACAAGCTCGTAGCATGTCCTCCAGCGTTTGAATAGTACGTTCTGTTTGGCCATCAGTTTGAGGATGGTATGATGTGCTCATATCTAGACGCGTGCCTAAGGCTTTGTGTAACGAATACCAGAAAGGAGAAGTGAATCGTGCATCACGATCCGAAATGATAGAGATTGGAACTTCGTGCCGAGAGACTATTTCTTTCAAGTAAGTACGAGTAAGCTTATCCATTTTGTCGGTTTCCTTGATTGCAAAGAAATGAGCGGACTTTGTTAAACAGTCAACAATTACCCAAATGGTATCACATCCGGTAGGAGTTCGTGACAATTTTGTAATAAAGTCCATGGAGATTTGTTCCTATTTCCACATGGGAATTTCTGGTTGTTGGAGAAGACCGGATGGCTTTTGATATTCAACTTTGACCTTCGCGCATGTAAGACATTTGCTCACATAGATAGCTATATCGGCCTTCATCTTTGGCCACCAATACAGTATCTTTAGATCATGGTACATTTTGTCGGAACCTGTATGAATAGAGTAACGAGATTTATGAGCCTCATCCATGACTAGTTCTCTTAAATTTCCGAATACTGGAACCCATATTCGCTCGACGAAGTAGCGAATACCGTCAGATTTGACCTCGAGTTGTGCTTCCATACCGCGTGTACCTTCCAGCGGTAGGTTTTCCTCTTTTAGGGCTTCGAGTTGAGCACTACGGATTTTGTCAGGTAATCCGGGGTGAATAGTAAGCTGTAATGCTCGAACTCGTTTGGGTTTCATTTCCTTTAGACTTAGGACATCAGCTAAAACGTTAGCTTTACCCGGATGATACCGGATCGCACAGTCATAATCAATTAAGAGCTCGACGCAAAGATGTTGTCGCATGTTTAACTCTTTCTACTCAAAGATGTGTGCCGAAGACTCTTGTGATCGGTGTAGATGGTGCATCTGGTACCGTACAAGTAATGTCTCCATATCTTTAGTGCAAATACCACGATACCCAACTCTAAGTCGTGAGTTGTATAGTTCTTTCTCGTGGATTTTCAGTTGACGAGAAGCGTAAGCGATGACCTTCTCACGTTGTATCAGCACACAACCGAGACCTTGAATAAATGCATCACAGTATACCACAAAATCGTCCATTCCCTCTGGAAGAGATAGTATTGGTGCACTGTAAAGTTTCTACATCAGAAGTGGGATGCTGATTCCTGAGTATAAGGTTTACTCTTCTGAGTTTAAGTAGTGAGGGGTTGTGCAATCTTGGAGAATTCTTTAATGAAACGACGGTAATAGCCAGCCAATCTAAGAAATTGTCGCACCTCAGTTGGCGTTGTCGGTGCCGCCCAATTCTTGATTGCTTCTATTTTAGATGGGTCGACATGTATCCCTGTCTCGTTGACTACATGTCTAAGAATTGCACTTCACGAATCCAGAATTCGCACTTGGAAAGTTTTGCATACAGTTGATCTTGTCTTAGTAATTCTAGAATCAAACGAAGATGTTCCTCATGTTCATCCCTATTCTTGGAATAAATAAGGATGTCATCAATAAAGATGATGACGAACTGATCAAGGTAGGGTTTACACACACGGTTCATGAGGTCCATGAATACCGCAGGTGCGTTGGTTAATCCGAAAGGCATGGCCATAAATTTATAGTGGTCGTACCTTGTCTTGAAAGCAGTCTTAGAGATATCCTCATCTCGGACTCTTAACTGATGGTAACCGGACCTAAGATCTATCTTGGAATAGAAACTTGATCCTTGGAGTTGATCAAAGAGATCATCTATACGAGGCAAAGGATAACAATTCTTGATTGTGACTTTATTCAGTTCACGGTAGTCAATACACATACGGAAAGTTCCGTCCTTCTTCTTGACAAACAGGACTGGAGCTCCCCATGGCGATGAGCTAGGTTGGATGAAACCTTTATCCAACAAATCTTGTAATTGAGTAGATAACTCTTGCAATTCACTAGGTGCCGGTCTGTAAGGTGCCCGAGCAATCGGTGCCACTCCGGGACCTGGAAGATCCTCGGGAAATACTTCTAAAAATTCATGAACGACGGGAATATCAGCAATCTTTTTCTCTTCTGACGACTACTCAGCAACGAGAGCCAAAATAGCCATATGTCCCTTTCGAAGGCACTTCTGTGCTTTCATAAAAGATATGATACCCATGACTGCACCAACTTTTTCGCCCTGAACGAAAAGGGTTTCTCCACTCGAAAGAGGAATACGAACAATTTTCTCATGACAGATAATTTCAGCTTGGTTTTTAGATAACCAATCCATGCCGACAATTACATCAAAACTACCGAGCACGACCGACATTAGGTCAATGTCAAGTTCATGACCAGCCAATCCACGCTTACAGCCCTCAAGAATGTGGGTTGCTTCAAATATCTGATCATCGGCTATTTCTATGGTATACATAGTTTCTAGTAGGGTTGGAGTACGACTGCACCAACTTGAAAAAATTGTGAAGTCATACTGAGATTTCTAATTAGACTCATGCTGATAAGGTAAGCGTCGGTCAATGTAAAGGTCAAGGGAAGAGGTTCACATGTAGGAAAGAAAATTTCAATGAAATATAGATTCCAGTAATACAAGGAACAGGTTGTCTATTTAAGTAATTACGTTCAATTAATGGTTGGTTAGGTTAAATCCTCGATTCTCTATGTCATTGGATCATTTCATTAAGAAAGAATTTCGTTTACAGGATTGAATATGCTGGGGTATAATTCAAATTAATCTGAGGATTAGTCACCGGATAATGCATCAGGGTCAATTGGAATTTATCGTTGGAGTGTAAGGAATAACGTGTTAGGAAGAAATCCTTCCAATTCCGCTTACATACTTGGAGTCGGTGGTTTTACCCTGAGGTTCTACTAGAGTTTCACTCTAGGTGGGTCCATTGATTAAGTTTGAATGAGAGTCGTAAGATCACTAAGACTCTTACATGAGTGAAAATAACATTGATGGATTCCATTGATGATAATTCAGTGTGTCCGTAAACATTTTCAACCTGATAATCACGTCTATCTGCTGTTAAACGAGTTTAACGATACCAACTAGTCGTTGAGTGAGTTATGAGAGTCTCTACAGATAGTGGAAACTTAAGTCTGTAAATCACTGATTAGGACCATTCATTCACACACTAGGTTTCACCATGACTTACATGCACCTCAAATTACTATTACGTGTGCACCCGTAATGATAATTTGCTTTGCATGCTCACCCTTGTTCTTCCGGTCCTGTGTCATAATGTCCTTTAGGTTATATTGTTGAGTACATAGTGTTGTCAGATATGATAATTCATCGAAAATCTTAGTCATCAACTATACTTTGATCAATTAGAACTCATATCGGGATGAGTAGTCGAGGATGGTTTGCTCCGAGTATTCACTCGAGTGAAACACAATACAGGAGTCTAATCCAGCGGATTGTAAATGAGAACATGTAACAAACATGTACATGAAAAGCGACTTCGAGAAATGAAACTAATTCATGAATATAAGTTACAGAAAGCAGCAAGGTAGCCGTCCTTTCAACATAGTCAAGATAGGGTTTGAGTATGCATTAAGCAATGCGTTCTCAGATTTGTGGTCAATCTATTCTTAATAGAATATCAAACAAAGACGTGAGCCCATGGCTCGGGAAAGTGATGACATCTACGTGTCAATGGATTCTGCAATAATGCATGCAACGGTCTGCCTTCATTCGGCGTATTGTTGCTGGCGGGTACAGTAGAGACTCGCCTCCGACGATCCCAACTCCCCAAGAGATATGCGTTAGTGTTGAGTGTCGTCCATAACATGGACCTGAGAAGGCCCACCATACCCAACGGGTGATGGTGATGTAAGTGACTCCTCCGAAGGCTCCGTCTCGCTGCCCTCAGACGGGAGTGGATGTTGCTCTTGTGATCCCCCGAGTGTCGCCACTGGGAATGATGATGCAATGCAAATAATGTGTCCCTTACCAACTGAGGGTGATACGGATGGTATTAACATGCCTGCACTGCAATGTATGTATATGTGCTATATGTATCAGGTATAAGTGTCTGTACCGTGTAACTAATGTGTGAGGTTATAGTCTAGTATGCGATCCTAGTTCTCTATAACCAATGGCTCTGATACCAATTTGTCACACCCCCAAATTCCACTAACGGAGTTTTACCGTTTGGAAGGTGACACACCAGGATCTCAGTCATTAGTTACATCAAACGACACTACATGGGACTTAAAAGTCATAACATAAATGTTCAGAGTTAATGCGGAAGCGTAAACGTTAATATGAAATCAAAAGTAATTACACGCAACAAGCGTCAATTAATATAAATAAGTAAACTGTTTGAAATGAATGATATGACAGTAGGACTCCATGAATGTCCTAAGTGTGCAACCTGTGCCAAAGCGACATGAGAAACATGTAAGAAAAATGTCAACACGAGGTTGGTGAGTTTACAGGTTTCAAGTTTGTAATAAGAGAGTGTTTTCCAGATTATGTACATTCAATATGCGTATCTATAGGTAGCTAACCTATGTTCATGTCTTACTAAAGCGTTCGCAACCGAAGCTGACTGTTTGTGTTTGTATGCCTCCTCCCAGGTCTATCAACTCTGGCAAATGTGAGTAGGCTAACATTTCACCCGTTCGACCTCCAATCGAGTTAGCACGACTAACGCAGGTGTGGCTTGTCAAACCCAGTAGTACTACTAAACATTACATCGCTAAGATCCATATTAACGTTTACGCTTTCACATTAACTCTGAACATTTATGTTATGACTTTTAAGTCCCATATAGTGTCATTTGATGTAACTAATGACTGAGATCCTGGTGTGTCACCTTCCAAACGGTAAAACTCTGTTAGTGGAATTTGGGGGTGTGACAATAACCAAGTGATTATGGATTTTTATCTCTCCGAAATGAAAAAGGATATGATGAAGAATTTCAGAAAAGAAGGAGCATCTCCTTCAACGATGTCTACCTCATCACAAGCTGAAGAAGATGATGAAAATCTTACAGAAGAGGCTCAGTCTAATAATGAAGACACTATTGACGAAGATTTGTATCAACAATGTTCTCATAGAATATAAAAAAGATTTCCAGCCAGAAGAATCTTTCGAAAAACAAAAATCCAAGAAGCAATAGGTCCCACAAACACGTGAAGAAAGACTCCAAAAATCAGTGGAGTGGTAGACAAGATAATTCGCACTGGATTCATAATTGCCAGTTACTATTTTCTTTTAAAAAGATAGCAAAATAATTGCCGTTTACTGTTCACCTTTTGACAAATTTGTCTTGTAGGACTATGAAGGGACCATTGTGTGTTTATCTTTTTAATTTTCCCTGCCTATATAAGGGGACTTAAGTTGTTTATTAGAATCCATCCCGGAGAAAAACTCCACTACTCTCTCTCTCTTGTACACAACTCTTAATATATATTTGAAGCTTTTGAAGTTTGAAGCATGGTGTTCTTGACAATCTGGTAAAGATCTACAGTTTATTTATTTTAATAATTTTTATATTATGATTGCCTCCTTCAGAGACTAACTCTTTTAAGTGTTGATATGCAATGATAACTAGAACAAGCATGTAAAAAAAAATATAAAATTGAAAATATTTTTGAAAAAGAATATAGACAGGTTAAGAACAGAATGGAATAATAAGGTGATGGTTGAATTCTTGGGGACCTTGTAGCCGCTAATGCCAGGATGTGTTAAAAGGCTTTTTATGGTATGACCTTTACTAATCTCATCTTAAAAATTCCATACAGTTTTTGTAATAATTTCTTTTGGTTTGTATTTCGTAAATGTTTTTAATCTTATACCAATATGTTTAAATTTATTTTAAGATTGTTAATAAAGATATATATATATATATATATAAATATATATATATATATATATAGGGGAGTTTCAAATAAAAAGTGGTTTTTCTTTAAAAAACTTAAGAAATGACAAAAATCTTAAGAAACGATATCAAACGAACTCCGATTGAGCTCATTTCAGCGGCGTTGAAACCATCTCGTCGAACTCTACCATCTTAGTTTTTAGGGTTTAGCTTTTAAGGTTTAGATTTTAGGGTTTAGGTTTTTTTTGGGGGTGGGGGTAGGGTGTCTAGGTTTTTGGGGGTGGGTTTAGGTTTTTGGGGGGTGGGGTGAGGGGTTTAGGTTTTTGGGGGGTGGGGGTGGTGGTTTTAGGCTTTTCAGGGTGGGGTTGGAGGGGGGTTTTAGGTTTTTGGGGGTGCAGGTGGAGGGGGGTTTAGGTTTTTGGGGGCGGGTTAGGGTTTGATGAGACGGTTCCAACGCCGCTGGAATGAGCTCAATCGGAGTTCGTTTGACCCATTTCTTAGCGTTTTTAGCGAAAAACCACTTTTTAGTGGAACCTTCCCTTATATATATATATATATATATATAATATATATAGCGAGCTTCAAATAAAAAGTGAATTTTTGCTAAGAAAAACTTAAGAAATGATTTCTTTTTTAACCAAAACCGGGTCAAACGAACTTCAATTGAGCTCATTCCAACGTCGTTGAAACCGACTCGTCGAGGTTTTTGGGGGTTCAACATGCGGGCTCCAACAAACCCCAACATGTTCACCCAACGACAACCGTTCAACCAAAACCTGTTCGGATCCCCCGGGTATGTCCCAAACATGTCAACTATGCCAAATATGTCTGTAAGATACTCACCCGATCGGGATTTTGTTTCGGAAACTCAAGAAGCACTAGAGGATGAAGAAGACAATGAGGAAACGCAACCCGTGCGTAACAAAAGTAAAGGAAAAAAGAAAAATCCACAAACAAAAACAACCTCACAGATTACAAAGAAGTGAGATTTGGACGAAGAGTTAAATTTGGCTAAGGCGTTTGGCGACGTCTCGGAGGATCCCGTTATCGGTATTTAAAATATAATTCTATTTAATTTTTTAGTACTTCGTTATACAAATTAATATTAATTATATTTAATTGTTTATTTTTTAGGTAACGCTTAAAGCAAAAGAACGTTATGGAAACATATTGGTACAAAATTTGAAGCCTTAATGGGCGTACCCTCGAGTACCGAACTATGGATCAATTGAGTACTAAATGGACTCATATAAACCCAAAGGTATTAAAGTTCCACGGGATCTACCAACAATGTGATAGGAGCCGAAAAAACGGTTGAAATGATACCAACATTTTGATGCAAGCAACGTCACGCTATAAAGACGACGGAGGAGGCTAAGATTCAATAGCGACTTGAGAACTACTGAGGAAATCGCCGAAATGGCAAACATTGTACGTCAATCCAAGCGGACACCGATCGTCAAATAAACGATACTCGACCGACATTGATGCTAGTTCGACCGCGTATGACGGAAGATCTATGTATGATCTCAACCGAGATGCATTGGATGACGAGGACGACATACCACGTCCGATCGGAAATAAAAAGCAAAGGCCCGAGCATCGGGCTCGGGATCCGGCTCGGATCCCACTCACGTCGACATCGGCCAACAAATGATTGAACAAATGCAAGAATTTAACGTGAGAGAAAGAGAGAAGTTTAACCGAAAGAGAGAAAAAGAAGAGATGAAAATTCTCCCCCTCAACCTTGATCTGATCACCGACCTTCGATGAGCCTTACTGGAGAAGAAACAAAACGAGATCAAGGCAAAATATGGAATCGAGTAGTTTTATTTATGTTTATTTTTAATTTATGTAATTTTTTAAAATTTTATTTGTATTTTTTTTAATATAATTTTAATTATCAATATTATTTAAATGAATATTAATAAAAAATGCATTTAATGCTCACACCACACTCACTCAATTGTGTATTTCCCTTGTCAAGTGAGATTGATGTGAGAGTTGATGGAGATGACGTGACGTCACGTTCCAACCACTTTTTCCCTCACTAAACCCTCACTCACCAAAGTATACCACAATATTTCTACCGTTAGCTATCTTTATGGATAAGACATTTATTTCGTGATCATAATGTGTATTACTTAAAAACATCAAGTATCGTTAAGATCTTGGTAGATAAAACCTACTGAAAGAAAAGAAAGTGTGACTAAACTATGGTCATCA
This sequence comes from Smallanthus sonchifolius, assembly GCA_023525975.1. Lineage (NCBI taxonomy): Eukaryota > Viridiplantae > Streptophyta > Magnoliopsida > Asterales > Asteraceae > Smallanthus > Smallanthus sonchifolius. The sequence goes on along the minus strand of CM042026.1, from coordinate 82,017,517 downwards.
CATAACTTCACTCTAGGTATACTTGAACTATTGCAACCTTATGTCGTGAGCCAACTTCGTAAATGTAAATATGCCATATTCTCACTTAAACAAACTTATTGAACGATAATATCTCCCTTTCCTATAAATCAGATGTGAAAGACTATGGTTGGTTTTCCTTAATTTTGTAACGTTGGATGTATATTTCCCAAGTTAAGCAATTCATGTTGCATTTTATTCATGTGGAACTTCATGTATGCTGTTTCCCATAGAAGTACCAAACATCCACAAATGTGTTAGTATCACATTTTTTAACAAATCGAATTCTCGACTTGTTACATGACTTTCTAAAATCTCTACATGATTGGCTGTTGTGGAGCGATTACTTTATATGATGCCACAAATCATAAATCTATTACATGTGAATGCATATTCAATTTGACATCGACCAGTATGGGTATCAAATCAAATTAAGGAAATAATATGTCAAGTCATGTGTGACGCGCTAGTGAAATCTTCGACACCTGATAGCACTTAAATATGATACTTGTGGACCAAAATTCTTCTTGTCTTCCTTTGAAAGTTAAGGGTATTTTTAAGCATAAGGTGACCTAATGAAAATCAGATGTTTTGTGAATGAGTTATTTAGTATACAACTTTTCTAGTACTTTACTATGTGGGCATAAGGATTCCATTCTTAATATATTCAATTTGTAACCTAAGGCTTCTACAAAATATTTCATTTTAAATTTCCAAGTATATAATCGCCTTAGAAAGCTACCTTTCATTATTCAATCATCAACATATACATCAAACTTGCATACTTTGATCTAGATACCTTTATACATCTATGAATAAAATCATTTTTATAGCCTTTTTTTATAATTAATACTAGGTTAGAAACCCCGTGTATTACACGGATTGAATAAATGAAATATTATATATGCTTAGTAATAAAGATTTACATATTAAATATTTATGACATATTATATAGTTTTTTAATACAAATTCTAGAAACGTTATATAGTTATTTTTAAAAATATTTTATAAAAATAATGAAAGAAATGTTCAATTTATAAAAATGTTTTATAAACAAACCTTTTTTTAAAATAAAAACGTTTTATAAAAAGAATTATAGAAATAATTAATAATTAATAGAAGAAAGAGGCGGGAAACAAAAAATTATAAAAACAATTAAAGAAATTTGTATAATTGATAGGAGAGAGAGCTGAAAAAAAGGTTGATGATACATAAAAGAGTGACAAGTGTTCTATCAAAATTTTTATTTATTAAATAGTATAGATTTGATCAGAAAGTTATACCAAATACACCCAATAGATTGTTTTGACTCCTATAATTATTTATTTAGTTTGAGTCGATAAAATTGTTGATAAATTTTCCTATATGTTTTAGACATTTTAAATCATGAGACGTATTTAAACAATTTATATCAACTGAGCTCGATCTAAGGTTATCCGTAGTGGTTTCACGCCCCTTTTTTTCACGCCCTTCCACGTCAGCGCCACATCAGCACATAAGTTTTCACTGTCCATTTTCACTAAGGTGCGTAGTGGTTTCACGCCCCGCATTTAATTTTTAATCATTAACTAATAATTAACTAAATACCAATAAAGTAAAATTAAACTATTTAAAAAACCTACATTCATAAAAAATAAAAAAAAAAAAAAACTACTCGTCCTCATCCTCATCCTCGTCGTTTATGTTTTGGCGTTCGTATATTTCTTTTTTTCGCCTCTCCGCTAGTTTACGAACACCTCCGGTAAGGTGGTCGAAGTTCATAGTTAGAAACTTAATATCTTATAGTTGTTGTTTATCCTGTCTAAAAGAAAGTAGCTTTTCAAGCTTCGAGTCTATTCTTTCAAAGCGGGTGTCCTGTGCTGACGAATAAGCAGCCCGTTTACCTTTGTTTCTTCCGGGCGGACGAACTGGTTCTTCCGGTGCTTCAACTTCGTCATCGGTATCATTTAGATTAATTCTTGAATTGATACCTGACGAATAATCGCCGGTAGACGAAGATTTAGTTCGTTTAGACGAGGACATCAACGGGACTTGGCCCCACTTGGGAGATTTTCTAATAGATTTTTTTTAAAATTTTTTTAAACGGTAATTTATTTATTTATTTATTATTTTAACGGTAATATTACCGTTTGGATATGGGAGTGTGCACAACGCCCGTGAAACGCCTCACGCCCCCCCCCCCCTTCACGCCTCTTTCACGCCTAGGGGGCGGTGTTCAGAGGCGTGAAAGAGCTTATATGGCTCACGCCACCCCTTCTCACGACAGCACTACTCATGGTCTAATAACATCTATTAGATGCTAATAAAATATTCTCATGCTGTGCGCAAAACTGATAAGGAGTATAATAGTTTTACCCGCAAGATGAGAATGTTCCTCGTTTCATCAATTTCTATTATTATAAAAATCTTTGTGTGTCGCTAATCATGTATTATTTGTTACGATTAGATACATATTTATTGATGCAATGTTTTCATAACCAGACCGGTCATTAAACCGGTCGTTTTAGAGGTTCATTAGTCCGACCGGTAGAATCGGTATAGAAAACCGAATAAAAACTATAATTAATATAAAATTTTAAAAATATGAGAAAAATCTAAGTCATGCCAATACTTATTTTTAATTTAGTATCCAAATGACCATATGGATCATATATCCTCAATTAGGCTTTTAAAAGGCCCAAACCCAATAAATGAACAAATTAGGTTTTTTTTTAACGGCAACATCTAGATATTCTAGGATGATTGGGTTTCCCCGGGGCAACACCTAAGCACATCCAGGGCAGCCCACCACAGGAGGAACCCTCCAACTGGGTAAACCCCCTGACCTGACATATACCCCTTTTTGCTGTTGTAAAGATTCGAACCCAAGACCTCCACTATGGGAAGTCTTGGGGCTACCATTGCACCAAATGGTCAACTATGAGAAGTCTTGAGGCTAACATTGCAACAAATTAGATTATAATTACTGCAGTAGTCTTGCTATCCATTATCCACAACCGTTACCAAATTCTTTTGTACTTTACGTTCTCTCTAAAAACGTGCTCACTTTCCTATTTTAACGGTTGCACATATAGATGTTGGATTAAAGTCAGGGGCGTTAGAAGAATGAAGACTAGCGAACAAGATGGTAGAACCGTCAATCTCGGTCAGATCCATCATAGCTATCGCAATGTTAGTCAAATTCATCATCACCGTCGTTGATATCATGCAGATTCGTCGTCACTGTCTCCGTTCACATCCATCTTCTCTGATCTTGTAGTTTAAAACCTACATCCAGTCCGATCGCATGTTATTGGATTACAGGTCCGACCACCCGAACCGTCTGATCCGCCCGATTCGATCGCTTTCTAGTTAAAATCACAGAACCGAACCGGCTTAGGTTCCGGTTCCCGGCCCGAACGACCGGTACGGTTCGGTTTTCAAAACATTGTAGAAATGCACACTTTCTCACAACCAGACTTTTTTCAGAAAAGATTGCTTAGTTTTCAAAATGTTTGTGAAGGAATGTCCATTGGAAATTCATCGGAAAGCCCGTCGAAAATTATGTGTATAAGACAATAACCGAACCTATTTCATTCAAACACAACTTTTCTACAACTCTCGTGACATGTATTCTTCGTTACGTAACAAGATCTACTCCGCACACTATACTTTTAGTCTAAATCGGTGATCTCATAAGTTAAATATGCCGAATCCGACATTGAACTTGGAAACTAAGAGTAGAATCTAAGAATAAGAACCCCACAACACCATAATTTTAACCACTACAACAAGAACATCACACCACCTCCTTAGTACTAAGTATGAACTTGGAAACTAAGACTAGAAACTAAGGATAAAACACGAACATGGTTAACATAAGCCACGAACCCACACAAGCTTGCAAGCACATTAACACCTTAGAAATCAGTGAGTCTAACGTGCTTCCCTTTTTACATACTTTTGGGACTGAATACATGATATCAAACTGTTTTACTTGCAATGTATTATTACTCAAGATTTGTGATGTTTACTCTTTTTAATAGAATCATTAACTCTAGGTCGGGCCACTTGGCTGTGTGAGTAGTACTAATTGAGAATCTCCCACGCAAAGTGTCCCTAAGTTCAGGGAAAAACCTATTAACATTCATTGGAATCATTGCTGCATATAGACTTGCATTAGATTTACTTGATTCCAGACAATAACGGGTGTGGGCCGGAACCTTAAGAATACAACAAGTAGGTTATCTACTTGTTTGAACCATGTACTCCATTACCTCCTGTATATTTTATGATTCCACCTTTGTATTGGAACACCCTGATTTTCTTTTTGAAAATATATATAATACTAAAATACTGATATAATAATAATAATAATAATAATAATAATAAAACAATCATAAATAAATTAAAATATGATATTAAATATTCTATAGTTAACATATAATAAAATGTTGTTTTCTTTTCCTTTTCTTCTTTCTTTTAAACGTGACAAGAACCATATAACCTTGATAAATATTAGCTTCAATATTGGTTTACTAGTTTATTTAGTTATCAATAAAATTTGGTGCAATATCCCCCAATCTACGCCATTTTGTTTAGAGACCTGCTTAGTATTCACAAGTGCTGGATAGAAGATTAAGATGAAGGTGGTTCAGACCATGGTGCTAATCCTATGCTCGTGTATTTGGAAGATAAGAAACGAGATGATTTTATACGAAAGTGAAAATTAAGGTTATTGAAGACATCAAGACCCTTGGTTTCTTATGGGTGAAATATAGATCAAAGCATGATAGTTTGGATTGGTCTCAACGGTAGCCGTTTAATTTTCTTTCCACTAGCTAAAATGTATCTTGGATTCTATTTTCGGGTTTTAGCTCCTGCTAGTTCTTTCTTTTATTTTTTAATATAAGCCCCTCCCACTGTTTAAAAAAAATCATAAAAATATTCTTTATGAAAGATAGAAGGACCTATAAAAATTATGAATTTTATGAGCTTTTAACTTCTTAACTTAGATTAAGATTAAGTACCTTGCTTATGTACATTTCCTAAAATAAAACAAAACAAATATGGTTGAAATGATCATTAACAGGCCCCGGTAGAAATGGGTGTCGCCAAAAACGTTGGTTTCTCGTGTCCAGCCATGATTACGAAATACTTCTCCTCAAAAACAGATCGCTCCTTGTAACTTTCCGGTTTGGATTCTCCCTCATCGTTACCGGATTCAAGATATCTCTCAACGTCATTGCCACTTTCCATTTGGTTAGAGAGCTTCCAGTAAGAATAGGTGAGGATTACCAGAGCGAAAACAATGAGAATCAACATGGCAGCAAGACCTCCGAAGAGGTATGGCACCGGTGAGTGCAATGGTGAACGATGAGTTGTAGCCGGTCGTGATGACGGAGCTGTTGAAGAAGTTATAACTTCAACTGCCATGGTCTTGTTTTGTTGTCGGAAGATATTGGATATAAATGCGGTTATGTGATGTGGGATAGAACCGGTTCTTCTTGGTTATTTATAGAATGAAAATTAGTATGAAAAAGAAGTAAAGAACCATTTAGTAAAAATAAGAATATGTATTTAAAAAATAGCAAAGTCTTCATAAATATACATTAACTTTTCAAATTAATAAATATATTTATATTCTTGGTGCGAAAATAATTTTTTTAAATTAAAGTTCAAAATTTAATCATTTCTTTAAGATTTGCGAGTATTGGCACTAAGATTTGTACGATCACCGTACTAAGATTTGTACAGTTTGCATAAGATTTATACGGTCTCCACTAAGGTTACAAATGTCCATTCCCTCGTGTGTCCATGTGGGGTTTGTTTTTGCACAAACACCGGTACAGAGACAATTTTTTGAGGCGCGAAAACCATCTTTTGGGGCGGTTTAAAGACCGCCTTAGAAAATGTCGCTTCAAAAAATGCTTATTTTTTTTCAACGGCCCCTAAAAATGAAAAAACCGCCATAAAATAACTTATTAATACAAAAACAAAATAAATGGCCGGAAGCGGAAGCCTAGCTGCCTCACAAACTTTTCAACTTTTTTAATCCCTAAATTTTTTTTTGTGCATCGAGGTTCCGATAGTAGAATTAAGATACTAGGTATCAATTTCAATCTAACCATATCTAAGTAAAATTAAGAAACTAGTAATCAATTTCAATCTAAGCATATCTAAGTAGTTACGATAAATTCATTTCTAGCAGTCCTCTCCTTACAATTTCTAAAAGTAAATACGTGAACCATTTTCAACTATATAAATATCGATAGAAAGAATACTATCGGGCAGTAGGATTTGGAGAAAATTACAATCTTATCGGAGTAGATGACGATCTGAACAAAAGCCGACAGAGAGTTTGAAGCTACGACTTTCTCAGGTGCAAGGATTATCAACAACAACATAATTTCGATAACTAAGACTCTGAATTCACGAAGATTATTTGACTGGAACTCCGTTGTCGTCTTCATCTTGCCCTTTCTTTCTCTTGCATCGAAACAACTGATATTTTTTGCATGAAAATACCTGAAGCAGAAGTACCTTGCCATGACCACCGCTTCCACCGTCTCACCGGGCTTCATGGCTTTTAGGGTTAATGGTGTTTAGGGTTAGGGTTGGAATTTTGATGAGGAAAATGGGTGAAATTAGGGTTTCGGGGTGGCAATGGTATGTTGGTGGCAGTGGGGTAGGTGTGGTGAACACCTTGGGTGGCTGACGGGGTCATGGTGGTGGATTGTAGTAGCTGCTTGCACCGAATCTTGGCGGGGTAGGCGGTTGAGGGCAGTTGTTTGGTGTGTGTGGGTTGGGTTTCAGTGTGGATGGTGGTGGTGGTGACAACAGCGGTGGTGGTGAAAACAACGGTGGTGGTGGTGGAGAGACGTTGGGTTGGTTGCATGGGTTATCACAAGCGGAGTGGTTACCGGTGGTGGTGATTAGTTTTATATAATAAGTTAGTTTATATATATTAATATAGTAGGTTAGAAACTCGTGTATAACACGGGCTGAATCATTAAAATAATACAATTGATAATACACTTATATACTTCTCATTACTAATACATTAAGTTTTCACGTTTCAACAATGGTTCAAGAAAATAAGACACATTTTGTAGTTAAAATTAATTTTGAATTCTTGTTTTCAAAGTGATTATTACGAGTTTAAAAACATAATTTAGAATCAAACAAAGTTGTTAACTAATGAATATGGACAATAATCAAATTTTTTTACAAAACTATAAAGTTCGTATACTTTTTTAAATTCATTTGGGTACATTGAAAAAAAAAACAAAGATCGAATGAAAATTAATAATGAAATTAGGGGACTAATTTTAGGAATCAAAGGGATTGATTGTAAGGAAGATAGAGAGGCGGGAAAACCCAAAATTAAATGCACAAAAATACACCTGATATTTTTTTTGCATCGAAACAACTGATATTTTTTTGCCTGAAAATACTTGAAGCAGAAGTACCTCGCCACGACCGCCGCTTCCACCGTCTCACCGAGCTTCATGGCTTTTAGGGTTAATGGTGTTTAGGGTTAGGGTTGGAATTTTGATGAGGAAAATGGGTGAACTTAGGGTTTCGGGTGGCAATGGTATGTTGGTGGCAGTGGGGTAGGTGTGGTGAACACCTTGGGTGGCTGACGGGGTCATGGCGGTGGATTGTAGTAGCTGCTTGCACCGAATCTTGGCGGGGTAGGCGGTTGAGGGCAGTTGTTTGGTGTGTGTGGGTTGGGTTTCAGTGTGGATGGTGGTGGTGGTGGTGACAACAGCGGTGGTGGTGGAGAGACGGTGGGTTGGTTGCATGGGTTATCACAAGCGGAGTGGTTACCGGTGGTGGTGATTAGTTTTATATAATAAGTTAGTATATATATATATATATTAATATAGTATGTTAGAAACTCGTGTATAACACGGGCTGAATCATTAAAATAATACAATTGATAATACACTTATATACTTCTCATTACTAATACATTAAGTTTTCACGTTTCAACAATGGTTCAAGAAAATAAGACACATTTTGTAGTTAAAATTAATTTTGAATTCTTGTTTTCAAAGTGATTATTGCGAGTTTAAAAACATAATTTAGAATCAAACAAAGTTGTTAACTAATGAATATGGACAATAATCAATTTTTTGATAGTAGTTAGCACGGTTATCACATAAAAAGTTGGTTAGTATTTGAACCCTTCCCTATATATATATATATATATAAAAAACCCATTTTAATTGACATCCGAATACATAAAATTTCCGTCGCTCATAAAAAAATTTCTAGGTCCACCGCATAAAAATGGGATATAAAAGTCGTATTATATTCAACAACGTCATTGTAATTTGTTAAATTATTTGAATATATTTTATGTCTTAACATTTTTCAAGATTAATACCTTTTCTTTTAAATCATTGAGCAGGCTCCCATAATTATTCCGTGAGGTCGAAATATGATATGTAGCTACAAAAGCAGAGTCGTCCCGTGAAGTCAAGGATGGGTCGAACAAGTTCATGAGTACTTTTGCTTTTTTATGGTTAAAAGAGAAAAAACTCTACCTATGTCTCAACTATACTGCAAGAGTTACGTTGGAGTAAAATACACTTTTTGGTTGGATCCTTCCACGTCTACAATTTAAGAAAAAAACTCTAATGATGTCTAACGTTCAATTTTAAATATCACTAGTTTATATTTTACGGAGTAAGACTAGGAGTAATTGTAGTGTGAGCCGGTGGGCGTGGTGCCACATCACCCCACCACGGGCGTGAAACACCCCGCCCGGTGGAGATGAGGGGGGGCGTGAGGGGGCTTGGGTGCGGGTGTTCACAGCGTGAGAAGGGGGGAAGACCTGGTCAAACTATCCGTTGGTAGTCAAACTATCTATTGGTGGACAAAAATAAAAAAAAAACATTTTTTAATTTTTTTAAACTCTCTATATATACAAACCAATTATCACTTCTTTAAAAACCTACACTCTATATATTATACTCTCTAAATTCTGAGGAGCAATTACATATATCCCCTTAAAAACTTCATTAATTACATATATACCCAGCTTAAAGTCGTTCAGAACCGACGCTGGATGTTTGAATCAATCGGAAACGGGAATCAGAAAGTTAGGGTTGGGAACGATAGAATCAGAATAGTCGTATTTCTTGTAAGGTTAAAAGGCTAATTTTATAAAACAGAGGGATATATGTAATTTAAGTTTTGGGTTGGGTATATATGTAATTAGGGTTAAAAATAGGAGGATATATGTAATTCTACCTAAATTTTTCGTTAGATGGAGCATTTATGGAGCAATCGTAATTATCATTAGATTTATTTGTTGTATTTTTACAATGTATTTGTAATCCAATTTATTAAATTAAAGTAGGTTTTTTTATTTATTTGTGATTTAAATAGTATTATTTTTTAATATAAATAATATATACAAATTAATTAAATTAAAAAAATAATAATTATATAATTATTACAAAACTGGCCGCTTTCACCCCACCATTACACAACTGGGTGAAGGTGAGTGTGAGTTCTGCCAGTGTCTACGTGGCGCCTACGTGGCATAGGGTGTGCTCTCACCTTCATACTACCATTACACATAGTCTAAATCTCATTACCAAACGAGAAGGAGAGCCATTGATTAAATAAAGGAACATGTTACATATTGGATACATAAATAATGTAAGAATTACAATTGAGTACTTTAAGTTTTAATTATGTTTAATATCCCCTCAAGCGAAATGATAGCGGTCCGAGTCGGAGCATTCGTCGAATGAATTCAAATTGAGGACGAGGAAGAGTTTTCGTGAAAACGTCGGCCAGATGAAGCCTAGTCGGGACAAACTTCGTATGAAGTTTACCGGATGAGACAAGCTCGCGAATGAAGTACTAGTAGTCAAGATCGATATGTTTTGCCCGTTTGTGAGAAATGGGATTTTGTGTGAGGAAGAGAGCACTACGGTTATCACACAAAAGTGTTGGTCTGTCCGGAGGTAAGGCATGAAGTTCCCGTAGTAAGTGAGTGATCCAAATTAATTCAGCTGTAGTATTAGCCAGAGCCCGATATTCTGATTTACAGCTGGAATGAGATACAGTGGGTTGTTTCTTGGCACTTCAGGAGACAAGATTACCGCCAAGGAAGATGGAGTAGCCATATGTAGACCTGCGAGTCTCAAGAAAACGGGCCCAGTCACCATCAGAGTATCCCAAAATTTTGGTGTGTTTCGGAAGGCTAAGTGTGAGACCAAAGGCAATAGTTGCTTTGACATACCAAAGAATTCTCTTGATACACTGTAAGTGTGTGGTGGTTGGGGCTTGAAGAAACTGGCTGACTTGATTCACAGAATAGGAGATGTCCGGCCATGTGATGGTTATGTACTGAAGAGCACCTACACGAGAGGGATAAAGGTTCAGATCTTTATAAGGATCACCTGTAGTGGTAAATGACTCATTCGACACAAGTGGCGTGTTAATTGGTTTAGAATCAAGAAGAGCAGCTCGATCAAGAATGTCATGGGCATATTTTGAGTGAGTGAGAAATAAGCCGTCAATAGTGTAAGTAACCTCCAACCCAAGAAATTAGTTGAGTTTGCCAAAATCTTTGATGGCAAACTCACTATGTAACCGAGTGATAAAGGAGCTAACGAGGTCTTCTTAATTACTAGTTAATATTAAATTATCGACATATACAAGGAGATACATAATACAATTGTCTCGTTCGAAGACAAATAGAGATGTGTCGGCCCGCCTGCAAGTAAATCCATTTGTGATAAGAAAAGTACTCGGTCATTGAAACCAAACCCGTGGGGCTTGCTTGAGCCCATATAAAGCTTTATTGAGACGACACACATGAGTGGGGAAGGTAGGGTCCTCAAAACCAGTAGGTTGTTCCATGTACACAGTTTCAGTTAGGTGTCCGTGTAGGAAGGCATTGTTCACATCAAGTTGATGTAACCTCTAGTTGTTGATGACCACCAATGATAGAACAATACGAACGGTGGAAGATTTAACAACAGGACTGAAGTAGGAACTTGACTAAACCCTTGTACAACAAGATGGGCTTTATATAGGTCAATTGAACCATCGGCATTATACTTAATTCGAAAGAGCCATTTGGAACCAACCACATTATGATCTTTCGGACGAGGTGTAACACTAAAAAATTCGACCAAATTTTAACCTTACAAAACATGCGGAAGTAGGTCCCAATAACACTCTTAAGAAACATCACATGTTAATTACAACAAAACGAAAATGACAAAGTTTTGTTTACAAACAACGACTGACATCTCAAAAACAACTACCAATTTTAACATGAAATAGTTAGTTCAAAACAAGTCTAGTGACTCCCAACGGAGTCCTAACCCAAAACATTTACATCCATTTCAAAAGATCGGGCATCCAATCAACGCGAAGCATGACCCGAGACATCAAAATGGAGCTTTACCTATATGGGAACACCACAAAACATGTTAGTAATGATATAAACAAGTTCCCATAGCCTCCCATGGGTTAAACTTAAGAAAAACCCAAAAAATGGGTTACAACGTAAGGAGAAGGCGTAAGGGGTGCATAGGACCGTGCTCAAGGCATAAGCAAATCCAACCCTGCGTAAGCTACGCGGGGTAGAGAGTAGCTGTTGGGAATCATGGTTCCGATTGTAACTTTTTAAAACGATAATAATTTAAACCTTTTAAATAAATAAATCAGATATATTTTGCGGAAGTGATTTAATAGTACCATTACCAGATCAGATCCGGATTCCTTTTAGTGATCCGATTTCACGCGAATAAACAATATTAAATAACCAACCATAGGGTGTTCAGATTTATACATTTGACGATAACCAGATCTGAAACACCTTAGTACAACGAATGTCACGCAAGTTGATTCATACACGAAAAACCCGCAGCAAAACGTCACACGGTTGCGCAAGGGGGAGGCCGATCTCGACGGCGGAGGCACGACGGTGGTGGCCAGCGACGCGGCGGCGTACAGAGGTGGTGGTGGCGTCGGCCGAACTCGCAAGGAGGGGGAGGGGCGCCGATTTTGGGGTGTAGGGGATTAGGTTAGGGTTTTGATTATAATGTTATTATTATAAATATTATATTTACACACTGGTCCCCTATGATATTAACAGTTAATACCCAAGTAATAATTAACCATTAATTATTACACCCTTAGATTTTACTAATTATATATAATCAGTAAAAATCTAATCCTTAAATGTTTAACTGATTAAACATTTATTCCCCACAAATAATTAATTAATCAGATAATTAATTATCTCAATCTCCGATAAATATTTCTCTAAATATTTGTTATGAGTCATTTTACAGCTAGGGATCCTGGATCTTCGACGTACTTCGGTATCCTGACAGGTTTCAGTATCCTTAATTTCCGTATTATCTTACCATTGTATCTTTCCTTTATCTTGACCAACACGCAGGTAAAACACGTGAAGTCGATTTAATCCATGAAGAATCGGTCTAGAAGTTGAGAAGAACGTGTAGAAGACGCGTGGATTAGCCACCAACGGTCATATTTGAAGACTTAGTCGATTCCGGGATTCCCGGATAGTTAGTTAGCTTATCTTCTGTATAAATTCAGTAGTATTGATCGATTAAAAAAACACATAACAACGCACTTAGCAATAGAATACACTCGCAATTACTCTGTAACACTCATAGCTCGATCATTTGCTGCTTAATACTTGTAATTCTTTATCATTTATTGAAGAAACGAGGCAGGTGTCGATTGTCACCTCCCAAGGTTTTATGCTGGAGATCCTAAACGATCAAGGACTTTCCTCGTAAACATCTGTGTCACTCTTTACGTTTTTACTTTGTTTTACATTGATTTTACAAGCACACTACCTCACAAACGAAATTTGGTTACAAAGTTAGTTTACATAATTTTTACCCAAAACAATTTGGCGCCCACCGTGGGGTAAGTGGTGCTTTTCATCTTCAAATCTTTACTAAAATTTGTGTTCAATCACTATCTTTCAAAGCTATTCTCAAAAATGTCGTCCCAACCCAAAAATATTTTTGTTTCTGCTCCATCTTCGAGCTCTGGGTTGGTCAACCCTATTCCTCCTTCATTTCAAAAAAGTGTTAATCAGCCGAATAATACTACTCCTGTGGGTTTTTGGGGATCCGGAATACCTGCTGGTGGACCTGTGATCGTATCAAACAATGATATCCTCGATCTGTTCTCGGAGATGAAACAACAAATGGAACAACAGCGGAAGACTAACCAAGCGCTGTTTCGGGATATCAAGACGGTTAAGGAATCGAAGAAACCAGTGGAAGTGACGACCCCGCTGCAGCCAAGGGTCTTGGATTTCAATTATTCAGGATCCTCAGAAATCCATAAGGGAGATTTCCTTCCCATGCAAACAAGGATTACTGCAGTTGGCCCTACCCCGGCTGTCAGAGTTACGACAAATCGGGATCTTGGAGTTACTCCGGGATCATCGTTCCAAAATCCTGAGAACGGTAACAAATTCAATCAATTTTCAAATACTAACGAATTTGTGTAGGAGACAAGAATAACTCCGTCCATGGCCAAGGAGTTAAAGAAGTTGAGAGAGATGATCTTCAGTGTACCGGGTGTGGTCCAACCTATACAGGAAATGTCCTCTACCAGTCACAGGATCTCCAGATTCGCTCCACCGTTATGTGATGCTGAGATCCCCAAGCGCTTCCAGACTCCTAATATGAAGTTGTACGATGGAACTACGGATCCTGAGGAGCACGTCGCGCAGTATAGGGAACGGATGGAGATAAACACCAATCCCTTGGACCTAAAGGAAGCCTGCTTATGCAAAGGCTTCGGCTCTACCTTGACAGGATCAACCTTAAAATTGCTGCTTAATGTTCCTCCATATTCTATTACTTCATTTGATCATTTAATTAACATGTCTAACAATCAATTCTCTTGCAGTAGAACTTTTGAAAGATTAACAAGTGACTTATACAGGATAATTCAAAATCCCGGAGAATCCCCCCGAGACTATGTCAGCAAATTTGGTCGGGAATCCCTGGATATCCCGTACCTTGACGTTGCCACTGCAGTCCAGGCCTTCAAGATGGGACCTTGATGAAGTCAGGAACCGGGCATTGAGGTTTATTAGGGTGGAAGATGATAAAAAGATTCAGCAGAGCGTGAATGCTTCGACAAGCTACACTCAACCTAACCGGAAAGCTGAACCTGCACCTTTCAGCTCGTACAGATCCAAGCCGTATTCTAAGCCGAAAAATCACAGGGTCAACGCCGTAGAAGATGACGAAGACGAGGAAGAATATCCTAAGTTGTCTGAATACTGTTTTTCTCTTGATACAACTGGTTTACTATTTGCTATGCAGGATCTTGAAGAAAAAGCCAGGTGGCCTTGCAAATTTGAGAGGAACTCAGGAGGAAAGGTCAAGTCCAGGTGGTGTGCATTCCATGAAGACTTTGGCCATGTGACTGAGAATTGTATTGCTTTGCGGAAGGAGATAAGCTACATCTTAAGCAAAGGGCATCTCAAAGAGTTTTTAGGAAAAGGAAAGAACAAGACCAAGGATCCTGACAGGATCCCGCAAAGAGCAAAATCCCCGCCGCCAGATGCCAAGGTAATAGGTTTTATATCTGGTGGATCTGATATTTGTGGCACTTCTTACTCTGCAGCAAAAAGAAATGCCAAGGAAGCGAAGACAGAACATGGGGACAGACCTATCAAAACCTCCAGCTTAACTGAAGAAAAGGTGATCTGTTTCGACGAGAATGATAGAGATGAAGTACATGATCCTCATCACGATGGCCTGGTGATTACACTGTACATTGAAAACCACTTCATTCACAGGATACTGATCGACGGAGGAAGCTCTGTAAATATTATCCAGCGTGAAGTCCTAAAAAAATGGGGATCCTGGATTCCGATTCCGAGATCATCTCGAAATCCTCAGTATTACTAGGATTCAGTGGAGAGGTAAAAAACACGGTCGGAGAAGTCAAACTACCAATCTACATCGAGGGGGTAAATTCTATACAAAAGTTTTGTGTTATCGATTCTTTGTCTTGCTATAACATTATTCTAGGAAGACCCTGGATACACGACATGAAAGCAGTACCCTCAACATATCACCAATGTGTCAAGATGCCGACCCCTTGGGGAGTGGTGAAGATCAACAGCGATCAACAAGAGGCTAAAAACTATTACACTTCTTCAATGAAAGCCTCTGTCAAATCTAGGCAAGCATAGCAATTAACGAAGTAGGCCAGGGATGCTCTGGAAGCTAAAGAGTAGGACGTTAAAGAGGTATCCCTGGATGCTGAGAATCCAAATATAAAGATCCTGGTAGGGAGCAATATCCCTGAGGATATTGAAGAAGATATCCTGAATTTCCTGAGGGGCAGAAAAGCAACCTTCGCTTGGAAGCATGAAGACATGGCAGGTATATCCAAAGATATCATAACTCATAAACTTGGAATTGATAAAAGTTTCAGGCCAATACATCAAAAGCGAAGGAAATTTGCTCCTGAGAGAAACGTGATCATCCAAGAAAAGGTGGAAAGACTTCTTAAGTCTGGAATGATAAGGGAAGTAAAATTCCCCAGGTGGCTAGCCAACGTGGTGGTAGTCCATAAGAAGAACGGGAAGTGGAGAGTTTGTGTAGATTACACAGACCTCAACAAAGCATGTCCTAAAGACCCCTTCCCATTACCACACATAGACTCGATGGTGGACGCTACAGCAGGCTACGAAATCCTGAATTTTATGGGTGCCTCTTCAGGATTTCAACAGATCCAAATGGAACCATCAGATCAGGAAGACACGGCATTCATGACCCCGTCAGGTATTTATTGTTACACAGCTATGCCATTTGGTCTTTAAAATGCAGGTGCCACGTATCAAAGACAGGAAAATATGATGTTCAAAGACAAGATTGGGGACACTATGGAAGTCTATATAGACGACATGGTGATAAAATCAAAGAAAGCCGAGGATCATCTCCGGGATCTCAGAGACGCATTTGATATCCTGGACCTATACAATATGAAGATGAACCCTTTGAAATGTCACTTCGGAGTGGGGGCAGGAAAGTTCTTGGGCTACATGGTGACCAAGAGAGGAATAGAAGCCAGCCCAGAACAAATTAAAGCTATCATCAATCTAAAATCCCAAGCAAATACTAAGGATGTCCAAAGACTGACCGGCAGAGTAGCAACACTCAACAGATTTATATCAAGATCCTCAGAAAAGTGCAAGGAATTCTACGACATCCTGAAGAAAAACAAGAAATTCGAATGGGAAGAGAAGCATGAACAAGCACTCCAATCATTGAAGAAATACTCGTCAACAACTCCTCTACTGATGAAACCAGAAGACGGTGAACCATTATCCCTATACATGGCAGTATCCCAAAGCACCGTAAGTGCTGTATTAGTTAAGGATCATGAGGGACAACAACATCCGGTATACTATGTAAGTAAAAGTTTGCTACCAGCAGAAACCAGGTATTCTTATTTAGAAAAGTTAATTTTAGCTTTAATAATGGCATCAACTAAACTAAGACATTATTTTGAAACTCTTGCTATTCATGTTAAGACTAACTACCCTATTAAGTGTGTCTTAAGAAAGCCAGAGATGTCAGGAAGGATGGCTAAATGTTCAGTCAAGCTTAGCGCCTATGACCTCATATACGAACCTAGAACAACAATAAAGTCTCAGGCACTAGCAGACTTTGTGGATGATTTCAGCAGTGATATCCAACATGAAGCAGATCTTGAATTCCAACAACTAGAAGAGTCGAAGGATGAATGGACCTTATTCACTGATGGTGCATCAAATGTAGGAGGAACAGGTCTGAGAATCATACTAAAATTGCCACAAGGGGACATATTACCCCAATCCATAAGCTGTGAGTTCCTGGCTACAAATAATGAAGCAGAATATGAGGCGCTGATAGCAGGATTACAATTAGCCAAGGATATCAAGATCAGGTATCTTCAGGTATATGTAGACTCATTGTTAATTGCTAATCATTCCAATGGTTCATATGTAGTAAAAGGTGAGAAGTTAGCCAAATATCTCACAATAGTTAGGCAATTATCCATAGAATTCGAAACTTTTAACATTACACAGGTTCCTAGAGAAGATAACACTGAGGCTGATGCCTTAGCAAACCTTGCTTCAACTCTTAGAGTACCAGAAGGTACCAAAATACCTATCATACACATTATGAGCCTAACAATCGAGAAGGTGAATGAAGTATCCAAAACTGAAGAAGAATCAGACATTCAGGATCTTAAACCTATTACAGGATCCTGGATTTCACCTATTAATAAATACTTGCAGGATGGTGAAATCCCAAGTGATGAAAAGAACCACAAGCCTTTTCGCATGAGGATGTCTCGTTTTATAATGTTTGAAAATATTTTGTATAGAAAATCAATTGCAAGTCCATATTTAAGGTGCCTGGAGGATCCTGAAGCACGAGAAGTCCTCAAAGATCTACACAAAGGAGTTTGTGGTAACCACACCGGGGGCAGAGCGTTATTTTCAAGGATCCTAAGGACAGGATATTACTGGCCTACCATGAGGAAAGACGCTATGACTTACTCTAAAAAATGTGACGCTTGCCAAATACACAACAACATACTCCATCAACCAACCGGACCTTTATACCCAATCATCTCTCTGTGGCCATTCATGAAGTGGGGAATGGACATCGTCGGCAAACTTCCCAAAGCACTAGGAGGAAAGGTCTTTATGCTAGCAATGACGGATTACTTCTCTAAATGGATCGAAGCGGAGGAATTTGTCCAAGTTAGAGAGAAAAAAGTCATCTCCTTCATCAAGCTCAATATCCTGACGAGATTTGGGATCCCGACCAAAATAATTTGTGACAACGGATCTCAGTTCATTGGCAAACGAACAACTGACTTATGTGCCAGCTGGGGAATCAAAAAGATAACTTATACCCCAGTACATCCTCAAGCCAATGGACAAGCAGAATGTAGCAACAAGATCATCGTTAACAACCTCAAGAAGAGATTAGGAGCAAAGAAAGGAAGATGGGCCAAAGAGTTGTCGTTTGTACTTTGGGCAGATAGGACAACCAATAAAACCGCGACAGGGCAGACTCCATTCTCCTTGGTATTTGGAACTGAAGCAATGATCCCGATAAAGATGGTTATCCCTACTGCCAGAACAAATCTCCAATCTTCAGATACCAATGACGAAGCTCTTGCTTAGGATCTCGACACTGTGGATGAGCTCACGGATCTTGCCAAAGTTCGCATTGCAGCTTATCAGCAAAAAATAGCAAAATCATACAACAAAAACATAAGGGTTAGAAGATTCCAAGCTGGTGATCTCGTATTAAGAAAGGCATTCCAAAATACCACCAATCCCAATGATGGAAAGCTTGCACCAAAATAAGAAGGCCCATACTTGATTGATTCAGAAGCAGGCAAGGGAGCTTATTGGTTGGCCACTTTGGAAGGACATATCCTGCCAAGATCCTGGAACGCTATCCATCTCAAAACCTACTTTATGTAAAGTTAGAACTTAAATTCTAACTAAAACAGGTATGTCTTCTATCCCTGACTATTTTTATATTAATTACTCTTAATCAAAATACTAACTTGAGTGTCGGAGGGGTGTTAGCCAGGCTAACACCCACCTTCACCAAGATTTCCAGTTTTGCAGGAAATACCTCCAGGGATCCCGACAGAAGATAGAGATTGTCCATCTCTCCTAAGTTTGGGTATCCTCAAATACCTCAAAGGTTTAAACGGCTTTCGCCTTTCTAAGTATTGGGTTAATACACCCCTCCAGGAGCGCACGATATTCAAGTATAGTTCAAGGTGGTGCAACCAGTCCATGTAACAGTGGCTGATAATTTCATCATGGTTGGCTATATCTTGAATGCTACGATAGTAACAGACGTGTTACTCCTAAGGTTTTTATCATTTTCATGCTAACTTAAGTTTGGCTTAGCCCACATTATTCTGGCTTGGCCCATGTTATTGTTGCTTGGCCCACAATTCTAAATTGTTACAGATATTTAACACTTATGTGTTAACTCAAAAACTTAGCATCAATATGCTGAATCAGGATCCTTAAACGAGTTGAAGACTAATAAGGATCCCGAAGTGTATTTACTAAGCCTACAGCATATTCTACGATTGAACACTGGGGACAACTAATAGTTGTTATACTTCATTCTGATTCGGTATGTATATATATCCAACTTCGTACTCAGCAAAGGTATGTGTTGCTAACTTTTCGATTACAAGAAGATCTGAAAGCTGAATGACTAAGTCATGATACGTATGATACTCTTATTTAACCTCATTTATTAAAACCAAATTATGTTTTCCTAAGTCTAAATTTGATAAAAACCTGAGAATTTATTATGAAGGATCTGATATCCTGAAAGTATGTTCAAACCTATTTTTCTAATTTTTAATCACCTCAGGATACTAATTTTAATATCAAGGCAACCAACGACAATCATGACAAATAGTCATCAATCATCTACTAATATTTAAAGTGCAGGAAAAGAAAGTGATCCGGACTTGATCCAAAACCTGGAACCATCCACCCGGAGTCACAAACTATCAAATTGTCTATCCCATGACAGGGATCCCAAAAAGCAAGGAAATTAAATTGTTCAACAAAGAAATAGGATCAAAGTTAAAGACATAGAACCACAGGAATCACAAATACAGGACTCAGACCTTCTCTTCTTTACCTTCATCATCCTGACCGACCGACTTCTCAACCATCTTTGCAGAGCCCTCCACCTCAGATTCAGCCGTTACTTTGCCTTCGTCCTCTTTTGGGATCGGTTCTCCGCTCAACTCAGCGACCAATTTCTTCCAGCCTTGCACGTCCCTCTTAGCTTGATCGAAGTTCTTGTCAGCAGCCTCCATATCCATCTTGATCCTAGATTGAAATATAGAGATTGCGGCTGAATTCTTAGCTAGGTCATAGGTTTCTTAAAGATCTTGGGAATGCTTGGCGTTAGCCTCCTCTAACTCCGTTTTCACCCAACTCAGCACCTTGGCATCCTCTGCCATCCTCTTGTCCTTAGCAGCTGCTTTTTTTGTAGATCAACGACCATTTGTTTAGCTTCATTGGCTTTTTTTCGAGTGATTCATAGCACTTGGTCATTTGCTCTAAACCCTACAAAGAGTATCTCAGAATTTCCTTAAATTGGATTCAGGATCCTGGATATTGGGAAGATCTTACCAAATGGACAAGGACATGGAGCTTGTTGTAGGCATCGACATAATCCATCCCCTCATAGATAGCAGCATCGGCAGCTTACAAGGTTTCCTCTTTTTACCTACGGAGATCTTGGGACGTGAAGTTGGAATTTCAGGCTTGGAAGCTTCAGGGATCGACTGTTCTTTCTTGACTACCTTACCTCGGGACACCATGCTATCAATATATTCGAGGACGAATAGGGAAATTGACTTATGGAAACCTGTGACAGAATTATGGGTTAAATTTCTATACTCCTGATTAACTAACCTTCAAATAAATCTTTCTATTCCTTTATCAGGTACGACTTATAATTCAGGGATAATCCAGGAAGCATATAAATGCTAGAAGGAGAAATTATTCTTACCTGAAGACATGCTAGGTTCGGAATACTGAGTATTGAAACTGGCTTCACTAATGGTGGACTCGACGCGAAAGGATCTCTCCGCCATGGATATTTCCAATAACACCTCGATTCTTTTATCTGTATCACTACTTGCAGGAACTAATTCAGCAAACTTTGGAGCTGTACAAAGATAAAGCAAAATCATTAGCAACAGGTGGGATATAACATGAGCTACAGGGATCCTAACAACTTCCTACCCTTCTTAACCCAATCCAGCGGCGGAAGATTCCCATCAGGAATCGAATATCTCCTTACAAAAAAGAACTTCCCCTTCCAGTCAGAATCGTTTTGGGTGGCTTTCAGAATCAAATGAGTTTGTCCAGACTTGAGCTGAAGAACGAATCGAGAAGAACCATGGGTTTTTAAATTATAGACAGAAGCTAGCTCAGGGACGCCAATGGTCAGAGAATGAGAACGATTCAATCTTTCAAAAGTAGCCAGGATTCTCCAAACCATCGACATGATTTGGGAATAGCAAAGACCAGTAAGTTTGAAAAACTCGGTGATGAGTGGAGGAAAAGGATATGACAGACCCAAAGAAAAAGGATAGCTATGAAAGCAAACCCATGTTTTAGAAATCAAATCCGCTTTTGTTCTAGAATCGAAGGGCCTAAAACCGGTTTTTTGAGGAAAAATATTGTTTGATTTCAAGAGTTTGATCTCCGAATCAGTGAAAGAACAGAGTGATCAAGGATCCTTTGATCAGTAAAGTCCTCTATTGTTTCGGTGATGATAGAGGAAGCCGATCTAGTTATTTTCTTACCCATAGTGGTGAATGATTAGAAGAAAGAAAACAAAGATTTTTGGAAGATATTTTACCTGCTATAACTTGAAGAAGATGAGAATGAGAGAGAAGGAGTAATAATGAATATATTCAGAAGATTGCAACGGATAAATTGCATTGGTATTCGTAAACATCTCTTCAGGACCTATCTTCATTTACCATTTGAATTTTGAAATTTTATAGATTTCGATAAGTGTTTGACAGTTGTTAAAATTTGGGGACAATTGTTATGGGTCATTTTACAGCTAGGGATCCTTGATCTTCGACGTACTTCGGTATCCTGACAGGTTTCGGTATCCTTAATTTCTGTATTATCTAACCGTTGTATCTTTCCTTTATATTGACCAACACGCAGGTAAAACACATGAAGTCGATTTAATCCCTGAAGAATCAGTCTAGAAGTTGAGAAGAACGTGTAGAAGACGCGTGGATTGGCCAACAACGGTCATATTTGAAGACTTAGTCGATTCCGGGATTCCCGGATAGTTAGTTAGCTTATCTTCTGTATAAATTCAGCAGTATTGATCGATTAAAAAAACACACAACAACGCACTTAGCAATATACACTCGCAATTACTCTGTAACACTCATAGCTCGATCATTTGCTGCTCAATACTTGTAATTCTTTATCATTTATTGAAGAAACGAGGCAGATGTCGATTGTCACCTCCCGAGGTTTTATGCCGAAGATACTGAACGATCAAGGGCTTTCCTCGTAAACATCAGTGTCACTCTTTACATTTTTACATCGTTTTACATTGATTTTACAAGCACACTACCTCACAAACGAAATTTGGTTACAAAGTTAGTTTACATAATTTTACCCAAAACAATATTTACTCACCATTTATTATTTACGTCTTTCGTGAAGAATATTTAATAATTAAATATTATGTATATTTTTTCGTTGCCTAAGGTGTAACTTTTTGGATCGTACCTCAATAGTAACGTTGACTTAATTGACGATCGGACATCATATATCCAACAATCTCCCACTTGGTCGATTCTTCAATTAATCGGTTCAACGTAGATAGTGGTGGACGCCTAGCTGCATCTCACTGCCCCTAGCAAGGTATGACGTATTTACAATCGTCAAACTATTTCCTTGTGTACATGTAACCTTTACTTTACAAAGTCTAACAGTCCTAGTAAGCATATGTATCCTTTCTGTTTAGGGCATCCGTTGAACATGAGACATGGATACAACTCACTTCTCATATGTGATTCAACTATTCTTGTTCTTGTTCTCCAATTCAAAGTGGTCTAAACAAACTACTCTTTAGTTTGAGCATGGCCATGCGTTTCACACCAGCTTGAATCAACGAGGGCGCCAAAATGTCCAACTTCTAATTAAAGAAGAACAGAATTCCTTTGGCCACGTACAACTCCCACTAAACTTCAGATTACTCCCGATCATACCCTTATTACTGTATGTTAAGGTACAGAGTTAGATAAGATCAAAGAACAACCTTTAGTCAGAGTTAGTTCTAGTAAGTGTCTCGGGTCGAGGATCGACAGATCTTACTTTATACAAAACATCTCAAGACATCGATCCATGAAGATAGTTTTGAAGCGAGTTACGTCAATAATTATTCTCTAATAATTATCCGTGAATATGGTTTCCAACTTCGTGGTCTTTCATTCACAATGAGCCAAACATCCGATTCACAATAATCTTACGTTCAGATTGATTCCCATGAATCTGATCGACTACGGACATTTAGAATAATTTATATATTCAAGGATTTCTAAAACGTACAAACTATCGAACTCAGTAACATCTAATAATAATGCATTTAACCATTAAATCAAATATTAAAAATAATGTAACTGTATTGTTCGAATACACCAAATACTAAATACAGATCAAACCCACTGTCTAGCAAATCTAAGGCCTATCTTGTCAGCATGCTCCTCATGTTTAGAATGAGGCGTAGGCTTAGTGAACTGGTCGACTAGATTCTGATCTGTGTGAACTTTGTTTAACACGATGTCTCCCCATTCTATTATATCCCGGATATAATGAAAACTTCTAAGTATGTGCTTCGTGCTGTGGTGTGACCTTGGTTCCTTAGCTTGAGCAATGGCGCCAGAATTGTCCCATAGTATATCGATCGGTTTTTGAATGCTAGGCATTACTTCGAGATCAGCAATGAACTTCTTCATCCAAGCAGCCTCCTTTGCAGCTTCCCAAGCGGCAATGTATTCTGAATCGGTGGTGGATTGAGCAACAACACTTTGCTTAATACTCTTCCAAGCGATCGCACCACCATTCAGAACAAATACAAATCCTGTTTGAGATCGAGAATCATCTCGATCAGTCTGGAAGCTAGCATCAGTGTAACATTTAACAACTAGTTCTTCTTCCAGTCCTCCATATATCAAGAACATGTCCTTAGTTCTTCTCAAGTACTTTAGGATGTTCTTTACAGCTATCCAGTAACTCTCACCAGGATTCTTTTGTTATCTGCTTGTCATGCTTGAAGCGTACGATACGTCAGGTCTGGTACATAGCATGACATACTTGATTGAACCAATTGCACAAGCATATGGAACCTTTTCCATTTTCTTCTTGTCCTCGTCAGACTGAGGACACTGTTTATTATTCAGTATGGTTCCATGTGCCATAGGCAAAAACCCTCTTTTAGAGTCTTGCATGAAAAAGCGTCGAATGACCATATCAATGTACATATTTTGACTTAAACCTATAAGTCGCTTTGATCTATCTCTATAGATCTTTATTCCTAGAATATAAGTAGCTTCACCAAGATCTTTCATTGTCAAACGTATTTTAGCATAGGGATATGGTTTCTAATGAGCAGTATGTTATCTACATACAGAATCAGAAAAGTTACATTGCTCCCACTTGCCTTCTTGTAAACACACGGTTCATCTTCGTTCTTGACAAAACCAAACTCTTTGATTTTCTGGTCAAAGCGAACATTCCAGCTTCTGGATGCTTGTTTTAATTCATAAATGGATTTGTTTAACTTGCATACCTTATTAGGATTCTCTGGATCTTCAAAACCTTCCGGTTGAGCCATATAGACATCTTCAGTAAGATGTCCATTTAGGAACGCGGTTTTGACATCCATTTGCCATATCTCGTAGTCATAATACGCGGCAATGGCAAGCAAGATCCTAATAGACTTAAGCATGGCTACCGGCGAGAAGGTCTCATCATAATCAATTCCTTGAGTTTGAGTAAAACCTTTCGCTACCAGCCTTGCTTTGAAGGTCTGCACATTCTCATCCATGTCGATTTTCTTCTAGAAATTCCTATGGTTCGACTTTCGGGAGGAAGATCAACCAAGTCCCACACATGGTTGTCATACATGGATTGGATTTCAGCATCCATGGCTTTAAGCCATTTCTTAGGATCAGAATCTAAGATTGCAGATTTGTAACTAGTGGGCTCTGCCTGATCAACTATCAGGATGTCGTCAATCTGGTGAATCCTGATATATCGGTCGGGTTCATGACGATCCCTAGTACTTCTGCGAACAGTTTGTGTCACATTTAAATCTTGAACATTTCTAGATTCAGTTTCAGCAGTCTCATGTTGAACGACAGGTTCAGATTGTGGTTCTTGGATCTCATCCATATCCACATGGTTATCTCCAATCCCTCTCGCAAGAAGTTCTTTCTCTAAGAAAGTAGCTATGCGTTTAATGAAAACTCAATTTTCAGCAGGATTGTAGAAGTACTAACCGATTGTTTTGGGTATCCGACGAAAACAACTTTATCGCCACAGGGATTTAGTTTATCCGTAGATTCACTTGTAACATATGCGTTACATCCCCAAACCCTAAGGTAGGACACTTTGGGTTTCTCCCCATGCCAAATCTCATAAGGCGTATTGTCCACCTTCTTTGTAGGAGCTAGATTTATAATTCTCGTGGCAGTCTCAAGAGCAAAACTCTAGAAGGAGTGTGGGAGGTTTATACGACACATCATAGACCAAACCATATCTAATAGAGTTCGATTTCTCCTTTCGGATATACCGTTAAGTTGAGGTGTTCTTGGTGGAGTAAGTTGAGAAATGATCCCACATTTCTTTAGATGCTTGTCAAAATCTTGACTAAGATATTCACCACCTCGATCAGAACGAAGCATCTTAATCGTCTTACCAAGCTGATTTTGTACTTCGTTCTGGTACTGTTTGAACATTTCAAACGTTTCATGTTTATGCTTCATAAGATAAACTTAACCATATCTACTGAAGTCATCAGTAAATGTCACGAAGTATCTCTCTCCACTTCTAGACATTGTTCTGAATGGACCACATACATCAGTATGTACACGTCCTAACGGATCCTTAGCCATTTGACCGACCGGTAAAAGGAGCCTTGGTTAGCTTTCCACTTAAACATGATTCGCAATCATCAAATGACTCTTGACCAGTAGAATTCAGAATTCCGGCGGTCTGGAGTTTCTTCATACGATTCTTGTTTATGTGTCCAAATCTACAATGCCATAGATACGTATCATTGAAATCATATTTCATACGTTTTGAGGAGATATTAAATATAACGTTATTATTATGGACTTCTATCTCATAGATTCCATCATGAGGCTTTGCAGAAAAATAAAACAAACCATTCAAAAATGCAGAAATGAAATCATTATCAAAAGCATAATTAAATCCTTGTTCCCGCAAAGCGGATACTGAAAAAATATTCCTAGTCAAATTCGGAATGAAATAAACATTGTTCAAAACAAGTTCTAAACCAGAAGGAAGTAAAAGAGTGTATTCTCCTACAGCCTTCACAGCAACCTTTTGTCCATTTCCTACATGGAGCTCCAGGTCGCCTTGCTTCACCCTCCTAACCTTCTTTAGTCCCTGCAAATCATTACAAATGTGATAACCACATCCAGTGTCAAAGACCCAAGATTTGCTAGATAAAGATAAGATCTTAATAACGAACATACCTGAGGACTGTCCTCCAGCAGACTTCTTCTGCTTCAACTCGGCCAGATACTTTGGGCAGTTCCTCCCCCAGTGTCCGACTTCATCACAATGAAAACACTTGACATCCTTTAGAGGTTTTTTGGCAACAACTTTGCATTTGCCCTTGCTCTTGAAGTTTTTTTTGCCTTTTCCCTTGGCTTCAGATTTATTGACCCGACCCTCCTTAATCATTAGCACTGGACCAGACTTAGCAGGAGATGGTATGTTCATCTCAGCAGGTTTCAGCATCATATGCAACTCTATGATGGTTTTGTCCCAAGCATTCATATTGTAGTTCAAAGTGAACTGATCATATGACTTTGACAGCGAGTTGAGGATAATATCCCTGACAAATTCATTGCTTAAAGGGGAGTCAAGACGTGCTAGATGATCAATGTACCCCTTCATCTTTAACACATGTGTGCTGACTGAAGAACCTTCTTGTATACGACAGCTTATTAGTGATCTTATCACCTCGAAGCGTTCATGACGGGCATGCTGCTGGAACATTTCCTGTAACTACCTAATCATATCGTATGCCGACATGTCCACCAGATTCTTCTGAAGTTCTGGTATCATGGACGCCATCATCAAGCAAGAGACCTTGATATAGTCATCAACATGCTTATCACAGGTCTTACGGGCTTGGCCCGTAGCAGCAGCTTGTTCTTCCGGGATTGATTCCTAGAGAACATACAGTTTGTTCTCAGCCTTGATAACAATTGTCAAGTTTCGGTACCAGTCCATGAAGTTGGAGTTGTCAAGTTTATCCTTCTCAAGGATAGATTTCAGGGAGAATAAGGAATTTGTATTAGATTCGTTAGACATCTACAAAATTCAAAATAAAATTTTTAGTATTTTCATGCATAATTTCCTAATTAAAATTTTATGACCCAATTGCAAAATAATATAATTAGGAATGAGATCTTGGTTCCCCATGTCTCAGTGAATGGCTGAGTACTCTTCAGTGGCATAACTAGACAGGTAGGTAACGATTACCGATTGTATCAACTATACAACTCTCGATTTGAGGGGCATGACGAGTAATGTCAAGCTTTGGATACGTTTCCTTCAACTACGCCCACTTAAACAACTTAAGCGATATTTGTCCTTCAGTTGTAACTGTAGACCTGGCCTAAGTGACTCAGGAAACGTGGTTCTACCTTCAACCAAAACCGTAGGGCCATATGCATGGTAATTCACTAACACCCGGGGTTCGGATATATTAGTTGAAGTGTTATAATTAAGGGTGGCGCAGAAATATCGATTTTATATATTGGGATTTCTTTAATGTTTTAAATATTATCGTTTCGGGTAAAAAAACATTTTGGTCGACGAGTAGCATGATATAAGTCGCGCAATTTTAGTAAACCGTTTTTACTAATTATTAGTTCATGAAACAATTTCAACACTCGACTCGATCCAATTTCAAATACCCTATTAATCTAAATTGGTCATTTGTCACGAACTGATTTTAAATTAATCAACTCTTTAATTAATTTAAAATTGTTTTAAATAAAACTATTAAATTTAAAACTTGCTTTTACTTTTAAATAAAACACCCTTTTATTAAATTACCTTTCCGAGAAAAATAAACAATTTAATAATCTCGTCGTTTTAAATTGTGTCAAAAGTTTTATAAAAAATTTTGCGGTTTAATTATTATCCGAAATAATTTTTATCATAACCACAAAAATAAATAGAACATAGAATCGAGCAACTAGGAAAAATTGTCCGGTTTCGTTCGAGCCATCAAACGAATAACCGGACTGGTCTAAGGGATAACAAAATTAACAAATCTGTCATCTCCCACTTAGTACAAGATCTTCATCTTTTAGTCCTGTCATTGTCTGCCTTGGTCTTCTAGTCTTCGTCTCTTTAGGATTACAATATTTATTTACAAATACACTAAAAATAAACCTAACTATTACATCGGGGTTCCAAATAACCCATAGAAATACAAAGAAAAACAACCAATCAACAAACAATACAACCACAGGTCTCTAGTGCTCGATTCATTCAACACAATCCAACAAACGAAAAAGGTTTGATCTTTTGTCAAACAAAAGTTTTGACAAATAAAACAATAGATCGATAAAAACAAATATGTCTAAACCGCGTAAAGGTGATTCTGATACCACTGTTGGGAATTATGGTACCAATTGTAGCTTTTTAAAACGATAATTATTTAAACCTTTTAAATAAATAAATCATATATATTTTGAGAAAGCGATTTAATAGTACCATTACCCGATCAGATCCAGATTCCTTTCAGTGAACCGATTACACGCGAATAAACAATATTAAATAACCAACCATAGGATGTTCAGATTTATACCTTTGACGATAACCAGATCTGAAACACCTTAGTACAACGAACGCCACGCTAGTTGACTCGTACACGAAAAACCCGCAGCAAAACGTCACACGGTTGCGCAAGGGGGAGGTCGATCTCGACGGCGTAGGCGCGATGGTGGCTTGCGACGGTGGTGGCCGGCGACGCTGTGGCGCACGGAGGTGGTGGTGGCGTCGGCCGAACTCATAAGGAGGGGGAGGGGCGCCGATTTTGGGGTGTAGGGGATTAGGTTAGGGTTTTGATTATAATGCTATATTTATAAACATTATATTTACACACTGGTCACCTATGATATTAACAGTTAATACCCTAGTAATAATTAACCATTAATTATTAAATCCTTAGATTTTACTAGTTATATATAATTAGTAAAAATCTAATCCTTAAATGTTTAACTGATTAAACATTTATTCCCCGCAAATAATTAATTAATCCTATAATTAATTATCTCAATCTTCGATAAATATTTCTCTAAATATTTACTCACCATTTATTATTTACGTCTTTCGTGAATAACATTTAATAATTAAATATTATATATATTTGTTCGTTGCATAAGGTGTAACTCTTTGGATCGTACCTCAATAGTAACATTGACTTAATTGACAATCGGACATCATATACCCAACAGTAGCTTACGCCCTCACCTACACAAAAATCCATCTTTTTTGGATTCCTCTCGTCGAGGCACCAAAGTTTCATATATTATGGCTTTCACAACTCATTTCCTAACCTGAGATATACTCAAAGACGTTTGGGTTTTTACCGATAACATGTATTAACACTTATACATGTCTAATCCCAACCTATTAACACCCAAAAGGCTTCTAATGACATATAATCACCCACTAATCTGCACATACTCTTTTGTGAGGTTCTAAAGACCTCAAAGACCACACACGACTTGGTGAAGTTCATGACTTCAATTAACTTCGAGTGAGGTTCTTAGACTTCAAACTCCTCTATATGATATCATTTTTTACTCCCATGTGAGGTTCAAACTCAAATCACCACGACAATAGTGAAGTTCAAGACTTCAAGCAACAACAACACAAGTGAAGTTCATGACCTCAATAACCACGCGTGGGGTTCTTAAACTTCAAATACCGACCTTAAACATACAAACAAGTGTACACACACAATACTAAACCATTTTTATATCCCATGCTTTATTTACCGACATGTGGGGTTCAAGGACCCAATCCCACACATTCCATTCGTGAAGTTCAAAGACTTCAAAACACAATTTCACCCTCCCAACCCTTCCATACAACATAGTCATACAAATTTTACTACGTAAACAATTAGCAATCAAATTGTATGACCTACTCTTATCATTACTAAGCAAGTGTAAAACACCTACCTTGTGCTTTAGAAGATTCCGGTTTAGCTTCAATATTAGCCACGTGATCACCTAAAAAATACACCTCAACATTAGTCTAGATATCCTAATTTGCACCAATTAAGATTCTAACACACTCCTATCACCAAATAATCAACATTATCATTTGTTTAGGTTAGATTAACATAATCAAACCCTTAATACCCATCAAACGTTCCCCTAACCCAAATGACCCGCTAAGGGATCACCAAAGTTCCACCAAAACTCCCATTTTACAAATGACCATAAAAATTGGAGGTTTATGGTTAGTTATGTGTCTATTAACTCCTTAGACACTTACCCAACCTCAATTTAACATTCTAACATCATTAAATATAAAACCCCCAAATTTTCCTCAAGAACCCTAATTCTTGAATTCACAAATTAGGTGTTTAAATGATGTTATCTACCTCCAATTACCTTTAGTTAAGCTAGGTTATTGCTTAAATCAAGTTATTTACCAACCAAATAACCCAAATCAGCCCTAATTCGGATTTCCCCCAAAACCCACCTAGAACATCAACATGGTGAATCAAAAGATGGAGGAGATGCTTACTTGGTGATTAGAAGAAGATGTGCATGCCAGAATCTTCTAATTTCTCATGCAAAATCACCAACACTTGATCTCAGCCCTTCTTCCTTCTCTTTTCTTCTTTGCAAGACATAAACACACACACACACATACATATGTGTGTGTTGCGCAGCCCCCTCCCCTCTATCAGATTTTTCAATTTTACAAAACAGCCCACTGGACTTCCCTTTTTGGCTCCATTCACCAAAACTACAAAAAAAACTCCATTTTCCAACTAACCCCCAACTTTCACTTTAATTATTTACAGCCCTTATAATATAATTATCATATTATAATAAAAAAACTGAAAGTTGGTTCGTTACAGATCATCCCTCCTAACTTTGGGTTTCGTCCCCGGAATCCGCTTCCACAAATAAGTTAGGATAATACTTGAGCATTTCCTCCTCGGATTCCCAAGTAGTTCCTGCCCCTTCCTATACTTCCATTTAACCAACACTTGGCTAATCTCCTTGTTGCGCAAACGTTTCACCTTTGTATCCAAATTAGAAATCGGTTTCTCCACATAATTTAATTTCTCGTCCACCTCTATATCATATATAGGAACAAAAGTAGACTCATCCGCCAAACATATCCGTAAATGCGACACATGAATCGTCAAGCGTTTGAATCGTCCTCTATCTTTTTCCACACGTTTGTGGATGATAAGCGGTGCTAAAATATAGTCTTGTCCCTAACTCCTCGTGGAATTTCTTCCAAAATTGTGAAGTGAACCGGGTATCCCGATCCGACACGTTTGCAATAGGTACTCCATGTCATGACACAACTTCCTTAATATAAATTTCCGCCAATTTCTCCGATGAATAAGTCTCCTTAATCGGAAGGAAATGTGCACTTTTAGTCAACCGGTCAACCACTACCCAAATAGCATCATAACCTTTCCGGGTTTTGGGTAATTTGGTAATCAAATCCATAGTGATTTTCACCCACTTCCAAAAGGGTATTTCAATAAGTTGAAGCTTTCCATACGGCCTTTGGTACTCGACTTTCACCCTTGAACATGTGAGACATTTTTCAACATACTTAACTATGTCTCTCCTCATGCCCGGCCACCAAAAGTTAAACCTCAAGTCATAGAACATCTTTCTCGTCCCCGAATGAATAGAATATTTGGATTTGTGTGCCTCCTCAAGAATGGTAGTCAAACCACTTGACAACCTAGGGATCCAAATCCTATTAAAACACGTCCTCAACCCCAAGCTATACTTTCCAAGCTTGTCTACATAAGGAACCATCCGTTCCTTCTTTAAATCCCCTCCGAGAGCTACCACTTGAACCTCCCGGATTTGATCAACAAGAGATGATGATATAGTTATCTTAAAAGATTTCACCTTAAGCGGTGTATGACTAGTCTTTTAACTTAGTGCATCTGCCACCACATTCGCCTTCCTCGGATGATAGTGTATTTCACAATCATAATCTTTGACCAATTCGAGCCACCTCCTTTGTCTCATGTTGAGATCGTTTTGGTCAAGAAAATATTTAAGACTCTTACAACCCATAAAGGTAATTCCTCCAGATTTTGAGCGCGAATACCACGGCTGTAAGCTCCAAGTCGTGGGTAGGATAATTCGCCTCATTAATCTTCAACTGTCTAGAAGCATAAGCAATCACCTTGCCCTTTTGCATTAGGACACATCTAAGTCCAAATTGCTAGGCATCAGAATAAACGACAAAGTCCTTGGTCCTTTCAGGTACCGATAACACAGGAGCCTTGGTTAACTTATCATTCAGAAGTTGAAAGGCAGATTCCTGATCAGGACCCCAAACTAATTTTTTCTCCTTGAGAGTCAACTTAGTCATAGGTAAGGTAGTACGAGAGAAGTTCTCGATAAATCGCCGATAATAACCCGCTAAGCCTAAAAAACTTTTAATCTCCATGGGTGTTTTCGGTGATGCCCAACCCTTAACCACTTCAATTTTAGACGAGTCCACGGAAATACCCTCCCCATTCACCACAAGACCCAAGAATTGCATCTCTCGGAGCTAAAAGGCACACTTGGAGAATTTAGCAAATAACTTCTCCTTACGAAGAACATCAAGAATATCACGAAGATGGCATGCGTGATCGCCCTCACTGCGTGAATAGATAAGGATGTCATCGATAACACAGTAACCGAACGATCGAGGAATGGTCTGCACACTCGGTTCATGAGATCCATGAAAGTCGCGGGCGCATTAGATAGACCGAAAGGCATAACGGTAAACTCTTAATGAGAACGAAATGCCGTTTTAGGAATATCATCATCCTTCACCTTCAACTGATGGTACCCGGATCTAAAATCAATCTTGGAAAACCATGAAGTTCCTTGTAGTTGATCAAAGAGATCGTCGATCCGAGGTAAAGGATACCAGTTCTTGATTGTCAACTTGTTCAAATCCCGGTAGACAATGCACATCCGCATATTCCCATCCTTCTTCTTTACAAACAAAACGGGAGCACTCCAAGGAAAGGCACTCAGGCTTATAAAACCCTTATCGAGCAACTCTTGAAGTTGATTCATCAACTCCTTCATCTCTGATGAGGCTAACCGATAAGGAGCTTTAGCAGTCGGTTTTGCTCCCAGGATTAGATCAATCGCAAACTCCACTTCCCTTTCGGATGGAATCCCGTAACTCCTCCAGAAAGACATCCACATATTGATTCACGATCGGAACACCATGAACCCTCACCACATCCCGAATTGAGTCCGTTAAGGTTTTATCCAACTTCGCCCAAAATCCCAATTTCATGATCTATCAATTTGATTAGGGAAATTGCTAGGTTTTGTGTTCGACAATACTTAGAAAACTTAAGCATATAATAAAACACACCAAATCAAAAACCCCCAATTCAAATCTCAAGAACCCTAAATTCAAGAACTTCAAATTGATTGTTAAAACCATGTAAATCTTGATAATCCAACATCATTGATAATAGATTAAAACCTTTTAAACAAGATTTAATCCCAATCCTTTCAGCAATTTGAGTAAAATCAACTTTTCACCCAAAATCCCAAATTCTTAGATCACCAAATTAATTAGGGATTTTCATTAGGTTTTATGTTTATGAACTCCTTAAACACTTACCAACCCCTATTTCATCATTTAAACATCACTAATTTCAGCAATTTGAGTAAAATCCACTTTTCACCCAAAATCCTAAATTCTTAGATCACCAAATTAATTAGGGATTTTCATTAGGTTTTATGTTTATGAACTCCTTAAACACTTATCAATCCCTAGTTCATCATTTAAACATCACTAATTCGAAAACCCCTAAATCACCTCAAGAACCCTAATTTTTAAATCATCAAATTAGGTGTTAAAACCAAGTAATTCTTAGTTCTCCAACATCAACAATACTAGATTAAAGCTTCTAAACAATATTTAATCCGAATCACCCCACCAACTAACCCAATTTGGGTTTCTACCAAAACCTACCAATAACATAAAAATGGAGGTTTAGAGAAGAGAAAAATGATTACTTAAAGTTTAGAGAAGGGTGATTACTATAAGAACAACTGATTGAACATGAAAGAACTCAACTTTTCCATCTAAGCTCTTCTCCTCTTCTCCTTGCTCCCAAAATCGCCACAAAAAAATACCAAAAGTGTTTTTTTTCTTTTTTGCGTGACCATCCACCTAAAACAAAAATCAGCTTTGGATGATTTACAATAATAGTTCTTGCACATCCAAAAGCCCCCTTTTTGGTAGAAAGCCAAATTTGCTCAATTACACAACGAACCCTCCACTATTATTTTGGTTATTACATCTTAATAATATGTTTACACATATTATTATTTAAACCCGAAAGTGGTTCGTTACAAACACATGTTTTCAATACATTTTGAATGCTTTCAAAATCGTGAACTGATTTTGATATATGGTTTGATTAAAACGAACTACTAAAACCATTTGGTTGAGAGGGTAGTTTATGTGATAGCATTCAGGCCATAAGTTAATGTACGATTGGATTCAAGTTATACATGTGTTACAGATGAAACGTTGAAATGGGGCTAGTAATAGGCTCGGTTGTAGGCACACGTAAAACGTTGAGCGTATCGGTTGTGGCCATACGTAAAACACCTAGTGAATACTAGTGTGATCCGTGGTTATACATTTGGGTGAACCACTCCTACTGAATGTGTAAACTACTAATCCAAATATGGGAAAACTGTTTTATTACTTCAGTTTAGTCGGTATCAAACATATATGTATTCACCAGATTTCGCTGATATGTTTTCAAAACATTTTTAGGTAACCAAGGATAATTGTTTTGATTGGATTTATGCCAAAAGGTCTATGATTCCTTGGCATATGATAGAAAGATAGGATGACGTAAGGATAACGACTCCCTAGACATCTACTGTACCCGCTGGCTCTGTAAAGAAATGAAAATCCTTGTGAAAATATTTTCCAACGGGCTTTATAACATTGAGAGTGAAATTCCTTGTGAATGAAAAGTACATTTTCGAGTTATTACAACTCTATAAAAATTTACTGCTGCATATTTCAAAACTATAAAATTATGAAATCAAAAACCAGGTACCAACTGCTGGTCATACGCCCAGGGTCCTGAAAACCGGGGTGTGACAAAAAATGTGCTAGCTTTTAAACCTCATTTCGTGTCAAGCTGAAGATGTAGTAGAATAGGAAAACTGTTATTCAAACTAACTGCTAATGTTTATATATTTACAAGTAGAAGAACACTAAAATAAATCCTCCAAGAACATCAAACTAGCATATCTTATGTTAGGAATATAGTGGTTGTTCTTTCTATGTAATGCTATAACGGAGTTGTGTACTTTCTTTCGTGTAATATTTTGTAAACAATTACATATTGAAGACTTGTAAACATGGAAAAGATGTATTTTAGAAAAAAAAACACATTTTCGAGTTGGAATAAGTCTTCCAACCTAGTTTCTTTGATTCAAAAAACACCTCGTGATACATTTGACGCGAAGCCATTTTTCATGGTCCGGCCGAATATCGGCGGATGTGTCTTTACGAGAGGTAAAATTTTTGGTTTCTTACGATAAGTAGATTCACAAAAAACACTTATTAAACTCTAACACATATTTCAACTCTTTATATTTAAGAAAATTGGTTGATTACAAATAAAAACTATAAGAAATAAAGCAAGGGTTGAGGCTTCTATAGTTGAGTTCTATTCGGTGATGAACTATCCAACCACTACTCACTATATTTTGATTCACGGTAGAAACTAGACATAACTATGTGCCATGAAATTTTGCGCTAATATTTCTACTTGTTTAGGGTATAGATGTTCAACTAAGCATATTCAAGCTACCATCTCATAGAAAATTTGATAAGAGCGGGAAACAAAGGTTGCTCACAAATCATTAGATGATCAAGACCCACATATACGCCTTATTGAACTATATAGATGTTCAACCTTTCTTTTGACCTATGAAGAATGGATACGCCAAAACAAATCCAATAACTATTTATGTTCTAGTAGATAGATCCAAAAAAGACGTAGTCGTTCACTGACACGAGAAAAACATAAGTATGACAATTCAAAATTACATACCCTAATTCCTATATGTGTTCTAAAGTTTATTTGTCTTTATTTCTAGCTCACTGTCAGCCATTCGATTCAAGCGCCCAACTATAAGCCCTAACACATGGACAAGGCCGTTATGTTTGGATGCATGAGGGATTTTTTATAAATGGATACACGTTTCATACTCAGACACATGATAATAGATGGTCACTCATATGAAGACAATGGGGATATATGAGCTAGCACAATGTGCTAATGAAGTCGCTGATGATGATAATGTAGATGATGACTAATTCTTTAAAATTAACGAAAGAGTTAACAGTTGAAGTATGAATGAGGATATCGGTCCCGTTTTTCTTTTCGTAAGCTAGGTCACCGAGGTCAGTACCGATGACCACGAGGATGCTAGCGACGAGGAAAAAGAACTTCAAAATGGAAATGATGATTCATTTAGCAGAGTTAAACCTATTTTGTCTAATAATTTTTAAGACGACTAGTGTAATTTTAAGATATTGGGACTCAAGCATTGAACGAGTACGTGGTACATTTGACTATTTGCAATATTTGGAATTTTTTCTACCGTCTTATGTGACATTTCGTAACGGCTGTAGAATAGTACATTATTCTAAAGTCAGCTAGAATGGTGGTAAGTTTTTCAAATTATATATATCTTGTTAATAAGATTGGTTAGAATACTTAGATTAATCTTATGCCAGACGATCTTGTTCGTATGTTTGAACAATTAGATAGATTGGTTAACATTCTGAATCAAATTGTATTTTTAAAATTATAATTGTATAAAACAAGTAATGGAAGTGTTCAATTTACAATCTTTTAAGCCTCAGAATTTTTTATACATAAGCTATTTCTCTGGTAAAGTATTCAGGAGAGTTGTTATTAGGGAGAATAGCAAATGGATCGTCGTTATAGTAGGGTGAATAGATAGGGTTCATTCGAGATCCTAAAGGATGATACTCATATAATTCTTGTTTAATTGGACGATTGGAGTCATAATAAACAGGTACATAATTATCTTCAGACATCTGCAATATTAAAATATTAGTACTTATCTTATTTTGGTCAAGACTTAGATACTAAAGCCAGTATCCTTATCTTAACTAAAGCTCTACAAGGATGGTTATCTTTTCAAAGTAGTACCTCCAACAGATATGTTACCAGGTAAGAGCGAGGGGTTTAGGAAAGATTTATACACCGCTTTTTTCCTTAGACAGAACACTTCCGTTTGTCAAATAACTACATACCGGTAAGAAGGTTACCCTGTTTCCTTATCTTAATTTTTAAGTAATAGATAAACTTATGGTTAAAGCCTAGATACTAGATCCAAGTATCTAATTCGCTAAAACCTGTGGCTCTGATACTAACATGTCACACCCTGCCCCAGGCACCCCCTGGACGTGTGCGAGCACGATTGGCATCACCTTTGAACTTTGATTTCAGAGTTTTTATAAACACAACGGAAGTCTTTTTCAAAAGGACCGTTTCAACATTCTTTAAATCTCAAGGGTTGTATTTGTAAATATTAAAACTCAGTTGGAAGACAAAAGTTTTATATTTACTTTATAAACATAGGGATTTAAATACCCTTTTCATTTTAATTACAAAACAGTGTTTGAAATCAAATACATCTATAGCCTCCAGAAATAGTACTATCTAGGTTTGATCAATCTACTGGTCCTATCTCCTTTTTCTTTTCTTTAGGATTTTCTATACACGAGGTCTGAGAATCCAACGCGCCAGTTTATCATTTTCATAGGTCAGATCTGATGTCTGTCTCTCACATTTTCTTTTCTTGGGTCAGATCTGATGTTTGCCTATACCCCAATCTTATTTCAGTTTATCCATTTCCTGAAAACATTTTGAAAATAAAACGTCAGTGCGGACGCCGGTGAATACAATTATCTTGATGATAAAATCATTTGTCACAAACAAGTATTAATTTCATAATCACAACTTTATGTTCAATCCACATATTCAGCAGACCCCTCATGTTCAATCGCACCACAGTATACACTGGCGTCATGTCTTATAATAAGGCACAGGTTTGCCTCCGAAGTTATTATAAGACAACCACCGGCCACAATCCGGGTATTTCACCCAAGACCCGTGTATCCCATGCAAGTTTTACACATACCTATAGCCTAAAGGCTTTGTTCGTAGAAGAACGTTGAGCATTATTCCCTTAATCTTTATTTGGCCATATTCGTAAATAAAATGTTTGACACAAGTTTTCAGAGAGATAAAGTATTTAGCTAGATTTATAGGAATGAGACTCTAAGTTGAAAGCTTATAGACTACATTCTTAACTTAATTTTTCTAGCGTCTTGACCTTTCTACGAGCGTTTCTTCCTACACCGGGCATTACCACGAGCGGGAGTTGGATCGGGATCATCGGGAGTGGGCTACGGAAGCTCTGGGACAAGAAATGATAGAGAAGATCGAGTATGGGATGAGAGAATGGACTGAACTCGATCAACTATTTATAGGGCAACTTCTGAACCCGTGACGGACCGTTACGGGTGGTGAGAGTTCGTTACCAGATTAGGGTTCGCGAGTCATCAAACACGTGTTGCCCTCTGGTCATTTTGTGTGGGGACGGACCGTTACCAGGCGTGACGGTCCGTTACGGAGTTGATACATGGCGCACCAGGGTGAATCTGGGGCCGTGACGGACCGTTACCAGTCGTGACGGTCCGTTATAGGGTTTCCACGTTTCAGAATTCGATCCTTAGTCACCGGACACGTGGCGCGTCATCAGGGTTTACGTGCCCAGCCCGTAACGGACCGTTACCGTCCATGACGGTCCGTTACCGATGAATTTTCTTGTTTTTCACTTTTTGAACCTTGATCTTAAGGTTATTTACACTTATAGTCCTTATGGTTTGTACCTTTGTCAAATCTTGGACATTTTCGTGGCAGCTGTTACATCCTCCCCAACTTGTTTTCATCTCATCCTCGAGATTATTCAAACAAGTGAGGATATTTTTTTTCATTTCAGACTCCAGTTCCCACGTATACTCAGGTCCACGTCTGGAGTTCCATTTTACTTTCACGATCATCAATTTCTTTCTTTTCAATTTCTTTTACTGCCTGTCCTCGATTTGCAGAGGTTGCTCCACAAATCTTAGTTTTTCATCTACCTCTACATCTTGTAGGGGCTTTGCAAGAGATTCATCTGCCAAACACTTGCGTAGATTTGACACATGGAATACATCGTGCACTCCATTCATTTCTTCTGGTAATTCGAGTTGATAGGCCACAGACCCAACGCTTTTCAGGATTTTGAATGGTCCTACGAATCTAGGACTTAATTTTCCTTTCTTCCCAAATCTTACAACGCCTTTCCATGGTGAAACCTTCAACAGAACGTTATCACCGACGTTGAATTCTAACGGCTTTCGTCTTTTATCTGCATAACTCTTTGACGATCACGAGCCGCTTTCAATCTAACTTTTATTTGAGTAACTTTCTTAGTCGTTTCCAGGACTATTGCAGGTCCGGATAACTGATTTTTTCCTATTTCGGACCAACAGATTGGAGTTCGACATTTACGACCGTATAAGGCTTCAAAAGGAGCGACCTGTATATACTAGTATGATAGCTATTATTGTAGGAGAATTCCATTAGAGGTAAGTGGTCATCCCAGCTTCCTCCAAGATCAATAACACACGCCCTTAACATGTCTTCAAGGGTTTGAATGGTTCTTTCACTCTGCCCGCCCGTTTGAGGATGGTAGGCAGTGCTAAGATTCAATTTTGTACCTAGAGCTTTTTGGAAACTTTGCCAGAATCGAGAAGTAAATCTACTATCTCTATCTGACACAATAGATAGTGGCACACCGTGTAATGATACGATTTCATTAACGTACAATTGTGCTAGCTTATCTATGCTGAAAACTTTTTTTTGGGAAGAAAATGAGCAGACTTAGTAAGACTATCAACAATAACCCAGATTGTATCATTCCCACGACTGGTTCGGGGAAGTTTAGTAATGAAATCCATGGCTATCATTTCCTATTTCCATACAGGAATTTCAAGTTGCTGTAATAAGCCAGAAGGCTTTTGGTGTTTGGCTTTTACTTGAGAACAGGTTAAACATTTTGCAACATAGATAGCGATATGATTCTTCATTCCTATCCACCAATAATTGGCTTTTAGGTTTTTGTACGTTTTATCGCTTCCAGGATGCATGGTGTATTTGGATTTGTGGGCTTCTTCAAGAACTTCTTCACGTACGTTTCCATAGATAGGAACCCAAATTATTTTATTCATTCTAAGGATTCCATCAATTCCTTTGACCAATTGGTTGATCATACCTCCCAATCCTTCCTTCTCAAGGTTGGGTTCTTGTAAAGCAAGTTTCTAAGATTCCTTAATAAGAGTGATAAGATTGATTTGTAGATCGAGTCTTAAAGCACGAACTCGTTTAGGTTTCTCATGTTCCTTTCTACTCAAGGCGTTAGCTACAACATTAGCTTTGCCTTCATGATAACAGATTTCACAATCGTAATCATTTAGGAGTTCCATCCAACGTCTTTGCCTCATATTTAGTTCTTTCTGACTGAATATGTACTTTAGGCTTTTATGATCAGTGAATACGGTGAATTTGACTCCATATAGATAGTGCCTCCATAATTTCAATGCAAATATTATGGCGCCTAATTCTAAATCATGAGTCGTGTAATTCTTTTCATGAGTTTTTAATTGACAGGAAGCATAAGAAATAACTTTGCTTCCTTGCATTAACAGACAACCAAAGCCGGTGTGTGAAGCATCATAGTATACTGAAAAGCCTTCATTTTCATCTAGCAAGGCCAGTATGGGTGCTTGTGTCAGTTTCTGTTTCAGAGTTTCAAAAGCTTCAGATTGTTTAGGACCCCATTCATACTTAATTGACTTACGAGTCAGAGAAGTTAATGGTACAGCAATTCGGGAGAAATCTTGGATAAATCTTCGATAGTAACCAGCCAAACTGAGAAAACTACGAATTTCGGTTGGAGATTTTGGGATTTTCCATTTGGATATAGTCTCAATTTTAATCGGGTCAACTTAGATACCATCAGTGTTAATGATATAACCAAGGAACTGAATTTCTGATAACCAGAATTCGCATTTTAAGAATTTAGCGTAAATTTTTTCGTTTCTTAAGAGTTCAAGCAAGATTTTCAAATAATTAGCATGATCTTCCTTACTCTTGGAGTAGATAAGGATATCGTCAATGAATACAATAATGAATTTGTCCAAGTAAGGTTTGCAAACTCGATTCATCATATCCATGAAAGCTGCTGGAGCATTAGTAAGTCCAAACGGCATTACCGTGAACTCATAATGACCATACCGAGTTCTGAAGGCAGTTTTGGGAATATCTTCTTCCTGGACTTTCAATTGATGATAGCCAGAACGAAGATCGATTTTTGAAAAGCATCGAGCTCCCTGGAGTTGATCAAAGAGATCGTCGATTCTGGGGAGTGGATAACGGTTCGTAATCGTGACTGTATGCAGTTCACGATAGTCGATACACATGCGCATCGAACCGTCTTTCTTTTTAACGAACAAGACCGGAGCTCCCCAAGGCGGTCTTATTGAATTCTTTTTCGAGCAATTCATATAACTGTTTTTTCTTTAATTCTGCCATCTCCGTTGGAGCTAATCTATACGGGGCTTTGGCAATTGGTGTCGTACCGGGTACTAGATTAATTCTAAATTCCACTTCTCTTTTAGGTGGAATTCCAGGATGTTAATTGGGAAAAACATCAGGAAACTCAACTATAACCGGCACATCTTCGATCTTCTTTCCAGTGTCGGTGGTTATAGATACGAGGTATGCTAAGCATCCTTTTCTTAAATACTTTGTGGATTTTAACATGGAAATTATTCCAACAGAGTTGGGTAATTTATCACCATGTATAGTCAAGATATTGCCCTTTGAATGAAGTTCTATAGCTTTCTTATCACATAGGATACGGGCTTGGTTAGAGGCTAACCAATCCATTCCTAGAACAATGTCAAAACCTGCCAAAGTCATTGACAACAGCTGTGCAGGAATAATATGTCCTGATAGTGTGATATTACAATCGTTTAGGATTTCAGAGATTTGGACTAGGTCACTGTTGGTAGTCTCTACCACGTATTTCTTTTCTCCAATCAAACCCCAAATATAACGTTTTATCAGGTTTGATTCAGGGGTAGCAAGATGTGGAACTATTCTAGCATATTCAAGGAGTTTGGTGGAATACTCCTGATGATTTTTTCCTATCATCTTAAGACTCAAGAATTTTCCTTCTATCTGTTCCCTCTCATTTTGGGGAACGTACTTCTTTTCTACTCGGGTTTTGAAAGCACTCAGCCCATTGCATAGGCTGTTTCTCTTCCTTTGGCAGCAACAATGTTGTTCCACCATTCTAATGCTTGGTCCTTGAATAAATTCGAGGCATAAAGAACCTTGTCTTTTTCAGCACATTTGCTGATAGCTAGTACGGATTCGGTCTTTTCTATCCACCTCAATGTGGCAATTCCTCCTTCTCTCCTAGAGAAATTATATTGCTTGCAGTCTTGAAATATCTTGTAAGTACAGCCAACCACTTTCCTCTTCTTTTCTATATGACCATAGTTATTTCCCATACTCTCATCTTCAGAAGAGTCATGGTAATATTCTTCTTTCCTAGTTTTCTCGGTCTTATGAGTTGCGGAACCTTCAGGTTTCAGAGTAACTGGCTGAGACTGAGTGATATTTCGGGTATGCTGGGTTAAAGGTTAAGAATTGACAGATTTTTGATTTGATGGTTGTGCCGATATTTTATCAGCTTGCCTTTTCTCCATTTCAGTAAAGATCATAGGAAGGGAATCCTTGATTCCTTCCGCAATCATCTTTTGGAGTTCCTTTCGGGATTCAGTAGCAGTACTTTCAACTGCCGTCTGTTTCTTCTTTCCCCGGGTGTGATATGAAGGTCCGGTATTTTTCGACATACTATATAGAAATGAGGTTTGAATTAAAACAAAACCTTTTTATTGATAAGAATATATTACAGAAGATGATACATTAGAAATTATTGTTCCTAGAAATTTCTAAATATCTTTTTCTTTAGGAGCTTTTATTAGCAAAGCATTCCGAGTTTCAACTTCAGATTTCTCTCGTTCCAATTCAGCTATTCTGTTCAGCAACATTTGTTGCCTTTCACTTCCCGGTGCATTCTCATTTATATGAGGAGCAGGGATGGGAATCGTTTCATAGTATGGAATGTAAGGTATATTAGAGTCAGCACGTTCTTCTTTTTCAGGATTATTCTCATAAGGTATATCGGCATATCCCTCATGAAAATTTCGGGAATATAATGGGGTAACATTATAACTTCCAGCGATAGGAGCAAAATGAAAACTTATAGAAAGAGTATAGGGAACACTAGGGTTTCCTATTTCTCCAAGGCTCCTAAAAGTTAAACTTTTAGTTTCCTCATTATTTTCTATAGCTGTTTCATTGGTTTTTCATTCATGATAACTAGCTGGAGCAAATTTACGAATAAAGCTAGGACCCTTGCCTTTTCCGACCATTATGAAAAATAAACAAAACGGTATTTTATTATTATATAAATATATTACAAAATACAACAAAAACGATTCTAATATTTCATAAGCTATTTTCCAAGAGTTATCAAGTCCTCTCCATATTCGTATACTTGTTTCCCATAAAATTTGGTTCTTGCTTTGTCCATTATCTTCTTTCTTGTTATTTCGTCCATTTGACGCAACGAACGGTCTAAACATTCAATAGGAGAATAGGGCATACTTTCCGCTTAACCATATTTAGGAGGGGGCTTACGGAGTCCCATCATAATATCATTATAAGCATTTTGGTATTCCAGAGGAGCTTGGAAATACTCTTTGAAAGGGCCATCATATGGAGGTTCAGGAAACATATAGGGGTCATATAAAACAGGAGTTTCAGAATTATAAGATTGATAGTCGGGACTATTTGAAATAGGATTATTGAACGGATAGTCTTCCGGGTTATTAGAAGCAGGTTCATATTGGTGGGTTTCCTCAGATGGATCCTCTTCTGTTGAATTATTCTGCTGGATGTAACTTGATTCAGCTTCATTGTTTCCTTACAGTTTTTGGTTATTTATATTCCAGTTGTTGAAGTTTGAACCAGCCTCCATCCATTGACTAGAAGAGTTATAAGATTGAGGGTGGTATTCGGGCGAGTTGTTATTAG
The DNA here is from genome assembly GCA_023525975.1 of Smallanthus sonchifolius. Taxonomy (NCBI): domain Eukaryota; kingdom Viridiplantae; phylum Streptophyta; class Magnoliopsida; order Asterales; family Asteraceae; genus Smallanthus; species Smallanthus sonchifolius. Next base: position 81,973,055 of record CM042026.1, on the reverse strand, counting down.
GGAGAATGGCAAATGGATCGTCGTTATAGTAGGGTGAATAGATAGGGTTCATTCGAGATCCTAAAGGATGATACTCAGGTGATTCTTGTTTAATTGGACGATTGGGGTCATAATAAACAGGTACAGAATTATCTCCAGACATCTACAATCTTAAAATAATAGTACTTATCTTATTTTGGTCAAGATATAGATACTAAATCCAGTATCCTTATCTTAACTAAAGCTCTACAAGGATGGTTATCTTTCCAGAGTATTACCTCCAGCAGATATGTTCCCAGGTAAGAGCGACGGGTCTAGGAGAGATTTATACACCGCTTTTTTTCCTTAGACAGAACACTTTCGTTTGTCAGATAACTACATACCGGTAAAAAGGTTACCTTGTTTCCTTATCTTAATTTTTTGGTAATAGATAAACTTATGGTTAAAGCCTAGATACTAGATCCTAGTATCTAATTCGCTAAAACCTGTGGCTCTGATACTAACATGTCACACCCTGCCCCAGGCACCCCTTGGACGTGTGCGAGCACGATTGACATCACCTTTGAACTTTGATTTCAGAGTTTTTATAAACACAACGGAAGTCTTTTTTAAAAGGATCGTTTCAACATTCTTTCAACCTCAAGGGTTGTATTTGTAAATATCAAAACTCAGTTGGAAGACAAAAGTTTTATATTTACTTTATAAACATAGGGATTTAAATACCCTTTTCATTTTGATTACAAAACAGTATTTGAAATCAAATACAGCTATAGCCACCGAAAATAGTACTATCCAGGGTTAATCAATCCCCTGGTCCTATCTCCTTTTTCTTTTCATTAGGATTTTTTATACATGAAGCCTGAGAATCCAACGTGCCAGTTTATCCTTTTCATAGGTCTAATCTGATGTCTGTCTGTCACATTTTCTTTTCTTGAGTCAGATCTGATGTCTGCCCATACCCCATTCTTATTTCAGTTTATCCATTTCCTGAAAACATTTTGAAAATAAAACGTCAGCGTGAACGCCGGTTAATACAATTATCTTAATGATAAAATCATTTGGCACAAACAAGTATTAATTTCATAATCACAACTTTATGTTCAATCCACACATTCAACAGGCCCATCATGTTCAATCGCACCACATTATACACTCGTCATGTCTTATAATAATTCACAGGTTTACCTCCGAAGTTATTATAAGACAAGCACCAGCCGCAATCCGGGTATTTCACCCGAAACCCATGTATCCCTTGCAAGTTTTACGCATACCTGTGGCCTGAATGCTTTGTTCGTAAAAGAACGTTGAGCATTATTTCCTTAACCTTTATTTTGCCATTTTCGTAAATAAAATGTTTGACACAAGTTTTCAGAGAGATAAAGTATTCACCTTGATTTATAGGAATGAGCCTCTAAGTTGAAATCTTATAAACTATCTTCTTAACTTGATTTTTCTATCATCTTGACCTTTCTACAAGCGTTTCTTCCTACACCAAGCACTACAACGAGCGAGAGTTGGATTGGATCGTCGGGAGTGGGTTATAGAAGCTCTGGGACAATAAATGATAGAGAAGATCGAGTATGGGATGAGAGAATGGACTGAACTCGATCAACTATTTATAAGGCAACTTCTGAACCCGTGACGGACCGTTACGGGAGGTGACGGTCCGTCACCAGATTAGGGTTCGCAAGTCATCAGACACGTGTCTCTCTCGGGTCATTTTGTGTGGTGACGGACCGTTACCAGGCGTGACGGTCACGGAGTTGATACGTTGCGCACCAGGGTGAATCTGGGGCCGTGACGGACCGTTACCAGTCTTAATGGTCCGTTATAGGGTTTTCACGCGTCAGAATTCGATCCTTAGTCACTGGACACGTGGCGCGTCATCAGGGTTCGCGTGCCCAGCCGTAACGGACCGTTACTGTCCGTGACGGTCCGTTACCGATGAATTTTCATGTTTTTCACTTTTTGAACCTTGATCTTAAGGTTATTTACCCTTATAATCCTTATGGTTTGTACCTTTGTCAAATCTTGGACATTTTCGTGGCAGATGTTACAAAAGGGGAGATTGTTAGGATGATCAAAGCTTCATTAATGTTACACATATGTAAATAATTATTATAAACTTTATTATTCTTATCCTAGGTTAATAGCAAGTGCTTGGATTAGATTATACCTGTTCAGATTGTATCTGCAGTTGGTTTCACACCCTTTCCCGCCACCAACTACCATTAACTGTATTGTAACCGCCCTGATACAATGGTTATAAATAGCTTGTATTTTACCATAAATAAACGATGAATTCTTGTGCATATACCCTCTAAACTTTGTTCTTATTCATTCTACAATCAAGTGTTTAGTGCATATTGAATTCTTCAGAACTACTATCGGTCAGTATTTGGTTTCGTCACCAAGATCTGAAAGTCTTTCGACTTCTATGTGAAGGACCACCTCATCGACTTCTACGAAGGGCGAGTCCGGTTAATTCGAGGGAGCCTCTTCGACATTCCTCTAGATGTGCTCGTCATATTAACAGTTTTTCATGTGGGACATATTCCAACTTAAGGGTGTTCAACATTCTAATCGGGCTTGAAACACTTGAAATTCGATTCGAGTCAAATCGAAAATCACAAACTCGAAATTCGATTCGATTCAAATTCAGATATCAAATTTCAAATTTGTAATTTTCAATTCAGTTCTATTTGAAAGTTGAATTTAAATCATACGTATACTTTTTTATTATTTTTTATATATACATAATCTAAATCGCTAATATCTTTTAGAATTTTGAATAATCTTCATCTCCAATTTACCTCTTAATTGCTAATCATTTGGAAATTAGGATTAACTTTTTCATTGATATAATGTTGGCTACTTGTAGTTCTCTCTTTTTTTAATCTGAATCCTATAGCACATGTTCTTTGATCGATTTTATAAATTTAAGGTGTATTATATTTGACGAATTATCTTCGTATCAACGATTCATTGTTATATATGTAATTAAAGTGTGGAACTAAATTCTTTTATTTTAAATTAAGATATCCATATCTTGATGGAGCGTTTAAATCATCTAATAAGTTAAGAAAATAACCTTTAGATTCTCATAGGCATTCCAAATTGGTTGCAAATTTAATGTATAATGATATCAAATGCGTAATTGAGAAAGAAATGACCCCACAAAAGTAAAACGAGAATCAAGAACATGAGCACCAGAAAAAGGAGAAACGATAGTGACCAATGGGAATAAAATCCAACGTTTATGTATCCTCAAACCTCGATGGTCCATCATTCATGACTTTATGGAAGAACAAAACCACCATGTGATCTGCCCTTTGAAACGGAACAAAATAACTCAAAGCACATATGCTCAAGTTGACATGTTACATCAAGGAAATATATATCACTTCCAACAATGATAACTTAGAGTTCTTGAAGAGGCCAACTTGTTTAGACTTAACCAAAGAACAAAGATTCTGCAAAGCTATTTTTGTTGGAATACTGCACAAAGTAACTATCGATAGTTAAAGAAATAAAGCATTAACCCTTTAATTTTTTTTCCAATTGAAGACATGACTTTCTAACTAATTAAACTACTTCTTTTGGGAAAGGAATCCCAATTCGTGTAACGATATTGTAACACTAGAGCACTCATACTACCTGATATTGTCTGTTTAACTCCATAGAAATTTGTAACTAAATCAGAATACCAATCCCTATTTTAATAAAATACTAAATATTGTGATACTTGTTAACACAACATTTATTCTCACACTTATTTTTCTCTCAAAACCACATTTACATCTACTATTTAATATTTCTATATTTAACTTAATTTTTTTGGAAAATTATATAAATAAACATTTTACTAAATAAATTCACCATTATTACCATTGACTTAATTTTTTTTAAAACTATAATCAAAAGTGAATACTTAAAAAAATCAAGAATAAAAAATAGGAGATATAAAAAAAGCGAGTTTTTAAAGTTTCATTATTAAAAAAGCGAGTTTTTAAAATTTTATTATTAAAAACGCAAGATTTTTAATTTTACACAAAAAATTTGAAAATACTACTTTTGTAATTTGAAAATAAATATGTGTTAAAATAAAGTTTACTAATATTTAATTTGTAGTTTTTTAATGAAGTTTGATATTTATAAATAAATTTTTTATTTTAATTTGTAAATTTTAATAGTTATTTTTTAATTAAAATTAAGAAATTTATAAATATTTAGTTTTAAAAGTGTATTATATTTTAAATTTTTATTTTTATTTAAATGATGAGATTTTTTTTTTTAAATATGTTTGGTTTCAATTGTAATTTATTAGTTTTAACTTTTTTCATATTTAATTTTGGATTTTTAAATTTAAATTGTGACGATATATTAAGGAGTTAAATTTTTAAATTTTGGAGTTTTAAACTTTGAATTTAAAACACGATATATTGTTGAAATTTAAAGTTTATTTTTATTTTTTATTTTATTTTAAATGAGAGATTAAATATTAAAATTTAGCGAGATTTTTCGTATAATATGTGAGATTTAAAAATAATTAATTTAATTTTGATACGTAAATTTAATTACAAGTTAAATATTTGTAAATATGTTACAACATCAAGGTTAAAGTTTCTATAAAAAAGTTGATAGAGTTTTAAAAACTAATAAAATTAGAAACAACGTATGCAAGGAAATCGTTGACCAATTTAATTATCTTCAATTTCTTTGACTCCCTACTGGCTTCAATCAGGTTCGCACCATTTATGACAATTTTTTATAACGGTTTTGGTTATTTTCTGTTTTCAGTCATTGAGGAAAAGAAACTATATTCTTTGTTGCATTTAGTGGGTGTTAAACATGGAAAAGTTAGCAATACCACGGCAAATATTGTATACAATGAAGTATTTTTAAATTTGTAAATCATCATTATAATGTTTCATTTGACATGTAATTTAATGTATTGTAAAAAGTAGACCACTTATGAATTGTATTTTCATGTATTTTTTGATGTTTTGATTACTCCCATCCATATAATCTTAACATTTAATAAAATAAAAAAATTACCAATACAATATCAAATTTGTATAAAAAGAAGTGTTAAAATATTTATCATTATAATTTTAATGTTTTACCCTGTCTAACACATGGGGTTAAAGCTAGTTGGATGAATAAACACAAAGATTGATAAACTTGCTATTTGATTTGTGAATTTTTGTTCATACATTTGTCGACACATACATACAGTTCAAAGGGTTCATATAATCCTAATTAAAGACCGACGCATCTATTCCTAAACGTTAGTTTCTAACTTTCAGTACATACACTTTGGACCCTTGATTTTACATATATACATACTTGACTCTAATATTAACTTTCTAATATTTACAACTTTAACCCAAACTATTAATTTATTTAATACTTTCAATACTCCCCGTTAAACTAAATATAATTTAAAGGAGGTCTTCTCTTTACTTGACTTGTGCTTACTACAGTGTTGGATCTTCATTTTAGATGAGATTGGATTCTTGTTGTCCTTATCCTTTCATTTAGTACAATCCTTTGCAAAGTGACCGACTTCACCATGTTCATAACATCTAAAATTACTTTTGTCTTTATGTCCTCAACCCATATCTGTTCCAAATCCTTTTTCTCCTTTGCTGAAAACCTTTTCCACGTCCTCTACCACGACCTTGATTACTTGAACTTGCCATCAGAAGTTTGTTTTGATAATTTTCTTCTGGTTCATCCTAACTTTTGAGGCGTTCTTTAAATGTTGTTATTCTACCCACTACTTCTTCAAACGGTATTGTGTCAACATCTTGATATTGTTCGATAGTTGCCACGATCGGTAGAAATTTCTTTGGGACTGATTTAAGAAGTTTCCTAACAACCGCCTTATCCTTTAGAGTACTACCAAGACTTCTTGACTTAGCTCTTATGCTATCGAATTTTCTCATAAAGTCAATTACTGTTAAACTAAATATAGTTTAAAGGAGGTCTTTTCTTTGCTTGACTTATGCTTACAACAATGTTGGATCTTCATCATATATGAGATTGGATTCTTGTTGTCCTTATCCTTCTATTTAGTACAATCCTTTGCAAAGTGACCGACTTCACCACGTTCATAACATCTAAAATTACCTTTGTCTTTATGTCCTCGACCCATATCTCTTCCAAATCCTTTTTCTCCTTTGCTGAAAACCTTTTCCACGTCCTCTACCACGATCTTGATTACTTGAACTTGCCATGAGAAGTTTGTCTTGATAATTTTCTTCTGGTTCATCCTGAATTTTGAGGCGTTCTTTAAATGTTGTTATTCTACCCACTACTTTTTCAAACGACATTGTGTCAGCCTCTTGATATTGTTCGATAGTTTCCATGATCGGTAGACATTTCTTTGGGACTGATTTAAGTAGTTTCCTAACAACTATCTTATCCTTTAGAGTACTACCAAGACTTCTAGACATGGCTCTTATGCTGCTGAATTTTCTCATAAAGTCAATTACTGATTCGTTTGGTTTCATCCTCAAACTCTCTGATTCACTTCTCAAGTTGTGTAGACGTGCTTTCTGGACTAAATCTGCTCTAAGATTTTGAACTTTGATAAAGTCCCATACTTCTTTTGCTGTCGAGTATTGTGCAACTTCCATTAACACTTCTTGTGTCAAAGTTTGGAAGATCATTGCCTTTGTTGTATTTTCTTTCTTCTTATCTATTGATTCTTCTATTCCTTTTTTAGCATCAATTATTTCCCAAAGACCATAAGCCTTCAATATTGTTCCCATCATCAATGTCCAAGTGGTGTAATTTGTTTTAGTAACTTATGACATGGAAGTGAAACATTTCCTTGCTCACGAATTGGTGTTGAACTGCTTGATGCGTTTTCAATCTTTTTGTCATATGCGCCAATCATGCTTCCTTGCTTTCTTCTTGCCGATCTTCGAATTAATGCTAACTTACTTGCTGATTTTTCTTGCTAACTTGCTTCTAAAAGGATGATCAGTTTATTGTTGTTTGATCAAAAGATCAAAGTTTCTTGCTTGCTTCTGGCCAACTTGCTAACTAGTTTTTCTTGCTCCCGACTGACTTGCTAATCAGATTTTGCGTGCTCCTGACCCATTTGCTAATCATGTTCTGACCTACTTGCTAATCAAATTCTTGCGTGCTCCTGACCCACTAGTTAATCAAGTTCTGACCTAATTGCTTATTGGATTCTTGCATTGACCAAAGTTTTGGTCTTTACTTGCTAATTTAAAACACTATGATTCAATCTTGCTATTTGAACCAAAATGGGGTTCAGTTTGACTTGTTTTGAATCTCTAGGATTCGGTTTAATCTTGCTAAATGAACCACATGTTTCGGTTCGACTTGCTATGAGAAACAAGGTTTCATTTTACTTCCCAAATGAACCGTAAGATTCTCGTTCTTTCCTACTATCCTTAATCAAATCAAGGATTTCTAACTTGCAACTTTCTAAATCATAAATTTATAAAAAGATGAATAGGAGTACTTGTCTGAATAGGATTACTCCTCCCTTAATGTTCTGACTTGCTAATAGAAATCGCAGCCCTTTAAATTGTTTTGATTTTGATTTCTTAACACCCCTCTAATCTACTTTGATATTTTTGCTTCTGATGTTTAGAACACAAACAAACTGCCTTCAAGAACAGGACATGCAATTTGATTTCAAACAAATAAGCAAATATCCCTTTGACTTGTTTCAGATTAATGCTACTTGTTCTTGGTTCCATTTGATACATCCGACACCAAAAACAATCTTTAATCTTCCCTTACCTATGAACTGCCATGAATAAACCCGTAATACGATATCCAACCTTCTGACTTTAACCTTTTGCCCTGAAATCGCAAATCCTTTTCACATCAAAACGAAATCTGATGCATTGTTTGCGATTGAACCACTCCCTCTTGTGATTAGTAGAATAATCAATCCGTGATGTCTTCTTGATCAAACGACAAACCGAAAAAGAAAAAAAAACTAATCAATTGCATGCTTCTTCTGATCGATGATTGCAAACAGTCACCTTCTTTCACCTGATCGTCAATTGCACAGACAAAACGTCGTTTCTTCTTTCCTGATTTTTCGATAATTTGATGGGATAATTGTAAAACATAATAGGTTTTCTTCCAATTGATCGATTAAGACTCTTGCTTCCTTCTTCCTTGATCGTAATTGAAAAAAAACATCATGGCCTTCTTTCAATCGTGGATTGCAACACAGAACTGTCGATTCCTTCTTTCTACGTTCCCTTGGATCGATTAAACGTGCTCTTATACCAAATGTTGGTAAATCAAAATAAGAATTGGATGAACAAACATAAAGATTGATAAGCTTACTATTTGATTTGTGAATTTTTGTTCATACATTCATCAACACATACATACGGTTAAAAGGATTCATATAACCCTAATTACAGACGGACGTGTCTATTCCTAAACATCATTTTCTTACTAAAGGTGTGGTGTCTATTCCTAAACATCAGTTTCTAGCTAAAGCTGTGGTTCATATAACCCTAATTACAGACGGACGAGTCTATTTTTGTTCATACATTCATCAACACATACATACGGTTAAAAGGGTTCATATAACCCTAATTACAGACGGACGTGTCTATTCCTAAACATCAACACATACATACGGCTGAATACATACACTTTGGACCCTTGACTTTACATATATACATACTTGACTTTAATATTAACTTTCTAATATTTACAACTTTGACCCAAACTATTATTTTGTTTAATACTTTCAATAATCAGGAGTTCACGAATTTGTTTCTAGACTTAACAAAATTTAGGGTGAAAACTCTCCACCAGGTCATTCATCGTGGAATATCTCCCGCCTTAGCATGTTTATGTGTGGTGTTTTAAACTTAACATGAACTAAAACGTTCAAAATGTTTTGATATTTGAGTTAATAAGTTTCTTATGACTAAGAATTTGTTTTGATAGAGATGTGAAATTTGCCTAAGCCGTGGTGTCATGTGTCATGTGAAAAAAAAAGAGAATAATGCCAAAGTAAGAGCGATTAAAATAAAGAAAGGGTATATATCAGAATGCTTCATAATGGTTAGGCAAACTTTTTACAATCCAACAAAGCCGGAGGGCATAATTAAGTTGTCAGTAGCTTTGCTCTACCACTTTCAGACACCGTAAATATCACCAACGTATTAGTATCAAATTTGTTCTTCGAATGACAAGTCAGTTTCATTCTTTCAACATCAGTGTCTTACTTGCATCTTTCAACAAAACATTTATTCTCGAGTAAACTATATATTTTTTTAATATTGCAAATAACGAAAATACATGTTATGTTTTAATAGAAAGTGCAATGCTTTTCTTTTAAAATATCCATTTTAATTTCTAAATACCACTATCTCTCAAAGGGTTATTTCTTTTATTTTTTATTTTTCATTCTAAGGGTGTTTTAAGTATTTTATGGTTGTAAATAAGGGAAATTGACAGCAACAAATATTTGGAATGCAGGTAATGGTTGGTTCCTGCATAAATTGTTTCCGGTATTTATATATCTTATAAAACCGCACATAGACGGATCGTTTGTATAAGTGAGATCTCTATTTTTACTATTGGAAATAATATATTAGTTAGAGTTTATTGTAATAGTATTTATCATATGTGTTAGCCTTTGATAATTTCCCCTTGAATATCCTTCTGTATTGATTGGTATATAAACTAAATTACAACATGAATTTAGGAGTAATACATGGTAAGCTATAATAACTTTTTGACTAAATAATAAATCTATTTATGGTGGAGATTTATCGTTAACATCCCCACTCAAGCGAACGGGTGGCGGTCTAACGCGTAACTGATCTCGGAACGATTCAAAGAGAGGTCTCGGTAGAGGTTTTGTGAAAATATCAGCCACTTGGAGCTTGGTAGGTACAAACTTGATGTGCAACTTGCCTGAAGACACTAGCTCACGAACAAAGTGGTAGTCAATGTCGATGTGTTTAGCTCGACGGTGTGCTACTGGATTTTGGCTAAGGAAAATAGCACTCAGATTATCACATAGAAGTGTGGGACGTTCAGAAGGCAAAGCATTTAAGTCACGAAGCAAATGAGAAATCCATATAAGCTTAGCGGCGGTGTTAGCCATTGCTCAATACTCGGACTCACAACTGGAAGGTGAAACAATGGGTTGCTATTTGGCACTCCAAGAAACTAGGTTGCCACCAAAAAAGATAGAGTAGCCATAGGTGGAGCGTCTTGTTTCAATACAGCGGGCCCAATCGGCATCAGAGTATCCGGCGAGTGTGGGGTTTGTAGGATATGAAAAATGAATGCCGTGGGTGATAGTACCTTTGACATACTGCATGATTCTTTTGACCATTTGAAAATGTTGATCCATTGGTGAGTGAATAAATTGACTAGCCTGATTGACACCATAAGAGAGATCGGGTCTAGTAATAGTTAAATATTGGAGCGCACCAACGAGTGATCGGTATAAGGTAGAATCATGAAAAACCGTTCCTGTGCTGGTGAAGGTATCGTTTGTAGCTAGAGATGTCCCAACGGGTTTTGAGTCGAGAAGGCCGGCTCGACTTAGAATATCATGTGCGTACTTTGTCTGACTAAGAAATAAGCCATCAGTTGTATAGGAGACTTCAAGGCCAAGGAAATAATTTAATTTTCCTAGGTCTTTAATAGCAAATTCTGTTTGCAAACGACCGATAAATCGTGTGATGGAGGGTTCATGATTTCTGGTGAGAATTATGTCATCAACGTACACCAATAAGTATAAAAGACAAGTACCACGATGAAACACGAAAAGGGAGGTATCGGCTTGACTGCACTTGAACCCTTGATGAATCAAGAAATTACTCAACCGTTGAAACCAAGCTCTTGGAGCTTGTTTAAGACCGTAAAGAGCTCTGTTGAGACGACATACATGGTTTGGGTTACGTGAATCGACATATCCCAGAGGTTGCTCCATGTACACCGTTTCTCGAAGATGGCCATTAAGAAACGCATTTTTAACATCTAGTTGATGCAGATGCCACCGATTTGTCACGGAAAGAGAAAGGACAAGACGAACAGTAGTGGCTTTAACAACAGGACTGAAGGTATGAGAAATCAAAACCGGGAATTTGCGTAAAGCCTTGAGCCACAAGACGGGCTTTATGTCGATTAACGGTTCCATCGGCATGATATTTCGTTCGAAATACCCATTTGGATCAAACGACATTTGCCGTCGTCGGTCGAGGAACTAGTGTCCAAGTGTTATTATGATGAAGTGCCATGATTTCTTCATTCATGGCATCACACCAATGTTGGTGCTTTGAAGCGGATTTGAAACCTTTGGGCTCCTTAGATGACAGTAGAGCAGAATGCAATAGTGTAGGAGCAGTAGTGAGAAGGTTTAACACGTGTTTAGGTTTAACGATCCCGGCTTTACCCCTTGTTACCATCGGATGTATTTGAGCAGGTGATGATGTAGTGGCAGAAGGAGGGATAGGTGAGGTTGATGGTGTGGTATTTGGAGACTGTGGCGTCAAGGGGTTCTGTTGGGAGGATGAGTGGATTGCGGAAGGTGACGTGGCAGATGGCGAGTCATGCATGGGAGTGATCGGTAGAGTGAAGGGATGATTTATGGTGGGGTCGGTTGTAGTTGGTGAAGGTTGTTTCTCATGCATGCACGAGGGACAGTTCGGGGGATTTGGCAAAGGATTTGATGTAGAAGGTGGGGCCGAAGTTTGGTCAGTAGGGGTTGAAGTTTGTGGTGAAGGTATGTCATCTGTATATGAACTCAAAAATAATTTTGCAAGATCCACTTGAGAATTTGTTTTGCTAAATGGAAAGGAACCCTCATCAAATCTGACATGGCGAGTAATAAAAACTCAAAACGTGTTGGGATCCAAACATTTGTACCCTTTATATTGTGTGCAATAACCAAGAAAGACACATTCCATGCTTCGTGGGGCTAGTTTGTGATCCGAGTACGGCCGCAAATATGGAAAAACACGGCATCCAAAAACTTTGAGATTATTGTAATTTGTAACGGAGCTAAACAGGAGCTCAAAAGGAGATTTGTCTTGTAATATTTTCGTGGGAAGACGATTAATAACAAGAGCCGCGGATGAGAAAGCGTCCACCCAAAAAGTTGCCGGAGTGTTAGCACCAAATAACATTGCAAGGCCTGTTTCGGTTAGATGTCGGTGTTTACGTTCAGCACGTCCATTTTGTTGTTGAGTGTATGGACAAGACATTTGGTGATGAATGCCATGCTTGAGAAATAAGTTTCGAACTTGATTGTTTACAAACTCGGAACCCCCGTCACTTTGAAAGACTTTAAGTTTGTAAGAAAATTGATTTTGAGCAAACTTCAAAAAGGTTTTTAGTACTTCAAAGAAAGCCGACTTGGTTTTTAGGGGGTAAAACCAAGTGACCCTCGAGTAATCATCAATGAATACTGCATAGTATCGATAGCCATCTAGAGAAGTGATGGGAGCGGGTCCCCATAGGTCACAATGCACCATATCAAGAACATGTAAAGAATGTTTCTCATTTAATTGAAAAGGCAATCGGTGTTGCTTTAAAAGTTCACAAGAAGAATAAATATGCCGTCTAGGTAAAATGGATGTAACATTCAAGCACCCATGTTTATTTAAAACTGAAATAACATCAAATGCAACATGACCAAGGCGTTTATGCCATAATTCAAATGAAGCCTTAGTAGGAGAATAAATCGAAGCAACAAAAGCTTCATGACCGGGGCTCAAACTATAAAGACCGTCCTTATGCTTCCCTTTGGCTAGAATGTCCTTGGTTACCGAATCCTGGATAGCAAAGTAAGACCGAGAAAATAAGAAGTCAATCGGGTAATCATTAGTGAGTTTGCTAACCGAAAGTAGTTTTTTTCTTGAGATGTGGAACAATAAGAACATCCTTTAATTTCAAGTGCGGAGTTACTGAAAAAGTGCCAATATGAGAGATAGGAAGCACATTACTATTTCCAAAAGAAACTTTATTATGCCCATGATATGGCATAGAAGAGTCAAGACGAGTCGTAGGCGGTGCCATGTGAGCCGTGGCCCCGGTGTCAACACACCAATCAGGGCTTGAGTCATTTATATTGCAGTTTGCGTGAAAGGCTTGGACTAGGTTAGCTGCTGAATAGGAGTGCTTTTGAGCATAGGTTTCCAAGTCTGGACATGAAGATGCATAATGACCCTCACGACGGCATAGTTGACAATGGAGTTGCCTTCGACCGCGCCCTCTAGAAGAGAAAGTGCCTCGGTTATTAAACCGACCGGGTTTGCATGTACCGCGAGATGGCTGATGAGTCGTGGTAGAGTGACGGGCTGTGAAGGCAACCGGGGATTTAATCAATATGTAATTTAGGGTTAAACCCATTAGAGTTAGGTTTCCTTTATAATTCTTCTCGTTGTACCCTTATAAACAATACATAATACCTCACGTGATTCTTGTCTTTCTTCTTTTCTCTCCCTTTCTATCTTTTCCTGCCGCTAGATCTGGTTGGCCGATGACCCTCTTCTCTCATTGTCCCTTTGTGTGACGAGGCTCTTTCTCTTGTTCTCCCTCTCGTCCTACCCCTGGTACATGTTGTACACATACGTAGATAATTTTTATTTATTTTTTCAAGCCACCGTTGTGTCTACATAGTCGTAGCTCCAACCACACAGTATTAACTTTTGTCATCATAGCTCTGCCACCGTGTCTTTTGCCACCACAGCCGCTATGACTTTAAATCTCTCGCTGTCGTTTACCGCCATGGATTTTTATTACTATTTAAGTTTTTATAACCTTCTCTTATCTTTTTAGAGATTATGTTTTTCTACCAACACATCAAGTGTTAAGTTTTTGGTTACAGTCGTCCGATTTCCTCCCAGTCTGACTGCGGTGGAGGATTAAAGAAAATATATTTGTGAGAGTTTATTGTAATACTATTTATCAAATATAATTTAGAGTTAAGCACATTAGGGTTAGATTTCTTTTGTAATTATTCTCATTATACTTTTATAAATTGTTTACCGAGTTTTCATTATTCTATAGTTAATACTTACACAGAGATTATTTAGCTTTTATAAATCAGTTAATAGTCACCATAACAATTTATTTTTGAAAGGAAAAGCGTATAAATGTGATAAATATATGTTTGAGATCAAAGTCAAATCCTATTAAAACTACTACTTTTTTCACTGTTGCTTAGTTTCAAAGATTCTACATGCAAAGTGGAAACATGAATAAAAGAAAACAGCTTTTTACTATTTGGTGAGAGGTGATTGGTAGCCAGTATTCAAGGAAAATTTGATATATTGTTGAGAAATGAGTCACCATGCAATACTTATTGATGTTGGTATTTCTGAGATCGATTTCAGCTCATCATTAGAAAACTAAAGCTATCTAGTTGATTCGAGCGAATGGAGAAAAGTTTTCCAAAGCAAATAATGATAAGTGATTGTCGGAACTGACCACTACAAAAAATCGTAAATAAAACCTCCCAAATGTAACCAAATAAATAATTTAGTCGTTAGCCACGTATCAAAATTTTGTGAGTTTAAAATTATTATTTTTATTAATTTTTTTTCATTACTAACTAGTTAATAATTTCTTTATTAATTGATTATTAAATTTTAATTACAATTTAATATTTTTTTATATAAATTCTAAATCTTTAATTTTATTTTTTAATATTTTTTCATCCGACTCGTATAAAACATTAGCAAATGGGTTCAAAAAAGATGTAGTGAAAATTTCAAAATCATATCTCCCCTATTTTGAGTAAAAACCCCGGATTCTATTACCTTAATATTACGTTCAAATAAAAAAAAAATCAATCAAGTAAATTACACCATTTGTTCATGTGGTTTGCCAAAATTTCATTATTTGTTCTTGGACTTCTAAAATTACGAATTTGGTCCAAAAATTTGTAAAAATGTAACACCTTTATTCCCTGCCTCTAACGCCGTTAAAATACTCTGTTAAGTGAAGATTAACGTTGTGTTTCCGAGTCTCATTTAGGGGGGGGGAGGAAAGGAAAGAAAACTCTTGTTTCAGAGTTTTTTTAAAGGGGAAAAAGAAAGGAAATAAGAGAAAGACTGTTCCAGAGTTTTTTTTAAGAAGGGAAATGAAAGAAAACAAACCTTGTCTTTATTCTCTCAAATTGGAGAGATTTTGAGAGAAAGGAAAAAAGGAAAAAGAAAAGAATGAGAAGAAATCATTTCTTTTTTTTTCTTCCCTTTAGTAAACTCGGGAAAACAACGTAAATGACCAAAATGCCTTTTAATATAAAAAAACTAAAAACAACCGTTTGTCCCTAGACTATACATCTTCTTCTTCATTCAATTAACCATAGTTGTAGACTTAAACCAAACCATTCGATCGACGGTGGTTGAGTTTAGTGGCTTCAACAGAACACAAAACGTTGTTTCGTTTTGTTAAACCCTTGTGCTGTCGGCCAAAGCCGGCCCTCAAGGTGGGGAGGGCGTCCGTCCAGGGCCCGGTCTCCTTAGAGGCCAGAAGTTTTTAATTTTTTTTTGTACTATATATATATATATATATGGAGGTTCAAATAAGAAATCTAAAAATGACAAAAACCTTAAGAAACGATTTCAAACGAACTCCGATTGAGCTAATTTCAGCGGCGTTGAAATCGTCTCGTCGAACTCTACCATCTTAGCTTTTAGGGTTTAGCTTTTAAGGTTTAGATTTTACGTTTGAATTTTAGGTTTTTAGCCTTAGAGTTTAGATTTTATGGTTTAGGTTTTTTTTTGCGGATGAGGGTGGGGGGTTTAGGTTTTTGGGGATGGGTGGGGGTGGGCTTAGGTTTTTGGGGATGGGTGGGGGTGGGCTTAGGTTTTTCGGGTGGGGGCTTTAGGTTTTTGGGGGGTAGGGGTGGTGGTTTTAGGCTTTTTGGGGTGGGGTTGAAGGGGGGTTTAGGTTTTTAGGGATGCGGGTGGAGGGGGTTTAGGTTTTTGGGTCCGGGTTAGGGTTCAATAAGACGGTTCCAACGCCGCTAAAATAAGCTTAATCGGAGTTCGTTTGACCCACATCTTAGAATTTATTAACGAAAAACCACTTTTTAGTAAAAGAGTCCCCTATATATATATATATATATATATATATATATATATATGAGGATTATTCTACAAATTATAAAAACTATAAAAAGTGTAAAAAGTCTTTTATAAACCCCACCACCACCCTCCAAAAGCCTAAACCTCCCCCCCCCCCCCCCCCCAAAACCTAACCCCCACCTCACCCCACACTTAAAAAAACTCATTTTTATAAGAAAACAAAAAACTACTCAATAGCTTTTGGGTTTAGTTTTTTGTCTTTAGTTTAGCTTTTATGTTATTTTTTTGGGAGGGTGGGTGGGGGGTTTAGGTTTTTGAGGGGTGAGGTGGGTTTAGGTTTTTAGGTGGGGTGGAGGGTTTAGGTTTTTGGGTGGGGGTTAGGTTTTTAGATATATTACACATATGCAGCATCTTTAATAAAGAGTTTTTTAGTTTTCTAATGAAAATAAGTTTTTTAGTAAACTCACCCCTATATATATATATATATATATATATATATATATGATCATAAGAAAACTTATTTTTAATGAGAAAATCAAAAAATCACTTATTAAAGGTAATAAAAATAATAAAAAAATCATAAATCAAAATGTAAATCAAAAATAAAAAAAAAGCTTCGAAGACCATGTTTCTCATGTCGTACTTGTTCAAAAAATAGTGGGTTTAGTTTTTTAGGTTTAATGTTGCTTTTAGATTAGGTTTTTGGAGTGGGGTGGGTGGGTGGGGGGTTTAAATTTTTGGGGAGTGGTTGAAGGTGGGGGGTTTAGGTTTTTTGGGACGGGTTAGGTTTTTGAGGTGTTCTACACATATGCAGTACCTTTAATGAGAAGTTTTTTGGTTTTCTCATGAAAATTAGTTTTCTCATGAACTCAACCCTTAGTCGGATACACGCGCGATGCGACGACGACAGTTTACAACGCGATACTCGTTTTCTTTGGTTATTGTCTAATTTGAGACCTGATACTTGCATAAGGTTACAAAAGACTGAAAGAATTTAAACTGAACTGGATCCTAATTCTCAAAGGAAAAAAAATTATGGTTATGTATTTATATGATAAGAGGGCTATTATCACATCATACCAAAAAAAAGTGGAATGCATTTTTTTAAAAGACAACAGCTAGTTTGTATAATTTAGCTAGTTTAACAGATACTTCAAACAGCAATAAGCATTTATAATAACAAAAAATCGTTTGCGGGTCAACATATCCGTGGCTGCACTTTTTTCCCTAACCTCCTGTGTTTGCTGTGTCTTTTGATACAAACTCAAAGTTGAGAAATTTTGCCAAAATGTTACAAAAATATGTTTCAATATGAATTTTATATTGCTAAAACTAAAAGCTTTCTAGTAAACTATGAAGTCTTTTTAAATAAAATCAGAAAAATAGTTATTTACTTTAATTTTTCTTTCCACCCGTTTGACATGATTGACCCCGTGTGACCTATTTCATTTTCAGTTTAATCCTCTAGCTTGACCCGTTCTCTAAAAAAGAAAAGTATAGGATAATGGGTCAAACTGGTAAAATCTATTAAAAAAAACTAAATGGAAGTACGCTCTATCAGCAGTTTTCACAACTTTAATTGCAGTATTATACCTTCCATCTACATAAAATTAAGCAGCTCTCGCGTATATTACACCTGGTGAATGCTTTTGTTGGCTGAAAGCATCTTCTTTTGACCTCAGAAAGTCAGTGCCAAAGAACAAAAAAACAGATAATAAGCTCAAAACAATGACATTTACTGACCTCTCTGCAAGCTCAAAACAAAAGTTTCCTTTTCTATAGCCGAAGAGGTTAAACATGTTGAAAGCCGACCACATTCTATTTTTAATGTATACAACAACTTCGCAAATTGCTTTTATTAAAATATTTAGATTACATTATGATTATATCATATTGGTATTTGGTAATCACAATTAACAAAGTAAATATTTATTAAAATTCAAAATTTTAACAGAAGAATGACATATTTCAACTATACTAAAAATGACTCATGTCAACCCAAATATGAAAATAGCCCATTTCAACCTAACCCTGCTTTAACTTAACCTGTTCATTACTAAACGGGTTGAAATTACCACCTTACCTATTCGAAAATTTTCATCATGTAAAAGTTTTTTTTAATAAAAACAGAACATATCACAAAAAGAATTAAGATAAAATCATCAAAAAATACAAAAATAACCAACAAATTGTACCTCTTTTAGTTTTAGTTTTAGTTTTTTGTCGTCAAAGCTCTCTCTCGACATCAAAGATGATCACCCGTTCTACAATTTCAGGTGTACTAACAAAGGCACAAACCTGGTAATAAAAAAAATCATTAATAATTACAAAAAAAACATATAAAACCGTTTAGTAATTACCAATTAATTATATTTGTCACACTGACATTTACAAAAAACAACCTTTTGACCCATTACCCAAGCCACCTAACCGGGGTCTTTGGCCACCTTTAGAATATAACAAAATGACATGCATGGAGTTACCTTCCAAGCTTCTACCTTGCAAGAAGCCTTCTTTAACTCCACATCAACAAGAAGCAACTCATCAACTACATCACATCTAATTAGGAGAACAAAATGACTCTATACTCTGGTACGTTAACATAACTACATCTGTTATATATGAATAATGCGGAATTTTTTTCTTAAATGGTGCTATATATCGATAGTAGTTTCACAACCGGTGTTAGATTTGAAAAATTTAACACAAATGGTGTTTCCATAGTTGCTAACCACGAATTGTATGTTTACCTAGGTTGCCAACCACGAATTGGTTGAATCTAAGGGTTGCCAACCACGAATTGGTTGGAATTGTTGTTGCTAACCACGAATTGTGGTTCCTACGGGTTGCCAACCACGAATTTGTGGTTCTTGTTGTTGCCAACCACGAATTAGTTGAAAAAAATATGGTTTCTAAGGTTGCCAACCACGAATTGGTTGAACCTAAGGGTTGCCAACCACGAATTGGTTGGAATTGTGGTTGCTAACCACGAATTGTGGTTCCTACGGGTTGCCAACCACGAATTGGTGGTTCTTCTTATTGCCAGCCACGAATTGATTAAAAACAATGGTTGCCAACCACGAATTTCTTTGAAACAATGGTTGCCAACCACGAATTGGTTGGAAACAATGTTACCAACTACGAATTCTTTGTTTTCTTTTTTTTTTTATTATCAAATATTTTGTTTATGTTTTTTTATTCTTTGTTTAATATAAATGCTTTATCGTGTCACGGGTTTTAAATGATTTGATATCACTACTACAAAACTACAAATAAGTACATACATTAATTTGTCGATATGTTTCACATGTCTTTGTTTAGGGTAGCTAGTATGCCAGGAAGTCTTCAATAATGATATCATATGATATCATTACAATTATAAGTAGCATATCTTGTTTCAATTTTTATCATATCACATTTTAACTTTTTATCAAATCATATTTGTTTCACAATTCACACATGGAACCACAAGTGTTTCCCGGTCCTAGTTGTCCAGAAGTATTATTCCTTGAAAGAAATCATAGAGCTTATCAGTTGTTTCATTCATCATCCTATAGTCATGAAGCACTTATTCTTAGACGTGCTGATCGGAGATTCTAGAATCACTTTAAAAATTTTGAGGTTCCAGAAAATGTAATGTTACATATACGAGAATCTGGTTTTGGTGGTGTTTTTTACTGTGGTTACCGAAAGGTGGATAATCACTTGATAACCGCACTTGTAGAGAGGGGGCGTCCAGAAACCCACACCTTTCATTTTAAATTTAGAGAAGCCACTGTTACATTGCAAGATGTTCAAGTTCTTTGGGGTATGCCGATCACCGACAACGTCGTTTCTGGAGAGGAGATAAGATTATCTGAAACTCAGTGGAAAAGCCGTTGTTATGAAATGTTGGGTTTGGATCCTGCATTTTGTCATTTGAAGGGTTCTCTGCTTAGGTTATCTTCTATAATAGATGAACTAGAGAAGCCGCTTCCTGAGTCCACGGTATCGCCTATACAACGAGCAAGGTTATACATCTTACATTTAATTGGAGGAACCCTATTTCCTGATTCTACTGGGAACCACGTATCTTTACAATTTTTAAATCATCTAGAGGATTTAAAAGAATGTGGCCGGCTAAGTTGGGGGAGCGCTGTTGTTGCTAGCCTTTTTAGAAATCTCTGCAAAGCATCATCCTCGCAAGCCACAGAAATTTATGGGCCGATGGTATTGTTACAGTTATGGGCATGGGAGAGAATACCATCAATTGCTCTCATACGGACAGAAGATTATGCTAGAGAAAAACCGTATGGTGCACGGTAAGTTAAAAACAACATATATTATATATGTTTATTTTTAATTATTTATAAAATCAATTTTATACGATTTTGATAGGTGGAGTGTTCCTTTAAGCTTCAGAGAAGCAACAAGTCATGTTCTTGTTATGTTTCGTTCACAATTTACATCTTTACAAGCGGATGAGGTAATTTAAATTATATACATTTATTTTTCATTATAAAAATATAGTAATGTAATTTAGTTTCAATTTTGTAGTTCATATGGACGCCCTACTATGGGGTTATGTTGGATCTACCGGATATGTGTAGAAGCGACCACCTTAGTTGGATGTGTGATACCACTCTCGTATTTTGGGACGTTGTTGAGGCCCATCTAGCAAGTAGGGTAATGCGACAGTTCGGTTTTGCTCAGCCGATCCCTTCTAATGTAATGTTCGACAAAAGCGAACATGAAAATTTGCATAAATCTAATCGTAAGGGCAAAGGTAAAGATTGGAGACAACGCCATCATAAATACATTACAAATTGGGAGTCTCGTTTAGAGCGTGTTGTCGACGGTGTCCCTGTTAATACGGTTTTTGCAAGTAATGAGTATTTGAATTGGTATTTTCCACGTACTGTTTTATTCATTACTAAACCTGGTCGTCATCATTCTTCACAATCGCATCAAGATCATGGTGGCAGACTTGAACTACTGGTAATTATATTTTAACCGCCCTGATACAATGGTTATAAATAGCTTGTATTTTACCATAAATAAACGATGAATTCTTGTGCATATACCCTCTAAACTTTGTTCTTATTCATTCTACAATCAAGTGTTTAGTGCATATTGAATTCTTCAGAACTACTATCGGTCAGTATTTGGTTTCGTCACCAAGATCTGAAAGTCTTTCGACTTCTATGTGAAGGACCACCTCATCGACTTCTACGAAGGGCGAGTCCGGTTAATTCGAGGGAGCCTCTTCGACATTCCTCTAGATGTGCTCGTCATATTAACAGTTTTTCATGTGGGACATATTCCAACTTAAGGGTGTTCAACATTCTAATCGGGCTTGAAACACTTGAAATTCGATTCGAGTCAAATCGAAAATCACAAACTCGAAATTCGATTCGATTCAAATTCAGATATCAAATTTCAAATTTGTAATTTTCAATTCAGTTCTATTTGAAAGTTGAATTTAAATCATACGTATACTTTTTTATTATTTTTTATATATACATAATCTAAATCGCTAATATCTTTTAGAATTTTGAATAATCTTCATCTCCAATTTACCTCTTAATTGCTAATCATTTGGAAATTAGGATTAACTTTTTCATTGATATAATGTTGGCTACTTGTAGTTCTCTCTTTTTTTAATCTGAATCCTATAGCACATGTTCTTTGATCGATTTTATAAATTTAAGGTGTATTATATTTGACGAATTATCTTCGTATCAACGATTCATTGTTATATATGTAATTAAAGTGTGGAACTAAATTCTTTTATTTTAAATTAAGATATCCATATCTTGATGGAGCGTTTAAATCATCTAATAAGTTAAGAAAATAACCTTTAGATTCTCATAGGCATTCCAAATTGGTTGCAAATTTAATGTATAATGATATCAAATGCGTAATTGAGAAAGAAATGACCCCACAAAAGTAAAACGAGAATCAAGAACATGAGCACCAGAAAAAGGAGAAACGATAGTGACCAATGGGAATAAAATCCAACGTTTATGTATCCTCAAACCTCGATGGTCCATCATTCATGACTTTATGGAAGAACAAAACCACCATGTGATCTGCCCTTTGAAACGGAACAAAATAACTCAAAGCACATATGCTCAAGTTGACATGTTACATCAAGGAAATATATATCACTTCCAACAATGATAACTTAGAGTTCTTGAAGAGGCCAACTTGTTTAGACTTAACCAAAGAACAAAGATTCTGCAAAGCTATTTTTGTTGGAATACTGCACAAAGTAACTATCGATAGTTAAAGAAATAAAGCATTAACCCTTTAATTTTTTTTCCAATTGAAGACATGACTTTCTAACTAATTAAACTACTTCTTTTGGGAAAGGAATCCCAATTCGTGTAACGATATTGTAACACTAGAGCACTCATACTACCTGATATTGTCTGTTTAACTCCATAGAAATTTGTAACTAAATCAGAATACCAATCCCTATTTTAATAAAATACTAAATATTGTGATACTTGTTAACACAACATTTATTCTCACACTTATTTTTCTCTCAAAACCACATTTACATCTACTATTTAATATTTCTATATTTAACTTAATTTTTTTGGAAAATTATATAAATAAACATTTTACTAAATAAATTCACCATTATTACCATTGACTTAATTTTTTTTAAAACTATAATCAAAAGTGAATACTTAAAAAAATCAAGAATAAAAAATAGGAGATATAAAAAAAGCGAGTTTTTAAAGTTTCATTATTAAAAAAGCGAGTTTTTAAAATTTTATTATTAAAAACGCAAGATTTTTAATTTTACACAAAAAATTTGAAAATACTACTTTTGTAATTTGAAAATAAATATGTGTTAAAATAAAGTTTACTAATATTTAATTTGTAGTTTTTTAATGAAGTTTGATATTTATAAATAAATTTTTTATTTTAATTTGTAAATTTTAATAGTTATTTTTTAATTAAAATTAAGAAATTTATAAATATTTAGTTTTAAAAGTGTATTATATTTTAAATTTTTATTTTTATTTAAATGATGAGATTTTTTTTTTTAAATATGTTTGGTTTCAATTGTAATTTATTAGTTTTAACTTTTTTCATATTTAATTTTGGATTTTTAAATTTAAATTGTGACGATATATTAAGGAGTTAAATTTTTAAATTTTGGAGTTTTAAACTTTGAATTTAAAACACGATATATTGTTGAAATTTAAAGTTTATTTTTATTTTTTATTTTATTTTAAATGAGAGATTAAATATTAAAATTTAGCGAGATTTTTCGTATAATATGTGAGATTTAAAAATAATTAATTTAATTTTGATACGTAAATTTAATTACAAGTTAAATATTTGTAAATATGTTACAACATCAAGGTTAAAGTTTCTATAAAAAAGTTGATAGAGTTTTAAAAACTAATAAAATTAGAAACAACGTATGCAAGGAAATCGTTGACCAATTTAATTATCTTCAATTTCTTTGACTCCCTACTGGCTTCAATCAGGTTCGCACCATTTATGACAATTTTTTATAACGGTTTTGGTTATTTTCTGTTTTCAGTCATTGAGGAAAAGAAACTATATTCTTTGTTGCATTTAGTGGGTGTTAAACATGGAAAAGTTAGCAATACCACGGCAAATATTGTATACAATGAAGTATTTTTAAATTTGTAAATCATCATTATAATGTTTCATTTGACATGTAATTTAATGTATTGTAAAAAGTAGACCACTTATGAATTGTATTTTCATGTATTTTTTGATGTTTTGATTACTCCCATCCATATAATCTTAACATTTAATAAAATAAAAAAATTACCAATACAATATCAAATTTGTATAAAAAGAAGTGTTAAAATATTTATCATTATAATTTTAATGTTTTACCCTGTCTAACACATGGGGTTAAAGCTAGTTGGATGAATAAACACAAAGATTGATAAACTTGCTATTTGATTTGTGAATTTTTGTTCATACATTTGTCGACACATACATACAGTTCAAAGGGTTCATATAATCCTAATTAAAGACCGACGCATCTATTCCTAAACGTTAGTTTCTAACTTTCAGTACATACACTTTGGACCCTTGATTTTACATATATACATACTTGACTCTAATATTAACTTTCTAATATTTACAACTTTAACCCAAACTATTAATTTATTTAATACTTTCAATACTCCCCGTTAAACTAAATATAATTTAAAGGAGGTCTTCTCTTTACTTGACTTGTGCTTACTACAGTGTTGGATCTTCATTTTAGATGAGATTGGATTCTTGTTGTCCTTATCCTTTCATTTAGTACAATCCTTTGCAAAGTGACCGACTTCACCATGTTCATAACATCTAAAATTACTTTTGTCTTTATGTCCTCAACCCATATCTGTTCCAAATCCTTTTTCTCCTTTGCTGAAAACCTTTTCCACGTCCTCTACCACGACCTTGATTACTTGAACTTGCCATCAGAAGTTTGTTTTGATAATTTTCTTCTGGTTCATCCTAACTTTTGAGGCGTTCTTTAAATGTTGTTATTCTACCCACTACTTCTTCAAACGGTATTGTGTCAACATCTTGATATTGTTCGATAGTTGCCACGATCGGTAGAAATTTCTTTGGGACTGATTTAAGAAGTTTCCTAACAACCGCCTTATCCTTTAGAGTACTACCAAGACTTCTTGACTTAGCTCTTATGCTATCGAATTTTCTCATAAAGTCAATTACTGTTAAACTAAATATAGTTTAAAGGAGGTCTTTTCTTTGCTTGACTTATGCTTACAACAATGTTGGATCTTCATCATATATGAGATTGGATTCTTGTTGTCCTTATCCTTCTATTTAGTACAATCCTTTGCAAAGTGACCGACTTCACCACGTTCATAACATCTAAAATTACCTTTGTCTTTATGTCCTCGACCCATATCTCTTCCAAATCCTTTTTCTCCTTTGCTGAAAACCTTTTCCACGTCCTCTACCACGATCTTGATTACTTGAACTTGCCATGAGAAGTTTGTCTTGATAATTTTCTTCTGGTTCATCCTGAATTTTGAGGCGTTCTTTAAATGTTGTTATTCTACCCACTACTTTTTCAAACGACATTGTGTCAGCCTCTTGATATTGTTCGATAGTTTCCATGATCGGTAGACATTTCTTTGGGACTGATTTAAGTAGTTTCCTAACAACTATCTTATCCTTTAGAGTACTACCAAGACTTCTAGACATGGCTCTTATGCTGCTGAATTTTCTCATAAAGTCAATTACTGATTCGTTTGGTTTCATCCTCAAACTCTCTGATTCACTTCTCAAGTTGTGTAGACGTGCTTTCTGGACTAAATCTGCTCTAAGATTTTGAACTTTGATAAAGTCCCATACTTCTTTTGCTGTCGAGTATTGTGCAACTTCCATTAACACTTCTTGTGTCAAAGTTTGGAAGATCATTGCCTTTGTTGTATTTTCTTTCTTCTTATCTATTGATTCTTCTATTCCTTTTTTAGCATCAATTATTTCCCAAAGACCATAAGCCTTCAATATTGTTCCCATCATCAATGTCCAAGTGGTGTAATTTGTTTTAGTAACTTATGACATGGAAGTGAAACATTTCCTTGCTCACGAATTGGTGTTGAACTGCTTGATGCGTTTTCAATCTTTTTGTCATATGCGCCAATCATGCTTCCTTGCTTTCTTCTTGCCGATCTTCGAATTAATGCTAACTTACTTGCTGATTTTTCTTGCTAACTTGCTTCTAAAAGGATGATCAGTTTATTGTTGTTTGATCAAAAGATCAAAGTTTCTTGCTTGCTTCTGGCCAACTTGCTAACTAGTTTTTCTTGCTCCCGACTGACTTGCTAATCAGATTTTGCGTGCTCCTGACCCATTTGCTAATCATGTTCTGACCTACTTGCTAATCAAATTCTTGCGTGCTCCTGACCCACTAGTTAATCAAGTTCTGACCTAATTGCTTATTGGATTCTTGCATTGACCAAAGTTTTGGTCTTTACTTGCTAATTTAAAACACTATGATTCAATCTTGCTATTTGAACCAAAATGGGGTTCAGTTTGACTTGTTTTGAATCTCTAGGATTCGGTTTAATCTTGCTAAATGAACCACATGTTTCGGTTCGACTTGCTATGAGAAACAAGGTTTCATTTTACTTCCCAAATGAACCGTAAGATTCTCGTTCTTTCCTACTATCCTTAATCAAATCAAGGATTTCTAACTTGCAACTTTCTAAATCATAAATTTATAAAAAGATGAATAGGAGTACTTGTCTGAATAGGATTACTCCTCCCTTAATGTTCTGACTTGCTAATAGAAATCGCAGCCCTTTAAATTGTTTTGATTTTGATTTCTTAACACCCCTCTAATCTACTTTGATATTTTTGCTTCTGATGTTTAGAACACAAACAAACTGCCTTCAAGAACAGGACATGCAATTTGATTTCAAACAAATAAGCAAATATCCCTTTGACTTGTTTCAGATTAATGCTACTTGTTCTTGGTTCCATTTGATACATCCGACACCAAAAACAATCTTTAATCTTCCCTTACCTATGAACTGCCATGAATAAACCCGTAATACGATATCCAACCTTCTGACTTTAACCTTTTGCCCTGAAATCGCAAATCCTTTTCACATCAAAACGAAATCTGATGCATTGTTTGCGATTGAACCACTCCCTCTTGTGATTAGTAGAATAATCAATCCGTGATGTCTTCTTGATCAAACGACAAACCGAAAAAGAAAAAAAAACTAATCAATTGCATGCTTCTTCTGATCGATGATTGCAAACAGTCACCTTCTTTCACCTGATCGTCAATTGCACAGACAAAACGTCGTTTCTTCTTTCCTGATTTTTCGATAATTTGATGGGATAATTGTAAAACATAATAGGTTTTCTTCCAATTGATCGATTAAGACTCTTGCTTCCTTCTTCCTTGATCGTAATTGAAAAAAAACATCATGGCCTTCTTTCAATCGTGGATTGCAACACAGAACTGTCGATTCCTTCTTTCTACGTTCCCTTGGATCGATTAAACGTGCTCTTATACCAAATGTTGGTAAATCAAAATAAGAATTGGATGAACAAACATAAAGATTGATAAGCTTACTATTTGATTTGTGAATTTTTGTTCATACATTCATCAACACATACATACGGTTAAAAGGATTCATATAACCCTAATTACAGACGGACGTGTCTATTCCTAAACATCATTTTCTTACTAAAGGTGTGGTGTCTATTCCTAAACATCAGTTTCTAGCTAAAGCTGTGGTTCATATAACCCTAATTACAGACGGACGAGTCTATTTTTGTTCATACATTCATCAACACATACATACGGTTAAAAGGGTTCATATAACCCTAATTACAGACGGACGTGTCTATTCCTAAACATCAACACATACATACGGCTGAATACATACACTTTGGACCCTTGACTTTACATATATACATACTTGACTTTAATATTAACTTTCTAATATTTACAACTTTGACCCAAACTATTATTTTGTTTAATACTTTCAATAATCAGGAGTTCACGAATTTGTTTCTAGACTTAACAAAATTTAGGGTGAAAACTCTCCACCAGGTCATTCATCGTGGAATATCTCCCGCCTTAGCATGTTTATGTGTGGTGTTTTAAACTTAACATGAACTAAAACGTTCAAAATGTTTTGATATTTGAGTTAATAAGTTTCTTATGACTAAGAATTTGTTTTGATAGAGATGTGAAATTTGCCTAAGCCGTGGTGTCATGTGTCATGTGAAAAAAAAAGAGAATAATGCCAAAGTAAGAGCGATTAAAATAAAGAAAGGGTATATATCAGAATGCTTCATAATGGTTAGGCAAACTTTTTACAATCCAACAAAGCCGGAGGGCATAATTAAGTTGTCAGTAGCTTTGCTCTACCACTTTCAGACACCGTAAATATCACCAACGTATTAGTATCAAATTTGTTCTTCGAATGACAAGTCAGTTTCATTCTTTCAACATCAGTGTCTTACTTGCATCTTTCAACAAAACATTTATTCTCGAGTAAACTATATATTTTTTTAATATTGCAAATAACGAAAATACATGTTATGTTTTAATAGAAAGTGCAATGCTTTTCTTTTAAAATATCCATTTTAATTTCTAAATACCACTATCTCTCAAAGGGTTATTTCTTTTATTTTTTATTTTTCATTCTAAGGGTGTTTTAAGTATTTTATGGTTGTAAATAAGGGAAATTGACAGCAACAAATATTTGGAATGCAGGTAATGGTTGGTTCCTGCATAAATTGTTTCCGGTATTTATATATCTTATAAAACCGCACATAGACGGATCGTTTGTATAAGTGAGATCTCTATTTTTACTATTGGAAATAATATATTAGTTAGAGTTTATTGTAATAGTATTTATCATATGTGTTAGCCTTTGATAATTTCCCCTTGAATATCCTTCTGTATTGATTGGTATATAAACTAAATTACAACATGAATTTAGGAGTAATACATGGTAAGCTATAATAACTTTTTGACTAAATAATAAATCTATTTATGGTGGAGATTTATCGTTAACATCCCCACTCAAGCGAACGGGTGGCGGTCTAACGCGTAACTGATCTCGGAACGATTCAAAGAGAGGTCTCGGTAGAGGTTTTGTGAAAATATCAGCCACTTGGAGCTTGGTAGGTACAAACTTGATGTGCAACTTGCCTGAAGACACTAGCTCACGAACAAAGTGGTAGTCAATGTCGATGTGTTTAGCTCGACGGTGTGCTACTGGATTTTGGCTAAGGAAAATAGCACTCAGATTATCACATAGAAGTGTGGGACGTTCAGAAGGCAAAGCATTTAAGTCACGAAGCAAATGAGAAATCCATATAAGCTTAGCGGCGGTGTTAGCCATTGCTCAATACTCGGACTCACAACTGGAAGGTGAAACAATGGGTTGCTATTTGGCACTCCAAGAAACTAGGTTGCCACCAAAAAAGATAGAGTAGCCATAGGTGGAGCGTCTTGTTTCAATACAGCGGGCCCAATCGGCATCAGAGTATCCGGCGAGTGTGGGGTTTGTAGGATATGAAAAATGAATGCCGTGGGTGATAGTACCTTTGACATACTGCATGATTCTTTTGACCATTTGAAAATGTTGATCCATTGGTGAGTGAATAAATTGACTAGCCTGATTGACACCATAAGAGAGATCGGGTCTAGTAATAGTTAAATATTGGAGCGCACCAACGAGTGATCGGTATAAGGTAGAATCATGAAAAACCGTTCCTGTGCTGGTGAAGGTATCGTTTGTAGCTAGAGATGTCCCAACGGGTTTTGAGTCGAGAAGGCCGGCTCGACTTAGAATATCATGTGCGTACTTTGTCTGACTAAGAAATAAGCCATCAGTTGTATAGGAGACTTCAAGGCCAAGGAAATAATTTAATTTTCCTAGGTCTTTAATAGCAAATTCTGTTTGCAAACGACCGATAAATCGTGTGATGGAGGGTTCATGATTTCTGGTGAGAATTATGTCATCAACGTACACCAATAAGTATAAAAGACAAGTACCACGATGAAACACGAAAAGGGAGGTATCGGCTTGACTGCACTTGAACCCTTGATGAATCAAGAAATTACTCAACCGTTGAAACCAAGCTCTTGGAGCTTGTTTAAGACCGTAAAGAGCTCTGTTGAGACGACATACATGGTTTGGGTTACGTGAATCGACATATCCCAGAGGTTGCTCCATGTACACCGTTTCTCGAAGATGGCCATTAAGAAACGCATTTTTAACATCTAGTTGATGCAGATGCCACCGATTTGTCACGGAAAGAGAAAGGACAAGACGAACAGTAGTGGCTTTAACAACAGGACTGAAGGTATGAGAAATCAAAACCGGGAATTTGCGTAAAGCCTTGAGCCACAAGACGGGCTTTATGTCGATTAACGGTTCCATCGGCATGATATTTCGTTCGAAATACCCATTTGGATCAAACGACATTTGCCGTCGTCGGTCGAGGAACTAGTGTCCAAGTGTTATTATGATGAAGTGCCATGATTTCTTCATTCATGGCATCACACCAATGTTGGTGCTTTGAAGCGGATTTGAAACCTTTGGGCTCCTTAGATGACAGTAGAGCAGAATGCAATAGTGTAGGAGCAGTAGTGAGAAGGTTTAACACGTGTTTAGGTTTAACGATCCCGGCTTTACCCCTTGTTACCATCGGATGTATTTGAGCAGGTGATGATGTAGTGGCAGAAGGAGGGATAGGTGAGGTTGATGGTGTGGTATTTGGAGACTGTGGCGTCAAGGGGTTCTGTTGGGAGGATGAGTGGATTGCGGAAGGTGACGTGGCAGATGGCGAGTCATGCATGGGAGTGATCGGTAGAGTGAAGGGATGATTTATGGTGGGGTCGGTTGTAGTTGGTGAAGGTTGTTTCTCATGCATGCACGAGGGACAGTTCGGGGGATTTGGCAAAGGATTTGATGTAGAAGGTGGGGCCGAAGTTTGGTCAGTAGGGGTTGAAGTTTGTGGTGAAGGTATGTCATCTGTATATGAACTCAAAAATAATTTTGCAAGATCCACTTGAGAATTTGTTTTGCTAAATGGAAAGGAACCCTCATCAAATCTGACATGGCGAGTAATAAAAACTCAAAACGTGTTGGGATCCAAACATTTGTACCCTTTATATTGTGTGCAATAACCAAGAAAGACACATTCCATGCTTCGTGGGGCTAGTTTGTGATCCGAGTACGGCCGCAAATATGGAAAAACACGGCATCCAAAAACTTTGAGATTATTGTAATTTGTAACGGAGCTAAACAGGAGCTCAAAAGGAGATTTGTCTTGTAATATTTTCGTGGGAAGACGATTAATAACAAGAGCCGCGGATGAGAAAGCGTCCACCCAAAAAGTTGCCGGAGTGTTAGCACCAAATAACATTGCAAGGCCTGTTTCGGTTAGATGTCGGTGTTTACGTTCAGCACGTCCATTTTGTTGTTGAGTGTATGGACAAGACATTTGGTGATGAATGCCATGCTTGAGAAATAAGTTTCGAACTTGATTGTTTACAAACTCGGAACCCCCGTCACTTTGAAAGACTTTAAGTTTGTAAGAAAATTGATTTTGAGCAAACTTCAAAAAGGTTTTTAGTACTTCAAAGAAAGCCGACTTGGTTTTTAGGGGGTAAAACCAAGTGACCCTCGAGTAATCATCAATGAATACTGCATAGTATCGATAGCCATCTAGAGAAGTGATGGGAGCGGGTCCCCATAGGTCACAATGCACCATATCAAGAACATGTAAAGAATGTTTCTCATTTAATTGAAAAGGCAATCGGTGTTGCTTTAAAAGTTCACAAGAAGAATAAATATGCCGTCTAGGTAAAATGGATGTAACATTCAAGCACCCATGTTTATTTAAAACTGAAATAACATCAAATGCAACATGACCAAGGCGTTTATGCCATAATTCAAATGAAGCCTTAGTAGGAGAATAAATCGAAGCAACAAAAGCTTCATGACCGGGGCTCAAACTATAAAGACCGTCCTTATGCTTCCCTTTGGCTAGAATGTCCTTGGTTACCGAATCCTGGATAGCAAAGTAAGACCGAGAAAATAAGAAGTCAATCGGGTAATCATTAGTGAGTTTGCTAACCGAAAGTAGTTTTTTTCTTGAGATGTGGAACAATAAGAACATCCTTTAATTTCAAGTGCGGAGTTACTGAAAAAGTGCCAATATGAGAGATAGGAAGCACATTACTATTTCCAAAAGAAACTTTATTATGCCCATGATATGGCATAGAAGAGTCAAGACGAGTCGTAGGCGGTGCCATGTGAGCCGTGGCCCCGGTGTCAACACACCAATCAGGGCTTGAGTCATTTATATTGCAGTTTGCGTGAAAGGCTTGGACTAGGTTAGCTGCTGAATAGGAGTGCTTTTGAGCATAGGTTTCCAAGTCTGGACATGAAGATGCATAATGACCCTCACGACGGCATAGTTGACAATGGAGTTGCCTTCGACCGCGCCCTCTAGAAGAGAAAGTGCCTCGGTTATTAAACCGACCGGGTTTGCATGTACCGCGAGATGGCTGATGAGTCGTGGTAGAGTGACGGGCTGTGAAGGCAACCGGGGATTTAATCAATATGTAATTTAGGGTTAAACCCATTAGAGTTAGGTTTCCTTTATAATTCTTCTCGTTGTACCCTTATAAACAATACATAATACCTCACGTGATTCTTGTCTTTCTTCTTTTCTCTCCCTTTCTATCTTTTCCTGCCGCTAGATCTGGTTGGCCGATGACCCTCTTCTCTCATTGTCCCTTTGTGTGACGAGGCTCTTTCTCTTGTTCTCCCTCTCGTCCTACCCCTGGTACATGTTGTACACATACGTAGATAATTTTTATTTATTTTTTCAAGCCACCGTTGTGTCTACATAGTCGTAGCTCCAACCACACAGTATTAACTTTTGTCATCATAGCTCTGCCACCGTGTCTTTTGCCACCACAGCCGCTATGACTTTAAATCTCTCGCTGTCGTTTACCGCCATGGATTTTTATTACTATTTAAGTTTTTATAACCTTCTCTTATCTTTTTAGAGATTATGTTTTTCTACCAACACATCAAGTGTTAAGTTTTTGGTTACAGTCGTCCGATTTCCTCCCAGTCTGACTGCGGTGGAGGATTAAAGAAAATATATTTGTGAGAGTTTATTGTAATACTATTTATCAAATATAATTTAGAGTTAAGCACATTAGGGTTAGATTTCTTTTGTAATTATTCTCATTATACTTTTATAAATTGTTTACCGAGTTTTCATTATTCTATAGTTAATACTTACACAGAGATTATTTAGCTTTTATAAATCAGTTAATAGTCACCATAACAATTTATTTTTGAAAGGAAAAGCGTATAAATGTGATAAATATATGTTTGAGATCAAAGTCAAATCCTATTAAAACTACTACTTTTTTCACTGTTGCTTAGTTTCAAAGATTCTACATGCAAAGTGGAAACATGAATAAAAGAAAACAGCTTTTTACTATTTGGTGAGAGGTGATTGGTAGCCAGTATTCAAGGAAAATTTGATATATTGTTGAGAAATGAGTCACCATGCAATACTTATTGATGTTGGTATTTCTGAGATCGATTTCAGCTCATCATTAGAAAACTAAAGCTATCTAGTTGATTCGAGCGAATGGAGAAAAGTTTTCCAAAGCAAATAATGATAAGTGATTGTCGGAACTGACCACTACAAAAAATCGTAAATAAAACCTCCCAAATGTAACCAAATAAATAATTTAGTCGCGTATCAAAATTTTGTGAGTTTAAAATTATTATTTTTATTAATTTTTTTTCATTACTAACTAGTTAATAATTTCTTTATTAATTGATTATTAAATTTTAATTACAATTTAATATTTTTTTATATAAATTCTAAATCTTTAATTTTATTTTTTAATATTTTTTCATCCGACTCGTATAAAACATTAGCAAATGGGTTCAAAAAAGATGTAGTGAAAATTTCAAAATCATATCTCCCCTATTTTGAGTAAAAACCCCGGATTCTATTACCTTAATATTACGTTCAAATAAAAAAAAAATCAATCAAGTAAATTACACCATTTGTTCATGTGGTTTGCCAAAATTTCATTATTTGTTCTTGGACTTCTAAAATTACGAATTTGGTCCAAAAATTTGTAAAAATGTAACACCTTTATTCCCTGCCTCTAACGCCGTTAAAATACTCTGTTAAGTGAAGATTAACGTTGTGTTTCCGAGTCTCATTTAGGGGGGGGGAGGAAAGGAAAGAAAACTCTTGTTTCAGAGTTTTTTTAAAGGGGAAAAAGAAAGGAAATAAGAGAAAGACTGTTCCAGAGTTTTTTTTAAGAAGGGAAATGAAAGAAAACAAACCTTGTCTTTATTCTCTCAAATTGGAGAGATTTTGAGAGAAAGGAAAAAAGGAAAAAGAAAAGAATGAGAAGAAATCATTTCTTTTTTTTTCTTCCCTTTAGTAAACTCGGGAAAACAACGTAAATGACCAAAATGCCTTTTAATATAAAAAAACTAAAAACAACCGTTTGTCCCTAGACTATACATCTTCTTCTTCATTCAATTAACCATAGTTGTAGACTTAAACCAAACCATTCGATCGACGGTGGTTGAGTTTAGTGGCTTCAACAGAACACAAAACGTTGTTTCGTTTTGTTAAACCCTTGTGCTGTCGGCCAAAGCCGGCCCTCAAGGTGGGGAGGGCGTCCGTCCAGGGCCCGGTCTCCTTAGAGGCCAGAAGTTTTTAATTTTTTTTTGTACTATATATATATATATATATGGAGGTTCAAATAAGAAATCTAAAAATGACAAAAACCTTAAGAAACGATTTCAAACGAACTCCGATTGAGCTAATTTCAGCGGCGTTGAAATCGTCTCGTCGAACTCTACCATCTTAGCTTTTAGGGTTTAGCTTTTAAGGTTTAGATTTTACGTTTGAATTTTAGGTTTTTAGCCTTAGAGTTTAGATTTTATGGTTTAGGTTTTTTTTTGCGGATGAGGGTGGGGGGTTTAGGTTTTTGGGGATGGGTGGGGGTGGGCTTAGGTTTTTGGGGATGGGTGGGGGTGGGCTTAGTTTTTTCGGGTGGGGGCTTTAGGTTTTTGGGGGGTAGGGGTGGTGGTTTTAGGCTTTTTGGGGTGGGGTTGAAGGGGGGTTTAGGTTTTTAGGGATGCGGGTGGAGGGGGTTTAGGTTTTTGGGTCCGGGTTAGGGTTCAATAAGACGGTTCCAACGCCGCTAAAATAAGCTTAATCGGAGTTCGTTTGACCCACATCTTAGAATTTATTAACGAAAAACCACTTTTTAGTAAAAGAGTCCCCTATATATATATATATATATATATATATATATATATGAGGATTATTCTACAAATTATAAAAACTATAAAAAGTGTAAAAAGTCTTTTATAAACCCCACCACCACCCTCCAAAAGCCTAAACCTCCCCCCCCCCCCCCCAAAACCTAACCCCCACCTCACCCCACACTTAAAAAAACTCATTTTTATAAGAAAACAAAAAACTACTCAATAGCTTTTGGGTTTAGTTTTTTGTCTTTAGTTTAGCTTTTATGTTATTTTTTTGGGAGGGTGGGTGGGGGGTTTAGGTTTTTGAGGGGTGAGGTGGGTTTAGGTTTTTAGGTGGGGTGGAGGGTTTAGGTTTTTGGGTGGGGGTTAGGTTTTTAGATATATTACACATATGCAGCATCTTTAATAAAGAGTTTTTTAGTTTTCTAATGAAAATAAGTTTTTTAGTAAACTCACCCCTATATATATATATATATATATATATATATATGATCATAAGAAAACTTATTTTTAATGAGAAAATCAAAAAATCACTTATTAAAGGTAATAAAAATAATAAAAAAATCATAAATCAAAATGTAAATCAAAAATAAAAAAAAAGCTTCGAAGACCATGTTTCTCATGTCGTACTTGTTCAAAAAATAGTGGGTTTAGTTTTTTAGGTTTAATGTTGCTTTTAGATTAGGTTTTTGGAGTGGGGTGGGTGGGTGGGGGGTTTAAATTTTTGGGGAGTGGTTGAAGGTGGGGGGTTTAGGTTTTTTGGGACGGGTTAGGTTTTTGAGGTGTTCTACACATATGCAGTACCTTTAATGAGAAGTTTTTTGGTTTTCTCATGAAAATTAGTTTTCTCATGAACTCAACCCTTAGTCGGATACACGCGCGATGCGACGACGACAGTTTACAACGCGATACTCGTTTTCTTTGGTTATTGTCTAATTTGAGACCTGATACTTGCATAAGGTTACAAAAGACTGAAAGAATTTAAACTGAACTGGATCCTAATTCTCAAAGGAAAAAAAATTATGGTTATGTATTTATATGATAAGAGGGCTATTATCACATCATACCAAAAAAAAGTGGAATGCATTTTTTTAAAAGACAACAGCTAGTTTGTATAATTTAGCTAGTTTAACAGATACTTCAAACAGCAATAAGCATTTATAATAACAAAAAATCGTTTGCGGGTCAACATATCCGTGGCTGCACTTTTTTCCCTAACCTCCTGTGTTTGCTGTGTCTTTTGATACAAACTCAAAGTTGAGAAATTTTGCCAAAATGTTACAAAAATATGTTTCAATATGAATTTTATATTGCTAAAACTAAAAGCTTTCTAGTAAACTATGAAGTCTTTTTAAATAAAATCAGAAAAATAGTTATTTACTTTAATTTTTCTTTCCACCCGTTTGACATGATTGACCCCGTGTGACCTATTTCATTTTCAGTTTAATCCTCTAGCTTGACCCGTTCTCTAAAAAAGAAAAGTATAGGATAATGGGTCAAACTGGTAAAATCTATTAAAAAAAACTAAATGGAAGTACGCTCTATCAGCAGTTTTCACAACTTTAATTGCAGTATTATACCTTCCATCTACATAAAATTAAGCAGCTCTCGCGTATATTACACCTGGTGAATGCTTTTGTTGGCTGAAAGCATCTTCTTTTGACCTCAGAAAGTCAGTGCCAAAGAACAAAAAAACAGATAATAAGCTCAAAACAATGACATTTACTGACCTCTCTGCAAGCTCAAAACAAAAGTTTCCTTTTCTATAGCCGAAGAGGTTAAACATGTTGAAAGCCGACCACATTCTATTTTTAATGTATACAACAACTTCGCAAATTGCTTTTATTAAAATATTTAGATTACATTATGATTATATCATATTGGTATTTGGTAATCACAATTAACAAAGTAAATATTTATTAAAATTCAAAATTTTAACAGAAGAATGACATATTTCAACTATACTAAAAATGACTCATGTCAACCCAAATATGAAAATAGCCCATTTCAACCTAACCCTGCTTTAACTTAACCTGTTCATTACTAAACGGGTTGAAATTACCACCTTACCTATTCGAAAATTTTCATCATGTAAAAGTTTTTTTTAATAAAAACAGAACATATCACAAAAAGAATTAAGATAAAATCATCAAAAAATACAAAAATAACCAACAAATTGTACCTCTTTTAGTTTTAGTTTTAGTTTTTTGTCGTCAAAGCTCTCTCTCGACATCAAAGATGATCACCCGTTCTACAATTTCAGGTGTACTAACAAAGGCACAAACCTGGTAATAAAAAAAATCATTAATAATTACAAAAAAAACATATAAAACCGTTTAGTAATTACCAATTAATTATATTTGTCACACTGACATTTACAAAAAACAACCTTTTGACCCATTACCCAAGCCACCTAACCGGGGTCTTTGGCCACCTTTAGAATATAACAAAATGACATGCATGGAGTTACCTTCCAAGCTTCTACCTTGCAAGAAGCCTTCTTTAACTCCACATCAACAAGAAGCAACTCATCAACTACATCACATCTAATTAGGAGAACAAAATGACTCTATACTCTGGTACGTTAACATAACTACATCTGTTATATATGAATAATGCGGAATTTTTTTCTTAAATGGTGCTATATATCGATAGTAGTTTCACAACCGGTGTTAGATTTGAAAAATTTAACACAAATGGTGTTTCCATAGTTGCTAACCACGAATTGTATGTTTACCTAGGTTGCCAACCACGAATTGGTTGAATCTAAGGGTTGCCAACCACGAATTGGTTGGAATTGTTGTTGCTAACCACGAATTGTGGTTCCTACGGGTTGCCAACCACGAATTTGTGGTTCTTGTTGTTGCCAACCACGAATTAGTTGAAAAAAATATGGTTTCTAAGGTTGCCAACCACGAATTGGTTGAACCTAAGGGTTGCCAACCACGAATTGGTTGGAATTGTGGTTGCTAACCACGAATTGTGGTTCCTACGGGTTGCCAACCACGAATTGGTGGTTCTTCTTATTGCCAGCCACGAATTGATTAAAAACAATGGTTGCCAACCACGAATTTCTTTGAAACAATGGTTGCCAACCACGAATTGGTTGGAAACAATGTTACCAACTACGAATTCTTTGTTTTCTTTTTTTTTTTATTATCAAATATTTTGTTTATGTTTTTTTATTCTTTGTTTAATATAAATGCTTTATCGTGTCACGGGTTTTAAATGATTTGATATCACTACTACAAAACTACAAATAAGTACATACATTAATTTGTCGATATGTTTCACATGTCTTTGTTTAGGGTAGCTAGTATGCCAGGAAGTCTTCAATAATGATATCATATGATATCATTACAATTATAAGTAGCATATCTTGTTTCAATTTTTATCATATCACATTTTAACTTTTTATCAAATCATATTTGTTTCACAATTCACACATGGAACCACAAGTGTTTCCCGGTCCTAGTTGTCCAGAAGTATTATTCCTTGAAAGAAATCATAGAGCTTATCAGTTGTTTCATTCATCATCCTATAGTCATGAAGCACTTATTCTTAGACGTGCTGATCGGAGATTCTAGAATCACTTTAAAAATTTTGAGGTTCCAGAAAATGTAATGTTACATATACGAGAATCTGGTTTTGGTGGTGTTTTTTACTGTGGTTACC
Source organism: Smallanthus sonchifolius (assembly GCA_023525975.1). Taxonomy (NCBI): domain Eukaryota; kingdom Viridiplantae; phylum Streptophyta; class Magnoliopsida; order Asterales; family Asteraceae; genus Smallanthus; species Smallanthus sonchifolius. The sequence goes on along the minus strand of CM042026.1, from coordinate 81,934,504 downwards.
GAAAGGTGGATAATCACTTGATAACCGCACTTGTAGAGAGGGGGCGTCCAGAAACCCACACCTTTCATTTTAAATTTAGAGAAGCCACTGTTACATTGCAAGATGTTCAAGTTCTTTGGGGTATGCCGATCACCGACAACGTCGTTTCTGGAGAGGAGATAAGATTATCTGAAACTCAGTGGAAAAGCCGTTGTTATGAAATGTTGGGTTTGGATCCTGCATTTTGTCATTTGAAGGGTTCTCTGCTTAGGTTATCTTCTATAATAGATGAACTAGAGAAGCCGCTTCCTGAGTCCACGGTATCGCCTATACAACGAGCAAGGTTATACATCTTACATTTAATTGGAGGAACCCTATTTCCTGATTCTACTGGGAACCACGTATCTTTACAATTTTTAAATCATCTAGAGGATTTAAAAGAATGTGGCCGGCTAAGTTGGGGGAGCGCTGTTGTTGCTAGCCTTTTTAGAAATCTCTGCAAAGCATCATCCTCGCAAGCCACAGAAATTTATGGGCCGATGGTATTGTTACAGTTATGGGCATGGGAGAGAATACCATCAATTGCTCTCATACGGACAGAAGATTATGCTAGAGAAAAACCGTATGGTGCACGGTAAGTTAAAAACAACATATATTATATATGTTTATTTTTAATTATTTATAAAATCAATTTTATACGATTTTGATAGGTGGAGTGTTCCTTTAAGCTTCAGAGAAGCAACAAGTCATGTTCTTGTTATGTTTCGTTCACAATTTACATCTTTACAAGCGGATGAGGTAATTTAAATTATATACATTTATTTTTCATTATAAAAATATAGTAATGTAATTTAGTTTCAATTTTGTAGTTCATATGGACGCCCTACTATGGGGTTATGTTGGATCTACCGGATATGTGTAGAAGCGACCACCTTAGTTGGATGTGTGATACCACTCTCGTATTTTGGGACGTTGTTGAGGCCCATCTAGCAAGTAGGGTAATGCGACAGTTCGGTTTTGCTCAGCCGATCCCTTCTAATGTAATGTTCGACAAAAGCGAACATGAAAATTTGCATAAATCTAATCGTAAGGGCAAAGGTAAAGATTGGAGACAACGCCATCATAAATACATTACAAATTGGGAGTCTCGTTTAGAGCGTGTTGTCGACGGTGTCCCTGTTAATACGGTTTTTGCAAGTAATGAGTATTTGAATTGGTATTTTCCACGTACTGTTTTATTCATTACTAAACCTGGTCGTCATCATTCTTCACAATCGCATCAAGATCATGGTGGCAGACTTGAACTACTGGTAATTATATTTTATTATGATTTTTTTGTAAATTAAAAACTTTAACATTTATGGTTGGTTATTGTAGGGAGATGGAATGAGTCAAATATATAGAGCTACAGGAGAATTAATGGGAATGGATTCACAAAATACACAATTTTTGCAGCCTTTACAAAATATGACTAACCAATATATGGGGCTTGCAAACATGGGAGAGCATATTTATTGCCCAAGTTCACATGTGGCTACGAACAACAGTCAATATTCTTTCCCAACTGAACCCTTAGATATGGTTCAAAGTGTGCGTAGACGCGGTGGTAGACGCGGTGGTAGACGAGGTGGCATCCATGGTGTTGGTAACCAAGATGGTGACGATTTACAAAACCCTGATCGTGATGGTCGAAACCCAGAATCTGAACACCAAAATCTAAATTTGGAACTAGGCGGTTCATCGTCTAATAATGTTGGTTTTGCACAATTTTCAAACTTGATGGGTAATTTTAGTCAAGCTTATTATACACCATCACAACAAACTAGTCCCCCATTAACGTATAATCATTCAAACGATTTTGTGAACATGGTCATGCCTCAAAATACCAACACCGACACCATGACAGATCAACACGTACGACCATCTGTAACCCCTATACCATTCCCAAACTTTGATATTAGTCAAAATCCAAATCTTACAGATCAAGAAGGGCGACCTAAACGGACTTCTAGGCCACCTTGGTGTGGCACGCATAGCAGACTAGATCGTCATTAGATTTTAAACATGTTTTGTTTTATTTAAGTTTAATTTTTTATTGTATGGTAAAAGTATATGTTTTGTTTTATATAAGTTTAATTTTTTATTGTATGGTAAAAGGACATGTTTTGTTTTATATAAGTTTATTTTTTTATTGTATGGTAAAAGTACATGTTTTGTTTTTTTGTAAATGTCACCTGAATCTAATATAAGTTGGATCTATTGTCTTATAACCATTATAAATATTGCCATTCACATATATCACACTTTCATTGATCTAAATTTAACACTTAAATAAACATGTCTTCTAGTGCACCCGGTAGTGACATACCGGCACCGGTAGAGAACCATTTTTGGAGAAATAATGAGAACTGGTCTAGAAATGTTGTCCAATTCTTTTACAACGGAGATAGTGATTGGTGTCGGGTTCATTGTATGGGCGATGAAGAACTTGTCTGCAAATTTTGGGGTACCCTTTTAGGGCTTTGTGGAGACGCTTTTATACAGGAGATTGTAAGTATAAAAAATTTGTTCATGTCATATTAAAGTAGATAGTAATTGGTGTAATAATTGTTTTTTTTTGTACAGCATGTTCGCGCTTGGAAAAGAAATCTTATGTATTGGAGGTTATATTACATATTAATAAGCGATGAGTTGCCTAGGGGGGATCGTTGGACTATTCTACCGCCTAAGTTTATGGACCTAATAACTGACGGACATCACGATTCCTTTCAATATGGTGATGGGACGAACCAGTTGTATCCTGCACTTTGGGAGGTCGAAACGGTAAAGTTATATAATTACTAAATAATTATAATTTATTATAAATAAATAATAATTATTTATATGTTTTAACAGACATTTTTACCTCTATCTCCTGATGGTGTAAACTGGTACCTTTTTAAAATTTGTATGCATTCACTACAAGTTCATGTAATTTATCCATATGATTGTGTTGCAAATACATGTGCTATGTCATGGTGCATACATCGTGGTATTCACCGAGTATTTTTGGAATTTGCGTTACATTTTAGATGGTTTCTACAACGTATTTTGTTTTTTCAACGCTCTGGCCTACAAGAGGTAGAGACTTTAGAACATTCCGGGGCAAGTGTCTGGCCTCCAATTGGTGTTCACATTGGTCGAGATGCGGGAGTCGTAATATGTATGTTATTACGTACGCTAGTACAAAACAGGTCGTTAGTGTGGGAGGAAGATAGTGTTCAAAATGTTTGTCTAAATTATAGACGTTTTATGGCAGATCAATTATATGGTAGTCGTATATGAACACCAATGTAAGATTTTGATTCCTCATGTTTAAGATTGTATATTAATATACTCGAATATTCTAATCTTTTATTATTCTCAACAAATACTTTTACATAAAACATTAAAGTTACATTTTTCGAAACTAATATAAGTTACATAACCAGAGAAATATCATAAAACATTATCGGGCAAGAACACATCAACATAAAATCTGTTCCTGTTACGACCGGTTGGGACATCTGTTCCTGTTATGACCGGTTTCATTGCAGATTCCGCACCTACGAGCGACAGATTCTTCACGGTAATGAACATCCATCTCGTTATGTATCCTACGTGCTCGTCTCCTACCACGCGATATGACAATTTTTGATTCGTCTGCTATAATCCTCCAACCAGGATCTATCCATAAAGCAGGATGAGGTAGTGGCCGAAAATCACTCTGATATTGTTGTAGATATGTTGCATTTTTGTAAACCCTATGAACAATGTCATGAGGTCTTTCACCTCGATGACGACAAATGGAAATTGCATGTGAACATGGAAATCTTTCAGCTTGCCACTTTCCGCATGAGCATTTTTTGTTTTTATATTGGACAATATAATTGTTGTCGCCATCTTGATTTGTTTGCATTATTGAAGTAACCCTGTACCACCCTTCTTCTTCATTAAACTCAGTTAAAGTGTGGTCTTGACCCCGTTTGTCACGTTCATCAAAGGTGTGCCATACACGTGGGGGTAAAGATGTTTTACAATGCTTTGCAATGTCAGTATGGTTTCGAAATTGTTGCACGACTTTATTAAACGTATAATCAATACACGCCTTTATGGGCAGCACCCTTGCTCCACGTAATGCGTTGTTTAAGCTCTCTGAAATATTTGTTGTTAAGTTACCCCAACGACTATCTTTTTCATCGTGCATAAGTGTCCACTTATTGAAATCAATTTGTTTCAAATACTCCCAAGCCTCAGGATTGATCTTTTTCATTTGTTGTATACAGCTTCGATACTTTCGACGTTGTGTGGTGCTACCAATAGACCAACATAGCCTTTTTAAGCTAACATTCTTGAACTTCTTCATGAAGTTGCTCCTAACACGACGCAAACAAAAACGATGATATGCAAGTGGCTCCTTCCACATATCAAGATTATTCATTGCATGAATAATACCTTTGTGTCTATCTGAAATAACACACAATCTTCTCCTAGTTAGACTACCAATATGTTTCCAAAACTGTATAAAAAACCAACCCCAGCTATCATTAGTTTCCTCGTCAACGATTGTATAAGCTACTGGCAGTATATAGTTGTTTGCATCTTTTGTAACTGCAATTAACAACTTACCACGATATGATCCCGTCAAATGTGTACCGTCTACGCATATAATGGGCCGACAATGTTGAAAAGCTTTTATGACAAGCCCAAATGCCCAAAATACATATTTAAATGTATTGTATTCACTTGAACCATTTGTTTGATGATACCATTCCACAATAGTGCCATTATTTGATGACATCAGAGCTGTAATGTACTTAGGTAACTCCTCGAAATTAGACTTCCAGTTACCGTAAATACTATCAACAGCTATTCTCCTAGCTCGCCAAGCCTTAATATATGAAATATCAACCTTCAATGTTTCCTTTATGTACGCCTGGATTTGTTTTACAGGGAAAGCAATGTCCGCACGAACCGCATGGTTGATGTATGCTGCAACATTTTTAGATGTAAGGCTTCTATTGTTGTTGCGAATAACTGACCCATAACAGTTGTGAGACGCAACCCATTTTACTATCCTCCACATGGTTTCACCATGCTTCACACGTGCATACACATACCAGTTACACGGAGGAGCGTATGGAAGGTTACTTGTTTGAAAAGCGACTGTGGTGTAACATCTTGCCCTCCATTTTTGAGGTCTAGTTTCAACTACTATCAACTCTCTATTACAAGCAACATTCCACTTTCGAACAGCATACATCAACTCAGTTTTAGATTTGAAGTACATACCAACTCGAATTTCATTTAGCTCATTGTTCCACAAATCTATGTGGTCATCTTCTTCAAAACCACCAGCATCGTAATCTCTTAATTCCTCAACATCATCAGAATAGTTCACTGGGCCTTGAGAAAGCCCTTGAACAATTCCGAGATTATATTCTGCTGGAGTTTCACGGTAGCCGTCGTCATCAGTTTCGTTAGTGGACATGTTTAAATCCTCTCTTACATCTTCAGAATCTTCAAACCTTAATTCTTCAACAATGTTATCCAAGACTTCTTCATCATCAGCATGAATAGTGTCATCAACTTGTTCATTTGAATTATCTTCTACTATGGTATGTTGGTTTAACGGGCCTGCTTCAAAAGTTGATGGGGATTGTATTGAATCATTGTATTGATAACAAGGGGGTGTTGGTGTTATTTGGGGTGCCATTGAAACAAAAACACTACGAAGCAGATTCATACATCCGTCTCGTTGGACTGACATTATTGGCTGACAATTAACGTGTATGTCAGCCCTGAAATTTAGTTCTGCTTCTGCTAAATAATACATAATATCTAAACTTGCATCACTAGAAATATAGGATGCTTCAGATATCCCTTGAAACTGATAATATAATAATAATCCTAAGTTAAAGGATTCTTTTTTAACACCAAGATGATTATAAACCATACGAAGCAATTCTTTATATCTGATTCTGTGGTCAATAATAAAGGAAGTCGTTCGAGTAGATTCATCTGAGGAAACAACTCTGTTATCATACGAAATATTACCACCATAGAATAATCTAACAAGAAACGAACGGATTAAGGACATTATGAAAGAAAGACTTAAAAGAGTTTGAAATATTTGAAAGAGTATGAAAGAGTTGAAAGGGTTTGAGATGGTTTTTGTTGAAGTCTAATATATATTTGTTGAGCAAATCTTCAAAAGAGTTTGAAACATTTTTCTCTTGTTTGAAACATTTTTCACACACAGTGAACATTACGAAAGAAAGACTTAAAAGAGTTTGAAACATTTTTCACACACAGTAATCATAAAGATTCTTTATAAAAATAAAGCTAACAGATTCTCTTATTTCTTTATAAAAATTAAAATTGACAGAGATGATTATCATAGTAATATTCTAGCTACCCTAAACAAAGACATGTGAAACATATCGACAAATTAATGTATGTACTTATTTGTAGTTTTGTAGTAGTGATATCAAATTATTTAAAACTTGTGACACGATAAAGCATTTATGATTAAAGATATTAAACAAAGAATAAAAAAGCATAAACAAAATATTTGATAATAAAATAAAAAAAACAAAGAATTCGTAGTTGGTAACATTGTGTCCAAGTTTCAAAGAAATTCGTGGTTGGCAACCATTGTTTTTAATCAATTCGTGGTTGGCAATAAGAAGAACCACCAATTCGTGATTGGCAACCCGTAGGAACCACAATTCGTGGTTAGCAACCACAATTCCAACCAATTCGTGGTTGGCAACCCTTAGGTTCAACCAATTCATGGTTGGCAACCTTAGAAACCACATTTTTTTCAACTAACTCGTGGTTGGCAACAACAAGAACCACAAATTCGTGGTTGGCAACCCGTAGGAACCACAATTCGTGGTTAGCAACCACAATTCCAACCAATTCGTGGTTGGCAACCCTTAGGTTCAACCAATTCGTGGTTGGCAACCTAGGTAAACATACAATTCGTGGTTAACAACTATGGAAACACCATTTGTGTTAAATTTTTCAAATCTAACACCGGTTGTGAAACTACTATCGATATATAGCACCATTTAAGAAAAAAATTCGAATAATGCGTGATGCAAACCTTGAACTTTCAACAGTGATCCATCTTTCTCAAGACAAGTCCACTCATCAACAACGTTTTCTAGATTTATGTTTTTCTGTCCACAACAAAGTCAAATGAATGTTACATATAATATCCTAGAACATGAAGGATTAAGAGAGACCTGTTCATTAGCAGTTAGCACTTGGAGAAAGTCCACCAACATAAACCCGTCTGGCATGTCTAGTGGCCTGAAATTGAATTGAAGCATTTGTAAGAATTACGTACTTGGAACAAAAGAAGAAACAAAAATGGAAGCATAAGCAAAAAAGAAAATGTGAAAATAAGTATATCATTGAACCTGCTTAGTCATTGCTTGAACTGGCATAACAGGAAGAGCTCCAAACTGCAGATGGACATGACTCATGAGGATAGGAAATGTACCAAAAAAAATACAAAAATAAGCTGCAGCCTGCAGGTATTGATCATCTTATATAGGTTAAAATAGGACCTGGCCAGATGGCAATGGAAACATGTTCTGGAACATTCCAGGAATGGCTGGGGTGGCACCAGGAATTTGACCTGTAAAAACTTAAGAATCACATCTCTAGAAGAAGTGAAAAGTAGAACCTTGCATGTATTAAGAAATGGAACTTTTTTAATCTACACTCATGTAGCTTATGAAAAATCTGTAAAACTACCAAAACAACCAATTCCCAGTTTAAGACGAACAATACCCATCATACCATTGGACTGTTCTTCCTTGTAATAATAAGCTACAGAAGTCGGCTCAAGCCCATTCTCAGCACAGTGGGGCTAGTAGCCCAACATTGCCTTCTTAGACATAAAACCAATCATTAGAAAAAAATAATCAAAAACATCTCACATCAATTTTTGGCACTCCATCTCCAATCTTGGCAGCAAGAAATCTTTGAATAGACGCAATTTTTGGAGCTATTTTGTTTGCAGCAGGGCCACCATCATATCATTGAACCTAATTTTAAAAACCTACAATGGAAGGCACATATCTCAGTGATTCTTTCATGAAAACCAAGTAAAATATGCATGGAAATGGTATAAATATTTAAAAATATGTTGATATTATGTGTTTAAATTTACCAAGAATACCTTTATATCCATTTTTGAAATGTTGTTACTCCATCATCATTCCCAGCAACCTGCATTGTTAAACCATTGTTCCAAAACATAATGTATGCAAAAAAGAAGTCAAAAAACATTGTTTAGAAGGACCCAAGTAGCTTCATTAAAAATATATCCCATTTACCTTAAAGTCCATATCTCCAGAAGCATCCTCGAAGCCTGATATCCATAAGCATCAACACCATGGATATGAGCACCTTCTTGCAGCAAGAGATCTGCAACTTGAACAGCTCCTCGAACGGCACTCCAGTTCAATACTGTTTACCCAGTAAGAATCTTTGATAAGGCACCCGACTGGATTACAGCAAGTAGATTCCAAGTTAAAACTAAATGTTCCAACTCCAACCTGTTTCAACGATTACCCAACCCACCCGACCAACCTGACCCGTCCAGTTCACCACATGAAAAAGGAATGATTATGGTATAATACCTGAATCTCAAGATCAGCCCAGCCTCTTCCCCCATTCTGAAAAGGAGCCTGAACCCTTTCCCTAAGTCGTTCACCATGATCACCTGCGTCGTTGCTCCTTCAGTCCTTTGCCTCACACCTGCAGGTACAAAACCCTAGTCGCAGCCGTCGCTTACTTTTCATGGCGGAACCCTAGCCGCCACTTGAGACTACCGAATCAGTACCTTTGTTAGTTTTCCCAACTTAGCATGAGACCGTCTCCGGTGACGAAAAGGTGAACGGTGATCTCTGCTTCGATGAGACGGAGATCAAGGAAATGATCGGTAGAGAGAAATTGGGATTTTGGAATTTCTTTTGAGCACCGCTAGTCGACGGATCAGCGGTGGAGCAGGAGGTGTTGGTGGTCTCGTTATCATCTTTGGAAGCCCTAGAATCTCTGAAAAGGTGGGAAGAAGGCAGGCGAAAGAAGAAGGCAGGTTTGAAACTCATCTGTGCGTTTGAAAGAGAGAGGAACGCATTTGAAACTTCAAATGTGAGTTTAGGGTTCAATTTCAAACTCCCGCTCTTCATCAGATTCTATTAAAGCATGGTTTAACATTTGTACATTGTTCTTATGCACATGTACAACTCTTAATTTTAAGATCATGTGATAAAATTAGTATCTTACCCATGTAATATCTATATTATATATAGTATAGATATAGATATAGATATATATATATATATATATATATGTATATAGGTGAAGGTTTCGCTAATAAGTGAATTTTCGCTAATAAGTGAACTTTTGATAAGAAACTGGGTCAAACGAACTCCGATTAAACTAATTCTAGCGGCGTTGCAACCGGCTCGTCGAAATAAAGCTTAGAGCTAAAACCCTAAACCCTTAAATCTAAACCCTAAAAACTAAAACCCAATCTCATTAGTCCATTACTTACACATGTGGCCCGAATTGTTTAAAAAAGGCTCAAGTTACAATTAAACCCACATAAAAATTAAAAGGTACAAGCATATTTTTAATGTCAAGAAAAAATATGCATTGTATTATGGGTTTTTTTATATAAGATTATTAAATTTATATTATAGGGGTCCGCTTTTTTTTACACGCCCTGGACACAAAACGTTTCAAGGATTCTTGGGACCGACCCTGATGTTGGCAAATGACAAAAACGTTCTCTTTAATAGGGAATGGGTTTTAAACAAAACACCAAAACAACATTTTTAAAAAAATGTGATGTCAAAAACTCTACCAAAAATCCTACTAGTAAATAGGATCGGAGGCAAATGACCAAAAAGCTTAAACCCTTGTGTAGTCGGCGACCTTTAACAGAAGGCAAAAACTTTGATTCGATTTTTGAGTGTGTGCACGCGTTGTGCTGCTTTTACCCGATCGATTTATAGCAGACAAGTTTAACCAAAATGGGCATTAAAACCGGGTTAATTATTTGCTGTAAAAAGCTTTTGGTTAATCTTTGATGACTGCGGAAGAAACGAACTAATGGTGGTAGGGTTGTGGTCACAGGAAAAAAGTCTCTACAGAGAGATGAGAGTTAATTGCACAAATGGATATCTTTTGATCAAATTGCATGTTTGGTCTCGGGTTTAAAAATGACAAACTTAGCTCAAACTTTCGTTATCTGATTGATACTTTAGCCCTTGACATTAATACCCGTTAGTTTTTAACAGAAAATTAGTTAAAGTGTCATCCACGTGACTTACGATTGCAGAGTTAACCTTTAAAAATGAGTTAAAATCAGAAAAACTCTGTAAAAGTCAGTAAAAAATTAGTGATTTTAACTCATCTTTACCAGTGATTTTAACTCATGCTAACGTAAGGGGCTAAATGCACAATCAAGTCACAAAAGTAATTTGGGCTAATTTTGTGATTTTTAAAACGTCAGGGCCAAACATGCAATCTGATCAAACCATAGGGGTCATTAATGCAATTAACTCAGAGAGGTGGACAAGAAGGTGGGTTTGGAGAAGAAGGGTGATTTTTTGATTTTTTTTATATTAAGGGGCATTTTGGTCTTTATATCTTCACTTAACATAGTTTTTTAACTGACGTTAGGGCCAAGTATTAAAGGTGTTACACTTTTTGGCCACCGACCTTGTGTTTTAAATGTTAGTAAAATAGGAAAGAGTAATTTTTATAAACGAATATAAACAAAAGGGTAAAAGAAAAATAAAAGAAATCTAAGAGGTAAACCTGAGAGTTTATAACAGAGTAGAGAATTCTGTTCGGTGATAAATTTATAACTTTAGATATTTGAGGGGTATATTTGAAAATATAAAAAATAGAGGAGTCTTATTTGAAAATAAAGATATTTGAAACTGTTTAATGAATTTGGTTGGAGGGGTGTTTAATGAAATTTGGTTGGTGTTGGCGTCTGATTTGACGCGGACAATGCTATTTAAGGTTTAGTAATGTAGATATATTTCTCAAAACATTTGTATTATTGTGAATTTATATTCTATTATGAAGAAATTCTGATTGTTTATTCGCACTATAGTCTGGTATAAATAAGATTATTCTAATAGATTTTTTTTAACTTTGATTTTTATAAGAGATTTCTTAACGAATGCTTCTTCACATAAATTCTATTAGGTTATTTTTTTACAAACATTTTCTATTTTCTCTTTCGGCAAGTTCGTTCAAAAAACACAACTTTTTAGCAATTAGCCTAATCAATCTACAATTCACTTAAATGATAGGTCTAAAAAAGAGGCTTTTTATTTTTTAAATGAGATATAAGAGCAAGTTCAACCTGAAACAAAAAAGATAGGTTTTTTAAATCAGCTCCAAAAAAGAGCAGGTTCATGGGAATTCCAAGTTCAGGTATTCGTCAACCAAGAATAGTTCTTTAAGATTTGAAACATTGTGTTAAACTGAAAACTATAAAAGCCTAAATCGAATTCATTTACATTCGTGAGCAGCCAAATAAAGAAGACATGATGCGCCAATACAAAAAACCCATACCTCTTGAAGAAAAGTCGAAACTGGGAGTGGCAAAGGAGTTAGGAGGCTATGAGAGGTCGTCGAAGCAGTGAGCGGTCATCGATGGCTTATGGTGAGATGAGCGGTCGTTGATAGGATGGTTGATGAGGCGATGAGCGGCTCACTGTCTAGACTCCAAGTAACATTCATAAAAAATTTTGTTCCAAATTATCACAAATAAAACCCTAAGGCTCTAAGTGTAATTGAATGAAAGTTCAACGGATAAAAATTAAAAATAGGACGCGCCACGTGTCCGGTCACAAATAAAACCAAGTGTATTTTGGACGATAACGGAACGCCAAAGCCCGTCACGGGTTGATCAAGGGGGTAATCAGTACGCGCCACGTGTCTGGTCACTAATGGGTGCAATCTGACGCGTGGAAACCCTATGATGGACCAACATCAACCATAACGGTCCGTCACGCCGCAAAACAACTAGAAGACGGCATGTGTCTGAGGACTAACGGTGGAGATTTGACGCGTGTACACCCATGATGAACCGTCAAGCCATGTAATGGTCTGTCACCCCGCAATTCAACCGGACGTTGACGCGTGTCAGCTGACTAGCCGACCCTAATCTGGTGACGAACCGTCACTAAGCATAACGGTCCGTTATGACCTGGTGGTGACGGACAGTCACCCACCATAACGGTCCATCACAGAGCCTGTGATGGCCTGTAAAAAGGAATCAAGTCTCCGATCAACTTCACATAAACAAATTGAATTCCAGAGCTATTTTAGTAGTATCCACACCCACTAATACGAACTCACTTTTACGTTAAAGCTCTGCAATAGCCGGTTAAGCTAGGAACGTCCCGAGAAGCTAGGAGAACTCCCGTTGAGGAATCAAGAGTGTAAAGAACTAAGTAGACACGCTGCCTAATAGTACTACTACCTTAGTGATTCTCTAAGTCAAGACTCTTCAAAGGTGAATACTTGTATTTTTATAAATTGGTTTTAAAACATAAACCGATTTGATTTATGGGTTCACACCCCGCCAAGACGGAAACGCGAGGTGTAACGTTCATGGTTTCCAAAGCATATGATTATTGCAAACGCATACATGCAACTGGATATATAAAGTAAGTTTAAGGTTTTACAGCCCAAAATATTAGTTTGAAATACAAAAGAAGTGAGATTTCGCAAATATGACCCAAGCATTATGGGTTATACAAGAAAAATCTTCAAAAGTAGTATCAACCATGTATGCATGAACCCTACGTAGTATTACCCTTGATCTTGCGTTTAGTTTCCTGAAAAACATACTTAAAGTGTGTCAACACAAGGTTGGTGAGTTCACAGGTTTGAATTGAGCACGATTTGTAATCATATTGTACGAAAACAATTTCAAGTGTATATGATAAACAAAACAAGTAATGTTTGACCCATTTGTAAACTAGCAAGGAATACAAAATAATATGTGCGTACATGAGGTATAACCAAACCCAAACACTTGTCCTTGCCCCCTACTCGTACCAAACGAGCCCTTGTGTAGACCCTATGCGGCCATTCGATCATGTGGATTGTCGGTTAGCGCGACTAACCATGAACGGGGTGTGTCATTCCCAATAGTACTATTCATAGGGCCTCATGTTAACCTATAGCTAATGGTCATAAATTACGTTAATGTAGGGGACTTTACGAGCGCTACGTGTGCTAACTCATGTAAACATAAAGGTCGAGTCTTGTTTTCTTGTTATCATATAAAAAGAGTTATAAGTATGTTCTTCCCCCAAAGTATACAAAACAGTAAAAATGGGTCGTGAAACTCACCTTGTGAGTTATTAGTGTGAGATTGCTAGCAAAAGTCGAAAGTATGTAGGACCGTCCTAACCGTGACCTAAATAGTGACAGTTATCATATGACCTTGTGATTTAATATTAATGTACAAGCCGGTCATGTATAAAGTCCATCCAATATGTTAGACTCAAGTATGTACGTGTCATGTTTCAAAAATGTGACCCGACGAACCGTTAGTGATTTGACTTTGAGTTTCATGATAGGTATACGTGTTTAACCATGAAATATATACATGTTTGATGTTACATGTAAAAATATGTGTCCACAAGTTGTTATATATATCTCGTGTTAGGGTTTTGATAGGCATTTCTATTAAACCGTGTTATCAAGGTAACCTTAGTTTGTCGGAATTTCCAGAATTTTAGATCGTTCATGCGTTGTCCTTTTAATTAATCAAACGAACTCTTTTAGTCACGGAATTTAATATCAAGACACCTACATGTATTATGGTTACAGGGATGTATGAATCACCAATTTATGACATGTTTAAGTATTTTTTAAAATTCATTTGGACTGAAGAGGTCAGCAATGTTCTTTTCTAGAGTACATTGGGAATTTATTTTTAGTTGACTGACTTAAGCCCATTTTCATGACTCGAGACCCTACAACTTTGTTTTATACTTACAATACTGACTTTATGAAGTGGAATAAACTTATTTGGACATGTTATGACCAAGTTATGACCTTCGAAAGTGACACGAACTTTCTGCTGAAAATGACAGCCTTGATACCTTTTCTCGTAGGACCATTTTAGGGTATCAAAACTCATTGAAATTTTGTGAAACCACTTGGGTTGGATTAATGACTCTTTGTACTTGATTTTAGACCTAGGACTCGTCTAATTTGGTTAGTTTTTGGTTGAGATATGATCCTCGAAAGTCGGGCTAATGAATCTGCCAGGTTACTGTTTTGGTTTCATAACATTCAATGTCAACAACTACTCCAGTTTTGTACTTCTTTTGACTCTTGTTTACCAAATGGTTGTTGTTTAAGTTAGATATGACATGTTCTAAAGTCCTTTTGTCCAGATTTGACTATTCCATCCACTTGATCCATGAGTTTTAAGTCCAAGTTCCAACTTATGTCCAAAATTCCAATTTAGAGTTTTCTTATTGATAGATCTTGATTTTTCCCAATGTTATGAGTTAGATCCATTTCTATGAAGCACATTTACATGTGTTATTCTTAAGTTTACATATTTTTGTCTCTAATACTTTACTCATAAGTTTAAAATGTTCATACACTTGTTTTTATGACACAAAATATAACATCTTTACATATATGCCATAAAATCACCAACAAGCCATATTTTTGACCAACTTTGATACAAAAACATGTATGTACCTAGTTTTTAGTTCCTTTTTAAGATATTTAACATGTTGATAAGGTATGACCATGTGTTTTTAAAGAATCTCAAGTTTAAAAGTATTAAATCATGGTTTTAGCTACTTTTTAACCATAATCTCTTGGATGATGACTTGTACATGACTTTTGCTTGTTTTTTCTTGAAAGAATGAAGAAGTAAGGAGTATGGAAGGGTTTTTCACCTTTAGCAAGTAAGGAGAAGGTAATAGAAGGTAGTTCCAAGCTTGAATCCTTGTAAAAACACCTTGAAAGTACTTAGATCTCCTTGATTTCTTGGATGGAGTCTTGAATCTTCAAGTTTGAATGTGTGTAGTTTGGCCATGAGAATTGAGTGGGAGAGAGTATTTTTGAGTGTGTGATGGATGGAAGTGGATGGATGTGAAGACTTTCAAGTCTTGAGTGTGTAAGTGGTGAAAGAAGGGTATGGGAGGTTTATAAAAGAAAAGATAGTTTGAATTTTGGGGTGTGGATGGGTCCCACAAGACATTCAGCCGAGATTGAGGTCTTAGGGGGTGGGTTTGGGTGTGTTTAAGAGTTTAAGGGGTTAATGGTGTGGTTAAATAGGTCATTAAGCGCGTTAATCGCGGTTTGGGCTCGAAACGGTAATTTATTACGGTTTTTGATTATTTAATGATATTTTAAACTAAGATTAACTAGCTTGTGTCTATTTTAGTTAAAAACACTTAATTCATGTATTGTATAGGTTATATATAAGGTTTATTGCGCGTAGTTACATTTAGGGTTGTTGGTACGCGATAAAATCTTCGATTTACGTCGTTACGGGGTGTTTTACGAAATATAGACTTTAAATTATATATTTGAATGTATAAACATATACTTCATATATTATGGATCTTTGGACATTAATTTGGACATTTAGGTTAGTCACCAACGTTCGTATTGGCCGGGTTATACATATACGTGACCCGGTAATTCCTAAAATTACCAAGGTATGAAATGAATCAATGCATGGATATTGCTAGACTTTAGGACCTAATTCATGCAATTAAGTTAATCAGGAAACTTGAAAATGTAAACGCGTTTAACTTATGTTCGGATGACCTGAAAATGTCGGTTGTCACATATGGTCCGACTTGAATGAACTAATACAACTATTGGTCGCATAAGGTGATTACTATATAGCATTTAGACTATAGAGTCACATATAATTATGCACGTGTTACAGATAGAATGCTGTAACAGGTCTAGGGCTATGGTTCGGTTGTTAACATCACGTAAACCACCTAAATCACAGGTGCGTAAGGTTATGGTTAACATAAAACAAAGATCATCTGAGAAAGTACCTGGTATGTGTGGGGGTTATACATTCAGGCTAGGTAGTCCGCTAGATGTTGTTGGAGCATATTCTGGTGACGACGAGCTTGAAGATTTTGTGTCTTAGTCTTAGAGTATTTGGCAATGCATCTTCTTCAGAGGTAAAAACTGAGGTAGTTTCTAACTCTAAAACTCTTTGTTCTAAGTGTGTTGAATTGAGTAAGAAGAATCAACGGTTGATGGATGATAACTTTAATCTAATAAATCACATGAAATCAATCCATACCGCTAATTTGACTTTGAGAGAAAATGAGAAACTTTTTCCAAAAAAGATTGAATCATTAAAAAGAGACATCATTTCTTGTACCGCAAAAATCAAAGAACAAACTTTTCATCTCGATGTCTCATTTTTATAATTTGAAAAGAAAAACACTAAACTGGCCAAATCACAGTCTGAGGTGATTAGGCTTAGTAGAAAACTTGAGGGTTATAATAACTCATCTTTCCTTCTCGAGTACTATCACAAGAAAACTGAGGAAAGGAAGCAGTCTGTTGGTGTCGGTTTCGTACCTCCTCCGTTTAATGGCAATTATACTAGCTAGAGAATGTATTAGATTCTAATCTAGAGCCGAAGATTGTTATGAAGGTCAATCCTGTAACTGGTGAGGATATGATCTATGAAGATGAGAGCGATGATGATTATTTTGATGAGGAAAAGGTTGAGAGCAGACCTAAAGAGGTGAAAATTAAGGAACTGAAGGTTGTTAAGACTATCGACGTCAATTGTTGATACTGAAGTTGTTGATCATATTGGAATTGATAATGAAAGATTTTGGTAGCATCAGCTTAGGGGGAGATTGTAGGGTATTATTAAGGCTGACGCTTACCAAAATAATCAACATTCAGACGAAAGATCAAGTTCAAGTAAAAATCAAAGATTGATCGAAAGTTCAAGCAGTCGCAAGTATACTTATTATTGACGTGCTAGTTTCGATTAACAGTGTCAGTTGCGGTTAAATGAAGATTTAATAGTTTAGTGGCATTTTTTTTTGAAAAACTTCACTGATTGTATTAGTTCAAGAAAATTGTGAAAATGGAATGCAAGAGTTACATCCGTCACTCACACCCTAAACATTCTCAAACTGGGCTATTTATAGGCAGTTGACAGGTATCGAAACTATGCTCATCGAAACAACTAGTTTCGATTGAGCATTTACAACAGAAACTAGAACCACCTGTTGAAACTACCTATCTATCGAAACTACTAGTTTCGATTAAAAAAACCTCAATCGAAACTAAGTAGTTTCGATGGCCCAGATTTAGTCTAATAAAGCAGTAAATTACATGAAACAGAAACTATTGAATAACAGAAATAACAGACAAAAGACATAATTGTTTTAAGTTACATTGATGACGTAGCTTCAAAATACTTAACCCTACATTGAACCTGATGAATGAACAACCCAAAAACCCAACCCTTCAAAAGGTTTTTGTGAGTGTTGGTAACATCAAAGCAGAGGTTTCTAAAATTGCTAACAAATCAACTCCTTATTTTTTCAAACAAAGAGTGATTTTAGAAATATCTAAGGTTGTTCAGTCTCAAATCCCAAAAGAAGTTCATGTGAATGAATCTACTTCAGGTTCAACTTTTCATGTGAAGACTCCTTATATGAGACAGTATCGTAAGAAAATAGCTTGCTTTCATTATGGCACTGTTGGTTACATAATGATGAACTGTCCATATAAATCTGAAGGGAAACGTCATGTGATTCTAGAAGAGGCAAGACCATCTGTCAAGCCTTTTGTTAAACCTGTGATTACCCTATTTCCACAAGGTTCTGGATCAAAGCATGTGAAGAAGATGGTGGTGAAACCAGTGGTAAGCCCTGTTGAGGTTAAACCGCATGTGGTTAAACCATGTGTTCCACCTACCAGTAATTCATAATCTAAGGTTAGGCTCTCTAGACTTCAAAGATGGAGATGAAACAGAAGATTGAGGAAAATTTTCAAACAATGTTCCAACACTTCACATTTTAAACAGAGAGAACTTAATAAACAAAAGAGTATTTGGAAATCTAAAGTTTTTGTTTCTGATTCGTCGAAGCAATCTACAAATATCGATGAGAGATTCAACTGTGAATTGCATGAAGTCCTTTATTTTGATATAAATGGACAACCCAAGACTACCATGGCTCGGGTCTCCCTTTCAAATTAATGCTTCTTGTTGGATGTGTAGGACTAACGAAGAGGGACTATTAATACCATTTGGTTCGTTAATAGTGGTTGTTCATAGAACACCACAGGGAATGGCATTTGCAGGAACAAAGAGTTGTTAGATAAATGGTAAATCTATTTGATTCATCGACTTGATGCTCAGGGGGAGAACATGTCACACACACTGTTGTTTTGGGAAGATTATGACCAAGTCCAAAAGACAACATGAAACTTATGGTGACAACGGTGAGCATAAAGTCATTGATGCAACCATTTCACTAGTTGAGGGGAGTCCAGAGGACAGGAGGAGTATAATATTGTGTTGGTGACAAGGGCAAAGGCATTCGATTACATTGGCTTGAGTTTTTGATTGATTGATTGAAATGCTAATTTTTTTTCCCGAGTAACCAAGTAAAATATTTTTTTTCAATAAACTTTTTTCATGGAAGTTTTATTTTCTTTCAAAAAGATCTATAAAATCCAAACAAATTTGAAAAAGGTAAAAATGAGGTCATTCGAGTTAGAGAAAAAATGATAGTACATCAATAGATTATATTACACACATGACCATAGTCTTACCTTTTGGTAGTTATGTAATTCAATTTATTCGTTATATATGTTTTGATCTAAGCATCTTAGACTGCATGAATGGGAAATGATTATGTTCGAAAAGAATATGAAATAGCTTTAATTTAAATAACTGCATGTAATTTAAATTGTCAGTAGGCTAGAAGCATTTTTGGACCATTTGTAGTGTGAAAACATAATGAATTATGTGACAGCTGTAATTTTAACCCATATTATGTGTGACACCCACATCCTAGATCACCCGAACTGCCGGTCACTTATCGGATTTACTCATGAATATATAGTAATCAGAGAAATATTCAAAGCGGAAGACTTAAAAAAAACATTTCTTTATTTATAAAACTTGTCTTAGTACATTCCAAGGAAAGTACAACATAATCCTAATGCCAGTTTTCAACTTTTGATGCCAGATAGCCTGCTCATGATGCCTCCTTGCCATTACTGCTCGAGGCTACTTTCTTACCTGACACACATGCTTAAACACGGGTCAGCTTATGCTGGTGAGTTCTAAGTTTAATCAAAGTATTTTTGATCCATTCAAATGGTTTGTATATGACACGTTTCAAAACACCACCTTTACCTTTCACATACGCCATTGCCCAACATAAAATTTATTCTTGCACAAGTTTTATCTTATCGAGGTTCGTAAACCTCTTAAGTGGTCGTCACCACTTTCCATAACCTATATAAAGGTCCATTCCCTCGTTACATACCTCGAAGGAATGTAACGGTCCGCATTCAATTCGTCCCCTTTCGTAAATATAGCAATCACTACCCATAAGTTGCAAGATATTATGTGAGATTTGACAAAACATTCTTTAACAGACCAATGTGGTCAAAACATTCCATGTCAATGCAATCACTGCCAATGACATCTTTTCATCATTACTTATCTTGGTAAACCAGGACAGTTCTTAAAACATTTTACATGTCAAACCATAATCTTCTCTTTCATTAAAACATTACAAGGTGATTATCTTCCCAGAGTAGTACCTTCAACAGATATGTTTCCAGGAAAGAATGACGGGTCCAGGAGGGATTTATACACCACTATTTCCTTAGACAGAACATTCTGTTGGTCGAATAACTACATATTGTTCGGATGTTTACCTTTTATTTTATAACATAAACATTTCTCTTGCAACATCATGGATACTGGCTCATAGATTTAAATCAATGGGATACAGTGTCTAAAACATTCATAACACATGCATCATGCCCGAAACTTTTAAAAACGTTTAAAAAGGCATCATAGAACTCACCTCTAACTTCCTTCCTGTTCAGATAACTTTAACTTTTGCTAATGTAAATAGCACAATGACTCGGATCAGGGTCCTAAGTCATTACAACGTTACTTAATCACAATTTTCTAGCTTAGTGGAAATAACTAAGTCATTAGGAACTAGTCAGAACCTTAACTCAGAACTATCTACTGCGTATTGGTGTCGAAAAGCTGGAAACCGAACTTCTCTACACGAACCGGGACTTCTGGGTACGCTTAACGAGGCTAAGTGTGTGTTTTGTATGTGTGTTTGCTGTGTGGGATGTCTCAAAACTGAGCTCATGGTCCATCTATTTATAGGCTGGTCGATGGGTCCATGTCGGACCGATATGGAAATGGATGTCGGTCTGACATCCAATTGAGGCGGCTTATTTGGCTTAGTGAACACATATCGGACCGTTATGCCTTGTCGCTTTGGTCCGCTATGGGTTATTACAGCTTGGGGACCGCAATGGATCCCATGTCGATCCTCTATCGGCCTTCCACGCGTTAGATTTTGGCGATTAGTCAGCTGACACGTGGCACTTCCGGATGATTCCTTGCTCCCTACATATCAGACCGATATACCCTCTGATGTCGGTCCGACATCTGACCACTTTCACAATTGGGATGTTACAAATCTACCCCCCTTACAAAGGTTTCGTCAGATCCCTTTCGATGTTTACTCGAATACGTAAGGATAAGATTGCCTCATTTCTTCTTCTGTTTCCCATGTGGTGTCAGATCCCTTTCGATGTTTCCACTGAACTTTTACTTGCTTGATCACTTTATTTCGTAACTTCTTTTTCTTTCCAGTCGTGTATAGCCACTGGCTTCTCGACATAATTCAATCTTTCAACTATTTCAATATCATTTAGTGGCACATGAGGTTTTTCGTCTGCCAGACGCTTTCGCAAGTACGATACATGGAAGGTCGAGTGGATTCCACTCAATTCCTCTGGTAATAGTCTATACGCAACTTTCCCTACTCGAGCTATATTTTTAAACGATCCAATGAATCTTGGACTCAACTTCCCTCTTTTTTTGAATCTAATGATTCCTTTCCATGGAGACACTTTCAATAGAACGTAATCTCAAACTTGGAATTCTATTGGTCTTTGACTTTTATCTGCATAAGACTTTTATCTGTCCTGTGGAGCTTTTAGACGAGGTCTAATCTGATCTAACTTTACACATGTAGCTTGGACAATCTCTTTACTTCCAAGCTCTTTCTGTCCAACTCCTCCCCAACAGATGGGAGTTCTACATCTCCTCCCGTACAACATTTCGTATGTCGGCATGCCAATACTTGCATTATAGCTGTTGTTATACGAGAATTCTACCAAAGGTAGATGACTATCCCAACATCCACTGAAGTCAATAATGCAAGCACGCAACATATTTTCAAGTGTTTGAATTGTTCTTTCACTTTAACCATCCGTTTGAGGATGATATGCCGTGCTAATCAATAACCTAGTCCCCATCTCTTCGTGGAATTTCTTCCAGAAACGTGACGTGAAACGTGTGTCTCTGTCAGATACAATTGAAACTGGCACTCCATGCCTTGAAACAATTTCCTTGATAAATGCTTCGGCTAACCTCTCAGAAGAGTAAGTCTCACGTATTGGTATGATGTGAGCACTCTTATTTAGCTTGTCAACTATCACCCATATGGTATGATAACCTTTAGCTGTTCTTGGTAGCTTAGTTATGAAGTCCATAGAGATATGTTCCCACTTCCATTCTGGAATATCTAGTGGCTGTAATATGCCATAATGCTTTTGATGTTCTGCTTTGACTTGGGAACAAGTTAAGCATTTAGCCACATATTTTATGATATCGAATTTCATACCGGGCCACCAATAATCTTGGCGTAGATCTTGGTACATTTTTGTAGTACCCGGATGAATTGAATATCGTGACTTATGAGGTTCATCCAGAATTTTAACTCTGAATTCTCCCATGTGTGGTATCCACATATGGCCGAATCGAGTTTTAACTCTTTATTCATTCTCTTCTAAATATTTCTATTGTCCAGTCATTCGTTCTTTTTTTAACATTTTCTCCCTTCAATGCTTCTATCTGGACATTTCTGAGCTGTCAAAAAGTCAGGAGTTATAACTAACTTATATGACTTCACCCTAATTGGAGGATGCTCTTCCTTACGGCTTAGAGCATCTGCCACCACATTGGCTTTTCCTAGGTGGTATAGGATTTCACAATCATAATCTTTTATCAGCTCTAACCATCTTCGCTGCCTCATATTTAGATCTTTTTGCTCAAAGAAATACTTTAAGATTTTATGATCTGTGTAGATTTTGCACTTAACTCCAAATAGATAATGCCTCCATATTTTAAGTGCAAATACTACTGCAGCTAACTCTAAATCATGAGTTGGGTAGTTAGCTTCATGGGGTTTGAGTTTCCGTGAAGCATAGGCTATAACCTTGCCTCTCTGCATTAATACACACCCCAGTCCCTGATACGAAGCATCAAAGTAAACCACTAGATCCTCTGTCCCTTCTTGTATAGACAAAACTGGAGCTTGAGTTAATTTCTACTGTAACCTTTGAAAAGCATTTTCTTGCTTTGCTTCCCATATAAATTTTGTCTCCTTCTTCATGAGTTTTGTTAATGGGTGACAATCTTGGAGAAATTATGAATAAATCTTCTATAGTAACCAGCCAAACCTAAGAAACTGCGTATCTCAGTAGGTGTCTTTGGCGGGTTCCATTTCATCATTGTTTTTATCTTTGAAGGATCTACAAGAATTCCTTCTGCGTTTATCATATGATCCAAGAACTGAACTTCTCGGAGCCAAAACACACACTTAGAAAATTTTGCATACATTTTCTCTCTTTTAAGTGTCTCCAGCACTTCCTTGAGATGACATGCATAATCATCTTCATTCTTGGAGTAAATTAGAATATCATCAATGAACACGATAACAGATCGATCCAACATTGGTCGACATACCCTATTCATGAGATCCATGAATGCAGCAGGGGCATTAGTTAAACCAAATGACATTACTAAGAACTCATAGTGTCCATATCTCATACGGAAGGATGTCTTTGGAATATCTTCATCTCTTACTTTCAATTTTTGATAACCCGACCTTAGATCGATTTTAGAAAACAAGTTTGTTCCTTGTAATTGATCAAACAAGTCATCGATCCCTGGTAATGGGTATCTGTTCTTAATGGTAAGTTTGTTCAAATCTCGATAGTCTGTGCACATACGCATCGATAGTCTGTGCACATACGCATACTATCATCTTTCTTCTTCACGAATTATACCCGAGCACCCCAAGGTGAGATACTCGGTCTGATGAAACCTCTGTCTAACAACTCTTGCATTTGAGACATTAGTTCCTTCATTTCTGATGGAGCTAAACAATAAGGTGCAGGTGCCTTAGCTACAGGCTTAGCATCATGCACTAAGTCAATTTGGAAGTCTACTTCTCTTTCAAGAGGTATTCCTGGCAATTCTTCTGGAAATACGTCCGGAAAGTCACAGACTACTGGCACGTCTTTTAATTCCTTAGTTTTCACTTTGGAATCAATAGTGTATGCCAAGTATGCCTCATTGCCTTGATTCATAAACTTCATAGCTTTCATGATGGAAATGATTCTAACGGCTGATCTCATCTTATCATCGTGGATTGTGATCCAATTGCCGTACGGAGTCTGTATCTGATTTGCTTTCTTATTGCAAATGACCTGGGCATCGTTTGCTGCCAACCAGTTCATTCCCAAGACTACATTAAATCCATCAAGGATCATCGGATATAGTCTAACAGGAAATCTGTGTCCTTCAAGATCGATGAAACAATCTTGAATGAGTTCTGCCTCCTCCATCGTCTTTCCAATAGCCGTTTCTACTTCAAATATTTCGTCTAATCTTACGGTAGGTCTAGCTAAGGAAGGATTTTGCTAGCACCGGAATCAAATAATATAGTAGCAAGCACATGATTAACAAGAAACGTACCAGATACTACGCCTGGTAACTTCTTAGCCTCTTCTGTTGCTAGGGTATAAGCCCTACTCCTAGCTTTGGAGGCTTCTCCTTCCTTCAACCTCAAAGGCTCGGGATTATTAATCTTAAGAGTTGGTCATTCCAACATTCTATGCCCAATTTCTCCACACTTAAAACATTTAGGTTTGATAGGGCAGTTGTACGCCAAATGCCATGCCTTGCCACATTTGAAGCATATGGCGAACTTCAATCTACATTCTCTGGCATGATTCTTACCACAGGTGGTACATGTAGTGATACCACTAGTAGTTATCTTCTTTTTCCATCCACCATCGTTCTGCTTCTTATGGCCCTGAGAACTTTCAGACCACTTTCTTTTCGATTCTACTGGGCGGGAACCATAGACCTTGTCGTACATAGTCGAAGCAAGTTGTACGGCGGATCTAAATCTTTTTAACTACGAAGTTTTCAGTAACCTTCGGATCTCAGATGGTAACCCTTGTACATATCTTTTAATGCGTACAGCTTCAGGGGTTACTAAATGAGGTACCAAACATGCCATCTTATTGAATTTTGTAGTATACTCTCGATGAGTCATACTACTGGCTTCCAGCCTGAGAAAATCCCTCTCGATTTTGTCCAATTCATTATCTGGACAAAACTCCTCTTTTAACAACCTCTTCAGCTCTCCCCAAGACATTCGGTCGATAGCCTTCTCTCCCACCAACATCACGCTTCTGACACGAATGAGTGAGCGGAGAATTTCACCTTTTGATCATCTTTTCATTCACTAATCTTAATCACCGCTTAAATTTCCCTGATCCACTGATGAGTGACTGTGGCATCCTTTGTACCATCGAACTTTGGAGGACTGTCATCTTTGAATGTTTTGTAGGAGCACCCCTTCCTCCCTTTCTTCACTGGTCTGATTTCATAAGAATCGTCGGATTCATATTCGTAAAGATCGTTGTCGTCTACATTCTTAGTAACCTCCTTCGTCTTATCCTTTTACCTACTTTCTTCTAGGCTATCCAATAAGATAGGCAAAGTTGTATCTAAGGCTTTAGCCACAACCATGTCTATGGCATTTTGCATTTGTGGTTCCACTGTAGGTTCAATCACTTCTATATGATCCCTATTTTCTATTTCAGGTTCGACATTTGCGGTAGACCGCGTCTGCCTTCTAGGAGTATTGGAATTGACCTTTCCCCCTTTCTTACTCTTTCCTCTACCGACCATTTTCTACAAAAGATATAGAGTGTTTTAATGTTCGCATGATAGACTGATAGCTCAGAACACAAGTGTATTGTAAATATTAATAACTGTGACCATGGAGAAAGTAATCATTTACGCCACTTTCGATGCTCTAGTTATCTAGGTTTTAAAATGTTGATATTATTAGGGTATTGTTCAAGGTTATTATTTCAGTTATAAATACGTCGAGATGCTTTCCAGGTAAGTTCCTCTAAACTAAAATGTGTATTGTTACACAGTTGTTATTTAAAATATTCCTGATGTAATGCCCTATTCCAAGTATATATAAGGCGTATTAAATACTTATTATGTTACGAGCGAGGCTGGGACCTACAGATGGAACGATTATCAGTATTACTGGTGTGGAATGACTAGTAATGTGGGATAATTTGTCCATTTATACTGATGTTGTGCGGCAGTTATTTTATACTGACTAGTTATATATATAAAAAAAAGCCTGATTAGTTTGTGTACTAATGGGTGGGACATGTGATTATTGGTGATTGAATAACAACCATGTGGTAAAGGATTCATGAACTCACCAACTTATGTTGATCCAATTATTTTTATTATCTTTAAGGTTGTTGTAGGTGGACCTGTTAGTGGCATTCCAGGTAGATAATAGACGTGGATAGTCGTTTGGATGGTCAAGTTGGTGAGAGTGGATGAAGGCATGCTTGGTAGAGCTGTAAGCCCTGTGGATGTTTTGAGTTCCTTGATAAGAACTTATGTTTGTTAGTTTGTAATAGAAGTTTGGTTCATGATGTAAAACAATTTAGTTATTAATGAAAGTCGTTTATGGCTTAGCTTCCGCTGTGTGTTTTTGGTATCAACGTCACAGTAACTAGAAGGCAACCTTCTAACCAGTATGTAGTTATCTGGCAAACGGAATGTTTTGTCTAAGGAAAGAGCGGTGTATAAATCTCTCCTAGACCCATCGTTCTTTCCTGGGAACATATCTGTTGGCGATACTACTCTGGTTAGATGGCTGCCCTGTGTTACGGGTATGATAAGTTGGTATCAGAGCCTCTGTTTAAGGGATTTAGCTACTAATAGGAGCTTAGTATCTAGACTTAAACTAGGGTTCTGTACCATGATTTTCACGACCCTATTTTATTTTGGTTATTTCATTAATAACATTACATTTAAATTATGTATTGTTCAAGCACATTATGTAACATAAATCGTTATTTTGATTAATATTTCTGTTCTTAAACCGTGCGTTTACACATAAATGTTTATAACACATGTTTGTGTATTGATATATAGATATGTATAATTATTTATTTATAATTTTATGTATACAAATATATTCATGTATTGGAAGTTATTTATTTAAACCTCATAAGAATATTTGTTTAGCAAATATATATTTGACATTTTAAATTTATAATGTAGTTAGTCTTTATAAAGTTTTTAAACGAAAGATTCAAGTTTTATAGTTTTTAAACAAAAATCAATTTATAAATACATATATATATATATATATATATATGTGTGTGTGTGTGTGTGTGTAAATAATTTCTAATTAAATAAACTAGTTTGAACCCCCACCTTTGCAAATTGACCCTTACCCTTTAATTTGGACCTATACAAGAACCATGGCTCTTTTCCATCAATTTTGACTTCCTAAAAGTCAACGGAGACAAATTCTTGCAATTTGGCATTGAAATCGATCAAACCCGAGTCCAATGGACTTGCCTTGTATACCTAACTGATTCCCGACTGTTAGGACATGTTTTGTAACTGTTGATAAAATTCTGTGTAAGTTCTGCTAGAGGCGAACTTAACAAGTTCGCCTAGCCTATCAGAGGCGAACTTAATAAGTTCGCCTAGCCTATCAGAGGCGAACTTAATAAGTTCGCCTAGCCTATCCTGGTCTATCAGAGGCGAACTAAATAAGTTCGCTTAAGTCTGTTAGAGGCGAACTTATTAAGTTCGCCTGGTGCAGAACAGTAGTTTATAAATAGACATAAAAGAGTCAGTTTGAACACAGTAGACAGGCGAGACGATATCAGAGTAGACGAGAGAGAATTCTGTGAATCTTGTAACCTGATATTGTGGTGGAAATACAAAGAGTTTATTTACACCGTTGTTATTGATTGAGTTACACGAGCACGTTGATCATGGATTCCGCACGTTATCACCGTGTCGTACCGTGAGTCTAGAGATCCGTCAAGCACTGAATTTGGGACCTAGAAGTGGTATTAGAGCTTATGCTCTTGACTAGCATAAGATTCGTGGTGTTTTCGTGTCCAATCAACATCAAAATTCAGAGAATTTGAAGGATTTTTTTCTTTTTCGTGTTCTTGATAAAAATGAAAGATTTTTGATCAATTTGGATTAATTTTGGATTGGTTTGAAGAAATTGATCCGATAGGATTGTTCCTAATCAGTTTCTACACAATCATACGGTTCAGAATTGCTTAATTCCATCATTTTGATCAGAAATCATGATTTTCAGCCGAGTTTGTTCGTGTTTGGGTTTCTGAGTTTGTTTCAGCTGTTTTAGGCGAACTTGCTGAGTTCTTGTGCAGGCGAACTTATTAAGTTCGCTTCTGACAGTTTAAGCGAACTTAATCAGTAGGCGAACTTAACAAGTTCGCTTGGGGTCAAGTTCGCTCGGGCCAACTTAAGTTCGCTTGAATTAAAAAAAAAAAAAAGTTCATGGGATTTCATGATATTCCTAAACCACTGTCAGCTCTTAATAAAGTAGAAAAGTTTATATGGTCGTTTTGAATCATTTTTGAAATTTTGAATTTTCGAAATTTTTTAAAAAGAGTATTTTGGCGGGAAATTTTTTTCGGATATTTTCGTAAAAATTTCAAAATGTCAATTTCATGTGGTGATAATGAGATTGGAACTGTGCCACCGAGACTTTTGTGCATATCAGATTTTCGTAACTGGAAAGTCCGGTTCGAACAGTTCGTATTAGAAACTGATGCAAATTTTTGGAGACCAATAACAGAAGGATATGTGCATCCTACTTATGAGTTCATGGGATTTCATGATATTCCTAAACCACTGTCAGCTCTTAATAAAGTAGAAAAGCAGATGTTTGATCGAGAGATGAAGACGCGTGAAACTTTAACGATGTCTTTACCAAAAGAAATCTTTCATAGTCTCGGGAAATATTCAACTTCAAGAGATCTATGGGAAGCTTTGAAGAAAAAGGGTGAAGCTACTACTCAAGCGTTTGTGGTCTTGATCAAAGAAGAATTAAAGAAGCAGAGTGATTCTGAAAGTATTTCGTCTGCCGAGTTAAGTGATAGTTAGAGTATTAGATCTGGTGAAAGTACTCAGTCTACCGAGAGTGATGTAGAGACTGAAGTAAGCTTCCAGACAGTTGAAGATGATCTGAGTGACTTAGAAACTGATGCAGAGCCTGTCATTGTTGAACAAAAGAGTGAAGCTGATGATGACGTTTTCATGGCTCCTGGTGCATCTTCTTCAGAAGAAAAAAGCTGAGGTACTTTCTAACTCTGAAACGTTTTGTTCTAACTGTATTTCAGTGAAGGATAAAATGATGAGGGTTATGGATGACAATGTAAACCTCATTTGTGATATGAAATCGATGCACACGGTAAATCAGAAACTAAAAGATAATGAGAATGTGTGTATTGAAAGGATAGAATCACTGAAGAGGGATATAAGTTCTCTGACTTTGAAGATCAAAGAGCAGGCATATCACCTGGATATGTCCTTTGCAGAAATTGAGAAAAGAAATAATGATCTTGCTGCGAAAGATAACGAACTAGCTGAATCTAAAGCAGAGGTGATTAGATTGCATAGAAAGTTAGAAAGCTTTGCAAATTCATCATTCTTATTAGAACATTATCATAATAATACTGAAGAGGGGAAGGGAACTAGTGGTATTGGCTATGTTCCTTCACCATTTAACAGAAATTATTCTGTTGCACCTGAAATTATAAACGATAAGGATTTAGATCCTAAGACTGTGTTGAAGGTGAATCCAGTCACAGGTGAAGATATGGTGTATTCTGATGAGAGTGATGATGAATTTTTTGATGAAGCTAAGGTAGAGGGGATACCGAAAGCTGTTAAGAAAGAAGACTCAAAGGTTGATTCTAATTCATCTGGATATTATACATTTGGAAGTTCTTCAAATTCAAGGAGAGTTCCATATGTCAGAGATTATAAAGACAGGCGTACATGTTTTCATTGTAATGAGATGGGACACATTGTGGTGACCTGTCCTTACAAAAATAAAGGAAAGAAGCATGTAGTTCCTGAGAAGATGAAGCCTGAATCAAAACCTGTTGCAAAATCTAGCGTTCCAGAGAAAATAAAGCAAAAAGAAGTTCATGTAGGAGAATCTTCTTCAAGTGCATCTAATCGTGTGAAGATTCCTTATATGAGAGAATATCGTGAGACGAGATCTTGCTTTTACTGTGGTCTTGTGGGTCATATTCGGATTGCTTGTCCACATAAAGCCAAAGGTAACCGACATGTTACTACAGAAAAGGTAAGAACTCATGGTAAGCCTTATGTTAACCCAAATGTGGTTAAACCTCATGATACACCAAAGGGTAATTCAAAATCTGAGGTTCGGCTTTCTAGACCTCAAAGACGGAGGAGAAACAGAAGATTGAGAAAACTTTTAGAACAACAAGAGTTTTCACAATCAAATCAATTTTCAAATGAAAGAAAATGTTCAAACACTTCACATTTTAAGCAAAAAGAACTTAATGAAAAGAAGTATGTTTGGAAATCTAAAGTTTCTGTTTCTGACTCGTCGGAACAATCTCCTAAAATTGATGAGAGATTCGATTGTGAATGGAGTGAGGTTTATTATTTTGATACAGATGGGCGACCCATGACTACCATGGCTTGGGTCCCAATTTCAAATTAATGTTTCTTGTTTAGATGTGTAGGATTTACCAAGAGGGACTATTAATACCATTTTGGTTGTTGATAGTGGTGGTTCTAAGCACATGACAGAGAATGACATCTGCAAGAGTAAAGATTTGTTAATAACTGAGAAATCTATTTGATTCAACGACTTGATGCTCATGGGGGAGAATATGTCATACACAATGTTTTGGAAAAAGTTTTACAAAGTCCAGATAATAACCTGAAACTTAGGATGACAATGGTGAGCATAAAGTCGTTGATGAAACCATTTGACTAGTTGAGGGGGAGTCTACAGGACAGGGGGAGTACAGAACTGTGTTGGTGACAGAGGCAATGACATTCAATTACATTACATCGGTTTGAGTTTTTAATTGATTGACTTGCTTAATCCTGAGTAACCAAGTAAAATGTTTTTCTTAAAATGTTTTCATGGAAGATTTTATTTTCGTTTGTTTTACTTTCTTTGAAAAAGATTTTGAAAAAGCCAAACAAATTGAAAAGGATAAAATCGACATTACTTGAAGTTAAAGAAGAGATGATAGTACATCAGTAGATGTTCTTTCACACATGACCTTAGATTGACTGGTTGGTGCTTTATGTTAATATATCTGAATTATATGTTTTGATCTAACTTTAGAGACTGCACAAATAGGAAATGATAGTGTTGTGTATGCATATAATTTGAATTGTCAGTAGACTAAAAGCGTCACTGAACCATTAGTAGTGTGAAAACATAATTGCATATGTTACAACTGTGATTTGAACCCATTTTATGCCGGGTGTGTGCGTTAAAAGATCACTATCAGATAAAGAATATTAGCTTTTAATAAAGATTTTCCTATGAGATCAGTTTCGGGTTATGTCCTTAGCACTATTCATTCGATTTGCTTCAGTGCCCATGTCCCGAAAAGCATGCAATTTGAAGTATAATCAAGATATGTACTTGACAACATCTGTCAAACATATACTAGCCCTTGGATCATATTGATAAATCATTTTTACTGATTCCATTGAATTCATAATCCAGATAACAGTTGGATCCACGTACCTGAATCTTATGATTCCACATATATAAGCCAAAACATTGAATCATTCGATTCTGAGTCTCATTGATTCCTATACAATCCAATTTGGATTCTGCTATTCATGTGCTAAGTGATGTCTCCTCATTCTGGAAATTCAGATAATATTTAGTAAAATCTCATATGTCTTGAAGATAGTGCATTTACTTTATGTTGGCATACTAGTGGGGTACACGTTGTATTTCATACTTAAATGGTACCTTAACTCACAAGAAAGTGGGAATGAGATGCTTTAGTTTCAAATCTTATAATATTGACAATTTAAATTTGTGTGTCATAGCATGATCCTATTTTCTTTGATGTTTATCTCGTATCATAACATGCAATATGAAAGTCTTGAAAAGATAGAGTGTGATAATCTTGAAAGATATTGGTTTGATTGGTCAAGGCTTGAAAGAATGACATAGGATACCATTTGATAATATATGGATTTTATATCCAAGATATGTGATTGATATCTCATATATACTGATATGATCTTCTTACTCGTGATGTTCGACCAAAAAGATGTGATTTTGTATTTTACATTTCAGTTTAAATAGAGAAAAACCAAAAAGATTTTGTCTTTCTTATGTTTGAAAAACTAAAAAGATTTTATTTTTCCAGCTTCCATGGAAATATTAATTGTTGGTTATTATTGGTTGTTCTCCTTTGCAAAAACTGAATATTGCAGACAGAAGTTGACAAGAGGTCCTTCTCCCAAGTTTTCTTCTAGATAAAAAGAGAGTGTGCAGATGAATAAGACGAAGACTACAGTGTGTTTGATGATATTTGAAGACGGATGACAATCTTCTGAAGCTGTTGTCAAGGGGGAGTCTGTTGGAGCATATTTTGATGACAACGAGCTTGAAGATATTATGTCTTAGTCTTAGAGTCTTTGACTTGTAATTGATAGAATTATTAGCAACAGTTAAAGGGGAGTCTGTTAGGACATGTTTTGTAACTGTTGATAAAATTCTGTGTAAGTTCTGCTAGAGGCGAACTTAACAAGTTCGCCTAGCCTATCAGAGGCGAACTTAATAATAAGTTCGCCTAGCCTATCAGAGGCGAACTTAATAAGTTCGCCTGTTCTATCAAAGGCGAACTTAATAAGTTCGCTTAAGTCTATCAGAGGCGAACTTATTAAGTTCGCTTATAAGTTCGCCTGGTGCAGAACAGTAGTTTATAAATAGACATAAAAGAGTCAGTTTGAACACAGTAGACAGGCGAGACGATATCAGAGTAGACGAGAGAGAATTCTGTGAATCTTGTAACCTGATATTGTGGTGGAAATACAAAGAGTTTATTTACACCGTTGTTGTTGATTGAGTTACACGAGCACGTTGATCATGGATTCCGCACGTTATCACCGTGTCGTACCGCGAGTCTAGAGATCCGTCACGCACCGAATTTGGGACCTACAAGTGGTATAAGAGCTTATGCTCTTGATTAGCAAAAGATTCGTGGTGTTTTCGTGTCCAATCAACATCAAAATTCAGAGAATTTGAAGGATTTTTTTTTTAATTCAAGCGAACTTAAGTTGACCCGAGCGAACTTGACCCCAAGCGAACTTGTTAAGTTCGCCTGATTAAGTTCGCCTACTAATTAAGTTCGCTTAAACTGTGAGAAGCGAACTTAATAAGTTCGCTTGCTAAGTTGGCCTGCACAAGAACTCAGCAAGTTCGCCTAAAACAGCTGAAACAAACTCAGAAACCCAAACACGAACAAACTCGGCTGAAAATCATGATTTCTGATCAAAATGATGGAATTATGCAATTCTGAACCGTATGATTGTGTAGAAACTGATTAGGAACAATCCTACCGGATCAATTTCTTCAAACCAATCCAAAATCAATCCAAATTGATCAAAAATCTTCCATTTTTATCAAGAACACGAAAAAGATAAAAAATCCTTCAAATTCTCTGAATTTTGATGTTGATTGGACACGAAAACACCACGAATCTTTTGCTAATCAAGAGCATAAGCTCTGATACCACTTGTAGGTCCCAAATTCGTTGCGTGACGGATCTCTAGATTCGCGGTACGACACGGTGATAACGTGCGGAATCCATGATCAACGTGCTCGTGTAACTCAATCAACAACAACGGTGTAAATAAACGCTTTGTATTTCCACCACAATATCAGTTTACAATAATTCATAGAATTCTCTCTCGTCTACTCTGATATCGTCTCGCCTGTCTACTGTGTTCAAACTGACTCTTTTATGTCTATTTATAAACTACTGTTCTGCACCAGGCGAACTTATTAAGTTCGCCTCTAACAGACTAAGCGAACTTAATAAGTTCGCCTCTGATAGACTTAAGCGAACTTATTAAGTTCACCTCTAATAGACCAGGCGAACTTATTAAGTTCGCATCTGATAGGCTAGGCGAACTTATTAAGTTCGCCTCTGATAGGCTAGGCTAACTTATTAAGTTCGCCTCTGATAGGCTAGACAAACTTGTTAAGTTTGCCTCTAGCAGAACCTACAGAGAATTTTATCAACAGTTACAAAACATGTCCTAACAGACTCCCCTTTGACCGTTGCTAACAATTCTATCAATTACAAGTCAAAGACTCTAAGACTAAGACATAATATCTTCAAGCTCGTTGTCACCAGAATATGCTCCAACACCGACCAGTTTCTAATCCAGTTAACATACAAATTAAACTAATTGAGCGGCCAAATTCCAAATTTCTAAACAGGTGACTACCCAGAGTCAAACATGAATCCAAATTGGTGCAAGTCCAAGCCCTAAATCGACCCAACAGGTTTCTGTGGACTCTCCATGCGTGCGTAAACGATTATAGCCCATGCCCAGGCCCAATTCACATCCCAAATCAATAATCTGAGCGGTAATTTTGAATTGGAACACATTTTGACTCCTCAGAGTCAAACCAAACCAAAATCCTTGCCAAATTTAGAAATTAAATGCGTTTGAAGCCCGAGAATCACGCATTAATTGATATCGTATGTATTCAAGGCTATTTCACGACCCAATTCATCCTCCAACATTCGAATTCACGCATGATTTAGGCCGACAGCTGTCACACGCAAGGACTCAATCGGATCAAACGTTTTTGATATAACCAATCGAATTAACTCGTCCCTACATCGTCGTACGACTCATTACACACTCCCTAAACCCTCTATCTATCTGCATTGCCTCTCTAGAGCTCGGTCGAGCATCAAGAACAGTCGGAGCTACATCCCAGTCGTTCTCCCTCAATCCCTCACCAAACCACGTAAGTTTTGTGTCGTTTGATTCGTTATTGAGTGCTTTCCCTTAGCCCCATGTCAATTCGTAAGAACAAATTAAATCGGACCTAAATTGAATTAGGGTTCGTGTTCTTATTAGCACGATTCTGATTTGGGGATAAGGGTTGAATAACCTAATGTATTTAAATTTCCGGATTCCTTTTAGACCAGCGAAACCACTTGGTCCGACTGGTAAGACATTGCACCAACGGACCAAGTGGCGTGGGTTCGAAACCCACGAACCACAAAGCCGGCTCCTTTTTGCGCTTTCCCCCTGACTAGACCCGGCCCCCTGATGTTTTCCTGTTTAAACCCAAACGAACCGGATTTATACACGGGTTAGTACCCCTAGTCCCCTAGAGTTTAAAATTTTAATTTGTATAATTCCTTAATTATATATACTAATATATATTTACACTATAATTTGACACATAAATAAATAAAATAAATTTATTTATTTTATATTTGAATAAATATAATTCCATACTATCCTTTCTAAATAAATAAATAAAAAGAAATTATTTATTTAATTTATTTAGTTTTTCGAATTAAACCCTAAGTCAGTTATTATTAAAACCATATATGTTGAATGTACATTTTTCATTAAAATTCCTATTCAAATACAAACACAAACACACCCCGTACATGATATAACACAAACCCTTGTACAAGTTCCTACACTCAAACCTGTTGAACCCTATACTTGCCTTAGACCTTGTGCATGATAATAATTCAAGTTCATACATTTTCACTTTAGGTTAATCTTGTGATTTGCAAATCACTTATGCTATCTATTACTCGTGCTATCTACAAACAACTTACAAGTGAGTTTACATAGCCCCTTTTTACACTAGTTACATTTTTAGGGTGGAACATGAGTACAATTATACAATGTTTACAAACTACACAATACAATTCCACCCTACATTCATGTGTGCAATTTGAGCATTATGCTTGAGTACTAGGTGTGCAAACTACAATTTGTGTGCAATTTACATGTGCAATCATTAACTACACAAGCCGACGGTTAACAATGATAGATCTATCGAGTCTAACAAACCCACCCAGTTAGGGTGATTGTTACCGACAACACAATTTGGTTATTTGCATGCTAGTTATAAAGGTTTGATTATACAACTTGGTTTTACAATAGTAACTCTCCTTGATTGCCTTATTAACCATGATTTGTATGGATTGTATACACACAACACAATGATACTATTTAGAGTCAAAACCTATGTATGCTCACCAATGTTTTAGTTGACCTTGTTTTTATCATGTTTCAGATACGAACAATTGCGTTGATCCAGTTTGCTACACTTAAGTTGTGGACCTAGTTAATCAATAAAGAAACTTATTATGTATTGAATTTTATGTATTTTGTTGGATTCTGTTTGGTTTGTTTTATGAAATGATATGTGATGATTTAATATATTACAACGTAGTCAACCATGTGCTCATGAACAGTCTCCATGTCCCGCCCTGACGTTTTCGCCGTCGGTTGGGGTGTGACAGATTGGTATCAGAACCTTGGTTATAGGGAATTAGGTTATTAGACACCCATGACATAGACTATAACCGTAGGACACCCATCTTATGCCATGTTATATGTTATATGATAATTTTCACATTGTTAAGTGCTACATGTTTAATACTTTGTGTAATTATCTTACATATTATTCTAAGTATTACATCGCATGATACAACACATGATAGTCTATGTACTACACTACTTAATAATTCATGTGCTTATAAACATTGCTATATACATGCTACCTATTTGATTCCATTAAGTGTTATCCTAAGTTTTACCACACACTTATCCATACCTAAGTATTTATACACCCTCATCCTTACACACTATGTCACCATCATCTTTTGTTGACAAGACTTAAATCATTGGGCCTGATGCCCATTAATAAGAAACTAATGAGCTCACTTACCCTCCAAGAAGAGAAGGCTTGCTGGAGTAAATAAACCTCACCTTTGGGCCTTAAAGCCCAGTCCATAATTATTCTCATCATGACCATGATCCCAAACGATAGTGTTATTAGTACATGATGGCTGGAAGGGTATGTGTAGACCCATGAGCGATTCTGACTAAGGAAGGACCGGGTATTTAAGTGTGTCCCTTGTAACCCACCCCTCCTTCCTAGGAATTCTATTCATAGGTATACTACTTATAGGTCAAGTGTTACTCCTAAAATACTATTGTGAAGACTCGGTGTCATGACTAGTCAAACTCTGAATTCATGAAAACTCCTATATTTAACACTTAGTATTTTTTTTCATATATACCACTTACAATCTTTTCCCTTTTCTTGCTAGGTATGGGCTCCTACTCTCCTCCCTCCCTGGTATACTATCCCGGAACAGAGTCTGAACAGGAAGAAAATATGGGATCACCAGACTATCGGTCACCAACATCCCCAGCTGCTAGATCAATGTTTGACATAAGGGCAGATTGGATTAGGAATACTGGACTGAGACTTCGAACATCTGGATCACCTCCATCAAGAAACCCGTATCAGTCACCTCATCTACACAACTAGTTACCACCCCCTATGAGAGACCCCTACCTAGCACCCGACCCATATCACCCTGACCCAAAGGCAAGGCAAACCATGGCACCCACTATTGCTATGGGAGTCCCATTTGATGCCACCCACCGGTGTGTGACAACCTCAGAGCTTGTGAGATAAGGGATGGAGCACAGGATAAGACACTGCCTGCTAGGTCAAAGAAATGACAGCCTAGGGAATCAAGTTTGGTACTAGGAGGAGAAAATTGCAAGCCTAGAAGAAGACATGGAGATACTTGATGCACGCACGGAAGCAACTAGAGCCGAGGCCCGGTTTGCTATCCGAGTAACCATAGCAATGTTCTTCTTGGTTCTCACCTGTTTCCTCGTTGAGAGCTATCTAAGACGCTAGCTGGATTATTCTGCTTTTTGTCTTTAAATTCCCGTTTGAAACCGCTACCTTATGTTTGGTTTGAGCTTTTGACATTTTATCACTTATGATATGTTTTATTTTACAACTTTAATACCATTACTCGTTGATTTAATATTACCGTCATATTTTCATCAAGATCACCCAAAATCACTTTCTCATTCATTGCAAATTAGTATGTGTACCTAAGCCTCCCTAGAAAACTAATCATTTCATTTAAACAACATCGTTATTTTGCTCAAGCAAAGCATCTATCAAGCCCTTAGTTTATAAATACTATTTGGAATATAAATTTTCAACAAACCTTTTTACTTGTAAGTGAATTTAAATACGACTCATTTTATAAAACATTATCTAAATAAATTATGACTTTTGCTTCGTTAAATCTAATTATTATCAAACCTTGGCCTAATTACTAAATAATCTAGCCGTTATTTTTCCTTTGAAACATTCCCTTTATGATAATTAAAATTTAATCAAAAAAGGTTTTCCTATAAATTATTCAACTCATTAGTTTCACTATCTTATTTATCTAAAAACAAGAATAAATTACAATTACTTATTTAGTTACAAACAAAATCAGTTATTCGTAAGCACATTACTCCGAATATTTTCAGAACCTCCTCGTTATCTCGCACCTTCGGTAATATATGAGTGTACTTGCCACTTCAAAGAGAAAAATCATTTCGCTTAGACGTTAACCCTCCTTATAAACCTCAACGATATCTAGAAAGCTAAAACCCAGCTACCCACATTATACATGAACACCAAAACAACACGCTTGTCCGCAACCCTCGATCAACTACAAAATTTGTTAGTATACGTCACTCATGAGATTCAATAACTTACGTATGAACGTTCACAAGATACACAATACTAGATTGGCCACATAAAACTTAGTTGTTTGCAATATACATAATGCCAGATTGAGCACATAAAACATGTTGTTTGCAATATACATGATATAAGATTGATCACATGATATATGAAACTTAGTTGATTCACAATATACATGATATAAGATGGATTACATGCTACATGAAACTTAGTTGATTCACAATATACATGATATAAGATGGATTACATGCTACATGAAACTTAGTTGTTCACGATACACATGATATTCAATTACTTACATTATACATGAAAACTTGTTTGTTTACAAAATACATAAATACTAGATTGTTCACCTTATACATAGAATCCATTTTTTTACTATATACATGGTACTAAACTATTCACATTATACATGAAACCTATTTGCCTACAATGTGCATAACACTAGATCATACATGAAACTTGAGTGTTTACATTATACGAGGAACTAAATTGTTTACAATTGTTGCAATCGACTGATCACATTATACGCAAGGCATGATCAAACACTTTATTCACTAAAGTCGAAAGCTATAACACTTTGAAACTACTCGTGGTTTGACGTACTCTTGTTCAAACACGAGGAAGCTGTAACACTTTGAAACTACTCGGGGTTTGACGTATTCTTGTTCAAACACAAGTAAGCTATGGAGCTTTAAGTAATATTACATTATTACTCTTTACTTTCTGATTGACCTTACTATCTAGGGACGCAGTTATTTACTAGCAACTTATACGTGAAAACAATACACATGAACTAAGTAATTTAACGCCCTCTGTTGACCCCCACACAACGGAAGGATCTATACGGACCATGCAACGATTCGAATAATTATGGGTGCACACGTAATTATAAAAATTAGTGCACGGAAAACATAGTGAATTCTGATGTGTGTTATGACATAAAACTTATCGTGATAATAGTAACGAAACTAATGTGATATGATAAGGGCATGGTGGATACACCGCTGATACTTCCTATATATAAGTGTTCCTGTCATATTGTCAGAAGTAGCTTTGTTCGTGTCACGTGAAGTTTTATGTTATTTTGACCTTAACCAATGCTTATGAAATCTCTTGACCATTAACGTATCTTGAATATATTAGTCTACTTCCTAAACAAGTTTTGATCATCAAATTCTCATTGTCCTCATTTCAAGGGATACATTTCATCTTTGGAGTCCGAAATGTTCTTCCGACAGTTTTCTCCTTAATTCTCTTAAACTAGATCCACTATCATCATTCATGCCTAACTTTGAGAAACAGACCAAAATCTTGTTATCAATCGTACCCCTCGACCCAACTTTCAAAGTTCATTGAGAATCTAAGCACGACCCTGAGGTTACTTGAGAGAACATGAGGATCAAATGAAGCTTAAGTATCCTCACATCCTTCCTGATTCGTGGCCTCCAACAATTAATTTTCGGGACGAAATTCACTCAACTTGGGGATACTGTAACATCCAAGATTTTCACGACCCTATTTTATTTTGGTAATTTCAATAATAACATTACAATTAAATTATGTATTGTTCAAGCACATTATGTCACATAAATCGTTATTTTGATTAATATTTCTGTTCTTAAACCTTGCGTTACACATAAATTTTTATAACGCATGTTTGTGTATTGATATATATATACATATATATATATATATAATTATTTATTTATAATTTTATGTATACAAATATATTCATGTATTGGAAGTTATTTATTTAAACCTCATAAGAATATTTGTTTAGCAAATATATATTTGACATTTTAAATTTATAATGTTGTTAGTTTTTATAAAGTTTTTAAACGAAAGATTCAAGTTTTATAGTTTTTAAACAAAAATTAATTTATAAATACATATATATATATATATGTGTGTGTGTGTGTGTAAATAATTTCTATTTAAATAAACTAGTTTGAACCCCCACCTTTGCAAAATGACCCTTACCCCTTAATTTGGACCTATACAAGAACCTTGGTCCTTTTCCATCAATTTTGACTTCCTAAAAGTCAACGGAGACAAATTCTTGCGATTTGGCATTGAAATCGATCAAACCCGAGTCCAATAGGCTTGCCTTGTATACCTAACTGATTCCCGACCAGTTTCTAATCCAATTAACATACAAATTCAACTAATTGAGAGGCAAAATTCCAAATTTCCAAACAGTTGACTTCCCAGAGTCAAACATGAATCCAAATTGGTGCAAGTCCAAGCCCTAAATCGACCCAACAGGTTTCTGTGGACTCTCCATGCGTGCGAAAACGATTATAGCCCATGCCCAATTCACATCCCAAATCAATAATCTGAGCGATAATTTTGAATTGGAACAAATTTTGACTCCTCAGAGTCAAACCAAACCAAAATCCTTG
Source organism: Smallanthus sonchifolius (assembly GCA_023525975.1). Classification (NCBI taxonomy): domain Eukaryota; kingdom Viridiplantae; phylum Streptophyta; class Magnoliopsida; order Asterales; family Asteraceae; genus Smallanthus; species Smallanthus sonchifolius. The sequence goes on along the minus strand of CM042026.1, from coordinate 81,893,745 downwards.
CCAAATTCAGAAATTAAACGCGTTTGAAGCCCGAGAATCACGCACTAATTGATCTCGTATGTATTCAATGCTATTTCATGACCCAATTCATCCTCCAACATTCGAATTCACGCATGATTTAGGCCGACAGCTGTCACACGCAAGGACTCAATCGAATCAGACGTTTTTTATATAACCAATCGAATTAACTCGTCCCTACACCGTCGTAAAACTCATTACAAACTCCCTAAACCCTCTATCTATCTGCGTTGCCTCTATAGAGCTCGGTCGAGCATCAAGAACAGTCGGAGCTACATCCTAGTCGTTCTCCCTCAATCCCTCACTGTCACACCCCCAAATTTCAACTAACAGAGTTTTACCATTTGGCAAGTGACAAACCAGGATCTCAGTTATTAGTTACATTGAACGACTCTATATGGGACTCAAACGAAAATATCATATCAATCGGAGTTTAATGCGAAAGCATAAAGAAAGTAAATGCGCAAAACACACGCGCCCAAAAAACTCAAAAGTCCAAACCAAACGTAATTCAAAACAAAGTCCAACCAATTTAATTAAACATCAATCAATAGGAGAATCCCATGCATGTCCTATATGTGCACCCGTGCCTTATCTTAAGCGACATGAGAAAAACATGTAAGAAAATGTCAACGCTAGGTTGGTGAGTTCACAGGTTTCAGTTTGTAACAAAGTTCAATAGGTTAATGTACATTCAATATATAAATCAATATGTAGCTAACCCATAAGCATGTTAACTAATACGCTCGCAACCGACAGCTGACTGTTTATGTTTTGCCTCTCACGAGGCCTATCAACCATGGTGCATGTTTAGGTCAAGACTTCACCCGTTCGACATCCAGTCGGGTTAGCGCGACTAACGCGGGTGAGGTTTGTCAAACTCAGTAGTACTACTCAACTTACCTCGTTATGTTCATTTTAATGGTCCGATGACTTAATGATATATGTGTACGCATAGTTAAACAAGTGATAACATATATGAATTACATAACCAAAAATGTTTACGACATGTTTTCTCCACCAAAATGTAAAACAGTAAAAGGAGCCGTGAAAACTCACCTGGGTTAAGTAGTGGATTGGATCACACAAGAGATAAGTTGGAACCACTAGTGTAAGTCTCAGACGACTTACGTATGCCCTAAAATTATAAACACATAAATTAGGGACATGTTGGGATTTGTGACGACGACACGAAAGTTAGAACATCTTAACGCTTTCTAAGGATTTAAGAGTAGACGAACGTGTCTACGGAATTATATAAATTTCTTAATATAATCATTAAGGGAAAAGCGTTACGTGTCGTACGTTAATAACGAGTAATAAATAAATAAATGAATACATTCGTACGTTAAAGTCGTTTACAAAAGTTAGGAAAATAATATAATTTAATAAATTATTTTTAGGTTCGTATGATTACTAAATAATCATTATGGCAAAAATAATAAATATATTATTTTTAATTGAAGTAATAAACGCGAGTAAATAATATAACTAATTATATTATTATTTAGTTCCAAACGTCACACGAGGTTATAAAACGATACAAAATAATATAAAAATATATATTATTTAATACTAGGAGTCACGAGTTAAAAATAATATAAACATATCATTTTATACTAAGTTACGGTTTAAAAATAATATGAATATATTATTTAAAAAGTGGAACTATTAGTAATTATAAGTTATAAAATCAAACCCGAGTCTACGGGTGGTTTTCCCAGTTTAACAATCTTAATATAATATTATAATAATAGTGGAAATTGTTTTTAAATTTAAAACATTAACAAAATATCAATTAAAAAGAAAACTAGGGAGGAGGATTCGAACCCGGGTCTCCTCCCCAACGGTCAACAGCTTTAACCAATCCAGCCACCAACTCAATCGCAACAAGGATCTTATCAGAATGATTTTAATCAAAGCACCCCTGTGCTCATCCCCTTTACGAGAATCGAATCCCGAACCCCCTCCCAATCCGTCGATTTGAATATTGAATCAACTAGAAAACATGGGGGTTTTGCAAATCGAGTAACCACGAATCTGTGGTGGGTTTTAATTGCAAAATACACAGGTTTAAGGTGGTTTAATTTCTGACTTAGAACTCGAAAACCCTAAGTGTGAACACCTAATCGAATTGATCAAATTTGATGTGAAAGTTCAACGAAATCATGGGGCTTTTACTAAGAAGAACATTTCGAATCTATTGGTGTAGTTTAATTTCATTTTGGTTGAGTGTAGATAGGGTCTCGATTAAACTAATAACGTATGAACCCTACGTTTGAACATATGATTAATTTGATTGATTTTGAAAATGAAAGTGCTTGGAACCATAGGGCTTTTAAGGAACAAGGGATTGCGAAACTGATGACATAGATTAATTGGATTATCTTCGGGTCTAGTATAGTGATCGATTAAATTGTAAACGCATTAACCCTAGATTCGGGTTCATGTTAAAATCGTTGCTGTAAGCCCTAATTAACATAGGGCTTTTGATATAGACAGTGAAACGAAGCTAAAGGTATAAGAGATTACCAGATTGGTTGTCGGATTGATGGGATTCGACTAAAACGAGTGCCGACGGCTTGCGGGTTAGTTTCCGGCGAATTTTGCTGCAACTACGGCCAATTCAACTTGTGTAAAAACTTTAGAGGAGTTCGTCTAAAGTGCGCAGGTTGCTGGATCATGAGAATGATACATGGATTTGCCGAATTTGATAGATACATAGAGGGTGTCGACGGTTATGGCTTAATGTGCAATAATTGGGTGTAATCCAAGTTATAAATACTGACTAATGCCTCAATGATGGACGAAAATGATATTAACACTGCCTTTAGTTACGAATTTGGGTAGATTTCGGTTATAGGTTTGAATTTGAATCAAGGTTTGCGAGTTTGACTTTTAAAAGTCAACAGAGAACAATTTCACTCAATTTTGACTTTGCATAGTCAACAGATTGTGTTTTGACTAATTACACAACCAGTCCTTGCAGTTTGAGTTTGGAAATTGGCAGAAATAGTCCCTAGGGTTTAAGATAAGTTAAATAAGTTAACTTTAACCGGATTTAAATAACAGAGTTAGACAGGAAAAGTCCGGATTGTCACAACATCCCCTAGTTGAAAGAATTTTCGTCTCGAAAATTAAAATAAAATTTTTTTTCTAAGGTGTCACATCATCCCCTAGTTGAAAGAATTTTCGTCCCCAAAATTAAAATAGTACCTTAAGAATTTGACGTGGAGTGCCTGAACAGATTAAGATATTTGCGCATCATCTGATCCTCGCGCTCCCACGTGAATTCCGGTCCACGTTTCGAGTTCCAATGGACTCTGACAATAGGGATTCTACTACGCTTAAGTGTTTTGACCTCCCTATCCATAATTTCGACAGGTTCTTCGATGAAACGCAACTATTCATCAATGTGTAGTTCCTCAAGAGGAACCGCGAGTGACTCGTCTGCTAGAAATTTCTTCAAGTTTGAGACGTGAAAGACGTTGTGCTCTCCACTAAGTCCTTCAGGTAGGTCCAGTTGATACGCTACGGGCCCAATTCTCTTCACTATCTTGAATGGTCCAACATAACGAGGATTCAACTTGCCTCGTTTCCCAAAACGAATGACACCCTTCCAAGTTGAGACTTTTAATAAGACCATATCCCCTACTTGAAATTCTAACGGTTTATGACGCTTATCGGCATAGCTCTTTTGACGATCACGAGCTACTGCCATACGGTTTCTAATCTGAACGATTTTCTCAGAAGTTTCAAGTACGAGTTCAGGACCTGTAAGTTGACTATCCCCAACCTTGGCCTAACAAATAGGAGAATGGCATTTCTGTCCATATAATGCTTCAAATGGAGCTGCCTTGATACTAGTGTGATAGTTGTTGTTGTAGGAGAACTCCACCAACGGTAGGTGAGACTCCCAAGTGTTACCGAAGTCAATCACACAAGCTCGTAGCATGTCCTCCAAAGTTTGAATTGTACGCTCCGTCTGGCCATCAGTTTGAGGATGGTATGTTGTGCTCATATCTAGACGCGTGCCTAAAGCTTTATGTAACGATTTCCAGAAACGAGAGGTGAATCGTGCATCACGATCCGAAATGATAGAGATCGGCACCCCGTGCTGAGAGACTACTTCTTTCAAGTAAATACGAGTAAGCTTATCCATTTTGTCGGTTTCCTTGATTGCTAAGAAGTGAGCGGACTTTGTTAAACGATCAACGATTACCCAGATGGTATCACATCCGGTAGGAGTTCGCGGCAATTTTGTGATAAAGTCCATGGATATCTGTTCCCATTTCCACATGGGAATCTCTGGTTGTTGGAGAAGACCGGAAGGCTTTTGATATTCAACTTTGACCTTCGCGCAAGTCAGGCACTTGCTCACATAGGTGGCTATATCGGCCTTCATATTTGGCCACCAATACAGCACCTTTAGGTCATGATACATCTTGTCGGAACCTGGATGAATAGAGTAATGAGATTTAATAGATTCGTCCATGACTAGTTCCCTTAAGTTTCCGAATACTGGAACCCATATTCGCTCGGCGAAGTAGCGAATACCGTCAGATTTGACCTCGAGTTGTGCTTCCACACCGCGTGTGGCTTCCAGCGGTAGGTTTTCCTCTTTCAAGGATTCGAGTTGAGCACTACGGATTTTGTCAGGTAAACCGAGGTGAATAGTAAGCTGTAGTGCTCGAACTCGTTTAGGCTTGGTTTCCTTTCGACTTAGGGCATCAGCTACAACATTAGCCTTACCCGGATGATACCGGATCGCACAGTCATAATCATTCAAGAGCTCGACCCAACGACGTTGTCTCATGTTCAACTCTTTCTGTTCGAAGATATGCTGAAGACTCTTGTGATCGGTGTAGATAGTGCACTTGGTACCGTACAAGTAGTGTCTCCATATCTTAAGTGCGAAAACTACAGCTCCCAACTCCAGATCATGAGTGGTGTAGTTTTTCCCATGAATCTTTAGTTGACGCGAAGCATATGAGATTACCTTTTCTCATTGCATTAGAACACAACCCAAACCCTGAATGGATGCATCACAATACACCACAAAATCATCCGCACCCTCCGAAAGAGCTAGGATAGGTGCACTACAAAGTTTCTGCTTAAGATGTTGGAATGTTGACTCTTGGTTATCGCCCCAGTTATAGGCTTTACCCTTTTGAGTTAAGGAAGTCAGAGGTTGTGCAATCTTTGAAAATCCCTCGATGAATCGACGGTAATATCCAGCCAATCCTAGAAATTGTTGCACCTCAGTCAGAGTCGTCGGTGCGGCCCAATTCTTGATGGCTTCTATCTTTGATGGAGCGACATGTATTCCCTTCTCGTTAACCACATGTCCTAAGAACTGAACTTCCCGGATCCAGAATTCACACATGGAAAACTTAGCATATAGCTGCTCCTTTTAAGTAATTCCAGGATTAAACGTAGATGTTCCTCATGTTCTTCCTTGTTCTTTGAATAAATGAGAATGTCGTCGATGAAAACGATGAAAAATTGATCAAGGTATGGTTTACACACACGGTTCATGAGATCCATGAATACCGCAGGTGCATTGGTTAACCCGAAAGGCATGACCATAAATTCATAATGGCCGTACCTTGTCCTCAAAGCAGTCTTAGAGATATCCTCATCTCGGACTCTCAATTGATGGTAACCGGACCTAAGATCTATCTTGGAATAGAAACTTGATCCTTGGAGTTGATCAAACAGATCATCTATATGAGGCAAAGGATAACGATTCTTGATTGTGACTTTATTCAGCTCACGATAGTCGATACACATACGGAAAGTCCCGTCCTTCTTCTTGACAAACAGGACCGGAGCTCCCCATAGTGATGAGCTAGGTCAGATGAAACCTTTATCCAACGATTCCTGTAACTGTAGTCTATAAGGTGCCCAAGCAATCGGTGCTGCTCCGGGTGCTAGATCAATTTGGAGTTCAACTTGACAGTGAGGTGGCAGACCAGGCAAATCTTCGGGAAATACTTCCAAAAAATCATGAACGATGGGAATATCATCAATTTTCTTGTCTTTCGATGGTCGTTCAGCAACGAGTACCAGAATAGCAGTATGGCCTTTAAGCAGGCACTTCTGTGCTTTCATGAATGATATGATGCCCACGATTGCACCACTCTTTTCGCCTTGAACGGAAAGGATTTCTCCACCAGGGAGAAGAATGTGAACAATTTTCTCACGACAGACAATTTCAGCTTGGTTTTTAGATAACCAATCCATACCAACAATTAAATAAAAACTACCAAGTGTGACCGGCATAAGGTCGATATCAAGTATATGACTAGCTATTCCAAGCCTACATCCCTTAAGAATGTGGGTTGCTTCAATTATTTGACCATTAGCTATCTCTATTACATACTTAGCTTCTAACAGAGTTGGAGTTCCTTTTATCATATCACTAAGTTTCTTAGATATAAAACTCCTATTAGCACCAGGTCAAAAAGGACAGAAGCAAAGTAATTGTTTAAGAGAAACTTACCAGTGACCACATTATGATCATAACGAGCTTCTCCAGATCCTAGTACAAAGGCTCGTCCTTTCGCACTATTCCCTCCATTATTGGCATTACTGCCACCATTGTTGTTGCCTTGATTGCCGTGGTTACCATTGTTACCCTGATTAGTGCCATTACCGTTACCATTGCCATTACCATTTCCATTACCACCCCTCTTCGACCGAGGACAATCCCTCTGAATATGTCCCTCCTTACCGCACTGAAAACATCCTCTTGTGGACCCTTGCGGTCGGACTGCTTGCTTGTTCTGAAGATCAACTCTACAATCCTTTGCAGCGTGGCCCATCTTGCCACACCGTTGACAACGATTACAAGCACCGACATGGTGGTAATTGCACTTGTTGCACTTGGGGACTCTTCCCACATAACCACCTTGATTTTGACCTGAAGAGGTCGTCTGGTTGAAGTTCTTAGTAGGCTCAAACCTACGATCTGCTACTGTTGCTGAGGTTGATTAACCTGGGATCCCTTAGAGTTGGAGTGAGAGTTGGAGTTGTGAGTAAACTTGCGTTTATGATGCTCGGTAGCTTTAGAAACCGAACCCCTCGAGGGTAGAGTCCCTTGAGTTACCGCCTGGTCAGTTAACTTGTGGGCAAGTCTGATAGTCTGCTGGATGGTAGTGGGGTTGGACGAAGTAACCATACTTTGAATCTGTGGCACTAGACCTCCAATATACAGCTCAATCCTCTTGTAGTCCGGAGTCACCATGTGTGGGCACATGGTAGCAAGCTCATGTGAACGAGCGGTATAAAGTTCAATTTCTGAACCTTCCATCTTCAGGTTTCGGAATTCTCCTTCCAACTTTTGAATTTCATCCCGAGGACAGTACTACTCCTTTATCATTGTCTTAAACTACTCCCACGGCAGTGCATTAGCCATGGCTAAACCAACATTTGAACCTGAGCGTTCCACCATGTGAGAGTCGGGCCCTCCAAAGTTCCAGAAGCGAACTTGATCTGATTGGCCAATGGGCAGTTGCACATAGCAAAAACTGACTCTACTTTCTCGAAACACCGGAGTAGTCCGACAGCTCCTTCAGCTCCACTAAAGGCGTGGGGCTTACAGTCCATAAATGTTTTGAAGGTGTAGGCTGGTTGCTGATTCTGCTGACTTGGATTTAGGAACATAATATAGGATCGAGGTTATAAAGCTTGGGAATGACGCTTTGAGAGATGAATTAACTTCACTAGTCAAATAGTTATAGCATTTACCTGCAACGTTCTGTGCTGCTAGAGCCTCAGCCACACTATCATTGATTAGTACCGCCAGCTCAGCTGCTGTCATGTTGATGGTACCTCAGCCACTAGCACGACCTCCACGTCCTCTTCTCGACATGATTCTTCACATTCACAAATTCAAAACAATGAGAAATATATCGCATATTAAACACTATTTATGTACAAGTAAGGAAATACAACATCTAACATTTTGAAAATTAAATAAATTGTAAGGCTACAAAATAAATAACTCAAAACATTAAACTTCTCATGCTTTTATTGAATGGGAACAACCTTACACATCTAGGTTTGAAAAGAGAAATAACATAAACGAAGCATGAATGAAAAAGGAAAGATAGAATAGAAAGATCATCAAACACCCTCGTCATCGGAAGAAACGTATGATTGTGCATCGTCGATCTCCACCGGTTCCTCCTCGGGTGGATCCTCCTCTAAGGGCTCATCCTCGAAGGGCTCCTCCTTGTCGTCCGAAAGTGGAATGTCCTTCGGAAATAGGGCTGCTTGCAGTTGGGCTTCTAGGTGGGTCATTCTCTCCCGAAGTCCTTTAGCAGCATGGTCTGCTACTTGTAGTTGGGCTTCCAGATGAGTCACTCTCTCCAGAATCCCTCCTACATCATGGTCCGAGGTGTCCACCCTCGTCTCCAAATGTGTAACCCGATCCACCAAAAGGTTATGGACCTGATTCGTTGCTGCTAGTTCAGCGGCCAGATGCTCTATTTGCTCCTTGTTTTCTTCCATTTGTGGTTCTCGTTCTAGAATGTCGGGTATCTCATCAGTGGTCCCCTTCATCTCCTTTAACTCCTTAGTTATGATGAACACAAAAGCTGCAAAAGCTTGCTCCATGGTGCATGGCAAGCTTGGCAAAGTAGAGGATGAGGAAGTGGAACCAAAGTAGGGTGATGGAACATTTCCCATCTCGATCCACCTTTGGATCATCTTTGGATATGCACTCCAATTAAGTGTTGTGTTCCTTGCTTGTGCATTACTTGGTTCCCCTGTTCCACCGAGTTGTCACTAGAACTAGTCCGACGCCTTTTGGGCTCCGGGGTTGATAGGATAGGTGCCTTAGGTGATGGTGGTGGATTTGACGAAATGATCCTGTAATATAACATATAAGTGCCAAACATCCAAGGTTTATGACATGTAACTAATGTGTGAGGTTATAGTCTAGTATGCAATCCTAGTTCTCTATAACCAATGGCTCTGATACCAATCTGTCACACCCCCAAATTTCAACTAACGGAGTTTTACCGTTTGGGAAGTGACAAACCAGGATCTCAGTCATTAGTTACATTGAACGACTCTACATGGGACTCAAACGAAAATATCATATCAATCAGAGTTTAGTGTGAAAACGTAAAGAAAAGTAAATGCGCAAAACACACGCGCCCAAAAAGTCCAAAAGTCCAAACCAAACGTAATTCAAAACAAAGTCCAACCAATTTAATAAACATCAATCAATAGGAGAATCCCATGCATGTCCTATATGTGCACATGTGCCTTATCTTAAGCGACCTGAGAAAAACATGTAAGAAAATGTCAACGCAAGGTTGGTGAGTTCACAGGTTTCAGTTTGCAACAACGTTCAATAGGTTAATGTACATTCAATATATAAATCAATAGATAGCTAACCCATAAGCATGTTAACTAATACGCTTGCAACCGACAGATGACTGTTTATGTTTTGCCTCCCACCAGGCCTATCAACCATGGTGCATGTTTAGGTCAAGACTTCACCCGATCGACATCCAGTCGGGTTAGCGCGACTAACGCGGGTGAGGTTTGTCAAACTCAGTAGTACTACTCAACTTACCTCGCTATGTTCATATTAACGGTCTGATGTGAGGACTTAATGATAGATGTGTACTCATAGTTAAACAAGTGATAACATATATGAATTACATAACAAAAAATGTTTTCTCCCCCAAAATGTAAAACAGCAAAAGGGGCCGTGAAAACTCAACTGGGTTAAGTAGTGGATTGGATCACACAAGAGATAAGTTGGAACCACGAGTGTAAGTCTCAGACGACTTACGTATGCCCTAAAATTATAAACACATAAATTAGGGACAAGTTGGGATTTGTGACGACGACACGGAAGATAGAACATCTTAACGTTTTCTAAGGATTTAAGAGTAGACGAACGTGTCTATGGAATTATATAAATTTCTTAATATAATCATTAAGGAAAAAGCGTTACGTGTCGTACGTTAATAACGAGTAATAAATAAATAAATGAATACATTCGTACGTTAAAGTCGTTTACAAAAGTTAGGAAAATAATATAATTTAATATATTATTTTTAGGTTCGTATGATTACTAAATAATCATTGTGACAAAAATAATAAATATATTATTTTTAATCGAAGTAATAAACGCGAGTAAATAATATAACTAATTATATTATTATTTAGTTCCAAACGTCACACGAGGTTATAAAACGATACAAACTAATATAAAAATATATATTATCTAATACTAGGAGTCACGAGTTAAAAATAATATAAACATATCATTTTATACTAAGTTACGGTTTGAAAATAATATGAATATATTATTTAAAAAGTGGAACTATTAGTAATTATAAGTTATAAAATCAAACCCGAGTCTACGGGTAGTTTTCCCGGTTTAAACATCTTAATATAATATTATAATAATAGTGGAAATTGTTTTTAAATTTAAAACTTTAACAAAATATCAATTAAAAAGAAAACTAGGGAGGAGGATTCGAACCCGGGTCTCCTCCCCAACGGTTAACAGCTTTAACCAATCCAGCCACCAACTCAATCGCAACAAGGACCTGATCAGAATGATTTTAATCAAAAGCACCCCTGTGCTCATCCCCTTTGCGAGAATCGAATCCCAAACCCCCTCCCAATCCGTCGATTTGAATATCAAATCAACCAGAAAACATGGGGGTTTTGCAAATCGAGTAACCACGAATCTGTGGTGGGTTTTAATTGCAAAATACACAGGTTTCAGGTGGTTTATTTCCTGATTTAAAACTCGAAAACCCTAAGTGTGAACACCTAATCGAATTGATCAAATTTGATGTTAAAGTTCAACGAAATCATGGGGCTTTTACTAAGAAGAACATTTCGAATCTATTGATATAGTTTAATTTCATTTTGGTTGAGTGTAGATAGGGTCTCGATTAAACTAAAAACGTATGAACCCTAGGTTTGAACATATGATTAATTCGATTGATTTTGATAATGAAAGTGCTTGGAACCATAGAGCTTTTAAGGAACAAGGGATTGCGAAACTAATGACATAGATTAATTGGATTATCTTCGGGTCTAGTATAGTGATCGATTAAATTATAAACGCTTGAACCCTAAATTCAGGTTCATGTTAAAATCGTTGCTGTAAGCCCTAATTAACATAGGGCTTTTGATATAGACAGTGAAATGAAGCTAAAGGTATAAGAGATTACCAGATTGGATGTCGGATTGATGGGATTCGACTAAAAAGAGTGCCGATGCCTTGCGTGTTAGTTTCCGGTGACTTTCGCTGCAACTCCGGCCAAATCAACTTGTGTAAAAGCTTCAGAGGAGTTCGTCCAAAGTGCGCAGGTTGCTGGATCGTGAGAATGATACATGGATTTGCCGAATTTGATAGATACATAGAGGGTGTCGACGGTTACGGCTTAATGTGCAATAATTGGGTATAATCCAAGTTATAAATACTCACTAATGCCTCAATGATGGACGAAAATGCTATTAACACTGCCTTCAGTTACGAATTTGGGTAGATTTCGGTTATAGGTTTGAATTTGAATCAAGGTTTGCAAGTTTGACTTTTAAAAGTCAACAGAGAACAATTTCACTCAATTTTAACTTTGCATAGTCAACAGATTGTGTTTTGACTAATTACACAACCAATCCTTGCAGTTTGAGTTTGAAAATTGGCAGAAATAGTCTCTAGGGTTTAAGATAAGTTAAATAAGTTAACTTTAACGGATTTAAATAACGGAGTTAGACTGGAAAAGTCCGGATTGTCACACTCACCAAACCACGTAAGTTTTGTGTCGTTTGATTCGTTATTGAGTTCTTTCCCTTAGCCCCATATGAATTCATAAGAACACATTTAATCGGACCTAAATTGAATTAGGGTTCATATTCTTATTAGCACGATTCTGATTTAGGGATAAGGGTTGAGTCACCTAATGTATTTAAATTTTCGGACTCCTATTAGACCAGCGAAATCACTTGGTCTGACTTGTAAGACATTGCACCAACGGACCAAGTGGTGTGGGTTCGAAACCCACGAACCACAAAGCCGGCTCCTTTTTGTGCTTTCCCCCCTTACCAGACCCGACCCCCTTATGTTTTCCTATTAAAACCTAAACGAACCGGATTTGTACACGGGTTAGTACCCCTGGTCCAGTGGTAAGTCTCTTGTGCAACACAGAATCCACCCGGGTTCGAGCCGGGTGGCATTCTTTTTATTTTAAAATCATTTTTAAATAAGTATTTAATTTATTAAAAAAATATTTTATAAACCTAATATCTTTTAGAACGTATTGGCTCAATAAATTACCACTTTCGTTAAAGAATTCCATAAAACAACTTTTATAAATCATTTTTCCACCTAATTATCTATTTTAGGATTTAAATTGTATTTAAATGAATAAAACTTTACTAAATATATATTTATATTCATATATTTACACTTTTCATATAAATAAAAGAATTTATTTATTTAAATCAATTTCTTTTTTTTTTACATTTACAATCCACTTAGAGTTTAAAATTTTAATTATTATAATTCCTTAATTATATATACTAATATATATTTACACTATAATTTGACATATAAATAAATTTATTTATTTTATTATTGAATAAATATAATTTCACACTATCCTTTCTAAATAAATAAAAAAAAATTTATTTATTTAATTTATTTAGTTTTTTGAATTATACCCTAATTCAATTATTATTAAAACCATATATTTTGAACGTATATTTTTCATTAAAATTCCTATTCAAATATAAACACAAACACACCCCGTACATGATATAACACAAACCCTTGTACAAGTCCCTATACTCAAACTTGTTGAACCCTAGACTTGCTTTAGACCTTGTGCATGATAATAATTCCAGTTCATACATTTTCACTTTAGGTTAATCTTGTGATTTGTAAATCACTTGTGCTATCTATTACTCGTGCTATCTACAAACAACTTACAAGTGAGTTTACATAGCCCCTATTTACACTATTTACATTTTTGGGGTGGAACATGAGTACAATTATGCAATGTTTACAAACTACACAATACAATTCCACCCTACATTCATGTGTGCAATTTGAGCATTATGCTTGAGTACTCGGTGTGCAAACTACAATTTGTGTGCAATTTACATGTGCAATCATTAACTACACAAGCCGACTGTTAACAATGATAGATCTATCGAGTCTGACAAACCCACCCAATTAGGGTGATTGTTACCGATAACACAATTTGGTTATTTGCATACTAGTTACAAAGGTTTGAATTTACAACTTGGTTTCACAATAGTAACTCTCCATGATTGCTTTATTAACCATGATTTGTATGGATTGTATACATACAACACAATGATACTATTTAGAGTAAAAACCTATGTATGCTCACCAACTTTTAGTTGACCTTGTTTTTATCATGTTTCAGGTATGAACAATTGAGTTGATCAAGTTTGCTACACTTAAGTTGTGGACCTAGTTAATCAATAAAGAAACTTATTATGTATTTGAATTTTATGTATTTTGTTGGATTCTGTTTGGTTTGTTTTTTGAAATGATACGTGATGATTTAATATATTACAACGTAGTCAACCATTTGCTCATGAACAGTCTCCATGTCCTGCCCCGACGTTTCCGCCGTCGGTTGGGGTGTGACAGCTGGAATGCCATAGGCTGAGGTGTTGACTTTCAATATGAATATAACAGGTAATACCATGAGAACAGGTAATTAATTACATTCTTGCCCAAATGTTATTAATTTCTGATTTTCTGGATTATTACTAGTTATACGAATTCTGATGTCATACATCTGTGTGTAGGTACGAATGGAAAAAAGAGGTAGAGGACAAGGAAGTGATAGGGGTAGGACTCATAATACTAGGTCTCATACCTGTAATGAGATGGGAACATTGCAAGATATTGCCCAACCATCAAATGTCATAATTGTAATGAGATGGGCCATTATAAGTCTAACTGCCCAAAGACACCTCAAGTTAAAACCGGTGGATGAGCCAAAGGAAGAGTATATATCCTGGGAGGAAGAAATGAAGAATAGGTACGCCTTTTATAAAATAATATGTTCTTTGGAAATAAGATTAAGATAAAAGTTATGTTTTAAAAAGGAATTATGTGGGAAAATAACCACCCTAGTTACAAAATATGCCCAAAAGTAGGATCATCGGTTGAAGAAGTATTTCCAAAATTTCGAGGACGAAATTTCCTAAAGGAGGGGAGATTTGTAACACCTCAAAAACCCCCTAAGAAAATAAAGGATTTAACTTGCCAAATATCATAAGTTCGAGGGGTAAAATAAATATACTCAAACTTCAAGGACGAAAAATGAAAAATTTGGGTAATTGGCCCATAATAGACCGTCACCCAGGATAACGGTATGTTACAACCATGACGGACCGTCATGGTTTGGTAACGGTCCGTACCACAATACCGGAGGTGGTTTAGGGTTTCTGACACGTGTCCTCTGACTCAGCACTCATGACGGACCGTCACGAGACCATAACGGTCCGTTACATGGACCGAAAGTGCGTAGCCGCCAAGCAAAGGCGTGACGGTCCGTCACGACCCGAAATTTAGCCCTATAAATAGATGGTCGAGGTCAGTAGTTTTCACACATCCAACATACTACTTTTGCACACACACACCTTTGATATCCCAGTTCTAAGCCCCGCTTCGCGTCAGAAAGTCCGGTTTCTAGCCTTACGCCTTCAAATTGCAGTAGATAGTTCCAAGGTAAGCTCTACTCGACCCTTGTAAGATTTCTTTGATTGCCATTAAGCTTGATATAGGTTTTAAAATGTTGATATTATTAGGGTATTGTTCAAGGTTATTATTTCAGTTATAAATAAGTCAAGGTGCTGTCCAGGTGAGTTCCTCTGAATTAAAATGTGTATTGTTACACAATTGTTATTTAAAATATTCCTGATGTAATGCCCTATTCCAAGTATATATAAGGTGTATTAAGTACTTATTACGTTTCGATCGAGGCTGGGACCTACGGGTGGAACGATTATCAATATTACTTGTGTGGGATGACCAGTAATGTGGGATAATTTGTCCATTTCATACTGGTGGTGTGCGCCAGTAGCGGGAACGGTTGACTAGTTATATATATAACAAAAGCCTGATTAGTTTGTGTACTAGTGGGTGGGACATGGGATTATTGGTGATTAAATAAAAACCATGTGGTAAAGGATTCATGAACTCACGAACTTATGTTGATCCGGTTATTTTTATTATCTTTATGGTTGTTGTAGGTGGATCTGTTAGTGGCATTCCAGGTAGATAATAGATGTGGATAGTTGTTTGGATGGTCAAGTAATGGTGAGAGTGGATGAAGGCATGCTTGGTAGAGTTGTAAGCCCTGTGGATGTTTTGAGTTCCTTGACAAGAACTGATGTTTGTTATTTTGTAATAGAAGTTTGGTTCATGATGTAAAACAGTTTAGTTATTAATGAAAGAGGTTTGTGGCTTAGCTTCCGCTATGTGTTTTTGGTATCAACGTCACAGTAACTAGAAGGCAACCTTCTGACCAGTATGTAGTTATCTGGCAAACGGAATATTCTGTCTAAGGAAAGAGCGGTGTATAAATCTATCCTAGACCCGTCGTTCTTTCCTGGGAACATATCTGTTGGAGGTACTACTCTGGTTTGATGGCTGTCCTGTGTTACGAGTTTAATATTTTATGGCTGGATTTTTGGGATGTTACACCTCCTTTCATTTATGAGCATCCTTTAGTTTCTGACAATCCCGACTTATATGTCCCGTTCCACCACAGTTATAACATTTTGGGGTGCCTTGACATTCTCGGGAAAAGTGTCTCGACTTCCCACATTTATATCACAGGTTTGACCACAACCTACACTCTCCCATGTGCTCCTTACCGCACTTTCCATAAAAAATTAGCTCACCCACTCTAGCTTTGTTATCGCGAGCCCCAAATAGCTTTCCACCCGTTCGCTTGCCAGGAAATGTTAGCTTCTTTTTGGGTTCTTTAGTGGTTGCATCATTCAATGCTAAATCGATATACACCACGCCGCTTAGTTCCACCACAAAATCAAAGGTCCGAGGGGTTTTCGCTTTAACAAACGTGCAAACCTTGTCGTGTAGCCCCTGTATGTAACAAACAATTATTCTCTCCTCGATGGTGATCAGGTGTGGGACCAGACGTGCCAACTTGTTGTACCTTGTGGTGTACTGACGATGCGTCATGTTACCTGCCTTCAACCCCAAGAAGTCCCTCTCCACTTTCTCAATCTCATTCCTTGGGTAGAAATTTTTTATTACCAATTCTTTTAGATCATTCTACATCATTAAATCAACGGCCTTGTCCCCCTTGGCCTGTCTCACGCCTTCCCACCAATGGGACGCCTCTTCCCGTAGAGAGTTTGCAGCGAAATTTACGACCTGATCCTCTCGGCATTCACTGAGACGGATAGCGTCCTCTATGCGAATCACCCAATCAAAAGTATCTGGCGCTTACTTTTTACTAGTGAGTATTGACGGGTCGCACCTCTTAAAGGAGTTATAATTGCAGCCGTGAGTAGGCGGCACATTGTTTACCCCTATGACTGGTGCATCAGTTGTGTGGTTATTTTCGACCGCCCCACTAGCACTCCTCATAGCTTCAACTAACATCTTTAGCAGGGCGACTTTCATCATTTCGGTAAACTCTCGTGCTAGGGCCACTTTCACCTCTGGTTCAAAGGTAAACCGTTGTTCGACCATTGGGGCATGTTTTATCTCGTGTAGGATAACCTCGGGGAATTCATACACACTTTCCTCCTCACTCTCCCTCTGGTTAACGGGTGCCCCACCACGTCGTCTGGTACGACCCCCACCACGCCTTCCGCCTCTTCTTCTAGCTAATTTTTTCTATAAGAACAAGGAATCTAATGTCATCACACTAGTTAACAAATATAACACAACATGTATTATAAGATGTTAATATACATTGGCCATCTACAATTAACCATTACACTACCTCTTGGTTTCTATTTGACCACCTTTATGATTCCATCAAAAATCTTGTCCTAGTCTATTACTTTCTAAGGCACAACTATACATACTACCTTCGTGTCTGATGCTTTGGTTTGAGTTACCCGTACTGGCATCCGTTACTTGGTCCCATTCTCAGTTTAAGTCCAGACATCGGGGATGTTTGTATATCTCAAACTATTGCTATGATACCAACTTGTAAGGCTCCAAACCTAGGAGGCGTCAACATTGCTATGAACTCACAAACAGTTCTTAAAATTCAAACATTACTAAGCAGTGAAATAAACGTCATTACTTGTTTCAAAATAGCAATAAATTAAAACATTGTCTTAAAACATTCAACGATTAAATAATCATAAAGGATACCAGTCTTTTATCGCCGGGTAACTCCTCGAGAAGCCAAGCAGCATCCATTCAACGTTCATCTATCTTTAACCTGACATGCATACTAAAAGTCAGCTAACGCTGGTGAGTTCAAGTCTTTCATTCATTTTAAGAAAATGGCTTACCGTTCGTTCATTTGTTATGGTTTTATCATTCATAAGTAAAACATGGCTTATCATTTCTTTTCCATTCATTCAGAAAAACCATTTAACATTCCATTCAAGTCATGCGATAAATATCTAAATATGTATTTCCGTCCATTTCTTTCCACTCATTTATCACACTTAGGACCCGTAAGTCACCAAGACGATTTCATTTCTATTTATCACTCTCAGGACCTGCAAGTCACTAAAGCGATTCCATTCCCTAGCCCGATTGTACAACCATTAAACCATTGGTAGGCCACATAGGCACTACCCATGTTATACTCATGGCCCAGATGTGCCATAAGGATGTGAATTACATTCCCTGACTTTATTCGTCAATTCTATTCATTCGACAAATTAAATTTGTAATGACTTATATAAATTATTTGTCCGTTTCTTTTCATAAAACATTTCATTCGTTTATCAAACCCTTTCTTTCATTTCAAAACCATTCCTTTATAAACATTTCGTTTCATAAACATTATTTTCGTAAACTTTTCATTTCGCAAATGTTTCTTGTTTCAAATATCGTTCCTTTAGAAAACATTCATTTCATAAACATTCCGTTTAGCAATCATTTCATTTGACTCACCTGATAAGCTATCCAAACACGCCTTACCAACTTTGTCCAGAGCGTTACCTTCAATCTGAATTAATGAATAACACATCAATTCCTCACTTTTTAATACCAAGCGAAACTAAAATAGTTTCACTTTCTGAGCCCTAAGCGAAACTAGGAAGTTTCGTTTCTTTTTTAATAGGCGAAACTAAGATAGTTTTGCTTCCTTTGTTCCAGACGAAACTAGGCTGTTTTGCTCCATATCAATCCAAGACGTGTGGATACTTTCGCTTCTTCCTCGATCGTTTTCTCCAGCAGAAACCCTAGTTTCTACATGGAGATGGCGGCTCAAGATTTTAACCCCAAGTTCCTAACTTTTCACGTCCAAAATAAGTGGTTTTCTTTCGTGATTCTAGATCTATGACCCTTTACTCGTTTAACTCATAAAAGCCCAACCTTTTATTCAAAAACCCATAAAAAGCCATTTCAAATAAAACTCAGAAAAAAGAAGCATTTCTTACCTCAAAACGACGCCTTTCTTCACAGATATTCCCCCGAGCAGTGGAGATAGAAGTAGGATAGATCTTGGGCTCGAACCGGCATTTTCTCTCACTACGGTTGTCTCTCTAGAATTGTGGAGTGTTTGCTTGATGCCCAAGTGAGGAAAATGAAGAGGAGTCCAGGGATTTAAGCCTATCCCCCATGCTCTCAGCCCAATCTTGGCCCACCTTCTGCCTAAGGGTCCTCATTCGTGTTATTACGTTTAATTCGTTTATAAAACCAGACTATTTATTCCTTCATTACTTTTGGGATGTTACATCTTTCCGATTGTCTATTTTGTTTTATTTTTTTTAAATTCCTAAATTGATTCATTAAAATTTATACGTTTTCATATTTGTTATGATTTCAAAACTTAAATCTTAAATCACGGCGAAAGGTTGTTGTATAAAATATAACTCATCTTTAATAGAATTAGGGCAAAAAGTTAATTATATTTTAAAACATTTCTTCTAAATCATAATTTAATGAATTAATCAAAATGAAAACAAAAGGAAATAAATTACTTGAAAACTTTCGCTTATAATGATATGACAAAAAAATAACGTCAGATCTAATAAATCATAACAAATATTATATATTTGAATTTGTAAATATATGATTACATTGTTTTATTTGGATCCTACCATGCAACAAAATTGTTTTTAGTTTGTAGAATGCATAAAATTATGATTGAAAACACAATTTTGAATTAAAAACTCTAGATAAAAATCGAAACAAATAATTAATTTAGTTTACTAAAATAATGGAGTTGATTATTAATAGGAGGGGGAGGTAGAAAAATGAAAATGAGTAAACTTAAAAATATGACAAGTGTTCTCCTATATATTTATTTTCTTCATTGCGTTGTACAAAACTGCAACATCGTGGCTTGTCGGTCTATGTAAGAACTTTTTGTCATATAGTTGAATTATGAAATTTTAAATACTAATCGTATTCATCGAGATGATTACAAGTTGCAAGTTGTTTAGCCGCCGATGTGCATTTTTGTAACGCCGTGAAACGCTTATTCATCCTCTCGTCTACGCCCTCTTGGAACCATTCAAATTTTGATTCTACATTTTCAACAATGTTTAAAAATAATCTTTCTGACATCTGAAATTTTTCAAGAAACGTAACTTATTCGTATTTTGGATTTTCCTCGACGAAATAATCTTTTATTAGAGTTTCTAAAGCTTGTTCACGATCACGTGACACATATCTTTTTTTAGGCTTTCGTGTCTTCTTTTTCGGGTTTGCGCGACAATATCCGTGAAAAATTGGAGACTACTGGAGCCGCTCTCGTACAAGTCGAACTTATCGGATGAATCGAGAGGAATAAACAATTTACGATTCATTGTAGATAGAAAATTTGAGAGTATATATTTGTTATTTTGTGTGTAAAAAATATTAAATAGAGATGAATTTATATAGCAGTATTGGGTATTTAAATTATTTTTTTAATAAATGTAAACGGCTATATAGCCGTTGGACAACAGCTTCTTCATGCAACATAAACGGGTATATGTACCTAAACCCTTTACCCACATCCCCTACCGGAACCCCTTGCCCTCATGTACCTGAGCTACCCGTTGAACCCGACGAGCTACCCGAATAACGCCCCTTGTACCCTTATAGATGTAGGTTAAGAGTTAACTAATTTTTATTCAAGTCATTTAATAATATTGAAATGTTATTTAATATTTATTTTAGTCAAACACATGGAATGAAACTTGACTTCCTGTTTCATATTAATCTGATTTCTCGTAACGAACTGCGGCGCTTTGTATTAATTAATAGTAGGTTGAACCGGTAAGAGTACAAATATGAATTTACACAATGTTTACACAACCGTACTGGACGTCAAATCGGTCTCCTTACCGGTCCACTGGTCGTACCGGATTTAACAACCGGACGACGTCATAAATATTATAAAAATATATTAATCCAAACAACCATTAATTCTTTCAAAAACCACTAACAAGTCAATTCCAATAATTTTAAACTAACATTTAGCTACGAAATACGAAGCCAATAAACTTAAAAAGAATTAAAAAAAATAATAAAAATTGTCAACCGGTTCGTCTGGTCCGACCACCGGTTCGTCCGGTCCGACCGCCGGTTCACTGCAGTACCGTTTCAGCATATGTAACCGGACCGGCCAGACCACCGGTTCTCGGACCGACCGACCGGTCCGGTCCGAGTTTCAAAACAATGAATTTACATGAAATATTAATAAACTAATGAACGTATGTAAACGATTGTATCACATGGTGTAGCTTTCAATTTCCCCCACAATTTACGGAAGTCCAAGTACAAACATAAATGATGATGACTGCAAGTTCTCTTCAACTTCATCGATCACTAGTAAATTTTTTATTTTTTATTTATTTTTTAGAAAGGCAAATTTATTTTAATTCTTTCACTAGTGGGACTTAAACCCGTGACCTCCAAACTCTTTTAAGTGTTCCTAGAGGCTTTGCCTCTACCATTAGGCCATCAACTCCAATGACTTCAGCACTAGTAAATGAAACAATAAATTGAACCTTAATTTTCCTCAATTTATCGATTAAGCATTTAATATTTATTGATCTTATTTAAAAATACACTTAATTTACATATGTGTGAATAGCACAAACAAACTTTAAGGGTTAAACCATTCACAAATAAAAAAAGAACCATAGTAACATAATTGACAGATTGGTAATAGGTTGGTTATATTCAAGTAGTGTTTGTCAATTGAAATTGATACCCCATGTATTTTATTACTATTTAATATTATCAACCTCAATCTTGACAGGGGTAACTTTAGACAATAGTAATTAAATTTTTTAAATTTTTATATGAAGTCACTTAAAAAAAATTCTAAAATCATTCAACTTTTATTAGATGTTCCAGTTTTATATAATTTTCTTATCAATGTTATTTCCTGTTAAATTTAAATGAGAAATGAAACATATATGAATATCGGTACTGTTTAATGATTTTTTTTTCTTTTAATTTGTCCTAAATTGAACAAGTTACGAGTTTTTAATCAGCTGTAACCAAGTTTTAAACAAGATGCTAGTGGTTTGACAGGTTGTAATAATAGACACTGGATCATGCCACGTTGATGTTTTGGTAGAAGCTAGAAATGTTGCCCGGCGCTCTGCGGCGGGAACCGGACCTTAAATGGTTGAGCCGTTGACATTAATGTGGCTAAACAAAAAAAAACGTGGGTAAATAAATTTTGTCCGCGCTCCGCCGCGGGAGGGGGACCTTAAACGGTTGAGACGGTGACATTAACGTGGCTAAGTACAAAATGAAACGTGGTTAAACACATAAAAGAAACGTATGAAGTTACGGCGACTCGGTTGTGGAGATCGAAACATAGATAAAAGACAGTTATAAAACGATACCAATGTTTTTCAGTCGGTGTCGGTCTTATTATTCATGACCAGCACGTCATATTCAGTCGATATAACCCACGATACCTAAAAAGTACTCTATTTTGAATACAACTCCGTTTTTAACAAAATTTATACCGGGACGTCAAGAAAAAAAACTTAACCAAACAAACGAAAATTATTAAGGAAAAGCCATATTATATGTACCATAGGATGTAAACTTGAAACTTTAGAAACTGAAGTGAATTAAAATTACATTTTACGATGTTAAAGGGTCATTTTTGCCATTTAACAAAGTGAAGGGGGTGAAGTTGTCGGTGAAAAATGCGATCGCCACTTGCTTTTAAGTTTTACTATAATCATCAAATTTCTAAATTCAATATAAACCATATAATTAGTTGAAGGGTATGGAAAAAACTTGTGTTCATACTAGCAAACAAATCATTTTGTTTCTTCTTTTAAAGAACACGTCAAGTAATTTGAAGTCACCGTTGAATGTCTATTTAAACGTACTTATGATTCTTCTTGATTCATCTAGGCAATATGGAACACAAACACCACATTGTTTCCTTTGCGTTCTTTATCTTGATGCTTTTTGCGGTTGATTTTGTTAAATCGACGAAGAAAAGTTTAACCGAGGAAACATATGCTAAATTTCACTTCAGAAAAACCATGTCGAGTACTAAAATCGAAGATACATCCAACCGCAGAAGAAGATCTATCCAGGAGAAAGGTGACGTTCGACAAGAAGATGTATGTGCAGGTATGTTATTAGTTATTACGATTCAGATTATCATACTATTTTTAAAAACATTTCAAGAATTTTTGATAACTATAGCAAAAATGTTACATTTAATGGTTATCTTTGCTAAATTATTATTATTTTTTGAACGGCAAACACACAACCCCTAAATCTACTTCTAAAATCCACTTATTTGTAAACTTGTGAGATTTGTACCCTCATTATTTGGGTAGGGATAAACTCCAAATAACAATAAAATAAACCAGCTATATGCAATAAATTTTATTCGATAAATTAAGTGTAAACAAATAGTTATACCTCCACCTTTTAATTCAATAACCTCAAGACATATAAAACAGGATTTTATATTCATATTATTATATAATCAGTGCAACTCCTTAGAATACTTTCGATATTATTTAAATAGCATTTACATATATACCATTCCTAAGTTTTTTTATTATATATTTACTTAACCCTAAAATTTAATTACATATTTTCCCTTCCTAAAACTTATATATTACATATTTATCTAATTCATTTAAAATATCTTATTTTATTATCATTTTACCCTTAATTAATCAATTAAAGTACTATTTACATATATCCTCTTCCTAAATATTTGTGAGGGATAATTGGGTAATTTTAAGTTAATTAGGAAAATATGTAATTAAAGTTAGGGGTTGGGGATATACGTAATTTAGAAGTTTAACAGTGAGAAATATGTAAAAAAACCTTATTTAAATATACTATTAAGTGAAATAAATGTGTTTGAGCTTACATCCATGAAGTTTTGTCACGTGACCAAAGTACGTTAATTTGATCTGGTCAAAATTGGGTCACATATAATATTAAAATAAATATGGAACACATTTAATTTTTTTTAACGGCAGATTTCTTTACTTAGTGGGTCTTGAACCCATGACCTTGAGTTTTTTAAATGTTTAAGAGGTTTTGCCTCTACCATTGTACCACCACCTCAGTGACGAATACATTTAATTATGTATTAAATATTTGTAAAAGACACCAAATTAGTATCTTTCAACAGGATCTTTAGTTGCAAGACTCTTGTCACACCCCGTGTTTTGGACACACGAAGCGAGACGTACGTTAGATTTGTTCGTAGTCGCCATAGGGATTATCTTAGTCATATCTTCCTAATACATTACCATTACCCTAAGCACCAAAGGGGCTTTGCCCTCCATCAGGGGCTTTCCAATTGAAAGATCTTTGGTTCGAATTCGGGCCACGAGAAAAAATAGGGGTCTGAGATCAGGTCAAAGTGTTTACCTAGTTGGGGGTTTCTCCTGTGGTGTATTGCCCTAGATGTTCTATGTGTTGCCCCGAGTAAACCAAATTATCCTAAAATATATAGGTGTCGTCGTTAAAAAAATTACCCTAAGTATTACTACTTCAGAGAAGCGAGTAAAACTTGTCTAGTGATCAAGTCACTGTTAGCTAGGTACTAGCATATGGGCCGAAATATTCTAGGGCATGGCCAAATACATGCATGCGATCCCTATGCATGTGATCTTTGTATGCATCACTTACCCTATAGGTTGAATAGTAACTACTTACCCACATAAAATAATAGGCATTAAATAAAAATTCCTTTCGACACAATCAAGTGTCAAAACATTTTCATTACCATTCAAATCACTTTCATACAACATCATATTTATATATACATAATGGTAAAATATTTGCACTAACATTATTTAAACAAATATTCCACCCTAAAAACATAGAGCAAAGTATTAGAAACTCACATAGCTTCCTGCTACTCACACTCGCTAACTTGACACAACTTCTCATTCCTTTCTCGTCCTAAAATCAAGACGTCCTAATAATCAGGTAATTGTCCATACTAAAGCATTCCCTAATCGATCAGTGTTTCGCATGGCTATTTCTCACTTTAACTAAGTTATAGTTCTGATAAGGGCTGAAGCATGTTTGTGCCCAAGGAAGACACGCTTGTGCAGTCCTAAATTTCTCCAGCACGTATGTGATTGGTTTAGCACCCCCACTAATCAACAGGCACGCCAGTTGCTTCATGAATATTAGACAAAAATGTAATTAGTGTAAATATGGGTCATATATAAACCCCTCTCATTGTAAACCCTAATTAACAATTATCAATACTACAATACATCTTTACACACACACGCGCGGTGTTTATCTTGGTATCAGAGCCAAGCCACCGTCACCATCACAACAGCAGCCACTCTCCGCCATACATCCGTCGCTCGCCGCCACAACAGCCACTGCACGCCACTGTCGGATTCATCGTTGGTCATTGTTTTCTCTTTTAGATTGTTACAAATCGATCTCCAAAGCTATAGGAATCTTTTTATTGGATTGGTTTCCTTTTTATGGAAAATTTGTGTTTTCAGATCTGGTTTTCGCAAACCTTCAAACGACAACATTCAACAGGAGACATTCTCCTTCAGACGACACTAAACATCGGGAGACACTCATATCGGCGAAACTCACAGCGGTGACACTCACATCCTTTAAAGCAAGTTCAACTTGGCGACATTGCCAATGACATTCCGGAACGACAGTTCAACTCAATCACCGATGACACTACCTATTTGGTGACACTTCATCAAGCGACACTTCTGGCGACCCTTGCAATGTCGACAATTCTTGCTTTTTCTGCCACTGAACGGGCATCCCACAATTCTCACAAGTTTGCCTTCACACTCTCTCCCACGAACTATGGATATTAGAAGACCATGACTGAGCCCTTCTAGATAACCAACGGCTTATTGTGATACATTGATGGTTCCATCCCTTATCCAAGCCCTACTGTTGCCACCACCTTAGATGCTGCTACAACTGTCACAGCTAATCCCAACTATCAGGTCTGGCTCACAAATGATGCATATGTTCGTATGATCCTTATTTCAACCGTTTCTGAAGCCTCAATTTCCCATGTTCAGGGAACCACTGCTCACGAACTGTGGGACTCCCTTGCTCGTGCTTATGCTCCAGACACAGCCTCCAAAGAGTTTCCACTTAAAACACAACTTCTAAAGCGTCAAATGAAGGGTGATCACCTTTTTCTTATCTCAGCCGTGCAAAGAATTATGCCTTTGCTCTTGCCAACATTGGAGATCCGGTTAAAGAAAAGGATTTGGTTCTTTTTGTGATTTTTGGACTCCGTGAGGAATACAATGGCCTCAAGTCCACTTTACTTGCCTGGGCTTTTCCACCGGCTTTCAGTGAACTCTATGGTCTTCTAACTTATCATGACTATATGTTGAAAAATCCACCACAACCAATTGCTACTGCTTTCACTGCAAACTCATCTCAGGCATTGCAACAACTTTAATCGTTTCAGCAAATGGCATCCCAACTGGGTTATCAATTGATGTCAACAATCTCAGTTGTTACTGCTTCCTCGCAGGTATTTTACATTGCCCATCCTCCAGTTAACCGAAACACCAACAACTTTAGAGGTCGTCGGGGCTCTTATCGTGGAGGCAACAATAACACCAATTACAACAATGCTAACAGAGGTCGTGGTCGCAGTCAATTCTCTTGCGCATCTGCACAAAACATGGTGTATGGTACCTGCAACAGATTTGGCATTGGGCACATTCCATTGGACTACCCCAATCGTGATTCGTCAACTCTCCGCACCCGTCCTAATGCCAATTATGCGGATTTGTATTCACAAACAACTTCTCCCGGTGGCTCCACCTTTTGGTACCCAGACACCAGAGCTAATAGTCATGTCACGCCAGACTTAGCAAGCCTCCATAATTCTGAGGCATATCATGGTAATGATTTCCTTCATGTTGGTGATGGTAAAGGACTCCCTATTCTTCATATTGGCTCTTCTAAAACTCATTCCACACACACTTCTTTTAACATATCTGACATTCTACATGTTCCTAATATTAAAATGAATCTTTTGTCTGTTCAAAAATTTTACTTAGATAATGATGTCTTCTTTAAATTTCACTCTTCTTTCTTTGTTGTGATGGACGAGTCTACACGCACTATCCTCCCCACGGGCCCCGTAAACACGGTCTCTACACACTCCGTCTTTCGTAACTCCACACGATTAATAAGGTTGCCTTCTCCGCTAAATGGGCTTCTTCAACCGTTTGCCATCAAAGGCTTGGTCATACACACGACCGTCTTTTTCAATTGATGCTTTCTAGTTGTTCTCTTCCTGTTTCTACTAAATCGCATTCTATTTCTTGTAAGGCTTGTCCTATGGGCAAGTCCACTAAGACATATTTACCAAATTCCACTTTTCGTTGTTCCAGTTTCTATGATTTATTATACTGTGATATGTGGCGTCCTGCCCTGGTTTTATCTAATGATGGCCACCGTTATTTTATGCTATGTGTTAATCATTTTTATAGATATATGTGGATTTTCCCATTAGCCCAAAAATCAGACTTCAACAACACCTTCACTGATTTCGTCTCTATGATTGAAAGACAATTTTATACAAAAATCATACAAGTTCAAACTGACCAGGAGGTGAATTTAGACGATTGGCCAACTTTTTTTTACCTTACTAGGTACTATTCACCGTATTTTCTGTCCCCACACAAGCGAATAAAACAACATTGTTGAGCGCCACCATCGCCATGTTAACGAAACCGAACTCACTCTTCTTGCACAATCTCATGTTCCAACTTGTTTCTGGCACTTTGCTTTCAACACTGCGGTGTATCTAATAAATCGCATGCTTTCTTAGACATCTTTGAACAAATCTCCCGTCCATATTCTCTTCCGTAAAAAACCTGACTCCTCTTATCTTCGTTTCTTTGGTTGTCAATGCTTTCCTTATCTCCGACCATATAATCCACACAAAATGGATTTCCTATCCACTCCATGCATTTTTCTTCCATATAGTCCCAAACACCATGGCTATAGTGCCTTGATTCCAAAATGGATCGAATCTATATTGCTCATCATGTTCGATTCCTTGAAAACATCTTTCCCTTCCAAACTCCACCATCTTCTATACCTCCTACAACCCCCACTCCAAATTCCTACACCTCATTCTCGGATTTCACATTTCTTCCATCTCCAACTCCGACAAACACACCCTCTACATCTCTGTCTATCACCCCGCCATCTACTCCACATTCTCCCAGTTCACAATCCGCCACCTCTCTCTCTTCCGGACCCTCCATCTCCTACATTCTCTTCCAACTCTAATGTTCCAGCACCTCCACCACAACCTCCTCGTACTCATCCCTCCAATCTTCGATAAAATCCTAAACCATGTGTTCCATACAGTCCTTCTGCTAATTTCGCCTCCACCACGTCACACTCACATGTTGAACCCATATCCTTTACCATTGCAATTCAACATCTAGAGTGGCGTCAAAACATGGCCGACTTGCTAAAAGTGGCACATGGACATTAGTGCCTTTAGTCCCAAACACTAAATTTATTGATTGTAAATGGGTTTACAGGATCAAGAAGGATCAACACGATGCTATTACAAGATACAAAGCATGTCTGGTTTTCAAGGGGTTCCGCTAGCAACCGGGCGTTGACTTAAATGAAACATTCAGTCCGGTCGTTAAATCTACTACAATTCGAGTGGTTCTCTCTCTTGCCGTTACAAAATAATGGCCACTCCATCAACTAGTTGTGCAAAATGCTTTCCTCCATAGGGATCTCACAGAAACAAATTATCTAAAGCAACCCCATGGCTTTGTCAATCCCAAACATCTGGATCACATTTATCTTCTACACAAGTCTCTTTATGGTCTAAAACAAGCACCGTGAGCCTGGTTTCAACGCTTAACTCAAGCCCTCCTCCACTTGGGTTTCACTGGCTCCAAAACAGATCCCTCTTTATTCATTTACAAACACGGGAAAACTATCATATACATGCTTGTTTATGTGGATGACATCATCATCACAAGGAATGACACAAAGACAGTTACTCGAATTATTACGCATCTAAGCAAAGCTTTTGCTGTCAAGGACCTTGGCACCCTTGACTACTTTCTCGAACTTGAACTTGTTCCTCAAGTGAAAAACATTCTTATTTCACAAAATAAATATATCTCGGATCTTATACAACGTTCTGGCTTCACTAACTGCAAATCAATTTCTTCCCCTACGAGTACTTCACAACCCCTCTCTCTTGGGGAAAGTTCGCTGCTCACTGATCCTGTGAAATTTCATCAGCTGGTGAGAGCCCTGCAATATGTCACTCTGTCACATCCTGACATCACCTATGTCGTAAACAAAGTCTGTCAGTACATGCATGCCCCTTCAGAAAATCACTGGTCTGCTGATAAAATGATCGTTGGGTACCTAAAGGGCACATATGATCATGGTCTTCTCATTCGCCATAACTCGGGCTCTCATCTTCAAGCATATACAGATGCTTAATAGCAGGGTTCCCTTCCTCTTAAAGCTTTCTCTAATGCTGACTAGGCTGGATATCCAAGTGACCGTCAATCCACCGGGGGATTTGCTAAATATATGGTTTCTAATCTTATATCCTGGATTGCTTACAAACAGGAAAGTGTACCTCGGTCATTTACCGAATCTGAATACAAAGCTCTTGCTGACACAGTGGCCGAACTAACATGGTTGGAAGCCTTACTAATAGAACTCAGGGCGGTCAGAAACTCTGCTCCGACTCGTCGGTGTGATAATATTAGAGTAACTTATCTAGCAACCAATCTTGTGTTTCATGCCAGAACAAAGCACATTGAAGTTGATTTTCACTTCATCAGAGAAAAGGTTGCTCGAGGAAAACTACGCATATAATTCATATCTACTCAAGATCAGATTGAATACATATTCACAAAACTTCTTTTAACACACATACTCACTTTTCTACGTTCCAAGCTACAGGTCGTTCCCCGGCCTTAGCTTGCGGGGAATATTAGGCACAAATGTAATTAGTGATAGTTAGAGGTAGATTACGTAAATATGGGTCCTATATAAACCCCTCTCATTGTAAACCCTAATTAACAATTATCAATACTACAATACATCTTTACACACATGGTGCTTATCTATGAACATGCAGCCTCGAAATTTTCTGTTTCAACTTGTTTTCAAACCAGGACTTCCTCATTTGTCAAAATACAAATGCCTTCATCAAATTTCGTTACATTAAAATGTTTATCTTCCAAAAACATCTAGTGATTCGAACTAAAAGAACCCATCTTTACTCATTATCCCAAATTTGAGTTTAGAACCCTAATTTTCTTGAGAATTGGGTTAGAAATTCTTACCCACAACTGATGATGATAAAGCCAATGTTAATTGATATGCTTCACGAGCAATCGTTCAAGGCTTCACCTCCTTGCATGTTGATGATGATTACACCTTTTAACCCTAAAAACCT
Organism: Smallanthus sonchifolius; assembly: GCA_023525975.1. Classification (NCBI taxonomy): domain Eukaryota; kingdom Viridiplantae; phylum Streptophyta; class Magnoliopsida; order Asterales; family Asteraceae; genus Smallanthus; species Smallanthus sonchifolius. Next base: position 81,863,596 of record CM042026.1, on the reverse strand, counting down.
CATCAATCTCCGAAATCCTATAAATTCATGAATATAGGTTAAGAGTTCTTACCAAATTCAATGATTTAAGGTGATCCCACAATAGATTCAGCCTTCTTCAAACTTCTGGATCGATCTTAGAGCCACTACACTACCAAAACTTTGAACTCACCATTCCAACTCCTTGAATATGGTAGATAGAAAGTGAAGAGGGATTTGGTAGTGGAAATGAACTTCCTGTAAGGGTTGACCAAGGAGAACAGTTTGAGGGACAGGTGTTCCAAGCAAGTGAATTGGGGTAAAAATGAGCCAGATCAATTCCACAATTCTAGTAGGCGCTAGCCTTAAGCACGTCCATGCACCCTATAACCACGTACGTACTTAGCATTTGACAACGACCCATTGGGTTGATTGGCATGATGCTTGAGACCAAGCACGCCCGTGCTTCGGGTGTTCTAACTCTAACTAACTAAGAAGCATTAGATTTGTTGGCCCGATGGATTAAACACTGAATCCCAAGCCCAAATTAACAATAGCCGGATGGGCCATTGAACTCGAAGAAGCAAGAAAAGATAAAGCCTAACAATACCTTATCTGTTTGTTTACGTATTTGAATTTGTTTTCTTTTGAAGTTGTATTTGAGTCTAACTAGAAAGCTTGACTTGCAAGCAAAGATAGATTGTAAATATATAGGTAGGTTTCTTTGTAATTCAAGAGTTTTTTGAGTTTAATAAAAGAAAAAGTCGCCGTGGGATTGTCCACCCATAAAAATTATCGTGTTCGTGATCTCGTTCGTATCAATTGTTTCCAAAAATTGGTATAATTCTACGGTTCTGAGAAGATCGAAGGAGGCCATTGAGTAGGGGCGTACAACCGATTGTTACCGGGAACTGCTGCAGCAAACGTGATCCAGAAATCAAGGTGTATTACCGACTGGGGTGACTAACCAATCGGAACCAGAGCCGACTAAGCCTGTTACGAGAAGTACAGACTTAAAATTCTGGTTAACGAAACTTGATCAGGAAGAAACAGAGGCTGAGTGAACCATGGTTGACGGGGGAGATCAACCAGTCAACATCAACGCAATAGTACAAGCCAGAGACCATCAAACAGTAAATTTGCAGTGCCCCTAACTAACCACGACCAACTACTCTTCTTGGTCAGTGGTAGTTCACACCATCTTAGGTGCCTACGGATTATCAGATTCGATCGATCCGGTTACCGGAATTACTGTCGAAGCCCGAAAGAATTAGACAGCCATGGCGTTAAGATTCCAGTCCTTACCGGAGGACATCCTACTTCAAGTAGCTAAATATACAAACGCACGTGACATGTGGGAAGTGATAAGGGTCCGATTCTTGGGTGTAGATCGTGTCCAAAAGGCATGACTACATGTTCTCATATCAGAGCTTGAGAATCTGAAGATGAAGGATAATGAGTCAATCGATGAGTTCGCTGGAAAGATAAGCGCAATTAAAGGACGGTTCAACAATCTTGGGTCTGTCATCGAACCAGAAACTTTGGTTCGGAAACTGTTTAACTCACTCCCAATAATATTTCTTCTAATTGTTGCCTCAATCGAGCAATCAGAGGATTTGTTGTCTAGGCCCTTTGAAGAAGCTATCGGGAGGCTAAAAGCGTTCGAAGATCGGGTCCACCTTTATTCCGGGAATGAAGGTGATACATATGGGAAGCTGTTGTTTTACAAGAGCGATACCCAAGGAAAACAGAAACAGTATGAAGCTTGCAAAGGACCGGCACGAGAACGAGAGTATCCCTAGTCAGATAACCGGGGTCGAGGACGAGGCCGTGGACGTGGATACGATCGGGGTAGAGGACGAGGTAATTCTTCAAACCCTAATCGAAACAACCAAGGACGAGATAAAAGCACGGTTCGTTGCTATAACTGTAACAAACTAGGACACTTCGCATGGGAATGTTCTAAGCCAAAGGAACAACAAGCACCTCCACCACAAAATACAAAGCAAACCGAGGAAATTATTATGGCGACAGTGGTGGAAGTAAATGAAAGAGTGCTCCTCAATGAAGATAAAGCACATCCCAATCTCTACCATAATGACCCTAAAACTAACGAGACATGGTACCTCGACAGTGGAGCTTCGAACCACATGACCGGAGAAAAGAATCATTTTTCGGATATTGATTCTAATATCAATGGCCTAGTCAAATTCGGGGACGGATCCTTGGTAAGAATTGAAGGGAGAGGATCAATCCTCTTTGATTGCAAGAAAGGAGAACAAAGACTTGTCACCGATGTATACTACATCCCAAAACTATGTAGTAATACCCTGAATTTTAGACAGTTAAGTGAAACCGGTCAGAAGATAGTCATTGTTGATGATCATATTTGGTTATACGAGAATGATGGCCAGTTATTGATGAAGGTACCCTGCTCAAGCAATCGGCAATACAAGAAGGACCTAAAGGTCGGAAAACCGGTATGTCTACTCAACTCAATAAGTAACTAAGCATGGTTGTGGCATGCTAGGATTGGTCACTTAAACTTCAAATCGCTAACTAGCATGTCCAACTTACAACTAGCAAGAGGCTTACCGAAGATAACACATGAGACTCACTTATGTGATGCATGCATGATGGGTAAGCAAAGTCGTTTACCTTTCTCTAAACAAGGTGAGTACCGGGCAAGCAAACCGTTAGATTCAGTCCACACGGATATGTGTGGGCCGATCACACCATCGATACGGGGGGCAACAAATACTTTATGCTCCTTGTCGATGATCACAATCGGTATATGTGGATTTACACCATACGGAACAAAAGTGAAGCCTTAGAGGTGTTCAAGAAGTTTAGATCAGAAGCCGAATTGCAAAGTGGGTGCAAAGTCAAAACATTAAGGTGTGATAGGGGAGGTGAGTTTTTGAATAAACTCTTTAATGCATACTATGAAGAAACGGGTATAAAACGAATGTTCTCCGCTCCATATACACCGCAGCAAAACGGTGTCGTTGAAAGACAAAACCGTACCATCCTGAATACTATGAGAAGCATTTTGAAGGCCATGAAAATGCCACAAGATTTGTGGGGAGAGGCTGCAAGACACTCCGTTTATCTGTTAAACCAAGTCCCTACAAAATCTGTAAGGAATACCACTCCCTTTGAGACTTGGACGGGTCGAAAACCAAGTGTTAAATACCTCCGTGTATTTGGTTGTAGAGGGTATATGTCTACTCCACCGGTAGGAGTGAAAAGCTAGACGACCGGGGCATTGAGATTGTGAACCATGGAAATGAACCGGGAAGCCTGGCGTATCGGGTAATTGACCCAGTTAATAAACGGGTCTATGTAAGTAGAAACGTAAAGTTCGGCGAAGGAACCTGTTTTTATTGGGCTAAAACAGAAGGTGTTGAAAGTGGATCAGCATGGGTTGAGTTTCAAGTCGTAAACTCGGAAGTCACGGAACAGTCACAAGCTGATCCAACTCCTGCTCAAACTAATGGCAGTGAGTCTAGTACCAATTCAACAAGTGATGAACCTGTTGTTCAAATTAGTACCTCAAACGAAGACAATGAAACTGATGCAGAAAATAACATTGATGAACAAAGGGACCTTGGAGAAGACAACGCAACACAAGTACGAAGGTCTTCAAGGCAAATAGTGATGCCTAGTAGGTTTGATGATTTTGTTATGTTACAACAAGAAATAGATACTTTACTGTTGGTCGATGGTGAACCCATGAATTACTAAGAATCTAAACACCATGAAGAATGGAAAAAAATCCATGCACACAGAGTTGGACTCAATAAATAAAAACCAAACATGGGAGCTGTGTAATTTATCAACAGGCCACAAAGCAATAGGCCTGAAATGGGTCTTTAAAATCAAGCGCGATGCAAATGGAGCGATAACAAAATACAAGGCGAGTTTGGTCGCAAAAGGCTATGTGCAAGAGAAAGGGGTGGATTTTGATGAAGTCTTTGCACTCATTGCAAGACTCGAAACCATTCGACTTATACTAGTGATTGCAGCAAAAAATCATGGCTAGTTTATCATTTGGACGTAAAGTCGGCGTTTCTAAATGGAGATTTAAAGGAGACCGTATAGGTCAAACAACCGGACGGGTTTGGTGTTCCCGGAAAGGAGAGTATGGTTTATCCTCTACATAAAGCTTTATACGGTTTGCGACAGGCTCCACGAGCTTGGAACGAGAAACTCGATACAACGCTAAAACGACTAAAGTTTATTCGATGTCCGAGGGAATCAGCAGTGTATAAATGGTGCATTGGGACTGAAACAATCATAGTTGCTATTTGCGTGGATGACTTGATCGTTACCGGTTCAAGCTTAAAGGAAATTGACTCATTCAAAGAGCAAATGAAGGTAGAATTCGACATGCAAGATTTGGGGTTACTAAACTACTATTTGGGTTTAGAAGTGGGGCAACAGAAAGGGTTTATAACCATAAAACAAGAAGGATATGCAAAAAAAAAGTCCTTAAGATCGCCGGCATGCACGACTGTAATCCAACCCGTTATCCGATGGAACCTCGACTCAACATAACCAAAGATGAAGAGGGACAACCGGTAGACCCAACTGAGTATCGTAAACTTATTGGAAGTCTAAGATACATAACACACACTAGACCCGACTTAAGCTATTCGGGCAGGGTTGCTAGTAGATATATGCAAGAGCCCAAGATATCACATATGCAAATACTCAAACACATCCTCGATCCATAAGAGTTACAGTAAGTTTTGGTCTATGTTACAAAGCAGATGGAGAAGAATCACTGACCGGATTCTGTGATACTAGTCACCCGAATGACCAAACGAATGGAAGAAGCACAACTGGTATGGTATTCTACCTTGGTAACTCACTAATATCATGGAACTCGCAAAAGCAACAAACAGTGGCATTGTCATCTTGCGAGGCAGAATTTATGGTGACAACAACGGTAGCTTGCCAAGCATTATGGTTAAAAGGACTGTTAAGTGATTTAACGGGTCAAAAAGAAGATGTGGTAAAGTTATGGGTTGACAAAAAATCGACTATTGCTTTAATGAAAAATCTTGTGTTTCATGGGCGCAACAAACATATTAACACCAGATATCATTTTATACGGGAGTGTATTGAACGAAGAGAAATACAAGTTGATCATGTAAGCGGTGAGAAGCAAAAAGCCGACATCCTAACTAAAGCGTTACCAGAATAAAGTTTGTGGAAATGCGAGAACTACTCGGAAAGGTGGACTTGGGTGGTACACATCGAGATTAAGGGGGAGATTGTTGGGCCTAATCCCGATGAATTAAACACTGAATCCCAAGCCCAAATTAACAATAGCCAGATGGGCCACTGAACTCGAAGAAGCAAGAAGAGATAAAGGCTAACAATCTCTTATCTGTTTGTTTACGTATTTGAATTTGTTTTCTTTTGAAGTTGTATTTGAGTCTAACTAGAAAGCTTGACTTGCAAGCAAAGATAGATTATAAATAGATAGGTAGGTTTCTTTGTTATTCAAGAGTTTTTTGAGTTTAATAAAAGAAAAGCCGTCGTGGGATTGTTCATCCACAAAAATTATCGTGTTCGTGATCTCGTTCGTATCAATTGTTTCCAACAAGATTTAGCTAATGCTTCTTGGTTGACACGGATCCTCTAAAACAATTTTCACCCTCACAAATTGTTTTCCATGGACCAGAACAGTAGTTCTATTCCTAGACATGGATTCACGAGTACGAGATAACACCGTTTTTTTTATATATCGTTTGGAAATAGAAGAAGAACGAGTAGTAGTTTCTTAAGAAACAGAAAACCTTGATGTCTTGCTTTCATTGAAGGAACACTTTTTCGTGAGTAATCCTCTCTTGTCTTTCGTCTATTTGTATCTCATATATCTCTAGAAAATGAATCAACAAGTTTATTTTGTAATTATCCTAAAAGAAAACCCAATTTTAATATGCAATTCATCTATTTGATAACCGTGAAAGAAAACTAATGTTGGATATTTTAGTGTAATTGGATTAATTTGTGTGACAAATGTGCATCATAATAATTATTAAATAAGTCAGTAGGTGTAGAGTACACACTTGTTTGCAGGCGGGGGTCTGGGGGCAGCGCCGTGAAAGCGGGGTCCAAGGGCAGAGCCCTTGGCTGGGGTCGAGCTATGTTGCTATGTTGAAAATTCAATAAAATTTGAATTTTTGGATTTTAATATATAAAATATATTTATCAAAATTAGCACAATTTTAAAATAAAGATTTTGAATTTCAAATTATAACAACCAAAAGGCAGTTACCAGCCGGTTATTGACAAATTCAAAATCCCCACAATTTTGGTCATTACGTTTTTCCTTTATCTGTTTCAGAAGATCTCTACATTTTCTATACTTCGATTTGTTGTCTCAAAATCTGAGTTTTATCCGATCAAGAAATTCAGGTGAACCACTAAATTATTTTGATCTGAAATTGAAATCACGACTCTCAGATTATCCAGGTTTAATCATCGAAATCCTCTGCAACTACTAGGTAGCAATGAGTCAACAACTACATGTGGTTAACAGTAATTCAAAGGGTTGGGTTATGATTTAAAAGTCTCTAAACACAGAGACAACTACTCCATGGTTTGTTTACCCACATATCGCGACAAGTCTTATTCATTTCCTTCTACCAAGTTTGATATCAAAGTTATTACCTAAAGCATCGATATCTTATTAATCTTACTTCATTTTTGTGACATCTTAGTTTGCTCTGAAGCTTTCAACAAGGTGAATGCCAACACATAAACTACTAGTTATATAACTCATATATAAATATAACTATTTATGTCAAAAATTAATGAAAATTGTATTTTCAACTAATTTTCTAACCGTTTTGCCGTTAAAAAAAACTTCATTTCCATAGAGTATCAATAAAAGAAGAGCACACTGCACACACTAGGATTTTGAAATTGATTCAACAAAATCAAAATGTGTCCGTGATTCTACTTAATACACCATATATCAAGTTATAATTATCACACTCAAATTTATTGTTATTGAGGTTTCTTCTATTATTATTGTTACTTACATGTGTTTAGTCTGTTAATGTTATTCATCTTAATCTATATTGATTTCGGTGGTTTTGATATGTGAACACTTACAAAAGATATTATAAGCCCGAAATGGAAGATGACCAAGAAAGGAAATGGTCCATGTCCAAAATTACTTGTGTGGGTGCCAAAGAAAACCGGCTTCACTGAGTTCGTAAAAGTGAACAAACAATCTAAAGTTGAAGGTGGATTCTCCATAGCCATATTCTGTTATGCATTGCAATTGTTACCTTTCAAAGTTCAACCTATCTTCAAGCCTTTCATTAATGACAAAGGCGAAAGTAATGGTACCTACGATCAACTTCTACAACATATTGAAGGAAAGGTACGCTTTTTACTAAACTTAAATCAATATATGTATACAATTGGATAAAATATAGATTGATCACACGAAAGTTACATACACTAACTATTTTAGTTTTATTAAGGAATAAACACCGCTTGGTCCACGTGTGCATTTGTCAAAAAAACAAGAAATTACGGTTTTATTCCTTTAATCAACACTAATACAAAGAAAAATAAGACGAACAGAAATGGGTTTTGAAACCCTAAATGTAAGAAACAATACACACCAATTGTAAGATTAATCGTTCGTGATCCATCAACAGAGGAAGCACCCTTCTTTAATAGGGGAAGGACTCGAGCACAAATATGGAAGCAAGGATTATCAGACCGCAATCACCGGGAGCTAACAGGGACAGAAGCTACACAGTCGCAGGGAAGCAAAGAGGGAGCATGCAGGGGGCAGAGCCCTAAGACCTTTCTTGAGGCGTTGGATAGCCAAGACCATTTTGAGGAGCATGGGCCAACAGGCCCATATATACAAGCCAATATGAAAAAATAGAGAAAAATATTATCAAATTGAATAAAATATTTATATATTTTAACACCCTCCCCTCTCAATTTGATATACCAAACATATCAAGCATAGATAATTTATCAGATAAGGAACCATGTTGAAAGATACCAAACCTTTAGAGAAGTCCTAAAGAATGCATGTCATTTAGGAATACTTGAACTCATATAACTCTCAACCCAAAATAAAAGGAACCCAAAAAACAAGATCCATGAAGTTCAACGACCCATACATGTGAAATAAAAAGAACATATTAGATGACAATATAAAGATGCCATGACAAACATATTAGTAAGCTGATAGAAACATGCATTTCTTTCAAGACATTTATAATTTCACACGTGTTATTTAGAAAGATTAAGACAAAAGATCATACGACTTTTAAGAAAAAGACGAATCACAAGATTTTTATAAAACTTTTAGAAACATATATGATATGAAAAATAAAATGCACACATATTTTAAGAATTCAGAACCATGACTGAAAGACAAGACATGTGAAGAACTTAAAGACTAATTTGACATGATCAAAAACTTTTACAACTTTACGAGAATAATATAAGAAGGGAGAATCATATAAGAAGAAATTCGCAAAGAACATAAATACTAATTTGATTCAAGCAAAAACTTTTACAACTTCACAAAAGATACTGAATCACAAGATTCAAGAAACAAGTCTGGTAATAATAAGAATAGCATAAGCTATATCAGATAAGAGAGAAACAGCCAAATAGATATTAAATGAAAAACAAATTCTTAGAATCTCTTACACAAGAGAAAGAACATACATGCCAAAACAAATTTTATCATTCTTCAAAAATTGGATCACACGAGACAAAATTTTTAGAAAAATAATAACTTTGTGATTATTACTACTAGCAACCATGATTAAAAATAAATTCAAGACATGTAGGATTTGTGACAAATATTGAACCAAGACAGATTAAAATCAGATTGATAATCACACAACTTTTCACATAAGATTGGATCATATTTGACATTATTGAACTAACAGACCATAAAACACATACGATATTTTAACTTGGTAAACGAAAGACATAAAATAGAAGTTTTTTTTTTCATTTAGGAGAGAAAAATCTAATGTCAGAACTTACAGTGATGTTTGAAGATAGGAGGGAACTAAACTAAAGCTTCACTTAGGGTTTGGCTCTTCACATGCGTCACCAGAATCTCTCAAAGTTGAGCCGTAATCGATGAACAATACCAACACAGTAGCGGAAATATATATACCAAAAACATTCTTCAATCAAACCAGAATGAGCCGAAGGGTTCCTTTTGGATCCTAAATAGATTTAATAGAGAGACAGAAAAGAACCAACACAAATAAATCAGATAATTAAGAATTTAATGTTAAAAGAAAGCCTAGGTCCTGGATGGCTAATATAAAAACAGTTAATTAACCGGCATCCGCTTCTGGTTTTGAAACGGCGATCGCTCGAAATCAATGTGCTCTTTATTATAGCATTCGGACTTAGGTTAATCAATCGCACCGGCCTTCTATTATTTAAAAGACGGCAATTGTAATCTTTTAATTAGTATAGTCAACACTATTTTTTTTAAAAGCTTTCTCCGTGTTATTATTAATTAAGAACCCGGTTAGCCGAATCAGAAACGCAGCGAAAGATTTGGTTAACGGTTGCAACATTCACCCCGTTTAAGTAATATATTACTTGAATCGGTGGTTTGCATCAGCAACTATAAACCAAACAAAGCTTTAGTAGACAGGGACTAAAACAAGCAATGTTTTTAGAGAACTTGTGATGGATAGAACCCCCAATCAATCGATAAAGCAACAACAAAATCAATAATCAGTCCTTTTTTTTCACTCAGGAACATCAAATGTAAAAAGATTCTTATCAAATAGCAATAATAACTTAATTCAACATCAAGAACCCAATCAACAAAAAGTTTTCCTTTATCAAACAAAGGGAAAAAATTGATTTTTTTTTTGTTTTAAACAGAAACACAAGTTCAATTTGGGGTTTCGTAACCCATAACCAATCGGCAAAAAACAAGAACAGAGACAAGAACCACTAGCTAAGTTCAATCTAGGGTTTAATAACCCCCAACCAGTCGGTCGATCTAAGAACAATTTAAGAAACAAGTGTGATTTTTTTGAAGGAAACCATTAATTCAAGAGCAATGAGGCTCTGATAGCATGTCAAAAAACATGAAATTACGATTTTATTCCTTTAATCAACACTAATACAAAGAAAAATAAGATGAACAGAGATGGGTTTTGAGACCCTAAACGTAAGAAACAATACACACCAATTGTAAGAGGAGCCAACCGGGAAAAGCCCAATAATGCAAAGAAAAAGAAAAAAAACATTAGAGAAAAAGATTATCAAATTAAATAAAAGATTTATATATTTTAACAACATTCAATTAGAATAAACTAAGTATTTCAAAGTTCACCCTATCTTCAAGCCTTTCATTAATGAAGACAGTGGAACAAATCAGTATGTTCTTCATAAGAACCAACCAAGTAATAAGCTACACTTAGTATATTGCAACAAAAATGGATATTACGAGTGTTTTAAATTATAATCACTTAACACTCAAATCATGCAAATATATTTGATGAAGAACTGATAACTTGAATAACCAACTCATATGTGGATAGGTGGGAATGGGGAAGAAGAGTGAAGAAATAGGTCCATGGAAACATAAATAAAGCTTTTTAAGTAATTAGTTTTATTTTTAATTATTTTAGTTAGTAAGCTATTTTGAAGATAACTCCAAAATCGAAATAAAACTAATATTGAAATGATGATGATGTATCACATCAAGATATTATAAGCCCGGAATGGAAGATAACTCTAACCTCGAAACTAATTAATCTTGAAATGATGATAATGTATCACATCAAGATATAACGGTTGAAGCTAAAATTTTGGAGGTGTTGAAAGATGTCAACATGTTGGAGAGTCATGAAGCCAAGGCAACAAATGTGGTCTGAAACGATGAATCGTAGAATGATGATGATGTGCTTCATCAATATATAAAGATGGAAGCCGTAATGTCAGAGGTGACAAAAAGTCTTAAGCATGTCATGAAGCCAAGATAACAAATGATAAATAGAATGAACAATGTTCTCATGAAGGAGGGTATTGACATCAACAACATTAAAAATTGATGAAAAACTGAAATGAAAATTGGTCGTGGAGCTTTTTGTAGAAGTGAACAATCTAAACAATACACACACGAAACACTTTGTTTCAAGAACTCGAGGACACACTGCTTTTCTTCTTGCATCACTAGGATACCAGCCTCCCACCTTGAAAACTGACATCCTCCGAATGTTAACTTCTTATCCCAATTTTGGTGTGATAGTATTGTAGAGGCTTGATATCTTACATATAAATATGTTGTAAACATTATGTCAGGTCTATTGTATTGAGATACATAAGTGAACCAATCGTACCTTTATGGGACTGCATGTCAACATCCTCCCCCTCGAGGATAGATGTGAGATTTGTAAAAGTGGCTATAGGAGGGTTTACTATCATGAAATTTGTATTTAACAAGAATATCATGAACATATTTTGATTGGTTTTGAACATTCCATTAGATTCTTATTTGATTTATGAACCTAAGAAAAATTTGATCTTACCCATGGAACTCATCTCAAATTTGGATTTCATAAGTTTCTCAAAGTCATTGCACAAATGTAAGTTCGTAGACCAAAAAATGATATAATCAACATAGATTTCAACTAGCAATATATCTCCCCTTACCTTGTTTACAAACAAGGTTTTGTCAATTGCTCCTCTAGGAGCTTGTCTTACCCCATAAAGAGCTTTTCAAGCCTCTACACGTAATCATGATGATGTGGGTCCTCAAATCCTCGTGGTTGATACACATAGACCACCTCTATGATCTTACCATACAAGAATAAACTTGTATCATCCATCTAAAAAATTGTAGAGTTCTTAGATGATGTAAAAGCAAGGAAGATTTTGATTGCCGCTAGTCCTTCTACTTGGAAAAATCTCAAAGCCACTAGACCGACTTTGTTTCTTACAACAATACTCTCATATCCTTATTCTATGAAAATATATTTGGTTCATACTACTCGCTCACCAGAAGGTAGCTTACATAGGGACCAAACATCTTTGTCTTTTGAACTGCAAAAAGGTCTTCCGAAATTGCCTCAACCCAGTTGTTCCCTTTTAATAGTTGTTCAATCTTTACAGGTTCAACCTAAGATAGAAAACAAAAATATAAACATATGTTAGCATTATGATATCTTTTTCTCACACCATCACTTAAGTTTCCAACAACTCTCTTGTACTTTGGGATCCTCATATGCATGAATTTGCCTTTAGCATATCTCATTGATAGGTTTCTACTAAAAAAATGTTTATCGGTAGAAACGTCTACATTTTGGTTCACAGAGACGACATCAGGGTGACTAGTACACACATCATCATCCTTATATATAGGAAACTCTTGAGTTTCTTCACTAGTTACTTCTAAAACCTTGAGTAATTTGTGATCCTACCAAACCTTATACACCATCCACTCCAGGATTTGGGTCCAACACAGTTGGTGGAACTACTAATGGTCTTTTGAATACAACCCTATAGTCAATGTCTTCCTTTGTTATTTTGCATTAAAGTACCTAGCGAAAATTCATCTAGAGGTTTGTTAGTAAATGATAGAACATCCAAGTCAAATAACAAAGAGGGCCCATTACTGGGTTCAATAGAAGAAGATTCATTAAATATAACATTATAAGATTCTTCTTATACCCTAGTTCTCTTATTTACTACCCTATAAGATTTGAATTGAGAGGAATAACCAACGAAATAACCCTCATTTTTCTTAGCACCAAACTTGGATAAATGGTCATTGGTATTGAGGACAGGGCAAGGATATCCAAATGGTTTTAAAAATCCAATAAATGGTTTTCTTTTGTTTTACATTTCATATGATATCTTACCATAACTTTTAACAATAAGTACATTATTCTAAACACATCAAGTTGTGTATACTACTTCTGCCCAGAAGGACATGGGTAGCTTAGAGGCGGCTAACATAGATCTTGTTGCCTCAATGGGTGTTCTATTCCATATATCAACAACCCCATTTTATTGAAGAGTTCTAGGAGCATTGTATTACATCTCAATACCTTTCCATTGCAAAAATAAATGAAACTGGAGTTCTTAAACCCAGTCCAACAATCACTTATTATGATCTTCATTTTTGTGTTAAATTGTTTTTCAATATTCGCAATAAAGGTCTTCAAGGTCTCTCTTGTCTCCTCATTTGTTCTCAGAAAGAATACAAATATGTGACTAGGAAAATCATTAGTAATCACCAAGTGTCACACCCCGCCAAGGCGGAAACGCGAGGCGCAACGTTCATGGTTTCCAAAGCATATGATTACCGCAAACACATACATGATAAATGGATACATTAACAAGTTTAATGTTTTACATTACAAAACATAATCTGAGTTTACAAAAAGTTAAGATTTCACAAATATGACTCAACTCAATGAGTTATACAAGGGAAATCCTCCTTGAGTAGTATCCATCGTGCATGCATGTAATCTATATTGCTAACCTTGAAATCACGTTCAGTTACCTGAAAAACATACTTAAAATCGTCAACACGAGGTTGGTGAGTTCACAGGTTTAATCAAATTGTTCTTTGTAAACTTCATTTGTTCATAAATAATTCAGTTGCATGAGATAAGCAGAATAAGAATTGTTGACCCATTTGTAAACTAGCTAGGAATACAAATAATATGTTCATACATGGGGCGTAACCAAACCTTGACATGTGTGAGCCCCTATTAAGCGTTATCAGATTCTATGCGGCCATAAATCCTCCAGATTGTGGTTAGCGCGACTAACCATGACCGGGAGACGTCACTCTCCATAGTACTATTCATAGGACCCTAGGCTACAGTTAATGGTTACTATGTTGTTCCAGGGGACTTTAGCGGCCTCCAATGTGTTGTTCTCATCCCATGTAAACATAAAGTCGTGTCTTATTCTCTTGTTATCCCATAAAATAGTTGAAGTATGTTCTTCCCCCAAATATTAGAAAACAGTAAAAAGAAAGGGGCCGTGAAACTCACCTTGTGTTTGTGTATATACTTGTAATAATATTTGTTGTAGTCAACCTTGACTGTTTGTACCCTAGATACCAAGGGTAAATTGTTGTTAAGACCAACGTCTTAATTGTAAATTGTTCACCGACCTTGTAAATCTGATTATGTTTGTTTAAATATCGTTTTAGTTTTCCAACACATGTTTTGTTATAAAATAGTTTTGAGTTACTGCCCAACTGGGACTGTTGTACAGGTGTCGAAACTTCTTAGTTTCGATTGGGCATATGTGTGTCGAAACTACTTAGTTTCGATGGAGTGGTCAGGAGTCGAAACAACCTAGTTTCGATTGAGTAAAAGGTATCGAAACTCCTAGTTTCGATTGACCAACAGGTATCGAAACTCCTAGTTTCGATTGAGAAACAGGTATCGAAACTCCTAGTTTCGATTGAGAAACAGGTATCGAAACTCCTAGTTTCGATTGAGAAACAGGTATCGAAACTCCTAGTTTCGATTGAGCAACAGGTATCGAAACTACCTAGTTTCGATTGAGTATTTGCTATCGAAACTACCTAGTTTCGATTGAGAAAAGGTATCGAAACTACCTAGTTTCGATTGAGTTAACTTGTATCGAAACTCCTAGTTTCGAGTACTGGACTTCTGTTTGACAGAATCAGTCCTGCATATTTTTATATTTTAAACTTGAATTCGACACACTCTTCTTGTTGTCTTTCTTGCGTTTAAATAAGATGTAAGTTTAGCTACGGTTTTAAAGAAACTAATGTGAAAATGTCGAGTTTTTACCTTAAAACCGAGATGAAGATGATGAAATAAAACAGAGATGATCTCGACTCTTTTGCAGACACACTTGAGATTCTTCTTAAAATAGCAAATTATGGTGAATTTCGCCTTGAAACTGGACTTCGAATTGAAGAGAATTGGAATGTTTGCCGTATGAAAATGAGAGATAAATGGGAATTGTGAGAATTTTGAATGTAGGGTATGGTTTTATCTGGGTTTTCACAAGTGGGAGTATGGGTCAATTTGAAAATACGTGAGATTGGGGATGGTTTCCCCTGCACTTCGGCCGAGAAGTCAAGGGTGGGTTAGGGGGTTTGGATTATAATAATAAAACAATTAGATTTTTTTGTATTAATATCAATTAGAGTTCTAAAGGGGTAGTTTAATTCGGTTTATTTTCCCCACGGTATTATAATTTTATTCTAAATATAATTTATGGTTCCACGTAAAGTTTGTGTAAATAATATATATATGTATATATATTTTTCTGGTTATTTATTTCAACCAATAGTGTTCGAATTAAGTCGGGTTATAAGTGTATGTGAACCGGTAATTCCCAGAATTACCAAAAATATAAAATGAGACAATGTTCGGTTTTTGTTAGACCTTCATGTCTTTGTTTGTGAAATTACGTAAATCACAAAAATAATTATAATGTAAACTCATTTATTGTAATGTAAACTTGTTCATAATGTATACGGATATTGACCTGAAATGTCGGGTGTCACATTCTCCCCTTGTTAAAAGAATTTCGTCCCGAAATTCAATTCGTGTCCTCTTGAACTGGTGTATCCTTAAACAAGGATGGGTATTTTGTTTTCATTTGGTCCTCTCGTTCCCATGTATACTCAGGACCACGCTTTGAGTTCCAACGTACTTTAATCAGTTTGATCCGATTACGTCTCAGCTTTTGAACCTTCCAATCTGAAATCTCAATCGGTTCCTCGATGAAATGAAGTTTATCGTCAATATGAATCTCGTCAGACGGTATAATTAGTGTCTCGTCTGATAAACACTTCTTGAGATTTGATACATGGAACGTATCATGTATATTGTTTAGTTCTTGTGGTAGCTTGAGTTTGTAAGCTACAGGGCCAACCCTAGCCAGTATTTCGAACGGACCAACGTATCTAGGGTTGAGCTTACCACGGTTAACAAACCTTGCAACGCCTTTCCATGGTGAGACTTTTAACATTACTCGGTCGCCAATTTGAAATTCTAATGGTTTTCGTCTGTTGTCAGCATAGCTCTTTTGTCTATCTCGGGCCGCTTTCAAACGGTCCTTAATTTTGAAAATCTTATCAGTGGTTTCCTGGACAATCTCAGGGCCTGTCAAATGTTTTTCACCAACTTCCGCCCAACATAGCGGTGAGCGGCATTTACGACCATATAAAGCTTCAAACGGTGCTGCTTTAATGCTCGTATGATAGCTGTTATTATAGGAAAACTCAGCTAATGGTAAATGAGTATCCCAATTTCCTCCGAAATCAATTACACATGCACGGAGCATATCTTCTAATGTCTGGATAGTCCGTTCACTTTGACCATCTGTTTGTGGGTGATATGCCGTGCTCATGTCAAGACGTGTGCCCATTGCTTCTTGTAATGATTTCCAGATTCTAGACACGAATCTGCTATCTCTATCCGAGATAATAGAAATTGGCACTCCGTGTCTTGCCACAATTTCTTTAACATAGAGTCTTGTAAGTTTCTCTGTCTTGTCAGTTTCTTTCATTGGCAGAAAGTGAGCAGATTTCGTTAATCGGTCGACAATTACCCATATGGTATCATAACCACTAGACGTCTTGGGTAATTTCGTGATGAAATCCATAGAAATCTGTTCCCATTTCCATTGGGGAATTTCAGGTTGTTGTAATAAACCAGACGGTTTCTGATGTTCGGCTTTTACTTTTGAACACGTTAAGCATTTACTGACATATGTGGCAATATCTCCTTTCATATTGGGCCACCAATATAATTCTTTTAGATCTTTATACATTTTATCTGAACCCGGGTGAATGGAGTACCTGGACTTGTGGGCTTCGTCCATAACTAACTCCCGTAAGTTACCAAAACATGGCACCCAAATTCTATTCATGAAGTATAAAGTGTCATCTGACTCAGACTCCAAATGCTTTATCATTCCTCATAGAGCTTCATTTTGAATGTTTTCTTCTTTAATTGCCTCTTGTTGTGCCATCCGAATTTGAGTAGTGAGATTTGTATGAATTGTCAATTCTAAGGCACGAACACGAAGAGTTTTAACTCGTTCTTTGCGACTTAAAGCGTCCGCTACGACATTGGCTTTCCCGGGATGGTACTTGATATCACAATCATAATCGTTTAGTAGTTCTACCCAACGACGTTGTCTCATATTAAGTTCCTTTTGATCAAAGATATGCTGGAGACTCTTGTGATCAGTAAAGATAGTACATCTTGTACCGTAAAGGTAATGTCTCCAAATTTTGAGCGCAAACACAACTGCACCCAATTCCAAGTCGTGGGTCGTATAATTCTTTTCGTGCACTTTTAGTTGTCGTGAGGCATATGCGATGACTTTGTCTCTTTGCATTAACACACAACCCAGTCCTTGGTGTGATGCATCGCAGTATACGACAAAATTGTCGATTCCCTCAGGAAGGGATAGAATTGGTGCACTACACAGCTTCTGCTTTAGTATTTGAAAAGCTGACTCTTGCTTGTCATTCCAATCATACTTATTTTCTTTCTGGGTTAATTTGGTTAAAGGCAGGGCTATTTTTGAAAAATTCTCGATGAATCGTCTGTAATAGCCGGCCAAACCTAAAAATTGACGTACTTCTGTCGGAGTCTTTGGTGCTTCCCAGTTTTTGATCGCTTCAATTTTAGATGGATCAACGTGAATTCCTTCCTTGTTGATGACATGTCCAAGAAAATGCACTTCTTGGATCCAAAACTCACACTTAGAGAATTTAGCGTAAAGTTTCTCGTTTCTGAGTAGTTCTAAGATTAATTTAAGATGATGTTCATGATCCTCCTTGGTTCGTGAATATATTAATATGTCATCGATAAACACAATCACGAATTTATCCAAGTATGGTTTGCACACGCGGTTCATGAGATCCATGAAAACAGCTGGTGCGTTTGTCAAACCAAATGGCATAACTAGGAATTCGTAGTGACCATAACGAGTCCTAAATGCTGTCTTTGGTACATCTTCTTCTTGGATTCTTAGTTGATGATACCCTGACCGTAGATCGATCTTAGAGTAGAAGCTAGAACCTTGTAGTTGATCGAACAAATCATCTATTCGAGGTAGTGGGTATCGGTTTTTGATTGTAAGCTTGTTTAATTCTCGGTAATCTATACACATCCTAAAGGTTCCATCCTTTTTCTTTACGAATAAGACCGGAGCTCCCCAAGGTGAGAAACTCGGTCTTATGAAACCTTTATCAAGCAACTCTTGTAGTTGATTTGATAACTCTTGCATTTCAGAAGGTGCTAATCGATACGGCGATCGCGCAATCGGTGCGGATCCTGGTACCAAGTCGATTCGGAATTCGACTTGCCTCGGTGGTGGTAATCCAGGTAAGTCTTCAGGGAAAACTTCAGGATAATCCTTAACGATTGGTATATCCTCAAGTCGACGTTCCTCGGGTTTCTTCTCGACGACGTGAGCCAGGAATACGCAATAGCCTTTACGTAGATACTTACGAGTTTTCATGCAGTTTATCATCCTTAACGCTACTCCACTCTTCTCACCTTGAATCGAAAGAACTTCTCCGTTTGGGAGTGGGATTTGGACAATTTTCTCAAAACAAACAATCTCGGCGTGATTCTTTGACAACCAATCCATGCCAATAACAACGTCAAAGCTTCCTAAGTCAACAGGTAACAGATCTATACTAAATGTGTGATTTTTAAGATATAAGGTACAACCTTGAATGACCTCTCCGGTATTAATTAACTTTCCGTTCGCTAATTCAATTGTATACTTTTGTTCTAGTTTGCTGGGCTTAATACCGAGTAGGGACTTAAAGTCATTTGACACAAAACTCAAATCAGCACCCGTATCGAAAAGTATAGAGGCATAGTGATTATTTATCGGGAACGTACCAGTGACAATGTTTGGATCTTGTCGTGCGTCACCAGCCCCCATCACAAATGCTCTTCCACGGGCCTGATTGTCGTTTCGGTTCTTCAACTTTGGACAGTCTTTTCTGAAGTGCTTTGGATCTCCACACTCAAAGCATCCTTGATTCATCCTTTCTGTTCCTGGGTTGACTTTTCCTGCTACTTGATTTATCTTGTTAGGGTTCGCATTGCTCCTACAGTCAAGGGCTAGATGTCCATACTTTTTACATTTTCCACATTGGGTACACTTCCCACTGTGATGATATCCACAATTGTCACACCTTGGTCGTGCTCCAAGGTATCCTTTTTGTTCCACAGTGTTGGCGACAAAGGCTTTCATAGTTTCAGGTCTCTTGTAAATTTGATTCTTGTTTTGATTAATTGGTTTTCCAAACCATTTCCTCTTTTCCCCAGATTTCCCTCCTTCGGTCTCCTTCTTCTCAAACAAACCATCACGTACAGCATTATCCCTTAGCTTGAAAGCCAGAGTTATGGCGCTCTTGGCATCCATAGGGTTTGATGAAGTCACCAGACCTCGGATTTGAGGTGCGAGACCCCACAAGTATCTTTCAACCTTCTTGTATTCTGGGGTGACCATGTGTGGAACCAAGATTGCTAACTCATTGAATCGGTCAGTGTAGCCAGCAACATCATCTCCTGTCATTTGTAAATTCCACATTTCAGATTCGATCTTTTGCAACTCATTTCGAGGACAGTATTCCTCGATCATCATGGCTTTTAAGTCTTCCCATGACAACTCATATGATGTCTGCCTTCCCAAAGTCTTTACTTGTGAATTCCACCAGGTTAAAGCTTTATCAGTGAGTGAGCATGTAGAATACTTCACCATGCAGTCAGCGGTGCATTCACTAATATCAATCACCGATTCCATCTTCTCTATCCATCTCATTAGTCCAACTGCACCCTCGGTGCCATTGAAGTTACGGGGTTTGCAAGACAGAAAGGTCTTGTAGGAGCACTTTCTAATTGGAGCATCTGTAGAATTACAAGTCATAACGTCATTAATTCGAATCATGACTATATGTTATGGCTTATTTATTTTATTACCTCCGGAACCTCCAGCTGTACCGCTACCTCCTGCACCTCCGGAACCTCCAGCTGTACCGCTACCTCCTACACCTCCTCCACTATTTCGATTGGCTTCATACTGCTCCATGGCAGCAGCTACTCGTTGTGCTATAAGTTGTTCCACATTTGGGGAAATCGCCTCGTTGTTGTCACCAGTAGTGTTACGGGTTGTCCTACGCTTAGGTGCCATGACGTTCTTTCTAACATATCAATTAAAAAGAAACAACATTATATGACAATAATGATAGCTCATGACATAAGGATACAACAACGTAAAATGTAAACAACCACTATCACAACATAAACCATTACATACATAGTCAAAACATTCATAGTACATTGTTCCAAAAGACAAGGATACAAAAGAGATGGGTTCACATGGCCTCATCAGTACTAAAGTTTTAAACTACTTAATGTACTACGGGCACAACCCGCCCGTAATAGGTTTAAAAGAAGAAGTGAGAGTACAATCCAATCATCATGGCAAGTCCTGCCATGACAAAACTAGCTCTCGCCACAAATTCTGCAGCCAACGTCCTTTCTTCCAGAGCCTCCACCATGTCTCGGACCGTAACAGTGAACTGCCAATCCATGTCAGCTCTCAACTCTAGATAGTTTGTGGCACCCTGTATGTCTCGGGTGTGGTCCTCCAGAGTCTGAACTCGAGATCCGAGCCCTTGACGTAAGCGCATGGCTGCATCCCTATGTGCCCGAATATCATCTAGGAGATCATCAAGACGCTCCTCGTGCGTACGAACACGAGCTACCAAGGTAGGCACAGTGAGCTCTATGGCTTCCCCAGTGTGGGGTAGGGGTGTTGGAGAGTTGGAAGACTCTCCGAGCTCAAAGGTAGATGGGATGCTCTCCATCTCCCTCCAACGGGCCAGAGTACGGGGCATCCAACGGATAGTTCCCACAGTAGGGTGGTAGCAGGGTCTTTGCCTAGGTGGTTCTTCACCAGCCACCAAGTCTTCTGGGTCACTGGCTGCTAGATTCCTTTTGCGTGGAAGTCGAACCTTCTTCCTAGCGCTTTGCACCTTAACTGGTCCTCCGCTTTTCTTTCGGTAGACGATAGGCGGTTTTCCCAAGGCGACTTTAGGTGGTGTGGAGCTACGGGTTTGTACTTGATTTTTGGGACGTGAGGCGGAAAATTCCTCATTTGATTCAGTGTCAGAGACGGGATCAGAATGTGAATGTGATGACATGCTTGTGACTACAATATCCATATGACAAAATGACTGGTCATGCAATGAAAACGTTTTAGTGAGTCATTTAGATTATAGACTAGGTTCCAATTTAGATTCCTAGTTCACTATAATCAATGGCTCTGATACCAGTTCTGTCACACCCCGCCAAGGCGGAAACGCGAGGCGCAACGTTCATGGTTTCCAAAGCATATGATTACCGCAAACACATACATGATAAATGGATACATTAACAAGTTTAATGTTTTACATTACAAAACATAATCTGAGTTTACAAAAAGTTAAGATTTCACAAATATGACTCAACTCAATGAGTTATACAAGGGAAATCCTCCTTGAGTAGTATCCATCGTGCATGCATGTAATCTATATTGCTAACCTTGAAATCACGTTCAGTTACCTGAAAAACATACTTAAAATCGTCAACACGAGGTTGGTGAGTTCACAGGTTTAATCAAATTGTTCTTTGTAAACTTCATTTGTTCATAAATAATTCAGTTGCATGAGATAAGCAGAATAAGAATTGTTGACCCATTTGTAAACTAGCTAGGAATACAAATAATATGTTCATACATGGGGCGTAACCAAACCTTGACATGTGTGAGCCCCTATTAAGCGTTATCAGATTCTATGCGGCCATAAATCCTCCAGATTGTGGTTAGCGCGACTAACCATGACCGGGAGACGTCACTCTCCATAGTACTATTCATAGGACCCTAGGCTACAGTTAATGGTTACTATGTTGTTCCAGGGGACTTTAGCGGCCTCCAATGTGTTGTTCTCATCCCATGTAAACATAAAGTCGTGTCTTATTCTCTTGTTATCCCATAAAATAGTTGAAGTATGTTCTTCCCCCAAATATTAGAAAACAGTAAAAAGAAAGGGGCCGTGAAACTCACCTTGTGTTTGTGTATATACTTGTAATAATATTTGTTGTAGTCAACCTTGACTGTTTGTACCCTAGATACCAAGGGTAAATTGTTGTTAAGACCAACGTCTTAATTGTAAATTGTTCACCGACCTTGTAAATCTGATTATGTTTGTTTAAATATCGTTTTAGTTTTCCAACACATGTTTTGTTATAAAATAGTTTTGAGTTACTGCCCAACTGGGACTGTTGTACAGGTGTCGAAACTTCTTAGTTTCGATTGGGCATATGTGTGTCGAAACTACTTAGTTTCGATGGAGTGGTCAGGAGTCGAAACAACCTAGTTTCGATTGAGTAAAAGGTATCGAAACTCCTAGTTTCGATTGACCAACAGGTATCGAAACTCCTAGTTTCGATTGAGAAACAGGTATCGAAACTCCTAGTTTCGATTGAGAAACAGGTATCGAAACTCCTAGTTTCGATTGAGAAACAGGTATCGAAACTCCTAGTTTCGATTGAGCAACAGGTATCGAAACTACCTAGTTTCGATTGAGTATTTGCTATCGAAACTACCTAGTTTCGATTGAGAAAAGGTATCGAAACTACCTAGTTTCGATTGAGTTAACTTGTATCGAAACTCCTAGTTTCGAGTACTGGACTTCTGTTTGACAGAATCAGTCCTGCATATTTTTATATTTTAAACTTGAATTCGACACACTCTTCTTGTTGTCTTTCTTGCGTTTAAATAAGATGTAAGTTTAGCTACGGTTTTAAAGAAACTAATGTGAAAATGTCGAGTTTTTACCTTAAAACCGAGATGAAGATGATGAAATAAAACAGAGATGATCTCGACTCTTTTGCAGACACACTTGAGATTCTTCTTAAAATAGCAAATTATGGTGAATTTCGCCTTGAAACTGGACTTCGAATTGAAGAGAATTGGAATGTTTGCCGTATGAAAATGAGAGATAAATGGGAATTGTGAGAATTTTGAATGTAGGGTATGGTTTTATCTGGGTTTTCACAAGTGGGAGTATGGGTCAATTTGAAAATACGTGAGATTGGGGATGGTTTCCCCTGCACTTCGGCCGAGAAGTCAAGGGTGGGTTAGGGGGTTTGGATTATAATAATAAAACAATTAGATTTTTTTGTATTAATATCAATTAGAGTTCTAAAGGGGTAGTTTAATTCGGTTTATTTTCCCCACGGTATTATAATTTTATTCTAAATATAATTTATGGTTCCACGTAAAGTTTGTGTAAATAATATATATATGTATATATATTTTTCTGGTTATTTATTTCAACCAATAGTGTTCGAATTAAGTCGGGTTATAAGTGTATGTGAACCGGTAATTCCCAGAATTACCAAAAATATAAAATGAGACAATGTTCGGTTTTTGTTAGACCTTCATGTCTTTGTTTGTGAAATTACGTAAATCACAAAAATAATTATAATGTAAACTCGTTTATTGTAATGTAAACTTGTTCATAATGTATACGGATATTGACCTGAAATGTCGGGTGTCACACCAAGTAATATGATTTCTTCCGATACTTATTACACTTATGGTTCCAAACAGATATATAGATAGTGATTATGATGGAGAAGAAACAAACTAATCTCTTTTAGCCTATGAGACTCATCGTGTTGTTTATAGACGTGAGGTGCAATGGTCAATATGTGTAAACTCTTTGTTAGGTGATTCTATTATAAATCCTTCTTGACCAATTCATTTATAGTATTCAAGTTTACATGCCTAAGTCTCCAATGCCAAAGAGATGACTTATCATTTCATGCCTTAGAAATGAAACATGATACATCATGTTTTGGTGATGTATTATTCATGTCAAGGACATACACATTCGCCTCTTTAGTGTAAGCAAGAATTTATCTTCTTTTAAGATTTTAAGTCCGCATCCCAAGACTTGACCCCATTTTTAGTGAATAAGACTCCATAGTCTTTATCACAGGTTTGGGAGACACTTAATAAGATAAACCCTAGATTTTTAAAAAAGGTTAACATCCTTAAATCTTAACTTCCCATTTATAGCAGTTCCCTTACCACTAATAATATCACGTTGTGCCTCCTTTCTAAAAGTAACATAGCCACCATTACATGATATGAGATTGTGTAGCAATAAGCCGTTGTCATACATATGCTTGGATCATTCACTATCTACGTATCACGGATTGTCCTCGGCTCTTGATACTCCCGTTTGTGGAATCTCACAAATGTTGGCAGTAAGTGCATGTGTAGTGGAATATGTAGAAGATTGAGCTTCATCAACTTGGAAGCTCCACTCATAGCCTTTTTTGGTAGAAAATAAACATTAGACATTAAGGGTTATTGCTACATGATTTGGACTGGTGATAGTATGGTTTGATGCAACCTTCCTCACTCTATATTATCTGGCAAAAGGGCCTATTTTTGGCATCCGTTGCATCTTGCTTTGCTATTGTCAAGACCAATTCTTGATCCATGACTATTGCTAGGAAAGGGTCTTCCAATTATCTAGTAAAACTTCTTTGCCCTTATGGAGAGCATAACCATTTGATGAATAATATCCATTTTTTTTCCAAATCATCTGCATGGAAAACTTCTAGATCTTCAACCACAAATGATGAGTTTTCTGCTCCTCCATAAACAAGTGCTCCATCTTCTTCAATGACAATAGAGTGATGACATGACATGTCATAATGGGTACTTGAGTAAACTAATCACCATGTGAAGTGAAAAGTGTTGTTGTACCAGGTACATACTCCTTTATCTTCTTTGAGCCATTTCTTGAACTATTTGCAACTCATATATCCTTAGAATCCCATGAAATTCAGTAAGTGTGAGACTTGAAAGATTCTGGTTTCCCTAATAACCACTATGTACATTATCTATTGAGGAAGAAATGGTCTCATGAAATTTTAAAGAATGTGATCATTCTTATATTCAATCTTAGCAAAATTTATTTCATTTATCAGATAAGTGAACCGTTCAAGCTGTTAAGACATGGTCACTATATTCATATGAGCAAATGTCTCATACTTATGCATCAATAGTTTTGCCATGTTTTCTAGAAGTTTAGTAGTCCACTCAAACTGGTTTGAAAGGACTTCCCATAGTTCCTTAAAACTTGTACAACACATGTGCTAGGGTCATTGATGTTCTGTTAGGGTTAATTTAGGCATTACTGACCAATTAGAGTTCATTTTGGTCAATTAGGATCAACAAAGGTCAATAATTGTTGTTTTAGGGTAAATAATAGTCAATTGAGGTGATTGATTTTCAAATTGTGTTATTGATGGTTAATTCAGGAAATTAACAACCAATTATGGACATTGACGTTTAGTTACGGTTATCTTGGACATTACCGACCAATTAGAGTTCATATTGGTCAACTAGGGTCAATAAGGTCATTGATTGTTGTTTTAGGGTAAATAATTGTCAATTGAGGTGATTGATGGTCAATTTAGGCCATTGATGGCAAATTATAGTTATTGCATTAATTTGACCCGTTGACCCATTAACACGTTTGATGTATTAAAATCGATGTGACCCATTGACTGATTCTGTGAAATGCCAATGTTATTTCACTAATTTGACTCGTTGAGCAAGTAGATAGTTTCATGCATAAAAAGTACTCTAACTCGTTGATTGATTAGCAAGTTTCATACATTAAAAGTACTCTGATCCAAGTGAGAAAAAGAGAAATTACCTATCATTAAATTAGATAAGAAGGCAATCGATCAAGAAAGAGCCATTTGATCAAGAAATTTAAATTGAAACAGTCCACGATTTGCAATAAGAAGTAGAATCACTAGAAGAATCGAATAAAGTAATCACAAATCAAAATTGCAATTGAAGAAGTGACGGACACATTAATAGAAGACGATCTGAATCAGTTTTTGGTTCAATCAGAGAAATTATCAAATGGTGCAAATGAAACAAAATTTCATTGAATTTCAATGCTATACAGATTCATTGAAATTTTGATTAAAAAAGGAAGAGGACATTGATTAAGCAAGAATAAATAAACAAATACGAATTTGCAAATTGCTCGTACAAACCCATCATCATTAGAAGAAGAATTGAAGGCCACATAATACTCACTGGTCATCAAATTTGAAGTAAAAGAAACGATCAGAAGGAAAATTTTAATCCAAGTTTGTGTATCAAAAAAACGATGCAATTTGCAGATAAGAAGAAATCGAATATAACCAAAATAAAGATCATGATCAAAGGGATAAAGGACGGAAAGAGAGGGAGCGGTCGTATGTTTTTTGAAAGTTGCAGTGAGAAAGTTATTTTTCAAAACAGAAACAGAAAGGCGCAATCTCTATACAAGTAAGTGTCTTTTTCAATTACTGCAAAGAAATTGAATAGAAGGTAGCAACTTAGAATCCCTGAATCTATTGAAGGAAAGGAAAGGAGGGAAGATCAAAACCTGGTTTGTATACTTTACTATTAAGAAAGAGACGAAAAATAGGAGGTTCATATAGCAAGCAATAGAAAGAAAGCAAGTCAGAACCACATCTTAGTGGTTCATATAGCAAGCAAGAAACCGAACCCGTGTAGTTCATATAGCAAGCAAGATCGAACAAATCTTGGTTAAAGTAAAGCATGCAAGAAAGACCTGTGTGGCAAAGCAAGCAAGAAAGACTTGTTTGACAAAGCAATCAAGAAAATAGCATGCAAGACCTGTGTGGCAAGCAAGAAAGAAAAACGAACAAGAAAGAATGAAGAGCATGAAATAATGAAAAGCAAGCCAGAACAATTAAGACTCGTGTGGTATAGGTCAAGGAATCAAAGACAAAAACAATTTCAGGTGCTTTGAATATAGTGAACATGGTAACTATGCATACAAAAAAGAGAAGACTAGATCAAGATTGAAGACCTTCCTTAGACTATATTTAGTTTAAGGGAGAGAATGGAAGATTAAACTAAATTATATAGTATAGGAGTTCTAGTGCCATTAGTACAAACTTTATTTTGGAGTTAAAATTGTAATTATGTATAGGTTATGAGTGGTTATCCTAAACGCCGCTCTTTAGAATCATTGGGTCGTTTGTATACATGTCGATTCAAATTGTGTATTGATGTGTCGTGTTTAGTATATAGAAAATATATTATATAATAATATATTCAAGGATATCGGTTTCACGAGATCAGGTTTTAAATTTATAATTAAAATGATAAATACTCAAACTTAAAACACACACAATAGGCAAGTGTACCTATTACAGTGTAATATAGTTTAGGTAAGAACCAAGTATCGAACCAATGGACACGGTCGAGTTCCAATACTCAACTTTTGTTATCGTTTAGCAGGTTTAATTAATGAGTGGGTTTTGTGTGCTTGTGAAAAAGAAAAGTAAATGACAGAAAAGTAAATGACGTTAAAGTAAATGACTGAAAAGTAAAACATGCATGATGTGTGTAACAGGAATGTAAATAATAAAATAGTAAATAGTAGGAAAGTAAATATCTCGGAAATGATCAGGTCACGATGAGTATTGCTTTGGGCTTCGAATCCGCTTGGTATATGATAATGTTAAGTTGACTAATCCAGACTACTACAAACATGTGACTCGGGTCACAGCTAGAGCCTCGTCCTCACGAAATTTGGTTCACGGATTATATTCTTTAATAATAAAATGGTAGGACTCCCAGCTCGGGACATCGTTGCCCACAATCCTTGGTGTTATCTTCGACTTGGTTTAGGACATCAAACTTAAGTGCTTAGTTATTATTATTAAAAGAGTGATTAGACTTTGTTCACCGGGAGGCGGTGTAACAATGGGACCATGTATAAAGACGTACCGTTCCCAACATGAGTTCACTAATTCTTAGTCTCATAACAAGTTCGTATAAAGATGTACGACCTTGTTAATATTAACCAAGCTTTGGCTTATCAAGATCCACTTGTGTAAAGACGTACAAGCATCAAGAGAAGTTTGATTAAAAAGGTTTTATGGTCTGACGCTTTAAAATCAAGAGCACTCACAATTGTAAAGACAAGTTTAGATAATAATAAAAATCCCACCTCGAAGGTGGTAAGAGCGAATAGTTAAAGACATAAACATACCACTAGATTAATACGTTAAACATTAACATACACCAAACTTCATCTTTCCCCTAGCAATACAAAGAGTTTAGCCACGAATGACCATACTAACTAGCGTAACGCTGAGTTTTGTAGGCTCCCCTATTGCGGAACGAAGAGGAGGAACCTCTCTACTCTCTACTCTAACTACGAAATACTATATCTGGAATAGTTTCTTAGGGTATGGAAAGGTGTGTTGAATGAATAACTCAAGCCATCTATTTATAGGTCTCAAAATGAGCAATGCACGGCCGTGTATCGGATTGCACAGGCGTGCAAACACCTCGGGAATCAAACAGGGTACACATGATGATGTACCGGAGCCTTGGGGAGCAAGAATGGGATTGCACGACCGTGCAATGGGATGCACGACCGTGCATCCCCTTCCTGCTTCCCAGTTTTGTCTTTTTGATGTTGTTTGACTTGTTGTTGACCTGGTTTGACTTCTTGGGGGTCAAAGCACAGGTTTGGTCCTCCAAAAGCTTGATTTCTTCATATTTTTTAGTGGCTTTAGCTTTGTTTACTTCTGGACGCCGAATAACCTGCATATATGAAATATTAACGCTTTAAGTATCGATTGCAAGATTATTAATTAATTAGTACCATAATATGGGGACTATTATGAATGCAAAACATGTATAATTTAGGGCATATCATAATACCCCATACTTAAACTTTGCTTGTCCTTAAGCAAACTCGTGCATGATCAGACCCATAACTAAAAACTTTACGAAAGGTAAGAGAGCTCCAAGTAGTTGGAAACTCCGGGATAACTCATGAGTCGCTTTATTCTATTTTTGAGCTTTTCTATTTTAGGGTGGTGGAATTACTGACAAGCCTACTAGAACTTCCATTATGCATAATCTATCACTCCTCACAATTTTCACTCAACTCTAGGGTTATATATGTGGATAATGTAAGTTAAGTCGAACACTCAAGTTCGAATCGAATTATGCAATGGTCATAAGCTTGTATGCAAATCAAGTCTCCACCAACTAATTAAGTAGTATGCATGAATCAAGAGAATTTTAAAAGGGTTGTAATGTGGCTAAAAGAAAAATAAAGGGTGAAAATGAAAGTATTTTTGGATTTTTAGGGATTTAAAAGGGTTTTGTAGGCTGTAGCTAACGTGGAACACACGGCTACGACTTCATGGGTTAAGATGGAAAATACTAGCGGGACCCTCTATAGTACTCAGATAACGAGGGTATAACTAATCTGAGGACTCGTTCATGGTCATATTTCCAAGACCAATATCTCTTATCTTTCTCAACTCTTTCCTCACTGCGTAGTACACATTACTGTCTTTCCCTATGGTTCTTTCGACTTGTAGCCTAACAGCTCCTACTTTGATCAGATGCGTATACTCATGTTGGGAATAAGTTTGATTCTTTCTACACTTTCCATCGTAGCTCTAGTTGGCACACTTCACACATTTGTCGTATCTTTTGGCTCTTCTTTTGTCGGCACTTTTTAACAGGTCGTAGAATGGTGGCAATTGTTCTTGCTTGCACCACTGTTTTCTTACATCACTTGTTGCTTTGAAAATCTTCTCTTGGAGTTCGGGTGGTAATTCAGGCTTTGCAAAATGAATACAGGAAAGCAAATTGAAATCAAAAGAATGCATGCCCAGCTCTTTAAGGTCTAACCTGTAAAAGACCAACTTCTCTCTTTCTTTTTCTTTTCATTTTTCTATTTTTTTCTTTTCTTTTCTTTTCTTATCATCAAGACTAATTTTCAATAATTATTTTTCCTCAATTTCCTTGAAATAAAATTTTCATATCTTCCTTGTAGATCTTTCGGTTGTTTCTTCCTAATACATCCACTTTCTTCTTGTATATTCCAATTCTTTTGAGTGAAACAGATTCTTTCCAAATTGCCTCAATGGTTGTAAACGACATAAGATAGTCTAATATTTCTCCATCTTGAAGACAGTTAGCCAATAACCGGTGTTTACGAAAAACTGGTTTGGTGATAATTGTGGGTAGTAGAAAAGAAAAGGCTAAGGCTCAAAGGGCTAACTAGGCGGATATTGTTTTTGGGATTTTGGGTTTAAGGATAATATATATGGGTAATAAAGTCCTAGGTGCCTCAATCATTTTCAAACTTTTACTAGTTCATGGTATAGATATGTATAAGTTATACAAGTTCTAATTTTGCATAAAATTCGATCGAAAAACACTCAATATACCAAATGAAAGAGCATGCGAAAAATAATGATAATAATGCTTGTGAAAAGGCTCATATTATTCTCACATAGAAACGGATGGGATAGGGTTTAGTGATTTGCTATGCATAATATCCATTTGTTTCTATTTGTCATGTATTCATTTTATTTAATTTAGTGCGAACTCAAAGAGATTTTGGGTTTTAGGGTTTAAAAATTTATAAACGTTTTCGGGTTTTACGAAAAGTAGGTTTTTAGTAAGGTTTTAGTCAAATGGGTAGAAAATCACAAGTTCAGTTTTACAGCTTTGAGGTTACAAGTAGTCCTGAATGGGTAGAAAATGCATGTAATGGAATGCTATGCAGGAATTTAAATGCATGAAGTTTTAAGGGAAAAGAAATTGGTACTCCCCCGGTCAATTCGGTGTATAACCTAAGGTCAAAACTTGTTGCTGTAGTCAACATTGTGCTTCAAAGACTTCATCAAATTTCTCATAAATTTGATGTGCTTTCCGACACCCCAGCTTGTAGAGGCGGAGTGTAACTCCTCAAAGAAGTAGAGAAACTACTTGGTGATGTTATGCTACTTGACACATAAATAAAAAAATAAAAACAGAAACGGAAATAATAGGTAGTAGTTAAGCTACTAAGGTCCTAGTATCGAGAAGGCATACATGGAGGCTGAAGTACGTGAAACTTTTCAATTTGTAAACAAACCTGGGGTCCATGTGTTCTGTCGTATGCACCAACTTCTCAATTTATTCATGATCATCGGGTTGCTTCCCGGAAGCGCCATGTTTATTTAAGGGTCGTTGGCCAGACCCGTACGTGCTTCATCAGTCTTTCTTTGGGTGGGGGCTATTAACCTCCCCCGTGTATCCCGTTCCTTCATTCAAGTCCTTCAACTTTGGTAGCTTATCCCAGTAGTTATCAACCCAGTTTGTGTTGTCAAGATCTTTGCCAAGATCTAATTTCTTTCCTTTGTTGAATTCTTTAGCTTTCTTCAGTTGGTAGTCCAGATTGGTATTGATGGACTGAGCAATTTCAAAGGGATCATTTGATAAGCATTCGTTCCCTCCAATGTTGTAAGTTACTGATTGTTTTCTGACACAAAGTGTCAGAATTCCTTTGTTCATATCAATGATAGCTCTGGCGGTAGCTAAAAATGGGCGACCCAAAATCAAAGGCACAGAGTAGTCGGGCCCCATTTCTAAAACCATGAAGTCGGCAGGGAAGACAAACTTGCCGACTTTTACTTATAAGTTCTCGATGACTCCTATAGGTGACTTAACCGAAACATCCACAAGTTCAATAGTTGCATTAACAGGTCGCGGATTCCCAATTTTTAATCTTTTAAACATGTTATATGGCATCACGTTCACACTTTCTCCCATATCAGTGAGTGCGAAAGTTATATCGCGAAAAACATTATCCATTATATTTATACTATTTTCGTTTATTTTTAACTTTTTTTAAGACTGAAAAAATAAATTATTCAATTTTATTCTTTTTATTATTGAAATAATTTATGTCCTAGTTATTCCATACATACATCCTTTATACAGACACACATATAAAGGAACACTGAATGAAAGCTGAAATATCGTAATAACATGAAGAACGTGTCTCACATTATTGACTGTTTAATACTTTTTTCTTTTTTTAATGTTGAATGCAGTACCACTCCTTTTAAATTTGCTTTGGCTTCTCTTCAATCTCTTCCCTCTTCTCTCTGTTTTCTCATCTTTCTCTTTTTAAGAATAATTAAATAATTATAAAACGAGATAATTTAAACATCTCCCATGTTAGGTTCACCTTAACATTTACCTTTCTAAATTATCTAACCTCTTATGACGTTTAATTAACATTAGCTTTACAACACTATAGTCATTTTAGTTCTCTAACTTCATATGTTTACTATCCTACGCATTAACCTCATGGATCTCCCTATTGGTTTTTTTTCAACGGCTTAATAAACTTCATTGAAAGAGATATTGTGATGAGAATGAAGAACATATATATTGGGTGATGTTATATTAAAGTTCGATAGGAAAAATGTTATTTTTAGTAGCCTTAAGAGCTATTGAATTATAATTCCTTAATCCATCATCCATGTGGGTCAAGTTTAGAGGCCATATTGTAATTAATAGAAACAAAGTTTAGTATGATGTTTATTGTATATGTAAAGTATAGGGTCTAGAGTATTGTCAAGAATCAAACTTGGTAACTACCAAGATGATATGTCAAGTTATGTACGATGTTTGAATCATTGCAACCCTACGAACACATTAGTTCTTTAAGTATATAAGGGACGATCAACATCGAGAACAATCATCTGATATTATTAATTCAATATCAAAATCTTGTTCATTCAATCTCTATTCTCCGGTTACCATTCAATTGTGTGTTCTTAAGAAGATCTTGGGCAACAATTGGTATCAGAGCATCAAGTTCTTAAAGTTCTTGAATGTATTCGATTAGGAGAAATCAAAGGGAAGCAATTCAGTGGTGGTTACTGTGATTCAGTGAAGAAGGAAACAAAAGAATCGAGTAGTTGTTAGAAGACATGCATACAACACGTGGATTTTTGGGTCTGTCAACGTGCGCTGAGTTATTAGCTAGTTTGTTTAAGTCGTAGTTTGAATAAAGAACGTTAGTCCAACGTGCTCGAGTCTTTAGGATATTTCCTTTCTTTCGGCTATAGTTTGTTATTTTTGTTTATGTACTGCATCTATTTAAAGCCACTGGCTCGTATGAATGAAGTATCAGTTTGCAAAACTTTCTTACCGGTGTTAGTATTATAACTATCATCTGGTATCAGAGCGGTACTAAAAACGATCAAACGATTGGGACAGAGTGAGTGAAGATAAATTGAAGATTCCTCTATTTGAAGGGCATTTTGAGCACTGGAGTGAGATCATGGAGAATCTTCTAAGGGGGAAGAAACTATGGCATCTGATCGAACCAGGGATTGAAGAACCTGATGTGGGTGTGGCTCAAAGCGACGCCCAAAGGAAGACGTTGGCTGATATTCGTACCAAAGACTTGCAGGTTAAACATTATCTCTATCAAGCCATTGATAGAATAACGTTTGAACAGATTTTGGATCGAAGTTCTGCCAAGCATATTTGGAATTGTATGAAGCAGTGGTTCTAGGGGAATGCACGTGTGAAGCGATCGATGCTACAGAAGTTACGTAGAGACTTTGAAGTACCGGAGATGACAAGCACTGAATCGATCTCAGCCTATTTCGCTCGGGTGTTATCGATTGCAAATCAGATGAGGAGTAACGGAGATACACAGTCTGATGTCAAGATTGTGGAGAAAGTCCTACGTACACTCACTGAGAAGTACATGTATGTTGTGGTTTCTATAGAGGAATCTAAGGATGTTGACAAGATGACTATAGATGAATTACAGAGCACGTTATTGGTTCACGAGCAGAAATTCAAGAAGCCAGTAAACGAAAAGGAGCAAGTTCTGAAAGTCAATTATGATGACTCGTCTAGCTCTAGAGGACGTGGATGGGGTGGATTGAGTTATCGAGGAAGGGTTCTTGGTAGAGGCCGATCCTCCTTCAACAAAAAGATGGTGGAATGTTATCAGAGTCATAAATTGGGTCATTTCCATTATGAGTGCCCTACATGGAAGGAATCAAACTTTGCGGAGTGTGATAAAGAAGAGGTTATGATGTTGATGACAGCAGTGGACGAAGCAGGAGATATTGATGGCTACTCTCTCATGGCAGAGACAAATGACACAGCGAAAAATCAGGTTTGGTTTTTAGACTCCGTTTGTTCAAATCACATGAGTAGAGACAAGGATAATTTCACCAGCATTGATGGTTCCTTCACTAGAACTGTTAAGCTGGGTAACAACACTAGGATGACTGTGGTTGGTAAAGGAAATGTTAAGCTAACGGTGGATGGGGCTTTGTACATGCTGAACAATGTATACTATATACCGGACTTGAAGAACAATTTGCTGAGTATTGGACAATCGCAGTAGAAGGGTTTATCCTTCTTGATACAGTCCGATACATGCAAAGTTTTTCATCCGAAGACGGGGTTGTTATTTACATGCACCATGAGCACAAACAGAATGTTTCCACTTACTAACCAAACTAGGGGTACAACTGGAGAGAATTCAGCAGGGTGTATATACTCTAGTGATGATGATCTTCCAAAGCTTTGGCATGCAAGGTATGGGCATTTGAGTAACACTAGTATGGAGCTTCTTCAGAGAAAACAGATGGTTTGTGGGATGCCATTGTTTAGAGTTGTAAAGGATGTGTGTCCAGAATGTCTTGTGGGTAAGCAGACTAGAAAGCCAATGCTAAAGGTCAGCAATTGGCGAGCCAAACAGGTCTTAGAGTTGGTTCACTTCGACATTTGTGGACCGATCAAACCAACCTCTCAAGGGGGAAAATGTACTTTCTAAGTTTCATTGATGATTACACTAGAAAGGGTTGGGCTTACTTGATTACTGAAAAATCAGAAGCGTTTGAATGTTTCAAAGTGTTTAAAAACAAGGTTGAGAATGAAATGGACAAAACTATTAAGGTGTTTATAACTGACCGGGGAGGGGAGTTCAACTCCGAAGCCTTTAATAGTTTTTGCAGTGATCATGGCATTAAAAGGTAGCTTACCACTGCTTTCACGCCACAGCAAAACGGCGTAGCGGAGAGGAAAAATAGAACTATGATTAACATGGTTGTGGCACTCCTGGCGGATAAGAACATAACAAAGGTTCTTTGGGGTGGAGTTGTTATGTGGACCTTTTATGTCCTTAATAGGTGCCCGACCAAGTCACTTATTGATGTTACTTCATAAGAAGCATGGACTGGAAACAAACCCATGGTCGAGCACTTTAGAGTTTGGGGATGCATTGCTCATGTGCACATACCAAAAGAAAAGCGCACCAAGCTTAACGACAAAAGTGTAACTTTTATTATGACAGGTTTTAGTGAAGAATCAAAAGGGTATAGACTTCTCAACCCTCTCACTATGAAGGTTACTATAAGTAAGGATGTGGTATTCGAATAAGACAAAGGGTGGGTTTGGGAAGAAAATAAAAAGGAGCAGAAACTCTCCTGTGGTGATATCGTTTTGACAGGTGAAGAATTTCTCTAGGATTCAGATGACGGTGAAGAAATGGTGGATCAGCAAGAAGCAGAAGAACAACCCATAAGTGTCACCTAGCCAGCTCAGCCAAACATAACTAGTGCACAGTCCACTACAACTGTTGCTTCTAGTAGCTCAAATGTGAGGGAGGGTAGAATCCAAAGGGCTCCACGTTACTTACAAGACTATGTAACTAGAAACTCTTACGAAGATGAATTGAATGTCATGCAGGTTTGTCATGGAAATCCCATCACATATGAAGAAGTTGTCAAAAGTGAAAAATGGCGAGCAGCTATGGATGTTGAAATGCAGTCGATAGTCAAAAATGAAACTTGGGATCTTGTGGAGCTACCAAATAATGCTAAATGCATTGGAGTGAAATGTGTGTTTAAAACAAAGTTAAATGAACGAGGTGAAGTATACAAGCACAAGGATCGTTTAGTCGCCAAGGGCTATGGGCAGGAACATGTGATCGATTATCAAGAAATATATGCTTCAGTGGCTTGCATGGATACAATAAGGCTGATTATAGCTCTATCTGCTCAACAAGGGTGGAATGTGTTTCAGATCGATGTTAGGTCGGCTTTTTTATATGGCATTCTGAAGGAAGACGTGTTTGTGCAACAACCTAAAGGGTACGTGACAAAGGGTAGTGAGGAGAAGGTACTAAAGCTTCGTAAAGCGTTGTATGGGTTAAAGCAAGCACCACGGGCGTGGTTTAGCCGAATTGAAGCTTACTTTATAAGGGAAGGATTCAAGAAGAGTGAAAAGGAGCATACTTTGTTTGTCAAGAGGGATAATAACGGAGGTATATTAATTGTCAATTTGTATGTGGATGACCTTATTTATGCTGGGAATTGTAGCAGAATGTTGCAGGTGTTCAAACTTTCAATGATGAAAGAGTTTGAAATGTCTGATCTGGGTAGAATGAAATTCTTTCTTGGAGTCGAGGTACTACAGACTGATCGGGGCATTCACATCTCCCAACACAAGTATGCAATTGAACTTTTGAAGATATTTGAAATGGAAAGTTGTAATCCTGTCATCACTCCAATTGTTCCTGGAAGTAAGCTATCTGCTGATGAGGGTCCCAAAGTTGATGCTACCTTGTTCAAGCAGGTTGTGGGTAGTTTAATGTATATCACGACCACTCGCCCTGATATACAATATGTGGTTAATCTTATTAGCCGGTTTATGACAAGTCCAACTGAAGTACATCTTGCTGCTGCAAAGAGAGTTCTTAGATATCTACAAGGAACCTTGGACCATGGCATTTGGTATGAGAAAGGAGGAGAAGGTGAATTGAAAACATTCATAGATAGTGATTTTCTGGTGACATGGTTGGTGTAAAAAAGCACATATGGATATGTTTTTTCTATGGAACAATGGTGCAGTGAGCTGGGCCTCTAAAAAGCAAGACATTGTTGCTTTATCTTCAACAGAAGCGGAGTACGTGGTAGTTGTTGTATGTGCATGTCAAGCTTTATGGATAAAGGATGTTTTTGAGGAGTTTAATCTGAACTCTCAAGATTGCATGGTGATTAAATGTGACAACACGTCTACCATCAAACTCTCAAAGAATACTGTTTTTCACGGTTGTTGTAAACACATAGGAGTTCGTTTCCATTTTCTAAGAGACTTGGTGAACAATGGAATTGTGAAACTGGAGCACTATGGGTCAAGGGAACAGCTGGCGGATATCTTTACTTAACCACTGGGTCTTGAAGCGTTTCTAAAGCTCAAGGGAAGTTTGGGAGTATGCTCAGCTAAAAAAAACTTAAAGTTAATCACTGTCAAGTTTGAGGGAGGGTTTGTTGGAAGACATGCATATAACACGTGGGTTTTTGGGTCTGTCAACGTGCGCTGAGTTATTAGCTAGTTTGTTTAAGTCGTAGTTTGAATAAAGAACGTTAGTCCAACCTGCTCGAGTCTTTAGGATATTTCCTTTCTGTCAGCTATAGTTTGTTATTTCTGTTTATGTACTGCATCTATTTAAAGCCATTGGCTCGTATGAATGAAGTATCAGTTTGCAAAGCTTTCTTACCAGTGTTAGTACTATAACTATCAGTAATGGTGGTTCATTCAGTAGAACCGAATCAAAGCAGCAGGCAGCGCGGTAATTATCAAGGAGGCGGTCGTGTTCTGGTTCAAATTAAACAGGAAGGGTTGTGGTTTGAATTCGTTTTGGGAAGCTAATCATCACTGAGGGTGTTTGGATCCCCGGTATCAAGTTCTGATAATGCGCACGAGGCATTGATTTGGTTGTATTCATTCGTTTTAACGTCAACCACATCAAGAGGGTGGACGATTGTTGTTAGTTAGATTAATCAGACACAAAGACGAAGGCTAGTTTGGAGTTTTGTGGTTCGTCGAAGGCAGAAAGCACAGGCAGAGAAGAAGAAAAAAAATGAAATACGGTTATATTGGAACCAAAGAAAAGCCATGATATAAGGCTTTGTTGATTAAAGAAATCAAGGTAAGTTTTGTTTGGAAACAAAATCTAGAAAGCAAAAAAGTGAGAAGAGACTTTTAGAAAAAAATTCATAAGCCTTGAAGAATTAGTGGTTGTTCGAAAACGAATTCAAAGAAAATCTAAAAGGGTTTTTTTGAAAAACCAAAACTTTTAAGTTTCAAAATAGAGAAATTCGTTCATGTTGTTGTGTTGCGTCGAAGGACCAAAAAAATCAAGAGGAAAGGATGTTCGGTGGGTATGAAACTAACAAAAGAGGCCAACGATTGACTGGTTGTTAGGGCCGAGAAAAGGGTAGGAGGCGGCTCAGGTCAGAAGAAGAAAAAGGGAGCAAACGAGTAGGCAAGTTAGAATTTTTTTTCTGGATTCAGTCGAGTATTGACCGAAGAGTATATAAGGCTGAGAAGATACATATCGATGAGAAGGAACTAGGAGGAATCATTTTCAATACAAGTTTATATTCCAGGTTTACAATTTCATTTAAACTTTGGAATTCCGTATTGAACTGTTAGTATAGAAGTTAGAAATCTACGGGCAGAAAAACCCTAGTTTATCAAAGTGAAAATCATACAAGAAGAAGTCATGTCAGATGATGCGTCAGGTAATAAAAGCAACGCACTGGTTACACCCAAACTAGTAGGATCGTTATCCCATTATCATTGCCTTATTTTGAAACCAACAAATTATACGGTGTGGGCAATTCAAATAAAGATCATTCTTGAGATGAATGGGTTATGAGATATGATAGAACCTACTGCGGACACACAAGCATATGTGAAAAAGGAAAAGGCAACAATTGACATCATTTGTCAAGCATTGGCAGAAGATATGATCTTACAAGTTGCAAGTTAAAAAACTGCTAAGGAAGTATGGGAGGCATTAAGAAAAGACACGTTAGAGCAGACAAAGTGCAGAAGGCACGGTTGCAATCACTCATGTTAGAGTTTGAAATGCTACAAATGAAGGAAGAGGAAACAATAGATGTCTTCACTATAAAGATTAACAGGTATGTCACTAAAGCAAGTGAATTGAGAAAGACGGTGGATCAACCGGCGTTGGTTAAGAAACTTAAACTCCGTACCTGACCGGTTTCTCCAACTTCTTACATCCATAGAACAAAATATCGTCCTAGATCAGGTAAATATGGACGAGATCATCGGGAAACTAAAAGCTTATGAAGAGAGGGTAAAACTCAAGAAAGAAAGCCCTGTAGAACGTCAAGACAGATTGTTGTTCACACGTCACAACAACAATACATGATGTGAACGACACTTTAGAAACCATGGACAAGGAAGGTTCAATTCATCACAAGGCAATTGGTGTACGGAAAAGTTCAGAAAAGATAAAGGTGAATAAGGTCCTTAAACGATAACTTTAGATAACAAAGAAGGGAGAATACCTCACAAAGTACGTATAAGAAGAGAAGCAGTGATTATAGCAAATGGAAGAAGTCTAGGAAGAACTTAAGCAAAGTAAGATGCTATAATTAACAGAAGTTTGGACATTGCCTTAAATTGCCATGAACCAGACCAAAGAGAAGAAGAATATAATCTCATGAAAGAAGATGAGGAACCAACCCTCCTAATGTCATTTAGAGAAGACTGCAAGGATCATCAGAAGTTTTCCTTAAATGAGGAGGAAGAAGAATCTAGTAATTATTGGTTCTCATTATCAAAGTACTTCAACCATGAAGAACCAGAATAGACAAGTTTTATTCAAGGCAAAGTTCCTCGGCTCAATAAAGAGACATAAGAGGACAAATTGAAAGGTTTAAGATTGAAAGCAGAAAGTGATGTAAAGAGATAATTGGAGTCTTGGAAGTCAGATATGCTTCAGGACTTTGAAATGAAGAAACAAGAGTTTGAAAGACGCATCTATGAACAAGTGAAGTTATTTGAAGAAGAAAGAAAGAAAGGGTTAGAGAGCATAAAGAATTTAAGATATATTGCAAGAAGAGAAGTGGAAGAACTAAAGTTAGAAAGAGCACAGTTTGAAAGTAAAAAAACATGAGGTTTTTATGGATCAGAAGCATCAATTCCAGCAAAAGGCTAGAATGTCAAAGATTATGGACCAAGTTACAAGAGAATGAAAATAGAAGCAGTTCATGTTATATCAATCCGATGCGAAGCAATCAAAACTTAAATAGATGGAAGGACACAAGCGGAAGAAAGTGATGAACAAGATAAAGACAATCACACTCAAGAAGAATTTAAATACAATGAAGAATTTGTTCATCTTAGGATCAAAGAAGATGACATCTATCAGAGGGCAGAAACCCAAGGTTTAAAGTCAAGGATCTTCTACAACATGCTCGTGATAAAGATGATAAAGCACGGGATGGTGATCAAGACGTAGAGAAGGATCAAAGTACAATTAAAGAAGATCTAGAGGAAGTTAAAGACTTCATTCTCTTGGAGAATGAAGATGCTAAAACATGAAGATATTGAAGGCATGGATTAAGAAATTATGGGGGAATATTGAATTATAATTCCTTAATCCATGTGGGTCAAGTTTAGAGGTCATATTGTAATTAATACAAACAAAGTTTAGT
Organism: Smallanthus sonchifolius; assembly: GCA_023525975.1. Classification (NCBI taxonomy): domain Eukaryota; kingdom Viridiplantae; phylum Streptophyta; class Magnoliopsida; order Asterales; family Asteraceae; genus Smallanthus; species Smallanthus sonchifolius. Next base: position 81,823,130 of record CM042026.1, on the reverse strand, counting down.
ATGGTATTTATTGTATATGTAAAGTATAGGGTCTAGAGTGTCAAGAATCAAACTTGGCAACTACCAAGATGATGTGTCAAGATATGTACGATGTTTGAATCGTTGCAACCCTTCAAACACATCAGTTTGTTAAGTATATAAGGGTGATCAACATTAAGAACAATCATAAGATATTATCAATTCAATATCAAATCTTGTTCATTCAATCTCTATTCTTCAATTACCTTTCAATTGTGTGTTCTTAAGAAGATCTTTGTAGGATCGTGAAAGTAAAAGATGGTTCTGTTCTTAGTTGAAATTGGCGGAAACAATAACAACTACACAAGTATAATCGAGTAAACAGAAAAAATACTTATAAGAACACTGTTGTATTAAGCTTTTGCAAATAAACGATTACAAATGAAAACTCAATCAAAAAGCACACATACAATGAAGTGTTTACACAGTATTTATACTCACTTAGAATCAAGACAGACCCTTGATTCTAAGGATCAGATCTAACACAGACCGTTGATCTTTTGTATATAGCTAACTATGACAAGTTTAGTCTAAACTAGCTAACTTTATTGAAGCGTCTTCTTAATGCATTATTATTTGCATGCTTGGAGAAGAGCATTGTTGTCCGTCATTGGTTGTACCATTGAGGTTCCTTCTGATTTGAGTGTGTCAGTTGCTTTTGCAGAAAGTTGTCAGTGACGCTTGGCATGGATAGTCAGCTGCAACGATTTATCTTCAAGGCACAGGGCTGTCAGTAGCAACGATGATGATCAGCAGCAAGATGTGACCATCCAAAGCTACTGATGATTTGCCTATCAGCAGCATCAAGTGTTGATGCTGCTGAGAAGCCTATCCGCAGCAACTCTGGTCTTCAGCAGATAAGACTATCCGCAGCAGAAGAACAAGTATCCGCTGCAGATAAGCTTGTCCGCAACAGTTTGTTGGTCAGCAGCAAACTCTGAGATCAGCAGCATTTGTACTTAGAGAATTTTGTAGCCATCAGTCTTTATTTCTACAAACTCACCCTAGACTGATGCTACCAAAACTCTCTTACTGCTTTTGTTGCTGAAGCTTTTGTATGTTGTTGACTATCCTTTCAACCTCATATCCTCTCTGGTCCATGCTGGGATTATTAAGAGGAAGCTTAGATAGAGTCTTGATGTCTTTTCTTACCATTTTGAAGATAGCCTTGCTTGAACACCCCATCTTCTGTCCTTTAACATCTGTGAGTGTGAATTCATTCTTTTCAGCATTGTAGGACCGGCTGATGAATGGAGAGTGGGATTGGAGAGGTTTGACATCAATGATTTCATCTTTGCTGGGGTTGAAGTAATGTTTGATTACCAGCAATAGATGTCTCCCACCTTCATTCTCAGGCTCATTGGCTTCACCCAGCTCCATCATTCTTCTTAGATCAGAGTCTGGAAGCTGTAGTATCTCATCAACCGATGTATAAATTGATCTTTTAGCTTATGTCCTCCCCCTGAACACTTCAAACCACTGGTCTCGAGGGTTGTATGACCATCTGATTATTTCTCTTGAGTCTTCTGGTTTGGAAGTGGGTTTGTTCTTCTTTTTGGGAGGTTGTTGATGAGTGGGAGCTGGGTGTGAGGATTTGGACTTTGAGGGAGGAGAGGAGGGAGGTCTAGGATGGAGAGTGGAAGGTTGTTGGATTGAGGAAGTGTTGGGTGAGAGAGAAGGCTTGGGTTTCATTGTTTTCCTTTCTTCTTGAATGATTCCCCTTTTCTTGGAGCCTTTCTTCTCCAATCTTTCTTCCTCATCCTTCTTGACTTTAAAATAGAGGGCTTGCAGGTTCATGAAATTCATGGGACCTAGCCTCTTTCCACTCTCTCCTCTAGCCTTAAGGAAGTCAATCATGATCTTCCTTTCTTCATGGGTTCTTTGATTCAGGGCAATGGTCTTTTTGGACTTTTGTTTGGCTTTTTCTTCATCTTCTTCAGCCTTCTTCTTCTCTGCCAATTGACTTTGCTGACCCATGAAGGCTCTGTAGATTTCTTTATTTGATAGTTTCTCAAGGTAGTCTGCATCCTCACCTTGAGAAACTAGAGCCTTTACCCACTCCTCTCTCATTTCTTTGGCTAGTTCAGAATCAGTTATTCTGAACTTAGCCTCTTCCTTCTTCTTCTTCTTCTTCTCTATCTCTTCTTCTTCTTTGTCGAATTGTTCCTGCAGTTGAAGGCAAGAGCTTCATCTTCTTCAATTTGATAAACTGTAGGAATCTTTACTTTCAGACCATCCAGTTGTTTTGCATACAGCTGGATTTGTTGTTCTCTGAGGAGAATGGCTGTGAGTCTATCTTGAGCTTTCTTTGTTTCAGCAATCTCCTATTCTTCTCTTCTTCTTCTTCTTTCTTCCATTTCTTTCTTCTCTCTTAGCAACCTCTCTTCATCTTCTTTGGTCATAATTCCCTTTCCCTTATCTTTGTTGGATGCCTCTGCTTCGGCTTCATTGATCACAACAGCAGATGATTGTGCTGCTGTTGGAATCTCAGCCTCAGCTTCATTGGCAATTTGGGGAATGGATAAGGGAGGGGAGCTTACTTCATCTTCTTCCCATTCCATACCTGTCACATCCTTCCATGCCTCTTTCATCTTTTCCTCTTCTCTTCTTTTTGATTCTTCTTCTGTGTTCAGTCTGACTGTTGGAGAAGAGAGAAAGAATAGGTCGAGTTAGATCCAGATTCCTCCTTATACAAAGAAGTCTTGATGATCTTGATCATTTCTTGACTTTCTAAGGAGTTGACATTGAAGATGAGTGATCTGAGCTCAAAGACCTTGTACAGGAAGGCTGAAGGTAGGAGCAAGATCTCCTTGATGTTGATTGTTAGAGAAGATCCATTGCTCAGGAAGAAGGTGAAGTCATGGGAGTCAGTGCTTATCCATCCTTGCACTTCGACATCCCTGACCATTCTATTGTACAGGAATCTTCTCCAGCACAGAACTTCTTCTTCAGTGAGAAGACTGCTCCTTATTATTTCAAGTCTTCTAGGAGTCCGTCTTCTTCTGCTGCTGTTGAAGATTCAGGATAGGCTACCCTTTTTGCTGCTTGTATTTGTCTTTCAAAGTTGGGTAGATTATCCTCCATCAAGTCATAGAACCTGCCAATAGCAAGTTCTGCTGAGAGGTCCGTATAGTTGTTAATGCATTGTAGATGGTACAGGTGAAGGACTTGGATGCTGTTGAGAAATTCCTAGTTTAGCTCTTCTACTCCGCCAAACTCCCAACCAATCCAGAACCTCTCAGACTTTCCATCATACCCCCAAGCTAGTATTGTGTCAAACTCTAGCTTTGTTGAAGTCAGTGAAAATTGGGGGGCAGTGGATTAACTTATGATGGCTGCTGCTTCAGGAATGATGCTGAAAGATGTATATGTTTGATATATGTCTTCAGCATCAGTCAGCATCTCATCAACAGCCCTGACGACTAACTTCCAGTCTTCAGATGTCTCTTCGTCTTCTGAAGCTAGCAAGTCATGAACCTGTACAAAAGCTGGCTTGAAAAGTGTGCTTTGAAATACAGCCTGCTCTTGAATCCAGTCGTCAAGACTGTCTGAGTCTTCCTCCATTGGGATCATCTCCCCCTTTTTGGTTGCATCAGTGGACAAATAAGCATCAGTTTGGGTGCCCACTGATACAAGAGAGGGAGTAGGCACAGTTGGTCATTGATGGGCTTCATGCATAGAGACTTGGTGTCTTAGTTTGGACACTTCAGCCTCTAGCATAGCCACCATGGCCGTCAATTCCATGTTATGAAGTTGTAGTCTGTCCTCATCCACAGTTGTGGAATCCTTAGATCTATATGGGGCCTTAGGCCTGGCCTCTGCATCCCCATCACCCATGGTTTCTTGGCGCCTGAGATTCCTCTCATTGAGGGGAGTTTCCAAAGAAGCATCCTCACTATGAGTTGACGTGGTTGAGGTCTTAGCGATGTTGTCACTGTCCTCCTGGTCGTTTGATGGACCAGCAGTAGTGACATCATCTTCCACATCCACTCTGTCATAACTCCTAGAGTGGACCTTCAGGGTAGGAGAACTTGGGTTGGGTGTGTTGGAAGCAAGATCAATCAGTACCTCCGAGATAGTGGTAGTTGGAGAAGGTACATCATCTTGATCAGGTTCCTCAACACTTAAGTTCAGAAGAGAAAGGAGTGGCTCAGGGGTTTGCTCTATGGATCCGGGATTTGATCCTGATCCTAATAGAGAGACATCCGAAGGAGTCTCCCTAATAATGTGGCTGTCCTTATGATATTCTCACCAGAATGTTGTGATTCTGAGTGAGGGCTGTTAGGTTGGGTTTGGGCCTTGGAGGCAAGAGAAGAAGGAGTTCTCTTGCCCCTTTTCCTGGTATATGTCGTTGCAACCGGGGCCCTGTGTTTCGGTTGAACGATAACATCCAAAACAGGTGTAAGTAATTTTTGTACCTGTGCATCCTTAGTAGTATGCACAGGGGTTCGAATGGTGGAAGCAGACTGTTGTTCAGGATGTGAGGTGGAGGGTGTGGGATCAGTATCAGCTGGGATTGCTGAACTGTCACCCGGGGTACTTTGTATGTTCAGCATTGTAGATAACAATGGAACATTGACCCTTGAGAACTTTTTGGAAACAGTTCTCATGCTTTGAAAAAAATTTTTATGTCCCAACATGATGTAGATTCTTGTAGGTTTTGAAAGTTCTTTTAGTTCTTGATTGAAAATCTCTTGCAAGAATCTTGGGTACAATAAAAACTGTTGATTTGCACCCTTTTGAAGGTTATATCTCAAACCCTCAAAGATGAGGTGTGCAAAGTTGAAGCCTAGGTTAGTGACCATACCATGGAAGGCGGAGGCAAGTGCGGAGCTCACCTTATGCCATCCACTCCACTTCTGAGATATGCATTGGAGAAGAGTGTGGCCGAGATACTTCCATGGAGGGCCCATCAGCGCCTTCTCGATCGTATACTCGGTCTGATTTCCAGTGTATCCAATGGATACAAAGGTCCTCATGTATTCGTCCTTCGAGTATGAGATGGCTGCTCCCTCATCCTGAAGCTTAAGATGTTTTCTGAGTGTGGCTTCCGAGATGGTGATGTCCTTGCCGTCTACCTTGGCTTTGATTTGGGGAATCCCCTGTTCGGTAGAGTAGACAGCGGTACTCCAGAAATCCTCCATATGAGGGATATATATGGTAGGGTTGGTTGTGAGGGAAAAATAGATCTTTGATCGACATAAGAAGTCGATCATATCATTGAAACCTTCGGATTTCTTTCCCTTGGTAAGGTATGCTGTTAGGTTATGGTATGGGGAGAACTTATCGTCAGGGTTATTGATGTCTGCCATTGTTGTTTGATTTGGAGGGATGGTTTGAAGGTTTAAGAATATGGAAGGCTTTGAATGTGGTGGGGACTTGAGAGAAAGTGATGTGGTTTTAGGGTGAAATTGAAGGTGAAGAGGTGGTAAGGAAATTTGATTTGTTCTTATAACGGCAGAGGAGGGAAAAAGCAAAATGACTTGTACAGTACAACCTAATTCACCTTTTACTGTTACAGCTGTAATACACCGAGGCAGTCATGGTAAAGACTGACGTTAATTTTTACAGCAGGTAAAAGTTAATTTGGACTTAAATTTATCCATCAGTAGCAAACTTGGTTGCTGTGGATGAGTAAGCTTGTCCGCTGCAACCTTGGTTGCTGCGGAAGGTTAAGTCTGTCAGCAGCAAACTCATCTGCTGCTGATGGATATAATAATCCGCAGCAAGGATGTTGCTGCTGACAGTCTTAAAGAAATCCGCAGGAAACCTGTTCCTGCTGATAACTTAAAGCAGTCAGCTGCAAATCTTTTGCTGCTAAAGATTAAACCTGTCAGCAGTTAACTCATCAGCTGCTGACGGATTTAATGGTCTGTAGCAAGGATGTTGCTGCTGATAACTTAAAGCTGTCAGTTGCAAATCTTTTGCTGCTGAAGATTAAACCTGTCAGCAGCTGAAGGGCAAAAATGCTGCTGACTTATAACTTTTATTTACAACATAAGTATAATCGTGAAAGTACAAGATGGTTCTGTTCTTAGTTGAAATTGGCGGAAACAATAACAACTACACAAGTATAATCGAGTAAACAGAAAGAATACTTATAAGAACATTGTTGTATTAAGCTTTTGCAAATAAACGATTACAAATGAAAACTCAATCAAAAGGCACACATACAATGAAGTGTTTACACAGTATTTATACTCACTTAAAATCAAGACAAACCCTTGATTCTAAGGATCAGATCTAACACAGACCGTTGATCTTTTGTATATAGCTAACTATGACAAGTTTAGTCTAAACTAGCTAACTTTATTGAAGCGTCTTCTTTATGCATATTTACTTGCATGCTTGGAGAAGAGCATTGTTGTTCGTCATTGGTTGCACCATTGAGGTTCCTTCTGCTTTGAGTGTGTCAGTTGCTTTTGCAGAAAGTTGTCAGTGACGCTTGGCATAGATAGTCAGCTGCAACGATTTAACTTCAAAGCACAGGGCTGTCAGCAACAAGGATGATGATCAACAGCAAGATGTGACCATCCAAAGCTGCTGATGATTTGCCTATCAGCAGCATCAAGTGTTGATGCTGTTGAGAAGCCTATCCGCAGCAACTCTGGTCTTCAGCAGATAAGGCTATCCGTAGCAGATTTGTTCTTCAGCAGAAGAACAAGTATCCGCTGCAGATAAGCTTGTCTGTAGCAGTTTGTTGGTCAGCAGCAAACTCTGAGATCAGCAACATTTGTACTTAGAGAATTTTGTAGCCATCAGTCTTTATTTCTACAATCTTAGGCAACAAGAGCAACTCCAACGTTTGACACGGCAAACACCAACAAACGCGTCACATCAGCTACCATATCAGATTTTTCACTCATTTATCAAAAACACTCATTTTTACTCCAACACTACATCCTTTTTGCAAATATCCATTTTTTTAAGAAATAATTAAATATGTTATGTGAGAGTGGGGGGCGCGCCAAGTTCATCCCTGCCGGTTTGAATTTTTATATGAGAAGCAAACAAACACCCCCCTCCTATTGTACCTCGTTCATCCGGTTTTGCCACGTTGGTTTCAGAACCGTTGGAGGTGCTCTAAGTTCCATGTTATCAGAGTAGGGCCACAAGAACCAAGGAAACACCATATAGTGTTTAATATTGCTACCTCAATTGAGTCAGATTTGAAATAATGTGTGTATATTGACCCGAAATTAAGTCTTCTAAGGGCATCACTTAGAATATTTAGAATGACCAACAACATAAATGTATACCTGGAAAATTCTATCTCAAGTCGGCAAGCATGCAAAAAAGGGTTGGGCTTAAAAAGCCTAGAATTTTCCACATGATGACACACGATGATCAGGATAGACATATTTCATGGTCGTGGCTTATCAAGATGTTGTTAAAGGTGGAGACTTCTAAATCTCAATATGTTGACTACTCAATTATCTTACTAAGCATTCTTGATTGTGCACACTAGCAATACAAACTAAATGTATGTATATTAGATAACATCTAATCGCGACATACTTATTTCACATGTGCATTCCTTTAAGTTCATATAATTCTCTAACTTCATATGTTTAATGTCCCAGGCATTCCCTCACGGGTCTCCCTTATTAAAGAGCTTTTCAAGGGCGTTAATAAATGTTACTGGAAGTGATATTATGACCGAAATGAAGAAAAAGTAACTTGGATACCGTACTCCTGGAGAATCACAACATAATCAACCCCTTCCACAAAGTCTTGATGTTCAGAGTTTTATTGGGTTATTTGTATTCATGGGGACTTTGACGATAGCCGTAATTATCTAATCGGAAATTTCTCTGAGGCGTGCAACGAATAAAATCATTCCGATATCAAATGGATAAAAAGAACTACATTTGATATATTTCTGTTATGGCCAACTAAACAGGAGGAACACGTATATGACTTACATATGAAAACCCAAAATTATTTTAGTGTTGATGGGTTGACTTTTTGTGTATAGTTAGAATCAGTACTGTAAAGTTCGTTAATATCGTTATCATCGGTTGGTTTCTGAATATGATAATTTGCCATGCTTGAATCGATTGAAGGAGAGAAGGTCGGAGAAGAAGGATCAGACCAGAGCCTGGAAGGGGGAAGGGTTTAAGCTGGGTGAAATAATGGGGGGGATTACACATTTACCCTCACGTGATAAGCACGTGATATGACTTACCAGAAAATTTTAACGGAAGTTAGAAGAAAGGGGTAAATTTGTTACAAGGTTTACATATAAAGGGTGTCTGGTGTAATTAATGAAGATTAAGGTCTATGAGTGAAATTTGTTACAAACCTAAAGGTTGATTTCTGTAATTTTGTCTGAATAGTTCATAAGCTGAATTTAGTATCATAGTGAAACGAAAGTCTTTCACTTAGTTTTTTCTTTGCTTTCGATTTTCACTATTGTTGGCCGCCACTATCCCTCTCTAATATTGGTAGTTAAACTAAAATTCAAAGTTTAAGGGTCTAAGTGTCGTTAGTTTAAAGTATGTTTTAGTGTCAAAGTTGTAATGTTGTAATTAGTAAGGGTTAAATGTAATTAGTCACTATGTTAAATGTTATAATTAGTAGGGGTTAAGTTCATAATGAAACCTAAGCCAAATACACTCAGTTGGAGGACACAGTTTAGTAGGTTTTGATATCCCAAGTTCAGACATTTGGTTTCAAATACATGATACCAAGCAAACTCAGTGGGTTGATATATCCTACACAAAACTTTGTAAATATATATAATACAAGATAGGCATATATATAGAAGTGACATTATGCTGATCAACTAATTTACTGTCTACACTGAATTACAAAATTTTATGCTTCTCAAGGCCACCATAACTTTTTTTCATCATGTTCTTAACATTATCATAAACAAATCTTAATGAATATCATGTTATATTTTTGGATCATTTCTTGGACATTGCATCAGGGGTCGATAAAATGTTATTCATGTCGTTGTAATATTGCCAGCTTCTTTTGCTTTCGGGTTCGTTCTTACTTTCCTGTCAAAAACAACAGTTATCAAGTGACTGACCACCCTACACATCAAGAAAATGAAATGGGAATTATCTGCGTATATTGCAGATCTTTCGACCCATTTGCATATGCATTTGACGACTCGGGTTATGTTTTATCTTTAACGGGTAAAATGAAAAGCTAAAAGAGAACGGGTCGGACAGGTCAAAAGTAGCCCAGGGTGTATTTTAAAAGCATAAAACCTCCTAAACCGTTTTATTAAAAAGTAATCAAATGAATGATATAATCTTTGTAATCATATTTGATGAACGAATTGTTTGTTACACAAAAAATGTTTAAAGTACACAAATTTTAGGAGTTTCATTTGTTATTTTGTGGGCCAAAACATCTAAATTCTTTTATATACAAAATAAAAATTATATCATTTCAAAAAGTCTAATATTTTAACTAAAATGATTTTATGAGGTTTTATGCATTACAAATGTTATCAACCCGACAAACCGTTAGTCATCGAAAATTTTTATTTTACTCTTTAGACACGTTAGAGATAAAACATAACCCAAATCAACTCAGTCTTTATAATTATTAAAAATCAAGTTCATAGAAGGTAGCAAACCTCATATTTTTGAACCAGTGAAGCCCATAAAGATTTGCATTGGCCCGGGCTTCGACTAAACCCTTGATCAGAAAGGTTCGAGCTTATCTCTTCCCAAAGTGCCATTCGGCCCTTCACGACTTGAAATCTACTGTTTAACTCCCCACGAAACCCAATAAGTTTTTTAACTTCTTCTGGTTTCCATCTGTTTCTTTTTATGGGCTTCTTTGCATTTGAATCCTTGCTGTCATTTTCTGATTGGTCAATGGATTCAGGATTAGTGTATGCTTTCCAGAAATCAGCTGATGATTCAGAATCAGAAACAGAATTCCCTGCTGAGTCGGAACTAGTTGCTGTTTCTTCTTCTTCAGATAATAACCTGTCATCGTTGATCACATCATCTGTATAAAAACAAAAACTGTGATTCATGCAACAATGATATATATGTATATGTGTGTGTTTATATATTCAGTTGAGAAATATGTGGTACAAACATGCTTCTGTTGTTTGAACTAGTGATAATCACTTTTGATGGTGTTTAGTGTCCAAGGAAGGAAGCAACTTTTACGCACCATAAAAAGCCATGACGTTTAAAATATCTTATCAAGAACTTTGAAAGGATGAGGGTTTTTATCAAAAAGGCTTTTAAGCTCAAGGAAATAACTTTTTTAGAAAGATTGAGTGGTATAATCAGAACTTTACAGTTTTAAAGGTTTTTAAGATAGGGATTCTGATAAATGATAACCCCCCACCATTTTTATTTTTAGTGAATGTACCCCCTCCCCCTATCACATTAGTCAGCCATCACTCACTCGAGTATGTATGTACAAGCCTGCATAACTTTGTTTATACACCTGTTTATGCGGCCGTATACATATCAAATCAAATTCCATCAAAGGGGTCTAACATGCACATAGGGGGTACATTTATCCAACGCCAATAGAAACTCAACTAAAGATGGTTATGTTTTACGCAAATAACCATGAAATAAGTACGTTAAGTAATTTTACCCTAACCTGATAATAGCTAGTGTTGAAGCTAGTATTTAACAGCCAAACTAATTATTTTACTAAATAAATGGCCATAAATAATCAAGAAAATTTAAATAGAAGTAAACCTCGAACCTTTAGTTTCAGGTAGGCCCGCTAAATCATCAAGATTTTTGCTTTCTTGTTGTGTCTTAGAAGCCCGTTTCTTTTTTGGGCTTCCATCAACTGTTTTTCCCAAAGGCATCTCAAAACCACTTTGAACACCAGACAATTTTCCATTAATTTCATCAGCAAGAACTGCAATCGGGTTTTCAATAGCATGTGTGATTACTTCGGGCCTTTTACCACTATATTTTCTCACCATTTTTCGTAAAACCTCAGAAACCGTTCTTTCTATATGAGGTAACGGGCTCTTGATTGAACAACTTGATAATGAAGCATGTGCAGCACTATGAAGAGCATCTAGAAGTTTCCCATTGTCAACCCATAAACAACGTGTTGTTATTCTTATTTTCCCTTTTAGGGTTTCTTTAAATAAACTATCCGTTGATTGAGGCCGCATGATTTCAATGCTGAAATAGACGTTCGAGAAAGTTAATGTGCATTTAATGGGTCAAACGAGTAAATTAGCCTAAAAGGAAACGGGTCAAATGGGTTCAACCGGTCAAATAGGTTGAAAGTTGCCATTTATTATAACACTCGTGATTTCATATAATTTTTTAAAGAATTTTTTACTCCAGATAATATTAAAATTTAAAAATTTTGGGACAAAAAACAGATTTTGGTCCGACTGTACCCAAAGTTACCAACTTTAACCCGAACACATTTGAACAGCTTTCTAACCAACCCGACCCACCCATTTTGTTGCATCTAGTGCTGAAAATTGAGATGTTGACCTGACAACTATTATTCCATCTGTCGCTATTTTCATCCTTTCATCCACACAAAGTTCAGTAGATGTTCCAAATGCTTTGTCACCATCACTATACATTAACTACAGTTGTGAAATTGTATTCAGTGAGAATTTAAAAAATTATATTGTATTTTACATATATGTGTGTGCGTGTGTGTGGAGGGAGGGAAAGAGGAGTGAGAACCTGCAAATTCCCTTTCCCAAGGGCTATGAAACCATTAGACAAGACTCTTCTGTTCCTCAAATGAGAAACCCCAAGCATTTCTCCATTCTTTATGACCTATTTTTATATAAAATTAACGTTAATGTTTTAAAAAAGCAGTAATCATTAAAATATGTTTCAAATTTACAACGGTTACTTACAGTAGTGTGATGAATTCCAGTGGATTTTCCAAGTATTTCATGTTCTTTAAGGAATAAGAGTTCCCCGTGGATGGGTAGAAAATGCTGTGGCTTAACAATCCTCAGCACTTCTTGCTACAAAACGAAATTGATAATCAAATTATTTCCAGTTTTCCAAAATAAATTAGTGAACATTCAACATACTAAATTGTCAGTTTATTTCAGAATAAATTGTGATGATAGAAAAAACACATGAAAAAACTTACCAATTCTTCACGATAGGCATGACCCGATGTGTGTAACTGCTCATTTTTACCCATTATTATTGTCGGCCCAATATCCGATAAACGATTTAACATTTTCATCACTCGAGACTCATTACCAGGAATCACCTAAAAGTTACACAAGAATGAGAATTATGACAATAAATTAGAGATGAAAAATATTGGTGGGTCGGGTGAGTAGGAAAGTGGGTCAAAACAGGTTCGCGTAGAAACGTTTAATTTCAAAGTGGGTTGAAACGGTCCGGGTCGATTGGGTTGGGTTGACCACAAACACAATGTCATCCAATTTTAAAGTCTTCAACAAATAATTAATGTGTTAAATATGTACCAAACATGTATTAATATTTAATACATAATAATCTCTCTTTTTAATAAACTGATTTAGAAGGGTGTATGAATATAAATATAAATACAACTCAGGCGACTTTCAACCCTTTTAAGCCCATTCCCTTTTGGTTAAACTTTTTAATTGAATCGTTTGAGATGAGCCATAACCAAAATTAAACCATCATAAACAAATGAATAAATATTTAATATCAGGAATGAGATAATTACCTTAGCAGAATACAAAATTGTGTCTTCTTTGTTCAATTTGAAAAAATGACTGCTTCCATATGATGCAAGATTAAGTGCAGCACGCGGTTCTGCCTGACACAAGCAAATACCGTTACAGCAATAAGGGAGTCAAGAACTACAAAATCTTTTGATTTTATGGTTTTCCCATTTATTGAAACTTACTTGTGAGCCGGTAGTGACAATTACCAAATCTTTTGGTGCATAACCATCGATGTCTTCAACTTTCACCTGTACAAAATATATGACATCAATTAAAAAATGAAAGAAAACATTGTGGATAAGATTAAAAAAAATAACAAGGATAAGTTAAGGTAAAGTTAATTACAAGAGTTGAAGGATCAATTGGTGCTTTTCCATCTTTCCATGCAGCATCAAGGTATGTCCTTAGAGACATCCCAACAAATACCTAAAAACATTTAACTTTATAATAAATAATGATACATAAATGATACAAACACAATATTATCATAATAATGATCTAACTCTTTGAATAAGACACTTAAGGAGGTTGTATGAATTGAAAATATACTTCAGGCGACTTGCAGCCTGGTTAGACCCGTTGGCCCATTTATCCACTTTTAGCTAATTCTTTTTATAATAAACAATTGATACATGAAACGCGATTACAAAAACAATATTATTATAATGGTGATCTAAATCTTTGAATAAGACGTTTTAGGAAGTTGTATGAACTGCAAATATACTTCAGGCGACTTTCAACTTGTTTGGGCCTGTTTAGCCCATTTGTCCACTTTTAGCTAATTTCTTTTATTTGACCAGTTTGAGATAAAAAATAATCCAAACCGACCCAATTATAAGTAAATGACATACCAACTTCCTGCCAGCTAAATCTGCTGCAGCTTTAACACTTCCAAGGCGATGAATATTTGATGAAAACTGAGTAGTAATAACCCTTCCTTTTGCAGCTGTAATATGTCGTAGTAGTGAATTAGCTACAACAGTTTCACTTGTTGTCCTTCCTGGTGAGAGAACGTTTGTAGAATCGCTCATCATCTGAAAATCAAACAAAATTAAATTTTTTTTTAACATTTTATTGTTTTCTTCGATAGAGTACAGAATTTCATTATTTACATGAAACTTAAACTGAAAATTACCTATTTATTGATAGGCATCACTTATTTGGGTCTAAAGGTACTTTATTGTAAAAAAAAGTTTAAAAATTAAAAAAAAATGCCTAAGACCTAAAAATTATATATTTTTCTTAAAACTGTGTCGAATCATTTGTTGTCACTTCCATAGGACAGAGGGAGAAAAATGTAACATAAGACACAGACAAAGATTTATGTTATGAAGGTGAAAACTGAGCAGGTCAGGTGGGTTGGGTATCAGTCAAAACAGGTAGTGCCTCGGTGCAAGTTGGGTCGGGTTGACCAAAAGTAATTTTGGTCCTCAAATTTACTTTGCGAATAAAAAATAGTAAGCCAAACATAATTACAAATACTATAATTTCTCTCAGAAACAATCTTTTAAAAAATGAATTTTTCAGGTTTTATTTGGCAAAAATATATTTTAGTGATTTTTTTTATTTCACATGTTTGACCCGTTAGAAATAAAACATACCCCAGAGCAACCCATTTGACCAAATAGTTTGAAATTGGCACCTCCAGTAACAAAACATAGAATAGCATGGCAGGCGCAGGCATTTGTTCAAATTATTATCAAACATTAATAGTTTTGGCAAACTCCACAATGTGATTTTAGTCAACTTTTCAGAGTTTAAAAAAATTAGGCCCTTACCAAAGTTACTCCTTCTTTCGCTAGTTGTTCTAAACCTTCACGGTCGAACACTTGTCCATCCAAGGGTGACTCATCTATCTGTTGAATATGAAGTTTTAAATATATTAAATAATAATAAAAAGAACAAGGCGTGCAAAGAAACTAAAAATTTACCTTCCAGTCACCCGTATGAAGAATAATTCCATCAGAACACCGAAGAACCAATCCAGAACAATCAGGAATAGAATGTGTGACACGAATAGGCTCTATTTCAAATGGTCCAGCATTGAATTTTCTCTTCATTTTGAATGTTTTAAGCCTAGAAGGCACAAATATCCCTGATTCCTTCAAACGCTTTTTAATAAGCTGCTCAAGACAAAGAGTATCAATCATTAAAAAACCTGATAATTTCTATCAGGGGTGGCAAAATGTACATGTTGGTCGGGTTTTTGTGATAGGTCAAAACGGGTCACGTCAAATGTACCTGGGTTGACCCGAATCAGTTTTTGTTCAAATACAATTTTTTTGATAAAATGATTTAGGGTGTTTTATACATCAAATCACTTTGGGTATTTTCAGCGCGTCAGCCCGTTCGACCGATTTACTTTTAATCTATTTTTTGGATTGTTTCCTATTTGACCCATTAAGAGATAAATATTAAAACATTACCCGAATTAGCCCATTCATAACTAAAACGGGTCTGGGTCAAATTGTCTGTACATGGGTTGACCCAAATCAGTTTTTGTTCAAAATACATTCTTTTTTTCTTTTTTTGATTAAAAAATACAGTGTGTTTTATATATCAAAATACACTTTGGGTGACTTTCAGCGTGTCAGCCCGTTCGATCTATTTCCTATTGTTTCCTGCTTGACCGGTTAAGGTATAAATATTAAAAACTACCCGAATCGGCCCATTCATAACTAAATGTGTCAAAACTTCCACCTCTAAAAACTATACCCGAAATAAATAAGTTCAGAAAGATTCAGACCTCCATTGTAAAGGATGATGCAAATATTGGAGTACGTAAATCCAAAGCTGGTATAACCTGGTTAAACGTTGGTGAAATAGTGAGAACTAAATGTAAGATAAAACTAAAGTACAATATATAATTATTTTAAAAAACCATGAAAAATATTTGGGCACCAAGAAATGTATTTAAATAGTGAAAAAGAATCTTTACCCAAGGCAATGCACCGATGTGATCTTCATGGCCATGTGTTATAACAACCGCTTCAATTTTATGACTCCACTTCTTAATAAATGTGGTATCTGGTATAATTTTCTGAACACCAAGTTCATCATAGCTGAAATAAATTAATGTGTATATTAATGTCAATTCATTTCAAGTAGAAGAAAGTAAAATTAATAAAATACATGTTGTGTATCAGCAAATTAGCATATAAATTATAAAATGTAGAAGTTTATGACATGGTTAATATGTCTCATTTCCAAATGATAATTAAGGATTGGATGATTATAGCAGATTCTTGGGTAATCCAAAAATCCCTAGAAACCATTTTGATAGACAAACAAAAATTGGATGTACATAATTTTAATCAATACACCAGAGGAGCAGATTTTGAGCCGATTACTTATGAATTGGTTGATTTCACTATTTTTTAACCAAACAGGTCAGATGGGTCGAACAAAAAACTTTAGCTAAATAAGTACCCCAAATGTATTTTCGATGCATACAACCTCCATATCGCTCTATTAATAGGTTTAGATTATTATTATTGTAGTAATATTGTTTTGCAAAGCATAATTGATGCATTAGCTATTAATTAAAAAACTTGAACAAAAACCAGTGTCCTTTCAACCCAACCCCCGATATGTCAACATACTAAAAAATTACATACTTTTTACCCAAACCCACTTCGACTCGTTACTAAACCCACCCGACACGTCAATCTAGGCACTGCTACAATAGACAAATACCTACAAAAACTTACTCGGGGAACATGACACCGGCATCAATCAGTATATATCGATCATAATTCCCAACAAGCATGCAGTTCATTCCAATTTCTCCTAAACCACCAATCGGAAGAATACGAAGTGGGGGGCCATTAGACCCTTCATAAAACATCTCCATTTTCCTCTGCACGGAATCTTCCATGCTCTTTCCCACACCTTCCAATCTTCCAGATCGCTTGGGGCCCGCTCTAGATCCAGGAGCACCTAAATTAGATCAATATCGACATACGGGTATCAAAGACATATAGCCAAATTAATATTCTGCCAATTAGAAAAACAGATAAAGAATAATTATGAAAATTCATTTACCTGTGTAAGAAGGAGGTGTCATAAAACACGATACAGGAAGCTTCGAAGTGTTGGGCTGCCACCAGAGCCTATGATGACAATGTGATATAGCACTGAAAGTGACCATTGCCATTTTTTAGCTTCACTGAGTCGACTCAGTGGCAGATCCGGGATTCTGAAGCAAAAATTTGTAGTGAGTTAATAACTCAAAACATATATGAAATTCAAATACACAATTTTCATAAATTTTTATACTTTAGCAGGGAGACGTCTCTCATCAACTCCGAAAAAATATATATATATTACAGAAGGATATAGTTCTCCTTTACTGATGAAGCCACATACTAGAATTTAAAATTATTAAATAAATTGCATTATTATTACTAGAAACATGAATTCCATTCACATATCATTGGGGAAATAATATCTACCACGTAAAATTTCTTACTTTAGACACTTGCTAAGCAAGACACGAATACTGCTTGTGCCACATTTGAAGGTGGGAAACATAACCACTGGAACAGAAATATTATAAATTCTTGATATAAGAGAATCCATTCCCGTAAAAGTTAACACTTAACACGCATTTATTTGAACATGTAACACATCAAAATCAACTATCATAGACTTACTATTACTGAGCTAAACAACTGAAAGTGTAACAACTGAAGAGCGGAACGAATCCAGTATCCACTAAAATGAGCCAATTCCCTAGTTAAATTCTTTAATTTTAAACCTCAAAAGTGGGAAAATGGCACTTTTAGAACCCTTGATGTTTTACTTCAGGTTGCAAAGTAGAAGTTTTGTTAAAGACATTTCATCAAACACCTGGTATGCATAAAAAAGTTGTCACAATACATATACCATCTGCTACTTCAACAAACTTATGTTTCAGCATCTTGAAGCTTCAATAATTACAACCCTAAAACACATTTTTTTTCAAATAAAAAGAAATATGCAAAACTTGATGGCATGTTAACTATGCACAAATTACAACAGTAGATTCAGGAATACCTGCCAATGAAGTTCTTCTCAGAGAAATTGAACAAAAAATTCAGAAAAAAATATCCAAAAAGTGATGAATTGAAGGCTGTTGTCGGGTAAGATTGTGGAATAGATTTTTCCCGCTGGGGTTTATCCATCAGCAGGTGTAAGAGACTCACTAAAGAGATGTAGCTGTGGGCTTGACCCGGCCCAACCACTTGTATTAAACTTTTGGTTTGTGATTTTCTTAAGCTATGGGCTCCCATACACTAGAATAATGTTAATTGTTAGGTGAACTTAAATAGATAAACATAAACCGGTGAATATAGTCCGTGCGTTAGAGCGGGTTTTAAAAACCAAAACGTGGATAAGAAAAACACTTCACAACGATGTATTCGGGAAACATGAAAAAGTTATGTTGTTTTAAAAATGTACATTAAATTATTCTAGGGAGGTAGTCACGGGGAGAAGAAAATGCATTGGGCAAATTGGAATTTATTTTTGGCGTCGAAAGAAAAAGGTGGCATTGGACATTTGACTAGTCTTAATAGTGCTTTGTTACAAAAGTGGAGGTGGAGATTTGTAAATGAATCGAATTCTATTTGGGTGCGAATTATTTCTTCATTATATGGGTCGGATGCGGGTTTCTCTTCTAGTAGTAAAGGAAATAGTGTTTGGCAGAGAATGGTGAAAGATTTTCATAAATTGCACGAATCAGGTATTGTCCCACTCAACTCGATTCATAGACAAATTGGTTGTGGTAATGAGACTAAATTTTGGAATCATATCTGGTGTTAACAATTAAGTTTAGCTGAGAAGTTCCAGTGATTGTATGCTTTAGAATTGGATAAGGATTGTTTGGTGGTGGATAGGGTGGCGGTAGATTCGTGGAAATGGTGTAGCGATATTAGAGGTGGGGATTAATTATCTCAATTCGTTGAGTTGTCTAATTTGCTTGCAGATGTGTCTCTTGCTTCGGGAAGAGACCGTTGGGTTTGGTCGATGATGGGGGTGGCAGATTTTTTAGTTAAAGGGATTCGAGAATGGATTGATGAGTATACTTTGCCATCTAGTGCGAGGAAAACAACTTGGTTCGCTTGTCTTTCTTGGAAGATTAATATTTGTGGATGGCGTGTGTGGGAAATCGTCTCCCTACTCGAGTGAATCTGGATGCAAAGGGTATTAATGTTCCGTCTATCATTTGGTCCTTGTGTAATGAGGGACGGAATCAAACGGACGTGGATAGAATGGTTACAAAACTCTCTATTATTCATGTAGTTGTACATTTTTCCGTCTAATTTTAGTCGGTGTTTATAATATCGGTCGTTTAAAAAATATATATATGAAAGTGAACTTTAAAAAATCGTTGGGTAAAGATCGCCTACCCTGATTTAGTATTTAGAAATTTTGTTGTTTAAATATTGTAATTAATTAAATTTACTTAGACAGTAAAAAAAATAGTAAAAACAATTTTAGTCAAGTAATAGAAAAATAAAAAGAGAAGCTAAAATTAAATTTTAACAAAAAATAAATAAATATCTAATAAAATAATGAAAGGAAAAAAATTAAAAAAGAAAGCAAAAAAATTTAATTTTTAATTAAATAATAAAAGAAAAAAAGGAAAGAAAAACCACCTAAAAAGCCCATGAACCGCTGGTGGAGTTAAAGCTTGGATGTCACTAGTACATCGGTTGATTTCAAATCGGCTGATTCCAGCGGTATAACCTTCTGATTCAAGTCGGCTGATTCCAACATGTGTATTTTTTTTGCGATTCCAACATCCAAATAGGTCGTTGACTCAGTTATCAAGTTTATATTGTTTTGAATGTTTTGCGCGTCCACATCCAACATCAAAGGCACTTATCATGTACATTTCGGTGATTGTCGAAAAAAGAGGGTAAAAACCGAAAAAAGGCAAAAAAAAACTAAAAAAGAAGTAAAACATAAAAAATGTAAAAAAACTAGTTAAAAGGTAAATTTGAAAGTTTTAAGTTTTTAAGTAAAACATAAAAAATGTATTTTTTTTGCGATTCCAACATCCAAATAGGTCGTTGACTCAGTTATCAAGTTTATATTGTTTTGAATGTTTTGCGCGTCCACATCCAACATCAAAGGCACTTATCATGTACATTTCGGTGATTGTCGAAAAAAGAGGGTAAAAACCGAAAAAAGGCAAAAAAAAACTAAAAAAGAAGTAAAACATAAAAAATGTAAAAAAACTAGTTAAAAGGTAAATTTGAAAGTTTTAAGTTTTTAATAAAGAAAAGGGTAAAATAATTATTTTATAATTTATTTTTAATAAAATAAATCAAAATGGGTATATTTGATATTTTTAGCTTTAAGGAAAGGAGATATATGTAATTTAAATTTTGGGTTAAGTATATATGTAATTTATAAAGTTTATACAGGGATATATGTAGTTGCCCCTTAATAGCTATCTATAATACAAATTTATCTATACTACTATATAAAACATATTGAAAGGACATCATTGTAATTTACCTAAAATTTTAGGACGCATAGTCCAAATTTTTCTGAATAGGATACAACTTACTAATGCGTAAAGTGTATGCTTTTACTATTTAAGCCATTATTTGCTATTTAATTCATTCTCTTTAATTCACTTAGTTAAAAAAACCCTTGAGAAGCCCAAATTATTTTATTATGAATGCACTTAATTCGTTTCAAATAATTATTTAAAAGTGAAGATTACAAAGAGTTTATCGTATTTAAGTCTTAGTTTTGGTGTTAATCTTTATCCTATTTCCGACTGCACATTCATTGATTCTGACTGCAAGTAGTAGTTTTCCATTTTATCCCATTTAACCTTAGATTTTACTATATTTAAGTTTATAACAAAGATGATACAAAATTGGGAATGTGAATTTTTGAAACCACATAGAAAATACAATTCGAGTTCAATACTAAATTCTTTTATTTGAATTATACTAGCTTAGCACCCGTGTACTACACACGGGGTGAAAAATATAAATACATAAAATTCTTAAAATCTTTATGTAAATATTTTACAGATGTAATACATCGCGAAATAATAAAACGAACGAATAATAACGAGATCGAGATTTAATCAAGGACTAAATGAAAGGTAAGGGAGCGGGCTTAGGCTCGGCTCCAACAGACCGATATAGCCCATGTATATAAAGGGGAAATCAGCTCACAAACCTCATTTTCATCATCTTCTTCACACAAACCCTAGAGAGAGAAAGACAGAAGTTCTAGAGAAAGAAAGCTTGAGAAGCAACATCCAAGCTTTGATTTCTGCTTCCATCTTGCTTCTCCATCATCCCTGATCGTTACTACACGAAGAACCACGAGTTTTGAGGTACGGATCGACCTCATATCTGAGTTCTGTTTCAAATGGGTTTTTAGGGTTTATCGGGTTTTTAAAACATAAAGGTTGGAATTTTATGTATGAAAAGTGATATAAAGCTCAGATCTAGCTTCATGGAAGCTAGATAAACGTTTTGAACGTAAAAAGTTAAGGTTTTGGATCAAAATCACACCTGCAAATGCTCAAAGTTCTTGAGCCGACTCTTAAGTGTCGGCCACCTTCATGTGTCGACACTCAGCGAGGAAGAAGAAGAGTATTGGCTATAAAGAGAATCGGTCCTCAGAGAATCGGCTCCTAAGAGTCGGCCCTCTGATGAACACGCTGAGAATCGGCTCTCTAGCACAACACAAAGTCCTAAACGCAAGTTCAGGCTACACTCGAGTGTGGCTGGCGACTCTCCTAGCCGACACTCATGTGTGACAGCCGACACTCTCATATCCTAGCCGACTCTTGCCTTAAATAACATAATTCGTACTTTGACTTATGTGCATATCGGTATCCGCATTAGCAATAGTTAGAACATCACCGTTGGGTCGAATACGGGTAGACAGGTGAGTTCTATGTGCCCCTATATGTTATCTACAAATGTTTTGGGGCTGGAGTGTATACATGCAAATGAATGAATGAAACGAATGCTATTATGATATACATGTTATATGAAAGTAATGATAAACAAAGAATGAAACCAATATTTACAAAAAAATGAATGAATGACATAACGTAAAATGAATGAAATCTTGCTTTATATATATATATATTGCATGTTATGAATGTATATGTACGTTATAGATGAAAATACGGACAACTTCGGTAGGACGACTCAATGGTGACGGCTACTAGGGTAGACGGACGACCGTGCGACTATTATGCAGACTGTATGTTAAAGTCCAGAAAGGTAGACTAAATACGGACTACTACGGTAGGACGGAGGCCTTTATTCGAAGCACGACTGCATAAATAGTTCGCATGGGAAACGGATGCCTTATGGCAGACGGGCGAAAGGACGGACTACGACGGTAGACACGGTAGACGGACGGCCAAAGGTGTTACACCCCCAATTTCAACTAACGAAGTTTTACCATTTGGAAAGTGACAAACCAGGATCGCAGTCATTAGTTACATTGAACGACACTATATGGGACTAAAATGAAAATATATCATAACAATCAGAGATTAATGCGAAAGTGTAACGGAAAGTAAATGCGCCAAAACACATGCGCCCAAAAAGAAAAGTCCAAAAGTCCAAACCAACCACAATTCAAAAAAAGTCCAAACAATTTAATAAGATACGATCAATAGAAGGATCCCATGCATGCCCTAATGTGCACCTGTGCCTTATCTTAGCAACCTGAGAAAAACATGTAAGAAAATGTCAACACGAGGTTGGTGAGCTCACAGGTTTCAGTTTATAGAAGCGTTTAACAGATTAATGTACATTCAATATATAAATCAATAGGTAGCTAACCCATAAACATGCTAACTAATGCGCTCGCAACCGACAGCTGACTGTTTATATGCCTCCCACCATCATGGTGCATGATTAGGTCAATATTGCACCCGTTCGACCTCCAATCGAGTTAGCGCGACTAACGCGGGTGAGGTTTATCAAACCCACTAGTACTACTCAAATTACCTCGCTATGTTCATATTAACGGTCCGATGTGAGGACTTAAAGGATAATGTGTACGCACAGTCATACAAGTGATATCATATATGAATTACAAAAATCAAAAGCATTTACGACATGTTTTCTCCCCCAGTTTAAAAACAGTAAAAAGGGCCGTGAAAACTCACCTGAACAACGTAGGCAGTATCACATAAGAGATAAGTTGGAACCACGAGTGTAAGTCTCAGACGATTTACGAATGCCCTAAAATTATAAACACATAAATTAGGGACAAGTTGGGATTTGTGACGACGACACGAAAGTTAGAACATCTTAACGCATTCTAAAGATTTAAAAGTAGACGAACATGTCTACGGGAATAAAGATTTTTAATACAAAAATTACGATCGAAGCGTTACGTGTCGTACGTTAATAATGAATAATAATTAAACAATTACATAAATTCGTACGTTCGAGTCGTTTACAAAAATTAGGAAAATAATATAATTTAATATATTATTTTTAGGTTCGCAGGAATATTCTAAATAATTATTCGAGTTGAAAATAATAAATATATTATTTTTAATCGAGAATATAAACGTTGGTAAACAATATAACAATTTATTAAATTTATAGTTTTAAAACTTCACACGAGGAAATCAAACGAGGCGAAATAATATAAAACTATATATCATTTTATACTAGGAGTCACGGTCTGAAAATAATATAACTATATTATTTTTATTCGATAATAACATATATATATTATTTCTAAAATGGGAAATAACATAAAAATGGTTTATAAAACCAAAACCGAGCCTACGGGTGGTTTCCCGGGCTAAAACACATTAATATAATATTTTAATAATATAGGGTTTGATTTTTAATAATTAAATATAATTAAAAGTGCCTCAAAAATAAAATGTGGGAGCTCGGTCTCGAAGCCGGGTCTCTCCCACACACGCACACTGTCCTAACCAATCCCGCCTGCTAGGGTATCGCGACATAACCCGGTTTAAAATTGTTTTAACATCAAGTTTCGGTGGGTTATTCCCTCATACGCAAATCCGATCGAACCCAGTCCCAATTCCAACTAAGATGATACAGATCGATCAAAACAGCATAGGGGTTTTGTAAAACGAGTGTTTGTTTGGAAATCATTGAGTCTGGATCGATTAATCCCCGATTTAGAATCCGAAACCCTAGTTTATAAGCTTAGATTCGATTTGATAAAATCTGATGTTAAAAGTTGTTTGAATCATAGGGCTTTCACTGATTAGAGCATCGCGAATCTTATGGTGTAACTTAATTTGATTGAGGACAGGTTTAAGATCAAAAACCCTAAAACAGATTATGAATGAACCCTAGTTATAGGATCCTGATTAATTCGGTGATTTGAGGTCCAATTGACATGGGGCTATCATTATACAGAGAGTTGCGAATCTACTGATATGAATTAATTGAATTTAAATTGAGTCTGCAATGGAGTTCGATTAAACTGAAAGTATTAAGAACCCTAGAATCGGTTCTTGTTTGGATTGATGAAATAAGTCCAATTAACCATAGGGCTTTCAATTTAAGGACATAAACGAAACTAAGGGTGAGACCAATTACCAGAATTGATATCGGATTGTAGGTGCTCGACTAAAACGGGTGTTGACGGCTTGCAGGTTGGTTTCCGGCGACTTCTGCTACTATTCCGGCCCAATTGATGCGTGTTACAGCTTCTAATGGATGCGAACGACGTGTGTGAGAGTTTAATTTGTGAAAGTAATACGAGGATTCGTCGAATTTAGCGAATGTTTGATGTGGTCGACGGTTACGACTTCAATAATCATAATTGGGATTTATTCGCGAATAATGGTGGTGTAATGGCTCTAATGATGGTCGATTATTGTATTGAGAGCAAAATCCGTTACGAATTTGAGAGGTTAATCGATTAGGAGTTCGAATTTTGGCTTGAAATTCACGGTTTTGACTTTATAAAAGTCAACCCAAACAAAAACTCTTCAATTTTGACTTTCCCAACTTTCCCAAGTCACCGGATTGAGTTTAGGTTTATTACAGTTTTAGTTCTTGCTTTTCTAGTTTGAACATTGGCAGAATTGATCCTTGGGGTTTAAGATTAGATTAACCGGGTTAGGATTTAACAGAAAATTTAACGGAATTGCTAACGGAGTTAACATGAAAAGTCGGATTGTCACAAAAGGTTGTCGAACGGTAATGAAGGATGGACTACTTCGGTAGACACAGTATGAATTATGGCCTACGACGGTAGGATGGAGCGTCTGTCTTTGTGACTTACGCAATCAATAGCGGGCTGATTACCCTTATGTGTATGACCAATGAATGTTCAATGTATGCATATGCACGTATTAATGTGTGTAAGGCCTAAAACCGGGCACCCTACAATTGGCTCTCATCACTAGGTATACTCATTGAAACACTTAACTTTCATTTAAACAAACAGCGGAAGTTTTTCTCAAAATAGTAATTATCTTTTAAATTCATTAACGTTCTTAACTTACCTTACGAATGCATGCACACCAATTCCAGTAGCACCGCTCCCAAGCCAAGAAACCTCGTCAGGTTAACTCACCTGCAAAACAATCTAACGTACATACAAAGTCAGCAACGTTGAGTGAGTTCTAATAGTTTTATTAACAAAATCATCTCGTCACAAAATCATTAACATTGGCTCAAGACGTCCTGGTCCTTTATAAAATGGTTTATCAAATAAATGACGGATAGGTATCCCACCTTACCGACCCATTCCCTTAAAAGAATTCACCGCCCAAGACTCAACCCACAATTATAACACAGTAAGTCTCACCGATATGGATCGAGATTACTACACTTCTAACTCTCAATTAGCCCCATGCCTCAACCCGAGGTCCATTTAACATACCCTAGGCACAATCCGACAAACCTTCACCAAGACTCTTACGAAGTAAACTGACTGAACAGTTATAAAATGATATTGTCCCGACACATCGGTCAATATACTACCCATTACCAAAGTAACTACATCATTCCACGAGAAATATCAACAAACACTCGTATGCAATTAATACACACATAAATGCACACAACAATTACCTTCGATGGATTTACCGGTCTCGTATCAAATACCCTCGTCAGGGTTATCCCCGTCGGGATACTGGTCATGAGCTCAGTTACCCTTATTAAAGGGCCCCGCCACTAAACATTGTGACACACTCGTCATTTATGATGACTACCCAGCCACCCATACAATGACTATATCATCTACCATACGGTGACTGACACCTCACCCACATGATGGTTGCCCGATCACACGTACAATGATGACCCCGAAGGACCTCGTCCTCCATAACACTGTTGACCGTATACACGGACAACAATGAAAGCACACAAAGCAACACATATATCCACATAACACTACATGGGCATGTACTACGACTCAGCACCTTTTCACGGATCACTTTCAGGTGTAATCAAACATTTACCCTAGACGTATGTTGTAACACCCAAAATTTCAACCAACTTAAAACTTTCAAAAACGATCGGAAGTAGGTCCCATAAAACACTCTTGATAACAACACATGTTAATTACGACAAAGCGACAATGACATAAATTGATTCAAAACAAACAACCCACAATTTAAGGAAAACTACAAGTTTAACCATCTAAAAGATAGTTCAAAATAAGGTCAAGGACTCCTAAACTAGGAGTTCTTACTGCGAATAACAACAAACACCCCTTAAAGAACCGAGAAGCTTGACCCGAGACCTCAAACCGGAGCTTTACCTACATGGGAACACCACAAAACATGTTAGTAATGATAAATACAAGTTCCCATAGCCCCTAATGATTAAACATAAGAAAAACCCAAAAAAATGGGTTTCAGCGTAGGGGGAGGGCGTTTGGGGAGCGTAGGTCAGTGCCCAGGGTGTAGGTAAAACCAACCCAGTGCAGGTTACGCCGGGTAGGGCATAGCTTACGCCCCCACCTGCACAACAAACTTTATTTTTGAATTCCTCACGTCGAGGCACCCCAAATTCATATATTACGGCTTCCGTAACTCATTTTCTAGCTTACTTCAAGTTTGGCATTACTATATTATCCAAATTACACCAACTTAGTGGGATTCTAATGATCCCAATCCCTCCCCTTTACCTCCTTAATGAAGTTCTTGGACTTCAATCGCCCCATTATCCAACCTGCACCAGTTAGCACCAAAAGACTCCAACTAATATATATAACTCCTTACATACATTACACCTATGTATATATACGCTAGTTAGTTACTCTCCTACTAACCCAACCATACTTCTTTGTGATGTTCTAAAGACCTCAAACACCACAAAACAACTTTATGAAGTTCATGACCTCAAATTACTTTCGTGTGAGGTTCTTAGACTTCAAGCAACAACGACGTTAGTGAAGTTCCAAGACTTCAAGCTACAACGACACAAGTGAAGTTCAATGACTTCAATTCCACCAAATTGCATTTTATTTTGACTCTTACCACATATTAATCAAATTACACCAAATCACCATATTTTACATATTAGTTTGACTCATACCACACTAAGTTAAATTATACCAATATAACACATTCCACAATTTAGTTTGACTTTTTACCACATAAGTCAAATTACACCAATACACCACATTCCACAATTTAGTTTGACTCTTTACTACATAAGTCAATTTGCAACAAATCAAAATATTCTATATTTTAGTTTGACTATATGCCACACTAGCCAACTACACAAATTTACCATATTCCACATTTTAGTTTGACTATATACCACATAGTCAACTACACAAATTTACCATATTCCACATTTTAGTTTGACTATATACCACATAGTCAACTACACCAATTTCCAACCACGTTATGCCTATTTATTCGACATAAACGACAATTAAACACCATTCATCATTCACCAATACATAAGCATATATTAACCGCACATAATATACTTATGTATTATTATTATACCCTATCATTACTAAGTAAGTGCAAGGCACTTACCTTTTCCAAAGATGATCTCACTTGATCCTCCAAGCTAGCTTCCTTACTACTTGATCACCTATACAACCCATTTACAATTAGTAATCCAATGATCACCAATTGACACCCAACACACCTTTATGATCTAAAGATCAAGACCCTAACTTATTTTGATTAACACGACCTTAATCAAACCCCCAACACCCAAATACCACCTTTCAACCTAAATGACCCGTTTGACCCATTATAGTCAAACTTCCAATCCACCAATTCACCATTTCCAATTAAGGTCTAACACCCACCCTAAACTTTATGAATTACACCAATTCTAAACTTGATTAATTACAACTTAAACAAGTTTTAACCTCCCTACACAATCATTCCACCATTTTGACCCGTTTGGGTTCCACCCAATTTCATCCAAACTCCCAATTTCTTAAATCACCAAATTGATTGAGAGTTATTACTTGATTAAGTGTTTAATCACACCACAAACACTTACCAACCCCCAATTACCATCCAAACAACCTCAATTTCGAAACCCCCTAATTTCACCTCAAGAACCCTGATTTTGAAATCATCAAATTGGATGTTACAATCATGTTAATCGTGTTTCTCCACCATTTACAACACTAGATTAAGGTTTATAACCAACAATAAACCAAAATCTCCACACCTATTGACCCAATTGGGTCTTTTTGCTCAAGAACACCATAGATGGTGATTAAGATGAGGAAGATGATACTTACTAGCAATCTTGAAGAGGATGAACACTCCAAATCATCCAAGTTCCACATGCAAATCATCAATTTCGTGAATTTGGTTCTCCTCCTCTTGCTCCCTGCTCATTTGCGAACCACACACACACACAAATGTGAGTGTCACCATTTTTAGTCTCCACCCAAAATCAAGTTTAGGTAAATTACAAAATCAGTCCCTACTCTTCAATAATTGACCCTTTTCTCCAAAACTAGATTAATGCTCCATTTAAAACAAACCTTCACCTTTGTTTTAATCATCCTTCACCACTATAATATTATTTTAGGAAAATAACATTATATTTTAAATTTTGGTTTGTTACATATCCTCATAACGTCTAGACTCATTACCCAACTATTTTCTAATAAGTAAATATACGACACACAAAACTCATACCGACCTCCAGCCCATACATACTAAGGACACCACACAGACCCCTAGCCTCATTATTGAGCATTCAGCTCATAAAACTCTTCGGGTTAATCCGAAAACTCATAACACGTTTAGTTCACAAAACATGTTCTACAAGTATGTATAATAGCCCCAAAACAAAAATATTTAAAGAGGGGATTAGAAACTCACAGTTATGAAGACCCCACTTAGTTTTGCAACGGTCTCTTGGCACGAAACCCGAATCTGTCAACGTATGATCACATGGTCAGAGTATATCCTAAACATGTGTCAATTACGTATAAACATAAATATCCCCGAGACTCATCTCATTCGCATACCCCATCATCCATACAAAACCCTAGCTCCGTGTTCACAAGAATCGAGTCATCCCTGACCCGTTTAG
The DNA here is from genome assembly GCA_023525975.1 of Smallanthus sonchifolius. Lineage (NCBI taxonomy): Eukaryota > Viridiplantae > Streptophyta > Magnoliopsida > Asterales > Asteraceae > Smallanthus > Smallanthus sonchifolius. Next base: position 81,793,928 of record CM042026.1, on the reverse strand, counting down.
AACCCGTATGCACGCACGTACATGTGCCATACAAAAATCTTAACCTCACTGGTCACACGTACACGAGCCGAGATCCCCATGTACGTCCGAATCCCTCCATGCAAACCCTAGGCTCGTAAAAACCCTAATCGGGTGTAACCCGACTCCGTCCTCCCCGTCGTTCATCATCGTGAACCACCACCATGCACTACCACCGTGTAGGACACCTCTACCCTTCACGTCGAGCCACTGACACCACCATGCACCACTTCCAAGATCATGTCATTCTCCTCGTCGTGCCTAACCCTAGTCAGATACAACACCAACCTCTCCTTTGCCATCCGCTTCCATAAACACCACCACAGCAACCCCCGACACTACTTCCGTTGACCCAACACCTCCGTCGTTGAGCACCCTCATCGTAACGTCCCGTATCTCTCCCCCTCTCTCTATTCTCGTCGTTCACACCATACGGCCAATCGTCCTTTACCCACGTCGGTTCCTGCCACGCGCCACCTCCGACTACCATCATTCACAATTGGCCACCCCCTTGTCTCCGCCCTCAACGTCGTCCACAACCGAGGACAGATCCATCCTCTCCACTGCTGTCATTGTCCATGGCCAAACCACCCCAAACTCAAATCGGTTTACAACAAAAACTATAGAAAAATGTGTAAGAATCATGAAAGAGGATTACCTTAGCTATGCAATAGATTTCCCGCTCTAAACCACCGTGGAACCACCTCCTTTCCTGTCATCTCGTCACTCTCCTTTGCTCCAGCCGTCACGCGTCTCCCCCTAGGCCGAATATGGCCTTGGGTTTCCACAAATCTTCCTTTTAAATGTTACAAGTTACACTCGGGTCCCTGCATTCCCTTTTTGCACATTTTGATCTCAAGTCGTTCCCTTTTTGGCCAACCGAGTCCCTCGTTTTTTGAAATTCCATTTATTACGTGAAAACCTTGCTAACCGAGTCCTTTTGTTTCCATGAATAGAGTTTTAAGTGAAAACCCTCGTCAACCGTCTCATTCACCGAAGATTTGAGTCACCCATTGGTCCGAATCATTAACAGTAGGTTTTCTGGATGTTACAAATCTACCCCCCTTAGATGAGGATTCGTCCTCGAATCCTGCGTCGGCACAAACCAACACGACTTATCTTTCCGTTCTCACTCGTGCACTAAATCCATCTGGTGTCATGCATTCACCTTCACATTTATCGAATCTATTACTTTGTTTTGCAACCCGACCACCGCCATTGGTGTTCAAAGAAGTCTTCCCCGTTGCCCACTTTCAACTTTGGGGCTTGTAGGTTTCACCTACTCATTCCTTCGTCCCTCGTCTTTCAAACCATTACTCAACAACACATTACCGTCTAACACGTTTCCCACTTTGTATCCTTAACTAGCATGTTAAAGAGCTGTCTGTCCAGCTTTCGTTATTCTAGCATTTGTCGAAAATAACATTTTGCGGTTGCTTTGAATACTGACCTTTTCACAAAGGTTTCATGGTTAATGCACCTTCCGTACCCCACCGCACTTGCTACCCTTACTCACGTCGTATGTACTACCCCCAAGTACTACGTAGCACAACGTCACTTGAGCCTGTTCTTTTGTCACATTTCTAATCCAGCTCACAGGCACATTTGCCCTTTACTCTTGTATAGCCCTAACGGTCACGTCATTCCGACGGTCACCTCCCCAAGTAGGCTTCTTACTTTTCAGTAATGGATTCATTCGTCGTCCTTCTCGCCTCATACTCTAATCGCCATCCTACGATGATTTCTCAAAACTCAGGCACCACTACCTTACTCCTAAGAGCACAATACCCGTCCTCCTCAGATGATCTCCCGGACCTTGTGCGAAGCTCCTCTCGCTTTTCCAATCACACGTTCCTCTACCGAGGTACTTCTTCACTTTATTACCATGCGTCCAATGCGCCCCCTTAAATAAGTAAAGAACACTCAAGACTAGAGCCGATACCATCAGCTCCCGATGTTTCCCAAAAATTACTTACCCAGTCATGTCTGTTTCAACAGCCGATTATTTGCTTCACTTGAACGCTCGACATGAGCTCACTTTTCCTGCACTTACCTCCCTTGAACCTTGCTTTCCTCGTCGTTGCTTTACCAATACCATGCGATCACCAACCGCATCTCATTTATCATGTACGAACATGAAGTCCGTCTGCTCACAAGCCTCAGCTATCCGTCGTCTCGTTCAGAGAGAACATCCCCATTCCTCTTGTTCCTCACATCGACTGAATCCTTCATATGGAACATGTTCCATGAAGACCCTTCGTCACCTCGTTAACTCCACGCTGAAATATCCAGCGTCATCTCCTTGATCTCATCATAAATATTTCTGGTCAAGCGTCCACATAAACGCTTTCATCATCAACTCTCATAATTTCATTCCTTAGCTTCGTGCTCCAAATTCTTGAGATATAAGTATAGGCAACTCCCACGCGCACCTCGCCAATCGTCTAGAAAATGTCAAAAATCCTCACATCATCTCGGTACATCAAATGCAGAGAAGATCATCAAAGGTAGAAGTACTCCACTAGAGTACACCGTCTAAACGTCCTACACACGCCCCACCGTGTACTACAAGGACACACACCGACATAACAAAAAGGTAGAACACACAGTGTTCTACATACGTACTAGTAACTCCAAACTCTAAACTTACATCACGTGCACACACACAAACTGCTAGACCTAAGTAAAGCTACGTGCATACGACCTGACCACGTCATTCGTAGATACATAAAACTCCTGAACCTTATCTCTTACTCACCACAACGGTGGCCCCTGCCACACGTCATCACGTACTCACATAGATTTTACACGGTCGTACCCCACACGGGCCGTACCAAAGGTTCAGAACGACACACTACTCAGACTAGACACAAGAACTTATCACACGGGTTACAATGTAGGTGTCATACACTAGACATCATCCTACATGTTCATACATACACCAGAAGTATGTCCACAATTTCCCACAGGACCCCTGTCCTGAATATTCATACGTTCAAATATGTATCATCATAACTTCTCACAGGACTCTATAATGAGCATTAACACCAGGTGCAATACACCCACTGCACTCAAGACACCACCTAGACATTAGTACCTAGGTGACACTATCTCAAGATAGTAGACACAGACATATTCAAATTTATGTCTATAATAGTCTACCTGCACAACTTTCCCGACCAAGATCACATTATGTTTTCACGTCATTTGAAAGGTAATCACATAATAGCACATTACCGCACATAATTCACAATTGTCAACACAATCGTACACCACCACAAACACATCTATCATTCATAAATCTCAATTCGACACACAATAAAACTCAAAATCATCATCACAATCAAATAGTCAATATTTGAAATAAGCATCACACCACACAAACATCCAGTCAAACATAACGTCAAATTACCTCAGAATCCCTTGTGGCAACTGCCACATCATCTAATCATCAAACAATAGAGCATTCCCATAGTGCCTACCGAATCACTACTAGACCACACCGGGTGCATCTGATGTTTCCTCCTCTGGTTCCTCCTCTTCGCTTCCCGGGTCCTTCCCTAGGTCTTCCACAAATAGAGTTCTCTTAGTTGTTATAGGTGATCGATCCTTCAGACATGCAGGTCCACATCCTAGAGGAAAATTACATATAGCTGACACTACCCTCCGCTTCCATCCAGTCCTTCCAATTATAGAACCATGTGGCATGTCGCCGACCGAAGCTCTAGTCACACTTGGCGCGAGAAGCGCCAACACTACTCCTATTTCACTAGTAGTTTCATCCACAGCATTCTTCGGCTTGACTTGGCGATCTGCATTCCTCCTAGCCAGAGCTCCCCGTCTGACCGATCTCATATGCTTTGGCTTAACCATCTACTCCTACACAAGATAGAACATTTCTGCGACTATTACAGGTAACAAGTTCAGAATATAAGAGTAACCGTAGACTGCCAAATCACAGTGATCAAATGTGATTTGTTGCCCACGTTACTGCTTGAATCCTAAACGTTTCCCGTCATATTCTCACTAGCTTTCTACCTTCCACACAACGGATGCACATACATCCCACACAATCCACACACACACAATTTAATAACTATCACGTAGTTACACATAGTGCCATTACATAATACGTATTTACACGGTATAATCCCACACGGATTCACTACACCACATAATCACACCGAACAAATCCACGAGTGTTATACTACACAATTCATAATCTAACGGTTAATGTTAAACTCAGAAGACGTACCTCTTGGTCCGTGGTTACTCGTGGTCGAGTTCGTTTACCCTCGTCCCATTTTCGGTTTAAGTTTAGGTATTTTATGTTTTGAAAACACCGTTTTTCTCTTAAACCGTGGCTCTGATACCAACTTGTAAGGCCCCAAAACCGGGCACCCTACAGTTGGCTCTCCTCACTAGGTATACTCATCGAAACTCTTAACTTTCATTTAAACAAACAGCGGAAGTCTTTCTCAAAATAGTAATTATCTTTAAAAATCATTAATGTTCTTAACTTACCTTTTGAATGCATGCACACCAATTCAAGTAGCACCGCTCCCAAGCCAAGAAACCTCTGCAAAACAATATAACGTACATACAAAGTCAGCTACGCTGACTGAGTTCTAATAGTTTGATTAACAAAATCATCTCGTCACAAAATCATTAACACTGGCTTAGGACGTCCCAATCCTTTATAAAATGGTTTATCAAATAAATGACGAATAGGTATCCCACTTTACCGACCCATTCCCTAAAAAGAATTCACCGCCCAAGACTCAACCCACAATTATAACCTAGTAAATCTCACTGATATGGATTGAGCTTACTACACTTCTAACTCTCAATTAGCCCCATGCCTCAACCCGAGGTCCATTTAACATACCGACAACCCCTAGGCACAATCCGACAAACCTTCACCAAGACTCTTACGAAGTTAACATACTCAACAGTTATAATACGACATTGTCCCGACACAACGGTCAATCTACTACTCATTACCAAAGTAACTACATAATTCCATGAGGAATATCGACTAACACTCACATGAAATTAATACACACATAAATGCACACACAATTACCTTCGATGGATTTATCGGTCTCGTCACAAATACCCTCGTCAGGGTTATCCCTGTCAGGATACTCGTCATGAGCTACCCTTTTTATAGGGCCCCGCCACTAAACGTAGTGACACACTCGTCATCTATGATGACTACCCAGCCACCTATACAGTGACTATATCATCTACCATACGGTGACTCACACCTCACCCACATTATGGCCGCCCGATCACACATACACTGATGACCCCGAAGAACCCCGTCCTCCACACCACTATTGACCGTATACATGGAAAACAGTGCAACAACACAAAGCAACACATATATCCACATGACACTACCTGGGCATGTACTACGACTCACCACCCTTGCACGGATCACTTTCGGGTGTAATCAAATACTTACCCTAGACGTATCCTCATAAGGTCTAGACTCATTACCGAGCTCTGTTTGAATAAGTAAATATACGACACACAAACCTCATACCGACCTCTAGCCCATACATACTAAGGACACCACACATACCCCTAGCCTCATTATTGAACATTTAGCTCATAAAACTCTTCGGATTAAACCTAAAACTCATAACACGTTTAGTTCACAAAACACGTTCTATAAGTATGTATGATAGCCCAGAAAAGTTTAAAATATTTAAAGAGGGGATTAGAAACTTACAGTTACGAAGATCCCACTTAGTTCTGCAACGGTCTCCTGGCACGAAACCCGGACCTGTCAACGTATGAGCACATGGTTAGAGTATGTCCTAAACATGTGTCAATTACGTATAAACATAAATACCCCCGACACTCTTCTCATCCGCATACCCCATCATCCATGCAAAAACCTTGCTTCGTGTTCATGAGAATCGGGTCATCCTTGACCCGTTTAGAACCCGCATGCACGCACGTACACGTGCCATACAAAAATCTTAACTTCACTGGTCACAAATACACGAGCCGAGATCCCCATGCATGTCCAAATCCCTCTATGCAAACCCTATGCTCGCAAAAACCCTAATCGGGTGTAACCTGACTCCGTCCTCCCCTCGTTCATCATCGTGAACCACCACCATGCACTACCACCATGCAGGACACCTCTACCCTTCATGTCGAGCCACCAACACCACCATGCACCACTTCCAAGATCATGTCATTATCCTCGTCTTGCCTAACCCTAGTCGGATACAACACCAACCTCTCCTTCGCCGTCCGCCGCCGTGAACATCACCACGGCATCCCCCGCCACCACTTTCTTCGGCCCAACACCTCTATCGTCGAGCACCCTCACCCTCATGTCCCTTCTCTCTCCCTCTCTCTCTTCTCACCGTTCACACCCTACGACCACTTGTCCTTTACCCGCGACAGTCCCTGCCATGCGCCACCTCCGACTACCATCATTCACAGTCGGCCACCCCCTTGTCTCTGCCCTCACCGTCATCCACAGCCGAGGACAACACCATCCTCTCCACCGCTGTCGTTGTCCACGGCCAAAGCACCCCAAACTTTAATCGGTTTGCAACAAAAAACTATAAAAAAAACGTGTAGGAATCATGAAAGAGGATTACCTTAGATATGCAATAGATTTCCCGCTCTAAACCACCTTGGAACCACCTCATTTCCGGTCGTCTCGTCCCTCTCCTTTGCTCCAGCCGTCGCGCGTCTCCCCTAGGCCGATTATGGCCTAGGGTTTCCACAAATCTTCCTTATAAACATTACAAGTTACACCCAGGTCCCTGCATTCCCTTTTTGCATGTTTTGATCTTAAGTCGTTCCCTTTTTGGCCAACCAGGTCCCTCGTTTTCTGAAATTACATTTATTGCGTGAAAACCTTGCTAACCGGGTCCTTTTATTTCCATGAATAGAGTTTTACGTAAAAACCCTCGTCCATCGTCTCATTCACCGGAGATTCAGGTCACCCATTGGTCCGAATCATTAGTGGTAGGTTTTCTGGATGTTACAATGTGTATAGTCAATGTATGTTCAATGAAAACAACGATATACACATATATACTAATGGTACAAATGAATGAATGATGTTATATCTAACTGCTTTAAACTAGAACTCACAAGCGTTAGCTGACTTTTAGTATGCACTTCAGGTAACAAGAGGAAAGGACGGACAAAGGCTTGAAGGCTACCTGGCTCAAGACTGGCATCCTGTTAATTGAATTTATGTTAAGACAATGTTTTCATGTTAAAATGTTAAGACTTCCGATGTCTATGTAATTGAATGATGAATGCTTCCGCTGTATTTGAATGTTTAAATTAAAGTTCAGTGCTTAATGACTATGTTTATGAGTAAATCCAACGAGTGAGGTCTCACGGAAAAGAGGCCTTACATGTAAAATTGTATTATATATACTAAGGATAGAAAACAAAATTCAAAATATGTAAAAATTAATATATAATTGGGTTTCAAAAATACATTAATTACTATTTAATTTAATTTGACTTTCATTTACTATATGATTGAAAATAAAAGTTACATAATTAGATTTCAAAGTTTTTATAATAAGGGATAATTTAAAATAAATATGTTTTATTAGTATAATTAGTATTTTATTTAAAAATATATTATTATTAAAAGATAGAGGTGTATTTAATAAAAGAGAGAGAGGCGGGAAAAAATGATGAAAATGAATATGGAGCCGACACTTGGCATGAAAAAACATTTATTTATTATATAGTATAGATATAGATTCTAAATGGGTTGGTTAATTTTAAGTCATATATTTTACTTTCGAGACGACTTGACGGGTTCAGGGATTGACGCATTGACCCATTACCCCATTTATTTTTGTAATTAAAAATGTTTTATGTCAATTAATTTGATTAGGTATTCTATACGAAACGTAAAACATAAAAGAGAAATAAGCATCAAGTTAATAGTTTAAATGTAATCATTATATATATATATATATTTATTTTAGATTAATTGTAAAATTTTAAATAATGTGCAAAAGAATAAAAAAAAAATTGGGTTAAAGAGTCGTGTTTGTAATGACATGCGAATATGTGTGATGTGTTGCAAAACACATATCTTTATCCTTGTATTTTGTAGTGTTTTTGGCATAGTTTTATAGTCGTTTTCGGTCATTTATAGCTCGTACTTAGTTTGTGTTGTGTTTACTAGTAATCGTGTGCAAAACAAAGCAAAATCTTGAATGAATCGAGCACACGAGGAAAAGAATGAAAAAGAAAATAAAATCTGGAATTCTAGTTCTTGGAGTGTCTCTAAGATCCAAGCTCAGATCTTCGCGTGTCGCCAAGTTCTTGGAGTGTCGCTACAATCATGGCTTAGACATTCGCGTGTCGCCAAGACCTAGAATTCAGGAAATCAGGCGCACGACTGTTTTGTCCTTGGCACCACGCTAAGAAGTCTAATGAATGCTTCGCGACACGCGAAGATCTAAAATTACGGCAAAAACTCTAAAATTCAATATTTAAAGAATTCTAATGCCATTCTAAGGGGAGTTGGACATTTTTCCGTCAAGTCAGAGATTTTGGGCGATTTTGGGAGCAGAGAAGGCAATCGGAGCAAGGGATTGAAGCTTTTGAGCATGCATTGGTTAGCTTGTAATCATTTGGTTATTATCCTTCGTTTTCTTGTGTTTTATTGGTTTATTTGACGTTATGTTGTTAATCTTTAAGACTAGTTTACTGTTTTTGAGCATGATTGTAGGCTAAACTTCTGTAGCTACCTAGGTTTTGATGAATATTTGTTGAAAGATTGGATTTTAATCAGTTTTCGTTATCTTATGATGGTTTGATGCTATTGTAAAGAATTTTATTGCAATTGGTTTGATGTTTATGCATGCTTATTACTGATTTATCATTGATTTATGTTTCGCATGTGTCTTGTTAAATGTCTTTCAGTTATAGATGCATGTTTAGGTCGGTTACTGTGTGTTTGTGACTGTTTATGGTATTGCTAGACGTAGTAATCCATAGGAGCATTAGTTTATGGTGCATTAGAGTTGAGTGTTCTTCCTATCTCGATAGCTGAAAGGTGAGAGGTAGTCGGTTAGCCTTTGGTGTTAGGTGTCTAGGTGTAAAGGCTCTGAAAGGAGGTTTCCCTAGGTTTCTTAGTATCCTTGCTAGTCCGTGTCTTATCGATTGTAGTTAGATTACCCCTTTCATTCTTCAAATGTATTGACCTAGTGATACTTAAAGGTAATCTGTTTTAGGGTCCTTTAGTGTCGTTGGAGAGACTGGAAGGTAATCCAACTAATTGGTGAGCGTCATACACCCCTTATAGTTTCCTTCTGGTCACCCCCGGAGATTGATCATGGATCCACTAGGTTGTCTAAGGGTGTCATACTTTAGAATCCTAGTTCCATCATAGTTTCCATAACCTTGAGAAATCTGAGATTCACAAATAGGATTCTTACCTAGGTTGTATTTTCTCAATTCTTGATTTCATCTGAATCTCCTATGTGATAGTTAGTTGTCATTAGTTCTTCTTCGCTTACTTTTGAGTTTATTCAGTTTAGTCCCAGTTCGTAGATTCCCCCCCCCTAAACCAAATCTTTTAGTAAATTGTCGGAGTCTAGTTTTAGTTAGAGTAAGTGTCTCGTGGGTTCGATATCCGGACTTCCATTAGCCTGTATTACAATTGATAGGTACACTTGCCTGTCATTGTGATCTAGTTTAAGGGTTTTCTAGAGTTTAACTAGAGTCACTAGGTTAGTTTTTGTTTAGTTTTTATGGACCATACCGAGCACATCAAGGTTTTGGCACCGTTGCAGGGGACACTTGGCAATAGCAAAATTAGCTTCAATTAGTTCTATATTTGGTTTTTATTTTATTTTCTATTTTGTGTTTAGTTTAGCTTAGTAGCTTATTTCTTTTTATCTTAGGTCTTAATTACTTTCTTTGTCTTGTTTGCTATTTGTGTGTGTCGTAGTTCAGTGTATGTTTGCTTTGTTCTTAGTCATTCTTCCTTTGCTTTCCTTTCCAGTTTATGCAACATTTCACAGGGATCACCCCATTTTGCTGCTTCTTTAGAGCCCGAGCGAGAATGTCAAACCCTCAAATTCCACATACAGGGTTCTACCGTGAGGCGCGTGAGAAACAAGGATCGTAGTCATTGGTCATGTTGAACGACAACTATATGAATTTAAAAATACCGAGTTTGCACATTCAACATGAGTAAAACGCGGTTTCATAGTTTAAGTTACGGAAGCTAACATTAATATAAAACCCAAAAGTAATTACACGTGACAAAGGGTCAATTAATATAAATGATAAATAATAACACATTATTCATTTATTGATAAACCCAATGCGACTCCATGATGCATCCTAGTCCTGATGTGTACCATAGTGACGTGAGAAAACATGCTCAAAGTGTCAACACAAGGTTAGTGAGTTCACAGGTTTGTAAGTAAATAAATTGTTTGAGTGTTACAAAGATCCACATACATAAGTCACACCTATTGTTAGCAATACACTGTACAAGTTGCTCTAAGCGTTCGCAACCGAAGCTGACTATTTGTGTTTGAATGCCTTCCGCCATTGCTAACATCAACAATGGAAAATGTTTAGGACAATTTACACCGTTCGACCTCCAATCGAGCTAGCGCGACTAGCCCGGGTGGGGTTTGTCAAACCCAGTAGTACTACTCAAATTTTCTCGCTATATACCTTATACTAACCGTTCGAGAATATAAGGACTTAGTATGTTATGTTTGCGCTTAAGTAAACAAGTGGTAATGAAATATTATGTGATCCGTGTTTGTTTGTGTTCATGTTTTTCCCCCAACGGGAAAACAAGTAAAAGGATGTTTGTTTGTGTGCATGTTTCTCCCCCAACAGGAAAATAGGTAAAAGGGGCTGTGAAACTCACCTGAGTGTAGAGGTGTTAAAAAAAACCGGTTTGATTTTTCAAACCGGTCAAAACCCGAAAACCGGTTCGCCCTAAACCGGTTCAAACCCGGAATGAACCGGCGGTTACAAACCGGTTTGCATGTTTATGAATCTGATCAGGTTAGGGACCAGTTCTTCCAAACCGGTTTAGAAAACCGGTTCAAACCGGTTTGTAGCTGAAACTTTACTATCAACTCGCATGAACCTTCCTGCAAAAAAAAAACCCATTTGTCACCCTGTGAACCACCCCAGGGTCCATGAGGCATGAGCTATGCATCCTATGAACTCGCTTGAACCTCCCTGCAAATGAATCAAACGAAAAATAATAGCTGTATGGTTTATACAATACACAAAATTGCTGAGGAAATATTGAAAGATAAAAGTGAAGGAAGATAGAATATATTATTGGAATTAAAATTGTTTCCTTATATTCTTTCCGTAAATCTCTCCTTTGATACAGCTCCTCCATTATACTCAATGACCAGGCTCCCTTATTTTTCTCTATTCCTTTTATGTAATTGTTCTATATATCTCCTTTCTTATAATACGTAATATTTAATACATGTCTCGCGAACCGTGGAACAAATTGCATGTCTCGTGAACTATGAAAAACAAAGAGACAAATTGCACGTCTCATGAACCAGCGAAATGTGCAGGGAGATTCAAGCGAATTTATTGATTTTTTTGAAATTAAAAAAAACCAGTTTAAAGGGTAAACCGGTCATAACCCGACCCTAACCGGTTTAATAGGTTTAGGTTTTCCTTGCTTGTAAACTGGGTTAACCCGAACCGGTTTAGGGCCAAACCGGTTTTGACCAAACATTGACCAAACCGGTTCGGGCCGGTTTAAACCAGTTCAGTTTAAAAAAACCATTTTGTGCACCTCTACCTTAGTGTGTAGGGTGTAGTAATTAGCACCTCACAAGGATGCAACAAAACCACAAATAGTTTGCGAGCGGACAGTCTACGAATACCCTAGAATATGATTACGATTGTTAGAAACACGTAGGATTTTTGTGACGACGATACGGGAAAGGTCGAGTGTCCTAATTTTGTTTATGAATAACGAATAGACATCTTGTTATCGGAATTAAAGAATCCCGAGTTTGATATTTAGTATGGATGTGGTACGTGTGAAACACCATTCAACATGAGATAATAATATTAAATAATAGTTCGTGCGTTTTTGTGAACAAATTAAATGTTTAAATGATAATATAAATAATTATCTAAGTGATAATAACCATAAATATATTATTTTTAATTAAAAATAATAATTGGAATGAATTAGGGATTTAATCCCGAGCACACGGGTGTTTTTCGGAGTCAAACCGTATTAATATATTATTATAATAACATAGGAATTGATTTTATTTAAAAATAAAACTTAAAAACTACTCAGAGAAATAAATGGGGGTTGTGGATTCGAACCCGGGTCTCTCCCACAACACACCCAAGCTTTAACCACTCCACCCGCTAGGGTAATCACGTTAAAGGTCAGTTCTGTTTGGTTTTAACACTCTGAATCCCAGTGTTCTTCCCCCCTTTGCGAACCCGATCCCGATCCCAAATCCATCCTCAAATTTACCGAATTCGAACGCGATGGACCACAAGAGCATAGGGGTTTTGTTAATCGGTTCATTGCAAGTCTGTGGTTAAGTTTAATTGCAAAATCATTGCATTTAAGGTCGTTAATTTCTGTTTGAAATGCCGAAACCCTAAGTTTGAAATCACGAATTTAATTGATCAAATTCGATATTATAAATTGTTGGTTTCATAGGGCTTTTACAGATTGAAGGATTGTGAAACCATCCATGTAAATTAATTGGATTGAGGTTGCCTCTAGGGTAGAGTTTGATTAAACCGAAAACGTGATGAACCCTAGAATATGTTCATCATCAATTCGATGTTGTAAGCCTCAATTAGGTTAGAGATTTTGATCTAGGGATGAAAACAAAACTGTAGGTGTGATTAGTTACCTGAATTGAGTTCGAATTGATGGTGCTCGACTAAAACACAGCCGCTATTCCGATGGGTTGGTCCCCGGCGTCTCCGACTTCGTCTCTGGGCGAATTAGATTGTGCAAAAGGTTCAGAGGGACTCGTTTGAGGGGTGCAGAGTGTTTGATTTCAAGATTACTATAGCAAATGATCGAATTGATAAGTCTTAGCAATGAGTTCGACGGTTACGGGTTTAATGACCTTAATTCGATTAATTTGTGATCATTACAGTGTTAAACATATGGAAACTGATAAGATATGCTCGCAATCATCAATGCTACAAGTAATGGTTACGAATTTGACATCCATGAGAGTTACGAGTTTGATTTGGACTCAAGGGACTCGATTTTGACTTTCCAAGGTTAACAGATTGGGTTTGGGGTAATTACATAAATAGTCCCTGTAGTTTAGGTGTATAAGTTTGAGATTTTGATAGAATTGGTCCTTATGGTTTGTAATTTGTTAACTGATTTATAAGATAACGGAATTTGAGTTAACGGGGTTATCCGGAATTTGTCGGGTGTCACAGAGAACTTCACGAGCGCAGCCACAAGTTTCGCGAGATTTTAAGTGATTTTTGTGAGAAACAGGTACTCATTCCTATTCCTATTGCTAACATGGGTGGTGCTGAACCACCTGTTAGACGTACCGTTCACTAGAGAGCTTATAATGGATTCACGGGTGCTAGGTATTCTATTACCCGCCCTACTGTGCCAAACACTAATAATTGGCAAATTCCATCTCATGTTATGACCACCATCACTAACTCTACTCAGTTCCATGGACTTGAGGATGAGGATGCACCAAGACATTTGTACCGCTTTGCTCGTATATGCAATACCTTTCGCATCACTGGTGCTACTGAGGACGCAATCCTTTTGCGTCTTTTCCCATTCACGTTCTCTGGTCTTTCCGCCACTTGGTTGGATACCCTGCCTCAGGATTCCATTACCACTTGGGTAGATCTGCAGGCCAAGTTCTTGAAAAAGTATTATCCACCATCTGAGGCCGCTCGTCTAAGGGACCAAATTCACTCTTTTCGCATGGATCCTAACGAGCCTTATCATATGGCGTGAGAGCGTTTCAATACTCTACTTAGTAAGTGCCCCCCAACATGGTTTATCTGATTGGGCACTTGTAGAGAAATTCTATAATGGCCTAACTTTCTAGAAGCAATAAATGTTCAACACTGCTGCGGGTGGGCATATCATGGAGAAGAAGGAGCCCGAGGAGTATGAAGAGATGATCAAGAGCTTTGCTTTAGCCGAGCAGCAGCAACCTTCTACTAGGAATTCCATTCCTAGTACTAGGACACCCACCTCATCTACTAGAGGTGTTTATCAAGTCACACTGGATACTAGCGTGGCAGCTGCACTTGCTGCTATGGCAAAGGAGATTAAGGAGCTGAAGATGAGTGCTAAGAAATGCGAGGTGTGTAGAGGAGGCCATGACACCATTGATTGCCCTGTCAACCAACAGGAACAGGTAGATTTCATAGGGAACCCAAACCGAGGATTTAACAACGCCTATGGCAATTCATACAACTCGGGATGGAGATCTGGCGGGAACCCACTTGGGTTTCAATCGCACCAGAATCAGTTCGGCTGTGGAGATGTAGGCACAAGTTCGGGTGGGCAGTGTAGCTTTTGAAAAATTTTCGTGCCAAATATTATAAAAATAAAAGTTAAGGGACTAGAAGTCTAATTATACGAAAGATCAAGGACTAAAAAAGAAAAATCTCGAAAATATTAGATATCAGACCGATATCTCTTTCATATGGGTCTGAAGTGAAAACCTGGTCAGATATCGGACCGGAGCAAAACATGATCGGATATTATACCGATATCCATTTTTATAACGGCCCGCAATGGAACGTTGAGTCGGTTATCGGACCGACGTCAATCCATAACGGTCCGACGACCTCCTCTCAGCCGCAATTTGTAACGCGTGTCATGATATCGGATCGATATGGACCACGTAACGGTCCGACATGAACCGAAAATATGTGCGGTCCAATCAGATGTTGACATTTAGGGAGGATGTTCCAACTGATATCGGACCGACATCCAACTGATATCGGTCCGACATGGGTCCAGAAATCAGCCTATAAATAGATGCCAATGTCGTTCACTTTCCAAAACACACAAAACCAAATTCCAAGTTTTAGTAAGCTATTTCCACTCTCATAAAACCATTTTCACTCATACGTTTAAGTTCCGAAATACCGGTTCGCTTTAGAGAATGACGAGAAGCTAGGAAACGCTCATTTGGAGAAACCAAGCAAGGTTCTTAAGCAGAGACTTTGCCCACTAGGGTACTCACTCTAAAAGATTCCTAAGTCCAACCTCTATCAAGGTGAATACTTGTATTTTTATAAAATAATTTCAAAACTTAAAATGGTTTTGATTATACTCTGACTTGAATGAATTTATACAACCATTCGTTGCATAAGGTGATTTACTATATAGCAGTCAGCCCATAAAGTCACATATATATACACGTGTTACAGATGAGTCGCTGTAACAGGGCTAGGGGTTGAACCCTTTGTTGTTGTAAAGCCTATCGCAGTAAGCGTAAGACAGATAGACATAAAAATATATCCAAGGTCCCTGGTGTGGCTGGTGGTTAGTCCGTTGACTGTGTAAATTGACCAGAAACTATGGGCAAACTGTTATATTTATTCACACTTGTCAGATTATGATTCCAATATACTTATATTCACCAGTTTATACTGATAAAATACTTTCAAACGTTTTTACAGGTAACCAAGGATGAATTGATTTGATTAGCCATATGATGACAAAGAAAATGATGTCATGAAAAAGGGAACATCTACCCTAGACATCAGTTGAAAGAAATGGCTCATGTAAAACCTTGGTTTTGTAAATTAAACGTTTGTGTACAATATCAGGATTTATCCCTGTTATAATGAAATGAAACGGGTGATTCCCCGTCTTTTGAAAAGATCCAGAGTTATTGAATTATTCCTTTGTGTTTATAAATCTCTGATTAGATAAAATAAGAAACAGGTACCAATCGTTGGTCGCACGCCCGGGTGGGCTAAACCCGGGGTGTGACAGGTTGGTGTCAGAGCCATTTGTTTCAGCATATTAGATATTAGAAATTAGTATCTAAGTTGTAACTTGATTATGATATTATTTGGTTTTAGCAATTAAGATACTCCGGTAAGGTATCTAAGCTTAAACCAGTATAGATTGCCTGCTAAGAAAAGTAGGTAGATCTCCATAATGATTAATTGATAACTATACAGATGTCTGGAAATTGTTACTATGCTTATATCTTCGGACGATCTGAAGAAGAACGTTATCATCCTACGGGATCCATGAAAAATCCTATAATCATTCCTGATACCGGTGAATCCCTTTCTGATCCTATCATTGTCTCTAACAATGAATCTTATCATCAAAATCAATCTAGCTCATCTTGGATGAAAGCTACTTCGGATTTTGAGAACTGGAGAACTGATACTCCACCTTTAGTAAAACAAGTAGATATAAATGAAGTTGGACCCAGTCGGTCTACTAAACCAAGGATGCGTGTACAAACTCCGACTGAGCATGTGCATGTGTCTGTAGAAGAAATAGAGGAAGTCTACCAGGAAGTGTCGGAAGAAGAGGAACCTAATGAAATGGAAATAAGAGATCCATATATGTATCCTGAAGGTACTTCAAATCCTTATACTCTTCCAACAATGTTAGAGGAGTAAACCAGCTGATGGTCCTGATGATCCATACCATAATGTGTTTAACGACATATTATTTGGTATTCGTGAACCCCGTCCTCAATATAATTATTCTTCAGCTCATCTTGGAACACCCATAGAATTCCTTGATCGTGCCTTAAGAGAAACTGATGAAGCCAAGAAAGAATCAAGGCAACTCAAGGAAAGGGTTCATCAACTGGAGAAGGAAAAGAAAAATGAAAGAAAAGATAAAAAGAAAGAATAAAATAAACTAGACGTATGGGTAACCATCCGACCGGTATGTAGTTATCCTGCAAACTAAATTGTTCTGTCTAAGGAAAGAGTGGTGTATAAATCTCTCCCAGACCCGTCATTCTTTCCTAAGAACAATTTAGTTGGAGGTACTACTCTGGAACGATAACCATCCTAGTCTACTAAATATAATAAATCGGACAAATTATTATTTCAGTATGTAAATTATAAAGTATAAATAAAAGTATTTTGTTTTATTCAGATGACTGAAAAAGGAAAACGTCCATTATATGTTAAAAAATATACTGGAATAAGTTCAAAACATTCTGGAAGTACATATCATAGCTTAGGAGAATTAACACCTTCGGCAAATCATTATGTACCTTCTGTTAGTTTTCATTTGGCTATTACGGCTGCAAGTCGAAATCCTGATTATGGAGAAAATCCATATTATAATCCTTATTATTATCAGGGACTACCTGAAATCCCTTACGAAAATAATCATGTTCCTAAAAGAGAAGAAAGAGAAGATTAAAATAGGCCATATGAATACTATGAGCCTATGAATATACAAAATCCTCAAGAAAATGAGAAAAGTTTTGATAATGATCATATTAGAGCTTTACAGGAACGAGTAGCAGAATTGGAAAGAGAAAATCATAGATTAACATCTGTAGACACCCATAATAGAACGTTAAGACAAATGCTAGAAAATGCCCGTAATCAGGATTATATGTAAATTTCCTTTCTGATCTTTGTAATATAAATTCCGAATATTAATAAAATTCCTCTTGTGAATAGAATGTCGAAATGAGGTCCTTCTTATAATACAAGGGGCAAGAGCAAACAAATCCAAAATGAAAATTCTGAACAACTACAACAAAAGTCAGAAATAAAGAAAATGGTTACAGAAGGAATAAAGGAAGCTCTTCCTCAAATTCTGAAAGCTATGAAGGAAGATAAAATGAAGAATAAAGTAGCTGAATCTAAAAATAATCATCGTGAAGAAAACCATAGTTCAAACGGAGATAATTCTATTTCTGATTCTGAAGAAGTTAGCAAGAAAAGAAAAAGAAGGAAGGGATGTACGTTCCGTGCATTATAAGGATGTAAACCTTTAGAGTATGCTGGAAATGAGGGAGCAGTGGCAGCCCTGAGATGGCTGGAGAAAACTGAGTCTGTAATCTCCATCAGCAAATGTGCTGATGAAGACATGGTGCTTTATGCATCAAATTTATTTAAAAATGAAGCATTGGAATGGTGGAATTCCATTATTCAGGCCATGGGCCGACACAAGGCCTATGCCATGGAATGGGAAGAATTCAAGGAGATGGTAATTCAAAGATTTTGTCCCATTAATGAACAAGAAAGAATTGAAACCAAATTTTTAAATCTTCGTATGGAAGGAACTAAACATCAGGAGTATGTCTCCAAAATGTTTGAATATGCTTGTTTAGTTCCGCACTTATATACTCCCAATCTCATCAAGAGATATATTTGGGGTCTTGCGGAGGAGATCAGGGATATGGTCAAGGCTACAATGCCTCAGACCATTGCATTTGTCGTACAACTAGGAGGAATCCTAACTGACGGTATGATAAGAAAACAAGAAGAAAGGAAAGCAAGGGAAGTGGCCAAGAGGGCTATGGAGAACCAGGAAAGTAATTCTCCTTGGAAAAGAAGAAATCAGTCTGTCAAAGGAGGATTAAATTCTTCCATCCCTGAATGCAAAATCTGTAAAAAGAGGCATACCGGAGAATGATTCTTCAAGAAATACTATTGCCCTTTTTGTAAGCAGAACGGGCTTGTCTTTGAAAACTGCCCAAAGAAGAAAAATATCTCCTGTTTCAGTTGTGGAGAGACTGGCCATTTTAAATCAGCTTGCCCAAAGCTTAATCAAGCAGGATCTAGTGGGACAAAGGCTAATGAAGGAAACAAGAAAAATGTACGAGCTTTCGTGCATAATACTCGTGATGCTGCAACTATTCTAGATGCAATCACTGGTACATTCCTCATTGATAATATTTATGCTAGAGTATTATTTGACTCTGGTGCAAATTTAAGTTTTATAGATTATAAATTCTGTAATCTATTAAACAAGCCTTTAGTTCCATTAGATAAAAATTGTGAAGTAGAGATGGCTGAAGGAAATCTCGTCAAGATCTCCAAATTTCTAAAAGACTGTGTTATCACAATATCAGGACACATCTTACCTGTGCAATTAATGCCCATGACATAAGCAGGATTTGATGTTGTCTTAGGAATGGATTGGTTAGCCAGTAACCAAACTCATATCCTTTGTGAGAAAAAGACCATAGAAATCCAGATTCATTCTGGAAAATCTTTAACAATCTATGGCGACAAACAAAATCAACCTCTGGGAAATCATCTCAATACTGAAAGCAACTAAATGCCTTCAGAAAGGATGCATTGCATACTTGGTTCAGATTTCTATCAGTACAAAAGAAAAGAATATTGAAGAGGTACCGGTAGTAGCTGATTATGCAGATATATTTCCATATGAATTACCTGGTGTACCCCCGAAAGAGAAGTCGAATTCAAAATCAATCTTGTACTAGGAACAGCTCCTATTGCCAAAGCTCCATACAGATTGGCCCCAACTGAAATGAAAGAATTGAAGAATCAAGTGGATGAATTACTTGAAAAAGGATTCATTCGCCCAAGTTTATCTCCTTGTGGTGCTCCGATTCTTTTCGTTAAAAAGAAAGACGGTACAATGCAAATGTGTATTGATTACCGGGAGCTAAACAAAGTAACAATTAAAAATCGTTATCCTCTCCCTAGAATCGATGATCTATTTGATCAATTACAAGGCGCTTGCCATTTTTCAAAATTAGATCTTCGATCAGGATATCATCAATTGAAAGTTCAAGAAGAAGATATTCCTAAAACTGCTTTCCGAACCAGATACGGACATTATGAGTTCACAGTTATGCCGTTTGGACTTACTAATGCTCCTGCCGTATTTATGGATATGATGAATCGTATCTATAAACCCTATCTAGATAAATTTGTAATCGTTTTCATTAACGATATACTTATTTATTCTAGAAATGCGAAAGATCATGGAAATCATCTCAGAATAATACTTGAACTTCTGAGAAAAGAGAAATTGTATGCTAAATTATCTAAATGTGAATTTTGGCTTAGAGAAGTACAATTTCTGGGTCATATAGTGAATGTAGTAGGTATTCAAGTAGACCCATCCAAAATCGAAGCCATATCCAATTGGGAAATTCCTAAATCTTCGACAGAAGTCCGTAGTTTCTTCGGTCTTGCAGAATACTACAGACGATTTATTTAGGATTTCTCACAGATTGCAGTTCCTCTTACTACTTTAACTCGTAAGAATGTAAAGTATGAATGGGGAACAAAGCAAGAAAAATCTTTCTAAACTCCGAAGAAGAAACTAACTCATGCACCCATACTGGCTTTGCCAGATGGTAATGAAGACTTTGTAATCTATTGTGATGCTTCACACAATGGCCTAGGTTGTGTGTTGATGCAAATAAACAAAGTAATTGCGTATGCATCTCGTCAGTTAAAGACTCATGAAAAGAATTACACAACTCATGATCTAGAGTTAGGTGCCATAATTTTCGCCCTGAAATTATGGAGACACTATCTCTATGGAGTTAGATTTACAGTTTATACTGACCATAAGAGTTTGAAATATATCTTTGGCCAAAAAGAACTGAACATGAGACAAAGAAGATGGCTAGAGATCTTAAGTAACTATGATTGTGAAATCTGTTACCATGAAGGTAAGGCAAATGTTGTTGCAAATGCCTTAAGTAGAAAAGAAATAGAGAAACCGAAACGGGTTTGTGCTCTCAGACTTGAACTTCGTGTAGATCTCATGTCTCAGTTAAAAGATGCACAACATTCTGTTCAAACGGAAGAAGACTTAGAACAAGAAGGAATTGAGAGCATGATTAAACAATTGACTAAATAAGACGATGAAATACTTCGTATGAATAAAAGAATCTGGGTTCCGATCACAGGAAATCTTCGGGAAAGAATACTCGAAGAAGCACCCAAATCAAAATATATGATGCACCCAGTAAGTGACAAGATGTATAAAAACCCGAAAGATAATTATTGGTGGATTGGCATGGACAAAGATATTGCCATATATGTTGCAAGATGTCTTACTTATGCTCAAGTGAAGGCAGAACATCAGAAACATTCTGGTTTATTGCAACAATTAGAGATCCCAGTTTAGAAGTGGGTAACAATGGATTTTATTACTAAACTTTCTCGAACCAGTCAGGGAATTGATACTATCTGGGTTATCATTGACAGATTGACTAAACCTGCTCATTTTCTCCCAATGAAAGAAACCTTCAATATGGATAGATTGTCTCGTCTATATGTAAATGAGATTGTGTCTTTACATGGAGTGCCATTATCCATAGTGTCAGATAGAGATAGTCATTTTACATCTCGATTCTGGCAAAGTTTCCAAAAAGCCATGAGAACTTGTCTGAACTTGAGCACTGCCTATCATCCACAGACAGATGGGAAAAATAAAAGAACAATTCAGACCTTAAAAGATATGCTCCGAGCCTATGTGATAGACCTAGGTGGTAGTTGGGATGATCACCTACCCCTAATGGAATTTTCATACAACAATAGTTATCACACAAGCATTCAGGCAACACCCTTCGAAGCCTTATATGGTAGAAAATGCCGAACACCTGTGTGTTGGCTGATATAGGAGAAAACCAATTGTCAGGACCTGAACTTGTTCAGGAAACCACTGACAAAGTAGCTCAAATACAAGAACGATTAAAAGCAGCAAGGGATAGACAAAAGAGCTACGTTAGAAAATGAAGAAAGATACTAGAATTTGAAATTGGATACAAGGTGTTATTGAAAGTATCACCTTGGAAAGGAATAGTTCGATTCGGAAAGAAGGGTAAACCAAGTCCTCGATTTGTTGGACCTTGCAAGATTATTAAACGAATTGGACCAGTGTCTTATCAGTTGGAATTACCAGAAGATATGAGTGGAATACATGACGTATTCCATATATCTAATCTTCGTAAATGTCTAGCTGATGAATCTTAGATAATGCCTCTTCAAGACATAGAGGTAAATGAAAAACTCAGATTTGTAGAACAACCCCTACAAATAGAAAATCGTCAGACTAAAAAGTTGAAGAAGAAAAGATTGAAACTAGTCAAAGTCAAGTGGAATTCTAGACGTGGTCCCGAATATACGTGGGAACTAGAATCAGAAATAAAGAAGAAATATCCACACCTATTGCATTATTCAAAAGGTGGGGAGAATGTAACATTTGAAAAATTTTCATGCCAAATATTATAAAAATAAAAGTTAAGGGACTAGAAGTATAATTATACGAAAGATCAAGGACTAAAAATGAAAAATCTAGAAAATATTAGATATCTATATCTCTTTCATATCGGTCCGAAGTGAAAACCTGGTCAGATATCGGACCAGAGCAAAACATGATCGGATATCAGACCGATATCCATTCTTATAATGGTCCGCAATGGAACGTTGAGTCAGTTATTGGACCGACGTCAATCCATAACGGTTCGACGACCTCATCTAAGCCAAAATTTGTGGCGCTGACACGTGTCTTATGACTAAGCCCTAGAATCTGACGCGTGTCGTGATATCGGACCGACATGGACCACGTAACGGTCTGACATGAACCGAAAATGTGTGTGGCCCAATCAGATGTTGACATTTAGGGCGGACGTGGCATGGCTGGATGTCGGACCGACATCCAACTGGTATCGGTCCAACATGGGTCCAGAAATTAGCCTATAAATAGATGCCAATGTCGTTCACTTTCCAAAACACACAAAACCAAATTCTAAGTTTTAGTAAGCCATTTCCACTCTCATAAAACCATTTTCACTCATACATTTAAGTTCCCGAAATACCGGTTCACTTTAGAGAAAGACGAGAAGCTAGGAAACGCTCATTTGGAGAAACCAAGCAAGGTTCTTAGGCAGAGACGCTGCCCACTAGGGTACTCACTCTAGAAGATTCCTAAGTCCAACCTCTATCAAGGTGAATACTTGTAATTTTATAAAATAATTTCAAAACTGAAAATGGTTTTGATTATACTCTGACTTGAATGAATTTATACAACCATTCGTTGCATAAGGTGATTTACTATATAGCAGTCAGCCCATAAAGTCACATATATATACACGTGTTACAGATGAGTCGTTGTAACTGGGCTAGGGGTTGAACCCTTAATTTTTGTAAAGCCCATCGCAGTAAGCGTAAGACAGATAGACAAAAAAATATATCCAAGGTCCCTGGTGTGGCTGGTGGTTAGTCCGTTGACTGTGTAAATTGACCAGAAACTATGGGCAAACTGTTCTATTTATTAACACTTGTTAGATTATGATTCCAGTATACTTGTATTCACCAGTTTATACTGATAAAATATTTTCAAACGTTTTTACAGGTAACCAAGGATGAATTGATTTGATTTGCCATATGATGACAGAGAAAATGATGTCATGAAAAAGGGAACGTCCACCCTAGACACCAGTTGAAAGAAATGGCTCATGTAAAACCTTGGTTTTTGTAAATTAAACGTTTGTGTACAATATCAGGATTTATCCCTGTTATAATGAAATGAAATGGGAGATTCCCCATCTTTTGAAAAGATCCCGAGTTATTGAATTATTCCGCTGTGTTTATAAATCTCTGATGAGATAAAATAAGAAACAGGTACCAATCGTTGGTCGCACGCACGGGTGGGCTAAACCGGGGGTGTGACAAGCAGTGATAGAAACAAGAAGATAGAGGAGATGTTGGAAAATCAAACTAAGATGTTTGCTCAGTTTATTGTGAGAGATAAGGAGACCCAGTAGAGGCCGGATGCATATGATACCGTGTTGAGAAATCAACAATCTACATTCCTGGATCTACAGTGTACAGTGGGAGACATTGCAAAGAATCTGAAGGACAAGAAAGGAGGTTCATCTTTGGGATCTAAGGCAACTTTCATGGCAGTGACGACCCACAGCAGATGAGGAGAAGAGAAAGAGAACCCACCGATGGATGATGAAGAGCCGGTGGATGAAGAGATCGAGATGGAGACCCCTAGGAGTGTGCACGTGAGGCGAGTCCCAACAAGTACCGCGCCGAACAGTGAGTCTTCGGTTGAGAAAGTAGTAGAGGAGAAGAGTCAGGGGAAGAAGAAGATTCCCGAGGTTGATCTGAGCCATGTTCCATATCCCGCTCGCTTTATGAAGCATACATTTTCCAAGGATTATGGACGTTTTCTGGATCTATTCAAACAACTCAAAGTCAATCTTTCGTTTGTCGAGGTACTCCAGCATATGCCTAAATATGCTAAATTCTTGAAAAATCTGCTTTCTAACAAAAATAATCTAGAGGAGGTCTCGACAGTCTCTCTTAGTGAGAAGTGTTCTGCAGTGGTTCAGAACAAGCTGCCAGAGAAATTGGTAGATCCGGATCATTTCACGATCCCGTGTCTGTTTGGTGGTTTAACTGTGAACCACGAGTTAGCTGATGTAGGTGCTAGCATCAACATGATGCCATATTTTATCTATAAGCAGCTAGACCTAGGAGATCCGAAGCCGACGCGCATGAGCATATCTTTGGCGGACCGTTCAGTCAAATATCCGCGAGGAGTGGTGGAAAACTTGTTGGTTAAGGTGGATAAATTTGTTTTCCCCATGGATTTCATTATTCTTGATATGGAGGTTGATGATAGGGTCCCACTCATCTTAGGACGTCCCTTATTGCGCACCACCAATGTCACACCCCGCCTTAGGCACCCCCTGGACGTGTGCGAGCTCGATTGGTACCTGCTTTGATTTCAGAGTTTTTATAAATACAACAGAAGTCTATTTCAAAAGGATCGTTTCATCATTTGTTCCAACATCAAGGGTGGTATTTGTAAACATCAAGACTTAGATGAAAAACAAAAAGTCTTGTATTTATTTTATAAACATAAGGATTTAAATACCCTTTTTATTTTGATTACAAAACAGATTTTGAAATCAAAAACATCTACAGCCACCAGAAATAGTACTATCCACGGTTGATCAATCCTCCGATCCTATCTCCTTTTTCTTTTCTTTAGGATTTCTTTTATACGAGGCCTGAGGATCCTACGTATAAGTTATTCTTTTCACTTTTCTTGGGTCAGATCTTATGTCTGCCCGAATCCCCATTTTCATCATATTTTATTTGTTACCTGAAAATATTTTGAAAATAAATATTTTGCTAGAGCCCCCGTTGAGTTTAGGCTATCATCAATTTTGCTAGTGTGATATTACAATCGTTTAGGATTTCAGAGATTTGGACTAGGTCCCCGTTGGAAGTTTCTACCACGTATTTCTTGTCTAATTTTGCTAGAGTTTTATTTAACAGTCTACATAATCTATGATCTATAAAACTTTGGTTTGCACCAGAGTTAAACAAAACTCGAGTGTAAATATCATTGACAAGAAATGCACCCATAATAACATCGGGCATACTTGTTGCCTCATGAGTATTGAGAACGAATGCTCGTGCATTCTTCTTTATCCCACCAGCAGGCTTTGGACCTGTCCCTTAAGGCTTCTTCAGTTTGGGACAATAAGTTTTGATGTGGCTAGCCTCGCCACACTCGAAGCAAGTGATTTGCTTCTTTTTGAAGCAATCCGCTGTTTTGTGACTAGATGTCTTGCAGAAACTGCAATAACGTCCAACTTTACACTATCCTAAGTGCCTTCTCTTGCACCGTGGAATTTCAGGAATGGAAGAGTTGTTATTTCTGAAGCCTGACCCTAGCTTCTTTGAGTTTCTTAGGCCTTGCCTAGATTCTTTCTTCTTCTTCCCCTCCTCCTGATTTCTGATCAGGCTACTGGTTAATGATGCTCCTAGATCCATAGCATTATCAAGATTTTCACAATTTGCGACCTTGACCATGTCACGAATTTCTCCGATCAAACCCCAAATATAACGCTTCATCAGATCCATAGCATTATCAAGGAGTTTGGTCGAATACTCCTGATGATTTGTTCCAATCATCTTTAGACTAAGGAATTTTCCTTCGATTTGTTCCCTTTCATTCTGGGGGACATACTTCTTTTCTACTTGGGTTTTGAAGGCACCCCAGCCCATGGCATAGGCCGAATCTCTTCCTTTAGTTGCAACAATATTATTCCACCACTCTAGAGCTTGATCCTTAAATAAGTTGGAAGTATACAAAACCTTGTCTTCCTCAGCACACTTGCTTATAGTAAGCACATATTCGGTTTTCTCAATCCACCTTAGTGTGGCAATTCCTCCTTCTCTTCCAGATAAATTATAGGGTTTGCAGTCTTGAAACATCTTATACGTACAACCAATTATATTTCTCTTTTTCTCCACATGGCCATAGTTATTACCCATACTCTCATCTTTCGAAGAGTTATGGTAATATTCTTCTTTCCATGTCTTCTTGGTCTTATGGGTTGCAGAACCTTCGAGTTTCAGAGTAATAGGTTTAGATTGAGTAATTGTACGGGTAAGTTGAGAATGGATAGATTTTAGATTTGATGGCTGAGTAGATAGTTTATCAGCTTGCCTCCTCTCTGTTTCAGTAAAGATCATTGGAATGGAATCCTTGATTCCTTCTCTAATCATCTTTTGGAGTTCTTTTCGGGATTCGGTAACATCAGAAGTATTTCAACTGCCATCTGTTTCTTCTTTCCCTTAGTGTGATGTGAAGGCCCGGTATTTTTCGACATACTATATAAAAATAAGATTGGAATAAAAAAAAACCTCTTTATTGATAAGAATATATTACAATACATATAGAAATCATTGTTCCTAAAAATTTCTAAAATTCTTTTCTTCAAGATCTTGTATTAGCAATTAGTTCCGAGCTTCAACATCAGCTTTCTCTCGTTCCAATTCTGCTATTCTTCTTAGAAACTTTTGTTCCCTTTCACTTCCCGATGCATTCTCATTTATATGAGGAGCAGGGATGGGAATCGTCTCATAGTACGGAACGCAAGGTATATTAGAGTCAACACGTTCTTCTTTTTCAGGATTATTCTCATAAGGCATATCGGTATATCCCTCATGAAAATTTTGTGAATCTATAGGAGTGATATTATAGCTTCCTATGGTAGGAGCAGAATGAAAACTTATAGAAGGATTACAGGGAGCACTAGGGTTTCCTATTTCTCAGAGGCTTCTGAAAGTTGAACTTTCAGTTTCCTCATTATTTTCTATAGTTGTTTCATTTGTTTTTCGTTCATGATAATTAGCTGGAGCAAATTTATGAATAAAGCTAGAACCCTTGCCTTTTCCGACCATTCTGTAAAATAAACAAAATGATATTTTATTATTATAGAAATATATTACAAAATACAACAAAAACAATTCTAATCTTTCATAAGTTCTTTTCCAAGAGTAATCAAATCTTCTCCATATTCATACACTTGTTATCCATAACATTTGGTTCTTGCTTTATCCATTATCTTCTTTCTTGTTACTTCGTCCGTTTAGCGCAACGAACGGTCTAAACATTCGATAGGATAAGAGGGCATACTTTCCGCATAACCATATTTAGGTGGGGGCTTACAGAGTCCCATAATAATATCATTATAAGCATTTTGGTATTTTGGAGGAGCTTGGAAATACTCTTTGAAAGGGCCATCATATGGAGGTTCAGGAAACATATAAGGATCATATAAAACAGGAGTTTCAGAATTATAAGATTGATAGTCGGAACTATTTGAAACATGATTATTAAACGGATAATCATCAGGGTTTTCCGAAGCAGTTCATATTTATGGGATTCCTCAGATGGATCCTTTTCTGTTGAATTAGTCTGCTGGATATAACCTGATTCAGCTTCATTGTTTCCTTGCAGCTGTTGGATATTCGTATTCTAGTTGCTGAAGTTAGAACAAGCCTCCATCCATTGACTAGAAGAGTTATAAGATTGGGGGTGGTATTCGGGAGAGTTGTTATTTGGGAGAATGGAAAATGGATCATCGTTATAGTAGGGCGAAGAGATAGGGTTCATTCGAGATCCTAAGAGATGATACTCAGGTGCTCTTGTTTAATTGGACGATTGGGGTCATAATAAACAGGTACAGAATTATCTCCAGACATCTGCAATATTAAAATATTAGTACTTATCTTATTTTGGACAAGACTTAGATACTAAGACCAATATCCTTATTTTAACTAAAGTTCTACAAGGATGATTATCTTTCCAGAGTAGTATCTCCAACAGAGATGTTCCCAGGTAAGAGCGACGGGTCTAGGAGAGATTTATACACTTCTCTTTCCTTAGACAGAAC
Source organism: Smallanthus sonchifolius (assembly GCA_023525975.1). Classification (NCBI taxonomy): domain Eukaryota; kingdom Viridiplantae; phylum Streptophyta; class Magnoliopsida; order Asterales; family Asteraceae; genus Smallanthus; species Smallanthus sonchifolius. The sequence goes on along the minus strand of CM042026.1, from coordinate 81,765,693 downwards.
ATTCCTTTTGTAAGATAACTACATACCGGGTAGAAGGTTACCTTGTTTTTCTTATCTTAAAAGCATTATTGATTGAAGCCTAGATACTATATCCAAGTATCTAATTCGCTAAAACTTGTGGCTCTAATACCAACCTGTCACACCCCGCCTCAGGCACCCCTGGACGTGTGCGAGCTCGATTGGTACCTGCTTTGATTTCAGAGTTTTTATAAATACAGCGGAAGTCTCTTTCAAAAGAATCGTTTCATCATTTGTTCCAACCTCAAGGGTTGTATTTGTAAACATCAAGACTTAGTTGAAAAACAAAAAGTCTTGTATTTATTTTATAAACATAGGGATTTAAATACCCTTTTTATTTTGAATACAAACAGAGTTTGACATAAAAAAACATCTACAGTCACCGGAAATAGTACTATTCAGGGTTGATCAATCCCCCAGTCTTATCTCCTTTTTCTTTTCTTTAGGATTTCCTTTATACGAGGCCTGAGGATCCTACGTATAAGTTAACCTTTTCACTTTTCTTGGGCCATATCTTATGTCTGCCCGAATCCCCATTGTAACATCCATGATTTTTCTGGCCTAAATTTTTCTGTGTCATAATCCATTTAAACTCAATGTGTCACGTTAAATACCATCTTAACACGTGTCAATTTAAGGTTTTAACCATACACAATAACATATTATTTTTCTATTATATACTTACATTATGTTATGGAGATTACAACTTTTATTTTGTCATTTGTAACCACACACACACACACACACACACACATATATATATATATGAACTGGTATGCCTTTCGAAAAATACATACATTTATCTATGAATGAATATTCAAATCCATTGGATTTTGTTAAATAAACAGTTTTGTAATTTTATAAAAATGGAAACTTTTCCTTTATTAAAATTATATTAAAACATTTGATGTTTAAGTTTTCTTTTTATATAAATTTCATAAAAACAATTTTTATAAATAATAAAAAAGAATCTAAATCAATTAAAGGGGTCTTGAACCCCATTCTAGTTCATTTGAACCTTTTAGCTTGACCCCCATCCTTGAACTTGAATCCTACCACCTCCAATTTTGACCCCATTCATGCTCATTGACCTATTTTGACTTCTAGAAGGTCAACCCTCTTCGAATTCTTGCAAATTAGCATCCAAATCAATCAGATCCGAATGTCACGGACTCACCTTGTATACAAGAGGGATTTGCGATCGATTTACATACAAAATATCATATTAATTCGGCCATTATAATGGGTAAATTCAGAATTTAACGCGTTTTGACCATCATAGTCAAATCCGAGTCAAAATCAAATCAATGCCATGAAATTGAAACGCATTATCATCCGTGAATCACGCTCTGACAGTATACACACGTTTACAAACTCAAATCATGACCCAATTGATTGAGAATCAACCGATTTGATTTAGAAATCATTCCCGTAGCCTTGTTTTTTTTGTAAACAACGAATCAAACCATACGTTTCAATTGAAATTGGAACATATCACCCACTCACTTACGATCGCGACACTTGTTACAAGCTCTCCAACCTATTAAACCCTCTGCTTACCACTTCTGAGACTCGATTTGCATCGAAGAACGTCGAACCAAAGGCTTCGGCCGATCTCCCTCTACTCGCGACCATATCAGGCAATTAATACGTCTACTTACTCATTTGGATTCCCTGAATGAAAGCCCCATGTTTTCTGTTATCGATCTACGCCTAATCACAATCGATTGCGGGACTAGGGTTTGGGATGGTTGTTTAGAGAAGATGATGATGAACTGTTTGGTTGGGTTTTAAAGTTTTCTTCTGTATAATTACTCAAATGCGGGATGTGGTCTGGTGGTAGTAACCTTGCACTTCTAGAGTCAGGTCGCAGGTTCGAACCCGAGATACCCAGATTTGTATTTTTTTTTCAGTTATGTTGCAGCCATGTTTTTAAAACTCTCATACACACATATATACGTTGATACATACGTATTTTCACATACATATTCATATACGTTTATACGTACTCTTATAAAGACTAAATAGTAAAATATTTATGTTCTCATTATAACCAAACAAATAAATGTTGACAGCAATACTTTATAAAAGTTATATTTATGCATATATATATATATATATATATATATATATATATATATATATTTGTTGGGTAATACAATCCCTATTATGACAAATCTTTATAGTATTGCGACGTTTACAACTATATTATCTTAAATAAAAATCTAACCCTTTTAAATTACTTCAAATCTTTAATTTATAACTCATGTGTAGACCATAATCATGATCATTTTTATAACTCTTTTAAATTTATAAGATTATACAACTTCTACTTAATCTATTTTTAACATTTGAAACACACTACTATACCCTTATTTAAGAATTGGTTTTGTTTAAAGTTACTAATTCATTTGAAACAAAACTTATTATACTTTCAGATTTGATTTGATTAACAATGGTTCTAAATCATTTTAAGTTATAAATCAAACCAATTATTTAGAACATTACTTGAATACTTTAAATCGTGATTTAATTACTAATTAATTTAAACTATTTCCTTCGTTTAAAACGATTTATTTTTGGTTCGAACTAAACAAAAAAAGGGGTTTTTATTTATTTATGTAGCTAACTATAAACTTATTTAAACTTATTATTTTTATTTTATTTTCCTTTGCGGTTAATTAAATACCAAGAACGAGCTAAATTATTATTTAATTACCCATTATAAACAAAAAGTACATAAATTGGTTGTCTATATTTACACTTAAATGCTTACAAACAAATGAAAACATGTGTTCATGCACACATACTTTTACATGGAATATCATAACCATCATTTGAGACTCAAACAAATACACCCTCATACCTAACCAAGCGCACACTCAATTCCTTTATGTATTAGAATTTCCTCTAGTCTTTTGAGCACACCATTGATACATGTGTACAATTCAATCATAGGTTAACCCCGTGGATTAACTAATCACTTTTGCAACTCTTGTTCGTGTGATCTCCAAACTACAAGTGAGTTTTACATAGCCCATTTTTACACTATTTACATTTTTGGGGTGGAACATGAATTACAAATATACAATGTTTGCAAACTACACAATACAATTCCACCCTACATTCATGTGTGCAATTTGAGCCTTATGTTTGAGTACTAGGTGTGTTAACTACATTTTGTGTGCAATTTACATGTGCAATCATTAACTATACAAGCCGACGGTTAACAATGATAGATCTATTGAGTCTGACAAACCCACCCAGATTGGGGTGATTGTTACCGACAACACAATTTGCATGCTAGTTACAAAGGTTTGATTGTACTTTGGTTACACAATAGTTGCTCCCCATAAATGCCTTATTTTATCATGTTATGTAAGGATTTGACTATTTACATCCATACACTATTTATTATTAAACCTATGTATGCTCACCAACTTTTTAGTTGACCTTATTTTATTCATGTTTCAGGTGCTAATGTGTGATTTTGATCAAGACTGAATACACATAAGTTTTGGACCTAGTTAATTTTAAATAAAGGATTATGTATTTCATATTATGTACTTGGTTTGATTTTGTATTGTCTTGAATGTTTGAAATGAATTTAAATGATTAATATATTTCAATTTAGTCAACCTAGTGCTCATGAACAGTCTACACGTCCCGCCCCGACGTTTCCGCCGTCGGTTGGGGTGTGACACCCATTTTTATCATATTTTATTCGTTACGTGAAAACATTTTTAAAATAAAACGTCAGCGCGAACGCCGATGAATAAGATTATCTTGACAGTAAAATCATTTGGCACAAACAAGCATTAGTTCATAATCACAACTTTATGTTCAATCCACACATTCAGCAGGCTCGTCCTGTTAAATCGTACCACAGTATACACTTGCGTCATGACTTATAACAAGGGACAACTTTGCCTTCGAAGTTGTTATAAGACAAGCACCAGCCGCAATCCGGGAATTTCACCCGAGACCCGTGTATCCCTTGCAAGTTTTACGCATACCTATGGCCTTAATGCTTTGTTCGTAGAAGAACATTGAGCGTTATTCCCTTAACCTTATTTTGCCTTTTTCCTAAAAGTAAATGTTTGACACAAGTTTTGAAAGAGATAAAGTATTCACCTTGGTTTATAGGAATGAGCCTCTAAGTTGATAGCTTATAGTCTATCTTCTTAACTTAATTTCTCTAGCGTATCGACTCTTATATGAGCGTTTCTTCCTACACCGGGCACTAGAACAAGCGGGAACCGAACCGGGATCGTCGGGAGTGAGTTAAATGGTCTCTAGAATGGATTTTGAGAGTGAAGATCGATTTTGGTGTGAAGAAAACGAATGAGATTTTTCAACTATTTATAGGGCCAAGTCTGGGGTCGTGACAGACCGTTACGGTTGGTGACGGTCCGTCACCAGATTAGGGTCCGTCAGTCATCAAACACGTGTCGCCCTCCGGTCAGTTTGCGGTGTGACGGACCGTTACAGAGCGTGACGGTCTGTTACAGAGTAATACGTGGCGCACCCGGGTGAATTTGGGCCTGTGACAGACCGTTACCTGTCGTGACGGTCCGTTATAGGGTTTCCACGCGTCAGAATTCGATCATTAGTCACCGGACTCGTGGCGCGTCATCAGGGTTCACGTGCCCAGTCCCTAATGGACTGTTACCGTCCGTGACGGTCCGTTACCATTTGATTTTGATGTTTTCTACATTTTAAACCTTGATCTTGGGTATATTTACACTTATAGTCCTTGTAGTTTGTACCTTGCTTAAATCTTGGACATTTTTTAGGACAGGTGTCACAATCAAGGCACTGATTGATGTTTTTTACGGGAAGATCACACTTCGTGTAGGGGATGAGAATGTTACTTTCGGTGCCATGAAATCCGTGAAATATTCTAGTGATCAGGAGGATTTGATTTGCTTTATTGATACTTTCATATCTGTTATGGATGGTCCCCAGGATTATTGTCTAGGAGAGAGTGAGGTTGGAGAGTCCTCGAGTGATCCTGTTGAGAGTAGTATTCGAGGGCCCGCGCCGAATCTAGGTCAGTTATCAGACTGGATGATTGATTTAAAAGAGTTACTAGATTCGCCGGTTGAAGACGTTGATGATATGCCTGATGATCTCTAGAATATGATTGCAGAATTCGAGGGGATGATAGTGAAAACCCCAAGTGTGGGGATGGAGGAGAATGTGTATAAGCATGTTTTTGTAACTATAGATAAAATTCTATGTATCGGTGTACGTGGCTAGTACGCAGGAGGGCGTTCCTGAGTACTTAGCCTGCACACCAGTTTGGTCCTGCGTACTTAGTAAGTACGCAAGGCTTTTGCCTTGCGTACTTGTCAAGTACGCATGACCAGACAAGTACGCAGGTAATGTTCCTTCCCCTATAAATAGAAGACTTGTCTTCATTTGTAGGTGGAACTTCTGGGAACTAGGTCGAGAGGTGTCCGAGCAGGATGAGCTCTCCCACCCCTAGATCGTGAGCGTAGACGGGAGATGTGTACTTCTTCGGTATGTAATGTGACATAAATTCGTTGTTATGGATTACGTATCGTTTTTGTGTTAATTCTTTTCTTTATGTTCGTGTTTCTCTCTGTCTCGTTCTTCTTTGTTCCTACACAAATCACAGGACAGATCCGTGTATTTTCGCTTTGCGACGAGGCTCCCGGGACCTACAGAATGTAAAGGCTCCAATAGATGTGGAGGAGGAGCCAGAGGACATGCCACCAGACATACCATTTGAGATACCGCTTCCTGAGCCTTTGTCTGTTGTTGTTTATCATTCTGTAGAGGGATATACTAAGTGATGTCCTGGATATGGTCTATAAAAACTACCTAATTTAACCTAACATAGACACTCTAGTTTAACTCTAGTCTCTCCTAAATACTAGACCACAATGACAGGCAAGTGTACTTATTGAGTGCAGTAAATCCTAATGGAGGTCAGGATATCGAACCCACGAGACACTAGTGACAACTAACAAGACTCTGACTCAACTAACTAACTGATTTATATGGGGGGTTTTGTGTTGTGATTCTAAATCTAACAAACTAAAAAGAACTAACGACTGCTAACTACCACTCAAAGAATTTAGACGAACTCAAGAACGGGGAGGGCACTTCCCAGGTAAGAATCCTATTTGTGAATCTCATATTTCTATCGGCTATGGAAACTATGATGGAACTGGGATCCTAAAGTATGACACCCTTAGACAACCTAGTGGAACCCTTATCATTCTCCGGGTGTGACCAGAAGGAAACCGTAAGGGGTGTAAACGCTCACTAGTTAGTTGGATTACCTTTCAGTCTCTCCAACAACACTAAAGTACCCAAAAGACAGATTACCTTTCAATCTCACTATCTCAATACATTCAAAGAATGCAAGGAGTAATCTAAGAACAATCAAATTGACACGGACTAGCACGAACTACCAAGATACCTAGGGAAACCTCCTTTCACAGCCCTTACACCTAGATACTTAGTACCCGAGACTAACCGACTATCTATCACCTTTTAACTATCTAGATAGGCAGAACACTAGGATCAAACAGATAAATGATTCCTATTCCTATGGATTACGAATTCAACAAACCATAAACTAATCATAACACGAAGTCAATGATCTAATATGAAACTCTAACTGAAAGATATTCACCAGGTAACTTATGGAATTCAAAACCAAATACAAATCTGATCCAAGCATGCACAAACATCAATCTATTATCAAAAGATTCTTTACTAAAGCATTAATCCATAAATAACAATCCATAAAACCGAACGAAATCCAATCAATCAACAAATATTCATCAAACCTAAGTAGCTAAAGATGTTTAGCCAACAATCATGCTTAAAAACAGTAAACAAGTCTCAAAAGTCATAACCATGATGTAAATTGATCAAAGGATAAAAGATGAAGAACATAAACCGAATAGATGATATCTAATCGATCCACGCTCTAATAGCTTCAATTCTTGATCCTCTAATGCTTCTCCACTCTAAAATCATCAAAAAGCTTCTATCTTGACAGCTGGAAATCAACCCCCAATTAGAATGGCAATCAAATATTTAAATATTTGATTTTAGTGGTTTTGACGTAATTTGGGATTTTCGCGTGTTGGGAACCAAAGACAGAAGCTCTTCGCGTGTCACGAAACCCAAAATAGTCGGGCCCAGATTTCTGGGTCTTCGCGTGTCGCGAAGACGTGCCCCTTCATGTTCGCGTGGCGCGAACACTTGATTATCCAAACTTTTTTTTTTCTTTATATTTATTCCACCTCTCCTCGTGTGCTCGATTTCTCTGGGTTCTGACCTTTGATTTCTGCTACTTTTGTACATGAGTTTTAAATACATGACCCAGACTCAGTACGTACCAAAAACGAATAAGAAACGAGTAAAACCTAGCTAAAACACACATAAACAATAGGATAAATACATGTGTTTTACAACACATCAAACATCCCCACACTTAACCTTTTTCTGTCCTTGACAAAGAAATCTGCAATGGAATCATAACTTGAAACTAGCTTTCATAATCTCATTAATTCATTAATACAAATATAATCACGCGTTAATTGCAATCGTCGGTATTTCTATCCGATTAAACCCAACCACCAACTAATCAAGCCCCCGGTTGTGTTTTAATACCACATTACCAAAATATCATTATATCTATGGGTCTCACACTCAGAAAGTCACAGATCAGCCTAATCCCATCTTAAGGTATGTCAAGGCCCGGGTTAAACCATATAGATTTCCCACCACTATAAACAAGAAGTAATATGTTTTAAGAATTGATTTAGATGGATAATGGATGAATGTTTATGAGCATTTATTATGATATGATTCAACCTTACCTAGTGATGCTTCAATCAAGTTGTAACTCGATGTGTAGCACATAGGCTGTAGTTCTAAACAGTGAATCACTTAAGAATCTAACCCAGTGGTGTTTCAATCAAGCTGCAACCCGACATGTGACACGCATGCGAAACTTAACTTTCCAAATTAATTAAGCATATAAAAATAGAATTATGGAATTTAGGGCGCCACCAACTCTCAAATTTATTTTCATAAAAAAGAAAGCAATTTGGCAAAGAATTTTAAAAACATATAGATTCTTAAATCTAACGTGTACCCATCCTCCTATATTAACAGTTTCAGCTTTACCATTTTTCCTAAGATGAGAACCCACAAGATATCCTAATCTAATTACCAAATTAGCTTATTTACACTCTCAGGATATTTAAGCTCTCAAAGTCGGCTAGGTCTACCAACACATCACAAATTTATACGTGTTTTCTATCCTTATTTTATTATTAATTCAACAACCAGTTCCCAATTATACCTATCATTTTCCCTTTATTTGTATTTAATTCCAAGGACATTTTTTTATTATTTTTTTTTTCAAATTTTACCTAAAAATACAAAAATGGACTTAAATTATAAAACCTAGACGACTGTCTCCCATCCCCACACTTAAACTCTACATTATCCCCAATGTAGGATGAAAGACAACTAAAAATAAAAAAGAAAATATACAAAAATAAAAACATAACATTGGAATAGACTTAGTTGGTTAATTTGCATTAAACTTCATAAGGCCATCAATGTCTTCCAAGCCAAAGTCGTACAACCGTATAGCATTCCATTCACGATCATATCCAAAACCCACGTTGAGGTGTCCCTTAACATCTAGATAAACTTCAGATCATCCCCACACTTGAAATTAAAAACAGGCGGATCGATCAGAACCTGCAAAAGTAAGAACCAAGCAGAACCCCAAGAGAAATCAAACAGACTCAAGGTACAAAGATATAAACCCACAAATATACAGATTTAATTAAAAACATAACCAAACGACTCAACGACTCAAAATACAAGACTCGTTTACAAACCTAACATCACTAACACGACAAAAACCAAGAGACACTAAGATAGACTCAAAATACAAAAGTCAGGAAACATACCAGATCGGAGACAATCACATAGACATGAAAGTCGAAGAGAGGTAAAATCGAACGCGAACGTCTCTGAGATGTCCCATGGTGGTTAAGGTTTGGTGAATGGTTGTCGAAAGTGAGTGATGAATGGGTGCTGAGTGATGGAAGGTGGAAGGTGGGAGGTGATAGACGGTATACTGGTAGGTGAAGGTGAGTAAAAATGGTGGTGAATGGTGTCGGGTATGGGAGAAAAGGGGTGAAAATTGAAATTCAAAATGTTTTCCGTGAACAGAGGGTCTTCGCGTGTCGCAAAGCACTACAGTGGTCCTCCTTGCGTGGCTCGAGGAGGCGATTTTTGACCCGGTCAAGACAATTTTTCTTTCGCGTGTCGCGAAGCTGAGGTGCATGGTCTTCGCGTGGCGCGAAGACCCGATGTTCACAGAAAGTTACTTTAATTTTATACTTAGACCATGCAAACCCATTTTCACCCAAAAACCTCTAGAAATGTGTTTTCAACATTAAATCATATAAAACTTACCTAGAAATGCGTTCTTGCTGATTTTTCCTCTCCGAAAAGCATGCGAATTCCCTAAAAAAACAAAAGCAAACCAACCACTCCGACAAACAGAAAAAATCTACAAAAGAAAAAAAAATCACATAATCCTAGCAAACTCTACACTATCCTACACCTTCCATCCCCACACTTATCCTCTATCAGGAGGCTTCTCCTTTATTCCGCCCCCATCCGGCCCATTCAATGTAACTGGTATACCACCTACTTGACAAACTCCGATGGTAGAATTTGAAAGGGATTTGAAAAATTCAATCGGGTCGGGCCACCAAGATTTAAACTTACCTGGACCAAACATGATACGTGGCATGTAATGAGGCGAATGGTTGTATATGCACTTCAGTGTCTTCTGCTTCTGATTGTACCATCTCTGATTCCTCAAACGGTTTTGATCCTTAAGTTTTCATCATGCCCTTTCTCTTATTCCTTTAGCCAATTTTCCAAACCTCAACACGTTCCAAACGGAGATTGAGTACAGTCTGCGTTTCGGTTTTTCAAAATCAAGGTGTAATGTCGTAAGAATCGATTAATTCACGTCCTCATGGCTCTCCTCTCCAGGCTCTTTCTCGATCCCCAAACTTGGCTCGTTATGCAGTAGCTCTTCCAGAAACTTTAAATCACCAAGTGGGTAGTACTCTTCTTCTACTGTGGTTGGTGAATTCACCAACTCTTCACCAAACTCATCTTCCCAAGATGGTACATGCTTCTTCTTCTCATATTCCATCCAGTTAAGTGGCTTGCTAGGCTGAAACTTACTACTATCCTCCATCTCAAATACACATGCTAATCCTTCATTAAAATACTCGTCCTCAATCAGGGTTTAGGGAACCTCAGTCAACTCTACTTCTTCTTTTATCTCGTCATCACTCCAAAAACCATCATCAATATTCCATGGCATGGGACACCAAAATTGTGGCTTAATGTCTTGCTGAACCGAAGTTGGGACTTCGACGTCCATTATCGTCTCTGCTTCGAACTGTGATTCCTGTAAAATATCATCCTCATAAAACAAGTGTAAAGAATCATATGGATCTTCATAATCATGCATGTAATCTGATAAATAAACGCCATCACTATCGATAATTGGGTCAGAAAATTTACCTGTTGATGGGACTTGTATTGTGCAAGAAGAACTCTCATGTTGATAGTCAGCACAAATCTCACGAACTCTGATTCTCATTCCCTTTGTTCTACGGAGCAGTTCCTCGGATTCCCTGACATCTATCTTAATTTGTCCCTCACGTAGTTCCCTTTCAACCCTTTTCTCTTCTATATATCGAGCCATCATATTCGTCAATTGCCTCATTGACTCAATCACATTATCCTTTTCTTGAACTTTTTGCTCCACTTGTTCAACTCTCACAGTCCCCATAAGTCGATCAAACTGCTCTTGTCGAATTTTTAATTGTTCCTTTAATGTTGTTGTTACCTCCTGTTCAGAACTCTCATACGACTGTGGTTGCGGATAATGATTACCATAATAATCTGTGGAATACCCCGATGAACGAGGACAATTCTGAGTGTAATGGGGACCTACACAGATCTCGCACCAGATATTCATGTAACGATCCCTTTGAGAAACGCAATGTCCTTAATAACGTTCCACGTAAAAATGCTCCATAATAATTTTCACTGCAATGGACACTCAAACAAAAAGGATCACGGGCACCAAATATATATAAAAATAAATAATAAATAAGAAAAATACTAAGCTAAGCATATATACAAATATTTACAAAGACACACTAAAAACAAAGAAAAGACATGGACAACTAGACACTCTACGACTTAAAACACAAATAAGACCAATTAATCAGTTAAGTTCAATCAAAGCTAGAAACGCTATCGCCTAAGTGTCCCCGACAACGGCGCCAAAAACTTGATATCCAAGATATGGACGATAAAAACTACCTAATTTAACCTAACATAGACACTCTAGTTAAACTCTAGACTCTCCTAAATACTAGACTAAAATGACAGACAAGTTTAACTATCGAGTGCAGTAAAGCCTAATGGAAGTCCGGATATCATGAGACACTAGTGACAACTAACTAGACTCTGACTCAACTAACTAACTGATTTATATGGGGAGTTTTGTGTTGTGATTCTAAATCTAATAAACTAAAAAGAACTAACAACGACTGATAACTATCACTCAAAGTATTTAGACGAACTCAAGAACGGGGAAGGCACTACCCAGGTAAGAATCCTATTTGTGAATCTCGGATTTCTCTCGGCTATGGAAACTATGATGGAACTGGGATCTTAAATTATGACACCCTTATACAACCGAGTGGATCCCTGATCATTCTCCGGGTGTGACCAGAAGGAAACCGTAAGTGGTGTAAACGCTCACCAATTAGTTGGGTTACCTTTCAGTCTCTCCAACAATACTAAAGTACCCAAAAGACATATTACCATTCGGTCTCACTATCTCAATACATTCAAAGAATGCAAGAGGTAATCTAAGAACAATCAAATTGACACGGACTAGCACAAACTACCAAGAAACCTAGGGAAACCTCCTTTCAGAGCCCTTACACCTAGATACTTAATACCCGAGACTAACAGACTATCTATCACCTTTCAGCTATCTAGATAGGTAGAACACTAGGATCAAACAGATAAATGATTCCTATTATAGATTGCGAGATTCAACAGACCAAAACTAATCACAACACGAAGTCAATGATCTAATATGAAACCATAACTGAAAGACATTAAACATGTAACATATGAAATTCAAAATCAAATACAAGTCTGATCCAAGCATGCGCAAACAACAATCGATTATCAAAAGATTCTTTGCTAAAGCATTAATCCATCCATAATAATCCATAAAACCGAACGAACTCCAATCAATCAACAAATAACCATCAAACCTAACTAGCTAAAGATAATTAGCCAACAATCATGCTTAAAAACAGTAAACAAGTCTCAAAAGTCATAACCATGATGTAAGATAAACTGATCAAAGGATAAAAGATGAAGAACATAAACCGAATAGACGATATCTAATCAATCCACGCTCCAATACCTTCAATTCTTGATCTTCTAATGCTTCTCCACTCTAAAATCATCCAAAAGCTTCTATCTTGATGGCTGGAAATCGACCCCCCAATTAGAATGGCATTCAAATCTTTAAATATTCGATTTTAGGGTTTTGGCCGTAATTTGGGATTTTCGTGTGTCATGAACCAAAGACAGAAGCTCTTCACGTGTCGCGAAGGAGAAAATAGTTCGGCCCGGATTTCTGGGTCTTCCCCTTCATGTTTGCATGGCGCGAAAACTTGATTTTTCAAACTTTTTGATTTTTCTTTATCTTTACTCCACCTCTCCTCGTGTGATCGATTTCTCTAGGTTTTGACCTTTGATTTCTGCTACTTTTGTACACGAGCACCTGTAAACATGACCCAGACTTAGTACGTACCAAAAAAGAATAAGAAACGAGTAAAAACTAGCTAAGAACAAACAGAAACAATAGGATAAATACATGTGTTTTGCAACACATCACTGAGTCGCCTCCTAAGTCTAGTCCCCTACATGAGAAGATGCAAGAGATAGGAGACGTATGTAACTCGAGGTTAGAGCAGGCCCCAAGTGTGGGGATTGTTTGGGGTGAGCGATTGCTTGGATACATGTTACAGGTTATTTTTTAGCCTGGTAGGTTTACGTATTGGTGGGTAGGTCTGAGATAGAGTATTGGTAGCTGTTTGAGGTTTCTTAGAGATTGTTTGTTGATGATAGTTGGTGTACCGCATAGGATGGAGGCGTTGCCAAATGTTTAGGTTTGTTTGTTTGTCGTTTAGAAACCGAGTTGTAGAATTTATATAGGTTTATTTGCTTTATGTGCTATTTTCTTGCATTTTTGTTTGTGTTTTCGGTTTGCGTGTTTGTGTTTGTTTTTCAGGGAATTCGCAAGCTTTTCGGAGAGGAAAAATCATCAAGAACGCATTTCCAGGTAAGTTTTTATATGATTTAATATTGGAAACACGTTTCTAGAGGTTTTGGGAGAAAATGGGAATGGATGGTAAAAAAATTTCTAAGTATAAAATCAACAAAACTTTCTGTGAATATTGTCTCTTCGCGCCACGCGAAGACCATTCATCCCCCTTTCGCGACACGCAAAGGCTAAACAGATTTGACCTGGTCAAAACCCACCACCTCGCGCCACGCGAGGAGGGTCTTACTCCCTTTCGCGACACGCGAGCCATGTATTCTCCCAAACCCCCCTTTTATCCCATACCCGACACCATTCACCTACCATTATACCGTTTATCACCTCCCACCTTCCATCACTCAGCACCCATTCATCATTTACCTTCCACAACCAAAAACCCACAACCACGACAACCACCACGGGACACATCAGGGACGTTCACGTTTAATTTTCTCTCTCTTTGACTTTCATGTCTATTTGATTGTCGCCGATCAGGTATGTTTCCCGATTTTTGTACATTGAGTCCGTTTTAGTGTCTTTCGGTTTTTGTTGTGTCAGTTGCTGTTAGGTTTGTAAATGATTCGTGCATTCTAAGTCATTGATTCGTTTGATTTTGTTTGGATTAAGTCTGTATATTGTTAGTTTTATATTTTTGTACCTTGAGTCTGTTTGATGTCTGCTTGGGGTTCTGCTTGGTTCTTACTTTTGCAGGTTCAGATCGATCCGCCCGTTTTCAATTTCAAGTGTGGGGCTGATTTGAAGTTTATCCGGAGGTTAAGGGACACCTCAACGAGTGTTTTGGATACGATCGCCAATGGAATGCTATACGATCGTACGACTTTATCTTGGAAGACACCGAAGAACTTCTGAAGTTTACTACAAACTAACCGGCTACGTCTATTCTAATTTTGTGCTTTTATTTGTATTTTTCCTTTTCATTTTAGTTGTCTTTCATCCTACATTGGGGACAATGTAGAGTTTAAGTGTGAGGATGGGAGACAGTCGTCTAGGTTTTGTAACTTGAGTCCATTTTTGTCTTTTTAGGTAGATTTTGAAAAAAATTCAAAAATGTCTTTGAAATTAAATGCAAATACATGGAAAATGATAGGTATAATTTGGAACTAGTTGTTGAATTAATAATAAAATAAGGATAGAAAACGCATCTGATTTGTGATGTGTTGGTAGACCCAGCCGACTTTGAAAGCTTAAACATCCCGAGAGTGTTAAATAAGGACAATTAAGTAATTAAATCAGGATACCTTATGGGTTTTCATCTTGGGGGAAAACGGTAAAGCTGAAACTGTCAATACATGATGATTGATACCACGTTAAGTTTAAAAATTTATATGTTTTGAAAATTCTTTGGCACACCTCTATCTTTTTATGAAAATAAATTTCGAGAGTTGGTGGGGCCCTAAATTCCATAATTCCATTTTTGTGAGATTAATTGATTTGAAAAGTTGAGTTTCGCCTACGTGTCACATGTCGGGTTGCAGCCTGATTGAAACACCACTGGGTTAGATTCTTAAGTACTTCATTGCTAGAACTGCAGCCTATGTGCCACACGTCGAGTTACAGCTTGATTGAAGCACCACTAGGTAAGGTTTAATTTAATTAATTATTAACGCTCATAACATTCATCCATGATCCATCTAAAGCAATTCTTAAAACATATAAGTTTTTGTTTATCGTGGTGGGAAATCTATATGGTTTAAACCGGGCCTTGACACACCTTGAGATGGGAATAGGCTAAGCTGTGACTTTTTGAGTGTGAGACTCATAGATAGAATGATAATTTGGTAATGTGATAATAAAACACAATCGGGGGCTAGATCAGTTGGTGGTTGGGTTTAATCGGAAAGAAATACCGATGATTGAAGTTAGCGCGTGAGTATATTGAAATCAATTAAATAATGAGAAATTGAAAGCCAGTTTTCCAGTTGTGATTCCATAGCAGATTCTTTTTCGAGAACGAAAAAAGGTTAAGTGTGGGGATGTTTGATGTGTTGCAAAACACATATCTTTATCCTTGTATTTTGTAGCGTTTTTGGCATAGTTTTATAGTCGTTTTCGGTCATTTATAGCTCGTAATTAGTTTGTGTTGTGTTTACAGGTAACCGTGTGCAAAATAAAGCAAAATCTTGAAGGAATCGAGCACACGAGAAAAAGAATGAAAAAGAAAACAAAATCTAGAATTCTAGTTCTTGGAGTGTCGCTAAGATCCAAGCTCAGATCTTCGCGTGTCGCAGGGTTCTTGGAGTGTCGCTAAGATCATGGATTAGATGTTCGCGTTTCGCCAAGACCCAGAATTCAGGAAATCAGGCGCCCAACTGTTTTGTCTTTGGCGCCACGCTAAGAAGTATAATGGATGCTTCACGACACACGAAGATCTAAAATTACAGCAAAAACCCTAAAATTCAATATTTAAAGAATTTTAATGCCATTCTAAGGGGAGTTGGACTTTTAGCCGTCAAGTCAGATATTTTGGGAGCAGAGAAGGCAATTGGATCAAGGGATTGAAGCTTTTGAGCACGCATTTGTTAGCTTGTAATCATTCGGTTACCATTCTTCGTTTTCTTGTGTTTGATTGATTTAATTGACGTTAAGTTCTTGATCTTTAAGACTAGTTTACTGTTTTTGAGCATGATTGTTGGCTAAACTTTTGTAGCTACCTAGGTTTTGATGAAAATTTGTTGAAATATTGGGTTTTTATCGGTTTTGGTTATCGTATGATGGTTTGATGCTATTGTAAAGAATCTTATTGCAATTGGTTTGATGTTTATGCATGCTTAGTACTGATTTATCATTGATTTATGTTTCGCGTGTGTCTTGTTGAATGTCTTTCAGTAATAGATGCATGTTTAGGTTGCTTACTGTGTGTTTGTGACTGTTTATAGTATTGCTAGATGTAGTAATCCATAGGAGCATTAGTTTGTGGTTCATTAGAGCTGAGTGTTCTTCCTATCTCGATAGCTGAAACGTGAGAGGTAGTCGTTTAGTCTTTGGTGTTAGGTTTCTAGGTGTAAAGGCTCTGAAAGGAGGTTTCCCTAGGTTTCTTAGTATCCTTGCTAGTCCGTGTCTTATCGATTATAGTTAGATTACCCCTTGCATTCTTCGAATGTATTGAGATAGTGATACTGAAAGGTATTCTGTCTTTAGGGTACTTTAGTGTCGTTAGTGAGACTGAAAGGTAATCCAACTAGCTGGTGAGCGTCATACACCCGAAAGAGTTTCCTTCTAGTCACACCCGGAGATTGACCAGGGATCCACTAGGTTGTATAAGGGTGTCATACATTAGAATCCCAGTTCCATCATAGTTTCCATAACCGAGAGAAATCCGAGATTCACAAATAGGATTCTTACCTAGGTAGTATTTTCTCAATTCTTGATTTCATCTGAATCTCCTGTGCGATAGTTAGTTATCATTAGTTCTTCTTCGCTTACTTTTGAGTTTATTCAGTTTAGTCCCAGTTCGTAGATCCCCCCCCCCCCAAAAAAAAACCAAATCTTTTAGTAAATTGTCGGAGTCTAGTTTTAGTTAGAGTCAGTGTCTCGTGGGTTCGATATCCGGACTTCCATTAGGCTTTATTACAATTGATAGGTATACTTTCCTGTCATTGTGGTCTAGTTTAAGGGTTTTCTAGAGTTTAACTAGAGTATCTAGGTTAGTTTTTGTTTAGTTTTTATAGACCATACCGAGCACATCAATGTGTGTTATGTTCGGGATTATATGTTTGACATCATTTTTTGATTTATGAACTCATTGGGGAGATTTTAAGACACAGTTTAGGGATATTTAGGTATTTAAATTGAGATTAAATGAAGTAATAGTAATAATAACAATTTGCTACAACCGTTCAAAATATGAAAAGTGATAAGTAAATTAATTAATTAATTAATTATATAGGTAAATGGAAATGTTAACCAAAAAGTTAGAATTAAATTTTGAAACTGTCGCCTTCACTGCAAGCCTGCAACTCTCAATATTTCCATCTTCAATTTTCAGTTGTTTCTTCCATTTCCGTCTGTTTCTCCTTAGCCATCAAACACGTAACCGAAAAAAAATAATCAAGCAATGATTAAACAAAGATTTAAAACCCGATTTAATACCAAATTTCAGATCTCAACCCCTATATAATCGAACGAAATTGGAATCGCGAACACACACGCACTCTGTTCGAAATCGAAACCTTGCTATTCTTTTTTATAACCATCGAGCACCACTCCGGACGGTTACCGCCAATCATCATTGTCGTTGCGTTACGTCCGTTAACCTGCGCCGCTAGGATACCGCACGTCACCATCGACCTTTCTAAGGTAACCATTTCTTTCTGCTGCTGTTTAATTTAATTAGTGAACAAGTTTGTTTTTTTCTTTGAATCTGGATTCTTTCGGTTGAAAATGGTGGCTTGGTGTTTAGGATAATAATAATGAAGAAGATGATGACAAAGTTGAGTTTAAAAAAAAAATAGTTTTTTTAAAGGTAAAATGGAACTAAATTAGTGAGCCATGATTTTCATGTAATGGTTAAAATAATAAATATGTTGGTCCAATTATTTGATTTTATATGAAGGTTTGGTTCCGGTCATTCCCACATGTTTTTGTTTATATGTACACATTATGTTTCTTTATGTCATGCTTAATGCAAAATATTTGCAATGGACATCCTACTAATCTTTTTTTTTTAATTTTAGGTGCATCCAAATATTCCATACTTGATTTTTACACCAATCTGTCCATATCCCCTCTCATTTTGACCTATTATACTTCCTAATTTCGCACATCTTGAAGTAAAGGCGACTCAAGCACTCTCATGCAGTTTTACTTCATTATAAATGTGGGTATCATTTGATGGGAAGAGAAGGCAATAACTTTCGAGATGAGACCTGGTGCGTATATCCACGAGCCAGCATTCGTTTCCAATAGTCAATAAGTTTTAATTCAATGCTTAAGTCGGAACGAAAGACTAGATCGAATTTAATGAAATTTTGAATTTCTTTTGATAACTTCATAGCATCACCAAAATACATAATTCGGGAAAGTGTAACACAGAAACCTAATAATACCAACAGTATTGTCATCATACTTCAAGCTCACTGCAAAAACCCCTAAGTTTACGCTCCTGCGCAACACGCGGGCTCCCCACTAGTTTTTTGAAATTGATAAGTAACGTTAGAAAGTACAAATATCCATAATTAATTTCATATTAAATTTATATAGTTAGTGATATAATAACTATAAAAAATTAAAGTTATATTAAATATCTAAAAATATATTCTTTTAATATCAATATTTAATAGGAGAGAGAAGCGAAAAAATAAGGGTGAGAAGACACCAAAGAGTGATACGTGTCATCCTAGTTACTTATTTATTATAATAAGAGTACACTGCAATTTGCGTCCATGCGGTTTACCCCAGTCTACACGTTGAGTTCTTACGTTTGAAATTTCGACCATTGAGTCCCTGTGGTTTCATTTTTTTCTCCAATTGAGTCCCTAAGGCTAACGGCCGCCAGGGATCTGTTAGTAAACAAGGGAACATAAGTCATTTAATGGGTAATGAGGGGGACAGTTCAGACTTTACACCTATATATTGCCACTTAGGTCCCTCCTCTTAAATTTTCTTTACACTCTTCATCCCTCCCCTCATCTTCATCCCTCTCGCATCACCATCACCCTCACCATCCGTGCCGCTCTTCTCTAACTACCGCACCACTACCTCACCACCTCCCTCTTCAACCATCGACGACCATCGCACGATCATCAGACTTCACCACTGCCACCGTACTTCATCCCTCCTCATCACCAGACTTCACCACTGCCATCGATCCACCACTCGCAGCGTACAAGAAAGAGAGAACGATGGTGTTTCAAATCCAAATTACGACAATGCTAGAGAATAAGCATGTTGTAGCCGGAATGAGGATAACCGGAACCATTACCCACCTTGTGGTTCAATGCAAGGTAACCTTGAAGTTCCTGTTTATCTGGAAACTCCACTTTGAGTTTGAATGTGACAACACCGATAGGCTAGATTAGAGTAAGTTAGTGATCAGTGTTTTTTAGGAGTTTTTGGGTTAAAGATCAGTGTTTCTTAGGGGTTTTTGGGGATTAACTTTACCCCTAAATGTATGTATGTAATGATCAAGCTTTCCCTCTCTTTTGATCGGGTGTGTATTTTACCCCAAATGTATGTATGAAATGAATTCGCTCTGCATTTTCCCTCTGTTTAATCCCTATGTTTTGATCGGATTTGCATTTTCCCTCGTTGATTGTATCGGTTGCAAAGAATAGCACTGCCATTGCCTCTGTTTTGATTACAACAGTCTGCATTTTACCCCTAAATAGGACTGACTTTGCAAATTTGTGTTTGCACTGCCGGCTTGCATTTCGTCCTCTAAGTCCAGGATTTGCATTTTCCCTTATAATTGTATCAGTTGGTGCGATTGTTGTAACATTTGGGTTTGCACTGCGGGCTTGCAAATTTGTGGTTCATTGCCGGCTTGCAAACACATTTGAGAATGATAGATCCGTTTATTGTATTAGTAACATATTTGTGGTGCACATTTGGGTTTGCATCAGCACCCATTAACACATTTGGGTTTGCATCAGCACCTATTAATCACCTTGTGCGTCGATTGCCGGCTTTGCTTCAAAACGAGTTAACCGGGAAAAAGATTGTAGAAGATGACGTAATAGTGGGAAAAATTGGGGATATTATGGTCATTTCTCTTGTTTACTAACAGATCCCTGACGGGCGTTAGTCTCAGTGACTCAATTGGAGAAAAATTCAAACCACCAAGACTCAATGGTCGAAATTTCAAACGTAAGAACACAATGTATAGATTAAGATAAACCAAAAGTATGCAAATTACAGTTTACTTTTATAATAAAGATTCTAAAATTTTGGATTTCTTCTAGAATAATATAAAAGATCGAGAAACTATATGTGCTATACTTTGGAGGTTTTGACCTTTTCTTTTAAGAAATTACAAGACAGCGTTTAGCAAACCATAACATATTTGGTCATTTTCACTATCTCATATAAAAAAAATATATGTTAAGTCAATGTAAAATGTCATTTTACCGTTATTAATTAAAGAACAAGCATATATTCCACTAAAAAATAGGTTTTTGCTAAGAAATCCTAAAAAGTGGGTCAAACGAACTTCGAATGAGCTCGTTCAAGCGTCGTTGGAACCGTCTCATCAAACCCTAACCCGGACCCAAAAACCTAAACCCCCATCCACCCGCACCCCCAAAAACCTAACCCCCCTTCAACCCTACCCCGAAAAGCTTAAAACCACCACCCCCACCCCCTAAAAATCTAAACCCCCCAAAAAACCTAAACCCACCCCCAAAAACTTAAACCCCCCACCCCCACAAAAAAAAAAACTTAAACCATAAAATCTAAACCCTAAAAGCAAAACCATAAGGCTAAAACCCTAAAATTCAAACGTAAAATCTAAACCCTAAAAGCTAAGATGGTAGACTTCGACGAGACGGTTCCAACGCCGCTGAAACCGTCTCGTCGAACTTTACCATCTTAGCTTTTAGTGTTTAGCTTTTAGGGTTTAGATTTTATCGTTAAATTTTATAGTTTTAGGCTTAGGGTTTATGTTTTTTTTAGGGGTGGGGTGGGGGTTTAGGCTTTTGGGGATGGGTTTAGGTTTTCAGAGGGGGTGGGGTGAGGGTTTAGGTTTTTAGGGGGTGGTGGTTTTAGGCTTTTTAGAGTGGGGTTGGAGGGGGGCTTAGGTTTTTGGGGGTGCGGGTGGAGGGGGGCGCTGGGTTCGATGAGACGGTTCCAATGTCGCTGGAATGAGCTCAATCGGAGTTCGTTTGACCCACTTCTTAGCATTTCTTACCGAAAACCACTTATTAGTGGAACCTTCCCCTATATATATAGGGGATGGATATTTTAAAAACCCACATGAGTTGATAAAACATTGAAAACTCTCCCAAAAAACGTGTTTTTACATTTTTTTTAAAAAGAATTGGAAATCATTCTAAGCAACTTTTATAAAATTTTCGTTAAAAAAAATACAAAAAAACGCCGAGTGGTTTTTTTTTAAATAGACAAAAATCCCCGTTTTTTGTGTAAAAAAATCGTGTTACTTATTTAACACAACATGTTAAATATGTAAAAGTAAATGTTACATATGTAAAACAATTTAACAGAATTTTTATAAATTTTATTTTATAAAAACATCTGGTTGGTGCTTTTTTGATTTTTTTTTATAAAATGTTTTCAAATTACATATAAAAGTTTTTCAAAAAATAAAACTTTTAAAAATCCGTTTTTTGAGGAGTTTTCACAACTTGGGATATATATATATAAAGAGTAAAATGAATACGGTACGGTTAGACATCTAACCTTTGATGCGAACCCATTAAAACTACGTCATTTGGGTTAAATCTTACAAATAAAAATAATAATTAAAATCCTTATAATTCTCTTTTGTACCCTCCATCAACTTCTCACATCCGATTCCAAACACAATTTTTCATGTTGATATTATTTGATTTGATTTGAAAATTTTCATCCAACAAAATAAGGTATTTAATCATTTATTTTCCAAGTCGGGGAATAGTGCACCTGTCTGACACTCCTGATTGGTTTGTTTAACTTTTTTTTTTTTATATATTTTCATTTTTAACCCTTATAGTATATATAATATACGTTTTTAACCCGTTTCATTTTCTATTAATTTCGTTTTACTTAAATAACTTTCGTTCGTTAACATTTTTTTAAAATACAGAGTGCGCGGTTATTTTTAGTTTTTTTGTCAATGTTCCGATATAACTTTTATTTTTTGAAAACGGAATTGTATTAAAAATAGAGTTTTTTTTGTATCTTTACTTATAACGAGTGTCGTTACCGTTGTGGTACCGTGACGAGCCGAACCAATTGTAAGCGAACAACATCATTGTCGGTATTGGTATTATCGGAACTCGTAACGGTATTCGCTTTTATGCTTTTCGACGACCCGAACCGATAATATTTTTTTTTTCATTTTTTATTATTTAGTTTTATGTTTATTTTTTGTTAACATTATTTTTACCGTTGCGTATACGTTTTCATTTAAATTTTATTAAAGATAAGCCCGACACCCGCCGCGAAGCGCGGGTAAAACCATCTAGTTAATATTAAGAGAACATAAAAGAAGGTACAGAAAGCAATAGCAAATAACAATTGTGTTACGTGAGTAAACTTCAACAATTTTAGAACAATTGTTTCGGCTGCTAAAAGTGCTTCCGAAAGATTAAGGACTTTTGATGGAAAAATTCTACAGAAGTGGTTGTACGGATGAGGAGGATGAGGATCATGATGGTGTGGTTAGATGGTTTTTTTTTTAAAAACCTACAAGTATTGCACCATACGACTCATATGCCCCCAACCGTATTGTACAATACTACCCTTAACATTGCTTGATTTGACTGTTTTGGAAGCATACAGGTCGTATGGTATAATATGACCCGTATGCGACGCAATGATTATGTATGCAAACCGATTCCAACCTTATAAAATTTAAATCCCCATGTTCTATGATATTCGCATTAGATACATACCCATGGAATTTGTAGTTAACTCCAAACAATATGAATTAACACAACGAATCTGACAACTATGGCATCTTATTAGCATAATTGTAACACCCAAACCGACAATTAGTTAAAAAGAAAGAAACATAAATATTGGGGGCTAAGTGTGAATAAACGAGACTTCGGAGGCAATGGAGGAGGGTGCTTAACCCTAGCCGCCTCCCCTTGCTCCTCATTCAAACTTCACATTTGCAAAACAAAGAAAAATCGTCTAGAGAGAGAAACTGGGTTCTAGAGAGAGAACTTCAAGAAACTTCACCATTTTCTTCAAGATCACTTTGGTTCTTCTCCACTGTAATAAATCAAGAAAACACTAAGAAACGTCATATTTGAGGTATGGATCGAACCTGAAATCTTTGTTTTTGCTTAAAATGGGTTTTTTTGGGTAAAGCTAGGGTTTTCACCTCAAAGATTATGTTTATACGTGTTAAATGACGAGCAAAGCATAGATATAGCTTCATGGAAGCTAGATAATTAAAACGATTTGAACGTAAAAAGTTATGATTTTGGATAAAAAAATAAAGCTGTTAGGGTTTGTGTTCTTCGGGGCGACACTATTAGTGTCGCCACCTTTATCAGGCGACACTAAGCGGGGATGATGATGCGAGGATCCCGAGGTCTGCCAATGAGTGGGGCACGTGTAATTCCTAGGCGACACTACTACGTGGCGACACTAAATGAACGACACTAAATGAACGACACTAAGTCTTTAACGAAAGTTAAGGCGACATTGATCTGACGACACTACCCCTGGCGACACTGTCAGATTACACTATGTGTTGGCAAAATTAAGCCAAGACGACGCTACGTGTGGCAATATTATAGGCGACACTAACAATGTTTAACAGATTTGTAGGTATTGAATTCATACGGATCACATAGCACTTTTCTAGCCCAAAACTTATTAGTTTCTACAGTAAACGGATGGGCTAGCAAATTTTGGCGCGTATTGTGTAAGTCGATGGATTTAAAGGATGTGAGAGAGCACTTTTTCATTTAGTTTAAGATCAAAGCGTATGAAACAAGAGAGGAGGGGCCCGGATGAAATATGTGAGGGTTTATAAACCACCTTTTGGAAAAACCTAGGTCGCATATTGACCTAGGGTGAGAGTTCGCGGCCGAGAGGACAAGAGAGGGATGATCCGACGACGGGGGGGGGGGGGGTGACTTTCACGGCGGCTACTGTGGGGTTTAGCAGAGGAACTTCGTTGCACATTAAGGTAAACCTCGTTCTCATCCTTTTTCCCTTTCTTTTCGTTTCTGGTTTACAGATGGAAAACCGATTAGTGTTTTCTACGTTTTTACGGTGATCAGAGAAGAAGACGAGGGCGGTGGTCGGGTAGCGACATGGTTGTCAAATGGTGGCGACATGATGGCCGACGATGACGGACGAAGACGAGGGTGATGGCGGCTGTGACCGGGTGTCGGAAGCCATGGTGGTGGGCGACCCAGTGGCGAGCACAACTTAGTTACGGGGCCACATCATTGGAGTTGGCTGACAAGGAGGAATGGGGGCTGTTGTGGCAACGATAGTAGTGATGCACTATGGCGGCAAGCGGCGAAGGGTATTGTTAGTGTTGCTTGAGGAAGCTTGGGTAGAGACCACCGGTGGTGGTAGCGGAGATGTGAGGCGGTTAGGGTTTCAATACGATGGAGGAGATGGAGGATGGGCACGATGGGACGATGGGGAGGACGAAGAAGGCGATGGTGACTAGTTGCATGGTAGTGCACGATAGGGAGACGGAGGATAGAGAGGAAGTCGGTTAGGGTTTTCATGGCGTGCATTCACGTAAGGGAACTCATCTCAACTACACATGTTTCGTGGGGTAGGGTTTTGCATGGTCACGTATACGTGCATGCATGAGACGAAACCCGACTTGGGTATTCAGTTTCTAAAAGGTCAAAGACGATCAGATGCGTGTATTTGTGGAGCTAAGGGTTAGGTGAATCGGATGGACGAGCAGAAGAGACAAGTGTCAGGATTTACTTATATTCATGCCAGTCCGACGTATGTTTAGGACACATTCTGATCGTGTGGTCATACGTTTGACATGTTTGAGTTTCAAGCGAGAACGGATAGGTTGCAGAGCCAGGACTTAAACTCGGCGTAACCGGTGAGTTTCTAATCCCCTCTTTACTACTTTTACAGTTTTGGGGCTATCGTACATACCCGCGTGTTTTATTCTATTAGTTAAACGTGTTATAAGTTTTGGTTAAATTTGAAGGGTTCTATAAGTTAAATATTATAGAGAATGAACTAAAGGGTGTTTGTTGTGTTCTTAGGTTGTATGGGCTAGAAGTCAGTATGATACTTGGGTATCATGTAATGATTTAAAAGGGATAAGTCGGGTAATGAACTTAGACGTTTCGAGGGTACATCTAGGATGTGTTAGCACGAGAACACGTATGTGGTTCGTGCTTAGGTAATGAGTCATGGTAAATTCTTGTGTGATGTTATGCGTTACTTGTTTTTTGTTATGTGTGTTGGTTTCGTTGTCCTTGTGACACGACAAATGATGACGTGAAGGCCGAGGTCCTTCGGGTGGTCACCGTGAGTGACAATGCCTTTCGGGGGCAGTGATGAGATCCAGTGAGGAGCTCGAAGTATGACGAATACCCTGACGAGGGTAGCTGTGACGAAACCGGTAAAATCCTTCGAAGGTAACTGTTGTGTGCATTATGTTTATTTAATTGCATGCACGTGTTAATTGATATTCATTGTGTTGTGGTGTAACTGTTTTGGTGTTGAGCATTAGTTTGACCGTTGTGTCGGGATGATGTCGTGTTTACGACTATTGTGTTAGTAGACCCTGTGGGAGTCTTGGTTAGGGCCTGTCAGGTCTATGTGTAGGATTCGGTCGAGTTAACCGGATTTCGTGTTGATGTGTGTGGTAGAATACAAGTTAGCAGGGTAGTAAGCGTGATCCATGTTGGTAAGACTTAATGGTTATGTTTGTGGGTTGAGTCTTGGGTTGTTGGACACTTATGGGAAATGGTGGGTAATAGGGGTTACCGGTGTGTTAATAAAGGATAAACAGTTTTATAAAGGACTGGAATGTCCTGGGTTGAATTAAATGATATTGGTGACGAGAATGTTTCTATTTAAAATAAACTGTTAGAACTCACTCAATGTAGCTGACTGTGTATGTATGTTAGATTGTTTTGCAGGTGAGGTACCTTGGCTTGGGAGCTGTGCTACTCGGACTGGTGTGCAGGCATTCGTAAGGTATAGTTAATAACGGCAATGATTTTTAAAGATAATTACTATTTTGAGTTAGA
This sequence comes from Smallanthus sonchifolius, assembly GCA_023525975.1. Classification (NCBI taxonomy): domain Eukaryota; kingdom Viridiplantae; phylum Streptophyta; class Magnoliopsida; order Asterales; family Asteraceae; genus Smallanthus; species Smallanthus sonchifolius. The sequence goes on along the minus strand of CM042026.1, from coordinate 81,739,332 downwards.
CTTCCGCTGTATGTTTTTATAATAGAGTTAAGTGTTTTCAAAGAAGACCCTGTGATGTGACCCAACTGTAGGGTGCCTGGTTTGGGGCCTTACAAGTTGGTATCAGAGCCGTGGTTTAAAAGAAAACTTGTGTTTTTTTTAAATACTTCAACTTAAACCGAAAATGGGACGACGGTAAACGAATGCCACGACAAGTAACCGCGAACCAAAAGGTATGCTTTTCGAGTTGGTTTAATTATTAGATTTCACTTGTGTAGTGTTACACAATGTGAGGTTGTTTGTTGTGATTATGTGGTTTAGTGATTCCGTGTGTAATTATGTTTTGTAAGCGGTGTGGTGTGAAATTGTGATACATATGACTACGAGATAGATATTGCATTGTGTTTCGTGGACTGTGTGGGATGCATGTGCATCTATTGAGTGGAATGTAGAAAGCTAGTTTGAGTATGATAGGGAATGCTTAGAATTCAAGTAGCGACGTGGACAACCGATCACATATGATCACCGTGATTCGGTGGTTTATCGTTACTCTTATATTCTGAATTTGTTATCTATAATAATCACATACATGTTCTATCTTGTGTAAGATTAGATGGCTTAGATGAAGCATACGAGATAGGGCAGACATGAAGCTCTTGCTAGGAGGAATGCAGAATGACAAGTCAAGCCGACGGTGGCTGCAGATGTAGCTGCCAGGGAGTTAGGAGTAGTGTCGGCGCTTCCCGCGCCAAGTGTGACTAGAGCTTCGGTTGGCGACGTGTCACGTGGTGCTACGATTGGAAAAACTGGATGGAAAAGGAGGACGGTGTCAGCAGTACGTGATTTCCCTACAGGATGTGGACCTGCATGGTTGGGAGATCAACCACTTGCGACGGATAAGAGAGCTCTATTTCAATAGGACCTGGTGGATGACTCGAGAAGTTATAAGGATTAACTAGAAGAGACTCATGTGGAGGACACATCACATGGACCCTGATGTGGTCTAGTAGTGGTTTTAAGGACATCGTATGGATATTTGTTATGTTGGATGATTAGCTGCTGTGACGGTTATCACGAGAGAGTTTGGGTGATTTGACGTTGTGATCGACTAGACGATTACGTTATGAGATTCTTATCTATTGGTAATATTGATGGTGAGTTTTACCTCCCCCGGATTGTGATGTGACTGATGCTAGTTGTGATTATGATTGTGTATAATTGTGCTTGCGATCGTTGAATATGTGCGGTATTGTGTGATTATGTGATTACATTTTGAATGATGTAAGTCTGTATTAGATGTAATATTTGTTGGGATGCTAGAGCATGGTTGATTAGATTGTATGATTAGACTTGTATATACATGAGTTTTGAAATTGTGTGTGTCTACGGTCTTAAGACAGCGTCACATATGTGCTAATGTTTAGGTGATGTTTGGAGTGCAATAGGTGTATTGCACTTTGTGTAGATGTTCAGGACAGGGTCCTGTGGGAGGATATTTTCATACATCTTTTGTATGTATGGGTGTTCAGGACATTGTCCTGTGTAGTGTAATAGTTTTACATCTTATGTATGTATGAATATTTTGGATGATGTCTTGTGTCTAGTCTAAGTAGTGGGCTTTCTGAGCCATTGGTACGACCCGGGTAGGGTAAAAATGTGTAGACTCTGTATAAGTATGTGGTGACATGTGGCAGGAGTCACCGTCAAGATGAGTAGTTGTTAGAGGTCAGAATTTTTGTGTGTCATTACGAACGGCAGTAGCCATGTCGTATGTGTATGAATTTACTCTGGCCTAGCAATTTATAGGTGTACAGTGTGCGAGTTGGGAGTTTGGGTTACTATATATATATATATATATATATATATATATATATATATAGGACACAATATGTTTTATGATAGGACGTTAAGTGTCCTTTTGATACACGAATAGGCATGAGTAAGACGTGGAGTATGTGCTAGGGTTGAGTGCTTCCTTTTTGGTGTTTTCCAGACGTACGATGTATCGAGGAGATGGGAGATGTTTTGACGCTTTTTCAGATGATCGGTGAGGTGGTCTTATGAGATGCCTATACTTATATCTTAGAAATTGGGAGTGTGAAGCCAATGCACAGGATTGCAGGAGGATAATGTAGAAAGCGTTTGCTTGTACGCTTAACTTGCAGAACAAACATGGTGAAAGGCATATGACAACGTTGGAGATTTCAGAACGGAGTGACGATGTGAAGCGATGGCCTTCAAGGATGCATTCTGAATGAAGGATTCGGTCGACGTGGCTAGAAGGAGAACGGCGATTTTCTTTTCGAACGAGGCTACAAATGGCTGAGGCGTATGCTAGAACGGACTCTATGTTCGAGTACGGCAAGGAAGTGCGGTCGATGACCGCCTGATAACGATAGAAAAATGACGAGGAAGGTGAAATTAAGGAGAGATGAGTGCGGGATTTGCACAGGAGTTCCTGGAAAGGGGTGTACTGTTTGGTTTTCAAAAACAGACATGATTATGGTGCATGAACTTTTGGAATTATTCGATAGACAGTGATCGTAGCACTAGTGATGAGTGACGCATGCTTACCTATAAGACGAGTTGGAGGCAGGGTAATTAAGTAAAGAGACACTTTGGAAGGAAAATAATGTAAAGACCAGTGTAGCTTTGCACAAGCTCCTAGAGATCATCGGATAAGGACATATGTAGTATCATTAGGAATGAGACGGTGGTGCTTGAGCTTTGAGAAATCATCGCAGGATGGCGATCAGGGTATGAGAGGAGATGTACGACGACCTCAATTTGAGGAGGCGACAAATGATTCTATTCATGGGAGGTAAGAATCCTACATGGAGAAGATGATCGTCGGAACGACGAGATCATCAGGACTACAAGAGACAAAGGCAATTGTGCCCGTGGGCTGGAATGGAAAAGTGGCGGCTGAGCAAACAATGTACGGTGTTGTGTCGTTTGGTTAACGGCCGGATATACGAGACATGAAGGAATGTGTAAGTGAAACCTACAAGCCCCAAAGTTGAAAGCGGGAAATGGAGAATGCTCCTTTGAACACCAAGGATGGTAGCCGTGTTGCAAAATAATGGTAACGAGGATGTGCACCAAAGCGAATGCATGGCACCAAAGAACTTTGGATGCACCCGTTAGTATTGAAGGATAAGTTGTGTTAGTTTGGATGCACTCGGAGTATGAAAAATACCCTGACGAGGGTAGATGTGACGAAACCGGTAAAATCCTTCGAAGGTAATTGTTGTGTGCATTATGTTGATTTAATTTCATGCATGTGTTAATTGAGTTTCAATGTGTTGTGGTGTCATTGTTTTGGTGTTGAGCATTAGTTTGACCGTTGGGTCGGGATGATGTTGTGTTTCGACTGTTGTGTTAGTTGACCATGTGGGAGTCTTAGTTAGGGCTTGTCAAGTCTATGTGTAGGAGTCAGTCGAGTTAACCAGATTTCGTATTGATGTATACAAGTTAGCAGGGTAGTAAGCTCGATCCATGTCGGTAAGACTTACTACGTTATGGTTGTGGGTTGAGTCTTGGGTTGTTGAACCCTTATGTGAAATGGTGGGTAATAGGGGTTACCGGTATGTTAATAAAGGATAAACCATTTTATAAAGGATTGGAATGTCCTGGGTTGAATTAAATGATATTCATGTTGAGAATGTTTCTAATTAAAATAAAATGTTAGAACTCAGTCAGCGTAGCTGATTTTGTATGTACGTTAGATTGTTTTGTAGGAGAGGTACCTTGGCTTGGGAGCAGTGCTACTCCGATTGGTTTGCAGGCATTTGTAAGGTATAGTTAATAACGATAATGATTTTTAAAGATAATTACTATTTTGAGTGAGACTTCCGTTGTATGTTTGTATAAAAGAATTAAGTGATTTCAAAGAAGACCTTGTGATGTGACCCAACTGTAGCGTACCTGGTTTGGAGCCTTACAAATAACAAAGTATGAAATAGGCTAAAATGTAATTATGTGCCTATATGAATGATGATGTATTTTGTGGCTAAATGTGTTAAATGTGCCACAATAGATTATAAAGTATAAAGGGTCATACGTGTAAACGTGCCACCATAGATTATAAAGTAAAAAGGGTCATACATGTAAACATGCCACCATAGATAACAAAGTATAAATGGCTATACGTGCAAACGTGCCAACCTAGAGAATCATGAAACGGTTACCCACGTGGTAAACGGATGTAAAGAACAAAGGAGTCAAACATAGTAATATGATTAATTCAGAAATGATGAAATGACTTTCTATATGGCAAACAGATGATAATGAAACAAAGAGGTATACGCATAAATGTGATAACGTGATTATTTTAAGCTACGTTGGTAGACAATAGCTAACGGCTACTTCGGTAGACGGATGTTATGAAACAAATCAGTTTTATGTGCTGAAACTGAATGATTATGATTTATGTTTAAGAGAGTTTATAAAGCTAACATGAAGATTATATAAAGAATGTATGATGATTGCCCGGATGATTAAACTAGAACACACCAACGTTCGCTGACTTTTATTATGCACTTCAAGTAAAGGAAAAGAAAAGATATAACGCCTACAGGGCTGGTTGGATTAGGAGTTTGGCTACTCAGCTCAACAACTGACACCCCTGATTATGTTGTGTTTATGATTAAAATATAATGTTATGAAAGTTTTAATTGGTTGACATTTTATGATGTATGAACAAAGTTATGTATTTCCTTTGCATGAGGTTTATTTATAATATTTCAGTAATTGAGCTAATGTTTATGAATAAATTCAACGAATGAGGTTTCCCGACAATTGGGCCTTACAATAATTGTAATAAAATCAAATCCAGCTTCACACCATATTCTCTTTTCCCTTATGGTGAAGCAGATGACAGAGAAAAACATAGAGTCGCGTAACATACTCTCAACGCTAAATGGTTTTAGGCATACGATTCGTATCAATTTCACACGCTAATAATAATTGTATGTAGAAGGTTTTTTTTATCCCGACCACAAATTATTACTGTAGTCGCGCGTGTAGCTTAATATACCACAACCACGACCAAACATTCAAACCATACTTGCCGAAGACGCAAGTCTTGCTGCCGGAACTATAAACCCTCATATTTTCCTTTGTAACAAACCAACAATGGAGTTCAATTTTAGAGGATTTGACACACAGTAGTACAATTATGTGTTCCTGGCGTTGTCTTCTTTATACTATCAGCTGATGATCTGAGCGTCGATCACTGATTATTACTTATTAGATTTGAGAAAGGCGGTGCCGATCGGCGTCAGGGTCACTTCATCGTTGATGCATCCGCAACCTTGGGGTTTCCGTCAGCAGTTTGAGCTGAAGATGCTACTGCATGGTGAGCCGTTTTCAAACCATGCCTACGTAAACGATGCCTATAGTGACTCTCGTCTTTTGGTGATGGTTGGAGAAAGTTTGTGATAGATAATGGAGTGCAATAACTTGAGTTTATTGTGTTCAAACATCAAGGGAACATGGTGTTTGACTTTTTGGTGTTCGACCAATCTACATGTGAAAGGTAGTATCCACGTATATTCAAACCATGTTTGGACCCATAAAGCTTGTATCAAAACAACCGATGTTCCTTGATTTACATCTTTGTCATAGGAATGGCTTGGCTTCTTATCACATTGGATCAGAGGGATTTAAGCTTATCAAACTAATACCTCGAGCCACATCATCTTTCCACTCTTCTTGTTTAAGAGATTCTTCTTGCTCCGACTTTTATTGATTTTAGCAATATTAAAATTGTAACAATACCTTTATCCGTGTATTATTTAATTAAAACAAACAATACGGTATAGCACATTACTACCCGTATAACATTGTACCGTATTGATCTATACGACCCGTATGGGAGATGAATGACTAGTGTCAGGGGCAACAACTTTTGTCGTTTCACTAAGGGGAATACGAGCCATACTCTACAATATGTCCCGTATTGGTTTTATGTTAATAACAATTTCGGGTGTATCTATAACAGCCATAAGAGGGAAGTCCCACAAGCAAGAGGTTGTGGGTTCAAACCTTGCTCAAGACAAAAAAATAAAATAAAAATTTGTCGTTCATAATAAAAAATCTATAACAACCCCTTATAAATATTTAAATTATTAAGAAAACAAAATAATTTTTTTTGTTACTTTTTTTAAATCATAAAAAAAAATAATTATGATGTCAGCGAATTAGAAATGGGAGGGAGGCTAGGATTAGAATGTAAATATATTTAAAAAACACTAAAAACTAAAAAAAAAAGCCAAAATGGGTGGTTGTGACAACCGCGACATTTCAGGTCAACAATCGTGTTCGACGAGTTCGTATAATAATAATAATAGTATTATTATTATTATGTTGAAATATATTTTTAAACGAAAGGAAGATTTATTTGGATGTTATAATGTCAAATTTTGATTAAGTTCGGTTTTATACGCGTTAACACCCGAGTCAAGCGGTTTCGTTAAATAATAATTTAAATTCGAAAGAATAAGTATATTTAAGAGATGCAAGGACTCGAGGGAAAATAATAAATTATAATAAGTTATTTTTGGGTAAAATAACGCCTCAAATTTTTTATCGGGTTCGTTTAAGCGAAAAACCGACACGCGATCGGAGACCACGAGGTATATAAATACCCCATCTTCACCCCACTTTCTCATTTTGCAAAATTTAGAGAAAACTTAGAGAGAGAAAGAGAGAGGAGAGGGCCGGAGAGGATTCCGGCGAAGTAGTGGTGGTACGGCGGTGGTGCGTGGCGGTCAACGGTGGTCCGATACGGTGGTCGGTGGCGGTCGAAGGTGGCCGAAGCCCGTTTTTCACCCGGAACCATTTCTCGATGCTACGAACGCAATGGTAAGCTCATATTTCCCTAAATTCTTGCTTAATTTATTTAAAAAGAGTTTTTAAAATATGTCCAAAAAGTTTTATGCATGCGCGGTTTTAAAGATTGGAAGATCCCCGGAAATCCGACCGTTAGAAATGCATGATATTTGGACAGGAGGTCCCTAACACAGCACAACCCTAATGGAGGAATTTTTTATCAGAGCTCTCTAGGTTTGCTTTTCATACCCTCGAATGTGACTGATCGGATTTTCGGATTTTGAAAAACTGGGTCTCAAAGAATCGTCGATCCCCGGAGATCCAACCGTTGGATCGTGACGATTTTTGGATAGTAGTTTTTTAACACATATATGAATATTTTCACTAACGGAAATTCCGATCAGATGTTGGGAAGTATATTTTTTAGTACGAACAGATTGTAACAGTTTCTAGGATCGAAACACAGGAAATTGATCAGGTTGCATGGTCATCCAAACGGCATTGCATGTCAATTCTGAGCATGTGGAAATGCTCGGGAGATAAAAACGATCCTAATGGTGTTTTTGGTTCGTATTGCATGTGAAATACGGGAGGTTCCGCGTACGCAAACCATTTATACGGAAGGTATAAACTTTACCTGTTAGGCTTTGATTTTATGTTAGAATAGTTTTATGAGTCATTGGTTGGGAATTGAACCTGAAAATATTTAGTATTGAGATATTTGGTATTTTGAGTGGTTATTAGTTTATAAACCCAACCCCGGTTCACGTGGAACAAATAATGGAACTAATATATTTAATTTTTTTATGCAACAATTTTTTTGATGGATTTTTTAAAAAATTGTTGATTTAGCACCCAAAATCATTTTTAAACAGTAGGTTATATTTTAAAATGAAGATCTGAAAATTTTGGTAACCAAACTCCTTATGGATTTTTTTATTAAAATTCTTACAAGTTTAATACATGAAAATTGGGAAAACTACCTCTGTGTATTAGAAAATTCTGGAATTTGAACATTAGTTAGTATATTATAAAATATGACTCCTGTCCAAATTTCGTAAAAAATTGTAGTTGTTTAAGTAGGTGTTTAGTATTTATAAAGTTTAAACAAATGAATTTGGGATCATATACTTTTAGACAACTTCTGGACTTGAAACTTTTGATGGAATCTCATATGTACCTAACACTAATCGGGTAAAACGTTGGTGAAGTTTTGACATGTTTAACTATTTTTCCCGAATTTGTTAACTTTTAACAATATTATATTCATAATAAATAATATAGATATAAAGTATAAAAATTGGTCAGAAATTCTTATCTATGTATATGATCAATTGGTGAAAGTTTCAAACAGTAAATTTATGTCTAAGTATGGTTTTAAAATTTTATTCCATTAAAACGTTATAAAAAGTTAATATTTTGGGAAATTTTTGTATAAAATGGTTTTTATAAAAAGTTTTAGGTAATTTTGGACATAAGTATGATCACATTAAAAACATAAATTTAGACTTTTAAATTGGGTGCTAATATCACACTAAAAGCCTAATTTCGGACGGATCGGATTTTCAAACCGTAAACTGAACTTTACGAGCGTAACCGCGTTTTTGATTAAACGAAACCGTGACTTGAGATTTTATTATATATGACTTTATAACTACTGATGTTCTTTATTAAAATATAAAACTTATAGTTTTAAGGTCACGAATTTATATAAAAGCCGGTTTTACAATTTTTAACAATTCGTACGCGTATGCACGGGTTTGGGTATGCAACCGATTACATAGCCACTTATTTGTTTTTTTGACTTGGTCACAACCTTTAGGAGTTCTGAGTGCATCGTTTGTGTCCACTTGACCAGTAGGACCCGATTAGGACTTGGATTTTTCCAGTATTTTGTCGTTTGTGACGCAGTACTCGCCGCACTTTTCAGGTGAGTTTCACGACCCCACTTTACTTACTGTTTAATGTTTTTGGGGGAAAGCTGTTTCTTTATTTATTTTTAATCACATGTTATATGATCAATGTTATATGATACATTGATACATGAGTTATTTTTTTAATGCCTTAAAATCCCCAATTTTGGGCAATCAATTAGCTGAACATAGCCGTTGGGAATTTTGGGTAGTACTACTTGGGTTGACACCCCCGCTCATGGTTTGGTCGTGCCAACCAGACTTGCAGGGTCACTTGGGCGCAAAGTTAGCTAATTTTTAGGCGGTTGTTTGCATTAGACTTCCGTATGGGGCACTTTATTTTTATTTCGCCGAGGCTTTGATTGCGGCTCATGGTTATATGTTGTCTAATACATGTGTACTCGATCAATGGATTTTTGATCACTATGGATTTTTATCAGAAACATTTTATAGAGTCGCAAAACCTGCGAACTCGCCAACTATAACTCTAAGTTTATTGCATTGAACCTTAGGAATTATGTGTGTATTGCATACTACTTTTTGCATATATACTACACATTGCTTCGTCATAATCATCTCCTCGACGTCACAGCACTACGCGTACTCTTTTGAAGATTCCGGTTGTGTTTGCTGTAGTCCGTATCCGCTCCTTCCGGTCATGGTTACCAGTATAGAGGATCTCGCATAATATTACAGATCTGACTACGAGCTCGAGTGATGACGGTAGTGATCCTCAGTCACCGGTCTTGGTGTTGGCACGGGCTGTACCTATACCTGCACCACACCTGCATCTACTTCAGCTGTGGAGTCAGCTTTCTTATTTGACATTTATTGTTTTCACTTGGTGCGGTATATACTTCCTTTCGTGATCTTCTGGATTGGATGGCTAGAACTTTCGCCATGAGATATGGTAGAGATAATTGCTCGATCTAAAGGGAACCCGAGGTGGAGAAGTAGGACTAAACGGGAGAGAACTCTACGGGTCAGGAGACCCATAGATTTTTTGTTTGTTGGATCAGTGGATCCACGTATATGTATAAATTTGTAGCATGATTTGCTCGACACTGATTTGAGAATCTCTGCCCTATTATTAGTTCCTGACTTCCACCCCATACTTTTTCTTTTATTAGAGGATGCCAGTATGCCCCTCTATCATTACCTCTATCCAGCAACAGCCTTAGTCGGCTGATCCATGAAGTATTGGTACAAATAATTAAAAGTGATCAGATAGAACATTCACACTTTTACGCGAAAGTGTAGCATGATGGCGCGATCCAATGAACATTTCAGTTCCCTTTTAGCTGAGAGCTTAGGATAGGGGAAACACTACAGGGACCATGCAAAGTAAACTATCATTACGGGTGCACACGTAATCATAATTTGCAGTACATGAGAACTCTAGTGAGCCTTACTGTCCGAGTTAATATTCATGATTTATCTATATTTCTAACCCCGATTCCCAGTCATTCGAATATTGATCGAAACTATTGTCACCTTAGGTTTGAGCCAAAGACATCAAATGATGCGATGGGCTACCCTAGGTGACATGGGAATTTATATCGTCTCTTTTATCTTTGAATCGTAATAGATCCAAAACTCTTATCGAGATTTCTTTTGCACGACAATTTAGACCGAGCCACTGAAGAGATCTGTTCTCAGTTGATTAACGTCGTTATTTAGACCAGATTTGGCAATTATTTGTAAAGTATTGCTTCACCTTTGAGATCCAGCTAAAGATTTTCTCTCATATATTTTACTTGCTAAATCATATCCCTTGAGAGTTTACTGGCCACGTAAATTTAGTATGTGTCTTTACAATGCTCGACACTTGCAGTAAGTGTACGACTATCATCGGAGTTCTCGGCATAATCTCGGATTTTATCTTATAATCCAAACGCACTCTAACATTGATGGAGTAACAATAGGATGGAGAAATTCCATAAAGCAAATTAAGATTTTTTTTGGGCAATACAAACTTTCTATACGATCGTTCATATAAATCCTCATTTCGGTGTTTGCCATTCTCACTATACTCCTGATAAATATTATTAATAATTCAGTTTTACACCTACTTGAAATCTCCAGTGCGAGTGTTCTGCACTCACTATGGTAATTTGGTACACTCAATCCCGATTCTCTTAACCACGACGCCTATATTGTGGAAACCTAACTTGCGAAACTTGTTTACTTGGGAGGAGCCATCTTTATGATGTTCATTGTTGTGTTTATTTCTATCATGTTGTATTCTTACTATGATCACTGAGCGGCTTGTGCTCAAGTTTCTTTTGGTTGGATTTACAAAAAAAAAAATTCATTTTTTGGGATAGCTATGGCTTAGTATGAAACTAATACCCTTTTTGGTGAACATTGCTACGTATGTTTTGCAAATCTTGATTTTTTCCCGGGGCTTCGATGCCTTGTTGAAAACCATTTTGATGGAGAAAATGAAACTTTATGTTGAAATGATTCCTTGTGTACCGAAAATTTTATTAGTCATCATTCAAAGTTTATTTATGATGATTGTCCCTATTTGTTACTCTGCGTACACTATCTCTATAGATCCGAATAGGATAGTCTCATATCCTTTTTGTACTTTCTCTCCCTCAAATGGCATTTTGTTGATTGACTTTCTGATTTCCAACGAGGTAGAGGCGTATAGGCATCCCTTATTCTCAGTCTCCTGTAATTAGAAAGCCTTAGAGCAACTACTGTTTTGAAACGACTTCTTAACACGTGCCTTGAGGGAATACGAATCTATGACATTCAAACACTAATTCCATCAACTCTATGGCTTAAACCCTTATGTAAAGGATTTTAAGGCTATACCAGTATGGGTGAAATATGAAATGGTACGTCATAGTGGTACTGTTCGAAAGCCAAGGAAGTTGCAGGCATACTGTACTACTGTAGGTCCAGTCTGGTCTACGGATCGATCTATCTCGTATAACACACGACATATACTCGTAGTGCGGAATCCAAATGAATAAACGCGTCTCAAAGAGATAAGAACACAACACAAACACACATGACAAGATTCTCTGAAATCTCTCTATATTACTCTGCAAAATTGTGCTTACAGGTACAAATCTACTCAGGTTCTACAACTTAGCACTATTTATAGGTAACACAATCTGCCACAGGCGAACTTAATAAGTTCGCCACTCACATGGCATAGGCGAACTTGTTAAGTTCGCCATTCACAAATCTTAACTACAAAAGACAAATTACAATACTAAAGATTACAAAAGACCTATTATATTACATAAAGCTATATGTCACACAAAATACTCTAACAGACTCCCCCTTGACATTAGCTTGGTCTCTTAATCTTCAGTTGTTCTTCATACTCTCTAGCATCTTGCTTCCAACATGTAATTCCTGATTAATGCATAACTGTAACACCCTCTTGTATTGCATAGCCTGTTCTCTCCACTCATCTGTATACATTATCTCTTTTCTCTTCAGAGTTTGCTGATCTTTCTTTGAAAAGTTTATCAAATTTAGTGCATCATACAATCTATACAAAATTTTCCCTTCCTTGTCTTCAATCACATCCTCCCAAATATCTACATCAACAAACCACCACTTCATGTTTCCTATGAAATCTTATGGGACTTTGTTTAAAGGATTCTTCTTCAAAGTCTTTACTGGTTTATACTTGTATTTCACCACTTTCTTATTTAATACTGGATCATTGACTTTCTTTCTTACTCCTTTATGAGGTTTCAAATATTCAAATTTTCCAGAATTACTCTATTTCCTTATCAATCTAGCTATTGCATCAGCAATACCATCTCCAGATCTGTTTATCAATGGTTTAGAAGATAATCCATTCACCTCACATCGAGGTAAAGAATTCAAATACTTCAATCTTGGCTTCAAATATTGAACACGGTCAGTTCTTTTTATTTCAATCAGTTTAAACTCTTCCTCATAAAACCAACTAAGAATTCTACCATTACAATGACTATTGTTCACATACTTCACTTTTTGAACAGGTGACGGTGGTGTCACATGCAATACCTTCTTCCAACTTTTAACTACCTCTAACCACCTCTCCTTAGTCATTGCATAGTTTTTATATAGGATATGCTCTTAAGGCTCAACATTTGGAGTAACAGGCTTAATAATTTCAGGTTCTTTGTCCATGGACTCTTCAAATTCATCAGAACTCGTCTCATAAATCATATTGTTTTGAACAAAATCTAATGTTACAGTCACCCCGCTACATCCTTCAAAAGTCACATTAGCTTCATCTTTCTCTAACTCTACCTCTACCTCCACAATCTCACCTTCTTCAATATCAGATAAATCTTCATTATCATCAAGCAACTCATCAAGATTAGATAAACACTCAAGCCTGTCGGCATTCTCCAAATCATCATCAGAATCTTCATAGAATGAATGATCTAACATGTCTGTAATAGCTTGAATGTCCTTGTCTTGTTCACTATCCTTTGATGCTTCTTCTCCCGAACCAGAATCACCACGAACTAAGAAATTGGAACTATATCAAGAGTACCACTAGTAGCACCACTAGCGTCTTGACATTCACCTCTTTGTTTATCCAAGTCAGGTTCATCATCATTATTCTTTTGAGTTTCAACATTATGACAAACATCATTCCCAGGCTTCTCTGGCATCTCCCCCTGAGCGTCAAGGCGCTCTAATAACTGTGATAATAGTATCTGCATCTCAGCTATTTGTCCATTCTGGGAGTTTATCTGTTGTTGATGTTAATAATCACTAGCTTGTAACACATCTATTTGACCTTGAAGCCCAACAACCTGTGCTTCTAAGGTAGATACCTTCTATTCCAAAACTTGTATCTTTTTGTCTTTCTCACTAGAAGAATGTTGTTCTTGTGATGTAGATTGATGAGGTATGGATGGAGTAGCAGTTGAAGTAGGATTATGTGATGTTGTTGGAGTGATAAGAGTAGTGTCCATAAATTCAATATCATCATTCACATTAGAAACACTTGTAGTAGCTTTTGTTTTCTTTGAAACTGGAGGATCAGGAACATATTCAGAATCCGAAGATTCATCTCGTAATTGTCTCTTTCCAAGTACTGCATCAGGAGGAGGATCCCGAGCTGACTTTCTCCTAGGTAACTTCTTTTTAATCCTTAGATGAGCAGCCAACCGAGCATAGTGCTCAGGACAGAAATCTTGTTCTGTTTCCTCTGAGTCAGTTGACTCATTCTCTTTTTCAACATGATCACTTGAACTAGAACTCGAACTTGTATCAACAGCTTCTACATTCTCTGGCCGTGGTGATGGTGGATTCACATCCATGTTCTCATCATGCACCTCATGTTCTATGTGTTCATTATGATCTATATTCTCATCAACGACGTCATTTTGTTGTTCAATTTCAAGATTAGGTTGTTCTTGTTGTTGTTGTTCTTGTTGTTGATGCTCGGGTTGTTACTGTGCGGTTGAGGTTGTTCTTGAGCTTCATCAACATATATCCAGTGATCATTTGGAGGAGCCACGTAATTAAGATTAACTATGTGTCCAAATAAAGCAGTAGGCAATGGAATCAATGCAGGATTTGTTTGCTTCACATTATGACAATCTGTGAAAATTCTCTTTGTCATCGGAGTCAAAGTAAGTCTTGGATTCAATGGTGGTAGATTAGGAATGAGATGGTTGATAATGACTTGTAAAAACCTAGGGTACATGATAAAACCCTGTCCCGCAGGTGGTGTGATTTGTGCAACCAACTCCTTGTAGATATATAAAGCAAAAATTGAATGGTCTGTTCAGGGTCAAAGCTAACATAGCTCCTTGTAATGTAGACTTAAGACCATCAGTTCATGCTTTCCTTGGTGATAATCATTGAATGATGACGTGCATCAAATACCTCAATTGACCTACAAGACCTCCTTTATGTGCCTATGAATCATTAGCCCTGCCTCTATATCCCATTCTATTAAAGCATCATGTGATTAAAGTAGTAGGCCAGCTAATAGGATCTTCAGCAACACCTCCTAAGCTCAAAGCTTCTCTTATAGTCTCCACAAATATTGCAATCTCTTGGTTATTCACGGTTGCTCGGATCACATTAGGATCAACTTTACAATGATGGTCAGCTGTATCCCAGAACTGCTGAATGTACTGTAGACTGATCACAGGGTTAGCAGATAATGCTACTCTCAGTCTTGATCTGTTAAAAAATGTTATGATCTCCCGGTAATTGACAGCTTCCGGTAACTCAGGATCAAGTAAAGCCACTTGATTGTGCTTATATTCTACTATTCTATCCATGATTTATACAAAATTAATTGATTAGACTTTTGCAAACAAAAATAAACAAGAAATAAAACAAAATCAAAACAAAAAAAAAATAAAAAAGCTAAGTTTGAAAGAGTAAGGCTCTCTGTGGCGAACTTAATAAGTTCGCTAAGAATCCCTGTGGCGAACTTATTAAGTTCGCCTGAACAAGTTCGCCTGAACTCTCAAACGACTCCAGAAATTTGATCTTTCAAATCAAGCGGTATTCCAATGATCTAAGGCATGAAAAACAAGCGCAAACACTCGACTATCACATATATATCATCAAATTCCGATATCACAAACAAAGACAACCCCAACAGACATGCAACAAATACTACGCAACAAGCCTAAGGCTAAAACCATCAATTTGATCAAATCAGTGAATGAAAATGTCTGATTTTACCTTCAATGAACTAGCAATACAATATAGACTAAGATGTAAGTCACAATCACACAGAATCTGAAAATCGATCACAAGTACGCTAGGGTTTAGTTCGCTCAAGTCAACAGGTAATGAACAAGTTCGCTCTACAGTGATATTTATACCCTATTGATAAATTCGCCTACCAAGCGAACTTAAAAAGTTCGCCACCCCAGGCGAGCTTAAGCTTTTACAAAAATTCCGATATCACAAATAGTGAATGAAAATGTCTGATTTTACCTTCAATGAACTCGCAATACAATATAGACTAAGATGTAAGTCACAATCACACAGAATCTGAAAATCGATCACAAGTACGCTAGGGTTTAGTTCGCTCAAGTCAACAGGTAATGAACAAGTTCGCTCTACAGTGATATTTATACCCTATTGACAAATTCGCCTACCAAGCGAACTTAAAAAGTTCGCCACCCCAGGCGAGCTTAAGCTTTTACAAAAATCACACAAGTTCGCTAGTTCATAGCTCAAAGTGAAAAATATCAACTTTTTCAATTTTCACTTAGATTTTCAATCCGATCCACTTCCATCCTGTAACCTGTAAAAAATAAAATGTAAATCCTGTAAGTTATGATTTCATGGAAATTGGAAATAAAATCTTTTTGGAATTTTCATGTTTAATAAACTGAACAAAAATTAAACGAATTTTTTGATTTTTCAAAGTTTATGCTAAAACACACTTAAAATCTTTTTGGATTTTTCTAAATTGAAATAAAGCAGGAAAACTATAAAAGCAAATCTTTTTGGTTTTTATCTGTACATACTGAATCACATGTATTTGGTCGAATACTGCGAGTAAGAAGATCATATCAGTATCTTGATGAAACACACACACATATCAGATATAAAATCCCTAGCAAATCTAAGGGTGACCTATGGCATTATGTAAAACGTTTAGCTCAACAAAATAAGCAACTTTTTAAAGATCATGAAATGATACGTCATAAACTTCAAAGTAAACAGGATCAGATCATGACATGTTACCTTATTCATACCGAATTTGCAATATACTACATGTCAATTCAAGTTGTAAGTATTATAAAATTTGAAACCAAAAGTGTTTTTATTCCACGTTCTTGTGAGTTAGTACCATTTATATGAAAACAACGCGTACCCCACAAGTATGCCAACAGAAAGTAAATTGCAATATCTTCAAGACATACAAGACTTTGTGCAAAAGAATATGTATTTCAATCTCCATGATAAAATTACATCAGTTAGCATAGGAAAAGAAGCAGACCTGAAGGATATAAAGAATCATAAAGATTTAGAATCAAGTGATTCATATAAATTGGCTCGGATTTGATGATTCTCAATGATATCATGTAACAGATGAAAGATTAAATAAAGAATCGATTGATTCAATAATTCAGGGTAATGTGGTCTAACTGTTATCTGGATCTATTCAATGAATCACGATAATCAAGTGATTTTGATTCAAGGGCAAGTATATGCTTGACAGAGGTTATCAAGACATATCTTAGTTTAACAACACATTGCATGTTTTTTCGGGGCATGGGCAGTTTAGTGAACTAAAAAAAATTATGTTAATGACATAATCCGATACTTGTGTCATGAAATTCTTAAAGTCTCATATTCTATATCTGATAATGATCTTTTAACACACACACCCGACATATCATGGGTTCAAATTACAGTTGTGACATAGAACATTATGTTTTCACACTACTAATGTTCTAAAAACGCTTCTACCCTACTGACAATTCAAATTACATGCATATATTCAAAGTAAAATTTATAAACATGTAATGGTAAGTCATGAAGCTATCATTTCCTGTTTGTGTAAACTAAGAAGTTTAGATCAAATCATATAAGCATAAACTTCAAACATAAGTACAGAAACCAGGTAGTCATTCTATGGTCATGTGTATGTGATCACCTACTGATGTACTATCATTTCTTCTCTAACTTCAAGCAGTGTCGATTTTATCTTTTTCAATTTGTTTGGTTTTTCTAAAGAAAATAAAATTATCTAAACTAAAAGAAAACACAAAATAAAAAATCCCATGAAAATCATTTTGAAAAACCTTTTTCAAGCAGGATTAAACATTCCAATCATTTGAGTAAGAAATTCAAACCGTGAGCGATCAAACGCTTTGGTAAACAAATCAGCAAAGTTGTTATCCGTGTGGACTTTCACTAACTCAATCAATCTTTTCTCTGCACAATCTCGAATGAAATGATGAGGTTTCTCAATATGCTTTGTTTTCGAGTGCTTCAGTAGATTGTTTGTGATGGACATCGTGGCAGTGTTGTCAATGAACATTGGTGTCTCTGTGAAATTCAGACCATAATCCCTCAATTGTTACTGAGTCCACAAGATTTGGGAACAACAACCGGTTGCTGCGATGTATTCGGCCTCACATGTTGAAATTGCAACTGATTTTTGCTTTTTACATTGCCAGGACACAAGTCTGTTTCCCAAGAATTGACAACCACCGGACGTCGATTTCCTATCCAAACTACAACCTCCATAATCTGAATCTGTAAAAGCTTTGAAATCAAAGTCAGAATTATTAGGATACCACAATCCCAACCTTAGTTTACCCTTTAAGTATCGAAAAATCCGCTTTACAGCAATCAGATGAGATTCCCTCGGCTTGGACTAAAATCTCGAACACAAGCATACTGCGAACATAATGTCAGGCTTGGACGTAGTCAAATACATTAAATGTGACAATCCGGACTTTTCCAGTTAACTCCGTTAACAAAATCCAGTTAAAGTTAACCTAATTAACTTAACACAAACTTCAGGGACTAATTCTATCAATAATCCAAACTTAAACTCCAAGGACTAGTTGTGTAATACCCTTCAACCATTCTGTTGACTGGTTAAAGTCAAAATTGTATTTTGTTGACTTTGAAAGTCAACTAACCATGTTTCTAACTCCATCCAAACTTGAGGGACCTTTCCTGCCAATTCCTAAACTCCAATTCACATGAAACTACAGGGACTAGTCCTGCCATTTTCTTGAAACTCAATTTGTTGACTTGCAAAGTCAAAATCGCTAGTTCTTGAACCAAATTCGTAATCCATAACCGAATTGCTCGAATTAGTAACGTAAATGCACGACCAGTCCATTAACGAACCTAATCAATGATTTAATCATTGTCATTACATCGAATTAAGATCAAATAATGAGCATTAAACTGAAACCGTCGACCACGATCATATTGAACATCAAATTCGTCTAAACCTGTTGTTAATCTCACAGATCGAACTCCTGCACACTTCATTAGAACACTGTTGAAGCATTTGCACACATCAAACTCGTCAGAATCACAGCAGAAGCCGCCGGAGACCAACTAGTTGCAGCCGGAACCTGTTCTACTCGAACTCTATCAATCTGATATTAATTCAGGTAATTGATTACACCTTCAGCTTCGTTTCCATCTCATATATGAAAGCCCTAACCAAATTAGGGCTTACATTATTGAATTCAACTCAAACCAGATTCTAGGGTTCATCGTAAACCAGTTTAATCGATCAACACCCTAGACTCTATTTAAATCCAATTAATATACATTATTAGCTTCGTAATCCTCTGTATATCGGAAGCCCTATCTTAATTTTGGTTTCCATTATCGGATTCATCATGATCCGATACCTAGGGTTCATACGACTTCGGTTTAGTCGAACCCTATCATTTCGATACGGATTACAGAAATTGAACGCATCAGTAGACTTGCTTTGATGTCTACATTAAAAGCCCTATGAAATCTATGGGTTTTATCATCTAATCGAAACCGGATCGAACCTAGGGTACTTATGGCTTTCTGGTTAAGCAAATTCATACCAGTACTCATTTTAAATGAAATTAAACTACACCAACAGATTCGCAATCATCAAATTAACAAAAACCCTATGAATCCAACACCTTTCAATATCAGAATCGGTCAAATCGATTTAGGATCAAATCGAGGGTTTTCGTCCTTTTGAATCTAAAATTAAACGATCATAAACTTGTTAGTTTTGCAATTAAATACACGCACAGAAGCGTATTAACCCGATTAACAAAACCCCTAGGTCACTTTGATCGATCGTTATCAGATTCGTGGGAATTGGGGCTGGTTTCGATCGGATCGTGATATGGGGGAAGATCACGCTGAACTTGTATGTTAAAACCAAATGGAACCGGGTTTGTATGCGATACCCTAGCGGGCAGGTATGATTAAAACAGTGTGCGTGTGTGAGAGAGACCCGGGTTCGAGACCGGGCTCTCACATTTTATTTTTGAGGCACTTTAGGTTATATTAAATTATTAAAAATCAAACCCTATATTATAATAATATTATATTAATATGTTTTAACCCGGGGAACCACCCGTAGGCTCGGGTTTGGATTTATGTTCTATTTTCATTATTAATCCTACTTTTAAAAATAGTATACTTATATTATTTTCAAGCCATAACCTCGTATAAAATAATATATTTATACTCGTGACTCCTAGTATAAAATAATATAATTTATATATATATATATTTTATATTATTTCGCCTCGTTTACTAGTTTCGTGTAACATTTTAAAATAATAAATAATGTAGTTATTTATAATATTTTACACTCGTTATTATCTTCGAATAAAATAAAAAATTTATTATTTTATCGCATAATTAATTATTGTAATAATATATGTATTATGTTATTTTCGTAAGCCATTATGTAACGACGAAATCGCTCGAATATAATTATTATATTATTTTGTCTTTCGTCGCGTAACGTATACGTCTTAATTATTAATTAACGAATTCTTATTCCCGTAGACAGGTTCGTGTAGTCTTAATCATTAGAGCTTTTCCTTAGGACGTTCAATCTTCAGTGTCGTCGTCACAAATCTCAACTTGTCGCTAATTTATGTGTTTATAATTTTAGGGCATTCGTAAGTCATTTGAGACTTACACTCGTGATTCCAACTTATCTCTTGTGTGATACTGCCTACGCTATTCTGTTGAGTTTTCAGGGCCCCTTTTTACTGTTTTTAAACTGGGGGAGAAAACAGGTTGTAAATGATTTTGATTTTTGTAATTCATATATGATATCACTTGTAAGACTATGCGTACACATTATCCTTGAAGTCCTCACATCGGACCATTAATATGAACATAGCGAGGTAATTTGAGTAGTACTACTGGGTTTGACAAACCTCACCCGTGTTAGTCGCGCTAACTCGATTGGTGGTCGAACGGGTGCAATATTGACCTAATCATGCACCATGATGGTGGGAGGCATATAAACATTCAGCTGTCGGTTGTGAGCGCATTAGTTAACATGCTTATGGGTTAGCTACATATTGATTTATATATTGAATGTACATTAACCTATTGAACTTTGTTGCCAACTGAAACCTGTGAACTCACCAACCTTGCGTTTACACTCTTCTTACATGTTTTCTTAGGACACTAAGCTAAGGCACAGGTGCACGTTAGGGCATGCATGGTATCAGCATGATGTATTCAATAATAGTCAATCTACTGAACACTTATTATGTTTCCATTATTGTTAGACTTGGGCGCGTTATTGTGCGCATTTACTCTCTTGCTTAAACGCTTCCGCGTTTACTCTGAACTTTTATAATATTTCAATTTGAGTCCCATAAAGTGTCGTTTGATGTAACTAATGTCTGAGATCCTGGTTTGTCATGCATCAAATGATAAAACTCCGTTAGTGGAATTCGGGGGTGTGATAGATTGGTATCAGAGCCATTGGTTATAGAGAACTAGGATTGCATACTAGACTATAACCTTACACATTAGTTACACGGCACAGACACTCATACCTGATACACATAGCACACATACGTATATTGCAGTGTAGGCAGGTTAACAACAAACATATCACCCTATGTTGAAGAGGGACACATAATTTGCATTGCATCATCATTACCAGTGGCGACACTCGGGGAATCACTAGAACAACATCCACTCCCGTCTGAGGGCAGCGAGACGGAGCCTTCTGAGGAGTCACTTACATCACCCTCACCCGTTGGGTATGGTGGGCCTTCTCAGGTCCATGTTACGGAGGACACTCAGCACTAGCACATATCTCTTTCGGAGTTGGGATCGTCGGAGGTGAGTCCCAACTGTACCCACTAGCAACAATACGCCGAGTGAAGGCAGACCATTGCACGTATTATTGCAGAACCAATTGACACGTAGATGTTAGCACTTTTCCGAGCCATGGGCTCGCTTCTTTGGTCAATATTCTGTTGAGAATAGATTGACCATAAAGTTGAGAAGGCATATTCAAACCCTATCCTGACTCAGTTGGAAGGACGACTACTTTGCTACTTCCTGTAACTCATATCCATGAATTAGTTTCACTCCCGAAGTCGCATTCGCGTGCGTGACTCATCTACAATCTGTTGGATTGGACTCTCGTATTGTGTTTCAACTCGAGTGAATGCTTTGATCGAACGATCCTAGACTACTCATCCTGATATGAGTCCTGGTTGATCAACTTATTGCTGATGACTAAGCTTCTCAATGACTTATTATATCTGGCAACACTCTGTTCTCAGCAATACATGCTAAAGGACATTATAACACAAGAAAGGGAGAACTAGGGTGAGCATGCAAAGCAAATTATCATTACGGGTGCACACGTAATAGTAATTTGAGGTGCATGTAAATCCTGGTGAAACCTAGTGTGTGGATAAATGGTCCTAATCTGTGAATTACAGACTTAAGTTTCCATTGTCGGTAGAAATTCTCTTAACCCACTCAACGACTAGTTGGTATCGTTAAACCTGTTCAACAGTTGAGAGACGCGACTATCAGGTTGAAGATGTTTACGGACACACTGAAGATGTTTACAAACATACGAATTATACCCAGCATATTCAATCATGTAAACGAATCTCTTTCTTTATGAAATGATCCAATGACATTAGAAAGCGAGGATTTAATCTAACTAACCCCATCAACAACAACATAGGTTTAAGTCTACTTAGACTTTTAACCAGTCGACCTCTTCAAGTCAAAACCAGAGTGGTTATATGGGGAGGTAACCCAAGTGCAACAAGTGTAATTTCCACCATGTCGGTGCTTGTAATCGTTGCCAACTATGTGGTAAGATGGGCCACGCTGCGAAAGACTGTAGGGTTGATCTTCTAAACAAGCGACCATTTCGGCCGCACGGATTTGCAAGGGGATGTTTTCAGTGTGGCAAGGAAGGACATGTTCAAAGTGATTGTCCCCAGTCAAAGAAGGGTGGAAATGGTAATGGAAACGGTAACGGCAGCGGCAATAATCAGGGCCACAACGGTAACAAAAATAACCAAAGTAACAACAGCAATGGTAACAATAATGGCCACAATGGAGGAAATGGTGCGAAAGGGCGAGCCTTCATACTAGGATCTGGAGAAGCTCGATATGATCATAATGTGGTCACCGGTAAGTTTCTCTTAAACAATTATTTTGCTTCTGTTCTATTTGATATCGGTGCTGATAGGAGTTTTATATCTAACAAGCTTAGTGATATGATAAAAGGAACTCCAACTCTGTTGGAAACTAAGTATATAATAGAGATAGCTGATGGCCAAATAATTGAAGCAACCCACATTCTTAAGGGTTGTAAGCTTGAACTAGCTAGTCATATACTTGATATCGACCTTATGCCGGTCACACTTGGTAGTTTTGATGTAATTGTCGATATGGATTGGTTATCTAAAAACCAAGCTGAAATCATCTATCGTGAGAAAATTGTTCGAATTCCTCTCCCGAGTGGAGAAACCCTTTCCGTTCAGGGTGAAAAGGTTGGTGTAGTCATGGCATCATATCCTTTATGAAAGCACATAAATGCCTTCGAAAAGGGCATACGGCTATTTTGGCTCTCGTTGCTGAACAGCCATCAGAAGAGAAGAATATTGATGATATTCCATTGTTCGTGAATTTCTGGAAGTATTTCCCGAGGATTTTCCTGGTCTTCCACCACACCGTCAAGTTGAATTTCAAATCGATCTAGCACCTTGAGCGGCACCAATCGCTCGGGCACCTTATAGACTAGCACCTAGTGAATTGCAAGAGTTGTCCACGCAGTTACAGGAATTATTGGATAAAGGTTTCATCCGACCTAGCTCATCGCCATGGGGAGCTCCGGTCCTGTTTGTCAAAAAGAAGGACGGGACTTTCCGTATGTGTATCGACTACCGTGAACTGAATAAAGTCGCAATCAAGAATCGTTATCCTCTGCCTCGTATAGATGATCTCTTTGATCAACTCTAAGGATCAAGCTTCTATTCCAAGATAGATCTTAGGTCCGGTTACCATCAATTGAGAGTCCGAGATGAGGATATCTCTAAGACTGCTTCCAGGACAAGGTACGGCCACTATGAATATATGGTCATGCCTTTCGGATTAACCAACGCACCTGCGGTATTCATGGACCTCATGAACCGTGTGTGAAAGCCATACCTTGATCAATTTTTCATCGTTTTCATAGACGACATTCTCATTTATTCCAAGAACAAGGAGGAACATGAGGAACATCTACGTTTAATCCCGTAATTACTTAAAAAGGAGCAGCTGTATGCTAAGTTTTCCAAGTGTGAATTCTGGATCCGAGAAGTTCAATTCTTAGGACATGTGGTTAACGAGAAAGGAATACATGACGATCCATCAAAGATAGAAGCCATCAAGAATTGGGCAGCACCGACGACTCCGACTGAGGTGCGACAATTTATGGGATTGGCTGGATATTACCGTCGATTCATTGAGGGATTCTCTAAGATTGCACAACCTCTCACTGCCTTAACTCAAAAGGGTAAAACCTATAACTGGGGCAATAACCAAGAGTCAGCATTTCAACATCTTAAGTAGAAACTTTGCAGTGCACCTATTCTAGCTCTTCTGGAGGGAACAGATGATTTTGTAGTGTATTGCGATGCATCCATCCAGGGTCTGGGTTGTGTATTAATGCAATGAGAAAAGGTGATCGCATACGCTTCACGTCAACTAAAGATTCACGAGAAAAACTACACCACTCATGACCTAGAGTTGGGAGCCGTAGTTTTCGCATTTAGGATATGGAGACACTACTTGTACGGCACCAAGTGCACTATCTACACCGACCACAAGAGTCTTCAGCACATCTTCGAATAGAAATAGTTGAACAAGCGACAACGTCGTTGGGTCGAGCTTTTGAATGATTATGACTGTACGATCCGATATCATTTGGGTAAAGCTAACGTTGTAGCTGATGCCTTAAGTCGAAAGGAAACCAAGCCCAAACGAGTTCGAGCACTACAACCTACCATTCACCCCGGATTACCTAACAAAATCCTTAGTGCTCAACTTGAAGCCCTGAAAGAGGAAAACCTACCGCCGGAAGGTACACGCGGTATAGAAGCACAACTCGAGGTCAAATCTGACGGTATTCGTTACTTCACTGAACGAATATGGGTTCCAGTATTTGGAAACTTAAGGGAACTAGTCATGAATGAGGCTCATAAACCTCGTTACTCTATTCATCCAGGTTCCGACAAGATGTATCATGACCTAAAGGTGTTGTATTGGTGGCCAAAGATGAAGGCCGATATAGCCACCTATGTGAGCAAGTGCCTGACTTGCGCGAAGGTCAAAGTTGAATATCAAAAGCCTTCTGGTCTTCTCCAACAACCAGAGATTCCCATGTGGAAATGGGAACAAATATACACGGACTTTATCACAAAATTGCCACGAACCCCTACCGGAAGTGATACCATTTGGGTAATCGTTGATCGTTTAACAAAGTCCGCTCACTTCTTAGTAATCAAGGAAACCGACAAAATGGATAAGCTTACTCGTAGTTACTTAAAAGAAGTAGTCTCTCGGCACTGGGTGCCAATCTCTATCATTTCGGATCGTGATGCATGATTCACCTCTCGTTTCTGGAAATCATTAAATAAAGCTTTCGGCACGCGCCTAGATATGAGCACAACATACCATCCTCAAACTGATGGCCAGACAGAACGTACCATTCAAACTCTGGAGGACATGCTACAAGCTTGTGTGATTGATTTCGGTAACACTTGGGAGTCTCACCTACCGTTGGTGGAGTTCTCCTACAACAACAGTTATCAAACTAGCATCAAGGCAGCTCCATTTGAAGCATTATATGGACGAAAATGTCGTTCTCCTAATTGTTGGGCCAAAGTTAGGGATAGTCAACTTACAGGTCCTGAACTCGTACTTGAAACTTGTGAGAAAATCATTCAAATTAGAAACCGTATGGCAGCAGCTCGTTATCGCCAAAAGAGCTATGCCAATAAGCGTCGTAGACCATTAGAATTTCAAGTAGGGGATATGGTCTTGTTAAAAGTCTCACCTTGGAAGGGTGTCATTCGTTTTGGGACACGAGGCAAGCAAAATACTCGTTAGGTTGGACCATTCAAGATAGTAAAGAGAATCGGGCCAGTAGCGTATCAACTGGACTTACCTGAAGGACTTAGTGGTGTACACAACGTCTTTCACATCTCAAAATTAAAGAAATGTCTAGCAGATGAGTCACTCGTGGTCTCTCTTGAGGAACTACACATTGATGAACAGTTGCGTTTCATCGAAGAACCCGTGAAAATTATGGATAGGGAAGTCAAAACGTTAAAACGCAGTAAAATCCCTATTGTTAGAGTCTATTGGAACTCAAAGCGCGGACCGGAATTCACTTGGGAGGGCGAGGACCAAATGATGCGCAAGTATCCTCATCTGTTCAAGCAATCCACTTCAAACTCTTAAGGTACTATTCTAATTTTTGGGACGAAAATTCTTTCAACTAGGGGATGATGTGACATCCGGAAAAAAAAAATTTATTAAATTTTCGGGACGAAAATTCTTTCAACTAGGGGATGATGTGACAATCCGGACTTTTCCAGTTAACTCCTTTACAAAAATCCAGTTAAAGTTAACCTAATTAACTTAACTCAAACTTCAGGGACTAATTCTGTCAATAATCCAAACTTAAACTCCAAGGACTAGTTGTGTAATACCCTTCAACCATTCTGTTGACTATTTAAAGTCAAAATTGTTTTCTGTTGACTTTGAAAGTCAACTAACCATGTTTCTAACTCCATCCAAACTTGAGGGACCTTTCCTGCCAATTCCTAAACTCCAATTCACATGAAACTACAGGGACTAGTCCTGCCATTTTCTTGAAACTCAATTTGTTGACTTGCAAAGTCAAAATCACGAGTTCTTGAACCAAATTCGTAATCCATAACTGAATTGCTCGAATTAGTAACGTAAATGCACGACCAGTCCATTAACGAACCTAATCAATGATTTAATCATCGTCATTACATCGAATTAAGCTCGAATAATGAGCATTAAACTGAAACCGTCGACCACGATCATATTGAACATCAAATTCGACTAAACCTGTTGTTAATCTCACAAATCGAACTCCTGCGCACTTCATTAGAACGCTGTTGAAGCATTTGCACACATCAAACTCGTCGGAATCACAGCAGAAGCCGCCGGAGACCAACTAGTTGTAGCCGGAACCAGTTCTAGTCGAACTCTATCAATCTGATATCAATTCAGGTAATTGATTACACCTTCAGCTTTGTTTCCATCTCTTATATGAAAGCCCTAACCAAATTAGGGCTTACATTATCGAATTCGACTCAAACCAGATTCTAGGGTTCATCGTAAACCGGTTTAATCGATCAACACCCTAGACTCTATTTAAATCCAATTAATATACATTATTAGCTTCGCAATCCTCTGTATATCGGAATCCATATCTTAATTTTGGTTTCCATTATCGGATTCATCATGATCCGATACCTAGGGTTCATACGACTTCGGTTTAGTAGAACCCTATCATTTCGATACGGACTACAGAAATTAAACGCATCAGTAGACTCGCCTTGATGTCTACATTAAAAGCCCTATGAAATCTATGGGTTTTATCATCTAATCAAAACCGGATCGAACCTAGGGTTCTTATGGCTTTCTGGTTAAGTGAATTCATACCAGTACTCATTTTAAATGAAATTAAACAACACCAACGGATTCGCAATCATCAAATTAACAAAAACCCTATGAATCCAACACCTTTCAATATCAGAATCGGTCAAATCGATTTAGGATCAAATCGAGTGTTTTCGGCCTTTTGAATCTAAAATTCTACGATCATAAACTTGTTAGTTTTGCAATTAAATACACGCACAGATGCGTATTAACCCGATTAACAAAACCCCTAGGTCACTTTGATCGATCGTTATCAGATTCGTAGGAATTGGGGCTGGTTTCGATCTGATCGTGATATGGGGGAAGATTACGCTGAACTTGTATGTTAAAACCAACTGGAACCGGGTTTGTATGCGATACCCTAGCGGGCGGGACTGGTTAAAACTGTGTGCGTGCGTGAGAGAGACCCAGGTTCGAGACCGGGCTCCCACATTTTATTTTTGAGGCACTTTTGGTTATATTAAATTATTAAAAATCAAACCCTATATTATAATAATATTATATTAATATGTTTTAGCCCGAGGAACCACCCGTAGGCTCGGGTTTGGATTTATGTTCTATTTCCATTATTAATCCCACTTTTAAAAATAGTATACTTATATTGTTTTCAAGTCATAACCTCGTATAAAATAATATATTTATACCCGTGACTCCTAATATAAAATAATATATATATTTTATATTATTTCGCCTCGTTTACTAGTTTCGTGTAACGTTTTAAAATAATAAATAATGTAGTTATTTATAATATTTTACACTCGTTATTATTTTTGAATAAAATAATAAATTTATTATTTTATCGCATAATTAATTATTGTAATAATATATGTATTATGTTTTTTCGTAAGCCATTATGTAATGACGAAATCGCTCGAATATAATTATTATATTTGTTTGTCATCCGTCGCGTAACGTATACATCTTAATTATTAATTAAAGAATTCTTATTCCCGTAGACACGTTTGTCTAATCTTAATCATTAGAGGTTTTCCTTAGGGTGTTCAATCTTCCGTGTCGTTGTTACAAATCTCAACTTGTCTCTAATTTATGTGTTTATAATTTTAGGGCATTCGTAAGTCGTTTGAGACTTACACTCGTGATTCCAACTTATCTCTTGTGTGATACTGCGTACACTATTCAGGTGAGTTTTCACGGCCCCTTTTTACTGTTTTTTTAACTAGGGGAGAAAACATGTCGTAAATGCTTTTGATTTTTGTAATTCATATATGATATCACTTGTATAACTATGCGTATACATTATCCTTTAAGTACTCACATCGGACCGTTAATATGAACATAGCGAGGTATTTTGAGTAGTACTACTGGGTTTGACAAACCTCACCCGCGTTAGTCGCGCTAACTCGATTGGAGGTTAAACGGGTGCAATATTGACCTAATCATGCACCATGATGGTGGAAGGCATATAAACAGTCAACTGTCGGTTGCGAGCGCATTAGTTAACATGCTTATGGGTTAGCTACCTATTGATTTATATATTGAATCTACATTAACCTATTGAACTTTGTTGCAAACTGAAACCTGTGAACTCACCAACCTTGTGTTGACCCTTTTCTTACATGTTTTCTCAGGACGCTAAGCTAAGGCACAGGTGCACGTTAGGTCATGCATGGTGTCAGCATGATGTATTCAATAATTTATCAATCTACTGAACACTTATTATGTTTCCATTATTGTTAGACTTGGGCGCGTTATTGTGCGCATTTACTCTCTTGTTTAAACGCTTCCGCATTTACTCAGAACTTTTATAATATTTCAATTTGAGTCCCATATAGTGTCGTTTGATGTAACTAATGTCTGAGATCCTGGTTTGTCACGCACCAAACGGTAAAACTCCGTTAGTGGAATTTGGGGTGTGACATTAAAGACCCAATCATTCCTCTATATTACCTACAATCCACTTACTTCCTGCATTCAAATCACCAATAATTTTATCAGTTGAATACTTTTTATGCACATGAGTTTGAGAAATATCAGAAGTTTGAATCACAGCATCAAGATTAGAAGGCAACTCCCCTTCAGACTACGCCAGTGTAGATGAATCATCAACTATGTTCTGGATATCATTAGAATATTCCTGAAACATTGTTTCATCATCATCACTGTCACTGTCTTGTGTTGTTCCCGAGGTCGAAGCTACATTCGGATCATAAGAAGGAGTAACCACAATTGGAATAACCGATCGTGGCTCGACAATTGAATCATTGTTACAGCATGACTGATACAAAATTTCTGCTTCAATAGGAGACACTGTTGGAGGAACATTAAAAGATCTGAACAAAGCATCATAATCAAAAGCCCATGACGGTCCTTTGGCATCCTGAGGAACCGTGTGATTATCACTATCAATGTGAAACCACTCCTCAATCTGTCTGCTCTCTTTATTGAACACCCATTTTTTGTGAGAATTTGCAACATATCCCAAGAAAATTCCTTCAATTGCCTTCATACTGAACTTCGTTGGAACATCTCTTGTTTTCAATAAAGTGCATGGATTTCCAAAGGGAAACAGATAATCTAGATTCGGCTTTCGATTGTTCAGCAATTCATAACACGTTTTGTTGTGTTTCTTCACGGTCAAAACACGATTAAGGACATGACACACCGTGTTCACCGCCTCTGCTCAAAATGTCACTGGCAACTTCGAGTCGGATAACATTGTGCAAGCCGTTTCAATCAGCGTTCAATTCTTCCGTTCAGCCACACCGTTCTGTTAAGGAACATAAGGAGCACTGAATTCATGATAGATGCCTTTTTTGTAAACAAAATAAACTCATATTTCCATTCTTGAATTCTGTCCCATTGTCACTACGAATCCTCCTGACCTTCTGTTTGAATAAACTCTCAAGTCCCACGATCAGGAACTTAAGAATTTTGGAAGTCTCATCTTTTGAAATAAGAAACTTCACCCAAGAAAATCTGCAATAATCATCAGTCACTACCAAACAGTATGATTTACCGCCTTCACTCTTAACACTTATAGGTCCGAATAAATCCATATACAACAACTCGAGAGGAGTCACAATTGAATTAATCAACTTAGACTTGTGAAATTTCATGTGTTGTTTCCCCTTCTTGCATGGAATGCATTATTCGTTCACATGAAATCTCATGGCTGGGACACCAGAAACTAGCCCATTCTTCACTAAAAAGTTCATTTTTTCTGAAATTTATGTGAGCCATCTTCCGGTGCCACAAAGTTGATTCAGACTCAGAAGCTTTAGAAAGAAGACACGCTGGGACAGACGAAGTTGTCGTCGTTGTGCGCATATAGAGCATGTATGTATCATTATTCCTTGGAGCTCGCATTAGGATCCAATATTCAGGTATCTCAAATCCAGGCTTCAACACCAAACATTCAGACTTGTTAAAGTGAAATGAGAAATCTTTATCACAGACTTGCGAAAAAGATAACAGATTATGTTCAAGCTGCTCCACATAATTGACTTTCTCAAAGCTCAATCTTCCATTTGATACAGTTTCTTGACCAGAAATATTGTCTCCCTTCTTTCCTACAAAGACTACATATCCGCCTTGTATCTCTTTCACATTTTCCAATATATTAAGATTTCCTATCATGTGACGAGAACATCCACTGTCGACGTACCAATGGTTGCCTACAGTCCTCCTTGGAGTTCCCTGCACATAGAAATTAAGATTCAGTTAGTAATGGAGACCCAAGCCATTGTGGTCTTGGGTCGGCCTGATTCATCAAAATAAACAATTTCTTTTAGAACACAATCAAATTTCTCCTCAATTTTAGGATATTGTTTCATAGAATCAGACACTTGAAATTTTGGTTTCCACTTTGATTGACCACTAGCACTTGGCTTGGAATTCTCAGAAGTTTCACTAATTTCTTTCTTAACATGTTGTTCCAAAAGTTTCTTAAGCCTCTTGTTTCTTCTTCTTCATTGCGGTCTTGACAATTTAACCTTTTCCTTTGTATCTCCACTTGTCGATACACTAGATTTAACTCTTGATGAGTCAACCTTTGCCTTAACCTGAACCTCTGAAACTTTGACAACTAGTTTAACTTCAGCATATTTCATCACAGATTTTTTCTTCGGCTCAACAAATGATCTTCCTATCCTAGGATCTTCCAAACGCTTTCTAACATTCTTTTCTGGACAGTTCATCAGAATGTGACCAACTATTCCGCAATGAAAACATGTACATTTTTCCTTGTATACACGAGCATATCGTTCTTTCTGAAAAATTCCTGAACCAGATGATTCACACTGAAAGACGGTGTTAGACGATTAACAACCTTGGGTTTATTAGCTTCAACCTTTTACTTTTCTTTTATAAACTCAACAGTTGAAATTTTCTCAATTTTATTAATTTCATGAAAATCGAACCCCGCACTCACAAAAGTTTTTAAAGATTTAGGTTTTGGTTGCTCAATGTCTTTATCAGGTTCTGTCAAGATACACCTATCTCTGGTGACTTTCTTGACCACAACATTTTAATCAACCATACATTCTTTGACTTGTCCTTCAACCTTCTTTGAATCAAAAAATTCATCATCACTAGAGTCATCATAAACCATGTCTTCTCCTGTCACCGGATTAACCTTGAGAACAGTTTTTGGCTCTAGATCTTCTTCAGTTACTGTTTCAATGCTACGAGCTGTATAGTTACCATTGAATGGAGGACAAAAACCAACTCCCCCAACAACTTTATCATCCTGCTGTGAACAATAACCAACTCCACCAACTATTTTCTCACCATTAGATTTCTCATTATAATATTCCAATAGAAAACTGGAATTCTTATAACCCTCAAGCTTTCTCATCAGCTTGGTGACTTCACTCTGTGACTGGGCAAGTTCATTTATTTTCTTTTCATACTCAGAATATGCCACATCAATGTGAAAAGCTTGTTCATTTACTTTTGATTGTAAAACTTTGATATCATCTTTCAATGATTCAACTCTTTCATTTAAAAGTTTTTCATTATCTTTTAAAGTTTGATTTGTTAAGTAGCTTGCCTTCAAGTCACAGAGTAGTTTAGTATTGTCATCACACAATCTCAGAATTTTCAAATCAGAATCAACACATTTAGAACAATGAACAGAAACAACCTTATTTACCTATTTTGTATCTGCCATGAATCTATTTGCTTCAGCAACTTTCTCTGTAACCTTTCCTGCAGCTACATTATCATTCATCAGCTCTTCATTTGTTACTTTTGCTTTCACACTCTGACATGTAGATTCATCATTTTCAGTAACATTCCCAAAATCACTTGAGTCACCGTCTGAAGAACTATTATCAGAACCACCATCAGTGTGGACTTCAGCAAGAAAAGCTTGACTGACATGAGCAACAATATCTTCTAGATGAATTCCCCAATCATAATTTTCATCCTGTAGTGAAATCAATGTTGTAGAAGAACTCTGATTATTCTGATTGTTCTGGTTTCCTGAAGAAGCACTTTGATGTTGAACTTTAGGTTTGGTATATTCCCTAGCAAAGTGTCCAAATTGTTGACAATTATAACACTTTACTTTAAATTTATCCAACCCCATCTTTGTCTTGCTTGTCGCTCCAATGAGCTTCTTTCCTGTTTTCTTCAGATGTTCCTTTCCCTGTCTCATCCACAATGCCATGTTCCATTGAATGTTCATCTCTTCAAGAGCATCCTTATCCAATTGTTTGAAATCTTCTTCGATCATATCCGGATCGGTAATTTTTCCACCAATAAAATTCTCATACGAAGTTAAAAACGAAGCAATCATAGCCATCATGTCATCAGCAGCCTTAGAAGACATCTTTTGAGAACTCGAATGAGTATCATTGTGACAATTCTTTGAACATCCAGAACTAGAAGCAACATAGCATGATGATTCACCAAATGAATTTTCTTTTGAACCTTGACCTTCAGAAATTTCTCCTGAAAACAAAGCAACCCCAGACTTTGTTTTCGATGTTCCTTTTCCAAAATAAATGTTAGGATCTTGATAAACTGTATCTTTCTTCTGCTTGTTCAAATCATATGATTGAATCTTTTCAATAAGATCTTTAAGACTCAATTCATTAAACCAAGCTGTTCTTTAATCATTATGGAATACATCTCAAAGTGAGCAGGCAATGCATCCAGAAATTTTTCAAGTACCTTCCTATTCTTGTAAGATATGTCATTGTTTACCATTTCACTCAACAAGTGATAATACCTAGACATCAACTCATCAATAGATTCTCCTTCAAAAGATTTAAAAACATTGAATTGTTTCTTTAGTAATTCCCTTATGCTCTTCTTGATATCTGTGCTACCTTTACATCTCTTCTCCAAACCTTCCCAAAGATCACGCGATGTTTTAAACTTCTTGAATGTGTGATAGATGTCTAAAGGCAGACACATAGACAAACCAGCAAGTGCCTTTTTCTCTCGATCGTACAAAGTTTTCTCTTCCACAGTAAGAGCTGAAACTGGTTTCTCCGCATCTGATACACCCATATGAGAATGAGTAGGATGTTTATATCATTCTGCAAATGGAATCCACATACTTGTATCATTGATGTTGACATAATTCTCAAAGCGACTTTTCCAGTTCGAGTAATCTTTTAAATTCATCTACCTTGGTGGTTTAGTTGGAGTACCAATCTCATTATCATAGTTCAGAATATTAGTCATGTTGCTCACACTAGCATTAGAAGTTGACATCTTTGAAATCTTGAAAAAATTCAACACTTAGAAAAAATTATGAACAAGTTCTGCCTTAGGTGAACATAAGCAAGTTCGCCTGATCAAGATGAAGAACAAGGAGGAATTGTTCTATCACCCAAACGCACGAACTTGACTGAAAATCATCAAATTGTGTAATTTTGTAGGAATTAATCAAATTCAATCCGTAGGATTCTTCAAAACATGAAATAGAATGCTTTTAACGGATCAATTTTATCAAAACACTTCCACAAATGATCAAATCAGCCTCTAAATGATCGAAAACATGCAAGAAACCCAGCAACACGTGAAAACTCAATCTTTTGATTTAAATCCGAATGAAACGATGTCACGTGATGATCTCTAATCAAGAGCAAAGCTTTGATACCAATTGTAGGTCAAGTCTGGTCTACGGTTCTATCTCTCTCGTATAACACACGATGTATACTTGTAGTGCGGAATCCAAACGAATAAACACGTCTCAAACAGATAAGAACACAATACAAACACACAAGACAAGATTCCATGAAAGCTCTCTGTATTACTCTGCAAAATTGTGCTTACAAGTACAAATCTACTCAAGTTCTACAACTAAGAACTATTTATAGGTAACACAATCTGCCACAGGCGAACTTAACAAGTTCGTCACTCACATGGCATAGGCGAACTTGTTAAGTTCGCCACTCACAAAACTTAACTACAAAAGTCAAATTACAGTACTAAAGATTACAAAAGACCTATTCTATTACATAAAGCTACATGTCACACAAAATACTCTAACAACTACCAGTTATTGGCAGATAATCAATTCGACCCTCTTCAACGCGAGATCTGAGGACAAACTCGGAAATCTTATGGTCCATTTTCACCGACTTTAATGGAAAGCGAGGACCTAAGTTGATGTTTGAAAACCTTATCATTTAAAAGATGTTTCCTAAATTCAAAGGAGGGCAATTTTGAATTTATTTCTGTGTTCTACGATTCTTAACCGATTAAAGTTGTACGCTACCAGGAAGAGGAACAAGGGACGAATCATAGTTGACTCTGCTCTCTTGAAGATCCAATTGGGATTGCATTATCTTTAAGGGACCTATGAGCATGACGTCCTCACATTTGGCAAATTCCTAAAGTTTTACTTGATCCTTTCCTATTTTCTAACCTCTACTTTATGAGAATTAAACCCCAGGCTAAATTGACAATTATATTACATCAAAGTCTACCCATTTTGTGGGTTAGCAAGCTCATTATCATTTTCAGGGGACACTATTTTTATGAGATTATTTCCACAACGTGACTGTTTATTTCCTCATCTAGATGAATAGCAGATTACTTTCGAATCATTTCAATACACATCAAGAAAGATGTAGACGTCTAATGTTATCCTATCAAATTTGGCTGAATCGATGTGAGGAGTAGACCATCTTTTTAATATGGACTTCTTGTTTAAATTTCAGAATTCCATTTCTAACCGTTAACCAAATTCAGCTTCTGGTGATTGTCAATTCAATGTCCAACTGTTGAACTAGCACCTAGCCTTTTAATTAATCTACTTGCTTAGATCATTTTGGATCTTTAGTCACTTTCTCTATCTAGATCTTGTGGTGACTTGATTATCATATAGCCCATTGCTAACTTTTGACAATAGGTATATGAACCTTTAGTTGAAAATCACCAAACATGGTTATATTATATCGAGACTAACATGCGAGTTAGTACCGAATCCTAATGCTTGGTGGTGAGGTTACATAGCACCGGGTCATCGCTGACATCTATTTTATGATGATAACTCATTTCCTATAACACTTGATAGGATTGAGTAAATTTGACTCTTAGCAAATTTATCTCGACAGAATCCTAGTATAATCTCATTTGTTTGTTAATCTTTGGTTTCACGACTCGAGTTTGGTACAATCATACTGGTACTCATTATATACTTGCTACGTAAAGCTTTAATCTTGGATTTCTCGTTATTAATTCATTCTCTAATGACTAATGATCACTCTTCAATTCTAGTACAAGAAGTGTGAATCTCGTCCTTTTGTTATGTTGATTTTCAAAATTCCCTTGTATTTACTGTCACACCCCGAGAAATGACACGCCGGCCGTGCGACTCCGATTGGTACCTGTTTTGAACAATCATTTTATTTGCACAGCAGAATTTTCATGGTTCTGAGTTTTATGAAAATTCTCGACCTTTGTAGTCGAGTAACTGCCATTTTCATAAAACATGGGGAATTAAACACCCCTAATAATTTACAATCATTATTCTGAAAATTCAAAGTTTTATACTTCGTATTACAATATTGTTTAATAATATCAAGAGCCATGTCTCTATGTACTGTAGTCACCACCAGCTGGTTCAAAACTAAGTAATGTATTCTGGAGTCTAGGGGTATATCCTCCCTAAACCACTACCTTATTATCAAGGTTATTCATGATTTCCTGAAAACATTTTGAAAATATACTTCAACGAAAGTTGGTGAATAACATTTAGAAGACACAAAACATTTTACAGCATGATATCGTTCAACTCGTATAACCATATTTTACGGTAAAATACGCATACACTACCACAATTTATACCCTAACAACTGGAATACAAAGGGGGTAAAACTCCCAGAACTCTGGGTACACTCCGGTAACGTTATTTCTCCCCAATTTTTACGAAGCTAGCTATGCCATAACCTTCGCTATGGCATAACCTTCGCTATGGCATATATTTGAATTTGATCAAACCATACTTATAAAAAGGGCAATATGCTTCGTGCAAGTTACCTTTACGCTTATATTTATTCAACAATTTCATGCCATTTTGAAAACATAAAACATTTGTACGGTTTGATAAAAAATATAAATGTATTCACCTTAAAGTTGAGTTACTAATTGAAAGAAGCGCTTCGTCTCTTATCTCGAAGATTTCTGGTCCTGATACAGTAACCCTAAGTTAAGTTAGGGTACACCTAATTATTTATTATCTTGGTTTGATATTTGCTAACACTGCCTTGGTTAAACATAGATGATCAGTCCATGCCTAACTAAAATTAGGCTACCCAATACCTACCCTTACAATAACCCTAAGGTCTATTATTATCCCGGTTGATATTGACTAACAATGCCTTGGTTAAGCATGGATGATCAGTTCATGCCTAACTAACGCTAGGCTACCCAATACCTACCCTGACAATAACCCTAAGGCCTAATAATAATAAAAATAACTAATAATTAACTAGACATAAACTTAAATGGGAATGTACCTGAAAACTATCTACTATAATTTGATGTAAAGTCTCCTTACTCGTACTCCAAAAAGACTATTAACAACACCCAAAGGGTATTGAGAACTCGGGATTCTTTTTATTCTAGAGCATTCCTAAAAAAGCTTATATTCAAAACATGGCTCTTATTTATACTTGAACTTTGCTGCTTACTTTCTCTTGATGTATCGATGTGGGATGGAATTTTTGTCTGAATACGTCACAAGGACGTAATGCATACAAACACACCAAATTTGTTTGTTAAAATTTATTATTATTATATTATTATTCTAATTAATTTAGTTGCTTAACTCGTTTTTCTCTTATAAATTTTATAATATGGCGTTTTATAAAATTACGAATACGCTGTTAGGACGCGCTTATTTTTCTCTACAAGTCGACCTAAGTTTCGTTTAAAACGGAGCAAGTTTCAAAAATAAAATTTATTATTATTATTATTATTATTATTAATGTTGTTATTATTATTATTATTATTATTATTAAACGGTCTCTTATGACTCTCAAAGCTCGTTTAAACCTCAAATTTCAATTAGTCATTTTTACTCGTTTATGATTACGAGGTCGAGCGTTAAAAAAATATTTGGGGTATTACATCTTCCTCACCTTTATTTAAATCTCGTTCTCGAGATTTGTTGAACAATTGTGGATACTTTTTTTTCTGACTTCAATTCCCATGTATATTCTGGATCACGTGTGGAGTTCTGGATCACGTGTGGAGTTCCACTTGATTTCACAATTGCAAAAGTCTTTCTTTTTCAGTTCTTGATTTGTCAATCTTCTAAATGAATTTGTTGTTCGATAAATTTCAACTTCTCGTTAACCTCAATATCTCATAGTGGCATTATTAACTTTCATCAGCCAAACACTTGCATAAGTTTGACACATGAAATACATCGTGTACGTCACTCATTTCTTCTGGTAGTCTTAATCGATAAGCTACCGGTTCAATTTGTTCCACGATTTCAAAAGGTCCCACAAAACGTGAACTTAATTTTTCATTCTTTCCAAATCGGACCACACATTTCCAATGTGAAACTTTCAATAATACTTTTTCGCCGACTTTGAATTCTAACGGCTTCCTTCTCCTAGCGGCATAACTTGTCTGTCGATCTCTAGCCGCTTTTAATCTTTCACAAATCTGTAATATTTTTTTCGGTTGTTTCCTGGACAATCTCAGGTCCAGAAAATTGAGCTTCCCTAACTTCAGACCAGCACACCTGAGTTTTACATTTTCACCCGTACAAGGCTTCAAATGGTATTGCTTGAATACTCGTGTGATAACTACTATTGTATGAAAATTTCATGAGATGCAAATGATCATCCCAGCTATCTCCCAAGTCTATCACACAAGCCCTGAGCATATCTTCTAATGCCTGAGTTATTCTCTCACTCTGCCCATCAGTCTATGGGTATTTCTATTTTCATTTCTTACTCCAGTTTCTACATTCAATCAGAAACTTATCTGGAGTTTCACTCGACTTTTTCTCCTTCAATTTCTTTATTCGTTGATCTTAAATCTGTAGGGTTGGCTTACTAATTTTAACTCTTTGTTTATTCTTAGATCGTCTAAAATCTAGATATGGAACATACCATTATTCGTATAATGGTAAATAATATGAAAGCAGTTTGTCAAATAAATGGATAATAACAGGATCTAGAATGTTATTACGCATTTATCAACTAACCATATTCTTATTATTTTCCATTATGTTTCATATTTGTTTGTTCATATCTCAACCTTTCTTATTCACTGACAATTCAGATATCTAAATTGGTATCTCATTGCCTAAATAGGCTTTCTTAATTACAGGAGTTTCAGTTGAAACTATTCATGCTATCTTCATAGGCATTTTATAGTATTGCTATCATCTTACAAACATCTCTGTTTCATGAACTTTCATTCGTAAAACTAAACCTTTAGTTACAATATTCGATTTGCAATTGGTTTGTCTACCTTTTACTCATGTACCAAGGTTTACTTGTTTATTTACCTAATTGTGGACTTCGTTTACTTTCCTTTCAAATTTTGAATTACACTTTTTCAATGAGATACTTTTAATAATGTCTTATTCTTGACGTATAATTTCAACGACTTTTTCTTTGTATAAGTATAATCCTTTTATTGATCACAATCCGTCTTTAATCTTTTCTCAGGTTTATAAAAACCAACTTGGTAGTTTCCTTTATCCTTTAGGTCATGTTAATTGAGTTCTTTCTGATTTTTAATTAACACATAGGTTTTCTGTACTTCCTATTGTACAGTACTCCAAATGGTATTGCCTTACTGCTTTGTATGATAACTTATAAAATTTACATGAGGGTAGATGGTCATTCTATCTACTCTAGAGGTTTATCTCATAGATTCGGAGCATATCTTCTAGAATTTATTCTTAAACTGCTAGTAACTGGCATCCAGATTATTCATTCTTAAGAATTCATTATCTCCTCTGACTAATTGGTCAAGCCTTTCCTCTTTCTTAATGTGACTGTCTTCAAAAGCTTTAGCTTGACTTTCTTTAAATCCAACTTATCCAATTCATTTTAACAATTAAAACTTAAGGTCGTTACTTATGTAAAGTATATTTTTTCATTTTCCTATTTAGTTCTCGTGTCTCTTAATCACATACTGTTTATCTATTCGTAATGCTTTTATTCTTGGATAACTTAATTCAAATTTTCTTACACATCTCATCCTTATAATGTTCCTCGCTATAACATCACCATTTTTCTTAGGGATTTCTATAATCCTTCATTTTTCTCCAATGTCTTCCTTCACTGTAATTGCTTGTAATTTTGTTTACTTTTACTGGCTTCTACTTCTGCCATTCTTTCTTCGAGTTTAACCATTCTATTTTGCAAAGTCCTTATATGTTCCTCTCCGGGTGTTTCTTTCTTAACACGAGGAGTAGGAATACTTATTGGTACTTACGGATGATAAGGTACATAGGGCTTATTAGAATCCGCCATTTCTTCTCCTTCGAGGATACAAACATTCTAGTAAAGAATTTCTAGTAGTCCCTCATAATAGCTATAAGGGTTTATAAAAGTATAGTTATGACTTCTACCTGTAGAGGCTTAATGAAAGCACACAGAAGGTAAATAGATAGATTATTCGTAATTTCTAATTATTTGAAAATTCCAAAAATTTCTCTGGTACTTTCTGTATTTGTATCAGGTTCATTTGTCACTTACATATCTACGGATATTCGCTCATTTTCCTTTTCTAGGCATTATGTATAAAAGAAAATATTTTTATTGTAGGAAACGAGTACAAAATATTTAATGGAAATAGAAAGACTATAGAATAACTAAGTTAGTCTTTCATCATCTCTTTTCCTAGTTTCTTCATTCTCATACTTCTAGGGTTGCTTTCCGTTCGTCTTTCTCTTTTTCTTTCCTTTTGTCAGATTTTTTTTCCATCTCATCCGTCTCTCATAAGACACGATCAAGACATTTGATGAGTGATCTAGAATAGATTGAAGGACAATAATATTATGGAGGAGGATCTTGAATCCCCATCACAATATCATTGTATACATTTTGATAGCGATCGTATGGCTCCAGAGAAGGGACTTTATTCATATAATATTCATATGGATCGTAGTCCATAGAACTTCCCGATTCATGGAATATATAAGGATCTTGAAGTACAATAGCAGAATTAGAATTATAAGGAGCATAATCTTACGGATTTTCATAAACCAGAATTATATTTGGATTAGAGTAGTAACATGCCTCTTTTTTTTGTGAGAGTCTTTTCCAACCCAAGGTTAGTTATGAACTTTTTCTTCCATCCCTTCAGCTGAGGGCAATGATATTGTTTCGGTTGGCCATACCACCCGTATTTTTGGCTGCGTAACCCTATTGGGCCCAGCCTAATTCACTTCAGTTACCATTGGTGGAGGAATATCTATTCGCCCATTATTCAAATCTGACTCTTTGTTATGTCCTGAATACTCAAATCCATATTTTCGTGTACATATATCTTGTATCACATTCTCTAAAGAAAAAATGGTACTTATGTAGTCATCATTGGGAATTTCTATTGACGTCACCCGAGTTACAGAGAGATTTCCTATCGGTTCTTGTTTAATAGGACGATTAATATCATAATAGCTATTATAACTATCATCACTCGACATCCTGTAATTTCTTATATTTTAGTCTTAGATACGAGTATCTACGTACAAGTATCTACCTATCTTTCTTAGTTGGCATTCTTTCTTAATCTAGTTAAAGCTTAGATACTATGGAAAGCATCTAACTAAATCGTGAGGTATCATCAAGGTTAAAGCTTAGATACTGTAACACCTGTCACGAAAATGTCCAATATTTGGCTAAGGTACAAACCACAAGGACTATAAATGTAAATAACCTATTGATCAAGGTTTAAAAAGTAGAAATCATGAAAATTCAACGGTAACGGACCGTCACATATGCTAACGGACCATCACAAGACGGTAAAGGACCATCACGGTCCGTTACGGGCTGGGCACGCGAACCCTGATAGCTTGCCACGTGTCCAGTGACTCATCTTAGAAATTTGACGCGTGGAAACACTATAACGGACCGTCACGCCTGGTAATGGTCCGTCACGGCCCCAGATTCACCCTGGTGCGCCACGTATCACTCCGTAACAGACCGTCACGTCTGGTAACGGTCCATCACAACCCAAATTGACGAGAGGGCGACACGTGCATGAAGATTCGTGAACCCTAGTTTGGTGACGAACCGTCACCACCCGTAACGGTCCGTCACGGGCTCAGAACTTGCCCTATTAATAGATGGACGAGCTCATTCAATTTTCTCACACAAAAAATCATTCTCTCTTCACAATTCTGTTCTAGAGCATCCCTAGGCGACTCCCGATGATTCCGGTTCGATTCCCGCTCGTTGTAGTACCCGGTTAAGCAAGAAACACTCGTAGAGGTGCTGATACGCTAAAGAAATCAAGTTAAGAAGATAGTCTATAAGCTTTCGACTAAGAGGCTCATTCCTATAAACCAAGGTGAATACTTTATCTCTGTGAAAACTTGTGTCAAACAATTTATTTACGAAAATGGCCAAATAAAGGTTAAGGGAATAATGCTCAACGTTCTTCTATGAACAAAGCATTCAGGCCATAGGTATGCGTAAAACTTGCAAGGGATACACGGGTCTCGGGTGAAATTCCTGGATTGCGGCCGGTGCTTGTCTTATAACAACTTCGGAGGCAAACCTACCCATTGTTGTAAGACATGACGCAAGTGTATACTGTGGTGCGATTGAACAGGACGGGCCTCCTGAATGTGTGGATTGAACATAAAGTTGTGATTATAAAATTAA
Source organism: Smallanthus sonchifolius (assembly GCA_023525975.1). Lineage (NCBI taxonomy): Eukaryota > Viridiplantae > Streptophyta > Magnoliopsida > Asterales > Asteraceae > Smallanthus > Smallanthus sonchifolius. Next base: position 81,696,635 of record CM042026.1, on the reverse strand, counting down.
TACTTGTTTGTGCCAAATGATTTTAAATGTCAAGATAATTGTATTCACCGGCGTTAGCGCTGACGTTTTATTTTCAAAATGTTTTCAGGAAATGAATAAACTGAAATGAGAACGGGGTATGGGTCAGATCTGACCCAAGAAAAGAAATTGTGAGAGGTAGACATCAGATCTGAACTATGAAAAGGATAGACTTACACGTTGGATTCTCAGGCCTCGTGTATAGAAAACCCTAAAGAAAAGAAAAGGGAGATAGGACAAGGGGATTGATCAACCCTGGGTAGTACTATTTCGGTGGCTGTAAATATATTTGATTTCAAACACTATTTTGTACTCAAAATGAAAAGTGTATTTAAATCACGCCTGGTAACGGACCGTCACAGCCCCAGATTCACCCTGTTGCGGCACGTATCACTCCGTAACGGACCGTCACGCCTGGTAACGGTCCATCACTACCCAAATTGACCAGAGGGCGACACGTGCCTGATGACTCGCGAACCCTAGTTTAGCGACGGACCGTCACCACCCGTAACGGTACGTCACAGGCTTAGAACTTGCCCTATTAATAGATGGACGAGCTCATTCAATTTTCTCACACCAAAAACCATTCTCTCTTCACAATTATGTTCTAGAGCATCCCTAGGCGACTCCCGACGATCCCGGCTTGATTCCCGCTCGTTGTAGTACCCGGTTAAGCAAGAAACACTCGTAGAGGTGCTGATACGCTAAAGAAATCAAGTTAAGAAGATAGTCTATAAGCTTTCGACATAGACGCTCATTCCTATAAACCAAGGTGAATACTTTATCTCTCTGAAAACTTGTGTCAAATATTTTATTTACGAAAATGGCCAAATAAAGGTTAAGGTAATAATGCTCAACGTTCTTCTATGAACAAAGCATTCAGGCCATAGGTATGCGTAAAACTTGCAAGGGATACACGGGTCTCGGGTGAAATTCCTGGATTGCGGCCGGTGCTTGTATTATAAGAACTTCGGAGGCAAACATGTCCATTGTTATAAGACATGACGCAAGTGTATACTGTGGTGCGATTGAATAGGACGGGCCTGCGGAATGTGTGTATTGAACATAAAGTTGTGATTATGAAATTAATACTTGTTTGTGCCAAATGATTTTAAATGTCAAGATAATTGTATTCACCGACGTTAGCGTTGACGTTTTATTTTCAAAATGTTTTCAGGAAATGAATAAACTGAAATAAGAACGGGGTATGGGCAGACATCAGATCTGAACCAAGAAAAGAAATTGTGAGAGGCAGACATCAGATCTGAACTATGAAAAGGATAGACTTACACGTTGGATTCTCAGGCCGCGTGTATAGAAAATCCTAAAGAAAAGAAAAAGGAGATAGGACCAGGGGATTGATCAACCCTGGGTAGTACTATTTTCGGTGTCTGTAAATATATTTGATTTCAAACACTGTTTTGTACTCAGAATGAAAAGGGTATTTAAATCCCTATGTTTATAAAATAAATATAAAACTTTTGCCTTCCAACTGAGTTTTGATATTTACAAATACAACCCTTGAGGTTGAAAGAATGTTGAAACAATCCTTCTGAAAAAGACTTCCACTGTATTTATAAAAACTCTGAAATCAAAGTTCAAAGATGATACCAATCGTTGATCGCACGCGTCCAGGGGGTGCCTGGGGCGGGGTGTGACAAGGGTTGGTATCAGAGCCACATGTTTTAGCGAATTAGATACTTGGATCTGGTATCTAGGCTTTAACCATAAGTTTATCAATTACTTAAAAATTAAGATAAGAAAACAAGGTAACCTTCTGACCGGTATGTAGTTATCTGACAAACGGAAGTGTTCTATCTAAGGAAAGAGCGGTGTATAAATCTCTCCTAGACCCGTCGCTCTTACCTGGGAACATATCTGTTGGAGGTACTACTTTGGGAGATAACCATCCTTGTAGAACTTTAGTTAAGATAAGGATACTGGCTTTAGTATCTAAGTCTTGACTAAAAATAAGATAAGTACTAATATTTTAAAATTGCAGATGTCTGGAGATAATTCTATACTTGTTTATTATAACCCCAATCGTCCGATTAAACAAGAATCACCTGAGTATCATCCTTTAGGATCTCGAAAGAACCCTATCTCTTCAACCTATTATAACGATGATCCGTTTACCATTCTCCCTAATAACAACTCTCCCGAATACCACCCTCAATCTTATAACTCTTCTAGTCAATGGATGGAGGCTGGTTCAAACTTCAGCAACTGGAATACAAATAACCAATAACTTCAAGGAAACAATGAAGTTGAATCAAGTTATATCCAGTAGAATAATTCAACAGAAGAAGATCCATCTGAGAAATCCCACCATTATGAACCTGCTTCTGAAAACCCGGAAGACTATCCATTTAATAATCCTATTTCAAATAGTTCCGACTATCATTCTTATAATTCTGAAACTCCTGTTTTAAGTGACCCCTATATGTTTCCTGAACCTCCATGTGATGGCCCTTTCAAAAAGTATTTCCAAACTCCTCCGGAATACCAAAATGTTTATAATGAAATTATGATGGGACTTCGTAACCCCCCTCCTAAATATGGTTATCCAGAAAGTATGCCCTCTTCGCCTATTGAATGTTTAGACCGTTCGTTGCGCCAAACGTATGAAGTAACAATAAAGAAGATAATGGACAAAGCAAGAACCAAAGATAATGACAAAACAAGATAATGGACAAAGCAAGAACCAAAGAAGATAATGGACAAAACAAGTCTATGAATATGGAGAGGACTTGATGACTCTTATGAAAGATTAAGATTGTTTTTATTGTATTTTGTAATAATTTTCTATAATAATAAAATATCGTTTTGTTTATTTTTCATAATGGTCGGAAAAGGCAAGGGTCCTAGTTTTATTCATAAATTTGCTCCAGCTAGTTATCATGAACGAAAAACCAATGAAACAACTATAGAAAATAATGAGAAAACTGAAAGTTCAACTTTTAGAAGCCTCGGAGAAATAGGAAACCCTAGTGTTCCCTATAATCCTTCTATAAGTTTTCATTCTGCTCCTACTGCTAGAAGTTATAATGTCACCCCATTATATTCCATAAATTTTCATGAGGGATATGCCGATATACCTTATGAAAATAATCCTGAAAACGAAGAACGTGCTGACTCTAATATACCTTACATTCCATACTATGAGACGATTCTCATCCTTACTCCTCATATAAATGAGAACGCATCTGGAAGTGAAAGGGAACGAATGTTGCTGAACAGAATAGCTGAATTGGAACGAGAGAAAGCTGAAGTTGAAGCTCGAAATGCTTTATTATAAAAAGCTCTTAAAGAAAAGAATTTTAGAAATTTCTAGGAACAATAAGTTCTATATGCATCATCTTCTATAATATATTATTTTCAATGAAAAGGTTTTGTTTTAATTCCAATCCTATTTCTATATAGTATGTCAAAAAATACCGGACCTTCACAAGACACCAGGGAAAAGAAGAAACAGACAGTGTTGAAAATATTGCTACTGAATCCCGAAAGGAATTCCAAAAGATGATCACTAAAGGGATCAAGGACTCTCTTCCAATGATCTTTACTGAATTAGAAAAGAGACAAGCCGATAGGCTATCTGCACAGCCATCAAATCAAAAATTTATCAATTCTCAACATTTAACCCAGCATACCCAAACTATCACGCAGTCCCAACCTTTTACTCTAAAACCCGAAAGTTTCGCAACTCATAAGACTGAGAAGACTAGGAAAGAAAAATATTTCCATAACTCTTCTGAAGATGAGAGTATGGGTAATAACTATGGTCTTATAGAAAATAAGAGAAAAGTAGTTGGCTGTACTTACAAGATGTTTCAGGACTGCAAGACATATAACTTCTCTAAAAGAGAAGGAGGAATTGCCACATTGAGGTGGATAGAAAATAATGAATCCGTACTGGCTATTAGCAAATATGCTGAAAAAGACAAGGTTCTCTATGCCTCAAATTTATTTTAAGACCAAGCATTAGAATGGTGGAACAACATTGTAGCTGCTAAAGAAAGAGAAGCAGCCTGTGCAATAGGCTGGAATGCTTACAAAACCCGAGTAGAAAAGAAGTACGTTCCCCAGAATGAGAGGTAACAGATAGAAGGAAAATTCTTGAGTCTTAAAATGATAGGAACAAATCATCAAGAGTATTCCACCAAACTCCTTGAATATGCTAGAATAGTTCCACATATTGCTATCCCATAATCAAATCTGATAAAGCGTTATATCTGGGGTTTTCTTGGAGAAATTCGCGACATGGTTAAAGTCGAAAATTGTGAAAATATTGATGATGCTATCGATCTAGGAGCATCACTAACCAGGAGTTTGATTAGAAACCAGGAGGAGGGAAAGAAGAAGAAGGAATCTGGGCAAGGCCCAAGTGGATCAAGGAAATTCAAGTTTACTCCCCAAAACAACATCTCTTCCATTCCGGAATGTCCCAAGTACAGAAAGAGGCACTTAGGAGAATGTCGTACTGGACTTTTCTGCGACTTTTGCAAGATGTCCGGTCACAAAACGGAGAATTGTTTCAAAAAGAAGCAAATCACTTACTTTGAGTGTGGTGAAACCGGCCACACCAAAATCAATTGTCCCAAGCTAAAGAAACCTGATGGGACAGATCCAAAACCTGCAGATGGAGTAAAGAAGAATGCGTGAGCATTCATTCTCCATACTCATGAAGCAGCATGTATGCCCAATGTCATTACGGGTACATTTCTTATCAATGATATTTATGCTCGAGTTTTGTTTGACTCTAGTGCAAACCAAAGTTATATAGATCATAGATTCTGTAGATTGTTAAATAAAACTCTAACTAAATTAGACAAGAAATACGTGGTAGAGACTGCCAACGGTGACCTAGTCCAAATCTCTTAAATCCTAAACGATTGTAATATCACACTATCAGGACAAGTTATTCCCGCAATACTGTTGCTAATGACTTTGGCAGGTTTTGACATCGTTCTAGGAATGGATTGGTTAGCCTCTAACCAAGCCCGTATCCTGTGTGATAAGAAAGCTATAGAACTTCGTTCAAAGGACAATATCCTAACTATACATGGCGATAAATTATCCAACTCTGTTGGAATAATTTCCATGTTAAAGGCCATAAAGTATTTACGAAAAGGATGATTATCATACCTCATATCTGTAACCACCGAAACTAGAAAGAAGATCAAAGATATACCGGTTGTAGCTGAGTTTCCTGACGTTTTTGCCGAAGAACTGCCTGGAATTCCACCTGAAAGAGAAGTGGAATTCATAATTATTTTAGTACCTGGTAAGGCACCAATTGCCAAAGCCCCATACAGATTAGCTCTAACGGAGATGGCAGAACTAAAGAAACAGTTCGATGAATTACTCGAAAAAGGATTCATAAGACCAAGCTCGTCGCATTGGGGAGCTCCGGTCTTGTTCGTTAAAAAGAAAGACGGCTCGATGCGCACGTGTATCGACTATCGTGAAATGAATAAAGTCACGATTAAGAACCGTTATCACTCCCTAGAATCGATTACCTCTTTGATCAACTCCAGGGAGCTCGATGCTTTTCCAAAATAGATCTTCGTTCTGGCTATCAATTGAAAGTCTAAGAAGAAGATATTCCCAAAACTGCCTTCAGAACTCGGTATGGTCATTATGAGTTCATGGTAATGCCGTTTGGACTTACTAATGCACCAACAGCATTCATGGATATGATGAATCGAGTTTGCAAACCTTATTTAGACAAATTCATTATCGTATTCATTGATGATATCCTTATTTATTCCAAGAGTAAGGAGGATCATGCTAAAGATTTGAAAACCTTGCTTGAACTCTTGAAAAATGAAAAGCTTTATGCTAAATTCTCAAAATGCGAGTTCTAGTTATCAGAAGTTCAGTTCCGTGGACATGTCATTAACGCTGATGGTATCCAAGTTGACCCGGTTAAAATTGAGGCTATATCCAAATGGAAATCCCGAAAACTCCAACAGAAATCCGTAGTTTCCTCAGATTGGCCGGTTAGTATCGAAGATTTATCCAAGATTTTTCTCGAATTGTTGTTCCATTAACTTCTCTGACTCGAAATCAGTTAAGTATGAATGGGGACCTAAGCAATCTGAAGCTTTCAAAACTCTGAAACAGAAACTGACCCAAGCACCCATACTGGCTTTGCCAGATGAAAACGAAGGCTTTTCAGTATATTGTTCACACACCTGCTTTGGTTGTGTGTTAATGCAAGGAAGCAAAGTTATTGCTTATGCTTCCCGTCAATTAAAAACTCATGAAAAGAATTATACGACTCATGATTTAGAATTGGGCGCCATAATCTTCGCGTTGAAATTATGGAGGCACTATCTATATGGAGTCAAATTCACCATATTCCCTGATCATAAAAGCCTAAATTATATATTCAGTCAGAAAGAACTGAATATAAGGAAAAGGTGTTGGATGGAAGTCCTAAATGGTTATGATTGCGAAATCTGTTATCATGAAGGCAAAGCTAATGTTGTAGCAGACGCCTTGAGTAGAAAAGAACATGAGAAACCTAAACGAGTTCGTGCTTTAAGACTCGATCTCCAAATCGATCTTCTCACTCGTATTAAGGAATCTCAAAATCTTGCTTTACAAGAACCCAACCTTGAGAATGAAGGATTGGGAGGAATGATCGACCAATTGGTCAAATGTAATGATGGAATTCTTAGAATGAATAAAAGAATTTGGGTTCTTATCTATGGAAACGTATGTGAAGAAATTCGTGAAGAAGCCCACAAATCTAAATACACCATGCATCCTGGAAGCGATAAAATGTACAAAAACCTAAAAGCCAATCATTGGTGGATAGGAATGAAGAAACATATTGCTATCTATGATGCAAAGTGTTTAACATGTTCCCAAGTAAAAGCTGAACATCAAAATCCATCTGGCTTGTTACAGCAACTTGAAATTCATGTCTGGAAATGAGAAATGATAACAATGGATTTTATTACTAAACTTCCCCGAACCAGTCGTGTGAATGATGCAATCTGGGTTATTGTTGATAGACTTACTAAGTCTGCTCATTTCCTTCCCTTGAAAAAAACATTCAGCATGGATAAGCTGGCACAATTATACTTTAACGAAATCGTATCATTACACGGTGTGCCACTCTCTATTGTAACATATAGAGATAGTAGATTTACTTCTCGATTCTGGAAAAGTTTCCAAAAAGCTCTAGGTACAAAATTGAATCTTAGCACTACCTACCATCCTCAAACAGACGGGCAGAGTGAAAGAACCATTCAAACCCTTGAAGACATGTTAAGGGCTTGTGTTATTGATCTTGGAGGAAGCTGGGATGACCACTTACATCTAATGGAATTCTCCTACAATAATAGTTATCATACGAGTATACAGGCTGCTCCTTTTGAAGCCTTATACAGTCATAAATGTCGAACTCCGATTTGTTGGTCCGAAATAGGAGAAAATCAGTTATCCGGACCTGAAATAGCCCTGGAAACGACTGAGAAAGTTACTCAAATAAAAGATAGATTGAAAGTGGCTCGTGATCGTCAAAAGAGTTATGCCGATAAGAGACGAAAGCCGTTAGAATTCAACGTCAGTGATAACGTTTTGTTGAAAGTTTCACCATGGAAAGGCGTTGTAAGATTTGGGAAGAAAGGAAAATTAAGTCCTAGATTCGTAGGACCATTCAAAATCCTGAAAAGAGTTGGGCCTGTGGCCTATCAACTCGAATTACCAGAAGAAACGAATGGAGTGCACGATGTATTCCATGTGTCAAATCTACGCAAGTGTTTGGCAGATGAATCTCTAGTAATGCCCCTACAAGATATAGAGGTAGATGAAAAATTAAGATTCGTGGAATAACCTCTTCAAATCGAGGACAGGCAGGAAAAGAAATTGAAAAGAAAGAAATTGATGATCGTGAAAGTGAAATGGAACTCCAGACGTGGACCTGAATACACGTGGGAACTGGAGTCTGAAATGAAAAAGAAATATCCTCACTTGTTCGAATGATCTCGAGGACGAGATTAAAGCAAGTCGGGGATGATGTAACACCTGCCACGAAAATGTCCAAAATTTGGCTAAGGTACAAATCATAAGGACTATAAGTGAAAATAACCTATAGATTAAGGTTCAAAAAGTAGAAATCATGAAAATTCAATGGTAACGGACCGTCACAGACGGTAACGGTCCGTTAAGGGCTGGGCACGCGAACCCTGATAGCTTGCCACGTGTCCAGTGACTCATCTTTGAAATCTGACCCGTGGAAACCCTATAACGGACCATCACGCCTGGTAACGGTCCGTCAAGGCCCCGGTCACACCCCGCCAAGGCGGAAACGCGAGGCGTAACATTCACTAGTTTCCAAAGCATATGATTACCGCAAACACATACATGTAATTGGATACATAATCGAGTTTAAAATATTTACATCACAAAATATCAACTTGAGTTTACAAAAGTTTAAGATTTCGCAAATATGACCCAAGACCATGAGTTATACAAGAGAAATCCTTTCAAAAGCCGTATCCACGTGCATGCATGTATCCTACATTGCTAACCTGATGACCACGTTCAATTTCCTGAAAACATACTTAAAAATGTCAACACGAGGTTGGTGAGTTCACAAGTTATTATAAAGAGTTATCATAAACCCAATGTTTAAATCTGATCATTTTCCGATCAAAACTCTTTGTTAAACCTGATCACTTTAACCTGATCAGAACTCTTTTGTTTAAACCTGATCACTTTAACCTAATCAGAACTCTTTTGTTTAAAACCTGATCACTTTAGCCTGATCAGAACTCTTTTGATTAAAACCTGATCACTTTAGCTTGATCAGAACTCTTTTGATTAATACCTGATCACTTTAGCCTAATCAGAACTCTTTTGCATGTATTACCAATGAATATGAATCCTAATCCGATCTATTGACCCCATTTGTAAGCTTGCAAGGAATACAAAATAGTATGTAATGTACGAGACCGTAACCAAACCCCAACATTCTGTGCCTCCCCTCGCCTTTCTGCGAGTAAGACAATATGCGGTCATTCGGCCATTTGGACCCCTGATTAGCGCGACTAACCATGACCGGAGGCGTCACCCCCAATAGTACTATTCATATAATCCCAGGCTAAATCCATAGCTAATGGTTACTAATTTATTCCGAGGACTTTAAGCGCTTTATTGTTCCCTCAATACATACATACGGTCAGATCATTAGTTTCACTCATTTACATACGAAAATTCTTTACAGGTATGTTTCCACCCCAAATCATTTCCCAAATCATTTCCAGAAACTTTAGAAAAAGGGGGATTAGTGAAACTCACCTCGACAGTATGAATGCTAGCAAATATTTGAATAATCAGCAGACTCGCCTATCCGTATCCTAATTACACAAGGATAGCATACACGATAAGACTACCCGTCTTAAACGCAAGTTGTTCACCCGACTTAGCAGATCTGATTGCTTTTGTTTAAATATCTTTTTAGTTTGTCAACACTTGTTTCGTTATAAAATAGTTTTAAGTTACTGCCCCATGGGGCTGATGAACAGGTATCGAAACTTTCTTAGTTTCGATTAAACAGAACGGATGTCGAAACTACTTAGTTTCGATTGAGTAAATTGGGTATCGAAACTACCTAGTTTCGATTGGCAATAGGTATCGAAACTCCTAGTTTCGATTGAACAACAGGTATCGAAACTCCTAGTTTCGATTGAACAACAGGTATCGAAACTCTTAGTTTCGATTGAACAACAGGTATCGAAACTATAGTTTCGATTACTGAAATTTTTATTGACAGAATCAGTCCTGTATATTTTTATGTTTTAATCTTGAATTTGACACACTTTTCTTGTTATCTTACTTGCGTTTGAACGATTGTATGTTTAGCTACGGTTTTAAAGAAAATAAAATGGATGGTATCGAGTTTTTACCTCTGAACAGAAATGATGATATTGAGAGAAACAGAGAAATGGTCTTGAATCTTTTGCTACACTCTCTTCAGGAACACTTAAGATTCTTCTTGAAACACTAAAATTTGGTGGATTTTGCCTTAAACTAGACTTCGACTTGAAGGAGAATGGGGAAATTGCCGTAAGAAAATGAGAAGTGATGAAAGGGATTATGAGATTTTGACTGAGGAGGTATGGTTTTTATCTGAATTCTCGCAGGCATGTATGGGTTTTTCTAAATATGAGTGAATTGGCAAGTGGGAGAATGGCTCCTCTGATTTTCGGCCAAGAAAGTCAAGGAAGTGGTTTGGGTTAATAATAATTAGATTTAAGTGTTAATTTATTAATGGTATTAGTATCAATTAGAGTTTTAAAGGGGTAATTTAATTCGGTTTAGATTCTTCACGGTATTATAATTTTAACCAGTTTATGGCTTGTTGAAGAAAATATTGAAATCTTGGTTTGTGTATATATATATATATATATATATATATATATATATATAGGTCATCTAATTTAACCATTAACGTTCGTATTTAGTCGGGTTATACTGCTTACTTTTTCTAGTAATTCTTTAAGATTTACTAGACTTGGAATAAACTCCTTTGCTAGACTTCTTGACTTTACTTAGCCAAAATAAAATATCAGGAAATAATAAGTATGAACGTGCATTTATGTAATATGGATATTGACCTGAAATGCTGGGTATCACATTCTCCCCATGTTACAGAGAATTTCGTCCCGAAATTCAGTTCTTGTCATTCTGACTTGGAGTGTTTGTAAACAAGGACGGGTACTTGGATTTCATTTTATCTTCCCGCTCCCACGTATACTCGGGGCCGTACTTTGAATTCCAACGTACCTTGACCAGCTTAACACGGCTGCGCCTTGTTCTCTGCACCTTCCAATCTGTGGCTTCCATGGGTTCCTCAATGAAATGCAACCTGTCGTCTATGTGAATCTCATCAGGCGGTATAATTAATGTGTCGTCTAATAAACATTTCTTGAGATTTGACACATGAAACGTATCATGTATATTGCTTAGTTCTTGTGGCAACTTGAGCTTGTAAGCTACAGGGCCAACCCTAGCCAATATTTCAAACGGTCCAACGTACCTAGGGTTAAGCTTGCCACGGTTGCCAAATCTTGCAACTCCTTTCCAAGGTGAGACCTTTAACATGACTTTGTCTCCCACTTGGAATTCTAAAGGTCTCCGTCTATTATCCGCGTAACTCTTTTGTCTGTCACGGGCGGCCTTCAGACGATCCTTGATTTTAAAAATCTTGTCCGTGGTTTCTTGAATAACCTCAGGACCGGTTAAATGCTTGTCACCAACTTCTGCCCAACATAGCGGTGAACGACATTTTCGACCATACAAAGCCTCAAACGGAGCGGCTTTGATGCTGGTGTGGTAACTATTATTGTATGAAAACTCAGCTAGCGGCAAATAAGCATCCCAATTTCCACCGAAGTCAATTGCACACGCACGTAGCATATCCTCTAAAGTTTGAATGGTCCTTTCACTTTGACCATCTGTTTGTGGGTGATATGCCGTGCTCATGTTAAGACGTGTGCCCATGGCTTCTTGTAATGATTTCCAGATTCTAGACACGAATCTGCTGTCTTTATCAGAGATAATAGAAATTGGCACTCCATGCCTAGCCACAATTTCCTTGATATAAAGCCTTGCAAGTTTCTCGATTTTATCCGTCTCTTTGATGGGTAGAAAATGAGCTGATTTCGTCAAACGATCGACGATTACCCATATAGTGTCATACCCGCTCGACGTCTTGGGTAACTTTGTGATGAAATCCATTGAAATCTGTTCCCATTTCCATTGAGGTATCTCGGGTTGTTGTAACAATCCCGACGGTTTCTGATGTTCTGCCTTTACCTTTGAACATGTCAGGCATTTACCGACATAAATAGCAATTTCTCCTTTCATGTTCGGCCACCAGTAGAGTTCTTTCAGATCCTTATACATTTTATCCGAACCTGGGTGAATGGAGTACCTGGACTTGTGTGCTTCGTCCATAACCAACTCCCGTATGTTACCAAAACATGGCACCCAAATTCTATTCATGAAGTATAAAGTGTCATCTGACTTTGGTTCCAACTGTTTTATCATTCCTCGTAAAGCTTCACTCTGAATGTTTTCTTCCTTAATTGCCTCTTGTTGTGCCATCCGGATTTGAGTCGTGAGGCTCGTATGAATTGTCAATTCTAGGGCACGAACACGGAGTGTTTTAACCCGTTCCTTACGACTCAAGGCATCTGCTACGACGTTTGCCTTACCAGGGTGATAATTGATATCACAGTCGTAATCATTCAGTAGTTCTACCTAACGACGTTGCCTCATGTTGAGTTCTTTTTGATTAAAGATGTGTTGGAGACTCTTATGGTCTGTAAAGATAGTACATTTTGTACCGTATAAGTAATGTCTCCACATCTTGAGTGCAAACACGACAGCACCCAATTCCAGATCGTGAGTCGTATAATTTTTCTCATGTACTTTTAGCTGTGTGGATGCATACGCTATGACTTTTTCTCTCTGCATCAATACGCATCCCAGACCTTGGTGTGATGCGTCGCAGTACACGATGAAATTGTCAGTTCCTTCGGGAAGGGATAGGATTGGTGCACTGCAAAGTTTTTGCTTCAGCAATTGAAAAGCTGATTCTTGTTTATCAGTCCAATCAAACTTTTTGTCCTTTTGAGTTAACGTGGTCAAAGGCAAGGCTATCTTTGAAAAATTCTCGATAAATCGCCTGTAATATCCTGCCAAACCCAGAAATTGACGCACCTCAGTCGGAGTTCTTGGTGCTTCCCAGTTTTTGATAGCTTCAATCTTGGATGGATCCACATGGATACCATTCTTATTGATGACGTGTCCGAGAAAGTGAACCTCTCGGATCCAAAACTCACACTTAGAGAATTTAGCATAAAGCTTCTCATTCCTGAGTAGTTCCAAGATTAATTTCAAATGATGTTCATGTTCCTCCTTGGTTCGTGAATATATCAATATGTCATCGATAAACACAATCACGAATTTATCCAAGTACGGCTTGCACACGCGGTTCATGAGATCCATGAAGACGGCTGGTGCATTAGTCAAGCCAAATGGCATAACTAGGAACTCGTAGTGACCGTAACGAGTCCTAAAAGCCGTTTTTGGTATATCTTCTTCCTGAATTTTCAGTTGATGATACCCTGATCGTAGATCAATTTTAGAATAGAAACTGGAACCTTGAAGTTGATCAAACAAATCGTCTATTCGAGGAAGAGGATACCGGTTTTTGATTGTCAGTTTGTTCAACTCCCGATAATCAATGCACATTCTAAAAGTTCCATCCTTTTTCTTTACAAACAAGACCGGGGCTCCCCATGGTGAGAAACTCGGTCTTATGAAACCTTTGTCAAGTAATTATTGTAGTTGGCTCGATAGTTCCTGCATCTCGGAAGGGGCTAGACGATACGACAATCGTGCAACTGGTGCGGCTCCTGGTACTAGGTCGATCCGAAACTCGACTTGTCTTGATGGTGGAATTCCTGGTAAGTCCTCGGGAAATACCTCCGAGTAATCTCTGATGATTGGTATGTCCTCAATTCGACGTTCTTCGGGTTTCTTATCAACGATGTGAGCCAGGAATGCACAATAACCCTTGCGTAGATACTTATGAGCTTTCATGCAGTTTATCGTCTTTAACATCGTTCTACACCTTTCGCCTTGAATTGAAAGAATTTTTCCGCTTGGTAGTGGGATACGTACAATCTTCTCGAAGCATACGATTTCGGCACGATTCTTTGATAACCAATCCATGCCAATAACAATATCAAAACTCCCTAGTTCGACGGGTAGAAGGTCTATACTGAATGTATGGTTTTCTAAACATAAGGTACAACCCCTAATGACCTCTCCGGTTTCTATTAATTTCCCATTTACTAATTCAATTGTATAACTTTGATCTAGTTTACTGGCCTTAATACCGAGTAAGGATTTAAAATCATTCGACACAAAGCTCATATCCGCACCCGAATCAAAAAGTACAGAGGCATAGTGATTATTTATCGGGAACGTACCAGTGACGATGTTCGGGTCCTGGCATGCGTCCCTTACACCCATCACAAATGCCCTCCCTGGTGCCTGAGTGTTGTTCTGATTCTTCCACTTGGGATAATCCCTCTTGAAGTGCTTCAGGTCACCACATATGAAACATCCCAGTTTAATTTTCCCCATTCGGTTGTTAGTTCGACAAGCTTGTGTGGTGTGACCAAACTTGTCACATTTTCCACACTTGATGCACACACCGGCATGATGATTTCCACACTTCTTACATCTCGGTAGGCCCCTATCATACTCCTTTCTTTCCACTGTGTTGACTGCAAAAGCCTTCATAGTTCCTTGTTTCTTAAACCCTTGCTTCTCATACTTGTTACTTGAATTTCCCATCCACTTTCTTTTCTCCCCGGATCTACTTTCTTCGTTCTCCTTCCTCACAAACAATTCATTACGTACCGCATCATCCCTAAGCTTGAATGCTAAAGTTGTAGCACTCTTGGCATCTACTGGATTAGATGATGTTACCATGCTACGAATTTGAGGCGCAAGACCCCACTGATACCTCTCAACGCGCTTATGTTCTGGTGTGACCATATGCGGTACTAGAATCGCCAATTCATTGAAACTGTCGGTGTATCCCGCTACATCATCTCCTATCATCTGTAGGTTCCACATCTCAGTTTCAATCTTTTGTAATTCGTTTCGAGGACAGTATTCCTCAATCATCATGTTTTTCAAGTCTTCCCAAGACAATTGGTACACTGTCTCTCTCCCCGAAGTCTTCATTTGAGTATTCCACCAAGTTAAAGCTTTATCAGTGAGCGCACATGTAGAATATTTCACCATGCAGTCAGCGGTGCATTCACTAATATCAATCACCGACTCCATCTTTTCTATCCATCTCATCAGACCTACTGCATCCTCGGTGCCATTGAAATTACGGGGGTTGCAGGATAGGAAGGCCTTGTAGGAGCACTTCCTATTTGGAGCATCTGTATAATCACAAGTCATAACGTCATTAATTCGGATCATGACTATGTGTTATGGCTTATTTATTTTTATTACCTCCGGAACCTCCTGCTGTACCGCTACCTCCTGCACCTCCTGCGCCGGTACCGCTGCCGTTTCCTCCGCCATTATTTCGATTTGCTTCATACTGCTCCATGGCGGCAGCTACTCGTTGTGCTATGAGTTGCTCCACGTTTGGGGAAATCGTCTCGTTGTTTCCACTAGTAGTGTTACGAGGCGTCCTTCGCTTAGGTGCCATGACGTTCTTTTTAACATATCAATTAAAAAGAAACAACATTATATAATAATAATGATAGATCATGACATAAGGGTACAACAACATCAAACGTGATCAACCATCATTACAACATAAACCATCACATACATAGTTAAAACATATATAGTACATTGTTCCCAAAAGACATGGATACAAAAAGGGATGGGTTCACATGACCACATCAGTACTGAAGTTTTAAACTACATAATGTACTACGGGCACCACCCGCCCGTACTAGGTTTAAAAGAAGAAGTGGGAATACAGCCCAATCATCATGGAAAGTCCTGCCATGACAAAGATAGCCCTAGCCACAAATTATGCAGCCAAAGTCCTTTCTTCCAGCGCCTCCACCATATCTCGGACCGTGAGAGTGAACTGCCAGTCCATATCAGCTCTCAACTCGAGGTAGTCAGTGGCACCCTGTATGTCTCGGGTGTCATCCTCCAGAGTCCGTACTCGAGATCCGAGCCCTTGATGTAGTCGTGTGGCTGCCTCCCCATGTGTCCGAATATCATCTAGGAGATCATCAAGACGTTCTTCGTGCGTATGAATACGTGTTACCAATGTAGGCACTGTGAGCTCCATGCCTTCCCCAGTGTAGGGTAAGGGTGTTGGGGAGTTGGAGGACTCTCCGAGCTCAAAGGTAGAGGGAATGCTCTCCATCTCCCTCCATCGTGCCAGGGTACGGGGCATCCAATGGATAGTTTCCACAGTAGGGTGGTAACAGGTTCGTTTCCTAGATGGTTCCTCATCGGTCTCTAAGTCTTTCGGGTCACGGGCTGCCAAGTTTCTCTTGTGCGTAAGTCGAACCTTCTTCCTAGCACTTTGTACTTTAATTGGTCCTCCGCTTTTCTTTCGGTAGACGATAGGCGGTTCTCCCAAAGCGACATTGGGTGGTGTGGAGCTGCGAACTTGTATTCGATTTTTGGGACGTGTGGCGGAAAGTTCCTCGTTTGATTCAGTGTCAGAGACGGGGTCAGAGTGTGAATGTGACGACATGCTTGTGACTACAATATCCACATGACATGATGAATAGTTATGCAATGCTTATGCAATGAAAACGTTTTAGTGAGTCATACAAATTATAGACTAGGTTCCATTTTTAGACACCTAGTTCGCTATAATCAATGGCTCTGATACCAAGTTCTGTCACACCCCGCCAAGGCGGAAACGCGAGGCGTAACATTCACTGGTTTCCAAAGCATATGATTACCGCAAACACATACATGTAATTGGATACATAATCGAGTTTAAAATATTTACATCACAAAATATCAACTTAAGTTTACAAAAGTTTAAGATTTCGCAAATATGACCCAAGACCATGAGTTATACAAGAGAAATCCTTCCAAAAGCCGTATCCACATGCATGCATGTATCCTACATTGCTAGCCTGATGACCACGTTCAATTTCCTGAAAACATACTTAAAAATGTCAACACGAGGTTGGTGAGTTCACAAGTTATTATAAAGAGTTATCATAAACCCAATGTTTAAATCTGATCATTTTCCGATCAAAACTCTTTGTTAAACCTGATCACTTTAACCTGATCAGAACTCTTTTGTTTAAACCTGATCACTTTAACCTGATCAGAACTCTTTTGTTTAAAACCTGATCACTTTAGCCTGATCAGAACTCTTTTGATTAAAACCTGATCACTTTAGCCTGATCAGAACTCTTTTGATTAAAACCTGATCACTTTAGCCTGATCAGAACTCTTTTGCATGTATTACCAATGAATATGAATCCTAATCCGATCTATTGACCCCATTTGTAAGCTTGCAAGGAATACAAAATAGTATGTAATGTACGAGACCGTAACCAAACCCCAACATTCTGTGCCTCCCCTCTCCTTTCTGCGAGTAAGACAATATGCGGTCATTCGGCCATTTGGACCCCTGGTTAGCGCGACTAACCATGACCGGAGGTGTCACCCCCAATAGTACTATTCATATAATCCCGGGCTAAATCCATAGCTAATGGTTACTAATTTATTCCGAGGACTTTAAGTGCTTTATTGTTCCCTCAATACATACATACGGTCAGATCATTAGTTTCATTCATTTACATACGAAAATTCTTTACAAGTATGTTACCACCCCAAATCATTTCCAAAAACTTTAGAAAAAGGGGGATTAGTGAAACTCACCTCGACAGTATGAATGCTAGAAAATATTTGAATCGCCTATCCGTATCCTAATTACACAAGGATAGCATACACGTTAAGACTACCCGTCATAAACGCAAGTTGTTCACCCGACTTAGCAGATCTGATTGCTTTTGTTTAAATATCTTTTTAGTTTTTCAACACTTGTTTCGTTATAAAATAGTTCTAAGTTACTGCCCCATGGGGCTGATAAATAGGTATCGAAACTTTCTTAGTTTTGATTAAACAAAACAGATGTCGAAACTACTTAGTTTCGATTGAGTAAATTGGGTATTGAAACTACCTAGTTTTGATTGGCAATAGGTATCGAAACTCCTAGTTTCGATTGAGTAATAGGTATCGAAACTCCTAGTTTCGATTGAACAACAGGTATCGAAACTCCTAGTTTCGATTGAACAACAGGTATCGAAACTCCTAGTTTCGATTGAACAACAGGTATCGAAACTCCTAGTTTCGATTGAACAACAGGTATCGAAACTATAGTTTCGATTACTGAAATTTTTAGTGACAGAATCAGTCCTGTATATTTTTATATTTTAATCTTGAATTTGACACACTTTTCTTGTTATCTTACTTGCGTTTGAACGATTTGTATGTTTAGCTACGGTTTTAAAGAAAATAAAATGGATGGTATCGAGTTTTTTCCTCTGAACAGAAATGGTGATATTGAGAGAAACAGAGAAATGGTCTTGAATCTTTTGCTAAACTCTCTTCAGGAACACTTAAGATTCTTCTTGAAACACCGAAATTTGGTGGATTTTGCCTTAAACTGGACTTCGACTTGAAGGAGAATGGGGAAATTGCCGTAAGAAAATGAGAAGTGATTAAAGGGATTGTGAGATTTCGACTGAGGAGGTATGGTTTTTATCTGAATTCTCGCAGGCATGTATGGGTTTTTCTAAATATGAGTGAATTGGCAAGTGGGAGAATGGCTCCTTTGATTTTTGGCCAAGAAAGTCAAGGAAGTGGTTTAGGTTAATAATAATTAGATTTAAGTGTTAATTTATTAATGGTATTAGTATCAATTAGAGTTTTAAAGGGGTAATTTAATTCGGTTTAGATTCTTCACGGTATTATAATTTTAACCAGTTTATGGCTCATTGAAGAAAATATTGAAATCTTGGTTTGTGTAATATATATATATATATATATATATATATATATATATATATATATATATATAGGTTATCTAATTTAACCATTAACGTTCGTATTTAGTCGGGTTATACTGCTTACTTTTTCTAGTAATTCTTTAAGATTTACTAGACTTGGAATAAACTCCTTTGGTAGACTTCTTGACTTTACTTGGTCAAAATAAAATATCAGGAAATAATAAGTATGAACGTGCATTTATGTAATATGGATATTGACCTGAAATGCTGGGTGTCACAGCCCCAGATTCACCCTGGTGCGCCACGTACCACTCCATAATGGACCGTCATGACCCAAATTGACCAAAGGGCGACACGTGTTTGATGACACGCAAACCCTAGTTTGGTGACGGACCGTCACCACCCGTAACGGTCCGTCATGGGCTCAAAACTTGGCCTATAAATAGATAGACGAGCTCATTCAATTTTCTCACACCAAAAACCATTCTCTCTTCACAATTCTGTTCTAGAGCATCCCTAGGCGACTCCCGAAGATCCCGGTTCGATTCTCGCTCGTTGTAGTACCCGGTTAAGCAAGAAACGCTCGTAGAGGTGCTGATATGCTAAAGAAATCAAGTTAAAAAGATAGTCTATAAGCTTTCGAATTAGAGGCTCATTCCTATAAACCAAGGTGAATACTTTATCTCTCTAAAAACTTGTGTCAAACATTTTATTTTTGAAAATGGTCAAATAAATGTTAAGGGAATAATGCTCAACGTTCTTCTACGAACAAAGCATTCAGGCCATAGGTATGCGTAAAACTTGCAAGGGATACACGGGTCTCGGGTGAAATTCCTGGATTACGGCCGGTGCTTGTATTATAAGAACTTCGGAGGCAAACCTGTCCATTGTTATAAGACATGACGCAAGTGTATACTGTGGTGCGATTGAACAGGACGGGCCTGCAGAATGTGTGTATTGAACATAAAGTTGTGATTATGAAATTAATACTTGTTTATGCCAAATGATTTTAAATGTCAAGATAATTGTATTCACCGGAGTTAGCGTTGACGTTTTATTTTCAAAATGTTTTCAGGAAATGAATAAACTGAAATAAGAACGGGGTATGGGCAGACATCAGATCTGACCCAAGAAAATAAATTGTGAGAGGCAGACATCAAATCTGACCTATGAAAAGGATAGGCTTACACGTTGGATTCTCAGGCCTCGTGTATAGAAAATCCTAAAGAAAAGAAAAGGGAGATAGGACTAAGAGATTGATCAACTCTGCGTAGTACTAATTCCGGTGGCTGTAAATATATTTGAATTCAAACACTGTTTTGTAATCAAAATGAAAAGGGTATTTAAATCCCTATGTTTATAAAGTAAATATAAAACTTTTGTATTCCAACTAAGATTTGATATTTATAAATACAACCCTTGAGGTTGAAGGAATGATGAAACGATCACTTTGTAAAAGACTTCCGCTGTATTTATAAAAACTCTGAAATCAAACCTCAAAGATGATACCAATCGTTGATCGCACGCGTCCAGGGGGTGCCTGGGGCGGGGTGTGACAGATACCATCTTAAGTATCTATGTCGCTGAAACTTGTGGCTCTGATACCAACTTGTCACACCCCGGCCATGCAACTCCGATTGGTACCTGTTTAGAACAATCATTTTATTTGCACATCGGAATTTTCATGGTTCTGAGTTTTATGAAAATTCTAGACCTTTGTAGTCGAGTAACTGACATTTTCATAAAACATGGGGAATTAAACACCCCTAATAATTTACAATCATAATTCTGAAATGTCGAAGTTTTATACTTCGTATTACAATATTGTTTAATAATATCCCGAGCCATGTCTCTATGTACTGTAGTCACCACCAGCTGGTTCAAAACTGAGTAATGTATTATGGAGTCTAGGGGTATATCCTCCCTAAACCACTACCTTATTATCAAGGTTATTCATGATTTACTTAAAACATTTTGAAAATATACGTCAACGAAAGTTGGTGAATAACATTTACTAGACACAAAACATTTTGCAGCATGATATCGTTCAACTCATATAACCATATTTTACGGTAAAATACGTATACACTACCACAATTTATACCCTAACAACTGGAATACAAATGGGTAAAACTCCCAGAACTCTGGGTACCCTCCGGTGATGTTATTTCTCCCCAATTTGTATGAAGCTAGCTATGCCATAACCTTCGCTATGGCATATATATGAATTTGATCAAACCATACGTATAAAAATGGCAAGATTCTTCCTGTAAGTTACCTTTACGCTTATATTTATTCAACAATTTCATGCCATTTTGAAAACATAAAACATTTGTACGGTTTGATAAAAAGTATAAATGTATTCACCTTAAAGTTGAGTTCCTAAATGAAAGCAGCACTTCGTCTCTTATCTTGAAGATTTTTGGTCGTGATATAGTAACCCTAAGTTAGGTTAGGGTTTATTTATTATCTTGGTTTGATATTGGCTAACACCGCCTTGGTTAAACATAGATGATCAGTCCATGCCTAACTAAAACTAGGCTACCAAATACTTACCCTTACAATAACCCTAAGGTCTATTATTATCCCGGTTGATATTGGCTAACGATGCCTTGATTAAGAATGGATGATCAGTCCATGCCTAACTAACGCTAGGCTACCCAATACCTACCCTGACAATAACCCTAAGGCCTACTAATAATAAAAATAACTAATAATTAACTAGACATAAACTTAAACGAGAATGTAACTGAAAACTATCTACCACAATTTGATAGTTTCCTTACTCGTACTCCAAAAAGACTATTAACAACACTCAAAGGATATTAAGAACTCAGGATTCTCTTTATACTAGAGCATTCCCAAGAAAGCTTATATTCTAAACGAACCAATATGGCTCTTATTTATACTTGAACTTTGCTGCTTACTTTCTCTTGATGTATCGATGTGGGATGGAATTTTTGTCTGAATACGTCACAAGGACGTAATGCATACAAACACACAAAATTTGTTTGTTAAAAATTATTATTATTATTATTATTATATTATTCTAATTAATTCATCTGCTTAACTCGATTTTGTCTTATAAATTTTATAATATGGCGTTTTATAAAATTACGAATACGTCGTTGGGACGAGCTTATTTTTCTCTATAAGTCGACCTAAGTTTTGTTAAAAAATGGGACAAGTTTCAAAAATAATATTATTTTATTATTATTATTATTATTATTATTAAACGGTCTCTTATGACTCTCAAAGCTCGTTTAAACCTCAAATTTCAATTAGTCCTTTTTACTCGTTTATGATTACGAGGTCGAGCGCTATAAAAATATTCAGGGTATTACATCTACTTTTACGGTTATGCTGTATACACACCAACCATGTTGTGTCGCTTTATGACGCAACAATGTACTTACCTTTATGAGTAATTACTATTACTAATAATAAGTAGATACAACAACCCCACAAAATGGATGTGGGAACAAATTTCAATAGATTTCGTTACTAGGGCTTCCTAGAACATTAGGCGGCTATGATTCATTTTGGGACACTGTTAACCAATTAACGAACTTTTCACGTTTTCTACTTATCCGAGAGGACTTCTAGATAGTAAAGCTAGCTCGACTGTATAGTAGTGAAATTGTAGCAAGGCATGGAATGCCTGTTTCCTTTATCTCTGATTGGGATATTCGCTTTACATCTCATTTATGGCAGACACTACAGAAAGCTTTGAGAACGCGCTTAGTTATGAGCACCGCTTACTATCCTCAAACTGACGGTCTAAGTGAACGAACTATTCATACCTTGGAGGATATGCTCTGGGCTTGTGTGATAGAATTTGGTGGTAATTTGGATACTCTTTTACCTTTGGTCAAATTTCCTTACACTAACAGTTATCACACTAGCATTAAATGAGCGCTATTAGAAGCTCTGTTTTGACACAAATGTTTATCACCATTTTGTTGTGTTAAGGTTGGTAATAATCATTTGATTAGTCTTGTTGTGTACAAACTGAAACTACCTCAGGAGCTTAATGGTATATACGATGCTTATCGTATATCGAGTCTCAAAAGGTGTTTAGCCGATGAATTCGTAATTATACCACCTAAGAAAGTTCGTATTTATAACAACTTTCAATTTAGTGATGTGTTATCTCTCTGTATTCTAAATTCGTGGTACGATCATCCTTCATAACCGATAGTATTGGTTATCATTGTGACACGTTTTATTCCCAATGAGTCGTGGTGAGACTACCGACACTTTGGATCTTAATAGCACCTCTCCTACTATAAATTTATGGTTACTATTTATAATAGTATTCCTTAATGGAACCAAGCAGAATGATATTTTTCCTTGCTCATAAAAGGATACTGAATCACTGGGATTTTGTATCATAATATCATTCTGGATTTGTAGCAACTTTGTATACCTGTGTATATCAAGCATATGGCGGATTTCTTAATCTTCCGAATGACACCAGCAGTGAATATTTTGACTAAACCTGTGAAACAATGATCTATGGATTATTTGGAATTTGAAGGATCTCTGTCACGTGTTATTCAATTTGCTTTTGAGCCTGACTAGGTGTAACCTACTCTCTGTGATTCTTAGATCTCGATTTGTCAAATCTCCATGCTATCTCTAGGAAACTAGATTTCCCTTGATGATCGTACATGAATCAAGTTACGGAAAAAAAATTGTCAACTATAATACCATTTGAATTTCGAGACGAAATTCCTTCAACTGGGGGATAATGTGACAACTGCGACATTTCAGGTCAACACTCGTGTTCGGCGAGTTCGTATAATAATAATATTATTATTATTATTATGTTGAAATATACTTTTAAACGAACGGAACTCGTTGGAGAACGATAAATAATAGCGAGATTTATTTGAGTGTTATAATGTCAAATTTTGATCAAGTTCGGTTCTATACGCGTTAACACCCGAGTCAAGCGGTTTCGTGAAATAATAATTTAAATTCGAAAGAATAAGTATATTTACGAGACGCAAGGACTCGAGGGAAAATAATAAATTATAATAAGTTATTTTTGGGTAAAATAACGTCTATATTTTTTTATCGGGTTCGTTTAAACGAAAAACCGACACGCGATCGGAGACTACGGGGGGCTATAAATACCCCATCTTCACCCCACTTTCTCATTTTGCATAATTCAGAAAAAAAGTGAGAGAGAGAGAGAGAGGAGAGGGCTGGAGAGGATTCCGGCGAAGTAGTGTTGGTCCGGCGGTGGTGCATGGCGGTCAACGGTGGTCTGGCGCCGTGTTCGGTGGCGGTCGAAGCCCGTTTTTCACCTGGAACCATTTCTCGATGCTATGAACGCATTGGTAAGCTCAGATTTCCCTAAATCCTTGCTTAATTTCATTAAAAAGAGTTTTTAAAACCTGTCCAGAAAGTTTTATGAATGCGCAGTTTTAAAGATCAGACGATCCCCGAAAATCCGACCGTTAGAAATGTATGAAATTTGGACAGAAGGTCCCTAAACATAGACGCAATACCCTACCAGAGGAATTTTTTATCAGAACTCACTATGTATGCTTTTCATACCCTCGAATGTGACTGATCAGATTTTCGGATTTGAAAAACTGGGTCTCAAAGAATTGTCGATCCCTGGAGATCCGACCGTTGGATCGTGACGATTTTTGGACAGTAGTTTTTAACACATATATGAATGTTTTCACCAATGGAAATTATGATCAAATATTGGGAAGTATATTTTTTAGTACGAACAGATTATAACAGTTTCTAGGATCGAAACACAGAAAATTGATCGGTTGCATGGCCATCCAAACGGCATTGCATGTCAATTTTGAGCATGTGAAAATGCTCGGGAGATAAAAACTATCCTAATGGTGTTTTTGGTTCGTATTGCATGTGAAATACGGGAGGTATCGCCGCGAACCATTTATACGGAAGATATAAACTTTACCCGTTAAGCTTTGATTTTATGTTAAAATAGTTTTATGAGTCATTGGTTGGGAATTGAACCCAAAAATATTTAGTATTGAGATATTTCGTATTTTGAGTGGTTATTAGTTTATAAACCCAAACCTGGTTCACATGGAACAAATAATGGAACTAATATATATATATATATATATATATATATATATATATATATATATATATATATATATATATATATTTTTTGCAACAATTGTTTTTGATGGATTTTTTTAATAAATGTTGATCTAGCACCCAAAATTATTTTTAAACAGTAGGTTATATTATAAAATGAAAATCTGAAAATTTTGGTAACCAAACTCTTTATGGATTTGTTTATTAAAATTCTTACAAATTTAATACATGAAAATTGGGAAAAAATACCTCTGTATATTAGAAAATTCTAGAATTTGGACATTGGTTAGTATTTTATAAAATATTACTCCTGTCCAAATTTCATAAAAATTGGAGTTGATTAAGTAGGTGTTTAGTATTTATAAAGTTTAAACAAATGAATTTGGTATCATATAGTTCTGGATAACTTCTGGACTTGAAACTTTTTATGGAATCTTATATGGACCTACAACTAATCTGGTAAAATTTGGTGAAGTTTTGACAAGTTTAACTATTTTTCCCGAATTTGTTAATTTTTAACAATATTATATTCATAATAAATAATCTGGATATTGAAAAATTATAACAATTGGTCATAAATTCTTATCTATGTATATGATCAATTGGTGAAAGTTTCAAGTATTAAATTTATGTCTAAGTATGGTTTCAAAATTTTGGTCCATTAAAACGTTATAAAAAGTTAATATTTTTGGAAATTTTTGTATAAAATTGTATTTATAAAAATTTTTAGGTGATTTTGGACAGAAGTATGATCACATTAAAAACATAAATTTGGACTTTTAAATTGGGTTCTAATATCACACTAAAACCCTAATTTCGGACAGATCGGATTTTTAAACCGTAAACCGGACTTTATGCGCATAACCGCGTTTTTGATCAAACGAAACCGTGACTTGAGATTTTATTATATCTGACTTTATAACTACTGATGTTCTTAATTAAAATCTAAAACTTAAGGTTTTAAGGTCACGAATTTTTATAGAAGCCGGTTTTACAATTTCTAACAGTTCATACGCGTATGCACGGGTTTGGATATGCAACCGATTACATAGCCACTTTTTGTTTTATTAACTTGGTCACAACCTTTAGGAGAACTGAGTGCATCGTTTGTGTCCACTTGACAAATAGGACCCGATTAGGACTTGGATTTTTCTAGTATTTTGTCGTCTGTGACGCAGTACTCGCGCGCACTTTTCAGGTGAGTTTTGTGGCCCCACTTTACTTACTGTTTACTGTTTTTGGGGGAAAGCTGTTTCTTTATTTATTTTTAGTTACATGTTATATGATACATTGATACATGAGTTATTTTTTTAATGCCTTAAAGTCCCCAATTTTAGGCAATCAATTAGCTGAGCGTAGCCATTGGGAATTTTGGGTAGTACTACTTGGGTTGACACCCCCGCTCATGGTTTGGTCGCGCCAACCAGACTTGTAAGGTCACTTGGGCGCAAAGTTAGCCAATTTTTAGGCAGTTGTTTGCATTAGACTTCCGTATGGGATACTTTATTTTTATTTCGTCGAGGCTTTGATTGCGGCTCATGGTTATATGTTGTCTAATACACGTGTACTCGATCAATGGATTTTTGATCACTTTGGATTTTTATCATAAACTTTTTATAGAGTCGCAAAACCTGCGAACTCACCAACTATTTATATAGTTGACCCGTTTTTGAAACATGCTTTCAGGTAAACAGAATTGTAGAAGAGATTTTTATAAGGGCTCGCTTTTGGATTAGAATTATTGTTTTTAGTTTTGAATATGTACTTTGGTTGTAATCAGACGTTTTAAACACATTGTACTGATTTGGGATATTTGTTTTGTACTTTTGTTAGAAGCATATAGTATGATTCAATGTAATGCACAATCTTCCTTTTAGTTTCTCTTATATTTGTGTTCAATAGGACATATTGGTTACATTCCGTACTCCCGCCTTGGCGGGTTGTGACAATTGCACAGATCGAACAAGAAATGGGGAGGGAGGCTGGGATTAGAATGTATATATATTTAAAAGGCAGAATTATATATATCCCTCTATTTTAAAACCTAATTACATATATAGTCAACACAAAATTTAAATTACATATATTTCCTTATTTTAAAGGAGGAATTACACATATCCCTTTATTTCCAAACTTAATTACATATATACTCAACTCCAAACTTAAATTACATATATCTCTTATTTATAAATACCATATGACAAAAATTATAAATTTTAAGCTTACAAGAAAAACACGACTCATTTGATTCTCGAACCACATAGTTCCCATGTCTCCTAGAGTTGCCAGCGGTGAAGTGGGAACGTTTATCACCTCGATCATAGGGTCTAAGTGATGTTGGGTGGCAGTGGAGTCTGCGTGAGTTGGCAATTCCCATGGAACCCAGTCATCGTTTACTTCTTTAATCCAACAACGAATCTGTGTACCCTTCCACATTATCTTTGCTTCCCGGTTTACCATAAGCCCATGATCCACCATGATTGCCACTGTATCAAATGCAAGATTTCCTTCCTTGGTTGAGGCATCAGAACTTTGCATGACCCTCCCAAAATTACTTTCAGTTGTGTCAAAAACCACATCTTCCCATAAGTGTGGGGGAATGCCAAAAATCCTTTTCCATGCAATCCTTTCATACCCATAGTTTTGTCCTCTCCAAATGGCCAATGAAATGCACCATGATCTCCAAACAGATTCTATGTCTTTCAGGAATTCAAGTGCCACTTGATGGGAGAAAAAAGTAAGAAGAAATATTAAACCTCCCACATTTCAGAGAGCAACCTGCAAATCTGCAATAGCTTCCAAAGATTGTTTTAGTTCAGTTAGAGCTGAGAGGGATGCTGCCACCCCCATCAACGAGGCGTCTTTCCAAAATTTAATGGCAGTAGTTTCATGAATTTTTAGAGAGGTTTCTGGTATTATATCCTTAGGGTAATGGTTGCCCCGCATTACGTTTTTGAACGTGCCATGAGTTGCATGCACCATCCTTATCAAACCGAGCAATATTTACTCCCACTCTGAGTTCCGAGAGAAGGACCCGAAGAAGCAATAGGAATAGACTGAGGTAGCCTTTGGGGGAACCCGTCCTTATCAAACCGAGTAATATTTACTCCCACTCTAGCCCCGTTAATGGTGACCGTGTTCATATGAAGAAGAAGATCATGAATGTCTGAGAGACATTCGAATAAAACCAAACAAATTACATCATTTATCTTTCTTCCTTGCTACGTACGCATTACTCAGAGATCCGAGAGGAGCAAAAGATTGCCAAAGCGGCGTGTTATTGCATCCATCGGGAAGATTGGATACAAAGAAAGACGTCGCCTTGAGCCATCTAGGGTTTGCTCTTACCGGTATGTTCGAATCTCCCGAGCGTTTGTTTCTTCGCTGACCTCCATCTAGTCGTCTTCTTGCACGGCCCGGAATTCGTTCCATCTATTCAATTCATCCCTACTCGTTGTTTGCTGCTTCTGTTGATCATCCATGCGCCGCCACTCCCTTTCTTCACGCCAACGTCGACTATTTTCCCGGCCGCCCATAGCTAGGGTTTAATATTCAACCCGTGTAATACATGGGTTACTAACCTAGTTTCTTATATACACTTAATTCAATTCCGCTATTCAAGGATCACCTAATCGGATAGGGTTGGTTCAAGTACTAATCAATCCTCCTAGGCATCAGGTATAATGTCTAATGATAACCAACTTAGTAATTAGATTTAAGAGTAAATTACTATTTGAGTCTTTGACGTTTGTACATTTTAACTAGTTAAGTTACTTATGTTTCAAAATCTCGGTTTGAACCATGACTTTTCATTTTTTTACTGTATTTGAGTCCAGATGGTTAACGTCGTTAGATTTAACATTTAACTTTTTTTTAAATGACAAAAGTACCCTTAGGTACTTAAATGGTTAAAAATACTTTTATTTTTAATATCTCTAGTAGTGTGTATGTGTGTGTGTATATATATATATGTGTGTTAAATAATATTATTTTATTTGTATATTAAAAAAACTTTTGTATATATATCATTAGTTTTTTTGAATAATTCGTTTCTTAAACAGTTTGTTTTTTTAAATCGTTCGTTTTTAAACCTTTTTAATATCATTTGTTTTTTAAAATTGTTCATTTTTTAAACCGTTCGTTTTTTTAAATCGTTTGTTTTTTTAAAATCGGCCGTTTTTAAAAAAACAAATGATTTAAAAAAACAAACGGTTAAAAAAAACAAATGATTTAAAAAAACGAACGGTTAAAAAAACAAATAATTTTAAAAAAAGAACGGTTAAAAAAACGAACGATTGTAGAAAACAAACGATATTAAAAAAGGTTTAAAAACATAACATTTTAAAAAACGAAGGATTCATTTTTAAAAAAAATTGTTTAAAAAATGAATGGTGTAAAAAAAACAAAAAAAAAACAAATGATTTAAAAAAACAAACAGTTAAAAAAACAAATGATTTAAAAAAACGAACGGTTAAAAAAACAAATGATTTTAAAAAAAGAACGGTTAAAAAACGAACGATTGTAGAAAACAAACGATATTAAAAAAAGGTTTCAAACATAACATTTTAAAAAACGATGGATTCATTTTAAAAAACAAATTGTTTAAAAAACAAATGGCGTAAAAAAACAAACGATTTTTGAAAAATGAACGGTTTTAAAATAACGAATGATTTAAAAAAAACGAAAGATTTTAAAACGAATGATATTAAAAAAAAGGTTTAAAAACGAACGATTTAAAAAACGAATGATTTAAAAAACAAACGGTTTTAAACTAATTTTTTTTAATAATAATAATTTTTTTAATATACAAATAAAAAAAATATTATTTAACGCATCTATACTACCTAATAAATAAAAATACTTGGGGACACATGACAAGATTGTAGGCCTCTTCAATTTGTGTTTTCCCGCCTCTCTCTCTCTCTGCTATTAATTATACATATTTCTTTAATTGTTTTTATAATTTTTTGTTTCTAATCTCTCTCTGCTATTAATTAATAATGATAATGATTTTTATTCTTCTTTATAGAAAAATTTTTTTATTTTAAAAAAAGTTAGGTTTGTTCATAAAATATTTTTATAAATTGAACATTTCTTTCATTACTTTTATATAACGTTTCTACAATTTATATTAAAAAAATATGTAATATGTTATAAATATGCAATATGAAAATACTTATCTATACTACCTAATAAACAATTTAACTAAGAGAACACTTGTCATATTTTTAGGCTTCATTATTATTATTTTCCCGCATCTCTTTTATTAATAATCAACTCCATAATTTTAGGCAACTAAATTAAATATTTGTTTCAATTTTTATCTAAAATTTTTTTAATTTAAAATTGTGTTTATCATCAAGTAATTGTCAATCATATTTTTACGAATTCTAAAAACTGAAAACAATTTTATAGACATGTAGGATCCAAATAAAAACCTTTAATCATATGTTTACATATTCACATTGTTTCATTTTGACGAGTGTATGTGTTAACTGATTACATTATACTTTATTCAACCCGTGTAATATACGTGTTTTTAAAGACATAATTTTTTTATTACTAAGTATATTACATTACACTTATTCAACCCGTGTAATACACGAGATTCTAACCTAGTATATATATACACACATGCACACTAATAAAGATATTAAGAACGATTAGACCTCATCCTTCTTTTATATTTATTCACTGATTAGGTTCAATCAGATTTTTTTAACAATAAGTTATTTGAACTATGTTTGAAACTATGAAGAGTACGCATCATAGAGAAGTTAGGGTGGTGATAGTGGTACCCTCCAACTCAAAACTACCCTTTTAAACCCAATAATGTGAATATGTCACCTCATTTAGACAAACTACCCTCCTAAACTACCCTACATGGTGGGAATGGTACCCTCCAACGCATCTCATTTTTTTAAAATTATTAACCAAATTTAAAAAATAAAAATTTAATTAATTAATTAAAAATACATAACAATAAATAAAATGGGCATTTACATATATCCCCTTCTTAAGTTTCTTTATTACATATTTACCCAACCCTAAAATTTAATTACATATTTCCCCTTTCTAAAACCTATATATTACATATTTATCTAATTCATTTAAAATAACTTATTTTATTACCATTTTACCCTTAATGAAACAATTAAAATACTATTTACATATATCCATTCCTAAATATTTGTGAGGGGCAATTGAGTAAATTTAAGTTAATTGGGAAAATATGTAATTAAAGTTAGGGGTTGGAGATATATGTAATTTAGAAGTTTAATTAGGGAAAGTATGTAAAAAAAACCTAAATAAAAAGACCATAAAAAGGTAAAAAAAGAAAAAGAAAAAAATCACCTAAAAATTTAAAAATCGCATGGCCAATCATACTTTGCGGCTATTTCACGTTTCCTTTTAAGGGTTAGTTCCAACGTCGATCCGGTTAGATGGTCGTGCGGATCCGTAAATAGTTTCAAATCCCGGTCCATACGTTCCTCCCGGATAGCCGCTCGTTGCTCCTCTACCAAAGCCCTTATGTCTTCGTCTTTTTTGCTTTCTTGAATCAAAGAATTGTTTCATCATATCTTTCCGAACATTCGCGTAGCGTGCAACTTGTTCGGCCAAACTACCTTTGCTTGACGGCGACTCGACCGACTTCTTTGCTTTCCGTGTCGATCTTGATGGTGTCGCGTCTTCATTTAGGTCGGGTGCCGGAGTCCGATTACTTTCTTTTATGATCGGATGGGTCGTCGTTTGAACACGTGTAAAGGGTCGTTGTTTGAACACGTGTAAAGCAGCAAAGGGTCGTCGTTTGAACATGTGTAGTTGCCGGAGTCCGATGACTTTCTTTTATGATCGGATTGAGTAGCAAGCTTCTCACCCGTCAATGGTTGACGGAGCCATTTAGCTAGAACCGCCTCTCGGTTTGGACATGTAAGGCCCCAAACCCGGGAGGCCTCACTTATTGGATTTACTCATTCACAAATAGTTATTAAACTTGAATATTAAATAACGCAGCGGATTCATTCATTCATCATAATTAAAACTTGTTCATACATGCGGAAGCGTAACGTTATCAAATACATAAACATAACATAAACAACTTATAACGGGATGCCAGTCTTCATTTCATCCGGCTAACTCTTCTCGATTGCCAAGCATCACCGTCCATCCTCATAACCTGCCCTTAACCTGAATGTGCATACTAAAAAGTCAGCTACGCTGGTGAGTTCTAGCTTTACAATAAACCTTAACATAAACATTTTGCCAAAAACATAACATACATTTGTTTAACAAAAGCGTACGTAAAACATGCAATAACTAAACATCATCATAACATCGTAACATAACATCATAACATAAGTCAACATGAACCGAATCTGCGCCTTCTCGTAACCGTCAATTCCATACATCACCTACCAGCGGATGAACTTAAAGCTCGTTACCTCTAAGTCATCCGTCACACAGGTCCCCTAAGGCTCGTTACCTCTAGGTGGACCAAACATATGTCTCCTCAGGCTCGTTACCTCTAGGAATACCAAACATATGTCTCCTAAGGTTCGTTACCTCTAGGAAGACAGAACATAACATAGGCACTATTTCACCGTAAGGAATAGTACCTTCCATCGGGATCCCGGTAATCCCATGGGTGACCATCGTCACCCCATCATCAACCAGTTGTACAACCGTTAGCCAGCCACAAAGGCCCCCCCGTAAAAGTGAGGCCAATACATACATACCTTAGCTCCCGTAGGAACTCGTGGCAGATTCGTTCATTCGTGACTTTCATAAAACCTTTACCTCATTTTAGTTAAAGCATTCGTACGTTTTATTAAACAAAACATCATCTCTTTCGTAAATCTTTCATAAACTTCATTTGGCAAAACATTTCATAAACATCATCTCGTAAACATCCTTTCGTAAACATCCTTTCGTATGTATGCACATCAGCCCAAAACATTATATAAAACATTTAAAAGAGGGCTTCTAGAACTCACCTTATAAGCTAGTTTGGGTTGTCCTAAACAAGGTCCAACAACGTCACTTCCGATCTGAATCGAGCTTCTGATCCGGAGGTTCTTCTCACGAGCTATGGAGCAACACACTTCTTCAATCTCGGGTCGATCCGCCAACTTTCTCTCTCTACGGTTTCTCTCTCTAGATGTTGCAAATGAGAGAAATGGGTGGTGACCTTGGCTATTTATAGGGGAGGCTCCCCTTCTAGCCCGCCGACCCATCCGACCCGACCCGACATGCCTCATTCGTTTATTTCGTCATTTTAACTGTCGTTTTATTTTTGAGATGTTACAGGACACTTTTTTACGGCTATAACCGCCTCTCGGTTTAGAAACTTTTTTGGACTCCATTGTATTTTTTATGTAAAGAATAGAGGAGAAAGAATATATTTTTTTGTGTATTGAGTAGGATAATTAGTTATGTATTTATAGGGGTAAATTTATTTAAAAAATTAATTTTTATTTAAAATGACTAACGATCTTATTTTAGTTCTAGCCGTTAAAAAACGTTCGAATTGGACTTCTTTCGGTGGATTTTCAAAGCCGCTCACACTACCCGCACCTCCTTGCCCGCGGGTACCCGCAAAGGTTGAGGAAATCACACCGCATAGATGAAATGGAACAATAAATGAAGAAAATCTGAACGGATAAACAAGAACTCAAGCCTTTTTGAAGCTCGAAAAAAGCCGGAAAACTGTAAATGAAGTTAGTGATTAGAATTATGATGTCTATTTATTTATTAGCTTGTGACTTGTAAAATTGTAGCGTTGGATTAGATACTGACTTGTGTATAAATTTTTAGCATTCATATTATTAGTCTTTAATTTCTTAACGCCATCCCATGTGAGCTTAGGAAGTTGCATTTATTCATGGAATGAATTGAATCCAATATAATTATTTATACGCATTCAATTCAACTTGGCTATTCAAGGACCATCTAATTAGTAGTAAGGATTGGTTCCGGTCCTAATCAACCCTCCTTGTATTTTTTAAAGACAAATTTCTTTATTTATATGGGAGTGGGACTTGAACCCATAATCTTATCAATCCTTGATATTTCAAGAGGTTTTTTCTTTATCATTGGGCCACCAACCCCAATGGTTCAACCCACCTTGTTATTTATGTGTATTGAGGTAGTGATAGAGATGGAAAAGTATTGCCATGCAGACGGCACGTAAGCAGCCCAGTGATCATCATAAAGATGTGTAATGAGTTAGTGATAGTGATAAAAAAAAATAGATGAAAAGTATTGCCATGCAGACGGCACGTAAGCAGCCCAGTGATCATCATAAAGATGTGTAATGAGTTAGTGATAGTGATAAAAAAATAGATGATAAGGTGTTTATATAACTCTAGGAACACCAAGGTTTAAGGAGGTCATGGGTTCAATTCCTACTCTCACAGAAATTAAAAAAATTGCCTATAAAAAAAATGAGGTGTTTGTGTGTGTGTGTATATATATATATATATATATATAGTATGAGGTTAGGCTAGAAATGATCAAAACTCTAAAAAGTATAGGAATGAATCTCAGCTACAAGATCTTAGTGATTTGTGGCTGAGATTCACACGGTGACATTTTTGTAAATAATAACAAGTTGAAAACCATCATGAAAGGTATAATGGGAAGAGCCAAGCCAAAAAAGTGCACATGTTATTTCCTCCCTTTTTTAAATGTTCATAACTTTTTTATACATCATTATTATTTTTTTAATTTCACTATAAAATCGAGCGTTTTTTTATATTTCCAACGAGTATGGTATTCCTATATATATATATATATATATATTATTTTAAATCATTTTTTATTTAAATTACCTTAAAGTGGGTTTTTATCAACATGATGTTTTAGATATGTGGTGTTTTTAGCTGTGTGTTTTTCAACATAGAGTTTTTCTGCTCATGATGTTTTTCAACATGGAGTTTTTCTAGTCATGGTGTTTTAACCGTGGGGGTGATATGTCCTAAATTATACATGTTTTGCATGCGTAATAATCCCCCATATTATGGTACTAATTGATTAATAACCTTACAATTGATACTTAAAACGCTAATATTTCGCAATTGTAGGTTATTCGGTGCTCCAAGATAAACAAAGCAAAAACCAGCTTAAAACGTGAAGAAATCAAGCTTTTGGAGGACCAAACCCGAGCATTGACCCCCAAGAAGTCAAACCAGGTCAACAAAAAGTCAACCAGCAGCTAAAAGACGAAACAGGGAAGCAAGGGAGGGATGCACGGCCGTGCAATGGCCTCCTTGCTCCCCAAGGCTCTAGTACAATGTCCTTTGTACCCTGTTTGATTCCCGAGGTGTTTGCACGCCCGTGCAATCCAATGCACGGCCCTGCATTGCTCATTTTGAGGCCTATAAATAGGAGGCTTGGTTCTTCATTCCACACACCTCATATATCCCTTACACACCCCAAGAACACACCTGAGAAAGCTTATTTCGTAGTTAGAGTGTAGTAGTAGTTAGTAGAGGGGCTCTTCCTCCATGTTCCGCAAAAGGGGAGCCTACAAAACTCAGCGTGGCTAGACTCTTTGTATTGCTAGGGTGAAGATGAAGTTTGGTGCATGTTAATGTTTAACGTATTAATCCAAGTGATGTGTTTATGTCTTTAATTATTCATCCTTAAAACCACCATTTTGGTGGGCTTTTATTATTGTCTAAATCCGTCTTTATATTTGTGAGTGTTCTTGATTTTTAAAGTGTAAAACTTTTTTAATCAAACTTCTCTTGAAGCTTGTACGTCTTTATCCAAGTAGATATTGATAAGCCAAGGCTTGGTTAACACTATTAAGATCGTACATTTTTATACAAACTTATTATGCGACCAAGAATTGGTGAACTCATGTTGGGAATGGTACGTCTTTATACTTGGTCCCATTGTTGCACCACCTTCCTGTGAGCAAAATATAATCACATATTTAAATCTAATACAAAGCATTTTACGTTCGATGTCTTAAACCAACCTGGAGATGACCATTCGAAGGGTTGAGGGTAATTGTTGTCCTTAACAGGAGGCACTACCACTTGTTAAAGCTTTTAAATTTGCAAATCAAATGTCGTGAGGACGAGGCTCTAGCGGTGACCCGGGTCACACATTTGTAGTAGTCATATCACTGGATTATCACGCACCAAGTGGATTCGAAACCCAAAGCAATACTATTCGTAACCTGATCATTTCTGATCTATTTACTTTCCTGTTATTTACTATTCTGTTCGTTACATTTCTGTTACACACTTCACCCACGTTTTTACTTTTCTGCTATTTACTTTGTCGCCATTTACTTTTCTGTCATTTACTTTCCTGTTCCATAAGCACACAAAACTCACTCAGTAATTAAACCGACTAAACTTAACAAAAGTTGAGTATTGGAATTCGACCGTGTCCGTTGGTTCAATACTTAGTTCTTACCTAAACTATATTACGCTGCAATAGGTACACTTTTCTATTTTGTGTGTTTTAAGTTAAAGTAATTATCTTTTTATAAATTTAAAACCTGATCTCGTGAAACCATCCTAAAAATATATTTATTATATTTTTATATATTAAAACATTACGCATCAGGGGGCCAATTTCAACATGGCGTTTTAGTTTTTTTGGTCATGGTGTTTTCAACGTGACGATT
Source organism: Smallanthus sonchifolius (assembly GCA_023525975.1). Lineage (NCBI taxonomy): Eukaryota > Viridiplantae > Streptophyta > Magnoliopsida > Asterales > Asteraceae > Smallanthus > Smallanthus sonchifolius. Next base: position 81,660,305 of record CM042026.1, on the reverse strand, counting down.
AGTTTTTTATTTCTTTTATTACAACTGTGATGTTTCTTTATTAAAGTGGGTTTTTTTCAACATGATATTTTATATCTATGGTGTTTTTAGCTGTGTGTTTTGGCTTCAAAGTAACACCATGTTGAAATTTGACGTCAAAGTAAACACCATGTTGAAATTTAGTGTAAAACGACAAAAATGTAAAACACCATGACAAAAGAAAAACGCCATAAAGATAAACACGCCTTAAAACACTATAAAACACCATAATTATGGGTGTTAAAGTATAAAACACCATGTATAAAACGCAAAATTTCAAACACCATGTGTAAAATGACATAAAACACCATAAAAACGTGAAATTTCAAACAAAACCAAGTTGGTCGTTTTTTTATGTATAACAATATTATACTCGTTGAATAAACAACGCTCGATTTTATGGTATCATTAAAAAAAAATAATGACGTATAAAAAAGTTATGGACGTTTAAAGGGGGGAATGGCATATGACTTGCACGTGTATGTGCTGAATCAGGGATCCTTTGTTTTGACTCAATTGTCCTTTCCCTCTTTTTCCCTACTTGGACACGTGTCGCGCTGAGAATGCTTGCTACATTTTCTAAACTTTTCTCCCTTTCTATCCTAACCCTCCCCATATATATATATATATAAATATATATATATATATAAATATATATATATATATATATATATATAGGGGAGGGATCAAAAGAAAACCATAAAGTTAGGCGAAAACCGAGAAAACCACTAAAACAATGTGTAATACTATAAGTTACGTATACGTAACCGCAATTTTTTTGATTTTTTTTGTTTTCTGTTTACGTATACGTAAGCCAATATTTAAATGATTTTTTTGTAAAAATTTGTAATATTACATTGATACTCTTATAAAAAAAAAAAAAAAAAAAAAAAATATATATTATATTATTGGTTAAAATTGGTTTTTTTTGTGGTTTTCTCGGTTTTCGCCTAACTATTGGTTTTCTCTGGAACCCATATATATATATATATATATATATATATATATATATATATATATATATATATATATATATATATATATATATATATAGGGGAGGGATCAAGAGAAAACCACAAAGTTAGGCGAAAACCACTAAAACAATGTGTAAAACTATGGGTTACGTATACGTAACCGCAATTTTTTTGAATTTTTTTGTTTTCTGTTTACGTATACGTAACACTATGGGTTACGTATACGTAAGCCAATATTTAAATGATTTTTTAGTAAAAATTTGTAATATTACATTAATACTCTTATAAAAAAATAAAAATAAAATAAAATAAAAAATAAATATTATTATATTATTGGTTAAAATTGATTTTTTTAGTGATTTTCTCGGTTTTCGCCTAACTATTGGCTTTCTCCGGAACCCAACCCTATATATATATATATATATATATATATATATATATATATATATATATATATATATATATATATATATATATATATATATATATATATATAAGAAAAGGATCATGTGGGAACCCATTTTTATTGTGTAAACCAAAAAACCAATTTTCCACTAATTTAATTTTAACATATAATAATTAGTGGATGAGATTAATTCTGACTTTTTTTATAAATGAGTGGTTGAGATTATTTAAGGGGTATAAGAGTAATTATGCTTACCCTTTTTTTAATTAGTTTTTTTAAAACTAATTCACTTCTCTTTCTTTAGATTTTAATAACTTTTTTACACATTAATATTTTTTTAAACAAAATATACCATATAAATGAGCATTTTTTTATATTTAATTCGGTTATAGTATAGAAGTTTTTTTATGTTTTTTATTCAATATATGTAACAAAAACTTACATATATGTAATATAAACATAAATGTAAGTATTCAAACTTTCCCTCCATTTTTTTATAAAATCACCCTCTTTTTTAGAACACAAATAGCTTTTTATACAATATCATTTTCTATAAAAAAAAATACAACATTAAATATAGCGCTTTTTTATCTTTAATTCGAGTATAATTTTGCTATATAATTTTTTATTGTTGTATAGGTAATATGAACATACATGATATTGTTCATCTAAAAATTCTGAACCACGAGATCAATTATTGTTCTATTTATATTTTTGATCAAGTTTTTTTTACAGATTAGCTATTTAAATTTAAGATTCAATACACGTAATAATTTAAAAATCTCAATACCTTTTAAATAGAGAATCATGTAATTGTTTCAGGGAGGTTTCCAGTGTCACGAGATCAATTATTGTTGTATTTATATTTTTGATCCAACTTTTTTTTACACGTAATATGAACATACATGATAGTGTTCATCTAAAAACCCTGAACCATGAGATCAATTATAGTTCTGTTTATATTTTTTATCCAACTTTTTTTTACAGATTGACTATTTAAATTTAAGAATCTCGTAAACATTTATTACATAAACGACTTTATTAGATGACGCTTTTTTATCTTGATGTTTTTTTTTATTTTAGGTTTGTAAAATTGGTTGTAAATTAACATTTATATGTAAAATTTATATAGAAACTTGTAATAGCAAGTTACATTTTGTTCTATTACATATATGTAATACGATATTATATATATGTAATGTGATACTACATTATCTACATATATGCAATTTTTTTATTTTACATAATATGAACAATTACATATATGTTCATATTATTATGTAATTGTTCATTACATATAAGATATTACTTAATGTAATGTGTGCAATATAAACAATTCTATATGTGGTTTTTTCTATCACTATGTATACTTAATTATGCGGTTATTTATTTAAAATTAAGTATGTCTTGAACGTGTAAGTACACACATTCTATTTTATTACATATATATCTAATATCTTATTACATATATCTGCTAGGTTATTGCACATATGTAACTGTTTGTTAGATATATGTACCGGTTAAACCACTTCCTCTTCAGCGAACAGGTCGCGGGTTCTAACCCCGGCAGGCCTGTTTGCTTCCCTTTTTGCCAAAAAGAGGTGTTTGAATGTCTCCGGGCTCCTCGGGCTCAAAATTTTCTAACAGTTATCCCCATTGAAGGACTGGGCCAGCATATGTCGGCTGTAGAGTACCGGCTATCCTCAAGTATCGACTAATGATCCCCTTGTTTCCGACTAATGAGCCCTGCCCAGTGTGCCGCAAGGCTTATTTGGATTCTTTTGGCGAGCATGCGGTCCATTGCAAAGAGTTACCCCGGTTTAAATACAGGCATGATTTGGTTAGGGATGTTCTTTGTGATGTTCTCAAACGGGCAGAAATTTCTGCTAAAAATGAGGCCCCTGTGAACTTTCTGACAGATCCACTTGAAGGGAGGTCTACTCGGGTAGGGGGAAACACGCTTGTGTGGACCTTACAGGAGTGTCCCCTCTTGTGGGGCTCAGGGACAATGGGGTTGTGGTGGGCCATGCTCCTTTAAATGCGGAATCAGGCAAAGTTGCTAAACACGAGAAAGCTTGTTTAGAGAACCAACACGTGTTTATCCCTTTTGCTTTTGATACTTTTGGGTTCCTAGCACCGGAGGCAGTGGAATTCCTAAACAGGGTTTAACGAGTCATGCATAGTAATATTTCGGCCCTAAGACCCAAAGCTTTGTTTTTACTAGGATTGGTTTTGCTATTCAAAAGGGGGTTGTAGCGCAACTTGTTGCCCGTTTACCTGTCACTTTATTGTAATCGTCCTTCTTTTCAACAGAAATGAGCTAACATTCATTTTTTGTTAAAAAAAATAAAAATATATGTAATAATAGTCGTCCAATTTTCCTTTCGAAACTATAACCAAATTAAAGATAAAAATGTTTGTTTTTTTTAATTTATATAATTTTTTTTAAAGAAAACTAATTATATTAACTAATTTGTTTAAATTTTTTTAAAGAAAACTAATTAGAAAACTAAAAATGACCGGTGTGGTTTTCAACTAAAAATCGAATTAAAAATCACTAATTAGAAAACTAAAAATCACTAACTAGAAAATTTTTAAAACTTTTTAAAGAAAACTGAAAATTAAAAAATTAATTTGTTAAAAAAAAAATTTATAAAAAATTTATTAAAGTTAAAACAAAATAGGGTGAAGTTAGTTTAAAGAAAACTAATTAGATTAACACATAGTTATGATTTTTTTAACAAAAATAAATTAATTTGTTTTTTAAATATACAAAGTTATGAGTTTTTTAGTTTTTTGAATGAATAAATTTCTATGTTTTTTTTTGTATGAATAAGTTATATTAACACATTTATATCCGGGTTTTGGATAAAAAGTTAATGTTCTAAAAGAGGAGAATCTTTTTTTAAAAAATGGGATAAACTTGTAACAACTATATTTATGTTCATGTTTACATGTATGTAACTGTTCATTATGTAATAACTGACGTTTAAAAAAATTGCAAGACTATTCAAATTAAATATAAAAAGCTCTATTTAATGGTGTAATTTTTTAAAAATAATAATATTTTATAAAAAAGTTATGAATCTTTAAAAAAAAGGGAGGAAAATTGAATAGGTGAAATCTTTATTATTAAAAAAAATGAGAGGATTGTTGCATTTACCAAAATACCCTTTTAAAAATAGAAAATGATTAATATGTGACGTTTTCTTATTAGGTTATTTGGTTTACACATGAAGGGGTGGTTCACATTTGATCCCTACCCTATATGTATATTTATATATGGAAGAGATCTTTTAATAACCCATTGTTATTGTGTTAACCCAATTAACTCTGCCAAAATCGTTCCAAATCATTTTTTTTAAATAACATTATTACACCAATACAACGTCATGTTCTTTTTTTGTATTTTTGTAAATTCGCAAATTTAAGGGCGTTAACACCCGGTGTAATTTTTTGCTAAAAAACTTACACTACACCAGGTGTAAAATCACTTACACTTGCAAATTTACATAAATGCAAAAAAAAAACATAACGTTGTATTGGTGTAATAATGTTATTTAAAAAAAAAGAAAATTGGATTTTAATAATCCCAACTTTTACCAATTGGTTAATAATAATCCCTACTGATAGTATTCTTACCACCGGTCCCTACTTTGAAACTATTTTTTTACATTGGACATCCCGTTAAAAAACTTAACGCCGTTAGATTTTATATGACGTGGACATCTGTAAACCGCCGGAAAGTCGAGCCAAGCTAGCAGTGGTCTCGTGGTGGGTTTTGAAATTGGCTCCGGTGGTGTTTAACATGTCTCGTTTTTTCAGCAAGTCCAAACGGAGACAACGATGGTGTTTAACGAGACCCGTTAAACACCACCAGAGCCAATTTCAAAACCCACCACGAGACCACTGCTAGTTTGGCTCGATTTTCTGACGGTTTGCAGATGTCCACGTCATATAAAATCTAACGGCGTTAAGTTTTTTTAACGAGAGGTCCAATGTAAAAAAAAAGTTTGAAAGTAGGGACTGGTGGTAAGAATATTCTCAGTTGGGATTATTATTGGCCAATTGGTAAAAGGTGAGATTATTAAAATCTAATAATAATAAAAATTGATTTTGATCGATTTTGACAGAGTTAAATGGGTTAACAAAATAAAAGTGGGTTAAAAATGAAACCTTACCCTATATATATATATATGTATGTATGTATGTATGTATGTGTATATATATATATATATATATATATATATGTATGTACTAGTGGGAAACCCGCGCGCTGCGACGGAGTGTATAACTTACAAGTTTGTACTCCTCTTTCGTTAGTTGATCAATTGGTTTCTGCTACAGTGATTATGAGTTGCAGTTACTTGAAATAAATGTTAACCAATGCATTTTTTAGATGATCATATTCCAAATTTGTAGACTTAAATTTATTTAAACATTTTGGGTCTGTTAAGAGATTTAAATGAACTTTATCCAACTTTATTATATTATAATTTTGTACAAAAATCATTAAGCCCGACAAAACGGACACAGTATGGTCGGGTCGGGCGATGTACCGTGTCAAAACATATTCGGATCAAAACGGGTTGTTTTAAAAAGTAGTACCATTGTAGGGAATAACCTAATGAAATGAACAAAGCTGGCTATGGACATAATTACATGATTAATAAAAAAAACTCAAGCCAAAATGTTACATGAACAATGTAACATTAGATAGCACCAAAATGGTAAAAGGTTATTTATTTGGCTCAGTAACATCTGCATGTTACCCAAGTATTCTGTATTTTAATGCAAATTCTTCCTTCCCACTGCTTCTAAAGGCAGAGCTTCTTTTTCTCATACACGGCTTCTGCAAACTCACGACTTGTGTCAAAAATAAACAAAACTTGTTAATGTTGATAAAGTATATTTGAGCCTTTGTAATCAGGCAGGTCTCAAATTTGAAGCATACCATAACTTTTAATGCTTCTTCTGGGTACGTTCATCTTATCAAACTGCAACTGTATTATAAAGAACGTAAAACTTTACATTAAAAATAAAATATATTCTAGAAATCATTTAGTTAGAAACAGAAAAAGCTTTTGCATTGTTTTCTATTTATTTTTATGAAATGAAAGAAGGTTCAACTGTTTTCTAATTTTTTCTATGGAATGAGAAGACTTTAGACAGAATTTTATTTGAAATTTAGCATTCATATTTACTAAGTCAAAATCACTAATTTAAGTTTTATTATGCATTTAGTTACACATTTTTTTGCCATTGGGCCTCCTTTCACACTTAATTTGTTATTATCTATTTTGTTAACTAACATATGCAACTTAAGTCGTATACCTCTTGATTTGTTTTTACTTGATAGGAAGAACTGCATCGGGGTTCTTCTGAAGCAACCAACCTTTAGGGTAACCAAGTTCATGAGCTTCCAAATGAAGATGTCAGTTCATGATTTTAGAACAACCCAAGTTAGTAACTTCCATTTGAATATCAAATGTGGTCTCCACCAATTGTTCTATAAATGTGGTCTCCTATAAACAAACACACATTGAATCTTAAGTGAATGTTAAATAGGCAACGACAAAAATAGTTATGCATACTTGAAATCCCTCTTTGATGGTGCCCAATTGACGAATCAAAGTCGAGGTGGGTTTTTTTGTCCATCTCTTTGGGTCCTACAAGATGATGCTGTTGAAGCAAATACTGACATGCCAACATTAAATCTTCCAAGTCTTTTACTCTTCACATTTTTGTGCCACCCAATTACTTGACTTCCATTGCACACGGGACCTTCCAAAGTTGCAGTGTTTTTGCCTTGTGCAAGCATTGCAACTGGCCAGGTGCCAAATCGGCTGCAGTCAGCAAACCAAACAAGAAAAAACAACATTTCAGAGTTTTAAGTGTTTTCCTTTCTACTGCTTATGGACTAAATATATTTGAATATGTTCACTCTTATGCTATCAAGATAGAAAAAAAATACATATATAAATGGTAGGTCTAACAACGATGCTTTTCGGTTATTTTAGCTTCAAATAAATGTATAACTATACCCAAACAATAAAACTCGATTATTAAATTAACCATAACCAAAACTATCAATTTTTCAAAATGTAGTTTGTTTTCACACTCCATTTTATTCTAGACCAATTCATTTTTCTTGAAAATTTTCGACACCATATAATGTCGTTTAAGCTGCAATATTCAACACTTTTATTTTATTTACTCTGAATTGTCACTAACAAATACCTATCTAAAAGTCTGAAAAACACATTTGTATATTGGGTCATTTACATATATCCCCTTCCTAACTTCATTTATTACATATTTACCCAACTCCTAATTTTAATTACATATTTCCCCTTCCTAAAACATATATATTACATATTTACCCAATTCATTTAAAATAACTTATTGAATTACTATTTTACCCTTAATGAAACAATTAAAATAATATTTACATATATCCCTTCCTAAATATATCATTATTAGGTTTTAAAACATAAGAGGGTAAATAGGTAATTGTATAAGGATTGGGTAAATATGTAATTGATTTTTATGGTTGGGTATATATGTTATTAAGAGGCTTAAGAAGGGGAAATATGTAAATAACTCTTGTATATTGAACTTCCATATGTAGAAAATGTGTAAAATTTTCATTGTGCGAACCATTATGATTCAAAAGGTAAAAATGGGTGATGATAATAACACATTCAGTGACAATTATACCTGGCGAAGTGGCGGGTTGGGTCGTGTGTGGTACCATGTCAGTGTCACAAGCTGTAGAGCTGTTCTAAACCTAAATAAACAGCGTCTTCTCAAAATCTAAAGAAGAATACATTTGAGAGTTGAAAAACAATAAACCGTATAAAGAAAAGCACAAGTTCCAACCTTACCTAGTACTGAAACCAACATATTGTAGTCAACTATGAGCACTTTCAGGTTTTCCAAAACACCAAGCTCAGGAGGCAGTCTCAAGCTTATGAAGGATCAGAGACAGTACAACCTAAAACAAGAAATTCAATTATTCTACATTGTAGAAAATCATAAACCAACAAGAAAATATCTTTAAAAATGGATTAGTTACACAAACCAAATGACTGGTTTTTGGTTCAATATTGACAAAAATACCAACCCCTTACACGTTTCCATCGATACCGTTTCTAGAACTCTGGTATTCCTACTTGTATAAATCATTACTAAGCATTAAATAATACAAGAAAACTAAAAATAGTTGAAGTTAATCTTGGAAAGCTACCTTTGGACTTATAATGTGAGTGTACAGGTTGCCAAGAGTAGAAATCATTCCTCTGATCTTGCGGTAAGCTGCACCAGCTGTTCTAAGAGGAAGCATCTCCACCATTGTCTGCTGTAACTAAGAAATAATAATAAATTTTAGGAACAAATGATTAAAATTACATATTTAAAATACCATTTCAAACACGAAGGAAATTTACATAACTTCATATACGGGGATTTCATTTTGGCCACCAGCAACAACAAATGTTCTAGTTAAAAGAATCAAATCCGAGTTCCCAGCCACAGTTGGTCCGATTGCATCAGCACTATTGATCAACAATCAAATGGAAACTGTAACTTTTACTCGTTTACCCAATCCCACTTTTGTTTAAAACCAACACGATGTGGGGTATTAACCAAGAGGGTGGTTTCAATCTCGATTTAATTAGTAAAATACAGAAAGATAAAATGTAACAAAAAACTAAATCGGAAGCGGGTCATACCTATTTCTCAATAAAAAATCTAGAGTTATCAAGAACCGTCATAAAATTAATGAGAATTTCAAATTCAAATCACAACACCAACCTAATACAACCAAATAGAAGAAAATGTTTGGGGGGGGAGGTTCATGTGGAATCAATTATCTTGGCGGTTCGATGATGACGCAACTTGCTCATATCTGGATGTAGACGGTTTGAACCCTCCCCCTTCGATCTTCACTCTGTCTTCGTCTTCGTCTTTGTATGTCGATCTAGGGTTTAAAGCGCAATCCACTCAGCTTTAAAACTTGTACCTGCGAGTCATTGAGATGGTCGTTACGAAGACGAACCATCGATTCATTCAATGGGGCTTTAATGGCAACGACGTCTTAAGAATCCTTTATAAAGGAGTAACGGAGTATTGATAAAAATTATGGTAAAAAGACATATATACCCATTGAATAGTTTTTAGTTAAGGTTTAATGTAAGGGGTTAAATAGTAATTAATAAGTTTTAGTTTTAAATAGGGGTTAGAAGGTAATTATACACATTTAAGGCTTTATGAATTTGTACATCATGCAATAACAATGATACAAGATGTCTTAAATTTTTTGTAAAATTACATTGTCATCCTTGTAATACATATTATATAGTAGTATATATATATATAAATATATATATATATATATAGGGGAGGGTTCCAGAGAAAACCACAAGTTAGGCGAAAACCAAGAAAACCACTAAAAAAATCAATTTTATCCAACCATATAATAGTTTTTATTTTTTGTTTTAGTTTATTTTTATTTATTTATAAGAGTATCAATGTAATATTAAACATTTTTATCAAAAAATATTTTTACACATAGTGTTACGTATACGTAAACATAAAACAAAAAAATTACGGTTACGTATACGTAAATAAAAAAAATTTGTTTTTGGATACGTATACGTAAATAAAAAAATTGCCTAAAATGATGTGGTTTTCTTGGTTTTCGCCTAACTTTGTGGTTTTCTCTTGATCCTTCCCCTATATATATATATATATGGAGAGGATCAAGAGAAAACTCATTGTTAATGAGAAAACTAGAAACTATTTCCACCATTAATTTTAAAACCTTAATAACTCTTTTCATACGTTACCATTTTTAAAAAAAATTACACCATAAAATCGAAAAATTTTTTATCTTTATTTTTTGTATAATATTGCTGTATTAAAAAGAAAATTTTTTAACGTGTCAAAATTTTTGATACTACATATATGTAGTATGATGATACTGCATATATGTAGTATGATCATACTACATATATGCAGTATAATCATATAGCAAGTACTGCATATATGTAGTATCGAAAAAGTCCGACACATTTTTTTTTGTTTTTTATACCAATATTATACTCAAATTAAAGATAAAAATTATTTAATTTATTAGTGTAATTTTAAAAAAAAATTAATAACGTATGAAAAAGTTATTAAAGTTTAAAAATTTAAGGGGGAGTTTTTTGGTTTTCTCATGAATCCAACCATATATATATATGTTTTGTATATATATATTTTAGGCGTTTTGTATATGTTTTAGGCGTTTAGCCATGTAATTTGAGTTGTTTTACGTGGTATCTTGTAGTAGTGTGTCTTACAAGTTAAATGTGCTAATTGAGCGGGAGATACGAAGAGAATCAAGAAGGCATCAAAGCACGGGAAGACAAAAGAGTAAAAAGAAGAAATCATGGAATTTGGGATCTTCGTGGTACGCGAAGACTTGGAAGGATATGTTCGCGGTACGCGAAGAAACTGAAAAAGGGCCCGACTAATTTGTCCTTCGCGGTACGCGAAGGACCAGCCTGGAATGTTTCGCGGTACGCGAGGAGTACGAATTACGGCAATTTGACCTAATTTTAATTATAAATCTTTTGGAGTCCTATTCTCGAATTATCTTTTACACCGGCCGTTTCAGAAGTTCCCAAGCGCAATTTTTACCATTCTTGGCTCAGTTGTTCTTAGTTTTTTATGCTTGTACGTTCTAGACTAGTTTTTGTGATGTTTGTTACGACTATGAGCGGCTAAGCTCTTCGTGATCCCTCCGGGTGAACGATTTATGCATATACTCGTATGGTTATAGTTTATAATCAGTGTTGGATTAAATTTTGTTAACCTGTTAGGTTCTTTGGATTCAATTGTCTGTTCTATTTATTAACAGTTTGATTTTATTTAACGTTTGCACATGTGTCATCGTTTCTTGGTTTTCTTGCATCGGGAATAATTTAACTGTGTGTTAGGTTTTATAGAATTGAAATTAGATTGAATAATTCAAACAAGGTCATGTCTACGTGATCTCATATCTGGTCTTAATTAAAACTGAACTTGTGTTTTGCTGAATGAGGAACCCGGAGTGGTCATTCTTCTCCAATTGTTTTATCAAGTTGCTTTTGATTTTTATAAGTGTGTTAATTAATAAAGTTTGAAACTTTAGTAGTAATTGAATCAGTAGTTTCTAAATAGCATTTCTCCACGAGTTCCCTGTGGATTCGACAACCCTACTTCCCATACTATAGTCTAAAGCAACTAAGAAGTAGCTTTTAATATTGTTTTTATTAGCCTTCGACACATGATCAAAATGGCGCCGTTGCCGGGGAATTTGTGTGAAAAGTGCTATTTTTGATTCTTTTGTTTAGTTCAGTGCTACGAATCGTGTGCTTACTTGTGCAGTTCACAGGTTTATGCATACGCGAAATTCAGGAAGAAAATCACCACTGCTTTTTGATCCAGAAATAGAAAAAGTAGCAAAAGCCAATAGAAAACTTCAGAGTACAGTTCAAACTATTATAGAGAAACTTGACAGTCCAAGGATGTCACAGGGACAACCAGCCACTCCAGACCCAAACCAAGGTGGGGGACCGAATCCACCTATTCCACCACTTCCAGATCTTTTGTTCTCAAACCATCCACAAAACCAACAACCATAAAATCAAGCTCCAAGACTACAACAACCACTACCACAATAACCTCCACTAAATCAACCACCTCCGCCACAACCACTATTCCGCGACCACCAATACCAACCCTATAACAGTTACCCAAGCTACTTAGATTATGGTGATGATGAGTTGTTGTCACCGGGACGCGGTTATCATCCACAGTAAGGTTCTCAACATGAGAGCTGGAATGAAGAAGAATAGTGGTATGACATGAAACATGAGGAGGCATTCCCTCCCAGAAACCAATGATTTGATGGAGTTGATGGTTGGATGCAACCACCACCAAGGGCAGAATATGGGTACCAACCGAGGAATAGCCAACAAGGAAATCTGGGTAACATGAACAAAGAAGACAGGTATAGGCAACCTCAAGGAAATCGCCCAAACTTTAGAGAGGAACAGCTAAGAAACAGAAACCCAGCCAGGCATGATCAAGGGGTGGATAGTCACTTCCACCCTGCCTTAGCCTTTAATGTTTCCCCAGTTATTCCACCAGTTGAAAGGGGGAATACATTTGAGATCCGACCGGGATGTTTGGGGATCCTCCCACACTTCTTTGGGAGAGCTACTAAGGAGCCCTACACGCACTTATCAGAGTATGAGGCTACATATGGGACCATAGGTGGTCAGGGATTCACTACAGACAAGGTGAAACTGGTGCTCTTCTAGTTTTCACTAAAGGACCGGGCAGAGCAGTGGTTCCTTTCTCTACCGTCTGCTAGCATTGCCACCTGGGCTGAGCTACAACATCAGTTCTTTGATGAGTACTTCCCGCCCCATAAAACCAATGAGGCCCGAGCTCCAATCAGAGGCAACAATCGTGTGAGCCTCTCTATGAGGCATTTAAGAGGTTCAAGGAGTTACTGAGAAACTGCCCACATCATGGCATAGAGAAGTGGGAGTTGATTTAGGCTTTCTATGACGGGTTGCTACCTGAGGATGTAAGGGATGTGAACTTAACAAGCAATGGCACTTTCTTTTCTAATCATGAGGATGATGATTAGGCTATATTAGAGAGGATGTGTACAACATTGAAGAGGAAGGCTCATGCGAGTAGGAGGATAAACACAGGTGCATCCACTAAGTCAGTAGATTATGATACACAGAAGAGGTTGGATGCCATGGAAATTCAAATGGCACGGCTTGGTAGGTCTGGGAGTAAAAAGGTGGCAAATGTGGCACAAACCTATGTGGTATGTGATGAATGTGATGGGTTGGGCCACACCTTGGCAAACTGCCCAAGGGAGTAGGGTAAAACAGAAGAAGTGCACCAGATTGGGGGAGAGAGGAAGCAGCAAGAAATGAATGCAACACTACCATCCAGGACTCATAAATCATCCAAACCTCAGGTATGGTAATGCTTCTAATCAACTAAATCCTAATTTTCAGGGCTCGAATGTGCAGTGTGGATATCAGAATGGCTCTTAGCAACAATAGCAGAATCGCCAATAGGGATACAATCAGGGTGGTTATCAAAGAACTCATGGTAATCAGGGATACCAACAGCAAGGAGGCTATCAGCAGGGAAATTATCAATAGAATCAAACTCAACAATCGGGAAGCCAGTAGCTATAATGGAATCCCTGAAGAGAATTGAGCAAGATAGAGAAATCCAGACCAAGACTAATGAATCTTTTGAGAGACAACTGGGACAATTGGCTGAGAAATTGGTGGAAGTGGCAGGAAGGCCGCAAGGGAAATTTTCGAGTGACACTAAGTTAAACCCGTAACATCAAGGGTCCAGTTCAAACCATGATTATGTTAGTGCAGTAAGTATTCATCATGAAGAGGAAGTAAATGACTCAGAAGACGAATGTGAGTTAGGAGAACCCATTATCCCAGTTAAATTTGGGGGATTCGAGATTGATCAAGATTTGTTGGATTATGGATCGAGTGTCAGCATACTACCGGGAAGCTTGTATGACCAATCTGACTTTGGTCCTCTACAACAAGTTGACACCACCGCGGTGTTAGCCGATTTGACACGGAAATGTTCTCGAGGGATGCTTAGAGGAGTAGATGTGAAAGTTGGGGAATTCTATTACCTTGAAGATTTTTTGGTACTTGATTATGCCCTAACTGTGAAGAAGAAGCAAACGAGGGTCATCCGTGGAAGACCATTCTTGGAGACTTCCAATGCATAAATTAATTGCAGAGACAACACAGTCAGTATGACCTTTGGAAACCGTGAGTTTAACTTAAACATTCTTTCCAATAATTTCTCTTATTTTAATAAAGTTAAACATTCCAAAGCAGGTGCTACTAATAAGTGTCCCCCTCGTTCTAAAGTGGATGAGGGTGGCAAAAAAGAGAAAGATTTTGTTCATGACAGGTTTAAAATGAATGAGGTGAGTGAGGCGGTAGTTGCAGCAATCCCCAAGTGTGGGGATGAGGGAGTGCAAGTAGAAAAGCCACCATGGAAGCAACAGGTGGAAAGTTCAAGTAGTTATACCATGCCGGACACGAAGTTATCAGAATTACTGGCTAGGTCAAAGAAACCTCCCAGGTGTGCCAGTCATTCATATGAGACTGATGAGTTTGTGAGAATGAGAGAGGATGAAGAGTTCCTGACTGTGGAACATACGAGGACGCTCAAATTGAATGGGGATGACTATCACCGAGCATGTGCAACAGCATTTGGAAAGGAATTTGTGTTCCAACCACCATAAACATAATATCATGTACTGTCTCGCTGAAGATCCTTAAACTTATCGCTCTTAGGAGGTAACCTAAGGTATTTTTATTTTTTATTCTTATCAAGTTAAATGAACGTTGTGGGTGTGTTCTCTAGAAACCCTCATGAGACTCAACTCGTCCTCTCGGGCTACTGGCGGGTTTAAAAGGCTTGTTGTATACGCTAAATGCAATCGTGATTCCTACGAAAGTGAGTTAGGTTGTTATTTCTTTGTTTTCTTTGTTTAGTATGAAATTGTCTAAATGTGGGGACGTTCTTGGGGAAATCAAGGTGCATTTGAAGACAATATACAAGCCCATGGGGGTAGGATGTCGTAGTAGAGTTTTTAGAACTATGTAGTTTTTTGGTAGATTTTTGTGTATTTCTAAGTTTTTTCAAGGATTCGTGACCGTTCGGGCAAGCAAAATCATCAGAAATGACGTTCCGGGTATGTATGCACATGATTTGAATTTTGGAACAAGTTTTTGGAAAAGTTGAAAAAGTGGGATTTTGGGACCAAAAATTTTTCTATGTATAAAATAGGCCAAAACTTGTTGTGAATACCAGGTCCTCACGGTACGCGAAGACCCAGCTCCAGATCTTCGCGGTACGCGATAAACAAAAAGTCAGTCGGGTCATAATTCCATTCTTCGCGGTAGGCGAAGAGTGTCCCCCTGATCTTCGTGGTACGTTAGGGGCCGCCTATGAGGTTCTATTCCCTATTTTCATTTACTTCATATTTTTGAGTCGTGTTTGGTCCGTTGGTCTTTTAGTTTTTTATCGAGTCTATATATTTAGTCAGTTGATGCTCTTGGGATTGTTTTGAGTTTAACTTTGCAGGTTTAGATTGATCCACCCGTACTCAATCTCCATTCTGGAGGTGATAATCCAAGCTTCACTTGATTCTTTTGTAAAAGATAGCCCATTAGCAGATTTTGAGGGCGATCGCGAATGAAATGCTATACGATCCGGATGTGGAATTGAAAGCATCAACTAGCTAAGTCGTTCTTATTTTTTGTATATTTCTTTTTAGTGTCTTTTATCCTACATTGAGGGCAATGTCGAGTTCAAGTGTGGGATGGGAGACTATAGTCTAGGTTTGTAGTATGAGTCTGTATAATCAGAAAATTTCAGAAAACCCATTTTTTTCAAAAATGTCCTTGGATTAGAATTTTTGAAAATATATGGAAGATGATAGGTAGAACTGGAACTGCTTGTGGAATTTAAATGAAAAAAATAAATAATAGAAAGCGCGTCTAATTTGTAACGTTTTGGTAGGCCCAATCGACTTTAAGAGCTTAAACATCCTGATAGTGTATCTAGTTTTAATTGAACAATTAATTCAAGATATCTTATGGGTTCTCATCTTAGGGGTAATGGTAAGGCTGAAACTGTCAATATAGGGTGATAGGTACCGCTATAAGCAGAAATTTATAGGTTTTTGAAATTCTTTGGCACACCGCTTTCTTTTTATGAGAATAAATCCAAAATTTGGTGGCACCCGCATTCCATAATTCCATCATTGCATGAGCTTAGTTAATTAAGTTGAGAGCTTAAACATCGCCTATGTGTCACACGTCGAGTTGCAGCTTGGTTGAAACACCACTGGGATAGATTCTTAAGTAATCAATTCTTCTGAAAAACTAAGTTTCGCTTATGTGTCACACGTCGGGTTCCAGGCTGATTGAAACACTACTAAGTTGACTCTTATGTGCTTCATTGCTAAAACTGCAGCCTATATGCCACACGCTGAGTTCCAGCTCGGTTGAAGCACCACTAGGTAAGGTTTAATCATAGAATGTTAATAAAAGCTCGCATAATTCATCCATTATTCCTCTGAATTTCTTAAACATATAAATTTCTGCTTACAACAGTGGGAAAATCAATGGGGTGTCAATTATGTCGGGTTAGCGGATTGGCGGGTTGCGGGTCAAGGATGACAACCCTAACCTGGATACACATAAATTCGGGTCAACCTGAAGATGAACTGTTTAACCCGTTTAACTTAATGAGTCAAACAAATTAACGCATTATACGCGACTTGTCCAGTTGTAAGCAGGTTAAAGGTAACATGTTTAATGGTGAGTATAAGTGTGACAATAGATAAAATAGTGTTTTAAGAAAAAATAAAATTATTATGACTAACCATATAAATATTAAAATGAAAGTCACAAAGTTGAAAATTGAAATCAAATTAGCTCAAGCATAAAATTAAAATTGTTTTTCTCAAAACCAATAAAATAGACTGAGTAATGGTTTTCCAAATCAAAATAGAATGCAAAAATTAATGATAAAATAGTTGAGATGAATTGTGAATTAGAGAGTCACAAAGAAACATGAAGATTCGTCTTGAAAATCTTATAAATATGGATTGGAAGTTGGAACTTGTAAAAGGTCGACCGTCCAACTCAAACAAAATGTTTTAAGTTTTACGTTTCTATTTTAAAAAATAGAATGGGAAAAAGCAAAAATCAAATTTTAATATACTTCTTTAAAAAACGGGTTAACGGGTCAACCCGTTGATTAAACAGGTCAACCCTAAGATGACCCGTTTTTTAAACGGGTTGAAATGACCAACCCAAAATCTGATTATTTTCGTGTCGAGTTCGGGTCGTGTTTCAGGTCGTGTCAGGAATTGCCAACCCTAGAAAATCTATATGGTTTAGCCTGGGTCTAAACATGACCATGAGATGGGATTAGACTAAGCTATAGCTTTCTGAGTGTGAGACCCATAGATAGACTGATGGCTTGGTAATAAATAGGATAGTAGATCACAGAATCAGGGGCTTGATGAGTCGGTGGTTGGGTTTAATCGAACAGAAATACTGATTGTTACAATTAACGCGCTAGTACATTTGAGTTGTGTATGAATGAAAGTATGTAAGCAGTTTCCAGTTATGATTCCATGGCATGATTCTTTTTCGGGACGAGAAAAGTTTAAGTGTGGGGATGTGATGTAGTGTTAAATAACCCTCCATAAATGTGTCATTTTGTATATGTTTTAGGCGTTTAGCAATGTACTTTGAGTTGTTTTATGTGGTATCTTGTAGTAGTGTGTCTTACAGGTTAAATGTGCTAATTGAGCGGGAAATACGAAGAGAATCAAGAAGTCATCATAGCACGAGAAGACAAAAGAGTAAAAAGAAGTAATCATGGAATTTGGAATCTTCGTGGTACGCGAAAACCTGGGAGGATATTTTCGCGGTACGCGAAGGAGCTGAAAAAGGGCCCGACTAATTTGTCCTTAATGGTACGCGAAGGACCAGCTTGGAATGTTTCGCGGTACGCGAGGAGTACGGATTACGGCAATTTGACCTAATTTTAATTATAAATCTTTTGGAGTCCTATTCTCGAATTATCTTTTACACCAGCCGTTTCAAAAGTTCCTAAGGGCGATTTTTATCATTCTTGGCTCAGTTATTCTTAGTTTTTCATGCTTGTAAGTTCTAGACTAGTTTTTGTGATGTTTGTTACTATTATGAGCGGCTAAGCTCTTCGTGATCCATCCGGGTGAACGATTTATGCATATACTCGTCTGGTTATAGTTTATAATCAGTGTTGGATTAAATTTTGTTAACCTGTTAAGTTCTTTGGATTCAATTGTCTGTTCTATTTATTAACAGTTTGATTTTATTTAACGTTTGCACATGTGTCATCGTTTCTTGGTTTTCTTGCATCGGGAATAGTTTGACTGTGTGTTAGGTTTTATAGAATTGAAATTAGATTGAACAATTCAAACAAGGTCATGTCTATGTGATCTCATATCTGGTCTTAATTAAAACTGAACTTGTGTTTTGTTGAATCAGGAAACCGGAGTGGTCATTCTTCTCCAATTGTTTTCACAACCCAAATCAAGTTGCTTTTGATTTATATATGTGTGTTAATTAATAAAGTTTGAAACTTTAGTAGTAATTGAATCAATATTTTCTAAATAGCATTTCTCCAAGAGTTCCATGTGGATTCGATAACCCTACTTCCCGTACTATAGTCTAAAGTAGCTAAGAAGTAGATTTTAATATTGTTTGTTATTAGCCTTCGACACGCGATCATAAGTGATAAGTGATAACCACTCTTTAACAATCACATAATTTATAAGCTTTTTTTTCTCTTAATTGTTAAATACTCTTTGAACATATATCTTGAACATAAATACAGAAATGAGATGTCTTACATGTATGTATCACATAATGTTACATATACGTGACACAAAGTGTTACATATATATTACACTAATAGAATGATAATTGTTACATATACGTAACACTATGTTTGAGAGTGGTTATCACATAAATATTGGTTATTATTTGAACCGCACCATATATATATAAATATATATATATATCTCCTTCTCTCTCTCTCTCTCTATATATATATATATATATATATATATATATATATATATATATATATAAGGAAGAGATATTTTAGGAACCCTCTGTTATTGTGTTAACCCAATTAACTCTGCCAAAATGGATACAAATCAATTTTTTTTAAATACCATTATTACACCGATACAACGTCATGTTTATGTTTATATTTTTGTAAATTCACAAGTTTAAGAGCGTTTACACCCGGTGTAACTTTTTGCTAAAAAACTTAGGTGTAAAATCATTTACACTTGCGAATTTACAAGAATTCAAAAAAGAACATAACGTTGTATTGGTGTAATAATGTTATTTAATTTTTTTTATTTGGATCGATTTTGTCAGAGTTAATTGGGTTAACACAATAATAGCTGGTTAACAATGGAACCTTACCCTATATATGTGTGTGTGTGTATAAACTAATTTCTCTTGTCCCTTTGCCCATGATCATCACCACCATTTGAACCATCACGCCCAGGGGGCAGTGTACTGGGCGTGATAGGCTTATATGGTACCCGATCACACCCCACTACACATAATATTATGATTATTGTTTCTTGTTAATGCTAGTGTATATGTGCGGACATATATCAGACACAATGCGAATACACTTTTTGAAGAACATGACACTGAACGTTGTAGAGATGATCGTCTTCCATATCGAGCCATTTGGTTGAGCTTATGTGTGCAATCAATGACCAAAAATCATAATACAAAGTGAGCAAACAAACCAACTAGGCGATGCAAGATGCAAATTTTCATCGTCATTAATGGGTTAGGTTGAACATATATCCGATAAATTTAAGATAAATTGATCTCAACTCGAATCCATCACAAACTCTAAAAAAAACTTTCCAACCCATGATCTTATTCTATCTTGATCCTAAGGGGTCTTCTTCAAAACAAGTTCGAGATCATTTGTATCTATTTATCCAAAAAGTGACGGCATATAAATGTAACAAATAATCGAGTTTAAGAGTATTTTATTGCTATTATTATATTGAAATGAAAGGCATGATTATGTCTTTTTCTTAAGAAGCAAGATTATTGGTTAAAGACTCGCTATTAATTTATTGCCCCATGAAACTGACATTGACCTCGTTTGCGGACTTTAATAATGTTTTGGCTAAAGACTCGGTCTGAGTGCGAGGTTAATGTAACATCCTCATTTCTGAATTTATAATACATGGAATTTAATTAATTCGATGATAAATAAAATCTATTACCTAAGAATTCCTTCAAGGTTCAAGATGAATAAAGTGATTAGTTTGTTTGGTTTGTAGTTCGAAAACGAATAAATAAGAATATAGATGATAACCACAAAAAACTTTCTCTAGAGTTGTATTGCGGTTCAAAGGGTACAAGGGGTACCATTTGGGTACACCCCTCGGTATTGCGGGGTATCACGGGTACATCGCCGCATGCAAATCGTGTACCCCTTGCGGGTATGGAATTTGGGTATAACCGGTGGCGGAGCTTGAAGAAAAACGTAGGGGGGCGGGATTTTTTTTTCCTATCATGGGGCCAGAACTATAAAATTTTCGACCGAATACGTATAAATTAACATTACTGAACAAAAAATCACGGGCCCTCACTATCATTCGCCCCTGGGTATAACTACCCGTGGACCAAGTGGAAGTAGCCGCATGCAAATCAATTCACACAACTATAATCAATGCAGAAATATTATATGTATATTAGATTTTAGGGGCATTTACATATATTCCCTTCCTAAGTTTCTTTATTACATATATTACCCAACCCTAAAATTTAATTACATATTTCCCTTCATAAAACCTATATATTACATATTTATCCAATTCATTTAAAATAACTTATTTTATTACCATTTTACCCTTAATGAACCAATTAAAGTACTATTTATATATATCCCCTTCCTAAATGATTTTCATTATTTGTAAGGGGCAATTGCGTAATTTTAAGTTAATTGGGGAAATATGTAATTAAAGTTAGGGGTTGAGGATATATGTAAATTAGAAGTTTAATAGAGGGAAATATGTAAAAAAACCTAGATTTTATTAGTGAAGAATTTTAACAAATTAAAATCTAGGCATAGATTATGAATTTGTGACTTGATCCTCTTGTGATTTCTAGATTTAAGTTGTATTTTATTTTCATGTAATTTTTTTATTTATTGTTATGTATTTTTTTTTAAATTAATAAAATTAGTTTTAAATATAAAGAATTAATTTAAAAATAATAATAATTAGGTGGCATACCCCGCCGAAGGCGGATTATATACGGGGGATCGACGAAATTGAATCATTACACATGATCAAAAGAAATTTATATTAATTGAATAGTTAATTACATTGATTACAAAAGTCAAACAAGACAAGTAGAACAAATAAATCTTCTTTTTGTTAATGTCTAGCTAAGTCCACTAAAACATGAGTTCTTGGAATCCTAGTATGATCAAAGCATCAATTTAGTTTCCAAATCCTGAAAAAACATGCTAAAATATGTCAACTAAAAAGTTGGTGAGAACATAGGTTTATATAGATACATAATAATAGATAACAAGGTGCAAGTCATAAACAAGTTTCACATTTCAGGTAGTTAAACTTTTATGCATGAGTCCATAACCAACCTTAGTGATCGAATGCTCCCCGTCCAACATCTTGTCAAGGGTGTTAGATAAAGTATGAATGTCTAGTATACCGTTTCTGAACATCCAACTCCTTTCAAGTTAAAAAAGAATACGTCAACTTGAAGGAAGCTCGGAATTGATTTTCATACATCAACCTAAGGACCGGATGGGCTAGTCAGGCCAATAGATCTATTTACGTACTTCTGTCAGCTAAAAGTTAATGGTGTGGTAGAGAGTGTATATGAACCCGTTTAAGTTTACAAATATAGAAAATTGTTATTGAATAGTATGAAAACCTTGTAGTATAATAATAATATTGATATAGAGTTTGAATACGAGCATGTTTTCCACCCCAAAAATATAAAGTAAAAGAGGGGCTATGAACTCAACTTGCAAGTTAGAGGGTTGAACTTATACTTGTAGTAACTTGGATTTGAATGCCTTAAGGATTCCCTAAGTAAGTTTGTTAAGTTAGAAACAAGTTTAGAATAGTAGAGGGGTTGTTATTGTAATTAATTGAAAGTGGTCATTGTATACTAGAGTAATTATCGTCCCAGAGTAGTACCTCCAACAGAAACGTTCCCAGGAAAAAGTTGGTTGGATCGGAACCCCGTCTTTCCTAGTCAAAACTTTCCGCGTGTCAGATGACTACCTATTGGTTTGATGGTTACTCTATCGGTATACTAGACAAAGTTAAAAGTGTGTTTGGTAGTAAGCATCTCCTAATACTGGTTTGATGGTTACTCTACAGCTTTAAAGTTCGAATGTTGACTTGGTAGAAAGCATCTCCTAATAATAACTTGTAGAGGATAAAAACATCTTCTGATAGCGACGTGTAGAAAATATCTATAAAGTCAACACACATTGACAAAACACTATATCCAAGAAAAGATCACCTGGGTAGAAGAGCTCTGTCCCAATTGTGGATTTTAGCCTTACACCAAAAAGCCAAATGTCAAGCATGCACCAAAAGAAAGAAAGAAAGCAGGTATCCCAAAGAAGACTTGAGCAGAGCTAAGAACCTATCAGCCATAATAGGTTGTACAATAACCAGAAGTAGCACCTCAGGCATGTTTACTTAACAGAGTTATACTTGTTACCAAAAAAGACAAGAGCAAGGCTCGACACGTGGCACGTCAGAAGCTACTAAAGTAACTTCCGTCAGAAGCTACTAATGAAACTTATGTCAGAAGCTACTAAGGCCAGATGCTACTAAAGTAACTTATGTTCGAAGCTACTAAGGTCAGAAGCTAATAAAGTAACTTATGACAGAAGCTATTAAGGTCAGAAGTTACTAAAGCAACTTATGTCAGAAATTAATAAAGTTACTTATGTTAGAAACTACTAAGGTCAGAAGCTATTAAACAACTTACGTCAGAAGCCATTAAGGTCAGAAGTTACTAAAGCAACTTATGCCAGAGGCTACAAAAGTAACTTATATCATAAGCTACTAGAGAAACTCATGTCAGTAGTTATGGAAGCAACCTACTATAGACTAAGGCTATTGTGGGTGGCTGAATCCACTTACCATGAAGCAAAGAAGCACAAAAGCTCTGCACAACAACTCATCACAACAATTCCAGTGGCTAAATAGCTGAGGTGACTAAAAGCATCTTACTACGATTTATGAACAGTATAACAGCTCTACAACCTTGGTCAACATTTTCCAAGGATGGACAGACTTTCTGTCGAACCATCCCTACAAGACTAACCTCGTTTCCATACACCATAACCTTTTAGGGGAATAAGTGTGTCGCGTAGAGCCGATACTTCGCTTCCTTTTGGAAAGATAGACAACTTCGAAAGGAGGAAGAAGCAAGTTGTTGAACAACTAATATACATGAAGAACACTCCAAAGGAGTGAAGGTTAGATTCGCTTATATTAAAGAATCTAGAGTAATTTCTCCCATTACTTCTCCATTTGACACTAGTTCAGCTCCATAAGTAGCAGAAGGTATAAGCCACTCTACTTACTTCGTGAATGAAGTTAAAGCCAGTCTTTAGGAAGGAAACCAACTTCGTACGTCCTCATCTGTTATGGGGGCAATTAACATTGCCAGTAGGTCAGAAGGCACTAAAGTTTGTAAAAATGTGATCTTGAATCCTTCATTGTGGTAGGGGAACATTCCATATGTGTGTTCATGTTGTGTGAAATACGAATTTCACATGCGTGAACGTTGAAATTTGTGGTCTTGGTATTAAATTTATCCATATGTATCCGAATACACATAAATATCCATGGGTGCGGTTCAAATGATAACCAATATTTATGTGATAATCGTGATAACCACTCTTAAAAATAGTGTTACGTATATGTAACAATTTTTATTCTGTTAGTGTTACATATACGTAACATTATGTGCTACGTATATGTAATACTCATCATTTCCGTATTGTTGTTCAAGATATATGTTCAAGATACTTAAATACTTTTTTCATAACCGTGATAACCACTCTTAAATTCATCCTTTTTTTGCTACAAAAGTGAACTTGTTGGTTCATTCTTTTCTTGTAACTCGAAAAATAGAATGTGACATTTAGTTCGCAACAAAAAAAAAACAGTTCGGAAAAATAGATTCAATAACTCTCTCCACTCATTTCATTTCATGAAATAAGTGGTGTCATCATGGGTCGTCTTTCGAGGTCCCGCGTGGCTCCCAAGGTGTTCCCTGGGCCAGCGAATCCGTCTCGCTAATAGATATGAGTAACTGGTTTCATCCTCCTTTGGACTTATAAGGAGTGTGGCAACATCCCGATTAGTGTTACGCCGGCAGTGTAAGCACCCCATTGTAAGACTTTCCTTAACCACTAAGGTTCTCCCTAATGATATAATAGGAGTAGCTAGTAAACCCCAACGTTTTATCATAAATTGATTGTATACGAACTTTAAAAAATTTGGTACGCCACATTCTCCTACCACTAGAACATCCACGTCATCATACATTTGTTGTACATTCGAGATTGCACCCCCGAATATTGGCCTCACTTTGGATTTGGATAAAAAATGCTCATAAAAAGTTGATCCCAACATGCATTGACCCTTCATTATCTAGATCGTTGAGCCTCGATACCTCCACTGGGGCAGACACATTACTCATGTTGCGCTCTTATCGGTTCTAGTTCACAATGACCAGTATTTCCTGCGATCATGCTTATCAAACGATTTCTTAGACTTACACAACTAATACCCATTGCTAGACTTGCGGCTCTCCCGAGACACCTTTCCAGGCCACCAAACCAACCAACCAATTGGGCTCCAATATTAATCTTCTACCACCACCATTACTTAGCCATCGTTTAGGAACATTTGGGATAAGTGAATATACCAATGTTTCCATGTATCAATGTCACACCCGTAACACAGGATAATAATCTAACCAGAGTAGTACCTCTAACAGAGATGATCCGAAGCAAGAAAGACGGGTCTAGGAGAGATTTATACACCGTCCTTTCCTAAACAGAACATTTCGTTTGTCAGATAACTACATACCAGTCAGAAGGTCGCCTTCTAGTTAATGTGACCTTGATATCAAAAACACATAGCGAAAGACTAAATCATAACCTCTATTAATATCAAACCATTGTTTACATCATGTTTAACAAAATTTAGATCATCCGTTCCTAACAAGGAACAAGTCATTCGGGACTTATAGTTTCAGACATGCCCAACATCTGGATCGTTCATCTTTTCATTCTAGTCCTGGGAATACCTCATCTATTGTCTACCTGTGATGCGTTCAAAAACATTTGATAGAACATGGGTCAGCACAAAGCTCGTGAATTCATAAACTAAATTAGTTTATTAAAATGACCCGCCAAAGTATCTTGAACACATTCATGCCCAATGGGATTCGACACCCAATATAGATAACTATGAACAATAATTCAGTCTATATATAACCAAAGACCGTTCCAAGGGCCCTGTCCAACATGCCGTTCCACGGGCAAGTGAAATACAATAAGCGCTTAGAATACGTTATATATAAACTATCGGTACAATCGTTTCAAGATACTCAAAATGGTTCATAAATCAATCATGCCGGACAAGGTCATGAAAGGGTTCATGCATCACAGTTTAAGAACTTACCTCGGCAGTATCTCGGCTTATTTAATCGGAGATACGGAAAACACCTCGGGTAGAGCTCCTAGATAATCATATAATTACTTAGTAATATAATCCTAGTTTAATGATTTATAACCGAAGCTTAATGGGAGGTCGGAGCCTTACCTTAGTACTATCTACGACAGTTTGAAGTCGAATGGTCAGAAACAGACTCTCGTACGTGAACCAGGGCTCGTAAATGGATCTTCAGAGTGTGTGTGCGTGTATTTGAGTGTGTTTGTGTGTGTAAAAGAGTTGAAATTGATCATCTATTTATAGGGGTAAATGGGCACCCATAGCGGACCGTTATCTGAGGGAATGTCGGTCTGCTATGCCTCTTAGCCTCCTCATTGCCTTTGGGCCTACAAAACGGACCGTTATGCTTCTCATGTCGGTCCGAAAAGGATGAATTGCGGCTAGCGGACCGCAACGGATCCAATATCGGTTCGATATCAATCTTCCATGTGTCAGACTCCAGCGATTAGTCACCCGACACGTGTCACCTCCTAAGTGATTCCTTGTTCCCTACATAGCGGACCGCTATCCCTGAGATGTCGGTCCGACATCTACCTTCTTTTTCTAAATTTTTCATTTTTAGTCCCTGAACTTTGTTTATTTACATATTCACCCCTTAACTTTGAAAATTGGCAAGTTTAGTCCTTTATTTTCTAGAGAATTTTCAAGGTGTTACAAATCTCCCCTCCTTTTAAGAAATTTCGTCCTCGAAATTAAGATGTGAATAGATGAGGATATTTGACTCTCATCTGTTACTCTAATTCCCAAGTCTTGTCGGCTCCGATCCGATCTTGCCATTGTACCAGTACCATTGGTATTGTTTTCTTTCTTAATTTTTGGTCTTGGGTTCCTAAGATTTTAACGGGTTGCTCAATGAATCGGAGTTTATCGTCAATGTGTACATCATCTAATGAGACTGCCTGATTGGGGTCTGCTAGACATTTGTGTAGACATGATACGTGGAACGTGTTATGAATACCCTACAATGCTTCAGGCAACTCAAGTTTATATGCTACTGCTCCAACTCTTTTGATGATTTTATAAGGTCCGATATATCTTGGTCCTAACTTTCCTTGTTTCGTGAACCTTACCACACCTTTCCAAGGTGAAGCTTTTAACATCACATAATCCCCGACTTGGAATTCTAATGGTCGTTGTCGTCTGTCAATATAACTCTTCTGACGATCCTGAGCAGCTTTTAGTCGTTGTTTAATCTGGACTATCTTCTTTGTTGTTTCCTGTATAACCTCAGGTCCAGATAATTGACTATCTCCTATTTCAGTCCAACAGACCGGAGTTCTACACTTTCTTCCATACAGTGCTTCAAATGGTGCAGCCTTGATACGTGAATGATAACTGTTGTTGTAGGAGAATTCGATCAACGGTAGGTGATTATCCCAATTACCTCCGAAATCTATAACACAAGCTCTTAGCATATCTTCCAGAGTTTGAATGGTACGCTCACTCTGTCCGTCAGTCTGAGGATGATACGTGGTACTCATGGTAAGTCGTGTTCCTAATTCTTTCTGAAAACTCGTCCAGAATCTAGATGTGAACCAACTGTCTCTCTCAGAAATAATAGACAGTGGTATGCCATGGTGGCTCATAATTTCATTGATATAGATCCTGGCTAACTTATCCATAGATTATGTTTCATTGATGGGTATGAAATGGGCTGACTTGGTCAGTCTATCGACCACTACCCATATGGCATTATGTCCTTTCTGAGTTCTGGGTAACTTAGTTACGAAGTCTATTGTAATGCCATCCCATTTCCAGACAGGCAATTCTATTTGTTGTGGTTGACCTGCGGTTTCTCATACTCAATCTTAACTTGAACGCAAGTCAAGAATTTATCTATGTACTGGTCTATTGGTCTCTTCATATTTGGCCACCAGTAATGAGTCTTCAGATCTTTGTACATCTTTTTTGCACCAGTATGCATGGAATATATGGATTTGTGTGCTTCGTCTAATATCTTTTCTTGAATATCTCCAAACATAGGAATCCAGATTCTTTGATCGAATCTCATGATTCCGTCATCTCCTTTGGATAGAAACTTCTGTTTCCCAACCATACATTCTTTCTTAGTATCCCCTTCTTCTAATGCTTTTGGTTGGATTTCCTTGATTTGCTCCATTAAGTCTAACTTCAGGTCTAATCGTAGTGCTTTTACTTTAATCGGTTGACTTCGTTATTTCCGACTTAAAGCATATGCAACTACATTGGATTTTCCGGGATGGTATTTGATTTCACAATCATAGTCATTAATGAGTTCTATCCACCTCCTTTGCCTCATATTTAAATCATTCTGATTAAAAATATGTTGGAGACTTTTATGGTCTGAATATATTATACGTTTGGTACCATACAGATAGTGTCTCCAAATCTTTAGAGCAAACACTATGGCACTAAGTTCTAGATCATGCGTAGTATAATTCTTTTCATGAACTTTAAGTTGGCGTGATGCGTAGGCAATAACCTTGTCTCGCTGCATTAACACACAACCCAGACAAGTTCGAGAAGCGTCACAATAGATGAAAAAATCATCGTTTCCCTCGGGTAGTGCTAAGATTGGTGCATGGCTAAGTTTATCTTTGAGAATATTGAACGCTTCTTCTTGTTTCGTACTCTATTCAAACTTTGCTGGTTTCTGAGTCAAAGCAGTCAAAGGCGTAGCAATTTTGGAGAAGTCTTGAATGAATCTTCTGTAGTAACCGGCTAATCCAAGAAAGCTTCTGATTTTTGTTGGAGTCTTTGGGGCTTCCCATTTCATAACTGCTTCAATCTTACTTGGGTCCACTTGTATTCCACGCTCG
Organism: Smallanthus sonchifolius; assembly: GCA_023525975.1. NCBI lineage: Eukaryota > Viridiplantae > Streptophyta > Magnoliopsida > Asterales > Asteraceae > Smallanthus > Smallanthus sonchifolius. Next base: position 81,631,640 of record CM042026.1, on the reverse strand, counting down.
TTCACAACGTGCCCAAGAAATTGTACTTCTCGTTTCCAAAATTCGCATTTGGAAAACTTCGCATATAATCTTTCTTTTCTCAGGGTTTCCAGAATGATCTTGAGATGCTTAGCATGTTCTTTTTGGCTTCGGGAATAAATAAGAATGTCATCGATAAAAACGATGACAAATTTGTCAAGGAATGGCTTTCGATTCATTAAGTCCATAAATGCTGCGGGGGCATTTGTTAGACCGAATGACATGACCAGGAATTCATAATGGACGTATCGGGTCTTGAAAGAAATTTAGGTACATCTTCTTCTTGTACCTTCAACTGATGATATCCCGATCTAAGATCGATCTATGAGAAGTACTTGGCTCCTTGTAGCTGATCGAACAGATCATCTATTCTAGGAAATGGATATCTGTTCTTGATAGTCAGCTTGTTTAATTCCCGATAATCAATGCACATCCTCGTGCTCCCCAAGGTGAAGTACTAGGATGAATGAACCCTTTGTCTAAGAGTTCTTGGATTTGTTTCATCAGTTCTTTCAGTTCGGAAGGAACTAGACGATAAGGGGGTTTTGCAACAAGTTTAGCTCCAGGAATGAGTTCGATTTGGAATTCGATTTGACGATCAGGTGGAAGACCAGGTAATTCTTCCAGAAAGACATCCGGGTGATCACAGACTATGGGAATATCCGCAATATGTCCTTCGGGTTCAACATTTAGGGCATGGAGTATGAATATACCGTCTCCCTTAATTAATTCTTTCTTAGCTTTTGCTATAGAAATTTCAATCGTATTGTTATCACTATCACCCTGAATCATCAAACTAGTTTCATCTGGATTCTTAATCTTGACCTTTTTCTAGTCACAATCAATCTGGGACTGGTATTGGTTTAACCAATCCATCCCTAGGATAACCTCATATTTATTCAAGTTCAATGGCATTAGTGTAACTAATACCTTATCGTCACCAAAATTGATGACACAATCAGGGTATGATTCGGTTATCCTAATATGTTCGCTACTTGCTGTATCAACGACATAGGAATTAAAAAGTGGAATCGGTCTTACGCCTAAATATGGGTGAACTTCTATTCGCCCCTGTATCAAATACAATCTTGGCGTGAATATTATTAATTAAGAAAGTACCTGCTACCTCCTTAGCATTATTTTTCTGTTCATCTCTAAGACGAACACTTGTCCTGTTAATTTATTCTGACCACCTATTTTCTGTTTAGGTGGTTTAGGACAAGAAGTCCTATAATGCCCTATTTCTCCACAGTTAAAACATTTAACATTTGGGCACTGGGTTGCAAAATGGCTAAACTTCTGACAAGTCTGGCATTTCATTCCCTGATTGGCTTTATCAGGGTTGGGATGAAATCCTCCTCTCCTGGGAAACTTACTATTTCCTGGTTTGAACTTATAAACAAGTCTTTTGTGGCTCTTGGGCTGCCACCTCATCATACATCATCGCACTCTTTTCAGCGGCCAAATCTATCTTCTCGGGTGCGATGGATTTTACTGAGGTACGAACCTTAGGAGGTAAACCTTGGACATAACATTTGATTCTTCTTGAATCGGGAGTTAACAAAGGTGGCACCAGTTTGGCCATCTCATTGAACTTGGTTGTGTACTCCTGATGAGTCATGGTTCCAGTTTCAAACCGCAGAAAATCAGATTCAATCTTGTCCACATCTTTTTGTGGACAATATCTTTTCACAATCAAAGACTTAAGATCTTCTCAAGTCATTCTATCAGTTACAGTTTCTCTCTTTGTCTGCTTAATTGACTCCCACCAATCAAGAGCCTCCTCTTCAAAGTAGTGTGCAGCAAACTTCACAGCTTGATCTGCCCTGCATTCGCTCATCTTTATTACTGCTTCCATAAATGTAATCCATTGCAAGGCTGCAATGGTATCTTTCTTTCCATTGAATGGCTTAGGGTGACAGTCGCTGAAATTCTTGTAGTTGCATCCTTGGCCACGAACTCCTATACTCTGGGTTGTCATTCCCACCGTTTCATGGGTTCAGGTGATACCTATATTGTTTCATACTGGAGTGGTATGAAGGGTATCTTCTGTTCGAGGAACAAAACCACTTGTACCTTCATTTCGGTTACCCAAATTGTTATGATTTTCCCTTCTCCTAAGGGCATCATCAAGAATTCCGGGTATAGTTGTTTGAAGTACTCGAGTGACCTCAGATGCCACTGCTACTTGGAATTGGGTTTTAGTAATGTGGACTCATCTACAGATCGATCTCGTGACAGGACATCTCGATAACACTAAGTGCAGAATCCTACCGTGTTAACGTTTGTATACGAATTGACAATATAAACAGCAGGTAAATAAACTTTCTCTTTATATTCCACCAAACACAGAGTTTACAGAATACACTTGTTTGATTCCTCTCTCTTTCCCTTCTTCCACTACTGAATAGAATCTGTAAACTTTTATTTATAGACACAATCTCTGCAATAGGCGGACTTAACAAGTTCGCTTCTAAATATGCTTAGGAGAACTTGTCAAGTTCGCCTCTCTATGAACTTGTACAATATTCCTTAGGCGAACTTAACAAGTTCGCTCCTAAAGATGCTTAGGCGAACTTGTCAAGTTCGCCTCTCTATGAACTTGCACAATATTCCTTAGGTGAACTTAACAAGTTCGCTTCTAAAGATACTTAGGCGAACTTGTTAAGTTCGCCTCTCTATGAACTTATACATAATTTTATCAACAGTTACAAAACATGTCCTAACAGGTTCAGTATTCGTATTTGTGTTTTCATTTGGATCAGGGTTTGTGTTTGTCTTGTCGCGGGTATGAGACCTATCCCTACATCTTCCTTGTCCTCTTCCACGTCCTGCCATTTGTGCCTACATACAAATGTATAACATCAGAATTCGTATGACCGGTCATAATCCAGAAATTCATAAGTTAACAACATTTGGCCAAAAATGCCTATAATTATCTGATTTCTAATTATTCCCGTTATAGGTCGTACTGAATTTATACATCTAACTTATCCTGAGGCATTCCGGACTAATATCAGAGCCCTAGTTTAAGTCTAGACACTATTTTTATTATAGTATCTAAATCCCTTAAACTAAGGCTCTGATACCAACTTGTCACGCCCGTAACACAGGACAATTATCTAACCAGAGTAGTACCTCCAACAGAGATGTTCCCAGGAAAGAACGACGGGTCTAGGAGAGATTTATACACCGTCCTTTCCTAGACAGAACATTTCGTTCGTCAGATAACTACTTACCGGTCAGAAGGTCTCCTTGTAGTTACTGTGACGTTGATATCAAAAACACACATCGGAAGACTAAATCGTAACCTCTATTAATATCAAACCATTGTTTACATCATCTTTAACAAAAGTTACATCATCCGTTCCAAACAAGGAACAAGTCATTCGGGACTTATAGTTTCATGCATGCCCAACATCTGGATCGTTCATCTTTTCATTCTAGTCCTGGGAATAACTCATCTGTTGTCTACCTATGATGCGTTCAAAAACATTTGATAAAACATGGGTCAGCACAAACCTCGTGAATTCATAAACTAAATTAGTTTATTAAAATGACCCGTCAAAGTATCTTGAACATATTCATGGGCTTCAACACCCAATGGGCTTCGACACCCAATGGCATAGATAACTATGAACAATCATTCAGTCTATATATAACCAAAGACCGTTCCACGGGACCCGTCCAACATGTCGTTCCACGGGCAAGTGAAATACAATAAGCGCTTAAAATACGTTATATATAAACTATCGGTACAATCATTTCAAGATACTCAAAATGTTTCATAAATCAATCATGCCAGACAAGGTCTTGAAAGGGTTCATACATCACAGTTTAAGAACTCACATCGGCAGTATCTCGGCTTATTTAATCAGAGATATGGCAAACACCTCGGGCAGAGCTCCTAGATAATCATAATAACTGTTGGCCATTTGGTGCAATGGTAGCCCCAAGACTTCCCGTAGTGGAGGTCTTGGGTTCGAATCCTGGCCACAGCAAAAAAGTGGTATGTGGCCTGGTCAGGGGGTTTACCCAGTTGGGGGGTTCCTCCTGTGGTGGGCTGCCCTAGATATTCTAGGTATCACCTCGGGAAAACCCAATTATCCTAGAATATCTAGGTGTTGCCGTTAAAAAAAAAGATAATCATATAATCCTAGCTTAATGATTTATAACCAAAGCTTAATGGGAGGTCGAAACCTTACCTTAGTACTATCTACGACAGTTTGAAGTCGAATGGTCAGAAACCGGACTCTCGTATGCGAACCGGGGCTCGTAAATGGATCTTCAGAGTGTGTGTGCGTGTATTTGAGTGTGTTTGTTTGTGTAAAAGAGTTGAAATCGATCATCTATTTATAGGGGTAAATGGCATCTATAGCGGACCGTTATCTGAGGGGATGTCGGTCTGCTATGCCTCTTAGCCGCCTCATTGCCTTTGGGCCTACAAAACAGACCGTTATGCTTCTCCTGTCGGTCCGAAATGGATGAGTTGCGGGTAGCAGACTGCAACGGATCCAATATCGGTCCGATATCAATCTTCCACGTGTCAGACTCCAGCGATTAGTCACCCGACACGTGTCACCTCCTTGGTGATTTCTTGTTCCCTACATAGCGGACCGCTATCCCTGAGACGTCGGTCCGACATCTACCTTCTTTTTCTAAATTTTTCATTTTTAGTCCCTGAACTTTGTTTATTTACATATTCACCCCTTAACTTTGAAAAGTGGCAAGTTTAGTCCTTTATTTTCTAGAAAATTTTTGAGGTGTTATAATCAACCTATTGGGTTAATCGGGTCTGTTCACGAGTCAAGGGTCCAGCATACGGGTCGCGGTCACGGTTTATTTGAGTTTACTTTATTTCTGCATGGGGACTTGACTGATTCTTGTGGAAACGTGTGGTTAAGGATGTTGCACGCTGGGTAAAGAATGGTTCACCATTTGACCGGTTAATTCGGTAGAATTAGTATTTTTATTACCTTTTTAATCTAAGAGTCCACGTTCTCTGTAAAGGCTATTAATAGCCTGTTTGAATTGAATTAATCTAGTAGGTTAGTAGCAAGCTTTCATCTATTTTCTTTGCAAATTACTTTCATATACATACGGGAGTGTGTGTGATCAAAGGGGACTGAACCAACATTATAAAAAAAATAATAAAAATACTAAATCTACCAAATTAACCGGTCAAATAGTGAACCATTCTTTACCCAAAGTGTAACCTCCTCAACCACACATTTCCAAAAGAATCAGTCAACTCCCCATGCAGAAGTAAACTAAACTCAAATAACCCGTGACCCGAGACCCGTATGCTGGACCCGTGACCTGTGAAGAGACCTGATTAACCCAATAATCGCTCCCTTTAATTGGTGTGTTCCCACCTTTACTCTTAGCAGCGTCGAATCACCGTCTTCTTCAACCCGACCTTTCCCGGACACCCGACCTCCACCTCGGCCATGTCCAAAGTCTTCCCTCAATTCGACTTATCCCGGACACCCCGACCACTTCCAAAGTGGACCACAATCTGCTGTTGTTTGTCACCACACAGAACCCGTTCGCGCTTAACACTCATGTGCCACGAGAGCCTTCTTCCACCGATTAAGAAAACAAAGCCACCCGCTGCTATCGTTTTCTTTCATCCGTTAAACGAGATGAATCTAAAGCCACCCGCTTTGATGAATCCTTTCTGCCCGTTTTTCCCGCGACGAAGTTAATCTCTCCATTTTCCGGTGACCTACCCGCAACCTACCGCCGGATTCTCCTAAACCTTCGGTTAAACTCACAGAACAAGACGTCCATTCTACGCCTCATTCTTTCTGGAAACCAACATGTTCTTGACCACCTCTAACAACATGGAACACCAATGTTTATCACCGGTCACCCCTATCGTCCTAAAAGGAATTTCCACCATGACAACGGTTGAACTGAAACACTTTACCGTCTCCGTCTTCCGCTGTAAAACAACCCTGAAACAACACCTGATGTCCCGCACCTTCTTGTATAATCAACGCTTCAGTTTGCTAGGTTCCTGCTGTTGCGTTTGCCCCGCAGCCAAGGGCTACACCCTTCCTCCAAACCGACTGTTAAACCGACCCTTTTTAACCTGGTTCTGATACCAAATGTTGGTTCAAGCCCCTTTGATCACACACACAACACACACTCAGGTATGTATATGAAATTAATTTTCAAAGAAAAGAAGATGACAACTTGCTGCTAGCCTACTAGATTAATTCAATTCAAACAGGTTATTAATAGCCTTTAGAGAGAACGTGGATTATTAGAATAAAAATATATAAAAAATACTAAATCTACCTAAATAACCGGTCAAATAGTGAACCATTCTTTACCCAACGTGCAACCTCTCAACCACACGTTTCCACAAGAATCGGTCCACTCCCCATGCAAAAATAAACTATACTCAAATAACCCGTGACCCGCGACCCGTATGCTGGACCCGTTACCCGTAAACAGGCCCGATTAATCCAATAATCACCCCTTTAATCGGTTTGTTCACACCTTTACTCTCAGAAGCGTCGAATCACTGTCTTCTTCAACCCGATATTTCCCGGACACCCAACCTCCACCACGGTCACGTCCAAAGTCTTACCTCAACTCGACCTATCCCGGACACCCCGGCCTCCACCTCGGTCACGTCCAAAGTCGTCCAAAACCGGCTGTTGTTTGTCACCACACAGAACCCGTTCGCGCTTAACACTTTAGTGCCACGAGAGCCTTCTTCCACCGATTAAAAAAACAAAGCCACCCGCTTCTACCGTTTTATTTCACCCGCTAAACGAACTGAATCCAAAGCCACCCGCTTTGATGGATCCTTTCTGCCCATTTTTCCCGTGACGCAGTTAATATATCCACATTGCGGTGACATTATCTTTTCACAATCAAAGACTTAAGATCTTCTCAAGTCATTCTATCAGTTACAGTTTCTCTCTTTGTCTGCTTAATTGACTCCCACCAATCAAGAGCCTCCTCTTCAAAGTAGTGTGCAGCAAACTTCACAGCTTGATCTGCCCTGCATTCGCTCAACTTTATTACTGCTTCCATAAACGTAATCCATTGCAAGGCTGCAATGGTATCTTTCTTTCCATTGAATGGCTTAGGGTGACAGTCGCTGAAATTCTTGTAGTTGCATCCTTGGCCACGAACTCCTATACTCTGGGTTGTCATTCCCACCGTTTCATGGGTTCAGGTGATACCTATATTGTTTCATACTGGAGTGGTATGAAGGGTATCTTCTGTTCGAGGAACAGAACCACTTGTACCTTCATTTCGGTTACCCAAATTGTTATGATTTTCCCTTCTCCTAAGGGCATCATCAAGAATCTTGGGTATAGTTGTTTGAAGTACTCGAGTGACCTCAGATGCCACTGCTACTTGGAATTGGGTTTCAGTAATGTGGACTCATCTGCAGATCGATCTCGTGACAGGACGTCTCGATAACACGGAGTGCGGAATCCTACCGTGTTAACGTTTGTATACGGATTGACAATAGAAACAGCAGGTAAATAAACTTCCTCTTTGTATTCTAGCAAACACAGAGTTTACAGAATACACTTGTTTGATTCCTCTCTCTTTCCCTTCTTCCACTACTGAATAGAATCTGTAAACTTCTATTTATAGACACAATCTCTACAATAGGTGAACTTAACAAGTTCGCTTCTAAATATGCTTTGGCGAACTTGTCAAGTTCGCCTCTCTATAAACTTGTACAATATTCCTTAGGCGAACTTAACAAGTTCGCTCCTAAATTTGCAAGTTCGCCTCTCTATGAACTTGCACAATATTCCTTAGGTGAACTTAACAAGTTCGCTTCTAATGATGCTTAGGCGAACTTGTTAAGTTCGTCTCTCTATGAACTTATACAGAATTTTATCAACAGTTACAAAACATGTCCTAACAGGTTCAGTATTCGTATTTATCTTTTCATTTGGATCAGGGTTTGTGTTTCTCTTGTCGTGGATATGAGACCTATCCCTACATCTTCCACGTCCTGCCATTTGTACCTACATACAGATGTATAATATCAGAATTCGTATGACCGGTCATAATCAAGAAATTCATAAATTAACAACATTTGGCCAAAAATGCCTTTAATTATCTGATTTCTAAGTATTTCCCGTTATAGGTCGTACTGAATGTATACATCTAACTTATCCTGAGGCATTCCGGACTAATATCAGAGTCCTAGTTTAAGTCTAGACACTATTTTTATTGTAGTATCTAAATCCCTTAAACTAAGGCTCTGATACCAACTTGTCATGCCCATAACAAAAGACAGTTATCTAACCAGAGTAGTACCTCCAACAGAGATGTTCCCAGGAAAGAACGACGGGTCTAGGAGAGATTTATACAACGTCCTTTCCTAGGCAGAACATTTCGTTCGTCAGATAACTACATACCGGTCAGAAGGTCGCCTTCTAGTTACTGTGACATTGATATAAAAAACAAACATCGGAAGACTAAATCATAACCTCTATTAATATCAAACCATTGTTTACATCATCTTTAACAAAAGTTACATCATCCGTTCCTAACAAGGAACAAGTCATTCGGGACTTATAGTTTCAGGCATGCCCAAGATCTGGATCGTTCATCTTTTCATTCTAGTCCTGGGAATAACTCATCTATTGTCTACCTATGATGCGTTCAAAAACATTTGATAAAACATAGGTCAGCACAAACCTCGTGAATTCATAAACTAAATTAGTTTATTAAAATGACCCGCCAAAGTATCTTGAACATATTCATGGGCTTCAACACCTAATGGGCTTCGACACCCAATGTTATAGATAACTATGAACAATCATTCAGTCTATATATAACCAAAGACCGTTCCACGGGTCCCGTCCAACATGTCGTTCCACGGGCAAGTGAAATACAATAAGCGCTTAGAATACGTTATATATAAACTATCGGTACAATCGTTTCAAGATACTCAAAATGTTTCATAAATCAATCATGCCAGACAAGGTCATGAAAGGGTTCATGCATCACAGTTTAAGAACTCACATCGGCAGTATCTCGGCTTATTTAATCAGAGATATGGCAAACACCTCGGGCAGAGCTCCTAGATAATCATAATAACCGTTGGCCATTTGGTGCAATGGTAGCCCCAAGACTTCTCATAGTGGAGGTCTTGGGTTCGAATCCTGGCCATAGCAAAAAAGTGGTATGTGGCCAGGTCAGGGGGTTTACCCAGTTGGGGGGTTCCTCCTGTGGTGGGCTGCCCTAGATATTCTTGGTATTGCCCCGGGGAAACCCAATTATCCTAGAATATCTTGGTGTTGCCGTTAAAAAAAAGATAATCATAATATTATTTAATCATATAATCCTAGCTTAATGATTTATAACAAAAGCTTAATGGGAGGTCGGAACCTTACCTTAGTACTATCTACGACAGTTTGAAGTCGAATGGTCAGAAACCAGACTCTCGTACGTGAACCGGGGCTCGTAAATGGATCTTCAGAGTGTGTGTGCGTGTATTTGAGTGTGTTTGTGTGTGTAAAAGAGTTGAAATCGATCATCTATTTATAGGGGTAAATGGGCACCCATAGCTGACCGTTATCTGAGGGAATGTCGGTCTGCTATGCCTCTTAGCCGCCTCATTGCCTTTGGGCCTACAAAACGGACCGTTATGCTACTCATGTCGGTCCGAAAAGGATGAATTGCGGCTAGCGAACCGCAACGGATCCAATATCGGTTCGATATCAATCTTCCATGTGTCAGACTCCAGCGATTAGTCACCCGACACGTGTCACCTCCTGAGTGATTCCTTGTTCCCTACATAGCGGACCGCTATCCCTGAGATGTCGGTCCGACATCTACCTTCTTTTTCTAAATTTTTCATTTTTAGTCCATGAACTTTGTTTATTTACATATTCACCTCTTAACTTTGAAAATTGGCAAGTTTAGTCCTTTATTTTCTAGAAAATTTTCGAGGTGTTACAATCAACCTATTGGGTTAATCGGGTCTGTTCACGAGTCAAAGGTCCAGCATACGGGTCGCGGTCACGATTTATTTGAGTTTACTTTATTTCTGCATGGGGACTTGACGGATTCTTGTGGAAACGTGTGGTTAAGGATGTTGCATGCTGGGTAAAGAATGGTTCACCATTTGACCGGTTAATTAGGTAGATTTAGTATTTTTATTACTTTTTTAATCGAAGAGTCCACGTTCTCTGTAAAGGCTATTAATAGCCTGTTTGAATTGAATTAATCTAGTAGGCTAGTAGCAAGCTTTCATCTCTTTTCTTTGCAAATTACTTTCATATACACTTATGTGCCACGAGAGCCTTCTTCCACCGATTAAGAAAACAAAGCCACCCGCTTCTACTGTTTTCTTTCATCCGTTAAACGAGATGAATCCAAAGCCACCCGCTTGGATGAATCCTTTCTACCCGTTTTTCCCGCGGCGCAGTTAATCTCTCCATTTTCGGGTGACCTACCCTCAACCTACCGCCGGATTCTCCTACACCTTCGGTTACACTCACAGAACAAGACGTGCATTCTACGCCTCTTTCTTTCTGGAAACCAACATGTTCTTGACCACCTCTAACAATATGGAACACCAATGTTTATCACCGGTCACCCCTATCGTCCTAAACGGTATTTCCACCACGACAACGGTTGAACTGAAACACTTTACCGTCTCCGTCTTCTGCTGTAAAACAACCCTGAAACAACACCTGCTATCCCGCACCTTCTTGTATAATCAACGCTTAAGTTTGCTAGGTTCCTGCTGTTGCGTTTGCCCCGCAGCCAAAGGCTACACACTTCCTCCAAACCGACGCTTAAACCGACCCTTTTTAACCTGACTCTGATACCAAATGTTGGTTCAGGCCGCTTTGATCACACACACAACACACACTCAGGTATGTATATGAAATTAATTTTCAAAGAAAAGAAGATGACAACTTGCTGCTAGCCTATTAGATTAATTTAATTCAAACAGGTTATTAATAGCCTTTAGAGAGAACGTGGACTCTTAGAATAAAAATGTAATAAAAATACTAAATCTACCTAAATAACCGGTAAAATAGCGAACCATTCTTTACCCAACGTGCAACCTCTCAACCACACGTTTCCACAAGAATCGGTCCACTCCCCATTCAGAAATAAACTATACTCAAATAACCCGTGACCCGCGACCCGTATGCTAGACCCGTTACCCGTGAACATACCCGATTAATCCAATAATCACCCCTTAATCGGTTTGTTCACACCTTTACTCTCAGAAGCGTCGAATCACTGTCTTCTTCAACCCGATATTTCCCGGACACCCGACCTCCACCACGGTCACGTCCAAAGTCTTACCTCAACTCGACCTATCCCGGACACCCCGGCCTCCACCTCGGTCACGTCAAAAATCGTCCAAAACCGGCTGTTGTTTGTCACCACACAGAACCCGTTCGCGCTTAACACTTTTGTGCCACGAGAGCCTTCTTCCACCGATTAAGAAAACAAAGCCACCCGCTTCTACCGTTTTATTTCACCCACTATACTAACTGAATCCAACGCCACCTGCTTTGATGGATCCTTTCTGCCCATTTTTCCCGCGACGCAGTTAATATATCCACTTTCCGGTGACCTACCCGCAACCTACCGCCGGATTCTCCTACACTTTCTGTTAAAGTCACAGAACAAGACGTCACGCCTATGCCTCTTTCTTTCTAGAAACCAACCTGTTCTTGACCACCTCTAGCAACCCGGAACACCAATGTTTATCACCGGTCACCCCCATCTTCCTAAAAGGTACTTCCACCACGACAACGGTTGAACCGAAACACTTTACCATCTCCGTCTTCTGCTGTAAAACAGCCCCGAAACAACACCTGCTGTCCTGCACCTTCTTGTATGATCAGCCCTTCATTTTGCTTGGTTCCTGCTGTTGCGTTTGCCCCGCAACCAAGGGCTGAGTTTGCCCCGCAGCCAAGGGCTACACCCTTCCTCCAAACCAACTCACAAACCGGCCCTCTACAATCTGGCTCAGATACCAAATGTTGGTTCAGGCCCCTTTGATCACACACACTCTGGTATGTATATGAAATTAATTTGCAAAGAAAAGAAGATGAAAGCTTGCTACGAGCCTACTAGATTAATTCAATTTAAATAGGCTATTAATAGCCTTTACAAAGAACGTGGACTGTTAGAATAATAAAAAAAAAATACTAAATGTACCTAAATAACCGGTCAAATAGTGAACCATTCACTCCGGCAAATCTTTTCCGCTTATTGATATGAGTCTCTAGTTTCGTCCTACTTTGGACTCATCAATGGAGAGGCCACAACTCTTGACTAGTGTTACATCGATAGTGCAAGCATCCTATTGTAAGACTTTTCTTAATCGCCGAGGCTCTCCCTCATGAGATAATAGGAGTAGCCGGTAAACCCTAACGTTTAAGCATAAACTGAATAGATACGATCTTTAAACAGTTGGTACGTCACTCAGCTCTTTTTTTTTATTATCAAACACCAACCATAATTGTATTCTATTCCATGAAAGAAAACACAGAATACCCATACTTATTTGGACTCGTGAGTAGGGTTGTAAACGAACTGAACGTTCAGCGAACAGTTCATGAACCGTTCGGCGGGAAGTTCGTTTACGTTCGTTCGTTTAATAAATGAACGAACATGAACAAGAAATTTCGTTCGATTAACTAAATGAACGGACATGAACATAGGTCTCGTTCGTTCAATTGTGTTCGTGAACGTTCGGTAAGCTGTTTGTGAACGTTCGTTCATTTACGTTCGTTTATGTTTGTTCATTTTCGTTTGTTTAAGATGTTCATTAAGATTTTTGTATATTTCTATTTTATTTTTTCTAAATATTTTATATTCTTTAATTTTTAAAATTTTTATGCGTCATTTCCCTATCCACTATTACTCGATTAGGGCTTCTAAGTTCTCAATTCTAGATAATGTAAGCTTCCCTCAATCCTAAATCATGTAAGCATTAGTGTTGACATCAAAACTCCTAAACAGCACTCCGTTCGGTAACGTTCATGAACCGTTCGTGAACAAACTCATTTCCTTAATGAACGAACACGAACATGAAATTTTGTTCGGTTAGTGTTCGTGAACCGTTTGTGAACAAGTTCAATGCTTAACGAACGAACACGAACAAGGATTCGTTCGGTTCGGTTCGGTTCGGTTCGTTTACAGCCCTACTCGTGAGTTCATCTACACCTACTGCATCGGTGTTTCGCGTCTGTCAGAAAATTCATGTCAAGGGAACTACGCTTGTCACGTGGTAAAAGTAAAATCTGACTATACTTGTTTTGTTTGATTCTTGAATATATTTCTTATGTTATTGTAATGTGATTAATACAAATGGTTTTTGTATCATATTGTTTTCTTACAAAATAAAGACATTATCTTTTTTTATATTTTATAAATAAAAAATTGACAATTTTTCCAACATCTATTTTGACCAGAGAACTTGACAGATGGTTTATTTCTTCAAAACGTCTCACTCCAACATTGTAGCTATTTTATTTTAACTAAATTGTAAAAATTGATAATTAATTATTATTTTAATTAATTTAGAAGGTTATGAAATGGCCAGTGTCTATATATTGAATATTTGACTAAGCACAACTCGTTGGCAATCGAGGCACTAATAGAAGAAATAACAAATCGTATCCAATTACATTTTTTTTACCGGCGAACACAAACACACTTTACTCGACACATACTCTACTACTAAAATCAACACACATTCAATTCGTAGGATTGAACCCACAACTATTTGGTTAAGACGTATCCAACTGCATATAAATATTTTTATTCTTACTTAATGGACACTTGGGTCTGGGGAGATAGAATCATTTGTTAATCGTTGTTTATTTTTATTTGACATTTATATCATTTCTCTTAAATATTTATAGCCACTATAAGAATTTAAATAATGGAACTTAATGTCAGATAATAAAATAAAAATAAATTCTGGTTCAGACTAATAGTGAAATTTTGGAGTGGAAAATTATCATTATTTTACTAAGGTGCTAAAAGCCTAAAACGTTGTTATCATGGAAAGTCTTCTATATTTTGGAAGACCGAGCTCCTATATATGGCTCTTATACGCGTAAGGAGATTGGATATATATCTCGAAAGTCTAAAAAAAATAGTTAAGACATGCTATGATGCGTTAAACCGTGAAAGAAGTTAACGTTCGCGAAATCCTAAAATAAATCCACAAAAAACAAAATATTTAAAAAGTTATCGTTTACGAAATAAATAAACGTACTCGAAACTTTATAAAAAAAGCAAAAACCTCTAGCAAAAATAACTTACATTAGCCCATGCTTTTAATAGTTGTACTTTATGCATTGCCCTCCTCTCACTTTAGAAATTATACATATTTGAATATTTACACAAATAAAACGATTTGATAAAAATATTAAGTATGTGAAGAGGCATAAACCGAATAACCCGAAATGGACCCAAACGCCCGACCCGGGTCCGTAAAAGTCACTGTCATAGCGGTTAGGGTGCGTGGCATGTGTGGCACCGTAAAAAGGGTGTCCACCAATGAGGAGAAGATGCGGGAAAAGCATGACACATTGGCCCATGGAAGAGGACACAATACAACAGAATAAAGTATAAGTAGAAGTCATCCCTCTCTAACGTAGGATACTTTTTCCACTATTAGAGAACCAGTAAAGAATAGGAGAGGAAATGTGTAAATATGTTCTTGTGTAATCAGTAGGAAAGCGTATATTAGTGTATCAACCCGTATTCTGTATCTTTTCGGATTTACATTAACAATGGCGCCATCCGTGTGACCCTGAAGTCTCTTTCACCACCGTTTTCCTGAGGGTTTTGTGACAACCGGTAAATTCAGGTCAATACCCGTCCCTGTTACTGTCATAATTTTCATACATTACTTTCGTGTTAGACTTAATTATGGTTAATTAAGGTCATTTTATAATTAGCAAAGTCCATTCATAATATTTCAAGCATCGGTAATTCGGTAAATTACCGGGTCACACGCGGTATAACTGGCACACACGTAATATTTATGTTTTAATAAATATTTCGAGGTGTTACAACACTATTTTAGAACTTAAATATATGAGTGTGTTTATTTATATCAACTTGGTATTTTAACGCATACATATACCGTTTCACCGATATATCTTATTTTAATGCGCTATTTCGTTATATTAATTTACTAAACATATGTTTACATATTAGTGAACCACAAATTATATAATTTATAATTTTGATAAGCTCGGTTTTAAAAAAAATCTTTATTTTATATCGCGTTCAATTTATACCCGAATACCTTAAACTACAAGATCTCCTTTCCATATGAATTAAAAAAAAAAAACAATTCAACTCACCTTTTTCTTGTGTTTGTTGACCGAAAAGATGGGCACACAAATGAGATTGTGTGTTGATTTTCCCAAATCAAATCTTACCATTTTTATGTTACCAACTTTTTAACATGCACAGACTTCAAACATGGATTCTTACCACTTCCAACATTAGTCCCATCCCTCTTTTTCCACCTCTTTTTTTTCGGTCAAAAGCACAAACACTCACAACTCCTAATTTTGACTTCTACCCAAACCCAAGAATTTCCATTTTTATGATTATCAATCCACGCATCTAAACCCATCAACTTGACTCATGCAAATTTGAGGCTCTAGAGCCCCTTTCCTTCCCCTCTTGACTAGAGGTGCACAAAAGAACCGGAACCGGAACCGATCCGATGGATTATCCGAAACCGGATCCGGTGAGAACCGGTTTTTTTTAGAACCGGTCCGGATATTATGAGAACCGCCGGTTCCGGGACCGGTTCTGGGTTTTTTGACGGACCGGTTAAAAATCGGATAAAAATCGGATTTTTTGGAACCGGTTTTTTTCGGACATTTTGGAACCGGTTCGGAACCGGTTCTAGCCGTTGGGGTTAAAAAAAAACGGCTATATAGCCGTTTTATGGCCGTTTTTTTTGTTTTTTTTTTTGTTTTTAAGGATTGAAATTTAGTATAAATAGGTATTGGGTGTTTGTGTTAGTTCACCACAACATTCTAGCTCTCAAAACTCAAAAACGCTCTCAAAACGCAAAAAAACGCTCACGTTAAGCAAAAAAAAAAACGCTCTCATGGCTTCCGCTTCCGCAAGCACTCAAAATTCGGTTGGTGGTTCTACTAGCGATGTTACGGTTGTGTCAATACTTCCTTGCTCCCGAAACCAAGAAATATGGGCTTATTTCGATTTATGCGAAATGTCGTACGGCTCGCAAAAGGCTCGTTGCAAACGTTGTGGTAAACTTTTAGCTGCGGCGGGAAATAGCAGTTTAAGGAAACATATTGCTAGTCACGCAAGACACACTCAAGAAGGTGAAAATCAAACTCAAATTGGTAGGGATGGAGGAGTTTGGCAATACAATGTCGAAAGTGTTCGTGAGAGAATGGCACATTTCGTCATTCAAGAAGGCTTGCCTTTTGATCATTTTGATAATCCGCGCTTGACGATGATGATACAAGAGACGCTTCAACCGAATTACACAAATGTAAGTCGTTCTACTTTGAGAAGAGATTGTTTAAAAATGTGGAAAAGAGCCAAAAAAGAATTAATTTTAGG
Source organism: Smallanthus sonchifolius (assembly GCA_023525975.1). Taxonomy (NCBI): domain Eukaryota; kingdom Viridiplantae; phylum Streptophyta; class Magnoliopsida; order Asterales; family Asteraceae; genus Smallanthus; species Smallanthus sonchifolius. Next base: position 81,615,020 of record CM042026.1, on the reverse strand, counting down.
TTTTGAAAAATTAAATACCGGCATTAACTTAACAACGGACGTTTGGTCCGCTCCACATGGTTTACCCGAATCGTACCTTTGCGTTACCGCACATTGGGTTCAACCGGAGTCCTGGCAAATGATGAAGCGTACGATTGCGTTTGATTATTTTGGATATCCACATACCGGTGAAAACTTATTTTATATTTTAGACTCGGTAATTCAAACTTATAAAATTCAACCGAAAATATTTTCAATATCTTTTGATAACGCTTCAAATAACACAAACGCGGTCGAAAAATTAAAAATAAAATATGAACCGTCTTGTAACGGTGTTTTTTTTCATAGTCGATGTGTTGCACACATCATTAACTTGGTTGTGCAAGACGGTCTAAACGTCCAAGAAATAAGAGACGTAAAAGAAAATTTTAAAGTGATGTTACGTGAAGTTTTTAGCACAAGCAAAAAAAGATATATAAACTATAGAAACTTGTGCCAACAAACGGATTCCATCTTTTTAGGTCCGAATTGGGACGTACCTACTAGATGGAACTCGACTTGGAAAATGTTTGAATCGGCCTTAAGGCAAAGAATTACTTTAAAACATTTCCATGATGAACTTGTGCAAAAGAAACGTTGTTTACAAAAATTTGATAATATAAGTTGGGATATGATCGAGAAACTAACTAATTTGCTTGAGGTTTTTAAAAATGCAACTACATGTTTATCGGGAGTTTATTATCCCACGTCTTCGCTAATACTTCAACAATTATACTTAATATGTAATAAATTAAAAGAGTTTGAATATCACGGCACTATTTTTGAAAAAATGGTAAAACCTATGAAAGCTAAATTTAAAAAATATTTTTCAGAAATGCCGGCCGTTGTTACATGTTCGGCCGCCTTAAACCCAACGATTAATGTAACCGGTGTTGAAACATTAATTGGATCAATATCGGATGATTTAAATATGTTCGAGGAAGACCCAAATTTTGAATCAAATGCAATAAGGGATTTCAATTCGGCTTTTAATAATATGTTTGATTATTATTTACGCAAATATGGTGGAAGTGGTGATCCATCAAACATACGTGAATCAATGGGTTCGGGTTCAACTTCTAGTAGTTCAAGGAACCCGATGCTAAATTTATTTAACACTTTAAGAAACGAAAATACTAAACGAGCTCGTGGAACCACACCAAGTAGCGAGCTTGGGAGATATCAAGCAACCGACTTTATTTCTACTCTAAGATCCGAAGAGTTTGAAAACTTTGATATCTTGAGTTGGTGGCAAGGAAGGGAATCCCAATATCCCGTTCTAGCCGCAATGGCCCGTGACCTACTAACCGTCCAAGCTTCCACGGTAGCTTCGGAATCCGCTTTTTCTCTTAGTGGCAGGGTTTTATCTATTCGAAGAACGAGGCTTACACCGGAATCTATGGAGATGTGTATTTGCTTGAAGGACCATTTGGATGCCGCCGAACGTGTACAACATGTTGCAAAATTAGAAGGCGAGCTTGACGTTGAACAAGAAATACATGAATTCGAAGTAGAACATGGGGCGGCGACTCCACTTTCGGACGAAGAACAAGCTTACGATGAAGCCCAACGTATCTCAAGCGAAGAAGAATGAAAACCGATGTTACAAAGACTACGACGAAGAATATTGAAAACATAATAAATAATTAATGCTTTGTGATTCAATTATGTTTTTTGTATTTTTTTTGTACGAACTATTGTTAAATAACTTAAAAAAATCTACAAAATAAATAAAACATGTATTTTATAGTGTATCTTTGTTAATTTTTAAATTTTTTTTTTTACGGAACCGGTGGAACCGGTTTTTTTTAACCGGTCCGGTTCTAAATATCCGAACCGGTCCCAATAGGTTCCAAGTCTCCACACCCGGAACCGGATCCGAACCGGAACCGGTTCTAATGGATCCGGTTATTGACCAACTTTGACGGAACCGGTCCGGATCCGAACCGGATCCGGTTCCAAAAAAAAACCGATTTGTGCACCTCTACTCTTGACCGTAAATTTGAAACCCACCCAAAGTTACAAATCCTTTTTGTGCTATCTAGAATCCACCATATTATATGGTCTCCATATTACATAAATTCACCACAAAAATAGTTTGCAAACTCATATCTCTTTCTCTCTTGTTTGCTTACGGCTTCAAGCCCCCACCCCCCAACCTCCATTTTTCAACTTTAGTTGAAGCATTCAAGGGTGTTCAAGCCTCTTGCTAGTGAAGATCAACCGTTCTATTGGTGATTCCAATCAACTTACTTCATTCCCTACTTCTTCCTTGCTTGCTTCTATTGAGAAAACCTTCTTATTTATATTTTTACTCTTGATTTATATTTTGTTAAGATATTTGTTACGTACCAACTTTCACCTACAAAATTCATTTTTGTTAAATATGAAGTTTTTAGAAACTAATATCGGTTCCGGAATCATCGATGTATTGATTAGATTTTAATATATCTTTATATATTAATTACTCTAATCCTTTTAACCTAATAAAAATCATATCGGGCCTAAACCCAATAGTTAATATTAAAGTCTGAACCCATTTAATTGTTTTAATAAAATATAAAATTATTATTTATAAATCGGTATAAATAATAAATCCCGTGTAACGAATATATATATATATAAAATATATCGTCTCGCTAACAGTTCATAATTACCAGTTAAGCGGGTTAAGTGGATTTAATGTTCGTTGCCCAAGGTGTAACTCTTACGGGCCATAGCTCGGTCAACCGCGTTGTTCATCGGGTCGGTCCATAAAATCCAACAATCTCCCACTTGGACGATCCACGATAAATCACCGCAAACAGTCAGCGGCGCTCTAGCTGCACATGGCTGTCCCTAACAAGGTATGACGCTTTAAAGTCATTAATCAAATATCTCGGTGTTAGTAACAGCTAACTAAAGCAAGACAATAGAGTTATGACAATAGTTGTCATTCATCATTTCCGTATAAAACATCATATGAATCAATGAGACATGGATTTAGTTCATTCTCATATGGTGTTCAATTATTATTGTTCTCGATCATGAATCAAAGTGGTCCAATCAAACACACAGTAAGTTTGGGTAAGGCTTTACACTTCACCAGTTTGAATCAATGAGGGCGCCACGATGCCTATCTGTTACATTTAATGTAAGAGTACAGAATCCCTTATTGACTACATACAACTCCCACTGAACTTCAGTACTATTCCTATTCAAAGCCTCTATGACTGGCAATTACGCGACAGCGTTTGATAGTGATTAAAGAATGGTTCTTGGTAAACGACAGTTCTAGTACGTATCTCAGGTCAGAGGAAACTAATGAGTATACCAATATCAAAACATCTTATGACAAAGATCAATGAAGATGATTTGATGCGAGTTACATCCAACGTCATTCAAAATGAGGCCTGTGAAATTCGGAGTCAACTCCTTGAGCCGAAGTTTAGAAAAGTCTTAATTCAGAGACGTTCCCACGAGTCTGACCGACTACGGATAATTAAGAATACAAGATTCATGGATTAAACGTATTAAAAACGAACACAGTTATAAGAATTCAGAATTGCATTTAAATCAGTAAACCAACAAGAATTCAAAAGTACAACTGTTTAAATGTTCGCACATTCAAAATACTAAATCAAAACATATCACTAGCAAATCTAAGACCAATAGCATCTCTGTGAAGATCATGCTTGTCCTGAGTCATGGGCTTAGTAAACGGGTCCGCTAAGTTTTTATCTGTGTCTATTTTGCTTATCACGACGTCTCCACGTTCCACAATTTCCCGTATATAGTGGAACTTCCTTTGAATGTGCTTGGCTTTGTGATGAGATCTGGGCTCTTTGGCTTGAGCTATAGCACCTGTGTTATCACAAAGTATCTCGATTGGTTGGCGAATACTCGGAACCACATCGAGGTCAGTAATGAATTTCTTCATCTAAGCAGCTTCCTTAGCAGCATCTGATGCAGCTATATACTCAGATTCGGCGGTTGAATCCGCCACTACACTCTGCTTGGAGCTTTTCCATGAGACATCTCCTCCATTAAGAGTGAATACGAAACCTAACTGTGAGCGAGACTCATCTCAATCAGTTTGAAAGTTAACATCAGTGTAACACCGTATAATGAGCTCCTCTTTCACTCCTCCAAATATTAAGAATATGTCTTTGGTCCTTCTTAAGTACCTCAGGATGTTCTTGACTGCAGTCCAATGGGCAATGCCAGGACTTTGCTGGAAACGGCTGGTCATGCTTAAAGCATACGAGACGTCAGGTCTAGTGCACAACATAGCATACATGATAGAACCAATCGCTGAGGCATATGGAATTGCTTCCATTTCCTTAATTTCAATGTCCGTGGAAGGAGATTGTGATTTGTTCAACACAATGCCTTTAGTCATCGGAACACCTCCTTTCTTGGAGTTTTCCATCCTAAAGAGTGTCATCATTTTGTCTATGTAAGTACTCTGACTTAGCCCTAGAAGCCGCTTAGATCTATCCCTGTAGATCTTGATTCCTAGAATGTAAGCAGCTTCTCCAATATCCTTCATTGCAAAACAAGATCCTAACCATTGTTTGACTTTGTCAAGAACAGGGATGTTGTTTCCAATGATCAATATATCATCCACATACAAGATGAGAAATGATATAGTGCTCCCACTAGCCTTTCTGTAAACACAAGGCTCATCTTAATTATTGACAAAACCAAATTCTTTGATTTTCTGATCAAAATGAAGATTCCAGCTTCGAGATACATGTTTAAGTCCATAAATGGACTTATTCAGTTTGCAGACCCTACTAGGATACTTTGGATCAACAAAACCGTCAGGCTAAACCATATAGACATCTTCAGAGAGATGTCCATTAAGAAAAGCGGTTTTAAAATCCATTTACCATATCTCGTAATCATGGTACGCGGCTATGGCAAGAAGTATCCTGATCGATTTGATCATAGCAACGGGTGAGAAAGTTTCATCATAGTCAACACCTTGAGTTTGAGTGAAACCCTTTGCAACTAGCCGTGCTTTATAGGTTTGTACATTACCATGCATGTCGGTTTTTCTTTTGAAAATCCATTTGCTCCCTATTGTCCGAGAACCCGGGGGTAGTTCAATCAAGTCCCACACCTGATTCTCACGCATAGATTGCATCTCGGCGTTCATGGCTTCAAGCCATTTCTCGGATTCAGGATCTGAGATAGCAGATTTGTAGTTTGTAGGTTCGTCATTTGACTCAGCTACTAATAGGACTTTAAAAGCTTCAAGATGCCATAGGTATCTATTAGGTTCTTTACGAGACCTGTTACTTCTGCGAACGCTTGTGTTTATGTCTGATTCATCAGCAACAACTTCTTGTTGATCAGACGCTCCGACTTCCTCAGCGGTTGTTTGTGTTTCTTGAATTTTTTCAAGATCCATAATATTATTTCCGGTTCCTCGATTTAGAAGATCTTTCTCGAGAAAGCGTCCTTTCCTTTTGATGGAAACAATGTTTACATCAGGATGATAGAAATAATATCCGCTGTTGTTGTAGTAACTGACGAAAATAACTTTTTCGCCTCTGGGATCGAGTTTGTCATCAGAATCGCTGGTGACATATGCATCACATCCCCATACTCTAAGGTAAGACAAATTGGGTTTAGACCCGTGCCATATCTCATATGGGTTTTTGTCCACCTTCTTAGTCGGTGCCAGATTTACAAGGCGGGCGGCGGTCATAAGAGCATAACTCCAGAAGAAGTGAGGCAAGTTAGTTCTACACATCATCGATCGAACCATATTAAGTAGGGTTCGATTTCTCCTCTCGCTCATGCCATTAAGTTGGGGTGTGCCAGGAGGAGTGGGCAGAGAAATAATTCCGTGCTCCTTCAGATGATTAAGAAATTCTAAGCTGAGATACTCGCCACCTCGATCTAATCGAAGTGTCTTGATAGATTTATCAAGTTGTTTCTCTACTTCGTTTTGAAAATCTTTGAAATTTTCAAATGTTTCATGCTTGTGTTTCATAAGATAGACATAAGCATATCGACTATAATCGTCAATAAATGAAACGAAGTATCTTTCATGATTTCTAGACGTGGTTCTAAAAAGGCCACACACATCAGTGTGTATAAGGCCTAGCAGATCCTTGGCTCGTTCACTAACATGGGTGAAGGGGTCCTTTGTGAGTTTGCCAGCTAAACAAGACTTGCAATTATCAATTGAGTCCTGTCCGGTGGGTTCAAGAATTCCCTCGGATTGGAGTCTTTTAATGCGTGCCTTGCTTATGTGGCAAATCGACAATGCCATAGAAAAGTATCATTAATGCCAGATTTGATACGTTTAGAAAGATTATATATGTTATTGTCAGTTTGAACGTCAATCTCATAAATACCGTTTTGAGGTTTAGCCTCAAAACAAAAGATATCATTTAAGTAGGCAGAAATAACAATACCATTAAAAACGTACTTAAATCCTTGTTCAAACAATAAAGAAAATGAAATAATGTTTCTGGTTAAACCAGGTGCAAACAAACAATTGTTCAAAACAACCACAAGGCCAGAAGGACATGAGAGATGATATGTTCCAGTTGCAAGAACTGGTACTCTTTTCCCATCACCAACGATGAGCTCCATGTCGCCTTGTTTCAGCTTCCTCTAACTTTTAGGCTCCTGCAAGACATTAATGATGTGGTATCCACATCCAGTATCAAATACCCATGTGTTGCTAGAAACAGTAAAAATTTCAATAACATAAATGAGAATACCTGAAGAGGTGCCCTCACCACTGGCCCTCTGCAGCTTCAGCTTGGCTAGATATTCAGGACAGTTACGTTTCCAGTGCCCCATTTTGTTGCATTCAAATCATTGGCGCTCCTCAGGAGGGGGTGCTTTTGAAGCTTTCTTGTTATTTTTGGTGGCAGGCTTGGCAGCAACATTAACCTTCTTCTTGCCTTTGCTATTATAACCTCTTTTCTTAGGGTTAGGTTTTTTAACACCAGCAGATCTGACCATCAGAACTTGATTTTTCTTTCCTTGGATATTCATCTTGGCCGTTTTGAGCATACCATGTAGCTTGGCCACTGTCTTCTCCAAGCCATTCATGTTGAAATTCATTACGAATTGAGCATAGGAGCTTGGGAGAGAGTTTAAGATGAAATCAGTAGCCATGTCATCCTTCATGGGATATCCAAGTTTGTTCATATGGTCAATGTACCCTTTCATCTTAAGTACATGAGCACTAATAGGCGTGCCCTCTTGCATCGTGAAACGAATGAGCTGAGACATGGTTTCATAGCGTTCTTGTCAGGCTTGTTTCAGGAACATGCCCTTAAGTTGTTCAATCATGTCAAAGGCACTCAGGTCCTCCATGCTCTTTTGGAGCTCACGGGACATGCAGGCTAGCATAAGGTAGGCCACCTCAGTGGCATTATCTCTTTGTTTTTCCCAGGCCTTACGAGCGGCAGCCGTGTTACCATCGGGTGCCTCAGGGACTTGTGCATCGAGAACATAGAGCTTCTTGGCCATCTTGAGAACTATTCTCATATTGCACTGCCACGAGAGAAAGTTGGTGTTATCCAGCTTTTCATTCTCAAGGATAGACTTGAGAGCGAAGGAGTTATTAGTATTATTATTTTCAGTAGACATCTATTAAGATAAGCAAAGAAAATAAATTAGTAAAAAGAAAGTGAAAAATCCTTATTAATTTATGACCCAATTACAGAAATTAGAATAAAGAGTGAGAATCTAGCTAAATCAGTCACTAATGGTAGCTGTGGCATACAACATTAGTAAGTGGGTAACTAGACTGACAATTAGTATCAATTGTGGAAAGATGCACAACTCTCATGTATGAGGCCGCTAAGACAAGACATGTCTATGCATTGATACGTTTAGCCTCATCTATGCCCACTTTTAATCTCTTGACAGCTGGGGCATGTAACAAGAGAGAAAAGTAATAGTCGTCCTAAAACATGTACTTGCGGAAGGGCCGGATGTGTCAACGAAACCCTTGCGCCTTGGAAGGATAAACTACGCATCCAGTGCGGTGTTGTGGCTCCAAACACCGATGTTTCGTTTTATGCTCCAAGTGTTCCTTATAATAGGATGGCATAGACCATTGGTTTTAAATATGGGTTCCAATTTTAGTGTTTACCGAATAGGGTCAAACACAACGAATGATTAAATCATACGTGTGTTGTAAAAGCCAGTTTTACTATTTAAAGTCATGACAAATTTGATGAACCCTTTCATCTCTCAGGACACTTAATTTTAAATAACCTATTAAAACTAAGTTTGTCGCGACTTGAATAACCAGTTAAAGTTAATAGTTGAAAACTATTTACTTATAAGTTTTGAAATTAAATTTAGTTTAAATTGCAAAACTTTAGCGGTTATTTATTTTATAAAAACAAGCCAGTTGTTATTTTTATAAAATTCTACAAGTTGTAAAATTAGAACTTGTGGTGATAGATTGTGACATTTTAAAACTCCTTTTAAAACGTTTGGTTGGTTTATAATAAATTTAAGTTATAAAAAAATTAAAAGCAACCATAAAGCAAATAAATATGTAAATCTTTTAGGGCTAAGTTTGTTTGATCTTGCTAGAGCCAATTAGCAAGACCAATCGGGTCACGGGGTCCACAAAATTAAAACAACCACAAGGATGGACTTCCGTGCATCTAGTCGTCTCGGATGACTCCCACTGAATCCATGATTCCTATTGCGTCTTCAGATTTGTCTTCGGGTTTTTATTACATTACATGAAATAAAAAAACCTATTCTATTACAACTTTGAGCCATCAAAAGTGGGCCAAAACCATAAAACAAAAAACTGAATAATAAACACAAACAACTCAATCACATGGGTCGGGCCAGATTTACATATTCAACACAATCATATACGGGCATTATATTTGGTAAAATAAAATAAAATAAAAATTGACCAAATTAATAAATAAAAAAATTGACCAAAAAAACAGATCAGATCAGAAACTTCAAGATAGTTAAAGTTTGTAATTAATCTAACCGGTGAAACCAGACCGGTTCCGATTTGCGTGTTATAACTCAGGCTCTGATACCACTGTTGGAATTAAGTGGTGATCAATTTGACTTTTGTAAAAACGGGTTTTGACAGAGAAATTAATTAATTCAGTTAATTAATAAATACGCAGCGGAAAATAAAATCATAACCTATTTAACAGCACTGACAAACCGAACAGGATCTGGTTATGAACACGCAAACACAAAAAAAAAACAATTAATATACTGATGAGATTAATTATACCTTAGTGGTTAATGATTAACCGGTTGAGACACCTAGGTACAATGAACCGATGCTAGATCATAAACTGACAACACGAGAGATGAGTTGCGCCGGGGCTGGCCGGAAACGGGACAGCAGCGGGGCAGGGTCCGGCTTGGGTTGGTTTGGTGGTTTCGGAAATCACCAAACAGGTGACTCCATTTTTGGTCTTGGCGGGTGGCGAAAACCAAAACGAAAGGAAAAGCAAATTTTTTTGCCTCTGCTTTCTTCGATCAAAAAGAATCATCGATGTATGGATTAGATTTTAATATATCTTTATATATTAATTACTCTAATCCTTTTAACCTAATAAAAACCATACTAGGCCTAAACCCAATAGTTAATATTAAAGTATGAACCCATTTAATTGTTTTAATAAAATATTAAAAAATATATAAAATTATTATTTATAAATCGGTATAAATAATAAATCCAGTGTAACGAATATATATAAAATATATCGTCTCGCTAACAGTTCATAATTATCAGTTAGGCGGGTTAAATGGATTTAATGTTCGTTGCCCAAGGTGTAACTCTTACGGGTCATAGCTCGGTCAGCCGCGTTGTCCATCGAGTCGGTCCATAAAATCCAACACCTATTTCATTCCCACCTTCTTCCCTGCTTGCTTCTAGTGAGAAAACCTTCTTTTTATTTATATTTTTACTCTCGTTTTATATTTTGTTAAGATATTTTTTACGTATCAACTTTCACCTACAAAATTTATTTTTGTTAAATATGGAGTTTTTAGAAACTAATAACTAAATGAGACTTATTTTTGTTAAATATGGCTTAATGAACAAAAATAATATGTATATTCTAGTTATGCATCAAGTGTGTTTACATTGTCTATAGAAATCTTGTAGTGTTTAACGTGTGATATTATGAATATTAGTTGCTTACAAGTTTATATTTTCTTGGTTAAGTTATGTCACAATTATGAAAGTTAAATTATTACTAGTTGGTTGTTAGTATTTTAATAGTTTATATGATTATTGTTATGTTTTCCTTTTGGAAATGTATATATATTAAGATTAATGTTGTATAAAAAGATGATGGAAAAACTTATTTATGTTAAAGTCCATCTATTTTAAATATATAAGTATTTCGAAAGTAAGACTAGATCTTAAATTATATATATTTCTTTATAAATATATACTTGTATATATTTTGGTAGTGAAAATGAAAACCGACAGTTTATTTTGAAGTTATATTTTGTAGAAAATAATATATATAATATTTTTTCTTAAAAATGTGTACTATTTCAAAAATATTACTTTAAATAAATATTATAATATATTTATTTACCGTTCGCATCGAGTTACGACCCGGGTCGAGTCAAACCTTACTCCGAAACCCGAATACTAAGTTGACACCGATTTACTTGTAGACATGGACACACTTGATCGAGTATATGACTTATATTTATTTTATGTAAATATATAATTTTGGATAACAAATATATATCACCAACGGGTTGTCGAGTCAAACGGAACTTCATAACGAAATTAAGTTCGGTGAAACGGTTACATGACCCACTTATACACGGATACATTACTTAGACATTAAGGTGTCTTATATATTCTAGGGCACGCGTAGGTCGGTTTACTCTCAAACTTTTGCAACTCGCACGTATTCGGTACTCACGCGTCAGGTGAGTTTCACAGCCCCATTTTACTTATTTTTCTTTTGGGGGAGATTACATGCATAATTACTGTTTTCATTGGACACAATTTCACTTACATGATTTCAAATATTACATAAACGGTTTCATATCTTATTAAGTCCTCTCAAACTGGATCGTTAGTTTCGTTTCTAAGCAAGGTAATCATAGATAGATCTATTTGGGTTTGACAACCTCCACCCGCGTTAGTCGCGATAACTTTGACTAGAGGTCAAAACAGGTGCATCATTGACCTAATCACCCCATGCATACGATAGCCATGGTAGAGGCATTACATTACTGTTACAGTCTAGCTTCGGTTTTCAGTGTGCTTATGGTAATATTGTAGCATTGTCTGAACAACAATCAAATCGTTGAAAGTTTTGTGGTCCATTACAACGATTTACTTTTACATTTAAACCTGTGAACTCACCAACATTATTGTTGACTCGTTTAAGCATGTTTTCTCAGGTCGTTAAGCTCGCACGGGATTAGGTTGCACATCATGCATGAAGTCTTTTGCTGTTCTCATGAGAATGAACCTTTGAATGTCTTTTGCTTGACATTGTATTTTCAAAAAAAAATATTTTCCTTCCGCATTACTTTCCGCATTAACTCTGTAATACAATGTTGTATTTTGGAATGACTTGGAATGCATGATTTTCAAAACCATATAGAGGTCGTTCTATGTAATCAGTGACGAGGATCCATGACCGTCGCGCCCCGCGGGAAACCGTCGTGGTTGGGGTGTGACAGGTTTCCATGGCAGAATTCGCCCTTCTGGTCCTCCCTTCCCTCCTCCACTGCCCAATACTCCACCGGTGCGTCTGTTTGAGCAACACATCTAACCCTTGACGCATTACATATCTCCGGTGACCGGTTAGCCGGAAACCATGGAGGAGGAGATTCAGAACACGGTGTACATCCTTAGGGGTGTTGGTGGTGGCAGTTTCTACCGCCCATGGTTTGATAATGTTCCCAACTCCACGAGGAGTGGTGAAAGTGTGGGCGGACAAGCAGTACTCGGTAATGGAAACGTGTCCCAAGCTGCCGGCTTCCCAAAGACACAACGTTCACACACACAGAGTGATGTAGGCACCCATTCACCATCTTCTTGGTACTAAGTGTTTTCAGCCCTTCTTCATATAGGTGACCAAACCTTTTATATCAAGGGTGGTCATGTCATACTTGATACTAATAGGTTGCTTCACAAATTTTTGTGCAATATGTATAGGAAACACCCTATTCCAGCCATAGGAACACGACATACAACTTCATTGGTGGACTTGTGTTTGATAACACATTCCTCATTAGCAAAAAGGAACTTATAACTGGCCAACATCATCTGATCCACACTCAACAAATTATAACCTAAAGCAGGAGAAAATTGAACATCGTTTAATACCTTATATTGATCTTTTGATACTTCAAGCTTGACAACCCATTTTATTTCAACCCTGATATTTTTTACATTCCCCATTCTGACATTCACCTTATGTTGCTTATCTAATTCCTTGAGTAGACCTTTTTTTACCCATTATGTGGTTCGAACAACCAATATCCAGAAACCACACATCGTATAACTTTTCTTCCTATTCAATCACCATGAACAACTTCATCTCCTAATGTTCTTCTTTCTGTTCCACTACTGCCTTGACTTGATGTTCATATGGACATTCCGACCTGAAATGTCTGAACTGGTTGCACATGAAACACTGGACATTAGCCTTACTTCGACCAGTCTATGAACGACCTCTGCCTCTACCCCTACTACGATAAAACCCACGTCCTCGACCTCATGAAGAGTTCAAGGCTTCATCTTCTTTGACCTAGAATGGATGTTCTTCTTCCGCAGTCTCAACGATTTGATTAACCCTAGCCTTATGGGACTGAAGTGATCCCATAAGTTGGTCAAACGAAAGAATATTGAGGTCCATCGATTCTTCAATTACTCTAACAATGTGATCCCATCGCTGGGGTAGACTCCTTAACACCTTTTCTGTCACCTCTTCACCATAGGCCTTTTTCTGATTCACAATCTGCATCGTCTTTGACAGGAAATCAGTGATCGTTTATTTTATTTTCTTTCATGGAGTGTCTCGAACTCCCTCCTCAACCCTTGCAACGTCAAGGTTTCCACCTTTGAATCAAGAAAACACTACATCGTGCACCGCCTGTTAAATTAGGGCAAGTGCCTTGGCGTCTTTCTTTCTATTCGCCCTTAGACGATCATCATTTTTGTCCTCCCCAACGAATACAGAATCAACACATTCCCATAAGTCTTTTGAACGCATAATTGTTTTCATTCGGATGCTCAAAAAATTCGTAGTCCACTCCTTGAAGACCGACATGTGACTTTATGATGGAGCATCAACGACGGTATTGCTTGCCATTACAATTAACTGAACAGTACCTGACCAGAAAACTTAATTTAAAACTCGGCTCTAATACCACTATGTTGGAAATCAGAAGCACACACTCACAAATGGCTGTCAAATGATTGATACTTTTATTGATGCTAGACACTGCTTAAAAAGATAACAAGTACTGCATGAAAGAAAGAACAAAATAACGGAAACAACCTATGACCCACTAGTCAATACAATTGCAGAAAAAACAGGAAACGTGATCCATGACTAAATCAAATACTGACTCCAAACTTTGACTCAAAGCATAAGCTCCATGTCATTAAACTAATGGTAACATGATGCTTGGATTATTTCAACATGGGTGGTGTTTTAGTGAAATTTCCTGATCATTCATTCAAACAAGAAGCTCTTGACTGGTGGGAATCAGTCAAGAAGACAAAGGGAGAAGAATATGTGGATAAAATGACATGGAAGGACCTCAAAACATTAATTGTCAAGAGATATTGTCCACAGATTGCGGTGGACACGATATATAGAGAGAGAGAGATGGGAGAGAGAGAAAGAGAGAGCTAGAGCAATTGGGTGGGTGGGTTAGAGTTTTATGAAAACTGTGAAGTAGGAAATTACATAAATAGTACTTTTGTAGGTAACAAGACAATTACACCCTTATGTACAAAGCACATGTCAAAATTTAACAGAAAAAGTTAACAACAGTTAGTGGAAATGACGAAATGTGTCTAAAATTTCCAAAAAAAACGACAATCTCTGTAGTTATTGAAGTCAAAGGAAAAAGAATGCAATTTCTTATATGACAAAGGGACAATTTGTGTAATTTACTTTATTAACTATATAATATTTCCTTTATTCAACCTATGTAAAACACAAGTTTCTATCCTATTTATATATATATAAGGCGCGATTCAACTGATGAAGAACGTATTAAAAAGATGAAATGATCGACGACAGAGGTGGCTCTACAGTACAAACAACTAAATCAACCGCTTTAGCCCCCCAAAAATTGAATAAAGTATTTCAATCTATATTTTAATATAAAAACATATGTGATAATTTATCAACTTTTGTTTTTTTAGAGAGAAATGATAATATACCAACTTTTGTGCTAACATTATACGTTTTCACGCTGCATAAAATTACATTTTAGTAATTTTTATGCGTTAAGAAAACTTTCACAAAAAACACAATTTTGATGTTAGCTTTAGGCCTCAAAATATATTGAGACGCCCCTGATCGACGAAAGGGATGAAGAGAACTTAACAAAAATGCATTAGTCTTCAGAAGAATTTATTCAAATACATCTTGATGAAGTTACAAAAAAATATGCGATTTCATCACATATTAAGTATACAATCTCATGTGAGACGCATGTAATTAGCGTATTTTTTTGTTATATTGCGATTGCAACGGTAATATTTGTTTAAATTATAAGATGAAATGATTGACGAAGGGGATGAAGAGAACATAAATGCATTAGTCTTCAGAAGAATTTATTCAAATACATCTTGTTGAAGTTACAAAAAAATATGCGATTTCATGACACATTAAGTATAAAATCTCATGTTAGAAACGTGTAATTAGCGTTTTTTATGTTATATTGCGATTGCAATGGTAATATTTGTTTAAATTATTACCGTATATATTTCCTTTTCTAAATAGACATTCATTTTAAGTTGTTTTGGTATATGATTTCATATACTAGGTATTGTAGGACCAAGTTGGAACGTGACCACGCAAAGGAAAAGTCTATGTCCTACATTAGTTGTTTGGGTGCCCAAAAAAACAGGTTTCACTGAGTTTGTAAAAGTCAACGAACATAACGAAGTGGAAGGTGGATTCTCCATTGCCGTATTCTGTCATGCCATACACTTGCTACACTTCAATGTTCGATCGATATTCAAACCATTCATCAACGAAAAAGGAGAGATGAACGGTACCTATGATCAACTTCTGCAGCACATTGAAGGCCAGTTACATAACTCTTAATATATTTGTATCAAATTAACAAACTAATATGAAATATTTCTTAATTTTTGATTTTGTAGCGCTGCCAAGCTGTGGCAGGAGATGTGACGATACGTGGCAATCGCGCTCCGTACGCTTCTTTTACAATTCCTTATCTAAGTGCTGAGATTTATATGCTTGTTCATGGTGCACATGAATGGAACCAAACCCTCTAGACATTCTTAAAACCATTTACTACTACAATGTGGTTCACATTACGTTGCGCTTGTATCTTTACTGGAATCGCGCTTGCATGTTTAGAATTACGCGCCGGCAACCCCCAATTTGCAAGCCCATTCTATAAGCTCATTCTAGCGGCATTGGAACCGTTTTATCGAACCCTAACCCGCCCTAAAAAACCTAAACCCCCTCCACCCGCACCCCCAAAAACCTAAAACCCCCCTCCAACCCCACCCTAAAAAGCCTAAAACCACCACCCCCAACCCCCAAAAACCTAAACCCCCACCCCCAAAAAACCCTAAACCCTAAGAGCTAAACCATAAGGCTAAAACCATAAAATTCAACACTAAAATCTAAACCCAAAAAGCTAAGTGGTAGAGTTTGACGAGATGGTTCCAAAGCCGCTGGAATGAGCTAAATCGGAGTTCGTTTGATATCGTTTTGTTAAGGTTTTTGTCATTTCTTAGGCTTATTAGACCAACTGTGTCCCAAATTGCCTTCAAGTTACGAAAATGTTGGATATAAGAATGTTTCCTTCATAAAAGATCTTATAATTCAAAAATACAAGTGTTCAGGAAAGAGTCTACTACCTCTCAACAGCTACGAAGAATTTAGAAATGCTTTGTCTGATGGTAGCGTAAAGGCCGTTATTGCTCAGCTCCCATATATTGATATCTTTCTTGCTAAGTACGGGTCGAAATACATGAAAGTTGGACCTATACACCAAGAAGCTGGAATTACATTTGTGAGTTTCTTTTGTTCTATCTCCCATATACTGTTAATTAGTTTTTTTTAGTTTTAATGTCATCAAGCCATTTTACTTAATCTGAATTTACTTACGAGTAAAAAAGAAATTATGATAAACATCGACATAATTTAGGAGGTGCGAAGTACATGCTTGTTCAATACTATTGTGATTTCGGTAACTTAGGAACCTTAGATTCGTAGGGGCAAAGCCCCTAGGTTAAAGGGGTTCTAATGGGGCATCAATCCTTTGGTGCGGGTCGCAGCAACACCCATGGTGGTGTCCAACCAAGGGGAAAAGCCTCTCATGAGGTACAAACTGCTGTTGAGCGTGAGAAAAATTTATTTTCTTTGGTACACTAGAAGTTGCCTTGGATGCATGATTGATGAAAAGTTGCATGGAAAATGATGATTAGTAGGAACTAGTGATCAACTTGACTTTCAATGGCAACTATGCATCAACAAGTTTTTTAGAGACTAAAGGGGTTCCAAGGGGGCATCGCCCTTTGGTGGGGTATGGTGTGTCCAACCAAGGGACAAAGCATCTCGAGGAATTGAGTTGCATGTTAACTATACATTAGAGGTTGTTTTGAATTTGTGTGATTGATGAAAAGTTGCAAGGAAAATAGGGGTCAGTTACTAATGATGATCAGTAGGAACTTGACTGTTAGTTGTAATTGTGCATTCTGCTTGATGTAGTGGTAACTAAACATTAGTAGTATACCAAGGTTATTGCTCAGTTACTAATGATGATTACTAGCAACTTGACTTTTAGTGGCAACTGTGCATTCTACTTTATGGAGTGGTAACTGAACATTAGTAGTATAGTTGGGTTACTGCTAATAGAGTTTCTACTAACGGTTTTCCACTAACGACGTCGACAATCATAATCCTTCATCAAGAGTTACAATGTTTCATCATGTTGGTTTCCCACCTATGAATAGGACGATTTTTAGTGTAGTTTATAGATAAAATTTACATACGAATTCTGGTACAGTTTTCATAAAAGAATTTCATACTAGTTATCCGATTAAATGGTGAATTGGGTACGATTAAAAAGACTATCCAAGAGAACCATACCTATAAAACCTATAAATATTGAGAAATCATACTAGCTTTTTACTATTACTTAGAATAGGTGAATATAAATTTGTTAATATTGAACTAATACGCATGGAGATAGTTTATGGTGCAAAAATTAGTATAACTAATTTATTAAAGAAAAGATAACTACAAATATATTTTACGCATGGAGATAGCTTAAGGATCAAGAACAATAATATCACCCACAACACCATATCAGTTTAACTTTATGAAAGCCGGTTGACATCACCAACGATGGATATTTAAAAGTTTTATTTTTACTCTTTTTCTTTAACGTGGACCCATCTTTCATTGATCCGTAGGTAATTATCTTAGCAATGGCCACATCCAACCGTGATTATCTTACCAACGATCACATCCTTTGGTGATGTATCCACTGCTGAAAGTCAGTTTTCTAGTAGTGAGTCACCTAGGGTTGTATATTGGTGATTATTGTCCTTTCGCTTTGTACATTACATAATCCACTACCATATTTATTCCAATGTTGATCTGATTCTAACTCTTCTACGCATTCAATAGAAGGTATTTCCTAACCTCATGTTTTTAATATCCAGGCGCTACCAGTTGGATCTGAATTATTAGAGTTCTTTTCTAGGGCAGTTATAAACGTGACAGAAAGCGAAATAATAACTGAAATGAAGAGAAAGTATCTTGGGTTTGCTACTCCTGATATATCACAACCAAATCAAGCCCTTCCACAGAGTCTTGATGTTGAATGTTTTATTGGATTGTTTATACTCATGGGGGTTGTGACTTTAGCCGCACTTACTGTGTCAGAAATTTCCTTTACCCGTAGAAATAATAAAATTGGAATTGAAGAAGAGCTTAAAGAAGAAGCTACAACATCCGAACAAGTTCAGATTAAGATCCAGGATTAGAATACATGTATATACATTTGAGTAGATATACACAGCTGGCAAAAAGCTTCTTGTTTGGCTCATGAAACGGCCCAACCCATGTGTTATGGGTTTTAATGAGTTGCTTAATTATGACCAAGTTACGGTTATTAGGTTTTTCTTGTTAACCAAGTTTAGGTGAGTCTATAAATATATGTTACCGGGTTAGGGTTTCATTGTGAGAGTTAGAGAGTTATTGTAATAGGTTTTTTAAGTTGTATTTTCCGGTTATAATAAAAAGTTGTTTGGTAGTTAGCCAAATTAACGTGTTCTTGTTTTTGATATCGAAAACTTGAGTGATCATTAAAAGATTTTATTAATAAGTTTTTGATGTATAGACGGCTTAATGCATGAAACCAGCTACCTTTGTGTGTTTATATCAAAAGAAGCACACAAAGTTATTCTCGATAACTTGGTGATGTTCATAGTAAACACATAAATAACTTGTGTCATTTGATCTTGAAACTAATTACTACATAGATAACGAAAAATAAATCCCATATTTGACGCAAAACACCACGTGATGGAGAGAAATTTAACGCTCTTGATGTATAAACCTTGAATGTAAAAACACCGATTTCTTCAATCTCCTCTGATTGAAAAACACAAAATTCTCTGTCTCCTCCAAATCAATTAAATATTTCCTCTGAAATCGTTCTCAATTCCTACTACACCTCTGTGATCTTCCGTAATCTGACCACTCCTCTGTGATCTTCCGTAATCCGACCACTCCTCTGTGATCTTCCACCGATTAACCACACCGATGTGGTTAATTCTTCCAACACTTCGATTCCTAAGAGCCTTTGTCTCTGATACCACTGATATCCTACCATTACACACTCAAGAACTCACAAACAAACGTTTTTATTGAACACAACTATCGCAAGGATCGTCCTTGACATTACAGATGCAAATGATCGGAGTTCCCTTTTAACCCTAGAAAGACCGATGAAACATCGCGTCCCTTTACAAACTTTTGGTTTCTACCTTGGGTTTTAACATTTATACCCCAGGACTTACAATACTTACAATAAGACTCAAAGTTACACTTTAAATAATGTAACATCCCGTAAACCCGCTTGTTTATGGATCAGGCTTATGGGTGACCCGAATCTACAGTGGATGGCACAGTTTGCAAAACTCTCACGTTAAATCAAAATCTAAGGAAATACAAGGACCCGGTTAGCCGATAAGAGAACGGTTTGGGGATTGAATGCGAGCAAATAGGGAACCCGGGGACTAGAGTGTAAACCTTAACGGTTTAAAAGAAACTTAAGGGCAAAACCCTAGGCCATTCGGCCTAGGTGTGCGCGCAATGGCAGGAGCGAGAGAGAGAGATCCGGCGAAGAGTGAGGACGACGGCGGTGAGTTTGCGACAGTTCTACGGCGACATCAAACGGGAGGAAACTCCACTACGCGTTAAGGTAACCCTCTAATCTATTCTTTTCCTTCTTGTACTCGTTTTACATGAACACCGGATTAGGGTTAAGTTCTGTTTATGGTGATCGGGAAAGAAGACGAGGACGTTGGTCCGGTGATGGCTACGGGTGTTGCGTGCCGAGGCGCGGGGGTACACGGTGGAGGTGCGATAGGTTGTGGTGACCCATTAGGGCTGGTGACCGACTGCCTAGGGAAAGAAGGTAAGAGAGAGGGTGGCGAGCGAAGAGGAGGCGGAGACGGCTGCTGTGGTGGTGGTGCACTGTGGCGGCGATCGACGGAATATGATGGTGGTATTATCTCCAATGTGTAGGGAAGCTCTGGTGAAATCCATTGGTGATAATAGCGGTGGTGTTGGCCGGCTAAGGGGGATGCACGACAACAGCCATGGTGACCGCTGGGGTGGTGTGACGAGGGCCGGTGGTTGCTAGTGTTCGTTGTAGCAGCATGACGGTGGAGGAAGATGGATGATGAGGAAGATGTTGTCCTTGGCAAGAGGTAGAGCACGACGATGGTAGCGGTGCCCGGGGGTGGTGAATGGACAAGCTCGGGTGAAGCTAGGGTTTGGATGGCGAGATTAGAGTTTTGTATGGCATAGTACGTGCGTGCATGGGAACACGGTTCGAGTACGCGAGTTCTAAACAAGTCGAGGACGATCCGATGCGTGTTTAGGTGAAGCTATGGGTTCGGTGAATCGGTATGACGAGCATAGAAGACGAGTGTCGGTGTTCATTTATATTTTTGTGTATTCTACGTGTGTTTAGCACGTATTCTTATCATGTGATCATACGTCTGACAGATTTGGATTGCCTAGCAACCGGTGAGTTGGGGCTATCGTACATACTCGCGCTATTATTTTATTAATCGGACGTATTATGAGTTGTGATTAAACTTGAAGTGTTTTATGAGATAAAATGTAATGAACAAACTAACGGTTATGTGGTGTCCTTAGGTTGTGTGAGCTAGGGGTAAATGGATGATTGGTGTGTGTCATACTATGAGTTACTCGGGGTGAGTCGGGAAATGTGTTTAGACGTTCTATGAGTATATTTAGGGTGTGTTATTATCAGACTATGTGCGGGGTTCATTCTAAGTTAACGAGTCAGGTAAATGCTAGTATGCTGCTATACGTTATATGATTAATGATTGTGTGTGTTTGTGTCGATGTCCTTGTGACACAACGGGTGATAATTTGGAGGACGATGTCCTTCGGGAAGTCACCAAGAGTGACAATGTCCATGGGGGACAGACGAGGGCGGTTGTGACGAGGTAAGTGAAATCCTACAGAGGTACTTATTTGCGTGCATTTATATTTAACTTATTGCATTCAAGTGTTTATTGATAATTAACGTGTTGTGATGTTATTGCTTTAATGTTAAGCAATAGATTGACTGTGAAGTGGGAACGAGGTCGTATTTACGACTAACGTGTGGTAGCCCTTGTAAGAGTCTTGGCTAGGGCTAGTCCAGTCTGTGCTTTGGAGTCTAGGTGTTTTAACCAGAGTTCATGTTGACACGTGTGGTAAGGTTCAGGATAGTAGAATGGTAAGTTCGGTTTATGTCGGAGAACTTACGGGGCTATGGGTATGGGTTGAGTCTAGGGTTGGTGAATCCTTATGGGATTTTGTGGATAATGAGGGTTATCAATATGAAAACAAATGACAAAGTACTTTTATTAAGGACAACAATGTCCTGATTTGAATTCAATATTATTGGTAACGTGAATGTTTCTAGTTAAAATAAAATGTTAGAACTCACTTAGCGTAGCTGACTTTGTATGTACGTTAGATTGTTTGCAGGTGAGTTTCGTGGATGACGTATCGTGGCTTGGGAGCGGTGCTACTCGGGTCGGTGTGCAGGCATTTATAAGGTAAGGTGTATAACGATAAAGTGTTAAAAGCTAAAACTGTTTTTAAGAAGATTTCCGCTGATTGTTTTATTATAAAATGAGTGTTTTAATAAGAGAATACCCAGTGATTAGACCCAACTGTAGGGTGCCAAGTTTGGGGAATTTCAAGTCGATATTAAAGCCGTGGTTTAAGCGAAAACCGGTTTTTATTAAATACCTTAACTTAAACCGAAAATGGGATTAGGGTAAACGAATGCTACCACGAGTAACCGCGAGCCAAGAGGTACGTATTTTGAGTTAAACATTAATTGTTAAAGTATTATTTGCGTAGTGTAACACTACGTGAAGTCGTTTGGTATGGTTATGTGGTTTAGTGATTCCGTGTGGAATTGTGTTGTGTAAATACGTGTTGTGGAATGGTGTTATGTGTATCTAAGTGTAAGATATTGAACTGTGTTTGTGAGGACGATGTGGGGTGCATGTGCATCTGTTGTGTGAAAGGTAGAAAGCTAGTGTGAGTATGATGGGGAACGTTTACAATTCATATAGCAACGTGGACAACCGATCGCATTTAATCGTGATTGGTGGTCTATCGTTACTCTTATATTCTGAATTTGTTAGCTATAATAACCACATAAACGTTCTATCTTTAGTAGGATTAGATGGCTAAGACGAAGGATACGAGATCGGGCAGACGTGGAGCCATTGCTAGGAGGAATGCAGAACGACAGGTCAAGCCGACGATGGCTGCAGATGGAACTACCAGGGAGTTGGGAGTAGTGTTGGCGCTCCCCACGCCGAGTGTGACAGGAGCTTTGGTGGGCGACATGCCGCGTGGTGCTATGATTAGAGAGGCCAGATGGAAAATGAGGGCAGTGTTAGCATTGCGCGATTTCCCTCAAGGATGTGGACTTGTATGGTTGAGAGATCAACCCTTTGTGACAGTTCAGAGAGCTCTGTTCCAGGAGGACCCAGTGGATGACTCGAGAAGTGGCGAGGAGGAACCAGAAGTGACAGATGTGGAAGGCACGTCAAATGTATCCTGAGGTGACCTAGTAGTGGTTTTGCGGACATTGCATGGGGTGCTCGATTGTTCGATGGTTAGTTGTCGTGATAGTTGTCACAAGAGATTTTGGACGATTGCGACGTTGTGATTGATTTACCGTTGACGTTATGGGATCTTTATCTCAGTATTTGCTATTTGGCAGTGATATAGATTGTGAGTTTTACCGCCTGTTGATTGTGATGTGATGGAGGCTAGTTGTGTTTACGATTGTGTACAATTGTGTTTGAGATCGTCGATTATGTGAGGTAGTGTGTGATTATGTGATTACATTTTAAATGACGTGAGTCCGTACTTAAATGTAGTCTTTATTGTGATGCTATAGCATGGTTGATTAGATTATATGAGTAGACTTGTATAGACATGAGTTTTGAATTTGTCTGTGTCTACAGTCTTAAAATAGTGTCACCTATGTGCTAATGCTTATGTGATGTTTGTAGTGCAATGGGTGTATTGCACTTTGTGTGAATGTTCAGGATGGGGTCCTATGGGAGGAGATTGTCATACATCTTTTGTATATATGGGTGATCAGGATGGTGTCCTATGTTAGTAATAATTATACATCGTACGTGTGTATGAAAGGTTACGATGATGTCCAGTGTGTGATGTCTGTGTTATAACCTGTAGGATGGAGTCTGTGTGTCTAGGATGAGTAGTGTGTTTTCTGAACCGTGAATACGGCCCGGCTAGGGTACGACCGTGTAGACTCTATATGAATATTTGATGACGTGTGGCAGAGTCACCGTCGAAATGAGTAGTTGTTAGGGTTTAGAAGTTTTGTATAATCACGAATGAAGTGGCCATGTCGTATGTGTATGAATTCACTCAGGTCTAGCAATTTATAGGTGCACTTTGTACGAGTTGGGAGTTTGGGTTACTATGTATGTATATATACCTTGGACATAGTATGCTTGTTATTATGATATGATGTAAGAGTCCTTTTTGATACACGATTAGTTGTGAGTAGGAGGTTTAGTTTGTGTACTCAAATAGAGTACTTCTTTTTCGTTAATGTTTTCTCGATGTGCGATGTATCGAGAAGATACGAGGTGCTCTGACACTTTTTCGGACGATCGGTGAGGTGCTCTTATGAGATGCCTATTCATATATCTCGGATTTGCAGAGTACGAAGCCCATGGACGGGATTGCGGGAGGTTGTTGCAGAAAGCGTTTGCTTGTGCGATTGACTTGTAGAACAGTTATGGAGAAAGGAGAATGACGACGCTGAAGATTTCAGCACGGAGTAACGACGTGACGTGGTGGTCTTCAAGAGTGTATTTAATACGAAGGATTCGGTCAATGTGGCTAGAAGGAGAACGACGATGTTCCCTTAGAACAAAGCTACAAATGATCAAACACATAGGTTAAGGCGAGCTTCATGTTAGGGTATGTCGGAGAGGATGCAGTCATTGACTGCGTGATAATGATAGAGAAACAAAGAGAAAGGTGAAATGAAGGTGAGACAAGTGCAGGATTTGCATAGGGGTTCCTGGAAAGGGATACCTACTCTGGTAAACATATGACAATGTTAAGGGAAAGCTCATGTGCAGCATCGGTTGGAGCAGCGGTTTGTTTTCGTAATCGACATGGTTGTGATAAACGGATTCTGAGGAATCGTCGGAGGTCAGTGATTGTATCACTAGTTTGCCTAAAGAGCGTGTTGGACGCATGGTAATGAAGTAAAGGGATACTTCGGTAGAGGGACGTTATAGAGACGGAAGGATTTTTGCACAAGCTCCTGAAGATCATCTAAGAAGGACGAATGAAGTACCCTTATGAATAGAAACAAGGCAGTTGTGCTTAAACTTCGGGGAATCATCGCATAATGGCGATCAGAGAATGTGAGAAGGAAATATGAGCAACGTACGATGGTGAAGCAGCAATTGCTTTTATCTGTGGAAAGTAGGAAGCCTACTTAAGGGATGGTTGACGGAGTGATGAGAGCATCAAGACTATATGAGGAATTACGGAAATGGTGTCAATGAGCTGGAAATGAAAATGTAACAGGTGAACGGGCATTTAGTGGCGTTGTGCTATGTAGTACTAGAGATGGTACGTATGACATGGTTAAGAAGAGCAGGAGTAACAGAGTGATGTTACAACAACAACCATGAAATCTTCATGTAAAGGTTGACATACAAAGCAGTCACGGAAGGTCACCTCGAGCAAGTGACAGGATGACGAAAGTTATGTGAACAGCTCTATGATTTTGATAAAATGGGGAAACGTGTAGAGCAGTGACGTGTCGTTTAAGTACTGGCTGGAAAGGCGAGAGATGAAGGAATGTGTAGGTGAAACCAACAAGTCTCAAAGTTGAAAGTGGACAATGGAGAAGACTCCTTTGAACACTAGAGATGGTGATCGTGTTAAAAAGTAATGACCACAATGATGAATACGAAAGTGAAGGCATAGCACAAATGGATTCTGATATATCAGGTGGAACTGGTGGAAAGTTGTGTTGGAATATAACGACGCAGGACTCGAGGACGAATCGTCTTTTAAGGGTGGTAGACTTGTAACATCCCGAAAACCCGCTTGTTTATGGATCAGGCTTATGGGTGACCCGAATCTCCAATGGATGGCACAGTTCGCAAAACTCTCACGTTAAGTCAAAATCTAAGGAAATAAAAGGACCCGGTTAGCCGATAAGAGAACGGTTTGGGGATCGAATGCGCGCGAATAGGGAACCCGGGGACTAGAGTGTAAACCTTAACGCTTTAAAAGAAACTTAAGGGCAAAACCCTAGGCCATTCGGCCTAGGTGTGTGCGAAACGGCAGGAGTGAGAGAGATATCCGACGAAGAGGGGAGGACGACGGTTGTGAGTTTGCGGCAGTTCTACGGCGTCATCAAACACGGGGGAGCTCCACTAGGCGTTAAGCTAACCCTCGACTCTTATTCTTTTCCTTCTTGTACTCGTTGTACATGAACACCCGATTATGGTTTAGTTCTGTTTATGGTGATCGGGAAAGAAGACGAGGACGTTGGTCTGGTGATGGCTACAGGTGTTGAGTGGCGAGGCGTGGGGTACACGGTGGAGGTGCAACGGTCTGTGGTGACCCATTAAGGCTGGTGACCGACTGCCTAGGGAAAGAAGGTAAGAGAGAGAGGGTGGCGAGCGAAGAGGAGGTAGAGACGGCTGTTGTGGTGGTGGTGCACTGTGGCGGCGATCGACGAAATACGATGGTGGTATTATCTCCAACGTGTAGGGCAGCTCGAGTGAAATCCATTGATGATAATAGAGGTGGTGTTGGCCGACTAAGGGGGGAGGCACGACAACAACCATGGTGACGGCTGGGGTGGTGTGACGAGGGCCGGCGGTTGCTAGTGTTCGTTGTAGCAGCACGACGTAGAGGACAACGGATGATGAGGATGCTTCTTTGCCAGGACTGTTTGCAGAAGCATTAAAGAAGGTTAACGAGGCCGGCGGGTCTAATACGGCGGTTGGTACCCCGAACACTGAGGCAGTTAACGCACCACTTACCCGTGGTTGTGACTATAAGTCCTTTAAGGCATGTGACCCATGGGTCCTGACTGGGAAGAAGGATGCGGTGTCTACCTTTGATTGGGTGATCCGTATGGAAGCCACCATTCGTCTGAGCGAATGCCGCTCAAACCAGGTTGTGAAGTTTGCTACTAACTCCTTGAGGGAGGAAACATCTCATTGGTGGGAAGGTGTGCGTCAAGCCAAATGGGACGAGGTTGTTGATGCAATGATGTGGAATGATCTGAAGACTCTGGTGATCAAGAATTTCCATCCAAGGAATGAGATCGAGAAGGTAGAGAGGGAATTTCTGGGGATTAAGGCCAGAAGCATGACTCACAGACAATATACAACATGGTTAAAGGAGCTGGCACGTCTGGTGCCACATCTTGTCACGACTGAGCAAAGGAAGATTGCCTGCTACATTCAGGGGCTGCCGGATAAGGTCCGCACCTATGTTAAGGCAAACGCTCCTATTACCTATGATTCGGTCGTAGAACTGATTGGCGTGGTATTTGATGATTTGGAACTGAATGTTTTCGCTAATGATGAGCCGAAGAAGAAACCAAGTTTTCCGGCTAAACAATCTGGCGGAAGACTGTTTGGAGCTCGAGAGAAACATGCTAGAGTGGGTGAGGCTACGGTATGTGGGAAGTGTGGCAGTAGGCATCTAGGTGAATGCAGGTTGGGGACAAATCTGTGCTACAAATGTGGCAAGACTGGGCGCTACTCACGTGAATGCATGCAAGGCATTAAATGTTACAATTGGGCGAAGACGGCCACATGATTCGGGAATGCATTAAACCAAGAATGGGTGAAACGGTAAAAGGGAAAGGCCTTGAGAAGAAAGAAGAGAGGCCCCGAGCGAAGACTCGAGCCTATGCGCTGACGCAGGAATAGGCCAGGGTGGACCCCGAGGTGGCGTCAAGTACGTTTATCCTTGATTCGGGTGCCAGTAAGAGTTTTATATCTGCAACTTTTTGTCAAAGAGTAAAGTACACTGTAAGTAAGCTATAAAGGGCTTTTAGCGTAGAAACCGCTGAGGGTAGAACTGCGAGGGTAGAACTGCGAGGGTGACTGATGTAGTTGACAATTCCACGATAAAAATAGAAAGCCATAGATTTCCCGTCGGGCTGTTAGTTATGGTTTTGGGTGGGTTTGATGTAGTTTTAGGTATGAATTGGCTAACTGCCAATGAAGCGCAAATTATATGCAAACGAAAGATAATCCAACTCGAGGCTCCGGATGGTACCGAAGTCAAGGTTTTTGGAGATCGTGACGCCCCGATGCCTAATGTCATCTCGATGATTAAGGCAGCAGATTACCTGAGGCGCGGATGCGAGGCTTATCTGGTATACGTGATTGATAAGTGTAAGGAAGTGAAGGAACTAGACGATGTACCCATGGTACGCGAGTACTCGGAGGTGTTTCCGGAGGACTTACATGGGATACCACCCGACAGAGAAATTGAGCTCCGAATTGACTTAGTACCAGATGCCCAGCACGTGGCTAAGGCTCCATATCGACTAGCACCAGTGGAGATGAAAGTGCTAATGGCGCAACTAGACGAGTTACTTGAGAAAGGATTTATCCAACCGAGCATCTCGCCGTGGGGTGCTCCGGTGTTGTTTGTGAAGAAGAAAGACGGTTCGATGAGGATGTGTATTGATTATCGCGAGTTAAAAAAATGTACGCTGAAAAACAAGTACCCTTTACCAAGGATCGACGACTTGTTTGATCAATTCCAAGGTGCGAGTTGGTTCTCAAAAATCGACCTTCGATCCGGGTACCATCAGTTAAAGGTGAGGGAAGAAGACATACCGAAAACCGCATTTCGCATGCGTTATGAACATTTCGAGTTCCACGTGATGTCCTTCGGTTTGACGAACGCCCCCGCATCGTTCATGGAGTTAATGAATAGGGTATGTCGACCGATGCTGGACCGATCGGTAATAGTGTTCATCGATGATATCCTTATCTACTCCAAGAATGAGGGTGATCACGCGTGTCACTTGAAGGAGGTATTGGAAGCTTTGAAGAAAGAGAAATTGTATGCTAAGTTCTCCAAATGCGCGTTCTGGCTTACGGAAGTCCAAGTCCTAGGTCACGTCATTAACCCAAACAACATTATGGTGGACCTAGCAAAGATAATGACGGTAAGAGATTGGGAAATTCCCAATACTCCAACTGTAATCCCCAGTTTCTTAGGGTTGGCAGGCTACTATCGGAGATTCATTCAGGATTTCTCAAAAAATAGCTTCGTCGTTGACAAAATTGACACAGAAGGAGGTAAAGTACGAATGGGGTTCGACCTAGGAAGAAGCATTTAAGGAATTGAAGGAGAAGCTAACCCAATCTCAAGTGTTGGCCCTTCCCGAGGGCAATGAAGACTTGGTGGTATACTCTAACGCTTCGGGTCAGGGATTGGGGTGCGTGCTGATGCAACGTGGGAGAGTGATCGCGTATGCATCACGACAGTTGAAGGTTCACGAAGTCAATTATCCGACTCACAATTTGGAACTTGTTGATGTCGTATTCGCATTGAAAATCTGGAGGCACTACCTTTACGGGGTGAAGTTTACTATTTACTCCAACCATAAAAGTTTGAAGTATTTCTTCGAACAAAGGGAACTTAATGTGAGGCAGATACGATGGTTGGAACTATTGAAAGACTAGGACTGTGAAATCATATACCATCCTAGAAAGGCAAACGTGGTGGCTGACGCTCTAAGCCAAAAGGATGTGCCTGCTCCTATTAGAGTGAAAGCTTGCCAGTTGGTGGTAACATCAGATGTGATGAGAGAAATTGAAAGAGCTCAAGATGAAGCACTTAAGGAAGAAAACATAGAGAAGGAAAGAATGGTTGGCCAATAGGACAAGTTGGAATATAACACCCTTGGTGTTAGGACAAGTTTCGGGCGGGTATGGATACCTATGGGTGGCGAGCTTAGGACCAAAATCTTGGATGAGGCTCATAAGTCTCGTTACTCTATCCATCCCGGTACTAACAAATGTACCAATGTCACACCCCGACCGATGGCGGAATCATCGGGGCGGGACATGTAAGACTGTTCATAGCACATGGTTGACTAAATTGAAATATATTAAAGTCAAATTTGCATTTCAAATAATCCAAGAACAAAACCAAATTCAAACAAGATACATAAAATAATTCATAAAGTTCTTGATTTAAATTGCTAAGTCCAAATCCTATGTTGAACACGTCTTGAATCAATCTCACATATTGGGGCCTGAAACATGAATAAAATAAAGTCAACTAAAAAGTTGGTGAGTATAACACAGTTGTATATAGATAGCATATAGATGAAAAACAAATCCTTTACATGACATGATAAATAAGGCGTTTATGGGGAGTAACTATTGTGTAACCAAATGTACAATCAAACCTTGTAACTAGCATGCAAAACAAATGTGTTGTCGGTTTCAATCACCGCGTACCATGGGTGGGTTTGTCAGACTCAATAGATCTATCATTGAAAACCGTCGGCTTGTATAGTTAATGATTGCACATAAGAGCATACAAAGGTTAGCACACCTAGCACTCGGGCACAAAGCTCAAATTTTGCACACATGTATGTAAATAGGATTTTTGCACTTGTGTTGTTTGTTTAAATGTAAATGTGTAATGTGTAATGTGTATAGAGTTCATGTTCCACCCCAAAAGTGTAAAAGAGTAAAAAGGGGTTGTGAATACTCACTTGATAAGGAGGTGTAGCGAACAAGGATAATAGATAGAAAATTAAAGATCCTCGAGTGCACAAATCAACCTAAAGAGTAATGTATGTTGTATCAAATAGTGCATAAGGTTTAAGTCTAAAATGAAAGTTGAATTTGGGTATAAAACTATTGATTTGTATTAAAAATAGTATTGAATAAATTATATAGAGTTTGAAGTAAAATATATTTGAAACAATTTAATTTGGTTTGAATATAATTATAGTTTATGAAATAATGTAAATATTAATTGTAATTAAGTATAAATAAATAAATGATTTTGATTTAAAGTGTAAATTAAATAAATAATCATTATCTCATTTATTTATAAATTTTGTAACTTAATTATTTAAGATATCATTTAAGCGTAAGATAATAAATATTAATTTAATTTTTTTATAAACTTTTAATTAAAATTTTAAATAAATAATATTTATCTCTTCAAATACAGAAAACATATTTTTATAAAATTTGAAACGTTTATTGATTAAAATATAAAAATTATAATTTTGATCCAAATTCTGAGTCTAGCACGACCGTGCCTCGGAAGGGCATGATCGTGCTCAAGCCACGGGCGCGACCGGGTTGATCAACAGGAGCACAATCTAGACAAGTTTGACAGGCACGACCGTGCCTTGGCCGGGCACGGTCGTGTCTATAATCTTTAGACACAACAGGGACTAGCCCAGAGGGCATGACAAGGTCTGGACAGGAGGACACGACCGCGCTGCTATTCGGCACGACCGCGCTGCTATTCGGCACGGTTGCGCTAAATGAGGCACGGTCGCGCTAGATGATTAGCGCGACCGTGTCTTTTCCAAATCAGACACGAATTGAAAGATTCTTGTATTTTAAACAATGTAATTGATAGGGCTTTTGATTAATGGGTTATTACGAGTCTAATAATATAAATTAATTGTATGGAAATCGTGTTTAAGTGTGGAATCGATTAAATCCTTTTTTTTATCAATATGAGAATTCTGGTTCAGGACGATTCTTATGATGGAAGCCCCAATTAACAGAGGGCTTTTGATATAGATATTGAAATGAATAAATTAGAGGATTCAATTAACCTGAATAGAAGTGAATCGATAGAGAATGGTAAAGAGGAAGATTCCGGCGATGGCGAGATTTATTTCCGGTGATCTTTGCTGCACTCCGGCCAATCCAGTCAGTCCAAAACTTCTCAGGAGGGACGAGTGAATCGAATATCTCGCTTGCTTGGGAGGATACGGATTGTAGAGGAGAAATTCTTGGTTTTTCTTGAAATGCTTTGAGAGAGAATTTGCTTGATTGAAAGGGATGAAAACTGAGGCGTTTGGAAATTTTGAAAATGGTATACTCTCGTTTACGGGAAAAGAAACGGAAAGCTGTTACGGATTCAAACGATCGGGTGATTAAACTGCATTTACGTTTCAGCTGTTTCACAGGCGCGACCGTGCCTAAATATGACGCGACCGTGCCTATGCACCGGGCGCGATCGTTCCAAAGCAGGTCGCGCGACCGTGCCAAAGCACTTGGCGCGACCGTGCTAGGACGAAGCACGACCGTGTCTAATTAGGGTTTCTTAACATTTTTCAACTTTAGTCCTTGACTTTTCAGGTTTGATAAGTTTGAATGAAATAGTTTCTTGTATAGCGTTTAAATGTATATAATCGAGTAAAACTTGTGAATTTGTATAGAATCATTGCTTTTAATTTACGGTGAGAAAATTATAAGATAGTGCACGAGTATTGAATTCGAAATTGCATTACATTGAATTGAAATATGAATACTAAAAATCCGAGATGTTACAGTCTCCCCATGTTGAGAGAATTTCGTCCCGAAATTTAGCTAGAGGAAACAACATTATTAGTAAAAAGATGAGGGTACTTGAGCTTCATTTGGTCTTCTCGTTCCCAAGTGAACTCAGGACCACGCTCAGATTCCCAACGAACTTTAACGATAGGAATGCGACTTCGCTTGAGTTGCTTGACTTCACGATCCATAATTTCCACCGGCTTCTCAACGAAATGCATCGTTTCATCAATGCGCACGTCGTCAAGCGGTATATGGAGATTTTCATCAGCGAGACACTTCTTTAGATTAGATATATGAAATGTAGGATGCACATTGCCAAGAGATGGAGGCAACTCGAGCTTGTAAGCCACTTTCCCAATCCTTTCAAGGATCTTGAATGGACCAACATAACGAGGTGCTAACTTGCCTTTCTTTCCAAAACGGATCACACCCTTCCACGGAGACACCTTTAGAAGAACAAGGTCACCGACTTGGAATTCCAAGGGTTTTCGACGTTTGTCGGCATAACTCTTTTGCCGACTCCTTGCTACTCGAATATTGTCACGGATTTGAATAATCTTGTCGGATGTTTCTTGAATTAACTCGGGACCAGTGATTTGTGCTTCACCAATCTCACTCCAACGGATAGGAGAACGACACTTGCGACCATAGAGAGCTTCAAATGGAGCCATGTTGATACTTGTGTGGTAGCTATTGTTGTACGAAAACTCAATAAGGGATAAATGTGAATCCCAATTGCCACCAAAATCGATTACACAAGCTCTAAGCATGTCTTCAAGAGTTTGGATTGTTCGCTCGGTTTGACCATCCGTTTGTGGATGATAAGCCGTGCTCAAATCCAATCGAGTACCAAGAGCCTTTTGGAGAGATTGCCAAAATCGGGAAGTGAACCGAGCATCTCTATCGGATATTATGTTCAAGGGAACACCATGACGGCTCACAATTTCATCAGTGTAAATTCGGGCTAGTTTCTCCACTTTGAAGTCTTCACGTATAGGCAAGAAGTGGGCAGATTTGGTGAGACGATCAATGATCACCCAAATACTATCATAACCACTCGAGGTGCGAGGGAGCTTGGTAATGAAATCCATAGCTAAATTTTCCCATTTCCACACGGGAATTTCCGGTTGTTCAAGCAACCCAGAAGGACGTTGATGTTCGGCTTTGACTTTGGAGCAGGTTAAGCATTTGGCAACATAAAGAGCAATGTCCCTCTTCATACCAGGCCACCAATAAAGTTGACGAAGATCTTGGTACATTTTATCCGCACCAGGATGAATAGAATAACGAGTCTTATGAGCCTCGTTCATGAGAATTGCACGAAGATCATCGCGATCGGGAATCCAAATACGGTTCAAGTAATATAGTAAGCCATTGGGTTTTGATTCAAGAAGAAGTTCAACACCACACGACATTTCTTCATACATATTACCCTCGGTTACCGATACGTGTTGAGCTTCCAAGATACGGGTTTGAATATCGGATTGAATATGGGCACAATGAAGCATAACATGGTCCTTTCGACTCAAAGCATCAGCTACAACATTCGCTTTGCCGGGATGGTAACGAATCTCGCAGTCGTAGTCGTTAAGGAGTTCGACCCAACGTCGTTGCCTCATATTGAGTTCTTTTTGGTTGAAGATATCTTGAAGCTTTTTGTGGTCGGTGAATACCACACATTTCGTGCCATATAGGTAATGTCTCCAAATCTTTAACGCGAATACGACCGCACCCAACTCAAGATCGTGCGTCGTATAATTCTTCTCATGAATTTTGAGTTGTCTTGATGCATAAGCGATCACTTTTCCTCGTTGCATGAGGACATAACCAAGACCTTGGTTAGAAGCATCACAATAGACAACTAGATCATCATTTCCATCGGGGAGAGTTAATATAGGAGCATTGCACAACTTATGCTTAAGAGTTTGGAAAGCTTCTTCTTGTTTCGGTCCCCATTCATAAGTTTTACCCTTATGAGTCAAAGCGGTAAGAGGGACAGCAATCTTTGAGAAGTTTGAGATGAAACGACGATAATAACCCGCAAGACCAAGAAATGAACGAACTTCGGGAGGAGTCTTCGGGGCATTCCAATTCTTAACCGTTTCAATCTTAACAGGATCAACATGAATACCCTTGTCGTTGACGATGTGACCAAGAAATTGAACTTCTTTTAACCAAAATTCACATTTGGAGAACTTGGCATATAGTTGTTCTTTCTTTAAAAGGTCCAAAACCAATCTAAGGTGTTCTTCATGGTCGGCTTTAGTCTTGGAATAGATTAAGATATCGTCAATGAAAACGATCACGAATTTATCAAGGTACGGTTTGCACACACGGTTCATGAGATCCATGAAAACTGTGGGTGCATTGGTTAATCCGAAAGGCATAACCATGAACTCGTAATGACCATACCTTGTTCGAAAAGCAGTCTTAGGAATGTCATCTTCTTGAACACGAAGCTGATGATAACCGGATCGAAGATCAATCTTTGAGAAACAAGTGGAACCTTGAAGTTGATCAAAGAGGTCATCGATTCTAGGCAAAGGATAACGGTTCTTGATAGTAAGCTTGTTGAGTTCGCGGTAGTCAATACACATACAGAATGATCCATCCTTCTTTTTCACAAATAAGACGGGTGCACCCCACGGTGAATGACTCGGGCGAATGAACCCTTTATCGGAGAGTTCTTGAAGTTGACTTGCGAGCTCTTGCATTTCGGAAGGTGCAAGACGATAAGGAGCTCTAGCAACGGGGTTAGTTCCGGGCATGAGATCAATACGGAACTCGACTTGACGAACGGGAGGAAGACCGGATAAATCTTTAGGAAAAACTTCGGGGAAATCCCGAATGATCGGAATGTCTTAGATATTCTTCTCCTTGACGTCCTTTTGAACAATATGAGCTAAGAAAGCAATGTACTTCTTTCGTAAGTACTTTTGAGCGGTAGTACACGACATCAACTTAAGTCCCTTGCAAGGCTTTTCACCAAAAACTCTTAAGGTTTCTCCCGATGGTAGTGGAATTCGAATACACTTTTCAAAGCAAATGACTTCGGCATGATGATTTGATATCCAATCCATACCTATAATAATATCAAAGCTTCCTAGTGGCATTGGAACAAGGTTGATTGGGAATGAATGGTCATTTAGTTCTAAGGAGCAATCATAAATAATGGACTCAATGGTAAGGGAGTCACCATTTGCTATCTCAACGGTGAAGGTTTTCTCTAATTGGGATCGTGTCTTTGCAAGTAAAGGCTCAAAATTAAGTGATACAAAACTTTTATCGGCACCCGTATCGAACAAAATGGAGGCATATTGACTATTAACAAGAAACGTACCATT
Organism: Smallanthus sonchifolius; assembly: GCA_023525975.1. Classification (NCBI taxonomy): domain Eukaryota; kingdom Viridiplantae; phylum Streptophyta; class Magnoliopsida; order Asterales; family Asteraceae; genus Smallanthus; species Smallanthus sonchifolius. Next base: position 81,580,058 of record CM042026.1, on the reverse strand, counting down.
AACCACGTCGTTGTTGGCTTGAGCTTCGTTGGCGTTTATGTTGAACGCACGCCCACGAGCTCCACCTTGTCTAGTATTTGTAAGTCTTGGACATTGATTACGAAAATGGTTCGGGTCACAACACTCATAACAAGCACGCCCATTAGCAATGACGGGAGCACCTTGGTTAGCCACTTGAGGTACGGTTTGGTTTGGAGGGTTGACTTGGCCCGTAAGGGCTTTGGTCCTACAAACATTAACCGTATGACCATATCTCCCACAATAAGTACAAAGGCGACATGGGATGTTTTGGGGATGATGGTAGTTGCAGGTGGCACAAAGTGGGTAAATTCCACCATATGGCTTTTTGACCGGTGCTTGGACCATAGGTGCAGCTTGGTTGACGGGAACAGCAGGAGTAACCACAGCAAAATTTCTAACCTTCCTCTTTTTGTTATTGCGAGGGGGTTCAGTTGTGGTTTCTTTGTTGTGGGTAGGAGGGGTTACGGTTTCAGCAGTTTTCTTAGAACCCTTTTTAGTAAGAGTTCCAGCTTTCACATGATTATCAGTTAGGGTAGCAGACAGGCGGATGGCATCTTCCAAGGTAGCAGGATTTCTACCTAAGACAGTATCTTGGATTTGTCTTGGTAGCCCACCAATATATTTCTCAATACAACGGGACAAAGGAGTGACCATGTGGGGCACTAGAAGAGTCAACTCATGGAACCGAGTTGTATATGCTAAACTTTCCCCACTATCTTGGGCAAGATCCCAAAATTCGGCCTCTAACTTCTTCACTTCATTTCGAGGACAGAATTCCTCGGTCATAAGCCTTTTGACCTCATCCCAAGGTAAGGCCATAGCTACATCAACACCCCTATTCCTTTTCTCCCCATTCCACCAAGTAAGTGCCCGCTTTTGGAGGACACTTGTGGCATGACGAACGCGGAGGTTGTCGGGACAGTCACTATTGAGAAAGGTATTCTCAATACTTTCAAACCATTGAAGGAGTCCAGTAGCTCCTTCGGTTCCATAAAACTTTAGGGGATTGCACGAGTTGAAGTGCTTGAAGGTGCATTGAGGTAGATTGTTACCACCATTTCCACCATTTCCACCATTTCCACCATTATTACCACTATTGCTTCCATTTCCACCATTGTTGCCATTGGTGACACCATTGGCTTGGGTGAGCTGTGTCACCAATTGGGTGAGAATAGCAGCAATGTCGGTGTTGGCGTTGGTTGCGGGAGCACGATGAGGAGGCATTCTACAGATTGTCACATGACAAGAAAAATTGTGAGAACTTATGAGATTTGATAGGATTTAATAGAATGAGATACAAAATAAAATAGATATTCTTAGTTTGGATTGTACTCAAAAGTGACAAAATCACTTGAATACCATGGCACATTGAGGTTAGTTAAACTTATAAAATTTTCAAGGAGACATGCTTTAGCCTATAAGTAAACACTCATCTCGGGAATTCCCAGGAAAGCATACGGGTCCTTCGGTTGATTGGGATTTATGCAAAATGCTTTCCTAGACAGAAAACCCAAAATACAGGTGTCACCCTTCCAGATTGCACGTGTCCTCAAATAATTTCACAAGTTTAAAAACCTTAACGAAGGAATAAAAACATATTTTTAAAGATTTTTACTTCAAGAGTTCTTCCACAAGCTAAGAAAGGATAAAGATAGAAAAGAAAATAGAAATATTATGAGGTTTTAGAATATAGGAAAGGATATTATTTATTTAATTATTAAGAATATCCTAATAAGTCATGGATTTAAAAACACATAAGTCATCATAATGCAATAATAAGTAATCATACTAAACATGTAACATATAACATATAGCACATAGCATGTAACACATAGCACAAAAATCATGAAGCATAGTATAAGTGGGTGTCCTAAAGTTATAGTCTAGGTCAAGGTGTCTAATAACCTAATTCCCTATAACCAAGGCTCTGATACCAATCTGTCACACCCCGACCGATGGCGGAATCATCGGGGCGGGACATGTAAGACTATTCATAGCACATGGTTGACTAAATTGAAATATATTAAAGTCAAATTTGCATTTCAAATAATCCAAGAACAAAACCAAATTCAAACAAGATACATAAAATAATTCATAAAGTTCTTGATTTAAATTGCTAAGTCCAAATCCTATGTTGAACACGTCTTGAATCAATCTCACATATTGGGGCCTGAAACATGAATAAAATAAAGTCAACTAAAAAGTTGGTGAGTATAACACAGTTGTATATAGATAGCATATAGATGAAAAACAAATCCTTTACATGACATGATAAATAAGGCGTTTATGGGGAGTAACTATTGTGTAACCAAATGTACAATCAAACCTTGTAACTAGCATGCAAAACAAATGTGTTGTCGGTTTCAATCACCGCGTACCATGGGTGGGTTTGTCAGACTCAATAGATCTATCATTGAAAATCGTCGGCTTGTATAGTTAATGATTGCACATAAGAGCATACAATGGTTAGCACACCTAGCACTCGGGCACAAAGCTCAAATTTTGCACACATGTATGTAAATAGGATTTTTGCACTTGTGTTGTTTGTGTAAATGTAAATGTGTAATGTGTACTGTGTATAGAGTTCATGTTCCACCCCAAAAGTGTAAAAGAGTAAAAAGGGGTTGTGAATACTCACTTGATAAGGAGGTGTAGCGAACAAGGATAATAGATAGAAAATTAAAGATCCTCGAGTGCACAAATCAACCTAAAGAGTAATGTATGTTGTATCAAATAGTGCATAAGGTTTAAGTCTAAAATGAAAGTTGAATTTGGGTATAAAACTATTGATTTGTATTAAAAATAGTATTGAATAAATTATATAGAGTTTGAAGTAAAATATATTTGAAACAATTTAATTTGGTTTGAATATAATTATAGTTTATGAAATAATGTAAATATTAATTGTAATTAAGTATAAATAAATAAATGATTTTGATTTAAAGTGTAAATTAAATAAATAATCATTATCTCATTTATTTATAAATTTTGTAACTTAATTATTTAAGATATCATTTAAGCGTAAGATAATAAATATTAATTTAATTTTTTTATAAACTTTTAATTAAACTTTTAAATAAATAATATTTATCTCTTCAAATACAGAAAACATATTTTTATAAAATTTGAAACGTTTATTGATTAAAATATAAAAATTATAATTTTGATCCAAATTCTGAGTCTAGCACGACCGTGCCTCGGAAGGGCACGATCGTGCTCAAGCCACGGGCGCGACCGTGCTAGTCGGGGCGCGACCGGGTTGATCAACAGGAGCACAATCTAGACAAGTTTGACAGGCACGACCGTGCCTTGGCCCGGCACGGTCGTGTCTATGATATTTAGACACAACAGGGACTAGCCCAGAGGGCATGACAAGGTCTGGACAGGAGGACACGACCGCGCTGCTATTCGGCACGACCGCGCTAAATGAGGCACGGTCGCGCTAGATGATTAGCGCGACCGTGTCTTTTCCAAATCAGACACGAATTGAAAGATTCTTGTATTTTAAACAATGTAATTGATAGGGCTTTTGATTAATGGGTTATTACGAGTCTAATAATATAAATTAATTGTATGGAAATCGTGTTTAAGAGTGGAATCGATTAAATCCTTTTTTTTATCAATATGAGAATTCTGGTTCAGGACGATTCTTATGATGGAAGCCCCAATTAACAGAGGGCTTTTGATATAGATATTGAAATGAATAAATTAGAGGATTCAATTAACCTGAATAGAAGCGAATCGATAGAGAATGGTAAAGAGGAAGATTCCGGCGATGGCGAGATTTATTTCCGGTGATCTTTGCTGCACTCCGGCCAATCCAGTCAGTCCAAAACTTCTCAGGAGGGACGAGTGAATCGAATATCTCGCTTGCTTGGGAGGATACGGATTGTAGAGGAGAAATTCTTGGTTTTTCTTGAAATGCTTTGAGAGAGAATTTGCTTGATTGAAAGGGATGAAAACTGAGGCGTTTGGAAATTTTGAAAATGGTATACTCTCGTTTACGGGAAAAGAAACGGAAAGCTGTTACGGATTCAAACGATCGGGTGATTAAACTGCATTTACGTTTCAGCTGTTTCATAGGCGCGACCGTGCCTAAATATGACGCGACCGTGCCTATGCACCGGGCGCGATCGTTCCAAAGCAGGTCGCGCGACCGTGCCAAAGCACTTGGCGCGACCGTGCTAGGACGAAGCACGACCGTGTCTAATTAGGGTTTCTTAACATTTTTCAACTTTAGTCCTTGACTTTTCAGGTTTGATAAGTTTGAATAAAATAGTTTCTTGTATAGCGTTTAAATGTATATAATCGAGTAAAACTTGTGAATTTGTATAGAATCATTGCTTTTAATTTACGGTGAGAAAATTATAAGATAGTGCACGAGTATTGAATTCGAAATTGCATTACATTGAATTGAAATATGAATACTAAAAATCCGAGATGTTACAACCAAGATCTGAGGAAGGAATACTGGTGGGATGGAATGAAACACGAAGTGACAAAGTACGTAAGCAAGTGCTTGACTTGCTCGCAAGTAAAGGCTGAACACCAGAAACCTTATGGAAAGATTCAGCCTCTTGATATACCGGAATGGAAGTGGGAACACATTACCATGGACTTCATAACCAAGCTACCTCGCACAGCTAAAGGTCAAGACACCATCTGTGTAATTGTGGACCGTTTAATGAAGAGTGCTCATTTCCTACCTATTCGTGAGACGTTCTCGTCGGAAAGGTTAGCGGAGGTATTTATTAACAAAGTAGTAGCACCGCATGGGATGCCTTTGACGATCGTATCTGAACAGGACACACGATTCACATCGAGGTTCTGGAAAAGATTTCACGAAGCGATGGGAACGAGACTTAATATCAGGACATCATACCACCCGCAAACGGATGGTCAATCCGAAAGGACCATTCAAACATTGGAGTATATGCTTCATGCTTGTATTATCGATTTCGGCGGCAGTTGGGACTGTCATCTACTGTTAGCTGATCCTACAACAACAATCATCACACGACAATAGGTATGCCGCCTTACGAAATGTTGTATGGGAGAAGATGTAGGACCCCGGTTTGTTGGGGTGAGATTGGACAGAAGGAATTAGGAATTCTTGAAGTCGTAAGAGAAACGTCAAAAAGGTTTGATCAAATCAAAGCACGAATGAAGGCCGCACAAGATTGTCAGAAATCCTATGCGGATAAACGACGAAGGCCTATTGAGTTTGATGTTGGGGACAGAGTAATGTTGAAAGTGTCGCTCTGGAAGGGAATCATACGATTCAAAAAGAGAGGAAAGTTAAGTCCGAGGTTTGTCGGACCATTCAGGATAATGACACGGCTTGGTGAAGTCGCTTATCGGTTGTATTTTCCTGATGAGTTAAGTGAGATTCATCCTACCTTCCATGTATCACACTTGCGAAAGTGTTTGGCAGATGAATCGGCTCACGTACCACTTGCTGACATCGAGGTCGACAACAACCTTAACTACATTGAGGAACCCGTGGCCATCCTAGACAGGAAGGAGAATCGTTTACGTAATAAAGTTATCCAATTGGTTAAAGTCCAATGGAAGCACAGAAAGGGATCAGTGGCTACATGGGAAACGGAAACGGAAATGAGGGAGTCGTACCCTCAACTGTTTGACTTATGATAGGTTCCGGGGACGAAACCTATTGTAAGGGGGGTAGACTTGTAACATCCCAAAAATAAAACGACAGTCATAATAACGGGTTAAAATGCGAGAGCGAACGGAATAAACGAAAGAGGCATGACGGGCCGGGGATGGGCCAAGTCGATCGCGAGGTGGGCTTGGAGAGGGGAGGCTTCTCCCATAAATACCCCAACACACACACATTCTCTCATTCTTGAATTCTAGAGAGAGAAACCGTAGAGAGAGAAAGTTGGCGGATCGACCCGAGATTGAAGAGGCGTGTTACTCCATAGCTCGTGAGCAAAAGCTCCGAATCAGAAGCTCGATACAGCTAACGATCTGATCTAGATCTGAGTTTTTGTTCGTTTTGGGGTTTTCGGGTTTTAGATAAAAAAAGATGGCATTTTTACGTATGAAACTTGAATGTAAACATAGATCTAGAATTTACAATGAAAAGCAAATGTTTTGAACCTAAAAAGTTCGGATCTTGACGAGGTCGGATCTGCATGCAAAAAGTTAGGGTTTTTGCGGGGAAGAAGGTCCTGTGTACTTAAGCAGGTCCTGCGTACTTATCAAGTACGTAAGAAGCAGGTCCTACGTACTTATCCAGTACGCATGAAGCATAGCCTACGTACTTGCTAAGTACGCAGGCATCAGGCTGGTTAGTAAGGTCAGTATGTTCGCCTACTTCAGAATGGTTAAATCGTTAGAGTCGGGATTTGGTCTGATGTGTATTCAATTACTCAATCCAGATCGTACGTGACGTTGTTGGGCCTTCGATTAGGACAACTGAGACTAGCTTATCAGGTGAGTTCTAGAGCCCTATCTTTTAACGTTTTAATAACCGTTTTGGGCTGGTGTGCATACTTACGAAATGATGTTTTATGAAATGAGGTTTACGAAATGATGTTTACGAGATGATGTTTATGAAAGGTTTTTCCAAACGAAGTTTACGAAAGAGATGAAGTTTTTGTTTAATAAAACGTACGAATGCTTTAACTAAGGTGAGGTAAAGGTTTTATGAAAGTCACGAATGAACGAATCTGCCACGAGTTCCTACAGGAGCTAGGGTATGTATGTATGTATGTGTTGGCCTTACCGTTACGCGGGGGGGGGGGGGGGGAGGGGGTCTTTGTGGCTGGCTAAGGGTTATACAACTGGTTGATGATGGGGTGACGACGGTCACCCATGGGATTACCGGGATCCCCGATGGAAGGTACTATTCCTTGCGGGGAAATAGTGCCTATGTTATGTTTTGTCTTCCTAGAGGTAACGAGCCTTAGGAGACATATGTTTGGTCCACCTAGAGGTAACGAGCCTTAGGAGACCTGGGTGACGGATGACTTAGAGGTAACTAGCCTTAAGTGCATCCGCTGGTATGCGATGTATGAAATTGATGGTTACGAGAAGGCGCAGATTCGGTTCATGTTGACTTATATTATGATGCTATGTTACGTTGTTATGATGATGTTAAGTTATTACATGTTTTACGTACGCTTTTGTTAAATAAATGTATGTTATGTTTTTTTGCAAAATGTTTATGTTAAGGTTTTATGTAAAGCTAGAACTCACCAGCGTAGCTGACTTTTAGTATGCACATTCAGGTTAAGGCAGGTATGGAAGTTGACGGTGATGCTTGGCTGGCGAAAGGAGTTACCCGGTTGATCAATGAAGACTGGCATCCCGTTATAAGTTGTTTATGTTATGTTTATGTAATTGACAATGTTACGCTTCCGCATGTTTGAACAAGTTTTAATTATGTTGAATGAATGATGCCGCTGCGTTATTTGATATTCAAGTTTAAGAACTGTTTGTGAATGAGTAAATCCAACAAGTGAGGTCTCCCGGGTTTGGGGCCTTACAACGTGCATGCATGGGAACACGGTTCAAGTACGCGAGTTCTAAACAAGTCGAGGACTACCCGATGTGTGTTTAGGTGAAGCTATGGGTTCGGTGAATCGGTATGACGAGCACAGAAGACGAGTGTCGGAGTTCATTTATATTTATGTGTATTCAACGTGTGTTTAGCACATATTCTGATCATGTGATCATACGTCTGACAGGTTTGGGTTCGAGAGTGAATGGGTGGGTTGCAGAGTAAGGATTTGGATTGCCTCGCAACCGGTGAGTTTCTAATCCCCATTTTTACTACTTTTACTGTTTTGGGGCTATCGTACATACTTGCGTTATTATTTTATTAATCGAACGTATTATGAGTTGTGATTAAACTTGAAGTATTTTACGAGATAAAATGTAATGAATAAATAACGGTTATGTGGTGTCCTTAGGTTGTGTGAACTAGGGGTAAAGGGATGATTGGTGTGTGTCGTACTATGAGTTACTCGGGGTTAGTCATGAAATGTGTTAAGACGTTCTATGAGTATATTTAGGGTGTGTTATTATCAGACTATGTGCGGGGTTCATGCTTAGTTAACGAGTCAGGTAAATGCTAGTATTCTGCTATACGTTATATGATTAATGATTGTGTGTGTTTGTGTCGGTGTAATTGTGACACGACGGGTGATAATGTGGAGGACGAGGTCCTTCGGGAAGTCACCAAGAGTGACAATGTCCAGGGGGACAGTGTTGAGCTCGAAGTATGATGAAAGCCCTGACGAGGGTAACCCTTACGAGGGCGGTTGTGACGAGGTAAGTGAAATCCTACAGAGGTACTTATTTGCGTGCATTTATATTTAATTTATTTTATGCAAGTGCTTATTGATAATTAACGTGTTGTGATGTTATTTCTTTAATGATAAGCAATAGATTTACTGTGAAGTGGGAACGAGGTCGTATTTACGACTAATGTGTACTAGCGCTTGTAAGAGTCTTGGCTAGGGCTAGTCGAGTCTGTGCTTAGGAGTCTGGGTGTTTTAACCAGAGTTCATGTTGATACGTTTGATAAGGTTCAGGATAGTAGAATGGTAAGTTCCGTTCATGTCGGAGAACTTACGGGGCTATGGGTATGGGTTGAGTCTAGGGTCGGTGAACCCTTATGGGATTTTCTGGATAATGAGGGTTATCATTATGACAATAAATGACAAACTACTTTTATTAAGGATAACAATGTCCTGATTTGAATTCAATATTATTGGTGACGTGAATGTTTCTAGTTAAAATAAAATGTTAGAACTCACTTAGCGTAGCTGACTTTCTATGTACGTTAGATTGTTTGCAGGTGAGTTTCATGGACGACGTGTCTTGGCTTGGGAGCAGTGCTTCTCGGGTCGGTGTGCAGGCATTCGCTGGGTAAGGTTTATAACGATAGAGTGTTAAAAGCTAAAACTGTTTTTAAGAAGACATCCACTGATTGTTTTATTATAAAATGAGTGTTTTAATAAGAGAATACCTAGTGATGAGACCCAACTGTAGGGTACCCGGTTTGAGGCTTTTCAAACAATTACATAAAGACCCTTAAACTTTAAACAAACATGGATTAAGGAAATTATAAATCAATATTCCCCCATAATTTCTTAATCCATGCCTTCACCACTTTGACATCACCATTCCACTTTATCACATGCAGCTTGTAGAAGATCCATGTCTTTGAACTTCGGTTTTCTGCCTTGCTGATATATGTTCTCTTCTTTGACTTTATCTCCATGAGTTATAGCAGCATCTTTATCTTGAACATGAGCATCCACTTCCTTGACTTCACACTTTCGTTGAGTATCATCTTCATCTTTAACATATACACGATTCTTTTGAATTTTGACTGGTTCACATTTGACCGGTAAAATCATGAATTACCTCTAGTCTTCTTTTCTTATAAGGCAACTCAGTATTTTTAACAATCTTACTTTCTGGTGACAACACAACCTTTGATGACATCTCTATATTTCCCGTGCATTTCTTTTCTTTATCTAACAATGCTCTTTCTATTTTCATTTTTCAATTTCTTTTCTAGCAGCATCCTTCAAGTCTTTCAGGCTGGCCATCTCACTCTCCATCTTCTTTGCAAATGTTTTCTCTTTTTCTTGCATTTTTATTAAAATTCTATATTATTTATTCCTTAGTTTCGTCTTGAGTTCTTGTTTCTTTACTTCAAATTCATGAAGCAATTCTACTTTCCAAAACTCCAAATTTCTCTTTATATCAATCTATGTATCCATCATCAAATCACTCAGCTTTTCCTTGTCTGAAACTTGTTTCCTCTCATTAACTAATCCGCTCCATTCTGGTTCTTCATTAAAGTATTTAGCTAATGAGAACCATTGATTGCTTTCGTTCTCAATTGAAGAAGTCTCCTCATACTTCTTTTTCTCTCCGGTAACAGCCATTAAGAGAGTCGGTTCATCATCCTCTTGTACTAAATTTGACCCCACTTGTGCTTGCTCTTTCTGACGACATTCTTTCACATAATGTCTAAACTTCTGACAATTGTAACATTTTACTTCTCTAATAGCCCTATAGTTTCTCGGGTAATCTTTCCTCCTTTTAAAACTATCATATGAAGGACCTTCTTCTCTTTTTTCTTGCCTGATCATTCCCTCACGCCAATTGCCTTATGATGAGTAAAATCTTACGTGTCCACGATTTCCAAAACGTTTTCCATGATCCGACTTATTTTCATGTTATGTGAACAAGAGCTTGTCTTGACTGTCCACTATGCCTTCGTTCAACAGACTTGTCCTTTCCTTAAAATCTTTCAGTCTCCTAATTATTTCATCTAGAGTAGTTGTTTCTAGATTAGCAAATTGTTTAAATTCTTCAAAAGCTTGATATTTTTGAACCTTGGCCGCCATTCCATGCAGAAAACCCGAGTTTTCTGCTGAGGAAGACGACCAAGCAAAACTACAAAGAAGTGAAACTGCCTAGTTTCGCTGAGTTCAAAAAAAGCGAAACTGTATAGTTTCGCTGAGACTATAGAAAGAAAAAACGACCTAGTTTTGCTGAGATCATAGAAACAAAACTAACCTAGTTTTGCTAAGACACAAGACGCGAAACTAACATAGTTTCGCTGAGACATAGGAAGCGAAACTAACCTAGTTTCACTTAGACCTCAGAAAGCGAAATTGTCTAGTTTTGCCGGATTAGTAGAAAGTAAAGAAATAATGTGTTATTAATTATCAATTTATATTGTAAGTGACGCCTCTTTGACCAGTTGATAGTTTGAAGAGATTAGTTAGTGAGGTAAGTCAAGAATCCATATTTTTACTGTTTTAGGGTGGTGTGGATACTCTAAATTAGACGTTTATAACAAATGAATTTTATTACTTAAACGTGACATATAAGAAAGAAAAGGTTTATTTAACTAAACGTTTTATAAACAAGAGAAAGAGAACAACGTACACTTTTATATTACTTAAACTTTTTATAAGAATAGAAAGAACAGAAAACATGTTTATTCAACTGAACGTTTTATAAACAAGAGAAAGAACAGAGAACATGTTTATTTAACTATATATTTTATAAACAACAGAAAGAAAAAGATAAGTCGAATACATTGTCTAATATGTCAGAGTATGGTTACACAGAAGAAAGTCTTGAGGTAGTAGCGTAGTCCTAGATACTAGTGCTACCCGAAGCGTATGATAGTGTCATGGCATGAGTTCCATACCTGCCATATGAATAACAGGGACAGTGCCCGGCAGGGCACTGTGACCGGTGAAGTTGCAACTGGTAGAATTGGATTAGCGACGGTTACTGTTGTGTTGACGGTCACTGAGAACCTAATTTCCTTCGGAGGCACAGAGAAGTGGGTATCGACCTCTAGACGTCAAGCCATAGGGAACAATACCTACAACAGAAGTCCTTCGTGGACAACAAAAGTAGAAACAAATTGTAGACACATTAAATAACAGAGCACACAATAACTATGTATCTTATTAAATGTTTTACTATGACGTATTTACATAGTATTATATATTATGTTTTCGTTATATATGTTTTATATGAATGACATGAGAAAGAAAGACACCTTTTATAATTTTTTTGAAAACTTGAACTCACCAGTTTTAGCTGACTTTTTAGTTTGCACATTAGGTAACAAAGGTAAACACAAGGTGTGAAGCCACGAGGGATTGGATTGCACGGCTGGATGGCTGCTTGCTAAGAAGACTGACATTCCCATGACTTCAGTTTTTTATTTAGATAATGATGTTTGAAAGTTTTAATTGACTACGAATTATGTAATAGACTGCCGTTTTGTTTGATCTTTAAATTTGATGTTTAAGAACCATGTTTATGCTTATTTGTGCCAACTATGAGAGGTACCCGGTTTGGGTCCTTTCAAAGATAAATACAATGATATAGATGCACTCGATATGTAAATTGTGTAGGTTCAGGCCCCTCTAATACAACACTAAACACACACTTTATGTAGAGAAGAATAACACTTTCTAACCGGGATTATACTATTGATACTTAACAATTGCTTAAATAAGCATTACAATTACGAACGGAAAATAATAAAAAGAAACTTGACAAAATAATAACCTCCACAAAAAACTCAGTCAAACTCATAAGACTTGGTTATTATTGACCCACTACTAGTCACATTCAATACCCATTAATTAAGCATGTTTAATTAATCCAAACTGCAAGCGAACTAACAAGCGAACAACTGATTAACCTAACAATCACCCCCTTAATCGGTGATTGTTGGCACCATACGTTCATCGCAGCACCGGTTCATCATCTCATCAACTCAACTCGACCTTTCCCGGACACCCGATGTTCACCTTGGTCACATCCAAAGTCCTTACGTTTGCAACATTTAACATTGCTATTATCTTGGAAATGCTCATTACCATCTGGACCCTTCACGGACCTACGACCTCTTCCCCGGCCACGTCCAAAGTCATCTCGGTTTGAACTTCATCCACCGCCATAATGTTGTCAAACCAATTGTCTCGAAAGCCATACCTTTTCCGATCACACTTGTTCAAAGAAGCTTCTCCACCGACCAAAAAAACAAGGCCACCGCCTTCTCCCGTCTTCTTTCACCCACCAGGCGATTCTAACCCAAAACCACCTGCTTTGACGGATCCTTTCTGCCTGCTTTTCACGCACGTACGCCGGTATCCTCTTATCACGAAATAAGACCATCAAGAGTACAATATGCTTTCTTTTATAACCGCTAACTAGCCGAAACACCAATGTATATCACCGGTCACCCCCGTCGACTCAAACGGTACTCCCGCCACCACAACAGTTGACCGAAACACTTTACCATCAACGTCTTCTACTGTAAAACAGCCCCTGCTGTCCCGAACCTTTAGTTTGCTCCCTAATAATAGAAGCTGCCAAACACCCGCAAATAACCTGCTTCGAAAACCCGAAAACAGATTCCGAAAAAAAACCCAAACTTGGTTCCCTGCTGCTGTGTTTGGCCCCCAGCCAAGGGCTACACCCTTTCTCGAAACCGACTCTCAAACTGGCCTCCTTGCATTGATACCAAATGTAGGTTTAGGCCCCTCTAATACAACGCTAAACACACACTTAACGTTGAGAAGGATAACACTTTCTAATTGGGATTATATTAATGATACTCAACAATTGTTTAAATAAGCATTACAATTACCAACGGAAAATAATAAAAACAAACTACACAAAAGAACAACCTCCACTAAAAACTCAGTCAAACTCATAAAGTCGTTTATTATTGACCCGCTACTAGTAACATTTAAAACCCATAACTTAAAATATAAATCAAAAACTAAATAACCGCTTCGGAGACCTTATTCCCTACGTCGTCCTCTTTAAAAAAAATAAAAAATCAGCGCTCTACTACATATGTGTAGTAGGGTTAGCTTTTGGGTTTAGTTTTTTGGGTTTAGTTTAGCTTTTATGTTAGGTTTTTTTTAGGGGGGGGGTCGGGGTGGGTGGGGGGTTTAGATTTTTGAGGGGTGGGTGGGGGGTTTAGGTTTTTGGGGGTGGGTGGGGTGGGTTTAGGTTTTCGGGTGGGGGGTTTAGGTTTTTGGGTGTATTACACATATGCAGCACCTTTAATGAGTAGTTTTTTAGTTTTTTTATGAAAATGAGTTTTCTAGTGAACTCACCCCTATATATATATACAATCGATAGCATGAACCATTGCATGTGTTCTCTAGAGAAGGCGGCAATTGATTTTATTAACCGTTAACTTAACTGTGTTAATCCATAACTATATTACTAAACTACCGGACTTCTAATACTTAGGATAACAACATAAATAAAATAATAAGGATAAGTCTAGATTATAATTCTAACACACCTCCTTAAGCAAGATTTTAATATTCATTTTTCTAGATTGAACTTGTTCCATTACTTGAATCTTCGTCATAAAATTTGGAGGGAGTGCATGCTTGAAATGAGACTTGTTTAATCATTTGGACATCTTTGTTAGTCCACATCTCTGTTTTTAATCTTCTTGAAATATCTCATCCCAAAGTCATTTTGACTTCTACATCCACACATCTAAGTTTTATTCTTCATCTCTTTGTAAACTATTCCAAAACATCAAGGCATTTGACATAAACTAATTTCAAATTTGTTAAGGTCCTCAAATTGTAGCCTAACTCTTTGTGCACTAAACACCATAATTCATTTCTTGATACACTTTTGTATCCACATTTCCTTCTCACATTCAAATATATAAATTATTGTGTTCACCATCTTTAAGTCTCGGTGGAAGAGCCCTGTAACTTTCAATTTTGCAATAATCCTTCAAGAATCAGCATACAATTTGCCCAAATATTTTCTAATATATTTCGATAAATTCATGATTATGTATTTCTTTTAGGATTTTAAATTAATCCAATGTAGATCTTAGTAAGTTGTTACGGTTGGTTGATGTACTTAGAAGGCGTAGGTTAAAAGTGGCATGTCTTCAAGAGACTAGGTCGGAGGAAGAGTAAGACAGGAGCCGAGTGCAATGGTTACAAGTTGTAATATTCAGATAGGTAAAAAATGGGGTGATTTTTCTATTTGCTAAAAAACTCTAGGGTAATGTGGTGGAGGTGAGAAAATGTAATGATAGGATCATGTTATTGATGATAGTACAAGGTGAGGAAGTAGTGGTAGTGATTAGGGCATACACACTACACGTGGAGCTAGGGGAACAAGAGAAGATAGATTTTTGGGATTGTTTTGATGAAGTTTTCAAGGGCATGGAAGACAAAAGTAATATCGGGATGATTTTCATGGCCACTTTGGTAAGGATAGTCAAGGCTTCCCATCAGTGCATGGGGGTTTTGGTTGTGGCGGGTGAAACAAGAGTGGCACAAAGCTTTTTGATTTCACCTCGGCCCATGGCTTAGGTATTTTAAACTCGTTGTTTAAGAAAATGGAATTGCATTTGATTACTTTTAACGGCGAGCGTAAAACACATAGATCGATTATTTTTTGTTGAGGTGGAGAGATCGCATTGGGTGGAAAGATTGCAAGGTTATACCTAGTGAGACGGTAGTAGCTCAACATCGATTGTTGATGGCAGATATAGCCGTGAGAAAAATGTTGGTTGAGGTGAAGAAGTAAAGTAGACATAGGATTAGATAGGTAAATTTGAAGAACGAAAATATAATGTTGTTTAGGCGCAAAGAGGATGGGAATTATTAGTGAACAACGTTACCTAAGTAGCAATAAAGTCTCTCGGGGTCACAGTAGGAATGAAAAGCAGGCGTAAGGAGTCTTGGTGGTGAAATGAGGAAGTGTAAGGTAAGATAAGGGACATGCAACATATATTTAGGGAGTTCTTCAAGTTCATTGATGAGGAGGAGCGAGTGAGATTGAGGGAGAGGTTTAAAGAAGCAAAGCAGGTAGCGAAGAAGGTGGTGTCTGAGGCAAAGAACGTATCCTATGTGAAAATGTATAAAAGGTTGGAAAATAAGGAGGATGAGTAGGAATTGTTCAAGATTGCCAAAGCTAGGAAGTGAAGGAAGCACAATCTAGGCATTGTGAAGTTTAGGGATATGTATAATAGGGCAAAAACAAATGTACTGGCCCAGTGGGGAACAAATACTTCTTCCTTTTAGAGGTGGGCCTTCACTAAGGATCAATTTTGAGCCTGTTTCTTTTCGCATTAGTCTTGGATGAGTTGTTCAAGTCAATCCAAGAAGCATTCTGTTGGTGCATGATTTTCACAGATGATATTGTGTTAGTAGCGGAAAGTAAATCGAGCCTAAATGAGAGGCTGGAGGAGTGGCGCACAACCTTAGAGCACAAAGGTTTGAAGATAATTTGCTTTGAAGCCGAGTACCTTTATTTTTAAATTTGGTGGTGCAAATGCCGAGGACAACACCTGATTCAGTATTGATGGTCTGGTGATACTGCAGAAAAATAAGTTAAAGTATTTAGGATCGTTTGTCCAAAGTGACATGGATATAGAAAGTGATGTAGTGCACCATGTCAAAGCAGGTTGGTGCAAGTGGAGAGTAGTCACGTGAGTTTTGTGTGACAAATAGTTCCCAACAAGATTAAATATGAAATTTTATAGGATTGCAGTACGACTGCATCTGTCATACGGAACCAATTGTTCGACCAATAAGAAGACTCAAATGTGGAAGCTTGGGGTAGCAGGGAAGGGGATGTTAAAGTGGATGTGTGGGCACACAAGGACGGACCGAATAAGAAATGAAGTTATGAGGGAGAAATCGGGGGTTGCTTGTATCTCAGATAAGATAAGGATGGGTAGATTGAGATTGTTCAGATATGCGAATAGGAGACCGATGAAAGCTATGGTAAGAACCGTGGAAACCCTTACAGTGAAAAGGAGGAGAGACAAATGCATACCCAAACTAACATGAGATGAGCGGATTCAGAAGGATTTGTTAAACTTGTACCTCTCCCCGGACATGATCGGGGATAAGAGTTCTTGGAGACGTCGGATTAGGGTAATGGACTTTTGGGGAAGTATATAGATATGTCTTAGAGTTTCTTGTAGCCTTATCATTAGCCCTACCCTTAGGTTTACCTTAGTCTTCGTTTTGCCTTAGCCGTAACTTTGCCTTAGCCTCCGTTTTTGCCTTAGAACATATAGATTTTCTTAGTGAGTTCGTAGATATGGTCAAGGGGGTAGTGTTACATGTTTTTCCATGCCTTTTTGAGGTGTTTTATTTTGCTACTATTACCTAAATTGGACGGTACACAACAAAAACAATGAATCATAAACTAAACCTTCATTGAATGAGAATTCTAGAATATAATCTACTATTTCTACCCATTTCCGATTGTTGAACCATTGTCATATAGGGTTGCAATGGTTTGAAGGCAACAATAGATGCATCGTATATGAAAGCCACGTTGATTTAGGAAGTTAGAAACTTTTGTTCTTGACACACTAACCCCTAGACTTTACATACTAGTAAATTACAAACTAAAACACAGTCTATAGTAATGACACCATGACCCTTAAACTTTAACATTAATAAGCGGGATTAACTCCACATTCACCCTCTTAATCTTGATCATTGCTTTGTCATAGATCTTAATCTCCGAGCATTTGCCTCATTGTGATGAACTTGATCCTAGCGAGCGCTTTAGTCAGTATATCCAACCTTTGTAATTCACCACTGATGTGCTCCACATTGATATGATCATTCTCCATGCATTCTCTGATGAAGTGGTAGTGTGTGTCTATTTTCTTACTCCTTCCATGAAAGACTGTATTCTTTATAGGTGCTATTGCATAAATGTTATCTACCTTCAGAGTCATCCTTTCTTCCCTCCAACTTGTTATTTCACTGAGTAGCCTTTTTAACCGTAGTGCTTGACATGCTGCTGCAGTAGCCGCCATGAATTCTGATTCATAGGATGATAATGATACTGTTTGTCGCTGTCACACTCGTAACACAGGACAGTTATCTAACCAGAGTAGTACCTCTAACAGATATGTTCCTAGGAAAGAACGACGGGTCTAGGAGAGATTTATACACCGTCCTTTCCTAGACAGAACATTCCGTTTACCAGATAACTACATGCTGCTCAGAAGGTCGCCTTCTAGTTACTGTGACGTTGATATCAAAAACACACAGCGGAAACTAAAACCATCAACTTTTATTAAACATTAAAATATTGTTTACATCATATTCTCATAAAAGTTACATCATTTGTTCCTAACAAGGAACGAGTCATTCAAGACTTATAGTTCCAGGCATGCCCATCATATGGATCGTTCATCATTTCATTCTAATTCTGGAATGCCTTGTCTAATAACTACATGTGATGCGTTCAAAAACATTTGATAAAACATGGGTCAGCATAAAGCTGGTGAATTCATAAAGTAAAGTAGTTTATTAAAATGATCCGCAAAAGTATCTTGAACACATTCATGGGCTTCAACACCCAATGGGCTTAAACACCCAAATTCATAAACATCTATGAACAATCATTCAGTATATATATATATAACCGAAGACCATTCCACGGGTCTTGTCCAACATGTCGTTCCACGGGCAAGTCAAATATAATAAGCGCTTAGAATACGTTATATATAAACTATCGGTATAACCGTTTGAAGATACTCAAAATGTTTTCATAAATCAATCATGCCAGACAAATTCATGATTTGGTTCATGCATCACAGTTTAGGAACTCACGTGGATAGTATTTCGACTTATAAAAAGATAATGTGGCAAAACCCCTAGGGCAGAGCTCCTAGATAATCATAACATTACTTAATTATACAAGCCAAGCTTAATGGTGTATAACTAAAGCTTAACAGGAAGTCGGAACCTTACCTCAGCACTATCTAAGGCAATTTGAAGTCGAATGGCTAGAAACCGGACTCTCCTACGCGAACCGTGGCTCGGGATCAGAACTTCAGAGTGTTTGTATGTGTAAATGGAGGTGTGGAGTGTGTGTAATGGGCTGAGATCGATTATCTGTTTATAGGGCAAAATCTGAGGTCGTGATGGACCGTTACCAGGCGTGACGGTCCGTCATGGCTTTACTTGGTGACTACGCACTTCCGGACCATGTAACAGACCGTTATGGGTCGTGACGGTCTGTCACGAATGCTGAGTCAGAGGACGCGTGTCAGAAACCCTAAACCGCCTCCGGTATTGCGACACGGTACGTCATGATGCGTAACGGACCGTTATGGCTGCTGACGGTCCATTACAGGCCATTTTTCTCAATTTTTTTTTCATTTTTGGCCCTTTTCCTTTCAATCTTGCTACTTTGGGTTCTTTGACTTTAACTTATTTAAAATTTTAGCTTTCCATTTACATACGAAATTTCGTGGTGTTACAAATCTCCCCTCCTTTAAGAATTTCGTCCTCGAAATTTAAGAGATAAATAAATGAGGATAATTGGTTCTCATCTGTTCCTCTAATTCCCAAGTTTAGTCGGCTCCGATCCGCCTTGCCATTGTACCAATACCATTGGTATAATTTTCTTCCTCAATTTTCGTTCCTGAGTGCCTAAGATCTTGATTGGTTGTTCAGTAAAGTGAAGTTTATCATCCACATGCACATCGTCTAATGATATAGCCTGAGTTGGATCAGCTAAACACTTGCGTAAGCAAGATACATGAAACGTATTGTGAATTTCTTGTAAAGCTTCAGGTAGATCTAACTTGTAGGCTACTACTCCGATTCTTTCAATGATTTTGTAAGGTCCGATGTATTTTGGTCCTAACTTTCCTCGTTTTCTAAATCATACAACACCTTTCCTAGGCGAGACTTTCAACATAACATAATCTTTGACTTGGAATTTTAACGGTCAACGTCGTCTGTCAGCGTAACTCTTCTGGCGCTCTTGGGCAGCCTTCAATCGTTGTTTAATTTGGACTATCTTATCTGTTGTTTCCTGTATAACTTCAGGTCCAGATAATTGAATGTCTCCTATTTCAGTCCAACAGACAGGAGTTATGCACTTCCTTCCATACAGTGCTTCAAATGGTGCAACTTTAATACTTGAATGGTAACTGTTGTTATAGTAGAATTCGATTAATGGTGCAATTTTAACACATGCTCTTAACATATCTTCCAGATTTTGAATAGTACGCTCACTTTGTCCGTCAGTCTGAGTATGATATGCAGTACTCATGGTAAGTGGAGTTCCCAACTCTTTCTGAAAACTTGTCTAGAATCTAGATGTGAACCGATTGTCTCTATAAAAAATAATAGACAGTGGCATGCCATGGTGGCTCACAATTTCATTGATATAGATCCTTGATAACTTATCCATAGAGTATGTTTCATTGATGGGTATAAAACGGGCTGACTTGGTCAGTCTATTGACCACGACCCATATTGCATTATGCCCTTTTTGGGTTCTGGGTAGTTTGGTAACAAAATCCATTGTAATGCGATCTCATTTCCAGACAGGTATCTCCATTTGTTGCAATTGACCTGCTGGTTTCTGGTGCTCAATCTTAACTTGAAGGCAAGTTAAGCATTTGTCTATATACTGGGCTATCGATCTTTTCATATTTGGCCACCAGTAATGAGTCTTCAGATCTTTGTACATCTTGTTCGAACCAGGATGCAGGGAATATCTTGATTTGTGTGCTTCATCTAATACTTTTTCTTGAATATCTCCAAGCTTTGGAATCCAGATTTTTTACTCGAATCTCATGATTCCATCATCTCCTTTGGATAGTTACTTCTGTTTCCCAACCATACGTTCTTTCTTGATGTTTCCTTCTTCTAATGCTCTTGGTTGGATTTCTTTAATTTGTTCCAGCAATTCTAACTATAGGTCTAATCGTAGTGCTTTTACTTTAATTGGTTGGCTCCGTTCTTTCCGACTTAAAGCATCTGCTACTACATTAGCTTTCCCAGGATGGTATTTGATTTCACAGTCATAGTCATTAATGAGTTCCATCCACCTCCTTTGCCTCATATTTAAATCTTTTTGATTAAAAATATGTTGGAGGCTTTTATGGTATGAATATATCACACATTTGGTACCATACAAATAGTGTTTCCAGATCTTTAGAGCAGATACTATGGCATCAAGTTCTAGATCATGTGTGGTATAGTTCTTTTCATGAATTTTAAGTTGTCGTGATGCATAGGCAATAACCATATCTCGCTGCATCAACACACAACCAAGACCAGTTCGGGAAGCGTCACAATAGATGACAAAATCGTCGTTTCCCTCGGGTAGTGCTAAGATTGGTGCATGACTAAGTTTACCTTTGAGAATATTAAACGCCTTTTCTTGTTTCGTACCCCCATTCAAACTTTGCTGCTTTCTGAGTTAAAGCAGTCAAAGGTGTAGTAATCTTTGAGAAGTTTTGAATGAATCTTCTGTAGTAACCGGCTAGTCCAAGAAAGCTTGTGATTTCTGTTGGAGTCTTTGGGGCTTCCCACTTATAACAACTTCGATCTTACTCCGGTCTACTTGTATTCCATGCTTATTCACAACGTGCCCAAGAAATTGTACTTCTTGTTTCCAAAATTCACATTTGGAAAATTTTGCGTACAATCTTTCTTTTCTCAGGGTTTCTAGAATGATTTTGAGGTGCTCAATATGTTCTTCTTGACTTTGGGAATAGATAAGAATATCATCGATGAAAACAATGACAAATTTGTCAAGGAATGGTTTACAAACCCTATTCATTAGGTCCATAAATGTTGCGGGAGCATTCGTTAGACCAAATGACATGACAAGGAATTCATAGCGACCATATCTGGTCCTGAAAGCAGTCTTAGGTATGTCCTCTTCTTGTACCTTCAACTGATGATATCCTGATCTAAGATCGATCTTTGAAAAGTACTTGGCTCCTTGGAGTTGATCAAACATATCATCTATACTAGGCAATGGATATCTGTTCTTTACAGTCAACTTGTTTAATTCCCGATAATCAATGCCCATTCTCATGCTTCCGTCCTTCTTTTTAACGAACAGTACTGGTGCTCCACAAGGTGAAATGCTAGGACTAAGAACCCTTTGTCTAAGAGTTCTTGGAATTGTTTCATGAGTTCTTTTAATTCATAAGGAGCTGGACGATAAGGGGACCTTGCAACAGGCTTAGCTCCATGAATGAGTTCAATTCGGAATTTGATCTAACGACCGGGTGGAAGACCAGGTAGTTCTTCCGGAAAGACATCCAGGTGATCACAGACTACGGGAATATCCGCAATCTTCCTTCGGGTTTAACGTTTAGAGCATGTAGTATGAATATACCGTCTCCCTTAATAATTTCTTTATTAGCTTTTGCTATGGAAATTATTTTAATCTTATTGTTATTGCTATCACCCTGAATCATCAAACTAGTTTCATCTGGTCTCTTAATCTTGACCGTTCTCTGGTCACAATCAATTTGGGCCTGGCATTGTTTTAACTAATCCATCCCTAGGACAACCTCATATTCGTTTATGTTCATTGGTATTAGTGTAACTAATACCTTATCGTCACCAAAATTGATGACACAATCATGGTATAATTCGGTTATCCTAATCTGTTCGCCACTTGCCATTTCAACGACATAGGCATGAATAAGTGGAATCGGTCTTACGCCTAAATAGGGGGTAAATGCACATGAAACAAAGCTTCTATTTTCCCCTGTATCAAATAAAATCTTGGCGTAAATATTATTAACTAAGAAAGTACCCGCCACCTCCTTCGCATTATTTGGTTCGCTTTCGCTCCCTAAGACGAACACTCATCCTATTCCTCTGTTTTGAACACCTATTTTCGGTTTAGGTGGTTTAGGACAAGAAGTCCTATAATGCCCTATCCATCCACAGTTAAAACAATTAACATTCGGGCAATGGATTGCTAAGTGAACAAATTTCTGGCATGTCTAGCATTTCATTCCCTGATTGGTTCTATCAGGGTTGGAATTAAATCCTCCTCTTTTGGGAAATTTACTGTTTCCCGGTTTAAACTTAAAAACAACTTCATCAGACTTTCTCTTGTGATCAACTTTCGGTGGCTCTTGTGCTGCCACCTCATCAAACATTACTTCACTTTTCTCAACAGCTAAATCTATCATCTCGGGTGCGATACATTTCACTAAAGTACGAACTTTAGGAGGAAGACCCTGAATATAGAATTTGACTCTTCTTGACTCCGGAGTAACAAAATGTGGCACCAGCTTGGCCATTTCATTGAATTTGGTCGTGAACTCATGATGAGTCATGGTTCCGACTTTGAACTGCAAAAATTCAGCTTCAATCTTGTCCACAGCATTTTGTGAACAATATCTCTTAACAATCAAAGACTTGAGATCCTCCCAAGTCATTCTATCCGTCACAGCTTCTCCCTTTGTCTGCTTGACTGACTCCCACCAGTCAAGGGCCTCTTCTTCAAATGAATGTGTAGCAAACTTTACAGGTTGGTCTGATTTGCATTCACTTATCTTTATCACAGCTTCCATATACGTGACCCCTTGCAAAGTTGCAATGGAATCCCTTTTTCCATTGAAAGGCTTAGGATGATAGTCTCTGAAGTTCTTATAGTTGCATCCTTGTCCATGCACTCCTGTGTTTTGATTCGTCATTCCTACTGTCTCATGAGTTCGGGTTGTTCCGATATTATTCCCTACTGGAGTGGTATGAAGGGTATCTTCTATTCGAGGAACACCACCACTTGTACCTTCGTTTCGGTTACCTAAACTGTTATGATTTTTCCTTCTCCTAAGGGCATCATCAATAATTCCAGGTAGAGTTATTCGAAGTACTCGGGTGACCTCAGATGCCACCGTTCCTTGGAACTGAGCTTCAGTCATAATGAATTCTTTCATCGGTTTCTCGGGTTCAGTATTCGTATTGACGTTTTTGTTTGGATTAGTGTTCGTGTTTGTCGTGTCACGAGTACGAGACCTACTGTTGGGCATCCTACCCCTACCTCTTCCTCGTCCTCTACCACGTCCTGCTTGTAGGTCCTGAGCAGATCCTAGAACACAGATCTGCGGAGAAATCCATCAAACAGTCCAGATCGAGAGGCGGAATCTCTGGATCCGGTATCACTCTCAAATCAGAAATGGGGTAGAGACGGTTACGGGAATCACATTGTAGGTCCAGATAACTCATCTGCAGATCTATCTCGTGACAGGACGTCTCGATAACACGGAGTGTGGAATCCAACCGTGTTAACGTTTGTATACGAATTGACAATAGAAACAGCAGGTAAATAAACTTCTCTTTGTATTCCACAAAACACAGAGTTTACAAATTCACCGAATACAATCGTTCAATCCCCTAGAACAGAATCTGTAAACACCTATTTATAGACACAAACCTGCTATAGGCGAACTTAACAAGTTCGCTTCTAAAGATGCTTAGGTGAACTTGTTAAGTTCGCCTCTCTATGAACTTGTACAATATTCCATAGGCGAACTTAACAAGTTCGCTCTCTCTATGAAATTACACAGAAATTTATCAACAGTTACAAAACATTTCCTAACAGACTCCCCTTTAACTGTTGCTAACAATTCTATCAATTACAAGTCAAAGGCTCTAAGACTAAGACATAATATCTTCAAGCTTGTTGTCACCAGAATATGCTCCAACAGACTCCCCCTTGACAACAGCTTTAGAAGATTGTCATCCGTCTTCATATATCTTCAAACACACTGTAGTCTTCGTCTTGTGCATCCGCACTTTCTCTTTCTATCTAGAAGAAAACTTGGGAGAAGGACCCCTTGTCAACTTCTGTCTGCAATATTCAGTTTTTGCAAAGGAGAATAACCAACAATTAAGATTTCCATGGAACCTGGAAAAATAAAATCTTTTTGATTTTTTCAAACATAAGACTCACAAAATGTTTTTGGTTTTTCTTTGTACAAACTAAAATGTAAAATATAAAATCACATCTTTTTGGTTGAACATCACGAGTAAGAAGATCATATCAGTATATATGAGATATCAATCACACATCTTGGATATAAAATCCATATTACATCAAATGGTATCCTATGTCATTCTTTCAAGCCTTGACCAATCAAACCAATATCTTTCAAGATTATCACACTCTATCTTTTCAAGACTTTGATATTGCATGTTATGCTACGCGATAAACATTCAAAGAAAATAGGATCAGGCTATGACACACAAATTCAAATTGTCAATATTATAAGATTTGAAACTAAAGCATCTCATTCCCACTTTCTTGTGAGTTAAGGTACCATTTAAGTATGAAATACAACGTGTACCCCACTAGTATGCCAACAGAAAGTAAATGCACTATCTTCAAGACATATGAGATTTTACTAAAGATTATCCAAATTTCCAGAATGAGGAGACATCACTTAACACATGAATAGCAGAATCCAAATTGGATTGTATAGGAATCAATGAGATTCAGAATCGAATGATTCAATGTTTTGGCTTATATATGTGGAATCATAAGATTCAGGTACGTGGATCCAACTGTTATCTGGATTATGAATTCAATGGAATCAGTAAAGATGATTTATCAATATGATCCAAGGGCTAGTATATGTTTGACAGATGTTGTCAAGTACATATCTTGATTATACTTCAAATTGCATGCTTTTCGGGACATGGACACTGAAGCAAATCGAATGAATAGTGCTAAGAACATAACCCGAAACTTATCTCCTAGGACAATCTTTATTAAAAGCTAATATTCTTTATCTGATAGCGATCTTTTAAAACACACACCCACGTATAAAATGGGTTCAAATCACAGTTGTAACATATGCAATTATGTTTTCACACTACTAATGGTGGTCATCAATACGACCTGTCCTTAATAGAACCGATCTTATTCTCTGAACAATCGGAATTTCATACTTCTGTTGGATCCTCCCTATCTCCTGATCGAGCTTGTGTAGGTAGATGTTGTCTGGTAGGGCCGATAGTAATACACTGTGTGGGACGGAGTAAGGGCCCTTCTCCACCCCTATGAGTCATCCGGCAGAAAGGACTTTCTGAATGGGGTAAAAGAACTTGGGGTCGCCGATCTCTTCCTTAAAGATGGGGATGAGTCGATGTTGGTCGATGGTGTGTGGATGATAGAGAGCACCTTTTTTATATATCCCCAAAATGAGAGCTATTAGATGAGAAGATACTTCGCGCCATGGAACATGCCCATGTCTACCAGAAAAGGGGCTTTCAAGTGAATTCCAAAATAAGGTAATAAAGAGAAAGGTCAAGTTTTGTTAGTGAGACCGAGATCCCCTCACTGGAAAAATGAAAGAATAGGTCCAAGTCGATGATTTGTTCAAAGATATAGCATGTGTGCCGCGAGTAGGTCTTTTTGTTGGCTACAATAGAGAAAAGAATTAGCTCAAGTTCACAGCCGAAAGAATCACAAGAAGAAGAACAAAATGCATATTCTATCTACCATAGAGAAAAGGATATAGAAAAGGAACTAAAGCCCTAGAAACGCTAGTCTATTGACAATTCAAATTATATGCATACACAACACTATCATTTCCTATTTGTGTAGTCTCTGAAGTTTAGATCAAAACATATAATTCAGATATATTAACATAAAGCACCAACCAGTTAATCTAATGTTATGTGTGAAAGAAGAGCATCTACTGATGTACTATCATCTCTTCTTTAACTTCAAGTAATGTCGACTTTATCTTTTTCAATTTGTTTGGCTTTTTCAAAATCTTTATGAAAGAAAGTAAAACAAACGAAAATAAAATCTTCCATGAAAACATTTTAAGAAAAACATTTTACATGGTTACTTGGAATTAAGCAATTCAAACAATTAAAACCTCAAAACGATGTAATCCTTTAATTGAATGCATTTGCCTTTGTCACCAATACAATACGGTACTCCCCCTGTCCTGTAGACTCCCTCTCAACTAGTCAAATGGTTGCATCCACGACTTTATGCTCACCATTGTCATCCTAAGTTTCAAGTTATCATTTGGACTTTGTAAAACTCTTTCCAAAACATTGTGTGTGACATATTCTCCCCCTTGAGCATCAAGTCGTTGAATCAAATAGATTCTCAGTTATCAACAACTCTTTACTCTTGCATATGTCATTCCCTGTCATATGCTATGAAAAACCACTATCAACAAACCAAATGTTATTAATAGTCCCTCTTGGTTAATCATGTACATCTAACAAGAAACATTAATTTGAAATTGGGACCCAAGCCATGGTAGTCATGAGTTGTCCATCTGTATCAAAATAATAAACCGCACTCCATTCACAATCGAATCTGTCATCGATTTTCGATGATTGCTCCGACAAGTCAGAAACAGAAACTTTAGATTTACAAACATACTTCTGGTCATTAAGTTCTTTTTGCTTAAAATGTGAAGTGTTTGAACACTCTTGTTCATTTGAAAAATGTTTAGATTGTGAAAGCTCTTGTTGTTCTAAAAGTTTTCTCAATCTTTTGTTTCTCCTCCATCTCTGAGGTCTAGAAAGCCTAACCTCAGATTTTGAATTACCCTTTGGTGTATCATGAGGTTTAACCACATTTGGGTTAACATAAGAATTACCAAGAGTTCTTACCTTTTCTAGAGTAACATGTCGGTTACCTTTGGCGTTGTGAGGACAAGCAATCCGAATGTGACCCACAAGACCACAATAAAAGCAAGATCTCTTCTCACGATATTCTCTCATATAAGGAATCTTCACACGATAAGATGTACTTGAAGAATATTCTCCTACATGAACTTCTTTTGGAGTTTGAGACTGAACAAACTTTTTCTCAACAAGTTTTGATTCAAGCTTCATCTTCTTATGAACTACATGCTTCTTCCCTTTATTTTTGTAAGGACATTTCACCATAATGTGACCCATCTCATTAAAATGAAAGCATGTACACCTATCTTTATAATCTCTGACATATGGAACTCTCCATGAATTTGAAGAACGTCCAAATGTATTATTTCCAGATGAATTAAAATCAACCTTTGAGTCTTCTTTCTTAACCTCTTTCGGTATCCCCTCTACCTTAGCTTCATCAAAATATTAATCATCACTCTCATCAGAATACACCATATCTTCACCTGTGACTGGATTCACTTTCAACACAGTCTTAGGATCTAAATCCTCATCTTTTATAATCTCAGGTGTAACAGAATAATTTTCGTTGAATGGTGGAGGAACATAACCAATACCACTAGTTCCCTTCCCTTCTTCTGTATTATTAAAATATCCCAGTAAGAATGATGAATTTCCAAAGCTTTCTAACTTTCTGTGTAATCTGATCACCTCTGCTTTAGATTCAGCTAGTTCCTTATTTTTCTCAGCAAGATCATTATTTCATTTCTCAATTTCTGCAAAGGACATATCCAGGTGATATGCCTGCTCTTTGATCTTCAAGGTCAGAGAACTTATATCCCTCTTTAGTGATTCTATCCTTTGAACACACACATTCTCATTATCTTTTAATTTTTGATTTACTGTGTGCATTGATTTCATATCACAAATGAGGTTTACGTTGTCATCCATAACCCTCATCATTATATCTTTCACTGAAACATAGTTAGAACAAAAAGTTTCAGAGTTAGAAACTACGGTATCCTTTTCTTCTTAAGAAGATGTTCCAGGAGCCATGAATACGTCATCATCAGCTTCACCCTTTTGAGCAACAATGACAGGCTCTGCATCAGTTTCTAATTCACGCAGATCATCTTCAACTGTTTGGAAGCTTACTTCAGTCATCATATCACTCTCAGTAGATTGAGTACTTTCACGAGAACGAATACTCTCTAATCAGTTAAATCTGCAGAAGAATCACTTTTAGAATCACCATGCTTCTATAATACTTCTTTGATCAAGACCACAAACGCTTGAGAAGTTGCTTCACCCTTTTTCTTCAATGCTTCCCATAGATCTCTTGAAGTTGGACACTTCCCGAGACTATGAATGATTTCTTTTGGTAAAGACAATTTTAAAGTTTCACACGTTTTCATCTCTTGATCAAACTTCTTCTTTTCTACTTTAGTAAGAGCTGTCACTGGTTTAGGAATATCACGAAATTCCAGAAAGTCAAAAGTAGGATGCACATATCCTTCAAATATGGGTGTCCAAAAATTTTCATCAGTGTCTGATACGAACTGTTCGAACCGGACTTTCCAGCTACGGTAATTTGATATGCACAAAAGCCTCGGTGGCATAGTTCCAATCTCATTATCATCACATGAAATTGACTTTTTTTTAAGAACACAAGCGAACTTAATAAGTTCGCCTGATACTGCGCCTGAACTTCACTGAGCGAAAAAGGCCACAAGCGAACTTGATACCAAGCGAACTTGTTAAGTTCGCTTAAACAACAAAATCAGGTAAGTTCGCCTACTGAATAAGTTCGCTTAAACTGAGGGAAGCGAACTTGATAAGTTCGCTTAAACACGAAAATCTGGTAAGTTCGCCTACTGAATAAGTTCGCTAAAACTGAGAGAAGCGAACTTGATAAGTTCGCTTAAACATGAAAATCTGGTAAGTTCGCCTACTGAATAAGTTCGCTTAAACTGAGAGAAGCGAACTTGATAAGTTAGCCTGCTAAGTTCGCTTAAAAATGAAAATCTGGTAAGTTCGCCTACTGAATAAGTTCCCTTAAACTGAGAGAAGCAAACTTGATAAGTTCGCTTGCTAAGTTCGCCTGCAACAAAATCTCAGCAAGTTCGCTTGCTTCAGATGTAACAAACTCAGGAAGAACTTCAACCCAAACACGAACAAACATCACCGAAAATCATTATTTCTCACAGATTAGAAGGAATTTGAAGAAATTGGACCATAGGATTAAGTATTTTATGAATTAGAACACTTCTATCGGATTAATTTCACCAAAATCCACTTCAAATCTACAAATTTAGCAGCAAAATCACCTTAAAGAACTTGAAAACTCCATGGATACAAAAACTTCTAAAAATGATCAATTTCTTGTCAAATTGTACACAAAATCGTCTCTAATCACCAAGAATCAAACATAAATCATGAGCAAAAGCTCTTATACCACTTGTAGGTCCACATGACTCATCTGCAGATCTATCTCGTGATAGGACGTGTCGATAACACGGAGTACGGAATCCTACCGTGTTAACGTTTGTATACGAATTGACAATAGAAACAGCAGGTAAATAATCTTCTCTTTGTATTCCACAAAACACAGAGTTTACAAATTCAAAGAATACAATCGTTCAATCCCCTAGAACAGAATCTGTAAACACCTATTTATAGACACAAACCTGCTATAGACGAATGATAAGTGGCCAAAGTTTCATGTATTAAAAGGTGCAATATGTTATATTTATGCAAGTTAATATGTGGAATACAAAGGTTTTGTGTAGCTGTGCATGTGCAGGTTTTGGACGCTTAAAGTATGAGTTTGGAAGATTTTAGGCGAGAGATGCACTAGTCGGAAGAGACACGGAGAAAACGGGGCAAAATACAGGCCCAGCGTAAGCCTACGCCACATGGCGTAAGCCTACGCCACCAGCGTAAGCTTACGCCCCATCAGCGTAAGCCTACGCCTGAGCATTTTCTTCACAGCCGCATCAGAGGCCCGGCGTAAACCTATGCCCTCCCAGCGTAAGCCTACGCTGGGTGCGTCTCAGACGCGGAACTTCGGGGAAACAGTCGATTTTTAGGTTTTATTAGGGGTTTCTTCCCCAAATCGAGATCGATCTCTTACACTACACTTTTAGGCGATTTTGAGAGGATTCACACACCCACTTGAAGATTGAAGATGATCTCCCTCACCATGAGTGGGTGATTCACTTGTGGCTTCCTCCAGGCGGACGGTTCGTATAGGTTTTTGTATTTGATTCAGTTTATTCATGTTTGAATCTTGTTAGTTTCTGACAATAACTTGAGAGATTGATGTATTAGTTGATTTAAACAGTTTATGATTATGCTTTGAGTTTGCTTGCTTTACGATCTTGTTCGGTTGATGACAAAACCTAGTAGCAGGGTTGGGTGACTAAAGGGGGTAACTTGGCATTCATAAATTGGGTGATTGAATTATACTGGTTTGTGACGAAACTAGTTGTATAGGTTTTCTGACAAAGAATCTGTCTTCAATTACTGTTTCAACTAATTTTCCAACACTATGTCTATGTGGTGTCCAATTGAACAACTGAATTTTATGTGAAACCTAGAACCTGAAGTTTGGAGGAGGTTACATCTTTATTTAATCGGTGTGTTTTTATTCTAATTTGTTAATCTAAACAATTGAACTTTCCACTGATTCCCTGTGGATTCGACAACCCTACTTCCCTGTCTACAGTCTAAGGTAGATAAGTAGTAGTTTTTATAAATGTTTTTGATTGACATTGACACCGCGATCAAAATGGCGCCGTTGCCGGGGAATCGGTGCGCTTAGTTCTATTGCTCTAGTTTATTGTCTTTAGTTGATTTTACTTCTTATCAAACACCCAAAAAGACATTCTTTACTTTTGTTTTTTATTTTTTTTTTGTTTATTTTGTTTTATTTTTATCGTTCAGAACTACTTGGGTGTGCTATTTGTGCAGGTCAGCATGGACAGAAATTATCATGATAACCAGTATTACTATGAGCCATGCAGTAACTGTGGCATCACTGGCCACTGGGCACAAGATTGCCCAAGATACAATCAATATGGTGGTGGTCCTGAGTACCCAAACTATCAGGACGATTACAACCAAGACTACCACCCAAGCAGGCCACCTGAACAAGACAACTATCAATCTGAACTGGATGTCATCTGGTCAGATATGAAGGAGATGGCCAAGATGATACAAGCAGTGGTGCAGCAACAGGAGAGCCAGGACAAAGCTCATCAAGCTTTGGTAGATCTAGTTGCCAACCTATCTGGGATTGTCGGGTCACTCATCAAGGAAGTTGGTAAGCCTCGTTGTTCACATCAGTCCTCCTGTTCTGAAACCACAACCAGTGCACACCTCAATGATGTAAGTTTCGATTCTTCATTGGAATATCCTGCTCGTGAACAGACTCCACCACCGGTTGTAGAAAGAGTGGTGGAGCATAGTGAATCTGAGTCCGACCCTAATCAGGATTTTATTTCACAGAATAATTTGAAAACTGAAAATGTGAATAAACCTGTAAAAATCCTACCTTCACAATCACGTCCTTTACAATCCCCCGAGGATGTGCGGGAGTCTGATCAGCCAACACCACGGTGGTGTTAACTCTCTGTAATGGACCAAAATCGTGCTGATCATACAGACTCCCTAGAATTATACTCACAGATGCTCCAAAATCCAGCAATGCTCTATTCAATGTAATTTCACCTATTTGAATTGAAATAATAGGTGCCCCTGGATCTTGGAGTTTCGGAGGAAGGGTACCCGTAAACACGGCATTCACACTGACACTCAATTTTACTTGCTCGGGACATTTGTGCCGTCGTTTTCGGGTACTCAAACCTTTTAGACATTCAACATTATCAGGATCCTGTTTAAGCGTATTTAAAAATAATGAGTTAATTTTACGCTTCTCAAACTTTTCCCATCGTTCATCCTGTGTTGGATCTTTTTCTTTTAAAAACGGTTTGATTAGAGCATCTGGAAACGGGATTTTTACAGGTTCGCCTCTCTATGAACTTGTACAATATTCCTTAGGCGAACTTTACAAGTTTGCTCCTAAAGATGCTTAGGTGAACTTCTTAAGTTCGCCTATCTATGAACTTACACAGAATTTTATCAACAGCTACAAAACATGTCCTAACACACATACATGAACAAAAATATATAAAAGTGAAAAAGAACAGATAATTGAAAGAATAAAACGTATTCTTTCATTGATATGAAAATGAAGCTCCTCACACACTCACAATTAGTCTCACCCTAGGGTGAGCTCCCCCTGGGGTGGTGATTCCCTCTACAGACACACACTCCTCCTATGAGATATTCTACTATATATAGGAGGCCAAGCACATGCGCCTTGTTTTCCAAGCCACCGCCCAAACAGGCCTGAAAAACATGTTTCGAAACTACATAGTTTCGATTGAAACAATGTCCAACCGAAACTAGTAGTTTCGATTGAACAAATGTTCAACCAAAACTAGTAGTTTCGATACTGTAGTTTCTATTGACAGCATCAGTCTCAATTTTATACCCAACAATCTCCCCCTAGACTGATGCTATCAATTCTTGTCCGACTCTGTCTTTCGTCTTCATAGATTAACTGATGATCCAATGCCTTTCGTTGTGATTCTCCCCCTCAAGTGTAGACCCTTCTATCTTGTAGGCAATTGATAAAGGTTTGAATCCCAAGTATTTAGCAGTAAATAACAATCTTTCTACAAAGATTCTTGACATTCTCGAACACTTGATCAACTTGTGCCTTCTCTCCCCCTAAAAAAAAGGTCAATTTTAAGCGGAGGCTCACTTTGTCTTGCATCTTCATAACTCTGCTGATAATTTGAAGCCTTTCGTGGTGATTCTCCCCCTAAAGTGTAGAACCTCCTATTTCTAGGAAAAATATAAAGGATCGCATCACCATGTAATCAACAACCAATGATCCGGTTCGTCACAAATATGCTAGACTTTGATATCCACTGCTTAAACTTTAACTTTAAATAAAGAAATTACGGCTGGCTCATGCAGAACATCATGTATATTGCCAAAGAAACGAAATTTTCAAAAACCCAAAAATGTTGTCTGCAAGTTTTCAGCCAAAACTCCCCTCCGTCTATGCAATATCTTGTGAAAAAAAATTATAAAAGACATTTTCCTAAATTTTTTTTTTTTGAATATCGTGGAGAGTATATGGATAGTTCTGCCTGAAGATTCGATAGGCTATACTTCATTCGAAACAAGGCTAGTTTCGTTAGAGACAGTACCGAAACAAGAAGTTTCGATAGGAAGATTCTTCAACCGAAACTAGTAGTTTCGATACCCTCTAGTTTCGATAGCTAGTTTTGACAGCCTAGTTTCGATGTTTTCTACTTCTGATTTAGGGCTTCAACAGTAGTTTCTATAGAACATTTTCAGCCGCCACCTACTTTCGACCAAAATCTTCAGCCTCCAACTAGTTTCGAGAGAACATCTTCAGCCTTCATCAACTTCGAAACCCCCAATCCAGGTCTGAAAAATGCTTCAGAAAGCCTTTCATCTTTAGTTTTTGACAGTGTGAATGTAGAACAGCAGTCAGGAACCTACTACACATATATTTCTTCATGTTTAACGTCTCAATGGCCATTTTTTCTTGATTTTGGAGCAGATTTGAGAGAAATAAAGAGCCACCATGGCTCTGATACCACTTGTAGGTCCTGAGCAGATCCGAGAACACAGATCTGCGGAGAAATCCATCAAACAGTCCGGATCGAGAGGTGGAATCTCTGGATCTGGTATCACTCTCGAATCAGAAATGGGGTAGAGACGGGTGCGGGAATCACATACACGAACAGAAATATATAAAAGTGAAAAAGAACAGATAATTGAAAGCATAAAACATATGATTCTTTCATTGATATGAAAATGAAGCTCCTCACACACTCACAATTAGTCTCACCCCAGGGTGAGCTCCCCCTGGGGTGGTGATTCCCTCTAAAGACACACACTTCTCCTATGAGTTATTCTACTATATATAGGAGGCCAAGAACATGCGCCTTGTTTTCCAAGCCACCGCCCAAACAGTCCTGAAAAACAGGTATCGAAACTATATAGTTTCGATACTGTAGTTTCTATTGACAGCATCAGTTTCAATTTTATACCCAACACTGCCATTTATACCTACACACAAATGTATAACATCAGAATTCGTATAACCGGTCATAATCCAAAAATTCAGAAATTAACAACATTTGGCCAAAAATGCCTTTAATTATCTGATTTCTAGGTATTTCCCGTTATAATTCGTACTGAATGTATACACCTAACTTATCCTGAGGCATTCCAGACTAATCTTAGAGTCCTAGTTTAAGTCTAGATATTATTCCTGTAGCATCTAAATCCCTTAAACTGAGGCTCTGATACCAACTTGTCACACCCGTAACACAAGACAGTTATCTAACCAGAGTAGTATCTCCAACAGATATGTTCCCAGGAAAGAACGACGGGTCTAGGAGAGATTTATACACCGTCCTTTCCTAAACAGCACATTCCGTTTGCCAGATAACTACATACTGTTCAGAAGGTCGCCTTCTAGTTACTGTGACGTTGCTATCAAAAACAAACAGCGGAAACTAAAACCATCAACTTTTATTAAACATTAAAATAGTGTTTACATCATATTCTCATAAAAGTTACATCATCTGTTCCTAACAAGGAACGAGTTATTCAGGACTTATAGTTCCAGGCAGGCCCATCATCTAGATCGTTCATCATTTCATTCTAATTCTGGAAAGCCTTGTCTAATGACTACCTGTGATGCGTTCAAAAGCATATAATAAAACATGGGTTAGCATAAAGCTGGTGAATTCATAAACTAAAGTAGTTTATTAATATGACCCGCCAAAGTATCTTGACCACATTCATGGACTTCAACACCCAAATTCATAGACAACTATGAACAATCATTCAGTATATATATAACCGAAGACCGTTCCACGGTTCCTGTCAAACATGTCATTCCACGGGCAAGTCAAATATAATAAGCGCTTAGAATACGTTATATATAAACAATCGGTACAATCGTTTCAAGATACTCAAAATGTGTTCATAAATCAATCATGCCTGATAAGGTCATGATTGGGTTCATGCATCACAGTTTAGGAACTCACCTTGATAGTATTTCGACTTACAAATCGATAATGTGGCAAAACCCCTCGGGCAGAGCTTCTAGATAATCATAACATTACTTAATTATACAAGCCTAGCTTAATGGTGTATAACCAAAGCTTAACAGGAAGTTTGAACCTTACCTCAGCACTATCTAAGGCAATTTGAAGTTGAATGGCTAGAAACCGGACTCGCGTACATAAACCGGGGCTCGGGATCAGAACTTCAGAGTGTTTGTATGTGTAAATG
Source organism: Smallanthus sonchifolius (assembly GCA_023525975.1). Taxonomy (NCBI): domain Eukaryota; kingdom Viridiplantae; phylum Streptophyta; class Magnoliopsida; order Asterales; family Asteraceae; genus Smallanthus; species Smallanthus sonchifolius. The sequence goes on along the minus strand of CM042026.1, from coordinate 81,544,653 downwards.
GAGGCGTGGAGTCTGTGTAATGGGCTGAGATCGATCATCTATTTATATGGAAAAATATGAGGTCGTGACAGATCGTTACCAGGCGTGACGATCCGTCATGGGTTTGCTTGGTGACTACGCACTTCCGGACTACGTAACGGACCGTTATGGGTTGTGACGGTCCGTCATGAATGTTGAGTCAGAGTACGCGTGTCAGAAACCCTAAACCGCCTCCGGCATTGTGGCATGGACCGTCATGATGCGTAACAGACCGTTATGGCTGGTGACGGTCCGTTATAGGCCATTTTTCTCAATTTTTCATTTTTGTCCCTTGTCCTTTCAGTCTTGCTACTTTGGGTCCTTTTGCTTTAACTTATTTAAAATTTTAGCTTTCCATTTACTTAGGAAATTTTGGGCTGTTACAGTTGCTTATGTGTGCTACAAGTTATAGGTGATTCTCCAAAATAGAATACCAGTCCAGTAGTTCCTTTTCCTTGATCCGTGTTTACACCATAACTACTGTCGTTATAACTTGTTATCTTGTAACCTACTTCGTTCTTGTATATGATTCCATGCTCCTTTGTACCTTTGATGTAGCGTATTACTTGCTTTATTACCTTAAATGATGTTCCATAGGTTATTGCATGAATATACTAAGTAACCCGACTAAGAAACATAGATCTGGTCTTGTGTGTAACAGATACCTTAGACATCCAATTTCCTCCCTTAGTCGTGGCCAGTTTTGTTCCCGATCCGTGGGAGTCTTTGTTTCATTGATGTTAACCATATCACTTTCTTTCAGGATCTTGTTTATGTATCGTGTTTGCTTAATAGAAATCTCTCCTTCTAATTGGTTAACCTCAATCTAGAGATAGTATGCTAGCAATCCTAGATCGCTCATCTCAAATTTATCTTCCATCTGGGATTTTAAAATTTCTTATTTCCTTCCTTGAAGTGCATGTCACTATCAGGTCATCAACATAAACTCCAATTATTAGCATAGATGTTTTGTTCCTCTTGGTGTACACCACATGTTCTAGATCACATTTCTTGAAGTCTAAAGACTTCAATGTTTGGTCTAGCTTTACATTCCAAGCACATGGTGCATGCCTTAACCCATAGAAAGCTTTTGAAATCTTGTAAACATTTCCTGTGTTTTCTATCATTACGAACCCTTTTGGTTGTGAGACATAAACTTCTTCCTTTAAATCACCGTGAAAAAATGCTGATTTTAATCTAGGTGATGTATTTCTCAGCAATGATATGCTGCTAAAACCAATATCGAATGAACTATTTCGATACGTGTAACTGGTGCGAATACTTCATTGAAATCTATAGCATGTTCTTGTACATAACTCGTTGCTACTAATCTTTCCTTGTATTTAACAACGTCTCCCTTTGCATCTTTCTTAGTTTTGGAAACCCACTTTAGACCTATTTCCTTATGATCTTTAGGCAAAGTAGACAATGTCCGAGTGTTGTTTTTGTTTATTGACTCTTACTCAACTTTCATTGCTTCAGTCCACCTTTTGTTTGTACATGCTTCCTTGAAGTTACGTGATTCTTCTCTAGCTTGTAGTAATTCTTCTATTTTCAACCTTTGTACCTTTTCATGTACAGATGTTAAGTATTTGAACCCTTGTAGTGGTGTATGCTCATATTTACTTTCTAAACTGCTTGATGATGTGAGGGTAACTTCTTCATCTGAGTGAGGGTTGTAGGTATAGGGTGGTGGTGTAGTAGGAGAGTTTGGTGTTTTAACTGGTTCTTGTACAGATGCTTCTTGGTTGTCACCATTGATCTTAGAATTGATAGGAATCGTATTAGTACCTACCTCCTTTGTATAATTATCCCAATTCAAAGATTCGTTGTCGATAAACCTACAATCTCTACTTACACAAACTCTATCCTTTGTTGGATCATATAATCTATACGCCTTTGAACACTCTCCCACACCTAAATATAGCATACGGTTTCAAAAACTATTTTTGATCAAAATAAATAAATGCAGCGGAAAGTACACATGAAGTAGTCAACGCCATTATAATGATAACGATTATTTCATAAATAACCATTGCGTACAACCGTATCCATTCGTCGTGATAGTTATTTCATAAATAACTATCTTGCCTCTTTATGTATTCGTGTAATGGACTATATCAACTATTAATATATCTAATGATCGTAATCATTGCCCAAAGTGTAACCCTTTGGATCTTACCTCGTTAGCAGTATTGTCAAATGTCGTTACTTGGGCATAATAGTCCAACACTTCTATCATCGAGTTTCCTTAGATGAGATGATATTACCTTGGCATATGTTGTGCAACCTAATATCTTCAAGTCTCCTTTATTTGGTTTCCTACCATTCAGGACTTCGTACAGTGTTTTATGTACCAATTCTCTTGTGGAACCCTATTTAGTAAGAATATGGCATGTTTGACTGCTTCTACCCAAAAGTTATATGGCATGTTCATTGCTTTCAACATGCTTCGAGTAGTGGACATCACTGTCCTATTTCTCTTTTCAACTACTCCATTTTGTTATGGTGAGTAAGGTGTTGTTAACTGCCTTGTTATGCCATTTTCTTTATAGTATTTAGAGAATTCACTAGATGTACCCACCTCCTCTTTCCATTCGTAGCATGCTTAACCTGGTTCTTGTTTCTATCTCCACCTTTTCTTTGAATTCCTTGATTGTTTCAAACGCTTGATCCTTTGAGGACAGGAAGTAGACCAACATGTAGCATGGACGATCGTCTACAAGTATAGATATGTATTTCTTTCTTCCATGTGTAGGTGGTGATATAGAGCACAGAAATCTCCATAGATCAAGTCCAATGGTTTCAAGTACCTGAACTTGGCCTGATTAGGAAATGGAGTCCTACTATGCTTTCCTAGTAGGCATGCATCACATAATTGACATGCATAACTTATCCTTGGTATCCCGTGAATCAAATTCTTCTGATTCATATCCTTTGTTGCTTCAAAATTCCAATGACCCAATCTAGCATGCCACAACCATGCTTGATTATCTATATTTGCTAGAAGACAAACATGTATTCCTATCTTAAATATGATGTTGTATAACCTATTCTTTGATCTTTCAACTTTCATTAATAGCTTCTTGCTTTGATCATGTAGAAGTAATAATATTCATTCCAATATTACTTTGCAACCAATCTGAGTTAGTTGTCCTAGGCTTAGTATATTGCTCTTTAGATTTGGAATGCAGTATACGTGAGATATGACTCTCTGTTCCTGATTCTTGCATTCCGGCAATATTGAGCCTCTACCTTTGATCTCTACATATGACCCATCTCCAAACCGTAAGTGTCCACCTATCATTTCATATTTGTTTTTTGAAGTGGCTTCGTATACCACTATCCAATTACCATAGACTTTCGTTTGTGGTAATTTACTTACCGGGTTGTATTTGTCCTTCATGAACATAACTTCTTCATGTTCACTTATATTGACCACCATTAATATTGATGGTTCCTCGTCTTCTACTATCAGATTTGACTGTTCTCTTACACCCTCGTTTAAGGTACATTCTTTCTTGAAGTGACTTGTTTTTTTACATATATAGCACTATATCTTGCTTGAGTCTCTGGTAAACTTTCTCCATTTGTTGTTAGGCCTAGGTTTAAATGATGAGCATTTTTCTCTTCAACCTTGTTTCTCCTTGTTATCTTTAAAATTTACACGTGATGGATTAAACCTTCCATGTCTACGGTTACCAAACCGTCTTCCTCTATTTGAATTGTTTTCATGTCATGAGAACAAAAATTTGGTTGGCTTTCTCTAGGTTTTCCTTTCTTAATTTTCACCTTTTCTTCATATGCTTTCAATTTCCAGATGATTTTATCTAAAGTTTCTTGCTCTAAGTTGGTGTTTTGTTCTATGGAAGCAACAAGTTGGATAAACCGGTCAGGTACAGAGTTTAAGAGTTTCTGAACCAAAGCCGGTTGATCTACCCTCTTTCCTAATTCACTTGCTTTTGTGACAAGGTTGTTAATCTTTGCAGTGAAGGCATCTACTATCTCTTCTTCCTTCATTTGTAGCATCTCAAACTCTAACATGAGTGATTGCAATCATGCCTTCTGTACTTTGTCCGCTCCAACGCGTCTTTTCTTTAACGAATCTCATACTTCCTTAGCAATTTTGTAACTTGCAACTTGCAAGATCGTATCTTCGGTCAATGCCTTATACATAAACGCAATTGTCGACTTATCCTTCTTCACATATGCTTGTGTGTTCGAAGTAGGTTCTATTGCATCCCATTGCCCATTCGCCTCAAGAATAATATTGATTTGAATTGCCCATACCGTATAGTTTATCGGTTTCAAGAGGAGGCATTGATAGTGGGATAAGGATCCTACTGGTTTATGTCCAGTGCGTTGTTTAAATCACCCGACGTATCATCCGTCATGTCTTCTTTCGTATTATTTTCACTTTGGCTAAACTAGGGTTTTAACCGTATATAATATATAAACCTCTATACTATGACCAATACTAGAATTCCAAAAATAGAAACTTGCAAACCTGGAATTCTTGTGAACCGGGTCTTCCTAGTTTCTTGATTTCCCAACCAAAACACCCTACTTACTTGAAATTGTGATTACCAAAAAAATGGAATAGTCTTCCCTTTGATTCTCGTGAAGCCTATTACCGTAATCAACACAGTATTGAAACTGTAAATTGTTTCCTCCGACTTGAACAAGGAAGACTCAACCCTTTGAAACAGAATCCTTTGATCGAACATCGAGTAAACCTCTATGATCGTGATTTTCTAATTGCCAGCGACTTTCTTTCAAGTTCTTTGATTGAATTGTTTTTCCTTCAAGAGCCTGTTGCTGATACTAATTGTTGCCCATAAATTGGATTGTAGACAACAATCGAAACAATGAATTATAAAATAAACCTTTATTGAATGGGAATTCTTGAATACAATCTACTGATCTTGATGGCGTACTTATACCCATTGACGATTGTTGAACCATTTCCATCTCGATTGCAATGGTTTGAAGGGAAAGATTCATACATCGTATATGAAAACCACATTGATTTTGGAAGTTAAGAACTTTGGTTCTTGACACACTAACCCCAAAACTTTACATACTAGTAAAATACAAACTAAAATATAGTTTCTAGTAATTACACTACGACTCTTAAACTTTAACATTAAGTGATGAGTGGGATTAACTCCACAGCTACTATAGTTTGATATGTTATATGTTATATCTTACATATTGCCTTATCCACTTTTTATGATTATATGTACTACAATAATGTATGTTATATGCTATACATTGTTCACGAAAAGAGTATTTTTTTTTAGTCGAGGGTTCTTATCGGGAGCAGCCTCTCTATCCCCTGGGATATAGGAAAAGTTTAACCTCATCCCACCCTTCCAAAACCCTGCCAGTTGCTTGCTATTAACGGAATTAACTGTGTATGTTTGTTCTATTTTGTTTGTTTGTCTTTTTTTTTACTGTAGATCTTATGGTGATCTTTGAATATCTTTTTTTCTGTTATTACTGTTTCTCTTGGCCTAGTATTTTTGTAATTAGTTAATTAATGCATGCTTGATAATACTCGGTTCATGTTCTTCAATATGCCCCTTTCCCTTTTTAGAAATAACAAACTCTTGATCATCTAATGTGGGATGTGAAAAATAATTTTGCTGTTATTTTATAGGGTTTCTTTTGTTAACTTCAGATCCTTCTTCGAATGAGCCCATCTTCTTGTTGTATCTGAAGGTAAATTTATTTGCTTTACTTCTAACCTTTGACAATTCTTTTCCCAAAATGATTACTTTGTGTGGATGAGAATCATGTAGATCATGAGTAAAATAATTCTAGATTCTATTTTATTTGTCTTTATTTCTTTTCTGATTTTTTTTGGAAAGATTTATTCTGAAAAGGCTTCTTCAAATTGCGTTTGTGGATGACAGGATTTGACCCATTTAATCTTTCTTCTTTATTTCGTACTCTAAACATTTATAGTTTTATGGTATCAGAGCTTCTGATCCATACTTCAAATTATCATCAAGAATTATAAGACACAACTTTATGTTTACATGGGATGAGAACAACACATTGGATGCCGCTAAAGTCCCCTGGAACAACATAGTAATCATTAACTGTAGCCTAGGGTCCTATGAATAGTACTATGGAGAGTGACGTCTCCCGGTCATGGTTAGTCGTGCTAACCACAATCTGGAGGATTTATGGCCGCATAGAACCTGATAACAACTATTAGGGGCTCACACATGTCATGGTTTGGTTACGCCTCATGTATGAACATATTATTTGTATTCCTAGCTAGTTTACAAATGGGTCAACAATTCTTATTCTGTTTATCACATACACCTGAAACTATTTACGAACAATTGAATTTTACAAAGAACTATTTGATTAAACCTGAGAACTCACCAACCTCGTGTTGACAATTTTAAGTATGTTTTTCAGGAAATTGAACGTGATCGCAAGATTAGCAATGTAGATTACATGCATGCACGATGGATACAACTTTTGGGGGGGATTTCTCTTGTATAACTCATTGTAATAGAGTCATATTTGCGAAATCTTTACTTTTTGTAAACTCAATTTACATTTTGGAATGTAAACCTTTAAATTTGTTTATGTATCCATTTATCATGTATGCGTTTGCGGTAATCATATGCTTTGAAAACCATGAACGTCGTGCCTCGCGTTTCCGCCATGGCGGGGTGTGACAGATTGGTATTAGAGCCATTGATTATAGTGAACTAGGAATCTAAATTGGAACCTAGTCTATAATCTAAATGACTCACTAAAACGTTTTCATTACATAAGCATTGCATAAGCAGTCATTTTGGCATGTGGATATTGTAGTCATAAGCATGTCGTCACATTCACATTCTGACCTCGTCTCTGACACTGAATCAAACGAGGAACTTTCCGCCTCACGTCCCAAAAATCGAGTACAAACCCGTAGCTCCACACCACCTAATGTCGCCTTGGGAGAACCGCCTATTGTCTACCGAAAGAAAAGCGGAGGACCAGTTAAGGTGCAAAGTGCTAGGAAGAAGGTTCGACTTCCACACAAAAGGACTCTAGCAGCCCGTGACCCGGAAGACTTGGAGACCGGTGAGGAACCATCTAGGAAACGACCCTGTTACCACCCTACTGTGGGAACTATCCGTTGGATGCCCAGTACCTTGGCAAGATGGAGGGAGATGGAGAGCATCCCATCTACCTTTGAGCTTGGAGAGTCTTCTAACTCCCCAACACCCCTACCCCACACTGGGGAAGTCATGGAGCTCACAGTGCCTACATTAGTGGAACGAGTTCGTACACACGAAGAGCGTCTTGATGATCTCCTTGATGATATTCGGGCACATGGGGATGCAGCCACGCGCTTACGTCAAGGGCTCGGAACTCGAGTACAGACTCTGGAAGACAGCACTCGAGACATACAGGGTGCCACAAACTATCTAGAGTTGACAGCTGACATGGACTGGCAGTTCACTGTTACGGTCCGAGACATGGTGGAGGCGCTGGAAGAGAGGACTTTGGCTGCTGAATTCGTGGCGAGGACTAGCCTTGTCATGGCGGGACTTGCCATGATGATTGGATTGTACTCTCACTTCTTCTTTTAAACCTATTACGGGTGGGTTGTGCCCATAGTACATTAAGTAGTTTAAAACTTTAGTACTGATGAGGTCATGTGAACCCATCCCTTTTTGTATCCATATCTTTTGGGAACAATGTACTATATATGTTTTAACTACGTATGTGATGGTTTATATTGTAATGATGGTTGTTTACGTTTGATGTTGTTGTCTCCTTATGTCATGCGCTATCATTATTGTCATATAATGTTGTTTCTTTTTAATTAATATGTTAGAAAGAACGTCATGGCACCTAAGCGTAGGACAACCCGTAACACTACTGGTGACAACAACGAGGCGATTTCCCCAAACGTGGAACAACTCATAGCACAGCGAGTAGCTGCTGCCATGGAGCAGTATGAAGCCAATCGAAATAGTGGAGGAGGAAACGGCAGTGGTACCGGCGGAGGAGGTGCAGGAGGTAGCGGTACAGCCGGAGGTTCTGGAGGTTCCGGAGGTAATAAAATAAATAAGCCATAACATATAGTCATGATCCGAATTAATGACGTTATGACTTGTAATTCTACAGATGCTCCAATTAGGAAGTGCTCCTACAAGACCTTTCTATCTTGCAAACCCCGTAACTTCAATGGCACCGAGGGTGCAGTTGGACTAATGAGATGGATAGAAAAGATGGAATCGGTGATTGATATTAGTGAATGCACCGCTGACTGCATGGTGAAGTATTCTACATGCTCACTCACTGATAAAGCTTTAACCTGGTGGAATTCACAAGTAAAGACTTTGGGAAGGCAGACAGCATATGAGTTGTCATGGGAAGACCTAAAAGCCATGATGATCGAGGAATAATGTCCTCGAAATGAATTGCAAAAGATCGAATATGAAATGTGGAATTTACAAATGACAGGAGATGATGTTGCTGGCTACACTGACCGATTCAATGAGTTAGCAATCTTGGTTCCACACATGGTTACCCCAGAATACAAGAAAGTTGAAAGATATTTATGGGGTCTCGCACCTCAAATCCGAAGTCTGGTGACTTCATCGAACCCTATGGATGCCAAGAGCGCCATAACTCTAGCTTTCAAGCTAAGGGATAATGCTGTACGTGATGGTTTGTTTGAGAAGAAGGAGACCGAAGGAGGGAAATCTGGAGAAAAGAGGAAATGGGTTGGAAAACTAATTAGTCAAAACAAGAATCAAATTTACAAGAGACCTGAAACTATGAAAGCCTTTGTCGCCAACACTGTGGAACAAAATGGATACCTTGGAGCACGAGCAAGGTGTGACAAGTGTTGATATCATCACAGTGGAAAGTGTACCCAATGTGGAAAATGTAAAAAGTATGGACATCTAGCCCATGACTGTAGGAGCAATGCGAACCCTCACAAGATAAATAAAGTAGCAGGAAAAGTCAACCCAGGAACAGAAAGGATGAATCAAGGATGCTTTGAGTGTGGAGATCCAAAGCACTTCAGAAAAGACTGTCCAAGGTTGAAGAACCGAAACGACAATCAGGCCCGTGGAATAGCATTTGTGATGGGGGCTGGTGACGCACGACAAGATCCAAACATTGTAACTGGTACGTTCCCGATAAATAATCACTATGCCTCTATGCTTTTCGATATGGGTGCTGATTTGAGTTTTGTGTCAAATGACTTTAAGTCCCTACTCGGTATTAAGGCCAGCAAACTAGAACAAAAGTATACAATTGAATTAGCGAACGGAAAATTAATTAATACCGGAGAGGTCATTCAAGGTTGTACCTTATGTCTTAAAAACCACACATTTAGTATAGATCTGTTACCTGTTGATTTAGGAAGCTTTGACGTTGTTATTGGCATGGATTGGTTGTCAAAGAATCATGCCGAGATTGTTTGTTTTGAGAAGATTGTCCAAATCCCACTTCCGAACGGAGAAGTTCTTTCGATTCAAGGTGAGAAGAGTGGAGTAACGTTAAGGATGATAAACTGCATGAAGGCTCGTAAGTACCTACGTAAAGGCTATTGCGTATACCTGGCTCACGTCGTCGAGAAGAAACCCGAGGAACGTCGACTTGAGGATATACCAATCGTTAAGGATTATCCTGAAGTTTTTCATGAAGACTTACCTGGTTTACCACCACCGAGGCAAGTCGAATTTCAAATCGATTTAGTACCAGGAGCCGCCCCGGTTGCGCGATCACCATATCGATTAGCACCTTCTGAAATGCAGGAATTATCAAATCAACTTCAAGAGTTGCTTGATAAAGGTTTCATAAGACCGAGTTTCGCACCTTGGGGAGCTCCGGTCCTATTCGTAAAGAAAAAGGATGGAACCTTTAGGATGTGTATAGATTACCGAGAATTAAACAAGCTTACAATCAAAAACCGATACCCACTTCCTCGAATAGATGATTTGTTTGATCAACTACAAGGTTCTAGCTTCTACTCTAAGATCGATTTACGTTCAGGGTATCATCAACTAAGAATTCAAGAAGAAGATGTACCAAAGACAGCATTTAGGACTCGATATGGCCACTACGAATTCCTAGTTATGCCATTTGGTTTGACGAACGCACCAGCTGTCTTCATGGATCTCATGAACCGCGTGTGCAAGCCATACTTGGATAAATTCATGATTGTATTTATCGATGACATATTAATATATTCACGAACCAAGGAGGATCATGAACATCATCTGAAATTAATCTTAGAACTACTCAGAAACGAGAAACTTTACGCTAAATTCTCTAAGTGTGAGTTCTGGATCCGAGAAGTGCATTTTCTTGGACATGTCATCAACAAGGAAGGAATTCACGTTGATACATCAAAAATTGAAGCGATCAAAAACTGGGAAGTACCAAAGACTCCGACAGAAGTACGTCAATTTTTAGGTTTGGCCGGCTACTACAGACGATTCATCGAGAATTTTTCAAAAATATCCCTGCCCTTAACCACATTAACCCAGAAAGAAAAGAAGTATGATTGGAGTGACAAGCAAGAGTCAGCTTTCCAATTACTAAAGCAGAAGCTGTGCAGTGCACCGATCTTATCCCTTCCTGAGGGAATCGACAATTTTGTCGTATACTGCGATGCATCACACCAAGGACTTGGTTGTGTGTTAATGCAAAGAGACAAAGTCATCGCATATGCCTCACGACAACTAAAAGTGCACGAAAAGAATTATACGACCCATGACATGGAGTTGGGCGCAGTTATGTTTGCACTCAAGATTTGGAGACATTATCTTTACGGTACAAAATGCACTATCTTTACTGATCACAAGAGTCTTCAACATATATTCGATCAAAAGGAACTTAACATGAGACAACGTCGTTGGGTAGAACTACTAAACGACTATGACTGTGATATTAAGTACCTTCCCGGGAAAGCCAATGTCGTAGCAGACGCCTTAAGTCGCAAAGAACGAGTTAAAACACTTCGTGTTCGTGCCCTAGAATTGACGATACATACGAGTCTTGCGACTCAAATCCGGATGGCACAACAAGAGGCAATCAAAGCGGAATACATTCAGAATGAAGCTTTACTAGGAATGATAAAGCAGTTGGAACCAAAGTCAGATGACACTTTATACTTCATGAATAGAATTTGGGTGCCATGTTTTGGTAACTTACGGGAATTGGTTATGGACGAAGCCCACAAGTCCAGGTACTCCATTCACCCAGGTTCAGATAAGATGTATAAGGATCTAAAAGAATTGTATTGGTGTCCTAATATGAAAGGAGATATTGCTACATATGTCAGTAAATGCTTAACGTGTTCAAAAGTAAAAGCCGAACATCAGAAACCGTCTGGTTTGTTACAACAACCTGAAATTCCCCAATGGAAATGGGAACAGATTTCTATGGATTTTATCACGAAATTACCCAAGACGTCCAGTGGTTATGATACCATATGGGTAATTGTCGACCGTTTAACAAAATCAGCTCATGTCCTACCTATCAAGGAGACGGATAAAACCGACAAACTTGCAAAGCTTTATATCAAAGAAATTGTGGCTAGGCATGGAGTGCCAATTTCTATTATCTCTGATAGAGACAGCAGATTTGTGTCTAGAATCTAGAAATCATTACAAGAAGCCATGGGCACACATCTTGACATGAGCACAGCATATCACCCACAAACAGATGGTCAAAGCGAAAGGACCATTCAAACTTTAGAGGATATGCTCCGTGCGTGTGTAATTGATTTCGGAGGTAATTGGGATACTCATTTACCGTTGGCAGAGTTTTCCTATAATAACAGCTACCACACGAGCATTAAGGCAGCTCCGTTTGAAGCTTTATATGGCCGTAAATGCCGCTCACCGTTATGTTGGGCGGAAGTTGGTGAAAAACATTTGACAGGCCCTGAGATTGTCCAGGAAACCACTGATAAGATCTTCAAAATTAAGGACCGTCTGAAAGCGGCCCGAGACAGACAAAAGAGCTATGCTGATAACAGACGGAAACCATTAGAATTTCAAATTGGTGACCAAGTAATGTTAAAGGTCTCACCATGGAAAGGCGTTGCAAGGTTTGGTAACCGTGGTAAGCTCAACCCTAGATACGTTGGACCTTTTGAAATACTGGCTAGGGTTGGCCCTGTAGCTTACAAGCTCAAGTTGCCACAAGAACTAAGCAATGTACATGATACGTTTCATGTATCAAATCTCAAGAAGTGTTTATCAGACAAGACGTTAATTATACCGCCTGACGAGATTCACATGGACGACATGTTGCATTTCATCGAGGAACCGATTGAGATTTCGGATTGGAAAGTTCAAAAACTGAGACGTAGTCGAATCAAACTGGTGAAAGTACGTTGGAACTCAAAACGTGGTCCTGAGTATACATGGGAACGAGAGGACCAAATGAAAACAAAATACCCATCCTTGTTTAAGGATACACCGGTTCAAGATGACACGAATTGAATTTCGGGACGAAATTCTGTTAACATGGGGAGAATGTGACACCCGACATTTCAGGTCAATATCCGTACATGTATTAAACAAGTTTACGTTATAATTATTTTTGTGATTTATTTAATTTCACAAGCAAGGACATTTTGGTCTAACAAAGACCGTACATGGTCTCATTTTAAATTTTTGGTAATTCTGGGAGTTACCAGTTCACATACCAGTATAAACCGAATTAAATTACCCCTTTAAAACTCTAATAGATATTAATACCAATAATAAACTAATACCTTAAATCTAATTATTATTCAAAATAAACCCAACCCACTTACCCCTTGACTTTCTCGGCTGAAGCCAGAGAAAGCCATTCCTACAGTTTTCCTTCACTCACATTCAACTTCTTTATACTATAACCCATACCTCCTATTGCGAAAAATCAGACAAAACCATACTCCTTTCAATCAAAAATCTCACGAATCCCTTTTATCTCTCATTTTCATACGGCAAACTTCTTCATTTCTCTTCAAAATCGAAGCCAAGTTTTAAGACAAAAACTACCATCATTCGGTGTTTTAAGAAGATTTCAAGTGTTTCTAAAGGAAATTTTACAGAAGAATCAAGATCATTCTCTGTTTTCTTTCATCATCTTCATCTCGGTTTTAAGGTAAAAACTCAATACTATCTACTTTATTTTCTTTAAAAACCGTATCTAAGCATACAAAATGTTCAATCGCAAGTAAGGTAACAAGAAAAGTGTGTCAAATTCAAGTTTTAAAACATAAATATGCAGGACTGATTCTGTCAAACAGAAGTCCAGTAATCGAAACTAGGAGTTTCGATACCAGTTAACTCAATCGAAACTAGATAGTTTCGATACCTGTCTACTCAATCGAAACTAGGAAGTTTCGATACCTATTGCCCAATCGAAACTAGGTAGTTTCGATACATATTGCTCAAATCGAAACTAGGAAGTTTCGATATCTAATCTGCACAATCGAAACTAGGAAGTTTCGACAACTATCCTACTCAATCGAAACTAGGTAGTTTCGATACCCAACTACTCAATCGAAACTAGGAAGTTTCGACACTCAATTGCCCAATCGAAACTATGAAGTTTCGATACATGTGTCAGTCCCCTTTGGGCAGTAACTAAGATCTGTTTTATAACGAAACAAGTATTGAACAACTAAGAGGATATTTTAAACAAAAGCAACCAGATTTACAAAGTCGGTGAACAATTTGCAATATAAGACGTTCGGTCTTAACATAATTTACCCTTTGGTATCTAGGGTACGAATAGTCAAGTTTGACTACAACAAGTATTATTACAAGTATACACAAACCCAAGGTGAGTTTCACGGCCCCTTTTTACTGTTTTCTAATATTTGGGGGAAGAACATACTTCAACTATTTTATGGGATAACAAGAGAATAAGACACGACTTTATGTTTACATGGGATGAGAACAACACATTGGAGGCCGCTAAAGTCCCCCGGAACAACATAGTAACCATTAACTGTAGCCTAGGGTCCTATGAATAGTACTATGGATAGTGACGTCTCCCGGTCAAGGTTAGTCGCGCTAACCACAATCTGGAGGATTTATGGCCGCATAGAACCTGATAACAACTATTAGGGGCTCACACATGTCATGGTTTGGTTACGCCTCATGTATGAACATATTATTTGTATTCCTAGCTAGTTTACAAATGGGTCAACAATTCTTATTCTGTTTATCACATACACCTGAAACTATTTACGAACAATTGAATTTTACAAAGAACTATTTGATTAAACCTGTGAACTCACCAACCTCGTGTTGACAATTTTAAGTATGTTTTTCAGGAAATTGAACGTGATCGCAAGGTTAGCAATGTAGATTACATGCATGCACGATGGATACAACTTTTGGGGGGGATTTCTCTTGTATAACTCATTGTAATAGAGTCATATTTGCGAAATCTTCACTTTTTGTAAACTCAATTTACATTTTGGAATGTAAACCTTTAAATTTGTTTATGTATCCATTTATCATGTATGCGTTTGCGGTAATCATATGCTTTGAAAACCATGAACGTCGTGCCTCGCGTTTCCACCATGGTGGGGTGTGACAGATTGGTATCAGAGCCATTGATTATAGTGAACTAGGAATCTAAATTGGAACCTAGTCTATAATCTAAATGACTCACTAAAACGTTTTCATTGCATAAGCATTGCATAACCAGTCATTTTGGCATGTGGATATTGTAGTCACAAGCATGTCGTCACATTCACATTCTGACCTCGTCTCTGACACTGAATCAAACGAGGAACTTTCCGCCTCACGTCCCAAAAATCGAGTACAAACCCGTAGCTCCACACCACCTAATGTCGCCTTGGGAGAACCGCCTATTGTCTACCGAAAGAAAAGTGGAGGACCAGTTAAGGTGCAAAGTGCTAGGAAGAAGGTTCGACTTCCACGCAAAAGGACTCTAGCAGCCCGTGACCCGGAAGACTTGGAGACCGGTGAGGAACCATCTAGGAAACGACCCTGTTACCACCCTACTGTGGGAACTATCCGTTGGATGCCCAGTACCTTGGCAAGATGGAGGGAGATGGAGAGCATCCCATCTACCTTTGAGCTCGGAGAGTCTTCTAACTCCCCAACACCCCTACCCCACACTGGGGAAGTCATGGAGCTCACAGTGCCTACATTAGTGGCACGAGTTCGTACACACGAAGAGCGTCTTGATGATCTCCTAGATGATATTCGGGCACATGGGGATGCAGCCACGCGCTTACGTCAAGGGCTCGGAACTCGAGTACAGACTCTGGAAGACATCACTCGAGACATACAGGGTGCCACAAACTATCTAGAGTTGACAGCTGACATGGACTGGCAGTTCACTGTTACGGTCCGAGACATGGTGGAGGCGCTAGAAGAGAGGACTTTGGCTGCTGAATTCGTGGCGAGGACTAGCCTTGTCATGGCGGGACTTGCCATGATGATTGGATTGTACTCTCACTTCTTCTTTTAAACCTATTACGGGCGGGTTGTGCCCGTAGTACATTAAGTAGTTTAAAACTTTAGTACTGATGAGGTCATGTGAACCCATCCCTTTTTGTATCCATATCTTTTGGGAACAATGTACTATATATGTTTTAACTACGTATGTGATGGTTTATATTGTAATGATGGTTGTTTACGTTTGATGTTGTTGTATCCTTATGTCATGCGCTATCATTATTGTCATATAATGTTGTTTCTTTTTAATTAATATGTTAGAAAGAACGTCATGGCACCTAAGCGTAGGACAACCCGTAACACTACTGGTGACAACAACGAGGCGATTTCCCCAAACGTGGAACAACAGCGAGTAGCTGCTGCCATGGAGCAGTATGAAGCCAATCGAAATAGTGGAGGAGGAAACGGCAGTGGTACCGGCGGAGGAGGTGAAGGAGTTAGCGGTACAGCCGGAGGTTCTGGAGGTTCCGGAGGTAAAAAAATAAATAAGCCATAACATATAGTCATGATCCGAATTAATGACGTTATGACTTGTAATTCTACAGATGCTCCAATTAGGAAGTGCTCCTACAAGACCTTTCTATCTTGCAAACCCCGTAACTTCAATGGCACCGAGGGTGTAGTTGGACTAATGAGATAGATAGAAAAGATGGAATCGGTGATTGATATTAGTGAATGCACCACTGACTGCATGGTGAAGTATTCTACATGCTCACTCACTGATAAAGCTTTAACCTGGTGGAATTCACAAGTAAAGACTTTGGGAAGGCAGACAGCATATGAGTTGTCATGGGAAGACCTAAAAGCCATGATGATCGAGGAATAATGTCCTCGAAATGAATTGCAAAAGATCGAATCTGAAATGTGGAATTTACAAATGACAGGAGATGATGTTGCTGGCTACACTGACCGATTCAATGAGTTAGCAATCTTGGTTCCACACATGGTTACCCCAGAATACAAGAAAGTTGAAAGATATTTATGGGGTCTCGCACCTCAAATCCGAAGTCTGGTGACTTCATCGAACCCTATGGATGCCAAGAGCGCCATAACTCTAGCTTTCAAGCTAAGGGATAATGCTGTACGTGATGGTTTGTTTGAGAAGAAGGAGACCGAAGGAGGGAAATCTGGAGAAAAGAGGAAATGGTTTGGAAAACCAATTAGTCAAAACAAGAATCAAATTTACAAGAGACCTGAAACTATGAAAGCCTTTGTCGCCAACACTGTGGAACAAAATGGATACCTTGGAGCACGACCAAGGTGTGACAAGTGTGGATATCATCACAGTGGAAAGTGTACCCAATGTGGAAAATGTAAAAAGTATGGACATCTAGCCCATGACTGTAGGAGCAATGCGAACCCTCACAAGATAAATCAAGTAGCAGGAAAAGTCAACCCAGGAACAGAAAGGATGAATCAAGGATGCTTTGAGTGTGGAGATCGAAAGCACTTCAGAAAAGACTGTCCAAGGTTGAAGAACCGAAACGACAATCAGGCCCGTGGAATAGCATTTGTGATGGGGGCTGGTGACGCACGACAAGATCCAAACATTGTCACTGGTACGTTCCCGATAAATAATCACTATGCCTCTATACTTTTCGATATGGGTGCTGATTTGAGTTTTGTGTCAAATGACTTTAAGTCCCTACTCGGTATTAAGGCCAGCAAACTAGAACAAAAGTATACAATTGAATTAGCGAACGGAAAATTAATTAATACCGGAGAGGTCATTCAAGGTTGTACCTTATGTCTTAAAAACCACACATTTAGTATAGATCTGTTACCTGTTGATTTAGGAAACTTTGACGTTGTTATTGGCATGGATTGGTTGTCAAAGAATCATGCCGAGATTGTTTGTTTTGAGAAGATTGTCCAAATCCCACTTCCGAACGGAGAAGTTCTTTCGATTCAAGGTGAGAAGAGTGGAGTAACGTTAAGGATGATAAACTGCATGAAGGCTCGTAAGTACCTACGTAAAGGCTATTGCGTATACCTGGCTCACGTCGTCGAGAAGAAACCCGAGGAACGTCGACTTGAGGATATACCAATCGTTAAGGATTATCCTGAAGTTTTTCCTGAAGACTTACCTGGTTTACCACCACCGAGGCAAGTCGAATTTCGAATCGATTTAGTACCAGGAGCCGCCCCGGTTGCGCGATCACCATATCGATTAGCTCCTTCTGAAATGCAGGAATTATCAAATCAACTTCAAGAGTTGCTTGATAAAGGTTTCATAAGACCGAGTTTCGCACCTTGGGGAGCTCCGGTCCTATTCGTAAAGAAAAAGGATGGAACCTTTAGGATGTGTATAGATTACCGAGAATTAAACAAGCTTACAATCAAAAACCGATACCCACTTCCTCGAATAGATGATTTGTTTGATCAACTACAAGGTTCTAGCTTCTACTCTAAGATCGATTTACGTTCAGGGTATCATCAACAAAGAATCCAAGAAGAAGATGTACCAAAGACAACATTTAGGACTCGATATGGCCACTACGAAATCCTAGTTATGCCATTTGGTTTGACGAACGCACCAGCTGTCTTCATGGATCTCATGAACCGCGTGTGCAAGCCATACTTGGATAAATTCGTGATTGTATTTATCGATGACATATTAATATATTCACGAACCAAGGAGGATCATGAACATCATCTGAAATTAATCTTAGAACTACTCAGAAACGAGAAACTTTACGCTAAATTCTCTAAGTGTGAGTTCTGGATCCGAGAAGTGCATTTTCTTGGACATCTCATCAACAAGGAAGGAATTCACATTGATCCATCAAAAATTGAAGCTATCAAAAACTGGGAAGTACCAAAGACTCCGACAGAAGTACGTCAATTTTTAGGCTTGGCCGGCTACTACAGACGATTCATCGAGGATTTTTCAAAAATAGCCCTGCCCTTAACCACATTAACCCAGAATGAAAAGAAGTATGATTGGAGTGACAAGCAAGAGTCAGCTTTCCAATTACTAAAGCAGAAGCTGTGCAGTGCACCGATCTTATCCCTTCCTGAGGGAATCGACAATTTTGTCGTATACTGCGATGCATCACACCAAGGACTTGGTTGTGTGTTAATGCAAAGAGACAAAGTCATCGCATATGCCTCACGACAACTAAAAGTGCATGAAAAGAATTATACGACCCATGACTTGGAGTTGGGCGCAGTTGTGTTTGCACTCAAGATTTGGAGACATTATCTTTACGGTACAAGATGCACTATCTTTACTGATCACAAGAGTCTTCAACATATCTTCAATCAAAAGGAACTTAACATGAGACAACGTCGTTGGGTAGAACTACTAAACGACTATGACTGTGATATTAAGTACCATCCCGGGAAAGCCAATGTCGTAGCAGACGCCTTAAGTCGCAAAGAACGAGTTAAAACACTTCGTGTTCGTGCCCTAGAATTGACGAATCATACGAGTCTTGCGACTCAAATCCGGATGGCCCAACAAGAGGCAATCAAAGAGGAAAACATTTAGAATGAAGCTTTACGAGGAATGATAAAGCAGTTGGAACCAAAGTCAGATGACACATTATACTTCATGAATAGAATTTGGGTGCCATGTTTTGGTAACTTACGGGAATTGGTTATGGACGAAGCCCACAAGTCCAGGTACTCCATTCACCCAGGTTCAGATAAGATGTATAAGGATCTAAAAGAATTGTATTGGTGGCCTAATATGAAAGGAGATATTGCTACATATGTCAGTAAATTCTTAACGTGTTTAAAAGTAAAAGCCGAACATCAGAAACCGTCTGGTTTGTTACAACAACCTGAAATTCCCCAATGGAAATGGGAACAGATTTCTATGATACCATATGGGTAATTGTCGACCGTTTAACAAAATCAGCTCATTTCCTACCTATCAAGGAGACGGATAAAACCGACAAACTTGCAAAGCTTTATATCAAAGAAATTGTGGCTAGGCATGGAGTGCCAATTTCTATTATCTCTGATAGAGACAGCAGATTCGTGTCTAGAATCTGGAAATCATTACAAGAAGCCATAGGCACACATCTTGACATGAGCACAGCATATCACCCACAAACAGATGGTCAAAGCGAAAGGACCATTCAAACTTTAGAGGATATGCTCCGTGGGTGTGTAATTGATTTCGGAGGTAATTGGGATACTCATTTACCGTTGGCAGAGTTTTCCTATAATAACAGCTGCCACACGAGCATTAAAGTAGCTCCGTTTGAAGCTTTATATGGCCATAAATGCCGCTCACCGTTATGTTGGGCGGAAGTTGGTGAAAAACATTTGACAGGCCCTGAGATTGTCCAGGAAACCACTGATAAGATCTTCAAAATTAACGACCGTCTGAAAGCGGCCCGAGACAGACAAAAGAGCTTTGCTGATAACATACGGAAACCATTAGAATTTCAAATTTGTGACCAAGTAATGTTAAAGGTCTCACCATGGAAAGGCGTTGCAAGTTTTGGTAACCGTGGAAAGCTCAACCCTAGATACGTTGGACCTTTTGAAATACTGGCTAGGGTTGGCCCTGTAGCTTACAAGCTCAAGTTGCCACAAGAACTAAGCAATGTACATGATACGTTTCATGTATCAAATCTCAAGAAGTGTTTATCAGACGAGACGTTAATTATACCGCCTGACGAGATTCACATGGACGACAGGTTGCATTTCATCGAGGAACCGATTGAGATTTCAGATTGGAAAGTTCAAAAACTGAGACGTAGTCGAATCAAACTGGTGAAAGTACGTTGGAACTCAAAACGTGGTCCTGAGTTTACATGGGAACGAGAGGACCAAATGAAAACAAAATACCCATCCTTGTTTAAGGATACACCGGTTCAAGATGACACGAATTGAATTTCGGGACGAAATTCTGTTAACATGGGGAGAATGTGTCACCCGACATTTCTGGTCAATATCCGTACATGTATTAAACAAGTTTACGTTATAATTATTTTTGTGATTTATTTAATTTCACAAACAAGGACATTTTGGTCTAACAAAGACCGTACATGGTCTCATTTTAAATTTTTGGTAATTCTGGGAGTTACCGGTTCACATACCAGTATAAACCGAATTAAATTACCCCTTTAAAACTCTAATAGATATTAATACCATTAATAAACTAATACCTTAAATCTAATTATTATTCAAAATAAACCCAACCCACTTACCCCTTGACTTTCTCGGCTGAAGCCAGAGAAAGCCATTCCCACAGTTTTCCTTCACTCACATTCAACTTCTTTATACTATAACCCATACCTCCTATTGCGAAAAACTCAGACAAAACCATACTCCTTTCAATCAAAACTCTCACGAATCCCTTTTATCTCTCATTTTCATATGGCAAACTTCTTCATTTCTCTTCAAAATCGAAGCCAAGTTTTAAGACAAAAACTACCATCATTCGGTGTTTTAAGAAGATTTCAAGTGTTTCTAAAGGAAATTTTACAGAAGAATCAAGATCATTCTCTGTTTTCTTTCATCATCTTCATCTCGGTTTTAAGGTAAAAACTCAATACTATCTACTTTATTTTCTTTAAAAACCGTATCTAAGCATACAAAATGTTCAATCGCAAGTAAGGTAACAAGAAAAGTGTGTCAAATTCAAGTTTTAAAACATAAATATGCAGGACTGATTCTGTCAAACAGAAGTCCAGTAATCGAAACTAGGAGTTTCGATACCAGTTAACTCAATCAAAACTAGATAGTTTCGATACATGTCTACTCAATCGAAACTAGGAAGTTTCGATACCTATTGCCCAATCGAAACTAGGTAGTTTCGATACATATTGCTCAAATCGAAACTAGGAAGTTTCGATATCTAATCTGCACAATCGAAACTAGGAAGTTTCGACAACTATCCTACTCAATCGAAACTAGGTAGTTTCGATACCCAACTACTCAATCAAAACTAGGAAGTTTCGACACTCAATTGCCCAATCGAAACTATGAAGTTTCGATACCTGTGTCAGTCCCCTTTGGGCAGTAACTAAGATCTGTTTTATAATGAAACAAGTATTGAACAACTAAGAGGATATTTTAAACAAAAGCAACCAGATTTACAAAGTCGATGAACAATTTGCAATATAAGACGTTCGGTCTTAACATAATTTACCCTTTGGTATCTAGGGTACGAATAGTCAAGTTTGACTACAACAAGTATTATTACTAGTATACACAAACCCAAGGTGAGTTTCACGGCCCCTTTTTACTGTTTTCTAATATTTGGGGGAAGAACATACTTCAACTATTTTATGGGATAACAAGAGAATAAGACACGACTTTATGTTTACATGGGATGAGAACAACACATTGGAGGCCGCTAAAGTCCCCCGGAACAACATAGTAACCATTAACTGTAGCCTAGGGTCCTATGAATAGTACTATGGATAGTGACGTCTCCCGGTCATGGTTAGTCGCGCTAACCACAATCTGGAGGATTTATGGCCGCATAGAACCTGATAACAACTATTAGGGGCTCACACATGTCATGGTTTGGTTACGCCTCATGTATGAACATATTATTTGTATTCCTAGCTAGTTTACAAATGGGTCAACAATTCTTATTCTGTTTATCACATACACCTGAAACTATTTACGAACAATTGAATTTTACAAAGAACTATTTGATTAAACCTGTGAACTCACCAACCTCGTGTTGACAATTTTAAGTATGTTTTTCAGGAAATTGAACGTGATCGCAAGGTTAGCAATGTAGATTACATGCATGCACGATGGATACAACTTTTGGGGGGGATTTCTCTTGTATAACTCATTGTAATAGAGTCATATTTGCGAAATCTTCACTTTTTGTAAACTCAATTTACATTTTGGAATGTAAACCTTTAAATTTGTTTATGTATCCATTTATCATGTATGCGTTTGCGGTAATCATATGCTTTGAAAACCATGAACGTCGCGCCTCGCGTTTCCGCCTTGACGGGGTGTGACAGATCAACACAGGTTTCAAACATTACTAATATTTCCAATGTTTTTTTCTGTCAAATTAAATAATGAAAACTATTTAAGTCGGAAGCATCAGATGGTTATGGTCCTTAAAACAATAGGGTTATTCCAACACATAAACTCAAACATACTTGCTACGGACTCGGAAGACTGGCGGCAACTTGACGGTTTAGTCCCAACCTATATGAACTCAACTCTTGACCCATCCATAGCCCACTTAGCCATTGGAAATACCTCCGCGGCTCATATATAGGCAAGTTGACGTCAACAACACCTTTCTACTAGGTGATATGGTGGAGACTATGTATATGAGACAACCCCCTTGCTTTATTGACTCTACTCGTCCACATCATGTTTGTTTGCTTAAAAAGGCTATTTACGGCCTTAAGCAGGCATCCGAGGGCTTGGTTTTTTAATTTGGCTTCTCACAGTGTATTTCTGATACTTCTTTATTTGTTTATTGTCGGGACTCTATGATTTGCTACATACTTGTTTATGTTGATTACATCATTATTACAAGAAGCTCTTCCATATGTATATATATATATATGTATATAAGTATTGATTGGCCGTCTACACTCTCAGTTTGCACTCAAGGGCTTGGGTACTCTGAGCACTTGCTTAGGCATTCAAGCCACATTTACTAATGATGCTCTACATCTCTCACACCATCGTTATCTTCTTGATATCCTACATCATACTGGCCTTAGTCAGTGTCGACCTCAGTCAAATCCTGTGGCCCCGAGACGTCATTTGTCACGGTAAACTGCCTTATCACTATTGGTGCCCTTTAGTACCTTATCTTGACTCGTCCAGAGATTGCATTTGCTGTTAGTAAGGTTCTCAATTTCTTCAGTTTCTTCACATTGGATTGTTGTCAGGCGTATTCTTAGGTATCTTAAATGTACTATTACTCATGGCTTAACAAACTGGGCAGGTTGTCCATATGATCGTCGATCTACTACACGAAAGAAGTATGATAAAAACATTATATTAATTTATATATATTTATTATATTTCATTAAAAATAAGTGTGATAAAAATTGGTTTTTATTGAATAATAATATTTATAAATTAAAATATATAACAAATATCAAACGGCTTTGGGCTTCAGGCCCATTGGGTGTGGCATGCGTGAAAAATGTAAGTAGAAGAACGAGTAATTTGAACGGCTATCTCAAGGAAAGGGTAGGTTCGAACCGATGCTAGTAAGGTATGTAGACGAGCAACTGACAACCACAACACAACTAATTTTGGCTACTTTCCAGATTATGCTTCTTTACAGACTATGCATGTTTACCATTCAACACTAAGTGTTGCTACACCAGGAAAATTAACGAAGTCGTGAAGGTCATGCTAAGATTGAACAAATCGTTAGGCTCACCGCAGGGATGGTCCCCTGCGATCCTACTCCGATGTGAGAATCAGGAAAGGGTTTTTGAGAGAATTATTAATAAGTATGAAGTTAGTAGTTGAGACTGAATACCAAACATGGGTGGCGATATGCTCTCATTTATAGCCACGATTATTTAAACATTGGAATATCAACTTCGGTTCTTGATATTCCTTTTTGAGGTCGCTAGGTTTCCTTGTTAAATGAAGTGTCTTGATTCCTTAAAGGACCCTCTTATTAGTGTAATAAATTGATTGTGACAAAGCCCAAGCTTGGTAGCATCCTTACCACCTTTGCTTCTATTCCTAGGCTTTGACTTGCTTTAATGATAACAAAGGGGAATGAGCCTTTCATGTGCACGTATACACTTCTTGACCTTACCTCTTTTGTCCGTCGCCTTCATCCTAATGGTCTCAGGAATGGTTTCATCGACTACACCTTATGTGGTATCATTGTTACTTGATATGGCATGTTAGTTAGACTTATCTTTTAAGCGCTCCTAGTATTATACAATGGGTTACCTTGCGTTCTTTCTTATCCTTGACATCTAATGGTCCTTGCATCCTTCCTTGGCTTGGCCTTTTTGCCTTTGTATATAAAAATGCTTCTTTTCCTTCCTTGCCTTACTTAGTGGTGATCCTTGTCTAAGGCTCTACCCACATCATCAGCCCACAGTCAGGGATGTCCTAGACTTCAGGCGAAGGCATTCCTGACTTCATTATCCGTTATTTTATTGTTTCTTATGAGATGTGACGCGAATCATTCCCCCATACGACTTTAATTGTCTGTCAGGCGGTGATTTCAAAACCGATGTGAACGGTTAGCCCATGTCCCTTCGCTACTCCTTGATAATGGTGCATTCCATTTATTACAAATTAGGTTAACTATGTGTTATTGTTTTCACATCGCCTCTCCTGCTTCTCATTTCATCCTAGTGATATTCGTCAATCCTCATCGATCAATCATCAAGTTTAGTTCTTTCTCCGCCCATATCTCGGTGCTAGTTCAACGATGGGTGATCGGTCTGCTTTGGGTCGCTGGTTACATTTACTAGATCAGAAAGAACTTGATGAACTTTGATCTTTTTATTTGATCGGCCCTGAATTTCGATCGACTCTTCCCAAGCCCACTCAGTCAATATATGATCGATCGCCCTCGATTCTATAGCCCATCTTGCCAGCAACCTAGGTATCTCCAGCTTGGTGAGTATCCCATTATTATGGTAGTTGGTTAGTAATTTTACCGGGTGTGTCTTTAAGTACCGGCGTAAGTGATTTGGTGTTCTCCCAATAGTGCATGTAATACTGCCAACACTATCTTTTCTAGAACCAGATAGTTAATATCAGCCTTCTTTATCACACTCCTCACGAAATACACGGGTAATTTCCCGTCATTTCTTTCGGTTACCAAGACTGCACTCACAACTTCTATTGTCGCTGCGATATAAAAAGAGAGTTGCTGCCCTTGCCGTGAGTGGGATGGTAGCTATATAATCCTACATATCCTGAAAGGCACTCTTCGCTTTTTCTGTCTAACTAAAATTTATTTTGCCTAAACAACCCTTCGGAGTCTTAAAGAACGCAAGGACCGCCCCATCAATTTGCAATTAAGACTCTGAACCTCTTTCCTTGTCTTCGGGAACTACATGTCACGTAGGGCCTTTACCTTATCAGGGTTCACCCATATCTCTTGCTTTTTCACCAAATGAGCCACAAACTTTCCATCCTCTAAACCAAAGGAATAGTTCCTAGGGTTTAACTTCATGCTAATTGATGTGCAGGGTGTCAGTTATGTTTTTTTATTTAGATTTGTAACAATTTTCATCACGTTTTAATATTTATAAAATGACTATTACTTCAACTAATCCACACACAATAAGGCAAGCGCATATATCGCAGTGCAATATAGTTTAGGTAAAAACCTAGTATGGAACTAATGGACACAATCTCTTTTAATACACAATCATTGTTATCTTTTGGTCTAATATAAAGGGGTGTAGATGTTTTTATAAATAAAAACAAGTGAGGCAACAGAGCGAGGTAGAAAGATTTTAGAAGATAATCAGATCAAATGCGTATCATTTTGGTTGGAATCCACTTGGTGATAAATTGATGCTTTTAATAAATCAATGATTTGGTTAACTTGGGGGGAGGGAAACTCCTTGGTCCAGATACTGCCCTAATAACCATTGGAGTTCTAACAGACTCCCGCAAACGTTAGGTTCCTCGTCTAGTTACTATTCAGACTAAGATTATCTGGTTGACTTGGCCCATATCCGTGTTACCAAGTCATATGGCTCTTTGGATAGTCGGATGCATAAACAACAACCTTAAAACCACTAATGAATAATTAAATTGAACGAATCATGTTCTTAGTAAAAATTGGAAGGCTATAAACCTCGACCCTTAGTCTAAATGAAAAGCTAGAATAATGATATGTCCTAACCACCACCGACCAGAATTAAAGTAACCTTGTTAATAAAATACTTTAAATAAATATTACTTCCCTTTAAAGTCTTGAATACCACATCTTTCGTTAAGACCATTGTGAACCAAAACAGAAAAAGAAGGGAAATACCGACACAAAATAATTGCTCCTGCTTAGAGTCAAAATATTTTGTAGAATACCCAAACCCCCAATCAATCCAAAGTTTTAGATCTATACTAACCGAGCCCTTGGTAGCACCAAGGTTGTATAAAGACGTACAAACTTGAGTGGGTGTTAAACAAGATGTCTTGCTTAACACATGCACAAGATTTAAGACTTTATATGATCGAAAATTAAAATATGTACGTCTTTTTAAAGAAAATTAAAAACAAGATAATTTAAGAAACATAAACACTTCATTAATTATTTTAAAACCGAGCTTCAACTTCACCGAAATGATACA
Organism: Smallanthus sonchifolius; assembly: GCA_023525975.1. Taxonomy (NCBI): domain Eukaryota; kingdom Viridiplantae; phylum Streptophyta; class Magnoliopsida; order Asterales; family Asteraceae; genus Smallanthus; species Smallanthus sonchifolius. The sequence goes on along the minus strand of CM042026.1, from coordinate 81,517,907 downwards.
ATAAGACTAGCCAAGAATGACCATACTAAGGAATACATAAACACTTGGTGATAATATCATGGAATAATCCAAGGATCAAACCAAATCCAAAGTGTTGTGATTATAATGTGCTTCTTGATCTTGGGTGAAATGAATAACACACACACTCTCTCTCTCTCTACTACTCTATATGGTCGTAGCCAAGATGTAACTCTCCCCCAAGTGTTGCTTTGTTGTAACTATTTCCTTATTGTCTACCAAAAGAAGAGCCAAAGGCCACTATCTAAAGGCTGATTCGAGGGGTGAGCATGGGTGTGCTTAAGGAGGCACGGTCGTGCCTCCATGCTTTTGTGCGAATCCCTGTTGTACTTAATTTAGCTTTTACATGGATACTTCTAACATGTAGCACGAGCGTGCTTAGGCATGCACGGGCGTGTTTGTGCTAGTTAACCGTTGGTTTACTTCTGAAAGCTTCCTGAATGTTCCCACTTCGTTCCACGCTAGTCACATGCTTTTTAAGGGTTGTAACTTGACTTGGGTAAAGGCTAGGACTTAAGTATGTTTTCTAATGTAATTGCTTCTAGATAGCTGACTGTTTTTTTTTTTTACTTTTCTTTCCTTTTTGCACGCGAAGCCAAATAACCTGCAGAAATCAAAAGGGAAATAATTAAGTATGTTTTCTAATGTGATTGCTTCTAAATCAACAGGATACGAGGATGATTATGCGTGTAAAACATTAATAATTTGGTGCATATCACACATCCCCACACTTGAGTTGCTTGTCTTTAAGCAAACTCATGATTAAGACCCATGGCTTATAAGAGAGATTTTCCTTAGCGATTGAAGTTTCCTAGAGCATAAGTGACTATCAAGGATGTCAACACTGAAGTAATAAAACCAATGAGTCAATTATTATGGTTTTGTGGTTATAAATATGGAGGTATTTGATAAAAGGTGGTAGAATGCCTACTAGAACTAGGATTATGCGTAACTTCACTTATCTCATATTTTTCCCTCAACTCTCAGATATGTGGAGTATAAATAGTATGAGTTTGAGTGTAACACTCAGTGTAAAACAGAAGTAGGCAAAATCTTAGCGAGCTATACAGACCCGAATCCATCAAAATACAAGTGAAAAGTGGCTAACACACTGAATCAGAACCTCTAACCTTGAACAAGAAGAATGAACCCGACTATATATACTAATTACAAAAGTTTCGTCCCAACGGCCACAAAACTTTCTTCCGGCCCAAAACTTAACTTTTCTTGGACTCTGTCTTCGGGTTTTCAGTCTTGGTCGTTTTGTATGCAACAGCCTATATACCTTACACATACTAGCTTTGTTGATTCACAATCATTTACTCTATATGACATCATTAACAATGATTGAACATGGTTGATTTAACAGGACATATTGGATGACACCTATCTTTGTGAGCCATATTATAAGTTTTAGTGAGTAACAATGGGTCAGTTATGTGTGTGTGTATTTGTATATATATATACTAGCTTAGAAACCCGTGTGTATTACATGGGTTGAATAATGAAAATGATATAATTCATAAATCTCAAATTATTTTTTATGACTGAAATTATATATTAAATATAATAATAAAAAATTAAAAGATACAGTTATAATTCATAAATCTCCAAATACTTATTTTTATATAACATTTGATATTCTATTGGTAAGTTACCATCTTTATGTAAGATTAATAATTGAGTACGTCTCTACTTTTAACTTTAGAAAATGCCAAATACGTCGTTTTGATTAAATATCATTAAAATTGATCAAATCTTTTCTTGTCCTACTCAAATCAACCTCCGTCATTTTGTAAATTTTATTCCTTTATTACTGCTACATACGTCAATTTCATCTAAATGAATCTTTCAGTGTTCAAAACAAGTTTCAATATAAAAATATGAATTAATTTTTATTATGGAAATAGTTTCCGATCGAAAATCTCTTACGTTCTCTTTTCTTTTCTTGTAGAATGCATTTTTTATACTTTGATACACAAAAAATCGACGGAATTTTTTATGAGTTTTCGTAAAAGAACATACAACAATAATTACTTGGCTATGTAAATTCATTAGTATAAATATTTAATTATAAGTTAAATGTATTTTTAAGTAATAAAATCTTGGATAAACCATATAGTTAGTAACTTTAAACAGTAAATAAGATAAAATAATGTATATACAACTAACATTTCTCAAAACGACGTAGTTTTGATGGGTAACAGGTTTACACAGGAAAATCAAGTGAGATTTAACCATAAAGCGACACGTGTCCTAAAACTTATTCTTTTATTAGGCAGAGGATATATATATATATATATATATATATATATAATACATGTTAGAATGATAGAAAAGTAATACATCAAAATTTAAGAGTTTTACTTAAATAAAACTTTTGAAACACAAGGTACAAGCCTTTAAAACATATGGTTGACTTTTAAACCAAATTCGTCCCACGACTTTTAAACCGCCATAACCTTTTGAGCTATTTAATTTCCAAATTCGATAAGATTTTGTACTTAATTGTATTTATTGTGTATATGCAGGTTTTATGCTTAATTATTGGAATTTGAGAAGAAAACGAGAGAGTTTGTTTTATACTTAACAAGTTCGCTCCTAAAGATGCTTAGGCGAACTTCTATGAACTTACACAAAATTTTATCAACAGCTACAAAACATGTCCTAACACACATACACGAACAAAAATATATAAAAGTGAAAAAGAACAGATAATTGAAAGCATAAAACGTATGATTCTTTCATTGATATGAAAATGAAGCTCCTCACACACTCACAATTAGTCTCACCCTAGGGTGAGCTCCCCCTGGGGTGGTGATTCCCTCTACAGACACGCACTCCTCCTATGAGGTATTCTACTATATATAGGAGGCCAAGCACATGCGCCTTGTTTTCCAAGCCACCGCCCAAACAAGCCTGAAAAACATGTAACGAAACTACATAGTTTCGATTGAAACAATGTCCAACCGAAACTAGTAGTTTCGATTGAACAAATGTTCAACCGAAACTAGTAGTTTCGATACTATAGTTTCTATTGACAGCATCATTCTCAATTTTATACCCAACAATCTCCCCCTAGACTGATGCTATCAATTCTTGTCCGACTCTGTCTTTCGTCTTCATAGATTGACTGATGATCCAATGCATTTCGTTGTGATTCTCCCCCTCAAGTGTAGACCCTCCTATCTTGTAGGCAATTGATAAAGGTTTGAATCCCAAGTATTTAGCAGTAAATAACCATCTTTCTACAAATATTCTTGACATTCTCGAACACTTGATCAACTTGTGCCTTCTCTCCCCCTAAAAAAAGGTCAATTTTAAGCGGAGGATCACTTTGTCTTGCATCTTCATAACTCTGCTGATAATCTGAAGCCTTTCATGGTAATTCTCCCCCTAAAGTGTAGAACCTCCTATTTCTAGGAAAAATATAAGGGATCGCATCACCATGTAATCAACAACCAATGATCCGGTTCGTCACAAATATGCTAGACTTTGCTATCCACTGCTTAAACTTTAACTTTAAAAAAGAAATTACGGATGGCTCATGCAGAACATCATGTATATTGCCAAAGAAATGAAATTTTTGAAAACCCAAAAATGTTGTCTGCAAGTTTTCAGCCAAAACTCCCCTCCGTCTATGCAATATCCTGTGAAAAAAAATTATACAAGAAATTTTCCAAATTTTTTTTTAATATCCTAGAGAGTATATGGACAGTTCTGCCTGAAGATTCGATAGGCTATACTTCATTCGAAACAAGGCTAGTTTCGTTAAAGACAGTACCGAAACAAGAAGTTTCGATAGGGAGATTCTTCAACCGAAACTAGTAGTTTCGATAGGAGATTCTTCAACCGAAACTAGTAGTTTCGATACCCTCTAGTTTCGATAGCTAGTTTCAATAGCCTAGTTTCGATGTTTTCTACTTCTGATTTAGGGCTTCAACAATAGTTTTGATAGAACATGTTCAGCCGCCACCTAGTTTCGACCAAAATCTTCAGCCTCCAACTAGTTTCGAGAGAACATCTTCAAGCTTCAGCAACTTCGAAACCCCTAATCCAGGTCTGAAAAATGCTTCAGAAAGCCTTTCATCTTCAGTTTTTAACAGTGTGAATGTAGAACAGCAGTCAGGAACCTACTACACATCGATTTCTTCATGTTTAACATCTCAATGGCGAGTTTTTCTTGATTTTTGAGCAGATTTGAGAGCAATAAAGAGCCACCATGGCTCTGATACCACTTGTAGGTCCTTAGCATATCCGAGAACACAGATCTGCAGAGAAATCCATCAAACAGTCCGGATCGAGAGGTGGAATCTCTGGATCTGGTATCACTCTCGAATCAGAAATGGGGTAGAGACGGGTGCGGGAATCACATACACGAACAGAAATATATAAAAGTGAAAAAGAACAGATAATTGAAAGCATAAAACATATGATTCTTTCATTGATATGAAAATGAAGCTCCTCACACACTCACAATTAGTCTCACCCCAGGGTGAGCTCTCCTAGGGTGGTGATTCCCTCTAAAGACACACACTCCTCCTATGAGTTATTCTACTATATACAGGAGGCCAAGCACATGCTCCTTGATTTCCAAGCCACCGCCCAAACAGGCCTGAAAAACAGGTATCGAAACTACATAGTTTCGATTGAAACAATGTTCAACCGAAACTAGTAGTTTCGATACTGTAGTTTCTATTGACAACATCAGTTTCAATTTTATACCCAATACTGCCATTTGTACCTACACACAAATGTATAACATCAGAATTCGTATAACCGGTCATAATCAAAAAATTCAGAAATTAACAGCATTTGGCCAAAAATGCCTTTAATTATCTGATTTCTAGGTATTTCCCGTTATAAGTCGTACTAAATGTATACACCTACCTTATCCTGAGGCATTCCAGACTAATCTTAGAGTCCTAGTTTAAGTCTAGATACTATTCCTGTAGCATCTAAATCCCTTAAACTGAGGCTCTGATACCAACTTGTCACACCCGTAACACAAGACAGTTATCTAACCAGAGTAGTACCTCCAACAGATATGTTTCCAGGAAAGAACGACGGGTCTAGGAGAGATTTATACACCGTCCTTTCCTAAACAGCACATTTCGTTTGCCAGATAACTACATACTGTTTAGAAGGTCGCCTTCTAGTTACTGTGACGTTGCTATAAAAAACAAACAGCGGAAACTAAAACCATCAACTTTTATTAAACATTAAAATAGTGTTTACATCATATTCTCATAAAGGTTACATCATTTGTTCCTAACAAGGAACGATTTATTCGGGACTTATAGTTCCAGGCAGGCCCATCATCTAGATCGTTCATCATTTCATTCTAATTCTGGAAAGCCTTGTCTAATGACTACTTGTGATGCGTTCAAAAACATTTAATAAAACATGGGTCAGCATAAAGCTGGTGAATTCATAAACTAAAGTAGTTTATTAATATGACCCGCCAAAGTATCTTGACCACATTCATGGGCTTCAACACCCAAATTCATAGACAACTATGAACAATCATTCAGCATATATATAACCGAAGACCGTTCCATGGGTCCTGTCCAACATGTCGTTCCACGGGCAAGTCAAATATAATAAGCGCTTAGAATACGTTATATATAAACAATCGGTACAATAGTTTCAAGATACTCAAAATGTGTTCATAAATCAATCATGCCTGATAAGGTCATGATTGGGTTCATGCATCACAGTTTAGGAACTCACCTTGATAGTATTTCGACTTACAAATCGATAATGTGGCAAAAACCCTCGGGCATAGCTTCTAGATAATCATAACATTACTTAATTATACAAGCCTAGCTTAATGGTGTACAACCAAAGCTTAACAGGAAGTTTGAACCTTACCTCAGCACTATCTAAGTCAATTTGAAGTCGAATGGCTAGAAACCGGACTCGCGTACACGAACCGGGGCTCGGGATCAGAACTTCAGAGTGTTTGTATGTGTAAATGGAGGTGTGGAGTCTGTGTAATGGGCTGAGATCGATCATCTATTTATATTGCAAAATATGAGGTCGTGACGGATCGTTACCAGGCGTGACGGTCCGTCATGGGTTTGCTTGGTGACTATGTACTTCCGGACCACGTAACGGACCGCCTCCGGTATTGTGACGATCCGTCACGAATGTTGAGTCAGAGGACACGTGTCAGAAACCCTAAACCGCCTCCGGTATTGTGGCACGGACCGTCATGATGCGTAACGGACCGTTATGGCTGGTGACGGTCCGTTATAAGCCATTTTTCTCAAATTTTCATTTTTGGCCCTTGTCATTTCAGTCTTGCTACTTTGGGTCCTTTGGCTTTAACTTATTTAAAATTTTAGCCTTCCATTTACTTAGGAAATTTTGGGCTGTTACAGTTGCTTATGTGTGCTACAAGTTATAGGTGATTCTCCAAAATAGAATACAAGTCCAGTATTTCCTTTTCCTTGATCCGTGTTTACACCATAACTACTATCGTTATAACTTGTTATCTTGTAACCTACTTCGTTCTTGTATATGATTCCATGCTCCTTTGTACCTTTGATGTAGCGTATTACTTGATTTATAACCTTGAATGATGTTCCATAGATTATTGCATGAATATACTAAGTAACCCGACTAAGAAACATAGATCTGGTCTTGTGTGTAACAGATACCTTAGACATCCAATTTCCTCCCTTAGTTTTGGCCAGTTTTGTTCCCGATCCGTGGGAGACTTTGTTTCATTGATGTTAACCATATCACTTTCTTTCAGGATCTTGTTTATGTATCGTGTTTGCTTAATAGAAATCTCTCCCTCTAATTGGTTAACCTCAATCTAGAGATAGTATGCTAGCATTCCTAGATCGCTCATCTCAAATTTATCTTCCATCTAGGATTTTAAAATTGCTTATTTCCTTCCTTGGATGCCTGTGACTATCAGGTCATCAACATAAACTCCAATTATTAGTATAGATGTTTTGTTCCTCTTGGTGTACACCGCATGTTCTAGATCACATTTCTTGAAGTCTAAAGACTTCAATGTTTGGTCTAGCTTTACATTCCAAGCACGTGGTGCATGCCTTAACCCATAGAAAGCTTTTGAAATCTTGTAAACATTTCCTGTGTTTTCTATCTTTACGAACCCTTTTGGTTGTGAGACATAAACTTCTTCCTTTAAATCACCGTGCAAAAATGTTGATTTTAATCTAGGTGATGTATTTCTCAGCAATGATATGCTGCTAAAACCAATATCGAATGAACTGTTTCGATACGTGTAACTTGTGCGAATACTTCATTGAAATCTATAGCATGTTCTTGTACATAACTCGTTGCTACTAATCTGTCCTTGTATTTAACAACGTCCCCCTTTGCATCTTTCTTAGTTTTGGAAACTCACTTTAGACCTATTTCCTTATGATCTTTAGGCAAAGTAGACAATGTTCGAGTGTTGTTTTTGTTTATTGAGTCTTATTCAACTTTCATTGCTTCAGTCCACCTTTTGTTTGTACATGCTTCCTTGAAGTTACGTGATTCTTCTCTAGCATGTAGTAATTCATCTATTTTCAACCTTTGTACCTTTTCATGTGCAGATGTTAAGTATTTGAACCCTTGTAGTGGTGTATGCTCATATTTACTTTCTAAACTGCTTGATGATGTGAGGGTGCCTTCTTCATCTGAGTGAGGGTTGTAGGTATAGGGTGGTGGTGTAGTAGGAGAGTTTGGTGTGTTAACTGGTTCTTGTACAGATGCTTCTTGGTTGTCACCGTTGATCTTAGAATTGATAGTAATCGTATTAGTACCTACCTCCTTTGTATAATTATCCCAATTCCAAGATTCGTTGTCGATAAACCTACAATCTCTACTTACACAAACTCTATCCTTTGTTGGATCATATAATCTATACGCCTTTGAACACTCTCCCACACCTAAATATAGCATACGGTTTCAAAAACTATTTTTGATCAAAATAAATAAATGCAGCGGAAAGTACACACGAAGTAGTCAACGCCATTATAATGATAACGATTATTTCATAAATAACCATTGCGTACAACCGTATCCATTCGTCATGATAGTTATTTCATAAATAACTATCTTGCCTCTTTATGTATTCGTGTAATGGACTATATCAACTATTAATATATCTAATGATCGTAATCATTGCCCAAAGTGTAACCCTTTGGATCTTACCTCGTTAGCAGTATTGTCAAATGTCGTTACTTAGGCATAATAGTCCAACACTTCTATCATCGAGTTTCCTTAGATGAGATGATATTACCTTGGCATATGTTGTGCAACCTAATATCTTCAAGTCTCCTTTATTTGGTTTCCTACCATTCAGGACTTCGTACAGTGTTTTATGTACCAATTCTCTTGTGGAACCCTATTTAGTAAGAATATGGCATGTTTGACTGCTTCTACCCAAAAGTTATATGGCATGTTCATTGCTTTCAACATGCTTCGAGTAGTGGACATCACTGTCCTATTTCTCTTTTCAACTACTCCATTTTTTTATGGTGAGTAAGGTGTTGTAAACTGCCTTGTTATGCCATTTTCTTTATAGTATTTAGAGAATTCACTAGATGTACCCACCTCCACTTTCCATTCGTAGCATTCTTAACCTGGTTCTTGTTTCTATCTCCACCTTTTCTTTGAATTCCTTGATTGTTTCAAACGCTTGATCCTTTGAGGACAGGAAGTAGACCAACATGTAGCATGGACGATCGTCTACAAGTATAAATATGTATTTCTTTCTTCCATGTGTAGGTGGTGATATAGAGCACATAAATCTCCATAGATCAAGTCCAATGGTTTCAAGTACCTGAACCTGATTAGGAAATGGAGTCCTACTATGCTTTCCTAGTAGGCATACATCACATAATTGACATGCATAACTTATCCTTGGTATCTCGTGAATCAAATTCTTCCGATTCATATCCTTTGTTGCTTCAAAATTCCAATGACCCAATCTAGCATGCCACAACCATGCTTGATTATCTATATTTGCTAGAAGACAAACATGTATTCCTATCTTAAATGTGATGTTTTATAACCTATTCTTTGATCTTTCAACTTTCATTAATAGCTTCTGGCTTTGATCATGTAGAAGTAATAATATTCATTCCAATATTACTTTGCAACCAATCTGAGTTAGTTGTCCTAGGCTTAGTATATTGCTCTTTAGATTTGGAATGCAGTATACGTGAGATATGTTTCTCTGTTCCTGATTCTTGCATTCCGGCAATATTGAGCCTCTACCTTTGATCTCTACATATGACCCATCTCCAAACTGTAAGTGTCCACCTATCATTTCATATTTGTTTTTTGAAGTGGCTTCGTATACCACTATCCAATTACCATAGACTTTCGTTTGTGGTAATTTACTTACCGGGTTGTATTTGTCCTTCATGAACATAACTTCTTCATGTTCACTTATATTGACCACCATTAATATTGATGGTTCCTCGTCTTCTACTATCAGATTTGACTGTTCTCTTACACCCTCGTTTAAGGTACATTCTTTCTTGAAATGACCTATTTTTTTACATCTATAGCACTATATCTTGCGTGAGTCTCTGGTTAACTTTCTCCATTTGTTGTTAGGCCTAGGTTTAAATGATGAGCGTTTTTCTCTTTTGTTATCTTTAAAATTTACACGTGATGGATTAAACCTTCCATGTCTACGGTTCCCAAACCGTCTTCCTCTATTTGAATTGTTGTCATGTCATGAGAACAAAAATTTGGTTGGCTTTCTCCAGGTTTTCCTTTCTTAATTTTCACCCTTTCTTCATATGCTTTCAATTTCCTGATGATTTCATCTAAAGTTTCTTGCTCTAAGTTGGTGTTTTGTTCTATGGAAGCAACAAGTTGGAGAAACCGGTCAGGTACAGAGTTTAAGAGTTTCTGAACCAAAGCCGGTTGATCTACCCTCTTTCCCAGTTCACTTGCTTTTGTGACAAGGTTGTTAATCTTTGCAGTGAAGGCATCTACTAACTCTTCTTCCTTCATTTGTAGCATCTCAAACTCTAACATGAGTGATTGCAATCATGCCTTCTGTACTTTGTCCGCTCCAACGCGTCTTTTCTTTAACGAATCTCATACTTCCTTAGCAATTTTGTAACTTGCAACTTGCAAGATCGTATCTTCGGTCAATGCCTTATACATAAACGCAATTGTCGACTTATCCTTCTTCACATATGCTTGTGTGTTCGAAGTAGGTTCTATTGCATCCCATTGCCCATTTGCCTCAAGAATAATACTGATTTGAATTGCCCATACCGTATAGTTTATCGGTTTCAAGAGGAGGCATTGATAGTGGGATAAGGATCCTACTGGTTTATGTCCAGTGCGTTGTTTAAATCACCCGATGTATCATCCGTCATGTCTTCTTTCGTATTATTTTCACTTTGGCTAAACTAGGGTTTTAACCGTATATAATGTATAAACCTCTATACTATGACCAATACTAGAATTCCAAAAACAGAAACTTGCAAACCTGGAATTCTTGTGAACTGGGTCTTCCTAGTTTCTTGATTTCCCAACCAAAACACCCTACTTACTTGAAATTGTGATTACCAAAAAAACGGAATAGTCTTCCCTTTGATTCTCGTGAAGCCTATTACCGTAATCAACACAGTATTTGTAATATCTGTACTTTTTCGTTTACAATTTCCGGCCATTTGGCATTTATTGTAAACCCTAATTATCCATATTTAATAATATGTGAAAATTCTTAAATGAAGTGCTTAAACTATGTGGCTAAAAACCATACTCAAACTATGTATTAGGGCTAATATTCATGGTATTTGAATAAAGTCCCTAAACTATATCTCATAAATTATCTAAGTGTAAACAAAAATTGTATTTATTTAATTTGAAAAAAAAAAATCCTAATGTGTTTTATTTAAATTAAAACACAAATTATATAAATTAAAATGATTTCTATAAAATTATTATAAATGTTTAAGAAATAATGAGATTTATTCCTAAATAAATCAAATAAATAAAGTTCAATTAAATAAATATTTTTAAAATAAAGTTTTATAAAAATATGTCTTTTTATCATTTTTAAAGTAAATTAGTTAAACCCCTTGATCTATTGAACCCCTTGGAACCCTTTGGACCTCTCAAATTAAACCCTCCTATGATCTTGAACCCATTTCCGTCAATTTTGACCACAAAAAGTCAAAGAGGATGAATTTCTCACGGATTCAATCTCAAATCCCACCAGTTCGCGTGTTTGAATGCAAGCAATCATGGATAACCCATCATGCGACCGTTCTAAACGTTCATGACGAGTTTATTACAACCGAATTCAATGAATTGAACTCAAAACGGCTCGTAACCGTCCTTAGTTAAACCTGTATCAATTCATACGTTTCGAGTAAAATTGAAGCATAAAACTCTCTCACACACACTCGCGACACCTTTTACAAACTTTCTACACCCTCGTATCCATCGCATTGCTCTCCTGGAACTCCGACGAGCTCGCGATTTGCCGACCCCGGCTTGGTAGTCGTTCTCCCTCGATCCGCAACCATATCAGGTAAAAATCGTGTCCATAGATTCGTTTTGATGTAATGAATGAAAGCCCCATGGTGGCGAGTTCGATCGGGTTCGAATCGAGTGGATTGGTAGGCTAGGGTTTCGGGAATACGAATTGGGGAAGAAGGTGGGCTGGGGTTATGTGTTAAAATCGTTTCGCATGCATCCTTGATCAAGGCATACGCCCAGATCAACCGGTTAAGACACTTGACTCGTACGGGGGAGGTCGCGGGTTCGAGCCACAGCCCCGCACCTCTACCCTTTTTCCTATTTTTGATTTTTATTAATTAAATCTTTAATCTTTAAAAATTCATAACTTTTTATTTACAACTCGAAAATGTACAAATAAATAGCCCAAATTTTTGTAATAAAATTCTCTACTGTTTTATAAAATAAAAACAGAAAACTTTCTGAGTTTATAAAATTATTTATTTAAAAGTCTAATTTTAAAACTTGGATTATTTATTTAAAATTAGTAAATCTATTCCAAAAATTATACAAAAATTACAGAAACTTAATCTATATATTTTTAACAAAATATTAAGTTTCTGGAACTTTTAGACATTTTTACTAATTTTTACTAATTTTGTTTTGTAATTAAATCAATGGAATTATTGATTTAATTAAACTAAAAATAAGTAAATTTTATAAAAATTTACTTATTAACAGAAAATATTTATATAATTTATAATTTAAATTATATTTATATTCTTACTATCTTTTTGACATATTTAGTTAATTAAACACATTTATTAACTAAATTACTAAATAAGTAACTAATTAAATAATCACTTAAAATATTTTATAAAATCTGAAATTATATTTAAATTACTAAATATAATAATTTAGTAATTTAAATACTTACACACCTTAAACTATAACCAAATTACTTTTCAAACCTTAAACTTTCCAAAACCCTAATTTTCCCAAATTCGAGAACACGAACGAACCATAGCTTATTTCCTTTAAACTAAATGACTAAACTACAACTATAATAGGTTAATTGTGACCTACTTTGGACTATATCTTTGGATCAAACTTAGCTTGGGAACTACTTACGAACCATGTGAGTTTTCATGCCCCTCTTTATACATTTTATCACTTTTGGGGTGAAACATGTTTCTATATAATTACACTTACACTATGGACAAATCTCACAACTTGAAACAAATTCTCTTATGTTAGACTTGTTTAATTGCATTATGTGGCTTATTTGTTGATTACACTAGTTCATATTATTAACTGTTTCGACAGCCTATGAATGGAATTAGTGGTACCATGTGGGTTAGCTACCCCATGCATTTCTTTGATCTAGGATGCATGTAATGAATTCTGAAACTGAAAAACTGTTAACTATATGTTGGACAATCTGAATTGGATAAATCTTAAAAGGAAGGTTTAATTTGGACTGTGTGTATATACAATAAGACTATAATGTATTACTCGTCTTAGCATGGAATTTGTACTTTATCTAAATTACTATATCTATATCTACCATGATTGCTCACCAACAATTCATTTTGTTGATAACTCTTATTTTAAACATGTTTCAGGTGCACCAAGTTCAAGCAACGCTTGATTTATGTTCAACACTTAGGCTTGGACTTAGAAACTTGAAATCTGATTTTATCTTGTTTGGAACTATGTTTTGTCTTGTTTATTTGAACTACTTGTAGCCTTTGAGGCACTTTTAATATTATTGAATAAAATAATAAATTTTAATAGTTCCAAGTGCTACGAGCAATCTGGTCATAACTCGGGTCATACTCCGACGTGTTCCGCCGCCCGGTTGGGGTGTGACAGTATTGAAACTGTAAATTGTTTCCTCCGACTTGAACAAGTAAGACTCAACCCTTTGAAACAGAATCCTTTGATCGAACATCGAGTACACCTCTATGATCGTAATTTTCTAATTGCCAGAGACTTTCGTTCAAGTTCTTTGATTGAATTGTTTTTCCTTCAAGAGCATGTTGCTGATACTAATTGTTGCCCATAAATTGGATTGTAGACAACAATCGAAACAATGAATTATAAACTAAACCTTTATTGAATGGGAATTCTTGAATACAATCTACTGATCTTGATGGCGTACTTATACCCATTGACGATTGTTGAACCATTTCCATCTCGATTGCAATGGTTTGAAGGAAAAGATTCATACATCGTATATGAAAACCACATTGATTTTGGAAGTTAAGAACATTGGTTCTTGACACACTAACCCCAAAACATTACATACTAGTAAAATACAAACTAAAATATAGTTTCTAGTAATTACACTACGACTCTTAAACTTTAACATTAAGTGATGAGCGGGATTAACTCCACAGCTACTATAGTTTGATATGTTATATGTTATATCTTACATATTGCCTTATCCACTTTTTATGATTATATGGACTACAATAATGTATGTTATATGCTATACATTGTTCACGAAAAGAGTATTTTTTTTAGTCGGGGGTTCTTATCGGGAGCAGCCTCTCTATCCCCTAGGATATAGGAAAAGTTTAACCTCATCCCACCCTTCCAAAACCCTGCCAGTTGCTTGATATTAACGGAATTAACTGTGTATGTTTGTTCTATTTTGTTTGTTTGTCTTTTTTTTATTGTAGATCTTATGGTGATCTTTGAATATCTTTTTTTCTGTTATTACTGTTTCTCTTGGCCTAGTATTTTTGTAATTAGTTAATTAATGCATGCTTGATAATACTAGGTTCATGTTCTTCAATATGCCCCTTTCCCTTTTTAGAAATAACAAACTCTTGATCATCTAATGTGGGATGTGAAAAATAATTTTGCTGCCCATCTTCTTGTTGTATCTGAAGGTAAATTTATTTGCTTTACTTCTAACCTTTTACAATTCTTTTCCCAAAATGATTACTTTGTGTGGATGAGAATCATGTAGATCATGAGTAAAATAATTCTAGATTCTATTTTTCTTGTCTTTATTTCTTTTCTGATATTTTTTGGAAAGATTTATTCTGAAAAGGCTTCTTCAAATTGCGTTTGTGGATGACAGGATTTTACCCATTTAATCTTTCTTCTTTATTTCGTACTCTAAACATTTATAGTTTTATGGTATCAGAGCTTCTGATCCATACTTCAAATTATCATCAAGAATTACAAGAACAATGTCAAAAACCAAATCATCATCTGAATCCAAAACCACTTCAACAGGAGGATCAACACAGGTTTCAAACATTACTAATATTTCCAATGTTTTTTTCTGTCAAATTAAATAATGAAAACTATTTAAGTCGGAAGCATCAGATGGTTATGGTCCTTAAAACAATAGGGTTATTCCAACACATAAACTCAAACATACTTGCTACGGACTCGGAAGACTGGCGGCAACTTGACGGTTTACTCTCAACCTATATGAACTCAACTCTTGACCCATCCATAGCCCACTTAACCATTGGAACTACCTCCGCTGCTCATATATAGGCAAGTTGATGTCAACAACACCTTTCTACTAGGTGATATGGTGGAGACTATGTATATGAGACAACCCCCTTGCTTTATTGACTCTACTCGTCCACATCATGTTTGTTTGCTTAAAATGCTATTTACGGCCTTAAGAAGGCACCGAGGGCTTGGTTTTTTAATTTGGCTTCTCACAGTGTATTTCTGATACTTCTTTATTTGTTTATTGTCGGGACTCTATGATTTGCTACATACTTGTTTATGTTGATTACATCATTATTACAAGAAGCTCTTCCGTATGTATGTATGTATATATATATATATATATATATATATATATATATATATATATATATGTATGTATGTATATAAGTATTGATTGGGCGTCTACACTCTCAGTTTGCGCTCAAAGGCTTGGGTACTCTGAGCTCTTTCTTAGGCATTCAAGCCACATTTACTAATGATGCTCTACATCTCTCACACCATCGTTATCTTCTTGATATCCTACATCATACTGGCCTTAGTCAGTGTCAACCTCTGTCTAATCCTGTGGCCCCGAGACGTCATTTGTCACGGTAAACTGCCTTAGCACTATTGATGCCCTTCAGTACCTTATCTTGACTCGTCCACAGATTGCATTTTCTATCAGTAAGGTTCTCAATTTCTTCAGTTTCTTCACACTGGATTGTTGTCAGGCGTATTCTTAGGTATCTTAAATGTACTATTACTCATGGCTTAACAAACTGGGCAGGTTGTCCATATGATCGTCGATCTACTACACGAAAAAAGTATGATAAAAACATTATATTAATTTTTATATATTTATTATATTTCATTAAAAATAAGTGTGATAAAAATTGGTTTTTATTGAATAATAATATTTATAAATTAAAATATATATCAAATATCAAACGGCTTTGGGCTTCAGGCCCATTGGGTGTGGCATGCATGAAAAATGTAAGTAGAAAAACGAGTAATTTGAACGGCTATCTCAAGGACAAGGTAGGTTCGAACCGGTGCTAGTAAGGTATGTAGACGAGCAACTGACAACCACAACACAACTAATTTTGGCTACTTTCCAGATTATGCTTCTTTACAGACTATGCATGTTTACCATTCAACACTAAGTGTTGCTACACCGGGAAAATTAACGAAGTCGTGAAGGTCATGCTAAGATTGAACAAATCGTTAGGCTCACCGCACGGAGGTCCCCTGCGATCCAACTCCGATGTGAGAATCAGGAAAGGGTTTTTGAGAGAATTATTAATAAGTATGAAGTTAGTAGTTGAGACTGAATACCAAACCTGGGTGGCGATATGCTCTCATTTATAGCCACGATTATTTAAACATTGGAAGATCAACTTTGGTTCTTGATATTCCTTTTTGAGGTCGCTAGGTTTCCTTGTTAAATTAAGTGTCTTGATTCCTTAAAGGACCCTCTTATTAGTGTAATAAATTGATTGTGACAAAGCCCAAGCTTGGTAGCATCCTTACCACCTTTGCTTCTATTCCTAGGCATTGACTTGCTTTAATGATAACAAAGGGGAATGAGCCTTTCATGTGCACGTATACACTTCTTGACCTTACCTCTTTTGTCCGTCGCCTTCATCCTAATGGTCTCAGGAATGGTTTCATCGACTACACCTTATGTGGTATCATTGTTACTTGATATGGCATGTTAGTCAGACTTATCTTTTAAGCGCTCCTAGTATTATACAATGGGTTACCTTGCGTTCTTTCTTATCCTTGACATCTAATGGTCCTTGCATCCTTCCTTGGCTTGGCCTTTTTGCCTTTGCTATATAAAAATGCTTCTTTTCCTTCCTTGCCTTACTTAGTGGTGATCCTTGTCTAAGGCTCTACCCACATCATCAGCCCACAGTCAGGGATGTCCTAGACTTCAGGCGAAGGCATTCCTGACTTCATTATCCGTTATTTTATTGTTTCTTATGAGATGTGACGCGAATCATTCCCCCATACGACTTTAATTGTCTGCCAGGCGGTGATTTCAAAACCGATGTGAACGGTTAGCCCATGTCCCTTCGCTACTCTTTGATAATGGTGCATTCCATTTATTACAAATTAGGTTAACTATGTGTTATTGTTTTCACATCGCCTTTCCTGCTTCTCATTTCATCCTAGTGATATTCGTCAATCCTCATCGGTCAATCATCAAGTTTAGTTCTTTCTCCGCCCATATCTCGGTGCTAGTTCAACGATGGGTGATCGGTCTGCTTTGGGTCGCTGGTTATATTTACTAGATCAGAAAGAACTTGATGAACTTTGATTTCTTTATTTGATCGGCCCCGAATTTCGATCGACTCTTCCCAAGCCCACTCAGTCAATATATGATCGATCGCCCTCGATTCTATAGCCCATCTTGCCAGCAACCTAGGTATCTCCAACTTGGTAAGTATCCCATTATTATGGTAGTTGGTTAGTAATTTTACCGGGTGTGTCTTTAAGTACCGGCGTAAGTGATTTGGTGTTCTCCCAATATTGCATGTAATACTGCCAACACTATCTTTTCTAGAACCAGATAGTTAATATCAGCCTTTTTAGCACACTCCTCACGAAATACACGGGTAATTTCCTGTCATTTCTTTCGGTTACCAAGACTGCACTCACAACTTCTATTGCCCTTGCCGTGAGTGGGATGGTAGCTATATAATCCTACATATCCTGAAAGGCACTCTCCGCTTTTTCTGTCCAACTAAAATTCATTTTGCCTAAACAACCCTTCGGAGTCTTAAAGAACGCAAGGACCGCCCCATCAATTTGCAATTAAGACTCTGAACTTCTTTCCTTGTCTTCGGGAACTACATGTCACGTAGGGCCTTTACCTTATCAGGGTTCACCCATATCTCTTGCTTTTTCACCAAATGAGCCACAAACTTTCCATCCTCTAAACCAAAGGAATAGTTCCTAGGGTTTAATTTCATGCAAATTGATGTGCAGGGTGTCAGTTATGTTTTTTTATTTAGATTTGTAACAATTTTGTTCACATTTTAATATTTATAAAATGACAATTACTTCAACTAATCCACACACAATAAGGCAAACGCATATATTGCAGTGCAATATAGCTTAGATAAAAACCAAGTATGGAACTAATGGACACAATCTCTTTTAATACACAATCATTGTTATCTTTTGGTCTAATATAAAGGGGTGTAGATTTTTTTATAAATAAAAACAAGTGAGGCAACAGAGCGAGGTAGAAAGATTTTAGAAGATAATCAGATCAAATGCGTATCATTTTGGTTAGAATCCACTTGGTGATAAATTGATGCTTTTAATAAATCAATGATTTGGTTAACTTGGGGGAAGGGAAACTCCTTGGTCCAGATACTGCCATAATAACCACTGGAGTTCTAACAGACTCCCGTAAATGTTAGGTTCCTCATCTAGTTACTATTCAGACTAAGATTATCGGGTTGACTTGGCCCATGTCCGTGTTACCAAGTCATATAGCTCTTTGGATAGTCGGATGCATAAACAACAACCTTAAAACCACTAATGAATAATTAAATTGAACGAATCATGTTCTTAGTAAAAATTGGAAGGCTATAAACCTCGACCCTCAGTCTAAATGAAAAGCTAGAATAATGATATGTCCTAACCACCACCGACCAGAATTAAAGAAACCTTGTTAATAAAAATACTTTAAATAAATATTACTTCCCTTTAAAGTCTTGAATACCACATCTTTTGTTAAGACCATTGTGAACCAAAACAGAAAAAGAAGAGAATTACCGACACAAAATAATAGCTCCTGCTGAGAGTCAAAATATTTTGTAGAATACCCAAACCCCCCAATCAATCCAAAGTTTTAGATCTATACTAATCGGGCCCTTGGTAGCACCAAGGTTGTATAAAGACGTACAAACTTGAGTGGGTGTTAAACAAGATGTCTTGCTTAACACATGCACAAGATTTAAGACTTCATATGATCGAAAATTAAAATATGTACGTCTTTTTAAAGAACATTAAAAACAAGATAATTTAAGAAACATAAACACTTCATTAATTATTTTAAAACCGAGCTTCAACTTCACCGAAATGATACAATAAGACTAGCCAAGAATGACCATACTAATGAATACATAAACACTTGGTGATAATATCATGGAATAATCCAAGGATCAAACCAAAGCCAAAGTGTTGTGATTATAATGTGCTTCTTGATCTTGGGTGAAATGAATAACACACTCTCTCTCTACTACTCTATATGGTCGTAGCCTAGATGTAACTCTCCCCCAAGTGTTGCTTTGTTGTAACTGTTTCCTTATTGTCTACCAAATGAAGAGCCAAAGGCCACTATCTAAAGGCTGATTCGAGGGGTGAGCATGGGTGTGCTTAAGGAGGCACGGTCGTGCCTCCATGCTTTTGTGCGAATCCCTGTTGTACTTAATTTAGCTTTTGCAGGCATACTTCTAACATGTAGCACGAGCGTGCTTAGGCATGCACGGGCGTGTTTGTGCTAGTTAACCGTTGGTGTACTTCTGAAAGCTTCCTGAATGTTACCACTAGGTTCCACGCTAGTCACAGGCTTTTTAAGGGTTGTAACTTGACTTGGGTAAAGGGTAGGACTTAAGTATGTTTTCTAATGTAATTGCTTCTAGATAGCTGACTATTTTTTTTTTACTTTTCTTTCCTTTTTGCACGTGAAGCCAAATAACCTGCAGAAATCAAAAGAGAAATGATTAAGTATGTTTTCTAATGTGAATGCTTCTAAATCAACAGGATACGAGGATGATTATGCGTGTAAAACATTAATAATTTGGTGCATATCACACATCCCCACACTTGAGTTGCTTGTCTTTAAGCAAACTCATGATTTAGACCCATGGCTTATAAGAGAGATTTTCCTTAGCGGTTGAAGTTTCGTAGAGCATAAGTGACTATCAAGGATGTCAACACTGAAGTAATAAAACCAATGAGTCAATTATTATGGTTTTGTGGTTATAAATATGGAGGTATTTGATAAAAGGTGATAGAATGCCTACTAGAACTAGGATTATGCGTAACTTCACTTATCTCATATTTTTCCCTCAACGCTCATATATGTGGAGTATAAATAGTATGAGTTTGAGTGTAACACTCAGTGTAAAACAGAAGTAGGCAAAATCTTAGCGAGCTATACAGACCCGAATCCATCAAAATACAAGTGAAAAGTGGCTAACACACTGAATCAGAACCTCTAACCTTGAACAAGAAGAATTAACCCGACTATATATACTAATTACAAAAGTTTCGTCCCAACGGCAACAAAACTTTCTTCCGGCCCAAAACTTAACTTTTCTTGGACTCTGTCTTCGGGTTTTCAGTCTTGGTCGTTTTGTATGCAACAGCCTATATACCTTACACATACTAGCTTTGTTGATTCACAATCATTTACTCTATATGACATCATTAACAATGATTGAACATGGTTGATTTAACAGGACATAATGGATGACACCTATATTTGTGAGCCATATTATAAGTTTTAGTGAGTAACAATGGGTCAATTATGTGTGTGTGTGTGTATTTGTATATATATATATACTAGCTTAGAAACCCGTGTGTATTACACGAGTTGAATAATGAAAATGATATAATTCATAAATCTCAAATTATTTTTTATGACTGAAATTATGTATTAAATATAATAATAAAAAATTAAAAGATACAGTTATAATTCATAAATCTCCAAATACTTATTTTTATATAACATTTGATATTCTATTGGTAAGTTACCATCTTTATGTAAGATTAATAATTGAGTACGTCTCTTCTTTTAACTTTAGAAAATGTCAAATACGTCGTTTTGATTAAATATCATTAAAATTGATCAAATCTTTTCTTGTCCTACTCAAATCTACCTCCGTCATTTTGTAATTTTTATTCCTTTATTACTGCTACATACGTCAATTTCATCTAAATGAATCTTTCGGTGTTCAAAACAAGTTTCAATATAAAAATATGAATTAATTTTTATTATGGAAATAGTTTCCGATCGAAAATCTCTTACGTTCTCTTTTCTTTTATTGTAGAATGCATTTTTTATACTTTGATACACAAAAAAACGATGGAATTTTTTTTATGAGTTTTCGTATAAGAACATACAACAATAATTACTTGGTTATGTAAATTCATTAGTATAAATATTTAATTATAAGTTAAATGTATTTTTAAGTAATAAAATCTTGGATAAACCATATAGTTAGTAACTTTAAACAGTAAATAAGATAAAATAATGTATATACAACTAACATTTCTTAAAACGACGTAGTTTTGATGGGTAACAGGTTTACACAGGAAAATGAAGTGAGGTTTAACCATAAAGCGACACGTGTCCTAAAACTTATTCTTTTATTAGACAGAGGATATATATATATATATATATATATATATATATATATATATATATATATATATATATATATATATATATAAATACATGTTAGAATGATAGAAAAGTAACTACATCAAAATTTAAGAGTTTTACTTAAACAAAACTTTTGAAACACAAGGTACAAGCCTTTAAAACATATGGTTGACTTTTAAACCAAATTCGTCCCACGACTTTTAAACCGCCATAACCTTTTGAGCTATTTAATTGCCAAATTCGATAAGATTTTGTACTTAATTGTATTTATTGTTATATGCAGGTTTGATGCTTAATTATTGGAATTTGAGAAGAAAACGAGAGAGTTTGTGAGAAGCTAGAAAAAAGTCAAGATTTGTTAGAAAACGTCAAAGTCAGCCGGGGAGAATACAAACTGTGTGGTTTGTGTATGGTCCGTATAGAAGAGACAGTAGGTTCATACAAGGAGACATTCGTATGGCCAACGAAGATTCCGTCTCGGAAATTTAAATAATACGTACAGTTCATATGATTATGGTATGGTCCATATGTCGGGTAATTCAGAAAACCTAGTTTGAGTTTACTTGAACGACTTGATTTCTATAGTAGGAAGGATCGACATTTTGAATTCTAAAGAACACCATTTGGAGCAGAAGTGATGGATTGAAGAGGTTAAAGCTTTAATGTTTAGTTTGCATTTATACATGTTAATCAATTTAGTTTGCTTTCATTTCTTGTTTCTATTCGCATTCCAGAACATATATAGATTTGTTATTGATGTGTTGCAAAACACATGTCTTTTGTCCTATTGTTTTGTGTGTTTTTAGCTAATTTCGTATTCGTTTTTAGTTCATTCTGAGTTCGGGTTTTGTTTGCAGGTGCTCGTGTGCTAAAGTTGCAGAATTAAAGTGTTAAAACCTTGAAAAATCAGGCACACGAGGATAGGGATGGAAAAGAATAAAGAAAAATCAAATTTCTGGAGAAGGGATTTTCCCGACACGCGAAGAAGGAGGATTAGGTCTTCGCCACACGCGAAGACCATGAAAAATGGCCCCGACTGTTTTGGCCTTCGCGCCACACGAAGGGCCCTTGTTATTGGTTCGCGAAACGCGAAAGTTCTAAAAATCTGGAAAAACCCTAATTTTGAAGATTAAAAGATTTTCGTTGCCATTATTCGAGGAGTTCGACTTTTAGCCATCAGAAAAGGGTTTCAAGGCGATTTTGAGAGAGGAGAAAGCAACTGGAGCCAAGGTTTGAAGTGTTTGTGACTGTATTGGTTAGATCCTAATCGTTCGGTTTGTGAAGTTCAACCTTTTATGTCCAATTAGTTTGATTAACAGTATGTTCATGACTTTTATGAGTTGTTTTCTGGTTTTGATCATGATTGTTGGCTAGATCTTAGTAACTACCTAGATTTGATGATTATTTGTTGAAAGATCATATTTTTATCGGTTTCAATTATCGTATGATGAGTTGATACTATTGTAATGAATCTTGGAATGATTGATCTGATGTTTATGCATATTTAGTTCTGATTTGTTATTAACTTATGTTCTGCATGCTTCTTGTTGAATGTATTTCAGATATAGATGCATGTTTAAGTTGCTTACTGTTTGTTTGTCACTGTGTATGGTATTCCTAGACGTAGTAATCAAAAGAAATATTCGTTGGTGAGTTATCGGATCTGAGTGTTCTACCTATCTTGATAGCTGTAAGGTGAGAGATAGTCGGTTAGTCTCTGGCTTTAGGTGTCTAGGTGTAAGGGCTCTGAAAGGAGGTTTCCCTAGGTTGCTTAGGATCTTTTCTAGTCCGTGTCAATTCAATTGTCCCTTGGTTACCCCTTGCAATCCTTGAGTGTATTGGGACAGTGATTGTAAGGACCAAAAATATAATAGGCTAAGGCATCAAAGAATCACCGAGTTGTTCCGATGTTCGAAAGGCGAAGATTGGAAGAAGCAAGAAAGAGTCCAGCAGCATACTTCATGCAGCAGCATACTTCGTCCAGCAGCATACTTTAGAGCCAGCAGCATACTTGAAGTATGAGGTTCCTGGCAACATACTTGAAGTATGCGGCCGCATACTTCAAGTATGCGGTCCCGACAGCATACTTGAAGTATGCGGTAGAGGCCCAGGCCCACCGAATACTTTTGTCTTGGTTATAAATAGCTTATCTTGTAACAATATTCAGGTTAGACAAGTTGGACGTCTGAGACAGTCAGAGGGTTAGACGTGTAGTTGAACGATCTTGTATTGTATTTAATCAATATACGAATCGTTTGATATTTGATTGTGTCTCGTCCTCCTTGATTATACCAACAAGTAACGTGTCGAGTCTATTTCTTCAAGGTTCAACACGTCATTGAATCCGTTGATTGAAGATCCTCAGGAATCCGGACCTTACAATTGCTATCAGAGCCTTAGCGCTCATTCGGTGAAGCTTGCAACGGATTTCTTTGACTCGTGAGTTATCAAAATTACTGATTTTGCTTTTATTTGAACTGACTTGTGTTTGGAAGAGGTTCTGGACAGATTGACAGGTATTGGACCTTGTTTCTGTTACGTTTGTTGAAGCTTACGGTTGATTAGTTGATTTTTCGGCCTGAAAATCAAAGTTTTCGGTCAATTTCTTCATCTGGAAGTATGCAATTACTCAATTTTGCGGTTACTAAAGTTTGCGGTCACTCAAGTTTGCGGTCACTCAAGTTTGCGGTTACTCAAGTTTGCTGTCACTCAATTTTGCGGTATTTAAAGTATACGGTATTCGAAGTTTGCAGTATTGAAGTATACGGTGTTGAAAGTTTGCGGTATTGAAGTATACGGTCTTGAAAGTTTGCGGTTTTTCAAAGTTTGTTGTTTTGGAAGTTTGCGGTTTTGAAAGTTCATGGTTTTTCAAAGTTTGCGATTTTTCAAAGTACTTGTCATCGGGTGTGAATACTTTTTGTTACGTGAACTTTTGACATGGGAGAAAGTAGAAAGGATATATTGAAGCAAAAGTTTAATATGATCAATCATGTTCGGGGTGAAAATTTGGAAGCTCAAATCAATAGATTCACGCAATTGATGACGAAGATGAAGAGTGCTGAAATAGAGTTGGCAAAGGGAGAAATCAATAAACGGCTACTGATCTCTTTACCAATAACCTGGAACTTCAATTGCACCGCCATCAAGAGAACCAAGGATATGTATCAAACATCCTTGAGTGAGCTGATTTCTATTTTGTACTCTTATGATATGGATGATAAACAGTGTCACCTTAATCATATCAGTTCAATGGATGTTTCTGAAATTGTTGAAGCTAGTACATCTACTTCAGGTGAATCAAAGGCACTTGTGAGCCAGCAGGACTGGAGTGATAAAGTTCAAGATTTGAAAGTGAAACAACATCATGACTTCGTGGTTGAGGTTACCGACACTGAGGTAATCAAAGATCTTTGCTCTGCTATTTGTGTTGAGAAAGTCAATCGTTACGAACATGATAATGATATATTAAATCAAGAAATAACAAAGCTTAGATATTCCAATTCAGAACACAAACGATTAGAAAGGGTTTTCAATGATACAATTGAAGCAAGCAAAAATGATTTTTCAAAACATGAAATGGATTTTAGCAATAAGGAATGTCTTTATCGTGATGCATTAAAACGGATAGACGACCTTAGCTTAAAATTAAATAATGCTGTGACTCAGTTGGCAAACATTAAACTAACAATCGAGAAAATTGAACACTCTCGATCAGTAGTTTATGACATGATTGTTTCTCAAGTAAGAAAGAAAGGGAATCCAGGTATTGGTTATCATGCAGTTGAACATCCTTTCAATGGAAATTTTACTTTAATGCCTAGTATTCAACATGAAGATGTTGAAATGGAATATGGTGTGGGCTGTAAGCCGGATCAACCTTCATCATCCAAGCAGTCAATGTCTATGATTGCTAGTCCTGTATTAGAATGTGTGAACGTTACTAACCAATCTAAGTCTTGTGCGGTAACAGGATTAGTAGAGGGCATAGTGGAAGAATGTGGGAGTGATGAGGAGGAGGATGGTTGCATTTTTGAGTCTAAGTCTGCGTCATTTAAAAAAAATTGTCTTGTTTTCAAAATGGTACTTTTTCAGAAGGGGATAAGTTGAAAGGGAGTTTGACATCCACATTTGTTAAAAGTGGTGCTTTAGAAAGGGAAGAAAAACAAATTGCCAGCGGTACAAATCATCAGTTTGTCAAAAATAAAAACCGTTCCCTTAATAGAGAAAGTAGCAAACCATCTACAAGTCAGTCAAATTCTAAAGAATTGCCTCAACAGTTTACCAAAAATGAATTTTATTCAAAATTTGATAATCATCATCATGTTTTTGAACAAAATGTTAAAAATTCTAATATGAATTGTTTTAGATCGAATCGCAAAAATTGTGATAGATATGATGACCAAGTGTTTGATAGTAGGTTTTCTAGGAGCTGTGAAAATGCAGGTTACTTCACAGGTTCTCCTCAACGGTCATCATCATGGTTCGACAGATCGGGATATGCTCCTTATGCTAGAAAACGGACATGCTACACAAAGCTGGTCACATTGCAAGAAATTGCATACATCGTCCTTATGAGCCCTATTATTTGCAAAATCAGAGGGCTACACAAAGGGAAAAGTATTATTCTAAGCCAATGAAGGTTGAAAAACCTAAGGCAATGAAGAATAAGCATCCCAAAGTTAAGCCTTCTGATAATGATTGGAATGCTGCTAAGAACAAACAAAAGGTTTTTCGTTAAAATAAGCAATGTTAAAAACCTAAACAGGAATAAAAACCTAAAGTTGGTACTTCTAAAGAAACTAAAAAGTTTGTTAAACCAACACCAATTTGGAAAACTAAATCAAAAGCAGTTGAATCACCAGTGTTAGAGAACGATAAGGATATTTGTTTACATGAAGTATCTTACATTGATGCTTTGGGCATACCCAAGACCACTATGGCTTGGATGCCTCTTTCTAACTAAGTTGCTTGAATCATGCAGGAACAGCCAAGGAGGATTGTCAACAACCTATGGTAAGTTGATAGTGGTTGTTCTAGGTACATAATGCGGGACATCTCTCTACTACATGATATCAAACACTTTGATGGAGGGTATGTTTCATTTGCAAGAGATAAATGAGGTAAGATCAGCATGAAAGATACGGTCACTAATGGTACTCTTTGCTTTGAGGATGACATTAATGTTTAAGATGTTTTTACAAAATCCTTTGATCTGACCAGATTCATTTTTCTGGTTTAGTGTTTCAAAATGTTCTGCTTCGATTAACGAGTCAAAAGTTCGGTCACCAAAAATATTTTTTGTTTATTTTGTCTTTCGTAGGATATAATTTTGTTTTGTTTATTAGTTGTACAAAAGCAAAAGTTTCATAGGATATATATTTTATTACTATAAAAATTGAGAACTCTGTTAAATGGGAAATGATAGTACATCATTTTAGAAGTCGGATCATCATATGCAAGGCATGTAGTTGAAAAGATTAGGATCTTAGGGTAATATGTTGATAGGATCTGCTAAAAATGGAAAGACAGCATGATAGTGTTTTACTTAAATATAAAGGTCATTGTCATAGTGGGGAACATCTCATAGATTGGTAGAATAATTATTTCCTGTTAATAATCGAGCATTTAAACATAAAGATTGGTGAACTGTGGATGAACATAATATATCTGGATTGCACAAACCAAGACCCTTCACAAAGGGGTTGCGAGCTGACTTGATACAAGTCTGTACATATATATATATATATATATATATATATATATATATATATATATATATATATATATGTATATATATATATATAGATAAAAGACATGCATTGCCATGGAATAGGTGAAAATATACTCAATGATAGTGTAAAGCTACTCTTCAAAGCAGAATTTTGAGCAAAAAGACACGCAATGTTAATGTCGTGCTGTAGGAAAATTTCAAAAAGATATGTCTAAAGACGTACATATAAGTATACTTGTAAATATTTTTCTCTTTGGGAATTTATGACTAGGAAGGGATCTCTTTTCAAGGCATGTAACTCCGTAGTGCTATGTTTTTTATCACATTTGCGAGAGATCTTCTGAACAGTTCATTGACCTGTGCTAGTTATGCTCTTTTAGTTATTTTTTAGTGCTCAAAAGATCATGAGGAAAGGAAGGTTTATCCGATAAGTTGTGGGGTCCATTCAGTTCATCAAAAACTCATCTAATTCTTATTAAAATAAATGCAGGTTTCTGAGATGTGAGTGTGGGAGCCACTAAGCCATGAATAATTATTACCCAGAAAACATGATAAATTCATTCACTGCTTGCTTGTCAATTAAGGTATAAAGGTTTGATTTTAGAAGGATACTATATAATGACAGTCATCGAGACCTATCTAAGAAAATGAACGGCTGATGAGTATGGTTTGGTCTACAATAGAATGATATGATCCCATAACAAAGTTTCTCTCAAAAATAATGTGTTTCTGTAAGTGCCGTATGTTGTCAAAAGAACAAAAAGATTTTGTGTTTTTAACTTAGTTTGAGTCATTTTTTGTTTATCTTACTTTTTTGTTTATTATGTTTTTCATCAAAAATTGACCGTTCTTGTTTGATTCAATAATCGTGAAAAAAGAGGTTTTTATTAAAAAAAAATAGGAAAGTTTCAAGGTTTTATGAGTTTGTGCATATTTGCATTTTGCGCATACTTGTATTTGAGTGAACTTTCAGGAGCAACAAGATAACATTACTTATCCAAGGGATGATGAAGAACATATCAACATTGTTGCACCAAGTGTCATCACTGCCGAAAAGCACGATATCTTCTAAGAAGAAAATGAAGAAGAATATGTTGACTCTTCAGAAACCAAAAGTGACAGAGAGAAAGTACCGATCAACAAACATCATAAAGCGATATTTCAAAAGAGAAAGGCTATTGGGAATCCTCCTCCTAAACAACTCTTCTCAACATGTTGATGATTTTAATGAGGCAGATTATGATCTTTTTGCGGATCGAACTCCGAAGAAAAGAACGAGAGAAAGTGAACAAAACAACAATCTCAACAACTACAAAGTCGTTAGTGAAGGTTTTGGGAATGGCTCTATAAAAGAAGTTATTGCAAGAGGTGGTAATCATTCAGTCAATTTTGAAATTTGAAGACTGCTTTGAATGCATCAGCCTAGGGGAGATTGTAAGGACCAAAAATATAATAGGCTGACGCATCAAAGAATCACCGAGTTGTTCAGAAGTTCAAAAGGTGAAGATTGGAAGAAGCAAGAAAAAGTCCAGCAGCATATGTCACACCCCGACCGATGGCGGAATCATCGGGGCGGGACATGTAGACTGTTCATAGCACATGGTTGACTAAATTGAAATATATTAAAGTCAAATTTTCATTACAAATAATCCAAGTACAAACCAAATTCAAACAAAGAAACATAAACAACCCATAGAATTCTTGATTTAAATTGCTAAGTCCAAATCCTATATTGAGCACGTCTTAAATCATTCTCACATATTAGGGCCTGAAACATGAATAAAATAAAGTCAACTAAAAAGTTGGTGAGTATAACACAGTTGTATATAGATAGCATGTAGTTAAAAACAAATCCTTTACAAAACATGATAAAATAAGACATTTATGGGGAGCAGCTATTGTGTAATCAAGTACAACCAAACCTTTGTAACTAGTGTGCAAATTGTGTTGTCGGTATCAATCACCTCCACTTGGGTGGGTTTGTCAGACTCAATAGATCTATCATTGAAAACCGTCGGCTTGTATAGTTAATGATTGCACATAAGTTTTCACAAAGATTAGCACAACTAGCACTCGGGCACAAAGCTCAAATTTTGCACACATGTATGTAAGTAGGATTTTGCACTTGTGTTGTTTGTGTAAATGTAAATGTGTAATGTGTATAAAGTTCATGTTCCACCCCAAAAGTGTAAAAGAGTAAAAAGGGGTTGTGAATACTCACTTTGTATGAAAGTGTAGCTAACAAAGAGTATAGATAAAATAAGAATCCTTGATACGCACGAGTTAACCTAGATAATAATGTATATTGAATCAAATATGTGCACAAAGTCTAAGTCTAAAAAATGAAGGTTGAATTTGTGTATAAAACTATTGATTTGTATTTAAAAGTATTGAATAACATATATAAAGTTTTGAAGTAAATATTTTTGAAACATTTTGATTAAGGTTGGGAATTGAATAGTAAAATATAATATTTATAAAATCATTGATTATGAAAATAAAGTATGTGTTAAATGTAATTTAATAAATAAATAAATGTTTTTTATTTAAAATGAAGAATGAATAAATAATCTTTATTTATTTATAAAGTATGTAACTTACAAATAAAATGTTTTTAAATGAAAAGTTTAATAACAAATTTAATTTTATAAACTTTTAATTAAATGATTTTCCATTTATTCCAAGATTAAATGTTTGATCTTTTCAAATACCTTTTTATAAAACTAACTATTTTTATTTAAAAACTTAATTTGGAATTTTTACAGATTAAAATACAACAACAATAATTCTGATCAAAGACTCTGACCTAGACACGGCTGTGCCTGGGAAGGACACGACCGCGCTCGAACCACGGGCGCGACCGCGCTAGTCGGGACGCGACCGGGTTTGATCAAACAGAGGCCAACTTGGACAATTCACGAGGCACGACCGTGCCTTAGCTCGGCATGGTCGTGTCTATGATTCTTAGACACAACAGAGATTAGCCCAGAGGGCATGACTAGGTCTGGACAGGAGGACACGACCGCGCTGGTAGTCGGCACGACCGCGCTACATGAGGCACGGCCGCGCTAGATTATTAGCGCGACCGTGTCTCTTCCAAATCAGACACGAATTGAACAAATCTTGCATTTATAGCGCTGGATTTGATAGGGCTTTTGATTACTGAGTCGTTACGAGTCTATTCATATAAATTAATTGTATGTAACTTGTGTTTAAGAGTGAATCGATTAAATCATTTTTATTAAAATAATAGTTCTGATTCAGACGATTTCTATAATGAAAGCCCAGATTAATAGAGGGCTTTTGATATTGATACTGAAGCGAATGAGATGGAGAGTATACTTACCCTGAAGCGTATCGAATCGATGAAGAACGGTAGAATGAAATTCCGACGATGGCAAGATTAACCTCCGGAGACTTCTGCTGCGATTCCGACTGCTTCAACGGCTTCGGTCGTTCCAGAGAGGGTTGAATGTCGTATGGTGATGGATTGCTCGAGAGTATTCGGATCGATTTTGAGGATTCGAGGCTTGGGAGGAACTTGACGGTTTCTTGAGAGAAAAACGAAATTGGATTGATAAAAATTGAAATGGACTGAGATATTTTCTTTGTCAAAGAAAATAAAACGTAATCGGTTTCTAATTTCAAACGATCGAGCGTTTTGAAACTGCATTTACGTTTCGACTGTTACGCAGGCGCGACCATGCCAAGATAGGCGCGACCGTGCCTAGGCACCGGGCGCGATCATTCCAAAGCAAGTCGCGCGCCCGTGCCAAAGCACTTGGCGCGACCGTGCTAGGACAAAGCACGAACGTGCTAGACTTGGGTTTCTTGATATTTTTCAACTTTAGTCCTTGACTTTTCAGATTTGGTAAGTTTGATTAACATAGTTTCTTGCATAGTGTTTAAGTGTATATAATCGAGTAAAACTTGCAAACTTGTATTGAATCAATGCGTTTAGTTTACGGTAAGAAAAATAATAAGACAGTGCACGAGTATTGAATTCGAAATTGCATTACATTGAATTGAAATATGAATACTAAAAATCAGAAATGTTACAGTCTCCCCTTGTTGAGAGAATTTCGTCCCGAAATTTAGCTAGAGGAAACAACAGTATCAGTAAAAAGATGAGGGTACTTGAGCTTCATTTGGTCTTCTCGTTCCCAAGTGAACTCAGGACCACGCTTAGATTCCCAACGAACTTTGACAATAGGAATGCGACTTCGCTTGAGCTGTTTGACTTCACGATCCATAATTTCCACCGGTTTCTCAACGAAGTGCATCGTTTCATCAATGCGCACGTCGTCAAGCGGTATATGGAGATTTTCATCAGCGAGACACTTCTTCAGATTAGATATATGAAACGTAGGATGCACATTGCCAAGAGATGGAGGTAACTCGAGCTTGTAGGCCACCTTCCCAATCCTTTCAAGGATCTTGAATGGACCAACATAACGAGGTGCTAACTTGCCTTTCTTTCCAAAACGGATCACGCCCTTCCATGGAGACACCTTTAGAAGAACAAGATCACCGACTTGGAATTCCAAGGGTTTTCGACGTTTGTCGGCATAACTCTTTTGCCGACTCCTCGCTGCTCGAATATTGTCACGGATTTGAATAATCTTGTCGGATGTTTCTTGAATTAACTCGGGACCGGTGATTTGTGCTTCACCAATCTCGTTCCAACAGATAGGAGAACGACACTTGCGACCGTAGAGAGCTTCGAATGGAGCCATGTTGATACTTGTGTGGTAGCTATTGTTGTAAGAAAACTCAATGAGGGATAGATGTGAATCCCAATTGCCACCAAAATCGATTACACAAGCTCTAAGCATGTCTTCAAGAGTTTGGATTGTTCACTCGGTTTGACCATCAGTTTGCGGATGGTAAGTCGTGCTCAAATCCAATCGAGTACCAAGAGCCTTTTGGAGAGATTGCCAAAATCGAGAGGTGAACCGAGCGTCTCTATTGGATATTATGTTCACGGGAACACCATGACGGCTCACAACTTCATCAATGTAAATTCGGGCTAGTTTATCCACTTTGAAGTCTTTGCGGATAGGCAAGAAATGAGCGGATTTAGTGAGACGATCAATGATCATCCAAATACTATCATATCCACTCGAGGTGCGAGGGAGCTTGGTAATGAAATCTATAGCTATATTCTCCCATTTCCACACGGGAATTTCTGGTTGTTCGAGTAAACCAGATGGACGTTGATGTTCGGCTTTGACTTTGGAACAGGTTAAGCATTTGGCCACATAAAGAGCAATGTCTTTCTTTATACTGGGCCACCAATAAAGTTGGCGAAGATCTTGGTACATTTTATCCGCACCAGGATGAATAGAATAACGAGTCTTATGAGCCTCGTTCATGAGAAATGCATGGAGATCGTCGCGATCGGGAACCCAAATACGGTTCAAGTAATAGAGTAAGCCATTGGGTTTTGATTCAAGAAGGAGTTCAACACCACATGAAATTTCTTCGAACATGTTACCCTCAGTTACCGAGACGTGTTGAGCTTCTAAGATATGGGTTTGAATATCGGTTTGAATACGGGTACAATGAAGCATAACATGGTCCTTTCGACTCAAAGCATCGGCTACAACATTCGCTTTGCCGGGATGGTAACGAATCTCGCAGTCGTAGTCGTTAAGGAGTTCGACCCAACGTCGTTGCCTCATATTGAGTTCTTTTTGGTTGAAAATATGTTGAAGACTTTTGTGGTCGGTGAACACCACACATTTCGTGCCATATAGGTAATGTCTCCAAATCTTTAACGCGAATACGACCGCACCCAACTCGAGATCGTGCGTCATATAATTCTTCTCATGAACTTTGAGTTGCCTTGATGCATAAGCGATTACTTTGCCTCGTTGCATGAGAACACAACCAAGACCTTGGTTAGAAGCATCACAATAGACAACTAAATCATCATTTCCATCGGGGAGAGTCAATATAGGAGCATTGCACAACTTTTGCTTGAGGGTTTGGAAGGCTTCTTCTTGTTTCGGTCCCCATTCATAAGTCTTACCCTTGTGGGTCAAAGCGGTAAAAGGGACAGAAATCTTTGAGAAGTATGAGATGAAACGACGATAATAACCCGCAAGACCAAGAAATGAACGAACTTCGGTAGGAGTCTTCGGGGCATTCCAATTCTTAACCGTTTCAATCTTAGCAGGATCAACATGAATACCCTTGTCGTTGACGATGTGACCAAGAAATTGAACTTCTTTTAGCCAAAATTCGCATTTGGAGAATTTGGCATATAGTTGTTCTTTTCTCAAGAGGTCCAAAACCAATCTAAGGTGTTGTTCATGATCAGCTTTAGTCTTGGAATAGATTAAGATATCGTCAATGAAGACGATCACGAATTTATCAAGGTATGGATTGCACACACGATTCATGAGATCCATGAAAACTGCGGGTGCATTGGTTAGCCCGAAAGGCATAACCATGAACTCGAAATGGCCATACCTTGTTCGAAAGGCCGTCTTAGGAATGTCATCTTCTTGAACACGAAGCTGATGATAACCGGATCGAAGATCAATCTTCGAGAAGCAAGTAGAACCTTGAAGTTGATCAAAGAGGTCATCGATTCTAGGCAAAGGATAAGGGTTCTTGATAGTAAGCTTGTTGAGTTCATGGTAGTCAATACACATGCGAAATGATCCATCCTTCTTCTTAACAAATAAGACGGGTGCACCCCACGGTGAATGACTTGGGCGAATGAAACCTTTGTCGGAGAGCTCTTGAAGTTGACTTGCAAGCTCTTGCATTTCGGAAGGTGCAATACGATAAGGAGCTCTAGCAACGGGGTTAGCTCCAGGTATAAGATCAATACGGAACTCTACTTGACGAACGGGAGGAAGACCGGATAAATCCTTAGGAAAAACTTCGGGGAAATCCCGAATGATCGGAATGTCTTGGATACTCTTCTCCTTGACATCCTTTTGAACAATATGAGCTAAGAAAGCAATATACTTCTTTCGTAAGTACTTTTGAGCGGTAGTACACGACATCAACTTAAGTCCCTTGCAAGGTTTTTCACCAAAAACCCTTAAGGTTTCTCCCGATGGTAGCGGAATTCGGATACACTTTTCAAAGCAAAAGACTTCGACATGATGATTTGATAGCCAATCCATACCTATGATAATATCAAAGCTTCCTAGTGGCATTGGAACAAGGTTGATTGGGAATGAATGGTCATTTAGTTCTAAGGAGCAATCATAAATAATGGAGTCAATTGTAAGGGAGTCACCATTCGCTATTTCAACGGTGAAGGTTTTCTCTAATTGGGATCGTGTCTTTGCAAGTAAAGGCTCAAAATTAAGTGACACAAAACTTTTATCGGCACCGGTATCGAACAAAATGGAGGCATATTGACTATTAACAAGGAACGTACCATTAACCACGTCGTTGTTGGCTTGAGCTTCGTTGGCGTTTATGTTGAACGCACGCCCACGAGCTCCACCTTGTCTAGCATTTGCAAGTCTTGGACATTGATCACGAAAATGGTTCGGGTCACCACACTCATAGCAAGCACGCCCATTTGCAATGGCGGGAGCACCTTTATTATCCACTTGAGGTACAGTTCGGTTTGGAGGGTTGACTTGGCCCGCAAGAGCTTTGGCCCTACAAACATTGATAGTATGACCATATCTCCCACAATGAGTACAAAGGCGACATGGGATAGTTTGAGGATGATGATAATCGCAGGTGGCACAAAGAGGGTAGATCCCAACATATGGCTTTTTAGCCGGCGTTTGAACCATAAGTGCAGCTTGGTTGACGGGAACAGCAGGAGTAACCACAACAAAATTTCTAACCTACCTCTTTCTATTATTGCGAGAGGGCTCGGTTGTGGCTTCTTTGTTGTGGGTAGGAGGGGTTACGGTTTCAGAAACTTTCTTAGAACCCTTTTTGGTAAGAGTTCCAGCTTTCACATGATTATCAGTTAAGGTAGCGGATAGACGAATAGCATCCTCCAGAGTAGCAGGATTTCTACCTAAGACAGTATCTTGGATTTGTCTTGGTAGCCCACCAATATACTTTTCGATACAACGGGACAAAGGAGTGACCATGTGGGGCACGAGAAGACTCAACTCATGGAACCGAGTTGTATATGCTAAGCTTTCCCCACTATCTTGGGCAAGATCCCAAAATTCAGCTTCTAACTTTTTCACTTCATTTCGAGGGCAGAACTCCTCGGTCATAAGCCTTTTGACCTCATCCCAAGGTAAGGCCATAGCTACATCAACACCCCTATTCCTTTTCTCCCCATTCCACCACATAAGTGCCCATTTTTGTAGGACACTTGTAGCATGACGAACACGGAGATTGTCGGGACAGTCACTATTGAGAAAGGTATTCTCAATGCTTTCGAACCATTGAAGGAGTCCAGTAGCTCCTTCGGTACCAAAAAAACTTGAGGGGATTGCACGAGTTGAAGTGCTTGAAGGTGCATTGAGATGGATTGTTACCACCATTTCCACCATTATTACCACTATTGCTTCCATTTCCACCATTGTTGCCATTGGTGGCACCATTGGCTTGGGTGAGTTGTGTCACCAATTGGGTAAGAATAGCCGCAATGTCGGTGTTGGCGTTGGTTGCGGGAGCACGACGAGGAGGCATTCTATAGATTTTCACAAGACAAGAAAGATTGTGAGAACTTATAAGATTTGATAGGATTTAATAGAATGAGAAAATAAAAATAGATATTCTTAGTTTGGATTGTACTCAAAAGTGACAAAATCACTTGAATACCATGGCACATTAAGGTTAATTAAACTTATATAATTTTCAAGGAGACATGCTTTAGCCTATAAGTAAACACTCATCTCGGGAATTCCCAAGAAAGCATACGGGTCCCTCGGTTGATTGGGATTTATGCGAAATGCTTTCCTAGACAGAAAACCCAAAATACAGGTGTCACCCTTCCAGATTGCACGTGTCCTCAAATAATTTAACAAGTTTAAAAACCTTAACGAAGAAATAGAAAATTTTTTAGAGATTTTTGCTTCAAGAATTTTCCACATGCTTAGAAAAGATAAAGATAGAAAGAAGATAGAAATATTATGAGGTTTAGAATATAGGAAAGGATATTATTTATTTAATTATTAAGAATTTTTAACAATTATGTTATCAAATAAAATAATAACTAATCATAGTAAGCATGTATCACATAGCATGTAACACATAACATATAACATATAGCATGTAGCATATAACATGAAATCATGAAACATAGCATAAGTAGGTGTCCTAAAGTTATAGCCTAGGTCAAGGTGTCTAATAACCTAATTCCCTATAACCAAGACTCTGATACCAATCTGTCACACCCCGACCGATGGCGGAATCATCGGGGTGGGACATGTAGACTGTTCATAGCACATGGTTGACTAAATTGAAATATATTAAAGTCAAATTTCCATTACAAATAATCCAAGTACAAACCAAATTCAAACAAAGAAACATAAACAACTCATAGAATTCTTGATTTAAATTGCTAAGTCCAAATCCTATATTGAGCACGTCTTAAATCATTCTCACATATTAGGGCCTGAAACATGAATAAAATAAAGTCAACTAAAAAGTTGGTGAGTATAACACAGTTGTATATAGATAGCATGTAGTTAAAAACAAATCCTTTACAAAACATGATAAAATAAGACATTTATGGGGAGCAGCTATTGTGTAATCAAGTACAACCAAACCTTTGTAACTAGTGTGCAAATTGTGTTGTCGGTATCAATCACCTCCACTTGGGTGGGTTTGTCAGACTCAATAGATCTATCATTGAAAACCGTCGGCTTGTATAGTTAATGATTGCACATAAGTTTTCACAAAGATTAGCACAACTAGCACTCGGGCACAAAGCTCAAATTTTGCACACATGTATGTAAGTAGGATTTTGCACTTGTGTTGTTTGTGTAAATGTAAATGTGTAATGTGTATAAAGTTCATGTTCCACCCCAAAAGTGTAAAAGAGTAAAAAGGGGTTGTGAATACTCACTTTGTATGAAAGTGTAGCTAACAAAGAGTATAGATAAAATAAGAATCCTTGATACGCACGAGTTAACCTAGATAATAATGTATATTGAATCAAATATGTGCACAAAGTCTAAGTCTAAAAAATGAAGGTTGAATTTGTGTATAAAACTATTGATTTGTATTTAAAAGTATTGAATAACATATATAAAGTTTTGAAGTAAATATTTTTGAAACATTTTGATTAAGGTTGGGAATTGAATAGTAAAATATAATATTTATAAAATCATTGATTATGAAAATAAAGTATGTGTTAAATGTAATTTAATAAATAAATAAATGTTTTTTATTTAAAATGAAGAATGAATAAATAATCTTTATTTATTTATAAAGTATGTAACTTACAAATAAAATGTTTTTAAATGAAAAGTTTAATAACAAATTTAATTTTATAAACTTTTAATTAAATGATTTTCCATTTATTCCAAGATTAAATGTTTGATCTTTTCAAATACCTTTTTATAAAACTAACTATTTTTATTTAAAAACTTAATTTGGAATTTTTACAGATTAAAATACAACAACAATAATTCTGATCAAAGACTCTGACCTAGACACGGCTGTGCCTGGGAAGGACACGACCGCGCTCGAACCACGGGCGCGACCGCGCTAGTCGGGACGCGACCGGGTTTGATCAAACAGAGGCCAACTTGGACAATTCACGAGGCACGACCGTGCCTTAGCTCGGCACGGTCGTGTCTATGATTCTTAGACACAACAGAGATTAGCCCAGAGGGCATGACTAGGTCTGGACAGGAGGACACGACCGCGCTGCTAGTCGGCATGACCGCGCTACATGAGGCACAGCCGCGCTAGATGATTAGCGCGACCGTGTCTCTTCCAAATCAGACACGAATTGAACAAATCTTGCATTTATAGTGCTGGATTTGATGGGGCTTTTGATTACTGAGTCGTTACGAGTCTATTCATATAAATTAATTGTATGTAACTCGTGTTTAAGAGTGGAATCGATTAAATCATTTTTATTAAAATAATAGTTCTGATTCGGACGATTTCTATAATGAAAGCCCAGATTAATAGAGGGCTTTTGATATTGATACTGAAGCGAATGAGATGGAGAGTATACTTACCCTAAAGCGTATCGAATCGATGAAGAACGGTAGAATGAAATTCCGACGACGGCAAGATTAACCTCCGGTGATTTCTGCTGCGATTCCGACTGCTTCAACGGCTTCGGTCGTTCCAGAGAGGGTTGAATGTCGTATGGTGATGGATTGCTCGAGAGTATTCGGATCGATTTTGAGGATTCGAGGCTTGGGAGGAACTTGACGGTTTCTTGAGAGAAAAACGAAATTGGATTGATAAAAATTGAAATGGACTGAGATATTTTCTTTGTCAAAGAAAATAAAACGTAATCGGTTTCGAATTTCAAACGATCGAGCGTTTTGAAACTGCATTTACGTTTCGACTGTTACGCAGGCGCGACCGTGCCAAGATAGGCGCGACCGTGCTTAGGCACCGGGCGCGATCGTTCCAAAGCAAGTCGCGCGCCCGTGCCAAAGCACTTGGCGCGACCGTGCTAGGACAAAGCACGACCGTGCTAGACTAGGGTTTCTTGATATTTTTCAACTTTAGTCCTTGACTTTTCAGATTTGGTAAGTTTGATTAACATAGTTTCTTGCATAGTGTTTAAGTGTATATAATCGAGTAAAACTTGCGAACTTGTATTGAATCATTGCGTTTAGTTTACGGTAAGAAAAATAATAAGACAGTGCACGAGTATTGAATTCGAAATTGCATTACATTGAATTGAAATATGAATACTAAAAATCAGAAATGTTACAGCATACTTCATGCAGCAGCATATTTCGTCCAGCAGCATACTTGAAGTATGCGGTCCCGACAGCATACTTGAAGTATGCGGCCGCATACTTAAAGGATGCGGTCCAGGCCCACTGAATACTTTTGTCTTGGTTATAAATAGCTTATATTGTAATATTATTCAAGTTAGACAAGTTGGACGTCTGAGACAGTCAGATGGTTAGACGAGTTGTTGAACGATCTTGTATTGTATTTTCAGTATTTAATCAATATACGAATCATTTGATATTTGATTGTGTCTCGTCCTCTTTGATTATACCAACAAGTCACGTGTCGAGTCTGTTTCCGCCAGGTTCAACACGTCGTTGAATCCGTTGATTGAAGATCCTCAGGAATCCGGACCTTACAATTGGTATCAAAGCCTTAGCGCTCATTCGGTGAAGCTTGCAATGGATTTCTATGACTCGTGAGGTATCAAAGTTACTGATTTTGCTTTTATTTGAACTGACTTGTGTTTGGAAGAGTTTCTAGACAGATTGACAGGTATTGGACCTTGTTTCTGTCACGTTTGTTGAAGTTTATGGTTGATTAGTTGATTTTTCGGCCTGAAAATCAAACTTTTCGGTCAATTTCTTCATCTGGAAGTTTGCGGTTACTCAAGTTTGCGGTCACTCAAGTTTTTAAGTTATTTAGTTAATCCTAGTACGTAGATCCCCCCCCCCCCAAACCATATCAAATATTTTAGTTATGTGTCGGAGTCTAGTTTTAGTTCATGTTTGTGTCTCGTGGGTTCGATATCTGGACTTCTATTAGGTTGTATTGCAATTGATAGCTACACTTGCCTGTCATTGTGGTCTAGTTTAGAGGATTTCTAGAGTGTCTAGGTTAGGTTTTTGTTTAGTTTTATAGACCATTCGACCGACATCAAGTTTTTGGCGCCGTTACCGGGGACACTTGGTAATAGCAAAATTAGCTTCGATTAGTTTTTTATTTGGTTATTTATTTTATTTTCTCTTTTTAATTTAGTTTGGTTTATCTTATTATTTTCGGTCATAATTGTGTGCTTTGTTAGTTTTCATTTTTGTTTTGTTCCTTTCTAGTGTATGCAACATACTCATTCGTAGGGATCACCCTAATTTGCTGCTTCTTCAGAGCCTAAGCAAGAGCTTCACGAGCGCACCCGTAGCTTTTGTGAGTGTTTGAGAGTTTTATATGAGAATCATGTACGTAGTCCTAGCCCTGTTCCATTTCCTAACATGGGTGACACTGACCCACCAGCTAGACGTACCATCCACGAGAGAGCTTGCCATGGTTTTATGGGAAAAAGATCTTCGATCACGCGCCCGGATGTGCCCAACACAAACAATTGGAAAATTCCATCCCATGTCATGAGTACTATCACTAATTTCACTCAGTTTCATGGACTTGAGGATGAGAATACACCAGGACATATGTCCCGTTCATTCGTATATACGATACCTTTCACATTACTGGTGTATCTGAGGACGCTATCTATCTGCGTCTTTTTTCATTTACTCTCTGGTTGATCTACTACTTGGTTGGATACCCTACCCTAGGATTCCGTTACCACGTGGGCAGATCTACAGGCCAAATTCCTAAAAAAGTATTATCCACCCTCCAAGGCCGCTCGCCTAAGGGACCAGATTCATTTATTCCGCATGGACACTGATGAGCCTTACCACATGGATTGCGAGAGGTTCAACACCCTGTTGAGCAGATGCCCCCAACATGGCCTTTCTGATTGGGCAATAGTGGATAAATTCTATAATGGGCTGACCTTCGAGAAGCAACAAATGTTCAACATGGCTACAGGAGGTCATATCATGGACAAGAAGGAGTCGAGCGAGTGCGAAGAGATGTTTGAGAGCTTTGCTTTGGCCGAGCAACAACAGCCATCTACTAGGACTTCCTTTCCTAGTGCTAGGACACCCACCTCTTCTGCTATAGGTGTTCATCAGGTCACCCCTGATGCTAGCGTGGAAGCTGCACTTGCGGCTATGGTAAAGGATATTAAGGAGCTAAAGTTGAGCGCTCAAAGGTGTGAGGTGTGCAGAGGAGGCCACGACACCAGAGACTACTCCGTCAGTCAATAGGAGCACGTAGATTTTGTAGGGAACCAGAACCGAGGATTTAATAACGCCTTTGGCAATTCATACAACTCGGGATGGAGATCTGGAGGGAATCCACCTGGGTTCCAAGCGCGCCCGAATCAATTTGGTGGTGGAGATGTAGGTCCGAGTTTGGGGAGCAGTACTAGAGATAAGAAGATAGAGGAGATGCTAGAGAACAAAACTCAGATGCTTGCCAAGTTAATAGTGATGGATAAGGAGACCCAGCAAAAGTTGGATGCGTATGATACCTTCTTGAGAAATCAGTATTCTGCATTCATAGATCTGCAGCGCACGGTAGGTGATATTGCAAGGAATCTGAAGGATAAGCAGGGAGGCTCGTCTTTGGGTTCTAATGCAACAGTGATGGAAATGACGACCCGTGGTAGCAAAGGAGAAGTAAGAGAGAAGCCACCGGTGGAGGATGAAGAGCCGGTGAATGAAAAGATAGAGATGGAGAAGCCTGCTGAGAGAGTAGTGGAGAAGAAGAGTGTAGGGGAGAAGAAGACTCCCGAATTTGACCTGAGCCATGTTCCTTACCCAGCTCGTTTTATGCCATATAAGTATGCTAAGGAATACGGTCACTTCTTAAATTTATTCAAAAAACTCAAGGTCAATCTGCCGTTTATCGAGGTCCTCTAGCATATGCCCAAATATGCTAAATTCTTGAAAGATCTACTTTCTAACAAGAAGAAGCTGGAGGAAGTCTCGAAAGTCTCTCTAAGTGAGGGGTGTTCTACGGTGGTCCAGAACAAGCTGCCAGAGAAATTAGCAGAACCGGGTCACTTCACGATCCCGTGTCTGTTCGGCGATTTGACTATGAACCACGCGTTGGCTGATCTAGGTGCTAGCATCAATCTGATTCCATACTCTATGTAAAGTAGCTAGACCTAGGTGATCTGAAGCCAACGCGCATGAGCATATCCTTGGCTGACCACTCGGTCAAGCATTCGCAGGGGATAGTGGAAAACTTGTTGGTGAAGGTAGATAAATTTGTTTTCCCCGTGGATTTCGTGATTTGTCACACCCACAAAATCCACTAACGGAGTTTTACCGCAAGGCGTGTGACAAACCAGGATCTCAGTCATTAGTCATATCAAACGACACTATATGAGTTTAATAAAAACCATTAATTATTCAAAGTAAATGCGGAAGCAAAAGATTAAGTATTTAATGCGCAAAACAACCGCGCCCAAAAGTCAAGTTTATTAAAAACAGATAAATAGTTTAACGTTTGCAATAACTAAAAGGACTCCAATGCATGTCCTAATTGTGCACCTGTGTCTTATCGACCTGAGAAAACATGCAATAAAATGTGTCAACACTAGGTTGGTGAGTTCACAGGTTTCAGTTCGTAATAATGTTTACCAGATTATGTACATTCAATATATATCAATAGGTAGCTAACCTATGTTCAAGTTACTAAAGCGCTCGCAACCGAAGCTGACTATTTGTTTTGTTTGATGCCTTCCACCATGTCTATCAACAGTGGTGATGTGTTTAGGTCAATTTTACACCCGTTCGACCTCCAGTCGAGTTAGCGCGGCTAACGCGGGTGGGGTTTGTCAAACCAAGTAGTACTACTAAAGATTACCTTACTAAATACATATTAAACAGTTCGATGTGTAAGGACTTTCATGATAGAGTGTTACACTTAGTTTAGCAAGTTATATATAATAATTACAGTAATCATATGTTTGCGTCATGTTTTCTCCCCCTAATTAAAAATAGTAAAGGGGCCGTGAAACTCACCTGAGTGTGTAGAGTGTAGTAATTAGCACCTCACAAGGATGCAACAAAACCACAAATAGTTTGCAAGCGAAAAGTCTACGAATGTCCTAGAATATGATCACGATAATTAGGAACACGTAGGAATGAGTGACGACGATACGGGAGAATCAGATGTCCTAAATATACTAATGAATTACGAATAGAAGATCTTGTAATCGGGATCAGAAAATCCCTAGTGGGTATTTAGTATGGTCGTGATATATGTGAAACATTACTCAGCACGAGATAATAATATTAAATAAATATTCGGGTGCTTTTGTGAATGAAATAATTGTTTAAGTAATAATAATAATTAGGTTGTGGGATTCGAACCCGGTTATCACCTACAACAGCCAAAGGCTCTAACCAGTCCCAACCGCTAGGGTATTGCGTTAAAGACCCGGTTCTATTTGGTTTTAACATTCACAAAACCACTGTGTTCATCCCCATTCGCGAACCCGATCCAAACCACCCTCAAATCCAACGATTTCGATCACGATTGACCATAGGGGCTTGGGGGTTTTGTTAATCGTTATATGGCGAGTCTACTGGTGAGTTTAATTGCGAAATCATCAAGTTTAGGTTATTTAATTTTTTGTTCGAAAATTCCGAAAACCCTAGGTTCTAACCACAAATCAAATTGACTAATCTAGATAAGATTATCAGTTGGAATCATAGGGCTTTTGATGAGTGATGAATTGCGAACCTAACCATATAGTTAGTTGAATTGAGATTGAGTCTAGGGTAGAGTTCGATTACACCCGCATATGCGATGAACCCTAGAACTAGTTCTTGATTAATTTGGTATTATAAGCCCTAATTATGTTAGGGCTTTTGTTCTAGAGATGAAAACGAATCCGTTGGTGTGATTGGTTACCTTAAATGATATCGAATTGATGGAGATCGACTAAACCCGAGTCGCGGCTTCGACGGGATGCTCTCTGGCGTCTCCGGCAACTTCTCCGATCAAAATGGGATGTGCAAAAGCTTCAGAGGGACTC
Source organism: Smallanthus sonchifolius (assembly GCA_023525975.1). Lineage (NCBI taxonomy): Eukaryota > Viridiplantae > Streptophyta > Magnoliopsida > Asterales > Asteraceae > Smallanthus > Smallanthus sonchifolius. The sequence goes on along the minus strand of CM042026.1, from coordinate 81,474,086 downwards.
GACCTAGTTGTGTAGAGTGTTTGCTTGTGAAATGGTAATGAATTTGACCGATTTCGATGACATTAGATCTAGTTTTTCGGTTACGACTTAATGGGACTCATTATGATTAATTTGAAATCATTATCGAGCAGTAACGCATAGGAACGGTTCGAACATGATCGAGATCATCAATGCTTTGCATAACCGACGAGAATTCGAACAGATTTGGGGTTTACGGACTTGATTTGGATCAAAAGAGCTTGATTTTGAATTTTAAAAGTCAAAGAATTGAGTATTGGGTAATTACAGCTTTGGTCCCTATGGTTTCTTGCATAAAAGTTTGAGTTTATGATAGAATTAGCCCTTGGAGTTTCTAATTGGGTTAACGGGGTTAACCCGAAATAGTCGGGTGTCACATCATCCCCTAGTTGAAAGAATTTTCGGGTATATTAAAAAAATATTTCTGGATGTCACATCATCCCCTAGTTGAGAGAATTTTCGTCCCGAAAATTAGATAGTACCTTATATGTTTGACGTGGACTGCTTGAAAAGACGACGATACTTGCGCATCATCTGATCCTCGCGCTCCCATGTGAATTCCGGTCAGCGTTTCGAGTTCCAACGCACTCTGACAATAGGGATTTTACTACGCTTGTGTGTAGGGGTGTTCATCATTCGAATGGGATTTCTAGTTCATCGATTGGAACCACGAGTGTCTCGTCTGCTAGACATTTCTTTAAGTTTGAGACATGAAAGATGTTGTGCACACCACTAAGTCCTTCAGGTAGGTCCAGTTGGTACGCTACTGAGCCAATTCTCTTCACTATCTTGAACGGTCCAACATAACGAGGATTTAGCTTGACTCGTTTCTCAAAACGAATTACATCTTTCCAAGGTGAGACTTTTAATAGAACTATGTCGTCCACTTGAAATTCCAACGGTTTCCGACGCTTATCGGCATAACTCTTTTGACGATCACGGGCTGCCGCCATACGATTTCGAATTTGCACGATTTTCTCTGAGGTCTCGAGCACAAGTTCAGGACCCGTAAGTTGGCTATCCCCAACTTCAGCCCAACAAATAGGTGATCGGCATTTCCGTCTGTATAATGCCTTAAACGGTGCTGCTTTGATACTAGTGTGATAGTTGTTATTGTAGGAGAACTCCACTAACGGCAAATGAGTTTCCCAACTGTTACCGAAATCAATCACACAAGCTCGTAACATGTCCTCTAGGGTTTGAATAGTACGTTCAGACTAGCCATCTTTTTTAGGATGGTATGTTGTGCTCATATCCAGGCACTTACCTAGAGCTTTTTGTAATGATTGCCAGAAACGTGAGGTGAATCGAGCGTCTCGATCAGAAATGATTGCAATTAGCACTCCGTGTCGAGAGACTACTTCCTTCAGATTGATACGAGTAAGCTTCTCCATCATATTAGTCTCTTTGATTGCTAGAAAATGAGCGGATTTTGTTAAGAGATCTACGATCACCCATATGGTGTCGCATCCGCTAGGAGTTCGAGGTAGTTTAGTGATAAAGTCCATTGAAATCTGCTCCCATTTCCACATCGGGATTTCTAGTTGTTGGAACAAACCAGAACGCTTTTGGTATTCAACCTTGACCTTCGAGCAGGTCAGGCATTTGCTCACATAGGTGGCTATATCAGCTTTCATGTTCGGCCACCAATATAGAACCTTCAGGTCATGATACATTTTATCGGAACCAGGATAAATAGAATACCGAGATTTGTGAACTTCATCCATTACAAGTTCCCTTATGTTCCCATATACTGGGACCCATATTCACTCTGCGAAGTAGCGAATACCGTCCGATTTAACCTCAAGTTATTTCTCCATACCACGCGTGGACTCTAACGGTAGGTTTTCTTCTTTTAGGGCTTCGAGTTGAGCATTACGGATTTTATCAGGTAATCCGGTGTGAATTGTGAGTTGTAATGCTCGGACTCGTCTGGGTTTGGTTTCTTTTCGGCTTAAGGCATCGGCTACCATATTAGCTTTGCCCGGATAATACTTGATAGCACAATCATAATCATTTAAGAGATCGATCCAACGACGTTGTCGCATGTTCAACTCTTTCTGTTCGAAGATGTGCTGAAGACTCTTGTGATCGGTGTAGATGGTGCACTTGGTACCGTACAAGTAATGTCTCCAGATTTTCAGTGCAAACACTACGGCTCCCAATTCCAAGTCATGGGTCGTGTAGTTCTTCTCATGAATTTTTAGCTGACGGGAAGCGTATGCGATAACCTTCTCGCGTTGCATCATTACACAACCTAGACCTTGAATGGAGGTATCACAATACACTACAAAGTCATCCGTTCCCTCTGGAAGAGAAAGGATGGGTGCACTACAGAGTTTCTGCTTTAGAAGTTGGAATGCTAATTCCTGGGTTTCGCTCCAGTTATAGGGTTTACCCTTTTGGGTTAGGGCGGCGAGAGGTTGAGAAATCTTTGAGAATCCCTCGATGAATCGACAGTAGTAGCCAACCAACCCAAGAAATTGTCGCACCCCTGTCGGAGTCGTTGGTGCCGCCCAATTCTTGATGGCTCCTACTTTAGCTGAATCGACATGTATTTCTTTCTCGTTGGCTACATGCCCTAGGAATTGAACTTCGCGAATCAAAAATTAGCACTTGGAAAATTTGGCATATAATTGCTCTTGTTTCAGCAGTTCCAGAATTAAATGTAGATGCTCCTCGTGCTCTTCCTTGCTTTTAGATTATATGAGGATGTCATGAATGAAAACGATGACGAACTGATCAAGGTATGGTTTACACACACGGTTCATGAGATCCATGAACACCGCGGGTGTGTTGGTTAATATGAATGGCATGACCAAAAACTTGTAGTGGCTGTACCGGGTTCTGAATGCAGTTTTTGAGATGTCTTCGTCTCGGACTCTCAGCTGATGATTACCGGATCTAAGATCAATCTTTGAATAAAAACTTGACCCCTGAAGTTGGTCGAACAGATCGTCAATACCGGGAAGTGGGTAACGATTCTTGACAGTCACTTTTTTCAGCTCACGGTAATCAATGCACATACGGAAAGTCTCATCTTTCTTCTTGACGAATAAGACTGGAGCTCCCCATGGTGATGAGCTAGGTCGGATGAAACCCTTATCCAATAACTCTTATAGTTGTGTAGATAATTCTTGTAACTCACTAGGTGCAAGTCTATACGGTGCTTGAGCAATAGGCGTTGCTCCGGGTGTTAGATCAATCTGAAATTCGACTTGACGGTGAGGCGGAAGACCGGGCAAGTCTTTGGGAAATACTTTCGGAAAGTCACGAACGATCGGGATGTCATCAATCTTTTTCTCTTTGGATAGTTGCTTGGCGACAAGAGCTAGAATAGTAGTATGACCTTTACGCAAACACTTTTGTGCTTTCATGAAGGATATGATGCCTACGACAGTATCACTCTTTTCTCCTTGGACAAAAAGGGATTCTCCACCAGGGAGAGTAAGGCGAACAATTTTATCATGACAAATGATCCCAGCTTGATTTTTGGATAACCAATCCATACCGACAATTATGTCGAAACCGCCAAGTGTGACCGGCATGAGATCGCTATCAACTTATGACCAGCCAACCATAGTTTACATCCCTTAAGAATGTGAGTTGCTTCGATTATCTGACCGTCTGCTATCTCTATAGTGTACTTAGTTTCTAATAGGGTTGGAGTTTCTTTTAACAGATTACTAAGTTTCTTAGATATGAAGCTCCTATCAACACCAATATCAAAAAGGACAGAAGTAAAACAGTCGTTCAGGAGGAACTTAACAGTAACCACGTTGTGATCATTTCTTGCTTCTCCTGATCCAATCACGAAGCCCCGTCCCTTCGCACCATTTCAATTGTTGTTACCATTGTTGTTGTTACCGTTTCCGTTGCCCTGATTGTTGTCGTTGTAATTTCCACCATTTTTTTTCAACTGAGGACAATCTTTTTTGAAGTGTCATTCCTTTCCACATTCATAGCAACCCCTGGTAAATCCCTGTTGCTGAAATGGTTGCTTAGGTTTCAGCTCACCCCTACAGTCTTTTGCAGCATGACCCATTTTACCACACCGTTGGCAACGATTCTTATCACATGGTCCATTGTGGTGAAAACCACACTTGTTACACTTAGGGTATTTCCCAGCATAATTACCCTGGTTCTGACTTGAAGAGGTTGACAGATTGAAGGTTTTGATAGGCACAAACCTACGCTGCTGTTGTTGAGGTGGGTTACACTGAAAACTCATGGAGTCGGTGTTGCTATCAAACTTACTATTGTTACTGTCAGTAGCTTTGGTAGTTGTGCCCCTCGTGGGTAGGGTACCTTGAGTTACAGCCTGATCGGTCAGCCTATGAGCAAGTCGGATGGTTTGCTGAATGGTAGTAGGGTTAGAAGAAGTAACCATACTTTGAATTTAGGGTACTAGGCCGTCGATGTACCTCAAGATTCTTTTGTATGCTGGAGTTGCCATATGTGGGCACATGACTGCATATTCATGCGAGCGAGTAGTATAAAGCTCACTCTCGGAACCCTCCATCTTCAAGTTCCAAAATTCACCCTCCAACTTCTGAATTTCATCACGAGGACAGTACTCTTCCCTCAACATAGTCTTGAACTCCTCACAATGTAGGGTGTTAGCCATGTCCAGACCTAATATCTGAACTTGAGAGTTCCACCAAGTGAGGGCAGGACCCTCTAGAGTACCGGAGGAATACTTGACCTGATTTGCTTGGGGGCAGTTACACATAGCAAATACCGACTCAACTTTCTCAAACCAGCGGAGCAAACCGACAGCTCCTTCGGCTCCACTAAAGGTGCGGGGCTTGCAGTCCATGAAAGTTTTGAAGGTGCAAGTCTGCTGGTTATTGTGCTAGCCTGGACTTAAAACAAATACACAATTGAGGATACAAGGCTCGGAAAAGATTTTGGAGTAAATAACTGACTTGCTAGAGTCGACGGATGTCGGATTTACCTGCAGCATTTTGTGCGGCTGCTAAGGCTACGGCCACGCTATCATTGATGAGTGCAGTGAGTTCAGCTGCAATCATGTTGATATTACTGCGACCACCATTACGTCCACCGCGTCCACGATCACGTCCAGACATGATCTTTACATTCACAAATACAATAATGAGAAAAATATATCGCATATTATCATCATACAAGCACAAGTAAGCAAAAGAAGAATTAAACCACAACATCTAATATTTCAATAATAATCGTTGATTAAATAATTTGTAACGGCTACAAAGTAATTTCAATCAAAACATCAAAATCCAGAAATATCTGTTGGATGGGAACAACCCTGCCCATCTAGTTTGTAAAGAAAGATATAACTAAAGATCGGATGTCATATGCCACTGCTAGCTGAAGAAATAACTGATCCGTCATCCTCGTCCTCATCCGGTTCTCCCTTGGGCTCATCATCCTGTGCATCTCTTGCTACATTGGCAGCTGCAAGCTGTGCCTCCAACTCCTCAATCCTATCCTTAGCCGCTCCAAGGTCAAACTCTAGTACATTCACTCGGGTTTCTAACTCATGAAATGCTGCTATTAGGTTGTCATGCACCCTGTTAGTCTCTCCTAGATATGCTGTCAGTCTCTCAATCCTCTGGTCATATTGATTTCCTCGTTGTAACAGTCCGGTAATCTCACCCACAGCATCGTGCATGTTGCAGACTTCCCGGTCCATCTTGGCTACAAAGGCAGCAAGGGCCTGCTCCAATGGGTATGGTAGAGGTGGTAGAGCTCGCGAAGAGATGAAGAAGAAGGAGTATCAGTAATGAGTGGGGGTGGGACTCGTTTCTTGCGGATCCAGCTCCTGATCATGTCAGGATACCAATCCCAGTCATGCGTGTTATCTCTGACACGAACATGAAATGGCTCGTCGTACACTATGGTGTCGTCAATTGGGCTCAGCCAACGCCTTTTAGGCTCTGGTGAAGGTATAGTAGGAACATCAGGTTCCTGTGCAACTTGAGATGTAGGTGGAGTAAACATTCCTGTAATGTAAGGTGTAAGTGCCATGTTTGAGTGTCTGTGTCATGTAACTAATGCATGTGTAGGTTATTGCGTTAAAGACCCGGTTCTGTTTGGTTTTAACATTCATAAAACCACTGTATTCATCCCCATTCGCGAACCCGATCCAAACCACCCTCAAATCCAACGATTTCGATCACGATTGACCATAGTGAATTGGGGTTTTTGATAATCGTTATATGGCGAGTCTACTGGCGAGTTTAATTGTGAGATCATCAAGTTTAGGTTGGTTAATTTCTTGTTCGAACATTCTAAAAACCCTAGGTTCTAACCATAAATCAAATTGACTAATCTAGATAAGATTATCATTTGGAATCATAGGGCTTTTGATGAGTGATGAATTGCAACCTAAACATATAGTTTAATTGAATTGAGATTGAGTCTAGGGTAGAGTTCGATTACACCCGCATATGTGATGAACCCTAGAACTAGTTCTTGATTAATTTGGTGTTATAAGCCCCAATTATGTTAGGACTTTTGTTCTAGAGATGAAAATGAATCTGTGGGTGTGATTGGTTACCTTAAATGATATCGAATTGATGGAGATTGACTAAACCACAGTCGTGTCTTCGACGGGATGCTCTCCGGCGTCTCCAGCAACTTCTTCAATCAAAATGGGATGTGCAAAAGCTTCATAGGGACTCTACCTAGGTGTGCAGAGTGTTTGCTTGCGAAATGGTAATGAATTTGATCGATTTCGATGACATTAGTTCTAGTTTTTCGGTTACAACTTAATGGGACTCATTATGATTAATTTGCAATCATTATCGAGCAGTAACGCATAGGAACGGTTCGAACATGATCGAGATCACCAATGCTTTGCATAACCGACGAGAATTCGAACAAATTTGGGGTTTACGGACTTGATTTGGATCAAAGGAGCTCAATTTTGACTTTCAAAAGTCAAAGAATTGAGTATTGGGTAATTACAGCTTTGGTCCCTATGGTTTCTTGTATAAAAGTTTGAGTTTATGATAGAATTAGCCCTTGGAGTTTCTAATTGGGTTAACGGGGTCACATGATTCTTGATATGGAGGTGGATGACAGAGTCCTACTCATCCTAGGACACCCTTTTCTGCATACCGCCAAGGCATTGATCGATGTCTATGAGGGAAAGCTCACACTTCGTGTAGGGGATGAGAAAGTTACTTTTGATGCTATGAAATCTGTGAAGGAGTCTAATGCGCAGAGCAAATCGGTTTGTTTGATTGATACCTTCATGGATGACCATCAGGATTCTTTTGTAAGAGAGAGTGGAGTTGGAGATGTCTCGAGTAATCTAGCTGAGAGTGTTGTCTAAGAGCCCGCGCCTAAATTAGGAGAGCTATCGGACTGGGTGTTTGATTTGGAGGAGTTACTAAATTCGCTGGATGAATATGGTGATGATATGTCTAGTGATCTGCAGGACATGATGGCAGAACTAGAGGAAATGATATGGAAAACCCCAAGTGTGGGGATGGATGAGAGAGTTGAGGATCCAGAAGATCTGGGGGGAAGATAGAGACCACACCATTAGAGATGCCCCTTTCTGAGACATTGCCTGTTGTTGCTAGTCATTCTGAGGGGAGATATACTGAGTCACCCCCTAAGTCTAGGCCACCACGTAAGAAGATGTAAGAGTGGGGAGATGTATGTGACTTTAGAGGAGTGCAAACCCCAAGTGTGGGGATGTTTAGGGGTGAGAAATTGTTAGGGTAAATGATGTAGGTTGTGTTTGGACCTGGTAGGTTTAAGTGCTAGTGGACAGATTTGAGAAAGAGTATTAAGACCAGTTTGGGAATCGTTGGTGGTTGGTTGTTAATGAGAGTAGGTGTGCCGCGCAAGATGAATGCGGTGCCAAGGAGGATAAAGGAGAAGCCTCCTGATTAGATTGGTATGTTTCTCAGGTTAGTACTCGAGTGTAGAGTTTGTATCAGTCTTTGGGTTTGTTTTTGTTTGTGTTTTGTTTTTGCAGGGATTCACATTTGATTCAATGAGGAAAATCATCAAGAACGAAGTTCCAACCATCAGGTTTGATCCGAATTGTTCGTACTCAATCTCCATTCGAACAATAAAGATCCGAGATTGATCTACATGTAAAAGGCACTTTAAAGAGTCATGAATACAACCGCGAATGAAATGCAATACGGTTGTACGAGTTTGATGTGGAGGAGCAAAGCTGGCCAAGATCATTACTACATTATCAGCTAAGTCTTTTCCAATTTATTTATTTTTCGTATACTTTATTTCATTCTATTTTATTTCTTTATTTTTTTTTCCGTCGTTTCTCGGTTCACATTGAGGACAATGTGTGTTTCAAGTGTAGGGATTGGAGACTACATCTATTCTAAGTTTAGTTAGTTTGTTTAGGTTGTTTTGCTTTGGAAAAATATACATAAATACAAAAAAAAATAAAAAAATAAAAATTTCAAAAAAATGTCCTTGAATTAGAGTTTTACAAGTAAATAGAAGATAATAGGTAGAACTGTGGAACTGTTGTTGAAATAAAATGAAATAATAATAGAAAGCGCATATAATTTGTAAGGTTTTGATAGACCCAGCCGACTTTGAAAGCTTAAATATCCTGAAAATGTTGATTAGGTTAATTAAAGCAAGATATCTTGTGGGTTCTCATCTTAGGGGAAACGGTAAAACTGAAACTGTTAATATAGGGTGATAGGTACCATGTTAAATTTAAAATTTTAGATGTTTTTGAAATTATTTGGCACGTCGCTTTCTTTTTATGAAAATAAATCCGAGAGTTGGTGGCGCCCTCATTCCATAATTCCATTATCATTAGCTTAGTTAATTTGAAAATCTATGTTTCGCCTATGTGTCACACGTCGGGTTATAGCCTAATTGAAACACCACTGGGTTGACTCTTAAGTACTTCATTGCTAGAACTGCAGCTTATGTGCCACACGTCGAGTTACAGTTTGATTGAAACACCACTAGGTAAGGTTCATTCATATGTTAATAAATGCTCAAATCAAAATAAATAATTCATCTAAATCAATTGTGAAAACATATAAATTATAGTTTATAGTGGTGGGAATCTATATGGTTTAACCCGGGGCCTTAATATACCTTGAGATTAGATTAGGTGGAACTGTGACTTTCTTAGTGTGAGACCAATAGATAGAATGATAACTTGGTAATTTGGGTTTAGAACACAATCGGGGGCTTGAAAAGTTGGTCGTTGTGTTTAGTCGGATAGAAATACCAATAGTTGCAGTTAACACGTGATTATATGTGAACTAATGAATAAATGTGATTGTGAAAGCTAGTGTTCCGGTTATGATTCCATTGTAGATTCTTTTTCAAGGACGAAAAAAGGTTAAGTGTGGAGATGTATGATGTGTTGCAAAACACATGTCTTTTGTCCTATTGTTTTGTGTGTGTTTTTAGCTAATTTCGTATTCGTTTGTATTCGTTTTTAGTTCATTCTGAGTTCGGGTTTTGTTTGCAGGTGCTCGTGTGCTAAAGTAGCAGAATTAAAGTGTTAAAACCTGGAGAAATCGGGCATACGAGGATAGGGATGGAAAAGAATAAAGAAAAATACAATTTCTGGAAAAAGGGATCTTCGCGACACGCGAAGAAGGAGGATTAGGTCTATGCAACAGGCGAAGACCATGAAAAATGGCCCCGACTGTTTTGGCCTTCGCGCCACGCAAAGAGCCCTTGTTATTGGATTGCGACACACGAAAGTTCTAAAAATCCGAAAAAACCCTAATTTTGAAGATTAAAATATTTTGATTGCCATTATTCGAGGAATTCAACTTTTAGCCGTCAGAACAGGGTTCCAGGCGATTTTGAGAGAGGAGAAAGCAATTGGAGCCAAAGTTTGAAGTGTTTGTGACCGTATTGGTTAGATCATAATCGTTAGGTTTGTGATCTTCAATCTTTTGTGTCCAGTTAGTTTGATTAACAGTATGTTCATGACTTTTATGAGTTGTTTTCGGGTTTTTATTGTAATGAATCTTGGCATGATTTGATGTTTATGCATATTTAGTTCTGATTTGTTATTAACTTATGTTCCGCATGCTTCTTTTTGAATGTCTTTCAGTTATAGATGCATGTTTAGGTTGCTTACTGTGTGTTTGTGACTGTGTATGGTATTGCTAGACGTAGTAATCCATAGGAATATTCGTTGGTGAGTTATCAGATCTGAGTGTTCTACCTATCTCAATAGCTGAAAGGTGAGTAATAGTCGGTTAGTCTATGGCTTTAGGTGTCTAGGTGTAAGGGCTCTGAAAGGAGGTTTCCCTAGGTTGCTTAGGATCTTTGCTAGTCCGTGTCAATTCAATTGTCCCTTGATTACCCCTTGCATTCCTTGAGTGTATTGGGACAGTGATACTGAAAGGTAATTTGTCTTTAGGGTACTTTAGTATCATTGGTGAGACTAAAAGGTGAACCAACTGTCTGGTGAGCGTTATACATTCCTTAGAGTTGCCTTCTGGTCACATCCTGAGAGTGATTAGGAATCCACTAGGTATTATGAGAGTATCATATTTAGAATCCCAGTTTCATCATCGTTTCCATATCCGAGAGTAGTCTGAGTTTCACAAATAGGAGCCTTGTCTAGGTAGTGCCTTCCTGATTCTTGATTTCATCCGATTCTCTTGTGTGATAGTTATTTGTCGTTAGTAGTCTTCTTCATTCAGTCATTTTTAAGTTATTTAGTTAATCCTAGTTCGTAGATTCCCCCCCCCCCAAACCATATCAAATATTTTTGTTATGTGTCGGAGTCTAGTTTTAGTTAGTGTCTGTGTCTCGTGGGTTCGATATCCAGACTTCTATTAGGCTGTATTGCAATTGATAGGTACATTTTCCTGTCATTGTGGTCTAGTTTAGAGGATTTATAGAGTTTAACTAGAGTGTCTAGGTTAGGTTTTTGTTTAGTTTTTATAGACCATTCAACCGACATCAGTTATGAATTTTTTTTATCAGTATGCTTGGCTAAATTTCTGTAACCATCTAGTTTAGAAGAATCTTGATACAATTCGTATTTTTGGTTTGACTTTTGCTTATGAATGTGTGTTTTTAGTAAACCTTTGATTTTTATACCCTTATAATGTGTTTGTCTGCTTACAATTATTCATTATGATTATGTTTTTTGCGGTGTTATTGATTCTAAAGTGAGGTTATGGATTTTGAAATTTGGGTTATCTTTACACTGTAATCTTCAGTTTTTCAATTTACAATCTAGGACTTGAAACTCTAAATGGGTCCTAGACAAAACCATAACTATAATTGGCAGGGTGCGTATATACTTCCTTGGGATTAGGTCTTAATAAAAGGATCTAAGAGGTTGTTGGAGTTTTCTTATTCACCTAGTGTGGTAGATTGTAAATCGCTAGTGCGCTTATCTACTCGATTGTGATTGGGAGATTCTAAGTTATAAGTTGATTTTAATCAGAGTTTGCTTCATGGTTTAAGGGTATCAGTGTCTATAACATTAACCTTCTTCTATTGTAGGATGATTAAAATCCTTAACAAAATCTAGTCAGTTCTAGCACTTCACACAACTATTGATTCTTCATTGTAGTAGGATTCAGGGTAAACATGTAGTTAGTCTAAGGGCCTTAGGTTTTACTAGACTAAGTTGCACCCTTAATGGGGGATTGATCCATTTCGGGACTAGTTACCATTAGCAAATTATTCTAGTTAGTCATTCTAGTGAACACGATTCAATACCTAGGTGGTTGTTTTCTCAATCTGATTTTTATAAAGTTTCATAATTCATTGCTTGTTATTACTTTCATTAGTTGTTAGTCTTTAAAAAATTAGTTTTATCAAATCAGTTCATTTCATCGATTAAATATTAGTAAACGATTTAGTATCATGAGGTACTGTGTCCACAGATTAATATCCGATGGTTGCTGATACTATATTACATTCTAATAGATACACTTGACTTTTTTGTGTAGTTTTGTTCATTTGGTGATAACTCATTATAAAACTTAACATGTGCAACTGGTTTTCATAATTACTTTTTTTATCACTGTTCGCATGCATCAATGATTACTCATAATTAACTGACAACCATTTGATGTATGACCTTAATACACTTAAGTGGCCTTATCAACCATCATTGACCATTATTTAACACTTATTGACCACCAACGACTCCAATATACTGTTAATGACCCTAATTGACCATATGTTACACTAATGACTCTCACCGGCCATAATATACCCTAATTAGCCATGATTAACCGTGCCTCATTATCATTAACCATTATTTGTCCCAATTTGACTATCATTAACCATAGTTGACCATCAACGACTCTAATTGCTTATCAACAACCCTAACTAATTGACTATCATTTATCCTGATTAATCATTAATAACCCTAAATGCAACCGGCATTTTACTTAAATTTAAAATTATTTCTTTTTATTTTCACCACCATTTTGAGATCGTAATATACTTTTATCTAAAACTTATAGAGTGAAGTACACGGATGGTCATGTGGTTTACCAAAATTTTGAATTTGATCCCTAGTTTTCTAAAAGTACACGGATGGTTCATGTGTTTGCTCTTTGTTACGCATTTAGTCCACAAACTTTATCAAAAGTACATGTATGGTCCATGTGGTTTACGAATTTGTAACTAGGATCTTCTAAATATTTTATATTGCTAACATTTTTGTGACAACCTTGTCACCACCATTTACTTCTATTTTTAATATATTTACTTTTCACGTTCTTGCACAATTCACGAGCGATTTGCAACCGTCTTTTCGACCATTTCGTGGCAAGAAACTATTTTTAATTTTAATTTTAATTTATTTATTTTTCACGTTTTTGTGACCGATTTGAAACAGTTTGTTTCTGATCCGAATGTAACGCCCATAATCTATTTTTAATTTTAATGAATTTATTTTTCACATTTTCCGACCGAAATTTTGCGACTATTTTGCATAATATTTTTATTTTAATTTTTTTTTTGTTTTCTGAATATCTATGACCGGTTTGCGATCGAAATATATTTTTAGTTTTAAGTACATTTTCCACATATTTACGACTGGTTTGCGGTTTGTCACTGTTTTTTTATTATTATACCGACCGTTTTGCGACACAATCTAAACCTCGCAGAAATTACGAGCTTTATAGTAGTGGTTGCTATTTTTCAAGATGGTAAAAGTTGCGATACATTTTTCGGTCATAAATTTCGATCGCAAGTGTCTAGTTTTCTAACAGTAGCTAGTTGTTTATGTTAATGTATATTTTATTAATATAAAAGTTAATCAATTATGTTTGATAAAAATTAAAATAAAAAAGAAATTATATTAAATTTGAAAATACTTCAAAATATAATTATGTTTTACTTGCTCAGCAAGGAGTGGTTGGTGCATACAAATTAATTATAGTGAATTCCATTGGTCATGGCCATCATTTTCTAACACCGCCCTCATTTATATATTTAGACTTTAGAGAGCTTATGACTGTGATTCCCATAAAAAAAAAAAAAAAAACTCCACCATGAACATTCCAATAGTAGACTTTTATTTTTAAAATAGTGACGCCTTTATTTTTTATACTTATAGGATTTTTTATTATATTAATGAACTTATTTTTAATATATATTCGATAATTATATATTGAAAAATGACACATACTATCAAAAGCCACTGCAGTTACTTATCTAATAGATTCTTATGTGGAACAGTTGAAGAAACGCAAAAGGCATTAAATGGACTCAACCAAACAAAAATAACGTTTGTTCCACTTAAAGATATAAAGCCCATAAGATAGAAACGAAAACGTTTTAACTAGCGGTGTGCGCTTTACCAAGACCGGTCCTAGTGATTTAAGTTGACTCAGCCGAGTCGAAAAAAATGCCCTTAGTCCCTAACGAATTATATAAAGTAATTTTTTTTAAACGACGATTAACGTTATAACTATAAACATAGCAAAAATATTGTATTAGAATGACATACCGTAATAGCTAACTGATTATTCGTGAAGCTATAGGGTTGTTAAATTCACCGGTTTATAATGTGTCAAATGACTTCAAGTCTTCAACTACTTATAAAGTTCATCACCATCAATATCCGATCTTCCTTCAAACTTAAGTGCATTTTCAAGTGTATGACAAGGCAACTATAGATCTTCATCTTCAATTCACTTCAAGTTATGTAGAAACAAAAAATAAAATAATTTCTCATAGTTTTTGAATTGATCAAATCTTGTCTTAAGAGAAACAATAATTTCTCATAGTTCTTAGCTTCATCAATCTCTTTTGAAAAAAACCAGTTTCTCTATAATCCTTGAAATACTCCATCAATCTGTTTATTTTTTTAATAGCAGTCTCGAGATGCATATTTTTCTCAATAATCCTTGATTTTTAATGTTTAAATGAATATTATATTGATTAAATTAGTTTATTTGGGCTCAATAACTAAATAAGTTATATTTTTTTGTTTAGATGGAGCCAAATAACTCAATAAGTTATATAGAGATAGTCCAATAAGTTTTTTGGTTTTATATTTATATATCTATATATATATAATATAAAAAAATAGTGCCCAAAAAAAAGCGCCCCGGACGAAGGTACGAATTACCCCCCACCCTAAGGCCAGCCCTGCGCTTTACCGAACCGTCATAGGTTATTTCCTAATTCTCATACCCAAATTCCAACATTTGAAGCATCAAGTTCTAACTTCAACTAAATTTTCTAATTTTACTGTTTTAATTGATTTCAATTTTAATCAGTGGCGGAGCTAGAGGAGGGTCCGAAGGGTCCGTTGACCCCCCAGTCGACCGGAGTTTCTCTTGATCAAGGTATCTCATGGAGAAACTTTTTTTAAGTTTGACCCTCCAAATTATCTCATGTGTAACAGTTAAAGTGAATGGCAAGAGAAGAATACATATATAGATAGCATCATATGCCTTTTTTATTTTTCAGCCGGCGACATACCATCGTTAACTCACCCCTTGTACAGAGAGAAGAAAGAAGAAGATGTAAAGGAAAATAAGTGATATATAACCAAATTTAAAAGTTCATTGTAAGCAGTAAAAACCTAATTTAAAGAAAGAGTAAATTTCGCTTTTGGTTCATGTGGTTTGACATGTTTAAACCTTTTAGTTCAAAAAGAAATTTTTTAACATACCAGCTTATAAGGTTGTATTTTTGTAACCATTTCAATTAATGACACTAACTCTGTTAACTTTTTTTTATTAAGTATAAGGGCATTTTAGTCATTTTATTTTTAAATGAATTAGTTTACCTTTTCGGTCCAATAAAATTTATTTTCTAAGTTTTTTCATAAAAAAAAATTCTACTTTTTTAAAAACGTTTTTTTTTTACTTTTTTAAAATCATTTTTTTAGTTTTTTTATTTTTTTTTGAAAAAACGTCTGTTTTGAACCTTTTTAAAAACGTTTTTTTAACTTTTCTAAAAATATTTATTTTAATTTTTTTCATAAAAAACGTTTTTAAAAACATTTTTTTAGTGTTTTTTTTATAAAAAACGTTTTTTAGCTTTTTTGTAAAATGTTTTTTTAACTATTCTAAAAACGTTTTTTTTTTACATTTTTAAGTGAACTAGTTTTTTAAATAGTTTTTAAAAATAGTGAACTATATAAAAAACGCTTTTAAAATAGTTAAAAAAACATTTAACGAAAAAGCTAAAAAAACGTTTTTATAAAAAAAACTAAAAAAATGTTTTTAAAAACGTATTTTATGAAAAAAAATTAAAAAAAATATTTTTAGAAAAGTTAAAAAACGTTTCTAAAAAGGTTCAAAAATACGTTTTTACAAAAAAAAAACTAAAAAATGATTTTAAAAAACAAAAAAAAAAACGTTTTTAAAAAAGTAGAAAAAAGTTTTTATAAAAAAACTTAAAAAAAAAATTATTGGACTGAAATGGTTAAACTAGTTCACTTAAAAATAAAATGACTAAAATACCCCTATACTTAAAAGAAAAAGTTAACAGGGTTAGTGTCATGGACTGAAATGGTTACAAAAATACAATCGTAGAGGCTGATATGTTAAAAGATTACTTTTTATACTAAAAGGGTTAAACAGAACAAACCACATGGCCAAATACGAAATTTACACTTAAACAAATTTTTATAATTATTTATATGTTTTTTCTTATGGGGTGAAGGTAGGGGTGTTCTTCAGGTTTTTTAATCGGGTTTCGGGTTATTCGGGTTTTTTGTTATAAGAATCCTACCCGTTTACCGACCCAAGTAAGATTCGTGTAAATCAGTTTCGGGTTATTTGGTTTCGGGTTTATTCGGGTCGGGTTAATTGGTATTCGGGTTTCTAAGTACAAGTTGCAAAACATACTTTACAATTCAACTTAATATGTTATTCATTAAATAATAAGCACAAAATATCAAATAAAAACACTCCTAATATGATATTTCATTCAAACTCATGTAGTAAATACATATATTAACTAAAAAACTTCAAACAAAATAAGCATAAACCAAACCGTATCAACCAATCGTGTAAATTAAAAAAAAAGGTCAAATTGTATCAACAAATAAAATGTTCACTCTTCGAATTGCCACATTCAAATCCGCTCGTCCGTTTCAATTCATATATTAAAAAAATTCAAATAAAATAAGCATTAAAAATTGTTACATGTATATTGAGATATGTTTATAAATAAATATTAATAATAAAAATACTTTTTATTATTATTCGGGTTAACTCGATTAACATTTTTTAACGCAATTACCAAACCGAATACTATCTTTGGGTTCGGGTTTCATCTTAAACGGGTTTGAATTATTTGGGTTTTATCTTAATCGGGTTCGGGTTAATTCGGGTCAGGTTCAGTATTTGGGTTTCGGGTAAAAAGAACACCCCTAGGTGCAGGGTAAAAACAAAAAAAGTGATTTGACAAGACACTACACAAGTACACACATTTCACAAAATAGTCAGTAATTTTAACATATTTCATATTTTCTTTTTTTTAGAACAGCAACTGTCGAATAACGTGACGCATCCCCCGTCACATGGGAAGTCTCAACCAACATTGGCCATTATGTTGTCTTAACCGGGCGCACCTGGCGTCGAGGTTAGCTAGCGTTCAAGGAAAATCCCCTCAGAGAACGACCCACAATTAGGCTTGAGGGGATACCTCAATTTAGGGTAGCGAACCCTAGTCTCTCATGGGTAAAACACTGTTGCATCAGTCTAACTCAGGGACCAAGGACCAACTAAGCAAAACATCACTTGCAGCCCCACCCCCACAATAAATCGTAAGAAGTGAGGATTAAACCCACAACCTTCACCGGTTCAACCCTCTGGTTATGGGATACCATTGAGTCAAAGGCTCAATAGTATTTCATATTTTCTAGTTATCATATATTAACTTTATCTATTTTATAATGAAACTTTTTGTTAGTAAATTGAGTAAATTAGAAATTATGTCCTTTAAGTTTATATAAAATTGTAAGTTATGTCCTTGGTTTTAAAAATTACCCTGAATATCTTTTTGAAACTTTTGCACACATTGAGTCATTTTCACTAACTGTTGTTAAATTTTTCTATTAAATGCAACATACAAGGCATGCGAGGGTAATATGATCATTTTACTCTTTTAGGGACTATTTGTGTAATTACTTCAAAGATATGAGTCGGTAAGTAAATAAATCCCAACCCTACCCCTCCCCATCTTGTTCATCAGCAGCCTTCAAACCACCATCACCATCACCATCACCATCACCATCGCCACTTCATCTTCGTTCTTTTTATCCGGTCAAAAGCATCGATTCACCTTCAAACCACCTCCCCCATCTTCCTCGTCTTCCCCTTTTCCCTCTTTGCAGATCTGAGCCACCCATTCACTCACAATTGGAAGCAGCGGTGAAGCAGATTGAGTGGTGGTTCCATGGTTGTCGACCTCCACCTCCACACCATCATGTGTTAATTTATGTTCTAGTGGATGGATGATGAAGTCTCCCATGGAAGAACCCTAAGAATCATTAATCATATCATATCCCAGTTTGGTGGTCAAAATTGGTGTAGATATCTGACTAATTTTGACTTCTTCTTTTTTTAGCAAATAAGCATGGTGAACCAATTAGACATCAGACGAAGATGAGAAGTTAGGAGGAGAGGCTAGCGAAGCCAAAGAAAGGTTGGATGGGAGGTGGAGAGGCCATTAAAAATAAGAAATTAGAAGATCAAGTGTTGCTCTAATAGTGATGGAAAATCTGTAAATGGAGCTCGAAAAAGAATTGATTGAAGAAGCTTCAGTGGGGTTAAAAATCACTTCACCTACTTCAAATCTTTGTTCTTTATATCCAAAAGAAGAAGAAAGGTCAGGCCATTTTACTTAGGGTCATTTTGCTTCACGAATATCATATTTTTGTTTCATAAATTTCAGATTTGGGTTGTTTTGGCAGCGGTGAAGAAGGATCCGACGGAAGAAAAGGGGGATCGGTTGATGAGGGGGAGAGAAAGAGAGTGGGTGAAAGAGAGTTTTTAGTTTATATACTTCTTTATTTTTTTTAAATATTTTTGTTTTCTATTTACATCAAGAGTAAAAGTCTAGGAAAAAAAGGTGTAAAAAGACACTAAAGCCTCTTATATGAGGGGCACATGACCAGACTTAACATCTTAATTGGATGGTTGTTAGTGTAAAGTCAACGGGTGCAAAAAATAGGTCATGTTAGGATAAGTTAGATCACAACGAGTCCGGTAAATAAATTACATTAAATTGAAACGATTTCAAGACCAACGATTTCAATAAATGTTTTAAAAACCGGACCGTTGAACCATACTTCAGAAACATTTGATGTTATATTTAATTTAAAAATATTTTAAATACAAAAAACTTAAAAGGTATAGGAGTACTAATAAAATACCATTTGTAGAAATAAATATTTTATAGCAATAAGAAAAAAAATATATAAATATCAAAATAGTAAAAGACCAAACAATAAATACTAAATAAAAAATAAAAGTTTAGCCGTTCTAGAAATAAATAAATAAAATCAACCCAACCATTTTAAATTTGTTTTATTTTCGTACATATAATAAAAAAATTTATATGGTTAATAAAATAAGTACACTAAAAGTTTTACAAAATAAATAAAAATATAATAATTTAAGCAGTAAAACTTTACAAAATAAATAAGTTTATTTCATTTATTATAAAACAAGTAAACTAATTGAAAATAAAGTTGTCGTAACATAAAATAAAAAAAATACAAAATTAATAAAAACACTTTAGGATAATAAAAAATAATATAACAATTAAACAATTTATTTATATTTAGTGAAATAAGGTGACATTTGCTTATGTCAGTCACTTACTGATGTTATTGACAATTTTTTTATTAATTTAATTATTTTTAGACTTTTACTACCTATTTATTTAATAAATCATTTTTAATTTTTTTCTCAAGCAAATCTTTTTCTTCACATGGATAGCAGGAATCTAGAAAACTTTAATTTATGGTTTTTTCTTCTCTATTCTCTTTTTCTTAAGGTCACTGCTAATAAAATGTATGAATGTTTATCCCTTTTTGGTTTAATTTTTACTAAAAATTACGTTAATGGAGATTATTTGAGGGGGTGCCTTCCCACCCCCTGAGCACCCATTGAATCCGCCCATGTGTAAAGTACTCAATATGTGCAAAGTTTTCAAAAAAATAACATACAGTGTAATTTTTAAAGCCAAATGACGTAACCTGTAATTTTATATAAACTTAAAGAACATAATTTGTAATTTACTCTAGTAAATTTAACCTAAAAAAATATATATGAAATAATTCTATCAAGTTTTTTTTATTGATAATAATACTAGTTTACATTATTTTCGTTAGTTATTATTTTATTTGATTTAATACTTATACATTATTTTATTTGATTTAATACTTTGAGAATATTTATGATCACAAGTAGAAAGTTCAAAAATATCCGAATCTGAAACCAAACTCGAATTATCCGAAATTTCGAATCCGAACGACTAGAAAATTCTGAGATCCGAAAATTCGGATATCCGAATTTTCGGATTCGGATATTAATATTGAAATATATTTTTCTAATTATTTATTATTCTTAAATATATATACATATGAGACACTCCTTAAACTAAAAAAACCCTAATCTGCCGTCCTCCCATCCTAACTCCAATTCACGTACGTCCCTAAATTCCGACCGGAGACCATCTCCCGCCACCTGCGTGCCGACCGGCGACCGATTCCGCCCAACTCCAACACGCACTGCGGTCAAACGAACGGTTGAGATTGGAGATAGGATTTCGTATAATCTTGATAACGAGTAGGTGACGACGGGGATGCAGACGAAGAGATCGCCGTCGTTGGATGCATACGGCGGGGATGCAGACGACGGGGATGCAGAAGAAGATAACACAACGCGGTCCATTAGGGTTCGGTGGGTGCAGACGTAGAGAACGCCGTCGTTGGCCATCGAAGAAGGTGGCGGCGGTTGACAGTGACTCGCCGGCCATATATTGGTGAAATTAACCAAAATGGGGACATGATGGCTACAGTTATACGAATAATGGGGATGATACAGAATGGGATCCAAAGGTGGATGATGATGATGTAAAATTGTTAATGGTTATTATTTTTTGTTGGTGAAAAGCTGAAACAAGGGTTTGATTTAGGTTTAATTTTGTTGGTGAAAAACAAAATAGATGGAATAGCTTCTGCAGTTTTTTTTAGATTTCGGATATCCGATCTACTATCCGAAATTTTCAGATACGGATTCGGATAGTCAAATCCACTATCCGAAATTTTCGGATATCCGGTTTTGAACACCCCTAATCACAAGATATCTTTTTAAAAAAAATATTTTCGTAAAAGTTCTCTAACAAGATGTTAAGGATTAATTATATCCGTTAAATATTCATAACATAAAAGTTGAATTGTTAGAAAATGAAATTTTCAGTGACTAGGCTTTACGTTAACTCATCAATAATGTTTCGGTAAAAATTATATTGTAACCCCCGGTTAAAAGGTTCTAGTTTCGTCACTGTTTTTAATAATAAAATACGTGAATCTTATATTATACATCTAAGGATAAATGTAAATTAATGACATCTAAGATTCACATTGTTTTATAATTCAAAACGAAATCAATTAAAACGGTAAAATAACGTGATTCTTAAATCTCGTTAATTCACATGTTTGCTAAGATGTATAATTTAATTTTTTAATGTTCAATATTTTGATGTTATTTGCCAAATTTAGAAGTACCATATATAATGGGTTACCACGTATGCTTAAGCATTCACAAAAGAATACTACTTTTCTTTTAAAGTGTATGTTAAAATTTAAGTTTGTATTTCATTAGTTTCCAAAAGATTTATGTTTGTACTTTCTTAATGTGTCAGTTTGACAGTTGGTGTTAGAGTTTGTTAGTATGATGGTGAAGTGCAAGGTCACGTCCTCGCCCTAATGGTGAATACCATCACGTTGAACACTATCACGTGCATAGATGAACTCAATGCTAGGTTTAACACACCATGATATGTGAAAAAATGTGTGTCATGAGGCATCATCACCCAGAAAGGATGCCTTGGTGGCGGTAGGAACTACTGAGTGTTGCCAACTAGAGATAGTCAGCGTTTGTGATGATTGCATCCTTGATGATGTGGATCGTGAATGGTTTGGAGCTCTTGGAAACCGACGAGATCTTAGCAAAGTCCCATTAATGGGAATGTTGAAATCAAATCAAACAACGAATACGAAAACAAGATCAAACAAGCCTACAATAATTAGGCAATTCTTATTGATATGAAGGAAACAACAAAATGAATTCTACTATCGCTGATTAAAGCTCCTCTTCTTATAAGCTCATAATCCCCAATTACCTAACGTAACAATCATCCCTACTAACAAATCAAGTATGAAAACATACACATACAACCCCTACACTTTACAACTTGACTCAAGTAGCCCCTGAACTTTCTAACGACTATTAACAAATCAAGTATGAAAACATACACATACAACCCCTACACTTTACAACTTGACTCAAGTAGCCCTTGAACTTTCTAACGACTATTAACTTTGGTTAACATAATTCTAACATACTCCGCCTTAGTTGTGGATAAGGCAACTATGTTTTGTAATGATGCCAACTAACTAAGCTATCAAATACAGTAAATGAAAAACATGTTATTGATATGCCTCCATCATGATCTTTTACAAAATCAGAGTCCGTATAGCTCAATATCATATCCTCTACACAAGAACCTTTTCCAAAGATAAGACCAACCTCTTTGGAACCACTTAAGTACCTTAAAATTCGCTCCCATGGTTAGCTAAGTATCTACTAACCATACCAACTATGCATAACCTATGTCAGGCTTAGTGCACACCATGAGATACATAAAACTACCGAATACATTAGCATAAGGTACGTTCTATAGCTGTTTTGGGTGAATATTTGGCTAAGAGCTTGAAGTGTTGAGCTATAAGAGTTACAACAGACTTACTCCTTTCCATAGCAAAGTTAAGCAACACTTTATTCACATAAAGAGCACTTAGTCAATCTCTAATGCTTCAAGTTTCTATCTTTGTTGATTTCCATTCCTAATATTTTCTTAGCTTCGCCAAGCTCCTTCATGTCAAATTCATTCAATCAACAACCTTTTAGTAGCCTCCACCTACCGCTTGTCTTTAAATGCTAAAAGCATATCTTCTATATACAATAGTAAGTAAATAAATTCTCCTTTAAATACTCTCTAGAATAAACACATCTATCATAGTTGCTTCTTTCAAATCCATGAGTCACCATGTGCTCATCTGTAACATCCCAAAAATAAAGATAAAATAATGAGCGGGTTTTTAAAATGCGAACGAACGGAATAAAGGAACGAGGAAGTGCAGGCCACAGATGGGTCGGGATGGGTCGTGTGAGTTTGGGATTGGGGGATAGCCTCCTCCCTTAAATAGCCGCAAACACACCCATTTGTTTTATTTCACCAATTCTAGAGAGAGAGACTGACAATTTGATTCAAGATCGCACTGGCTCGTGTCTCTAGTGCTCGTGAGAGGAACCTCCGACTCAAAAGCTCAAAACGGGTAACGACACGACCTTGATCTGAGTTTTTATTCATTTTGGGGTTTTCGGGTTTTGATTAAAAAGTCGACATTTTTACGTATAAAACTTCAAAATGAACCCAAATCTAGTTTCTAGGATGAAAATCTAATGCTTTGAACATAAAAAGATCGAAACTTGATGAACTCAGATCCGTATGTGATATGTCCTAAATTATACATGTTTTGCATGCATAATAATCCCCATATTATGGTACTAATTGATTAATAACCTTGCAATTGATACTTAAAACGTTAATATTTCACCTTGCAATAGAGCTAAAGTCAGCTTAAAACATGAAGAAATCAAGCTTTTAGAAGACCAAACCCGAGCATTGACCCCCAAGAAGTCAAAATTGGTCAACACAAGTCAACACAGCAGCTAAAAGACATAAGTGGGAAGCAGAGGAGGGTTGCACGGCCGTGCAACCCATTGCACGGTCGTGCATTTGCCTTCTTGCTCCCACAGGCTCTAGTACACCGTCCTTTGTACCCTGTTTGATTCCCGAGGTGTTTGCATGCCCGTGCAATCCAATGCACGACCGTGCATTGCTCATTTTGAGGCCTATAAATAGATTACTTGAGTTCTTCATTTAATCATCCCTTACACACCCCAAGAACACACCAGAGAAAGCTTAGTTCGTAGTTAGAGTGTAATAGTAGTGAGCAAAGTGGCTCCTCCTTGTTCTGCAATAGGGGAGCCTACGAAACTCAGCGTTATGCTAGTTAGTATGGCCATTCATGGCTAAACTCTTTGTATTGCTAGGGTGAAGATGAAGTTTGGTGCATGTTAATGTTTAACGTATTAATCCAAGTGATGTGTTTATGTCTTTAACTATTCGTCCTTAAAAACCACCATTTTGGTGGGCTTTTATTATTGTCTAAATCCGTCTTTTTATTTGTGAGTGTTCTTGGTTTTAAAGCGTAAGATCGTAAAACCTTTTTAATCAAACTTCTTTTGAAACTTGTACGTCTTTATACAAGCAGAGATTGATAAGCCAAGGATTGGTCAACACTAGTAAGGTCGTACGTCTTTATACGAACTTATTATGCGACCAAGAATTGGTGAACTCATGTTGGGAACGGTACGTCTTTATACTTGGTCCCATTGTTACACCGGCTCCCGGTGAGCAAAATATAATCACCTATTTAAATCTAATATAAAGCATTTTACGTTCGATGTCTTAAACCAACCCGGATATGACCATTCGATGGGCTGAGGGTAATTGTTGTCCTTAACGGGAGGCATTACCACTTGTTAAATCTTTTAAATTTGCAAATCAAATGTCGTGAGGACGAGGCTCTAGCGGTGACTCGGGTCACACGTATGTAGTAGTCATATCACTGGATTAGTCAACTTAACATTATCACGTACCAAGCGGATTCAAAACCCAAAGCGATACTATTCGTAACTAGATCATTTTCGACATATTTACTTTTCTGTTATTTACTATTCTGTTACACACTTCACGCACGTTTTTACTTTTCTACTATTTACTTTACCGTCATTTACTTTTCTGTCATTTACTTTTCTATCTCACAAGCACACAAAACCCACTCACTAATTAAACCGGCTAAACGATAACAAAAGTTAAGTATTGGAATTCGACCGTGTTCGTTGGTTCGATACTTGGTTCTTACCTAGACTATATTACGCTGCGATAGGTACACTTGCCTATTGTGTGTGTTTTAAGTTTGAGTATTTATAATTTTATAAATTTAAAACCTGATCTCGTGAAACCATCTTAAAGATATAATTACTATATTTTTATACTTGTCACACGACACGTCAAGTTTTTGGCGCCGTTGCCGGGGACACGGTGATTTCAAGAAAAATTCAAGTTAACGGATTAGCCTTCTTAAAAGAAAAAAAATCACACAAAAATATCATCATGAATCCTTTTAATAAAAACTTTACCAAAGAAGAATTTTTCAACTTTGACAACAATTTTTCAGAATCATGGTGCGAATTATGTGGGGGATCACACTACATTGAGGAGTGTTATCTTTCCGTATGGCGCCCTATTGATCATGAGATAAATCTCCACCTGTCACCATTTGAAAATTTACTCCCTTCCCCACCTCCATCGGTAAAAACAGATTGTGCATTCGACGAACCAGATCCTTGAAAACCAGACACACTATTCCGTATTTTTGAGGAAATAAAAAATCAAATCATCAAAATCTATGCTACGGAACCACATGAGGATCCTTCAGAAATTCTGGATCAACCACATAGTGTCGAAGCAGAGCAACCATCACAAGAGCTAAACATAGAGATAGTAACCATGTTTCCCATAGACAATACAGGGAATACTGGTGAAGAAGGCATAGTAAGGGCTGAAATTGTGCAAGAAACCCTTGAACCACCAAGGATGGAGAAGCAATTCAGACGCTTTCAGTCTTTATTAGATCAAATCCAGTTAAATCTACCCTACGAACTTTTCCTCTATAAGATGACAGCTCATGCAAAGTTTCTTAAGGATATGCTGACTAATCAAGAGAAAATGGAAGAACAGCCAAAAATCACATTAAACAAAGAATGCTCAACCATTATGAGAGGAAGGAAACCTCACGACCAATTTATGATCCCCTGTCTTGTAGGTGACTCAATAAAAGGTAATGCTATCGCTGACCTACATATCAGCGTAAATATCTTGCCTGGAGCTATATTTAACAAAATGAATCTCAAGAAACTCCAACCCACAAAGTTAGAACTAAGCATAACCAATAGGACGGTTCGCTACCCAAGGGGAATTGCTGAAGATGTGCTTATAAAGATTAACAAATTCGTCTTCCCTGTGGATTTTGTGGTGGTCGACATAAAAGGAGGAACACGATGCCCTCTTATTCTCGGGGGACCATTTCTCAATACAGCCCTCGCCCTTATTGACGTCTGGGGAAGAATATTGGCATTAAGTATCCAGCAAGAACGAATCACATTCGATCTCAAGAAAGCCATGCAACGACCAAGTAGTCATGACGATCTTACCTTTATTTTTGACGATTTCGACTACCTAGTAGGTTATTACATACGTGACGTATTGGGAAAAGAAGAAGAATGGCCAGCAGAGAAACAGGAAGAATATCTAGTTTGCAAGGGTTTATGATAAAACACACTAATCATAATGATGAAACAACATGCATTGAGGAATTGGAAGATATAGACGAGAGTGAGAAGGCAAAACCGTCTATCAAGGAACCAGCTACACTTGAACTGAAGGAACTTCCACCTGATTTATCATACGCCTTCCTAAATGAAGAATCCAAGCTTCCAGTTATTATCTCCTCCAAGTTGGAAAACAACGAGAAAGAAAAACTACTACAAGTTTTGAAGAAATACAAGAAACCTATCGCGTGGAATCTAATGTATCTTAAGGCGATTAGCCCCTCGTTCTGCACTCATAAGATACTTTTGGAAGATAATTACAAGACAAGTGTGTAGAACCAAAGACGACTGAACCCTAAAATGTAAGAGGTAGTGAAAAATGAGGTTATCAAGTTACTAGACGCAGGAGTGATATACCCCATTTCAGATTCAGCATGGGTCAGTCCAGTTCATGTTGTACCAAAAGGGGAAGTATAACGGTAATCACAAATGAGAAAAATGAGCTAATACCAACCCGCACAGTCACTGGATGGCGGGTGTGCATTGATTATCGCAAATTGAACGAAGCCACTCGCAAAGACCATTTTCCACAACCCTTCATTGATCAAATGTTAGAGCGACTATCCGGAAATATATTCTATTGTTTTCTCGATTGATTCTCGGGATACTTTCAAATCCCTATCGCCCCTGAAGATCAGGAGAAGACTACATTTACCTGTCCCTATGGCGCCTTAACTTATAGGCGTATGCCATTTGGACTATGCAATGCACCTGCTACATTCCAGTGGTGTATGATCGTTATATTTCATGATATGATAGAAGAATAAATGGAAGTATTTATGGATGACTTCTCAGTTTTTGGAAACTCCTTTGACCATTGTCTACAAAACTTAGAAAAAATGCTAGCAAGATGTGAAGATTCAAATCTAGCGCTAAATTGGGAAAAATGCCGCTTCATGGTCAAAGAAGGGATAGTGTTAGGGCATAAAATTTCAAAAAATGGTATTGAAGTTGACAAAGCCAAAGTAGAAACTATATCAATGCTTCTACCGCCAAATTCAATAAAAGGGATCAGAAGCTTCCTCGGTCATGCAGGGTTCTATAGGAGATTCATAAAGGAATTTTCGTCAATCGCCAGACCTTTGACACAACTATTGGAGAAAGATCGACCCTTTCTATTCTCTAACGATTGCTTAGTAGCATTTGAGACTCTCAAGAAGAAACTCATCAATGCACCTATCATGACGGCACCTGACTGGACTAAACCTTTCGAACTCATGTTCGATGCAAGTGACTACGCAGTTGGAGCAGTTTTAGGTCAACGAAGCGAAAAGCATTTTCACCCGATTCACTATGCAAGTAAAATCTTAAATGATGCCAAAATAAAATTACACTACTACTGAGAAGGAATTACCAGCTGTAGTTTTCGCATTTGATAAATTCCGCTCGTACCTAGTCTTATAAAAAACTATAGTCTACACCGACCATGCCGCTTTAAGACATCTCCTTAACAAGCAAGACGCTAAACCAAGGTTGATCAGGTGGATCATCCTACTAAAATAATTTGACATCGAGAGAAAAGATAAAAAGGGAGCAGAGAACTTAGCAGCAGATTGATGTGCTTGAAATTACACATCTTTATTGCACAAAACTTCACCCGTTTTATGATCAATTCCCGGTTATTCCCCAAGTTTAGACACTTATTTGCTTCATTTTCAGTTTTATAGGTTTTTGTGGAGCTAAGTGGATAAAGGAGGAGATTCCAGGAGTTTTTAAGGAAAATTAGGTTTTCTGAGTTGGAGGCATGGTCGCGACCTACCTGGTACAACCGCGCCCACCTAGGCACGGTTGCGCCCCGCATTGGCACGACCGCGCCAGCCTAGGCACGGTCGCGCCCAAAATTGGCACGGTTGCGCAAGCATCAAAATCCGGGCACAACCGTGCTCTTGCTTCCCCACGATCACGTGTAAACCCGTGAGTCTGAAAGCCGTACTTCCTCGAAGAAAGAGAGCCAATGAAAGAAGCAGATTGGTCAACACATCTGTCACACGACCGCGCCAAAAGGTGACACGGTTGTGCCCCATGCTCAGGCACGGTCGTGCCCAACACCTAGGCACGGTCGTGCCTCCTTGTTCTATAAATATCAGAAGTTTTCCATAGTTCAGAAGTCTGGAGACCTGGATAGTTGGAGCCCTGAGCAGTGTTTTGTGCTCCGAATTTCCTTGTTTCTAGCCACATTTCAAGCTTCTAGGAAGGACTACAACATCAATAGGATCACCATACATCATCATCATCATCTAGCTTGGGGAAGTTGGTTTGATTCTTGACATTTATTTATGAGTCTTGTAACTTTTTCTTGCTTTGTTCTTGTTCTTATGCTAACCATGAGCTAACTCTTGATATCACTTTGGTTTAGATGAAGTTTAGTAACGTTTGACAACATTTATGGATTTTTGGCATAGTTTATGTTAATGTTTTAACAATGGCATGATTATTCTTCAATGATATTGTGTATTTGGGAGTTGACATTGTTTGCAAGACTTGTATATGTGTAGGCTTTGTGTGTTGGAAAACCCATGGTTTATGCATGTATTCATTGATTAATGTATGTATGTATGCTAGTTTATGGCTTTTGACTAGGAATGGTGAAGAAGTATTGTTTATAGTTGAAAACTCTTGAATGTGCATCCTTGTGCTTGTGTTTGGAAAGACAAAGTGCTTGTTATGGTGTGTCATGTTTAGTACTATGTTCATCTAGGACTTGTTGACGCAATCTTCTAGTTTATGTAATCTTGATATGAACATTGTATGTTGAAGAAGTGCATGCTGTTGTTTACTTTAATCAACTTGAGGTGGGTTATGTGTTGATTCGTGTAGTCTTTCCAACTAGTTGTTGAATTAGCCAACCTTGACAGGAAGCTAGTTCAATCTTTATTAAACATTAACGTATTCATCGCACGTGAGCTTCTTTGCATGAGCTTAGGTGGTTAGTTTGTATAATTCATTCTAACTTTCCGAAAAGTCATTTGATTAGATGTCTTTGACAAGTGTTTAGTCAGCATACGTATCGTGTACTTGCCATGTATCTATAGTTGTTGTTGGAGGTCTACTAAATGGATTCGAGATAGAAGTGATATTCCTTCCTTGATTGTTTGACTTGTGTTCTTAGTTTAGTTTTATATTCTTGCATGTTAGTTTAATCAAAAATCAACTTAAACACCTTTTACCCTTACTTGATTGGATTTTAGTTCCGGTTTATTATCGCGTTCCACCGTGTCCACGGATTGATATCCGGTTCTTACCTTTACTATATTGCTATCAGACGGGTACACTGCCCGGTGTGTGTGATTAGTCTTTGGTGAAAACCCTTTTTAAAACTCAAATTGTGTGAAAAATATTTATAAATATATATATATACACTTTCATACACATCACAGATCATCTATCTCATCTTGAAACCACTCAAGAAAATCAAGATTTTGCTATAAATGACAGTTTCCCTCACGAATACATACTGCACGTACATGATATCAATGAATACCCATGGTTTGTAGACATCGCAAATTTCTTAGCAAGCGGAGAACTAGTGAATGGATTAACATTTCAGGAAAGAAAGAAATTATTCGCAGATATCAAGCACTATTTCTGGGAGAAAGAAATTATTCGCAGATATCAAGCACTATTTCTGGGAAGATCCATATCTATTTCGTGTTTGTACAGATCAAATAGTACGACGATGTGTGAATGGGAAGGAGGCACTCGAGATATTGCGACAATGTCACGAAGGACTAACAGGTGGGCATCATGGAGCCAATTATACTGCAAGAAAAGTCTTTGAGGCCGGATTCTTCTAGCCAACTGTTTTCAAAGGCGCACATAAGCTTATAAGCACATGCGACTCATGTCAAATGTCAGGAAGCATTTCAAAGCGTGACGAAATGCCCCAGACAAGCATCCAAGTTTGTGAAATATTCGACGTCTGGGGGATTGACTTTGTTTGACCATTCCATCCATCTCGCGGAAATCAATACATCCTAGTAGCATTTGACTACGAGTCAAAATGGGTTGAAGCAGAAGCATTACCAACTAATGACGCAAGAGTCGTCATCCGGTTTCTCAAAAGACTATTCACACGATTCGGTACACCAAAAGCCCTAATCAGTGATAGAGGAACACACTTCTGCAATTCACAATCGGAAAAGACACTTAAACGATATGGTTGTACCCATAAGCTATCCACACCTTACCATCCCCAAGCAAACGGGTAAGTTGAAGTTACAAACAGAGCAATCAAGCGTATATTGGAAAAAGTTGTAAGTCCAAACATGAAAGGCTGGTCTGATAAACTGGAAGATGCATTATGGGCCCTACGTACAGCTTACAAAACCCCTATCAGAACCACTCCTTACCAAATGGTTTATGGAAAGGCTTGTCACCTGCCAATAGAGATTAAGCATAAAGCACACTGGGCGCTTAAAGCAGTTAACCTAGATCTATCCAGTGTAGGAGAACACCGCCTTCTACAAGTTCATGAATTGGAAGAACTGTGAAATCAAGCATATAGGAACTCAGCAATATACAATGATAGGGCAAAGAGACTTCATGATAAAAAACTAAGGAAGGGGGAATTCCAAGAAGGAGAAAAAGTCTTACTTTACAATTCAAGATTACAACTATTTCCAGGAAAATTGAGATCTAAGTGGACGGGACCATACATAATTCGAAAAACATTCCCTTATGGAACACTGGAATTGGAACAAACTGACGGGACAACTTTCAAATTTAACGGCCACCGAGTGAAGCGTTACCTCGAAGGACCAATTGATCAAGTAGTGGACGAGGTTCCACTAGAGGAGTAAGACTGATGAAACACGTACGCGTCTGGCCAACAACCCTTAAATAAACGTTGCGCTTCCGGGAGGCAACCCGATGATCATGAATAAATTGAGAAGTTGGTGCATACGACAAAAAATATGGATCTCAGGTTTGGTTTTTCCAAATTTAAAGTTTCTTTTACTCCAGCCCCCAGGTATGCCTTCTCGATACTAGGACCTTAGTAGCTTAACTACTACCTTTTATTTTCCTTGTCTGCTTATAGTTTTCCTTTCTGTGTCAAGTAGAATAACATCACCAGATAGCTCCGTCACTTCTTTGAGGAATCAATCACCACATCAAATTTCTTTGAAATATGATGAAGTCTTTGAAGCAACATGTTGACAAGCAGCTGATAGGCACAACCTGACAGCAGCAATAAGTTTTCGCCTTAGGTTATACACCGAATTGACCGAGGGAGTACCCGTTTCTTTTCCCTTAAAACTTCATGCATTTAAATTCCTGCATAGCATTTCATTACATGCATTTGTACATTGAGGGCAATGCACAGTTTTTAGTGTGGGGTGGGGAATTAAGAGATTCAGGACTACTTGTAACCTCAAAGCAGTAAAATTTCAACTTGTGATTTTCTACCCATTTGACTAAAATGTTACAAAAACCTACCTTTTGTAAAACCCGAAAACTTTTCAAAAATTTTAAACCCTAATATTTAAAACCTCTTTGAGTTCGCCCCTAATTAAATAAAATGAATAAATGGCAAGTAGAAACAAATGAATATTATGCATAACGATTCACTAAACCCTATCCCATCCGTTTTCATGTGAGGAAAATCAAGCCTATTACACAGCATCAAGTTTTTGGCGCAGTATATAATTATTCGCATGCTCTTTCGTTTGGCATTACTGAGTGTTTTTTGATTGAATTTTATGCATAATTAGAACTTGTGTGACTTATACATATCAAGACCATGAACTAGTAGAAGTATGAAAGTGATTGAGGCACCTAGGACTTTACTACCCTTTTTCTTAAACCCAAAAATCCCAAAAATATAATCCGCCTAGATAGCCCTTTGAGCCTTAGCCTTTTCTTTTCTACTACCACAATTATCACACAACCAGCTATTCGTAAACACCGGTTATTGGCTAACTATCTTCAAAATGGAAAAATTATCCTATGTCGTTATTTCAAGTTTATTACCATTGAGGTAACTTCGGAGAGAATCTGTTTTACTCAAAAGAATTGGAATATACAAGAAGGTGGATGTATTAGGGAGAAACAGCCGAACTATCTGCAAAGAATTCATGGAAATATTACTTCAAGAAAATTGAGGAAAAAGAATTGTTGAAGAAATTGTCTTGATATATAAAAAAAATAAAAAATAAAATAAAAAGAAAAAAGAGAAAAGAAAAAGAAAAAAGTTGGTCTTTTACCGGTTAGACCTTAAAGTGCTGGATATGCATTCTTTTGATTTCAATTTTATTTTCTGCCTTCATTTCGCAAAACCTGAATTACCGTCTGAACTCTGAGAGAAGATTTTCAAAGTAACCAGTGATGTAAGAAAGCGGTGGCGCAAGCAATAACAACTGCCACCATTCTGCGGTTTGTCAAAAAGTGCCGCCAAAGGAAGAGCCAAAAGATACGAGAAATGTGTGAAGTGTGGCAACTGGAGCCACGATGGAAAGTGTAGCAAGAATCAAACTCATTCCCAGCATGAGTATACGCATCTGATCAAAGTAGGAGCTGTTAGGCTACAAGCCGAAGGATCCATACAAAGAGGCAGTAATGTATACTACGCAGCAAGGAAAGAGTTGGCACTGATGAAAGATCTTGGTCTTGGCAATCTGACCATAAACGAGCCCTCAGATTAGTTATACCCTCATGATCCGAGTATTGTAAGGGACCTGCTAGTATTTTCCATTTTAAGCCATGAAGCTACAGCTGTGTGTTTCACAATAGCTGCAGCCCTTCAAAACCTTTTACATCCCTAAAACCCAAAAAGATTTTCATTTTCACCCTTTATTTTTATTTTAGCCACATTACAACCCTTAAAAGTCCCCTTGATTCATGCATACTACTTAGTTAATTGGTGGAGACTTGATTTGCACACAAGCTTATGACCATTGCATAACTCAATTCGAACTTGAGTGTTCCACTAAACTTACATTATCCATACATATATAACCCTAGAGTTGAGCGAACATTGTGAGGAGTGATAGTTTATGCATAATTGAAGTTCTAGTAGGCTTGTCATGAATTCCATCATAGAAAAATACAAAAATAGAATAAGCAACTCAAGATATATCCCGGAGTCTCCAAATACTTGGAGCTCCATTTCCCCTTGTAAAAATTTTAGTTATGGGTATGATCATGCATGAGTTTGCTTGAGTACAAGCAAAGTTTAAGTGTAGGGTCTTATGATATGTCATAAATTATACATGTTTTTCATGAATAATAATCTAATTGATTAATAACCTTGCAATTGATACTTAAAACGTTAATATTTCACAAATGCAGGTTATTCGGTATCCCAAAGATGAATAGAGCTAAAATCAGTTTAAAACATGAAGAAATCAAGCTTTTGGAAGACCAAACCCGATCATTGACCCCCAAGAAGTCAAAATTGGTCAACACAGCAGCTAAAAGACAAAAGTGGGAAACAGAGGAGGGTTGCACGGCCGTGCAACCCATTGCACAGTCGTGCATTTTCCTTCCTGCTCCCCAAGGCACTAGTACACCGTCCTTTGTACCCTGTTTGATTCCCGAGGTGTTTGCACGCCCGTGCAATCCAATGCACAGCCGTGCATTGCTCATTTTGAGGCCTATAAATAGGTGGATTGAGTTCTTCATTTAATCATCCCTTACACACCCCAAGAACACACCAGAGAAAGCTTAGTTCGTAGTTAGAGTGTAATAGTAGTGAGCAGAAGGGCTCCTCCTCCTTGTTCCACAATAGGGGAGCCTACGAAACTTAGCGTTATGCTAGTTAGTATGGCCATTCGTGGCTAAACTCTTTGTATTGCTAGGGTGAAGATGAAGTTTGGTGCATGTTAATGTTTAACGTATTAATCCAAGTGATGTGTTTATGTCTTTAACTATTCGTCCTTAAAAACCACCATATTTGTGAGTGTTCTTGGTTTTAAAGCGTAAGATCGTAAAACATGTTTAATCAAACTTCTTTTGAAACTTGTACATCTTTATACAAGCAGAGATTGATAAGCCAAGGCTTGGTCAACACTAGTAAGGTCGTACGTCTTTATACGAACTTATTATGCGACCAAGAATTGGTGAACTCATGTTGGGAACGGTACGTCTTTATACTTGGTCCTATTGTTACACCACCTCCCGGTGAGTAAAATATAATCATCTACTTAACTCTAATATAAAACATTTTACATTTGATGTCTTAAACCAACCCGGAGATGACCATTCGATGGGTTGAGGGTAATTGTTGTCGTTAACGGGAGGCACTACCACTTGTTAAAGGTTTTAAATTTGCAAATCAAATGTCGTGAAGACGAGGCTCTAGCGATGACTCGGGTCACACGTTTGAAGTAGTCATATCACTGGATTAGTCAAGTTAACATTATCACGTACCAAGCGGATTCGAAACCCAAAGTAATACTATTTGTATCCTGATCATTTTCGACATATTACTTTCCTGTTATTTACTATTCTGTTCGTTACATTTCTGTTACACACTTCACGCACGTTTTTACTTTTCTGCTATTTACTTTACCGTCATTTACTTTTCTGTCATTTACTTTTCTGTCTCACAAGCACACAAAACCCACTCACTAATTAAACCGGCTAAACGATAACAAAAGTTAAGTATTGGAATTCGACCGTGTCCGTTGGTTCGAATCTTGGTTCTTACTTAAACTATATTACGATGCGATAGGTACAATTGCCTATTGTGTGTGTTTTAAGTTTGAGTATTTATCATTTTATAAATTTAAAACCTAATCTCGTGAAACCATCTTAAAGATATAATTACTATATTTTTATACTTATCACACGATATGCCAGCTAGGTTCGATCGGCCAATATCAAGCGAACATTGCCTAAGTTCACCTATATGTTCGCTAGGACTATGAAGGCCGAACTTGACACTATATTCGCCTAAGTCAAAATTAGAAAAACCGTTAGAGTCGGTATTGGTCTGATGTTTATTTAAGTTTTCAATTCAGATCGTTCGTGACGCTTGTGGGGCCTTTGTTAGGACAACCCGAGATTAGCTTATTAGGTGAGTTCTAGAGCCCTACTTTTAATGCTTTGAATTATGATTTGGGCTAATGATGTTTTACAAAGGATGAATTTGAAAAGTGTTTAAATGAAGTTTACAAAATGTTTTCGAATGGAACGTTATTCAATAAAACGTGTGAATGTTTTAACTGAAATAAAGAAAGGTTTTTATGAAAGTCACAAAATGAAACAATCTGTCATGGTTCCTTCGGGTTTGCATGAAATTTTAATCAATGTAGGTCCCTGGAGTCTCGTCGCGCAGCGGAAATACACGGAATCCCTCTAAACTAATGACATCACGTGTCTTCTAGCGAGACTTGATCTTCTGGCATTCCACTTGAGACCTTCAAATCTTCAAACTTCAGTCTTCAGTTGCCGAATGATGACAAACCCGACTCCCTCTTAACTGTAGCTTTCATTGTAGACCAAACCAAGTGCTTCAATAGGAACCAACTAACCCAACACACTTCATTGTAGTTCATCCTCTCAGCAGTAGCTTGCTCCACCCTGACTAAGAACTTTGAGTCTGACAATGTCTTCCTAACCAGGTAACAATAGTAGACTAAGACAACTCCAAATCAACTGGCATATGATAGAGAGTTTGAATTTTTAATAACCTGCATCAAACTAATAAGTTCCCATAGGAATTCCAGTAAGATAAACTTTAGTCTTCACACCAGATGTGTCCAACTCTATCTTGTATATTCACGAGTCAACCAAATTCCCGAAGATGTTCATTTCCAATTTCCCCTTTCAATGTAAGCTTCTCCTGACTAGACCAGAAACAAGGGAACGTTTCCTATCCCGTCGGAAAATGATAAAAGGTTCCATCTTCAACTAATAATCCAACGGATATCCAGCTTCATCCTGAAAACACTTGATATAATCAAACACAAAATCATGCTCAGCAGTGATCACCTTATATCCAAAGTCTAATATTCTTCAATTAGATCTTCATTCCTGGTTCACACCTCCTAATCTGTATACAACCTAGTTATGGAACTTCATCGTGGTGAATGTATACAGATTAGGAGGTGTGAACCAGGAATGAAGATTTAATTGAAGAATGTTGGACTTTGGATATAAGGTGATCACTGCTGAGCATGATTTTGTGTTTGATTCTATCAAGTGTTTTAAGGATGAAGCTGGATATCCGTTGGATTATTAGTTGAAGATGGAACCTTTGATCAAGTCTCGCCAGAAGACACGTGATGTCATTAGTTTAGAGGGAGTCTTTTAGGACATTCTTTATAAACTGATGATTATCAGTGTTAGTGATAGATAGAATTTGATGCTATAGTTAAGAGGGAGTTTGTAGA
This sequence comes from Smallanthus sonchifolius, assembly GCA_023525975.1. NCBI lineage: Eukaryota > Viridiplantae > Streptophyta > Magnoliopsida > Asterales > Asteraceae > Smallanthus > Smallanthus sonchifolius. Next base: position 81,437,518 of record CM042026.1, on the reverse strand, counting down.
AGCATGTTTTTGTAACTATAGATAAAATTCTATGTATCGGTGTATGTGGCTAGTACGTAGGAGGGTGTTCCTGAGTACTTAGCCTGCACACCAGTTTGGTCCTGCGTACTTAGTAAGTACTTCCAAGTACGCATGACCAAACCCTGCGTACTTAGACAAGTACGCAGGTAGTGTTCCTGCTCTTATAAATAGAAGACTTGTCTTCATTTGTAGGTGGAACTTTTGGGAACTAGGTCGAGAGGTGTCCAGGCGGGATGAGCTCTCCCGCCCCTGGACCGTGAGCATAGACGAGCAATGTGTACTTCTTCGGTATGTAATGTGAGATGACTACGTTGTTATGGATTACGTATCGTTTTTGTGTTGATTCTCTTCTTTATGTTCGTGTTTCTCTCTGTCTCGTTCTTCTTTGTTCCCACACAAATCACAGAACAGATCCGTGTATTTCCGCTGCGCAACGAGGCTCCAAGGACCTACACACGTGACACATGTATTGTAACATCGAAAATTTTCGACCCCATGAAAAAAATTGCTGGTCCGCCACTACATAGTGAAAAGTTTAATGAAGCCCTACCGAAGTGGGTAGCTTATAACAAGGAACTATACACTTCGATAGCTTATAACAAGGAACTATATGTAATGGTGGTCTAAAAGTTTAATGAAGCCCTCCCTTTTCTACCCACGGTATGTTCTTGCTTTTGTGTTTTTGGCCTGACAAACACATTGAATGCATAAATAACTAATGTTATTTAGTTTTTTTTAAGGCGACTTTCTTAAACCACTACTCCCTTCGGGAGCAGCCCGGGTGTTCCTGTAAGTCATACATGTCTTTCTCAATGGGTTGTAAACGCAGCGCAATCGAACCTAGGACCCACCTAAGAGAAAACCCACAACTGGAAAACCCCCTGGCTCAACCAAAAACAATTTGTCCCAAGCGAGACTCGAACCCATGACCTTCCATTTGGAAAGTCATGCGGCTACCACTCCACCAGAAGGCTTTGTGGTAACTGTATGTCCATCGGGTGTCTCAGATCATCACAAGCAAGTGTGTTCCTGGTCGAACCGGGTGTGGAATGCCCGTGACTAGGTGGAGTATCAATCAACACAAAGTAAACCGAAAACAAAGACACAAGATACTTTCAAACTTCGTCTATTGATAATCATAGCCGGTTACAGAGAGAATGAGTGTGTACATTCATTCTGTCACTAACAGCTATATATACTAGACCTGTTTCCTGCACACTTAGCAAGTGCGCACAACACTTAACAAAGGCAACTAAAATGACAAGTACCTACGAACATGATTACAACTTGATAAACCAACATACAGACGCTGACATACAAATACATAAAGACATTACATAAGTAAAAACAATCTTTAGAGTGCTTGTCACAAGAATTGCTTCCACAAACTCCCTCTTGACAGCAGCTCTAGAGATGTATGTCTTTAGTCTCTAGCAGCTTCAGAGTGCTTGTCACAAGAATTGCTTCAACAAACTCCCCCTTGACAGCAGCTCTTGAAATGTGTGTCTTCAGTCTCTTATGCAAGTAGTATTTGTCTAACAACGTCATATCAGAGGTTCCCCAAGGTCAAAATCCGTGAGCTCAAGGATGACTATGTCAAATTTGAGCTCCGTGACAAGAGGTTCCTCAAGGTCAAAATCCGTGAGCTCAAGGACGACTATGTCAAATTTGAGCTTCGTGAAACCGACGCCGGTATGGCTAACGTGCTCCACGTCAGTAACTCAAAATGACGTACATAGAAAGATTCAGGTGGGAATCCCTGAATAGTTCTATTCTTCCTTCTCTCAGTCTCATGTTCAGGAACATACTTGTTGTCTGAACTCTCTTGTCTTTGTCTTTTGGAGGATGACTCGGGAAGGGAAACCTTCGCCATTCTCCGTGGGTGTGTTTGGTCTGGTGCATCATCAGAGTCAGATGAATCAGATTCAGTTTCCTTAGAATCTGACTCTTCAGCACCATCTCCTCCTTCTTCTTCATCACCTCCATCACCATTCATCTCTGCAAGAACATACGAGAAACAACATTTGATCAAACAAAATCATTGGAATAGAACAAGCATGACATGGTATAACACTTGCACATTGAACTGATTTTCAGACTTAGAAAAAATTCTGAGTGGCCCTTCCTGCGTACTTAACAAATACCAGGAAATTGTTCTTACGTACTTAGTAAGTACGAAAGAGCTAATTCTTGCGTACTTAATAAGTGCGCAGGAACTAACACTTAGAACTTTTACAAAATCCAAAATCAAGAGATTCAAAGTAATAGATTATGATATCGGTCACCACAATGTCGAAAAACCTGTTTAAGAATTATGGGACCAAAACCAACATCAATGCAAAGCTAAACCCAGGTCATTTGGACCTAACCTTGGTCCGACGCAAAACCATAGACACCAAGGGGTCAAAACCAAAATCAACAACTGTTAAGGACAAATTTTGTAAGCAAGAGCATCGATTGATGATCACAAACTAGGTTTAGGGCTTAATTTCACTTAAAACTCCAAAAACAGGTTTAAATTTCATCACCAAAACCCTAAGCTTGAACGTTCAAGAAACCAGTTATCAAAAAGAGATTGTGCAGATGAAATGGACCAAGATTCTCACCAAATGTTAGTAAGGTGAAGACGAGACTATGACCGGGACGAAAAAACGGTTTAGGAATACTCAAAATTTTGAGTGAAATCGGAGCAGGGAGTACACAGTGTTAGAGAGGTTTGAATGAGATGAACTGATGAAAAATTTCTAACACCTGTATATATACCCCGACACATAGGTCGTGCGTACTTGTCAAGTGCGCAGGATTTAACTCCTGCGTACTTAGTAAGTACGCATGACTTAAGTCTTGCGTACTTGATAAGTACGTAGGGTTTACCTCATGCGCCATAACAAGTACTCAGAGACCCTTGTGTACTCAAACTTTCAACTCAAATTATGAAGATGTCAAGTCAAATAACGAACCGAATATGAACATTTAATCAAGAGGATTCAAAAGCAGTTCAAGGAAGATAAACACAAATATTTTTGGCATTTTTTTGATAAAAATTCAGAAGTTTTTCTGATTGAAGTTAATATGCACAAGAATACACACACAAGCTATTTTTGGGTCAAAGTCATGAGCAGAGAATCATATTAGGCTATTGTAAGTAAAAATGATACACCATAAACATCAAAGAATATGAGATCATATCATTGATTACTACTTATTCATACGTAATATGCAATATAAACAGGTAAATTCAAGTTGTCAATATTATAAGATTTGAAACCATAAGCATCTTTGCATCGTGTTCTTGTGTGTTAATGTATTTAATTATAAGATATACAACGTGTACCCCACAGTTATGCTACAAAAATTTAAATTGCACTATCTCAAGGCATCTAAGATTTTCCCAAAGATTTTCAAATCTCCAGAATGAAGTTACATCCTTTAGCACATAAAAAATCAAGCAGAATCCATAAGGATTATCAAGAATCATAAGATTCAGAATCGAGTGATTCAGTTATCTTGGTTTGATTGGTTTTTCTTCTGTGAATATCATATGATAATTCAGGTTAATAGATATGGAGTCTGAGGATTTAGGTAAGGGGATCCAACTTTTATCTGGATTTGATTTCAATGAATCAGGTATGATACAAGGGTGAATATAAGCTTAACGGTTGACGTCGAGACATATCTTGGCCCAACTTCCCATTGCATACTTGTGAGTATGGGTAGTGAACTGAACTGAAAAATTATGCTAAAGACATAACCCGAAACTGGTCTCTTAAGAAAATATTTGCTAAAATCTTACATCCTTTATCTGATAATTATCTTTTTGTATTCTTTTACACACACACACACATGCATACATGGGTTCAAATCACAGTTGTAGTCTAGATTTAGTTTCCATACTACTAATGATTCAAAAATGCTTATAGCCTATTGACAATTCTAATTACTTGCAAATATTCAAATTAAGACTGAAACAACTTAAACATTCAAGTAATCATGACGCAATCATTTCCCATATGTGCAGTCTAAGACGTTTAGATCATTACAGATGTACTATCATTTCCCCTTTTCTTCAAATAACTTTGAAATTTTCTCCATTTTCTATTTTGTTTGGATTTTTGTAAAATATTTTAAAATTAAAAGTAACTATACAGAAGATATTTAAAAGAAATAAAGATTAACTTCCATGAAATGATTTGATTTGAAAAAAGAGTTTTCTCACTCAGGATTGAACATTCCTATCAGGTTGACAAGATGTTCAAAAACGGGCCCGATCAAACGCCTTAGTGAAAAGGTCAGCAAAGTTGTCATCCGTGTGAACTTTGACAAGCTCAACCAAATGCTTTTCAGCATAGTCATGGATGAAATGCTGGCGAATTTCAATATGCTTAGTTTTGGAATGTTTCACCGGGTTTTTTGTGATGGACATGGTGGCATTATTTTCAATGAACAACGGAGTTCCAGTGAAGTTTAAGCCATAATCTCTCAATTGCTGCACGATCCACAATATTTGAGAACAACATCTCGCGGCAGCAATGTACTCTTATTCACATGTTGAGACAGAAACCGTTGACTACTTCTTGCACTGCCAGGAGACCAGCCTGTCTCCCAAGAATTAACATCCACCTGAGGTTGATTTTCTATCACGGTTACAACTGCCATAATCAGAATCAGTATAGGCTTGGAAGTCAAATGACTGCTGATTCGAGTACCAAAGACCCAATCGGGGTTTCCCGTATCTGAAGATTCTCTTAATAGCTATCAGATGAGACTCATTTGGTTGTGACTGAAACCTTGAGCACAAGCATACATCAAACATTATGTCGGGCCTTGAAGCTGTGAGATACATAAGAATCCGATCATCCCACGGTACAATTTGCAATCCACATCCTTTCCATCTTTGTCTAGATGCAGACCATGATTGATGGGGATAGGTGTGCCATAAGTACTACTATCATTCATCTTGTATTTTGTCAAGATGTCCCGCACATACTTAGTTTGATGTAGATAAATGCCATCCTGCCTTTGACTGACTTGCAGACCTAGAAAGAACGACAGTTCACCCATGTTGCTCATTTCAAACTTGGACTTCATCACCTATTTGAATTCCCTACACATCCCTTCATTTGTAGACCCAAAGATAATGTCGTCGACATAGACTTGTACAAGAAGAATATCACCTCCTGCTTTCCTAATGTAGAGGGTCGAGTCAATTTGTCCCCAGTCGAAACCATTGGACATAACATGTTTTGATAAAGTCTCATACCATGCCCGAGGTGCTTGATGAAGACCATAAAGTGCTTTGTCGAGCTTGTACACTTTATTGATATTATGCGGATCTTCAAAACCTGGTGGTTGAGTGACATAGACCTCTTCATGAACGTTTCCATACAGGAAAGTACTCTTCACATCAAGTTGATAGACCTTGAAGCTGACATATGAGGCATAATCCAGAAACAGTCGAATGGCCTCAAGTCTAGCAACTGGGGCATATACTTCTGTGTAATCCAAGCCCTCTTATTGAAAGAAACCCTGAACAACCAACCTTGCTTTATTCTTCACTACAACATGTCGATCGTCCGTCTTGCATTTGAACACCCATCTAGTTCCAATCGGATGCATTCCTTTCGGAAGCTCAACCAGATCCCACACGTGCAACTTTTGGAATTGAGACAATTCATCTTGCATCGCCTCTATCAAGCAGTTGTCAGCGAAATCCTCTTTCACATTATTCGGCTCCAATTGGGATATGAAAGTAGCATGAAGACACGTTTCCATGACACCTATGTCAAGTATCTCAACGTACAGACTCGTGATCTCAATAATGGTTCTATGACGCGTTTGAACACCGGTATCAGGATCACCAATAATGTTCTCAATTGGATGATTCCGATGCACTCTCGTCTCTGAAAATTGTGGTTCTTGAATTTCTGAAACGAGGTTCATGCTCAACTCCCCCATATTCTAGGTTCCAGAAGAAGAAGATTCAATGTTGATTGGATCAGCTGAAGCTTCATTTCCTACGTGGGTGTTAGGATCAGCTTGAGCTTCATTTTCGTCAACATGAACAACTTCAATGTTATCACTATCATGAGTTCCAGATGAAGAAATAACACTTGAATCGGGAGTAACAATCGGTACAGTTGCACGGGTTGAGAAATTGGAGTCATCACCGTCACCAAAGAACTCGTACACATTGGCGGCATCATCGGCAGATAGATCAGGAAGATTGAACGACTTGAATAGAGCATCATAATCAAATCCCCAAGCGGGACCAGTTGGTTCTGGTGGAATGATGTGTTTACTGCAGTCCACTTCGAACCATTCTTCCACAGACCTACTCTCAATATTGTACACTCTCTTGCAAGGCGAGTTGGCAACATATCCTAAGAAGATACCTTCCACTGCTTTTGCATGAAATTTAGACTTGCGGTCTTTGTACTATAATAATAAAGAGTAGGGACTGCCAAAAGGAACTAGGTAGTCAAGATTGGGAGGTCGATTGTTAATCAACTCATAACAAGTTTTATTGTGCCTTTTAACCACCAGAACTCTGTTCAAGACGTGACACGCTGTGTTAACTGCTTCTGCCTAGAAAGTGACAAGAAGCTTTGCATCTGACAGCATTGTCCTTGCAGTCTCAAATAGTGTTCTGTTCTTCCGTTCTACAACTCCATTCTGCTAAGGTGTGTACGGGGCACTAAATTCGTGACGAATACCCTTCTTGAGACAGAAAAGTTCCATCAAATTATTCTTGAACTCAGTTCCGCTATCACTCCTTATTCTTCTAACCTTCAACTTGCATAAAGATTCCAAGCTCAAGATCAAGTATTGAAGAACGTCAGCAGTCTCATCCTTTGTACCTAAAAATTGTACCCAAGAAAAACGTGAGAAATCATCAGTTACAACTAGACAGTATGACTTCCCTCCAATACTCCTGATACTTATGGGCCCAAACATATCCATATGTAAGAGCTCCAAAGGGGTATCGACGGAGTTTTGGAGGTTGGGCTTGTGATACTTCTGTTGCTGTTTGCCCTTTTTACAAGGCATACAATCATCTGCAACGGAGAATTTCAGCTTAGGAACCCCGTTAACTAAACCGTTTTAGACAAGATGGTTAATTTTACGATAAGAAATATGTCCGAGTTTCCTATGCCATAAGATTGAGTCAAGCTCTGTCGCTTTGGTAAGGAAACAAGTAGCAACTTAATATGTGGTTTTCGCCAGGCTCATGTCGATCTGATAGGTATCATTTGTTCTAGGCGCACACATCAAAATCCAGTCTTCAAGAACCTCAAACCCAGGTTTGAGAATCTTGCATTCAGATTTGTCAAACATGACTGAGTACTCCTTATCACATATCAGAGAAACACTCAACATGTTATGCTTTAGCTGCTCGCAGTAGTTGACGTTGTCGAAGCTAACACAACCATCTGAAACCACGCCTTGACAAGTAATACTGCCGCCCTTCTCGCTTGCAAAGGCCATATAGCTGCCTCTAAATGTTTTTACATCTTAAAGTAGGGCCATGTTGCTTGTCATGTGCTGGGAGCATCCACTAACTACATACCAATGATTAGAGATAGTTCCCTTATGATGTCCCTGCACGAGTCACAAGAAATTAGTTATATTTGGAGACCCAAGCCATGGTGGTCTTGGGTCGTCCTTCTTTCTCAAAATAAACTACTTCAATTAATTCACAGTCGTGACTATCAAAAATGGGTGAATCTTCAGAAGACTTGGGACCAGGAGATTGAGAACTTTTAGATGTTTTGTTCCACGACCTTTTCTTTTATTTTACTAGAATAGTCGGCTTACATTCAGTAACACCAGGTGAACTAGTAGAAGCTTCACCTAATTGAATTCCATCCAGCTGTTCCAGCTTCCTCAATCTCCTATTCCTTCTTCTCCTCTTTGGCTTAGAAAGCTTAACCACATGTTTCTCACCAATTGGTGCACTACCAGAGGTAGACACACATGGTTTAGAAGGTTGCTTTTCCTTTTTTGGAACAGATGGCTTAGCCTCAGATGTGATCTTTGGCTTCACCGTAGGTTTCACTGGTGGTTTCACCACATTCTTCTTTGGAATTTTATGCTGTTTCACTAGTGGTGACTTGGGGAGAGCAACTGGTTGTGAAATAACTGGCTGTTTCCCTTGGTGTAGGATCGTAAGATTACAAAGTGATTCTATTCTAGTTGATATTGGCGGAAACAATAACAACCAACAAAGTAAACAAGTAAACAGCAAGAATACTGATAAATGCACTATTGTATTAAACTTCTGAGATTACAAGTTTACAAGTAAAACACTATCAAGAAGCACTATGAAAGCACAGCAAGCACACTTACAATGAAGTGTTTACACAGTATTTATAGTAACTTAGAATCAAGACAGACCCTTGATTCTAAGGATCAGATCTAACACAAGCCGTTGATCTTGTTTGTTAATCTAAATTACACGCAAAGGCTAATCTAGATAACTTTACTGAAACGTCTTCTTAAGCATCATTGTTTGCATGCTTGGAGACGCGCGTCATTGTCCTCTATTGGTTGCACCACTGAGGTTCCTTCTGCTTGGAGTGTGTCAGTTGTTTTTGCAGAAAGGTGTCAGAGGTGCTTCACATGGGTAGTCAGCTGCAACGTTTGGTCTTCAGTGAATAAAGCTATCAGCAGCAACTTGTGTTGAATGCTGCTGATAAGACTATCAGCAGCAACAAGTGTTGGATGCTGCTGATAAGCCTATCAGCAGCAACAAGTGTTGAATGCTGCTGATAAGCCTATCAGCAGCAACTTGTGTTGAATGCTGCTGATAAGCCTATCAGCAGCAACAAGTGTTGGATGCTGCTGATAAGCCTATCAACAGCATTTGTACTTAGAATAATTTGGTAGCAATCAGTCTTTGGTTCTACAAACTCCCCCTAGACTGATGCAACCAAAATTCTTCTAATTACTTTGCTGCTGAAGCCTTTGCATGTGGCTGACTATCCTTTCAACCTCATAGCCTCTTGGATCCTTGCTGGGATTGTTCAGTGGAAGTTCAGACAGAGTCTTGATGTCTTTATGTGGCATTTTGTAGATTGCTTTGCTTGAACATCTCATCTGCTGCTTCTTTACATCAATCAGAGTGAACTCATCCAAATCAGCATTGTAGGACCAAGATACAAATGGAGAGTGGGACTTGAGTGGTTTGACATCCACGACCACATCTTTGCTAGGGTTGAAGTAATGTCTGATTGCTAGCATAGGATGTTTCCCTCTCTCATTTGCAGGCTTATGAGCTTCACCCAGCTCCAAAATTCTTCTTAGGTCTGAATCTGGTAGTTGCAGAACCTCATCAACAGACCTGTATGTAGATCTTCTTCTTTCAGTTCTCCCCCTGAATATCTCAAACCTTTGATCCTGTGGATTGTAGACCCATTCAACTATGTTTCTTGAGTCTTCAGGTTCAGATGAGGATTTGGATTTCTTTAAGGGAGGCTGTTGATGAGTGGGAGCTGGGTGGGATGATTTGGACTTGTTGGGTGGAGGAGTGGAAGGTTTGGGGAGGAGAGTGGAAGGTTTGGGGAGGAGAGTGGAAGGATGATGGACTGAGGAAGAGGTAGGTGAGGGAGAAGGCTTGGGTTTCTTTGTCTTTGGTTTTTCTTCTTCTTTGATAAGTACCCTTTTCTTGGAGGCCTTCTTCCCTAGTCTTTCTTCCTCATCCTTTTTAACTTTGAAGTAGAGGGCTTACAGGTTCATGAATTTCATGGGACCTAGCCTCTTTCCACTATCTCCTCTAGCCTTAAGGAAGTCAATCATGACCTTCCTTTCTTCATGGGTTCTTTTATTCAGTGCAATGGTCTTCTTGGACTGTAGCTTGGCTTTTTCTTCTTCTTCAGCCTTTTTCTTGCTAGCCAATTGACCCTGCTGACCCATGAATGCTCTGTAAATCTCTTTGTTTGAAAGTTTCTCAAGGTAGTCTGCATCCTCACCTTGAGAGATCAGAGCTTCAGTCCACTCCTCCCTTAATTCTTTTGCTAATTCAGAATCGGTTATTCTGAACTTAGCTTCTTCGTTCTTCTTCTTCTCCAATTCTTCTTCTTCTTTATTGAATTGTTCCTGCAGTTGAAGAGCAAGAGCTGCATCTTCTTCAATCTGGTCAACTGCAGGAATCTTTCTTTTTAGCTCATCCAGCTGTTTAGCATACAACTGGATGGTTTGTTCTCTTAGGAGAATGGCTTTTTTTCTTTCTTGAGCCTTTTTCAGGTCAGCCATCTCCTCTTCTTCTCTTCTTCTTCTTTTTTCTTCCCTCTCTCTTTTCTCTTTTAGCAGCCTCTCTTCATCTTCATCAGTCATGATTCCCTTTCCTTTGTTTACATTGGGTGCCTCTGCTTCAGCTTCACTGATCACAACAGCAGATGATGATGCTGCTATTGGGATCTCTGCCTCAGCTTCATTGGCATGTTGAGGAATTGAAAAGGGATGGTCACTGTCTTCATCAAGTTGACACTCAGGACCTTCTATTTCCCTCAGTTGATCCCTGATGGAAGATCTTGTGCCAAAAGCTGCAGATGTGATGTCAACTTGTGGAGTATCAGAGTTGGAGTCAGTATCAGAAGTTGACACAGTCTCTTCTTGAGGAATCAGTCCTTCTTTTTCAAGATGGGCTTTAATGATGACCATCATTGCCTGGCTCTCTAGTGAGTTAATATTGCAGATGTTGGCTCTGAGCTGAAAAATCTTGAATAGGAAGTCTGAGGGCAGCTGAAGGATGTTCCTGGTGTTGATGATGAGAGAGGAGCCGTTGCTGAGCAGGAGAGTGTGGACAAGGGACTTAGTGCTCACCCAACCTAGCACGTCCAAGTCCTTGACCAGGAAGGCATACAGGAATCTTCGAAGGCCCAGAACTTTTTCTTCATTGAGAAGACTGCTCCTTGTTATTTCAAGATTGCTAGGAGTCAGTCTCCTTTCTGCGTCCGCCGAGGATTCAGGATAAGCTACCCGTTTTGCTTTTTGAATTAGTCTTTCGAAGTGGGGTAGATTATCCTCCATCAGGTCATAGAACCTGCCAATGGCAAGTTCTGCTGAGAGATCTGCTGAGTTGTTGATGCTGTTTGATACGTATAGCTGTAGGACTTGGAGGGCATTGAGAGAGTTCCAGTTCAGCTTTTCTACTCCGCTGAACTCCCATCCAATCCAAAACCTCTCAGCTGATCCATCATACCCCCAAGCTAGAATGGAGTCAAATTCTAGCTTCTTTGATGATCTGAATAGTTGGGGGGTTGAGGATTGACCAATGATGGCTGCTGCTTCAGGAAGGATGCTGAATGATGTATTTGTTTGTTCTGTGTCTTCAACATCATTCAGCATTTCATCGACAGCCCTGACGACCAACTTCCAGTCTTCAGATGTCTCTTCGTCTTCATTATCTGGGACTGGCAAGTCATGAATTTGGACAAAGGCTGGCTTGAATAGTGAGCTTTGAAGTACAACCTGCTCTTGAATCCAGTCGTCAAGACTGTCTTTATCTTCTTCCATAGAGACCATCTCCCCTTTTTTGGTTGCATCAGTAGACAGGTAGGCATCAGTTTGGGTGCCTACTGATACAAGAGAGGGAGTGGATAAAGTTGGGCATTGATGGGCTTTATGCATAGAGACTTGATGTCGTAGTTTGGACACTTCAGCCTCTAGCATAGCCACCCTGGCCGTCAATTCCAAGTTATGAAGTTTCAGTCTGTCCTCATCCACAGTTGTGGAATCCTTGGACCCAGATGGGGCCATAGGCCGAGCCTCAGCAACCCCATCACCCGTGGTTTCTTGGCGCTTGGGATTCCTCTCAGTGAGGGGAGTTTCCAAGGAAACACCCTCACCATGGTGGTTGAGGTCTTAAAGATGTTGTCACTGTCCTCCTGGTCATTTGATGGACCAGTAGTAGTGACAGCCTCTTCCACATCCACTCCTTCATTACTCCTGGAGTGGACCTTCAAGGGTGAAGAACTTGGGTTGGGTGTTTCGGAAGCAAGACCAATCAGTACCTCCTTGATAGTGGTGGTTGGAGAAGGTACATCACTTTGGTTAGGTTCCTCAACACTTAAGTCCAAAGAAGATAGGAATGGCTCAAAGGGCTATTCTATGGATCCGGGAAGTGATCCTAATCCTAATAGAGAGACTTCCGAAGGAGTCTCCCTAACAGTGTGGCTTTCCCTTATGATATTCTCACTAGAATGTTGTGATTCTGAGTGAGGGATGTTGGCTTGGGTTTGGGCCTTGGAGGCAAGAGAAGAAGGAGTTCTCTTGCCCCTCTTCCTTGTATATTTGGCTGTAACCGGGGCCCTGTGTTCCGGTTGAGCAATCAAACTGGGGGTGAGTAGATTATGTGGATGTACATCCTCAGTAGAATGCACAGGGGTTCGATCAAAGGAAGCAGTAGTTTGAGTTTGTGGCAGTGAGGTGGAGGGTGTGGGATCAGTATCAGCTGGGTTTGCTGAACTGTCACCCTAGGCACTTTGCGTGTTCAACATTTTAGACAACAATGGAACATCGGCCCCTGAGAACTTTGATGAAACTGTTCTCATGCTTTGAAAAATGTTGTTCTTATGTCCCAGAATTGAGTAGATTTTTGCAGTTTTTGAAAGATCTTGGTGTTCAATATTGAACACTTCTTGCAAGGATCTTGGGTACATGAAGAACTGTGATTTCACCCCTTCTTGAAGGTTGTATCTCAAACCTTCAAGAATGAGGTGGGAAAAATTGAAACCCGCCCCAGTTATCATACCGTGAATTGCCGACGCAAGTCCGGAGCTGAGTTGGTTCCAGCCACTCCTCTTCTGGGATATGCATTGGAGAAGAGTGTGGCAGAGATACTTCCATTTGGGACCCATGAGTGCCTTCTCTATCGTATACTCTGTTTGATTCCCTGTGTACCCTATGGATACAAAGGTCCTCATGTATACGTCTCTTGGGTAAGAGATGGCGTCCCCTTCATCTTGAAGCTGGAGGTGTTGGCGGAGCTTTGCTTCAGTGATAACCATCTCCTTGCCGTCTACTGTGCCTCTGATTTGGGGAGTGCCCTGGTCAGTAGAAAACACGACTGAGCTCCAAAAATCTTCCATGTGGGAAGTGTAGATGGTTGGGTTGACTGTTAGGGCATGGAGGATTTTGGACCGACAAAGGAAGTCGATCATATCGTTGAAACCTTCTGATTTCTTGCCCTTTATTAGGCATGCAGTGAGGTTGTGATATGGGGAAAACTTGTCGTTGGGGTTGTTTATGTCTGCGCCTGCCATTTTATGGAGTTGGAGGGAAGAGAGAAGGGTGTTTGAATGGTGGTTAATTATGGAGGGCTTTGAATGCTGTGGGGACGGGAGAGAAAGTGATGGGAGATTAGGGTTTGAAATTGAATATGAAGAGGTTGTGGGAACGTTTGAAATTGTGATATAACGGCAGACGAAGTAAAAGCGACTTCACTTGTACAGTACAACCTGTTTCACTTTTCATTGTTACAGCTGTAAAGCACTCGAGCAGTCATGGTAAAGACTGAGAGTAGTTTTTACCGCGGTTAAAAGTTAATGTAGACTTGTTTTACCCATCAGCAGCAAACTTGGTTGCTGCCGATGGTGTGCTATCCGCTGCAAACTTGGTTGCAGCGGATAGTGAAGTCTTTCAGCAGCAGATTTGGTAGCTGCTGACTGTTGTATTCATTCCGCAGCAAAAAGGTTGTTGCTGACCGCCTTAAAGCTATCCGCAGGAAACTTGTTCCTGCTGATAACTTAAAGCGATCAGTGGCAAAGACTTTACTGCTGAAGAGTAAATCTGTCAGCAGTGAAAAAGTGCTGCTGACTATAACCTTTTATTAAGAACAAAAACATAGACATATTTACAAGGAAGGATAAAAATTGAGATATGTCTTATTCAAAGTTCATCATGCCAATTGATTCAACTAGATATCGAAATCTTGCTTCATCAAAAGGTTTAGTGAACAAATCAGCATATTGCTCATTTGTGTGAACCTTGGATAGGACAATTCTCTTTTTCTCAGCTTGATCCCTGATAAAGTGATACCTGATATCGATGTGCTTAGTCTTGGAATGCTGCACTGGATTATTCGTGATAGAGATTGCACTCATGTTGTCAATGTGAATTGGAGTCTGCATGAAGGTCATTCCATAGTCAAGCATTTGATTTTGGATCCAGATGACCTGTGCACAGCAGCTTGAAGCTGCAATGTATTCTGCTTCAGCTGTTGAAGTGGAGACACATGTTTGCTTTTTGCATTGCCATGAGATGAGCCTTCCTCCAAGAAATTGATATCCCCCTGGTGTGGACTTTTTGTCCAAGTTACAACCCCCATAGTCACTGTCAGTGTAGGCATAGAGATTGACATTTCCATTCTTTGGATACCATAACCCAAGTTTTGGAGCTCCCTTTAGGTATCTAAGGATCCTTTTGACAGCTTGAAGATGAGACACTTTTGGAGTTGCTTGAAATCTTGAGCAGAGACAAACTGAAAACATGATATCTGGTCTTGAGGCAATGAGATACATGAGAGACCCTATCATTGCTCGGTACTGATGTTGATCAGTGTCTTGTCCTTCTTTATCCGGAGATAATTGATGGTGCACATGCATAGGAGTTCTTTCAGCAGAGCAGTCAGTCATTTTGAACCTCTCCAAGATGCTTTTGACATACTTGGATTGACTTATGAAGATTCCATTTGGTACCTGTTTGACTTGAAGTCCTAAAAAGAAATTTAGTTCACCCATTGAACTCATTTCAAATTTGGAATGCATCAGAACTTCAAAGTCTTTGCAGAGCTTCTTTCTTGTAGATCCAAAGATAATGTCATCAACATAAATTTGGACCAACAAAATTTCTCCCCCTTCATATTTGATGAAGAGTGTCTGATCAATGGCCCCCCTTCTGAAGTTCTTGCTAAGTAGATATCCAGATAAAGTTTCATACCAGGCTCTTGGGGCTTGGTGTAAGCCATAGAGAGCTTTGTCCAGTTTTAAGACCTTATTTGGATGTGCAGGATCCACAAAGCCTGGAGGCTGTTTGACATAGACCTCTTCACCAATCTTTCCATACAAGAAGGCACTCTTCACATCCATTTGATAGATCATAAAGTTTTTGGATGCAGCATATGCCAGAAAGATTCTGATGGCTTCCAGACGGGCAACAGGAGCAAAGACTTCATCATAGTCAATGCCTTCTTCTCGAGTGTAACCTTGAGCTACCAGTCTGGCTTTGTTCTTGATCACGATTCCCCTTTCATCTTGCTTGTTTCTGAAGACCCATCTTGTTCCGATGGCTGTTTGACCAGGTGGAAGATCAACAAGCTTCCAAACATCTTGTCTTTTGAATTGCAGCAATTCTTCCTGCATTGCTTCAATCCAGCTGTTGTGCTTGAGAGCTTCATCAATCTTCTTGGGTTCCACCTGAGATAGAAAAAAAGAGAACAAACAAATGTTGGCTTCATGAGACTTACTTCTTGTCTGGATACCTGTGTGGACTTGGCCAATGATGTTTTCCAGAGGATGCTCTTTGTTTATTCTCTGTGCTGGTATCACATCCAGCCGTATTCCCTCTTCAAGATTACTTTGGTTTAGATCAGGATTGTCTTCAGTTGTGAGGGGAGGAGCTTGGAGGTTCTGATCATTGTGTTCCACATTGTCAGCAGTATTAGCATCAGAGGCCTCTTCAGCATGGATTGAGGAGGCTTCATTAAAGATTTCTTGGTCAGAGAGATTGCTGCTTGTGGTGATCGAAGTACTGGCTTCACCTGTATCGGCTTCAATAGCTTCTGCCACTGATGGAGGGTCAATGGATGGCCTTTTCATCCTGATGTAGGGACGGGGAAAATCCAGTCTGTAGTCAGTAGAAGAGGTTGAGGCAGAAGATGTTGATTTTGAAGAAGAACACTCCATATTTGAGAATATGAGAGGCTCAAATATCTGGGTGAAGGAGTCTATATCAAAGAGCCAGTTAGGACCTTTGCCTTGTTCACAGACAACATGTTCCCTGCATTCCACATTAGCAGATTCTTCCACAATCCGAGTCCTAGAATTGAACACTCGGTAGGCCTTTGATTGAGAGGAGTAACCCACACAGTAATCTTCATCAGACTTTGCACCGAATTTAGGAAGAACTCCATGTGTGATGAGGATGGTACATGGACATCCAAAGGGCTTTAGGAAGCCAATGTAGGGAACTCTTTTGAGCCATAGTTCATAGGGTGTTTTCTGGAGAGGCTTAACAATAAGGACTCTATTCTGCACATAACAAGCTGTGCTTACTGCTTCTGCCTAGAAAGTAAGGGGCAGCTTTGAGTCAGCCAGCATAGATCTTGCTGATTCAATCAGAGTCCTATTTCTTCTTTCAGCAACCCCATTTTGTTGAGGGGTTCTTGGAGCACTGTATTGCCTTTCAATGCCCTTGCTCTCACAGAAACTGTTCAAGGTGTGATTTTTGAACTCTGTTCCCTGATCACACCTTATGATCTTTACCTTCAGATTGCTTTGATTCTCTACCCTAAGAATATAGGATTTGAGAATCTCAGTAGTTTCATCTTTTGTTCTTAGGAAGAATACCCATGAGAATCTGGAGAAGTCATCAGTTATCACCAGACAGTAGGACTTTTTGCCCATTGACATGACATTCGTAGGACCAAAGAGATCCATATGCAGTAGCTGGAGAGGGGTGTCACTTGTGTTCAATGTCTTGGGCTTGTGGGAACTTTTGTGTTGTTTTCCCTTCAAGCAGGCAATGCAGTGATCGTCTAGCTGGAATTCTTTGTCAGGAAGCCCTCTGACAAGATTGTCCTTCACTAATTTATTGATTGTTTTGATGTTAACATGGCTTAACCTCCTGTGCCAAAGAGCGGATTCATCAACTGATGCCTTTGACAGAAAACATGAAACACTACCGGATGGAGTGGCTTCATTCATGTCAAGCACATATAAGTTGTCCTTTCTACGAGCAGTTAGGAGAATCTTCTCTGGAGGGGGTTTAGATAGACCAGGAGCTAACACAAAACATTCTTTTTCAGTGAAGAGCATCCAATGCTTTTGATCACATACTTGGGAAACACTCATGAGATTGAAGTCAAGTTCTTTAACATAGTTGACTCTTTCAATACTCATCCTTTCATTGGACATAGTTCCTTGTCCAGTGATAGATCCACCTTTTGAGTCACTCCCAAAGGCAACATATCCTCCATTGAAATGTCTGAAGTTGGAGAGGATGGACCTGTTGCCTGTCATGTGCCTGGAACAGCCGCTATCTACCACCCAAGTAATGTGTTTGTTGCCTGGCTATCCCTGCACATGGGAAATATCTAATTAGTGGGAGGATCATTGTAGCTTGCAGCATTGTAGAAGATAGTTGTTAATTTGCCATTGTCAGCATGCTTGCAGTCAATGGAACCAATAGTTATGCTTGGAGATTGTTTGGCCTTCCATTGTTGTGTTGGTGGTTTTCTAGCTTTCTTTGCATTGTCGGTAGAAGATGTTGTTGCTGATGATTTTGGCTTATCCGCAGCTGATTTTGCTGCTGAGGGCTTTGCTGGAGCAGTAGCAGTTTTTGCTGCTGGAAGCTTTGTTTTGGAATTTGCTTTGTCAGTAGCAGATACTTTTGCTACTGATGCCGTTGTTTTTTTATTGTGCTTTGTCAGCAGCAGAGACGTTTGCTGCTGAAGGCTTTGCCTTTGGTTTCCTGGACTTTACTCTATCAGCAGCGATTTTGTTTGCTGCTGATGGGTTGAACACAGATGAACAATTTGCAACTTGGTTAAAAGGGTTGAACTTGCATGTTGCAGCAAAGTGGTTTGATTCCCCACATATGATGCAAGTTTGTTGAGGTTTCTGCATCTTCACTCTTTGAGGGGATAGAGATTCTCTGAACTTTGTTGCCTTTGCATAATAGCTTCTCACTTGTTTGTTTCTGTTTGTTTTCTCAAAGGCATGCTGCTTTGAGTTTCTTTGGTGTTCACGGTAGTGAAAGCAGGTGCTGGCAGTGTGATTGTATTTGCCACACACAAAGCATGATACTGCTATATTGTCCCTGTGAGAGTCCACATAGTTCTTAATTTGAAACAAATCTTTGAAGTTCCAGGGATGAGCTTTGTTATGTTCAAAGGTGGCTTCTTCTAGTGTCCTTTGAACATATGGACCTTTTTCTCCAGGTGTATGAGAAATATTAAACGCCTTTGACTTTGACTGAGATTTGGGGTTGGTGAAACCTGATGTCTCTCCCTTTTCAATGATTAGCTTTCTTCCACCTGGAGGATAGCTAATCTTGATTTGTTTGAATGGAATGGGAGCTGGAATGGTTGGAGTAACAACATGACAAGCGGCTTCAAAGAAAGGAGCAGATGGGACTGCACTAGTTTCACAGTGGTTTGAGCAGGTTGACTCAGATTCTGAAGAGGTGGAGCAGTCTTCCACAAAACATGCATCCATTGAAGGATCAAGGTTTCGGTTTGCCATGTCAAGGTTTGCAGTATTAAAGCTTGGTTGGTGAATGGCAACATAATCAGCAGGAGGAGGAACTGTCTGGTACTCGTCACTATGATATCCAAGTCTAGTTTTTACCCTTTCATGGACTTGAATATCTAACAATCTTTGTAACTTTTTAGATGAAAATTCATATTTTTTAACATGGACTTTCTGTTCAGCCAGTTCAGCTCTGGTAGCTTTAAGTTTTACTAATAGATCATCAATCTGAGTTTCAAGATTGGTTTGTTCATGTTTTAATGAAGAAATCTCTTTCTTAAGGCAGTTAATTTTTTCTTTGTAAGTATCTTCGACCTTTTTGAATTCAGACTTCATTTGACGAAACTCTTCATTTTGATCTATCAGATTTTAGTTATGCTTTCTATAACCTAAAACTTTGTCAATGCAAGCTTGAGAGCAAAGATGTTCAAATACCTGAGGTGGTATCTCTGCATTGTCTGTCATAAGTGCTTGGTTGGAGGCAGGAACATCTTCATATTGAAAACTCCAGTCAAAGTCTGAAGTTCCAACATTTGCACAGGCTGCAGTTTGTGCTCGAGGAGTTCCTTGATGCTGCTGCTGCTGCCTGGGCTGACCTTGGTAAGCTTGTCTTTGATGGCTGGCACCCTGATTGCCTTTAGGTGCCTTGCACTCCCTAGCAAAGTGACCCATTTGGTTACAGTTGTAACATCGGATCTTGCTTTTATCAAGCCCAACTCTGGTGTTTGAGTTGTTGCTTGGAACTGATCTCCCGGTTCTAGAATAAAACCTTTTTGCTCTGAGGGAGAGCATGGCATATGAGTGCTGAATATCCATTTCTTCAAGATCATCTAGATGAAAGCATTCCAGATCCTCCTTTATGAAGTACATGCTGCTTGAGTTGTCAGAGACAAAAGCAGTAGAGGTTGGCTGTTGAGGAGGTGCCTCAAGAAGAAATGGTGATGAGTTGGATTGTGAAGCAGTTGGTGTTTGAGGATGAGTAACAATGGGAGGATAGTAGTTGCTTGCACTAGGACCAGAATGATCAGAGTGAAGCGTTGAGGTGGTGGAGGAAGTGGTAGCTGATTGATAATTGGAGCTCCTTTCTTTAGCTTGAATCATTTCTAATTCATAGGTTTTGAGCATGCCAAAGAGCTCAGTCATCTGAAGAGTCTTCAGATTCTCTGTTCTTCTGATGGACACTGTATATAATGTCCAACAACTAGGAAGAGATCTTATGAACTTCTTGAGAATGTCTTCATTCTCCAGCTTTACCTTGGAGCACTGCAGTTCTCAAACCAGGTACGTGTACCTGTTATATAAAACTGTTAGTGACTCACCTTCTTTCCAGACGAAGTTTTCATACTGTTGCTTGAGAATGTCACGTCTTTTCTCCTTGACCTCCTCAGATCCAGCAAACATCTTTTCCAGGGCTCCCCATAATTCCTTTGCAGTTTTGTGAGCCTTGAAATTGTGAAAAACTTCATTTGGAAGGCACATTTGGATAGCTCCTAATGCCTTGAAGTCCACCTCCATTTTCTTGATGTCTTCTTCAGAATACTTGGAGGGTTCCTTAGGAACTAGTGGTCCTCCGGAGTCAGCAGAGGCCACCATGGGAACATAAGGTCCATCCCTTATGGATTTCCACACTCCATATTCATGGTAGCAGAAGAAGCTTTCCATACGGTTCTTCCACATATCATAGTCCTCCCCAGACACCAACCTTGGTGGTCGGTTGATACTGCCGATGTCTGCAGATCCGTGACTTTGTGCCATTTTGTTTTGTGTGACTTGATCAAGAATAGAGTTTTGAATAGAATCAGAAAGTGATTAAACAAATGTTAATTTGTTTAATCTTGAGCCAAAGCTCTGATACCACTTGTAGGATCGTAAGATTACAAAGTGATTCTATTCTAGTTGATATTGGCGGAAACAATAACAACAACAAAGTAAACATCAAGAATACTGATAAATGCACTGTTGTATTAAACTTCTGAGATTACAAGTTTACAAGTAAAACACTATCAAGAAGCACTATGAAAGCACAGCAAGCACACTTACAATGAAGTGTTTACATAGTATTTATAGTAACTTAGAATCAAGACAGACCCTTGATTCTAAGGATCAGATCTAACACAAGCCGTTGATCTTGTTTATTAATCTAAATTACACGCAAAGGCTAATCTAGATAACTTTACTGAAACGTCTTCTTAGGCATCATTGTTAGCATGCTTGGAGACGCGCGTCATTGTCTTTTATTGGTTGCACCACTGAGGTTCCTTCTGCTTGGAGTGTGTCAGTTGTTTTTGCAGAAAGGTGTCAGAGGTGCTTCACATGGGTTGTCAGCTGCAACGTTTGGTCTTCAGTGAATAAAGCTATCAGCAGCAACTTGTGTTGAATGCTGCTGATAAGACTATCAGCAGCAACAAGTGTTGGATTCTGCTGATAAGCCTATCAGCAGCAACAAGTGTTGAATGCTGTTGATAAGCCTATCAGCAGCAACTTGTGTTGAATGCTGCTGATAAGCCTATCAGCAGCAACAAGTGTTGGATGCTGCTGATAAGCCTATCAGCAGCATTTGTACTTAGAATAATTTGGTAGCAATCAGTCTTTGGTTCTACACTTGGTTCTTATTCGGGCAGTTCACAATGATGTGACCAATCGTACCACAGTGAAAACAGGTTCTCCTCTCTTTGTAAGTCCTCTTATAAGGCTCATTTGATCTGTCGTTTGATGACTCAGCATGATGAACAAGAGAAGTTGTTTGGTGAACAGTAGTTTGACTTGGTGGAGATTGGTTTTTGGGAATATAATACTTTTGCGTATTTTCTTGGTAGCCAAGCCCGTAATTAGATGAAAAAGCTTCCTTTTTAACTTGATTAATGTTTTTATATCCCCCATAAAGCATCATTTTTAATTTTTCATTTGATTTAATGATATATGGTTCTGTCAAAATACAATTATCACGATCAGTGACAATGTTTTCTTTACTTTATGTTCACCAAGCAACTCCTTGGAGACTACACCCTCAGGGCAGGTGTTCTCAAACCCATCATCAGAAGCAGTGAAAAACTCTTCATCAGTGCGGAGTCAGCCTTACTTGAGGAATCATCCTTCTTAGAGGAATCATCCTGACTTGAGGACTCATCAAGTCAAGAAAAATCAATGTCAATTAACCCGTTGACAAATTTCCCGCTTACTAGTGGAGGAATGGCATTATTACCCAGCCCTAATCCATTCACTTGTCTTACTACAGACTCGTAGTGTTCCACCACAAACCGAGAATTTTTCAACTTCTCTATATTGCCTTTCAACTGCAAGATCTCATTTTGCAGTTTGGTGATCTCATTGTTTCTCTTTTCCAAACCCTTGTACGCAACATCCAAATGAAACTGTTGTTCGCTGATTTTAAGTGAAAAATCACGTTTTTCTTTCTTTAAAATTTCAATTGAATCTTTGTAACGTTTTTCATTTTCTTTGTAGCTTAAAGCTACAATACGAAGGGGTTCGACTTTGTCCTGAAGCTTAGAATTTTCTTCTTTCAAGCCAAGACATTTGGAACATGATATGACAGCAAAAGAATTATAGTCTACCTTAGTTGACGAACTTAATGCCTCCCCAATAGCCATGAGGCAAATGCAGTTGTAGACTTCTCTTGGTCAGCTACAGAAGCTTCATGTTCTTTTGCTTTCATCATCTCTACTATCTTAACCATTAGACCAACTTGTGTTTGAGCAATAAGGGCATCTTCCAAATGAAACCCCAATCAAAGCTTTCGTCCTATTGAGCTACCAAAGCATTAGGCGTTCCACCTTGACCTTGATTACGGTTGTTAGAATTGTTGTACCCTTGATTATTTCCTTGGTTGTTTCCCTAGTTGTTCTAGTGAATCCCGAGGAAGGTACTTTATCCTTCTGACATTCACGAGCAAAGTGTCCAAAGTTCTGACACTTGTAGCACTTGTCCTTGGATTATTCAAAACCCACCTTGGCATTTGAATGCCCACCAATAAACTTCCTTCAAGTTCTATTCAAGAAACGCTTGGCCCTTCTCAAGATCATGGCCATATTCCACTTAATATCCATGTCCTCCATGTCATCTGGATCTACCTGATTAAAATCTTCATCTATGGTTTCTGGATCCGTTAGCTTACCCCCAATGAAATTCTCATAGGCAAGCATGCATGGTGGGAATAAAGCCACATGATCTTCAACTATCTTGGCTATTGCTGATTGGTTAGCTGAAGATGTGGGAGAAGGATTTCTTGGGGAATTCTGGTGATGAGATCCAGATCCAGATGCTGAATAACAAGCATGACCACCACAAACATTTGAGTTATCCTCCTCATGAGAGTTCCCTGAGAAAAGGGAAATTCCAGATCCCGATGACTTGGCAGTGGAAGACATCCCATAATACATAGAAGGGTCTTGTATTTGAGGTCTCCCTGAGCTTTTCTTCTCAGGTTGATATCGTGTGCTTGAACCTTTCCAATTGCTTCATCAATAGTCATCTCATAGAATTTGGGATTCTCTCTCAGCAGAGTGGTATACATCTCAAACATTGGTGGTAACGCATCAAGAAACTTTTCAACTAATTCCTCATCAGGATACGTTAGCTCATAAGCTTTTAACTCAGTTTGCAGATGATAGAATCTAGATATAAGTTCATCTGTAGACTTATTCTCCAGGTATCTGAAGCACTCATACCGCTTCCTAAGAAGATCCCTCTTACTCTTCTTAATGTCGTTGTTTCCCTCGAATCACTTCTGCAAAGCCTTCCAGAGATCCTTTGAGTTATCGTATCCTCTAAAGCCGTGAAATAACTCCCTGGTCAAGGCCATTGTAATAGATCTGTATGCCTTCTTCTCTCTATCATACACTTTCTTTTCTTCTTCATCAAGTTTGGAGATAGGCTTGGGAACTTCCTCATCAAGATATGTATATGTGGGATGCTTATAACCCTCAAGAATGGGTATCCACAATGAAGAATCGGTATAAGAAATATAGTGTTCAAAGCGTGCTTTCCAGTTTGAGTAATCATTTACAATAAGCAGCTTAGGTGGTTTCTGTGGGGTTCCAATATCGTTATCATAATTAAGCAGGTTACCAAGATTCTGAAGATTTGCCATAGGGTAAAACTTAGTCAAAAACTCAGAAAGTCAATATAACTTGCGCACTTAAGAATAGCCTTGCGCACTTAAGAAACTGTTCTTGCGTACTTGAGATTTTCTCTTGCGTACTTAGTAAGTACGCAGAAGTAAATGTTAAGTACGCTCAAGGCAAAGTTAAGTACGCACAAGAATGATCTTGCGTACTTTTCAAGTACGCCCGAAGACTGTCCTTTTAGCCAAAAAGGGTAAGTACGCAGGTCACCTTTTCACCTGCTCTAACCAACTCTTTTCGATCGCCGGAAATAACTCAGATCTTTAAATTTTGAAGATATGAACAAATTGATCAAGCCAAAAGGTTAGTAACTTGTTTCTAACAAACCCTTGACGATCAAAACACTCAAACAAACAAGAAAAAGCTCGGATTTTGAAGGATTTTTGCTTTTAAAATAGCGCTCAAGAGCTACCCCTATTTTATTACAAAAATCACCAAAATCAGTCACTTTTCCTTGTAAAAAGGCTGTAGATTGTGTCAAAAATTCCCCTAGCACACTCACAACACTCGAAATCAAGAGCAAAAGCTCTTATACCACTTGTAGATCCCTCTGGTGTCTTGGATCGTCACAAGCAAGTGTGTTCCTGGTCAAACCGGGTGCGTAATGCCCGTGACTAGGTGGAGTATCAATCAACACAAAGTAAACCGACAACAAAGACACAAGATACTTTCAAACTTCGTCTATTGATAATCATAGCCGGTTACAAAGAGAATGACTGCGTACATACATTCTGTCACTAACAGCTATATATACTAGACCTGTTGCCTGCACACTTAGCAAGTGCGCAAGGTTTAACTCATGCGTACTTAGCAAGTACGCAGACTTAGTTCTTGCGTACTTGCGCACAACACTTAACAAAGACAACTACAGCGACAAGTACCTACGAACATGATTACAACTTGATAAACCAATACATACAGACTCTAACATACAAATATATAAAGACATTACATAATTAAAAACAATCTTTAGAGTGTTTGTCACAAGAATTGCTTCAACAGTAACTAATGTTATTTAGTTGATCTAAAATATCTTCAACGCCAATAATCGCGGTTACTATAATTATGAAAAGATGTTTAATATAATAAACAAATAAATTGATAGAATTAAAAGTCTTTCAACTAGTTTTTCTTTTTAATTCTCTTATTATTTAACTAGTTTTTTTTTACTATATTGAACTAAATTTAATTAATTACAATATTTAAAAAACTTTGTTTTTAAATCCCAAATCTGGGCCGGCGACGGCTTATACGGTTTTATCACTAACCAACTACCTTTTAAGTTCACTTTCTTATTTATTAATGTATGTTTTTACAATGACATAACTTTTTGTACTTTCTGAATATATCATCGTGATGAGAGGGATTTTGTGGGTTCTTTTAGAACCAAAAAACTCAATTTTGAGATTTCCATTTGAATAGGCAAAGATTCAAATTCTAGTTCAAGTTCTTGAATTGAAGAACAAAGAGCAAGGTTCAAATCAATATTGATTATGAAATCAACTGATTAGAAAACAGGCTTGCCTACCACTTCTTCTAATGGGATTATCGTTAAACACTAATACCATGTTCAACTAAATGACCAAAGTTAGTTTTGTTTTTGCACATGTAAGTTGCTATTGGTAGCAACTTATCTTTTAACCTTTTTCAGTATCTAGTGTCCCATTAGTAGTATTGAATATCAAACTTGAATGCATTACAATGAGGAGTTGTTTACAATATATACACATAAAAAATGAGGAAATATTAAATAACAATAAATACAAGGAAATGTGATAATTCATCTAATATCCCTCCTCAAGCGGAATGGTGGCGGTCCAAGGATGGGTTGGGGGAGGAGGTGGTGGCGGAGGAGGGGCTGGGCTGGTGTTGGGGGATGAAGGTGGAGTCGGGTTAGGTATGGCAATGGAGGGGGCTGGTGTGGATGTGTTGGGTGAGGCAGAGCTGGTGCATTTGGTGGCGGAAGTGGTGGTGTAGGAGCTGGTGGATTTGTTGGCGGAAGTGGTGGTGTAGGAGCTGGTGGGGCTATTTGGTTTGATGGCGTAGGTGTGAAGAGGTCTCCCATGCAGATTGTTCATGGAGGAGATATGGACATGGTTTTGGGGGTTTTGAGGTGTTTGAGGAGTGATGTTATGAGCGGGTATGTCAAGAAAAGTGGATAGTTCAAGCTCGGATGTAGGGTTGGTAGTGGTTAGGTTGTTAAATGGGAAGTGTTTTTCATCAAACAAACACGGTTGGTGCAAGGGTCTAAACACCTATAGCCTTTACATTTGGGGCTATAACCAATTATTACACAAGGTAGGCTACGAGGGGAAAGCTTATTCGGGGCATAATCCCATAGGAATGGGTACACCCGGCATCCAAAAGCATGTAATGAGGCATAAGTGGGTGTGTGGTTATATAGTAATTCGAATGGTGATTTTCCATTTAGCATGGTAGAAGGTAATCTATTAATAATGTAAACACTCGATGTAAAGGCATCAATCTAATATGATGGTGGAAGTTTGGCATTGAATAACATGGCCAACCCGGTTTCAACTTGCGTTTGACTCTTCTGTTTTGTTGAGGTGTGTACGGGCACGACATGCGATGCAACGTGCCATTTTTTTCAAATAATGTCCGGACCTTATGATTTGTAAACTCAGTTCCCCCGTCACTTTGAAATATTTTTTACTTTTCTTGAGAATTGAGTTTGAACAAACGGAATATAGACGGCTAGAGCGTCATAAATTCATGTTTGGCCCGCAAAGGGTAAAGCCAAGTAAATCTAGAGAAATCATCATCACCGTCGCCGCCACCGCCTATTACAATTAGACCAATAGACACTGTTATTGTTGCCGCTCTCAATTGGTCACATTCGTTGCAACAATCAATCGTTTCACTGTTAACACCGCTGCCACCACATGTTCTCTGGTTTCTTGTTTCTGTCAATCACAGAACATAACTCATACTCCACACTTGCCATTGCTTTACTTAGCGTTATTGCCGCCCGAAATTTCCGCTACACGATAGCTACTTCGAGATCTTCATCCTTTTGGTAAAGCCATAATTTTAGTCTTATAGTTTCGCACAAGACATACCTGTTACACGAAAATTACAACTTTCGCTTCTAATTTCGTAAGAACTATAGTTCCGCATGAAAGCCTTTTCTTTCGCACGTAACTTTTTTTTTTTTCACACGAAAGACAAACAGATTCTCCCAAAATTTCCTTGTTTCGCACGATAGTTCCTTATTTTTGTACGTAGATTCTTACGCGAAAGTTTATAGTCTAAATGGTTGCAATTACAGTGTTTACATCAACTGAGAAAGCTTTCTTCAACTCACATATGTTTGCTTTCATTCTCTCCCCAGCAACCTATAGCTACTTGAAAACAATGATTGAGCCATTTCTGAGCATCAACTATCCCGTTTAAAATATTTCAATGCCGTTATTTTTTCCCTCAAATCATCATTTAAACAATCATTTTCTTCAATAATGCCTTTTAGTTGTGAAATATCTTTTAAAGCAACCTCAAGTTTCTTTTTGTAAACCTTCTCATTTTATTTTGTCACATCCTGGATTTAGGATACCCCGGGCGTGCGACAAGATTGACATCTCCAATCAATTTATTTCTTATCTTGTCGGATAAATCAGAGTATTTCATAGCGGAAAATGTTTTAAATTGTATTTTTATAAATCATCAACCCAAGGGTTTAAATTGAACAATCCCAATATCTGGGAATAAAATAATATTTTATATCATTGGGAATTAAATACCCATTGTTTATAAAACATGGTTTCCAAGAACCATTACATCAAACGTTGGCGTCCCGAAGTTATATAGAGCCACAAGGTAGGTATACATGCCTAAGAGCATTCACATCAGTTTCTGCATATGTTTGTGAGTTGGTTCTGCATATTTTAGGGAGTGCTTTAAAGTGGTTGTGAGTGAAGGAGAGAGAAAAGGTATAAATTTTCTGTATATTTGGGAAAAACACTGTTCACATCTATTAATTTTTTAATATTTTTTTAAAGTGGTTGTAAGTGGAGGAGAGAAAAAAGGTAATGATAAAGGTATAAAAATGTATTATTTAATTGAAAAGAAGAGAAAAATGGTAGTGATTTTTAGTGTAATTATAGAGATGGGGATAGAGAAACTGATGTGAATGCTCTAAAGGACTATCCTTTTCGGCACATATCCTTGTATATAAACTGCAGAGCTATCTCTCGTGTCTAGGGAGTCGACTTCCTTTGGCACATAACCCTGTCAAAAATATTCATATTTGTACAAAAGACAATTCATGGATCACCTAAAAATATTTGAAAATGAAACGTCAGCGTAAACACCGGTGATTATATTTATCAAGACACGAAAATATTTTGGCATGAACAATATTAAAGCCTTTAATCCTAATATACACATAGGCAATATACTGCACACTAGCATACCGTTAAAACACTAACTAATCTGAGAGTACAGCCACAGTATACACCAGCATTCTCCCTTCCATAATATGATTGCTAGGACCGGAACACAGTCCTTAGTCTGACTTAATGTGGTGGGTGACAACTTCCCTCGTCTTACATCACATACATATTTGGTGTCAGCCCCCTTATGGGAATTTCACTCATAAATCGTGTATCCCTTGATCAATTTTTACCTATACTTATGACCTGGTGCATTTAAAATAGTATGCCCATCACTCATTAAAGTATTTAATGCTTGGTTTGCCCTTTTCGCAAAAGTAAATGGTTTCAAAGTTTTGAAAGCGGATAAACATAATCACCTTGACTAAGTAGATGGCTTTCTTAAGAAGTGGTGCTACAACTCTAGCTTCTTAGGTTAGTTCCTAAGTGTTCGTCCCGTATTCGCAGGTTCTCGTTTGGAATGCGACATTTAAGAAAAAGTCGGGTATTTTAGTGGAAAGTGGGCATGGGAACCGAGGTAATCACGAGCTCCAGGATTCTTCAAATGTTGTTTGGTGTTTGTGTGTTCAAAATGAGAAGCCGGAGGCTGCTATTTCTAGTTGCTGCCTTAGACCCGTAGCGGACCGTTAGACAGAGTGGTAGGAATCCGCTACCGCCCAGGGCATGCGTCATCCCTATGCATCAACTCCTGATTGGACCTTTTCTTAATTGGCGGCTACGCAAGTAGACTGGATAGCAAACATGTCTAATCTACGCAAGTATAGGTAAACCGAGAGGGTAGAAAATAATTTGACTCTTCCAAGGTCGGAATCTTGTTTTCTGCTCCAAAGTACTCTTCTCAGCCTCCTAAAGTCGAATCCTAACCCTAGTGGCAATCACATTGCTTAAATAGTCTCACTTTATGGTTTCTGTCCCGGCCAATGTACGGGCTGTATGCACATTAAATGGGTTGCGTCTTCTAAATACTCATAATGCATGTACATTGTCAAGTGGATACAAGGTCTTGACGCACGTACGGGCCGTACCCTCTTCTGTCTCTGACTTCTTTCTCAGTCTTCTCTCCACAGCTTCACATCTTTACAAGATCTTTCATTTATTATCAAAACCTATAAATCACAAGAAAACACAATTAAGTACCAATTCCTATCACATTTACAATGAAAACGATCCAAAATGCAGGGAATTATGAAATAGATGTGTTATTTGGAAAACATCTCCATCCGTACTCTAAATCGGTCAGGTATCGCCAACTTGTTAGTGAACCTTAGTATGTTATTCTATCCAGGTCGGACATTCACTTTGAGTCAACAAAGTGTGCCGGTATGTGTATGTCCATACAGATAATCACCGGTCTGCGGTCAAACAAATTCTCTAACATCTAAAGTCTAGACATTCACTATGTCCACCGGAAAGGAACCTCCACTATTCAAGCCTTTTTAGATGCTGCTTGGGATGGGTGCCCATATGCCCGCTAGTTTGGGTTCTAACCTTATCTCCAAGATCGCACAAAAAGAGAAAACCATTTCTAGGTCATCCAAATGTCCGAATACAAAGCTCTAACTGATACGGTTGCAGAATTAACATGGTTCTAAGCTCTCCTTTCATAACTTGGGTTAGTGATGTTGGTCAAACGGTCTATAAAACTAAACACAAAACTAAACTAGACACTCTAGTTAAACTCTAGACAAACCTACTAAACTAGATCACAAAGACAGGCAAGTGTACCTATCAATTGTAACACAACTCAATGCAAGTCCGGATATCGAACCCACGAGACACTAACTATAACTAAAACTAGACTCTGACTAGGACTTAACTGTTTGATTTGATTGGGGGGGGGTAATCTACGAACTAAGGTACTAAACTTAAACTAACTGAATGAAGAAGACTAATAAGACAAGTAAACAATCTAGCAAAGAATCAGATGAAATCAGTAAGGATGGAAGACACTACCTAGGCTGTGAATCCTGTTTACCAAACTCGGGTTTGATTGGTTATGGAAGAAGTAATTGTGACAATCCGGAATTTTCCAGTCTAACTCCGTTATTTAAATCCTGTTAAAGTTAACTTATTTACCTTATCTTAAACCCTAGGGACTATTTCTGCCAATTTCCAAACTCAAACTACAAGGACTGGTTGTGTAATTAGTTAAA
The DNA here is from genome assembly GCA_023525975.1 of Smallanthus sonchifolius. Taxonomy (NCBI): domain Eukaryota; kingdom Viridiplantae; phylum Streptophyta; class Magnoliopsida; order Asterales; family Asteraceae; genus Smallanthus; species Smallanthus sonchifolius. The sequence goes on along the minus strand of CM042026.1, from coordinate 81,407,327 downwards.
ACCCAATTTGTTGATTATGTAAAGTCAAAATTGAGTGAAACTGTTCTCTGTTGACTTTTAAAAGTCAAACTCGCAAACCTTGATTCAAATTCAAACCTATAACCGAAATCGACCTAAATTCGTAACTGAAGGCAGTGTCAATAGCATTTTCGTCCATCATTGAGGCATTAGTAAGTATTTATAACTTGGATTAAACCCAATTATTGCACATTAAGCCGTAACCGTCGACACCCTCTATGTATCTATCAAATTCGGCAAATCCATGTATCACTCTCACGATCCAGCAACCTACGCACTTTAGACGAACTCCTCTGAAGCTTTAACAGAAGTTGAATTGGCCGGAGTTGCAGCAAAAGTCGCCGGAAACTAACCCGCAAGCCGTCGGCACTCGTTTTAGTCGAATCCCATCAATCCGACTTCAATCTGGTAATCTCTTATACCTTTAGCTTCGTTTCACTGTCTATATCAAAAGCCCTATGTTAATTAGGGCTTACAGCAACGATTTTAACATGAACCCGAATCTAGGGTTCATGCGTTTACAATTTAATCGATCACTATACTAAACCCGAAGATAATCCAATTAATCTATGTCATCAGTTTTGCAATCCCTTGTTCCTTAAAAGCCCTATGGTTCCAAGCACTTTCATTATCAAAATCAATCGAATTAATCATATGTTCAAACCTAGGGTTCATACGTTTTTAGTTTAATAGAGACCCTATCTACACTCAACCAAAATGAAATTAAACTATACCAATAGATTCGAAATGTTCTTCATAGTAAAAGCCCCATGATTTAGTTGAACTTTAACATCAAACTTGATCAATTCGATTAGGTGTTCACACTTAGTGTTTTCGAGTTCTAAATCAGAAATTAAACCACCTTAAACCTGTGTATTTTGCAATTAAAACCCACCACAGATTCGTGGTTACTCGATTTGCAAAACCCCCATGTTTTCTGGTTGATTCGATATTCAAATCGACGGATTGGGAGGGGGTTTGGGATTTGATTCTCGCAAAGGGGATGAGCACATGGGTGCTTTTGATTAAAATCATTCTGATCAGGTCCTTGTTATGATTGAGTTGGTGGCTGGATTGGTTAAAGCTGTTGACCGTTGGGGAGGAGACCGGGAAAACAATTTTGTTAATGTTTTAAATTTGTTAATGTTTTAAATTTAATTGATATTTTGTTAATGTTTTAAATTTAAAAACAATTTCCACTATTATTATAATATTATATTAAGATGTTTAGACCGGGAAAACCACCCGTAGACTCGGGTTTGATTTTATAACTTATAATTACTAATAGTTCCACTTTTTAAATAATATATTCATATTATTTTCAAACCGTAACTTAGTATAAAATGATATGTTTATATTATTTTTAACTCGTGACTCCTAGTATTAAATATTATATATTTTTATATTATTTTGTATCGTTTTATAAACTCGTGTGACGTTTGGAACTAAATAATAATATAATTAGTTATATTATTTACTCGCGTTTATTACTTCGATTAAAAATAATATATTTATTATTTTTGCCACAATGATTATTTATTAATCATACGAACCTAAAAATAATATAATAAATTATATTATTTTCCTAACTTTTGTAAACGATTTTAACGTACAAATTATTTGTTTATTTATTACTCGTTATTAACGTACGACACGTAATGCTTTTCCCTTAATGATTATATTAAGAAATTTATATAATTCCGTAGACACGTTCGTCTACTGTTAAATCCTTTGAAAGCGTTAAGATGTTCTAACTTCCGTGTCGTCGTCACAAATCCAAACTTGTCCCTTATTTGTGTGTTTATAATTTTAGGGCATACGTAAGTCGTCTGAGAGTTACACTCGTGGTTCCAACTTATCCCTTGTGTGATCCAATCCACTACTTAACCCATGTGAGTTTTCACGGCCCCTTTTACTATTTTAAACTGGGGGAGAAAACATGATGCAACCTCTTTTTGATTTTTGTACTTCATATTATATCACTTGTTATGACTATGTGTAAACTCTATCATGAAAGTCCTCACATCGAACCGTTTAAATATGAGAATAGCGAGGTATGTTGGGTAGTACTACTGGGTTTGATAAACCTCACTCACGTTAGTCGCGCTAACTTGATTAGATATCAGACGGGTGCAATATTGACCTAAACGTGCACCATGGTTGATAGACCTGGTTGGAGGCAATACAAACAGTCAGTTTACGGTTGCGAGCGTAATAGCAAACATGAACATGGGTTAGCTACCTGTTGATATACATATGTTGATTGTACAATATATCTGGTAAACATTTATTTATATAATGAAACATGTGAACTCACCAACCTCGTGTTGACATTTTCTTACATGTTTTCTCATGTCGCTACGATAAGGCACAGGTGCACATATAGGACATGCATGAGATTCTCCTATTGATTGATGTTTTATTAAATTGTTTGGACTTTGTTTTGAATTATTTTTGGTTTTGACTTTTGGACTTTTTGGGCGCGTATGTTTTGCGCACTTACTTTTCTTTACGCTTCCGCATTTAACTCTGATTGATATGATATTTTCATTTGAGTCCCATGTAGAGTCGTTCAATGTAACTAATGACTGAGATCCTGGTTTATCACTTCCCAAAACGGTAAAACTCCGTTAGTTGAAATTGGGGGTGTGACAGTAATGGAACTGGGATCCTAAGATGTAACACCCTCAAACTACCTAATGGATTCCTGATCAATCTCAGAATGTGACCAGAAGGAAACTCAAAGGATACTATGCTCACCAGCGGGTCAGATTACCTTTCGGTCTCACCAACTATGCTATAGAACTCACAAGACAGCTCACCTCTCGGTTTCACTATCTTAATACATCAAAGATACACAGAGCAACCTGAATTCAACTTGTTTAACATGAATTAACAATGGCACTAGAACCCTAAGGAAACGTCCTCTCACACTGTTCAATCTCAGAAACCCTAATACCGAAGAGTAATCGATTATCTATCACTTTGCAGGTATTTATATAAGAAGAACACCCAGTTTATTAAGTTGTTGATGGATATTCCTATGGTTACTGACGTCTAGCAAACCACATATGAATCACAAACACAAAGTAAGAAATCTAATGCATACCTATTTATGAAAGATATTCATCAAGACATGTAAGGAACAATCAACCAACACAAGATCAAAACTAAGAATGCATACTCATTAAACAATTGAAATCAGATCTGTACTAAAGCATAAACACCAAAACAAGATCCATAAACTAATAAAAATCCAAACTTTAGCAAACCATCATCTTAACCTAGGTAGATCTAAGGTTTTAGCCAAGAAACATGATGAAACCAGAAGATTCAAAGTTAAAAACACTAAACATGGTTCAAGAATACTAAATAAACAAGAAAGAAAGATTAATCGTGACTGGACGATTGATATCTAACCAGATCGATCTCTCTAACTCTAGAAACTCGATCCCAATGCTTCCTTCCTTGCCAAAATGGTCCAAGAACAGTGCTTTGATGGCAATATGTCGAATTATGAATAGAATGGCCATTCAAAACAATTAAAACTTGAAATTAGGGCCTTTTACGGAATAGTGTGTCTCTCGCGTACTGCGAGAGAAGTATGGCCGGTCCCTCGCGTACCGTGAGGGACAATTTAGTCGGGCGCCTTTCTGGATTCCCTCGCGTACCGCGAGGAGTGTTTTTCTTAGAAAATTGATTTTTCTCTTTTGCTTTCCAATCTTTTCCCGTGTGCTCGATAACTCAAGGATTTTGCTTTGTTTTCTGCTTCCTTAGCACACTATAACCTGTAAATACATCCCGAACTCAGAACGAACTAAAAACTACACCAAACGAGTACAAAACTATACAAATACACACAAATACACTAGGATAAATACATGTGTTTTGCAACACATCAAACATCCCCACACATACACTTTTTTCGTCCTCGAAAAATATATCTGCAATGGAATCATAACTGGACACGGCTTAAACATTCTTAATTATTAATCAGCACAAATATAATCACGCGTTAAAGTGTAATAACCAGTTTTTCTATCCGTCTAAACCTAAACACCAAATTTCAAACCCCCGAGAAGTGTTCTAAATCCAGTTTATTCAACATATCAATCAAACTATGGGTCTCACACTTAAAAGTTACAATTCCACATAATCCCGTCTCAAGGTCATGTCTAGGCCCGGTTTAAACAATATAGATTTTCCCACCATAGCAAACTAAAATCTTTATGTTTCCAAAATAGAGGCGATTAATGAATGAATGGATGAATGACAATGAACATTAAAAGATAAAACAAATAAACCTTGTCTAGAGGCGTTTCAACCAAGTCACTAACCCGGTAGGTAACACATAGACTCAGTTTTTTTTTTAAACTGAAGCACATAAGATTATGAGCCAGTGGTGTTTTAATTAGGCTGGAACTCGACGTGCGACATGTAACTTAGATTTTCTATAACAATTGATTACTCAAGCATTAACCTAGTGGTGTTTTCTCCAAGTTACCATCCCGGAGGGTAACACATAGGTTGTACTCAACTTCTCAATGCAATTAAGCTCATGATAGATGAAAATATGGAATGCGGGCGCCACCAACTCTCGGATTCATTTTCATAATATGAGAGTGGTGTGCCAAAAAAATATTTCAGAAACATATAAAATTTAGTTTACCGTGGTACCTATCACCCTATGATGACAATTTCAGTTTTACCGTTTTCCTAGGATGAGAACCCACAAGATTTCATGATTTAATTAAGTTATTAATCCTAATCAACACTTTCAGGATATTTAAGCTTTCAATACTGGCTGGGCCTACCAATTCATCACAAATTAAACACGCTTTCTATTTTTTATTTTATTTCAATTCAAATCACACAATGCCCAGTTTTACCTATCATTTTCCATGTGCCTTCAAGACTCTAATTCAAAGGACAATTTTCAAAACTTTTTGACAATTTACAAAAACAGACTCAAAATACAAAACCTAGACGAATGTATCCCATCCCCACACTTAAAACTCACATTGTCCTCAATGTAGACCGAGAAATGACTGTAAAAATAAAAGAAATTTACAAGAAAAAAAAATTGAAAATGTAAAATAAAATAGAAATAAAATAAAAGATACAAAATCCGGAACAGGCTTCCTTGATATAATTACTGTGATATTCCTCGTAGGTCGTGTTCCCTAGCCTTCCATTCGAACGCGCTCAGCTCACCAAGATTCCAATATTTCTCATGAACGAAAGAGGCCATTTCTAAACAATACTAGCAAGCATGACAAACAACAACAATAATATATAGCAACACAACCAACCCTGCCGAGCCCCCGAGTACAAAATACTATATACATCAGTGTTTATATACATGCCAAAATAAAAATAAAAAGAAATACATAAAAAGAAAATACAGAAAGAAAATACATGGAAAATAAATACAACCCGGCAAAAGGTGCTGTGAATGATCACTGTGGACCTCCACCAGTGTCTGGCTGATCCGGCTAATGCGGCTCTGGTGCCCTGAAAAATGGTGTGATCTTTATGCCCTGCTGTGTCATCATATACCGAATGGCCGCATCCTGGTGTTCCATCCTTTCAAACATCTGGTCTCTAAGATCCTCGATTGTGAGTGGTGCTGGTGGTCTCAGACGGAGTGGGTGCTGAACCTGGGGGCGCTCTATGTGGTGTGGAATCCTCCGTCGAGCTGTGGGCGCCCCTATCTGTACTGCCTGCTCGGCAGGCGTCCCCTCAGGTGGTGGGACCTGTGGACCCTGCCTAATCTCCATAAACCGCGGCGGATCATCAGTAGATATGATCCCCGCCAATCTCAACTCGTATAAACCATATGGAATCGTATCTGGGCCCGGTGTGAGTAGACGGCCCGGATAACGCTCAAACACTCCCAACCGCTCCGCTAACCCGCTGACAATAGATGAGATAAGAATGCTAGCCAGGTTGGCCTCTCGGCGGCCAACGGTGCAGAAAAGGCAGAAAAGGTCGATCTGGCTGCACTTCTCAATTCCAGTCCGGTGTCCGATGAGAGTGCAAGCTAAGATCCTGTGAATGTAACGAATGAGGGGGTCGCGAATGGTCGACTCCAAGAGGGACGAGGAGTACGGTCCATCGGCGATGGAATGCCAGAAGTCACGCAATTGACTGTCGCTGAACCCCTAGTCGTGGCGCCTCCTGAATAAACCACGCAAGCTCTGCAAGAATGGCTGCGCTGCTACCTCTGCCTCGGTGTACCACCTTGTGGCCACCGCAAACTGTGGGACCGACAACTCGTATACATGTTGGCCCAGAGAAAAGGATACGGCTGCCGGCTCCTCGAACTGGCCTGCGACGTACCACAAAATTTAACCAATTAGAAAACCTATTTACCATAATTTATAGAACTAACTAACATTACTCAGGTTATGCATTGACCCGAAGTACACCTGCACCTAAATTGACTCCCAATTACAGAATTACCGACTAAAAAAAAATACAAAGCTGGACTCAAATATACAAATTTTGCAAACACTTATTCACAAATTCACGAGACCATAAATATATTTACACTACAATTTGACTCGATCTCTCAATGTAAAAGGGAAATGTACCTCAGTGTAGAGCGAAATGACTAAGTGAAGGTGAAATTGAACAAAACCGACACTGAGACTTCCCTGGGATGGTGGTAGCAGGCGGCCGACGGCGGTGGCAGGTGGGTGATACTGGTAGCAGTAGGTGGTGGCAGTGGGTAGGTGGGCGATTACTAGAGGTGGAATTGGTGGTGGCTTAGGGCTTGGTTATGGGTGGCGACGGTGGTCCAGTGGTGGTGGTGGGTGTATGTTACCAGAGGGGGAAACGATGGTGGAAGTGGGTGACGAGAGTGGTGGTGAGTAGATGATGGTGGTGAGAGGTGGTGGGTGGTAGCTAGAGTCGTCGGAGGGAGATGTCTTGGGGGAGACGATGACAAAAAGGGGGGTTTTGTTATTTTTTTCTGAAATTTTAACACCCTCGCGTACCGTGAGATAACATGGGTGACTCTCTCGTGTACCGCGAGGCACCCATAGGCGGTGGCGACTTTTCAGTTCCTCGCGTATCGCGAGGAATTAAATTTGATCTCTCGCGTACCGCGAGAGACAAGAAATTAGGTAAACTCTAATTGTCACCCGCGTACCGCTAGGAGACACTCCCAAATGTCTCGATTACCATGAGGGACCACATTCACAGAAAGTTAAGGCCGTTTTTATACTTAGCCAAATTTTTGATGACTAAATTTTTTTTCTCCCAATTTTTTCAAAACTTGTTCCAACCTTAGATTTGACTGCAAACATACCTAGAACATTGATTTTGATGGTTTTCCTTCCGCACTTTGGTCACGATTCCCTGAAACACAAGAATACACCAAAAACACAAACCGAAAATATACAAAAACTAAAAACGATAAGAAAACAAAGAAGTTTACAAACTCTACACTCGTGCTTTTGCCCGAGGATTCACCCTCACTTAGTTTTGGTTTCCTGGCTTGTCGAGGAGAATCTAACCCCCCTCAACATTCTCAATCGGTCCTCCGATGTAGTGCTTCAATCGATGACCAATTACCTTCCACGAACTACCCTCCTCTTTGATGTAGTGCGAAGCACACATCTTTATTCATAGTGTTTTGTACGTTTTTACTTAGTTTTATCTTTGTTTTGAGTCGTTTAAGTCTGTATTTGAGTCTATTGTATGTTTACAGGTGCTCGCGAAGATTACAAGTGAATACGTGAAGAAATCGAGCACGAGAAGAAGCCTGGAGAAATAAACAAGAAAAGTTAGAAATTCAGTCTCTCGCGGTACGCGAGAGAGTCAGAGAGAAGCCTTGTGGAACGAGAGGGAAATCAGAAAACCCCCCTAACTAATTTGGCCCTCGCGGTACACGAGGGGCTTGCCAGATTTTCTCACGGTACGCGAGATACAGGAAAATCGCGAAAAACCCTAAATTCGAATTTTAATAGAATTGTAACGCCATTATACCAGAAGTTCTAGTTTTAGCCGTCTGGAGAGAGTTATAGGGCGATTTTTAGAGCAAGGAAGTAAACTTGAGTTAAAGATTGGAGCTTTCGATTCCGGGACCGTTAGTAATAGCGTTCTTGGTTTCAAGATTCGATTTTTATTCTTTGATTGATATGTTTGATACCATGTTTCTGTCTTTTACTTCTGTTATGGTTGTTTTGAGTATGATTCTTGGATAGAACATTGATACTGCCTAGGTTTATGATGAATACTGCATAAAGTTATGATTTTTACTGGTTTTGGATTCTATTTAATAGTTAATGATTTTGTAAAAGACCTTGAGTTGATTAGTATGATGTATATGCATGCAGATCTGATTTGTGTTTGATTATTGATTCCGTACATGGATTGTGGATGTCTTCCAGCTTGATTAGCGTATCTAGGTCACATATCATAGGATTTTTGGTCGTTTGTGTGGTTTGCTAGAGATAGTGATCCATAGGATTTGGGGTTGAATGTTATTTAGAACTGAGTGTGTATCCTGTATCAATACCCGAGAAGTGAGAGATAATCATTTTCGTCATTAGGAATCCGAGTGTCAGCTGTTTGAGAGGAAGTTGGTATTAGGTGTCGAGTGATTATTGCTAGTCTGAGTCATAGTTCTTATCTTGAGATTACCCCGTGCATTCTTCGAATGTATTGTGGACAGTGAGACTGAAAGGTGATTTGTCTTTCGGGTACTTTATCATTTTTGAAAAGACCGAAAGGTAATCCACTATCTGGTGAGTTATTACTGTAGGTCCCTTCGTGTGTGTCGGATCGTCACATGCAAGTGGTCTACTAGTCAAACCGGGTTGCGGAATACCCGTGACTAGGTGGAGAGTCTTAATAAACAAAGTAAACCAAACACGAGAGTCACAATAAACGTTCTTTGTATTATAAACACTCGACGGTTACAGAGAGAATACAAGCTGTGTACTTAGCAAAACTGAGTTCGTCTGAACAAATGGTTCTGCGTACTTGGCTTCTGTGAACCTATCCTATTTATACTGACCTGATGCCTGCGCACTTAGCAAGTGCGCAGGATCAATTGCTCTTGCGTACTTAACAAGTTCGCAGAGGTGTTCTTGCGTACTTGCTAAGTACGCAGGAGCTTTCTCCTGCGCACTTGTAAGTGCGCAAAACACTTAACAGAAAAACGACAAACATTATGTAAAAGTAAATACAACTCGATAAACTATTACATAATGACTCTTACATACAAAGACAAATTACAGACATTAGAAATACAAACTAAGACTCTATCCAGAGTGTTGTCACAGGAAAGTGCATCAACAAACTCCCCCTTGACAACAGCTCGGGATCTTCATCGTCTTCAGTCTTCATTCTTCAGTCTTCACAGCACCTGTTCCTTAGCTTCCATCTTCTTCTTGTAATCAAGGCAGAACTTAATCACCTTGTCATATTTAGCAGAGAGAAGCTTTGTCCATTCGTCAGTGTGGATGCAGAATTTGTCTGCTAGTACCTCCAGATCGTTCACAGAGAAATTTATGAAGCAAACTTCATCAAAAACCCTGATCACTTCCTTTGGCACTGTGTTTCCACTATCTGACTTACCTTTACCCATAACCACAGCCTCGCCCGTTTTTGGATCAACGTACCAGTACCACATGTCACCAAGAATATCCTGAGGTAACTTGCTCAGGGGAATCTTAGTTTCACATCGTACTGGCTTGTATACCAATCTCTTTATGGGCTTCTTAGTCACAGGATGCACAGCGTGCTTATCCTTGACTCTTCTGGGCACCTGAGGCTTAAGGTATTTAAAGTTCCCTGATCTTGCTTCCCGCTGTAGTGTTACCCACAAACCCATTGCTACTGCATTACTCGAGTGACTTAGCAGATCGCGGTTTGCAAGGTTAACTAGGTCGTACTTGGGCAAAGAGTTGAACGCCTCACTGGTGGGTTTCAAGTATTGAACCCCCCCAGATCTTTTGATGGCGAACAGCTGCTTGTCCTCCTCGAACCTAACAGCCAAGATCATACCTGTCGCTCCGTGCTTGTCTGTGATAGACGTCTTTTGCTACACGGGAGCTAGACCCTTTGTAGATGTAGAAGGCATGTCTTTCTCTTTTGGTGCCTCGGGGTCCACAGGTGTAGGGTCGACTGGGGAGGCTTCAGTTGTAGCTTCAACATTACTTGCCATGTCAACTGAGCCTGTGTCTGTTTCGAGCAGAGATTCGAGCGATGGTATTTCAAAGATCTCACCATCCTCTAACTCGTACTCTAGTTCCCCGTCGCCCTTGGGAATCTCGATCACCACATCATCGTCATCCTCATTCTAGTCATCACCAGAGTCGATCTCTCCTTCTTCCAGGTTAAGGAGAGCATCGATTTGTGCCTCTTTGGAATAGTCAGGCTCTAAATAAAGGATCTCATCATCAGATAAGTCCTTGAGCACGTCAGCCGCTGACTTCCCTTTATCTCCGCCACCACCACCTGAGGTATCACCACCCTCTTGTTGAGTAGACTCCCCCTCAGCCAATGGAACAGAAGAGATGGGCACAATCTCCAAAGCTAGGTGCTCACATCCACTAGGACCGACATCAGGATCCTTGTCTTTATCATCATCCTTAGTAAGATCGACTGGACGACAAGACTCGGCACCGGTGGATTTCTTTTCTTTGTCTTTCTCTTTCTCCTTCTCCCCCTGAGCACCTAGCTTCGCGGTCAGTTCACCAACTAATTTGACCATCGCTGCGTGCTCCTTTCTCTGCAAGTCCATCCTCAGCTCAAGTGAAGTTCTGTGGCCTAGAATCATTTCGTTAGTCTTCATTAACAGTTCATTCTGTGCCAAGACATTCTTCAACTGTTCATCAGTCCCCGTTCTCTGGCTACGCAGAATCTTAACTTCATCCGCCAGAGAGTTTATCTGTGCTTGTTGAGCATCAGAATCCTCTTTTGACTTTTGAATAGTCTTCAACAAGCCAGCAACTTGGGTTTCTAGCACATCGATCCTAGCTTCATTTGGATCCGGATGCCTAGATGATGAGGTTTCGGCGTTGTGGAAGGGGGAAGAGAAGATTGTGTCAAAGTCGAACCCCTGTGAGAAATCACCGTAGTTGAAGGGTTGACCTGACGGCTCTTTGGTGGGTGTTGGGATGGGGGATGTAATGATGGGAGTTATGGTTGGGGTGATGGTGACTGACTCCGTGAGAAGTGGAGCAGTCACCGTCACCTGGACGGTTGGAGTAGGGAGGGTCACCGTCACAGGAATCTCCTCTATGACCGTCGTGACTGCCACATCTGTTTGAACTATTGGCCTTCTCCTCCTGCTATACAGTTGCTGTTCTGGTTGGGTAGATTCTGGAATGGCAGCTTCAACTTGTACTGGCTGCACAGTTGGAATCTCTTCAACCCTGGGGATGGCAACCTCTTGCCTATCGCCCCTTTTCTTGTTGGTGCTCTCATGCCTCTGTCTTTGTAAAGCAGCGTCAGAGTCGGAATCCGGCTCATATTCGCTGCTGGAGCTTTGTCTCTTTCTTTTTGAAGACGACGCAGGCTGGGTTACCTGTGCCCGTCTCCTCGGATGTGCCTGTGATGGTGCATCATCGGAATCAGAAGAATCTGATTCTGTAGCCTCCGAATCGGATTCCTCAGCACCACCAACACCACCTTCATCATCACCTTCATCATTACCTTCATCATTACCTTCATCATCATCATTCTCTTCATCTTGTTCTTCATCAGAGTGATCACTCATCTCTGGTCTCGAGTTGGGACTATACCAGTTCCAGTCCTCCGGAGCGACGTATGCTTCATTAATCAGGTGGCCGAAGAGTTCAGTATGCTCAGGGGTAGGTTCTACACTGCCTGGCTTTAGAAACTGTGCAAAGACTCTCTTGGCCACCCTTTTCACTTGCAGTCTCTCCCCGATAGCACGCAGGTTTGGCAACGCATCATCGATCAAAAGTTGCACAAACCTCGGGTATAAAAGGAACCTAAACCACTCAACTGTATTTATCTGGTCATTAAGTGCTTTGAAAATAAAGCGTGAGAAGTTGTAGCCCCGATTGAGAGACAAGCCCACCATGGCTGCTGCAAGGTCATGACCCATCGCATCTTTCCCTGCTTTCCTGGATGAGATGCACATGATCATGATGTGAGCAAAATAACGCCATTGATCTAATACCCACATTTTCTTGTAAGAAGCATAGTCCCTTTCCCCGACATATCCCATTCTCTGCTTCCAACACCCATCCACGTAGTAATCTGGATAGGATGTCGGGTCGGTGGCAAGGTCTCCAAACTGCAGTACTCTCCTTATTGTATCCTCAGAAATAGCAATAGCCCGACCGTCAACGGTAGCCCTTATGATATTCGGGGATACCGTGCAATCGTGCTCTGCAGTCTCCCAGAATTGCTCCAGGTAAGGTCTTGAGACTGTGGGGTTTGCTGAGATTGCATAGCTTATCTTTGATCTGTTCAAAAAATCCACAATCTCCCTATATTGCAAGGCTGCCCCTTTCCATTCTGGTTCGGTATGTGCTAACAGGTTGAATTCGTCAGTGAATGCACGAGCCATAATCTGCAAACACACACAGAAAACATAATCAGAACAATTTATAACAATGGAAGTAGACACACATGACATCGTATAGTAGTTACACTTTGAAAAAATTTTCAGACTTAAGAAAAATTACTAAGTGTTGGTCCTGCGCACTTAGCAAGTGCGCAGGATTTTCCTCTTGCGTACTTAGCAAGTACGCAGGAATTACTTCTTGCGTACTTCTAAGTGCGCAAGAACAACCCTTAACAAAAATTTTCAGAAATTTAAATTCGTTCAAAATGTGGGTTGATTAGGTCGCCACTAGGTCGGAATCAGTTACTCTAACCTATGGTACCATTATCAACACCACAAACCACTAAACTACTACCACATTTTGACCTAGGTCAGTGATCGACCCACTAACGGTTCGACTTCAACCCGTCGGATCAATCGATGACCAAAGGGAAAAATGGAGGATCGATTAGGCATCCTAATAACTTGTTAGAGACACTAGTTACCCAAACAACCCATTTTACCCCAAAAATTTTACGGATTTAACCAAAAAAAAAAATTCTAAGTCAAAAGTCGGATCATAAGTCACGAGTCTACGGATGGAATTGGCCTAGATTCTCACCAATGATATGAAATACGATGATGAAAGTATGGACGGGATGAAAATAAGGTTTGAGCACACTCGATTTTGAGAGAAAAAAAAATGCAGGGGGGGAAAAATGTTAGGTTTGAAAGCGTAAACCTGAACATTTTCTAAGTGTCAAACTTATACCCCACTGATATTGTTCGTGCGTACTTGTTACGTGCGTACTTGTTAAGTGCGCACGAATTAACTCTTGCGTACTTAACAAGTGCGCAAGGCTTAACTCTTGCGTACTTGCTAAGTGCGCAAGTCTTACTTCGTGCGTACTTGACAAGTGCGCAGAAACCTTAAATGCGCAATTTTTCAACTCAGAAGTTATGAAGATATTTTAAGTCAAATAACGAACAAGATAAAAAAAAAAATTCAATCGGGAGGATTCAAATACAATTCATGAAGATTAAACATAAAATATTTTTGGCCTTTTTCTGATTTAAACTTGAAATATGCATAAACTTAAAAACGTAAAAAATCTTTTTGTTCTTTTCAAGATAGATATATACAAGCATTTACACAAGCTAATTTTTTTTTTTTAATCAAAGACACGAGCAGAGGGTCATATCAGGCTATCTTTTAGCAAAAACGATACAAAATAAACATCAAAGAATATGGGATCATGTCATGTATTACTCTTTATTCATACGTAATAAGCACATAAACAAGTAATTCAAGTTGACAATATTATAAGATTTGAAACTATAAGCATCTTTGTATCACGTTCTTGTGTATTAAGGTATTAATTAAAAGATATACAACGTGTACCCCACTTAAATGCTTTGATATTTTGCACTATCTCAAGGCATCTAAGATTTTTCCAATGATATTCTTAATTTTCAGAATGAAGTTACATCAATTAGCACAGAAAAATCAAGCAGAATCCATAAGGATTATCAGGAATCATAAGATTTAGAATCGAGTGATTCTTTTGTTCTTAGTTTCATGTGATTTTCTTCTTTGAATATCGGTATGATGATTCGGGATAATGAGCATGGTGTTTGATTATAGGGTAAGGGGATCCAACTTTTATCTGGATTTGATTTCAATGAACCAGGAATGATTCAAGGGTGAATACATGCTCAACGGTTAATGTAGAGACATGTCTTGATTCAATCTCTCCTTGCATACTTGTGAGTATGGGCAGTGAGATGAACCGCATTAATTGTGCTAACAACATAACCCGAAACTGATCTCAAAAGAAAATTATTGTCAAAATCCAACATCCTTTATCTGATAATGATCTTTTCTATTCTTTTACACACACACACTTGCAAACATGGGTTCAAATCACAGTTGTAATGTAGATTTAGTTTCCACACTACTAGTGATTCAAAGACGCATACAGCCTACTGAAAATTCAAATTACTTGTAAATAAACAGATTAAAAACATAATAATTTAAAACAATTAAGTAAACATGACGCAATCATTTCCCATATGAGCAATCTATGATGGTTAGATCATTTCAGATGTACTATCATTTCCTCGTTTCTCAAGTGAATCTTTTGAAATTTTCTCCATTTTCTATTTTGTTTTTGATTTTTTTTTTAAATATTTTAAACTAAGAGAACTATACAGAAAATTTAAAAGAAATAAAATTTAACTTCCATGAATTGAATTGATTTAAGAAAATTAATTTTCACTCGGGATTGAACATTCCTATCAAGTTGACAAGATGCTCAAAACGGGATCGATCAAATGCCTTTGTGAAAAGGTCAGCAAGATTGTCATCCGTGTGAACTTTTACAAGCTCAATTAAATGCTTTTCAGCACAATCACGGATAAAATGATGGCGAATCTCTATATGTTTAGTTTTGGAATGTTTCACCGGGTTATTTGTGATGGACATGGTGGCATTGTTGTCAATGAATAAAGGAGTTCCAGTGAAGTTCAAGCCGTAGTCTCTCAAGTGCTGCTGAATCCACAGTATCTGAGAACAACCGCTAGCTGCAGCAATGTATTATGCTTCACAAGTTGAGACAGAAACCGTTGACTGCTTCTTGCACTGCCAGGAGACCAGCCTGTCTCTTAAGAATTGACATCCACCAGAAGTTGACTTTCTGTCAAGGTTACAACCGCCATAATCTGAATCAGTGTAGGCTTTGAAGTCGAATGACTGCTGCTTAGAGTACCAAAGACCTAATCGGGGTTTCCCTTTCAGATATCTGAAAATTCTCTTCACAGCTATCATATGTGACTCCTTCGGTTGAGACTGAAACCTTGAGCACAAACATACAGCAAACATTATATCGGGTCTTGAAGATGTGAGATACATAAATGATCCGATCATCCCACGGTACAACCTGCTTTCCACATCCTTTCCATCTCTGTCGGGATGCAAACCATGATTGACTGGGATTGGTGTGCCATAAGTAGTGCTATCACTCATCTTGTATTTTGACAAGATGTCCTGTACGTACTTAGTTTGATGTAGACAAATACCATTCTCTCTTTGACTGACTTGCAGACCTAGAAAGAATGACAGTTCACCCATATTGCTCATTTCAAACTTGGACTTCATCACCTTCTCGAATTCCCTACACATCCCTTCATTGGTCGACCCAAAGATAATGTCGTCGACATATACTTGCACAAGAAGAATGTCACCTCCTGCTTTCCGTATGAAGAGAGTCGAGTCAATCTATCCACGGTCAAAACCATTAGACAGTAAATGCGTAGATAATGTCTCATACCATGCCCGCGGTGCTTGATGAAGACCATAAAGTGCTTTGTCGAGCTTGTACACTTTATTGATATTATGCGGATCTTCAAAACCGGGAGGTTGAGTGACATAGACTTCTTCATGCACCTTACCATAAAGGAAAGCACTCTTCACATCAAGTTGATAGACCTTGAAGCCGACATATGTGGCATAAGCCAAGAACAGTCGAATGGCCTCAATTCTAGCAACTAGGGCATATACCTCATTGTAATCCAAGCCCTCTTGTTGATAAAAACCCTGAACAACCAATCTTGCTTTGTTCTTCACAACAACATGATGATCGTCCGTCTTGCATTTGAACACCCATCTGGTACCAATTGGCTGAAAGCCTTTTGGCAAGTCAACTAAATCCCACACGTGCAACTTTTGGAATTGAGACAGTTCATCTTGCATAGCCTCAATCCAGCAGTTGTCAGTGAGAGCCTCCTTCACATTCTTCGGCTCTAACTGGGACACAAATGCAGCATGCAGACATGTTTCCATGACACCAGTGTCGAATATCTCTGTGTAAAGACTGGTGTTCTCAGTGATGGTTCTGTGACGAGTCTGAAAACCGGCATAAGGATCACCAATAATGTTGTCGATTGGATGATTCCTATGCACTCTCGTCTCCGGTACAATCGGTTCCTGAATTTATGGATCTAGATTCGTGCTTAACTCCCCCATTTCCGGTGATCCAGAGGAAGAAGATTCAATGTTTATTGGATCAGCTGGAGCTTCATTTCCTATAGCTGTGTTAGGATTGGCTTGAGCGTCATCTCCAACAATATGAACACCTTCGCTGTTATCACTGTCATGAGTTCCAGATACAGATGCAGCATTGGGATCAGGAGTTATAATTGGTACAGTAGAACGAGTAGTAAAACTGGAGTCATTGTCGTCACGCAATAAATCATAGACATTTGCGGCGTCTTCTGCGGATAAATCAGGAAGATTGAAAGACTTGAATAGCGCATCATAATCAAAACCCCAAGCTGGACCTTTTGGTTCTGGTGGAGTGCTGTGATTACTACAGTCCACTTCAAACCATTCCTCGACAGTACGAGTTCCTATGTTGTACACTCTCTTGCAGGGCGAATTGGCAACATATCCTAAGAAGATGCCTTCCACCGCTTTCGCATGAAATTTAGACTGACGGTCTTTATACTGTAGCAACAAGGAACAAGGACTACTAAAAGGAACTAGGTAATCAAGATTGGGAAGTCGATTGTTGATCAACTCATAACATGTCTTGTTGTGCCTTTTCACAACCAGAACCCTGTTTAAGACGTGACAAGCTGTATTAACTGCTTCTGCCCAGAAAATGACAGGAAGCTTTGCATCAGACAGCATAGTCCTTGCAGTCTCGATCAGTGTTCTGTTCTTCCGTTCAGCAACTCCATTCTGCTGAGGTGTGTACGGCGCGCTGAATTCGTGACGGATCCCTTTCTTGAGACAGAAAAGTTCCATCAAATTATTCTTGAACTCAGTTCCGTTATCACTTCTTATTCTTCTAACTTTCAGCTTGCAAAGAGATTCCAAGCTCAGGATCAGGTATTGAAGAATATCAGCAGTCTCGGCTTTCGTACCTAAAAAATGAACCCAAGAAAAACGTGAGAAATCATCAGTTACAACTAGACAGAATGACTTACCTCCAATACTCCTGATACTTATGGGGCCAAACAGATCCATGTGTAATAGCTCCAAAGGGGTATCGATAGAGTTTTGGAGCTTGGGCTGGTGAGACTTCCGTTGCTGTTTGCCCTTTTTACACGGCATACAGTCATCTGCAACGGTAAACCTCAACTTAGGAACCCCGGTTACCAAACCGTTTCGGACAAGATGATTCATTTTACGATAAGAAATATGTCCGAGTTTCCTATGCCACAAGATGGAGTCAAGTTCTGTCGCTTTTGTAAGCAAACAAGTAGGAACTGATGAGGTGGTTTTTGCCACGCTCATATCGATCTGATAAGTGTCGTTTGATCTTGGTGCTCTCATCAGAATCCAGTCTTCGGGAACCTCAAAACCGGGTTTGAGAATCAGACATTCTGACTTGTCAAACATCACCGAGTACTCCTTGTCACACATTTGGGAGACACTCAACAGGTTATGCTTCAGCTGCTCGCAGAAGTTGACATTGTCAAAGCTGACACAACCATTTGAAACCACGCCTTGACACATGATACTGCCACCTTTTTCTCCGGCAAAGGCCACATAGCCGCCTCTGAATGGTTTAACGTCTTGAAGCAAGGCCATGTTTCCTGTCATGTGCCGGGAGCATCCACTATCTACATACCAACGGTTAGAGATAGTACCCTTCGGACGTCCCTGCACGAGTAACAAAAGAATTAGTTAGATTTGGAGACCCAAGCCATTGTGGTCTTGGGTCGTCCATCCTTCTCAAAATAAACTACTTCTTTCAACTCACAGTCATGATGACTGTCCAAAATTGGTGAATCTTTGGATGAATTTGGAACATGAGATTGAGAACCTTTAACTTTCTTGTTCCAGGATCTCTTTTGATTTTTAACCAGAACAGTAGACTTTGGCTCAACCACAGCCGGTGAACTTGTGGAAGCTTCACTTGATTGAGTCTTAGTCAGCTGTTCCAGCTTTCTCAACCTCTTATTCCTTCTTCTTCTTTGTGGCTTAGAGAGTCTAGCCACAGATTTCTCACCAGTGCGTGTACTACCAGATGTAGCCACACGAGGTACAGCATGTTGCTTTACCTTTCTTGCAACAGATGGTTTAGCCTCAGATTTAATCTTAGGTTTTACCATAGGTTGTACTGGTGGTTTCACCACATTCTGCCTAGGACTTTTGGGAGATGGTTTCACTGGTGGCGACCTGGGGATAACAGCAGGCTGTGAAGCAACATGCCGTTTCCCTTGGTTCTTAGAAGGGCAGTTCACAACAATGTGACCAACCAAGCCACAGTGAAAACAGTTCCTCTTGTCTACATAAGTTCTCTTGTAAGGCTCATTAGGTCTGGCCTTAGATAACTCTCCATTATGAGCAGGAGGAGTTGGTTTATGAACAGAAGTTTGACCCTTTTCAGTTTGGTTTTTGGGGGTATAATACTTTTGCAAATTCTCTTTGTAACCAAGCCCATAATGAGCTGAAAAAGCCTCTTTCTTAACTTGGTTAATATTTTTATAACCCCCGTAAAGCATTACCTTAAGTTTATCATTTGTTTCAATGATATCAGGTTTAGTTAAAATGCAGTTATCACCATTAGTGATAATGTTTTTGTGGACTTTCTGTTCAGTCAGCAACTCCTCAGAGACTACTCCTTCAGGGCAAGTATCAATCGACCCATCTTCAGAGGCAGTAACATACTCCTCACTAGATGTGGAGTTAGCCTTACTTGAGGATTCATCCTTTTTAGGGGAATCATCCTTATCAGAGGACTCATCTAGACAAGTGAGATCAATGTCTATCAAGCTATTGACAAACTTCCCACTTATTGGTGGAGGAATGGCATTGGTACCAAGACCTATACCCTTCATTTTCCTCACTACTGATTCGTAGTGCTCCACCACAAAGCGAGAGTTTTTCAACTTCTCATTTGTACATTTTAACTGCAGGATCTCATTTTGCAGTTTGTTGATTTCATTGTTCCGTTTTTCTAACCCCCTATACGCAATATCCAAGTGAACTTGTTGCTCGCTTATTTGTAAAAAATATTCACATTTTTCCTTTTTTAACAGATTCTTTAAAGCGTTTTTCGTTTGCTTTGTAATTATGAGCTGCCATAGTTAGGGGTTCGATTTTGTCTTGGAGCTTAGAAATTTCATGCTTTAGCTCTAGACATTTAGAACAAGAAATAACAAAGAAGGGGTTAGAATCTACCTCAGAAGATGAACTCTGTGCTTCTCCAATGGCCATGAGAGCAACGGCAGTGGTAGACCCCTTTTCAACAGTTATAGAAGCTTCCTTCTCCTCAGCTTCTTTTCTCTCAGCCTCCATCAGCTCCATGATCTCAGCCATGAGACCAACCTGTGTTTGAGCAATGATGGCATCCTCTAGATGAACACCCCAATCAAAGTCTTTGTCATGCTGAGCTACCAGTGCATTTGACGAACCACCTTGGTGTTGATTGTGGTGGCTAGTGTTGTTGTGGCCGTGGCTGTTTCCCTGGCTAGGTCTTGTGAAACCAGAGGCCGGTGCTCGGTTTTTTTGACACTCACGAGCAAAGTGTCCATAGTTCAGACACTTGTAACATTTGGCCTTGGATTTATCAAATCCAACCCTGGCATTAGAATGTCCACCAATGAACTTTCTTCCTGTTCTGTTCAGGAAACGCTTGGCCCTCCTCAAAAGCATGGCCATATTCCATTGAATATCCATGTCTTCAATATCATCAGGATCCACTTGGTTAAAGTCTTCTTCAATTTTCAGGATCCGTTAGCTTGCCACCTATGAAATTTTCATACGCAAGCATACATGATGAAAACAATGCTACATGATCTTCAGCTATTTTGACTATTGCAGAATGGTTAGCTGAAGACGTAGCTGGAGGATTTCTTGAGGTGTGTTGATGATTAGTTCCCAACCCTGATCCAGATGCATAACAAGCATGACCACCACACCCATTTGAGTGGTCTTCTTCATTGGAGTGTCCAGTAAAGAGAGCAAATCCAGAGCCCGATGATTTTGAAGTGGAAGTCGTCCCATGATACATGGAAGGGTCCTGTATCTGAGGTCTTCCCGAGCTCTCCTTCTTCATAAGATTCATGTTATGAGCTTGAATCTTACCAATAGCCTCATCTACTGTTAACTCATAGAATTTAGGATTTTCCCTCATCAGGGTTGTATACATCTCAAACTTTGGTGGCAAAGCATCAAGAAATTTTTCCACCAGTTCTTCATCGGGATATTTCAGTTCAAAAGCTTTCAACTCCGTTTGTAAATGATAGAATCTAGAGATGAGATCATCTAACGATTCATTTTCCATAAAATTGAAGCATTCATACTGCTTTCGGAGAAGATCCCGCTTACTCTTCTTAATGTCACTGTTCCCCTCAAATCTTTTCTGAAGTGCTTTCCAAAGATCCTTGGAGGTGTCATAGCCTCAAAAACTGTGAAACAATTCCCGAGTTAATGACATAGTGATTGAGCCAAGAGCCTTCTTTTCCCGATCATAAGCTTTCTTTTGTTCCTCGTCAAGCTTAGAGATAGGCTTTGGCACCTCTTCATCAAGATAGATGTGCGTGGGATGCTTATATCCCTCAAGAATAGGTATCCATAACGATGAGTCGGTATAGGAAATATAGTGTTCAAACCTCGCCTTCCAATTTGAATAATCATTTACATTTAAAAGCTTAGGCGGTTTCTGAGGTGTACCGATCTCATTATCATAATTCACATGTTTCCAAGATTCTGAAGGTTCGACATAGTGAACACTTAGTCTAAAATCAGAAAAGTCAGAAGCTATTGCGCACTTAAGATTGGCCTTGCGCAATTAAGAAATGTTCTTGCGTATTTAATATTTGCTCTTGCGTACTTGTAAGTACGCAGGAGTAAATTGTTAAGTACGCAGGATATGTCTTAAGTTCGCAGTTCAGTCTTGCGCACTTGTAAGTACGCAGGAGATAACTCTTGCGTATTTAGCAAGTTCGCAGAAAACTGTACTTTTTGCCAAAAAAAAGGTAAGTACGCAGGACACCTTTTCAGCAACTCTCACCAAACTTTTCCGGTCACCTGAAACTCGCCGGAGATGGTGAAAAATAGGCTGATGATCAAACCACACAAATACACAACAAAAATCGGTTTTTTTTTGAGAGATTTTTGCTTCTAAAAAAGTGCTCAAGAGCTACCCCTTTTTATCACAAAAATCAACAAAAATACCTCTTTTTGCTTGTAAAACTCAGTAAAACGTCTCCAAACTCACTTACAACACTCGAATTCAAGAGCAAAGCTCTGATACCACTTGTAGGTCCCTTCGTGTGTGTCGGATCGTCACATGCAAGTGGTCTACTAGTCAAACCGGGTTGCGGAATACCCGTGACTAGGTGGAGAGTCTTAATAAACAAAGTAAACCAAACACGAGAGTCACAATAAACGTTCTTTGTATTATAAACACTCGACGGTTACAGAGAAAATACAAGCTGCGTACTTAGCAAAACTGTGTTCGTCTGAACAAATGGTTCTGCGTACTTAGCTTCTTTGAACCTATCCTATTTATACTGACCTGATGCCAGCGCACTTAGCAAGTGCGCAGGATCAATTGCTCTTGCGTACTTAACAAGTACGCAGAGGTGTTCTTGCGTACTTGCTAAGTACGCAGGAGCTTTCTCCTGCGCACTTGTAAGTGCGCAAAACACTTAACAGAAAAACAACAAACATTATGTAAAAGTAAATACAACTCGATAAACTATTACATAATGACTCTTACATACAAAGACAAATTACAGACATTAGAAATACAAACTAAGACTCTATCCAGAGTGTTGTCACAGGAAAGTGCATCAACAATTACATATTTAGGTTCCTTAGTTGGTGACACCCTGAGAATGATTAGGGATCCACTAGGTTGTCTGGAGTTGTTTCCTTAGAAACCCAGATCCATCATAGTTCTAGAACCGGTAGAAGTTGTGCTTTGGAAGTAGGATTCCGACCTAGGTAGTATTCTTCCCATATTCTGATATTTCCGTAATCTTGATCTTGATAGTTTGAGTCGACTTTGTTTGCTGCCTTCTTAGTTAATATTTAGTGTAGACAACCCCCCCATCAATCAATCTTTAGTCCGAGTCAGAGTCTAGTATTAATATTCAGCGTCTCTAGGGTTCGATAAGTCGGTTTACCATTAAGCTGTGCTACACTCGATAGGTACACTTTCCTGTCAGTGCGGTTTAGTTGAAGGTACTCCTTTTATTACTTAGGAGTCTAGTTAGGTTTTTATTCATTAGTTTTACAGACCGTTTGGGGGACATCAAGTTTTTGGCGCCGTTTTTAGGGACACTTGGCAATAGCAATATTGACTAGTTCATTGTTTGATTTTTCTTTGTTTCTTTTCTTTTCTTTTGAGTCTTGTTTGTGTGCTTGTCCTACGTGCTATCTTGTGTGTCTAATTTACAATCAAGTCTTTCTATGTGTCTTTGAGTCTTTGTTCTTTTTCCTTCTAGAGTCTTTCTGTTTATGCACCATACTCATTCGCAGGGATCACCATCTTATTCAGCTTTTCAAGAGCCCGAACGAGAGCTACACGAGCGCACACGCGACTTTCGGGAGCGTTTGAAGGAGCTGTGCAAATCCAAGGTACGTTCTACTAGCCCAATTCCATTTCCTATCATGGGCGACGATGACCCACCAGCGAGGCGTACCGTGCATCAGAGGGCCAGTGACGGGGTCACCGGGGCGATATCTTCTATCACACGCCCCACTATTCCGAACACCAATACATGGCAGATCCCGTCACATGTCATGAGCATGATCACTTATGTCACCTAATTTCATAGCCTCGAGGATGAGGATGCACCCGGACACCTGTCGCGCTTCACGCGCATATGTGATACTTTTAATATCACGGGTGTGTCTAAGGACGCTATCTACTTGCGTCACTTCCCATTCTCGCTCTCTGGTTGCGCATCTACTTAGCTTGACACCCTCCCTGACAACTCTATTACCACTTTGGAGGATCTTCAAGCTAAGTTCTTCAAGAAGTACTATCCACCTTCCAGGGCCGCTTGCCTTCGGGATCAAATCCATTCATTCCGGATGGATCCTGATAATCCTTATCATATGGTCTGGGAGCGGTTCAACACACTGTTGAGCCGATGTCCCCAGCATGGTCTTTTCGACTGGGCGATAGTGGAGAAGTTCTACAATGGTCTCATCTTCGAGAAGCAGCAAATGTTCAACACAGCTGTGGGAGGCCATATCATGGATAAGCTCGAGCCAGACGAGTGTGAGGAGATGTTCGAGAGCTTCGCTCTGGCGGAACATCAGCAGCCATCTACTAGGACTTCCATTCCTAGTGCTAGAGCACCCGCCTCTTCTCCTAGAGTTGCGTATCAGGTCACTCCTGAGACTAGGGTGGCTGCTGCACTCGCAACTATGGCAAACAAGATCAAGGAGCTGAAGCTCAGTGGTCAGCGGTGTGAGGTGTGCAGGGGAGGCCACGACACAAGGGATTGTCCCGTAAATCATCAGGAGCAGGTGAGCTTTGCAGGCAACCAGAACCAGAACCGAGGTTACAATAATTACAACAATACTTATGGCTCGGGATGGAGATCTGGAAACAACCCGCCTGGTTTTAATGGTCGCCAGCATCAGTATGGAGGAGCGGAAGCAGGAGCGAGTTCGGGAAGCAGTGTCAACACAAAGAAGATTGAGGAGATGATAGAGAATCAGACACAGATGCTTGCCCACTTAGTCCAGCAGGATAGGCACGCTAGGTAAAGACTGGATGCCCACGACACTTTATTAAAGAATCAACATTCGGCATTTCAGGACTTGCAACACACGGTAGGAGACATCGTGAAAAGATTACAGGAGAAGCAGAGGGAAGCAACTACGGCCTATAAGAGTTCTAACGCTTCAGTGATGGCTGTGTCAATCTTGAGTCATAGGGAGGAGAGAGTAGAAGAGGAAGACTCCCACAGTGCTGAGTATGGCATTCCTTCGGTTGAAGAGGTGAAGAAGGTATTGGAGAGCTCGATTCGCTGAGATCGATGCTAAGATGATTGAGGAGCAGGTAGAGGAGGAGATAGCAGAGGAGATAGTTATGGAGAAGCCTGCCGAGAAGGCAGAGGATAAGAAGACGGGGTTGGAGATGAAGTCCCTCGAGATTGACTTGAGTCGTGTTCCCTATCCAGCGCGCTTGCTGCCATATAAGAATGCTAGGAAATACGGTATCTTCTTTGATATGTTTAAACAACTCAAGGTCAATCTCCCATTCATAGAGGTCCTCCAGCACATGCCAAAGTATGGCAAATTCCTTAAATATCTTCTTTCCAACAAGAAGAAGCTGGAGGGGATCTCTAAAGTCTCACTTACTGAGCAACGCTCTGCAGTGGTTCAGAACAAAATGCTGGAGAAACTAGCGGATTCGGGTCATTTCACGGTCCCGTGTCTGCTTGGCGGTTTGCCTTTAAACCACGCATTGGCTGACCTGGGTGCTAGCGTAAATCTGATGTTGTATTCTATCTATAAGCAACTAGACCTAGGTGAACCGCAACCTATGCGCATGAGCATATCCTTGGATGACCGCTCAGTCAAGTATCCACGAGGAATTATGGAGAATCTGTTAGTGAAAGTAGGCAACTTTGTATTCCCCATGGATTTTGTTATTCTGGATATGGAAGTGGATGACAAAGTCCCACTCATCCTAGGACGCCCGTTCCTACGTACCGCCAAGGTAATGATCGATGTCTTCGATGGGAAACTCACACATCGTGTGGGAGATGAGTCTATTACTTTCGATGCTATGAAACCCATGGAGGATGTTGGCGAGCATATCCACTCCGTGTGTATGCTTGATGCCTTCATAGGTGACCATCGGGACTCGGATCCAGAAGTAGAAGTAGATGAGCCCAACCCTAACTTAGGAAAGATATCTGAATGGGCATTAGAGTTAGAAGGGTTGTTAGATGAGCCAGATGATTACGGTGATGAGGTGCCTGATGATCTGCTGGAGTTGATAGCAGAATTTGAGGAGACCATAGGCAAAACCCCAAGTGTGGGGAAGTTAGAGAAAAGTGTAGAGGATCTTGATGATCCGGGCGAGAGGTTAGAGGGTACGCCTTTAGTGATATCACATGTTGAACCTTTAACCTTTACCATTGTTCATACTGAGGGGATAGAAGCCGAGTCATCCCCTAAGTCTAGGCCACCCCGTAAGAGAACCCGTGCTTTGATAGAGTCATCTAGTTTGAGGAGAATGAAAACCCCAAGTGTGGGAATGTTTAGAAGTGATAACTTGCTAGGAAATTTGAACCGTGTTGTCTTTGGACCGGGTAGAATTAACTTGTGGTGGAAGGACCTGATGGATGAATATAATAGTGATTCGAGGTTTGATAGGAGTATGAGGGTGTTAGGTTTGTGGAGAACCGGTAGACCGCGTAGGGCGAAGGCGGGTACCAGTTAGGATCAAGGAGAAGCCTCTCGATAGGTTTGTTTGAGTCTCGGGCAAGTGCCCGGGATGTAGAGTTTGTTTTCATTACTTGGTTTGAGTCCGTGTCATTCGATTTGTTTTTCGGTTTGTGTCGAGTTTTGCAGGAATTCTTGCTTATTCGGTGAGGAAAATCGTTGAGAATGAAGTTCCAGGTATTTTTACATATGTTTTTATGCTTGGAATAGGTTTTTAAAGATTTTGGGTGAAAAAAAAATTGAAAAAATTTCTTATCTTTCTGTTAATGAGATCCCCTCGCGATATGCGAGAATGAAAGGGGAGTCCCTCGCGGTACGCGAGGGATGGCAAGTTTGGCCGGCTCATATTCAAACTCCTCGCGGTACGCGAGGAGTCTACCTTCTTTCGTCGCGGTACACGGGGGAAACCTGAGCCACATTTTTCACCTTAGTTTCCCATACCCGTTTTCATACCCACTCTCACCACTACCACCACCATTACCATTCTTTAACCACTACCATCATCACATATCATCCATCACTTCCATTTATCACCATGTCATTCATACCATCCAACCACCACGACAATGGGAGAACTTGAAACCGTTCGTGATCATTGATCCACTTTGCTGTGGCTTTCATGTCTATGTGTTTTCCACCCATCGAGTATGTTTTTCTGCATTCTATCTATCTTGAGTCTTAGTGGGTCAGTCGAGTCCGTTTTTAGTTTAATTTGAGTCAGTTTAATGTTGCGGGTTTGTTGTGAGGTTTATTTTGCAGGTTTTATCATTCCGCCCGTACTCAATCTCCATTCGGGCGGGATTGATTATCACTTATTTAGAGTTTGTAAAGGTAGCCCGACAGTCAAATGTGCAACCACGACCGAAATGCTATATGGTACACACAAGGAGGAACAAGGCTGGATTTCAATTCGAGAGCACATACATTACCAGCTAAGTCGATTCCTGTTTTATTTTTACAATTTTTATTTTTAGTTATGTTTTGCTTCACATTGAGGACAATGTGTCTTTCAAGTGTGGGGATGTGAGTGTCTAGTTTAGTACTTTTTTTTGTTTATAAAAATTTAAAAACACAAAAAAATTAATTTTTTTTTGAAAATGTCATTGGAAATAACTCCTTATACTTTGAAAATGATAGTACAACTGGATCTGTTTGTGAATTTAAATGATTTAAATAATTGAACATGTATTTAATTAGTGATGTTTTGGTAGACCCAGCTAGTTAGTAGAGCTTAAATATCCTGTTTGTGTTGTTTAGGAATTAATTGAATTATTAAATGATATCTTGTGGGTGAATATTTTAGAGTGTCGGTAATACTGAAACTGTCAACATAGGGTGATAGGTACCACGTTAAGTTAAAATTTAGAGGTTTTTGAAATTTCATGGCACACCACTCTCTTTTTATGAGAATAAATCCGAGTTTTGGTGGCGCCCACATCCATATTTCCATAATTCATGAGCTTATTTGTTAGAATACTGAGTTTGGCTTATGTGTTACCCTCCGAGATGGCCACTTGGAGAAAACGCCTCTAAGTGATTCTTATGTGCTTATTGATATGACTTAGTGTACGTGTTACCTTCCGGGATAGTGACTTGGTTGAAATGCCTTTAGATTAAGTTTAATTTGCTTATTAATGCTCATATTCCATCCATTCACTCATATTTCATCTGATTTATGAAACCTGTAAATTTTAGTTTAACGTGGTAGGGTAAATCTATATGGTTTGATCTGTGCTTAAACATGACCGTGAGATGGGATTAGGTAGAGCTGTAACTGTTAAGTGTGAGTCACATAGATTCATTGATATGCTTGGTAAAGTAATATTAGAACACGTAACGGGGGCTTGAAAGTTGGTGCTTGGGTTTAATCGGACATAAATACTTATTATTGCTTTTTAACGCGTGAGTATATTTTGCTAATTGGAAATTGATGTTTGTTAAGTTAGATATGAGTTATGATTCCATTAGCATCTTTTTCGAGGACGAAAAAAGGTTAAATGTGGGGATGTTTGATGTAGTGCGAATCACACATCTTTATTCCTGGTGTTTTGTGCGTTTTTACTTAGTTTTATCTTAGTTTTGAGTCGTTTAAGTCTGTATTTGAGTTTATTGTATGTTTACAGGTGCTCGCGAATATTACAAGTGAATACGTGAAGAAATCGAGCACGAGAAGGAACCAGGAGAAATAAAGAAAAAATGTTGGAAATTCAGTCTCTCGCGGTACGCGAGAGAGTCAGAGAGAAGCCTCGCGGTACGCGAGGGGCTTGCCAGATTTTCTCGCCGTACGCGAGATACAGGAAAATCGTGAAAAACCCTAAATTCGAATTTTAATAGAATTGTAACGCCATAATACCATAAGTTCAAGTTTTAGCTGCCTGGAGAGAGTTCTACGGCGATTTTGAGAGCAAGAAAGTCAATTGGAGTTAAAGATTGGAGCTTTTGGTTCCGGGTTCGTTAGTAATAGCGTTCTAGGTTTGATACCATGTTTCTGTCTTTTACTTCTGTTATGGTTGTTTTGAGTATGATTCTTGGCTAGAACATTGATACTGCCTAGGTTTATGATGAATACTGCATAAAGTTACGATTTTTACTGGTTTTGGATTCTATTTAATGGTTAATGATTTTGTAAAAGATCTTGAGTTGATTATTATGATGTATATGCATGCTTCGATCTGATTTGTGTTTGATTATTGATTCCGTACGTTGATTGTGGATGTCTTCCAGCTTGATTAGCATATCTAGGTCATAGATTTAGGATTTGTGGTCGTTTGTGTGGTTTGCTAGAGATAGTGATCCATAGGAGTTGTGGTTGAATGTTATTTAGAACTGAGTGTGTATCCTGTCTCAATACCCGAGAAGTCAGAGATAATCATTTTCGTCATTAGGAATCCGAGTGTCAGCTGTCTGAGAGGAAGTTGGTATTAGGTGTCGAGTGATTATTGCTAGTCTGAGTTATAGTTCTTATCTTGAGATTACCCCGTTCATTCTTCGAATGTATTGTGGACAGTGAGACTGAAATGTGATTTGTCTTTCGGGTACTTTATCATTGTTGGAGAGACCGAAAGGTAATCCACTATCTGGTGAGTTATTACATATTTAGGTTCCTTAGTTGGTGACACCCTGAGAATGATTAGGGATCCACTAGGTTGTCTGGAGTGTTTCCTTAGAAACCCAGATCCATCATAGTTCTAGAACCGGTAGAAGTTGTGCTTTGCAAGTAGGATCCCGACCTAGGTAGTATTTTTCCCATATTTTGATATTTCCGTAATCTTGATCTTGATAGTTTGAGTCGACTTTGTTTGCTGCATTCTTAGTTAATATTTAGTGTAGACAACCCCCCATCAATCAATCTTTAGTCCGAGTCAGAGTCTAGTATTAATATTCAGTGTCTCTAGGGTTCGATAACTCGGTTTACCATTAAGTTGTGCTACACTCGATAGGTACACTTGCCTGTCAGTGTGGTTTAGTTGAAGGTATTCATTTTATTACTTAGGAGTCTAGTTAGGTTTTTATTCATTAGTTTTATAGACCGCCTGGGCGACATCACTCACCATGTAGCTCCACCGTGCCATTTGGAAATGCTTCTTTGACCATGTATGGCCCTGTCCACCTCGACTTAAGCTTTCATGGGAATAGTTTTAATCTAGAATTATATACCAAAACCCTATCCCCACACTTGAAGTCTTTCGCTCCCTTCAAACAACGATCGTGCAACGCTTTAGTACGCTCCTGGTAACTCCAAGAACGTGCGTATGCCTCGTCACGTAGCTCATATAACACATGCAACTGGAGAAACATGTGTCGTGCTGCTTTGGGCAAGTCAAGGTTGACTGCCTTTAAGGCCTAGTATGCCTTGTGTTCTAGCTCCACCAGACGATGACACGCCTTGCCATAGATCATCCTAAAGGGTGTGGTCCCAATAGGTGTTTTGAATGCGGTTCTAAAAGGCCAAAGCATGTCATCTAACTTGTCGGACCAATCTTTCCTATTCTTCCCGACAGTCTTCTCCAAAATCCTCTTCACTCCCCTATTCGCATTCTCTACTTGCCCACTAGTTTGTGGATGATAGGCAGTTGATAGGCGATGGATCATGAAGTTAATGCCCCAAATGTCAAAAACTTCAACGACCTGGATCGGGTTCTGGGGCATCTCATTCCGGGATGCGATATTATCGGTGCGTTGGCACGCATCACACCACTTCACTAACTCATGAGCATCCTTAAACACTGTCGGCCAATAGAATCAAGAATCAAACACCTTTTTCATGGTGTAAGAGGGCCCGTTGTGACCTCCCGTCAAACCTTCATGACAATGCTTAAGGATCTATACACCTTCTTCCTTGCTCACACACCTCTTCAGAACTCTATCAGCTCCCATACAAAACAGATGTGGAGCATCCCAAATGTAGTGGTTGGCATCGACAAAGAATTTACGCCTCTGTTGGGATGTCATGCCCTTAACCACTACACCATCTGCCAAGTAGTTTGCTATGTCAGAAAACCATGGAAGACCTTGCACCTCGGCACTCATGTAAAACACCGACTCTATGTCCGGTCTCACGCTCACCATCATTAAGGACTCATGGGGAAATGTGTCCCCTATGGCCTCCTCCTGGATCTTCTCCATACCGGGGTTCTCTAACCTCGACAAATGGTCGGCCGCCACATTCTCTGCTCCCTTCTTATCTTTGATCTCGATATCAAACTCGGAAAGCAATCTAGGTTTGGCATCTTTCTTGGCGAACAGATATCGCAATGCCGCATGATCAGTATAAACTATGGTTTTAGAGATAACTAAGTATGAAAGAAACTTTTCGAAAGCAAAAACCACCGCTAACAACTCCTTCTCGGTAGTTGTGTAATTCTCTTTAGCATCAATAAGAGTTTTAGGATCGGGTGGAAGTGCTTATCTCTCCTTTGGCCTAAAACAGCCCCGACTGCATAATCACTCGCATCACACATGAGCTCAAAGGGTAAGCTCCAGTCGGGGGCAATCAAGATAGGAGCACAGACTAGCTGCTCCTTCAAGAACTCGAATGCCTTCACACAATGCGCATAAAACTCAAATGGGACGTCTTTCTCCAAAAGTCGGGTCATGGGTCGGGTGATCTTTGAAAAATCTTTAATGAATCGTCTATAGAAACCTGAATGACCCAAGAAACTCCGAACCGATTTCACATTAGTCGGCGGTGGAAGCTTACTGATCATATCATTCCTTAGCTTTGTCCACTTTGATACCGGCACGTGAAACCTTGTGCCCTAGCACAATCCCTCCAGTCACCATGAAGTGACACTTCTCCCAATTAATCATCGACTTCGTCTCTATGCATCCACTCATCATCTTTTCCATATTAAGCAAAAAGTGATCGAATAAACTTCCAAACATAGAAAAATCTTCCATGAACACCTTCATGGAAGTTTCGATCATGTCCTGAAAGATGGCCACCATGCACCTTTGGAAGGTGACTGGAGCATTACACAACCCGAATGGCATACGCCGGTATGCGAAGGTACCGTACGGGCATGTAAAGGTGGTCTTCTCCTGATCCTCTAGTGCAATGGGGATCTGGAAATAACCCGAGAAGCCGTCAAGGAAACAGTAGAACTGCTTCCCTGATAGGCGCTCCAGCATCTAGTCAATGAACGAAAGGGGGAAGTGATCCTTCCTTGTGGCATCATTCAGCCTCCTATAGTCAATGCATACTCTCCATCCGATGACTGTCCTAGTAGGGATCAACTCATTCTTCATGACTGGCATCCCACCCTTCTTCGGGACGACCTGAGTTGGGCTTACCCATGTGGAGTCAGAAATAGGATATATCAATCCAACATCAAGGAGTTGAAGGACCTCCTTCTTCACCACCTCTGACATGTTAGGGTTAAGCCTCCTTTGAGGTTACACAACAG
This sequence comes from Smallanthus sonchifolius, assembly GCA_023525975.1. Classification (NCBI taxonomy): domain Eukaryota; kingdom Viridiplantae; phylum Streptophyta; class Magnoliopsida; order Asterales; family Asteraceae; genus Smallanthus; species Smallanthus sonchifolius. The sequence continues at coordinate 81,375,436 of CM042026.1, read as the reverse complement.
GCTTGTGCTCATCCTCCATGAGTATCCTATGCGTGCAGAAAGTAGGGCTAATGCCCTTTATGTTTGTGAGTTTCCAAGCAATAGCCTGTTTATGTGCCTTTAGCACATCTATCAACCTCTTCTTTTCCTCCTCCTCCTCCTCCGTCAGTGCAGCAGAAATCACGACGGGTAAACCGGCCTCACCATCCAAGAAAGCATACTCCAAGTGAGAGGGTAGCTCTTTAAGCTCAAGAGATGGTGGTGCCTCAACAAAGGGCTTCTTCTCCTCCTCGGTGGTCTCAGCAACCTCAAATACCTCTGGGTACTCGGGAGGTCTAATAGCCGGGTGGCTCGGACTTTTCTCGGGGAGAGGATTAGTCTCAACCTCCTGGTTCTCCTCACCCAGGTGTTGTGTATTAAGTAGGTCAGTGCCACACACATAGTCAAGGCAATGATCCATGTGAGATATGAAAGTGTCTAAAAAGAACACGGAATCGTCCTTACCAATGAAGTTCTTCATCGATTTCATGACATCAAAGGTGAAATTCTCATCCCCCACACGAAGTGTGATATTTCCATCGAAGACATCGATCAATGCCTTGGCGGTGCGCAAGAAGGGGCGTCCCAAAATGAGTGAGACTCTATCGTCAACCTCCATATCAAGAATGACAAAGTCCGTGGGGAAAACAAACTTATCAACCTTCACCAACATATTCTCCACTATTCCCCGTGGATACTTAATCGATCGATCGGCTAAAGATATGCTCATGTGCGTAGGGGTCGGATCTCCAAGGCCTAGCTTCTCAAAGAGAGAGTAGGGCATCAAATTGATGCTAGCACCGAGATCGGCCAACGCGTGGTGTACAGTCGAGCTACCAAACAAACACGGGATCGTGAAGACACCCAGGTCTGTTAATTTCTCCGGTGGCTTGTTCTGGACCACCGCATAGCATCTTTCATTCAGAGTGACATTTGAAAGATCCTCCAGCTTCTTCTTATTGGAAATAAGATCCTTTAGGAATTTAACATACTTAGGCATATGCTGGAGGGCTTCAACGAAGGGTAGATTGATTTTTAGCTGCTTAAACAACTCCATAAAGTGTCCATAATCCTTAGCATATTTCTGTTGCATCAGGAGAGCAGGATATAGAACACGACTAAAAGATCGACATCGGGGGACTTCTTCTTCCCCTCACTCTTATCCTTCTCAGCGGGAGACTCATTATCGGGCATAGTAGTTGCTGGGACTCGCCTCTTGTGCGCCATCCAGGAGTCTCCATCTCTATCTCCTCATCCGCCAGCTCATCATAATCACCTGCCAGTGTATGCTCGCTCTCTCCTCCCTTACCACTGCGGGCGGTCACCGCCTTCAGAGTGTGTTTCAGGTTAGTCTCAGTACTACCCGAAAAGGAGCCTCCAGATCTGTCAGTAAGCTGGCGCGCCATGTCTCCCACTGTGCGCTGGAAATTTAAGAATGCAGACTGCTGACTCCTCAGTAAAGTATCATGCTCCTTCAGCTTATACTAAGTCTCCTGATCTTTCTTCACCAACTGAGCAAGCAACTGAGTCTGGGTGGCTAACATATCCTCAATCCTTTTCTCCCCAGCACTGCGACCAGAATTCTGTCCTCCTTCTCTATCTCCACCATACTGATTCTGACGGTTTTGAAACCCAGGTGGGTTCCCGCCAGATCTCCAATTAGAGTTAGAGTTGTTTCTCCATCCAGAGTTGAACAGAGGGGGTTTTGTGGTTCCCTAGGAAGTCCACCTGCTCCTGTTGAGTGACAGGGCAATCAATGGTGACATGACCTCCTCTACACACCTCACACTTCCTAGCACTCATCTTCAATTCTTTGATCTCTTTGGCCATAGCTGCAAGAGCAGCAACCATGCTATTATCAGTAGTGACCGGATGAATAACTCTAGTGGCCGAAGTAGGTGCTCTAGCACTAGGAGTGGAATTCCTAGAAGAAGGCTGCTGTTGCTCAGCTTGAGAAAAACTCTCAAACATCACCTAACACTCATCTGGCTCCTTCTTATCCATGATGTGGCCTCCTACAACAGTATTGAACATCTGTTGTTTCTCAAAGGTAAGACCGTTATAGAACTTTTCAACTAATGCCCAATCAGAAAGGCCATGTTGAGGACACTTGCTAAGCAGAGTATTGAACCGCTCGCAAGCCATGTGGTAAGGCTCATCGGGGTCCATACGGAAAGAGTGGATCTGATCCCTCAGATGGGCGACCTTAGATGGTGGATAATACTTCCTCAGGAATTTGGCCTTCAGATCTTCCCAAGTGGTAATGGAATCTTGGGGCAGGGTATCCAACCAACTGACATAGCGACCAGAGAGGGTGAACGGGAAAAAACACAACATGATGGCGTCCTCAGTAGCACCAGTAATGCGATAGGTATCGCAAATGCGCCAATGCGGGACAGGTGTCCGGGCGCATCCTCGTCCTCGAGTCCGTGGAACTGAGTATAGTTACTAATGGTGTTCATCACATGAGATGGAAGCTGCCAGTTATTAGTGTTTGGCACATCAGGACGGGTGATAGAGGACCTAGCATTCGTGAAACCATCACATACCCTCTGGTGGACGGTACGCCTAGCAGGTGGATTAGCATCACCCATGTCAACAATAGGAATTATAATGCGTACCTTTTTCTCAACTAGCTTGCTCAAACGCTTGCGAAACTTCCGGCTGCGCTCTGGCTCTGAATAGGCTTCAAAGTCGGGTGATCCCTGTGAGCGAGTATGTTGCATAAACTTAACAGAAAACAAAGTAGAAACAGATGAACTAAGAAGAAAAGAAAGACTCAAACTAAGACACACACAAGTAGCAAATAAGGACACATATAGAAAACAATCAAATTAAGGAAATAAACTAAAAGAGAAAATAAAACAAATAACCAAACAAGAACTAATCAAAGCTAATTTTGCTATAGCCAAGTGTCCCCGGCGCCAAAAACTTGATGTCGGTCAAACGGATTATAAAACTAAACACAAAACTAACCTAGACACTCTAGTTAAACTCTAGAAAAACCTACTAAACTAGACCACAAACACAGGCAAGTGTACCTATCAATTGTAACACAACTCAATGTAAGTCCGGATATCGAACCCACGAGACACTAACTATAACTCAAACTAGACTATGACTAGGACTTAACTGTTTGATTGATTGGGGGGGGGGTAATCTACGAACTAAGGTTAACTACTAAAGTTAAAATAACTGAATGAAGAAGACTAATAAGACAAGTAAAAATTCTAGCAAAGACTCACATGAAATCAGTAAGGATGGAAGACACTACCTAGGATGTGAATCTTGTTTACCAAACTCGGGTTCTATTGGTTATGGAAGATGTAATGGAACTGGGATGCTAAGATGTAACACACTCAAACTACCTAATGGGTTCCTGATCAATCTCATAATATGACTAGAAGGAAACTCAAAGGATACTATGCTCACCAACGGGTCGGATTACCTTTCGGACTCACCAACTATGCTACTGAACTCACAAGACAACACACCTCTCGGTTTCACTATCACAATATATCAAATTTGCACGGAGCAAGCTGAATTCAACCTGTTTAACACGAATTAACAAAGACACTAGAACCCTAACGAAACGTCCTCTCAGACTGTTCACTCTCAGAAACCCTTATACCGAAGACTAATCGATTATCTATCACTTTGCAGGTATTTAGATAAGAAGAACACTCAGTTTATTAAGTTGTTGATGGATATTCCTATGGTTACTGACGTCTAGCAAACCACATATGAATCACAAACACACAGTAAGAGATCTAATACATACCTATTTATGAAAGACAGTCATCAAGACATGTAAGGAACAATCAACCAACACAAGATCAAAACTAAGCATGCATACTCATTAAACAATTGAAATCAGATCTGTACTAAAGCATAAACACCAAAACAAGATCCATAAACCAATAAAAATCCAAACTTTAGCAAACTATCATCTTAACCTAGGTAGATCTAAGGTTTTAGCCAAGAATCATGAAGAAACCAGAAGATTCAAAGTTAAAAACACTAAACATGGTTCAAGAATACTGAATAAACAAGAAAGAAAGATTATTCGTGACCGGACGATTGATATTTAACCAGATCGATATCTCTAACTCCAGAAAATCGATCCCAATGCTTCCTTCCTTGCCAAAATCGCCCAAGAACAGTGCTTTGACGGCAATATATCGAATTATGAATAGAATGGCCGTTCAAAACAATTAAAACTTGAAATTAGGGCTTTTTACGGAATAGCGTGTCTCTCGCGTACCGCGAGAGAAGTATGGCCGGTCCCTCGCGTACCGCGCAGAACAATTTAGTCGGGCGCCTTTCTAGATTCCCTCGCGTACCGCGAGGGAATTGTCTCTCCTTCCTCGCGTACCGCGAGGAGTGCTTTTTCTCAGAAAATTGATTTTTCACTTTTGCTTTCCAATCTTTTCCCGTGTGCTCGATAACTCCAGGATTTTTCTTTGTTTTCCGCTTACCTAGCACACTATAACCTGTAATTACAACCCCAACTCAGAACGAACTAAAAACTCCACTCTCTCGTGTGATAATCTAGGTGCAACCGATCTTGCAGCTAATCCGGTCTTTACTACTCGAACAAAGTAGGTTGAAATTAATTTTCACTTTGTTCGCGAAAAAGTAGCAAATGGAAAACATCGTGTTCAGTTTATATCAACATATGATCAAATTACAGACATCTTAACAAAACCACTGTCGAGTCAAAGATTCAAGTTCTTTCGACCAAACTAAATGCCGCTCCCCACCCTTAGCTTGCGGGCTAATATTAGATCATGTTGTAAAGAAGTTAGTATTATGTAAATAGGTTATCCAATATAACCCCGTTTGTAACACTATTTTAATTACAATTATCCATAAAATTACAATTTACATACACTTAAGGCTAAATTTAATGTAAGTTATTCAAGTTCTCTTAGACAACACTTTGCATCACCTTTGGTAATAGCTTTACTTCAGTAGTAAAGACTTAAATTTTGTATCCACTAGTTACAAAGGTCATAGACTCAACATAACCCGTTTGTCCAAATAGGTTAAACCTTAAATAAGAGTAAACTTCGTTTTTGCTCACTGTGGTTTGACCATTTTAACGTTTTTGCTCCAATAGTTTGAAAATGGCTAAAACACTACTTGAGTTTATCATTGTGTTGTCATTTTGCTCCCTGACACTAACTCTAGTAAATATTTCAGTTAAATATAAGGGCATTTTTGGTATATATACATATATATATATAATATTACATCATGAAATTACCAAAAAGCCCTTAATTTTAACTGAAATATTTAATGGAGTTAGTGTCAGGGAGCAAAATGGCAACACAATGGTAACCTCAAGGAGTGTTTTAGCCATTTTCAAACTATTGTAGCAAAAACGTTAAAATAGTCAAACCATAGGGAGCAAAAACGAAGTTTACTCTTATTTAATCCAGTTTAAGTGAAAATGGATTAGGCACGCTACATAACAATGAAATTAGCACCCCTTTCGTGCTTATATGTGTTCCAAGTGATCGAGGCCAAATTTCCACAAACATGTTAATTTACTATTAAACTGGAACCCCCTTACATGCATTGTGTTATGTATGTTCGCTTCATGTGACTCAACTCAAATTTGGGCAAGCCTACTACTTTACAATTAAATTAGCAGCTGTAACGTTCCTCGCTATGGATTTTTTGTTTCATGTGGCCCAATTCAACGTGGGATGAGTTCACAACTTTACATTTAGTTAGCACCCTTTATAATATAAGCCTCCATCAACTACCGGATACAGATTATAAACATAGTTCCTTTTTTTTTGAACCACTTTCATAAACCAAAGGCAAGCCAGAGGCTTGACAAAAGGACAACATAATGTTCAATACAAGTGCAAACCAAGCAAATGCGACATACAAACCAAATCAAAACATGTAAAAAATGTAAACTACAACTTAAATTTTAAAAATGCACTAGTACGTACGTCTTGCCATTCCAAAGAGCTCATATTAGCCCTATTTTTTATACAAAGATACCCATGAACCTTGATTTCTTCAACAATTTCTGCTATAGAAACTGAGTGACCTTCGAATAACGATTTGTTTCTAGCTTTCCAAATAGCCCAACATGACAGCAAGATAATGGATTGTACAACCCGTTTTCTTGTGTCTTTAAGCCCCCCGGTAAGCTGAGTATTGAATAAGTCGTTAACTAAGAGGGCATAAATGGGGGGTAGTTTACATCAAGATGAAATCTTTTGCCGTACTATAGTAGTCATATAGCAGGCAGTGAAGATATGATCGACCATCTCTCCGCCTCCCCACATAAACGTAGTTACTTCAAACACAATTAATTTTACACAAACATTTTAACCAAAATACTATATATGCTTTGATTACTTAACATTATCAAACTTAATTCAATATTTCATAATTTGTGGTTGTGGACCAATTCTTCCCCATCCATCCAGATACATTAGAATAAGTTGTTGCATTTCCAAATTGAACCCGTCAATAGTCTCCGTTTCTGAAATGAGAATATTTTCAAGGATAATTAAAGATAAGTGAATAAGGAAATAATAATTCAATTATTGGAGCGTGTAATTTGCTAAGAAATAATCTTACGTTTAATCATGTACCAATTCTTTTTTTTAATATTTTGAATAAGTCAATAAATTTCAAGCTACGCCACTCAAAGTCTATATAAACTAACATATGTTTATTCTTTGAGACTACTAGCTAGACGATATTATGGAGCACAAAGGCCGTATTGCTTCACCGGTGTTCTTTTTCACGTTGCTTTGTGTTCATTGTATGATTGATTGTGTGAAAACCAGGCGATCTATTCAAGAGCAAGGTCTTGTTGGACAAGTAGATCTATGTGCGGGTATGCTCTTACAATAACTTATAGCTTAAGTTTGAAACACTATTTAGGGATAGCAATTCCTCATTGTTGATGTCGAGCATTCACATCAGCTCCCCATCTCTACCCTAATCACTAAACTATAAACGAATATTAAAAAATCATGTAATTTTACACTCACATCAGCTCCCCAATCTCCATCTCTATCTGCATTCTCTATATTTTTAGAGAAAACTATAACCACCCTTTATATTTAGGGGGTTATCATTCACCCCTTATTCATTATTTTATACTTATTGTAAGTGTGTGTGAGTAAAAGAAATAGACAATAAAAAATAATAAATAAATAAATAAGTATTATTTAATTGAAATAAGTGATAGATATGTGGAGTCTGATCTGAAAGATTTTTAAAAAATAAGATATAAATTTAAAAAATGATATTTTTTAATTAAATTGTAAGGATAAGGATATGGGAGCTGATGTGAATGCTCATGATTAATGAATATTTGTTCCTTTTATGCTTTAATTTTTGTATTTATTTTCAGTTTTGTTTGTTCTTCAAGATGAACATATTAAAAAGATGATGAAATGATGGACATCTTGGTGGGAATTTAAAATAAATGATATCTTGGTGGGAATTTAAAATAAATGATATCAAGAGACCAAGTCACAAAAAAATATGCAATTTCATCACATATTAAGTATAAAATCTCATGTTAGAAACGTGTAATTATCATTTTTCTTGTTATATTTACCATATCTTTTTCTTTTTCTTGATTGACATTCATTTTAAGTTGTTTTGGTATATGATTTCATATACTAGGTATTGTAGGACCAAGTTGGAACGTGACCAAGCAAATGAAAAGTCCTTGTCCTACATTAGATGTTTGGGTGCCAAAAAAACCAGGTTTCACTGAGTTTGTTAAAGTCAACGAACATAACGAAGTAGAAGGTGGCTTCTCGATAGCCGTATTTTGTCACGCCATAAAGTTGCTACCCTTCAATGTTCGACCGGTATTTAAACCATTCGTAAACAAAAAAGGAGAGATGAATGGTACCTATGATCAACTTCTACAACACATTGAAGGCCAGGTACATAATTTTTTATATATTTGTATCAATAAACATACACAAATGCTAATAATCTTTTTAGTCTGAAATATTTGTTAATTTTCGATCTACTAGCGCTGTCAGATGGTGGCAGGAGATGTGACTATACGGGGAAATCGCACTAAATATGTTTCTTTTACAACTCCCTATCTGAGTGCTGAAATTTATATGCTGGTGAATGCTAGACATGAATGGAACCAAACCCTCTGGACATTCTTTAAACCATTTACTACTAAACTGTGGATCACATTAGTTTGCGCATGTATTTTAACTGGATTCGCGCTTGCATTCTTAGAATATCGTGCTAACAACTCCCAATTTGCATGTCCATTCTATAAGCAACTAGTAATGGTCATCTGGTTTCCTATTTCAACATTCTTCTTTCAAGAAGGTACTTATTTCAAGATACTTGGTTTATTTAATCTTCTATAAATACTACTTATATACATACACACATGTGCATGCACTATATATGCACATGTAGTGTATGTATATATATGTAATTTATATGCATATATGCATGTAGACAAAATGTTGTCAATACCTCTTTTTATAAATAAATCTTGAAATCAACATACATTCAAGTAAAATTATATAATAAACAGTAGTAGAAGTGTTAAAACGGGTATCGTAGTTTTTAACATATTATTAAATGAACGTCGATTATATATACACACACACCAAAAGGTTATACCTTCTTTCTGAAGAAATTAAGAGGAGCATGACAACAACAATTAGAAAACATATAAGTGAAATATTTGTGCCATAATTTTGCAGGAAAAATACGTAACAAGTGCTCTAAAGTTGTGCTTGTTATGTGGTTGTGTATGATATTCATAGTAGTTCAGATTTTTACCGCAACTTTGGCCTCATGGTTGACATTGGGCCAACTGTTTCCCAAATTGCCTTTAGATTACGAACATGTTGGATATAAAAACGGTTCGTTCATTAGAGATCTTATAGTGCAACAATATAAGTGTTCCGGAGAGAATCTACTGGCTCTCAACAGCTATGAAGAATTTAAAAACGCTTTGTCTGATGGTAGAGTAAATGCGGTTATTGCTCAGCTCCACTATATCGATATCTTTCTTTCTAAGTATGGGTCTGATCAATACACGAAAGTTGGACCTATACACCAAGGAGCTGGAATTGCATTTGTGAGTCTCTTCTCTATTTCTCACTTAGAACAACTGCATATAAATTTCAAAATACTTAACTAGTACATAAGGAGGTAGTTTATATAACAAAAATTAATACAAGTATTTTATGGAAGAAAAAATAACTAAGACTATATTTTACTTTGTTGTGGAAACGTAACAAGTCCCCTAACTACCACAAAGAATCATCAATAAACTGACATAAACGAATCATCAATAATCTTAACTAGTCATTTTAATTTCTTTTTGTACATTATATAACCTACAACTGTATTTACTCCATTATTGATCGATTTGATTCTTGTTGTTCTACACCATTGAACCATATTGTATTTAGACATAGTTGAGTATAGATTGTGTAAATTTCCCTTTGTATATATACCTCTTGTAAACCCATTTAGGGTAACAACAATCATTACAATCACTCACACTTTCACATTGTTTGGCTCAATTTACACACATAATAGAAGAATTCCCTAACTTCATGTGTTTAATATCCAGGCGTTTCCTATTGGATCTGATCTATTAGACATCTTTTCAAAGGCAGTTATAAACGTGACTGAAAGCGAAAGTATGACTGAAATGAAGAGAAAGTATCTTGGGTTTACTGATCCTTACAAAATAAAAACAAAGGAAGCCCTTCCACAGAGACTTGATGTTCAATGTTTTATTGGATTATATATATTCATGGCTGTTGTGACTCTAGCCGCGATTATGGTGTCAGAAATTTCCCTTGAGCGTAGAGATAATAAGATTGGAATTGAAGAGCAAGCTACAGTATCCGAACAAGTTCAGGTCAAGATCCTAGATTAGAATACATGTATATAGATTTGAGTAGGTGTAAACGTGTATATAAGATACACAAATGATTGGGATGGTGTTCTGTGTATCAATTAGATGGGTTTATGATATATAAATATGGAATGACTAGTTTGTTCCCAATCCACTCCAACAACTAGCTAGCTTTGTGTGTTGTTTGAAGCAAGGGCGTACAGTTTCTCACTATAACTTGATGATATTCATAATAAACACAAACAATTTGTGTCATTTGATCTTGAATTTGAAAAAATTATATACATAGATATAGAAAAATAAATCACATATTTGAAGCGAAACACATCTTGATGGAGAAAAATTTTAGAACTTAACTATTTGCCTCCAATGACCCTCTTGATATATAGATGACCTAATGTATAGCATACTGTAGCAAGGATTCTGAGTTATGATTAATTCAATTTAAATGACCAAGTTCAACTACAACCATCAATTAAAGTATCTTCGTGCACTTAAATACGAGCTTTAAGTTTTATTGTTACATTTCCAACCCAAACTTACTAATTAACTTGATGTTTTAAGTTTTAGTTGTGAGCTTTAATTAAAAGAGTATATTTGATCATAAGAATCTAAATTTAGTTAATTTTGTAATACATTTAAAAAGGAAAATCACTAATTGCATTGTTATTGCTTAAATAACCATTCTGAGCAAGAATAACCATATTTGCAAATCCATCATATATTTTGATTTAAGCCATTTCTAATAATAATTATAGTTAACTGTTCAAAACCAACCAAGAACTCAAATCACAAAATTGGATCACATGCTTGAACTTGATGTTTTCTACAAGCTATAATCTCCGTTTAGGAAGATTCTAAGCTATTAGATATATCAACCATTAACTTTCTAGAATTCACACTTGGTTTGCATGCTTGATCGAAAGCACTAAAATGGAAAACTGGGATTGAGGAATGGTTACCAAATGATGTCATAAGAGCCTAATCCTTAGTAAGGTTGGGATGCCGCTTAAAATCTTATTTGCAACTATTGATAGTTAATTTACTTAATCCACGTGGGTCAATCTTAATTGGTCGTATATGTAATTAGTGTAAATTTATGTTTACACCAAGCGAACATGCTAAGTTCGTTGACTTTAGCCCAAGCGAAAATATTAAGTTCGCCTGCATCAACTTCTTCCCTAGAAAACCCTAAGTTTTCATGTTAATAGCGGCTCAGCCCTAGTATGACCAAGATGCAAGCTTGTTACGTTCAAAACGTTCCGTTTTCAATCATGATACTAGATCTATGCTTGCTTTCTTATTCCATATGTGAAAATCCATTCTTTTATTGAAAATCATTCAAAAACACATAATACACATAAACTCATATTTGGGGTCGAATATTACCTATGAACAGCCCAAATCCACGGAGTTCTTGCCTGTAGACGGTGCAGAGACTCTTAGCAATGAACGGTACTCGAAACCGGCTCTTTCTCTCTCTCTAATATCTGTCTCTCTCTAGAAATCGCAAATGAGGATGAAGGTGTGAAGGATGATGGGCTGCTAGGGTTGTAACCCTCCCCTTGCCATTCCCCATTCTGGCTCATGGCCCGACCCGCGATTCCACAAGCCCATTCCCTTTTGGTTCTTTCCTCCTTATTCCATTTCGAGACCCGTCTTCATTCATTTAGCGTTATTTCCGACCTTTGAAGTCTTGCATTATTTTCGGGATGTTACAAGTCTACCCCTGTTAGTTTCATCCTCGAAACCTTTTACAGGTCAAATAGCCGAGGGTACAACTCTCTCATTTCTGACTCAGTTTCCCACGTGGCTTCTGACCCTTTTCGATGTTTCCATTGAACTTTGACTAGTAGAATGACCTTATTACGAAAACGTTTATTTTTCTATCTATAATGGCCATGGGTTTTTCAGCGTAGTTGAGGTTGTCATCTACCTCGATAACATCGAGTGGCACATGAGCCGACTCGTCAGCTAAGCACTTTTGTAAGTGCGACACATGGAACGTAGGATGGATCCCACTCAATTCGTCAAGTAATTCTAATCGATACGTTACTTCTCCTACCCGTGCCACAATCTTGAATGGTCCGACAAACCTCGGACTTAACTTTCCTTTTTTTCCAAAATTGAATTATTCCCTTCCAAGGGGCCACTTTCAACAGTACCACATCCCCAACTTGAAAATCGAGACCCCTCCTTCTTTTATCCGCATAAGATTTTTGCCTATCCTTAACGGCTTTCATTCGGGCTTTGATTTGCTCAAACTTCTCAGAAGTTGCTTTGACCACATCAAGACTTGCGAAGTCTTTCTGCCCAATTTCACCCCAACAGACGGGCGTTATACACTTCCTACCATACAACATTTCATAAGGCGCCATGCCAATGGTTGCATGATAGCTGTTGTTGTTGGGGAACTCAGCCAGTGGTAATTGACTGTCCCAGCTGCCACCGAAGTCAATGATACATGCCCGGAGCATGTCCTCGAGAGTTTGAATGGTCCTTTCGGACTGACCATCGGTTTGCGGGTAGTAAGCTGTGCTGATGTTAAGCATTGTCTCATGGAATATTTTCCAGAACTCTGATGTGAATCGTATATCCCGGTCCGACACAATCGACAAGAGCATACCGTGCCTGATCACAATCTCGTTAATGAACAACCCCGCTAGCTTCTCGGACGAATAAGTCTCACGTACAGGTAAGAAGTGGGCACTCTTCATCAGCCTATCCATAATTACCCATATGGTATCATGACCTTTAGCTTGGTAATGAAATCTATGGTAATGTGTTCCCACTTCCACTAAGGAAAAGATTGCATCTTTCCACATGGTTTCTGGTGTTTGGCCTTCACTTGTGAACAGGTAAGACACTTGCTCACATAAACAGTTACATCATTCTTCATGCCAGGCCACCAGTGTTCTTTCTTTAGATCATGGTACATCTTGTGGGTACGAGGATGGATAGAGTAGCAAGACTTTTGAGCCTCGTCAAGAATCTTGACTCTAAGTTCGCCACCCTTGGGTATCCACATTCTTCCGAACCGAATCTGTGACAATCCGACTTTTCAAGATAACTCAGTTAGATTTCTGTTAAATTTTCTGTTAAGTCCTAACCCAGTTAACCCAATATTAAATCTCAGGGACTGTTTCTGTCATTGTTTGATTTAAAACTGCAGGGACTAGTTGCATAATTACTCTAAACTCATTCTGTTGACTTTATGAAGTCAAAATTTAGAAACCTTGTTCCTGTTGACCTCTCAAAAGTCAAAATTCGTTTGATTTGTTCTCGTTGACTTTTGTAAGTCAAAATTCGCAAATCCTTGAATCCAAACCTAATCCTTAACCGAAATTCGTTTGATATGGTAACGGAAATTCACCTTAATGCTACTAACTCCCATTATGGGATCATTACTGATCAATAATTGTGCGAATTAAACCCAATTATGGGTGTTTATGTCAAAACCGTCGACTCTCGGTTTATTATCAACCAAATCCGACTAAATCAGTTATCACTTCCCCAATTGATCGTCTGCGCACATCAAACGAGTTCCACTCAAGCTTTTTCACGCACCAATCGGGTCGGAGACACAGCCGTAATCGCCGGAGATCAACCCCGTTGCCGACGACAATCGTTTTAGTCGAACACTATCAATCCATCACGAATTATGGTAATTACTTGCACCTACAGTTTCGTTTCTGTGTCTAGATCAATAACCCTAACCTAATTGGGGTTCATATTATCGGATTTAACTCGATCGAAACCTAGGGTTCATACGGATTTCGTTTTAGTCGAACGTTGTCAATCTGATATCAAATAATACAATTGAACACACCCTTAGTGTCGTCTCAATACCTGGATTGAAAGCCCTATGAAATCCAGGGCTTATATCATCAAATTGAAACCGAATTGATGCTAGGGTTCATCACGATCTGGGTTTAATCGGATCCTAATCTACACACGATTTCAATTCAATTAATTCATACTAACAGTTTCACAATCCTCCGTTTAATTATAACCCTATGATTCCAAGCATTTTTATTATAAAAATCGATCGATTTGATCTTGTGTTCAATCCTAGGGTTACGGTTCTTAATTCACAAAATTAACGACCTCAAACTTGTCTATTTTACGATTAAACTCACCTACAGGTTCGAAATACCTCGATCATCAAAACCCCTATGTCTTTTGGTTCAATCGAAACCGAATTCGGCGGATTCAGAGGGGAGTTCAATCGGACTAGAGTAAAGGGGAAGAACACATGGGTGTTGAGGATTAACACGTATTTGATCCGAATCCTAATGCGATGACCCTAGCGAGCAGGACTGGTTAAGTGTGTGTGCTTGTGTAGGAGAGACCCGGGTTCGAGTCTCTCCACACCGTTTTATTTTTAAACAGTTTTCCTTGTATTATTTTAATATAAAAATCAAACCATATAATATTATATTATTATACAATGTGTTTTAGCCCGGGAAATAACCCGTAGGCTCGGGTTTGAATTATTAACCTATTTTTATATTATTCTCACTTTTGTAAATAAAATATTTATGTTATTGTCAAACAAAAATAATATGTTTATATTATTTTCAAAACGTAACTTCGTATAAAATAATATATTTATATTATTTTCAACCCGTGACTAATGTTACTAAATAATATATATTTATATTATTTCGTATCGTTTTATACCTCGTGTGACGTTTTAAACTAAATAATAATATAATTAGTTATATTATTTACTCGCATTTATTATATCGATTAAAAATATTATATTTATTATTTCTCCACAAATGATTATTTAGTTAATCCGACGAGCCTAAAAATAATATATTAAATTATATTATTTTCCTAACTTTTATAAACGACATTAACGTACGAGTTTATTTATTTATATAATATTATTCGTTATTAACGTTCGACTCGTAACACTCTGATCCTTAATTAGTATTTTAAGAAATATATATATATATATATTTCCGTAGACACGTTCGTCTACTCTTAAATCCTTAGAAAGCGTTAAGATGTTCTAACTTCCGTGTCGTCGTCACAAATCCCATATGTCCCTAACTTATGTGTTATAATTATAGGGAATACGTAAGCCGTACAGTCTAACACTTGAGATTTCAAATCTCATACTTGTGTGATACTACCTCATACGCAACACAGGTGAGTTTCACGGCCCCTTTTACTGTTTTTATTTGGGGGAGAAAACATGTCACAACTTTTTGGTTTATTGTAATTCATAAGATATCACTGTTGAGGCTAAGCGTAACACACTATCATGAAAAGTCCTCACACACATCGGACCGTTAATATGGTATGAACGAGGTAATTTTGGTAGTACTACTAGGTTTGACAAACCCCACCCGTGTTAGTCGCGCTAACTCGATTGGAGGTCGAACGGGTGTTATATTGACCTTAACACATTAGTCAGAGTTGATAGACCTGACTGGAGGCAAACAAACAAACACACTGTCAGTTTCGGTTGCGAGCTCTTTAGCAAAACATGAATATAGGCATGCAACCTATTGATATGCATATTGAATGTACATAATCCGTAAATGCTTTTATTTGAAATAATTGAAACCTGTGAACTCACCAACCTAGTGTTGACTCGTTTTCTTACATGTTTTCTCAGGTTGGCACTCAGGATCACGTTAAGTCATGCATGTGTCTTGGACTCCAATTGAAATAATTATCTATTGAAAAATATTTATGTTTTGTTTATAATTGGACTTGGGCGCGTTGTTTTGCGCATTTACTTTCGTTTAACGCTTCCGCAAATACACTCTGAACCTTAATCCTTTATGTTAATACATTTCAAGTCCCATATAGTGTCGTTTGAAGTAACTGATGTCTGAGATCCTGGTTTGTCACCTTCCAAAACGGTAAAACTCCGTTAGTGGAATTCGGGGGTGTGACAGAATCCGTACCCCATAACTATTGGTCTCCAAATTCAACCACAACGCGCAATTTGAAAACATAGCATTCAACTTTTCTTCTTTCAATGTGTCTAGAACCTCCCGTAGGTGACAGGCGTGTTCACCTTCTTTTTTAGAGTAGACGAGAATATCGTCGATAAAGACTATTACTGACCGGTCTAGCATCAGTCGACACACTCTGTTCACATATCCATGAATGTTGTGGGAGCATTAGTCAACCCAAAGGACATTACACAAAACTCGAAGTCTACATACCGCGTGCGGAATGCGGTCTTAGGTATGTCTTCTTCTCTTACCATCAGTTGATGATAACCCGACCGCAAGTCTGTCTTTGAAAGCCATCTTGCGCCTTGCAGTTGGTCGAACAGATCATCGTTCCTGGGTAGCGGGTACTTGTTCTTCACGGTCCTTTTATTCAATTCTCTCTAATTGATGCACATTCGCATAGCACCGTCTTTCTTTTTTACAAACAACACTGGAGCACCCCAAGGAGAAATGCTCGGTCTAATAAATCCTTTTTCCAATAGTTCTTCTAGTTAGGCCATCGGCTCTTTCATCTCAAGTGGCGCTAGTCGGTAAGGTGCCTTGAAAACGGGCTGGGCACCTGGCATCAAATCAATTAGAAATTTCGTTTCCCGATCAAGCAGAAATCCAGACAATTAGTGGGATGTCACGATCCCTATAAATCAGCACCTCGCTGCCATCAGGAGCGTTAACCATATATTTTTCCATTTTATGTCATGTTTCTGGAAGAAGTTCCATGAAGAGATGGGAACTAAGTTATTGATAAGCATGGCATATCATCCTCAAAGGGATGGACAGAGTGAAAGAACGATACAAACACTTGAAGATATGTTGCGTTCTTGTATTATTGACTTCGGTTACCTTTGGTAGAATTCTCGTATAACAACAGTTACCATGAAAGTACTGGCATGCCACCATACAAAATGTTATACGGAAGGAGATGTAGAACTCTCATCTGTTGGGGAGAGGTTGGACAGAAAGAATTAGGAAGCAAAGAGATTGCCCAAGCTACAGGTGTGAAATTAGATCATATTAAGGCTCGTCTAAAAGCCTCACATGACGGACAAAAGTCCTATGTATAAAAAAGATGACAGCCGATAGAATTCCAAGTTGGAGATTACGTTCTGCTGAAAATATCTCCGTGGAAAGTAATCATTTGATTCAGAAAGAGGGGAAAGTTGAGCCCAAGATTCATTGGACCATTTAAGATTGTAGCTCGAGTAGGTGAAACACCCTACTTATTTCCTTTATTTTTTATCAGAGTTTATGTGGAAAACGGGTCCCAGATTTTTCAAACCTTATCACTAAAGTGATAAAGGTATATTTTATTATAAATATTGTCTTTACATTAAATATTACATCATGTAACATAGGGATTCTTCAACTCCGACCGGCCACGTCCTTAAGAAGATTCAACCCACGTGCCTCTTTCCTGCAGTGTTTGGAAAACATTTTTGAATTAGCTTACGATAAGTAAGTACACTGCAACGTTAATTTTATTATGAACCCTTTAGGTTCTTATTATTGTTCAATTTTCCCATGCTCTCAGCGCCCCCGTGACCATCTCCGGACGTACCTCCAGTCATGTCATTTTTATATTTTATGGGTGTGCTAACCCCCTCCTGACCATCTTCGGACGTACCTCCGGTCAGAGTATTTATTTCATTCATGGGTGTGCTAACCCCCTTCCTAACCATCTTCAGACGTACCTCCGCTCAGAGTATTAGCAATGTCCTTATACTCGTCAGTATATACCCCTTGCATTTGTCACGAATACTCAATTTCCACGAAGGCTAATTCATTTCTTATCCCCGTAGGCTTTAATCTCTAGTTTTCTTCTTTATTATTTAGATCCCCCTTACAGGCCGAGTATCTCTTTTCATTTGGGACCTTGAATATCTTAGACTGACACCCTCCCAAATGTATCAAGCATTTGCTTTTATTTCATGTATATGCTTGATTTATTTCCCAACTAATCCTCACCTTAAAACTACGTAACGGTTTCTCCACGATGCACTAAAAGGGTTTATATATAGGAAGTACCAGCGGCGTATCCACCACCCTTTTAACACTTCGTGAGTACTCCGTTATTCCATTTTAGGGCTTAGACTCGTTCCATCATACTCATTCATATTTGCATGTATCATCATGCATTCACGTATTCATATTTATCATGCATTCATACGTTCAACTTTATCACCTATTCAGACTTATCATATATTGTAAACTGGGGTGATTATCCTTCCAGAGCAGTACCTACAACATAGATGCTCATAGGAAAGAGTGACGGGTCTAAGATGGATTTATACACCACTCTTTCCTTAGGCAGAACATTTCGTTTGTCAAATAACTATATTTTCATTACTTTCTTTTAGTCTATATCCTAAAAATTTATAACAGTTTCACCATGAAGTACCAAGAGATTTATATATATGAAGTACCAGCGGCGTATCCACCACCCCTTAGATACGTCATAGCCACTCCATTATTCTCGTTTAGTATTTAGATTAATCCTTCATTGCCCCGTACCCTTGTCTTACACGTAGCATATAACACATATCATTTAGTCATGTAATCCACATAATCATGTCTAGGGTACGGGTCCAATGTAGCGTACCACACTCGTACTCAAACGACCCATATCGGGTCCCTTGCTCCTTCTAAATTTTATGTGTGTGAGATGGTAGTGTTATTGTTGTGAGAAAAGTGCATGGCCAACTTCATCTATTTATAGGCTGTTTCCTGGGTCCGTGACAAAACCGTTACCAATGGTGACAGACCGTTACCAATGGTGACAGACAGTTACCAATGGTGATGGTCCGTCACCGTTTATGCCTTAACCGCCAAGTCCTTCACCAACACGTAACAGAACCGTTATCCTTTCATGACGGTCCGTCATGAACCGTAACGGACTGTTACCTTTCATGACCGTCCGTCACAGGGTTTACACGCGTCACTTCGAAATGATGAGTTACTCGACACGTGTCATTCTCGTAATCAAACCCTTGCTCAGCCCGTAATGGGGTTTTACCATCTTGTGACGCTCCGTCACGGCTCGTAACAAACCGTTACCGTCCATGACGGTCCATTATGGCTTGACATTCAAATTTTCATTTTTAATCCTGAATTTTGATTTACTTGTCGTTCTTGTTTTTCGAGCCTTAGAATTTTGGAATGTTACAACTCTCCCCCCCCCCCTTACATTAGGTTTCATCCTCGAAACGTATTAATCTTTAAATAATTGAGGGTAACTTTTCCTCATCTCATCCTCACTTTCCCATGTCATCTCTGACCCTTTTCTGTGTTTTCATTGTACTAACACTTGTTTGATCATTTTGTGACGTAACTGCTTCTCTTTTGTGTCTAGAATCTTGATAGGTTCTTCAACATAGGTCAGTTTGTTGTCAATATCTATCTCATCCAAAGGAATATGTGCAGTCTCGTCTGCTAAACATTTCCTTAAATAAGATACATGAAACGTGTTGTGTATC
The DNA here is from genome assembly GCA_023525975.1 of Smallanthus sonchifolius. Classification (NCBI taxonomy): domain Eukaryota; kingdom Viridiplantae; phylum Streptophyta; class Magnoliopsida; order Asterales; family Asteraceae; genus Smallanthus; species Smallanthus sonchifolius. The sequence goes on along the minus strand of CM042026.1, from coordinate 81,356,060 downwards.
TTATTCAATTATTCATGTAGATCTAACTGATAGGCTACCTTCCCGAATCGTTTGATGATTTTGAAAGGACCAATGAATCGTGGACTTAGCTTGCCATGTTTCATGACTCGGATTAGACCTTTCCAAGGAGTTACTTTTAACAGGACGTAATCTCCTTCTTGGAATTCCTTTGGTCTACGTCTCTTGTCTTCATATGACTTCTGTCTGTCCTGTGTAGTATTCAAATGTGCTTTGATTAGGTCGAGCTTTTCATATGTTACCTGAACTATTTCTTTGCTGCCTAATTCTTTTTGACCGATTTCTCCCCAACATATAGGAGTCATGCATCTTCTTCCATATAACATCACATATGGAGGCATTCCAATACTGGAATGGTAGTTGTTATATGAGAATTCTGCTAATGGCAAATGATTATCCTAACTTCCACCAGAATCAATTATACAAGCACGCAATATTTCTTCAAGAGTTTGTATTGTCCTCTCACTTTGACCGTTAGTTTGAGGATGATATGCTGTGTTGATTAATAATCTAGATCCCATCTCTTCATGGAACCTTTTCCAGAAACGCGAAGTGAAATGAGTATCTCGATCAGAGACAATCGAGACTGGTACTCCATGTCTGGAAACAATTTCTTTAATGAACAAATCAGCTAACTTTCTGAAGAATATGTCTCACGTATAGCTAGGAAATGCGCACTCTTGGTTAGCCGATCTACAACCAGCCAGTTGGTATCATAACCTCTAGCTATTTTGGGTAGCTTGGTTATGATGTCCATGGTGAGATGTTCCCATTTCCATTCCGAGATTTTTAATGGTTGTAATCTTCCATATGATTTCTGATGTTCTACTTTAACTTGTAAAAAAGTTAAGTTATTCGCTACATATTTCATGATATCAAACTTCATTCCAGGCCACCAATAATCTTTGCATAGATCTTGGTACATTTTTGTAGTACCCGGATGAATAGAATATCATGATTTATGATTTTCATCAAGAATTATACGTCTAAACTCACCTGATCGTGGTATCCACATACGACCAAATCGAGTCTTGACTTTATATTCATTCTCTTTCAGAAATTTCTCCTTACCAGCCATATTTTCTTTCTTAACATTCTCACTTTTTAATGCTTCGATTTGGGCGTCTCGAAGCCAGCTCATGAAATCAGGAGTTATCACTAACTTATATGCTTTCACCCGAATTGGATGATGCTCTTCCTTGCGGCTTAGAGCATGGGCTACCACGTTAGCCTTTCCGGGATAAAATAAGATTTCACAGTCGTAGTCTTTGACCTGTTATAAACATCGATGTTGCCTCATGTTCAAGTATTTTTGGTCAAAGAAATACTTGAGACTTTTGTGGTCTGTGTATATCGTACACTTTGTACCATACATATAATTCCTCCAGATCTTTAGTGCGAACACTACCGCAGCTAATTCCAGATCATGGGTTGGATAGATTGATTCATGTGTCTTTAGCTGTTGAGAGGCATAGGCTATCACCTTTCCTCTTTGCCTTAGAACACAACCTAACCCAAGTTTTGAGGCATCGGAATATACCATAAAATCTTCCACTCCTTCTGGCAATGCTAGAATGGGAGCTTGTGTCAATCTTTCTTTCAAAGTCTGGAATGCCTTCTCTTGTTCTGCATTCCATTCATAGTTTGAATTCTTTCGAGTTAGTTTAGTTAGTGTGGTGGCTATCCTTGAAAAATCCTGGATGAATCTTCTATAATATCCCGCTAATCCCAAGAAAATTCTAACTTCTGATGGGTTCTTAGCTGGAGACCATTTCATTACAGCCTCTACCTTTCTTGGGTCTACTGAGATGCCTTCTGCATTTACAACATGGCCCAGAAATGGAACTTCACTCAACCAGAATTCACACTTTGAGAACTTTACGTACAATTTCTCCCTTCGTAAAGTACCAAGTACTAGGGGTGTGCAAAGTCGATTATAGGTCGATTTTGGCCTCTTCCATAACCATAACAGCTTGGTTGGTTAACCAATTTTTGGTTAACCGTCGGTTATGGGTCGGTTTTGGTTAATTTTGGTTAATTAACCACTTTCGTTCCGTTTAATAAATATATAACGTAAAAAAAACTACATCTAGTGATAAAGTCTTCCAAAATCTATTTTATCATAAAACCTCCTAAACATTTTAGTAAAACACATGAGATTATGTTAGTAGTATTATTTTTTCTAGGAATAAGTTCATAACTGTAGAACCAAAGACTGATTGCTACCAAATTATTCTAATTACAAATGCTGCTGATAGGCTTATCAGCAGCATTCAACACATATGGCTGCTGATAGGCTTATCAGCAGCATTCAACACATGTTGCTGCTGATAGGCTTATCAACAACATTCATCACTTGTTGCTACTGATAGGCTTATCAACAACATCATTCTCATTCTTGCTGCTGATAGCTATGTTCCTTGAAGACAAATCGTTGCAGCTGACTATCCATGCCAAGCGTCACTAACAACTTTCTGCAAAAGCAACTGACACACCAAAAGCAGAAGGAACCTCAATGGTGCAACCAATGACGGACGACAATGCTCTTCTCCGAGCATGCAAACAATGATGAATAAAGAAAATGCTTCAATAAAGTTAGCTAGTTTAGCTTTAACGTGTATTATTAGCTTTTGTATAAAAGATCAACGGTCTGTGTAAGATCTGATCCTTAGAATCAAGGGTCGGTCTTGATTCTAAGTTAGTATAAATACTGTGTAAACACTTCATTGTAAGTGTGCTTCTTCACTGATTTTTCATTTGTAATCGTTTATTCACAAATCTTAATACAACAGTGTTCTTATTAGTATTCATTCTATTTACTCGATTATATTTGTGTAGTTGTTATTGTTTCCGCCAATCTCAACTAAGAACAGAACCATCTTGTACTTTCACGATCCTACAAGTGGTATCAGAGCTTTGGCTCAGATTAAACAAATTCACACTTGTTTAATCACTTTCATGTTCTATTCTAAACTCTCTCTTTGATCAAGTCACCCAAAATCACAAAACAAAAATGGCACAAAGCAATGGTTTTGAAGACATCGGCAGCATCAACCGACCACCAAGGTTGGTATCTGGAGAAGACTACGACATGTGGAAAAATCGCATGGAAAGCTTCTTCTGTTATCAGGAGTACGGAATGTGGAAATCCATCAGGGATGGACCATACACTCCCATGGTGGCATCTGCTAACTCAGGAGGACCAACAGTTCCAAAGGACCCCTCCAAGTACTCAGAAGAAGATATAAAGAAGATGGAGGTGGACTTCAAGGCACTAGGAGCTATCCAAATGTGCCTTCCAAATGAAGTTTTCCATAACTTCAGAAGTCACAAAACTGCTAAAGAGCTATGGGAGGCCCTCGAGAAGATGTTTGCTGGATCTGAGGAAGTCAAAGAGAACAGAAGAGACATCCTTAAGCAGCAGTATGAAAATTTCGCCTGGAAGGAAGGTGAGTCTCTAACTGTTTTATATAACAGATATACTTATCTTGTAGGTGAGTTGCAGTGCTCAAAAGTGAAGTTGGAGAATGAAGATATTCTTAAGAAATTCATCAGATCTCTACCTAGTTGCTGGACACTCTACACAGTGTCCATCAGAAGAACTGATAATCTGAAGACTCTTCATATGACTGAGCTATTTGGTATGCTCAAAACCTATGAATTAGAAATGATTCAGGCCAAGGAAAGGAGCTCAAGCTACCAAACAGCCTCTACATCCACCACCACCTCTTCTGCTTTTCACTCTGAGCACTCAGGTCCTAGTACTAGCAACTACTATCCTCCCATAGTCACACATCCTTAAACTCCTACCTCTAAAACAAACACATCACCATTTCTTCTTGAAGCTCCTTCTCAATCCTCAACCACTGCTGCTTTTGTTTCTGAAAACTAAAGCAACATGTACTTTATCAAGGAGGATCTTGAGTGCTTCCAACCAGATGATCTAGAAGAAATGGATATACAGCACTCGTATGCCATGCTCTCTATAAGAGCAAAAAGAGACCCATTCCAAGCAACAGCTCCAACACCAGAGTTGGCTTGGATAAAAGCAAATTTAAATGTTACAACTGTAACCAACTGGGTCATTTTGCTAGAGAATGCAAGGCACTTAGTGCAAACCCAGCAGCTCACCAAGCCCAACCAAGACATCAACAGCAACAAGCTACTCCTCCAGCTCAAACTGCAGCTTGTGCAGCTGTTGGAACATCTGACTTTGACTGGAGCTTCCAGTATGAAGATCTGCCTGCTAACAACGAAGCTCTTATGGCAGACACAACTGAGATACCACCTCAGGTATATGAACATCTATGTTCCCAATCCTGTATTGATAAGGTTTTAGGCTACAGAAAGCATAATCAAAACCTAATAGATCAAAATGAAGAGTTTCATCAAATGAAATCTGAATTCAAAAAGGTCGAAGACAGTTACAAAGAAAAAATTAACTGCCTAAAGAAAGAGATTTCATCATTAAAACATGAACAAACCAATCTTAAAACTCAGATTGATGATCTTCTTGTCAAATTAAAAGCTACCAGAGCAAAATTAGCAGAGCAGAAAGTTCACATTGACAAATATGAATTTGCATCTAAAAAGCTGCAAAGACTTCTGGATGCTCAAATTCATGATAAGGTAAAAACCGGTGTGGGGTATCATGCTGATCAATATCAAGCTGTTGCACCTCCTACTGACTACGTTGCCATCCATGAACCAAGCTTCAATCTGGAAAATCTTGATATGGCCAACATAAATCTTGATCCTTCTAAGGATGAACCTTTGGTACGAGAATGCACTACCTCATCAGAGTTTGATTCAACTTACTCAGACTCCACTGAAACAAGTGAAGCCTCATCTCCTCCTGCCCCTCAAGTCACTCTGACTAAAGATGAAGTCCATTCAGCACAAGTACCAGCCATGTCAGTACCAGTTCCTACACCATTCAAACAAATCAGAATTAGCTATCCTCCAGAAGGTAGGAAGCTAAATACTGAAAAGGGCCAGTCCTCAATTTCAGTCCAACCAAGGAAGGTGTTCGACATATGTCATGCGCCTGGAGAGAGGGTTCCATATGTTCAAAAGACATTGGAAGAAGCTACATTTGAGCACAACAAAGCTCACCCTTGGAATTTCAAAGACCTTTTCAAAAGAAAGGATTATGTGTATCTTTCAATGGACAAACTGGCAAAATCATGTTTTGTCTGTGGAAAATATAACCACACTACCAGCACCTGCTTCTACTACCTTCAGCAGCAAAGAAACCTCAAGCAACATGCTTTTGAGAAGACAAAGAAGAACAAACAGGTAAGAAGTTTTAAAGCTAAGACAACTCAATTCAGAAAAACTCTTTCTCCACCAAGGGAGCAGTTTTCAAAACCTAAACAATCTTGCATCATCTGTGGAGAATCAGACCACTTTGCTGCAAATTGTAAGTTTAATCCTTTCAATCAGATTCTTCTTTCAACCCCAGTTATACAAAAGCCTATCAGTAAGTGAAGAAGGATAGGCAAACGTCTGTTCTTAAGCCATCAACAGCCAAAATAACTGTTGTTGATCGAGTAAAGGCCAAGGAACCAAAAGGAAAGCCTTCAGCAGCAACAAAATCTGTAGCTGCTCAAGTAAAACTATCAGCAGCAACAAAATCTGATGCTGATAAGCCAAAGTCCTCAAATACAACGTCTGCTGCTGAAAAGGCAAAGGGAGTTGGAAAACCACCAACTCAACAATGGAAGGCAAAGAAACCACCAAGCATCATCATCGGTTCAGTTGAGTGCATCTACCCTTTGTTGTAAATATGTCTGTCTTATGTTGTAAATAAAAGTTATAAGTCAGCAGCATCCTTTTGGCTGCTGACAGGTTTAATCTTCAGCAGCAAAGGATTTGCCACTGACTGCCTTAAGTTATCAGCAGGAACAAGTTTCCTGTGGATAGCTTTAAGGACATCAGCAACAACATCCCTGCTGCAAATCATTGCATCTATCAGCAACAATTAAGTTTGCTGCTGACAGACTTAACCTTCCGCAGCAACCAAAGTTGCAGCGGACAGGCTTATTCATCCACAGCAACCAAGTTTGCTGCTAATGGGTAAACTTAAGTCTAAATTAACTTTTAACCGCTGTAAAAGAAATCAACGTCAGTCTTTACCATGACTGCCTCGGTGTATTACAGCTGTAACAATAAAAAGTAAATAAGGTTGTACTGTACAAGTCATATTGCGTTTTCTCTCCTCTGCCGTTATAAGAACAAATCAAATTTTCTTTACCACCTCTTCACATTCAATTCAACCCTAACCAACTATCACTTTCACCCTAAGTCCCCACCACATTCAAAGCTCTCCATATTCTCCATACTCTCAAGTCTCCACCATACTCAAACCATATTCAAATCATCCCTCCAAAATCAAACGGCTATGGCAGATATCGACAACCCAGATGACAAGTTTTATCCATACCATAACCTAACAGCATACCTTACCAAAAGAAAGAAATCCGAAGGTTTTGACGATATGATCGATTTCTTATGTCGATCAAAGATCTACTTTGCCCTCACCACCAACCCTACCATATATATCCCTCATATGGAGGATTTCTGGAGTACCTCCGTCTAGTCAACAGAACAGGGCATTCCCCAAATCAAAGCCAAAGTAGACGTCAAGAATATCACCATCTTGGAAGCTACACTCAGAAAACATCTTAAGCTTCAAGATGAGGGAGCTGCCATCTCATACTCGAAGGACGAATACATGAGGACCTTTGTCTCCATTGGATACACTAGAAGTCACACCAAGTATACGATCGAGAAGGCGCTGATGGGCCCTCCATGGAAGTATCTCTGCCACACTCTTCTCCAATGCATATCTCAGAAGAGGAGTGGATGGCATCAGGTGAGCTCTGCACTTGCCTCCGCCTTCCATGGTATGGTCACTAACCAAGGCTTCAACTTTGCACATCTCATTTTTGAGGGTTTGAGATATAACCTTCAAGAGGGTGCAAAGCAACAATTTTTCATGTACCCAAGATTCCTGTTGGAAGTTTTCAATAAAGAACTAAAAGAACTTTCAAAACCTGCAAGAATCTACATAATGTTGGGACATAAAAATAATATTTTTCAAAGCATGAGAACTGTTTCCAAAAAGTTCTCAGGGGTCAACGTTCCATTGTTATCTACAATGCTGAACGTACAAAGTATCCCGGGTGACAGCTCAGCAATCCCAGCTGAGACTGATCCCACACCCTCCACCTCACAGCCTGAACAACAGTCTGCATCCACCATTCGAACCCCTGTACATACTACTAAGGATGCACAGGCACAAAAATTACTCACACCTCTTTTGGATGTTATTGTTCAACCGGAACACAGGGCCCCGGTTGCAACAACATATACTAGAAAAAGGGGCAAGAGAACTCATTCTTCCCTTGCCTCCAAGGCCCAAACCCAACCTAACAGTCCTCACTCAAAATCACAACATTCTGGTGAGAATATCATAAAGGAAAGCCACATTATTAAGGAGACTCCTTCGGGTGTCTCTCTATTAGGATCAGGTTCACTTCCCGGATCCGTAGAACAGCCCCCTGAGCCTTTCCTTTCTCTTCTGAACTTAAGTGTTGAGGAACCTGATCAAGATGATGTACCTTCTCCAACTACCACTATCTCGGAGGTACTGATTGATCTTGCTTCTAACACACCCAACCCAAGTTCTTCAACCCTGAAGGTCCACTCTAGGAGTTATGACATAGTGGATGTGGAAGAGGCTGTCACTACTACTGGTCCATCAAATGACCAGGAGGACAGTGACAACATTACTAAGATCTCAACCACGGCAACTCACAGTGATGATGCTTCCTTGGAAACTCCCCTCACTGAGAGGAATCCCAGGCACCAAGAAACCATGGGTGATGGGGATGAAGAGGCTAGGCCTACGGCCCCATCTGGATCCAAGGATTCCACAACTGTGGATGAGGACAGACTGAAACTACATAATTTGGAATTGACGTACAGGGTGGCTATGCTAGAGGCTGAAGTGTCCAAACTAAGACACCAAGTCTCTATGCATGAAGCCCATAAATGCCCAACTTTAACCACTCCCTCTCTTGTATCAGTGGGCACCCAAACTGATGCTTACTTGTCTACTGATGCAACCAAAAAGGGGGAGATGGTCCCAATGGAGGAAGACACAGACAGTCTTGACGACTAGATTCAAGAGCAGGTTGTAATTCAAAGCTCACTATTCAAGCCGGCTTTTGTACAAGTTCATGACTTGCCAGTCTCAGATAACGAAGAAGAAGAAGAGACATCTGAAGACTGGAAGTTAGTCGTCAGGGTTGTTGATGAGATGCTGAATGATGCTGAAGACACAGAACAAACAAATACATCATTCAGCATCCTCCCTGAAGCAGCAGCCATCATAAGTCAATCCATTACCCCCAAACTCTTTCAAACTCCACAGAAGCTAGAATTTGACTCCATTCTAGCTTAGGGGTATGATGGATCAGCTGAGAGATTTTGGATTGGATGGGAGTTTAGTGGAGTAGAAGAGCTAAACTGGAACTCTCTCAATGCCCTCCAAGTCCTACAACTGTATTTAACCAACTGCATCAACACTTCATCAGATCTCTCAGTAGAACTTGCCATTGGCAGGTTCCATGACTTGTTGGAGGATAATCTACCCCACATCGAAAGACTCATACAAACAGCAAAATGGGTAGCTTATCCTGAATCTTCGGCAGCAGCAGAAAGAAGACTGACTCCTAGAAGACTTGACATTATAAGGAGCAGTCTTCTCACTAAAGAAGAAATTTGTTGCTTAAGAAGATTTATGTACTCCTTCATTGTCAAAGACTTAGATGTGCTGGGAAGGACAAGCACTAAGTCTCTTGACCACACCTTCTTACTAAGCAACGGCTCCTCTCTCACCATCAACCCCAGGAACATCTTGTCACTTCCTACAGACTTTCTCTACAAGATCTTTCAACTCAGGGCAAATATCTGCAATGTCAACTCACTTGAAAGCCAGGCGATGATAGCTACTGTCAGAGCCCATCTTGAACAAGAAGGAAGAATTACTGAGGAAGTATATGTGTCAAACTCTGACACTGATAATGACTCAGCTTCCCCTCTAGTAGACATCTTTGCTGAAGCATATGAGTCAAGATCAACTATCAAAGAAATGCTGAAAGAAGTCACAAGTCCTGAGTGCAAATCGGATGAAGCCAATGACCTTCCCTTGTTCACCTCTCAATTTGCCAATGAAGCTGAGGCTGAGATCCCAATAGCAGCACCATCATCTTCTGTTGTGGTTAGTGAAGCCGAAGCAGAGGCATCCAATATAAACAAGGGAAAGGGAATTATGACAGATGAAGATGAAGAGAGGTTGCTAAAAGAGAAAAGAGAGAGGGAAGAGAAGAGAAGAAGAATAGAAGAAGAGGAGATGGCTGACATTAAAAAGGCTCAAGAAAGAAAAACATCCATTCTCCTTAGAGAACAAACCATCCAGCTGTATGCTAGACAGCTGGATGAACTGAAAAGAAAGATTCCTGCAGTTGACCAGATTGTAGAAGATGCAGCTCTTGCTCTTCAACTGCAGGAACAATTCAACAGAGAAGAGGAAGAATTGGAGAAGAAGAAGAAAGAAGAAGCTAAGTTCAGAATAACCGATTCTGAACTAGCCAAAGAAATGAGGAAGGAGTGGGTAAAGACTCTAGTTTCTCAAGGTAAGGATGCAGACTACCTTGAGAAACTATCAAATAAAGAAGTCTACAGAGCCTTCATGGGTCAGCAAGGTAAATTGGCAAAGAAGAAACATGCTGAAGAAGAAGAAAAAGCCAAACAACAGTCCAAAAAGACCATTGCCTTTAATAAACGGACCCATGAAGAAAGGAAGGTCATGATTGACTTCCTTAAGGCTAGAGGAGAGAGTGGAAAGAGGCTAGGTCGCATGAACTTCATGAACCTGCAAGCCCTCTACTTCAAAGTTAAGAAGGATGAGGAAGAAAGATTGGGGAAGAAGGGCTCCAAGAAAAGGGTACCTATTCAGGAAGAAGGAGAAACAAAAGCAAAGAAACCCAAGCCTTCTCCCTCACCTACCTCTTCCTCAGTTCAACAACCTTCCTCTCTCCTCCCCAAACCTTCCACTCCTCCACCCAAAAAGTCCAAACCAACCCACTCAGCTCTCACTCATCAACAACCTCCCTTGAAGAAATCCAAACCCACACCTAAACCAGAAGACTCAAGAGACATAGTTGATTGGGTCTATAATCCACAGGATCAAAGGTTTGAGATCTTCAGGGGGAGAACTGAAAGAAGAAGATCTATCTACAGATCTGTTGATGAAGTTCTGCATTTGCCAGATTCAGATCTTGGCAGAATTTTGGAGCTGGGTGAAGCTCATGAGCATGTAAATGAGGGTGGGAAACTTCTTGTGCTAGCCATCAAACACTACTTCAACCCTAGCAAAGATGTGATCATTGACATCAAACCACTCAAGTCCCACTCTCCATTTGTAAGTTGGTCCTATAATGCTGATTTGGACGAGTTCACTTTAACTGATGTAAGGAAGCAGAAGATGAGATGTTCAAGCAAAACAATCTACAAAATGCCACATAAAGACATCAAGACTCTGTCTGCACTTCCACTGAACAATCCCAGCAAGGATCCAAGAGGCTATGAGGTTGAAAGGATCGTCAGCCACATGCAAAAGCTTCAGCAGCAAAGTGATTAGAAGAATTTTGGTTGCATCAGTCTAGGGGGAGTTTGTAGAACCAAAGACTGATTGCTACCAAATTATTCTAATTACAAATGCTACTGATAGGCTTATCAGCAGCATTCAACACATATGGCTACTGATAGGCTTATCAGCAGCATTCAACATGTGGCTGCTGATAGGCTTATCAGCAGCATTCAGCACTTGTTGCTACTGATAGGCTTATCAGCAGCATTCAGCACTTGTTGCTACTGATAGGCTTATCAGCAGCATCATTCTCATTCTTGCTGCTGATAGCTATGTTCCTTGAAGACAAATCGTTGCAGCTGACTATCCATGCCAAGCGTCACTGACAACTTTCTGCAAAAGCAACTGACACACCAAAAGCAGAAGGAACCTCAATGGTGCAACCAATGACGGACGACAATGCTCTTCTCCGAGCATGCAAACAATGATGAATAAAGAAAACGCTTCAATAAAGTTAGCTAGTTTAGCTTTAACGTATATTATTAGCTTTTGTATAAAAGATCAACGGTCTGTGTTAGATCTGATCCTTAGAATCAAGGGTCTGTCTTGATTCTAAGTTAGTATAAATACTGTGTAAACACTTCATTGTAAGTGTGCTTCTTCACTGAGTTTTCATTTGTAATCGTTTATTTACAAAGCTTAATACAACAGTGTTCTTATTAGTATTCATTCTGTTTACTCGATTATATTTGTGTAGTTGTTATTGTTTCCGCTAATCTCAACTAAGAACCGAACCATCTTGTACTTTCACGATCCTACAATAACTAATGCATTAGTTTACTTATTTATAATATTTTTCTAGTTTTACTTATATATTTTTACATATATCTTATGCATAGGGTTGTATCGGTTTGGTTCGGTTAACATTCGGTTATGGGACACCTTTAACCATAACCATAACCGATTGATCGGTTAACCAAAGAACCTTAACCATAACCGTCAGTTAATTTCGGTTATAGGTTAATTCGGTTCGGTTGCGGTTCGGTTATCGGTTAATTTTGGTTAACGGTTAAGGTTTGCTCACCCCTACTAAGTACTTTATGAACTTGTTGTGCATGTTCTTCTTCACTTTTTGAATAAATCAAAATGTCATCAATGAAGACAATAACAAATTTTTCTAACATTGGTTGGCATACTCTATTCATGAGGTCCATGAAGACTGCTGGAGCATTCGTCACTCCAAAAGGCATCACTACAAACTCATAATGTCCATAACGAGTTCTGAATGTTGTTTTAGGCACATCTTCTTCTTGCACCTTGACTTGATGATAACCGGATCCTAAGTCAATTTTGGAAAACCAACTTGATCCTTGTAATTGATTAAACACATTCTCATACTACCGTCTTTCTTCTTCACGGACATAATTGGTGCACCCCAAGGGGACACACTAGGGCGTATAAATCCCTTGTCTAACAAATCTTGCAGTTGTGACATCAACTCATTCATTTTTGTTGGTGCTAACCGGTATGGAGCCTTAGCTACCTGCTTAGCTTCAAGAATTAAATCGATTTTGAACTTGATCTCTCTTTTAGGTGGAGCACCTGGAAGATCGTCTGGAAATACTTCTGGGAATTCTTTTACCACCAGAACTTGATCCAGTTCCCTCCCTTTCATTTTTACGTCAGCTACGTAGGCTAAGAAGGTTTGGTGACCTAGTCTCACGTAGCTACTTATCTTGGCCATCATACATAACGTAATCTGGTTCCGTCGTTCGCCAATGACACTAACTTCCTTTCTTGTAGACGTAGTGAATCGTACGATCTTTCGATTGCATATAATTGTTGCAGCATGCGAAGATAACAAGTTCATTCCAATAATCACGTTGAATTCTTGCATCGGCATTAGAAATAAGTCAACGAGATATTCTTCATCTTTTATTAGTAGTCGGCACCCTCGGCATATTTCGGTCACTACGCAGTTTCGATCACTCACGATTTCAACCTCTAATGCCTTAGACAACTTACTTCTACTGAAGTTTCTAGAGTTTGCATATTTTAACGAAATAAACGATCGACTAGCTCCAGTATCGAATAAAACACAAGCAGGTAGGGAATTCAAGAAGAATGTACCTGATACGACGCCAGGAACATTTTTTGCTTCCTCTGTAGTGATTTGAAAAGCCCTACACCTTGGCTTCGGAGCCTCGATCCTCTTAACTTCGTTTTCTACCACTCTAGACCCTTCTCCGGTCTTCTCTATCTAAGATTTTAGCTCAGGACATTCCCTGTTAAAGTGTCCTGGCTTATAATAGTTGTAGCACAATTTGATTCCGCTCATACACTGCAATGCAATGTGTTCTGCTTTCCCATACTTATTACAATTCAAAGACTTGAATTGGCACTCTCCCGTGTGCCTCTTTCCACAAGTCTTGCAGTCATGTACACTTTTCCTTTGGGAGGAACCGTATCCCGGTTTATTGAATTTAAATCTATTAACAGGCATAGGAGGAGGATAACTCTCTCCTTTCCTCTTTCCATCTCTCTCAGTTTGCCTCTTGAGCTCAGTTTCGTGTTCCCGAGCCCAATCAATCATCTCTTCCAAGTTCGCCCACTTGAATGGATGAATAAACTCTCTAATTTCGGTTTTCAAAACGAGATGGTATCTCGTCATCCACATCTCCGGGGTTGTTAATAAAGTCAGACAAAATCTGGGTTTGTCAAGGAATATTCCCGTGATCTCATCCAAAGTTTCCGTTGTTTGATGGAGTTGAAGAAATTCTTCTGTAATTTTATCAATTGTTGCTCCAGGGCAATAATGCTTCAGGAAGATATCCTTGAATTCTTCCCATCTCATTTATGTGATTCTATCTCTACCTTTTTCTCTCTTTACCACTCCCCACCAATCAACATTCTTTTAGTTGATTGGTGGCGAAGGTCACCTCATCTTCCTTCTCACAATGAGATGTATCGAAAGTCGTTTCTATTAAAGCAATCCACATTTGACTTTCTAAGGGATTAACAGCTCCATTAAACTCCATTGGTTTGCATGTCATGAAATTCTTATACGTGCAACGAGTTGATTTCGTATCTACTTTCGGATTTCCTCCTTCTCCGTTATGAGTAATGTCTTTATGATTTTCAAACTAGCTCTCTAACGAGCTCTATAATTCTGCTTGCAGAATCATAAAATTTGCATCAAAAGCCTTCCCTACTTCTAATGCGATTTGTTTCCGGATGTTTTCCAGAACTTATTCAACTTCGTTCTCATCATGTAGTGGAGATGCAGCTCTCCCATGGATTGCTTCGTCACGTATCTCATCATTCTGTTGTTCAGCCATCGTTTGATGATACCTGAATTTTGTTTAATCTTTCATTTAGGGTTTCATACTACAAGCCTTTTATTAGTTTAACCATATTCAAGTATTCTAGGGTTTCACATAAGGCCCCATCTATGTATTTTACACATATGCACATTCATTCATGCATTTTAATCATGCATAAATCACATTTCCGGCTTACTATCTGTTGACATAAGTTATCATATGATGTTTACGATATCATGATGGTTTCATACATTAACTCTCATACTGCCCAGGTATGAGGTAATATATGTTACACGTCATGATACTCCCAACTATCACATAGAGCTTATCTCATACAAAATTCAGCCCATGTATACTCACACCTTTATTTTAAGCACTGGAATTTTAAACATACCTGCTTCCTTGGACGGTTTCAGATTAAATCCCTATTTATATCACGAGCACTTATGGTTTGAGTTTAAGTAAACCTTCTGATACTAAAATCCCTCAAATCGTGCTCTGATACCAACTTTAAACACCCTACTTATTTCCTTTATTATTTTATCAGAGTTTAATGCGGAAAACGGGTCCCGGATTTTTCAAAACTTATCACTAAAGTGAGAAAGGTATATTTGATTATAAATATCGTCTTTACATTAAATATTATATCATGTAACATAGTGTTTGGAAAACATTTTTGAATTACCTTACGCTAAGTAAGTACACTGCAACGTTAATTTTATTATGAACCCTTTAAGTTCTTATTATTGTTCATGTTTCCTAGGCTCTCGGCGCCCTCGTGACCATCTCCGGACATACCTTCGGTCACGTCATTTGTATATTTTATGGGTGTGCTAACCCCCTCCTGACCATTTTCGGACGTACCTCCGGTCAGAGTATTTATTTCATTCATGGGTGTGCTAACCCCTTCCTGACCATCTTCGTACGTACCTTTAGTCATAGTATTGGTTAGGTCCTTATACTCATCAGTATAGGCCCCTTCCATTTTTCTACAAAGACTCAATTGCCACGAAGGACCTTGAGTATCTTAGACTCACAGCCTCCCAAATGTACACGCTGAATATTCGTCTCTTAAGGCTAGGATCAACACATGTAAGGTACTAAATTGAAATGACTAGGATCAGTGTGGATATGTTGATAGGCTCTGCATGTGATATACTTGAACTAAAATGTATTATGGCCTTAGTGGGGAACATCTCATAGATTAGTGTAATATGCCTTTCCTGTTAATAATAGAGAATTTATACATAAAGGTTGGTGAACTGTGGATAACCCTTACTCTATTGGGATTGCACTAACCGAGACCCTTCACAAAGGGGTTGCGAGCTGACTTGCTACAATTCGATGTATATAGTATGTATATAGATAAAATACATGCGTTGACATGCATTAGGTGAAAAGACACTTAATGATAGGGCAAAGCTACTCTGCAAAGCAGAATTCTGAGCAAAAAGACATGCAATGTTAATGTCGTGCTATAGGAAAATTTTAAAAAGATATGTCTAAACGAGTACATATAAATATACATGTAAATATTTTTCCTTTTTGGGAATATGTGACTAGGAAGGGATTTCTTATCAAGGCATGTAAGTCCGTCGTGCTATGACCCTGAGCATTTGCTAGTTCTTAACATATAAGTCCGTAATGCTATGTTTTTGATCAAATTTTGTCAGAGATTCTCGGAACATCTGCATAAACCCATACTAGTTATGCTCAATTAGATAATTTTTAGGTGCTTAAAAGATCATGAGAAAGAGAAGGTTTACCTGATAAGCTGTGGGTTTCATTAAAGTTAATCAAGAATTCACATAATTCGCAGTACATTAATTATAGGTTTCTGATATATGAGTGTGAGACACATTGAGTTATAAATAACTGTATCAAAACATGATAACTTAAATCACAGTTTGAAACTAACGCATGAGTTTAGAAGGATCTGAATATTGACAATCTACTTGACCTGTCTGAGTAAATCCATGCTAAAAAATGTTCCTTGGTCTGCTTATAGAACGATATGGTCCCATTGCAAACTTCCTAAATGCTCTCAGTTACAAACATTCTAAAAAATGTGTCGGATCTGTCAAAAGTGCAATTTGTTAAGAAAATTCCAAAAAGATTTTATTTGAAATTTTATCTTTAATTCAGTTATAGTTTAGTTTTTTTTTGTTTTCCTATTTTACTTTTTTATCTTTATAAAAATTGACCATTCTTGGATTTAAAGACTTATCATCAAAACAGTTGAAACTTTAAAAGTTTGATAGTGCGTGGATGTACTAGGTATTCGTGTGAGTACTGGATCCCCTGTTGCATATAAATGTCTGCTTACAAAATTTCTGAAAATTTGCAGGATTTGTTTCAAATCAAGAACCAGTGGTTGAACAAGAATGAAATGTTGTCAATTGCTGACAAGTTTGAAGTACCACTACAACATAATGTACTCGAGTCGGAAGAACCAGAAGTATTTTCATCTTACGACAATGAAACTACACATGAAGAAGTACCTGTGAATCTGCTTGAAAGAGAAAGAATGAAAATGAAAAGGGCTGCTGAGAATCCTCCTCTCACATCCTCTGTTAGCAAGATGATCAAGCAAATGCTGATTCTGATCCAAATACGGATCTAACTTCAAGAGAAGAAGCAGTGACTGAAGTTTAAGATTTCAAAAATGTTGAACCTAATCAACACCAACATTTACTCCACAGCAACAACCACATATTTTGACGAAAATGTTGTATGCTGGATGTGGTGATCACAGTGCTACATTTGAGTTATGAAGATCATTTGATAGCATCAACCTAGGGGGAGATTGTTGAGTCTATATATGTGAGGCTGACGCATATCAAATAAATAGAAGTGTTGGTGTTATCGAATATAAATGTATTTGGTTTTAGAACCATGAACCATAGGTTCACAAGTTGGGTCTTGGATCGTCCATTGGGCTAGGATACCTTGCATTTGCGCATGGACTTTTCTATTATGTATAAATAGATAAATGCGCATCATTATTAGGTTAGACGAGTTTAGAGCCGTGTGAGGCTAAGCGGCCATTGTGTTTTCTCTTTGTAATTCTCTCTAAGTAATATTGAGTTTTACATTGATTTTGTGTTCTTGAATCATCACAATCTTTAGTTTCCGCCTATTGATTATGAGAGCTTGATATCACGTGTGTTTTTTGTCTGTGTGTTCATCGAAGATCCATGGATTGGGACTTACAATTGGTATCAGGGCCATTGAAGTCATTCAAGGCACGGTTTCGATATCAACGATTCAAGAAGAAGATTTGAGGTATTTTTACTGTTTTTGGTTAAGTTTTCGGCACTAATTAGTGTTTTGTGGTAGCTGGTCATTATTTTCTGATTAGGATCAAGGAATTGTCATTTTTATATTGCAGCTGTTGGGAAGATTTCTATGTTAAATTCATTTAAAAATAGACCGGGATCATTACTGTGTTCTTCGTGTTCATCGGGATTGATTGGGTTTCAAAATTCGAAATCCCATGATTTTAGGAGTTTATTTTGGAAACTGAATCATTTTCGGCCTACTTCACGCGTTCAGGATTCACGGTTCAGACTTCACGGGTCTGGTTCACGGTTAGATCATTTGGGTTTCTGATTCATTTAGATTGCTTGGTTCACGGGTCAAGCTTCACGAGAACAGATATCGGGATTTTTTACTGGTTAGTTCACGGTAAGCAGGGCTCATAGGAAAAGGTTCTCTGGCAAATTCACGGTATTACTATACGGGTTCATTTCACTGATGGAGATGGGCTCAAGGTGTGGTATTGTGTTCAAGGCATCAATAAGTTCACGGTTACCTTTGTCTTCACGGCTAAGTACAAGTTCACAGGGTTTCGGTTTCACTGCTAAACACTAGTTTGTTTTCACGGGTTAAATTTTTGTCTCTTTTCAAGTTAAATCAAGGACCTCACACTCTGATAAGATGAATTCTCAGCAGACCATGAATCTCAACAGTATGTTAGACCTACAAATAGGAACTAGTACCAAACCACCAAGACTTACTTCTGCTGAAGGCTTTGTGGATTGGAAGTTCAGATATCATAACTATGTCTTACTTTCTGAGGCTAAGATGTGGAAAAGTATTATTAAGGGGCCTCAAGTTCCAATGTATGACAAAGCTGATGGAACAAAGGCACCTAAACAGATAGAAAACTATACTGATGAAGACTTTGATCTTGTTGAAAGGGATCTAAAAGCTCTAGCCTCGCTCACTATGGCTTTATCACCAGATATTGCTCATAAGTTTAAAGAGTGTACATCTGCTAAACAATTTTGGGAGTGTTTGGAAAAGACATTTGGAGGAAATGATGATATAAAGGCAAGTAGAAAAGAAATGATTCTACAAAAATTCAATATGTTTAATCATGTTCTAGGTGAATCATTAGAAGTGCAGCTACATAGGTTCACAAGGTTAATTTCAGATATGAGAGGCGCTCAAATTGAATTGAACACTGGGGATTTGAACAGAAAGTTGTTAAATGGACCCCCACAGAGCTGGGACATGAATGTGGCTTTAATTAAAAGAACTAAAGATCTGAATGCTATACCTCTAAGTGATTTAATTTCAATAATCAAATCATATGACCTGGATGATCAAGAAAGAAAAGCCAACCATGTGAACACCATAAATTCTGCTGGGGTACAGAATAGCAATAGTGCTTTTCTGACTAATTTGGTTCAAGGAGTGTCTGGATTCGAGGAAGTTACTTCTAGTAATTCTGCAGCTGCTGAGTCTACTGTACCAGAGCGGCATGCAAATGTAGCACAACATGCATAGTTGATTGAATCAAATACATCTCTGTGCGCTAGAATGTTATGCAGCTTTTACCGCTGGAAATTTGTCACCATCATAAATACTTATTGCTGAACTTAATCAATTCATCTAGATGATGTAGAGGAGCTGGATATCTCTTGGCAATTGGATATGGCAGTCTTTAGAGCAAAGAACTTCATCAACAAAACTAGAAAGTTCAGATGGAATGAAGACAATAGGAAGAAGACTGGGTTTAACAAATCCAATCATAGATGCTACAACTGTCACGAACCTGGTCATTTTTCCAGGGAGTGCACTGAACCCAAGGAAGAGAGGGAAAATGACGTTGGATCATCTGTAGGGAGAAAAGGTGTTGACAACTCTAAAGCGGCCATTGTGTTTTCTATCTGTAATATCTCTCTAAGATATATCGAGTTTTATATTGATTTTGTGTTCTTGAATCCCCACAATCTTTAGTTTCCGCCTATTGATTTTTGAGAGCTTGATATCACGTGTGTTTTTCGTCTGTGTGTTCATCGAAGATCCAAGGATTGGGACTTACAAGATAGCTTATCTGCCTGTCTCTTTTCCATTTCGGTAAAGATCATTGGAAGAGAATCCTTAATTCCTTCTGCAATCAATTTCTGCAGTTCTTTACGAGAATCATGGATTTCAGTAGCATTTTCAATCACTGCCTGTTTAATCTTTCCTCTCATATTATAAGAAGGTCCAGTTTGTTTAGACATGCTATCAAAAGAACAAGACCGGAATTACAAATGAAACTTTTTTTTAAAAAATATATACAAAAGATAATACATGTAGAAATCATTGTTTCTAAAGATTCCTAAAATATATACAAAAATATATATAAAAGATAATGCATGTTTAATCTTTCCTCTCGAGAGCTTGAACTAACAAAGAATTCCTGGCTTCAACTTCAGCTTTTTCTTGTTCCATCTCAGCTATTCTGTTTAAAAACATTTGTTCTCTTTCACTTCCTGATGTATTCTCATTTACATGAGGAACAGGGAAAGGAACAGTCTCATAGTAAGGAACGTAGAGTTTATTAAAATCAGCTCGTTCTTCTTCTTTGGGATTACATCAATTTTCATAAGGTATTTCGGCGTATCCCTCATGAATATTTTGAGAATATATTGGACTGATATTATAGCTTCCAGCGGTAGGAGCATAATGAAAACTTATACAAGGATTATAGGGAACACTAGTGTTTCCTATTTCTCCGAGGCTTCAAAAAGTTAAACTTTCTGTTTCCTCATTATTTTCTATAGTGGTTTCATTTGTTTTGAGTTCATGATAATTAGCTGGAGCGAATTTACGAAGAAAGCTAGGACCTTTGCCTTTTCCAACCATAGCTGTACATAGTAAAACAAAATGAATTTTATTATATCATTAGAAAATATATATTATAGGGAAATAAAATACAACATAGGTTTTAATCCTTCATCAACTCTTCTCCAAGAGTCATCAGGCTTTCTCAATATTCATAGACTTGTTGTCCATAAAATTTGGTTCTTGCCTTGTCCATGATTTTCTCCTGTGTCACTTCGTCCATTTGGCGTAACGGACGATCTAAGCACTCAATAGGAGAAGAAGGCATACTTTCCTCATAACCATATTTGGGTGGTGATGTCGCCTAGACGGTCTATAAAACTAATGAATAAAAAGCCTACCTAGACTCCTAAGTAATAAATGGAGTAGCTTCGACTAAACCGCACTGACAGGCAAGTGGACCTATCGAGTGTAGCACAACTTAATGGTAAACCGAGTTATCGAACCCTAGAGACACTACTATAACTATACTAGACTCTGACTAGGACTAAAGATTGATGATTGGGTGGTTGACTACACTATCGATTAACTACTAATAATGCAGAAAACTAAGAACGACTCAAGCTATCAAAGGAAAGTACTAAGGAGGATATCATAGATGGGAAGAATACCACCTAGGTTGGAATCCTACTTAAAAAGCACAACCTCTACCGATTCTGAAAACTAAGATGGATCTGGTTTTCAAAGGAAACAGCTCTAGACAACCTAGTGGATCCCTAATCACTCTCAGGGTGTCACCAGCTAAGAAACTTAAAGATGTAATAACTCACCAGATAGTGGATCACCTTTCGGTCTCTCCAACAATGATAATGTACCCAAATAGACAAATCACTTTTCAGTCTCACTGTCCACAATACATTCGATGAATGCACAGGGTAATCTCAAGATAAGAACTATGACTCAGAATAGCAACAATCACCAGACACCTAATACCAACTTCCTCTCAGATAGTTGACACTTGGATTCCTAATGACGAAGACTAAACGACTATCTCTCACTTCTCGGGTATTAAGACAGGATACACACTCAATTCTAATGACACTCAATCACAACTCCTATGGTTACTATGTCTAGCAAACCACACAAACAACCACAAACCCTAAAGTCTATGACCTGGATACGCAAATTAAACTGGAAGACATCCACAATCAACGTACGGAATTGAAATCAACACAAATCAGAACTAAGCATGCAATATTTATCATAATTAATATCAAGAGATCTTTTACAAAATCAATTAACCATCAAACAAATCCAAAACCGATAAAAATCATAACTTTAACAAGCAATCATCTTTTACCTAGGCAGTATATAAGATCTAGCCAAAGATCATGTTCAAAACACTAAAACGGAAGTAAAAGAACAAGAACATGGTTTCAATCAGAATAATTAAGAACAAAGACTCGAACTTGAAAACCGAATATGCTAATATCATAAACTCGGAGTCCAAAGCTTTCACCTTTAGCCTCCAATTGACTTCTCTATCCCCAAAATCGCCTCTGGACCTTCTCTGGACGGCAATAAGATCGAACTCTCCTGAATAATGGCATTGTAAATCTAATATATTTCAATTTAGGGTTTTTTCTCGGAATACAGGTCTCCCACGTACCGCGAGAGACTGGGCAAGTTTCCTCATGTACCACGAGGGAAAATTTAGTCACGACCTCTTTTGGAAATCCTCGCGTATCGCGAGGCGTTCTTCCTCTTCTCTCGCGTACCGCGAGAGCTTGAAATTCCAACTTTTTGACTTTGATCTTTTGGGCTTCATTCTTGTGCTTGGATTCTTCTGGTTTTCACTTATAATCTTCTCGAGCGCCTGTAAACATAACACAGACTCAGTAGTATACAAAAATGACTCAAAATAAAGATAAAACTAATAAAAAACACATGAAAACAATAGGAATAAAGATGTGTGTTTTGCACTAAATCAGGTGGAGGTTGACGAAGTCCAACCATAATATCGTTATAAGCATTTTGGTATTCTGTAGGAGCTTGAAAATAGGTTTCAAAAAGATCATGATAGACTGGTTCCGGAAACATATAAGGATCTTACAAAACTGGAGTTTCAGATTGTTCAGATACAGAATGATAAGATTCTTCTTCGGTCGACATGTTATGTTGAGCTTCACTAGACTCAGCCTCATTATTTCCTGGCTGAGATGTGACTTCATTGTTTCAATTGCTGAAATCAGATCCAGCTTCCATCTATTGGCTTGAGGTATCATGAGACTGGGTCGTTGTTGTAGTAAGGCGAAGAAATGGGATTTATTTGTGAACCCAAGGGATGATATTCAGGTGATTCTTGCTTTATTGGGCGATTGGGATCATAATAAACAGGAACAGAGTTATCTCCAAACATCTGTAGTCTTAAAGTATTAATACTTATCTCTTTTCTTTGGTCAAGACTTAGATACTAAGGCCAGTATCCTTATCTAAAACTCTACAAGGATGGTTATCTTCCTAGTGCAGTACCTCCAACAGAGATGTTCCCAGTTAAGAGCGACGGGTCTAGGAGAGATTTATACACCGCTCTTTCCTTAGACAGAACATTCCGTTTGTCAGATAACTACACACCGCTCATAAAGTTACCTTGTTTCCTTATCTTAAAGTAAGCAAATTCATGGTTAAAGTTTAGACACAAGATCCAAGTATCTCATTCACTCAAACATGTGGCTCTGATACCAACCCTGTCACACCCCGCCTCAGGACGGGTGCGACAGACGATTGGTACCTGCTTTGATTTCGGACTTTTTTTTTATAAAACACAGCGGAAGTCTTTTCACAAGGATCGTTTCATCATTTGTTCAACCTCAAGGGTTGTATTTTGTAAATATCAAAACTTAGTTGGAAAACAAAAGTCTTGTATTTACTTTCATAAACATTGGGTATTAAATACCCTTTGATTACAAAACTGAGTTTGAAATCAAATACATAAACAGCCACCGGAAATAGTACTATCCAGGGTTGATCAGTCCCTCGGTCCTATCTCCATTTTCTTTGTTTAGGATTTCCTATACACGATGCCTGAGAATCCAACGTGTAAGTTATCCTTTTTCACAGGGTTAGATCTTATGTCTGTCCTCTCTCTTTCTCATATCATGGGCCAGATCTAATGTCTGTCCCTATCCCATTTTCATCACATTTTATTCATTACCGGAAAACATTTTGAAAATGAAACGTCAGCGCGAACACCGGTAGATACAATTATCTTGACAGGAAAATCATTTTGGCACAAACAAGTATTAATTTCATAATCACAACTTTTTGTTCAATCTACACATTCAGCAGGCCTGTCTTGTTCAATCGCACCACAGTATACACTGGCGTCACGTCTTATAACAAGGGATAGGTTTGCCTCCGAAGTTGTTGCAAGACTAGCACCTACCGCAATATGGGAATTTCACTCGAGACCCGTGTATCCCTTGCAAGATTTACGTATACCTATGGCCTGATTGCTTTGTTCGTAGAAGAACGTTGAGCATAATTCCCTTAACCATTATTTGGCTATTTTCGTAAATGTAAATGGTTTGACACAAGTTTTGAAAGAGATAAAGTATTTACCTTGAGTATAAGAATGAGCCTCTAAGTTGAAAGCTTATTGACTAGCTTCTTAACTTGATTTCTCTAGCGTATCGGCACTTCTACCAGCTTTTCTTCTTAATCCGGGAGCTAAAAAGAGCGGCAGTTGGACCGGGATTGTCGGAAGTGGACTAGGGATCTCCTTGAACGAGTTTTGGAAGTTGGAATCATGTTTGGGATGAGAAAAACGATTGAAATCGTTCAACTATTTATAGGCTGATTTTTGGGTCCATGTCGGACCGTTATCAACGGGATGTAGGTCCGACATCCGGCTATGCATGCGTCAGCCCTAAATGACAACATCTGATTGTACCACACATGTTTTTGGTTTATATCGGACCGATATGTGGACCATGTCGGTCCGACATCAGGACACGCGTCAGATTCTAGGGCTGAGTCTTAGGACACATGTCATCACCACAAATTGCGGCTAATGGGAGGTTGTCCGACCGTTATGTACTGATGTCGTTCTAATCACCGACCCAACATCCAATTGCGGACCGCTATGAGAATAGATGTCGGTCCGATTTATGATTATGTTTCGCTTCGGACCGATATGAAATGAGATATCGGTCCGATATCTAACAGTTTCCCGAATTTTCATTCTTAACCCTAGACTTTGGTATTTTAGATACACAAGTCCTTGTAGGTTCTAACATTGGCATTTCGCGGACATTTTTGTGGCAGGTGTTACAATGTATGTGTATAACGGCCCGCCACGTGCTCGCCAAGCCAAGATAAGCCGCCATGACGCCTAGCGCGTGGCACCTGCCCATTTACTGAAACATCCTGCTTATTCATTATTATCTTATCAGAGTTTAATGCGGAAAACGGGTCCCATATTTTTCAAAACATTACCACTAAAGTGATAAAGATATATTTTAATATAATTACTGTGTTTACATTAAATATTACATCATGTAACATAGGGATTCTTCAACTCCGACCGGCAACGTCCTCAGGAAGCTTTATTAACCTGCAGTGCTTGGAAAACATTTTTGCATTAGCTTACGTTATGTAATTACACTGCATTGTTCATTTTATTATGAACCCATTAGGTTCTTATTATTCAAGTTTCACGGGCTCTTGGCGCCCCCGTGACCATCTCCGGACGTACCTCAGGTCACGTTATTCGTATATTTGATGGGTGTGCTAACCCCCTCATGACCATCTTCGGACGTACCTCCGGTCATATTATTCATTTCATTCCTGAGACCCGCCCCGTAGGCTGGATATCTCTCCCCATTTATTTCTTATTGAGACTGCCCCGTAGGCTAGACATCTCATTGCATTGGGATCTTGAGTATCATAGACTCACAACCTCCCAATGTATTCCCAACAAGTCCTCACCTACAAACTTTGTAACGAATTCCCCATGATATACTAAAGAGGTTTATATATAGGAAGTACCAGCGGCGTATCCACCACCCCTTTAACACTCCGTGAGTGCTCCGTTATTTTATTTTAAGATTTATACTTGTTTCCATCACACATTCACATTTACACATAAGGCATAATCCTCTATCATGCATTCTCATATTTACAATTATCACACATTGCATATTCGCACATATAGCATGATCTCATGTCATACTTTCATATTCATCCCTGCTCTAATTCCTTACAAGGTTTCTCCATGTTATGTTAAAGAGGTTTATATATATGGTGTACCAGCGGCGTACCCAGCACCCCTATAATACATCATAGATATTCCTTTATTTAGAATTAAGCCCTCCTTTATTTATCATATATTATAAACTTGGGTGATTATCCTTCCAGAGTAGTACCTCCAACAGAGATGTTCCCAGGAAAGAATGACGGGTCGATGAGGGATTTATACACCATTCTTTCCTTAGACAGAACATTTTGTTTGTCAGATAACTACATACCGGTTGAAACTTCTCCCGTTCATTTACTATGTTTTCATTTCTATCTTTTAGTATATAATCCTAAACATTAATAATGGTTTAACCACGAAGTACCAAGAGATTTATATATATGAAGTACCAGCGGCGTATCCACCACCCCTTGGATACGTCGTGGCTACTCCATTATTCTCGTTTAGTGTTTAGACTAACCCTTTATTACCCCGTACCCTAGTTCCACACATAGCACATAACACATAATTCACATAAACATTTATCTAAGGTACTAGTCCAATGTACTTAGGATAATCTCGCGTCGTTTCCTACACTCGTTCCTTGCTTAAATGTCTCTCAGGATCTGAACCGCACTCGCAACGTACCGCACTCGTATTTAAACGCGCCGCATTGGGTCCCTTGCACGCTTCTCAATGATAAGTATGTGTCGAATGTGTGTTTGTGTGATGTTTCGAAGTGAACGACCAAGTGCAACTATTTATAGGCTGAAAATGGACTCATATGGAACTGACATATAAAATTATATCGGTCCGACATCCACATATTGGACCGACATATAAAAGAATATCGGTCCGACTTGGGGCTGAGTTATAAGTCACGCGTCTGACTCTCATGATTTGTTTCGGGAACATGTGTCGGACCGTTATGGCTTAGGATAGTGGTCCGAGATACCTCATATTCACATTCTCCTCGTCGAAATACCCATTTTCATATATTATGGCTCCCGTAACTCATTTTCTAGCTCGGGATATGCCTATATTAAGTTTTGTGCTATTATCGGGCGAATAGTCTTTCCGTTTCGCATCCTGTTAAGTTCTTAGGTCACGTTTCTTAACCGAAATCCATCCCAACTTATTATCTTTCAATCCCATTTCCTCCGTTATGCTTTTTGTATCGCGTTTCGTTACCGATACCATTCGTAGCTTTACGTTTGACGTCCCTTTGACCGTTAACCGTTTACGGCTGGATTTTTGGGATGTTAGAACTCCCCCCCCCCCTTAAATTAGGTTTCGTCCCCGAAACCTGTTAAATTTGGAATAAATGAGGGTATTTCTTTCTCATTTCTTCCTCACTTTTCAAAGTCATATCCGATCATTTTCTGTGCCTCCATTGCACTAATAATCGTTTTGTGACGTAATTGCTTCTCTTTATGTCTAGAATCCTTACAGGTTCTTCAACATATATTAGTTTCTTGTCAACCTCTATTTCTTCTAAAGGAACACGTGTAGTCTCGTCTGCTATAAACTTCCGTAGATGTGGAACGTGTGTTGGCTCTTCAGGTAGCTTTAGTTGATAAGCCGCTCTTCTGACTTGTTTAATGATCCTTAAAAAGGACCAATGAATCACGAATTTATCTTGCCACGTTTCTTACATCGAATTAGATCTTTCCAAGGAGACACAAAACGTAATCTCCTTATTGAAATTCTACTGGTCTATGTCTTTTGTCTAACAACTTTCTCAGTTCTGACATCCATTTCTTCATTCCAGTATGTGTTGATTGGTAAGGAATCTTAGTCATTGGCTTATTTTTCGGAATTAAATTGATTTTGAATTCGATCTCTCTCTCAGGTGGAACACCTGGGAGATCGTTTGGGAAAACTTATGGGAATTTATTTAGAACTTGCTTTAGTTCTTTCCTTTTAACTTTACATCTACTGCATAAGCTACGAAGGCTTGGTGACCTTGTCTCACATAGCCATTTATCTAAGTCATCGTATATAATATTATATGGTTTCGTCATTTGCCAATGACACTAATTTCCTTTCATGCAAGTGTCGTGAATCGTATAATCTTTTGATTATATATAATCGTCATAGTATGCGAAGATAACTAGTCCACTCTAATGTTTACATTGAAATCTTGACAAGATACTATTCTCCTTCTATTAGTAGTCGGCAATCTCGACATATTTTGGTTACTACGCCGTTTCTAATGCCCTAGCCATCTTACTTCATTGAATTTTCTTGAACTCACATGTAGGATCGTAAGATTACAAGGTGATTCTACTCTAGTTGATATTGGCGGAAACAATAGCAACCAACAAAGTAAACAAGTAAACAGCAAGAATACTGATAAATGCACTGTTGTATTAAACTTGAGATTACAAGATTACAAGTAAAACTCTATCAAAACCTCTAGAAAAGTCACACTTACTATGAAGTGTTTACACAGTATTTATAGTAACTCAGAATCAAGACAAACCCTTGATTCTGAGGATCAGATCGAACACAGACCGTTGATCTTGTTTATTAATCTAAATTACACGCAAAGGCTAATCTAGATAACTTTATTGAAACGTCTTCTTAGGCATCATTGTTTGCATGCTTGGAGACGCGCAACATTGTCCTTTATTGGTTGCACCACTGAGGTTCCTTCTGCTTGGAGTGTGGCAGTTGCTTTTGCATAAAGGTGTCAGAGGCGCTTCACCTGGATAGTCAGCTGCAACGTTTGGTCTTCAGTGAATAAGGCTATCAGCAGCAGAGATGAGAATAATGCTGCTGATAAGCCCATCAGCAGCAACTTATGTTGAACGCTGCTGATAAGCCCATCAGCAGCAACTTGTGTTGAACGCTGCTGATAAGCCTATCAGCAACAACAAGTGTTGACTGCTGCTGATAAACCTATCAGCAGCAACTTGTGTTGAATGCTGCTGATAAGCCTATCAGCAGCCATCTGTGTTGAATGCTGCTGATAAGCCTATCAGCAGCATTTGTACTTAGAATAATTTGGTAGCAATCAGTCTTTGGTTCTACAAACTCCCCCTAGACTGATGCAACCAAAATTCTTCTAATCACTTTGCTGCTGAAGCTTTTGCATGTGTCTGACTATCCTTTCAACCTCATAGCCTCTTGGATCCTTGCTGGGATTGTTCAGTGGAAGTTCAGACAGAGTCTTGATGTCTTTGGGTTGCATTTTGTAGATTGCTTTGCTTGAACATCTCATCTGCTGCTTCTTTACATCAGTCAGAGTGAACTCATCCAAAACAGCATTGTAGGACCAAGACTCAAATGGAGAGTGGGACTTGAGAGGTTTTATGTTAATGATCACATCTTTGCTAGGATTGAAGTTGTGTTTGATGGCTAGCACAAGACGTTTCCCACTCTCATTTGCAGGCTCATGAGCTTCACCCAGCTCCAAAATTCTTCTTAGGTCTGAATCTGGTAATTGCAGAACCTCATCAATGGACCTGTATGTAGATCTTCTTCTTTCAGTTCTCCCCCTGAAGATCTCAAACCTTTGACCCTGAGGATTATAGACCCATTCAACTATGTCTCTTGAGTCTTCAGGTTCAGATGAGGATTTGGATTTCTTCAGAGAAGGCTGTTAATGAGTGGGAGCTGGGTGGGTTGATTTGGACTTGTTGGGTAGAGGAGTGGAAGGTTTGGGGAGGAGAGTGGAAGGATGATGAACTGAGGAAGAGGTAGGTGAGGGAGAAGGCTTGGGTTTCTTTGTTTTTGGTTTTTCTTCTTCTTTGACAAGTACCCTTTTCTTGGAGCCCTTCTTCCCTAGTCTTTCTTCCTCATCCTTTTTAACTTTGAAGTAGAGGGCTTGCAGGTTCATGAAATTCATGGGACCTAGCCTCTTTCCACTGTCTCCTCTGGCCTTAAGGAAGTCAATCATGACCTTCCTCTCTTCATGGGTCCGTTTATTGAAGGCAATGGTCTTCTTGGACTGTAGCTTGGCTTTTTCTTCTTCTTCAGCCTTTTTCTTTTTAGCCAATTGACCATGCTGACCCATGAAGGCTCTGTAGACTTCTTTAGTTGATAGTTTCTCAAGGTAGTCTGCATCCTCACCTTGAGAGATCAGAGCTTCAGTCCACTCCTCCCTTAATTCTTTTGCTAATTTAGAATCAGTGATTCTAAACTTAGCATCCTCCTTCTTCTTCTTTTCATTCTCTTCTTCTTCTTCCTTGGCAAACTGTTCCTGCAGCTGTCTAGCAAGTTGTTCATCTTCCTCAACTTGAGACCCTGCAGGGATTTTTACCTTCATTTCATCCAGCTGTTTGGCATACAGCTGGATTGTCTGTTGTCTGAGAAGAATGGCTGCCTTTCTTTCTTCATGCCTTTGTTTTTGAGCCATCTCTTCAGCCAATTCTTCTTCTTCTCTTTTCCTTCTTTTCTCTTCTTTCTCTTTCTTTCCCTTTTGCAACCTCTCTTCATCCTCTTTTGTCATGATGCCCTTCCCTTTATTAACATAAGATGCCTCTGCTCTGGCTTCACTGATCACAGAAACAGCTGATTGTTGTGCTGTTGGGATCTCTACCTCGGCTTCATTGGCAATTTGAGATGAGAATAGGGGAAGGTCATCTTCTTCATCAGGTTGATACTCAGGACCTTCTATTTCTCTCAGTTTTTCTGTGATAGTTGATCTTGACTCATAAGCTGCAGTGCAGATGTTAACTCGAGGGGAAGCTGAGTCAGTGTCAGTGTCAGAGTTTGACACATATACTGCCTCAGTGATTCTTCCTACTTGTTCAAGTTTGGCTCTGATAGTATCTATCATTGCCTGGCTTTCACGTGAGTTGACATTGCAGATGTTTGTTCTGAGTTGATAGATCTTGAGGAGAAAGTCTGAGGGCAAATGAAGAATGTTTCTGGTGTTGATGATGAGAGAGGAGCCGTTGCTGAGCAGAAAAGTGTGGTCAAGAGACTTAGTGCTCACCCAACCTAGCACATCTAAGTCCTTGACCAGGAAGGCATACAGGAACCTTCGAAGGCCCAGAACTTCTTCTTCAGTGAGAAGACTGCTCCTTGTTATTTCAAGATTGCTAGGAGTCAGTCTTCTTTCTGCGGCCGCCGAGGATTCAGGATAAGCTACCCGATGTGCTGCTTGTAAGAATCTTTGGAACCTGGGTAGATTATCCTCCATCAGGTCATGGAACCTGCCAATGGCAAGTTCAGCTGAGAGATCTGCTGAAGTGTTGATGCAGTCAGTTAGATGCAGTTCTAAGACTTGGAGGGCATTGAGAGAGTTCCAGTTCAGCTCTTCTACTCCGCTGAACTCCCATCCAATCCAAAACCTCTCAGCTAATCCATCATACCCCCAAGCTAGAATAGAGTCAAACTCTAGCTTCTTTGAAGATTTGAAGATTTGGGGGGTAGTGGATTGACCTATGATGGCTGCTGCTTGTGGAAGGATGTTGAATGATGCATTTGTTTGTTCTGTGTCTTCAGCATCATTCAGCATTTCATCGACAGCCCTGACTACCAACTGCCAGTTTTCAGATATATCTTCGTCTTCATTATCTGGGGCTGGCAGGTCATGAACTTGGACAAAAGCTGGCTTGTATTGTGAGCTTTGAAGTACAAACTGCTCTTGAATCCAGTCGTCAAGACTGTCTGTATCATCTTCCATAGAAACCATCTCCCCCTTTTTGGTTGCATCAGCAGACAGGTAAGCATCAGTTTGGGTGCCTACTGATACAAGAGAGGGAGAGGCTAGAGTTGGGCATTGATGGGCTTCATGCATAGCGACTTGGTGTCTTAGTTTGGACATTTCAGCCTCTAGCATAGCCACCCTGGCCGTCAATTCCATGTTATGAAGTTTCAGTCTGTCCTCATCCACAGTTGTGGAATCCTTGGACCCAGATGGGGCCGTAGGCCTAGCCTCAGCATCCCCATCACCCGTGGTTTCTTGGCGCCTGGGATTCCTCTCAGTGAAGGGAGTTTCCAAGGAAACACCCTCACCGTGAGTTGCCGTGGTTGAGGTCTTAAGGATGTTGTCACTGTCCTCCTGGTCAGTTGATGGACCAGCAGTAGTGACAGCCTCGTCCACATCCACTCTATCAATACTCCCAGAGTGGACCTTCAGGGGTGAGGAACTTGGGTTGGGAGTTTCGGAAGCAAGACCAATCAGTACCTCCTTGATAGTGGTAGTTGGAGAAGGTGCATCACTTTGGTCAGGTTCCTCTACACTTAAGTTCAAAGAAGAGAGGAATGGCTCGAAGGGCTGTTCTATGGATCCGGGAAGTGATCCTAATCCTAATAGAGAGACTTCCGAAGGAGTCTCCCTAGCAATGTGTCTTTCCCTTATGATATTCTCACTAGAATGTTGTGATTCTGAGTGAGGGATTTTGGCTTGGGTTTGGGCCTTGGAGGCAAGAGAAGAAGGAGTTCTCTTGCCCCTCTTCCTTGTATACTTGGCTGCAACCGGGGCCCTGTGTTCCGGTTGAGCAATCAAACTGGGGGTGAGTAATGTATGTGCCTGTGCATCCTCAGTAGAATGCACAGGGGTTCGATCAAGGGAAACAGTAGGTTGAGTTTGTGGTAGTGAGGTGGAGGGTGTGGGATCAGTATCAGCTGGGTTTGCTGAACTGTCACCCTGGGCACTATGTGTGTTCAACATTGTAGATAACAATGGAACATCGGCCCCGGAGAACTTTGATGAAACTGTTCTCATGCTCTGAAAAATGTTGTTCTTATGTCCCAGAATTGAGTAGATTCTTGCAGTTTTTGAAAGATCTTGGTGCTCAAAATTGAACACTTCCTGCAAGAATCTTGGGTACATGAAGAACTGTGATTTCACCCCTTCTTGAAGGTTGTATCTCAAACCTTCAAGAATGAGGTGGGAAAAATTGAAACCTGCTCCTGTTATCATACCGTGAACTGCCGACGCAAGTCCGGAGCTGAGTTGGTTCCAGCCACTCCTCTTTTGAGATATGCATTGGAGAAGAGTGTGGCAGAGATACTTCCATTTGGGACCCATGAGTGCCTTCTCTATCGTATACTCTGTTTGATTCCCAGTGTACCCTATGGATACAAAGGTCCTCATGTATACGTCTCTTGGGTAAGAGAGGGCGTCCCCTTCATCCTGAAGCTTGAGGTGTTGGCGGAGCTTTGCTTCAGTGATGATCATTTCCTTACCGTCTACTGTGCCTCTGATTTGAGGAGTGCCCTGTTCAGTAGAATACACGGCTGAGCTCCAAAAATCTTCCATGTGTGAAGTATATATGGTTGGGTTGACGGTTAGGGCATGGTAAATTTTGGACCGACAGAGAAAGTCGATCATACCGTCGAAACCTTCGGATTTCTTGCCCTTCATTAGGTATGCAGTTAGGTTGTGATATGGGGAGAACTTATCGTTGGGATTGTTTATGTCTGCGCCTGCCATTGTTATGGATTCGGAGGGAAGAGAGAAAGGTGTTTGAATGGATGTTAATTGTGGAGGGCTTTGAATGCTGTGGGGACGGGAGAGAAAGTGATGGGAGATAGGTTTGAAATAGAATGTGAAGAGATAGAGGGATGATTTGAGTTGGTGATATAACGGCAGACGAAGAAAAAGCAATCTTACTTGTACAGTACAACCTGTTTCACTTTTCATTGTTACAGCTGTAAAACACTCGAGCAGTCATGGTGAAGACTGACGATATTTACTTTTACAGCGGGTAAAAGTTAATTTGGACTTATGTTTACCCATCAGCAGCAAACTTGGTTGCTGCTGAAAGATAAGAGTATCCACAGCAAAATTGGTTGCATCTGATGGATAAACCTATCCGCTGCAAACTTGGTTGCTGCGGAAAGATAAGTCTGTTAGCAGCAGATTTTGCTGCTGAAAGGTTTAAAGATTTGCAACAAAGGAATTGCTGCTGAAAGCCTTAAAGCTATCCGCAGGAAACATGTACCTGCTGATAACTTAAAGCTATCAGTGGCAAAACTTTTGCTGCTGATGCTTTTACCTGTTAGCAGCTGAAGGACAAAAATGCTGCTGACCCATAACTTTTATTTACAACAAGGGACAAAAAGACACATTTTAAGGAGAAACTTGAGATGGATTTTAATCAAAGTTCATCATACCAATTGATTCAACTAAATATCTGAATCTAGCTTCATCAAAAGGTTTTGTAAACAGATCAGCATATTGCTCATTTGTATGAACTTTGGTTAAAATAATTCTTCTTTTCTCAGCTTGATCTCTGATGAAATGGAACCTGATGTCGATGTGCTTTGTCTTTGAGTGCTGCACCGGATTGTTTGTGATAGAGATAGCACTCATGTTGTCAATGTGAATTGGAGTTTGCATGAAGGTCATTCCATAGTCAAGCATTTGATTTTGGATCCAGATGACCTGTGCACAGCAGCTTGAAGCTGCAATGTATTCTGCTTCAGCTGTTGAAGTAGAAACACATGTTTGCTTTTTGCATTGCCATGAGATGAGCCTTCCTCCAAGAAATTGACATCCTCCAGATGTGGATTTTTTGTCCAAGTTACAACCCCCATAGTCACTGTCAGTGTAGGCATAGAGATTGACATTTTCATTCTTTGGATACCATAGCCCAAGTTTTGGAGCTCCCTTTAGGTATCTAAGGATCCTTTTGACAGCTTGAAGATGAGACACTTTTGGAGCTGCTTGAAATCTTGCGTAGAGACAAACTGCAAACATGATATCTGGTCTTGAGGCAGTGAGGTACATGAGAGACCCTATCATTGCTCTGTACTGATGTTGATCAGTGTCTTGTCCTTCTTTATCCGGAGATAGTTGATGGTGCACTTGCATAGGAGTTCTTGCAGCAGAGCAGTCAGTCATTTTGAACCTCTCCAAGATGCTTTTGACATACTTGGATTGACTTATGAAGATTCCAGTTGGTACCTGTTTGACTTGAAGTCCTAAAAAGAAATTTAGTTCACCCATTGAACTCATTTCAAATTTGGAATGCATCAGAACTTCAAAGTCTTTGCAGAGCTTCTTCTTTGTAGATCCAAAGATAATGTCATCAACATAAATCTGGACCAACAAAATTTCGCCCCCTTCATCTTTGATGAAAAGAGTCTGATCAATGGCCCCCCTTCTGAAGTTGTTACTAAGTAGATATCCAGATAAAGTTTCATACCAGGCTCTTGGGGCTTGGTGTAAACCATAGAGAGCTTTGTCCAGTTTTAAGACCTTATTTGGATGTGCAGGATCTACAAAGCCTGGAGGCTGTTTGACATAGACCTCTTCATCAATCGTGCCATACAGAAAGGCACTCTTCACATCCATTTGATAGACCATAAAGTTTTTGGATGCTGCATAAGCCAGAAAAATTCTAATGGCTTCCAGACGGGCAACAGGAGCAAAAACTTCATCATAGTCAATGCCTTCTTCTTGAGTGTAACCTTGAGCTACCAGTCTGGCTTTGTTCTTGACTACGATGCCCCTCTCATCTTGCTTGTTTCTGAACACCCATCTTGTTCCAATGGCTGTTTGACCAGGTGGAAGATCAACAAGCTTCCAAACATCTTGTCTTTTGAATTGCAGCAATTCTTCCTGCATTGCTTCAATCCAGCTGTTGTGCTTGAGAGCTTCATCAATCCTTTTGGGTTCCACCTGTGATAGAAAGCAGGAGAACAGACAAATGTTGGCTTCATGAGACTTACTTCTTGTCTGGATGCCTGTGTGGACTTGGCCAATGATGTTTTCCAGAGGATGCTCTTTGTTTATTCTCTGAGCAGGTATCACATCCAGCCGTATCCCCCCTTCAAGATTACTGTGGTTTAGATCAGTATTGTCTTCAGATGTGTGGAGAGGAGCTTGGAGGATTTGATCATTGTGTTCCACATAGTCAGCAGCATTAGCATCAGAGGCCTCTTCATCATGAATTGAGGAGGCTTCATTCAGGATTTCATTGTCAGAGAGATTGCTGCTTGTGGTGTTGGATGTACCGGCTTCACCTGCACTGGCTTCAATAGCTTCTGCCACTGATGGAGGATCAATGGATGGCCTTTTCATCCTGATGTAGGGACTGGGAAACTCCATCTGCAGCCAGTAGAAGAGTTGAAACTGCAAAAAAATACAAGCAGCAGCAAAAGGCAAAGCCTTCAGCAGCCACCAAATCCGCTGCTGATCAAACAAAGCAGTCAGCAGCAAAAACTAAATCTGCTGCTGCTCCAAATAAGCCCTCAGCAACAAAAGCAAAATCTGCTGCTGAAAGGCCAAGGTCATCAGCAGCAACATCTGCAGCTGATAAGCTGAAGCCATCAGCAGCAAAACCTGCCCCTGCTGACAGGCCAAAACCTCAAGCAGGAAAATCAGCTGCTGATAGAGCAAATTCATCAGCTGCCAAAGACAAATCCGCAGCCAATAAAGACAAGAGAACTGGAAAACCACTAGTTAAGCAATGGAAAGCCAAAATCTCTGCTCCTGTCAGCAAAATCATCATCGGTGCTGTTGAATGCACGCATGATGAATCAGAATGTCCAAGAACTCTTTTCTTCAAAAAGGAGAGCTCTTGGACCACTCCCACTAACTAAAATTTCTTTCATGTGCAGGGACAGCCAGGTAACAAGAATAACACCTGGGTGGTAGATAGCGGCTGTTCCAGGCACATGACAGGCAACAGGTCCATCCTCTCCAATTTCAGACATTTCAATGGAGGATATGTTGCCTTTGGGAGTGACTCAAAAGGTGGATCTATCACTGGACAAGGGACTGTGTCCAATGAAAGGATGAGTATTGAAAGAGTCAACTATGTTAAAGAACTTGACTTCAATCTCATGAGTGTTTCTCAAGTATGTGATCAAAAGCACTGGATGCTCTTCACTGACAAAGAATGTTTCGTGTTAGCTCCTGGCCTATCTAAACCCCCCCCCCCCCAGAGAAGATTCTCCTAACTGCTAATAGAAAGGACAACTTATATGTGCTTGACATGGATGAAGTCACTCCATCTGGTAGCGTTTCATGTTTTCTGTCAAAGGCATCAGTTGATGAATCCGCTCTCTGGCACAGAAGGTTAAGCCATGTTAACATCAAAACAATCAATAAATTAGTGAAGGACAATCTTGTCAGAGGGCTTCCTGACAAAGAATTCCACCTAGACGATCACTGCATTGCCTGCTTGAAGGGAAAACAACACAAAAGTTCCCATAAGCCTTGTTCAAAGAGAGAGTTTAGAATAGAACCAGAGATGATTAAACAAATGTTAGTTTGTTTAATCTGAGCCAAAGCTCTGATACCACTTGTAGGATCGTAAGATTACAAGGTGATTCTACTCTAGTTGATATTGGCGGAAACAATAGCAACCAACAAAGTAAACAAGTAAACAGCAAGAATACTGATAAATGCACTGTTGTATTAAACTTGAGATTACAAGATTACAAGTAAAACTCTATCAAAACCTCTAGAAAAGTCACACTTACTATGAAGTGTTTACACAGTATTTATAGTAACTCAGAATCAAGACAAACCCTTGATTCTGAGGATCAGATCGAACACAGACCGTTGATCTTGTTTATTAATCTAAATTACACGCAAAGGCTAATCTAGATAACTTTATTGAAACGTCTTCTTAGGCATCATTGTTTGCATGCTTGGAGACGCGCAACATTGTCCTTTATTGGTTGCACCACTGAGGTTCCTTCTGCTTGGAGTGTGGCAGTTGCTTTTGCATAAAGGTGTCAGAGGCGCTTCACCTGGATAGTCAGCTGCAACGTTTGGTCTTCAGTGAATAAGGCTATCAGCAGCAGAGATGAGAATAATGCTGCTGATAAGCCCATCAGCAGCAACTTATGTTGAACGCTGCTGATAAGCCCATCAGCAGCAACTTGTGTTGAACGCTGCTGATAAGCCTATCAGCAGCAACAAGTGTTGACTGCTGCTGATAAACCTATCAGCAGCAACTTGTGTTGAATGCTGCTGATAAGCCTATCAGCAGCCATCTGTGTTGAATGCTGCTGATAAGCCTATCAGCAGCATTTGTACTTAGAATAATTTGGTAGCAATCAGTCTTTGGTTCTACATCACATATCTTAATGAAATAAATAATCGACTAGCCTCCGTATCAAATTAAACAAAAGCAGGTAGGGAATTCAAGAGTAAGGTACCTGATACGATGTCAGGGACATCTTTCGCTTCCTCGGTCGTGATCTGGAAAGCCCTTCCTCTTGGTTTCGGAGCCTCGATCCTTTTGATTTCATTATCTGCCAATTTTGACCCTTCACCGGTCTTCTCAGTCTGAGACCGTAGCTCAGGATATTCCCTGCTGAAGTGTCCCGGATTTTAATAAGTGTAGCATAGTCTGGTTGAACTAATACATCGTACTGCAGTGTGTCCTACTTTCCCGCATTTGCTAGAATTTAGAGTCTTGAACCAGCATTCTCCAGGATGCCTCCTTCCACAGATTTCACAGTCGTTTATTTCTTTCTTTTGAGCAAAATCAATTTCAGGTCTTCTAAATTTAATTCTCCTAAGCGGCATAGGAGATGGATAATCCTCTCCTTTTCTCTTCCTGTCTCTTAAGCTCCGTTTCTCATTCTCAAGCCCAATCAATCATTTCCTCCAGGTTTGCGCATTTGGACGGAAGAATGAACTCTCTAATTTTTCTTTTCAGAATAAGATGATATTGTGTCATTCACATCATAGGAGTTGTTAACAGTGGGAGACAGAACCTGGCTTTATCGAGGAAAATGCCAGTAATCTCATCCACTGATTCGTTTGTTTGACGAAGTTGAAGGAATTCTTTAGTGATTCTGTCTATTTTCCCTCATGAGCAATAATGCTTTAAAAAGATATCCTTGAATTTTTCCACTTTATTTCTTTAATATTATCTCTACCTTTCTCTCTCTTCACTATGACCCACCAATCGTCAGCTCTTTCTTTAAGTTGGTTGGTGGTGAAGGTTACTTCGTCCTCCTTACTACAATGACAACTATAAAATATTGTTTCCATTGCAGCTATCCATCTTTGACTCTCTAAGGGATTAATGGCTCCCTTGAATTGCATCGGTTTGCATGTCATAAAATCCTTATACGTGCATCCGTTTGATTTAAAATTTCTATCTTCTCTATTTTGGGATTTCTCTATCTCCTTATGATTCTCAACCCATCTCTCTAGTGAACTTTGTAGTTTTGCTTGCATAATTGGGACGTTTGCATCGAACGCCTTCCCTATTTCTAACGCAATCTGCCTCCGGATATTCTCCGGGATTTGTTGTACTTCGTTCTCATCGTGAAGTGGAGACGCAGCTCTCCCGTGGTTCCCTTCATCACGTACTTCTACATTCTGACTTTTAGCCATCGTTGCTAATACACGAGTTTTGTTTTATGCTCTCATTCGTTTTACCCTAATTATAGTCTAGGTTTTTACACTACATGACTTGTGTTAGTTCAACCCTATTCAAGCATTCTAGGGTTTCATGTAAGACTCATATTCATGTATTTACACATATGCACATTTATTCATACATTCTACTCATGCATTTTCATATTCCCGAATTATTTTCTGCAGACATAAGTTATCATATGATGTTTGTGATATCACGAAGTCCAATACATTAGCTCAAATACTGGCCAGGTATAAGGCAAAGTATGTTACACATCATGATACTCCCAATTATCACATGGAGCTTATAACATACAATTATGTTTTAGCACTGGAATTTAAACATACATGTTTCCTCGGACGGCCTCGGATGGAATACCTATTTATATCACGAGCACTTGTGTTTTGAGTTTAAGTATCCTTCCCATACTCAAATCCCTCAAACCATGCTCTGATACCAACTTGAAACATCCTACTTATTCATTATTATCTTATTAGAGTTTAATGCTGAAAACGGGTCCCCGATCTTTCAAAACCTTATCACTAAAATGATAAAGATATAATTTATTATAATTATTGTCTTTACATTAAATATTACATCATGTAACATAGGGATTCTTCAACTCCGACCGGCCACGTCCTCAGAAGGCATTATTCCACATGCCCTTAACCTACAGTGTTTGGAACACATTTTTTACATTAGCTTATGCTAAGTAAGTACATTGCATTGTTCATTTTATTATGAACACGTTAGGTTCTTATTATTCAAGTTTCCCGGGCTCTCGGCGCCCCCATGACCATCTCCGGACGTACCTCCGGTCACGTAATTCGTATATTTGATGTGTGTGCTTACCCCCTCATTACCATATTCGGATGTACCTTTGGTCATAGTATTCATTTCATTCCTGAGACCCGCCCCGTAGGCTGGACATCTCTCCCCATATATTTCTTATTGAGACCCGCCCCGTAGGCTAGAAATCTCCTTCCGTTCATTAATTGAGACCCGCCCCGTAGGCTGGACATCTCATTACATTGGGATCTTGCGTATCATAGATTCACGGCATCCTAATGTATTCTCAACTAGTCCTCACCTTAAAATTTCGTAACGGTTTACCCACGGTGTACTAAAGAGGCTTATATATAGGAAGTACCAGCGGCTTATCCACCACCCTTTTAACACTTCATGAGTACTCTGTTATTTCATTTTAATATTTAGACTCATTTCCATCACGTTCATATTTACACATTTGGCATGATCATCTATCATGCATTCACATATTCACATTTATCACACATTGCATATTCGCACATATAGCTTGATCAGTTGTCATAATTTCATATTCATCCATGCTCTAACTCCTTATAAAGGTTTCTCCATGTTATGTTAAAACGGTTTATATATTGGAAGTACCAGCGGCGTATCCACCACCCCTTTAACATCCCATGAATACACCTTTACTTAGAATTAAGCTTCCCCGTTAATCTTCTTTTATATAATAGCATGACTTCCTCATGCTTTTATCCGATCCTTGCTGTAATTCCTCCTAAAGGTGTCTCTATGATGCATTAAAGAGGTATATATCTAGGGTGTACCAACGGCGTACCCACCACCCCTACAATACATCACATATATTCCTTTATTTAGAATTAAGCCCTCCCTTATTTATCATATATTATAAACTGGGGTGATTATCCTTCCAGAGTAGTACCTCCAACAAAGATGCTCCCAGGAAAGAATGACGGGTATAGAAGGAATTTATACACCACTCTTTTCTTAGACTGAACATTTTGTTTGTCAGATAACTACATATCGGTTGAAATTTTTCCCGTTCGTTTACTATATTTTCATTTCTATCTTTTAGTCTATACACCTAAACATTCATAATAGTTTCACCATGAAGCACAAAGAGATTTATATATAGGAAGTACCAGCGGCGTATCCACCACCCCTTGGATACGTCTTGGCTACTCCATTATTCCCGTTTAGTGTTTAGACTAACCCTTTTATTACCCCGTACCATAGTTCCACACATAGCACATAACACATAACTCACATAAACATTTATCTAAGGTACGGGTCCAGTGTACTTACGATAATCTCAGGTCATTTCCTATGCTCGTTCCTTTCTTAAATGCCTCTCCAGATCCGAACAGGACTCGCAACGTACCGCACTAGC
This sequence comes from Smallanthus sonchifolius, assembly GCA_023525975.1. Taxonomy (NCBI): domain Eukaryota; kingdom Viridiplantae; phylum Streptophyta; class Magnoliopsida; order Asterales; family Asteraceae; genus Smallanthus; species Smallanthus sonchifolius. The sequence continues at coordinate 81,315,292 of CM042026.1, read as the reverse complement.
ACTTAAACGCGCCGTACCGGGTCCCTTGGACGATTCTCAATGCTGTGTGTGTGGAATGTGTGTTTGTGTGATGTTTCAAAGTGAACGACCAAGTCCAACTATTTATTGGCTGAAAATGGACTTATATCGGACCGACATATAAAAGCATATCGGTCGGACTTGGGGTTGAGTCATCAGACACGCGTCTGACTCTGATGATTTGTCTCGGGAACACATGCTGGACCGTTACGGCTTAGGATAGCGGTCCGACATACCCGATATTCAAATTCTACTCGTCGAAAAACCCCATTTTCTTATATTATTGCTCCCGTAACTCATTTTCTAGCTCGGGATATGCCTATATAAAGTTTTGGGCTATTTTAGGGCGAATAGTCTTTCGTTTCGCATCCGGTTAAGTTCTTACGTCACGTTTCTTAACCGAAATTCATCCCAACTTATTATTTTTCAATCCCATTTATTTTGTTAAGCTTTTGGTATCGCGATTCGTTACCGATACCATTCGTAGCATTACGTTTGACGTGCCTTTGACCGCCAACTGCTTAGCTAATGGTCCGCTATGGTACTCCCAAGACACCCTCTGAAATTGACACATGTCGCAATACGTGTACGGCATGCGTCAGCATGCTAGACACGCAGACTAGTGGAGGACCGCCATGTCACACCCCGCATCAGGCACCCCCTGGACGTGTGTGAGTTCGATTGGTACCTGTTTTGATTTTAGAGTTTTTATAAAACACAGCGGAAGCCTTTTTCACAAGGATCGTTTCATCATTTGTTTCAACCTTGAGGGTTGTTTTTTGTAAATACCAAGATTCAGTTAGAAAACGAAAGCCTTGTATTTCTTTCATAACAAAGGGATTTAAATACCCTTTTCAGTCGATTACAAAACAGAGTTTGAAATCAAATACGTCTCTTTTGGACAAGTATCAAGCCACTGGAAATAATATTATCCAAGGTTGATCAATCCCATGGTCTTATCTCCTTTTTCTTCTTTTCTGGATTATCTACACATGAGGCCTGAGAATCCAACTTGCATTTCATCCTTTTCATTTCTCATTTCCTGGGTCAGGTCCTTTGTCTGCTCGTATCCCTTTTTCCTTTACATTTTATTCATTTTCTAAAAACATTTTGAAAATGAAACGTCGATGCGAAAGCCGGTGAATACAATTATCTTGATATAAAATCATTTGGTACAAACAAGTATTAATTTCATAATCACAACTTTCATGTTCAACCTACACATTCAGTAGGCCCTTATCTCCTGATCATATGCACCACTGTATACACGGGTATCATGCCTTATAACAATGGCGAGATCTAGGCCTCTGAAATTGTTATAAGATAAGTACCAGCTACAATCCGTGACTTTCACCCGAGATCTGTGTATCCATTGCAAGTTTTACGTATACCTATGGCCTGAATACTTTTTTCATAGAAGAACGTTGAGCATTATTCCCTTAACCTTTATTCGACCATTTTCTTAAACGTAAATGTTTGACATAAGTTTTGAAATAGATAATGAATTCACCTTGATAATAGGAATGAGCCTCCAAGTAGGAAATTTATAGAATCAGCTTCTTAAATTGGTTTATCTAGCGTTTCAGCACTTAAATGAGCGTTTCCTTATTAACCGAGAACTACAACGAGCGGGAGTTGTACCGGGATCGTCGGGAACAGCCTAGGGAACTTCTGGAACAAGAAAGTGAAGTGGAGATCGATTGTGGGATGAAGAAAACGTTTGAAACCGATCAAGTATTTATAGGCTGGAATCTAGACCCATTTCAGACCGACATGGCAAGGCATAGCGGCCCTCTATCCGCCTATGCTTGCGTCAGCCCTACATGTCCTAATCTGATTGGACCGCACCTCGTTTTATGGCCAACGGACCATTATGGAGGTGTATATCGGTTCGTTATCAAGATACGCGTCAAAACATAGGGCTGGGTCATAGGACACGTGTCAGCATAAAAAATTGTGGCTGATGGCGGCTAGTCGAACCGTTATCCAATGATATCGGTCCGCTATCCGACCCTTTTGCTCATTGCCGACCGTTAGGGGATATGATAGCGGTCCGCTATCTACCCAGAAATCAAAATTTTCATTTTTAATCATGTACTTTGGTACTTTAGATACGCAAGCCCTTTTAGGTTCTAACCTTGGCATTTCTTGGACATTTTTGTGGCAAGTGTTATATCCTCCCCCACCTTGTTTTAATCTCTTTCTCGAGATTACTCGAACAAGTGAGGATATTTCTTTTTCAATTCGGACTCCAATTCTCACGTGTACTCAGGCCCACGTTTGGAGTTCCATTTTACTTTCACAATCATCAATTTCTTTTCCTGCATGTCCTCGATTTGCAAAGGTTGTTCCATAAATGTCAACTTTTCATTTACCTCTACATCTTGTAGGGGTATTACCAGAGTTTCATCTGTCAAACACTTGCGTAGATTTGACACATAGAATACATCATGTACTCCATTCATTTCTTCTGGTAATTTGAGTTGATAGGCCACATGCCCAACTCTTTTCAAGATTTTGAACGGTCCTACGAATCTAGGACTTAATTTTCCTTTCTTTCCAAATCTTACAACGCCTTTCCATGGTGAAACTTTCAACAGAACTTTAAAATCGACGTTGAATTCTAGTGGCTAACGTCTTCTATCATCATAACTCTTTTGACGATCTTGAGCCGCTTTCAATCTATCTCTTATTTGAATCACTTTATCAGTTGTTTCCTCGACAATTTCTGGTTTAGACAACTGATTTTCTACTATTTCGAACCAACATATCGGAGTTTGACATTTATAACAGTATAAGGCTTCAAAAGGAGCGGCCTTTATACTCGTATGATAGCTATTGTTATAGGAGAGTTCCATTAGAGGTAAGTGGTCATCCCAACTTCCTCCAAGATCAATAACACAAGCCCTTAACATATCTTCCAAAGTTTGGATAGTTCTTTCGCTCTGCCCGTCCGTTTGAGGATGATAGGCAGTGCTAAGATTCGATTTTGTACCGGGTTTTTTGAAAGCTTTTTCTAGAATCGAGAAGTAAATCTACTATTTATATTTGACACAATAGATATTGTCACATCATGCAAAGACATGATTTCGTTAACATATAATTGTGCCAACTTATCCATACTGAACGTTTCTTTCATTGGAAGGAAATGAGCAGACTTAGTAAGTCTGTCAACGATAACCCAGATTGTATCATTCCCTCGATTAGTTCATGAAAGTTTCGTAATGAAATCCATGGTTATCATTTCCCATTCCCAAACAGGAATTTCAAGTTGTTGTAACAAGCCAGACGGCTTTTGATGTTCAGCATTAACTTGAGAATATGTTAAACACTTAGCAACATAAATAGCGATATGTTTCTTCATTCTTATTGATGTAGCGCAAAGCATACATCTTTATTCCTAGTGTTTTGTGAGTTTTTACTTAGTTTTGTGTTTGTTTTTATTCGTTTAAGTCTGTATTTGTGTCTATTGTATATTTGCAGGTGCTCGTGAATATTACAACTAAATAAGTGAGAAACCAAGCACGAGAATGAAGCCGGGAATTCAAAAGAAGAAAATGGGAAATTTATGCCTCTCGCGGTACGCGAGAGAGGAAGAAGGAATTCTCACTGTACGCGAGGAAACCAAAATCCGGGCGTGACTAAATTGTCCTTCGCGGTACGCGAAGGACTTGGGATTATTTCTCGCGGTATGCGAGGGACCTAATTTCCGCAAAACCCTAGATTTCGATTTTAAACAGATTTTTAAGCCCATTCTTTGGGGAGTTTGATCTTTTGCCGTCCAGAGAAGGGTTTAGAGGCGATTTTGAGGCTGGGGAAGCCAATTGAAGAGGAAAGCTTGCATCTTTGTATCCCGGGTTTGTAGTTTTACGTATTGGGTTTACAAGATTGGATTTTTACCTTTGATTTGAATGTTTGAAACCATGAATCTTGTTCAATACTTCTGTTTTGGTTGTTTAAGCATGATCCTAGGCAAAAACTTTGATATTGCTTAGGTTAATGATGAATACTTGTTAAAGTTTGAATTTTTATCGGTTTTTGGATTCAATTAATGGGTTTATGATTTAGTAAAAGATGTGATGTTATTACATGTTTAGATCTGATCTTGTGTTTGATTTCACTTCCTTGCGTTGATTGTGGTTGCCTGCCAGTTTGATCTTCGTATCTTGGTCATAGATCTTAGGGTTTGTGATTAGGGTGGTTCACTAGACCTAGTAGTCATAGGAGTTGTCTTTGATTACTGATTAGAGTTAAATGTGTATCCTAGTTCAATACCGAGAGGTGAGAATTAGTCGTTTAGTCTTCGTCATTAGGAATCCGAGTGTCAGCTGTCTGAGAGGAAGCCGGTATTAGGTGTCTAGTGATTGTTGCTATTCATGTCATAGTTGTTATCTTGATATTACTTCGTGCATTCTTCGAGTTTATTGGTAGATGGAGAGACTGAGAGGTAATCCGTCTATTAGGGTTCCGACCTGGGAGATATTTTTCCCATTCTTGATATTACCTTTGTTCTTTGTCTGGTTAGTTGAGTCGACCTTAGTTTATTGCATTCTTAGTTAATATTTAGTGTACTAAACCCCCTAAACCAATTAATCATTCTTAAGTCCGAGTATGAGTCTAGTTTTGTTATTCGTAGTGTCTCTAAGGTTCGATATTCCGGTTTACCATTAAGTTGTGCTACACTCGATAGGTACACTTTCCTGTCATTGCGGTTTAGTTGAAGGTACTCCTTTTATTACTTAGGAGTCTAGTTTAGGTTTATTTGTTAGTTTTAATTGACCTTCTGGGTGACATAACTTATCCACCAGTAATTGGCTTTTAGGTTTTTGTACATTTTATTGCTTCCAGGTTGCATCGTGTACTTTGATTTATGAGCTTTTTCAAGAATTTTTTCACGTACGTTTCCATAGATAGGAACCCATATTATTTTATTCATTTTAAGAATATTATCATCACCTTTGGCCAGTTGTTTAATCATTCCTCATAAGCCTTCTTTTTCAAGGTTTGGTTCTTTTAAGGAAATATTTTGAGATTCCTTAATACGAGTAATAAGATCGATTTGGAGATCCAGTCTTAAAGCACTCGTTTAGGTTTCTCATGTTCTTTTCTACTCAAGTCGTCAGCTAAAAACATTAGTTTTGCCTTTATGATAATAGATTTCGCAATCGTAATCATTCAGGACTTCCATCCAACGCTTTTGTCTCATATTCAGTTCTTTCTTACTGAATATATACTTTAGGCTTTTGGTATCAGTGAAAATAGTGAATTTGACTCCATAAAGATATTGACTCCATAAAGATAGTGCCTCCATAATTTCAGCGTGAAGATTATGGCACCCAATTCTATATCGTGAGTCGTATAATTCTTTTCATGAGTTTTCAGTTGTCGGGAAGCATAAGAAATAACTTTACTTCCCTGCATTTGCACACAGCCTAAGCTGGTGTGTGAAGAATTAAAGTAAACTGTACAGCCTGCGCTTCCATCCGACAAAGCCAGTATGGGTGCTTGTGTCAGTTTCTGATTCAGAGTTTCAAAGGCTTCAGATTGCTTAGGTCCCCATTCATACTTAACTGACTTGCGAGTCAGAGAAGTTAATGGGACAGCAATACGAGAAAAATCTTGGATAAATCTCTAAAAATAATTAGCTAAACCGAGAAAACTACCGACTTTAGTTGGTGACTTTGGGATTTCCCATTTGGATATCGCTTCAATTTTCACAAGATCAACTTGGATACCATCAGCATTAATGATATGCCCAAGGAATTGAACTTCTGATAGCCAGAATTCACATTTTGATAATTTAGCATAAAGATTTTCATTTCTCAGGAGTTCAAGCAAGATTTTCAAATGACTTGCATGTTCTTCCTTACTCTTGGAATAAATAAGTATATCATCAATGAATATGATTATCAAAGTAAGGTTTGCAAACTCGATTCATAATATCAATGAAAGCAACTGGTGCATTATTGAGTACAAACGGCATTACCGTAAACTCATAATGACCATATCGAGTTCTAAAAGTTGTTTTAGGAATGTCTTCTTCCTAGACTTACAATTGATGACAGCCAGAACGAAGATCGATTTTTAAGAAACATCAAGCTCCCTGGAATTTATCAAATAGATCATCAATTCTGGGAAGCGGATAACGGTTCTTTATCGTGACTTTATTCAGCTCACGATAATCAATACACATACGCATTGAACCGTCTTTCTTTTTAACGAATAAGACCGGGGCTCCCCACGATGACGAGCTTGGTCTAATGAATCTTTTCTCGAGTAATTCATCCAACTGCTTCTTTAATTCTGCCATTTCTGTTGGAACTATTCTGTTCGGGGCTTTGGCAATCGGTGCCGTACCGGGTACGAGATTAATTCTAAACTCCACTTCTCTTTCAGGTGGAATTCTAGGCAGTTCTTAGGGAAAAATATCAGGAAATTCAGCCACAACCGGCACATCTTCAATCTTCTGTTTAGTGTCGGTAGTTACAGATACAAGGTATGTTAAGCATCCTTTACGTGGATATTTTGTGGCTTTCAACATTGAAATTATTCCAACGGAGTTGGATAATTTATTACCCTTTATAGTGATGATATTTCCTTTTGGCGAACGAAACTCTATAGCTTTCTTATCACACAGGATGTGCGCTTGGTTAGAGGCTAACAAGTCTATTCCTAGAACAATGTCAAAATCTGCCAAAGTCATTAGCAACAGTTGTGTAGGAATAACATGTCCAGATAGTGTGATGTAACAATCGTTCAGATTTTTGAGATTTGGACTAGGTCTCCATTGGTAGTTTCTTCCACGTACTTCTTGTCTAATTTAGCTAGAGTTTTATTTAACAGTCTAAAAAATTTATGATGTATAAAACTTTGGTTTGCAACAGAGTCAAATAAAACTCGAGCATAAATATCATTGACAAGAAATGTACCCGTGATGACGTAAGGCATACGTGCTGCTTCATGAGTATTGAGAACAAATGCTCGCGCATTTTTCTTTACCCCTTCAGCAGGCTTAAGACCTGTCCCTTAAGGTTTCTCTCTTTTGGGCAAAAGCTCTTGATGTGGCTAGCCTCGCCACTTTCATAGCAGGTGATGGGTTTCCTTTCAATTTGGGGAACAAACTTCTTTTCTACTCTTGCTTTGAAGGCACTCCGACCCAATGGCACAAGCTGCATCCCTTCCTTTGGCAGCAATGATGTTATTCCACCATTCTAAAGTTTGGTCTTTAAATATATTGGAAGCATAAAGGTTGTCTTCCTTAGTACACTTGCTTATAGCAAGCACAAATTCAGTCTTCTTAATCCACCTCAAAGTGGCTATTCCTCCTTCCTTTCCAGAAAAGTTATAGGGCTTGCAGTCCTGGAACATATTGTATGTACAACCAATAATCTTCCTTTTCTTTTCTAGATGACCATAATTAGTCCCCATTCCTTCCTCTTATGAGGAATTACGGTAGAATTCTTCTCTCTCTGTCTTCTTGGTTTGATGGGTGGCAGAACCTTCAGGTTTAAGAGTAATAGGTTTGAAGTAGGTGATGGTTCGGGTATGATGAGTCAAAGGTTGAGAATGTATAAATTTGGAATTGATGGCTGAGCAAATAATTTATCGGCCTGCCTCTTTTCCATTTCAGTAAAGATCATTGGAAGAGAATCCTTGATTCCTTCCGCGATAAGCTTTTCCATTTCAGCAGCGTTTTCAACCACTGTCTATTTCCTTTTTCCCCTTATGTTATAAGAATTTCCAGTTTGTTTAGACATGATATAATAGAAATGAGATTGGAATAAAAAACATAAATTTTTATTGATGAAATATATACAAGAGAAAATACACATATAGAAATCATTGTTTCTTAATAATTTCTAAAATTATTTTCTTCAAGAGCTTGAACTAACAAAGAATTCCGAGCTTCAACTTCAGCTTTTTCTAGTTCTAGTTCGGCTATTCGATTCAACAATATTTGTTCTCTTTGACTTCCCGATTAATTCTCATTTCTATGAGGAGCAGGGAGAGGAACATTCCCATAATAAGGAACATAGAGTTTATTAGAATCATCTTGTACTTCTTCTTCAGGATCACATTTATTTTCATAAGGCATTTCAGCGTATCACTCATGAAAATTTTGTGAGTATATTGGAGTGATATTATAGTTTCCAGCAGTAGGAGCAGAATGAAAACTTATAGAAGGATTATAGGGAACATTAAGATTTCCTATTTCTCCGATGCTTCTGAAAGTTGAACTTTCTGTTTGCTCATTATTTTCTATAGTAGTTTCATTCGTTTTACGTTCGAAATAACTAGCAGGAGTAAATTTACGAAGAAAATTAAAACCTTTGCCCTTTCCAACCATATCTGAAAAGATAAAACAAAACAAAGTTTATATTATTAGAAAAAATCTTACAAGGAAACAAAATACAATATAGGTTCTAATCCTTCATTAGCTCTTGACCAAGGGTCATTAAGATTTCTCCGTATCCATAGCATTGGGTCCTTGCCTTATCCATAATTTTCTCCCGTGTTACTTTCTCCGTTTGTCACAACGAACGATCTAGACAATAAATAGGAGAAGAAGGCATACTTTGCTCATAACCAAATTTAGGTGGAAGCTCACGAAGTCCAACCATAATATAATTATAAGTATTTTGATACTCCGGATGAGCTTGGAAATAGGTTTCAAGAGGACCATGATAAAATGGTTCAGGAAACATGTATGGATCGTACAGAGCTGGAGATTCAGAGTTAACATGAGTAGATTCTTCTTCAGAAGGATCTTCTTCTGCAGATACGTTCTAATGAATTTGGCTAGACTCAGCCTCATCATTTTCCTGTAGTAGTGGGACATCGGTATTCCAATTGCTAAAATCAGATCCGGCTTCCATCCACTTGTTCGAAGTGTCATAATATTAGGGATGGTATTCAGGAGTAACGTTATCCGAAATGACAGCAAATGGATCATTATTATAGTAGAGAGAAGAAATGGGATTCGATTGTGAACCCAAAGGATGATATTCAGGAGATTCTTGTTTTATTGGTCGGTTAGGATCATAATAAGTGGGAACAAAGTTATCTCCAGATATCATGCAACTTAAAGTATTAGCATCTTATCCTATTCCTTTTATCAAGACTTAGATACTATAGCCAGTATCTTTATCTTAACTAAAGTTCTACATGGATCGTTATCTTACCAGAGCAGTACCTCCAACAAAGATGTTCCCATGAAAGAATGACGAGTCTAAAAGAGATTTATACACCACTTTTTTCCTTAAACAAAATATTCCGTTTGTCAGATAACTACATACCGGTCAGAAGGTTACCTTGTTTTCTTATCTTAATCTTGACGTATCAAATAATTTCATGGTTAAAGCTTAGACACTAGATCCAAATATCTAATTCGTTAAAACATGTGGCACTGATACTAATCTGTCACACCCCACCTTAGGCACCCCCCGGACGTGTGTGAGTTCGATTGGTACCTGTTTTGATTTCAGAGTTTTTATAACAAACGGCGGAAGTCTTTCTCACAAGGATCGTTTCATCATTTGTTTCAACCTTGTGTGACATCCCAAAAATAAAACGACAGTTATAATAACGGGTTAAAATGTGATAACGAACGGAATAAACGAACGAGGCATGACGGGTCGGGCCGGATGGGCCGGCGAACTTGGGTGGCGAACATAGGGGATCTCTTTCCCACAAATAGCCTAAGTCACCACCCTATCTCTCATTTGCAACATCTAGGGAGAGAAACCGTAGAGAGAGAAAGTTGGCGCATCAACCCGAGATTGAAGAAGTGTGTTACTCCATAGCTCGTGAGCAAAACCTTGAATCGGAAGCTCGATACAGGTAACGATCAGATCTAGATCTGAGTTTTCGTTCGTTTTGGGTTTTCGGGTTCGGATCTTGACGAGGTAGGATTTGCATGCAAAAGTTAGGGTTTTGTGGGAAAAAAGACTGCCCACACGCAGGCCCAGCGTACTTGTTAAGTACGTAAGAACAAGGCCCTACGTACTTGTTAAGTACGCAAGAACTAGGCTCTGCGTACTTGTTAAGTACGCACGATCAAGGCCCTGCGTACTTGTTAAGTATGCAAGAGCGAGGCCCTACGTACTTGCTAAGTGCGCAGGCATCAGGTCTATGGATATATATAGCTGGTTAGTGAACACACTCGTTCGCCAAATTCAGTATGGTTAACCCGTTAGAGTCGGGATTAAGTCTGATGTGTATTTAACTATTCAATCCAGATCGTACGTGACGTTGTGGGCTGGTGTGCATAGTTAACGATGTGACTATTTTATAAAACGATGTTTATGAATGATGTGTGTGACGTTTTATAAAATGATGTTTATGAACGATGTTTTGGAAGGAAAGGTTATGAAAGAAGTGTTTATGAAATATTTTGCCAAAAGAAGTTTATGAAGTGTTTATGAATGAATGAATGATTTTTAAAATAACGTACGAATGCTTTAACTAAAGTTTTGAAGTAAAAGAAGTGAATGTTTTTGAAAGTCACAAACGAACAAATCTACCATTATTCCTTAGGGAATGAAGGTTATGGGTATGGGATGCATGTTATGGGCCTTTACCTTTTAGGGGCCTTTGTGGCTGGCCAACTGTTGTACAACTGGGGTGATGACGGTCACTAAGGGGATTAACATGATCCTTAAAGTTGGTACGATTTTACCTTGCGGGGTAGTCGTGATTGAAGTTTGGTACTTGTGCCTTACGGGGTGCAGTGCTTGAAGTTTGGTACGTGTCATCGTTGTGATGCTGTGCTTGAAGTTTGGTGTTGAATAACCTAAGTATCAGGCCCTAGGATTTCTTCACTCGAAGGACAGTACAGTGTTGGTGGGCTTAGTGGTGGTGATCTTTAGGTTATTCCGCCAGTATGCGATTTTTGGAATTGACGGTTACGAGAAGGCGCAGAATCGAGATGTTCGTTGACTTATGTTTATGATGTTATGTTATGTTATGTTATGTTATTGCATGTTTTCGTTAGCTTTTATTAATGAAGGTAAATGATATGTTTTTGGAAAATATTTGAAGTTAAGGTTTTATGAAAATCTAGAACTCACCAGCGTAGCTGACTTTTTAGTATGCACATTCAGGTTAAGGCAGGTTATGATGATGGACGATGATGTTGGGCGGCTTGATGAGTTACCCGGATGATATGAAGACTGACATCACGTTATGATTAGTTATGTTATGTTTATGTATTAGACTATGTTACGCTTTCGCATGTTGAACAATGTTATGATTATGTTTTAATGAAATTTTCAGCTGCGTTATTTTGATATTCAAGTTTAAGAACTGTTTGAGAATGAGTAAAACCAGCAAGTGAGGCCTCCCGGGTTTGGGGCCTTACAAGTTGGTATTAGAGCAATAGTTTGAGAGATTCGGACACTCCCAGTATCTGAACTTAAACTGTGAATGGGACCGAAAGCGGATGCCAGTACGGGTAACTCGAGCCACAGCATCACGTATGAAGGTAGTATATATATATACATATATAGTATTCCTTGGAAGTGTTAAGTTAAGACTTGTGCTCTGATGGAATCACAAAGGTGGTCAAACAGAAATCGAGAGGTAGTGTAGTGGTTAATTGCATATGGCCAGTGTATATTAACATCTTACAGTACTCGTTGAATTCTATTTGTTAACTATCGTGACGACATTGGATTCCTTGTCTTATAGAACTAAATGGCAAGGAGAGGAAACGGAAGGCGTGGTGGTGGCCATACCGGTGCTTGTAACGGTCCCTGTGCGCCAAGAGTACAATGAAGAAGGGAGTATTCACACTGAGCCAGATGTTAGTATGCACGGGAGTGAGCCGACTCACGTTGAAGAACAACAATTCACTTTTGAACCGGAAGTGAGAGCGGCTCTAGCACGCGAGTTCAAATAAGGTTAACGAGACGGGCGGGTCTAACATGGCGGTTGGTACCCCGAACACTGAGGCAGTTAGCACACCGCTTAACCATGGTTGCGACTATAAGTCCTTTAAGGCATGTGACCCGCTAGTCCTGACTGGGAGAAAGACTCGGTGGCTACGTTTGACTGGGTTATCCAGTATGGAAGCCACCATTCGTCTGAGTGAATGTCGACCGAATCAGGTTATGAAGTTTGCTGCTAACTCCTTGAGGGAGGAAGCATCCCATTGGTGGGAAGGTGTGTGTCAAGCCAAAGGGGACGAGACTGTTGAAGAAATGATGTGGAATGATCTAAAGACTCTGGTGATTAGGAATTTATGTCCAAGGAATGAGATCGAGAAGGTAGAGATGGAATTTTTGGGAATTAAGGCCGGAAGCATGACTCACAAACAGTATACCACACGATTCAATGAACTTCCACGACTGGTGCCACATCTTGTCACAACTGAGGAAAGAAAGATTGCGTTCTACATTCAAGGGCTACCGGACCAGGTCCGCACCTATGTTAAGGCTAACGCCCCTACTACTTATGATTCGGTAGTAGAACTGAGCGGCGTGGTATTTGATGATCTGGCACTGAATGTCGTTCCCATTGACGAGCCAAAGAAGAAGTTGAGTTTTCCTGCCAAGCGATAGGGAGGGAAGTTTTCTGGGGCTCGAGACAAACAGGCTAGGATAGGCGATACAACTTTATGTGGAAAATGTGGAGGAAGGCATACAGGTGAATGCCGAGCGGGATCGAACCAGTGCTTTAAGTGCGGTAAGATCGGACACTACTCCCGTGAATGCCCGCAAGGCTTCAAATGCTACAACTGTGGGGAGGTTGGTCATATGAACCGGGAATGCAGTAAGCCTAGAATGGGTGAATCCGGGAAAGGGAAAAGCCCGGAGAAGAAAGTAGAGAGACCGCGAGCGAAGACTCGAGCATATGCACTAACATAAGAACAGGCCAGGGTGGACCCCGATGTGGTGTCAGGTACGTTCATCCTTGACAACACTTTTGCTTCTGTGTTATTTGATTCGGGTGCCAGTAAGAGTTTTATATCTGTAACTTTTTGTAAAAGAGTGAAATACACTGTTAGTAAGCTAGAAAGGGCCTTTAGCGTAGAAACTGCTAAGGGTAGAACTGCGAGAGTGACTGGCGTAGTTGATAACTCCACGATAAAGTTAGAGGGCCATAGATTCCCCGTTAGGCTGTTCATTATGGTTCTGGGTGGGTTTGATTTAGTTTTGGGTATGGATTGGCTAACTTCCAATGAAGCGCAGATTATATGCAGACGAAAGATAACCCGACTCAAGGCTCCGAATGGTAGCGAAGTCGAGGTTTTTGGAGATCATGACGCCCCGATGCCTAGTGTCATCTTGATGATTAAGGCAGCAGATTACCTGAGGCGCGGATGCGAGGCTTATCCTTGTATACGCGAGTACCCGGAGGTGTTTCCAGAGGATTTGCCTGGGATACCACCCAACAGAGAGATTGAGTTCCGAATTGACTTAGTACCAGATGCCCAACCCATAGCTAAGGCTCCATATCGACTAGCACTAGTAGAGATGAAAGAATTAATGACACAACTAGACGAATTGCTTGAGAAAGGATTTATCCAACCGAGCATCTCGCCATGGGGTGCTCCGGTGTTGTTTGTGAAGAAGAAAGACGGTTCGATGAGGATGTGTATTGATTATCGCGAGTTGAACAAACATACAGTGAAGAACAAGTACCCTTTACCAAGGATCGACGACCTGTTCGATCAATTATAGGGCGCAAGCTGGTTCTCAAAAATCGACCTTCGATCCGGGTATCATCAGCTGAAAGTGAGGGAAGAGGACATACCTAAGACCGCGTTTCGCACGCATTATGGATATTTCGAGTTCCGCGTAATGTCTTTCGGATTGACGAACGCCCCTGCAGTGTTCATGGATCTGATGAATAGGGTGTGTCGACCGATGCTGTACCGATCAGTAATATTGTTCATCGATGATATCCTCATCTATTCGAAGAATGACGGTGATCACGCATGTCACTTGAAGGAGGTACTGGAAGCTCTGAAGAAAGAAAAGTTGTAAGCTAAGTTCTCTAAATGCGTGTTCTGCTTAGGGAAGTCCAATTCCTAGGTCACGTCATTAACCCGAATGGCATTATGGTGGACCAAGCAAAGATAATAACGGTGAGAGATTGGGAAATTCCTAAGACTCCAACTAAAATCCGTAGTTTCTTAGGGTTGGCAGGCTACTATCGGAGATTCATTCAGGATTTCTCGAAAATAGCTTCATCGTTGACAAAGTTGACACATAAGGAGATAAAGTACGAATGGGGTTCAACCCAGGATGAGGCGTTTAAGGAATTAAAGGAGAAGCTCACCCAAGCTCCAGTCTTGTCCCTTCCCGAGGGCAATGAAGACTTGGTGGTATAGTCTAACGCTTCGGGTCAGGGATTCGGGTGCATGTTGATGCAATGCGGGAGAGTGATTGCTTATGCGTCGCGGCAGTTGAAAGTTCACGAAGTCAACTATCTGACTCATGACTTGGAACTTGCCACTGTCGTATTCGCATTGAAAATCTGGAGACACTACCTTTACGGGGTGAAGTTTACCATTTACTCTGACCACAAAAGTTTGAAGTACTTCTTCGAACAAAAGGAGCTTAATATGAGACAGAAACGATGGTTGGAACTTTTGAAAGACTATGACTGTGAAATCATTTACCATCCTGGAAAGGCAAACGTGGTGGCTGATGCTCTAAGCCGAAAGGATTTGCATGCTCCTATTAGAGTGAAAGCTTGCCAGTTGGTGGTAACATCAGATGTGATGAGGGAAATTGAAAGAGCTCAATATGAAGCACTTAAGGAAGAAAAATGGTTGGCCAACAGGACAAGTTGGAATATAACACCCTTGGTGTTAGGACACGTTTTGGACAAGTATGGATACCTATGAGTGGCGAGCTTAGAACCAAAATCTTAGATGCGGCTCATAAGTCTCGGTACTCTATCCATCCCGACACCAACAAAATGTACCAAGATTAGAGAAGAGAGTACTGGTGGCCTGGAATGAAATATGAGGTGACGAAATACGTAAGTAAGTGCCTGACTTGCTCACAAGTAAAGGCCGAACACCAAAAACCTACGGAAAGATTCAGCCTCTTGATATACCGGAATGGAAATGGGAACACATTACAATGGACTTCATAACCAAGCTACCTCGCACAGTTAAAGGTCATTACACCATTTGGGTAATTGTGGACCGTCTAAAAAAGAGTGCTCATTTCCTACCTATTCGTGAGATATTCTTGTCGAAAAGTTTAGCGGAGGTATTTATTAACGAAGTAGTAGCACGGCATTGGATGCTTTAACAATCGTATCTGACCGGGACACACGATTCACATCAAGGTTCTGGAGATGATTTCACGAGGCGATGGGCATGAGACTCAATGTTAGTATGGCATACCACCTACAAACGGATGGTCAGTCCGAAAGGACCATTCAGACATTGGAGGATATGCTTCGTGCTTGTATTGTCGATTTTGACGGCAGTTGGGACAATCATCTGTCGTTAGCCGAATTCTCCTACAACAACATTTATCACACGACGATAGGCATGCCGCCTTAAAAAATGTTGTATGGGTGAAGATGCAGGACCCCGGTTTGTGGGGGTGAGATTAGATAGAAGGAATTAGGAAGACTTGAAGTCATAAGAGAAACGTCGGAAAGGTTGGATCAAATCAAAGCACGAATGAAGGCCACACAAGATCGTCAGAAATCCTATGCGGATAAACGACGAAGGCCTATTGAGTTTGATGTCGGGGACGAAACCTATTGTAAAGGGGTAGACTTGTAACATCCCAAAAATAAAATGACAGTTATAATAACGGGTTAAAATGCGAGAACGAACGGTATAAACGAACGAGGCATGACGGGCAGGGCCGGATGGGCCGGCGAACTTGGGTGGCGAACATAGGAGATCTCTTCCCTATAAATAGCCTAAGTCACCACCCTTTCTCTTATTTGCAACATCTAGAGAGAGAAACCGTAGAGAGAGAAAGTTGGCGGATCGACCCGAGATTGAAGAGGTGTGTTACTCCATAGCTCGTGAGCAAAACCTCTGAATCGAAAGTTCGATATAGGTAACGATCTGATCTAGATCTGAGTTTTTGTTCGTTTTGGGGTGTTCGAGTTTTGGATAAAAAGATGGCATTTTTACATACGAAACTTGAATATAAACATAGATCTAGCATCTATAATGAAAAACAAACGTTTTGAATGTAAAAAGCTCGGATCTTGACAAGGTCGGATCTGCATGCAAAAGTTAGGGTTTTGTGGGGAAGAAGACTGTCCACACGCAGGCCCTGCGTACTTGTTAAGTACGCAAGAACAAGGCCCTGCGTACTTGTTAAGTACGCAGGAACAAGGCCCTGCGTACTTGTTAAGTACGCAAGAGCGAGGCCCTACGCACTTGCTAAGTGCGCATGCATCAGGTCTATGGATATATATAGCTGGTTAGTGAAGACAGTATGTTCGCCAAATTCAGTATGGTTAACCCGTTAGACTCGGGATTAGGTCTGATGTGTATTTAACTACTCAATCCAGATCGTACGTGACGTTGTTGGGCCTTCGATTAGGACAACTGACACTAGTTTATCAGGTGAGTTCTAGAAGCCCTTATTTAAATGTTTTTGGCTGGTGTGCATAGTTAACGATGTGACTATTTTATAAAACGATGTTTATGAATGATGTATGTGACGTTTTATAAAATGATGTTTATGAACGACGTTTTGGAAGGAAAGGTTATGAAAGAAGTGTTTATGAAATATTTTGCCAAAAGAAGTTTATGAATGAATGAATGATTTTTAATATAACGTATGAATGCTTTAACTGAAGTTTTGAAGTAAAAGAAGTGAATGTTTTCGAAAGTCACAAACGAACGAATCTGTCATTATTCTTTAGGGAATGAAGGTTATGGGTATGGGATGTATGTTATGGGCCTTTACCTTTTAGGGGCCTTTGTGGCTGGCCAACTGTTGTACAACTGGGGTGATGACGGTCACCAAGGGGATTACCGTGATCCTTGAATTTGGTACGATTTTACCTTGCGGGGTAGTCGTGCTTGAAGTTTGGTACTTGTGCCTTACGCGGTGCAGTGCTTGAAGTTTGGTACGTGTCATCCTTGTGATGTTGTGCTTGAAGTTTGGTGTTGAATGACCGAAGTATCGGGCCCTAGGATTTCTTCACCCGAAGGACAGTACGTTGTTGATGGGCCTAGTGGTGGTGATCTTTATGTTATTCCGCCAGTATGTGATTTTTGGAATTGACGGTTACGAGAAGGCGCAGATTCGATATGTTCGTTGAATTTTGTTTATGATATTATGTTATGTTATTGCATATTTTCGTACGCTTTTATTAATGAAGTTAAATGATATATTTTTGGCAAATATTTGAAGTTAAGGTTTTATGAAAAGCTAGAACTCACCAGCGTAGCTGACTTTTTAGTATGCACATTCAGGTTAAGGCAGGTTATGATGATGGACGGTTATGCTTGGCGGCTTGATGAGTTACCCGGATGATATGAAGCATGGCATCCCGTTATGATTAGTTATGTTATGTTTATGTATTATACTATGTTACGCTTCCGCATGTTGAACAATGTTATGATTATGTTTTAATGAAACTTACCGCTGTGTTATTTTGATATTCAAGTTTAAGAACTGTTTGAGAATGAGTAAATCCAGCAAGTGAGGCCTCCCGGGTTTGGGGCCTTACACCTTAAGGGTTGTTTTTGTAAATACCAAGACTCGGTTGGAAAACAAAAGCCTTGTATTTATTTCATAACAGTCGATTACAAAACAAAGTTTGAAATCAAATACATCTGTTGTCTCTTGTGGACAAGTTTCAAGCCACTTGAAATAGTATTATCCAAGGTTGATCAATCCATTGGTCATATCTCCTTTTTCTTCTTTTTAGGATTATCTACGCATGAGGTCTGAGAATCCTACATGCATTTCATCCTTTTCATTTCTCATTTCATGGGTCAGTTCCTTTGTCTGCCTGTATCCCTTTTTCCTTTACATTTTATTCGTTTACTGAAAACATTTTAAAAATGAAACGTCAGCGCGAACGCCGGTGAACACAATTATCTTGACATAAAATCATTTGGCACAAACAAGTATTAATTTCATAATCATAACTTTCGTGTTCAATCTACACATTCAACAGGCCGTTATCTCCTGATCATATGCACCACTATATACACTATATCATTCCTTATCACAATGGCTAGGTCTACGCCTCGAAAATTGTTATCAGATAAGTACCAGCCGCAATCCTCGACTTTCACCCGAGATCCGTGTATCCCTTGCAAGTTTTACGTATACCTATGGCCTGAATGCTTTGTTCGTTGAAGAACGTTGAGCATTATTCCCCTAACCTTTATTTGGCAATTTTCGTAAACGTAAATGTTTGACATAATTTTTAATATAAATAAAGTATTCACCTTGATACTAGAATGAGCCTCTAAGTTGGAAATTTATAGAATCAGCTTCCTAAATTGGTTTCTCTGGCTTTTCGGCACTTCTGCCAGCGTTTCCTTCTTAACCGAGCACTATAATGAGCGGGAGTTGGACCGGGATCGTCGGGGACAGCCTAGGGAACTTCGGGAACAAGAAAGTGAAGTGGAGATTGATCATGTGATGAATAAAACGTTTGAAATCGATCAAGTATTTATACGCTGGAATCTGGACCCATGTCGGACCGACATCGCGAGGCAAGGCAGTCCGCTATCTGCCTATGCTTGCATCAGTCCTACATGTCCAAATTTTATTGGACCCCACCTCGTATTACGGCTAGCGGACCGTTACGGAGGTGTATATCGATCTGTTATCAAGACACGCGTCAAAACTTAGGGCTGAGTCATAAGACACGTGTCAGCAAAAAAAACTGCGGATAATGGCGGCTAGTCGGACCGTTATCCAATGATATAGGTCCGCTATTCGACCCTTTTGCCCATTGCGGACCGTTAGGGGATATGATAGCGGTCCGCTATCTACCTAGAAATCAATTTTTTTTCATTTTTAACAATGGACTTTGGTACTTTAGATACGCAAGCCCTTTTAGGTTCTAACCTTAGCATTTCTTGGACATTTTTGTAGCAGGTGTTATACGCCACTACAGGCCCACACGGTCCGCTACGGATGTGTGGCGCACCTGGGCTGCATGGCAACCACGTGGCGCACATGCGTGAGTTCGGGTGGTAGCGGTCCGCTACGGGGCTGTTACCGGCCTATAAATAGATGAGCTCTCCATTTGCATTTTCACACCAACACCCAAACCGATTCCGAGTTTCTTCTGAGTTCTTCAATCCCGAGCATTCCATTGCCGTCCCGACTCCAGAGCCTTTTCTCCGTTTTTGACTAACGTTCGCTTATTAACAGGACCCGAGCGTTTAGAGACGAAGAGACTAGAGGATCGTTTAGAAGTGCAAGTTAAGGTGCTAGAGCCCTAAGAGCTGACTCTAAGAGATACATAGCACTAAGATTATTATCTCTTGACATTCTTAAGAGTAGTATCTTTACCACATTTGTTTGTGCTAACACTACTCTTCAAATGTTGTTGTTTCTAAAACACCCTATGAATGTTTTTTTTAAGTTTCAAGAACTTTATTTGGATCCTTAGTGGGTTTTGTTTTCTAATTCATTAGATCTAACATGTTAAACAAGCTTCCGTTGCAAATGATATTAAAAGACATGTTTAAAACCCAACAATATCCAACACCTCTTTATAAACACTTTTTAACAACACGCTCTTCCTTCACAACAACCTAATTTTGTAACTATTAGGTCCGATACTATTGTTAGCAGTATTTTCTGTTTTATAAACATACAAAATTCACGGCTCATCACGCAGGGGAATTCTATTAGTTAACTATATAAATAATCGATGCATTTAGCGCGGCCATTCGGGTAAACCCATTGGTGAAATACCACCCACATCCACAAACGTAGACAGCATAGGGTGTTATATCTCCTGTCTAAAGTTTTGACGATACTCAATATGAACGAATCACGTGTCGTTTTTTTAACTCTATTCATTTACAAACAATTTTGTTCGTTTTTGTGTTTTTAAATAAAAAATTGGCGTTTACTTTTACAAACGGTTCTGTGTGTTTATAAATGAAAAGTCAATGATTTTTCCAACATCTTTTACCGTAAAAATTCAGTACCGTAAGTTGTTTTTTTCTAATAAGATATACTTTGCAATTGCATTAACTCCCATACCTTTAACCAAAGTTTGAAAATTTGATAGTTATTTTACTTGACTAAAGTTTAAATTACAAGACACCGGGAGAGATCGAGGGTAGGGATCAAATGATAAACATTATTTTATTTGTTACTGTGATAGCTATTCTCAACAATCATACATAATTTATAAATTATTATTTTTAATTATTAAAAGAGTATTTAAGTTGAACATAAAAACATAAATAAAGAGTGTTGCATATACGTAGCACATATTTTTAAATATACGTTGCACATAGTGTTACGTATATGTAACACTATGTCAACAGAAAACAGAAATATAATTGTTACATATACGTAACACTATTTTATGGTTTTCATTTAGTCTCTACCCCTATATATTTATATTTATATACATATACACATATAATTTATAAATAATTTATAAATTACGTGTTTGTTTAAGAGTGATTACCATAAAAAATATTGGTTATCATTTAAATCGTACGCAACCGAAAAATAGAAGCCCTACAGTTTCTCGCATTTGTTTATCTTTGTTCATCTTTAGTTGACATTTATATTATTTTATTTAAATATCTATAAACATAAGAATTTAGAAAATGCAACTTACTCTGATGATAAAATAAAAAATAAATTAAACATTATACTTAGTATACTTGTATCTTTGTATTAATAAATAAAAATCATTGAAATTTGTTCTCTTAAAAAAAATAAATTAAACTGGTGAATCCTCAGCATTTTCACTCGCATCTATCTAATATTAAATAATGATATTAAAATAATATATTTTTAAATATTTAATATAAATCTAATTATGAATACTTATTGTTTAATTATTAATAGTTATTATATTATTAAACAAAGGAATTTAATATGAATTAACATCTATCAATTACATAAAAAATATTAATACTTGGTCGAAAAAAATGTTTTAAAAAATAACTTAACAGAATTTATAACTGTCACGTTAAAGTATATTTTTTTAAAACATAATTTGATGAGTGTGCGTTAACATATTACATTATATTTTATTCAACTCGTGTCGTACACGGGTTTATTCAACCCGTGTAATACATTGGCTTTTAAATAAATAATTTTTTTATTACTAAGTATATAACATTAAATTTATTTAATACGTGTAATACACGTGATTCTAAACGAGTATCTACATAAAGAAAAGAAAATTAGGCCTATAATATTTGAATGATTAAAATTAATTAATAGTTATTATTAACATTTAGTAAATAGTACAATTATTCTTATTAAATCAAACAATCACTAACGTGATGAATAGTAATATACTCTTTCTTTTGCGTTCTGTACAACAAATTATTAATCACTAACGTGATGAACAGTAATATACTCTTTCTTTTGCGTTCTGTACAACAAATTATTTTGGTTGTTAGATTTTTTTTTTTGAACGGTAACACCTAGATAATCTAGGATAATTGGTTTTTCCCTAGGCAACACCTAGAACATCCAGGGCAGCGCACCACAGGAGTAACCCCCAACTGGGTATACCTCATGACCTGGCCACAGACCCCGTGCTCTAACTCCTTATAAAGGTTTCTCCATGTTATGTTAAAGAGGTTTATATATAGGAATTACCATCGTCGTATCCACCACCCCTTTAACATCCCATGAATACTCTTTTACTTAGAATTAAGCTTCCCCGTTAATCTTCTTTTATTTAATAGCATGACTTCCTCATGCTTTTATCCAATACTTTCTCTAATTCCTCTTAAAGGTGTCTCTATGATGCATTAAAGAGGTATATATATATAGGGTGTACCAACGGCGTACCCACCACCCCTATAATATGTCACAGATATTCCTTTATTTAGAATTAAGCCTTCCCTTATTTATCATATATTATAAACTTGGGTGATTATCCTTTCAAAGTAATACCTCCAACAGAGATATTCCTAGGAAAGAATGACGGGTCCAGGAGAGATTTATACACCACTCTTTCCTTAGACTAAACATTATGTTTGTCAGATAACTACATACCGGTTGAAAGTTTTCCCGTTCGTTTACTATATTTTCATTTCTATATTTTAATGTATACTCCTAAACATTCATAATGGTTTCACCACGAAGCACAAAGAGATTTATATATAGGAAGTACCATCGGCGTATCCACCACCCCTTGGATACGCCGTGGCTACTCCATTATTCTCGTTTAGTGTTTAGACTAACCCTTTTTTTAAACACGTACCGTAGTTCCACACATAGCACATAACACATAATTCACATAAACATTTATCTAAGTTACGGGTCCAGTGTACTTACGATAATCTCAGTTCGTTTCCTACGCTCGTTCCTTGCTTAAATGTCTCTCCAAATCTGAACAGGATTCGCAACGTACCGCACTCGCACTTAAACACGCCGTACCGGGTCCCTTGCACGCTTCTCAATGCTAAGTGTGTGTGGAATGTGTGTTTATGTGATGTTTCAAAGTGAACGACCAAGTGCAACTATTTATAGGCTGAAAATGGACTTATATCGAACCGACGTCCACATATCGGACCACATATAAAAGCATATCGGTCCGACTTGGGGCTGAGTCATCAGACACGCGTCTGACTATCATGATTTGTTTCGGGAACACATGTCGGACCGTTATGTCTTAGGATAGCGGTCCGACATACCTCATATTCAGATTCTACTAGTCGAAATATCCCATTTTCATATATTATTGCTCCCGTAACTCATTTTCTAGCTTGGGATATGCCTTTATTAAGTTTTGGGCTATTTTAGGGCGAATAGTCTTTCGTTTCGCATCCGGTTAAGTTCTTAGGTCACGTTTCTTAACCGAAATTCATCCCAACTTATTATTTTTCAATCCCATTTATTTTGTTAAGCTTTTGGTATCGCGATTCGTTACCGATACCATTCGTAGTTTTACGTTTGACGTCCCTTTGACCGTTAACCGTTTACGGCTGGATTTTTAGGATGTTACATTTACGGTCCCTATAAAATAAGAAATTACGGGAAGTAACGGAAACCCGAAAGATAGAAAATAAAATAAGAATTCTGAAATTCTTAAGATAGCGGACCTCTACCTACTGGTTAACGGTCCGCTACAAACTCAAGGAATCCTACCACCTAAGGCGTGGCGGACGCCATCACAGACTGTGACGGTCTACTACGGGAAATACATGACTAGCGGACCGCCAACTGCTTACCTAATGGTCCGCTATGCTACTCCCAGTTACCCTTTGAAATTGACACATGTCGCAACACGTGTACGGCATGCGTCAGCATGCTGGACACGCAGACTGGTGGAGGACCGCCATGTCACACCCCGCCTCAGGCACACCGTGGACGTGTGTGAGTTCAATTGGTACCAATTTTGATTTCAGAGTTTTATAAAACACAGCGGAAGTCTTTTTCACAAGGATCGTTTCATCATTTGGTTCAATCTTGAGGGTTGTTTTTGTAAATACCAAGACTCAGTTGGAAAACGAAAGCCTTGTTTTTCTTTCATAACATAGAGATTTAAATACCATTTTCATTCGATTACAAAACAGAGTTTGAAATCAAATACGTCTCTTGTGGATAAGTATCAAGCCACTAGAAATACTATTATCCAAGGTTGATCAATCCCTTGGTCTTATCTCCATTTTCTTCATTTCAGGATTATCTACACATGAGGTCTGAGAATCCAACATACATTTCATCCTTTTCATTTATCATTTCATGGGTCAGGTCCTTTGTCTGCCCGTATCCCTTTTTCCTTTGCATTTGTTCATTTTCTGAAAACATTTTGAAAATGAAATGTCAGTGCGAAAGCCGGTGAATATAATTATCTTGACATAAAATCATTTGGTACAAACAAGTATTAATTTCATAATCACAACTTTCGTGTTCAACCTACACATTCAGCAGGCCCTTATCTCATGATCATATGCACCACTGTATACACTGGTATCATGCCTTATAACAATGGCCAGGTCTACGCCTCCGAAATTGTTATAAGATAAGTACCGGCTGCAATCTGGGACTTTCACCCGAGATCTGTGTATCACTTGCAAGTTTTACGTATACCTATGGCCTGAATGTTTTTTTTTTGTAGAAAAACGTTGAGCATTATTCCCTTAACCTTTATTCGGCCATTTTCGTAAACGTAAATGTTTGACATACGTTTTGAAATAGATAAAAAATTCACCTTGATAATAGGAATAAGCCTCCAAGTTGGAAATTTATAGAATCAGCTTCTTAAATTGGTTTCTCTAGCGTTTCAGCACTTAAACGAGCGTTTCCTTATTAACCGAGAACTACAACGAGCGGCAGTTGTACCGGGATCATCGGGAACAGCCTAGGGAACTTCTGGAACAAGAAAGTGAAGTGGAGATCGATTGTGGGATGAAGAAAACGTTTGAAATCGATCAAGTATTTATAGGCTGGAATCTGGACCCATTTCGGACCGACATGGCAAGGCATAGCGGTCCGCTATCCGCCTATGCTTACGTCAGCCCTACATATCCTAATCTGATTGGATCGGACCTCTTATTTCGGCTAGCAGACCATTATGGAGGTGTATATCGGTTCGTTATCAATACACGCGTCAAAACTTAGGGCTGGGTCATAGGACACGTGTCAGCATAAAAAAATGTGGCTGATGGCGGCTAGTCGGACTGTTATCCAATGATATCGGTCCGTTATCCGACCCTTTTGCCCATTGCGGACCGTTAGGGGATATGATAGCGGTTCGCTATCTACCCAGAAATTAAAATTTTCATTTTTAACCCTGGATTTTGGTACTTTAGATACGCAAGCCCTTTTACGTTCTAACCTTGGCATTTCTTGGACATTTTTGTGAAAAGTGTTATATCCTCCCCACCTTGTTTTAATCTCGTCCTCGAGATTACTCGAACAAGTGAGGATATTTATTTTTCATTTCGGACTCCAATTCTCACGTGTACTCAGGGCCACGTTTGGAGTTCCATTTTACTTTCACATTCATCAATTTCTTTCTTTTCAATTTCTTTTCCTGTCTGTCCTCGATTTGCAAAGGTTGTTTCACAAATATCAACTTTTCATTTACCTATACATCTTGTAGGGGTATTACCAGAGTTTCATCTGTCAAACACTTGCGTAGATTTGACACATGGTATACATCATGTACTCCATTCATTTCTTCTGGTAATTTGAGTTGATAGGCCACAAGCCCAACTCTTTTCAAGATTTTGAACGGTCCTATGAATCTAGGACTTAATTTTCCTTTCTTTTCTAATCTTACAACGCCTTTTCATGGTGAAACTTTCAACAGAACGTTAAAACCGACGTTGAATTCTAACGGCTATCGTCTTCTATCAGCATAACTCTTTTGACGATCTTGAGCCGCTTTCAATCTATCTCTTATTTGAATCACTTTATCAGTTGTTTCCTGGACTAGACAACTGATTTTCTACTATTTCGAACCAACATATCGGAGTTCGACATTTATGACCGTATAAGGCTTCAAAAGGAGCGGCCTTTATACTCGTATGATAGCTATTGTTATAGGAGAGTTCCATTAGAGGTAAGTGGTCATCCCAACTTTCTCCAAGATCAATAACACAAGCCCTTAACATATCTTCCAAAGTTTGGATAGTTCTTTCGCTCTGCCCGTCCGTTTAAGGATGATAGGCAGTGCTAAGATTCAATTTTTTACCCAGGGCTTTTTGAAAGCTTTTCTAGAATCGAGAAGTAAATCTACTATCTCTATCTGACACAATAGATATTGGCACATCGTGCAAAGACATGATTTCGTTAACATATAATTATACCAACTTATCCCTACTGAAGGTTTCTTTCATCGGAAGGAAATGAGCAGACTTAGTAAGTCTGTCAACGATAACCCAGATAGTATCATTCCCTCGATTAGTTCATGGAAGTTTCGTAATGAAATCCATGGTTATCATTTCCCATTTCCAAACAGGAACTTCAAGTTGCTGTAACAAGCCAGACGGCTTTTGATGTTCAGCATTAACTTGAGAATAGGTTAAGCAATTAGCAACATAGATAGCAATATGTTTCTACATTCTTATCCACCAGTAATTGGCTTTTAGGTTGTTGTACATTTTATCGATTCCAGGATGCAACGTGTACTTAGATTTATGAGCTTCTTCAAGAATTTATTCACGTACGTTTCCATAGATAGGAACCCAGATTCTTTTATTCATTCTAAGAATATTATCATCACCTTTGGCCAGTTGTTTAATCATTTCTCCCAAGCCTTCTTTTTCAAGGTTTGGTTCTTTTAAGGCAATATTTTGAGATTCCTTAATACGAGTAATAAAATTGATTTGGTGATCCAGTCTTAAAGCACGAACTCGTTTAGGTTTCTCATGTTCTTTTCTACTCAAGGCGTCAGCTACAACAATATTTTTGCCTTCATGATAACAGATTTCGCAATCGTAATCCTTCAGGACTTCCATCCAACGCTTTTGCCCCATATTCAGTTCTTTCTGACTGAATATATACTTTAGCCTTTTGTGATCAGTGAAAATAGTGAATTTGACTCCATAAAGATAGTGCCTCCATAATTTCAGTGCGAATATTATGGCGCCCAATTCTAAATCATGAGTCGTATAATTCTTTTCATGAGTTTTCAATTGTTAGGAAGCATAAGCAATAATTTTACTTCCTTGTATTAGCACACAACCGAAGACGGTGTGTGAAGCATCACAGTAAACTGTAAAGCCTTCGCTTACATCCGACAAAGCCAGTATGGGTGCTTATGTCAGTTTCTGTTTCAAAGTTTCAAAGGCTTCAGATTGCTTAGGTCCCCATTCATACTTAACTGACTTACGAGTCAGAGAAGGTAATGGGACAGCAATACGAGAAAAATTTTGGATAAATCTCTGAAAATAACTAGCTCAACCGAGAAAACTACGGACTTCAGTTGGTGAATTTGGGATTTCCCATTTGGGTATAATTTTCACAAGATCAACTTGGATACCATCAGCATTAATGATATGCCCAAGGAATTGAACTTCTGATAGCCAGAATTCACATTTTGATAATTTAGCATAAAGATTTTCATTTCTGAGGAGTTCAAGCAAGATTTTCTAATGACTTGCATGTTCTTCCTTACTCTTAGAATAAATAAGGATATCGTCAAAGAATACGATTATCCAAGGTTTGCAAACTCGATTCATCATAACCATGAAAGCAATTGTTGCATTAGTGAGTCCAAACGGCATTACCATAAACTCATAATGATCATATCAAGTTCTGATAGATGTTTTAGGAATGTCTTCTTCCTGGACTTTCAATTGATGACAGCCAGAACGAAGATCGATTTTTAAGAAACATCAAGCTCCCCAGAGTTGATCAAATAGATCACCAATTCTGGGAAGCAGATAACGGTTCTCTATCGTGACTTTATTCAGCTCACGATAATCAATACACATGCGCATTGAACTATCTTTCTTTTTAACGAATAAGACCGGGGCTCCCCACGGTGACGAGCTTGGTCTAATGAATCTTTTCTCAAGCAATTCATCTAACTACTTCTTTAATTCTGCCATTTCTGTTGGAACTAATATGTACGGGGCTTTGGCAATCGGTGCCGTACCGGGTACGAGATTAATTCTGAACTCCACTTCTCTTTCAGGTGGAATTCCAGGCAGTTCGTCGGGAAAAATATCAGGAAATTCAGCCATAACCGACACATCTTCAATCTTCTTTTTAGTGTCGGTAATTACAGATACAAGATATGTTAAGCATCCTTTACGTAGATATTTTGTGGCTTTCAACATTGAAATTATTCCAACGGAGTTGGATAATTTATCACCATTTATAGTGATGATATTGCCTTTTAGCGAACGAAGCTCTATAGCTTTCTTATCACACAGGATATGGACTTGGTTAGAGGCTAACAAGTCCATTCCTAGAAGAATGTCAAAACCTACCAAAGTCATTGGCAACAGTTGTGAAGGAATAACATGTACAGATAATGTGATGTTACAATCGTTCAGAATTTCTGAGATTTGGATTAGGTCTCTGTTGGCAGTTTCAACCACGTATTTCTTGTCTAATTTAGCTAGAGTTTTATTTAACAGTCTACAGAATTTATGATGTGTAAAACTTCGGTTTGCAACAGAGTCAAATAAAACTCGAGCATAAATATCATTGACAGGAAATGTACCCGTGATGACGTCAGGCATACCTGCTGCTTCATGAGTATTGAGAACAAATGCTCGTGCGTTTTTCTTTACCCCTTCAGCAGGCTTAAGACCTGTCCCTTAAAGTTTCTTTATTTTGGGACAAAAGCTCTTGATGTGGCTAGCCTCACCCCATTCATAGCAGGTGATGGGTTTCCTTTCATTCTAGGGAACAAACTTCTTTTCTACTCTTGCTTTGAAGGCACTCCAGCCCAATGGCACATGCTGCATCCCTTCCTTGTCTTCCTCAGCACACTTGCTTATAGCAAGCACAGATTCAGTCTTCGTAATCCACCTCAAAGTGGCTATTCCTCCTTCCTTTCCAGAAAAGTTATAGGGCTTGCAGTCCTGGAACATCTTGTATGTACAACCAACAATCTTCCTTTTCTTTTCTAGATGACCATAATTATTCCCCATTCCTTCCACTTCTGAGGAATTATGGTAGAATTCTTCTCTCTCTGTCTTCTTGGTTTAATGGGTGGCAGAACCCTCTGGTTTAAGAATAATAGGTTTTGATTAGGTGATGGTTCGGGTATGATGAGTCAAAGGTTGAGAATGTACAATTTTTGGAATTGATGGCTGAGCAGATAATTTATCGGCCTACTTCTTTTCCATTTCAGTAAAGATCATTGGAAGAGAATCCTTGATTCCTTCGGGGATCAGCTTTTGAAGTTCTTTACAGGAATCAGTAATTTCAGCAGCGTTTTCAACCACTGTTTGTTTCCTTTTTCCCCTTATGTTATATAAAGGTCCAGTTTGTTAAGACATGCTATAAGAGAAATGAGATTGGAATCAAAAACGTAACTTTTTATTGATGAAATATATACAAGAGAAAATACACATATAGAAATCATTGTTTCTTAATAATTTCTAAAAAAAATTTCTTCAAGAGCTTGAACTAACAAAGAATTCCGAGCTTCAACTTCAGCTTTTTCTCGTTCTAGTTCGGCTATTCGATTCAACAATATTTGTTCTCTTTCACTTCTCGATGAATTCTCATTTATATGAGGAGAAGGGAAAGGAACATAGAGTTTATTAGAATCATCTCGTTCTTCTTCTTCTGGATCACATTTATTTTCATAAGGCATTTCAGCGTATCACTCATGAAAATTATGTGAGTATATTGGAGTGATATTATAGTTTCCAACAGTAGGAGTAGAATGAAAACTTATAGAAGGATTATAGGGAACACTAGGATTTCCTATTTCTCCGAGGCTTCTAAAAGTTGAACTTTCAGTTTGCTCATTATTTTCTATAGTAGTTTCATTCGTTTTATGTTCGAAATAACTATCTAGAGCAAATTTACAAAGAAAATTAGAACCTTTGCCCTTTCCAACCATATCTGAAAAGATAAAACAAAACAAAGTTTGTATTATTAAAAAAAATCTTACAAGGAAACAAAATACAATATAGGTTCTAATCCTTCATTAGCTCTTGACCGAGGGTCTTTAAGATTTCTCCGTATCCATAACATTGGGTCATAACCAATATAGTTTACTTCGTTCGTTTGTCGCAACGAACGATCTAGACACTCGATAGGAGAAGAAGGCATACTTTGCTCATAACCAAATTTAGGTGGAGGCTCACGAAGTCCAACCATAATATCATTATAAGTATTTTGATACTCCGGATGAGCATGGAAATAGGTTTCAAAAGGACCATGATAAACTGGTTCAGGAAACATGTAAGGATCGTACAGAACTGGAGATTCAGAGTTAACAGGATTAGATTCTTCTTCAGAATGATGTTCTTCTACAGATACGTTCTTGTAACCTTTCTGAATTTCATGTTTTTCCTATTTATTTTATGCCGTGCAATAAAAGACGATTCCGATTCCAACCTTACATTCATTGTTCATGTGCAATAACAAATATACACGCGTTTATTATATTACAATATTAACCAAAACCATCTTGCAAACCCCGAGGACCAAACTTGACCAAAACTCAAAACAACATCAAGACTACAAAACTACAGGGACCATTCTTGTAAATATCAAAAAGGGCACAAGCACGGTCGTGCTTAGTCCTAAGCACGGTCGCGCTTAAGCCATGACCACGGTCGTGCTTATCATTAAGCACGGTCGCGCCTCTTATACAGTTTGACTCTGAAAAGGTCAAACCGACTCAAATCTTGTCCAAAAATAAATTGTAAACATGTTCTAGAATTCGCGAAACTTGCAGAAGACGATATTCGGTGGATCAAGTCCTAAACACGACCAAATACACACGAATACACGCAATCTCGCACCAAACAACCGGACCTTCCTTTCTTAATCAAATCGTGTATTTTTGTTAAATATCAGACGAATTAAACTAATTTAATTCATTCATACGACCCCAATAAATATCCCGCAACCCTAAATCTATCATTACATCGTCTCTATTCCTCTGCTGATCAAACAAGCCGCGAATTCCTACTTCGAAGCCGACTGCACTTGTTGCCCAATCTAAACAGGTTAGTAGTAGTCCAATTGGTTCGTCTCTTCACTCTGATCAAAAGCCCTAAATTAATTCGTTGCTACATTACGCAAATAATCAGATTTTAAAACTTGGTATTGAAATAAAAACGATTTAATCGAACTACACGATGGATGTGTTATAAACCCAATTAAATAGTATGGTTGGATTTGCAAACACTCTCTCAATGAAAACCCTAAGTTTCTAATCAGTTTTATTACAAGAACTAGAATAAATGCTTCTGAAATTAACCAAACACGGTCGCGCTAACCTATGAGCGCGGTCGTGCCTGACCAAGCACAGTCGTGCCCGAGAAAGGCCCGGTCGTGTTTGCCGACCAAACAAGGTCCTGACCTAAACAAACCCAAGACACGGTCGTGCCGGATACGAGCACGGTCGTGCTCTATGTTACAGACCCTTTTGAAGCCTTCTGACTCGACCACGGGCGCGCCTCAGACACCACGGTCACGCCCGGACAAGAGCGCGGTCGTGCCCTGCATGAGCGCGGTCGTGCTCAGTCTTAAAACAGAATCTTTTAAACAGTTTAATATATATTTTATCCTTCAATCAGTTTAAAGTTACAAATAATTATTTTATAAAGTATCCAGAACCGAGTATTGTTTATCAAAGATCGATTATTTAATCTTTCTTTAAATTAAAATCAATAAAATACTACAAGTTTATATAATTATTTTATAAATAACAATATATTCCATACGTTTTGTCTTTAACAAATATTATTTATTTAAACTTATAATTAAATAAATATATATATAAATGCTATCTAGTGAACATTCTAAACAAATGGTGTATTTTATTTAAAAAAACCTTAAACTTAATCCACTTCCAACACCGAATAACGCAACTCAATAATACGTAATCATATATTGTTCAATAGGTCGAACCTAGCAATCTACAACACACCGCTGTTTTCTCAATTGCTTGTGCAATCTATACGCTACATAACACGTGAGTATTACATAGCCCCTTTTACTCTTTTTACACTTTTGGGGTGAGACATGAACTCTATACAAAATTACTATTTACATTTACACAAACAACACAAGTAAAAATCCTATTTACATTCATGTGTGCAATTTGAGCTTTATGCCCGAGTGCTAGGTGTGCTAACTTTTGTATGCAATTTATGTGCAATCATTAACTATTTAAGCCGACGGTTTTCAATGATAGATCTATTGAGTCTGACAAACCCACCCAGGTAGGGTGACTGTTACTGACAACACAAATTTTGAGTGCAAGTTACAAAGGTTTGATTGTATAGGTCACCCGATAGTTTCTCTCCACAATTGCCTTAATTGCCATGTTAGTATTGAACTGTATGCACACAACACGATTTTGCTATCACACGAATAAACCTATGTATTCTCACCAACTTTTTAGTTGACTCTGTTTTAACCATGTTTCAGGTACTATTGTTTGAAGTGATCAAGATATGCTACACATAGGATTTTTGGACTTAGCATTTAAAAATTTAATCAGTTATCCTATGTAATTTACATTTTTGTTTTGTGGATTGGTTGTATTTGATTGAACTTATTTGTTGCAATGAAAACGATGATTAAATATTTCAACTTTAGCAAACCATGAGCAATGAACAATCTGCACGCTTCACGCCCCGACGTTTCCGCCATCGGTTGGGGTGTGACAGATTGGTATCAGAGCCAGGTTATAGGGAATTAGGTTATTAGACACCTTTGACCTAGACTATAACTTTAGGATACCCACTTATGCCATGCTTCATGATTTACATGCTATGTGCTACATGCTATATGATATATGCTACATGTTTTATATGTATATATAAATAACAACTTAAATAAACAATATCCCTACCCATATCCTAAACCACATATCCTTCATGCCTGCTTCCATGTCATCATCAACATAAGTTGAATCATATTCTTAGACTTTGGTCCAAAAAAAAAAAAAATTTCTTTTACACCCGTTAAGGTTTTTAGACTTTGTTTAATTGTTAAAGGACACGTGCAATCTGGAAGAGTAACACCTGTATTCTGGGCTTTCTGTCTAGGAAAGTATTTCATGTAAATCCCAATCAACCGAGGGATCCGTATGCTTTCCTGGGAATTCCCGGGATGAGTGTTTACTTATAGGCTAAAGCACGTCTCCTTGATAATTATCTGAGTTTAAATTAACCTTAATATGTCATAGTACTCGAGTGATTATGTCACTATTTGAGTACAATCCAAACTATGAACTACTTACATCTATTTATTCTTCTATTTAATCCAAGAAAATCTCACAACTCTTATTGTGTCTAAATCTGTAGAATGCCTCCCCGTCGTGACAACAGCAACAACAGCAATAACACTGACCTGGCTGCTCTACTCACACAGCTGGTGAACCAAATTACCCAAGCCAACAACAACACTAATGGTCATGCCAGTGGGAGTGCTAACACTGGAGGTGGTGGTGGTGCCAACCCGCCACAATGCACCTTCAAACACTTCAACTCCTGTAATCCCCTAAAATTCTATGGCAGCGAAGGAGCCACGGGACTCCTTCAATGGTTTGAAAGCATTGAGAGCACTTTC
Source organism: Smallanthus sonchifolius (assembly GCA_023525975.1). NCBI lineage: Eukaryota > Viridiplantae > Streptophyta > Magnoliopsida > Asterales > Asteraceae > Smallanthus > Smallanthus sonchifolius. The sequence goes on along the minus strand of CM042026.1, from coordinate 81,281,921 downwards.
CTCAATAGCGACTGTCCCGACAACCTCCGTGTTCGTCATGCTACTAGTGTCTTTCAAAAAAGGGCGCTTACTTGGTGGAATGGTGAGAAAAGGACTAGGGGAGTGGATGTAGCAATGGCACTGCCATGGGATGAGTTGAAGAGGATCATGACTGAGGAATTCTGTCCTCGAAATGAGATGAAGAAGCTGGAAGCGGAATTTTGGGATCTTGCTCAGCCACACTTACTGACAACCATGTTAATGCAGGTACACTTACAAGAAAGGGTGCCAAGAAAGTTTCTGACACAACAACACCTCCCGCTCATGTCAAAGAAGTCCAAACTGAACCATACCGCAACACTAGGAAGAGAAAGGTCAAGAACTGTGCTGTAATCACTCCGGCTGCTCCAGTGAATCAAGTTGCACCCATGGCTCAAAACCCAGCAAAGAAACCCTATGGGGGCAGCCACCCACTTTGCAACACCTGCAACTATCATCACCCTCCAGGCATACCTTGTCGTCTTTGCAACCACTGCGGGAAACATGGCCACACAGCCAATATTTGTCGAGCCAAGGCACTTGCCAACCAAACCAACCCAGCAAATCAAGCCAATCATCAAGCAACTAACCAAGCCATCCCAGCCATTGCAAATGGACGTACTTGCTTCGAATGTGGCGACCCGAACCACTTTCGTAACCAGTGCCCAAGACTGGTCAATGTTAACCAAGGCGGAGCTCGTGGGCGTGCTTTCAACATCAACGCCAATGAGGCTCAGGCCAACACTGATGTGGTTAACGGTACGTTCCTTATGAATAATCGTTATGCTTCTATACTATTTGATACCGGAGCCGATAAAAGTTTTGTGTCACTAGACTTCGAACCGTTACTTGCAAAAACCCGGTCTAAACTAGAGAAAACCTTTACCGTTGAGGTAGCTGATGGTAACACCGTTACAATTGACACCATCATTTATGATTGCTCCCTAGAACTAAATAAACACACTTTTCCAATCAACCTCGTACCAATGCCATTAGGGAGTTTTGACATCATCATAGGTATGGACTGGTTGTCAAAGCACCATGCCGAAGTCATGTGCTTTGAAAAATGCATCCGTATACCACTCCCATCCGGTGAAACGTTGACGGTCTTTGGTGAGAAACCTTGCAAAGGACTCAAACTAATGTCATGCATTACCGTCCAAAAGTATATACGAAAGAAGTACATGGTTTTCCTAGCCCATATCATCCAAAAAGAAGACAAGAAAAGGAGTGTACAAGACATCCCCATCGTTCGGAATTTTCCCGAAGTTTTTCCTGATGACTTACCAGGTCTTCCACCTGTTCGGCAAGTGGAATTTCGCATCGATCTTGTACCTGGAGCAAACCCGGTGGCTAAAGCTCCATACCGGCTTGCACCTTCCGAGATGCAAGAACTTGCAAGCCAACTTCAAGAACTCGCCGACAAAGGTTTCATACGGCCGAGTCATTCACCGTGGGGTGCACCAGTCTTGTTTGTTAAAAAGAAGGATGGTTCATTCCGCATGTGTATTGACTATCGAGAACTCAACAAACTTACAATCAAAAACCGCTACCCTTTACCTAGGATTGACGACCTCTTCGATCAACTCCAAGGTTCTACCTACTTCTCGAAGATTGATCTTCGATCTGGTTATCATCAACTCCGTGTGCAAGAGGAGGATATTCCCAAGACCGCCTTCCGAACGAGATATGGTCACTACGAGTTCATGGTTATGCCTTTTGGGCTAACCAATGCACCTGCTGTCTTCATGGACCTCATGAATCGCATGTGCAAACCATACCTTGATAAATTTGTTATCGTGTTCATTGATGACATCTTGATCTATTCAAGGACTAAGGAAAATCATGAACAACACCTTAGGTTGATTTTGGATCTCTTAAAAACCGAACAGCTATACGCCAAGTTCTCCAAGTGTGATTTTTGGCTAAAAGAAGTGCAATTTTTGGGTCACGTTGTCAATAAAAAGGGAATTCATGTTGACCCCGCCAAAATTGAAGCTGTTAAGAATTGGAAAGCTCCTAAAACCCCTACCGAAGTTCGTTCGTTTCTTGGCTTAGCAGGTTACTATCGAAGGTTCATCTCTAATTTCTCTAAGATCGTTGTTCCCCTCGCTGCCTTAACCCAAAAAGGTAAACCTTATGAGTGGGGACCGAAGCAAGAAGAAGCCTTTCAAATTCTCAAGCAAAAGTTGTGCAATGCTCCTATCCTTACCCTTCCTGAAGGTGAAGATGATCTAGTTGTTTACTGCGATGCTTCAAACCAAGGTCTTGGTTGCGTTCTCATGCAACGAGGCAAGGTGATCGCTTATGCATCAAGACAACTCAAAATCCATGAGAAGAATTATGCGACGCATGATCTGGAGTTGGGTGCTGTCATATTTGCGTTGAAGATTTGGAGACATTATCTCTATGGCACGAAATGTGTGGTGTTCACCGACCACAAAAGCCTCCAACATATCTTCAACCAAAAGGAACTCAACATGAGACAACGACGTTGGGTTGAACTCCTCAACGATTACGATTGCGAAATTCGTTATCATCCCGGCAAGGCTAATGTTGTAGCCGATGCACTAAGCCGCAAGGAACATATCATGCTTCAAAGTGTCAAGATCCATTCCGATATACAAGTTCGTATTCTAGAAGCTCAACATGTCTCGGTTACCGAGGGCAATATGCATATGGAAATGTCTTGTGGTGCTGAATTCCAATTAGAGACTAAAACCAATGGCTTGCTTTATTTTCTAAATCGTCTTTGGGTTCCCGATCGTGACGATCTCCGAGCATTCATCATGACCGAAGCACACAAGTCTCGATATTCTATCCATCCTGGTGCGGATAAAATGTACCAAAATCTTCGTCCACAATATTGGTGGCCTGGTATGAAGAAAGACATTGCTTTGTTCGTAGCAAAATGTCTCACATGTTCTAAAGTCAAAGCTGAGCATCAACGTCCTTCTGGTTTACTTGAACAACCGGAAATACCCGTGTGGAAATGGGAGAATCTAGCTATGGATTTCATCACTAAACTCCCTCGCACTTCGAGCGGTTATGACAGCATTTGGGTGATCATTGACCGTCTCACTAAGTCCGCACACTTCTTGCCTATCCGTGAAGACTATAAGGTTGAGAAATTGGCCCGAATTTACATTGACGAGATCGTGAGTCGTCACGGTGTTCCTTTGAACATAATCTCCGATAGAGATGCTCGTTTCACTTCTCGGTTTTGGCAATCTCTTCAAAAGGCACTTGGTACACGACTGGATTTGAGCACGGCCTACCATCCCCAAACTGATGGTCAGGCTGAGCGAACAATCCAAACCCTGGAAGACATGCTGAGAGCCTGTGTCATCGACTTTGGTGGCAATTGGGATTCACATTTGACACTTATCGAATTTTCCTACAACAATAGTTACCACACCAGCATCGACATGGCTCCGTTTGAAGCTCTCTACGGTCGTAAGTGTCGTTCTCCCATCTGTTGGAACGAGATTGGTGAAGCACAAATCACCGGTCCCGAGTTAATTCAAGAAACCTCCGATAAGATTATTCAAATCCGTGACAACATCCGAGTTGCGAGGAGTCGGCAAAAGAGCTATGCCGACAAACGACGCAAACCCTTGGAATTCCAAGTTGGTGATCTTGTACTTCTAAAGGTGTCTCCTTGGAAGGGGGTGATCCGTTTTGGGAAGAAAGGCAAGCTAGCACCTCACTATGTGGGTCCATTCAAGATCCTTGAAAGGATTGGGAAAGTGGCTTACAAGCTCGAGTTACCTCCATCACTTGGCAACGTACATCCTACATTCCACGTATCCAACCTCAAGAAGTGTCTTGCTGATGAAAATCTTCATATACCTCTTGACGATGTGCGCATTGATGAGACGATGCACTTCGTTGAAAAACCAGTCGATATTATGGATCGTGAGATAAAAGAACTCAAGCGCAGCCGTATTCCTATTGTCAAGGTTCGTTGGGAGTCTAAACGAGGACCCGAGTTTACTTGGGAACGAGAAGATCAAATGAAGCTTAAGTACCCACATCTTTTTGCTGAAGTAGTAGCCTCAACTAGTTGAATTTCGGGACGAAATTCCCTCAACATGGGATACTGTAACCTTTCTGAGTTTCATGTTTTTCCTATTGATTTTATGCCGTGCAATAAAAGACGATTCCGATTCCAACCTTACATTCATTGTTCATGTGCAATAACAAATATACACGCGTTTATTATATTACAATATTAACTAAAACCATCTTGCAAACCCCGAGGACCAAACTTGACCAAAACTCAAAACAACATCAAGACTACAAAACTACAGGGACCATTCTTGTAAATATCAAAAAGGGCACAAGCACGGTCGTGCTTAGTCCTAAGCACGGTCGCGCTTAAGCCATGACCACGGTCGTGCTTATCATTAAGCACGGTCGCGCCTCTTATACAGTTTGACTCTGAAAAGGTCAAACCGACTCAAATCTTGTCCAAAAATAAATTGTAAACATGTTCTAGAATTCGCGAAACTTGCAGAAGACGATATTCGGTGGATCAAGTCCTAAACACGACCAAATACACACGAATACACGCAATCTCGCACCAAACAACCGGACCTTCCTTTCTTAATCAAATCGTGTATTTTTGTTAAATATCAGACGAATTAAACTAATTTAATTCATTCATACGACCCCAATAAATATCCCGCAACCCTAAATCTATCATTACATCGTCTCTATTCCTCTGCCGATCAAACAAGCCGCGAATTCCTACTTCGAAGCCGACTGCACTTGTTGCCCAATCTAAACAGGTTAGTAGTAGTCCAATTGGTTCGTCTCTTCACTCTGATCAAAAGCCCTAAATTAATTCGTTGCTACATTACGCAAATAATCAGATTTTAAAACTTGGTATTGAAATAAAAACGATTTAATCGAACTACACGATGGATGTGTTATAAACCCAATTAAATAGTATGGTTGGATTCGCAAACACTCTCTCAATGAAAACCCTAAGTTTCTAATCAGTTTTATTACAAGAACTAGAATAAATGCTTCTGAAATTGACCAAACACGGTCGCGCTAACCTATGAGCGCGGTCGTGCCTGACCAAGCACAGTCGTGCCCGAGAAAGGCCCGGTCGTGTTTGCCGACCAAACAAGGTCCTGACCTAAACAAACCCAAGACACGGTCGTGCCGGATACGAGCACGGTCGTGCTCTATGTTACAGACCCTTTTGAAGCCTTCTGACTCGACCACGGGCGCGCCTCAGACACCACGGTCACGCCCGGACAAGAGCGCGGTCGTGCCCTGCATGAGCGCGGTCGTGCTCAGTCTTAAAACAGAATCTTTTAAACAGTTTAATATATATTTTATCCTTCAATCAGTTTAAAGTTACAAATAATTATTTTATAAAGTATCCAGAACCGAGTATTGTTTATCAAAGATCGATTATTTAATCTTTCTTTAAATTAAAATCAATAAAATACTACAAGTTTATATAATTATTTTATAAACAACAATATATTCCATACGTTTTGTCTTTAACAAATATTATTTATTTAAACTTATAATTAAATAAATATATATATAAATGCTATCTAGTGAACATTCTAAACAAATGGTGTATTTTATTTAAACAAACCTTAAACTTAATCCACTTCCAACACCGAATAACGCAACTCAATAATACGTAATCATATATTGTTCAATAGGTCGAACCTAGCAATCTACAACACACCGCTGTTTTCTCAATTGCTTGTGCAATCTATACGCTACATAACACGTGAGTATTACATAGCCCCTTTTACTCTTTTTACACTTTTGGGGTGAGACATGAACTCTATACAAAATTACTATTTACATTTACACAAACAACACAAGTAAAAATCCTATTTACATTCATGTGTGCAATTTGAGCTTTATGCCCGAGTGCTAGGTGTGCTAACTTTTGTATGCAATTTATGTGCAATCATTAACTATTTAAGCCGACGGTTTTCAATGATAGATCTATTGAGTCTGACAAACCCACCCAGGTAGGGTGACTGTTACTGACAACACAAATTTTGAGTGCAAGTTACAAAGGTTTGATTGTATAGGTCACCCGATAGTTTCTCTCCACAATTGCCTTAATTGCCATGTTAGTATTGAACTGTATGCACACAACACGATTTTGCTATCACACGAATAAACCTATGTATTCTCACCAACTTTTTAGTTGACTATGTTTTAACCATGTTTCAGGTACTATTGTTTGAAGTGATCAAGATATGCTACACAAAGGATTTTTGGACTTAGCATTTAAAAAATTAATCAGTTATCCTATGTAATTTACATTTTTGTTTTGTGGATTGGTTGTATTTGATTGAACTTATTTGTTGCAATGAAAACGATGATTAAATATTTCAACTTTAGCAAACCATGAGCAATGAACAATCTGCACGCTTCACGCCCCGACGTTTCCGCCATCGGTTGGGGTGTGACAGTTCTGATGAATTTGGCTAGACTCAGCCTCATCATTTTCATGTAGTAGTGGGACATCGGTATTCCAATTGCTAAAATCAGATCCGGCTTCCATCCACTGGTTCGAAGTGTCATAACATTGGGGATGGTATTCAGGAGTAACGTTATCCGAAATGACAGCAAATGGATCATTATTGTAGTAGAGAGAAGAAATGGGATTCTATTGTGAACCTAAGGGATGATATTCAGGAGATTCTTGTTTTATTGGTCGGTTAGGATCATAATAAGTAGGAACAAAGTTATCTCCAGACATCCTGCAACTTAAAGTATTAGCATCTTAACCTATTATTTTTGTCAAGACTTAGATACTAAAGCAAGTATCTTTATCTTAACTAAAGTTCTACATGGATCGTTATCTTCCCAGAGCAGTACCTCCAACAGAGATGTTCCTAGAAAAGAATGACGGGTCTAAGAGAGATTTATACACCACTTTTTTCCATAGATAGAATATTCTTTTTGTCAGATAACTACATACCGGTCAGAAGGTTACCTTGTTTTCTTATCTTAATCTCGACATATCAAATAATTTCATGGTTAAAGCTTAGACACTAGATCTAAATATCTAATTCGCTGAAACCTGTGGCTCTGATACCAACCTGTCACACCCCGCCTTAGGCACCCCCCAGACGTGTGTGAGTTCGATTGGTACCTATTTTGAATTTAGAGTTTTTATAAAACACAGCGGAAGTCTTTTTCACAAGGATCGTTTCATCATTTGTTTCAACCTTGAGGGTTGTTTTTGTAAATACCAAGACTCGGTTGGAAAATGAAAGGCTTGTATTTATTTCATAACAGTCGATTACAAAACAGAGTTTGAAATCAAATACATTTCTTGTCTCTTGTAGACAAGTTTCAAGCCACTGAAAATAGTATTATCCAAGGTTGATCAATCACTTGGTCATATCCCCTTTTTCTTCTTTTCAGGATTATCTACGCATGAGGCCTGAGAATCCTACATGCATTTCACCCTTTTCATTTCTCATTTCATGGGTCAGATCCTTTGTCTGCCCGTATCCCTTTTTCCTTTTCATTTTGTTCATTTCCTAAAAACATTTTGAAAATGAAACATCAGCGCGAACGCCGGTGAATACAATTATCTTGACATAAAATCATTTGGCACAACCAAGTATTAATTTCATAATCACAACTTTCGTGTTCAATCTACACATTCTGCAAGACGTTATCTCCTTATAACAATGGCCAGGTCTACTCCTCAGAAATTGTTATAAGATAAGTACCAACCGCAATCCGGGACTTTCCCCTGAGATCCGTGTATCCCTTGCAAGTTTTACGTATACCTATGGCCTGAATGCTTTGTTCGTAGAAAAACGTTGAGCATTATTCTCCTAACCTTTATTTGGCAATTTTCGTAAACGTAAATGTTTGACATAATTTTTAATATAAATAAAGTATTCACCTTGATACTAGGAATGAGCCTCTAAGTTGGAAATTTATAGAATCAGCTTCCTAAATTGGTTTCTCTAGCTTTTCGGCACTTCTATGAGCGTTTCCTTCTTAACCGAGCACTATAATGAGCGGGAGTTGGACCGGGATCGTCGTGGACAGCCTAGGGAACTTCGGGAACAAGAAAGTGAAGTGGAGATTGATCGTGGGATGAAGAAAACGTTTTAAATCGATCAAGAATTTATAGGCTGGAATTTGGACCCATGTCGGACCGACATGGCAAGGCATAGCGGTCCGCTATCCGCCTATGCTTGCATCAGTCCTACATGTCCAAATTTGATTGGACCGCACCTCGTATTAGGCTAGCGGACCGGTATGGAGGTGTATATCGGTTCGTTATCAAGACATGCTTCAAAACTTAGGGCTGAGTCATAGGACACGTGTCAGCATAAAAATTTGCGGCAAATGGCGGCTAGTCGGACCGTTATCCAATGATATAGGTCCGCTATTCGACCCTTTTGACCATTGCGGACCGTAAGGGGATATGATAGCGGTCCAATATCTACCCAGAAATCATTTTTTTCATTTTTAACCATGGACTTTGGTACTTTAGATACGCAAGCCCTTTTAGGTTCTAACCTTAGCATTTCTTGGACATTTTTATAGCAGGTGTTATACGCCACTACAGGCCCACACGGTCCGCTACGATGTGTGGCGCACCTCGGCTGCATGGCCACCACGTGGCGCACATGCATGAGTTCGGGTGGTAGCGGTCGCCTACAGGGCTGTTACCAGCCTATAAATAGACAAGCTCTCCATTTGCATTTTCACACCAAAACCCAAACCGATTCTGAGTTTCTTCTGAGTTCTTCAATCCCGAGCATTCCATTGCCATCCCGACTCCAGAGCCTTTCCTCCGTGTTTGACTAACGTTCGCTTATTAACATGACTCAAGCGTTTAGAGACGAAGAGACTAGAGGATCGTATAGAAGTGCAAGTTAAGGTGCTAGAGCCCTAAGAGCTGACTCTAAGAGCTACGTAGCACTAAGATTATTATCTTCTAATCTCTCACTTCATACCAAGGTGAATACGAGTCTGTTATAAATGAATCTTTTAATCTCCCACTTCAAGTCTTCATTACTAGGCAATGACATGAATCATTTCATAGTTAATATTTATAATTATGAAGTTACATAACTCATAAATATTAATGTGAATATATATATATATATATATATATATATATATATATATATATATATAAAAGTGTTTACTTATATGTATAATGATTTATTGCACATTCACATTTAAAAGCATGCGATGGACATCTTTAAGACATTTGTAACATGTATAATATTATACATGTATAAAGATTTATTTACATTTAATCTTTGTAAATAAAACCCTTATACACTATGTATGGATGTACAAATACATGTATCGCAAGATTATACTCTTTCAAATATTTAAGGAATGGTCCATGCATGCTTTATCCTATTGTTTTCCCCCCTTCCTTAGCGGGACTAGGTCTGGCCGAATTTTTCAAAAGGGGCGTCCCCACCCTCTTGTTTGACTAATATGTTGTACAAAGATGGTGTTTACAAGCCTTACAAGAGGTAAAGGGGATTGGATGCTTTCCTTTTGTTGTTGTTAAATAGGAAAGGCTTCTAACACTTGGAAACACACTTGTTAATAAGAAAAAAAATTCATCCATATTACACTTAGTAAGGCCGAGATTTTAGAAATGAAAAGGGGAGAGCATTCTTGAATGATAAAGTCCTCAAGAACTCACTCAAACTATCATACATCTTCATAGTTTGATTTTGTTCTTGGTTTGACTTTGATTTCTATTTGCATAACACTACTAAACTAATCTTTGGTGAGTGTTATAGCTCTTGACATTCTTAAGAGTAGCATCTTGGAAGGATCTTGCTTAGTGCGCATCACTTTGGAAGAAGGAGCTAGTGCTTGTATCTTTACCACATTTGTTTGTGCTAACACTACTCTTCAAATGTTGTTGTTTCTAAAACACCCTATGAATGTTTTCATTTTAGTTTCAAGAACTTCATTTGGATCCTTGGTGGGTTTTGTTTTCTAATTCATTAGATCTAACTTGTTAAACAAGCTTCCGTTGCAAATGATATTAAAAGACATGTTTAAAACCCAACAATATCCAACACCTCCCTATGAACACTTTTTAACAACACGCTCTTCCGTTCACAACAACCTATTTTTGTAGCTATTAGGTCCGATACTACTGTTGTTAGCAGTATTTTCTGTTTTATAAACATATAGAATTCACAGCTCATCACGCAGGGGAATTCTACTAGTTAACTATATAAATAATCGATGCAAGTTTTTTAAGTATATTTTTAGGTTTATTTAAATAAATCTAAAGTCGTTTTAAAATGAAAACGATGGGACATATTTCTACTACAATCTTTTAAATCTTTTTGGCCTAATTACAATTTTTTTTTGGAACGACCAACGAATACTATAAGCCCAGCAATTCGGGTAAACTCATTGGCGAAAGACCACCCACATCCGCAAACATAGACAGCATAGGGTGTTACAAGTGTTACATCTCCGGTCTAAAGTTTTGACGATACTCAATATGAACGAATCACGTCTCGTTTTTTTAACTCTATTCATTTACAAACAATTTTGTTCGTTTTGTGTTTTTAAATGAAAATTTGGCGTTTACTTTTACAAACGGTTTTGTGTGTTTATAAATTAAATGTCAATGATTTTTCCAACATCTTTTATTGGAAAAATTCAGTACCGTAAGTTGTTTTTTTTCTAATAAGATATGCTTTGCAATTGCATTAACTCCCATAGCTTTAACCAAAGTTTGAAAATTTGATAGTTATTTTACTTGACTAAAGTTTAAATAACAAGACACCGGGAGAGATCGAGGGTAGTGATCAAATGATAAACATTATTTTATTTGATTACTGTGATAGCTATTCTTAACAATCATATACAACTTATAAATTATTTTTTTTAATTGTTAAATGAGTATTTAAGTTGAACATAAAAACTAAAATAATGAGTGTTGCATATACGTAACACATATTGTTAAATATACGTCGCACATAGTGTTACGTATATGTAACACTATGTCAACAGAAAACAGAATGATAACTGTTACATATACGTAACACTATTTTATGGTTTTCATTTAGTCTCTACCCCTATATATTTATATTTATATACATATACACATATGATTTATAAATAATTTATAAATTACGTGTTTGTTTAGAGTGATTACCATAAAAAATATTGATTATCATTTAAACCGCACGCAACCTAAAAATAGAAGCCCTACAGTTTCTCGCATTTGTTTATCTTTGTTCATCTTTAGTTGACATTTATATTATTTCATTTAAATATCTATAAACATAAGAATTTAGAAAATGCAACTTACTCTGATGATAAAATAAAAAATAAATTAAACATTATACTTAGTATAGTTGTATCTTTGTATTAATAAATAAAAATCATTGAAATTTGTTCCCTTGAAAAAAATTAAACTGGTGAATCCTCAGCATTTTTTTCTCGTATCTCTCTCCTATTAAATAATGATATTAAAATAATATATTTTTAAATATTTATTATGGATACTTATTGTTTAATTATTAATAGTTATTATATTATTAAACAAATGAATTTAATATGAATTAACAACTATCAATTACATAAAAAATATTAATACTCAGTTGAAAAAAAATGTTTTAAAAAATAACTTAACATAATTTATAACTATCACGTTAAAGTACATTTTTTTAAAACATATTTTGACGAGTGTGCGTTAACATATTACATTATATTTTATTCAACTCGTGTCGTACACGGGTTTATTCAACCCATGTAATACACTGGTTTTTAAATAAATAATTTTTTTATTAGTAAGTATATAACATTAAATTTATTTAACACATGTAATACACGGGATTCTAACCGACTATCCACGTAAAGAAAAGAAAATTAGGCCTATAATATTTGAATGATTAAAAATAACTAATAGTTATTATTAACATTTAGTAAATAGTACAATTATTATTATTAAATCAAACAATCACTAACGTGATGAACAGTAATATACTCTTTCTTTTGCGTTCTGTACAACAAATTATTAATCACTAACGTGATGAACAATAATATACTCTTTCTTTTGCGTTCTGTACAACAAATTATCTTGGTTGTTAGATTTTTTTTAACGGCAACATTTAGATATTATAGGATAATTGGGTTTCCCCTGAACAACACCTAGAACATCCAGGGGTAGGAACCCCCAACTGGGTATAGCCCGTGACCTGGCCACGGACCCTTTTTTGCTGTTGCTAGGATTCGAACCCAAGATCTCTACTATGGGAAGTATTGGGGCTACCATTGCACCAAATGGCGAATGGTTTTTGCTTGTTAGATATATCCTTGAGGTAGTTAATGTGTATCCGGATGTGGAACCATTGGTGTATCAGCTGAGGCCTCTTCTTCTGCGTTAGGAATTGTCCGAAAAGGTTCGATTGAATCCCATGCTTTCATGGTCCCTATCTCCTCTGAGGAGAGGTGGCTCTTTATAGAGCTAAAAGCAGTGAGTTGCGAGGGCCGCTATTCCATTCCTGACTTTATAGAGCTAAACTCAATCACGAAGGAAGCTTTGAGTTACGAAGGCTTGACGCCAAAAAAAAGATCAACATTGCTGTAATTGTCATGACCAGCTTAAATAGAGGCATTGTAGAATAAATCTCGATAAGAGGTCTATCATGCTTATTCGGACCAGTTGGGAAGCTAGACATCAAGTAAGTGGCTTGATGAGGATAACTAAGCTGACACGCCGGAGTTGGCTGCTGGCACAACAGGGTGGTGCCTTACCGTACCGCAGGCGGACACGAGTAGTCTAGGACACGGGACAGAAGCGTTATTTTCCCTTCCCAAAGGAAAGGAATTTTTCTGATTATTTTGGAAAGGGCTGCCTTAACCGAATACCCCCTCGGGCGGCCGTCCCTCTTATCTTATTTCGGAGAAATTGAATAAGAAAGTGGTGTTCGAAAATTTTTAAATAGCAAAGTCAAGAACCAAGCTGACTGAATCGAATCTCCTGTGCCCTCTTCCTTCTCCTTCATTGATCTAAAAAAACTCTTCCTTGAAGGGAAAAAGGAAAGTGCCTTCATTGAAGTACTTCCTTAGCTTAGGAGAGGATGTCCTATTGCCAATTGGAGGAAGCAAGAAAAAAGGTATTCAGCAAGAAGTTACTACGAAAGAGGAGTTCTTTGACTTGACTCGCGGTTGATCTTTAGAAGATTAGGTACAAGTCTGAGGCCAGAAAGGTTCGCCTGATGTAGGTTGCCTGGAAATGTAGTTCCGCTCTTCACCGAAGAGAGAAATGAGAACTTCTTTCGCGTGCCGGGAATCCAATTCATTGGTAGCAGGCGATCAATTGTTGTATGTAATGTTGATGAAAGAGGAAAGAGGTACGACGGGATATTCCTTCCGGAACTAAACGTTGAACGGCAGACTAAACATGCATATAGTCTCATAAAATGAAAATGATGTATGTCCGAATCGCGATTCCTAGACTACTCCTATTGGGCTTATGATACCGTTTGGAGCCCCCAGTCTTCGTCCGACAAGCGCAAGAGCCTCTATGCTCTCCTAAGATCGGCCACCGTAAACCAACGCGCGACCAGGAAAATTAGGCTTTTTATTTAATCAAAGCAGAGAAGCTCGCCTTCATGTTATCCAAAAGCACACTTCAATACGAAATTGATTATTTAGTCGGGGTAAAGTAAGCTAAGAGGGTCGACTTGTCACGATTGATTGCTCACACACAATTAGGTTAGGCAAGCTTGGGGAGGTGATCTGAATCGCTATCGATACGATCCGACGACTCAGCAGCAGTGCGGAATTTTCTTTCTCGTCTGCTGGATCTGATCTATAGTTAGGGGGCAATACATACCAAAAGGTTCGAAGAAGGATAATGAGCGTGGCCTTCATTGAGTGCATTTTTTGCTCTTTGACATAGTAAGGCGGGAAGGCATGAGCAAGGCACTTACAAAGGCCGGTCCGGAAGAAGAGGAAAAGAAGTTCACCTCAAATCAAGGCAACGCGCACTCAATCCATCTATCCTGTCTGATTGAGAAAGTCTTTAGGTTCCAGAGTTCCGACCTATAAAGGAGTGAAACCGCTTCCTAAGATCGGCCACCGTAAACCGACGCGCGACCAGGAAAATTAGGAAGCTACTCCTTTTCGCTATCTATCGGATCTTTTCTAAGAGGTTAGGTAGGTGGTTGAGTCGAAGCGGAGAAGGAGACTAAGTCATCGGTCGTGCCGGGATTGATTTCCCCGAAGCCCCATGCATTGCATATAATAGCTACGAGCTGCTGTAAGCGCTGTTGCGCGAGTACTGTATCACGAACTAACAAGAGAGGAACATCCGGGATTAAGCCACGTGGCGATACCCGCCAAAAGAAAGACTTTCTTTTCGGTAAGTAAGAATACATTGACCGATTGAGGAGAACCCCCGAAGTAAACATAGCCAAATGCTCTTGGATGGGTAGTTGAATAGAGGGAGAAATCCTTTTTTCTCCTTCATATTGAATGTAGTCTATCACTTTGAGATCATGAGAACCTTGTGAATTGATATAAATTATGGCATGCATCTCCATTTTCAGGTCTAGTGCTAGACCCTGACCGGTTAAACCGCGACGATCAAATGCTTTCATATGGTTGGCTGCCTTCGATAGAAACGAAAGACTCCCTCTTTGTCTTATTAGCGCAAGTGTTCGTCAACGATGAAAGCCGCTTAAGACTCGAAGGGCTAGGCCAGGCGTGGTAGAAAATCTTCTCTCAAAAAGAGACAGACCAGAGATGACAGAGGAAGGTATTCGGTTCAAAAGTTGCGAGGGCCGCTATTCCATTCCTGACTTTATAGAGCTAAACTCAATCACGAAGGAAGCTTTGAGTTACGAAGGAAGCAGTGAGTTCTTTTTCGGCCTCCTACAACTTTACTTCTTGGTTGTGCCGGTAAGCTATTGTCCTTTTAATCTCTGTGTTTAGGGTTCGACCCCTATTGGGGTTTTTCTTTTTTTTCCCATTATATTTTTTACGGGCTACATGTTTTTAATTCACTATGGACGCGTGTCTCCGTCTCACGCCTCTAGCCATATTTAGCTTGTCAATGTGTCCCGATGTTGCTATTTGGGAGTCTACTCATTATTTCTTGTTATTGTGCTTCTTCATTGATCTTCCTCTCCATGCGTTTTCGTACATGGTATGGTTTTCTTTCTTTTCGATCTCACTTTCTTCTTCTTTGTCTGTACTCTGCGATACTTTTGTTCTTATTCGACTTTAGAGGTCGTTGATTATGTGAAAAGTTGCTTATAGTTATTTTTTGGTGTTTTCGTTTTGTGATTTATGCGTTCTTCAAAAGTGGAATTGATGTTTAGGTTGTTTCTCTGTTTTAAGGTTTAAGGTCATTTGGGTTTTCATTGTAATTAATTTTGAATACTAACTAAATCTATGATTATAAGAATTAATGTTCAGGTTGGTCTTGATGCTTCCGTTTGCCTGTTTTAAGGTTTAAGGTCATTTGAGTTTTCATTGTGATTACATATGGTTAGTAAATAAATTTATGAATTATAATGTGTAGATAAGGTTTAGCATGATTTGAGTTTTCATTGTAATTAATTATGCTTAACGTTAGTAGATAAATGTACAGATTGTAAGTATTCATGTTCAAGCTGTTCTTCATGTTTGCATATCCCTATTATAAGGTTTAGGCTAATTTAGGGTCTCATTGTAATTAATTATGATTACTAGATACGTTTATGGTTTATAATGTGTGGATTAGAATACTTCTCTTTGTTTCTTCATTCCTATCCTTTTTGGACATGTGTAGGGTTTGTTTATACCAATTTCATACTTTTTTAAAGCTCGATTGTTTGTTAGCTGATCTGCACACGGGTTTTTTACACCAATTTCATACTTTGTTACTTTAGCATATTAAAGGTTGATTGTTTGTTAAATTCCTCAAATCTCATGTTACTAGATCATGGTTTATATTGTGCTTCTGAATTCATAATTTGTTTTTAAACATCAAATCTCACATTTGTGTATTTTGTTCTTGATTTTTTTTTTTTGGGTTTTTTCGTCTTTTCATTCATGAATCTTTGAAAGGTGGACATTTATGTTTAGGTTCTTCTTCATGTTTACATTTTATTGTTTTCGTGTTGTACAAATGATCTTGATGTTTTTAGGTTTAAGATAATCAGGCTTTTCAGTATGCTTGATTATGGTCAGTAAATAAATCTATAGATTATAACGTCTGGATTATGATAGTTCACTTTATGTTTCTATTATTGTCCTTTTTGACATCTACTTTTACTCTGCAGGTTGCTTTGTAGTTGGAAAGGGTGGAGAATCTTTTTGGCTTTTCTTTAACATCTGTTATCTTAATATGGGTTAGTTTTTTTACTATCTTCTGTTATTATTGTCATTGTTTCTCATTTGGTGTTCCTTTGTTTGTTGTTGGCTTTTCATATTGTGGATGATACATTGTTTAAGAGTACTATGTGGTGATCGATAGTAAATGAGTTAATGCCGATAGACTTTCTGCTGAAGACGTTCCACTGAGATAACTGTCCACTTATAATCTCACGTTAGCCTTACATGCACATATTTTTTGAGAAAACACCCAAAACTCATTTACATGGTAACTTCTTTTTTTCAAAGTTTGCAAGTGCACACAGGTTACATTTTGTTCTTTGTGGATATTGATGCTTTTGACTATGTTGTGCCAGTAGGATGGAAAGTAGAAAGTTCCATATAGATTTGATTTTTTTTAATCATTTTAAGGCTGTAAACGTATTTACCACAACTTTTTCTTAGATACAGAAGTTAATTTGAATCAAAATTCGAAAACAATTACTTGTGTGTTTTTTTTAACGGCTCACACACACTATCCTACACAACTCCTAAACTACATCTTACCCAAGTTTGAACCTGGATCCCTCCAAAGAGGCTGCACCTCTTACCACCTGGCTATAACCCAAATGGCTACTTACCTATCTGTTATGACAATTATTAGTGAAGGACTTTTTTTCTTTTATAAATATTTTTGTTGATCTAGTTTTAGATTCTTCGTATTTTAACTCTTTTACAAATTTTGATTTGAAATTTAATTCCTTAGTATTATAGATTTTTTAACAAAACTATGTGAAAAGCCCACTAATTTTTTGTATTTCAATAATATTCACAAATCATATGATAATCTTTAGCAATGACACATTTCATGTAGGTATGATCACGTATTTGGATATAGATAGAGCAAGTTTATTAAAGTCTAGGGTTTTATACCAATGCTTGCTCTTAGTATGATTTATGGGTTCATGTCAGAATGAAAATAATGGTTAAATATAATTAGACCAAAATATAATACACATACAATATACTACTTTTCGTAACAACACGACACATGCAGGGATTAACATTTACATACAATGCATCCATCATACAATTCACATAAGGTATGACATGGTATTACGCTGCATGTCCAATATGTCAGATCGCAGTCGACAAAAGTAATGACAGATGAGCATGCGCAATTGATTCAGTAATTTTTTTTAAATACATCATTATCAGTACTAAGCTCAGCTCTACAGGTTTCGCTTTTCTGCAGCCATAGCTGACGAAAACGGGACTGCAACCGTCACAATTTTAGACATAATTATAAACACAGTTACTTGAAAAAGACACGTGATACCGCCACCGCTTCTTGCATTGAGACGAAAAATGAAAAAATTTCATCTGTGCGCTCCAAATAATAGGCGCTATCACAGAACCATCTTCACAGTTTCAAGATTTCAGATCCAACAAACACCGCACAACAAAGCTCATCCACACCACCATTTAAAGCAACACCAGGAAAAAAAAAGTTTAACACCAGCCCCAGAAACTCTAGCACCAAAACCACGTGAAGGCACAAGCACGGAAAGGAATCTGTTTAAAACAACAGGTAAGTAACCAACAACCCAAAAAAATACTTCTCTGTTCAACCTACAAAAGAAAAATATTTACTTTTTCTTTATACAGGTCAGGGAATAAGCGAGACCAAAAAACAGAGATCCAGATTCGCCCCTACCATAAAAACAACAAAAAAAACAAACGTTTTGACCAGGCTTGCAGTGATAGTCGATACCGTTGTTATCATGCAGACACAGGTATGTTGTTGCTACATTTAAATCCATGTGTTTTGTAATATAATCCCTACACACTACTTATCAAACTTTTAATGTAATGTAAATTTCAAATAACAGTACATCATTCCTGCCGCAATGCGCGGCTCAGAACAACCTAGTTTGATAAAATATTAAGCATGAATCCATAAAAGCCATTAAAAAGGTTTTTAGAATTATTTACTTATACAATAAATCAACCTACTTATTTTATTTCAACGTATATGTATATATATTTGATAAATTTATGAATTTAAACATATTTTTTTTTCTATTTAGTAAAAATGGTGTTACATACTCAAGAAATTATATTAAATTTGAAAATTTGTTAGAACAAAAGATTTACCAACTTTTTAACTCATTTGGTGCATACAAATGATTTATAGACAATATATATGCATAATGAAACCAAAAATTTTGTCACAATTATAAACGAATCGAACATTCAGTGAACATTTCGACGGGAAGTTCGTTTATGTTCGTTCGTTTAATAAATGAACGAACATGAACAAGAAATTTCATTTATTTAGTTAAATGAACGAACATGAACAGATATCGTGTTCGTTCATTTATGTTCATGAACGTTCAGTAATGTGTTCATTTATGTTCGTTTGTGTTCGTTCGGTCCTTAAAGGTTTTGTATTTTATATTTTATCAATTATAAATATTTTTTAAGTGTGTTTATGATAATTATGTCAAGTATGTGGAGATAATTATGTCAATTGTCAAGTACTTCATATTTATTTTTGGTTGATTTTGTGTAATGTTAATTTAAGATGAAAATGTTGGTTTTGTTCAGCGAACTTCCAGATTAGTTTGTTAGTTTTTCTTTTCATTATATATAAATAGCTCTTTGTAATCATTAATATGAGTTATCAATCAAATCATTCAATTTTACATCCAATCATTCTCTCTCATTTTCTTTCTCTCGTTTATCATTCTCGCTTGTTTCTAGTTATCATTCTCGATATCATAACATGATATCAGAGCATATATGCTCGATTCTATGATTTTCTTCTCTTATTCCGCACTCGTTCTTTGTTTTTTCTTTCGTTTTCTCATTATTCGTGTCGATTGGGGTTCGTTTGATGTTTTGATCCGTTCAAAACTTTCCCTTTATGTTTCTAATCATTCATACGGTTGGATTTCTTCATACATGCTTCTGATTTCGAGTTATGATGATTTCTGGACCGTTTTCACGTTTTTCTGTTCGTGCAGGCGAACTTGTTAAGTTCTCTTTCCAGCGAACTTGTTAAGTTCTCTTTTTGGCAAACTTGTTCAGTTCGCCCTCCTCAGTCTTCTTTTCTCAGTTTCGTTTCTTCGTTTATCTTGTCATGTCTAATACCATTGTTCCGCCTATCATTGTTCCCATGGATTCTTCTAATCTTTTGTTCTTACACTCATCTGATCATCCGGGGCTCTTACTTGTTTCCAAAACTTTTGATGGCTCTGCTTTTGGATCTTGGAAACGTGCCATGTCCATTGCTTTATATGCTAATAACAAGCCTGGTTTTGTTGATGGAACTGTTTTCAGACCTCTTTCCTCTCCTAATCTGGAGTTGTGGAAACGATGCAATGATATGGTTATTTCTTGGATCCTCAACACTCTGTCTGGTGATATCAGTGAGAGTGTTTTGTATGTTGAGACTGCTCGTCAGCTTTGGAATGAGTTAACTGACCGGTATGGACAGAGTAATGGGGCAAAGTATTATCAATTGTAGAAGTCTCTTTCTAATATATCTCAAGGGAATGATGATATTGCTACTTATTTTACCAATATCAAGTTTGTTTGTTCTCATTGCAAGAAGCCGGGGCATGATGTAAGCAAATGTTATCGCTTAATTGGGATCCCTAAAGATTTCAAATTTACTAGGCCTAGAGCTGTTGCAAATGTTGTTTCTGATGCTGGTATTACTGTTCCTGCTTCTAGTGCACCTACTGGTCTTTCTTTCGAACAGTACAACAATTTGCTGCAACTTCTTCAACAGAATTTTGGGGTTCAGGGTGTTGTTCCAACTGTTCAACCACTTAGCTTTGCAAATTTTGCAGGTATTATTGCTTGCAATTCGACTACGGTCGATACTACTTGGATCATTGATACCGGTGTAGGTAATCACATGTACTTTGATTTCAATTTACTTTCTGATGTTCAATTGCTTAATTTGCCTGTTTATGTTCTTCTTCCAAACAGACATGTCTTAACTGTTACGCAAGTCGGAACAGTTAATCTCACCAAGACGTTTTCTATCTCTAACGTCTTCTTTGTGCCTCAATTCAAGCACAATCTTTTATATGTTCCCAAACTTTGTAGGGATACAAAGGGTCTTATTCAGTTTTCTGAAACTTCTTGTTTCTTGCAGGCCCCTTCACTGAGTAGTCCGTTAGTTGTGGGAGATCTTCTCAACGGACTTTATCTTTTGCATCCTAATAAACTTTTCTCTGTTACAATTGATTCCTTTTCTCACTGTAATTCTGTTGTTTTTTTGAAACTTTGGCATACTCGTCTTGGTCATTTACCTTTGTACAAACTTAAGCAATTGAATGTTTTTACTGGTGCACATGATTGTTCTATTGATGATTGTTTTGTTTGTCCTAAGGCTAGACATCATAAACTGCCTTTTACATCTAGTAGTATATCCAGTTCTGAAATGTTTGATCTTATTCATATTGATACGTGGGGACCGTATCGATCTACTACATTTGATGGATATAAATATTTTCTCACCATTGTTGATGATTTTACTAGAACTACTTGGACTCATCTTTTGACAACTAAAGGAAATGCCTTTACTATTCTTCAAGGGTTCACTGAGATGGTTGAGACTCGGTTTAGTACCAAAGTGAAGCGTGTTCGACCTGATAATGCATTTGAGCTTGGTTCGGGTATTCATTATGCCGAGTATTTTAAACAAAAGGGTATTATTCATCAGACTACTTGTCCTGGGGTTCCTCAACAGAATGCGGTGGTGGAACGTAAACATAAGCATCTTCTCGAAACTGCCTGTGCTCTTATGTTTCAATCCAAGTTACCAATAATTTTTTGGGGTGAATGCGTTCTCACTGCTACTCATCTGATTAATATTTTTCCCACACGGGTTCTCAAGGGCAAATCTCCTTCTAAAGTGCTTTTTGGTAAAGCTCCATCATACACCCACCTTCGTACTTTTGGGTGTGTATGTTATGCTTCTACTTCTACACCTGGAAGAGATGAATTTCAGCCTAGAGCTCAAGCTTTTATTTTTATTGGATATCCTTTTGGAAAGAAATGTAACAAGCTTTATAATCTTGACACTCGACAAGTCCTAGTTTCTCGGGATGTGACTTTTCTTAAGCACATTTTCCTTCCTTACACTCTTTGGATCCTTCTTCTTTGTTACCTTCTCTAAATGATCTGTTTGAGGAGACATATCCAACTATTATTCCTTTATCTTCTTCGGTTGCTCCTGAAGTTGATTCATCTCCTCCTCCTCCTGTTTCTCCTATCCCTCCTCCTCCACCTTCGGAGCTCAGGAGATCTTCTCGTTCTTCTGTTCCTCCTTCTCATCTGCAGGATTATGTTTGTATTCTGCTTCTTCTGTTGATTCGTCTTGTTTTCATACTTTGTCGAGTGCTTGCCAAGCTTCTCATTTTGTTAATCTTGCTGATCTTTCTCCTGATTCTCAGCCGCTCCTTCTCAATCTTGATTTTGTTCAGGAACCTTCTTCTTATCAGGAGGCTGCTAAACATCCTGCTTGGCAAGAAGCTATGACTAAGGAGTTTAATGCCTTGGAATGTAATCAAACTTGGGAGGTTAGGCATTTTCCTAAGGGTAAAAAGGCCATTAAGTGCAAATGGGTGTATAAAGTCAAGTATAATGCTGATGGCACTGTTGAACGTTGCAAAGCCCGTTTGGTTGTTCATGGTGATACTTAGAAATCAGGTATTGATTATAATGAGACTTTTTCTCCTGTCGTTAAAATGACTACTATTCGTAGTCTCATTGTTGTTGCCACTAAACGATATTGGGGTTTATATCAATTGGATGTTAATAATGCTTTCTTACATGGGGATCTTGATGAAGATATTTATATGCTTCCTCCTCCTGGAATGCCTTTATCCTCTCCTGGTCATGTTCTTAAGCTCAAGAAGTCTCTTTATGATTTGAAGCAAGCTTCAAGGCAGTGGTATGGAAAGCTTTCTGATGCTCTTAAGACCAAAGGCGATATGCGCTCTCCCAATGATTATTCTTTATTATCTAAGACGATGGGTGATTCTGTTGTTCATGTGGTTGTCTATGTTAATGACATTCTTCTTACTGGTAATAATGAACATGAGATGTCTGAAAGGCTTTCTTACATTCCACGTTTCAGATCAAGGATCTTGGCAGTCTTAACTATTTTCTGGGCATTGAGGTTCTCAAATCTCCCTCTTGTCGTATCATGACTCAACGTAAGTTTGCGAAGGATTTGCTGACTGAGTTTCCTACAAACGATGTTTCTTCTGTTTCGTCTCCTTTGCCTTTGCATTTACAACTCAAGCTCAACCAAGGTCAAGTTCTTGATGATCCTTTGGTCTATCGTCGCCTTGTTGGTAAACTCAACTATCTCACTCATACTAGGCCTGATCTTGCTTTTGCGGTTCAGTTTCTCAGCCAGTTTATGAGTGATCCGTGTGTTCCTCATTGGGATGCTGCGTGGCATACTCTTCGGTATGTCAAAGGCAGTTGTTCTCAAGGGTTGTTCTTTAATGACGATCCTGATATGTCTTTGTCTGCTTATTGTGATTCTGATTGGGCGGCTTGCCCTAATACTCGGCGTTCTGTAAGTGGCTATTTCATTTCTCTTGGGGGAAGCTACTGTTTCTCTTAGCTCTACTGAGGCTGAATATCGATCTCTTCGCCATGTCACACAGGAACTTGCATGGTTGACACGGTTATTTGTGGAGTTTCGGCTTGACAATCTTACTCCCGTTCCTCTCAAATGTGATAGTCAGGCGGCTATTCATATTGCTAAGAATCCAGTTTTTCATGAGCGAACTAAGCATATCGAGTTGGATTGTCATTTTGTCCGTAAGAAGCTTCAAACATGAACATATTTATTTTTTTCTTAATGAACAAACAAGAACATGAAATCTCTTTCGGTTATGTGATAGTGAATAGGAAATTTCATTAATAAACCAACACAAACAAGGTCTTGTTCGTATTTGTTATGTTCGTCCTTTAATCACAATCATGGAATAACACATCATTTTCTAACGGCTGCACTTAATTATTTAAAGACATTCATGAGTATGACTCGAATAAAAAATACTCCAACCTGAACAATTCTAGTAGTAGACTTTTTAAATAGTGACGTGTTTATTTTTATTCTTACATGAAATTTTATAATATTAAAGGAATTATTTTTAATATATTAATTAATTTCATATTGAAATGGGTCTATCAAAATCCACGACAGTGGTGTTAATGTGAAGCACTAAAGAAAAGAAAGTGATACTTTTACGTCGCTTATCCTAGATTTATCCCACTGTTTGAAGTTATAGGACCAATTTTAACTACAAACAATATTCCTAGTAAATAAATGAAGCATGGATGTTGTTACTTCACATGTCTTTTTTTTTTTTCAATTTCCGTTTTCAATTATTTTTTTTAATTTCTTTTTCACCCCTTCTACTATATATAATTTACGTTTTTAACCCGTTTGATTTTCTATTAATACCGTTTTTCAATAATATCTTTCGGTCGTTACCTTAAAAAAACGGAATTCACGGCCGATTTTAGTTTTCTTTTTTTGAATTTTCCGGTATAATATTTTTTAAACAGATTTGTATTCAAAATCGAGTATATTTTTTTGTATCGTATGCCATGACAAATCCAACTAGTTATAAACTAGTTATAAACGAAAAACATCAATTAAGAACCTATCTAAAATTCTAAAATGAAATGGTACTTACAGAGTGGTCCACTTGTCTCTTTTTTGTTTCAATTTTCGTTTTCAATTATTTTTTTTTATTTCTTTTTCACCCCTTTTACTATTTTACTATATATAAGTTACGTTTTTAACTCGTTTGATTTTCTATTAATACCGTTTTCCAATAATATCTTTCGGTCGTTACCTTAAAAAAAACGGAATTCATGGCCTATTTTAGTTTTTTTTTAATTTTCCGGTATAATTTTTTTAAATATATTTGTATTCAAAATCGACTATATTTTTTCGTATCGTATGCTATGGCGAGCGACGTCAACGTTGCGTTGCCGTGACAAACCCAACTGCTTATCAGCGAACAACATCGTTGCCGGTGTTTTGATATTATCGTAACCGATATCGGTGGTCGCTTATATTATTTTCGACGCACGGCAACGATAACGATCAGACTCCTGCCATGTAACACTGGGAAAAAACAACCACGTTCACGTCGCGAAACGCGGATACAATTACTTGTTACTGTTAATAGTTGTAAGTTGGTGATTTTTTTTGTATGCATATATATATATATACGCTGGTTTGGACTGTTAACATATATTGCATTTTTATCTGATGGTTGCGAGCTTGCATCCCAGGTAGGGCATCTGAGTTCGAACCTTCCTTCTTTGTTTTTTTTCTATTTATTTTGAGTAAACTTCGTTTTTGGCCCCTGTGGTTTGGCCTGTTTAACCCTTTTAGTACAAAAAAGAATCTTTTTATATATCAGACCCTGAGATTGTATTTTTGTAACCATTTCAGTCCATAACATTAACTCTGTTAACTTTTCTGTTAAGTATAGGGGCATTTTAGTTATTTTATTTTTAAGTAAACTAGTTAATATTTTCAGTTCAATAAAAACTTTTTTAGGCTTTTTCATAAAACTTTATTTCCACTTTTTTTTAAAAACGTTTTTTTTTATTTTTTAAAATCATTTTTTTTCGTAAAACGAATTTTTTGAATCTTTTTAAAAACGTTTTTACACTTTTCTAAAAAACATTTTTTTAACTTTTTTCATAAAAAACGTTTTAAAAACATTTTTTTAGTTATTTTTATATAAAATGTTTTTTTAACTATTTTAAAAACTTTTTTTTTACTTAAAAAAAAACATTTTTGAATCTTTTTAAAAACGTTTTTACACTTTTCTAAAAAATATTTTTTTAAAACTTTTTTTCATAAAAAATGTTTTTAAAAACATTTTTTCAAAACGTTTTTTTCGTTTTTTTTATAAAAACGTTTTTTAGCTTATTCGTAAAATATTTTTTAACTATTTTAAAAACGTATTTTTTTAAATAGTTCACTATTTTTAAAACTAGTTCACTCAAAAAAAATAAAAAAAAACGTTTTTACGGAAAAAAGAACTAAAAATATAATTTTTTAAAGTAAAAAAAAACGTTTTTACAAAAAGTAGAAATTTTTTTATGAAAAAATATAAAAAAAGTTTTTATTGAACTTAAAAAATTAACTTGTTTATTTAGAAATAAAATAACTAAATAACTAAAATGCTCCTATACTTAATAGAAAAGTTAATAGTGTTAGTGTCATAGACTGAAATAGTTATTAAAATACAACCTCAAGGGCTGATATGTTAAAATATTCTTTTTTAGACTAAATGTGTTAAACAAACCAAACCATAGGAGCCAAAAACGAAAGTTACTCTTTTATTTTGTTCTCCGAGTAGGATCACCCCACAACCCATTCACATTCATATTCATAGCTTAAAAAACAACAAATAGGTGTAATTAATGCATCCGTATTTATTTTATTGTAGTAATTATATTGCAATACTTTATTTATTGCTTAATTTTTTTTATAAGAAAATTGCAAAACATCTTTATGTCATGTTACTTTTTTTATAAACAAAACTCTATATATGGCCACAAATATAACCTCATCAAACTAATTAATAATGTATTTTCTTTAACTTGATCATGGTTTTTATTATTTGTTTTTTGTTTTTCTTTTCTTTTGCTATTTAATTTAATATTTAATTTTGTTTTGTTTTTTTCTTTTCTTTTATTGTTTAAATAATTGAACTTAGTATATATTTTTTTGTTCTTTTTTCCTTTTATTGTTTAATTAGATATTTAATGGTATCCTTTTTAACTTCATAATATATCATTGAGACGTGCTTATTACTTTTTTCTACCAGCGTCCCAATACGATTTTTTTTCACATTAACAACATCATCACCTTGCTATATGACCTTGTGTCACCGTTTTGTATTCTTATAAGGTTTCGATTTTATCAGCGTCTACGCCGCAAGGGTGACCGTTTTGAAGATAAGTTTTCAGTTTTTATATTTTTATACTATGACAAAATAGGTTTTTTACGACCCGTTAACCAAGATTAAATTAATGTTCATTACTCGTGGCAACGCGACGTGTTTGATTTTATTCATACTATTCCCCTTCGCGACGTGTTTGATTTTATTTACGTTTCCATATAAGTTAAGATTATGAGAATTTAAAATGTAAGAAAAATATAAATTATAGAGAAAATTTCGTTTTTGGCCCCTGTGGTTTGACCTATTTAACTCTTTTAGTCCAAAAATGAATCTTTTAACATATCAACCCCTGGGGTTTGTTTTTTTTAACCATTTCAGTCCATGACACTAACCCTGTTAACTTTTTCTATTAAGTATAGGGACATTTTAGTCATTTTATTTCTAAGTGAAATATTTTAACCTTTTCAGTCCAATAAAAACTTTTTTTAGGCTTTTTCATAAAAAAAATTTTCTACTTTTTTAAAAACGTTTTTTTTTACCTTTTTAAAATCATTTTTTAGTTTTTTTTTACATAAAAACGTCTTTTCTGAACCTTTTTAAAAACGTTTTCAATTTTTCTAAAAATATTTTTTTCATAAAAAAACATTTTTTTAGTTTTTTCGTAAAATGTTTTTTTAACTATTTTAAAAACGTTTCGTAAAATGTTTTTTTTAACTATTTTAGCCCAAAAAAAAGTTTGTAAAATAGTTAAGAAAACATTTTACAAAAAAGCTAAAAAAACGTTTTTATAAAAAAAAAACTTAAAAAAATGTTTTTAAAAGCGTTTTATGAAAATATATTTTTAGAAAATTTGAAAATGTTTTTAAAAAGGTTCAAAAAATACGTTTTTACTGAAAAAAAAAACTAAAAAAATGATTATAAAAAAGTATAAAAAAAAACTTTTTTAAAAAAGTAGAATTTTTTTTTATGAAAAAGCCTAATTTTTTTTTTTTGGACTAAAAAGGTTAAACTAGTTCATTTAGAAATAAAATGACTAAAATGTCTTCATACTTAACAGAAAAAGGTAACAGGGTTAGTGTCATGATCTGAAATGGTTACAAAAAACAAACCTCAGGGGTTGATATGTTAAAAGATTTTTTTTTACACTAAAAGTGTTAAATAGGCCAAACCACAGGGGTCAAAAGAGAAATTTACTCTAAATTATATTCACTAAAAGTTTATATGTATGAAACATGAAACGGTATGAATGTATAAATTTGATATTATGAATTTTTATTTACTAAATATAATACTTATGTATGCTTTAAAGAAAAAAATATGAATTTTTCCTTGTTTAAAATAATAAACTATTCAATAACTATTAAATCTGGATGTGGGTATCCACAGTGGAGTTTAATGTTTTCTAAATTCACCACTAAGGTTTAATAATTTACAAACCAGCCCTCAAATTATATTTGTCCATTAATTTTCTTACCTCTGCACCTTTTATTTTCCATAAAATACACAGAAGGTACAAGCTTGTGATGCGTTTCCCCAATCATTGATTCTTTTATCCTTTTCATTATTATTTTTTTTATTTAAATAAAATAGTTGGACGTATAAGGTTCAAAACGTTTCTTCACTCAGGTTTTTTTTAGATTTTCTAATAGAAAAAATGCTTTTGAAAACAAATTAAAAAAAATATTTTAAAATCAGAAAACTTACTAAAAAACATATTTTTCATTTTTTTTCCGTATTTTTAAAGTTTTTAAAGTGTAGCTAATTTTAACTTATTAAATTTTTACTTGCTTATTTTAATGTTTTATTTTTAGTATTTATTACCGCAAAGGTTTTTAAAACTTATTGCCTCAGTATTTTATTTCTTTCTATTTATGTTTCTTAATTATTTATTTTAAAAGTGAAAAATATTTTTTCCTTTTTAAATTCTTTGAAATTTTTTGTTCTCTTTCTCAATGTATTTTAATGATTAGGTGCTTCTTGATTAACTCGGTTACGATTCGGTTCATATTGCAAACATACATGTACAAAGTCTCTGCCACCGAGTTTGGGGAGAAAAAACCCTTCGCAACGCGCGGGACTTAAGTCTAGTTTAATATTACATTTCGAAAAAGTTTATAACTTTCCTTATTTAAAACAATAAACTTTTAAGTAATTTCCTTTTGGGGGAAAACATAAAAGGTATAAAATTCAACCTAATTTTTTTTTGTAAGGTTAAAGTAAGTTTTATTAAATACTTTTATACAACTAATAAGTATAAACCACACAAAAAACTATAGTTCATAGTTGTTCGAATGCAATTTTTTAACGGTTTCTTTTCTTTATCTAAAGTTTTCAATATTATTAATATCCAATCGACGTACTTGCAACGTTTCAATGCTAATTTTATTCACGGTTCAACTACGCCGGTCTTGATACTTACGTTTAGTGTTTCAGACTTCTATAGACTTTTGAGAACGTTAATTTTTTCCGCGAACTAGCGCGCGCGTACATCTTACTAGTTTTATAAGTTGAGTATATGTATTAAGATTAAAAAATCAAGCATTTTTCAAGTAAATGTATTTGATTAAAATAAACAAAAGCTTGATACAAACCAAAAGAACTTCTGCAAATATTATTCTACACAAAAATATACATTAAAAAAAGGGCATAAGAGTATGAAAATAACATACCTCGTTTGTTTAAAAAAAATTTATTATAATAAATGAATAACTTTAAATATCAGTTGTCGACTTCTGGTAAATATAGATTTTTGTTTACCGTCTCTATCGTATTAAATAACTCTATCTCCTATTAAAAATGATGATTTTAAATAAATATCTAAAATTTATTCTATATTTTATTAAAACTTATTAAACTATAAGAAAGATTTCAATTATATCTTATTTAAAATGTATAATTTTATAAATTCTTAAATCATTATTATTGGTTATTTATAATTATTAATTTTTAATATTTCTTATTTCACCATTGTCTGATTACATTCAATATATAAATCTTTATAGAAGTTGTTGGTTTACAATAATTTATATTTATATAACACGTGTAATACATGAGTTTCTAATCTACTGTATGTATATAAGAATAGAGAAACCATGTCAAAGCATTAGAGTTGAATCGGTTGAAATATGATAATTGTTAGATTTGGAAATTTCAATGAACGTTGTTCTAGGGTATTTTTAACCAGCTTTTTACTCAAAAGCGACAACAACTATGGAGTTTTTTTCCAAACTAGTATTGTTATAAAACTTATTTACTAAAATGGATGATTTGAAAAATATTTACTAAAACAGGTGTTTATTAAAAATTTATTTTCACTAACTTTGAACGATCTCCATTCATGTGGGGGATTGTTAGAAAATTTAGTGAAAATGTGGTTTTTCACTAACTTATGTAAATAATTATATGTAATTGCGATTAATATAATTATTATTTTTTGGGTTTGTGTTCTATTTTGTGAGAGCTTCACAATAAAACAAACCATGTCCAAAACAGAGCTAAGATAAATGGGATATCGATTCTCGAAGTTGAGTGGTTGAAATAAATATTGCTAAACTTGGGTGACTCTAGTTGAAATTTGTTACATCTTTTGGTTAAATGCTAACAAATTTTGTCATAAAACAATATGTGTTTTAATTTTTGACTCATAAATATTTGTAATGAATCATTAGGGGGGTTTTAGTTATGGCTCATTATTTATTTAAATTGACATTAACTTGTCATGCATTAAATGGATGTGTTTATTTGATTCATAAAAAATGTCATAATTGTTTTTAAATAAAAATAATAAATATGGAGATTTGGTATGAATATAATTAGAACCTTATGATTCATTTCTAATTAGAAGAAAAAAGAGAGTAAAACCATTATATAGAAATCTTATAGAGAATTAGAGAGGAGTACTCCCTAAAACCATTCCACCATCACCTTCTTCTTCTATTTTTCATATACAAGAAAACATAACTTAACCCGATGAAACCTTGGGCGCGTGGACATCTCCGGCAGTACACACACTGTTCCGGTTGTTGTACCCTGGGAGACAGACGCGTTCGCCTTAGAGGAGACGCGAAATATGTTTTAAGGGACCCGTGTTGAACACGAATCCTCAACCAAAACGGAAAACATTTAGTTTGTTTTTTTGTTGTAGCTAAAGACAAAGTTGAAGACTCAAAGTGTTGAAGACTCGAGTCAAGTATACTTCAAGAATGCGGTCGTTAGAGTACCCGTTAAAGACATCGGTTCGAATAATTTATTTATATAATTTTGTATTTTATATTTATTTTCATTCAGGTTTGTAAATGGTATTGTATTAAGTTGATTTCCCAGGTATGACGAGAGTATCGCCATGAAACCTTGGGCGCGTGGACATCTCCGGCAGTACACACACCGGTCCGGTTGTTGTACCCTGGGAGACAGACGCGTTCGCCTTAGAGGAGACGCGAAATATGTTTTAAGGGACCCGTGTTGAACACGAATTCTCAACCAAAACGAAAAACATTTAGTTTGTTTTTTTGTTGTAGCTAAAGACAAAGTTGAAGACTCAAAGTGTTGAAGACTCGAGTCAAGTATACTTCAAGAATGCGGTCGTTAGAGTACCCGTTAAAGACATCGGTTCGAATCATTTATTTATATAATTTTGTATTTTATATATATTTTCATTAATTTTGTCATAAAACAATATGTGTTTTAATTTTTGACTCATAAATATTTGTAATGAATCATTATGGAGGTTTTAGTTATGGCTCATTATTTATTTAAATTGACATTAACTTGTCATGCATCAATTGGATGTTTTATTTGATTCATAAAAAATGTCATAATTGTTTTTAAATAAAAATAATAAATATGGAGATTTGGTATGAATATAATTAGAACCTTATGATTCGGAGCAGTGTGTGTACTGCCGGAGATGTCCACGCGCCCAAGGTTTCATCGGGTTAAGTTATGTTTTCTTGTATATGAAAAATAGAAGAAGAAGGTGGTGGTGGAATGGTTTTAGGGAGTACTCCTCTCTAATTCTCTATAAGATTTCTATATAATGGTTTTGCTCTCTTTTTTCGTCGTTAGAGTACCCGTTAAAGACATCGGTTCGAATAATTTATTTATATAATTTTGTATTTTATATTTATTTTCATTCAGGTTTGTAAATGGTATTGTATTAAGTTGATTTCCCAGGTATGACGAGAGTATCGCCATGAAACCTTGGGCGCGTGGACATCTCCGGCAGTACACACACTGTTCCGGTTGTTGTACCCTGGGACACAGACGCGTTCGCCTTAGAGGAGACGCGAAATATGTTTTAAGGGACCCGTGTTGAACACGAATCCTCAACCAAAACGGAAAACATTTAGTTTGTTTTTTTGTTGTAGCTAAAGACAAAGTTGAAGACTCAAAGTGTTGAAGACTCGAGTCAAGTATACTTCAAGAATGCGGTCGTTAGAGTACCCGTTAAAGACATCGGTTCGAATCATTTATTTATATAATTTTGTATTTTATATTTATTTTCATTCAGGTTTGTAAATGGTATTGTATTAAGTTGATTTCCCAGGTATGACGAGAGTATCGCCATTTTATTGTATTATTATTTTAATAAAAGTGACCTAATATTCCTACATGAAGTAGCTACCAATAAGGGTATACCACGCACGAAGTGTTTGCTAGGATCAAGCAATTGATAAACAAACACGTTTATGTAACTAGAACTTTGCATAACTTGATTGAATTGTACAAACTTTGTGATTTCGTGATAATAGAGAATGAAGTCGTCGATGGGTTCATATAACCCTAATGGAATCGATGCAAACGCTTCTAAGGCCAGTTATTAACTTAGGTTTTGACACATGGACCCCTTAGACTATTTACAATTACATAATGGACTCAAAGTTTACTTATGACTAAATACACATATAACACCTAAGCTTTAAATGATCGGGATTAACGCTCACATTCACCCCCTAATCACGATCAATTTGATGCATATCTTGAACGCCAGGTAGCTCCCTCGTAGTGATGAACTTGACCCCTGCTAACGCTTTCGTGAGTATGGCTGCCCTTTGTAGTTCTCCACTGATATGTTCAACATTGATGTGATCATTCACCACACACTCCCTTATGAAATGATAGTGTGTGTCTATGTGTTTGCTCCTTCCATGAAATACTGGATTCCTCGTTAATGCAATGGTTGTAATGTTGTCAACTAGTAAGGTTGTCTTTTCTTCCTTCCATCATATTATTTCACTAAGCAACCTTTTTAGCCATAATGCTTGACATGCTGCTGAATTTGCTGCCATGAACTCATATTCACATGATGATTGATGACGTGGGAAGCCTCATGACGCTAACCACATAAAGGCACCAAGAGATACAAAGGCAAGGCAAAGAGGCGAGCCTAAGAAGGCAAAGCCGGGGGGTTAGCCAAGAGTAAGCTAACGTACCATTAGATAATACAAAGAAGCCTGGATTAACATGACCAGACAAGTGAACAGTGTTGGGTTAGGAAGTGAACCCCAGAAGTCCTCAGATGGCGCAACACTTCCTAAGGATGCCTGGATGGGGAAAAGGCAGAGTGCGCAAAGCCAGAACAGTAACCTCCCTTTATTGCAGTTTAGATGTGACATCCGACTATTTAGGGTTAACCCCGTT
Source organism: Smallanthus sonchifolius (assembly GCA_023525975.1). Classification (NCBI taxonomy): domain Eukaryota; kingdom Viridiplantae; phylum Streptophyta; class Magnoliopsida; order Asterales; family Asteraceae; genus Smallanthus; species Smallanthus sonchifolius. Next base: position 81,248,955 of record CM042026.1, on the reverse strand, counting down.
AACCAATTTCGGTTAAATCTTAACCAATCTCAAACTCCAGGGACTAACCTTGCCTATATTCAAACTTATATACACAAAACTTGAGGGACTAAACTTGTAATTAAAATATAATTGATTTCTGTTGACTATTGGATGGTCAAACTAACAAGAACTTAACCTAGTTAGCTAAATCCAAATCTCAAGGACCAATTCTGTCAACTTCCAAACATAAACACATGAAACCTCAGGGACTGAATGTGTAATTAACCAGTTCTTGATTCCGTTTGACTTGTAAAAGTCAAACTCGCGGCTCCAAACCGAAATCAAAGCTAGAAAAACCATTTCTGTAGAAATCGATAACTGATATGCACTTCAATGCATTAAACGCTCACCATCAACACCTTAAACACGACATTAATTCGTAATTAACACCAATTATGTGTAATTAAAACCTAACCGTCGACATCATGAGCAAACAACATCAAATTCGTCGAATTCATATACCAGTTCACATATTAAACACCTGCGCACACTAAACGAGCACTACTGAATCCTCCGCACCATCTAATTTCACTAGAGATAGAACCAGGGTTGCCTGAGATCAACACCATCACCGTCGGCATCCAGTTTTGTCGAACTCCATCAATTAGAGATCGTCTCAGGTAATTGAAACCACCCTCTACTTCGTTTTTATCCTCAGATTGAAATCCCTATGTCAATTGGGGCTTATAACATCAATTCGATCAAGATCCAGATCCTAGGGTTCATATGAACCTAGTTTGATCGAATTCGACCCTAAACTCAGCTTCAATCTAATTAAACTGCATGAATAGCCTCACAGACCTCTATATATCAAAAGCCCTATGATTATTCAATCAAATAACATCGAATTGTATAAGATCTAATAACTAGGGTTTATTCATAACCGATTTTGGGGATTTTGAACCTAGAACCAGTCGCAATCCAATTAATCAACATCAAAAGATTCGCAATGTCTTAATCTATAAAAACCCTATGTTTTCAACGAGATTTAATATCAGAATCTTTTAAATTGAATTGGTGTTCTTACTTAGGGTTTCGAATTTTGAATCTGGAATTAAACGATCTTAATCGCTTTAGTTTTACAATAAAACACACACACAGGATCGCAAGGCCTCGATTAACAAAACCCCTTTGTCAAATGGATCCATTATTACAGAAATCGTTGGATTTGGGGACTGGGTTTGGATCGATTTATATGAGAGGAATAACACACGGACTTGTTTGATAAAAAAAATTAATCAGGGTCTTGTTTGCGATTGCCCTAGCGGGCGTGATGGTTAAGTGTGTGGGCTGGTGGGGAGGAGACCCGGGTTCGAGTCTCCCCAGCCTTGTTTTTGAGTTTTTATTATTTTAAGCTATTATTTTAATATTAAAGCTATCCCTATACTATTATAACATTATATTAAAATGTTTTAACTCCGTAAACCACCCGCAGGCTTGTGTTTAATATTATAACTTATTTCTCCCACTTTTAAAATAATAGATTTATATTATTTTTAAACCACGAATCCAAATAAATAATATATTTATATTATTTCCCACCCGTGACTTTAATTAAAAATAATACATTTTTATATTATTTTTCGCCACGTTTATAAACTCTATGAAAAGTTTCAAATTCTTAAATAATATAATTATTTATATTATTTACCCTCATTTTATTCTCGATCTAAAAATAATATATTTATTATTTTTCACGCAAATGATTGTATTATTATCCTACGAACTTAAAAGTAATATATTTAATATACATTATTCTTCTAGACCATTTTTGGTACGAACACACGAATATATATATTTATTAATTTATATTATTCGTAATTAGAGACGTTCGACACGTAACGCATTTATCTTAATAATTATATTAAGAAACCCTATATTCCCATAGACACGTTCGTCTACTCATTGATCCTTAGAATACATTAAGACGTTCAAACCTTCCGTGTCGTCGTCACAAATCCCAATGTGTTCCTAACTTATGTGTTTATGATTCTAGGGCATACGTAAGCCGTGCAGGCTATCACTTGAGGTTCTAAATCTCATACTTGTGTGATACTACCTACTACGCAATGCAGGTGAGTATTCACGGCCCCTTTTACTGCTTTTAAACTGGGGGAGAAAACATGATGCAAACTCTTTTTGATTTTTGTACTTCATATTATTTCACTTGTTATGACTATGCGTAAACTCTATCATGAAAGTCCTCACATCGAACCGTTTAAATATGAGAATAGCGAGGTATGTTGGGTAGTACTACTGGGTTTGACAAACCTCACCCGCGTTAGTCGCGCTAACACGATTGGATATCGAACGGGTGCAATATTGACCTAAACGTGCACCATGGTTGATAGACCTGGTGGGAGGCAATACAAACAGTCAGTTTACGGTTGCGAGCGTAATAGCAAACAATGAACATGGGTTAGCTACTCATTTGGTATTTATGTTGATTGTACATTAATCTGGTAAACGCTTTATTACTATACTGAAACCTGTGAACTCACCAACCTTGTGTTGACACTTTTCTTACATGTTTTCTCAGGACGCTAAGCTATGGCACTGGTTGCACAATTAGGACATGCATGGAGTCCTACTGTCATTTCATTCATTTCAAACATGATAAACAGTTTACTTAATTATATTGATTGACGCTTGTTGCGTGTAACCACTTTAAATTTTATATCAACGTTTACGCTTCCGTAGTAACTCTGAACTTTTGTGTTTTGACATTTCAAGTCCCATATAGTGTCGTTTGATGTAACTAATGACTGAGATCCTGGTGTGTCACCTTCCAAACGGTAAAACTCCGTTAGTTGAAATTGGGGGTGTGACAGATTGGTATCAGAGCCATTGGTTATAGAGAACTAGGATTGCATACTAGACTATATCCTCACACATTAGTTACACGGCACAGACACTTATACGTGATACATATAGCAACTATACATTGCAGTGCAGGCATGTAACACCATCCGTATCACCCTCAATTGGCAAGGGACACATCATTTGCATTGCATCATCATTCCCAGTGACGACACTCGGGGAATCACCAGAACATCATCCACTCCCGTTCGAGGGCAGCGAGACGGAGCCTTCGGAGGAGTCACTTACATCACCATCACCTGTTGGGTATGGTGGGCTTTCTCAGGTCCATGTTGTGGACGGCACTCAGCACTAACACATATCTCTTGGGAATTGGGATCGTCGGAGGCGAGTCCCTACCGTAACCACTAGCAACGATACGCCGTGTGAAGGCAGACTGTTGCACACATCATTGCAGAACCCATTGACACGTAGATGTCAACACTTTCCCGAGCCATGGGCTCGCGTCTTTGGTCGATATTCTGTTGAGAATAAATTGACCACAAATTTGAGAACGCATTGCTCAATGCATACTCAAACCCTATCCTGACTCAGTTGAAAGGACGGCTACTACGCTGCTTCCTATAACTTGTATTCATGAATTAGTTTATTTCTCGAAGTCGCACTTCATGTACATGTTTGTTACATGTTCTCATCTACAATCCGCTGGATTGGATTATCGTATTGTGTTTCAACTCGGGTGAATACTCGTATCAACCTATTCCCGACTACTCATACTGATATGAGTCCTAGTCGATCAACTTATGGTTAATGACTACTCCTTTCAATAACTTATCATATCCAACAACACTCTATACTCAGCAATATAACCTAAAGGACATTATGACACAGGACAGGGAGAACAAGGGTGAGCATGCAAAGCAAATTATCATTACGGGTGCACACGTAATAATAATTTGAAGTGCATGTAAGTCCTGGTGAAACCTAGTGTGTGGATAAATGATCCTAATCAGTGATCTACAAACTTAAACTTCCACTGTCAGTAGAAGTTCTTGTAACCTACTCAACGACTAGTTGGTATCGTTAAACTCGTTCAACAGTTGATAGACGCGACTATCAGGTTGAAGATGTCTATGGACACATAGAACTATCATTAATGAAATCCATCAATGTTATTCTCACTCATGTAAGAGTCTTAGTGAAATTAAGACACTCATCTAAACGTGATCATAGAAACCATCTTGATTGAAACTCTAATAGAATCTCATAGCAAACTTATCGATTCCAACTATGTACACCGAATTTGAGAAATTCTTTCTATGCTAACACGTTATTCCTTACACTCCAACAATAGATCGCATTTGACCTTATTACCTCACCTTGTGACTAATCCTTAGTCTAACTTCGAATTTTACCCCAACATATTCAATCCTGTAAACGGATTTCTTTCTTCACGAAATGATCCTGTTGATCCAATGACATTAGGAAACGAAGATTTAACCTAACCAACCATCAGTTGAACGCAACTACTTAGACATACATCCTATATCTTATGCTACTGGAATCTATATCTCATTAGACTTTTCATTCTTACATGTGAACCTATTCCCTTAGCCTATGCATTGACTGACACTTGCTTTATAAGCACGGGTTTCACTAGAAGTCTCAGTATGACTTCACAAATTCCATATTAGTGCGTCGTGCTCCAACTCTATTAAAAGCCAAGTATACTATTGAGATAGTAGACGCTCAGAGAATCGAAACAACTCACATTATTACAGCTGTAAGCTAGTATTGGTTAGTCATAAACTTGACATTGACCTTCTGCCAGTTACACATGGCAGTTTTGACCTTATTGTCGGTATGAATTGGTTATCCAAGAACCAACCTGAGGCCATCTGTTGTGACAAAATGTTGGTCTTCCTCTCCTCAGAAGGGAAATCCTTTCTGTCCAAGGCAAAAGGAGTGGTGCAGTCGTTGGCATCATATCCTTCATGACAGCACAGAAATGTCTTCGAAAAGGTCATACTGCTATTTTGGCTCTCGTCGCCGAGTAGTCATCTGAGGAGAAGAGAATTGATGATATACCAATCGTACGTAACTATCCAGAAGTATTTCTCGAGGACTTGCCTAGTCTGCCACCGCACCGTCAAGTTGAGTTCCAAATTGATTTAGCACCCGGAGCAGCACCGATTGCTCTGGCACCCAGTGAATTGCAGGAACTATCCACTCAATTGCAAGACTTATTGGATAAAGGTTTCATCCGACCTAGTTCATCACTGTGGGGAGCTCCGGTATTATTTGTCAAGAAGAAGGACGGTACGTTCTGTATATGTATTGATTACCGGGAGCTGAATAAAGTCACAATCAAGAACCGCTACCCTTTACCTCGTATTGATGACCTTTTTGATCAACTCCAAGGATCAAGTTTCTATTCCAAAATAGACCTTAGATCTGGTTATCATCAGCTGAGAGTCCGAGATGAGGATATCTCTAAGACTGCTTTCAGGACGAGGTACGACCATTACGAATTTATGGTCATGCCTTTCGGTTTAACCAACGCACCTGCGGTATTCATGAATCTCATGAACCGTGTGTGTAAGCCTTACCTTGACCAGTTCGTTATTGTTTTCATCGACGACATCCTCATTTATTCCAAGAACAAGGAAGAACATGAGGAACATCTACGCCTTATTTTGGAATTACTTAAGCGAGAGCAACTATATGCTAAGTTTTCCAAGTGCGAATTCTGGATTCGGGAAGTTTAGTTTCTAGGACATGTGGTTAACGAGAAAGGGATACATGTCGACCCATCCAAAATAGAAGCCATCAAGAATAGGGCAGCACCGACGACTCCGACTGAGGTGCGACAATTTCTGGGATTGGCTGGATATTACCGTCGTTTTATCGAAGGATTTTCAAAGATTGCGCAACCTCTCACCGCCCTAACTCAAAAAGGAAAAGCTTATAATTGGGGCGATAATCAAGAATCAGCTTTCCAGCATCTCAAACAGAAACTTTGCAGTGCACCTATTTTAGCTCTTCCGGAAGGAACCGATGACTTTGTGCTGTATTGTGATGCATCTATTCAAGGTCTGGGTTGTGTCTTAATGCAACGCGAAAAGGTAATCGCATACGCTTCACGTTAGTTAAAGGTTCACGAGAAAAACTACACCACTCATGGCCTAGAGTTGGGAGCAGTAGTTTTTGCACTTAAGATATGGAGACATTACTTGTACGGTACCAAATGCACCATCTACACCGACCACAAGAGCCTCCAGCATATCTTCGAGCAGAAGGAGTTGAACATGCGACAACGTCGTTGGGTTGAACTTTTAAATGATTACGACTGTGCGATCCGGTATCATCCGGGTAAAGCTAACGTCGTGGCTGATGCACTAAGCCGAAAAGAAACGAAACCCAAACGAGTTCGAGCGTTACAACTCACTATTCACCCTGGATTGCCTGACAGAATCCGTAGTGCTCAAATTGAAGCCTTGAAAGAAGATAACCTACCGTTAGAAGGTACTCGCGGCATGGAAGCACAACTTGAAGTAAAATCTGACGGAATTCGTTACTTTGTCGAACGAATATGGATTCCAGTGTTCGGAAATTTAAGAGAACTAATCATGGACGAAGCTCACAAATCTCGTTACTCCATTCATCCGGGTTCCAATAAAATGTACCATGATCTAAAAGTACTATATTGGTGGCCGAAGATGAAGGCCGATATAGCCACCTATGTTAGTAAGTGTCTGACTTGCGCGAAGGTCAAAGTTGAATATCAAAAACTCCCATGTGGAAATGGGAACAAATATCCATGGACTTCATTACCAAATTACCCCGAACCCCTACCGGATGTGATACTATATGGGTAATTGTAGATCGCCTAAGAAAATCTGTTCACTTTCTAGCAATCAAAGAAACCGAAAAAATGGATAAACTCACTCGAATATACTTGAAAGAAGTAGTCTCTCGGCACGGAGTGCCAATCTCTATTATTTCGGATCGTGATGCATGATTCACTTCCCGTTTCTGGCAATCATTGCATAAAGCATTAGGCACGCGTCTAGATATGAGCACAGCATACCATCCTCAAACTGATGGTCAAACAGAACGTACTATCCAAACCTTAGAGGACATGCTACGAGCTTGTGTGATCGATTTCGGTAACACTTGGGAGTCTCACTTACCTTTAGTGGAGTTCTCCTACAATAATAGTTATCACACTAGCATCAAGGCGGCACCATTCGAGGCATTGTAAGGACGTAAATACCGATCTATTATCTGTTGGGCTGAAGTTGGGGATAGCCAACTTACAGGTCCCGAACTTGTGTTCGAAATCTCTGAAAATATCGTTCAAAATCGAAACCGTATAGCGGCAGCGCGTGATCGTCAAAAGAGATATGCCGATAAACGTCATAAGCCGTTATAATTTCAGGTAGGTGACATAGTTCTCCTAAAAGTCTCACCTTGGAAAGGTGTAATTCGCTTCGAGAAATTAGGCAAACTGAATCCTCGTTATGTTGGACCGTTCAAAATAGTGAAGAGAATTGGCCCAGTAGCGTATCAAATGGACCTACCTGAAGGACTTAGTGGTGTACACGACGTCTTTCACGTCTCGAACTTGAAGAAATGTCTAGCAAACGAGACACTCGCGGTTCCTCTTGAGGAACTACACATCGTTGAACAATTGCGTTTTGTCGAAGAACCGGTAGAATCATGGATAGGGAAGTCAAAACGCTCAAACACAGTAAGATCCCTATTGTCAGAGTTCGTTGGAACTCGAAACGCGGACCGGAATTCACTTGGGAGCGCAAAGATCAGATGATGCGCAAATATCATAATCTGTTCAAGCACTCCGCGTCAAATTCCAAAGGTACTATTTAATTTTCGGGACGAAAATTCTTTCAACTAGGGAATGATGTGAAACCCCATAAATTTTTTTTAGTAATTTTAATTTTCGGGACGAAAATTCTTTCAACTAGGGGATGATGTGACATCCGGCTATTTAGGGTTAACCCCGTTAACCAATTTCGGTTAAATCTTAACCAATCTCAAACTCCAGGGACTAACCTTGCCTATATTCAAACTTATATACACAAAACTTGAGGGACTAAACTTGTAATTAAAATATAATTGATTTCTGTTGACTATTGGATGGTCAAACTAACAAGAACTTAACCTAGTTAGCTAAATCCAAATCTCAAGGACCAATTCTGTCAACTTCCAAACATAAACACATGAAACCTCAGGGACTGAATGTGTAATTAACCAGTTCTTGATTCCGTTTGACTTGTAAAAGTCAAACTCGCGACTCCAAACCGAAATCAAAGCTAGAAAAACCATTTCTGTAGAAATCGATAACTGATATGCACTTCAATGCATTAAACGCTCACCATCAACACCTTAAACCCGACATTAATTCGTAATTAACACCAATTATGTGTAATTAAAACCTAACCGTCGACATCATGAGTAAACAACATCAAATTCGTCGAATTCATATACCAGTTCACATATTAAACACCTGCGCACACTAAACGAGCACTACTGAATCCTCCGCACCATCTAATTTTACTGGAGATAGAACCAGGGTTGCCTGAGATCAACACCATCGCCGTCGGCATCCAGTTTTGTCGAACTCCATCAATTAGAGATAGTCTCAGGTAATTGAAACCACCCTCTACTTCGTTTTTATCCTCAGATTGAAATCCCTATGTCAATTGGGGCTTATAACATCAATTCGATCAAGATCCAGATCCTAGGGTTCATATGAACCTAGTTTGATCGAATTCGACCCTAAACTCGGCTTCAATCTAATTAAACTGCATGAATAGCCTCACAGACCTCTATATATCAAAAGCCCTATGATTATTCAATCAAATAGCATCGAATTGTATAAGATCTAATAACTAGGGTTTATTCATAACCGATTTTGGGGATTTTGATCCTAGAACCAGTCGCAATCCAATTAATCAACATCAAAAGATTCGCAATGTCTTAATCTATAAAAACCCTATGTTTTCAACGTGATTTAATATCAGAACCTTCTAAATTGAATTGGTGTTCTTACTTAGGGTTTCGAATTTTGAATCTGGAATTAAACGATCTTAATCGCTTTAGTTTTACAATAAAACACACACACAGGATCGCAAGGCCTCGATTAACAAAACCCCTTTGTCAAATGGATCCATTATTACATAAATCGTTGGATTTGGGGACTGGGTTTGGATCGATTTATATGAGAGGAAGAACACACGGACTTGTTTGATAAAAAGAATTAATCAGGGTCTTGTTTGCGATTGCCCTAGCGGGCGTGATGGTTAAGTGTGTGGGCTGGTGGGGAGGAGACCCGGGTTCGAGTCTCCCCAGCCCTGTTTTTGAGTTTTTATTATTTTAAGCTATTATTTTAATATTAAAGCTATCCCTATACTATTATAACATTATATTAAAATGTTTTAACTCCGTAAACCACCCGCAGGCTTGTGTTTAATGTTATAACTTATTTCTCCCACTTTTAAAATAATAGATTTATATTATTTTTAAACCACGAATCCAAATAAATAATATATTTATATTATTTCCCACCCGTGACTTTAATTAAAAATAATATATTTTTATATTATTTTTCGCCACGTTTATAAACTCTATGAAAAGTTTCAAATTCTTAAATAATATAATTATTTATATTATTTACCCTCATTTTATTCTCGATCTAAAAATAATATATTTATTATTTTTCACGCAAATGATTGTATTATTATCCTACGAACTTAAAAGTAATATATTTAATATATATTATTCTTCTAGACCATTTTTGGTACGAACACACGAATATATATATTTATTAATTTATATTATTCGTAATTAGAGACGTTCGACACGTAACGCATTTATCTTAATAATTATATTAAGAAACCCTATATTCCCATAGACACGTTCGTCTACTCATTGATCCTTAGAATACATTAAGACGTTTAAACCTTCCGTGTCGTCGTCACAAATCCCAATGTGTTCCTAACTTATGTGTTTATGATTCTAGGGCATACGTAAGCCGTGCAGGCTATCACTTGAGGTTCTAAATCTCATACTTATGTGATACTACCTACTACGCAATGCAGGTGAGTATTCACGGCCCCTTTTACTGCTTTTAAACTGGGGGAGAAAACATGATGCAAACTCTTTTTGATTTTTGTCCTTCATATTATTTCACTTGTTATGACTATGCGTAAACTCTATCATGAAAGTCCTCACATCGAACCGTTTAAATATGAGAATAGCGAGGTATGTTGGGTAGTACTACTGGGTTTGACAAACCTCACCCGCGTTAGTCGCGCTAACACGATTGGATATCGAACGGGTGCAATATTAACCTAAACGTGCACCATGGTTGATAGACCTGGTGGGAGGCAATACAAACAGTCAGTTTACGGTTGCGAGCGTAATAGCAAACAATGAACATGGGTTAGCTACTCATTTAGTATTTATGTTGATTGTACATTAATCTGGTAAACGCTTTATTACTATACTGAAACCTGTGAACTCACTAACCTTGTGTTGACACTTTTCTTACATGTTTTCTCAGGACGCTAAGCTATGGCACAGGTTGCACAATTAGGACATGCATGGAGTCCTACTGTCATTTCATTCATTTCAAACATGATAAACAGTTTACTTAATTATATTGATTGACGCTTGTTGCGTGTAACCACTTTAAATTTTATATCAACGTTTACGCTTCCGCATTAACTCTGAACTTTTGTGTTTTGACATTTCAAGTCCCATATAGTGTCGTTTGATGTAACTAATGACTGAGATCCTGGTGTGTCACCTTCCAAACGGTAAAACTCCGTTAGTTGAAATTGGGGGTGTGACATTAGAGAATAGAACGAGTCAAACCCTAAGATAGGCTTTGACGGAGCATGTATTGGAAAAAGGAGAAGTCCATCAGTTACACCATTTTGGGTGTCCCGCATGAAATCAAGAAGCTACCTTTTGTCCAAGAGAGCTCAGGGGGTCCTGAAAGGGAAGGTAAGGATCTTTGAAGAATCACTCTCACTATTCCAAGAACCCACAATAAATACGAGGAGACCACCATCAGGTATTCATTCATTCACTCCCAACTACTATCATACTACATTACTCCCGTCTCACTACTCTTATTTCCTAAGACATCCTTACCTGATTCTCACGCCGAAGGTGAATCGCAGGGGACCCTCCCCTGCGGTGAGCCTAATGGTTTATTCTTCTTAACAAGATCTTAAGGACTCGGCTCTGGTACCCGGTGCAGCAACAAGTGGCACCCATTGTGTGGCGGGCCCGACTTCGTGTAAACCACAAGTTGAGCTCCTCAACTTCGTTTCTTTTCTTTTTGTTGCTTCTAGGAGCCATGGCGTCCAAAGAAAAAGGACCAGCTAAAGTTGTACACCCTGATTCTTCTGAAGACATGGTGGAGGTCAATGACATGATCGAATTGACCCCTGAGGGGGTACGAGAAAATTTACCACGCCTCTAAGAACCGATGCATGAATACGTCCAAGAGGAACGGATGAGAGGGTAGAAGGTAAGAGTATCCTGTGAAGAAGAGCCGGAGAACTAGGTCATCCGACCCATACAGGGAGTGATGTCGCTTGGAATGGTCTATAAAAAGTAAATAAAAACCTAACCTAGAGACTCTAGTAATGCTCTAGAAATCCTATAAACTAGACCACAATGATAGGCAAGTGAACCTATCAATCGTAGTACAGCCTAATGGAAGTCCGGATATCGAACCCATGAGACCCGAGTGACAACTACCTAGACTCTGACTCAACTAAACTGAATTATATTGGGGGGAATGTGTTGTGATTCTCAATCTATCAAACTAATAAGAAACTAACTAATGGCACTCAACTATTAATCAGATAAATCATATGAACTCATGAATATGGAAGACACTACCCAGGTTAAGAATCCTACTTGTGAATCTTGAAATTCTCTCGTCTACATAAATTAATGATGGGACCATGATCTATGAATACTACACCCTCAGACTCCCTACATGATCCCTGATCATTCTCAAGGTGTGACCTAGAAGGAAACCCTAAGGGGTGTGTGACGCTCACTGGTTGGTTGGATTACCTTTCAGCCTCTCCAACAATACTAAAGTACCCGATAAACAGATTACCTCTCAGTCTCACTGTTTCAATACACTCAAAGAATGCAAGGGTTAACTCGAAAACTCTCAACTAGACACGGGAATGCAAAGGATACTAGGACACCTAGGGGAAACCTCCTTTAAGAGCATTTACACCTAAAACCCTAACACCAGAGACAAACTGACTACTTCTCACCTCTCAGATATCGAAGTAGGTAGAATATTTAAACCCTCTAAACTCTCAACTATCGTTCCTATGGATTCGAACGTTCAAAAACCATAAACTAGTCACAAACACACAGTAAGCAACTTAATACGCATCAATACATGAAAGAAATTCACAATGACACATATGGAACAATAATCAATCATAAATCAGATCTAAATACTCATACACATCAGATCAATCATAATCAAGTTCGTTACTTTAATATTAAACCATCAAAAAGAATCCAAAAACCGAACAAAATCCAAAATCACAAAGTGTTCATAAAAAACCTAGGTAGATAGAGAATCTAGCCAAGAACCATGTTCAAAACAAACAAAGCCGAAGCAATCAACAGGTTCATAGTATCAATATAACAAATCAAAGACAAAGGAGTGAATAATGATAACCGAACATTTGTGTTGTAACCAATCCGGCCTCCAAAACTCCAATTCCTTACTCCAATCGCCTTCTCTACTCCCAAAATCGCCCAAAGGCTCTGACTTGACGGCTAAAAATCCAACCCCTATGATAATGGAATTCAAATTCTTAAATAATTCAAAATTAGGGTTTTTGCGGATTTATTAGATCTTCGCGTGTCGTGAACAAATATCCATGGTCCTTCATGCTGCGCGAAGGACAAAACAGTCGAGGCCATTTTCTCTGAAGCTCGCGTGCCACGAACTTTCACTCCTCCAGCTTCACGTGTCGTGAAGACATAAAATTCCAGATTTTGATTTTCTTTTCAACGCTTCTTCTCGTGTGCTCGATTCCTTCAGTATTTAACCTCGGTTTCTGTTTCTTTAGCACACACTCACCTGCAAACAAGACTCAGACTCAGTATGTACTACACGAATACAAAACGAACACGAAACTAACTAAAAACGCTACAAAATACACTGATAAAAGTATGTGTTTTGCAACATATTAAATATCCCCACACTTAACCTTTTTTTGTCCTCGAAAAAGAATCTGCAATGGAATCATAACTGGAAAATAGTTGGCTAGGTCTACCAAAACATCAATTATTAATTTAATTATTAATCCTAAACAACACTCACATGATATTTAAGCTATCAAGTTGGCTGGTTCTACCAAAAAATCACATAATATACGCGTTTTCTATCATTTATTTCACATTTAAACACACAAAGCAGATTTGCTAGTTATACCTATCATCTTCCATGTAATTGCAGTTATGTCCAAGGACATTTTCTAATTTTTTTTATAGAAAACAACTAGACAGACTCACTAAACCTAAGATAGACGTAGTCTCCCATCCCCACACTTGAAACACACATTGTCCCCAATGTAAACCGAGAAACGACGGAAAATAAAAATAATTAAATAAAAATAAAGCAGAAAGAAAATAAAATGCACAAAAATCGGAACATACTCCCCTGATAATGATGATGATATGCCTAGTAAGTCGTGTTCCATGCCCTCCAGTTTGAACGCGCTTAGCTTACCAAAGTTCTAAACATTCCTCACGAACGAAAGCGGCTAAAACTAACAATACTAGCAACCACTTTAACAACCAAACTGAAATATATACAAACACAACCAACCTTGCCGATCCCCAAAAGTACAAAAGTATACATCAATATTAGTATTTATATACACACCAAGAGACTTAAAACATAAATAAAGAAAAAAGTACAATGAACTCAAAATACAACCCGACTGGAACTGCTACACTGATCAACTCTGATCTCCACCCGTATCTAGATCATCTGTACCTGTTTCAGACTAATATGAAACTATGAAGAATGGTGGGATCTCGATGCCCTGACGTGTCATCATGTACTGGATGGCATCATCCTGTCGATCTAATCTATCAAAAATCTGATCCATCCGGTCAAAAACCTGGTCTCCAAGCGCCTCTAGTGTAAGCGGTTCCGGTGGTCGCTGACGTAAAGGATGTTGTATCTGAGGACGCTCGATATGAAGAATAACCCTCTGGCGGGAGGTGGGCGCCCCCATATGGATGGCCTCCGCTGCAGGCGTCTCGACAAGTGGTGGCACCTGAGGACCCTCTCTAGCCTCAACGAACCTCGGAGGCTCATATATGGCACATATGCCCACTAACCTTAACTCCTGAAGTCCAAAACTGATCGTATCCGAGCCAAATGTCAGCAGATGGCCCGGATAACGATCATTTACACCCAACCTCTCAGCTATCCGGCTAATGTACGAACCTAAATCCAATCTCGCCTCTGGTCCCCCTCGTCGGCCCCGAGTAAGTGATGAAAGCAGAATGGTGGCCAAGTTGGCCTCTCGGCGGCCGACGATGCAGAACTAGCAGAATAGATCCACTTGATTGCACTTCTCGATGTCGGACATGCGTCCGACGAGAGTGCAAGCGAGGATCCTATGAATATATCGGATAACCGGATCTCTGATCGACGACTCTAGGATGGAAGTAGAATATGGTCTAACGGCGATCAATCCCCAAAACTCCCTCAACTGACTGTCACTGACCCCCTGGTCATGACATCTTCTAAAGGAACATCTCAAACTTTGAAGAAATGTTGGCTCGGCTACCTCGGTCTCAGAATAAAATCCAGTCGCCACTGCGAACTGGGACCGACATCTCATAGATCTGTTGTCCCAAAGAAAATGATACGGCCGCTGGTTCCTCAAACTTCCCTGCTGTAATCCCCGAGAAATCCCGACCTCTATTTTTGAACTATTCCGGCAGTGTAACCTATTTATTCATTGAATACATTTATCCATTCTAATGAATTATCCCTTTCATATATCAGTACATTTGATACAATAATTACAAAATGATAAATATTATTTTACAGATAACTGTTCTACTAAATAAATACATACATTTATTATTGTCTTACTTAAGTATGTACATGCATGCATTCATAAATGAATTACAAAAGAAAATATTAATTTATAATTATTTGATAATTATTCACTAATTCTATTCAAAAAAATATAGTAATAAAAATTTATAAAACCACTTTATTATATAAACATAATTAAACAATTGTTTCAAGTAAATAAATTAATTTATGGCTTTACTTAGAAATTATCTTATCTTATATTATTATTCAATCGAGTTATAAAAATTTTTAAAGAGTTTAAGATTTTATGTTTTATAAAAAGTTTAGGGTAGAAATTGGAAATTCTGAAACTTCAAAATGAACTTAAAAACAAGTTTGTACATAAAATTATAACACTTTGAAAGGTTAGGGGCCTGTCCTGCCAATCCGAAAACTTCAAGGGCTTTGATGCAAACCAGGGAAAGGTCTCTCTTCCCCATTCTAACCACAGGTTCGAATCCCGCAAGGTCCGGTTTTGAGACCTTCGACCGCGAACTCACGATTGAAATGGTTACACCTGAATCCGAGGTTAGCCAATCGACCGGGGTATTCAATCGACCCCTTTTCCCTCGTTTAATTCCATTACTCCGATCACATCAGTACCCAATTTCGAAACCGAAGCCATTAAGAATCCAAGAGATCGATCGATTCGTTTCGGTCCAAATGTTCTATAAATAGTTGCCTCAAATCCAAGGCGACACTCACCCCAAGCTAGGCACTCCCTTAATCGCGCTTGAAATCGTCTCCGGATCACTGTTCTTGACCGGCGAACGCAAGACTACTCCGGCCACCCGACCTCACAATCCACTTAATAGATTCAGGTAATTCTTGGGTCGTTGGGTTCGTATGAACGTAGGGTGCAAAAGCCCCATGAAATTTGGATCGTATAACACTATGATCGGACGAATCAGGGGGGGGCTAGGGTTCGGGTGCTCGTGGGGAAGACGGGAGGGTTCAAACCTTCGGGTTATATTCAAAGCAAGACACTATCAGACACGGCCTCGTGCCCTGGTCTGATGGTTAAGTGTGTGTGTGATGCGGGTAACCCGGGTGCCGGCGCGGGTTCGAGTCCCGGCCGCCCCATTTTGTTTTTTTTTTTATTTTCTCTTTAATTATTTAATCACAAAATCCCTTATATTTTAAATTCAAATCCCTAATAAACTCTAAAAATTATGAAGGTTATGTTTTAATCAAGTTAAGATGAATTATAAATACATAAATAGATAAAATAAAAGTTTTAAACTTAATTTTTGTATAAAAAAATATATATAAATATATATATATATATACATAACAACGGTGATTTTAGAATATCCATTTAAATCATTATTTTTGATTAGAAATGGTTATTTTAATATCCTAAATTTATGGGAATAAACGCAAATAAATATTTCTAGATTACAAATTAATAACGTTTATTATTGTATGTTTTAAAAGCGTTATTAAAATCCTTCAGATATACAATAAGTATTTCGAAAAGAATAATTGTTTAAAAAATTTTATTAAACTTAAAGATGCTTAAACTTTTATTATACAAATCCCAAATTTCCTCATTCAAAGCCCACTTATTTAAAAGAAAGTCTTTTATTCAAACCATTCCTATTTTTAACCTATTTCTAATATGTCTATTATAATCATATAAATTACCATTCAAACAAACTAAAACCCTGATTTATTCTAATTAACACTACAAGCTATATACATCTGCAACCCTGGTATTCCCCCGTAAAACCCTAAAATCCCAAATCACCCATTCAAATTCTCTTAGACAATACATTGAGTTAGACATATTTACCAGTGTAGGTTTATTGTGAGAAATCCTCACAAGGCTTATCTACCTTTCTCAATTCACATCACTACTAGCTCCCATCCAAGTGAGTTTCATAGCCCCTTTTTCATTTTCATACTTTTGGGGTGAAACATGTTTACAATTACAATACAAATTCAATGCCATTGTTCACATGCTATTACTCTGTGCTTTATGTCTTAAACTACTTGGCGACCATACGTGTGTTCATGTTTAGTACAATCATTAACTTGCGTGACAAGCCTAAGGTAGTACCTTTTATGATCATTTATACGGGAAACCGATACATTACATAACACGAACCTTGGCGGGTTTTGTGTATACATCTTACTACATTTTCAAAATGGCAATCAGTTGGATTGCACCTACAGTTTTCATTTACACGGTTTGATTGTACGCCTTGGAACCTTGTATGTTTTCACATTCATGCCTTAGTTAAAGCTTTGAACATACTGAATTTCAATTTCCTTTACTAAACTTTTGTTGGTGTCAAAACCTATGTTTCTCACCAACTACTTGTAGTTGACTTTTACTCGCATGTTTCAGGTGTTCCGGCTTAGAGACTCAACGTGCTCACATAGGACATGGACCTAGTTAATGAAATAAACGTTATGTGTTGATCGTTTCGTTTCCTTTTCCATGTAATAAATACTTAAATTTGAATAATAAATATTATCGCATTTAATAGTCAATCATGTGCTTTTGAACAACCGTGTCAGCCCCGGCGTATAATCCGCCGCCGGCCGGGGTGTGACACCTGCCATATATCTCAAGGTTGAATGGAACTCCACTGTCAACTCCCTATACTACACGACATCACAAGCCAAGACCGCTATCCATCGGGCCCCTAACAACTCCTCTAACCTCTCACGCTACCCTAACTGGTTGATCAGC
This sequence comes from Smallanthus sonchifolius, assembly GCA_023525975.1. Lineage (NCBI taxonomy): Eukaryota > Viridiplantae > Streptophyta > Magnoliopsida > Asterales > Asteraceae > Smallanthus > Smallanthus sonchifolius. The sequence goes on along the minus strand of CM042026.1, from coordinate 81,231,229 downwards.
TCCTAGCTGATACTCATACGGTGCAGCGGCTCCATATCAACAAACTTCTCGCATCGCACGGACTCCTCAGAAGCAATCTCGAAACACAACAACGTGTGCCGACTCAAAACCCGGGCGTCTAGCGGGATCGGCTGTCGGACGGTCCTCTAGCGCTGCATAGCGAATAACACGTGCTGGCCGACGGATCGGGAGGGGCTCCTCTGGCTCTCCCCTAGGCTGTAGAATCGGCCCACGCCTGCGCTTAGCCAAGAGGGTCGTGCTCGATGATGGTCCTGCATCAGACATGCCTGCAAAACAAAGTGAGACAAACATATATTCATTAATATGACATTCCTAGCAGCAAGGACAATTGTATAGCATTACATTCGCAGTCGTCCTAAGTATAGTTGAATAATAAACTAAAAATAATAAATAAAAAATTACAAATTCGGGGATACCCTTTTTGATTTAAGAAAAACCAGACAACCTCGCCTGAATGGAGATTGAGTACGAGCGAGGCGGTCTAAACCTGCAATAACACAAAATATTGTATCCTCGAGACTCGATTTAGACAGTTTTACATGAAATTTGACTAGAACAAAAGACTTATTCGACTTGAAACACAATTAGCTAAAAATTAGAACTAACCCACTAAGTACAGGGCTCGGTGTACAAACAACAGGATTACACCACTTTCAAAATTCCCGGTTAAATTGATTCCATGGTGCCACAAATTTATTAGATACCCTCGACCAAAAACAACTACTTTGCAAACCAAGAATTTTGAAAGCAAGTTGAAAAACTCCCCTTAGCAAAACTGTAATTTACCATATGAACCCCTGCACAATTAAATTCATCAAAGAAATTTGACCAACGATGTTTTGTTTATGATCCGAGGTACATACATAACCAATATTTGATCTCAAATTGTCCATTCAACACAAAATAAACACGGGCATTATGTATTCATATAAATCATTTCTTGAGTTCCCTTACCCTAAGCGCCAACTATTATGGATTAGACACGACACTACCTTTATATACCCTACATAGACTCTAATTACACAAAATGACTCAAACCCTAACTGTAACAGGGCGCCCAATGCAAAGCCTCTCGAATACACGAATTGCCACAAAATTGACCATGCAGGCTCGGCATTCATTATAACGTATTCACAACTACAGCTTATTTAATCTAACCATACAAGACCCCAATTACAAGAGCAAAACCAATTCTATCAAAAACTTGTACAACAATCAAATTACCAAACACCCCGACTCAATTTACACATGAGACGACTCGTAGCCTTGTGTAATAGGGATACGTACCTTATAGTCGACAGAACGAGTGACCTAGACTGGTGGAAGGTGACTTTAGTGAAGACCTGTCCTGGGGGCTTCCTGAGGGAACTGATGGGTGTCGTGTGATTAAGTGGCTGTGGTGGTAAGGTGTGGAGGTCACAGGAGGTGGAGTAATGGTGGGTTGCGGTGGTCTCAGGTGATGGATAGGGTTGGGATTTTAGGGGTAGACGGTGGTGGTAGTGTTGTGGAGTAGAAGGTACGGTGGTGATGGTGGTCACGGTGGCAGAGATGGGTGGTAGGATGTTAGTGGCTAGGTGGTGAGAGGAAATCGTGGTGGTGGTGGTTTGAACAGTGGTGACGAGAATCGCTGGAGGGGGATGGATAATTGGTGGTGGCTTGTTGGGGAAGACATAACTGAGGGTTATATTTTTTTCTGAGAGAATCTTGTTTTCACGTGGCGCGAAGATAGATTTCCACCTCCTCCCGTGGAGCGAGGGGGTGGGATTTGAAACCGTCCTTTGAGCTCTTCGTGTGTCGCGAAAAATCAGAAGAAAGTGTTTGCGTGGCGCGAGAAAAAACAACTCATGATTTCCTCATTTGTTCTTGGCGTGTCGCGAAGAAGATAGCCAAGAAGTTTGCGTGGCGCCAAGACATGGTTTTCACAGAAAGTTTCCCCGTTTTTACTTAGAAAAATTTCTTAATTTCTCATTCACCCACACCCTCTGAAAACATGTTCCAACAGTAATATCAATTATATACATACCTAGAACTTATCTTTTGATGGTATTCTTTGCCAGCATAGTCACGATTCCCTGAAACACATAAATACACGAGACACACAAACTGAAAACACATAAAAGGTATACAGAAAAATTACATAGACCCAGAAAGTTCTACATTACTCTACACCTACCATCCCCACACTTATCCTCTATCAGGAGGCTTCTCCTTTATTCCTCCCCCGTCCGGCCCGTTTAATATAATTGGTCTACCACCGATTTGACAAACTCCGATGGTAGAATTAAAAAATGATTTGAAAAATTCAAAGGGGCCATGAATATTTAAACTTACCTGGACCAAACCTAATACGTGGCATGTAGTGGGGAGAATGGTTATATCTGCACTTCAGTTTCTTCTAATTCTGATTGTACCATCTCCAAATCCTCAACCGGCTTTGATCCTTAGGTTTTCCTTGTGCCTTTTCTTTCCTTCCTTTAGCCAATTTCTCAAACTTTAACATGTCCCGAATGGAGATTGAGTACGGTCCGTGTTTCAGTTTTCCACAATCGAGGTGTAGTGTTGTAGGCATCGATTCGCTCACGTCCCCATGGCTCTCATAACCAGGATCCTTCAACGTCCCCACACTTGGCTCGTTCTATAGGAGTTCTTCAAGAAGCTTCAATTCACCAAGTGGGTCCAAATCTTCTTCTTCTTCCAGAGTCAGCAAATTCACCAACTCATCTCTAAACTCATCCTCCCAAGATGGGACCTGCTCCTCTTCTAACTCATCCAGTGGATCGCCAGGCTGATCCTCACTTTCATTCTCTATCTTAACCAACCCGGCTAGTCCCTCTTCACAACACTCGTCTTCACTTTCTATATCCTGCAACACATTATTCTCAAAGAACAAGCGTAAAGTATGTAGGGCATTCGAAGACTCGAGCTCGTCACCCAGAAAATTAAATAACTCAGGAATATCACAATTATGCTCAGTTAAACCAGGTTCTGAATACTTACCTAGACCATCACCCGCAGTGTCATCCGAGGACTCCTATGTCTATATTTCATCATCACTGAAAAAGTCATCCCCGATGGGCTCTGGTCCACAACTCAGTGGCTTATGAACCGAAGGTGGGTCTGGTGCAGAGTTTTGTAGACTAGTGAGTTGCACCTCTTCCGTTAAGGTCTCCGGTTCTTGAGCGGGTTTTTCCATTGCTAACCTTAGACTCGTTAGCTTGTCCGTTTGCCTCCCATTCTCATCCAGAAAGTGCTGTTGCTCGGCCTTACTTAACAAATGCCACCGAGTGCTCATGATCTCCTGCACTTTCCTTTGCTCTTCCTTGATTGTTTCTTTGACCTGTATTTCCTACATCGACTCACTCTCATAAGACAAGTGTAAAGAATCACATGGAAATGCGTGATCTTGCAAGAAATCGGTATAAAATTCATCACTACTGAGATCAAGGTCAGAAGACTTACCTGGAGGTGGGACTTGTGCTGCACCTTCTGTCACTGTTACATGCACTTCATCCATTATTGGCTCCAGTTCTGGGGTTTCTAGAATCACTGCACCTGATGCAGATTCTGAACCAATTAGGTTCCCTTCCAAATCATAAACCAAACGCTCTCGGTTTCTCAGGCATTGTGATTCTATGTAATCCTTTACAGCCTGGATTTCCGCTTCATACGTCCATGAATTTTCAAACCTGCTATACTGCTGTCTATACATTCTTCTCAAAGCAGCTGGTGAGATATAACAAAATAATAAAATAAAATAAACACACGAAAAAGAAAACAAAAGACACGGACTGACTAGACTCACTATGACTCAAAACACAAAAAAGACCAATTAAACAATTAAGTTCAATCAAAGTTAGATACGCTATCGCCTAAGTATCCCCGAAAACGGCGCCAAAAACTTGATGTTGCTTGGAATGGTCTATAAAAACTAAATAAAAACCTAACCTAGACATTCTAGTAATACTCTAGAAATCCTATAAACTAGACCACAATGACGGGTAAGTGAACCTATCAATCGTTGTACAACCTAATGGAAGTTCGGATATCGAACCCACGAGACACTAGTGACAACTACCTAGACTCTGACTCAACTAAACTGAATTATATTGGGGGGAATGTGTTGTGATTCTCAATCTATCAAACTAACAAGAAACTAATTAATGACACTCAACTATCAATCAGATAAATAACACTAACTCAAGAATAGGGAAGACACTACCCGGGTTAAGAATCATACTTATGAATCTTTAAACTCTCTCGGCTACAGAAATTAATGATGGGACCAAGATCTATGAATACTACACCCTCAAACTCCATACAGGATCCCTGATCATTCTCAAGGTGTGACCTAGAAGGAAACCCTAAGGGGTTTGTGATGCTCACTGGTTGGTTGGATCGCCTTTCAGCCTCTCCAACAATACTAAAGTACCCGATAAACAGATTACCTCTCAGTCTTACTATTTCAATACACTCAAAGAATGCAAGGGTTCACTCGAAAACTCTCAACTAGACACGGGAATGCAAATGATACTAAGACACCTAGGGGAAACCTCCTTTAAGAGCATTTACACCTAAAACCCTAACACTAGAGACAAACCGACTACTTCTCACCTCTCAGCTATCGAAGTAGGTAGAATATTTAAACCGTCTAAACTCTCAACTATCGTTCCTATGGATTCGAACGTTCAAAAACCATAAACTAGTCACAAAGACACATTAAGTAACTTAATACGCATCTATACATGAAAGACATTCACAAAGACACATATGGAACAATAATCAATCATAAATCTGATTTAAATACGCATACACATCATATCAATCATAATCAAGCTCGTTACTTTAATATTAAACCATAAAAAAGAATCCAAAAACCGAATAAAATCCAAAATCACAAAGTGTTCATCAAAAACCTAGGTAGATAGAGAATCTAGCCTAGAACCATGTTCAAAACAAACAAAGAAGAAGCAATGAACAGGTTGATGGTATCAATTAAACAAATCAAAGGCAAAGTAATGAATACTGATAACCGAACGATTGTGTTGTAACCAATTCGGCCTCCAAGACTCCAATTCCTTTGCTCCAATCTCCTTCTCTACTCCCAAAATCACCCAAAGGCTCTGACTTGACGGCAAAAAATCCAACCCCTATAATAATGGCATTCAAATTCTTAAATAATTCAAAATTAGGGTTTTTGCGGATTTATTGGATCTTCGCGTGTCGCGAACAAATATCCATGGTCCTTCGCGCGGCGCGAAGGACAAATCGGTCGGGGCCATTTTCTCTGAACCTCGCGTGCCGTGAACTTTCATTCCTCTAGCTTCGCGTGTCACGAAGACAAATATTTCCAGATTTTTATTTTCTTTTCATCGCTTCTTCTCGTGTGCTCGATTCCTTCAAGATTTAACCTCGGTTTCTGCTACTTTAGCACACGCTAATGTAGTGTCTAATAACCTAAGTTAATGTGTCTAATTTTATTCGTTTTAGTTGTCTTAGCATGTATCTTTGTATGGTTTTATATTTGTTTGTGGTATGTGTGTGCCTCCTAGGTTATGTGCCAAATGAGCGGGAAACGAAAGCAAATCAGTTGGATGCGAAGCATGGAAAATTCAAAGTCAAAATTCCTAGAATTTCTGTCCCTCGCGGCACGCGAAGAAGTGGGAGAAGAACCTTATGGTGTTCTTAGGTCGATTGTTACTAGAGTTTGATGATTGTAAGTTCCATTACACTAGGTTTGATTATTGTGATGAGTATGAGTAGCTAAATCACCCATGGTCTTCTCCGGGTGTAGGGTTTTGCGTTTGCACTTGTTGTTTCTGAAATACTTGGTCTTGGTTTGTAATATTGGCTGGCATCTTAATCCATATGATTATATTTGTTGATTGAATGCTTTAAATTATTTTGGTTGATTTTGAATTGTTGTTCAAGTCTCACCAGTCTCAGGTTTCTTTACATCAAGGACATTTTGAGGGTTGGATGATAGTTGGTTAATCTAAACTGATTATGCAAGAATCGGTTTTCTTTACAACTCGTTCTTCTATTTTCACTGAATTCAATTGAACCTTGCGCGGTTATGTCTATGTAATTGCTTGAGAATACTGCCAGAGAGAACAGAGTGTTTGATAGAACCAACACGGTAGCAGGTTCTCCAACTCAAATGGAGAATAAACAGGATCCAGGAAAGCAATCTGATCTTCCTCCTGCGGGTCAGTTACCATGAGAACAACAGCCCACCTCGGGTATGTTCTCACCATCTGTTCCACTACCAAGGACAGATGGGATTCATGGCCAATCCACTAGCCAACTTCCACCACTACCAACTTTTGGTCAACCTCTACCACAAGTAAGTCAACCCTTTGAATTCAAACCAGAACCTCATTATTCTTCACCATATATGAGGATAGTGCCAGACAACATACCACCAACATCACAGCCACCCATGACCAAACCTTCCATATTTCATTGAACCCCTCCACCGGGCTTTCATCCATACCCTTCAGGTTTAGACTATGAGGATGAAGCAGATGGTTTTGATGATAAGTTTGGGGAGTATGAGGATGATACTAATGATTTTGACAGAAGAGACAAACATCGGGTTAGGGTGCTGGTGTATAGAAGGCATGATAAAGGTGTTCAGTTTGAGGGGCATAATGAACAACAGTATGATCAGAGGTTGCCACAACACCCATTTCAACAAGACATTTCTGCACCAATCCCACCACAGCAGCAGCCTGTAAACAGGAAAAGAAGACCTGGCCCTAGGAATGCGGGTCCTCCTGTCGACAATCTGGGAGGCATTCCAAGGAGACATGACAGAGGCCCTGTTAGAGGGATTGAGAGCCATTTTCGTCCTACCATTGCATACAACCCATCTGCAGTTGTTATTCCACATCAACATGGAAGGTCTTTTGAGGTTCGTTCACAAGTAATTCAAAATTTGCCCAAGTATCATGGTCTAGGAACAGAGGAACCCTATTTTCATTTGAGTGCCTATGATGCTAGGTGCAACACTATTGGGGGACAAGGGTTCACGCCTGATGATGTGAAATTGGTGTTGTTCCAATTCACCTTAGAGGACAAGGCTCAACAGTGGTTTCATTATTTGCCCTCTGCCTCTATCTATACTTGGGGTGACATGCAACAACAATTCTTAGATGAGTTCTACACCAATCAGAGAACTAGTGATGCTAGGAAGAACATCCGAAACTTTCAACAACAGTTAGGGGAACTATTTCATGAGGCATTCTTGAGATTCAAAATGTTGATTAAGAACTGCCCATATCATGGTTTCCAAATGTGGGAGATGTTGAATGCCTTCCATAAAGGTTTGACAGATGATGATGCCCGAGACCTCAACTCGATTTCTAATGGTACATTTGGTACCAATTTTGAGGATGAAGACTGGGACTATTTAGAAAAGATGGCACGAACTTCTAAGAGAAAAGCTCAATCTTCAAGACGGGAAAAACACTCAGTGGTGAGAGCAGTTGACAGTCCAAGTTTTGAGATGAGCAGGCTAGAGAAATTAGAGAATCAAGTAGCCAATTTGGGCACCGGGGGTCAACAGTTTGAGGTAAGTGATCAGTGTGGTGAGTTGGGGCATAATGGTGCCAGTTGCACAGGCACATATAAGAATGTGAGTTATATTCAAGGGGGTGGTAGAAATTATGATATGAACTCCAACACTTATCACCCAGGCCTTAGAAATCATCCCAACTTTTGTTATGGGGATGCCTCCAACCAAGCCAACCCTAATTTTCAAGGAAGTGGTCAAAGGAATCAACAACTATTCCCGCCCTGAAACCAAAACTACAATCAAAATAACCACCAAACGGGGTATCAAAGGGGGAATGAGCAGGGAGGATCATCTAACCAGGCTAGTGGGAATGAGATGATGGATATTCTGAAGGCCATCCAACAGGACTTTCAAAAGAAGAATCAATCTGATGAGGTGCGTGATAAAGCCGTTCAAGTGTTGACCACTCAAATGGGACAGATGGCTACTGAGGTGGCAGAATTAAGGAAGAGTAGTGGGAAGCTTCCAAGTGACACACAAACCAATCCAGCTCATCAAACTTCAGGAAGTAGGAACACGAAGAGCAGCCACGTGGCAAGGTAAGTACTCTTCGTAGTGGTAAGGTTTATGATAACAAAGTTGCATCTCCACCAACCTATATCTGACGGTGTGGTGGATGACATTGATGACCAGGAGATCAGTGATTCCGGTCACACGGGTTGTTTTTAAAAACCAAAATGAAACATCTTTTTCTAAAACATCATCTACTGTTAACGAAGGGGAAGTGGTTCCTCCTAGGGTGCCATTTCCCTCATCTTTAGTGAATGTAGGTAAACATGTGGTGGTCAAGAAGAGGTATCCTCAACAGGAGGAAATTCGAGAGCTCTTCAAGCAGGTAAAAATTAACATACCCCTCCTTGATGCAATAAAACAAATATCAGTCTATGCTAAGTATCCGAAGGACTTGTGCACTCAGAAAAGCTGGATCTGAATGCACGAGTCAGTGCAATTTTGACTGGTGCTCTTCCACCAAAACTCCAAGATCCAGGAGCGCCAATAATTTCTATATAAGTGGGTGATTTTAAAATGAACAAGGCGCTATTGGATATTGGAGCAAGTGTGAGCATCCTTCCTGGGAGCTTGTATGACCAGTATGACTTTGGTCCACTGAGTCGAGCTAATACTACTGTTGTGTTAGCTGACTTGACCCCTAAACTCCCAAGAGGTATCGTTCGTGATGTGATAGTAAAAGTGGATCAATTTTATTATCCGGTGGATTTCCTGTTTCTTGATTATGTGCAATCTGACAAGGTCACTCAACCAACTGTCATTTTAGGTCGACCTTTCTTAGCCACATCCCACTCTTTGATTGACTGTCGCTTAGGCACAGTTGATATGACTCTTGAAAATAGAAGGGTGCATTTAAATATTTTTTCAAATGAATCTGACCCTTTGCCTAGTGATGATTGCTTCATGGCAGACAACATTGAAGGATGCTATCCTCACTATGAGGATGAATCCACAGAGGTTTGTTTTATGGGTGACAGGGTTGAACAGGATCTGGATCTTGATTTGCAACAAGAGGAAAAGGTTGTGGAAGCATTGGTGGTGCAAGACGGTAAACCTCCATGGACTCATCATGTGGAGAGTCTACCGACTGAGATTGATTCGGGGCTGAAACCATCACTTGTGAGCCCCCAAAAGTGGAGTTAAAGGATCTAACCAAGAACCTAAAGTATGCATTTTTAGGGGATGATGAAACTCTACCTGTCATCATTGCATTCAACATGGATGAGGAGCAAGAGGAAGCATTATTGAAAGTGCTTCAGGATTACAAAGCTGCAATTGGATGGACCATTACTGACTTGAAGGGTGTTAGTCTATCCATTGTGATGCACAAGATCATCACAGATGCAGATGCAAGACCTTCACGGGATACACAACGCCGATTAAATCCCAACATGCGTGAGGTTGTCAAGAAGGAAGTGTTGAAGTGGTTGGACACCGGGATCATCTATCCCATTTCTAACATTCCATGGGTGAGTCCAACCCAAACAGTGCCCAAGAAAGCAGGTATCCAGGTAGTACATGGTGAGCATGGTGAGCAAATTGCCACTCGGCCGGTAACTGGGTGGCGTGTGTGTATTGATTACAGGAAATTAAATGCTGCCACATCAAAGGACCATTTCCCTTTACCGTTTATTAATCTAATCATTGAGAAGCTATCAGGTCAGAAATTTTACTTCTTTTTAGATGGTTACTCAAGGTACAATCAGATAGCCATCCATCCTGATGATCAAGAAACTACCACCTTCACATGCCCTTATGGTACTTTTGCCTTTCGGCGAATGCCCTTTGGGTTGTGTAATGCCCAGGCCACCTTTCAAAGGTGTATGATGATTATATTCTCGGACATGGTCGGGAAGTCCCTTGAGAGCTTTATGGATGATTTTTTAGTTTTTGGCTCATCGTTTGATTTGTGTTTAAAATGAATTATCTAAGGTTTTAAAACGATGTGTGGAAACTAATTTGGTCTTAAGCTAGGAGAAGAGCTATTTTATGGTTTAAGAGGGTGTTGTTTTGGGTCATGTGGTGTGAAGTCAGGGGATTGAGGTAGACCGGGCTAAAATCAGTGCCATTTCAACATTACCTCCCTCGATAAATGTCAAGGGTGTGCGCTCTTTTCTAGGGCATGCCGGGTTTTACCGTAGATTTATTAAGGGATTTAGTGTCATCACAAAACCTTTATGTAACTTACTTCTCAAAGATGTTCCTTTTGAATTTGATAAAGAATGTGTAACTACTTTTAACGTGTTAAAGGATCGATTGATATAAGCCCTGATTTTGCAATCACCAGACTGGAACATTCATTTTGAAATAATGTGTGATGCAAGCGATTATGCAGTCGTGGCTGTGTTGGGTCAAAGGGTATATAAGAAACCTGTTGTCATTTACTATGCAAGCAAAACCCTCTCTGGTGATTAGTTGAACTACACCACAACAGAGAAGGAGTTGCTTTGCAGTTGTCTATGCCTTGGACAAATTTCGGTCTTATATTTGGGGTAGCAAAGTGATTATTTACTCTGATAATGCAGTTTTTCATTATTTGATGGCAAAGAAGGATGCCAAACCCAAGTTAATAAGGTGGGTCCTTCTATTGTAGGAATTCAATTTGGAAATCAAAGACAAGAAAGGTTGTGAGAACTCGGTGGCTGACCATATGTCACGAATTCAGAGGGAAGAAGAGGATGTTACTCTTGAAATAAATGAACAATTCCCCGATGAGTACTAATGTTTATTACTTCTTCAGATCCTTGGTATGCTGGTATTGTTAATTATTTAGTTGCAGGTACTATTCCTGAAGACTGGGCCAAGAATAAGAGGAACCATTTCTTGACAAAGGTCAAGCAATACATGTGGGATGAACCAGACTTGTTCAAGGTGGGAGCAGACCAACTCATCAGACGTTGCATTCCCGAATCAGAGTTCCCAGCAGTGTTAGAGCTTGCACATGCATTTGCATGTGGTGGCCATTTTAGTGGCCAGAAAACAGGGCATCAGATACTATCTTGAAGGCTATTTTGGCCTACTATTTTTAAACATGCATTTGAGTTTGCTCGGACATGTACAAATTGCCAAAAGATGGGCAGTATTACTAAGAGGAATGAGATGCCCATGCAACCAATCCTTGTTGTTGACATTTTTGACATTTGGCACCTTGATTTTATGGGCCCATTCCGAAATTCGCTTGTAAAAAAAAAAAAAAAAAAAGGAGTATTTTGGCGGGAAAATTCACCTTGTCCAATTTTTTTACGGAAAGCTTATATGGTAGTTTTGAATCATTTTTGAAATTTTGAATTTTCAAAATTTTTTAAAAAGAGTATTTTGGCGGGAAAATTTTTTCCGCATATTTTCGTGAAAATTTCAAAATGTCAATTTCATGTTATGATAATGATATTGGAACTATGCCACCGAGACTTTTTTGCATATCAGATTATCGTAGCTGGAAAGTCCGGTTCGAACAGTTCGTATCAGTCACTGATGATAGTTTTTGGATACCCATTTTGGAAGGATATGTGCATCCTACTTATGAGTTCATGGGATATTATGATGCTCCTAAACCAGTGACAGCTCTGAGTAAAGCAGAAAAGCAGACCTTTGATCGAGAGATGAAGACGCGTGAAACGTTAACGATGTCTTTACCAAAAGAAATCATTCATAGTCTCGGGAAGTGTCCAACTTCACGTGATCTATGGGAAACTTTGAAGAAAAAGGGTGAAGCTACTACTCAAGCATTTGTGGTCTTGATCAAAGAAGATTTAGTGAAGCAGTGTGATACTGAAAGTGATTCTTCTGCAGTTTTAACTGATTGTGAGAGTATTCGTTCTGGTGAAAGTACTCAGTCTACTGTGAGTGATGTAGATACTGAAGTAAGCTTTCAGACAGTTGAAGATGATCTCAGTGAATCAGAAATTGATACAGAGCCTGTCATTGTTGCTCAAAAGGGTGAAGCCGATGATGATTTTTTCATGGCTCCTGATGCATCTTCGTCAGAAATAAAAGCTGAGGTAATTTCTAACTCTGAGACGTTTTGTTCTAACTGTATTTCAGTTAAGGATAAAATGATGAGGGTTATGGATGACAACGTCAACCTCATTTGTGATATGAAATCGATGCACACGGTAAATCAGAAATTAAAGGATAATGAGAATGTGTGTGTTGAAAGAATAGAATCATTGAAGAGGGATATAAATTCTCTAACTTTGAAGATCAAAGAGCAGGCATATCACCTGGATATGTCCTTTGCAGAAATTGAGAAAAGAAATACTGATCTTGTTGAGAAAGATAAGGAATTAGCTGAATCTAAAGCTGAGGTGATCAGATTGCATAGAAAGTTAGAAAGCTTTGGAAATTCATCATTCTTATTTGGACATTATCATGATACAACTAAAGAGGGGAACAGTACTACTGGTATTGGATATGTTCCTCCACCATTCAACGAAAATTATTCTGTTATACCTGAGATTATAAAGGATGAGGATTTAGATCCTAAGACTGTGTTGAAAGTGAATCCAGTCACAGGTGAAGATATGGTGTATTCTGATGAGAGTGATGATGAATATTTTGATGAAGCTAAGGTAGAGGGGATACCGAAAGAGCTTAAGAAAGAAGCCTAAAAGGTTGATTCTAATTCATCTGGTAAAAATACATTTGGAAGTTCTTCAAATTCAAGGAGAGTTCCATATGTCAGAGATTATAAAGACAGGCGTACATGTTTTCATTGTAATGAGATAGGTCACATTGTGGTGAACTGTCCTTACAAAAACAAAGGAAAGAAGCATGTACTTCCTGAGAAGATGAAGTCTGAATCAAGACCTGTTGAGAAAAAGTTTGTTCGGTCTCAAACTGCAAAATCTGGAGTTCCAGAGAAAATCAAGCCAAAAGAAGTTCATGTAGGAGAATCTTCTTCAAGTGCATCTTATCGTATGAAGATTCCTTATATGAGAGATTATCGTGAGAAGAGATCTTGCTTTTCTTGTGGTCTTGTTGGTCACATTCGGATTGCTTGTCCTCACAACGCTAAAGGTAACCGACAAGTTACTCAAGAAAAGGTAAGAACTCATGGTAAGCCTTATGTTAACCCAAATGTGGTTAAACCTCGTGATATACCAAAGGGTAATTCAAAATCTGAGGTTTGGCTTTCTAGACCTCAAAGAAGGAGGAGAAACAGAAGATTGAGAAAACTTTTAGAACAACAAGAGTTTTCACAATCAAATCAATTTTCAAATGAAAGAAAAGTTTCAAACACTTCACATTTTAAGCAAAAAGAACTAAATGAAAAGAAGTTTGTTTGGAAATCTAAAGTTTCTGTTTCGGATTCGTGGGAACAATCACAGAAAATCGATGAGAGATTCGATTGTGAGTGGAGTGAGGTTTATTATTTTGATACAGATGGACGACCCATGACTACCATGGCTTGGGTCCCAATATCAAATTAATGTTTCTTGTTAGATGTGCAGGATTTACCAAGAGGGACTATTAATACCATTTTGGTTGTTGATAGTGGTGGTTCTTAGCATATTACAGGGAATGACATCTGCAAGAGTAAAGAGTTGTTGATAACTGAGAATCTATTTGATTCACCGACTTGATGCTCAAGGGGGAGAATATGTCACACACAATGTTTTGGAAAGAGTTTTACAAAGTCCTAATGATAACCTGAAACTTAGGATGACGATGGTGAGCATAAAGTCATTGATGCAACCATTTGACTAGTTGAGGGGGAGTCTACAGGACAGGGGGAGTACAGAACTGTGTTGACAGAGGCAATGACATTCAATTACATTACATTGGTTTGAGTTTTTAAATTGATTGAATTGCTTAATCCTGAGTAACCAAGTAAAATGTTTTTCATAAAATGTTTTCATGGAAGAGTTTATTTTCGTTTGTTTTACTTTCTTTGAAAAAGATTATGAAAAATCCAAACAAATTGAAAATGATAAAATCAACATTACTTGAAGTTAAAGGAGAAATGATAGTACATCAGTAGATGTTCAGTCACACATGACCTTAGTTGGACTTTATGATGCTTATCTAATATATCTGTGATAAATGTTTTGATCAGAACTTTTAAGACTGCACAGTATGAGAAATGATAGCTTCATAACTGCTTATGCTTAACAAAAAATGATGCTTGATGCTTATATTTTAATTTGGATACTAGTATGTAGTCTGAATTGTCAATAGGCTATGAGTATCTTTGGTCCATTAGTAGTGTGACAACATAATGATCTTTGTGACAACTGTGATTTGAACCCATGGTATGCCGGGTGTGTGTGTAAAAGATCATTATCAAACTGCCACCAAAACCAACGACCATAGCGTAGTTTGCAAATTTGTGCAATCAAACATATTTTCAAGATTTGGACTTCCCCGTGTGATCATAAGTGATGGGGATCTCACTTTAGGAACTTTCATTTTGGCAAACTTTTGAAACGCTATGGTGTGGACCACCGGATTGCCACTCCATATCACCCACAAACAAGTGGGCAAGTGGAGTTGTCCAATATGCAAATCAGGGAAATTTTGCAAAAAACGGTACGGGTTGACCGCAGGGATTGGTCAAACAAACTGAATGATGCTTTGTGGGCATACCGTACTGCATACAAAACACATATTGGCACTACACCATACCGGTTGGTCTACGGGAAGGGATGTCACTTACTTGTGGAATTGGCTCATCGAGCCTTATGGGCTATTAAAAATGTTAATATTGAATATGATGCTGCAGGTAAACAAAGATAGTTGTGCTTGAGTGAGTTGGAGGAATTAAGGGATGATGCATATGAGAGTGCCTCTGCATACAAGGAAAAGATGAAGAAGGTTCATGATGCAAATATCCGATTGAAAACCTTTGCGGTGGGACAAAAGGTGTGGTTATTCAACTCACTGTTGAAGCTCTTCCCGGGCAAACTGAAGAGAAAGTGGACAGGTCCCTACTTGGTGACTAAAGTGGGTCATTCAGGAGATGTGGAGATTGAGGACTTCGAGGATCATTTGAGGCAAATGGTGAATGGTCACCGTCTTAAGCCCTACTTAGAGCCCAATGACATCAATGGTCCGGATAAACAAGCTGAGGTATTGTTTTGACCACTCTAGAAGTGGGAGACACGTAAGAAGCATCAGGTATACCACTTATGGCTGAA
This sequence comes from Smallanthus sonchifolius, assembly GCA_023525975.1. Taxonomy (NCBI): domain Eukaryota; kingdom Viridiplantae; phylum Streptophyta; class Magnoliopsida; order Asterales; family Asteraceae; genus Smallanthus; species Smallanthus sonchifolius. The sequence continues at coordinate 81,215,986 of CM042026.1, read as the reverse complement.
GACGTTAAACTTAGCGCTCTTAAGAGGCAACCTAAGTTTTATATTTGTCTGACTTTGAATTTTAGTTAAATGAACGTTGTGGGTGTGTTCCCTAGAAACCCTCACGAGACTAAACTCGTCCTCTCAAGCTACTGAGACGTTTAAAAGGCTTGATGCATACGCTAAATGCATCCGTGATGCCTACGAAAGTGAGTTAGGACTTTACTACTTTGTTTTCTTTGTTTTATATGCAATTAACCAAGTGTGGGGAAGTCTTTGAGGTAATCTTGGCTTGTATGGATGCATGTGAGGGCAATGCACACTTTCCTGGGGGGTAGGTCACCGTTTGTAACTTATGTAAATTTTATGTTTTTCGGTATGTTTTTGTAGTTTTTCAATGTTTTGCAGGTTTTTGTGTCGATTTTAGCAAGAAAAATGGTGAGAAATAACGTTCGAGGTATGTATGCATCTATTTTAGTGGTTGGAACAGGTGTTTGAAGAAGTTGGGAAAACCAAGTTTATATGGCCAAAAATTTTCTATGTACAAAAATGGCCAAAACTTTCTTTCAACACAGGCTACTCGCGGTACGTGAGGTTCTTGTAAGGACCAAATATATAATAGGCTGACGCATCAAAGAATCACCGAGTTATTCAGAAGTTCGAAAGGCGAAGATTGGAAGAAGCAAGAAAGAGTCCAGCAGCATACTTCATGCAGCAGCATACTTCGTCCAGCAACATACTTCGTCCGACAGCATACTTCAGAGCCAGCAACATACTTAAAGAATGTGGTCCCGGTAGCATACTTGAAGTATGCGGCAGCATACTTTAAGTATGTGGTCCGGGCCCAGACCCACCGAATACTTTTGTCTTTGTTATAAATAACTTATCTTGTAACAGTATTCAGGTTAGACAAGTTGGACGTCTGAGATAGTCAGAGAGTTAGATGAGTTGTTGAGCGACATTTGTATTGTTTTCAGTGATTTATCAATATACGAATCGTTTGACAATCAATTGAGTCTCGTCCTTATTGTTTGTACCTACAAGTCACGTGCCGAGTCTGTTTCTGCCAGGTTCAACACGTCATTGAATCCGTTGATTGACGATCCTCAGAAATCTGGACCTTACAATTGGTATCAGAGCCAGAGCGCTCATTGGTGAAGCTTGCAACGGATTTCTTTGACTTGTGAGGTATCAAATTACTGTTTTTGTGTTTATTTGAACTGATTTTTGTGTTTAGAAGAGTTTCTGGATAGATTGACTGGTTTTGGACCTTTTTTCTGTCACGTTTGTTGAAGTTTAGGGTTGATCAGTTGTTTTTCTGCTTGAAAATCAAAGTTCTCGGTCATATTTCTTCATCTGTAAGTCTGCAGTTCTTCAAGTGTGAAGGTAACTCAAGTTCACGATGTTTCGAGTTTACGGTTCTTGAAGTTCACGGTGTTTCGAGTTTACGGTTTTAAGTTCACGGTTCTTGAAGTTCTCGGTTACCTCGAAGTTCACGGCTCTTGAAGTTCACGGTTACCTCAAAGTTCACGGTTCACCAGGTTTGCGGTTACTCAAGTTTACGGATTTGAAGTTTACGGTTCCTGAAGTTTGAGCTCAGAAGTTTACATTTCTGTTGAAGTATACGGTATTCGAAGTTTGCGGTATTGAAGTATACGGTCTTGAAAGTTTGCGGTATTGAATATACAGTCTTGAAAGTTTACGGTTTTCAAAGTTTACGGTTTTGAAAGTTCGTGGTTTTTCAAAGTTTGCGATTTTTCAAAGTACTTGTCATCGGGTGCAAATAATTTTTACGTGAACTTACGACATGGGAGAAAGTAGAAAGGATATATTGAAGCAAAAGTTTAATATGCTCAATCATGTTCGGGGTGAAAATTTGGAAGCTCAAATAAATAGATTCACGCAATTGATGACGGAGATGAGGAGTGCTGAGAGTTGACAAAGGGAGAAATCAATAAAAGGTTACTCAACTCTTTACCAATAACCTGAAACTTCAATTGCACCACCATCAAAAGAACCAAGGATATGTATCAGACATCCTTGAGTGAGCTGATCTATATTTTGTACTCTTATGATATGGATGATAAACAGTGTCACCTTAATCATATCAGTTCAATGGATGTTTCTGAAAATGTTGAAGCTAGTACATCTACTTCAGGTGAATTAAAGGCACTTGTGAGCCAGCAGGACAGGAGTGATAAAGTTCAAGATTTGGAAGTGAAACAACATCATACCTTCATGGTTGAGGTCACCGACACTGAGGTAACCAAAGATCTTTGCTCTGTTGTTTATATTGAGAAAGTCAATCGTTACAAACATGATAACGATATCTTAAATCAAGAAATAAAAAAGCTTAGATATTCCAACTCAGAACACAAACGATCAGAAAAGATTTTCAAAGATAAAATTGAAGCAAGCAAAAATGATTTTTCAAAACTTGAATTGGACTTTAGCAATAAGGAATGTATTTATCGTGATGCATTAAAACGGATAGACGACCTTAGCTTAAAATTACATGATGTTGTGACTCAATTGGCAAATACTAAACTAACAATCGAGAAAATTGACCATTCTCGATCAATTGTTTATGACATGTTAGATTCCCAAGTTAGAAAGAAAGTAATCCAGGGGTGGGTTATCATGCTGTGGAACATCCATTTAATGAAAATTTTTCATCTTTACCAAATGACTACCCTGAAAATGTTGAGATGGCTTACGGTTTGGGATGTGAGCCTTCACCATCAAAGCAGTTAACTCCTGCGACTGCTAGTCCCGTGACCCCCTGTGTGAATATTGCTAATGTTTCTAAGCCTTGTGCAGAAGAATGTTTAGTAGAACATTGGGATACCGATGATGAGGAAGAGAGTAAGGAAAAAGAGCCTAAGAGTGTTAGGAAGTTTGTCCCTAGAAAAACTGATGATACTTTTGGAAAAGGGAATCAAATTAAGTTTGTGAAAGGTGGTGAGTTTGAAAAAGAAGAAAATATCTTTATAGAAAGTAATCATGATTTTGTCAAAAACAAGGTTACAAATTCTAGAAAGGTTAATTAAAGAAACTCAAAACCATTTGTAAGTCAATTGAACCATAAACAATCTACTCAAAAGTTTACAAAGAATGAATTTTATTCAAAATTTGATAATCATCATAGAGTTTTTGAACAAAAAATTAGAAGAGAAGAGAGAGATTGTATCAGGAGAAATCATAGAAAATATGATAGAGAGTTTGTTAGGAGAAATGATACAGGAGATCACAGGCACACTGAGAATACAGGTTATTTGAAAAGGTCACCTCCTCGGTCATCATCATGGTTCGACCGATCGGGATATGCTCTTTATGTTAGGAAACGGACATGCTACACATGTGGCAATGTTGGTCACATTGCAAGAAATTGCAGACATCGTCCTCATGAGCCCTATTATTTGCAAAATCAGAGGGCTACACCAAGGGAAAAGTGTTATTCTAAGCCAATGAAGGTTGAAAAACCTAAGGCAATAAAGAATAAGCATCCCAAAGTTAAGCCTTCTGATAGTGATTGGAATGCTGCTAAGAACAAACAAAAGGTTTTTCGTGAAAACAAGCAATGTAAAAAACCTAAACAGGAAGAAAAACCTAAAGTTGGTACTCCTAAAGAAACTAAAAAGTTTGTTAAACCTACACCAATTTGGAAAACTAAATCAAAAGTAGTTGAATCACCAGTTTTAGAGAACGATAAGGATATGTGTTTACATGAAGTATCTTACATTGATGCTTTAGGCGTACCCAGGACCACTATGGCTTGGGTACCTCTGTCTAACTAACTTGCTTGAATCATGCAGGAAAAGCCAAAGAGGACTGTCAAAAACCTATGGTACGTTGATAGTGGTTGTTCCATGAAACACACCACTTTAAAAAAAACAAAGCTTTAACGCGCGGAAGTCTAAATCCCAGAAATTTTTTTTTTTTTTTTTTTTTTACCTTTCGCGTCCCGCGAGAAACATAGACCACACCCGTCGCGGCCCGCAAGGAGGCCTTTTTCACAGAAAGTTTCCAGCTTTTTCTGCAGTTCATACTTAGCCATTTTTTTCATTTTGCTTAACATCAAAACTTTACCAACACTTAGATTTTTGACCAAAAACATCATGACAACATATGATTACATCAAAACATAACTTTTGTGCCAAATTACACCACTTTACAAGGATTTTACGAAAATCCTCAAAATACCAAAAATGCATACTAGAACCCTCCAAGCTTGGACGTTGACCTTGACCTATTTCGGAGCTTTCCCTGCATTACCACATAAACTTATAACCTTTAGTAATGTGTTAAACATAACAAACAAGTGATTATAACTTGTTTTCACACCTTTCACCCATTTGACCCGTTAACCCCTATTTGGTCAATTAAGGATTTCATACACTTGTATATCACCTACAAGTTACTTTCATCATTTCATTATCACTTTTCCATTTCCATTATGGCACGTAGGCCATAACTTCATATCCCAAAGGATACGAGATCTTAACTCCATAACTAATCTATCCATTATGGTACTTAGACCATAACTCCATATCCATTCTATCCATTATGGTTCATAGACCATAACTCCATATCCATTATCCATTATAGTATAAATACTATAACTACATTCATTCAATTATGCATACAATTTCATGCTCATTCACACCACGTAACAAATTATGCAACTTTACATATTATACATACAACCTTGCATAAAACTCATTTATCCCCGTTTCATTTATGATCAACACATGATCCATTTCCATTATAGCTTAACACTATAACTACATTCATTCATTGTACATACTAAATCATTCACAATTTATCATATCACAAGTATGTACACAATCACATAACACATAATTCACAAAATTCACCATTTATCATCAATACTAAGTAAGTGCATAGGCACTTACCTTTCGGGTTAGAAGATCCCGCACCGCTCTCAAGCTTTGCAATTTGATTACCTAAACACATTCGCCTAGTTTAGTAATCTAACATATACCAAAATTTCATTACAATTGAGTTCACAACTCAATTTCCCAATTCCAACCCAAATTGACCCGTTTGAGTTATCCTCATAACCAAACACCCTCTTTCACCACAAACTCACCTACTTGAGTTTCATTAACTTAATCTTAACACTAATTCTTCTTTCAAAAATTATTATTAAGTTAATTTGGTGTTTGTTCAAGTGTCTAACATCTTAAAAACACTTAATCTTCATTAATTCACCATTCTAGCATCATGATCCAAACACCCCCAATTTTCACCATATGAACCCTAACTTCTCATAATCAAAATCAAAGGGTTCTAGGATGTTAATCATCATTCTTTAACTTTAGTTTAGCTAGATTATCAATAATCTATCACCATTTCATCACATGCATACATAATTTCGGATTTCACCCAAAACCCACCAAGAACACATACATGGTGAAATCAAGAGGAAGAAAATCACTTACTTGATGTTAGGAAGGTGTTGTGTGAGCCAAAACCTTCACTAATCAAGCTTCAAACACACGAATTTTGGCTTCAACCCGATTTCTCCTCTCTTCCTCTTCTCTTGAACGACCCAACTCCAAAATGAAGTCTATTTTGACTTCTAAAGGTCAAATATGGCAGATTTGCCATGTTTCACCTTTAGCCCCTCTACTTTCAATCTTTTCCATTTCCTTCCATAACTAGTTAAAACTAGTATATCCCCATTACTAACTTGAAACCCGCTTGTTTCAACTTATTTCTAAAATATTATTTTCACCATAATATTTATTAGAATTATTTATTTATTTATAACGAGACCCGGATTTTGGTTCGTTACATTCCAGCTACATAATGCGGGACATCTCTCTACTACATGATATCAAACACTTTGATGGAGGGTATGTTTCCTTTGCATGAGATAAATGAGATAAGATCAGCATGAAAGGTACGGTCACTAATGGTACTCTATGCTTTGAGGATGACATTTTTATTTAAGATGTTTTTACAAAATCCTTTCATCTGACCAGATTCATTTTTCTGGTTTAGTGTTTCAAAATGTTCTACTTCAATTAATGAGTCACAAGTTCGGTCATCAAAAATAATTTTTGTTTATTTTGTCTTTCTTAGGATATAATTTTGTTTTGTTTATTAGTTGTACAAAAGAAAAAGTTTTGGAGGAGAAAATTCAAAAAAATTACCAAAAAGATTTTATCTTTGAGTCTTTCTATTTTTAAGTCCAGAAAAATAAAAAAAAGATTTCATGTTTATGTCTTATTTTATTACTATGAAAATTGAGAACTCTGTCAAATGGGAAATGAATGTACATAATTTTAGAGATTGGATCATCATATGTAAGGCCTATAGTTGAAAAGATCAGGAACTTAAGGTGATATGTTGATAAGCTCTGCTAAAAACTGGAAAGACAACATGATAGTGTTTCACTTAAACATAAAAGTCATTGTAGTAGTGGGGAACATCTCACAGATTGGTAGAATAATTATTTGCTGTTAATAATCGAGCACTTAAACATAAAGATTGGTGAACTGTGGATGAACACAATATATCTGGATTGCACAAACCGAGACCATTCACAAAGGGGTTGCAAGCTGACTTGATACAAGTCTGTACATATTTATATATATATAGATAAAAGACATTCATTGCCATGCAAAAGGTGAAAAGACACTCAATGATAGTGCAAAGCTACTCTGTAAAGCATAATTCTAAGCAAAAAGACACTCAATGTTAATGTTGTGCTGTAGGAAAATTTTTAAAAGATATGTCTAAAGACGTACATATAATTATACTTGTAAATATTTTTCTCTTTGGGAATATGTGACTAGGAAGTAATCTTTTATCAAGGCATGTAAGTCCGTCGTGCTATGTTTTTTTATCACATTTATCAGAGATCTCCTAAACAGTTCATTGACCCGTGCTAGTTATGCTCTTTTAGTTATTATGTAGGTGCTCAAAAGATCATGAGGAAGGGAAGGTTTATCCGATAAGTTGTGGGGTCCATTCAGTTCATCAAAAACTCATCTAATTCACATTAAAATAAATGCAGGTTTCTCAGATGTGAGTGTGGGACCCACTAAGCCATAAATAATTATTACCCAGAAAACATGATAAATTCATTCACTGCTTGCTTGTCAATTAAGGTACAAAGGTTTGAGTTTAAAAGGATACTGTATATTGGCAATCACCGAGACCTATCTAAGAAAATGAACGACTAATAAGTATGCTTTGGTCTGCACTAGAGTGATATGATCCTATAACAGAGTTTCTCTAAAAAAAATATAATGTGTTTTAGTAAGTGTCGTATGTTGTCAAAACAACAAAAAGATTTTGTGTTTTTAGCTTACTTTAAGTTATTTTATTTTTATCTTTGTCTTTTGTTTGGTAAAATGACCGTTCTTGTTTGATTCAATAATCGTGAAAGGTAGGTTTTTATTAAAAAAACAAATATTGGAAAGTTTCAAGGTTTTATGAGTTTGAGCATACTTTCATTTTGCGCATACTTGTATTTGAGTGAACTTTCAGGAGCAACAAGATAACATTCCTTATCCAAGGGATGATGAAGAACAGATCAACATTGTTACACCAAGTGTCATCACTGCCGAAAAGCACAATATCTTCCAAGAAGAAAATGAATAAAAAGATGTTGACTCTTCAAAAACCGAAAGTGACATAGAGAAAGCACCGATTAACAAACATCATAAAGAGATATTGCAAAAGAGAAAGTCTATTGGGAATCCTCCTCCTAACAACTATTCTAAACATAATGATGATTTTAATGGTGTTGATTATGATCTTTGGGCGGATCAAACTCTAAAGAAAAGAACGAGATCAAGTGAACAAAACAACAATCTCAACAACTGCAAAGTCGTCCGTGAAGGTTTTGGGAATGGCTATAGAAAAGAAGTTATTGCAAGAGGTGGTAATCATTTAGTCAATTTTGAAATTTGAAGACTGCTTTGAATGCATCAGCCTAGGGGGAGATTGTAAGGACCAAAAGTATAATAGGCTGACGCATCAAAGAATCACCGAATTGTTCAGAAGTTCAAAAGGCGAAGATTGGAAGAAGCAAGAAAGAGTCTAGCAGCATACTTCATGCAGCAGCATACTTCGTCCAGCAGCATACTCCATGCGGCAGCATACTTCAGAGCCAACAACATACTTGAAGTATGCGGTCTAGGCCCAGGCCCACCGAATACTTTTGTCTTGGTTATAAATAGCTTATCTTGTAACAGTATTCAGGTTAGACAAGTTGGACGTCTAAGACAGTCAGAGAGTTAGACGAGTTGTTGAGCGAAATTTGTATTGTTTTCAGTGATTTATTAATATACGAATCATTTGACAATCAATTGAGTCTCGTCCTTATTGTTTGTACCTACAAGTCATGTGTCGAGTTTGTTTCCGCCAGGTTCAACACGTCGTTGAATCCGTTGATTAAAGATCCTCAGGAATCCGGACCTTACAGTTCTCCGCTCCATCTCTCGCGGTACGCAAGGGATGGAGTTGACCGGTCATTTTTAAATTCCTCGCGGTACGCGAGAGGTCCTGTCCCACTTTCTCACGATACGTGAAAAAAATTAATTTTCTTTTGAGTCGTGTCAGTCCGTCGGATCTTTTAATTTCTTTTGAGTTGTTCTACTTAGTCGTTATCATGCTTGTGTGTGCTTGAGTTTATCTTTGTAGGTTTAGATTGATCCACCCGTACTCAATCTCCATTCGGGTGGTGATTTTCGACTTTCACTGGTTCTTTTGTACACGGCAGCCACTTGCATATGTGGGATATGATCGCGACTGAAATGCTATACGATCGTCTTTCCAGCTAACTTTTCTTTATTTTTTGTCTTAATGTCGCCCTTCCTAAATTGAGGGCAATGTAGAGTTTAAGTGTGGGGATGGAGACTGTGGTCTAGGTCTTTAATTGAGTCTGTATAGTCATAAAAAATACAAAATCCATAAAAATTAAAAAAAAATTATATATTTTCAAAAATGTCCCTGGATCAGAGTGTTGCAGCTATATGGGAAATGATAGGTAGAATTGGAACTCTGCTAGTGGAATTGAATTGAATAATAAACAATAGAAAGTGCGTCTAGCTTGTAATGTTTTAGTAGGCCCAACCGACTCTGATAGCTTAAAAATCCTGATAGTGTATCTAGGTTTAATTAAATAATTAATTAAGGATATCTTTCTCATCTTAGGGGTGTCGGTAAGGTCGAAACTGTCAATATAGGGTGATAGGTACCACATTAAACTAAGATTTTTATGTTTTTGAAATAACTTGGCACACTGCTTTCTTTTTATGAGAGTAAATTCGAAAGTTGGTGGCGCCCGCATTCCATAAATCAACCATTGCATGAGCTTGAATTAATTAAGTTGAAAGCTTGAGTTTGCCTACGTGTTACCCTCCGGGTTACAAGCTTGGTTGAAACGCCCATTGGCAGACTCTTGTAATCAATTTTAGATGACTAAGCGAGACTTATGTGTTACCCTACGGGATGGCAACCTGGTTGAAACGCCTCTGAGTTGAGTTTTGTTCTTCATTGTTAAAAAACTGCAACCTACGTGTCACACGTCGAGTTCCAGCTTTATTGAAACACCACTGGGTTAGGTTTATTCATAAACGTTAATGAAAGCTTGAATTAATCATCCATCAACCCATAATTCATCTAAGTAGTTTTTTAAATACATAAATCTTTGTTTATAGTGGTGGGGAAATCTATAAGGTTTAGCACGAGCGTAAACATGACCTTAAGATGGGATTAGGCTGAGTCGTAGCTTTCCGAGTGTGAGATCGACAGATAGACTGATTGCTTGGTAATGATAGGATAGTTTTAGATCACTGAAATGGGAGCTCGCTAGGTCGGTGGTTGGGTTTAATCGGATCGAAATACCGATTGTTACAGTTAGCGTGTTTGTATATTTAAACTGTTAAATGACTGAGAATGTGAAGGCAGGTTTCGATTATGATCCCATTGCATGATTCTTTTTTGGGACGGAAAAGAGTAAGTGTGGGGATGTGATGTAGTGTCTAATAACCCCAGTTAATGTGTCTAATTGTATTCGTTTTAGTTGTCTTAGCATGTATCTTTGTATGGTTTTATGTGTGTTTGTGGTATGTGTGTGCCTCCCAGGTTATGTGCCAAATGAGCGGGAAACGGAAGCAAATCAGTTGGATGCGAAGCATGGAAAAATCAAAGTCAAAAAGTCAAAATTCATGGAATTTCTGTCCCTCACGGTACGCGAAGAAGTGGGAGAAGAACCTTGCGGTACGCGAGAGACCAGGAAACTCGCTCGACTGTTTTGTCCCTCGCGGTACACGAGGGACTTGGCCAGGACACTTCGCGGTACGCGAGAGACTGTTTTTATGGGAAAATTAACCTAAATTAGGTTTTAATCTTTCTCAGCCCCCATTATCCTCCACTCTCGATTCCAGCCGTTCCAGAGCTTCAAGAGGGCGATTTCAACTGTTCTTAGGTCGATTGTTACTAGAGTTTGATGATTGTAAGTCCCATTACACTAGTTTTGATTATTATGATGAGTATTAGTAGCTAAATCACCCGTGGTATTCTCCAGGTGTAGGGTTTTGCGTTTGCACTTGTTGTTTCTAAAATACTTGGTCTTGGTTTGTAATCTTGACTGGCATCTTAAGCCATATGATTATATTTGTTGATTGAATGCTTTAAATTGTTTTGGTTGATTTCGAATTGTTGTTCAAGTCTCATCAGTCTCAGGTTTCTTTACATCAAGGACATTTTGGGGGTTTGATGATAGTTGGTTAATCTAAACTGGTTATGCAAGAATAGGTTTTCTTAACAACTCATTCTTTCCATTTTCACCGAATTCAATTGAACCTTGTGCGGTTATGTCTATGTAATTGCTTGCTAATTATCTAGAAGTGACTTGTGTTTGCAAACCTGAACCTTGGAGAGGATTGCCTTTATCTCATTATTGTTTTAAAACCCAATCCAAATCAGTATTTACTATTTTCTGTCTTTCAACAATTGTAACAAAGTGACACTTTCCACAAACTCCTCGTGGATATGATACTCTACTTACCTTTACTAGTTAAGGTGTTTAAGGATTGTTTTTGACCGACCAAACGACATTGATCACACGCTCACCTGCAAACAAGACTCAAACTCAGTATGTACTAAAACGAATACAAAACGAACACGAAACTAACTAAAAACGCTACAAAATAAACGGATAAAAGTATGTGTTTTGCAACACATTAGGGAACCTTGGGAGAGAAAACCGGTGCTAGGGGGACTAACTTGGAAGTCCCCGCGGCCTCCCTCATGCAAATGGTCATGACAAACCCTGCCATGATGGGGCAGGTTCATCACGGCACCTCCAACTTAACTCAGCATGGCCATGGCGCAAGGTATCCCATCTTTTACTCCTCAGGCCAGGTATTCCTGTAGGGAGGATTTCCTCAGCCTCCACCTCCGCCCATGGGACCAGAGGCTGCCCAGAATTTCCCAAGATTCCAAACCCCATTTTCCCTGCCAACTCCAGGTTTTTAGCCTGGATACTTCCCGTACCCTTTCATCCTAATGACCAACCCACCGTTGATGACCTACACTCAACCACTCATGGAAACCTATGGCTTTGGGAGTGATTTGTCCGTGCCCTACACACCCAACGCCCAAACAAAATTCTCTCCACGAATTACCAACTTCAAATTCCCACCTAAAACCAAGATACCATTCAATGTCAAGGTGTACGATGGGCTGGGAGACCCTGAACACCACCTCGAGCTTTTCTCCGGCGCAGCCAAGGTGGAGAAGTGGTCTATTCCAATATGGTGCCACATGTTTGCACAAACCCTTATCAGACCAGCCCGGTTGTGGTTCAACAGTTTACCATGTGGAGGCATTGAATCTTTCGAAGACCTGAGTCGGAACTTCTTGGCCCATTTCATGCAGCAAAAAAGATACACTAAAGACCCGGTTGTGTTATACAACTTTAAGAAGAAGGAATATGAGGATCTCTGAACTTTCATGGGAAGATACAAGCTGGAAGGCCTTAGCATCAGCGGTGCCACCGAACAGATGCGCATCTCAAGTTTCATCCATAGGGTCCGCCCTAGACAACTTATAGAAGAACTCAATAGAAACATTCCTAAAACAATGGAAGAGGCCATGGATAGAACGGAGGCATTTCTCCAGGGAAAGGAAGCCACACAAGCCCCGGAGATGTCTAAGAAAGTAAGAACCCCCGGGTGGGGACATCCTGCACCAGGAGGGCGGAACCGACCATTCTAGCCATTTGTAGAAAAGAGAGCCCCAAGTTATAGCAGCATCCCAAGAAAATCCTATGAAAGACAGTCTCATCCCTATGAAAGACAACCACAACCCCATTCTTACTCAATACATCAAGACCGAACTGAAGACATGCAAAGTCAATTACAATTCACAGCCTTGACCAAAACGCCTAAGGAAATACTAGCAACAGAAGTAGCAAGATTTGGGTTTAGACCACCAACACCCGCCACAAAGCCCCCGGAAGCCAAGAAAGCTCATAGGTACTGTGAGTTCCATGGCAATGCAGGACACCACACGAATGATTGTTTCCATCTCAAGAAAATAATTGAAGCCGACGTCCAGTCCGGAGAGCTAGCACACTTGATTAAAGACATCAAAGGAAAGGCGGTAAAAAGCTCAAGGTCGGAAAAGGATAGAGGCAAATAAGAGAGATCATGATGGTGTCAAATGGCATAAAGCAAAAGGTAAGAAGAGTAGGAGGTATCCTTCCCACCTTTAGGCCTCATGGAGTCCATGTATTCTCCCAAGGTCATAAAAGCAAACATAGGTGGTAGACAGATAAGTCGGGTGTACCTTGACCGGAGCAGTGGCTCAAAGGTCATGTATGAAAACTGTTTCTTATAGTTGGACGAAGAAACACGCAAGAGGTTGATGCCTTCTAAGGCCCCGCTCGTTGGGTTCTCGGGCGAGAAAGCTGCCCCTCGGAGAAAGAAAACTAAAAGTACGTATCGGCGATGGCAGCCTAGAAAGAACTGAAGACATGATCTTCCTGGTAATCCGGCCAGCCTCAAGGTATAACATTATCATTGGAAGACCAAGCATTTGCTCCTTCGAAGGCGTTGTCTCAATGGCCCATGCCATGATGAAGTTCCCAAAAAAAGGAGGAATCTGTACGGTAAGGTCAGCTCCAAGTTCACTGTTCATAGCAGCTACAGAAGACAATGGAGAAGAAAGAGTCACCATAAACAAGATATACCCGGAACAAACAATACAAGTGGGGAAAGATCTCTCTAAGGAAGGAAGATGAAGACTCCTGCAGATCCTGAGGAGGAACAAAGATGTTTTTGCATGGACCCTGGGGGACATGACTAGCCAGAGAACTAGCTGAACATTCTTTGAATATATCCCCAGAACACACGCCGGTAACACAAAAGAAAAGAGGTCTGTCATCAGACCGGTGGCAGGATATTTTCCTTGAAATTAACAAGTTGTTTTCTACAGGTATCCTCAAGGAGGTAAAGTATCACACCTGGGTGGCAAACCCGGTAATGGTCAAGTAGGCGGACGAAAGTAGGCGGATGTGCATTGATTTCAAGGATCTAAACAAGGCTTGCCCCAAAGATTGCTACCTGATATGTCCTAAATTATACATATTTTGCAGGTATAATTATCCCCATAATCATCACAATTATTAACAAAATGATGGGAATTAATACTTAATCTATTTATTTATGTTACAACAGGATGATTGACCTTGGTTTATAAAAACATGAAGAAATCACTCAAAATCAAGGAGAAATCAACATTCGGAAAGTCAATTGAATGAACCTGGACCCAGAAAGTCAAAGAAGGAAGTCAAAAGTCAACAGGGAGTAGAAGAGGCCCAATGCACGGGCGTGCATTCCAATGCACTGCTGTGAAAAGGGCCAAATATGTCCCTGTACTCCCCAAAGCTACCAAATTCATTCACGTGCAAGAAAAGGGTACTTTGCACGCCCGTGCATTGCCAAAATCTTAGCCTTTAAATAGCAAGCTCATTCTAATGTTTTAGGGGCCCAAGATTGGGGGTTGTGAAGGCCCTAGTGCTCTGCTAGAGTCGGAACTCTCGTGATTTTGGTCCGTTTTAGCTTTTCTTTGTTTATTTTATGAATTTAGTATTGTAATATGGAATGATTCTTATCATTCGGGTAAACAAGAGGCAACCTATACCCGCTCTCCCTTGGTGTTGGAATTCTTTCACACATTGTCTAAGGGTTAGTGGAGTCACTTGTATGGTCATTCGTGACTAGTCCTCTAGCGTTACTTGAGTTTGTTGAACTTTAATTAATGAAGTATTTTTAGTATGTTATGTTCTTGAATTCTTTATTATAATTTATCTTAAAAAGACAAGAGTAAGTGATCTTTAAACCAACTTAATAATCTTAAATCTTGTAAGTCACTTAAGCAAGACTTTTTGTTTGGGAAGCTTATTCGAGTTTGTACGGTCTATATACAAATCTTGGTGCTACCAAGGGCCCGGTTAGTATAGATTTAATATTATGGGTTAATTGGAGGTTTGGGAATTCAACAAGTTGTTCGAGTCCTAGCTGGACCTTATAAGACATGTCGCTATTTCTTTACTTCTTTTGTTTAGCTTGTAGGGGACTTTTAGCGGGAGCCAAGATGCTTGATCTTGAGAATCTATCTTTACTAATAAATAAAAATATCAGGTGACACGTGTCACTCTCTGGTTTCTTCTCACATTTATTTTCCCGCCTCTTTCTCCTATTAAATACTAATTTTTTTATTTCTCTCTCCTATTAAATTATTTAATGATATTAAATAATAATTATATTAAGAAACATAACAAGTTAATTTTTTTTAGAACGGCGTTTGGTATTACCCCAATACCCGAGTGCGCCTTCCTGAGAAGAGATTTCAACTGTCTATACTGAATTTGACGTTACAGGCCTGGCTCACCCACGAACACCATCAAGGATGAAAACCCACCACTGTGGAACACCTCGCCCCCCCCCCCCCCCTTTGAGTTAGGTTTGAACCTGAGACCTCAAAGGATCCCAAGCTCTAATCATCATCCCCATGCCATTGGACCAGGAGGCCACTAACAACATAACAAGTTAATTATGGATAGTTATTATATTATAACTAAATAAACTTAATATAAAATTAATCATGGATAGCTTTAAACCCAACGTTAGTTATCATTTTTGAAAAATAAATTTGTATTATGGAAATCAATTATATTATCAGTTTGTTTTTATATTTTAATAAAGTTCATTATTTTATACAACGAAATTAATTATTCGTTTAAATTTTTATCTACAGATTTTTTAATTCAAAAGTTTGTTTATCATCAATCATATTTTTATAAACTTTACAAACTGAAGACGATTTTATAGCCATGTAAGCACCAATTAAAAAAACATTCAATCATATATTTACATATTCAAAGATCTAATATTTGTTATGATTTGTTAAATCATACTATATTTTTTATCATATCATTATAGCCAGAAGTATTCAAGTAATTATTTTTTTTTATTTATGTTTCGATTTATATCATTACTTATTTTAGCTCTTTGTATATGTTTTCTAGATGTGGCAACTTCGACCCATATTCTTATGAACGGGTCGATTTGGGTTATTTTTTTATCTCTAGCGGGCCAAACGGTTAAAAATCAAATTAAAGTAGTTTAAAACGAGAAAGCATATCAGTTGAAAGTAGTCCTAAGTTTAAATTTAATGCAAATAAATATATTTAGATTGTTATATTACAAAAAGAATAATATAAATTTTTAGTTATATTTGACACTAAGCTATACACGTGCCATAATTCTATGAGCTCAAGATTTTTGTAACCGTTTGAATTTTTTCCTGCTTATTTTTCTGTGAGCTCAATCTATACATAATAATGAAGTAACTGATTGAAATTTTTTTCACTTATTGTTTCTCAATTATTTATTATCTTCTTTATTAATATTTAGAGTAAATTTCGTTTTTGGCCCCTATGGTTTGACCTATTTAACCCTTTTAGTCTAAAAAGTAATCTTTTAACATATCAACCCCTTAGGTTTGTTTTTTGTAACCATTTCAGTCCATGAAACTAACGCTGTTAATTTTTTCTGTTAAGTATAGAGACATTTTAGTCATTTTATTTTTAAGTGAACTTTTAGTTTATTTTTACATAAAAACGTCTTTTTTGAACGTTTTAAAAAACGTTTTCAATTTTTCTAAAACTATTTTTTTCAAAAAAAATGTTTTTAAAAACATTTTTTTAGTTTTTTCGTAAAATGTTTTTTTAACAATTCTAAAAACGCTTTTTTTTAAATGTTTTTTTTATTTTTTTTCATAAAAAACGTTTTTAAAATCATTTTTTAGTTTTTTTTATAAAAACATTTTTTTGCTTTTTCGTAAAATATTTTTTTTAACTATTTTAGCCCAAAAAAAAGTTTTTAAAATAGTTAAGAAATCATTTTACAAAAAAGCTAAAAAATGTTTTTATAAAAAAAACTTAAAAAATGTTTTTAAAAGCTTTTTATGAAAATATATTTTTAGAAAATTTGAAAACGTTTTTAAAAAGGTTCAAAAAAGACGTTTTTACTGAAAAAAAACAAAAAAAATGATTTTAAAAAAGTAAAAAAAAAAATTTTTAAAAAGTAGAAATTTTTTTTTAAGAAAAAACCTAAAAAAAGTTTTTATTGGACTGAAAAGGTTAAACTAGTTCATTTAAAATAAAATGACTAAAATGTCCCCATACTTAACAGAAAAAGTTAACAGGGTTAGTGTCATTGACTGAAATGGTTACAAAAAACAAACCTTAAGGGTTGATATGTTAAAAGATTCATTTTTGGACTAAAATGGTTAAATAGGTCAAACCACAGGGACCAAAAGAGAAATTTACTCTAATATTTATTTTATGAATATTTCATTTATTTAATATTTATTTTCTCAACTATTTCCTTTATTTTTTCCGCTTATTAATAACTGTTTAATATTTCATTAATCCAACCCCGTGTAATACACGGGCTTCTAACCTAGTGAAAGTTATATTTATTTAAAATATTATTACAAATAAAGACAACTATTTTAAGAAATATAAATTGTTAAGTCCGCGTGTTCATAAAGTAGCTTTGGAGGGAGTTGCGCATTCCGACTTTCCAAAATAAGTTACTCGACTTGACGTACGTCAGTCGACAGGATAATCTTAGTCCGAATAATAATTCACGGGACAGTCGATGGACTTGAGACCCCGTTAGGATTCCGGGAGTTATTAGGAACAGTTGGCCGACCGTATCCATTGTTCTGTGACAAAATGTTAACTCCCATATCGAAAGGGTTAGTATTAGTAACTTTGACCAACCTTATTAGAATACAACATTAATTAACAATTGAGAACAACCCGAGTCACACCTTGAACGAGATAACATTTCTAATTACTTTCATTTTCCTTTTTCCTTTCTTTAAAACAAAACCCAATTTTCAACATATTATCCAAGTCAGACAATAGCAAGGATTGAGTAAGAAATCCGTATCCATGGTTCTATACTTGGTTCTTACACATACTATATTACACTGCGATATGTATACTTGTCTATTGTGTATGTGTTTAGTTGAAGTAATTATCATTTTAATTTATAAATTTAAAACCTGATTTTGTGTAATTCTAAACAGAACATTATTAAAAATATATATCATGTCTCTCGTATTTAGCATCAGGTTTTTGGAGCCATTAACAGAAACATGTATATGTATATTTTTATATACACTAAAATGCCCCATCAAGTTTTTGGCGCCGTTGTCGGGGACACTATAACTCTGCGAAAGATATAAACTGTTGGACTGACTATTTAATTCTATTTTACTTTTTTTTCTACTTTATTTTTTCTTTTATTTTTATTTTCCTTGACATTTTATTTTTGTTTTATTTCAACTTTATTTTCCATTTTTATTTTTATTGTTATTTTACTCACTTCTATTTTTACTTTTATTTTTATTTTTATTTTCTTGGTGCTTGTGTTAATTGATATATCTTGCAGGAAATTTTCAAGGATCATGACCGTGAAATTATTTCTAAGAGAAATAAATAAATAAATATAAGTGCTACTGTTCAAAAGCATTTTCTTAAATAGGCGTAACGCTTTCGAACGGTTTTACGTGTTTAATTTTTATATTCTTCTTTATTTTTTATGATAACAAGCTCGATGCTTTGAAATTAGATGCCAACGATCGAGGTAAGTTTTTTAACGTGAAATCGGGATTTTTTATGTTGACATTCTCCTTTTATAAATTTTAATAATATAATACTTTAAGAAAATTTAAACTATTTTTAATTATTTATTAGTTAAAAAATTATTTTATTTTAAAGTATTAACTTCAAAAGATTTTTAGTAAAAAAAAACTTGGTCAAAGGGGCAATGCACGGCCGTGCATCCCTATGCACGCCCGTGTATTAGGCTCCGTGCGTCCAGATCTTAAATTAAAGCAGTAGCTTCACTTTCCTCAAAACCCCCAAACCAAAATACGCATGGTTCTATCCGAACTCACCCAAAAACCTCCGATTTTCACTCGTTTCTTCTGATTTTTGCTTCCAATCTCTTCACAAAGGTATGTAAGCTTGTCCATTATCATTTTTAGGTTGCTTTCTGCTTCAAATATGACAGATTTTGTTCAAATAACACTAGGGTTTCATTTTGTATTTTGGTGTGGATATGCATGAATATGAACTCAATGCTTAAACTAAATGCATGGTTGACTATGTAAGATCATAATGTAACACTTTTTGGTCTTGTTTGGGTAGATTTGTTTGACTCGTATGAACAGGTTTTTGAATTTTGACTTAAGATTCTTGAATTTGGAAATACGAGTTGAAGCATGAATCGTGTTTATATGTGTTTAAGTTTTAGCATAGTTTGTGGAAAATTGTTGATTAATTGAAATATGTCAAGAATTTTGACGGGTTTGACTTTTCAAACGTCAACATGTTGTCCGTCTATGACCGTAGTCGGATTGCATCGTTTGAGTTTGCGCCTTGTTTGATTAATTATAATAGACCACTTTTGGACTCGGAAAACATATTTGTGCCATAACCATGCACGAATTTTGTGTTTCTTTTGTGTGGTCCTAAAAATAAATAAATAAATATATATACATATATATATATATATAGTTTTTGGTTATATCAATATCAAGTTTTTGGCACCGTTTCTATATGAGTTTAATGAAACAATCTTAATTCTAGGCACTAACTTTTTCAACTGGTATTTGTGTAGGATATGGAAGAATCCTCTAGGCAAGCGGGAAGAAAAAGGAGAAACACCCGCTCAGATTCTCGAACAAGCGTCTTTCTCTATGCAACCAGAGGATGCACCACCTACTCCTCCATCACCACCTCCACCCTACCATCCAACACTAATGCCAGAAAACCCGCCTAACATGCATCTTTGGTTAATTTTTTATCCCGGCAATGCTATTGAAATGCATGCCTTCCAAACTTTGCCTGGCGTTATGCAACAGGAGTTTGGAACTCACAAGACAATCTGCTATGCTACTCTGGAAGGTATTTGTCTGTTAGAGGAAGCATTGCCACTGATCACAAGACCGTGGATCAAATTCTTTGAGATCTAACAGCCAACCTACTATGAGATGACTTTGGAGTTCTTGGCATCCTTCCAATTTGATAGGCCCGTGCTGAGCAAGTCAAAGCACGATTGTGTACGGTTTAGGATGGCTCGGTAGTGGTATGAGATGTCTCTGGCTGACTTTGGGATTAGGATGAGACTGTATAAACACAGAGAGCTGCAGCTCCCTGTGTTCACTGAGAGCATACATGAGTTCGGGGAAGGCAGAGCACAACAGGTTTGGACAAGCATTGGATCAGGACCATATGATCCTCATAGACAAAAGAGCACCAAAATACACCACCCTCTGCATCGGTACATTCACCGAGTGATCTTCCACACCATTGGTGGGCTTAAGGATAGTACCGGAGTTGTAACAGTCAGAGACCTGTTCCACTTACACTGCCTCATTGATCAGGTTCCTGTAATTTGGCCTACAGTCTTTCCAAATTCTTCAGTCGTATTTACGGGTACTCTTCCGGCAGCCATATCTTTGGGGGTCCCTATATTACTCACTTAGCAGCATACTTGGGGTCCTAACTCCTGTAAACCTTGGTATGCTTACCAATTTGGACCTGCCGATGGAAGAGGTAAACAGTCAAATGTTGATCAACATGAGGATGATGAGGAAGATACAGGGGGTGTATAGACTGGTAGACCACCGGGGAAATCCTTAGCAAGGAGCAATAATTCCATCAGATGAAGAAGTGAACCAGTACCACAGTTGCAGCATCATACGGAGGAGCCAGGTATGTACCACATTACTGCTGATCCCACCATGTTGGACTTGATGATCCGTATGGGTCAACTAGGGCAGACGATGGACGACATGCGACAGGACTTCTATGATCACACACACGATCCGTATGCCCATTAGCAGTACCAGCAGCCTCCTAGTCCTCATCAGCAGTGGCCCCGACCTCCATTCCAGTAGCAGCTCTTTCTCCTTCATCTCTGATATTTGTGGTTCTTTTCTAATAAAGTTTGTGGTCCTTAACTCTTAACAACGGTTTGTTTGTTGACTGGACACAGTATCATTTTTACCGGTTAAATGGGTAACCGTTGACATGGTGGCACCGCCACCACCCTATTCGGCCACCAACTATTGGAGAATATTAGTTTAACTCTTTTTATTCTCAGTACTTGTTTTGAGCATTGCATAGCATCACAGGTTTTGGTTCTTGCTTAGAAATATGTTTTTGGTAGCCGTGGAATTCAACCATACGCACGATGATGACGTATCATCTTGGGAGTATTAGTTTCCTTTCACCCCTATTTTACCCATGACATTTACTACATATCATATTATCGTACAATGAGAACTTGTCAAATTTTAAGTGTGGGGTGGAAGCTTACCAATACGTTGACTGCCTGATTTTGTCCTAAGTATTACAAGTGAATGATTAACAACTACCCTATCCAATGAATTAAAAAATATATAGAAGTAATAAAAACATTTTCAAAAATAATATGTACTTATTACAACTCATTAAATAATCTAAAAACAAGAATTTTAAAAATCAACTGGCATAATCGGCATACTAATAAAAACAACAATTTGGAATACCGTTAAAGTGAATCAAGGAAACAAACAAGGAAGATTAGGAAGCACAACTGAAAGAAAGAAATAAGTTTATGCACATTTTTACTTTATTACCCTTTACCTTCTGTTACATGTGAGAATTTGAGCCTATAAGAGCATTATCATACAAACATATCAAGTTTTTACGCCGTTGATTATTACATATTTCACATGCTCATTTCGTTTTATAGAGTGTTTACTAATTATTGTTTTGCATGTTAGAACTTGTGTAAAATATACATTTAAGATCATAGACTAAAAGAATGCATAAAAATGATTGAGGCATTAGGATTAACCCATTTTCTTTTAGCATTTTCTTTCTCTTTTACCTACCCTAAATATTACCCCCTGGTTAGCCCATTTGATCCTAAACCTTTTTCGTTTCTAAACCCACATCTCAAACCCATAAACCCGAAAAATTAGCCTTTTAACCCTTTTCGTTGAAAAATCGACTTGGCTATGATTTAAGGAATAATTATCCGCTACTAGTTTATGGATTCATATTGTGTTCAAGGAATGAAGCTCGTTCGGCTTCTTGAAAAAGAAAAAAAAACAAGTTAGTATGAAAACAAAGGGGCAACAACAAGAAGTTCATAACCGCCCAAAATATTGAAGAAATCTTGTCAAACTTACTTGGAAAATTGGAGTATGCAAAGCTGATCAAAGTGGATGTATTAGGAAGAAACAGCCGAACGATTCATGGGAAATTGATAGTAATGTGTATTTCAAAGACAAGAAGAAGTTAACATTCTTAAAGAAGGGATTTGGTCTTGACAAACTGACCTAAAAAGAGTCCTTGGATTAGTCACAATGTCTAATATGATTTTAATAAGAGATGGTTTACCTTTTAGATATTAAGCCAAGTCAGATTTCCAACATTTAGCCACTCTTCTCAAATACTTCCTACCCTAACCCTAAGCCAATCATTACAACCCTTTACAAAGCCCTATTGATTTATGCACATATTTTATGTCAATTGTTGGAGATTTGATTTCTATACAAGCCTATGATTATGCAAGCATTAGTTGTAGCATTGAGTGTTCTTCTTGACAAACTTTATCCATATATTTAACCTAAGTGTCGAGTGAATATTTGTGAGACTGTAATTTTGTGCATAATCATAGTTCCATCAAGTATGTCGGGCTTTCTACCCTCTTGTGGAGAAACATTCGAAAGGTATAACCACCAAATCATTGTTCTTAAGAAGGCCATTCAGCCATTTGGGACGAAAACTTTGGGTTAACATTTAATCAAAACTTTACTTCTATGAGTATAATCATGCATGAGTTTGCTTGACTACAATCAAAGTTTAAGTGTGGGGTGTTATGATATGTCCTAAATTATACATATTTTGCATGCATAATTATCCCCATATTCATCATAATTATCCCCATAATCATCATAATTATTAACAAAATGATGGGAATTAATACTTAATCTATTCATTTGTGTTAAAATAGGATGATTGACCTTGGTTTGTAGAAAACATGAAGAAATCACTCAAAATCAAGGAGAAATCAGCATTCGGAAGTTAATTGAAAGAACCAGGACCTAGAAAGTCAAAGAAGGAAGTCAAAAGTCAACAGGGAGCAGAAGAGGCCTAATGCACGGGCGTGCATTCCAATGCACGGCCGTGCAAAGGGCCAAATCTGCCCTTGTACTCCCCATAGCTACCAGATTCCTTTATGTGCAAAAAAATGGTACTTTGCACGCCCGTGCAATCTAATGCATGGTCGGGTGTCAAACCCCGCCAAGGCGGAAACGCGAGGCGTAACGTTCATGGTTTCCAAAGCATATGATTACCGCAAACACATACATGATAAATGGATACATAAACAAGTTTAAAGTTTTACATTCCAAAATGTAAATTGAGTTTACAAAAAGTGAAGATTTCGCAAATATGACTCTATTACAATGAGTTATACAAGAGAAATCCCCCAAAAGTTGTATCCATCGTGCATGCATGTAATCTACATTGCTAACCTTGCGATCACGTTCAATTTCCTGAAAAACATACTTAAAATTGTCAACACGAGGTTGGTGAGTTCACAGGTTTAAATCAAATAGATCTTTGTAAAATTCAATTGTTCGTAAATAGTTCCAGTTGTATGTGATAATCAGAATAAGAATTGTTGACCCATTTGTAAACTAGCTAGGAATACAAATAATATGTTCCTACATGAGCCGTAACCAAACCATGACAATTGTTCTTAGCCCCTAATTTCGTTATCCGGTTCTATGCGGCCATAAATCCTCCAGATTGTGGTTAGCGCGACTAACCATGACCGGGAGATGTCACTCTCCGTAGTACTATTCATAGGACCCTAGGCTATAGTTAATGGTTACTAAATTGTTCCAGGGGACTTTAGCGGCCTAAAATCGTTTAACTCATGTAAACATAAAAGTCGAGTCTTATTCTCTTGTTATCACATAAAAATAGTTGTAAGTATGCTCTTCCCCCAAATATTGAAAACAGTAAAAAGGGGTCGTGAAACTCACCTTGAGTTTGTGTATGTTTGGCAACGATATTCGTTCTAGTCAACTTGACTATTCGTACCCTAATTACAAAAGGGTAATTCGTGTTATGATGGAACATATCATATGCAAATTGTTCACCGACTTAATAAGTCTGGTTGCTTTTGTTTAAATATCTTCTTAGTTTTTCAACACTTGTTTCGTTATAAGAACAATTCCAAGTTACTGCCCAATGGGCCTGAAACAGGTATAGAAACTATCTAGTTTCGATTGAACAGGACAATTGTCGAAACTTCCTAGTTTCGACTGAGTAAACTGGGTATCGAAACTACCTAGTTTCGATTGGGTAAGAAAGGTATCGAAACTACCTAGTTTCGATTGAGCAATAGGTATCGAAACTACCTAGTTTTGATTGAACAATAGGTATCGAAACTACCTAGTTTCGATTAAGTAAACATGTATCGAAACTACCTAGTTTCGATTGAGTAAACAGGTATCGAAACTCCTAGTTTCGATTGAGTAATAGGTATCGAAACTGCCTAGTTTCGATTGAGTAATAGGTATGAAACTGCCTAGTTTCGATTGAGTAATAGGTATCGAAACTCCTAGTTTCGATTACTGAAATTTTAAATTGACAGAATCAGTTTCAAAACTTTATTCATACATATATGCGTATATTCATGTTTTAAATCTTGAATTCGACACACTTTTCTGGTTATTTTACTTACGTTCGAATAAACTGTATGTTTAGCTACGGTTTAAAGAAAAATAATATGGATAGTATCGAATTTTTACCTCTGGACAGAGATGATGATTTTGTGCGAAAAGAATGGATGAGTTCCCTGAAACCTTGAAAACTTCACTTATCTTAAGGTGTGGAAACGACGATGATCGGTGTTGCTGCCATAAGATGAGATGAAATGAAGACAAAGAGAGAAAAGAAAGATGAATTGATAGACAATTGAGGGGGTATGGCTTTTATCTGAATTCTCGCAGGCAGATGTATGGGCTTTTAGTATAGATATTTAGGATGTGAGTGAAGTAGGAAGTGGGAGAATGGGCTTCTCTGAATTTCGGCCTAGAAAGTCAAGGAAAGTGGGTTGGGTTAATTTGTATAATAATTAGATTTAAGTATTAATTTATTAATGGTATTAATATCAATTAGAGTTTTAAAAGGGTAATTTAATTCGGTTTAGATTCTTCACGGTATTATGAATTTAACAAGTTTATGGCTCGTTGATGAAAAATATTGAAATCTTGGATTGTATAATTCGTTGAGGTGATTATTTGTTGGTATAAATACCTAAAGGTGACGCTACATGGTAATATTTCAAAAACAAAGTTCGTTAGTTTACTTTTACGAATACCGTACATTTTAGTCAAAAAAATAAATTATTGCCCAACGTAAAGTTTGTGTAATATATATGTCTATATATTTTTCTGGTCATTTGCGATGGGAACCGGTAACTCCTAGAATTACCAAAATATAAAATGAGATAATGTACTGTTTTTGTTAGACCTTAATGTCCTTGTTTGTGAAATCAGGTAAATCATGAAAACAATTATAATGTAAACTCGTTTATAACATGTACGGATATTGACCTGAAATGTCGTGTGTCACATTCTCCCCATGTTAACAGAATTTCGTCCTGAAATTCAATTCGTGCCATTTTGAACTGGTGCATCCTTAAACAAGGAGGGGTATTTTGTTTTCATTTGGTCCTCTCGTTCCCATGTATACTCAGGACCACGTTTTGAGTTCCAACGTACTTTAACCAGTTTGATTCGACTACGTCTCAGTGTTTGAACTTTCCAATCTGAAATCTCAATCGGTTCCTCGATGAAATGAAGTTTATCATCAATGTGAATTTCATTAGGCGGTATGATCAAAGTCTCGTCTGACAAACACTTTTTGAGATTAGACACATGAAATGTATCGTGTACGTTGCTTAGTTCTTGCGGTAGCTTGAGCTTGTAGGCTACAGGGCCAACCCTAGCCAGTATTTCAAACGGTCCAACGTATCTAGGGTTGAGCTTACCACGGTTACCAAACCTTGCAACGCCTTTCCAGGGTGAGACTTTTAACATTACTCGGTCACCAATTTGAAATTCTAATGGTTTCCGTCTGTTATCAGCATAGCTCTTCTGTCTGTCTCGGGCCGCTTTCAGACGGTCCTTAATTTTGAAGATCTTATCAGTGGTTTCCTGGACAATCTCAGGACCTGTCAAATGTTTTTCACCAACTTCCGCCCAACATAGCGGTGAGCGGCATTTACGACCATATAAAGCTTCAAACGGAGCTGCCTTAATGCTCGTGTGATAGCTGTTATTATAGGAAAACTCCGCTAATGGTAAATGAGTATCCCAATTTCCTCCGAAATCAATTACACACGCACGTAGCATATCCTCTAAAGTTTGAATGGTCCTTTCGCTTTGACCATCTGTTTGTGGGTGATATGCCGTGCTCATGTCAAGACGTGTGCCCATGGCTTCTTGTAATGATTTCCAGATTCTAGACACGAATCTGCTGTCTCTATAAGAGATAATAGAAATTGGCACTCCATGCCTAGCCACAATTTCTTTGATATAAAGCTTTGCAAGTTTCTCGGTTTTATCCGTCTCTTTGATGGGTAGAAAATGAGCTGATTTTGTCAGACGATCGACAATTACCCATATCGCGTCATACCCGCTCGACGTCTTGGGTAATTTCGTGATGAAATCCATAGAAATCTGTTCCCATTTCCATTGGGGAATTTCGGGTTGTTGTAACAAACCAGACGGTTTCTGATGTTCGGCTTTTACTTTTGAACACGTTAAGCATTTACTGACATACGTGGCAATATCTCCTTTCATATTGGGCCACCAATATAATTCTTTTAGGTCCTTATTCATCTTATCTGAACCCGGGTGAATGGATTACCTGGACTTGTGAGCTTCATCCATAATCAACCCACGTAAGTTATCGTTACTCGGCACCCAAATTCTGTCCATAAAGTAAAACGTATCATCCGACTTAGACTCCAATTGTTTGATCATTCCGCGTAGTACCTCATTTTAGATGTTCTTTTCTTTAAGTGCTTCTTGTTGTGCCATTCGGATTTGAGTAGTAAGACTCGTGTGAATTGTTAACCCTAGGGCACGAACACAAAGATTTTTAACTCGTTCTTTGCGACTTAAGGCGTCTGCTACGACATTGGCTTTACCAGGGTGATACTTGATATCACAGTCGTAATCATTCAGTAGCTCTACCCAACGACGTTGTCTCATGTTAACTTCTTTTTGATCAAAGATATGTTGGAGACTCTTGTGATCAGTAAAAATAGTGCATCTCGTACCATAAAGATAATGTCTCCAAATCTTGAGCGCAAACACAACTGCGCCCAACTCCAAGTCGTGGGTCGTATAATTCTTTTCGTGCACTTTTAGTTGTCGTGAGGCATATGCGATGACTTTGTCTCTTTGCATTAACACGCAACCAAGTCCTTGGTGTGATGCATCGCAGTATACGACAAAATTGTTGATTCCCTCCGGAAGAGATAAGATCGGTGAACTACACAGCTTCTGCTTCAGTAATTGGAAAGCTGACTCTTGCTTGTCACTCCAATCATACTTCTTTTATTTCTGGGTTAATGTGGTTAAAGGCAGAGCTATTTTTGAAAAATTCTCAATGAATCGTCTGTAGTAGCCGGCCAAACCCAAAAATTGACGCACTTCTGTCGGAGTCTTTGGTGCTTCCCAGTTTTTGATCGCTTCTATTTTAGATGGATCAACATGAATTCCTTCCTTGTTGATGACATGTCCAAGAAAATGCACTTCTCGGATCCAAAACTCACACTTAGAGAATTTAGCGTAAAGATTCTCGTTGCTGAGTAGTTCCAAAATTAATTTCAGATGATGTTCATGATCTTCCTTGGTTCGTGAATATATTAATATATCATCAATAAATACTATCACGAATTTATCCAAGTATGGCTTGCACACTCGGTTCATGAGATCCATAAAAACAGCTGGTGCGTTCGTCAAACCAAACGGCATAACTAGGAATTCGTAGTGGCCATAACGAGTCCTAAATGCCGTCTTTGGTACATCTTCTTCTTGGATTCTTAGTTGATGATACCCCGAACGTAGATCGATCTTAGAGTAGAAGCTAGAACCTTGTAGTTGATCGAACAAATCGTCTATTCGAGGAAGTGGGTATCGGTTTTTGATTGTAAGCTTGTTTAATTCTCGGTAATCAATACACATCCTAAAGGTTCCATCCTTTTTTTTACGAATAGGACCGGAGCTCCCCAAGGTGAGAAACTCGGTCTTATGAAACCTTTATCAAGCAACTCCTGGAGTTGATTTGATAATTCCTGCATTTCAGAAGGTGCTAATCGATACGGTGATCGCGCAACCGGGGCGGCTCCTGGTACCAAGTCGATTCGGAATTCGACTTGCCTCGGTGGTGGTAATCCAGGTAAGTCTTCAGGAAAAACTTTGGGGTAATCCTTAACGATTGGTATGTCTTCAAGTCGACGTTCCTCAGGTTTCTTCTCGACGACGTGAGCCAGGAACACGCAATAGCCTTTACGTAGGTACTTACGAGCTTTCATGCAGTTTATCATCCTCAATGTCACTCCACTTTTCTCACCTTGAACCGAAAGAACTTCTCCATTCGGGAGGGGAATATGAACAATCTTCTCAAAACAAACAATCTCGGCGTGATTCTTCGACAACCAATCCATACCAATAACAACGTCAAAACTTCCCATGTCAACAGGTAACAGGTCTATACTAAACGTGTGGTTTTTCAAACATAGAGTACAACCCTGAATGACTTCTCAAGTTTTAATTAATTTCCCGTTTGCTAATTCAATTGTATAATTTTGGTCTAGTTTGTTGGGCTTAATACCGAGTAGGGACTTAAAGTCATTTGACACAAAACTCATATCAGCACCCGTATCGAAAAGTATAGAGGCATAGTGATTATTTATCGGGAACGTACCAGTGACAATGTTCGGATCTTGTCGTGCGTCACCAGCCCCCATCACAAATGCTCTTCCACGGGCCTGATTGTCGTTTCGGTTCTTCAACTTTGGACAGTCTTTTCTAAAGTGCTTTGGATCTCCACACTCAAAGCATCCCTGATTCATCATTTCTGCTCCTGGGTTGACCTTTCCTGCTACTTAATTAATCTTATTAGGGTTCGCATTGTTCCAACAGTTATGGGCTAGATGCCCATACTTTTTACACTTTCCACATTGGGTACACCTTCCACTGTGATGATATCCACATTTGTCACACTTCGGTCGTGTTCCAAGATATCCTTTTTGTTCCACAGTGTTGACAGCATAGGCTTTCATAGTTCCAGGTCTCTTGTAAGTTTGACTCTTGTTTTGATTACTTGGTTTTCCAAACCATTTCCTCTTTTCCCCAGACCTTCCTTCCTCGGTCTCCTTCTTCTCCAACAAACCATCACGCACAACATTATCCCTTAGCTTGAATGCTAGAGTTATAGCGCTCTTGGCATCCATAGGGTTCGATGAAGTCACCAGGCTTCGGATTTGAGGTGCGAGACCCCACAAATATCTTTCAACCTTCTTGTATTCTGGGGTAACCATGTGTGGAACTAAACTTGCTAACTCATTGAATCGGTCAGTGTAACCAGCCACATCATCTCCTATCATTTGTAGATTCCACATTTCAGATTCGATCTTTTGCAACTCATTTCGAGGACAGTACTCCTCAGTCATCATGGCTTTCAGCTCCTCCCAAGTCAGTTGGTATGCAATCTGCCTTCCCAGGGTTTTCACTTGTGAATTCCACCAAGTTAAAGCCTTATCAGTGAGCGTGCATGTAGAATACTTCACCATGCAGTCAGCGGTGCATTCACTAATATCAATCACCGACTCCATCTTTTCTATCCATCTCATTAGCCCAACTGCACCCTCAGTGCCATTGAAGTTACGGGGGTTGCAAGATAGAAAGGCCTTGTAGGTGCACTTCCTATTTGGAGCATCTGTAGATTAACAAGTCATAACGTCATTAATTTGGATCATGACTATGTGTTACGGCTTATTTATTCTATTACCTCCGGAACCTCCGGCTGTACCGCTACCTCCTGCACTTCCTCCGCCGGTACCACTGCCGTTTCCTCCTCCACTATTTCGATTTGCCTCATACTGCTCCATGGCAGCAGCTACTCGATGTGCTATGAGTTGCTCCACATTTGGGGAAATCGTCTCGTTGTTGTCACCAGTAGTGTTACGGGGTGTCCCACGCTTAGGTGCCATGACGTTCTTTCTAACATATCAATTAAAAAGAAATAACATTATATAATAATAATGATAGATCATGACATAAGGATACAACAACATCAAACGTGAACAACCATCATTACAACATAAACCATCACATACATAGTTAAAACATACATAGTACATTGTTCCAAAAGACAAGGATACAAAAGGGATGGGTTCACATGACCACCTCAGTACCAAAGTTCTAAACTACATAATGTGCTATGGGCACAACCCGCCCATAATAGGTTTAAAAGAAGAAGTGGGAGTACAATCCAATCATCATGGCAAGTCCTGCCATGACAAAGCTAGTTCTCGCCACAAATTCTGCAGCCAAAGTCCTTTCTTCCAGCGCCTCCACCATGTCTCGGACCGTGAGAGTGAACTGCCAGTCCATATCAGCTCTCAACTCGAGGTAGTCAGTGGCACCCTGTATGTCTCGAGTGCTATCCTCCAGAGTCTGAACTCGAGATTCGAGCCCTTGACGTAAGCGCGTGGTTGCATCTCCATGTGCCCGAATATCATCTAGGAGATCATCAACACGCTCCTCGTGCGTCTGAACGCGTGCTACTAATGTAGGCACTCTGAGCTCCATGGCTTCCCCAGTGTGGGGTAGGGGTGTTGGGGAGTTGGAGGACTCTTCGAGCTCAAAGGTAGAGGGAATGCTCTCCATCTCCCTCCATCGTGCCAGGGAACGGGGCATCCAACGGATAGTCCCCACCGTAGGGTGGTAACAGGGTCGCTGCCTAGGTGGTTCCTCATCCGTCTCCAAGTCTTTCGAGTCACGGGCTGCCAGGGTCCTCTTGCGTGGAAATCGAACCTTTTTCCTAGCACTTTTTACCATAACTGGTCCTCCGCTTTTCTTTCGGTAGACGATAGGCGGTTCTCCCAGGGCGACATTGGGTGGTGTGGAGCTGCGAACTTGTACTCGATTTTTGGGGCGTGTGGCGGAAAGTTCCTCGTTGGATTCAGAGGCAGAGACGGGGTTAGAGTGTGACGACATGCTTGTGACTGCAATATCCATATGACCAGATGAATGGTTATGCAATGCTTATGCAATGAAAATATTTTTGTGAGTCATTTAAATTATAGACTAGGTTCCGTTTTAGACTCCTAGTTCGCCATAATCAATGGCTCTGATACCAAATCTGTCACACCCCGCCAAGGCGGAAACGCGAGGCGTAACGTTCATGGTTTCCAAAGCATATGATTACCGCAAACACATACATGATAAATGGATACATAAACAAGTTTAAAGTTTTACATTCCAAAATGTAAATTGAGTTTACAAAAAGTGAAGATTTCGCAAATATGACTCTATTACAATGAGTTATACAAGAGAAATCCCCCAAAAGTTGTATCCATCGTGCATGCATGTAATCTACATTGCTAACCTTGCGATCACGTTCAATTTCCTGAAAAACATACTTAAAATTGTCAACACGAGGTTGGTGAGTTCACAGGTTTAAATCAAATAGATCTTTGTAAAATTCAATTGTTCGTAAATAGTTCCAGTTGTATGTGCTAATCAGAATAAGAATTGTTGACCCGTTTGTAAACTAGCTAGGAATACAAATAATATGTTCCTACATGAGCCGTAACCAAACCATGACAATTGTTCTTAGCCCCTAATTTCGTTATCCGGTTCTATGCGGCCATAAATCCTCCAGATTGTGGTTAGCACGACTAACCATGACCGGGAGACGTCACTCTCTGTAGTACTATTCATAGGACCCTAGGCTATAGTTAATGGTTACTAAATTGTTCCAGGGGACTTTAGCGGCCTAAAATCGTTTAACTCATGTAAACATAAAAGTCGAGTCTTATTCTCTTGTTATCACATAAAAATAGTTGTAAGTATGTTCTTCCTCTAAATATTGAAAACAGTAAAAAGGGGCCGTGAAACTCACCTTGAGTTTGTGTATGTTTGGCAACGATATTCGTTCTAGTCAACTTGACTATTCGTACCCTAATTACAAAAGGGTAATTCGTGTTATGATGGAACATATCATATGCAAATTGTTCACCGACTTAATAAGTCCGGTTGCTTTTGTTTAAATATCTTCTTAGTTTTTCAACACTTGTTTCGTTATAAGAACAATTCCAAGTTACTGCCCAATGGGCCTGAAACAGGTATAGAAACTATCTAGTTTCGACTGAGTAAACTGGGTATCGAAACTACCTAGTTTCGATTGGGTAAGAAAGGTATCGAAACTACCTAGTTTCGATTGAGCAATAGGTATCGAAACTACCTAGTTTTGATTGAACAATAGGTATCGAAACTACCTAATTTCGATTAAGTAAACAGGTATCGAAACTACCTAGTTTCGATTGAGTAAACAGGTATCGAAACTCCTAGTTTCGATTGAGTAATAGGTATCGAAACTGCCTAGTTTCGATTGAGTAATAGGTATGAAACTGCCTAGTTTCGATTGAGTAATAGGTATCGAAACTCCTAGTTTCGTTTACTGAAATTTTAAATTGACAAAATCAGTTTCAAAACTTTATTCATACATATACGCGTATATTCATGTTTTAAATCTTGAATTCGACACACTTTTCTGATTATTTTACTTACGTTCGAATAAACTGTATGTTTAGCTACGGTTTAAAGAAAAATAATATGGATAGTATCTAATTTTTACCTCTGGACAGAGATGATGATTTTGTGCGAAAAGAATGGATGAGTTCCCTGAAACCTTGAAAACTTCACTTATCTTAAGGTGTGGAAACGACGAGGATCGGTGTTGCTGCCGTAAGATGAGATGAAATGAAGACAAAGAGAGAAAAGAAAGATGAATTGATAGACAATTGAGGGGGTATGGCTTTTATCTGAATTCTCGCAGGCAGATGTATGGGCTTTTAGTATAGATATTTAGGATGTGAGTGAAGTAGGAAGTGGGAGAATGGGCTTCTCTGAATTTCGGCCGAGAAAGTCAAGGAAAGTGGGTTGGGTTAATTTGTATAATAATTAGATTTAAGTATTAATTTATTAATGGTATTAATATCAATTAGAGTTTTAAAGGGGTAATTTAATTCGGTTTAGATTCTTCACGGTATTATGAATTTAACAAGTTTATGGCTCGTTGATGAAAAATATTGAAATCTTGGATTGTATAATTCGTTGATATGATTATTTGTAGGTATAAATACCTAAAGGTGACACTACATGGTAATATTTCAAAAACAAAGTTCGTTAGTTTAATTTTACGAATACCGTACATTTTAGTCAAAAAAACGAATTATTGCCCAACGTAAAGTTTGTGTAATATATATGTCTATATATTTTTCTGGTCATTTGCGATGGGAACCGGTAACTCTTAGAATTACCAAAATATAAAATGAGACAATGTACTGTTTTTGTTAGACCTTAATGTCCTTGTTTGTGAAATCAGGTAAATCATGAAAACAATTATAATGTAAACTCGTTTATAACATGTACGGATATTGACCTGAAATGTCGTGTGTCACACCGGGCGTTGCCAAAATCTTAGCTTATAAATAGCATGCTCATTCTAATGTTTTAGGTGTCCAAGATTGGGGGTTGTGAAGCCCTAGTGCTCTGCTAGAGCCGGAACTCTCTCGGTTTTGGTCCGTTTTAGCTTTTCTTTGTTTATTTTATGATTTTTGAATTGTAATATGGAATGATTCTTCTCATTCGGGTAAAGAAGAGGCAACCTATACCCACTCTCCCTTGGTGTTGGAATTCTTCCACACATTGTCTAAGGAGTCACTTGTATAGTCATTCGTGGCTAGTCCTTTTGCGTTACTTGGGTTGGTTGAACTTTAATTAATTAATGAAGTATTTTTAGTATGTTATGTTCTTGAATTTTTTATTATAATTTATCATAAAAAGACAAGAGTAAGTGATCTTTAAACCAACTTAATAATCTTAAATCTTGTAAGTCACTTAAGCAAGACTTCTTGTTTGGTAAGCTTATTCGAGTTTATACGGTCTATATACAAATCTGGTGCTACCAAGGGGTCAGTTAGTATAGATTTAATATTATGGGTTGATTGGAGGTTTGGGTATTCAACAAGTTATTCGAGTCCTAGCTGGACCTTATAAGGTGTGTCGGTATTTCTTTACTTCTCTTGTGTTAGCTTGAAGAGGACTTCTAGCGGGAGCCATGACGCTTGATCTTGAGAATGAAAGTTATATTTATTTAAAATATTATTATAAGTAAAGATAACTATTTTAAGAATACAAATTTTTAGGTCCGCGCGTTCATAAAGTAGCTTTGGAGGGAGTTGTGCATTCCGACTTTCCAATTGAAGTTACTCGACTTGACGTACGTCAGTCTATCTATAGGATAATCATAGTCCGAATAATAATTCACGGGACAGCCGACGGACTTGAGTTATTAGGAACAGTTGGCCGACCGTATCCACTGTTCTATTACAAAATGTTAACTCCCCTATCGAAAGGGTTAGTATTAGTAACTTTGACTAACCTTATTAGAATACAACACTAATTAACAAGTGATAACAACCTGAGTCACACCTTGAACGAGATAACATTCCTAATTACTTTCATTTTCCTTTCATTTATAAATTTAAAACCTGATTTTGTGTAATTCTAAACAGAACATTATTAAAGATATATATCATGTCTCTCGTATTTGGCATCAAGTTTTTGGAGCCATTAACAGAAAGATGTATATGTATATTTTTATATACTGTAAAACACCCTATCACTACCATTACCAGAAATTGAACTCAAGGTTGATTCCTTGGCTGGATTCGTATGGAAATGCTTTTTAGATGCTTATAAAGGATACCACTAGATCAAGGTGAAGCATAAGGAAGAGGAAAAGACAGCCTTTTATACACCAAAAGGGTTCTTCTGCCATAGAAAGATGCCATTCGGCGAGAAGAATGCAGGTGCAACGTACCAACGTTTGATTGATAAAGTTTTCGAGGGGCAAATAGGGAAAAAATGGAGGCGTGTGTTGATAACCTGGTAATAAAAAGCCAAAGCGAGGAAGGCATGTTTAAAGACATCGACCTGACATTAAAGAACCTAAGGAATATAAACATAAAGCTGAACCCAGGGAAATGCTCCTTTGGTTTATAGGAAGGGAAGTTCTTGGGCCACGTAGTAAGCAAGCAAGAAATAATAGAAAATCCGGACAAAAGGAAGGCTGTACGTGACATGAAGTCGCCAAAAACAAGGAAGGAGGTACAAAGCTTGAACGGTAAGTTGGCTGCCTTGCGTAGATTCTTATCAAAGCTAGCAGAGCGCTCCCTACCTTTCTTCAAGACACTAAAGGGGAGCTCGGCTAAGAAAATTTTACTCTGGAAAGAGGAAGCAGAGAAGGAATTTGAAGAGTTGAAAAATCACATTGCCAACATACCACTGATGGTTGCTCTGAAACCCGGAGAAACGTTGTCGGTATACGTGGCGACAGCAAAAGAAGCTATAAGCAGGGTATTGGTGATAGATATAGAAGGAACCCAATCACCAGTTTACTTTGTAAGCAGGGCTCTTAAAGAGGCTGAGGTAAACTACCCAACCCTAGAGAAAGTGGCCCTAGCGGTGGTGCGCATAGCACGACGGTTGAGAAGATATTTCCAGGCACATCCGGTGAAGGTACTAACCAATTAGCCTATCAAGGGTATCCTAACAAAACCCAAAGTCGCCGGAAGGTTAGCAAAATGGGCAGTAGAGATGGGGAAACATGAAGTTACCTACATTCCCAAGGTCGCAGTAAAGGGTCAGATCTTGGCTGATTTTTTCCTAGAATCATCAATAGAATGCGAGGAAGAAAGAGAAGTTGGAGATGTTGGTGAAAAGACGCAGGAAGGTAGTGAAGTAGAGAAATTACAAAGGAAAGAGGGAGAATGGCTATTATACACAGACGGAGCATCAAGTGCGGAAGGCTCGGGAGCCGGCCTTATACTCATTGACCCAGAGGGTGCAGAACTTACATACGCCCTCCGCCTGAATTTCCCAAGAACGAACAATGAGGCCGAATATGAGGCTCTACTAGCAGATTGAGTTTGGCCCAAAAAATTGGAGTGAGAGCACTACAGGTACGTGTTGATTCACTCCGGATTGCAAATAAGGTTAATGGAGAGTATGAAGCCAAAGAAGAGTTGATGAAGATGTATAAGAGCCTAGTAAAGCAAATGGTCAGAAGCTGCGAAAGATGTACTGTAATCCAGATCTCTCGAACGTAAAACAAATGAGCAGACGTTCTCAGCAAGCTAGTGTCCCTATCTTTTTCTCATTTGACAAAGAAAGTGTTAGTAGAAGTATCCGAAGAAAGCTCAGTGAAGGGGAAGGTGGTGACTGATGTGATTACAGAAGATGAAGATAGTTGGATGACCCCAATTAAATAATACCTGGCGACAGGGCTGATACTAGAGGATGAAGAAGAAGCTAGGAGGGTAAGGTTGAAAGCGCTGCAGCATACCCTAGTACAAGGAGAATTGTTCAAAAAAGGGTACTTGGCCACTATACTTCGGTGTGTAGGCCCAACGCAGGCCATTTACATTATCAGGGAAATGCACATGGGAGTTTGTGGAACACACGCAGGTCCAAGGACGATAGTTTCAAAAATATTGAACCTAGGGTATTTCTGGCCGACCATGCACAAGGATACCAAGGAAGAGATAAGGAAATGTGAACCATGCCAACTCCACGCACCAGTAAATCACACTCCCAAACACGACTTGGTGCCAGTAAACTCTGCCTGGCCCTTTTACAAATAGGGAATGGACATTGTGGGTCCTTTCCCTAAAAGCAGCTGCAAAGTCAAGTTCCTATTAGTGGAGGTGGATTACTTTACCAAGTAGCCTGAGGTTAAACCAATAACAACCGTCACCGGAAAACAAGTCATAAAATTCTTTTGGGAAAACGTAAATTGCAGGTTTAGCCTACCAGGGGAGATAGTAACTGATAACGACAAACAATTCACGGAAGAACCTTTCCGAGGATAGTGCCAAGGTTTCCACATTCAACAAACATTCACATCAGTGGCCTATCCTCAGGCTAACGGTCAAGTAGAAAGAATGAACAGGAGCATAGTGGAAGGGTTGAAGACAAGGCTCGAAAGACATGGGAAGAATTGGATAGAGGAGCTACCAAATGTCCTATGGGAAGTCAGAACAACTGAGAAGACAAGCCACCGCAGAACACCCTTTAGCCTGGTGTTCGGAACAAAGGCTATGATTCCAGCAGAAATTGGAGTCCACTCGCCAAGAAGGGTAGGTTTCAGGAGCCTAAACAACAATGAAGACCTGATGCTAAACCTAGAGTTAACAGAGGAAAGAAAAGAGAACGTGATGATGAAAGAAGCCAAATACAATAAGCAATTTGAAAAGTACTATAATGCAAGGGTGAAGCACGAGACTTTTCGCCCAGGAGACCTGGTGCTAAGGAAGAACGAAGCCAGCATACAACAAAGCATGGGAAAGATGGGACCCAATGGGAGGGCCCTTACCAAGTATCAGAGGCTCACAAAGGAGGATCCTACAAGCTGACTCACATGGATGGAAAACCAGTGCCAAGACACTGGAACGCCATGAATCTCCGACACTTTTATGCATAGAACACAAGGGAGTTGCAAGAGAGGAAATTGAAGCATGACTCAGATTGTTTTGTTTTCTTTTTTCTTTTCAAGTGTCAGTGTGAAGAAAGGTTTTGGGATGAAAAGCCACATTCCTTTTTGAATCTACAATGAAAGAAGAAACTTGCAACAACACAAGTTTTTTACACAAACACACAAACACAGGGAATGCACAAAGAAACACTTAGTTACAAAGGAAAAACTTGTAACCACGTATTTGCAAGAACAAAGCCAAGGTGATATTAGAAATGGTTAACAAACGCCACACATAAGCTAGCAGCGCCAACGGCCTTTATGCTATAAGAAAGAAACAAACGCCTATGATTACAAAGAAGAAACCAGCCATATGAGCAAAACAAGCTATATATAGTCCAACCTACAACAAATGTCCCAAAGAAAAGGCATAACAGGATGGAGAACCCACAGAAAAATAAACTCCATGAGTTCCGACCTTGACCTTCTCATGTAAATGGTGAGCTCCTAAACGCAATAACGCTCCATAGGATCCGGCCTTGACCTACCCATGAACGAAATTGTCACACCCCCAAATTTCAACTAACGGAGTTTTACCATTTAGGAAGTGATGAACCAGGATCTCAGACATTAGTTACTTTGAACGACTCTACATGGGACTCAAATGAAAATATCATAATAATCAGAGTTTAAATGCGGAAGCGTAAAGAAAAGTAAATGCGCAAAACACACGGGCCCAAAATTCCAAGTGTCCAAACCAAACACAATCCAAAATAGTCCAAACAAATTAAATAAAGCAACAATCAAAATTGAAGAATCTCATGCATGTCCTAACGTGCACCTGTGCCTTATCTTAGCGACCTGAGAAAACATGTAAGAAAAGATGTCAACACGAGGTTGGTGAGTTCACAGGTTTCAGTATATAAATAAACGTTTACCAGATTTATTGATCATTCAATATGTATCTATAAGTAGCTAACCTATGTTCATGTTTTACTTAAGCGCTCGCAACCGAAGCTGACTGTTAGTTTATTTGCCTCCTGCCAGGTCTATCAACCCCGACGGTGTGAGTAGGCTAATATTTCACCCGTTCAATCTCCAATCGAGTTAGCGTGACTAACGCGGGTGGGATTTGTCAAACCCAGTAGTACTACTAAACACTACCTCACTAAGTTCCATACTAATGGTCCGATGTGAGATGAGGACTTTCTGTGATAGCGTGTTACGCTTAGCTTTAACATTGATAACATATGAATTACAAAATCTCAAAATAGTTGAATCATGTTTTCTCCCCCAAATTAAAACAGTAAAAAGGGGCCGTGAAAACTCACATCCGTTGCGTTGTAGGTAGTATCACACAAGAGACAAGTTGGAACCACAAGTGTAAGACTCAAACGACTTACGCATGCCCTAAAATTATAAACACATAAATTAGGGATACAATGGGAATTGTGACAACGACACGGAATGAGAAACGTCTTAAAGAAATGCTCTAATAACCAAGAGTAGACGAACGTGTCCACGGGAATAGGAATTCTTTAATTAATAATTAAGATATATATATACGTTACGCGATGAATGACAAAATAATATATAATAGATATATTCGAGCGTTTTGTCGTTTACAAAATTTAGGAAAATAATATAATCTAACATATTATTTTTAGGTTCGCAAGAATATTCTAAATACTCATTCGTGTGGAAAAATAATAAATATATTATTTTTATGGAGGTAATAAACACGAGTAAATAATATAACAATTATATTACAAAATAGTTTAAAACATTACTCGAGTTATAAAATGATACGAAATAATATAACTTATATATTATTTTATAATATTAATCACGGGTTGAAAATAATATAAATATATTATTTTATACGGAATTAAGGTTTGGAAATAACGTAAATATATCATTTTTAAAAGTAGGAATAATAATAAAATTGGTTACAAAATTCAAACCCGAGCCTACGGGTTATTTCCTGGGCTAAAATACATTTATATAATATTATAATAGTATAAGGTTTGATTTTTAATAATTTAATGTAATTAAAAATTTTCTAAAAATTAAATGTGGGAGCCCGGCCTCGAACCCGGGTCTCTCCCACACAAACACTCTGTTTTAACCAGTCCCGCCCGCTAGGGTATCGCACAAGAAACCGTTCCCAAATTGTTTTAACCAACTGGTCCAGTGGGTTCTTCTTCCCCACGCAGGCCAAACCAAACCAGCCACATCCTCATCGATTTCGACTTCGATTTCGCTCGATAGTATAGGGGTTTTGTTAAGAAAGAGTTTTCAAAACTGAGGGTTCGTTTAATTTGAAAACTATCGGGTTTAAGATCGTTAAATTACAGAAAAGGGGTCGTAACCCTAGTTTATGAACACAAAATCGATTTGAAGGATTCTGCTAATAGAAGTTGTTAGAATCATAGGGTTTTTGCTAATTGAAACCTTTCGAATTCGTTGATATGGTTTAATTGCATTGAAATTGTGTTTAAGATCAAAAACCCCAAAGTGTTTCAAGAACAAACCCTAGTTTCTGGATTTCGAATAATTCGATGATAGGGTATTAAATTAACATAGGGTTATCGTTAAACGAAGGGTTGCGAATCTACTGATACATTTTAATTTGATTTAAACATAATCGGGGGTAGGGTTCGACTAAATCCTGACAGAACAAGAACCCTAGGATTCGAATGTGAAGAATTCGATAGTTTAAGCCCCAACTTTGATAGGGCTTATGTTTAAGAAGTGAAAGCGAAACTGTATGTGTGTTTAGATACCTGAATTGGTGTCGAATTGATAGTGATCGACTGAAACTGATGCCTACAGTGACTGTGTTGGTCTCCGGCAACTTCGGGCTTGAATCCGGTTGAATTGGAATGTGCAACAGGTTCCTTAAGGTTCGTTTGGAGTGTGCAGAGTTCTAATTCATGCGAATAATATGAGAATTTGCCGAATTCGATCGATACTAGTTGTTGGTCGACGGTTACTTGTTTAATCCTCATAATTAGAGTTAATTCGATTAAATGTCGGATTTAATGGGTTAATGATGACCGTAATGATCATGAACGTGCAAAAGCAGTTTCGATTTCAACGAATTTCGGTTTGCAACGTTCGAGTTTGATTGGAGCCGCGATGTTGACTTTCAAGAGTCAACAAATCAGCTTTAGAGTAATGGCAGAAATAGTCCCTGGGGTTTTCCTGTGAATTGAAGTTTGGAATTTGGCAGAATAGGTCCCTCAAGTTTGGATGGAGTTAGAACTCGGTTAGTTTGACTTCCAAAGTCAACAGAATTCGGATTTTGACTTTTTAAAAAGTCAACAGAGTAGTTTAGGGATATTACCTAACTAGTCCCTGGAGTTTAAGTTTGGAATATTGACAGAATTAGTCCTTGAAGTTTAAGTTTAGTTAATTTGGTTAACTTTATCTGGGTTTAGTTAACAGAGTTAACTGGAAAAGTCTGGATTGTCACATCATCCCCTAGTTGAAACAATTTTCGTCCCGAAAATTAAATAAATAAATAAATAATTCCCGGGATATCACATCATCCCCTAGTTGAAAGAATTTTCGTCCCGAAAATTAAATAGTACCTTAAGAATTTGACGCGGAGTGCTTGAACTGATTGGGATATTTGCGCATCATCTAATCCTCACGCTCCCACGTGAATTCCGGTCCACGTTTCGAGTTCCAACGAACTCTGACAATAGGGATTTTACTGCGTTTTAACGTTTTGACTTCCCTATCCATAATTTCCATAGGTTCTTCGATGAAACGTAACTGTTCATCAATGTGTAGTTCCTCGAGAGGAACCGCGAGTGATTCGTCTGCTAGACATTTCTTCAAATTTGAGACGTGAAAGAAGTTGTGTACACCACTAAGTCCTTCAGGTAGGTCCAGTTGGTATGCTACTGGCCCGATTCTTTTCAATATCTTGAATGGTCTAACATAACGAGGATTCAGTTTTCCCCGTTTACCAAAACGTATGACACCATTCCAAGGTGAGACTTTTAACAAAACCATATCCCCTACTTGAAATTCTAACGGTTTACGACGCTTATCGGCATAGCTCTTTTGACGATCACGAGCTGCTGCCATACGGTTTCTAATTTGAACGATTTTCTTAGAAGTTTCAAGTACGAGTTCAGGACCTGTAAGTTGACTATCCCCAACTTCAGCCCAACAAATAGGAGAACGACATTTCCGTCCATATAGTGCTTCAAATGGAGCTGCCTTGATGCTAGTGTGATAACTGTTGTTGTAGGAGAACTCCACCAATGGTAGGTGAGACTCCCAAGTGTTACCGAAATCAATCACACAAGCTCGTAGCATGTCCTCCAGAGTTTTAATAGTACGTTCTGTCTGGCCATCAGTTTGAGGATGGTATGATGTGCTCATATCTAGAAGCGTGCCTAAAGCTTTATGTAACGACTGTAAGAAACAAGAGGTGAATCGTGCATCACGATCCGAAATGATAGAGATTGGCACCCCGTGCCGAGAGACTATTTCTTTTAAGTAAATACGAGTAAGTTTATCCATTTTATCGGTTTCCTTGATTGCAAAGAAGTGAGCGGACTTTGTTAAACGATCAATAATTACCCAAATGGTATCGCATCCGGTAGGAGTCCGTGGTAATTTTGTGATAAAGTCCATGGATATCTGTTCCCATTTCCACATGGGAATCTCTGGTTGTTGGAGAAGACCGGAAGGCTTTTGATTTTCAACTTTGACTTTCACGCAAGTCAGGCACTTGCTCACACAGGTGGCTATATCGGCCTTCACCTTTGGCCACCAATACAGCACCTTTAGATCATGGTACATCTTGTCGGAACCTGGATGAATAGAGTAACGAGATTTATGAGCCTCATCCATGACTAGTTCCCTTAGGTTTTCGAATACTGGAATCCATATTCGTTCGACGAAGTAGCGAATACTGTCAGATTTGACCTCGAGTTGTGCTTCCATACCGTGT
Source organism: Smallanthus sonchifolius (assembly GCA_023525975.1). Lineage (NCBI taxonomy): Eukaryota > Viridiplantae > Streptophyta > Magnoliopsida > Asterales > Asteraceae > Smallanthus > Smallanthus sonchifolius. The sequence goes on along the minus strand of CM042026.1, from coordinate 81,173,546 downwards.
GTACCTTCCAGCGGTAGGTTTTCCTCTTTCAGAGCTTCAAGTTGAGCATTACGGATTTTGTCAGGTAATCCGGGGTGAATGGTAAGCTGTAATGCTCAAACTCTTTTGGGCTTGGTTTCCTTTCTACTTAGGGCATCAGCTACAACATTAGCCTTACCCGGATGATACCGGATCGCACAGTCATAATCATTTAAGAGCTCGACCCAACGACGTTGTCGCATGTTCAACTCTTTCTGCTAGAAGATATGATGAAGACTCTTATGATCGGTGTAGATAGTGCATTTGGTACCATACAAGTAGTGTCTTCATATCTTAAGTGCGAAAAATACGGCTCCCAACTCTAGGTCATGAGTGGTGTAGTTTTTCTCGTGAATCTTTAGTTGACGTGAAGTATATGCGATCACTTTTTCTCGTTGCATTAGAACATAACCCAGACCCTGAATAGATGCGTCACAATACACCACAAAATCATCTGTTCCCTCCGAAAGGGCTAGAATAGGTGCACTGCAAAGTTTCTGCTTAAGGAGTTGAAATCCTGACTCCTGGTTATCGCCCCAGTTATAGGCTCTACCCTTTTGAGTTAAGGCAGTGAGAGGTTATGCAATTTTTGAAAACCCCTCGATAAATCGACGGTAATATCCAGCCAATCCTAGAAATTGTCGCACCTCAGTTGGAGTCGTCGGTGCTGCCCAATTCTTGATGGCTTCTATCTTTGATGGATCGACATGAATTCCTTTCTCGTTAACCACATGTCCTAAGAATTGAACTTCCCGGATCCAGAATTCACACTTGGAAAACTTAGCATACAGTTGCTCCTGCTTAAGTAATTCCAAAATTAAGATGTTCCTCATGTTCCTCCTTGTTCTTGGAATAAATGAGAATGTCGTCGATGAAAACGATGACAAATTGATCAAGGTAAGGCTTATACACATGGTTCATGAGGTCCATGAATACCGTAGGTGCGTTGGTTAATCCGAAAGGCATGACCATAAATTCATAGTGGCCGTACCTTGTCCTGAATGCAGTCTTAGAGATATCCTCCTCTCGGACTCTAAATTGATGGTAGCCGGACCTAAGATCTATCTTGGAATAGAAACTTGATCCTTGGAGTTGATCAAAGAGATCATCTATACGAGGCAAAGGATAACGATTCTTGATTGTGACTTTATTCAGTTCACGGTAGTCGATACACATACGGAAAGTCCCGTCCTTCTTCTTGACAAACAGGACTGGAGCTCCCCATGGCGAAGAGCTAGGTCGGATGTAACCTTTATCCAAAAAATCCTGTAACTGAGTAGATAGTTCTTGTAGTTCACTAGGTGCCAGTCTGTAAGGTGCTCGAGCGATCGGTGCTGCTCCAGGTGCTAGATCGATTTGAAATTCAACTTGACGGTGTGGTGGCAGACCAGGCAGATCCTCGGGGAATATTTCCGGAAATTCACGAACGATGGGAATATCATCAATCTCTTTCTCTTCTGACGGCTGCTCAGCAACGAGAGCCAAAATAGCAGTATGCCCTTTTCGAAGGCATTTCTGTGCTTTCATAAAGGATATGATGCACTTGACTGCACCAACCTTTTTGCCCTGAACGGAAAGGGTTTCTCCACTCTGGAGAGGGATGCGAACAATTTTCTCACGACAGATGATTTCAGCTTGGGTTTTAGATAACCAATCTATGCCGACAATTACATCAAAACTACCAAGCGTGACCGGCATAAGGTCGATATCAAGTATATGACTAGCTAGATCAAGCTTACAACCCTTAAGAATGTGGGTTGCTTCCATTATGTGGCCATCAACTATCTATATTATATACTTAGCTTCTAACAGAGTTGGAGTTCCTTTTATCATATCACTAAGTTTCTTAGATATAAAACTCCTATCAGCACCAGTGTCAAAAAGGACAGAAGCAAAGTAATTATTTAAGAGAAAATTACCGGTGACCACATTATGATCATAACGAGCTTCTCCAGATCCTAGCACAAAGGCTCGTCCCTTCGCACCATTTCCTCCACCATTGCCGTTGTTGCCACCATTGTTGTTATTCTGGTTAGGGGTGTGGTTTCCATTACCTCCTTTCTTTAACTGAGGAAAATTCTTCCGAAAATGTCCCTCTTTTCCATACTTGAAACAACCCTTTGTAAACCCAGGCTGTTGAAAAGGCTGCTTGGCTTGCAACTCACCCCTACAATCTTTGGCAGCATGACCTATTTTGCCACACCGCTGAAAACGGTTGTAAAACCCGAAGTGATGGAAGTTGCACTTGGTACACTTAGGAGATTTTCCTGTATAACCACCCTGATTTTGACCTGAAGAGGTCGACTGGTTGAAGTTCTTAGCAGGCTCAAACTTACGCTGCTGCTACTGCGGTTGATTAAACTGGGGTTGGTTGGGCTGGGGTCCTTTGGAGTGAGAATTGGAGTGGGTATTGGAGTGGTGATCAAACTTTCATTTATGATTATCAGTGGATTTAGAGACCGAACCTCTCGGAGGTAGAGTCCCTTGAGTCACCGCCTGATCGATTAACTTGTAAGCTAGTCTGATCGTCTGCTGGATGGTAGTAGGGTTGGATGAAGTAACCATACTCTGAATCTGAGGCACTAAGCCTCCAATGTACAGTTCTATTATTTTGTAGTCCGGAGTCACCATATGTGGGCACATGGTAGCAAGCTCATGAGAGCGAGTGATATACAGTTCAATTTCAGAACCTCCATTTTCAGGTTCCAAAATTCACCTTCCAATTTCTGAATTTCATCACGAGGACAGTACTCCTCCTTCATCATCGTCTTAAACTCCTCCCACGGGAGTCCATTTGCCATGGCCAGACCCAACATCTGGACCTGGGCGTTCCACCACGTGAGAGCCGGGCCCTCCAAAGTTCCAGCGGCGAACTTGACCTGATTAGCCACTGGGCAGTTGCACATGGCAATCACCGATTCTACTTTTTCGAACCAACGGAGTAGTCTGATAGCTCCTTTGGCTCCACTAAAGGTGTGGCGCTTACAGTCCATAAATGCTTTGAACGTGCATGTTGGTTGCTGATTCTGCTGGTTTTGCTGGCCTGGATTTAGAAACAATATAGGATTGGGATTATAGGGCTTAGGAAAGACGCTTTAAGAGATGAATTGACCTCATTAGTCAATAGTTAAAGCATTTACCTGCAACATTTTGTGTTGCTAGAGTCTCAGCCACACTATCGTAGATTAGTGCCGCCAGCTCTGCTGCTGTCATGTTGATGGTACCTCGGCCCCCAGCACGACCTCCACGTCCTCTTCCTGACATGATTCTTCACATTCACAAACACAAAACAATGAGAAATATATGGCATATTAAACATTATTCATGTACAAGTAAGGAAATACAACATCTAATATTTTGAAAATTAAATAAATTGTAAGGCTACAAAATAAATAACCCAAACATTAAACTTCTCATGCTTTTATTGAATGGGAACAACCTTACCCATCTAGGTTTGAAAAGAGAAAAAATGAAACATGAATGAAAAGGAAAGATAGAACAGAAGATCATCTAACATCCTCGTCATCGGAAGAAACGTATGATTGAGCATCGTCGATCTCCACTGGTTCCTCCTCGGGTGGCTCCACCTCTAGGGGCTCATCCTCGAAGGGCTCCTCCTCGAAAGGTTCCTCCTCGAAAGGCTCCTCCTCGCCGTCAGAAAGTGGAATTTCCTCAGGAAATAGGGTTGCTTGCAGTTGGGCTTCTAAGTGAGTCACTCTTTCTTGAAGTCCTTCGGCAGCATGATTTGCTACTTGCACCTGGCCTTCCAGATTAGCCACTCTCTCCATAATCCCTTCTACATCCTGACCCGAGGTGTCCACCCTTGTCTCCAAATGTGTCACCCGATCCACCAAAACGTTATGGACCTGGCCCGTCACTGCTAACTCAGCAGTCAAAAGCTCAATTCCTACCTTATTTTCTTCCACCTGTGGCTCTCGTTCTAGGATGCCAGGTATCTCATCGAGTGGAATCCTTCATTTCCCTTAGCTCCTTAGTTATAATAAACACAAAAGCTGCAAAAGCTTGTTCCATGGTACATGACAAGCTAGGTAAAGTGGCGGATAAAGAAGTAGAACCAAAATAAGGCGATGGAACATTTCCCAGCTCAATCCACCTTTGGATCATTTTCGGATATACACTCCAGTTAAGTGTCGTGTTCCTTGCGCGTGCATTACTAGGTTCACCCTGTTCCACCGAATCGTCACTAGAACTAGTCCGGCGCCTTTTGGGCTCCGGGGATGGTAAGATAGGTGCATCGTGTCCTGGTGCCTTAGGTGATGGTGGTGGAGTTGACGACGTGATCCTGTAATATAACATATAAGTGCCAAACATCCAAGGTTTATGACATGTAACTAATGTGTGAGGTTATAGTCTAGTATACAATCATATTTCTCTATAACCAATGGCTCTGATACCAATCTGTCACACCCCCAAATTTCAACTAACGGAGTTTTACCGTTTGGGAAGTGACGAACCAGGATCTCAAACATTGATCTCAAACATTAGTTACTTTGAACGACTCTACATGGGACTCAAATGAAAATATCATAATAATCAGAGTTTAAATGTGGAAGCGTAAAGAAAAGTAAATGCGCAAAACACACGCGCCCAAAAGTCCAAGTGTCTAAACCAAACACAATCCAAAATAGTCCAAACAAATTAAATAAAGCAACAATCAAAATTGAAGAATATCATGTCTGTCCTAACGTGCACCTGTGCCTTATCTTAGCAACCTGAGAAAACATGTAAGAAAAGATGTAAACACGAGGTTGGTGAGTTCACAGGTTTCAGTATATAAATAAACGTTTACTAGATTTATTGATCATTCAATATGTATCTATAGGTAGCTAACCTATGTTCATGTTTTACTTAAGCGCTCGCAATCGAAGCTGACTGTTTGTTTATTTGCTTCCTGCCAGGTCTATCAACCCCGACGGTGTGAGTAGGATAACATTTCACCCGTGCGATCTCCAATCGAGTTAGCGCGACTAACGCGGGTGGTATTTTTCAAACCCAGTAGTACTACTAAACATTACCTCGCTAAGATCCATACTAACGGTCCGATGTGAGATGAGGACTTTCTGTGATAGCGTGTTACGCTTAGCTTTAACATTGATAATATAAGAATTACAAAATCTCAAAATAGTTGAATCATGTTTTCTCCCCCAAGTTAAAACAGTAAAAAGGGGCCGTGAAAACTCACCTGCGTTGCGTTGTAGGTAGTATCACACAAGAGACAAGTTGGAACCACAAGTGTAAGTCTCAAACGACTTACGTATGCCCTAAAATTATAAACACATAAATTAGGGATACAATGGGAATTGTGACAACGACACGGAATGAGAAACGTCCTAAAGAAATGCTCTAATAACCAAGAGTAGACGAACGTGTCCACGGGAATAGGAATTCTTTAATTAATAATTAAGATATATATATACGTTACGCGACGAATTACAAAATAATATATAATAGATATATTCGAGCATTTTGTCGTTTACAAAATTTAGGAAAATAATATAATCTAACATATTATTTTTAGGTTCGCAGGAATATTCTAAATACTCATTCGTGTGGAAAAATAATAAATATATTATTTTTATGGAAGTAATAAACACGAGTAAATAATATAACAATTATGTTATTAAATAGTTTAAAACGTTACTCGAGTTATAAAATGATACGAAATAATATAACTTATATATTATTTTATAATATTAATCACGGGTTGAAAATAATATAAATATATTATTTTATACAGAATTAAGGTTTGGAAATAACGTAAATATATCATTTTTAAAAGTGGGAAAAATAATAAAATTGGTTACAAAATTCAAACCCGAGCCTACGAGTTGTTTCCCGGGCTAAAATACATTTATATAATATTATAATAGTATAGGGTTTGATTTTTAATAATTTAATGTAATTAAAAAATTTCTTAAAATTAAATGTGGGAGCCCGGCCTCGAACCCGGGTCTCTCCCACACAAACACTCTATTTTAACCAGTCCCGCCCGCTAGGGTATCGCACAAGAAACCGTTCCCAAATTGTTTTAACCAACTGGCCCAGTGGGTTCTTCTTCCCCACGCAAGCCGAACCAAACCAGCCCCATCCTCATCGATTTCGACTTCGATTTTGCTCGATAGTATAGGGGTTTTGTTAAGCAAGAGTTTTCGAAACTGAGGGTTCGTTTAATTTGAAAACTATCGGGTTTAAGATCGTTAAATTACAGAAAAGGGGCCGTAACCCTAGTTTATGAACACAAAATCGATTCGAGGGATTCTGATAATAGAAGTTGTTAGAATCATAGGGTTTTTGCTAATTGAAACCTTGCAAATCCGTTAATATGGTTTAATTGCATTGAAATTGTGTTTAAGATCAAAAACCCCAAAGCGTTTCAAGAACAAACCCTAGTTTCTGGATTTCGAATAATTCGATGATAGGGTATTAAATTAACATAGGGTTATCGTTAAACGAAGGGTTGCGAATCTACTGATACGTTTTAATTTGATTTAAACATAATCGGGGGTAGGGTTCGACTAAATCCTGACAGAACAAGAACCCTAGGATTCGAATGTGAAGAATTCGATAGTTTAAGCCCTAACTATGATAGGGCTTATGTTCAAGAAGTGAAAGCGAAACTGTAGGTGTGTTTAGATACCTGAATTGGTGTCGAATTGATAGTGATCGACTGAAACTAATGCCGACAGTGACTGTGTTGGTCTCCGGCAACTTCGGGCTTGAATCCGGTTGAATTGGAATGTGCAACAGGTTCTTTGAGGTTCGTTTGGAATGTGCAGAGTTCTAATTCATGCGAATAATATGAGAATTTTCCGAATTCGATCGATACTAGTTGTTGGTCGACGGTTACTTGTTTAATTCTCATAATTAGAGTTAATTCGATTAAATGTCGGTTTTAATGGGTTAATGATTATCGTAATGATCATGAACGTGCAAAAGCATTTTCGATTTCAACGAATTTCGGTTTGCAACATTCGAGTTTGATTGGAGCCGCGATGTTGACTTTCAAGAGTCAACAAATCAGCTTTAGAATAATGGCAGAAATAGTCCCTGAGGTTTTCCTGTGAATTGAAGTTTGGAATTTGGCAGAATAGGTCCCTCAAGTCTGGATGGAGTTAGAACTCGGTTAGTTTGACTTCCAAAGTCAATAGAATTTGGATTTTGACTTTTCAAAAAGTCAACAGAGTAGTTTAGGGATATTACATAACTAGTCCCTAGAGTTTAAGTTTGGATTATTGACAGAATTAGTCCCTGAAGTTTAAGTTTAGTTAATTTAGTTAACTTTAACTGGGTTTAGTTAACGGAGTTAACTGCAAAAAGTCCGGATTGTCACAGAAATTGCTCAATATAAAGCCCTCACAAACGAGGCGACAAACAACTTTGCCAACAACGAATAAACAACACAACAAAGTATGATTAGACAAAAAATAAACGGCACAAGGCCAAATTGTCATACACGGCCTATGGCCCAACATCAGAAAGACAGAAACAAACATACAAATAAAGATCAAAATTCATTACACAGTAAGTACAAACATAATCAAAAGTCCAGAAGCGCAACTGCTAAAACATTAGGCAAAATCAGACCTCGCCAACATCACCACCAGAAACAGCACCTATAGTTGAACCATCAAGAGAAACCTTGCCATCATCATGAGGACCCAGAGCCTGATTATTAGCAACAACCTTGGAGACAAAGGAAGGAAGAACTTACGAAGGAGCAACGCCAGGAGTTACCTGCGTCGGAGAAAGCATGTTGACTGATGAAACACTAGGGCTTATCTGACTGGTCTGCCCATTTCCAGTCCTAAGGTGCATCATCTGTAGCATATCCTTTTTAGTTCGGACATTAGGTTTCAAGGACTGCAAAACAGACAGAGGCATATCAAAGCAAGTTGCATGAGATTGCAAAAAAGGGAAGGCAACAGTCTGGAATGCCTTGGCTTCATTTTTAAGCACTGCCTTTGAATCAGGATGATACAGAGAGGCATCCTCGATGGGCTTGACAGAAGAAAGTTCATAACCTTGGCTTAAACCAACATGAGAACCATGATCATATGCGGCCTTTTGCAAAGTAGCAAAAGGGCCGAGAAATTCACAACTAGAGCGAAGAAGAGCGAAAAAGTGAGAAAATCCCTTCCTAATCAACGAAGCCTTCTCATTAGTAAGAACATAAAGGCTACGCCTAAGTTCTTGGTTAGTAGTAAGCAGACGCCCCCATCGACTCTTTCATTTTCTACTCATCTTGCATGTAAATTTTCTTCTCCTCAGAAAGGGCAACCCTTTCACGGTCCAAGGTAGCACGTTCAGATTCAACTTCCGATTGAAGAGACGATAACTGGTCATTCAACAAACACTCCTTCTAGTGAAATTTAAGATTCATCTCAGATAACACCCTAGCACTCTTATTCTACTCTTCAGTCAAGGTAACAACATGCTTCTCTAGCTCAGAAAGCCGAACCTACTGCTCTTTGCACTTATTATTCACAATGGACATCTTCTTACGAGCAGTATCTCGGTGAGCGAAAGCCGAATTAAAATGAGAACCAGCTTTAGGAAAAGGCTACCTAGATGAGCCCAACACTATACATATGGTCAACAAGATTAGAATCGGTCAATTGGTGGTCCTTCAGCCTTTGCACGGGGGTAACAAAGTGTGCAATCAGCTTTCTACTAACAACAGGGTCAGTAACAAGCTCCCTACTCAGAACACCCCACTGAGGAGAATGGGGAGAATCACCAAAATGAGTATCAAGCCCTAGAGTAACATTAGAAATCAAAGGGTTAGTAGAGGAACCCTCATCCAATTCTGTTAAAGGAACCTTAGAAGTCGAGGCAGTCTTCAAAGAAACATCAGGGGTAACCTCCACATCGTCAATATCAATAGGCATGTTGGAAGACTTAGCAAGCTCAAGCTTAAGCTTGAGTGCGGGCACGCTTTGGTTTCACATCAACGAAAGATGAAACTTTCTTTTTCCTCTTAGAAGAAGAGGGCAAAGTAACAATAGCTCGCTCAACCTCAGGATCAACAGAAAGAGAAGTAGGCAGAATGCTAACATACTCCCCTCCAGAATAAGTAACTTGGCCATGAAGGGCAGGAGCATCTTCCTCACCAGCAGCAAGAGGAAGAGGAACAACCTCGACTCCAAAATCATTATCTAAACCCAACAAATCAAGTCAATCCATACCTGAAAACAACAAAAAACTACATGAACACAAGAAAAGTAAGGATAACAAAACGAAAAAAATACATACCACGCCCAGATTTAGTAAAAGAGGGAAGAAACTTAGGAGATTTCCAAATACGACTTAACCCGGCCAAAACTAACACCTCCTCAACCCAAGTACGGTTGGACTCAAGCAATTCACAATGGAGAGAATCAAAGGAAGAACTATGGAGATTTATAGCAGCGATATATCCTTTAGTGTCCCTCTTCGAAGGAGGAAAAGGTAAAGCATTCGACGAAACCCAGAAGAAGTAATTCTTCCAATCCTTTATGGTTGGACTAGAATGATAAACACATTGAGGAGAAGGTTCCTTAGGAAGTTGGATGGTAAACCAATCACCATTTTTAGCCAAATGAAAAAAACTGATGGAAAAGATCAATAGAGGGAGAAAAACCTAATGCCCTACACTAGATCTCAAAGTGAGTAATTTTACTAACACCAAAAGTGGCAAGTTGACCAAGTTCAAGACTATAATACTCCAAGACGTTGAGACAAAACACAAAAAGTGGCAATCGGAGATTAGAGAATTTGAAAAACCTGGTGTACAAAGTGATGAACCCAGGGGGACAATCATTAACAGTCTGATGGGAAGAAGGGAGCGTCGGTTGGAATTCCGGTCGGATGGAATAAAGGGCGCAAAGTTCATCAAGTTTACTCTGATCGAGCATGCAAACCCGGCGAGCCATATCACACCGGTCAACCATTATCAAGAGAAGGAAAAGAAAACTAACCTGAAGAATCAATGGATAAATCAAGAAAATCTGGATAGAAAGAAGAAGGAAAGAGATGAAAATGGGGCGGTTTGAATTTCGAAATGGAGATAAAGGGGGAACCGTTAAAGATAGAAATCATTGGCCTAGGGACGCTCACGCCGCCTGACAAAAATTAAAAAGAAAGCAGTGAGTACAAGTCAAATCAGTCAGAAGAAAAATAAAATAAGGAGAAGGAGCTGAGTCAGGAAAATCCTCGCCGAAGAAAGCCAAGGATGTCCCAGACAGGGGGTTGATGACGTGGGAAGCCTTAGGACGCTAACCACATAAAGGCACCAAGAGATACGAAGGCAAGGAAAGGAGGAGAGCCTAAAAAGGCAAAGCAGCGGGGTGAGCCAAGAATAAGCTAACGTACCGTTGGATAATACGAAGAAGCCTGGATTGACAAGACCAGACAAGCGAACAGTACTGGGTTGGGAAGTGAACCCCAGAAGTCCTCAGACGGCGCAACACTTCCCAAGAATGCCTGGATGGGGAAAGGCAGAGTGTGTAGAGCCGGAACAGTAACCTCCCTTTATTTCAGTTTAGGGAATAGAATGAGTCAAACCCTAAGATAGACTTTGACGGAGTAGGTATTGGAAAAAGGAGAAGTTCATCAGTTACACCGTTTTGGGTGTCCCACATGAAATCGAGAAGCTACCTTTCGGCCAAGAGAGCTCAGGGGGTTTTGAAAGGGAAGGTAAGGATCTTTGAAGAATCACTCCCATTGTTCCAAGAACACACATTATAAATACGAGGAGACCACCATCAGGTATTCATTCATTCACTCCCAACTACTATCATACTACATTACTCCCGACTCACTACTCTTATTTCTTAAGACATGCTTACCTGATTCTCATGCCGGAGGTGGATCGCAGGGGACCTCCCTGCGGTGAGCCTAACGGTTTATTCTTCTTAGCATGATCTCAAGGACTCGGCTCTAGTACCCGGTGCAACAACAATGATAAAGCCACGGTTTGTTGCTTCTTAGTTACCAAGTTATAGGTGAATTCCCTAAGTAAAAAAACTAATCCAGTAGTGTCTTTCCCTTCTTCTGTATTTACCCCATAACTACTATCACTATATCCAGTCATCTTGCCGCGTCCATGTTTCCTATAAGTTATACCAAACTCCTTTGTTCCTTTGATATAACGTATCACTTGTTTGATTGGCCTCATATGATGTTCCTTTGGTTCTTGCATAACTCTATTGAGTTATCTAAGTATTATAAATCCGGTCTTGTAAGTAGTAAGTACCTCAAACATCCTATCAAACTTCTATATTTAGTAGCATCAACTGAATCTCCTCCTTCAGTCTTTGTCAACTATGTTCCCGGGTCCATTTGTATTTTGGTTTCATTACTATCTAGCATACCGGCATCCTTGGGTATTTTGTTGACATAACCAGTTTGCTTAATTGATATCTCACCCCCTGATTGGCTAACCTCTATTCCCAGATAGTAAGCCAATAGTCCTAAGTCACTAGTTTCAATTTTCTCTTCCATTTGAGATCTGAAATGATCAATTTCCTTCCTTGGAGTTCCCGTCACAATTAAGGCATCCACCTAAATTACAATTAACAAGGTAGAGTATTTATTTTTTCTAGTATAGACTGCGTGTTCTAAAGTGCACTTATTGAATTCTAGTGACTTTTGAGTGTGATCTAACTTCACATTACACACACTTAGCGCTTGTCTTAGTCTATACATATAGAGTGTGGATCAACACATTGGGAAATGGGAACCATCGGAACAGAGCTGAGAAACCGATTCGTTTAGTCTAATCTGGGTCGTCTTGTTCTTTTGTTACTAATGATCGAAAACCCGGATGAAACACTCACAAGCGGGGGAGCACCTTAAATTGTTGTTATGTAAACTCCTGCACATAACTCAGTTTTCATGGCGGATTGATTTCTGGGAGCGGTGTATCAGCATGAGTAGGTTGTGGAATGAAATGAAACTCATTGATGTCTCTCACACACAGAGTAGAAAATATCTATATGATTTATTTTGTGTTTTGGTTGATATTAATTGAACCGAAGAAAAGTTAGAGAAAATGAGAGGGGAACACCAAAATTTTGAAAACCTGATAATATTATGATTATTTTTTAAAAATTAAAATATTTAAATAATAAACAGATTAGTAAAGCTTATGTCACATTACCTATTTTCTCATTTTGCAACGTGCCACCGACTCATTTCAACCTTTAACTTTGCTATAATTACTATTTAAATCCTTAACTTTCAAAAAATTTTATTTGACCCCTGTATTATATATAATATATGCTTTTAACCCTATAATTTTTTTTACTAAATTTTATTTTCTCCAATAATTTTTGTTGGTTAACTTTTTTTTAAATCGTTAAATATATATTTTAGGTATCGTTGGTTATATCAACTGAATGTAACATGCTGGTATCTAGAAGAATGAGATCGACACCGACTAAATAACATTAGTACCGTTGTATAATTGTCTTTATTACTAAATGTTTTAACCAGTTTGTCGTTTCAATGTTAAGTCATGTTTATGTCGCAACGTTACTTTTATACGTTTATTTTTGTGCTTAATCACGTTAATATGACGTCTAGTATAATAATAACCCTCCAACTTTCTCCATTTTCATGTACTACCCTTCAACTTTCTTAAATTTCTAAACTCTCAAGTTTACCCTCAAATTTCGTTTCTTATTTTCTTTAATCTTTTCTTTATATCCTTCTTTAATGAATTTGTCGTTTCAATGTTAACTTCTATTCGCGATGCAATTTATTTATTTTTCGATCTCCAAAACCTAGTCGTGACAACTTCTTACATTTCTTTTATGTACTTAGCATGTTATTGTCTTCGCCGCGACACGCGTAAACCACATTTCTATATATATATAGGAAATGATCAAATGTAAACCACATTTAAATGTGTAAACCAAAAAACCAATTTCTAGCCACATATTTATTATAGTTTATAGGATGTTTGACTTTTGTGTAATGAATTAAAATAAGATGAAACTATATATATATATATATATATATATATGGTTAGGTTATGGTAAAAAGTGTTTTAAAAATAAGAAAGATAAGAAGGATTATGGGCTTGACATGTGTCCTTTTATTGTTTTTAAAGGGAGGGTATAATGGTTATTGTGTAATATAACAGGTCATTGTGTAATATAAGGTCTGATATTACACAATAACCAGACTTGAAATGAACTGATATTACACAATGAGCAAATTACACAATGACCAGACCTTACATTACACAATGACCTGACATATTTGAGCGAATTACACAATAGTGAGCAAATTAAGCAATGAGCTGGAAAACGTAAAACACAATAATGAATACATATAACACAATAATGAAAAATATTTGACAAAATGAGCATATTACACAATGAGCAAATTACACAATGACCAGACCTTAGCATATTTGGCGAATTACACAATAATTAGCAAATTACACAATGAGCTGAAAAACATAAAACACAATGATTAATACATATAACACAATGATGAAAAGTATTTGACAAAATGATGAATACATATAACACAATGATGAAAAACATTTGACACAATTACCAGACCTGACATTACACAATGACCAGACCTGACATTACACAATGACCAGACCTGATATTACAAAATGACCTGATATTACACAATGAACTGATATTACACAATGACCTGGAAAATTACACAATGAGCTGAAAAACGTAAAACACAATGATAAATACATATAACACAATAATGAAAAATATTTGATAAAATGAGAAAATTACACAATGAGTTGGAAAACGTAAAACACAATGATAAATACATATAACACAATGATAAAAAAATATTTGATAAAATGAGCATATTACACAATGAACAAATTACACAATAACCAGACCTGACATTACAGAATGACCTGACATATTTGAGCGAATTACACAATAATGAGCAAATTATACAATGAGCTAGAAAACGAAAAACACAATGATGAATACATATAACACAATGATGAAAATTTTTTGACAAAATGAGCATATTACACAATGAGCAAATTACACAATGACCTGACATATTTGAGCGAATTACATAATAATGAGCAAATTACACAATGAGCTGGAAAACGTAAAACACAATAATAAATACATATAACACAATGATGAAAAATATTTGACAAAATGATGAATACATATAACACAATGATAAAAAACATTTGACACAATGACCGGACCAGACATTACACAATGACAAGACCTGATATTACACAATGACCAAACCTGATATTACACAATAAACTGATATTACACAATGACTTGACAAATTACACAATGAGCTGGAAAACGTAATTTTTTCCGTCTTTGTATATAACGACACTATACTCGTTTTAAAGATAAAAAAACGCTCGTCTTTATGGTGTAATTTTTTTTAAATAATGTCGTATGTAAAAGTTATGAACGTTTAAAAAGGGGGGGGAAACTTGATAAAAAGTTAACAAAAGTAGCCAGGACTAAAATACCCTTCCAACAACTTTTTCTCTTACAATATAATCTCAACCATTAAATATTTTCTACAATTTGATCCAGTGGCCTTAAATCCTTCTCACCCTTCTTAAAATTAGAATCATTTTTAGCTGAACCTTTTCCTATATAATATATATATATATATATATATATATATATATATATATTATAGGGAGAAAACCCATATAAGTTGTGAAAACTCTATGTAACAACTTTTTTTTTGTTTTTAAAATAGGGTAGTTTTGTTACATATTTTCGTCACTTTTTATAAAAAAAATCAAAAAAGTGCCGAAGAACTTTTAAAAAAAAAGATGTAACAATTGTAAAAAAATCCCGTTTTTATATGTAACAGCACGTGTTACTTACGTAACAACACTGTAACGGTAATTTTTTTACAATTGTTACATCTTTTTTTAAAAAAAATCCCTTCGGCGCTTTTTGTATTTTTTTTATAAAATGTGACGAAAATAAGTAACAAAACTACCATATTTAAAAAAAAAGTTGTTACATAGAGTTTTCATGGGTTTTCACAGCTCATATGGGTTTTCATTCTAGCCTAACCCTATATATATATATATATATATATATATATATAGGGGAGGGTTCCAGAGAAAACCACAAGTTAGGCGAAAACCAAGAAAACCACTAAAAAATCCAATTTTACCCAATCATATAATAATTTTTATTTTTTGTTTTAGTTTATTTTTATTTATTTATAAGAGTATCAATGAAATATTAAACATTTTTACCAAAAAACATTTTTACACATAGTGTTACGTATACGTAAACATAAAACAAAAAAATTGTGGTTACGTATACGTAAATCAAAAAAATTGTTTTTGGATACGTATACGTAAACAAAAAAATTGCCTAAAATGATGTGGTTTTCTTGGTTTTCGCCTAACTTTGTGGTTTTCTCTTGATCCCTCCCCTATATATATATATATATATAAATGGGTGATGTGTGTCGCGATTAAGTTATAAAAATATATTTGATGGTTTTAAATTTATAAAATGATAAATACTCAAACTTAAAACACACAGCGTAATACAGTTCAGGTAAGAACCAAGTATCGAACCAATGGACAAGGTCGAGTTCCAATACTCAACTTTTGTTATCGTTTAGCCGGTTTAATTAGTGAGTGAATTTTGTATTCTTGTGAAGCAGAAAAGTAAATGACAAAAAAGTAAATGACGGTAAAGTAAATAACATAAAAGTAAAAATGTGCGTGAAATGTGTAACAGAAATGTAAATAGCAGAATCGTAAATAACAGGAAAGTAAATAGCTCGAGAATGATCAGGTCACAACAAGTATTGCTTCGGGCTTCGAATCCGCTTGGTATATGATAACGTTATGTTGACTAATCCGGTGATATGACTAATACAAATGTGTGAACGGTACACCGCTAGAGCCTCATTCTCATAATATTTGGTTCACGAATTATGCTCTTTAGTAATAAAATGGTAGGACTCCTAACTAGGGACATCGTTACCCTAAACTCTTCTATACTATCTCCGATTTGGTTTAAGACATCAAACTTAAATGCTTATTTATTTTTATTAAAAGAGTGATTAGACTTTGTTCACTGGGAGGCGGTGTAACAATGGGACCATGTATAAAGACGTACCGTTCCCAACGTGAGTTCACCAATTCTTGGTCTCATAACAAGTTCGTATAAAGACGTACGACCTTATTAATATTAACCAAGCCTTGACTTATCAAAATCTACTTGTATAAAGACGTAAAAGTGTCAAGAGAAGTTTGATTAAAAAGGTTTTACGGTCTTACACTTTAAAATCAAGAACACTCACAAGTTTAAAGACTTAGATTATAATAAAAAGCCCACCTAGAAGGTGGTTTTAAGAGCAAATAATTAAAGACATAAACATACCACTAGATTAATACGTTAAACATTAACATACAGCAAACTTCATCTTCACCCTAGCAATACAAAGAGTTTAGCCACGAATGGTCATACTAACTAGCATAACGCTGAGTTTCGTAGGCTCCCATATTGCGGACAAAGAAGGAGAGCCTCTCTACTTTCTACTACTACTACTCTAAGACTACTGAAACAGACTATTCTCTCTATCTTGAGGTGCGGTAAGGTGTGTAGAATGAAGAACCCAAGCCATCTATTTATACGCCTTAAAATGAGCATTGCATGGCCATGCTTGGTTTGCACGGGCGTGCAAACACCCCGAGAAATCAAACGGGTACAAATGGCAGTGTACTAGGGTCCTTGTGGAGCAAGTTAGGGATGCACGGCCATGCATGGCCCTGCCTGCTCCATGTTTCGTCTTTTAGCTTCTTGTTGACTATTGTTGACCTTGGTTGACTTCTTGGGGGTCAAAGCTTCGGGTTTGCTCCTTCCAAAAGCTTGATTTCTTGATGTTTTTGATGTGTTTCTTTTGGAATACCGATTAACCTGCAATTATGAAATATTAACATTTTAAGTATCAATTGCAAAGTTTTTGTTCAATTAGTACCATAATATGGAGATTATTATGCGTTCAAAACATGTATAAATTAGGTCATATCAATGGGAAGTATAAAATGCAAACCCATTTGAGTTAAGAACACCCTTGAAAACCCTATGTAATTTCTTTTTTTTAAATGATAGTTTTTAAACGTATTTTCGTCATTTTAAAAAAAACACCGACTAGTTTTTTTTTTAAATCATGAAAAATAAAAAAAAACATCGTTTTTAGTATAAATACAGCATGTTACATATATAAATCAAGATGTTACATATGTTACTTTTTTATAAAAAAAATTATAAAAAGAACCGCTCAGGGTTTTTTTGTTTTTTTTTTAAGTGATGAAATTATATATATATAAACTATCCTAAAAAACATTTTGATTTTTGATAAGGTTTTCACGGGTTTTCTCAATTCAAGTGGGTTTGCATTATAATCTACCCATATATATATATATATATATATATATATATATATATATATATAGTGAGTTTTCGCTAAAAAGTTTAAAAAGTCGTTTAAAACGCTTATAACCGGCTCATACGAACTCCGATTTTACTCATTTAGGCGGCGTTGGAACCGTTTCGTCGAACTCTACGATCTTAGTTTGTAGGGTTTAGATTTTAGGGTTTAGTTTTTGCCTTAAGATTTAGCCTTAGGGGTTTAGCTTTTAGTATTTAGGCTTTGGGAGGGGTGGGGGTTTTAGGTTTTTGGGGGGGTTGGGTTGGATGTTTAGGATTTTGGGGGGATGATGTGGTGTTTTTAGACGACTTTTTCGGCTTTTTAGGGTTTTTTGTTAAGATTTAGGATTTTGGGGGTGGGGTGGGGGGTTTTAGGATTTTCGGGGTGTGGTGGGGGCTAGGTTTTGGGGGGGTGAGGGGGGGGTTAGGCTGGTGGTGGGGTTTTCAAAAAGACTTTTTACATTTTTTACAGTTTTTAGAATTTGTATATTAACCCTCCCCTATATATATATATATATATATATATATATATATATATATATATATATATATATATATATATAGGGGTAGATTCAAATATGAAGTGAATTTCCGCTAAAAAACCTCATTCCAGCGGCGTTGAAACCGGCTCGTTGAGGTTTTTAGGGGGTGGGGTTTAGGGTTTTGGGGGTGGGGGTTGAGGGATTTAGGTTTTTGGGGGGTGGGGGGATTTAGGTTTTTTGGGGGTGGGTAGGTAGGTTTAGGTTTTTGGGGGTGGGGTTGGAGGATTTAGGTTTTTGAGGGGTGGAGGTAGGGTGGATAGGTTTTTGGGTTTAGTTTTAAGGGCTTAGCTTTAGGGTTTAGCTCTAGGCTTTATTTTGACGAGCCGGTTCCAACGTCGCTAGAGTTTCAATCGGAGTTCGTTTGACCCAGTTTTTTAGGTTTCTTAGCGAAAATTCACTTTTTAGCGGAACCTTCCCCTATATATATATATATGTAGGGGATGGATCATTTGAGAACTCCTATATATATATATATATATATATATATATATATATATATATATATATATATAGGGGTTGTATCGGTTGTAAACTCTGAGTTGTTGTAAAAACCCTTAAACTCAATGTAGGCCACACATTCATTTCTTAATATTTTAATATATGGTTGTAATTAATTCTGTATTTTTAATATATTTAATAAAAAAAACTTGTTGCTTTTATTAAACAGGGGGTAAAAAGGTAATTCTATATTTTTCTTTTTTCTTTTTACAAAATAATGAATATTTTAACTCTCTCTAAAACAGATTAAAAAAATGACTTTACGGATTCAAACATAAATGTTGTTCAGATTTCAACATTACAAAACATTAAAAATATAGATCTGGAGAAGAAAAATAAAGATTTAACCAGGTTTACACAAGCGTAAATTCAGTCTACACATGTGTAAATTCAGTTTACACATGTGTAATAACCCAAAAATGCACAAGTGTCAATTCAAATCTAGTTTTTCCAAATCTGTATAAGAATTCTATTTTGAGATCTGAATTGAAAACCAAAAACCTAAACGAAAATCATAACACATACAACTAAAAAAATCTAAGAATTGAAAAACTTCAATTGTGGTTCACTTTTGATAACATGTCAATCTTAGTTTATATCAAAACAAAATCATTTAAGCAAACAAGAAACTCAAGGGTTTTTCAAATCCATTTACACTTGTGTAAATTCAATCAAATACACGTTTGTAAATTCAAATTACACATCTGTAATAACCACGTAACCCAATTCAAAGAATTAAAAAAAGTAACTCCCAAAAAATACAAACGCAATATATGAGAATTTAAAAAACTCAAATTAACTTTGATGAATAAATTAGTTAATAACCCAATCCAAATAATTAATAATTTTTTTTACCATGTATACATCAAATCAAAGGTATGATGTAATTCAAATAAAAAATAAATTGAGTGAAAGAGTAAACTCATTTACAGTTAGGGGATTTAGATGAAACCTAAAGAGAAAAATAAAATAAAGATAGCACAAACATTCAGTTCCATGGAGCCTTCGAAATCGCCGACGTTGTACCCAAAATCACCGGCCACAATCTGAATCAGAGTGTTTTTTGACCTGTGGATATTGCATCGTCTCTATTCCTTTGGGATCTGGTACAACTATGGCTCCACTCAAAATTTCTTCCCCTCTGTTCCGCTATTTAACTTTCCGGCGAAGACGTAACCAACTACGCCTTTCTTAATGTTTTCTAAAGCAGCAACAAATGTTTGGTGATGGCAACGTTGAAGAACCTCTACGCAGCAAATTCAAAATCTATCACCGGCAGACGCAGCTTTAACATCGAAACCATCGGATTCACGCTCCGAAACCGGAGAAGGAGTTGAAATCCAAAACCCTAGCTTTTTAGGAGTTGAACCAGAGAATGAGTTGAAATCTAAGCAGAAGAATACGAAACATTTTCTAAAAAAATCGAAGCAGGTCACTTCCATTGTGAACCATAACCAAATCGAGGGGATAAAGTTTTTTGGGGTGTTTAAAGGAGATGAAGAGTGCAGGTTTTTTAGATTGATTTTTTTTGAATGTTTTGAGATATTTAGATGATAGAGTGTAGATTTAAAGAAAGAGAGAAATAGAGGGTAAAAGACATAAATGCCCATCTAGGCTAAAAATAAATCAAAAACATCAGAAAGGGAATGAGTGGATGTGGTAGAGTTTAAGAGTTTTTGAAACACTCAAATCTTTATAACACAATATTTAATGGTTTGCGAAAAATAGGCCCAGATTTTTCAAAAGTATACTCACCAAAAAGTATTACTTCCATATATTTTTACACCAAAATACAATTCAACATGCACACGTGACACACACGAGCTTTTATCACAAAATTTTGACATTACCCATTCGTAAAATAAACAACCCTTATAAAATATTAACTTGTTTAGACACCAAATAAAACCAAACCAAGTGACCGAAACACCCTTGGACACATCGACGTATAATAATTCAACATGGCGTTTATACTCCAAAACGCCAATACAAAACCACAGTGTAAATGAATGACTTTACAAAAGACAATGCAAAATCATACGCCCCGACAACTCCAAATCTCCATCTCGTTGACCCGATCCCTTGAATTGATCACCAACGCCTTTCACCATTTAAAACTGTCACATAACATCACCCAATGGTTAGTTAACTGACAATTTAAATATTTCTATGGTATTATCCCCGTGACCACATACATATATACACATCTAATTATGTGTTTATCACCCAAACCAAATAATTGAGAATGGTTTGTTTATTCACTTATCTTTTTAAGTATGATTAAGCCACCTCTTTAACCCTGCTGTTACTCCAAGATAAATGCCTTCAATTAAAATATATAGATATGCAATCCAAGCCGACACGCTTAATCCACATATCTTGACCACCTCCGTGTATAAACGACTCTTCATACCTGCAAATAACCACCATCATAACAAATTAGCCGAAGCTAAGTGAGGACTCACATTCCGCATATAATTATGTGAATACGATTTGAATATATAAACTCTAAGCGTGTCAAGTTTTCATCCTCGAGGCACGACACCCACAACGGTTTAAAACTCCGTTGTATACTTCTTTCTTCCTTTTTTCTCACGACTTCGACACCGGGTCATTTCACCTTTGATATCCCTGTTAGTACGAATTTAAAACACTACAAAAACCATTAGTAGGTTAGTTCGCACCGTAAAGATTAAACAACATAATACACAGATATTCATTTTGTTTCACATTACTACCAGCCGGTTAACAACTTATTCTTATCCCACCAGATACCTTTGTTATTAGTTAATCATAACACCCGCCTTTAGTATGTAAATCACCTTATTATCCACGTAACATATTGAACACCTAATTAACACAAACTCCTTATATTACAACACCTTGTTTATACTCCTCATTTGCATAAAAGCCATATATGCTTTAGTTCTTTTTAGAATTCAATAATCCAAACAATTTACTTAAACTTTGAATAAAGTTGTCAAACTAATATCATATTTATGATGGCAACAAAATATACTTTCATTATTATAAATTAACTCCTTAATCATATTCTCATATTTAAACCTCTTGCATATGGTTATTAAACTCATTGTGACCCTTTCTAGTTTAACAAGTACAACATCTCAAGTAATATACTATCATGCACATAGTAACATAGAATGCATGAAATAGTAACAATAACCGACATGGTATAAGGCTAGTCACAACCTACTAGCTTCAACCAACATAATTAGAGTCACTCACCTTTGCCCGTAGGAGTGTTATCGCCTTATCACCCGTTTGACCCGCTTCCATCCAAGCTATGTCACACCTATCTTGACAACAAGTTAATCTTTCAAACATTTACAACACATAATGTGTATATTTCTTTCATACAACCCATGGATATTTATCCACTTCATTACATGTGTTCTCAATCATACATTATATTCACCTCCACCCATATGACCCGTTAACACACAATTTAGTTTAGTCACATTCTTTTACCATTTACTCAAAGCAATATGCTTTTAAATCACCATAAACATCAAAACATAAGTTATGGTTATAATCCGAACCATTTAAATCCACATATCCAATCGACCCGAATAGGTGATCAACTCAAAGGAGCATTTTGAATATATATATATATATATATATATATATATATATATCATTCCAATTCACCGTTTAGATTTACCATAAACTTATGTCCGCTAATAACCTTATTATTAGCAAACCATGTAAGTCAAGTAAACATTGCAAAATGTACAATTTTCTTCTATTTATTTGGTTTAAGCATTTCATCAAACACCTTGTGGGCATAACTATAATTCATCATATATGACATCCATATGAACTCCCTTTCATCACCCATCATGGCAACCCCAATTACTTTCATAAGTTTAACTTCAACAAACACTATAAAACTCACTTTATTAAATCAAACTTACCATATAGGAGTTAATTTGTAGATTCCCAACATACTCACCATGTTTACCCCATTTCATACTATTTCATAAACTTTTAACATCCAAACTAAGACATGCAATCACAACTTATGACCCAAAATCAAAATAAGTAATCTAGCATGTAGTTTAGGGTTTATTACACAAGAATCACACACTATGACTTCCAAATCCGCGGGTTTAGGATTCATCTCAAATGGAACCTAAATTCATAAACTTTACCAACATTAGGAAGAGAAATTACTTATCAAACAATTTAGAAATCATAGAGGGATGACAAAGACGAGCTTCAAACCTTTCAATTTCATGATTTTAGATTGAAATCGAACCTCCTCCTCCTTGATACTTTTGCTCGTCGATGACCTGGTCCCCCCCCCTCTTTTGCGATCCGATATGAATCCAGGGATTCCCCTAGTTTTCTTCTTTCTTTTCTTTTTATTTGATATTTCCCCCTTTTTACCGCATCTTTTTTTTAAACCAAGTCCAGCCCCTTTAATTTATAAATTTACAATTATAAAGTGTAAGTATATACATATATTTCACCCCATACCATTTAAACCTTTTAACTTTCGAATCTCCACAGTAACACCTTACTAATTAAATTAGGTTAAAACTTTGATAACTACATTATCAACTATTTCTCCAACACCTTTAAATCTTTATAAATATATTTTTGATACAACTTTCCAACCAAAATAATTTCACCTCGGTGCTAGATATTTATTTAACTTTCCCTTAAATCATATCGAAACCAGGATGTTACAAATCAACCCCCTAAAAAAGGTTTCGACCCCGAAACCGAAACACACTAGAATAGGGTATTACCCTAATTCTTTAATCACCCATCCCGATTACTTATTCCTATATGCTTACGCAAGAAGTCAATTCAACCCTCGATTATCGTCACCCCAATGTACCAACATTATGAATTTCCTATTTTAGAATAACTTACTTGAATTTTTAAGCATAGAATCTATCCAAGCTAGTTCACGCCCCGTTGCACATCACTAATGCAACTTGCACCCATCTCTTTCCATTAGCTTTAGTCATTCTTTAGCTCCCACATGCACACCTTTCTCAACTTTGATGCTACAACACTGCATCAATTCTAACCAATTTTCCATAGTAGTGTACATAAGATTAATAATATCTACATATCAATCAATGCCAACCCCTTTTGAAGTTCATAGACTTCACCACTTCACATTCATTGGGATTCAACGATCCCATGATGAATACAATTGCCATCTCCTTATCTTTTATTACTATCCACATAAGCATGGCTACATCAAGATCACATTAGGTCTATGTGTTTACTATTTCACTCGCGACATGGAATAGTCACTTAGCACTAATGATTTCTCTTTGTTACCATGTGATGTTTCAAGTCATAAAGTATATAGCAATTTCTTAAAAAAAAATTTCTGAAAAACTTCGTTTACAACCAAGTCATGTAGGTTTAACCCCTCCCCACATGTTTACACACCATATGTTATATACATATATTCATTACCTCATTTTGATCATAATCTTGTGATTTTTCACCCGTATTTGAGATTTAAGATCTCAACCCTCCCATTATTTATTTAGAAGTTCTAGACTTCAAATCACCCATGGAATATTTAACTCCAAGTCCTACCATCCTCTTTGTACTTATGAATGACAACTAGCATTTAGACAAGTATATACAGCATACAAGTCCTATTAATCTACCAACAATCAATTAATCATTTAGACACGCCTAATGCGAGAACCACAACTCTCTTTTCTACATGGAGCAGTTGACTCCATGTCCACCCATTATGTATTTTACTTCATGTCACCCTTGAAGTATTTGACTTCACTTATTCCTCATGAAGTGTTTTAACTTCAAGTATTTTCCCAATCCATCAATTTACTATTATTCCACAATGGTTTGACTTTATGCCACTTTAAGTCAATTTACACCGATTTACCTCATTCTACATTTTAGTTTGACTATATATCACATTAGTCAACTACTTCAATTTGCCACATACCACATTTTAGTTTGACTATTAACCACATAAGTCAACTACATCAAATTACCACATACCACATTTTAGTTTGACTATTAACCACATAAGTCAGCTACATCAATTTACCACATACCACATTTTAGTTTGACTATTAACCACATAAGTCAGCTACATCAATTTACCACATACCACATTTTAGTTTGACTATTAACCACATAAGTCAACTACATCAATTTACCGCATACCACATTTTAGTTTGACTATTAACCACATAAGTCAACTACATCAATTTACCACATACCACATTTTAGTTTGACTATTAACCACATAAGTCAACTACATCAATTTACCACATCCCACTTTTTAGTTTGACTATTAACCACAAAAGTCAACTACATCAATTTACCATACATTTTAGTTTTCTAGAATACTCCAATACATTTATTCAATTGAAGTTTAACACCCACCCAAGATCTTATGATCTTCACCATCGTCTAATTTTTGTTTATTAAGATCCACACAAGCTTTTAACCATTCTTATCCAATTCCACCCAATGAAATCCCCCAATTCATTTTACACTATACATTAATATTCCATAAAATGTAATAGTAACATAGTAAGATTTACTTACTAGTAATTTCTTCTTAGAACCGGAGATCACCGTCTCTAGTATTTAGAGATTTCCGCTCCAACACCTCTTAGGACTCCCGTCCTTTTGACTCCAGAGATCTTTGTCTCTATATCCGCCCTAGGGTTATTTCACCCCTGTGTAGTATGATATGTGTTTCATTGCTACTGTCACGATATGCCTCAGTTAATCATATTGTTTCTTGAACATCGGGCACAATATACCCATGTGACTCCCATAATTACCCCCATTAGTGAGGTCACATCACTCATTTATGACTACAAGTAGTCTCCTACGGGTGGTCAACCCGAAGTATCCACCCATGGATGGTCAGTCTATGTAAACCGAATGGTCACCCACTAATGATGACTCTTACAACCGACCGTTCCCCTCGTGACTCTGACAACGAATGGTCACGCACCAATGACTCTTACAATTGTATGGTCACCCCCATTTTAATCCTCTTTTAAACCAGATGGTCACCCACCAATGATGACTCTTACAACCGATTATTCTCCCAAGTGACGTCTTCTGTAGCCAAAAGTCATACACCAGTGACAATCTCATCCGATGGATACTCATCAGCAATCTGTTGTTTCAATCATTCCTGTCATCAAAGAAGTTCAACTCAATCAGTAGGATATGCTAACTTACTTTTCAGTACGTCCAACACAATCATGGCCATGCAAAGAGCACACTAGTACCATTTGTAGATCGATAGACTGGCCAGGTATATCAAACCGCATACTATACACGCATGTTCTTATTATTACGACAACATGTCGGATGCAACGAATTTCAGTTTACACATCCGGTCACTGCACATATCAATAAATTTCCACTTGATGTATATCAACTTACCTCACGTTCATTAACACAAGTTCACATTCCCCTTGATACCTCCTCCATTAACCATGACGTTTAGCCATTACTTGATATACTAAAAAAATAATGAATAACCATAGAAATTTGTACTAACCTCGTGTCTTCAGCTGCATGATCAAGTCTCGGGTCAACGGTTTCCCCCATCAAGAGCACTAAGGTTGAGTTTGAATACCACCATATATTCAAATCCCTCAACCTATGGCTCTGATACCAAGTTGAAACACCCAAATCTTTATAACACAATATTTAATGGTTTGCGGAAAATAGGCCCAGATTTTTCAAAAGTATACTCACCAAAAAGTATTACTTCCATATATTTTTACACCAAAATACAATTCAACATGCACACGTGACACACACGAGCTTTTATCACAAAATTTCGACATGACCCATTCGTAAAATAAACAACCCTTACGAAACATTAACCTGTTTAGACACCAAATAAAACCAAACCAAGTGACCAAAACATCCTTGGACACATCGACGTATAATAATTCAACATGGCATTTATACTCCAAAATGCTAATACAAAACCACAGTGTAAATGAATGACTTTACAAAAGACAATGCAAAATCATACGCCCCGACAACTCCAAATCTCCATCCCGTTGACCTGATCTATTGACTTGATCACCAACGCCTTTCACCATTTAAAGCTGTCACATGACATCACCCAATGGTTAGTTAGCTCACAATTCAAATATTTCTATGGTATTATCCACGTGACCACATACATATATACACATCTAATTATGTGTTTATCACCCAAAACAAATAATTGATAATGATTTGTTTATTCACTTACCTTTTTAAGTATGGTTAAGCCACCTCTTTGACCCACTTGTTACTCCAAGATAAATGCCTCCAATTAATCACCATAGATATGCAATCCAAGCCGACCCGCTTAATCCACATATCTTGACCACCTCCGTATATAAACGACTCTTCAATCCTGTATATCCCCGCCATCATAACAAATTAGCCAAAGCTAAGTGAGGACTTACATTCCGCATATAATTATGCGAATACGATTTGAATATATAAACTCGAAGCGTGTCAAGTTTCATCCCTGAGGCACGACTCCGACAACGGTTTAAAACTCTGTCGTATACTTCTTTCTTCCCTTTTTCTCACGACCCCGACACCACGTCATTTCACCTTTGATATCCCTGTTAGTACGAATTTAAAACACTACAAACACCATTAGTAGGTTAGTTCGCACCGTAAAGATTAAACAACATAATACACTGACATTCATTTTGTTTCACATCACTACCCGCCCGGTTAACAACTTATTATTATCCCACCATATACCCTTGTTATTAGTTAATCATAACACCCGCCTTTAGTATGTAAATCACCTTATTATCCACGTAATATGAAGGGTATATTTAACTATGGAGTAACAATCTTGTGACTCCATGAACACAACATTACGTACTCATCTTTAGAATAGTAAACCCATTAATGCATGAGCTTTTATGTCTACTTAAGAAGAATTAACATTGGTTAAGTAAACATCTCATCCATAGTTTCAACGTATATGAAGCAAACAAAACCATGTGAAAATAGTCTCGGCGTATCAGTACGCCATTTGCCGTACGAGTACGCCACTCAGAAAACAACTTTTCAGCATATTGAGGCCTTAAGACGGAGAAGTTCTCCATATCTAGCGTAAGAGTACACTGATGGGCGTAAGAGTACGCCACTCAGAAAATACAGTTTTGACAGCAACTCCATTTTTTCCCTTTTTGACCCGTTACAACAACACATTCACTTTCTACTTGTATAAACTCAACCCAACAATGTTTGGAGCACCAATAACATATTGAACACCTAATTAACACAAACTCCTTATATTACAACACCTTGTTTATACTCCTCATTTGCATAAAAGCCATATATGCTTTAGTTCTTTTTAGAATTCAATAATCCAAACAATTTACTTAAACTTTGAATAAAGTTGTCAAACTAGTATCGTATTTATGATGGCAACAAAATATACTTTCATTATTATAAATTAACTCCTTAATCACATTCTCATATTTAAACCTCTTGCATATGGTTATTAAACTCATTGTGACCCTTTCTAGTTTAACAAGTACAACATCTTAAGTAATATACAACATAGAATGTATGAAATAGTAACAATAACCGACATGGTATAAGGCTAGTCACAACCTGCTAGCTTCAACCAACATAATTAGAGTCACTCACCTTTGCCCGTAGGAGTGTTATCGCCTTATCACCCATTTGACCCGCTGCCATCCAAGCTATGTCACACCTATCTTGACAACAAGTTAATCTTTCAAACATTTACAACACATAATGTGGATATTTCTTTCATCCAACCCATGGATATTTATCCACTTCATTACATGTGTTCTCAATCATACATTATATTCACCTCCACCCATATGACCCGTTAACACACAATATAGTTTAGTCACATTCTACGGGTTCTTTTACCATTTACTCAAAGCATTATGCTTTTAAATCAGCAAGTGACGTTTCGGATTTTTCGTTCTCGCACTTTTATTATAATTATCGTGTAATCATTCTCTATTTTAATAAAGTGTAAGAGTTTTATTTGGTTTTATACAAATAGGTATTTTATTTTACGGATTTAAACTAATTAGAATTTTATAAATTTTAAAACTAATATAAAGTTTTATATAAAAAATCTAAATTTAAAAAGTTGTATATTTAATAAAATAACCTATTTAAATTAGATAAATAACTTTTATAAAAATTATTTATAATAATAAAAAAATAAAATGAGTTTATAAAAACATTTTTAAATTAATTTGATTTAAAAGAAATTAAATTAATTTATTTAATAAAAAGTTTAGGGGTCGTTTTGTAATTAAACAAACTAAAGGGTTTTAAAACAGAAATCAGTCGAGGGGCTAATGCTGGACAAAACAAACTACAAGGACCCATCCGTATTTATTTCAAGGGCTAATTTAAGTCAAAACCAAACTACAGGGACTAAACCTGCCAATTTCCAATTCGTGAATCCGGTCACCCCCTTCGTTGGTCCGGCGGGTAAAACCATTTTCCGGCGACGCCCGACAAGGTTGTTCCCTGCACCTCGACAACCGATAAAGGCTTCTCTGAATTCGTCTCCCCCACGCGATTAATAACCCCCGACCAATTGGTCTCCCCAACATACGGATCGTCTGATCCTGTTGGTGGCCGAGAATACCACGCTCAAATTCGAGCCTGACAGACCACCTCCACGCGTGTTGAATGGCTGGTTAGTTTCGTCTCGTCCAGACTAGTGTCGGAACGTGCCCAATTGCACGTTTTAACATAGAGATCAGGTTCGGGTATAAATACCCATTGCCGGCCCTTCTCGGGCTCCATTCTCTCTCGTCACTCACTCTCACTTCAAGTTAAAACCACCATCGCCTTCGCCATCCTCAGACGAAGTTGTGACCAGATTATAAGGCTCAATTCAACTCGAATTCTGGAATTCAAGTTCTTGGTATTTTCGAACTAAAAGCGTTGCCGACCAGACCCTTCGCGACCAAGTAGGTACCCCAAATCCGTGCATTTACCTTCTGTTACCCTCTGGCAAACTATCCTAATCGAAATCGCGACAATAAACCGTCGATTATCGGGCAAACCAATGTCCTCGGACATGGCTTGCCCGTTGCCGAGAACCAGCGACCAAGTCACATTTTGGTTATGTATTAAATATCACGCACATAACCAGCAATGGGCGATAGCCCGGCTGGTTATGCGTGTGTGTGTTCGAGGCTGAGGTCGCGGGTTCGACACTACTGGCCTCCGGCCCAACCCCTTTTTGCTTCTGTTTTCATTTTATTTATTTTATTCAATTATTTTAACTTATTTTTAATATTCTTTGTATACAATAAAGACTAAAACGAGTCGGTTTACTCGTTCGTTTATTTTGAAATCGATTAAACAATTTTTTTTATAAATCTTGTAATATTTTTATAAACTTATTAAAATACATTTTAATATATATAATGTCCATTTTTATAAATCTTGCAATGTTTTTATAAACTTGTTAGAATAAAAATTTAATATATAGAATGCCCTATTTTTATAAAATAATGAACCTTGCATTATTTTTAATAAACTTGTTAAAATAAATTTTAATATAAAAAATATCAATATAATTAGTCAAATAAAGACTTTTCTTTTATTTGTTATTATTATATAAATACATTAAACATAATAACTACTTGTTTAAAACAATATATATATATTTTTTTTTGAATTAAAGTTTTACAAAACCGTTATCATTTTCCTAACACATTTTATACAAATAAATATTAAGGATATTATTATAAAACCTATAATCATTTAAATACGAATACGCTTATACATATAAACATACAATAATACTTATCCATCCACATAGGGTTCCATCGTGCTTAGGTTTCAACGTCCTTATCACCCGCACTCGTGGATTATCATATCCGCTAGCCAGGTGAGTTACATAGCCCCTATTTTACATTTTCATACGTTTTGGGGTGAAACATTATACATGCTACTCACATTGTTTGTACGTGTTATACATGAGACTATATGCTTATTCTTTGGATGTACATACATTTAAACACAAGACAACCAACTGTAATATTGATAGATCTATTGTGCCTGACCAGCCCACCCGGTTAGGGTGTTTATTACTGCATACTCAGATATAACCGCGTGTTATATTCAAACATATCGGATATAGTGGGTAACTATATTCAAACATACCGGACTTAGGTGTTGTGCTCTGTTCAAGCACGTCAAACTCGGTTTGAATTGTGATTAAATAAATGATACATCATATATACTTTGTTTAACAAGATAAACAATGAGTGGCAAAACGATTTACAACTACTATTTACCGGAATTACTAAACCTATGTACTCACCAACTTTTTAGTTGACACTTGATTTAAATAATGTTTCAGGTTTGGATATGTGACTACTTGCTGAAGATTTCTCCACTTAAGAACTATGGACCTAGTTAAATAAATCAATATTTTGAACTAGACTAGGTTATTTGAAATGTATTGTATTTGGATCTTTGTTGTCTTTAAACTTAATTAATGAATTATGCGACTTTTTAGTTATCATGTGCTTTTGAACAATCATTCCATTGTCCGCCTCGATGATTCCGCCATCGGTCGGGGTATGACAGATTGGTATCAGAGCCATGGTTATAGGGAAGTAGGTTATTAGACACGATGACCTAGACTATAACCCTAGGACTCCCTTTTATGTGTTATGTGCTAAATGATTAATTGCTATGTGAATTATTTGTAGTTAGGTATTATTTGAATTTTTTTTCCCAAGTTTGGTACATGAGACTTATACATACAAGGGTTAAATACATGATACATAATTTACATACACATTTGACAAACAAACTTATGCAAAAAAATACACTACCCATCCTTATCCATACTCTTTCCTAATCCATATTAATTGCAACATTTCCTACACATATATTACTCATAGACTCTCAATTCTATTAAAATCTTGAAAATCTTGTCAACGACTTAATTTCTTGAAACCAGTAAAGGACACGTGCAATCTGGAAGGGTGACACCTGTACATTGGGTTTTCTGTCTAGGAAAGCATTTCGTATAAATCCAAATAAACGAACCCGTATGCTTTCCTGGGAATTCCTAAAGTGAGTGTTTACCTATAGGCTAAAGCATGTCTCTTTGAAAGTTTTGAGGAATTATTTAACGTTGATACGTCAATGTATTCGCAAGGATACGATCCGAACTTAAACTCAAAATTTGGGGACATTATAGCAAGATAGGAAGAACTAGATGAACATGCAAAGCAAATCATTATTACGGGTGCACACGTAATAACGATTTGTAGTGCATGCAAGTCCCGGCAATTCCTATTACGCGAATAATGATCTATAACATCATGTTCTATCCGGAATAGATGGCTTAGTTTCCCCCCATCAACTTTGAATAAATACACATGCACTGGCACGCGTCATGATGAATCCCGTTTTTCTGCTTACATTATTTCCCGCTATAACTCATATATATCCATCTTATCTAAAATATCATTGTCTTTTCTTATGGTGTTAGAATGCCTCATCGACGTGCAAACTCTAGCACTTCTAACCCGGATCTTGCTACACTTCTTTCCCAGCTGGTAGGGTAAATGACCCAAGCAAATAACAACAGTGACGGGTCACACAACATCCAAGGGAACGGTGGTACCAACCCGCCTCACTGCACGTTTAAGCACTTTAACTCGTGCAATCCTACAAAATTCTTCGGGACTGAAGGTGCTACCGGCCTACTTCAATGGTTTGAAAGCATGGAAAGCACATTCCTAAACAGCGATTGTCCCGATAATCTTCGGGTTCGTTATGCCACAAGTGTACTCCAAAAGAGAGCCCTCACCTGGTGGAACGGTGAGAAACGCACTCGTGGTGCTGAGGTTGCTACATCCTTGTCATGGGATGATCTGAAGAAGGCCATGACTGATGAATTCTGTCCTCGGAATGAAATGGGGAAGCTCGAGGCTGAGTTTTGGGATCTTGCCCAAGACAACGGGGATAATCTGGCCTACACCACCCGGTTTCAAGAGCTAAGTCTGCTGGTGCCTCATATGATCACTCCCCTTGCTCGGGGGATTGAAAAATACATAGGCGGCCTGCCTATGCAAATTCAAGATGCTGTGCTAGGAAGCAATCCTCCTACACTTGAAGCTGTTATCCGTCTATCTGCTACACTATCCGACAACCATGTCAAAGCCGGAACCTTAACAAGAAAGGGTTCCAAGAAGGTTGTTTCTACTCTTGCGGCCGTCAAGGATGTAAAACCCGAGTCTTATAACCGCAACAAGAAACGGAAGGGTCGAAACTTCACAGCCGTAACTCCCGCTGTGCCTGCTATTCAAGCGGCCCCTTTGGGTCAAAACCCGAAAACTTATCAGGGCCCGAATCCCCAATGCCAGACCTGCAAGTACCATCATCCTGCCAACCTACCATGCCAATTGTGTTCAAGCTGCGGACGATATGGACACGTGGTCACTACTTTCCGTACTCGTCCTCCCGTCCATCAAGCTGCTCCAGCCAACCGCCCAATCTATCCGGCACCTCTCAATGGTCGGGCATGTTACGAATGTGGAGACCCAAACCATTTCCGTGACCGATGCCCAAAACTTCATCATCAAGGTGGTCCTCAAGGACGAGCGTTTAACATAAACGCTAATGAGGCTCAAGCAAACAACGACATGATAAACGGTACGTTTCTCGTAAACAATCATTATGCATCCGTTTTATTTGATACCGGTGCCGATAGGAGTTTTGTATCTCTTACCTTTGAATCTCGACTTGCTAAACAAAGAACGAAACTTGACAATTCTTTATCCGTGGAGATAGCAAACGAAAAATCTATTACTATAAATTCTGTTATCCGCGACTGCAATCTCGAGCTTAATAATCACAAATTCTCTGTTGATCTCCTTCCGATGCAATTGGGAAGCTTCGATATTATAATTGGCATGGACTGGTTTCCAAGCACCATGCCGAGGTTATTTGCTACGAGAAGTGTATTCGTATACCTCTCTCTTCGGGCGACACGTTAGTTATGTTCGGTGAAACACCATGTCGTGGTCTTCAAATCATGTCTTGCACATTGGCACAAAAGTACTTGCGGAAAAAGTACGTTGCCTTCTTGGCCCACATAGTTGACACGAAAGACAAGGGTAAGAAATTGCAAGACATTCCAATCATCCGAGATTTTCCCGAAGGAATTCCCCGAGGATTTACCTGGTCTTCCTCCCCCTAGACAAGTGGAGTTTCGTATCGACCTTGTGCCCGAGGCAAATCCCGTGGCAAAAGCCCCCTATCGCCGCAAGTCAATTACAAGAACTCTTATCCAAAGGATTCATCCGCCCGAGCCATTCACCTTGGGGTGCTCTCGTACTGTTCGTAAAGAAAAAGGATGGATCGTTTCGAATGTGCATCGATTATCGTGAACTCAACAAGCTTACAATTAAGAACCGTTATCCTTTACCCCGTATCGACGATATTTTCGATCAGCTTCAAGGTTCAACATGTTTCTCCAAGATTGACCTTCGTTCCGGGTACCATCAACTTCGTGTTCTCGATGAAGACATTCCGAAGACTGCCTTTCAAACTAGGTACGGTCACTACGAGTTCATGGTCATGCCATTCGGTTTGACTAATGCGCCTGCGGTCTTCATGGACCTCATGAACCGTGTATGCAAACCTTATTTGGACAAGTTCGTGATCGTTTTCTTTGACGACATCCTCATCTATTCTAAAACGAAAGCGGAACATGAACAACATCTTCGTTTGATCTTAGAACTCTTAAAGAAAGAACAACTATACGCCAAGCTCTCCAAGTGTGAATTCTGGCTAAAAGAGGTTCAATTTTTGGGACACATAGTCAACGATAAGGGAATTCATGTGGACCCGGCAAAGATCGAGGCGGTAAAGAATTGGAGTACTCCTAAGACTCCTACCGAGATTCGTTCATTCCTTGGACTAGCAGGTTACTATCGTCGTTTCATCTCAAATTTCTCCAAGATTGCGGTCCCGCTCACTGCCTTGACTCACAAAGGTAAGCACTACGAGTGGGGACCCAAGCAAGAGGAAGCTTTCCAAACTCTAAAGCACAGGCTCTGCAATGCTCCTATTCTAACTCTTCCTAGTGGTAATGACGACTTTGTCGTTTATTGTGATGCATCCAACCAAGGTCTTGGTTGTGTTCTTATGCAACGAGGTCAAGTAATTGCATACGCATCACGTCAACTCAAAGCCCATGAGAAGAACTATACGAACCATGATCTCGAGCTTGGTGCTGTCGTTTTCACCTTGAAAATTTGGAGACACTATCTATATGGCACCAAATGCGTGGTTTTCACCGACCACAAAAGTCTCCAACATATTTTCAATCAAAAAAAGCTTAATATGAGGCAACGACGATGGGTTGAACTTCTAAACGACTACGACTGCGAGATCCACTACCACCCCGGCAAAGCAAACGTTGTAGCCGACGCCTTGAGTCGTAAAGAACGTATCATGCTTCATAGTGTTCATATTCATAACGATATCCAAGCCCGTATTCTCAAAGCACAACACACCTCGGTTACCGAGGGAAACATGTACCAAGAAATGGCATGTGGTGTAGAACTCTTGCTAGAAACCAAAGCCAACGGCCTATTGTATTACTTGGATCGTATCTGGGTTCCCTATCGCGACGACCTTCGTATATTTTTGATGAACGAGTCCCACAAAACTCGATATTCGGTACATCCCGGAGCTGATAAGATGTACATGGGTCTTCGTCAACAATATTGGTGGCCCGGCATGAAAAAGGATATTGCCCTCTTTGTGGCAAAATGCTTAACTTGTTCTAAAGTGAAGGCCGAACACCAAAAGCCTTCCGGACTCCTCGAACAACCAGAAATTCCCATGTGGAAATGGGAGAACCTTGCTATGGACTTCATCACCAAACTTCCACGCACTACTAGTGGGCACGATAGTATCTGGGTTATTATCGACCGACTTACAAAGTCTGCTCACTTCTTGCCTATTCGTGAGGACTATCGAGTCGAGAAATTGGCTCAGATCTACATTGATGAGATCGTAAGTCGTCACGGAATCCCTTTGAACATCATCTCCGATCGTGATTCGCGTTTTACTTCCCGATTTTGGCAATCATTACAATCTGCGCTTGGTACTCGTTTGGATCTAAGTACGGCTTACCATCCTTAAACTGATGGACAAACCGAGCGAACAATCCAAACTCTCGAGGATATGCTTAGAGCTTGTGTCATTGACTTTGGTGGCAATTGGAATTCTCACCTACCACTGATTGAATTTTCCTACAACAACCGCTACCACACAAGTATGGACGAAAATGTCGTTCACCGATTTGTTGGAACAAAATTGGTGAAGCGCAGATCACCGGTCCCGAGCTTATCCAAGAGACCACCGATAAAATCTCTCTTATTCGTGACAACATTCGAGTAGCAAGGAGTCGGCAAAAGAGCTATGCCGATAACCGACGAAAACCCTTGGAATTCCAAGTTGGGGATATGGTTCTTCTAAGGGTATCACCTTGGAAAGGCGTAGTCCGATTTGAAAAGAAAGGAAAACTCGCACCTCGATATGTGGGTCCATTCAAGATACTCGAAAGGATAGGAAAAGTGGCCTACAAACTCGATCTTCCTTCAGAGCTCAGCAACGTCCATCCGACTTTTCACGTGTCTAATTTGAAAAAGTGCCTAGCCAACGAGAATCTCCACATCCCTCTTGATGAAGTGCGCATTGACGAGAAAATGCACTTTGTTGAGAAACCCGTGGAAATCATAGACCGTGAAGTCAAGAAACTCAAGCGTAGCCGCATCCCCATTGTCAAGGTCCGTTGGGAATCTAAACGTGGACCCGAGTTCACTTGGGAACGTGAAGACCAAATGAAGACCAAGTATCCGCATCTCTTTTCATAGCCTCCACTAGTTCAATTTCGGGGCGAAATTCCTCTAACATGGGGAGACTGTGACGTTTCGGATTTTTCGTTCTCGCACTTGTATTATAATTATCGTGTAATCATTCTCTATTTTAATAAAGTGTAAGAGTTTTATTTGGTTTTATACAAATAAGTATTTTATTTTACGGATTTAAACTAATTAGAATTTTATAAATTTTAAAACTAATATAAAGTTTTATATAAAAAATCTAAATTTAAAAAGTTATATATTTAATAAAATAACCTATTTAAATAAGATAAATAACTTTTATAAAAATTATTTATAATAATAAAAAAATAAAATGAGTTTATAAAAACATTTTTAAATTAATTTGATTTAAAAGAAATTAAATTAATTTATTTAATAAAAAGTTTAGGGGTCGTTTTATAATTAATCAAACTAAAGGGTTTTAAAACAGAAATCAATCGAGGGGCTAATGCTGGAAAAAACAAACTACAAGGACCCATCCGTATTTATTTCAAGGGCTAATTTAAGTCAAAACCAAACTACAGGGACTAAACCTGCCAATTTCCAATTCGTGAATCCGGTCACCCCCTTCGTTGGTCCGGCGGGTAAAACCATTTTTCGGTGACGCCCGACAAGGTTGTTCCCTGCACCTCGACAACCGATAAAGGCTTCTCTGAATTCGTCTCCCCCACGCGATTAATAACCCCCGACCAATTGGTCTCCCCAACATACGGATCGTCTGATCCTGTTGGTGGCCGAGAATACCACGCTCAAATTCGAGCCTGACAGACCACCTCCACGCGTGTTGAATGGCTGGTTAGTTTCGTCTCGTCCAGACTAGTGTCGGAACGTGCCCAATTGCACGTTTTAACATAGAGATCAGGTTCGGGTATAAATACCCATTGCCGGCCCTTCTCGGGCTCCATTCTCTCTCGTCACTCACTCTCACTTCAAGTTAAAACCACCATCGCCTTCGCCATCCTCAGACGAAGTTGTGACCAGATTATAAGGCTCAATTCAACTCGAATTCTGGAATTCAAGTTCTTGGTATTTTCGAACTAAAAGCGTTGCCGACCAGACCCTTCGCGACCAAGTAGGTACCCCAAATCCGTGCATTTACCTTCTGTTACCCTCTGGCAAACTATCCTAATCGAAATCGCGACAATAAACCGTCGATTATCGGGCAAACCAATGTCCTCGGACATGGCTTGCCCGTTGCCGAGAACAAGCGACCAAGTCACATTTTGGTTATGTATTAAATATCACGCACATAACCAGCAATGGGCGATAGCCCGGCTGGTTATGCGTGTGTGTGTTCGAGGCTGAGGTCGCGGGTTCGACACTACTGGCCTCCGGCCCAACCCCTTTTTGCTTCTGTTTTCATTTTATTTATTTTATTCAATTATTTTAACTTATTTTTAATATTCTTTGTATACAATAAAGACTAAAACGAGTCGGTTTACTCGTTCGTTTATTTTGAAATCGATTAAACAATTTTTTTTATAAATCTTGTAATATTTTTATAAACTTATTAAAATACATTTTAATATATATAATGTCCCATTTTTATAAATCTTGCAATGTTTTTATAAACTTGTTAGAATAAAATTTTAGTATATAGAATGCCCTATTTTTATAAAATAATGAACCTTGCATTATTTTTAATAAACTTGTTAAAATAAATTTTAATATATAAAATATCAATATAATTAGTCAAATAAAGACTTTTCTTTTATTTGTTATTATTATATAAATACATTAAACATAATAACTATTTGTTTAAAACAATATATATATTATTTTTTTTGAGTTAAAGTTTTACAAAACCGTTATCATTTTCCTAACACATTTTATACAAATAAATATTAAGGATATTATTATAAAACCTATACTCATTTAAATTCGAATACGCTTATACATATAAACATACAATAATACTTATCCATCCACATAGGGTTCCATCGTGCTTAGGTTTCAACGTCCTTATCACCCGCACTCGTGGATTATCATATCCGCTAGCCAGGTGAGTTACATAGCCCCTATTTTACTCATACGTTTTGGGGTGAAACATTATACATGCTACTCACATTGTTTGTACGTGTTATATATGAGACTATATGCTTATTCTTTGGATATACATACATCTAAACACAAGACAACCAACTGTAATATTGATAGATCTATTGTGCCTGACCAGCCCACTCGGTTAGGGTGTTTATTACTGCATACTCGGATATAACCGCGTGTTATATTCAAACATATCGGATATAGTGGGTAACTATATTCAAACATACCGGACTTAGCTGTTGTGCTCTGTTCAAGCGCGTCAAACTCGGTTTGAATTGTGATTAA
This sequence comes from Smallanthus sonchifolius, assembly GCA_023525975.1. NCBI lineage: Eukaryota > Viridiplantae > Streptophyta > Magnoliopsida > Asterales > Asteraceae > Smallanthus > Smallanthus sonchifolius. The sequence continues at coordinate 81,134,756 of CM042026.1, read as the reverse complement.
ATAAATGATACATCATATATACTTTGTTTAACAAGATAAACAATGAGTGGCAAAACGATTTACAACTACTATTTACCGGAATTACTAAACCTATATACTCACCAACTTTTTAGTTGACACTTGATTTAAATAATGTTTCAGGTTTGGATATGTGACTACTTGCTGAAGATTTCTCCACTTAAGAACTATGGACCTAGTTAAATAAATCAATGTTTTGAACTAGACTAGGTTATTTGAAATGTATTGTATTTGGATCTTTGTTGTCTTTAAACTTAATTAATGAATTATGCGACTTTTTAGTTATCATGTGCTTTTGAACAATCATTCCATTGTCCACCTCGATGATTCCGCCATCGGTCGGGGTGTGACACACCATAAGCATCAAAACATAAGTTATACATATATTTCACCCCATACCATTTAAACCTTTTAACTTTCGAATCTCCAAAGTAACACCTTACTAATTAAATTAACTTAAAACTTTGATAACCACATTATCAACTATTTCTCCAACACCTTTAAATCTTTATAATTATATTTTTGATACAACTTTCCAACCAAAATAATTTCACCTCAGTGCTAGATATTTATTTAACTTTCCCTTAAATCATATCGAAACCAGGATGTTACAGTTTTCCCAACATATGGTTTACACAAATATAGGGAAGGGTTCAAATACTAACCAACTTTTTATGTGATAACCATGCTAACCACTATAAAACAATCACATAATTTATAAATTATTTTTTCTTTTAATTGTTAAAATAGTATTTAAGTATCTTGAATAAATATTTTGAACGTAAATACGGAAATGATTAGTCTTACGTATACGTAACAAATAATGTTACATATACGTGACACATAGTGTTTACATATATGTAACATTAACATAATGATAATTGTTACATATACATAACACTATGTTTGAGAGTGGTTATTATGGTTATCACATAAATATTGGTTAGCATTTAAACCTCACCCATACAATATATATATATATATATACACACACACACACACTGATACACACATACAAACCCAAACTCTAAAGCACATAACGTTGAGCTGGGCGTAAATGTCTGATGACTGCATTTATAACACAAACAAACATAATGGTTGCGTAACGTTTAGATATAAAGATTTCATCTTCAAGTTTTCGTTTTACACTATCATACAACCGAGGTACCAGCTAAGCACCTAATTCAACAGCTGTTCTGCTTGGTCTTTTACTACACCAATTTACCAAGCAGTTTGATTTATACAAGTTACCAAACACGACACAAGTTTTAAAAATCTGTGTAATTATAATCACCCTCCGTTGATCATAACCGAGCGGAATGGTACCCTTTCAATGTCAACAAAGGTTGAAAACTCGTTCTTTAACGGTTGTTTCCATGGTTCTCCATCCATCTGCATAAACGCCTGTTTCCATGCTCCACCCCTTAACTCAAATCGAATTGCAGCAGCCTGATGAACAAAATGTTGTATGAGTTCCAAGAAAATCTTTCCTTGGTCCTAAAAAGCATGAGGCGAGGCGAAGGCACACACATCACGTATGAGAGGCCCAAGGTATTTATATAATATATTTTTTTATATTTCTAATATGTTTCTTCATCACATACCTAAAGTTTAGATATAAATAACCTCTATATATGATTTAATATATATATGTAAAATCTTTATGTACAACCTCCCGATGAACAAAAACAGCCTCTGAGGGCGCCTCACGCGTATGTGCGCTTTTTTAAACTGCTTAGCACTCAAAGGTAAATAGAGAAAAAAAAGGAACTTTTTTCTTTTGACCATTTTGGCATCTTATAACATATATAAGATCAACACACTTGATTCTTTTTTTTAAATAAATATAAATTTAAATTGTGGTACCTGTGCCATATGTTTGGCTGAAATAAGTTCCACCATCACAAATGATGCATGCCATCCTTGCTTAAATCCAAAAACTTCTAAGAGACCATCATCTGCATTAGCCTCAACAAAGCCTCTCTGCATTTGTATGTTATTATCATGGGAGAATTTCATGTATATCCCTACAAACTTGCTAAATATCATATATATCCAAACTGAACTTTAAATATCATATATATCCCTCTTTAATAATTAAAATATCAAATTTATCCATTCTAATATATTTCATAAAAAATAATCTAGAATATGACCATTTTACCCTTATAGTTATCAAAATTTCATATTTACTCGTTTTAAAACTTAGTTTTTTATTTTCATTTTTTTTTTGCTTTTTTATATGATTTTTTATTTCTTTTTTTCCTACATAAATTTAAAGTGATTTATTGTAGACATTTGCTATGATTTTCAGTAGTTTTTGTAGTGATTTCTAACATTTTTATATTTCTTCTATTTACATCATTTTTTTATCACGGTTTAATTCATATAATGAATAAAAAAAAATCAAACAATGAATTAAAATTTGTAGTGAATCAAAAGTCGCTATATTGCTTTGAAAATGAATAAAAAATTGTGAAAACTATCAATTTAAAATTTGTGAATCAATGAATCAAAAGCCTTGGAATCAAAAGTCGCTACTGTTGTTTTACGTTTTACTTTGCACAACCAAAATTGGTGTGTGAATGGCCGATTGATTCTTAAAGACTTAAACAATTAATATTTGATGTGTGAATGAGTGGTAACAAATTAAATAATTGATGATTGAAAAAGTGATTGCTTCTCAAACAGTGGATTAAAAGCGATGATTTTGCGTTTACTCGACAATCGATTTAACTCAGGTTTTTACAATCGTTAAGGTAGGACGATCGAACAATACTAACCATTATTCCGAATGGACGAAGCTATTGGAGATTAATGACCGACTATTTTAGTGGATGAATTGGAGAGAGATTAAAATAATAGTATAATATAAAAGGGTAAACTTGTCATTAAGTTAAAATTTATTAAAGAGGGATATATATGATATTTAAAGTTTGGTTTGGATATATATATGATATTTCGTAAGTTTCTAAGGATATATATGAAATTCTCCCTATTATCATTACATCGTCAAATACTTTCCTTGAACTATGTGTTTCGGGTCTCAGGATTTTTACTGGTGTCACTTTTCAAAAATGTTTGGTGAATCAGTGTCGGTCTACTTGAATAACCCATAAAAAACAAGTATCGACTTACTATAAAACACATAAAATATTTTTTTACAGTGACATCAATGTTTACTATGTGGGTCCGCCCTTGCATACATAGATCATAATAAATAAGTGAAGAAATACTTGATCCATTGTGCATGATCATCATCATTAATTATGGTAAACAAACACTAACCTTTTCCATATATTCTGGTTTCAATTTTCCCCAAGGATTTCTTCCACTTGCATAGCTATGAAGATTCAAAGCAACAATAGACCTAACACTACAAGACCATAAATTGCCAAGAGACAAACATTAATAAAATAAATGCTACATCATTAATGCTAATAATTGTAATTCCACAAGTTTTCCAATACTAATTAGATGCCATTTACAGTTTTGACTTACTAGAAGTCAATATTTTGACCGTCTTCGATTCATTCAACAAATGTGATTATTGAAGTTACCCTTACCTTGATGGGATAGGGACTAGCTCCCACTCTGAGCTGTTGAGCCGTTTAACATGTAACCTCAGTATATTCTTTAGTCCCCTGCATTCATCACATTATTAAAACCAAATGAAAATCACAATTGCATTTTATTTCCATTTCAATACTATTTTAGCTTATTTTATTTTTACAAAAAAGGTGGCAATATGATAGAAAACTCAAATGAAAATAACGATGACTGATAGTGTAATCCAATTCGAGAAGGATCAAATCTCCGATTACAAAGGTATAAAACCTAGATATTAGATAAAAACATAGACAAAAAGAAAATGCATGGAACAAAGATATTTAAGCTGAAAATGGGTGGGAACGGTTATGCCTAGTCTCCCACTTCCTAATTTTGAGGATTTCTAAATGTTTTCCCTCCATTTGATTTCCCTCCATCCAGCAGCTGACCCGACCCAGTTTGACCCAACATTGGGTTCGGGTTCGGGTTCGTATCAATACATCCCGGCCGGTGAAATGACTTGTCCTCAAGTCGAATATGGGGAAACTGAGCTGCCCATTTTGTGGTATGATCCTCGAAGGGTTCGTTGGTGAGATGGTTAAGATGGTGGGGTTGGTGAAAAGCTGATAATTTTGAAGGCCAGGTGTAGCTTCTGTTAACGGATGGTTGCACCAAGCAATAAGCCATTCAAAAATTGTAGGCTGGCCCGCTTCATAGACCCTTTGATGGGCTAAAACAGATTGTGTAAGCCTTGCACTTTCCTGGTCTTTTACATCCGGACCCCACCTTGGTTTTAAAAAGCGGAAAGCGCAACGAGGCGACGAGGTCTAAATCCGAGGCGCAAAGCGCAAATCGCAAAAGCGCAGGGCCTTTCGTACGCGAGGCGCACATACTATAAAAACATGTAAATTATGTATATACACATTAACTGATATTAAACATCTAAATTCCCAATAATGTTAAACACATTACTTGATATTAAACATCTAAAACATCCAAAAGAGGGTATAACCCAACCATTAGTCCACCAAAAGTCCAAAATTACTAGTTACTACCACTTGCAAAAGTCCAAAACAGAAACAAAACATACCAAAAAAAGCCCTTAAGCGCAGAAAAGCGCCTCTGAGCGCAGAAGCGCGTGCTTCTTGTACCTAGGCGCGCCTTATGTAACCTAAAGCCCAAGACCCTGAGCCTTGGGTCGCCTCGCGCCTGAGGCGCTCTTTTTTAAACCAAGGACCCCACCTAGATGACCATTTGCTCGCAATTAAGCCTGTTTCTGTTTCTGCTTCCCACCAACATTGTGCATTTGTTGTGTCCTTTGCAACTTTTCTCCAATTCTTTTTGTCATAAGTGACATCTAGGCACCAAGCCTTTAATAGTTGAGCAACAGGTTCACTTGAAATTGGCGCGATGTCCAATTTTTTCTGTCAAGCAGAGTCCCTAGGAATTTCCTCCATTCCCAAATCTGCCATTAGGTCTTGGTGTTCATCCTCGGGTTCCTTGATTGTGTCGGTTCGCTGTTGTAGCCAAGCTTCCCTGATTTCTACAATATCCTTCTTCGGGGCTATCAAAGAATCAAGTTTAGCCTCAATGGCTGCCAACTGGGCAACGATATTGCCTTCCTTCTGATTGTTCTGGGTCTGCTCCATCTTCGAGTTTCCCGGCAATGGAACCAAATGATAGAACCCAGAAAACTCAAATGAAATTAACGATGACTGATAGTGTAATCCAATTCGAGAAGGATCAAATCTCCAATTACAAAGGTATAAAACCTAGATATTAGATAAAAACATAGACAAAAAGAAAATGCAAGGAACAAAGATATTTAAGTGAAAATGGGTGGGAACGGTTATGGTCTCCCACTTCCTGATTTTGAGGATTTCCAAATGTTTTCCCTCCACCTTGTTTCCCTCCATCTAGCAGCTGACCCGAACCGGTTTGACCCGACCCAGTTTGACCCAACATTGGGTTCGGGTTCGTATCACAATATGTTCACTTAAAAGCAACACTAATTTAGGTAGCGGTACGTTTAGCTAAACGAGTCGGGTACAAATCGACCTCGCGAGTTGATTTGTTTATTTTTATAATTTTTAAAAAAGCGTGTTTTTTGTCATAACATAAACTTATCATTTTTAAAAAGCATCGAGTTTTATAGTTTAAAAATTATTATTTTATACATATTTGTACTTTTTTGTTGTAAATTTGTAATTTTAGAGTATTAATATGCAAAATATTTTTTTTGCTAGTTTAACGGGTCTGTGACATGTTTGGGTCCATGTGTTTGACACAAGTATCAGGTTCGATTCATGTTCAGGTTTGTGTAAAATTTTCATGTCTGTGTCTAGTTCGACCTGCCAACCCGTGAAAACAACCCGTTTAGAACCACTAATTTCAGGTGAAAAAGTACTTTAGTGTGGCCAATTCTTACCTCAAACCAGGGTCAGCCATACAAGGTGTAAAAAACCACCCTTGTTTGCAACTATATCCAGAATATATCATCTGTGATAACAGAAAAATTAATAAAAGTAATAAATATACCAAGTATCTAATAACCATAGTCATAAGCCGAAAGATAAATATCTTAACGGCTCAAAAAAGAGACAAGGTGTAGTAAAATATTTGCAAGTTCTCTAATTGCTATATCTATAAAATAAGATTAATATCTTATAATATCACTTCTAATCATAATAAGTACATTAATTGTTCATCAAATTAATGGAAAAAGCAAAGAAAAAATGTTTGATCTAACCCGTTTGGATCTGTATTAAATATCCCAATTTGACCCGAACCCGTTACCCAACATACGAATGGCCCATTTTGACATCTCTAAAGAAAAATGTTTATAACAAGATGACACCAGCAAGATATATGATGCTTCTTAAGAAGTCAACTAAAGGTCAAACCTTGTTTGAAATAGGACCTTGAGCAAGGTAAGGCTTCTCATTCCTTAAATGATGGAAACCGTAAGCCACTTGGGCATCCATTCCTGTATCAAGAAAGCTACATGCATAAGATAGTAAAAATAGAATAAAAAGTTTACAAAAAAATAAAAAATAAAGATAAACTATATATTATTCCCCAAAATAGAATAAAAGAAAACAGAATACCTATGCTGAAATAATTGTAGAATACTCCTTGATAGCATGAAACTTTCTCAGGTAATTTCCCTTGAATTTCTAAATTCTACAAAAAAAAATACGTAATAATAACGGTTAATTAACACAACCCATGAAGCTCTTATAAATTAATTAAGAAATTATATATCACAAACCTGATCAAGAACAACCTCTTCTATTTGCTTCAAAGAATGAGGTGCCTCTAAATTTATACCAGATGGCATTGATATCAAAAGATTCCAACTTCACATTATAACATATATCTTACAACATGATATTATATTAATTTCAAAAACAAAAGAACACCATCAAATTATGAATATTATGCCGCATGGGCGGGTTGGGTAACGGGTCATATTGCAAACACTTCTTTTTCCTTTTTATGAAAAATGTTTTTACATAATTAGAGCCTTAAACATGATTATGAAAACTATATTATTACAATAATAATTTATTTATTTTTAAATAATAGGATTTAGGATAAAAGGACCCATTTGACCAGTTTTTTGTTTAGCTTTTTTATGTAGCTGACCCATTTGACTCGTTTAAGATAAAACATAAACCAAATTGATTCGTTCATAACTAACAATTTTGAATTTTTTTGTTTTTTTTAAATGAATACCTATCGAGGCGGCTAGTTGGAGCATGAGTGGCCTTATCAAGAGTCCTTTTTATGGCAGCTCTCCAGCTAAAAGGAAATGAACCACCCTGAAAATAAGTTCAATTACACCTCAAGAACATGAAAAAATAACAGAAAACTGAATTGTCAGGAAATGACAAAACTACCCATCCAAAACTTCTGGACAAATCATTCCCTGTACCAAGAGGAATAACTGCTGTTGGTGGAACGGGGTTTCGACTCTCCTTGTGAAGCACTCCAAGGCACCCAAGAACCCAACCGACGGTTCCATCGCCTCCTGCAACCTTTTAAATGAATAAAAATATCAACTTTTAGCATTATATATTCATATTAATTTATTGTAACTATTAAAAAATATCAAAATATGGTGAAATTTTTTTATTTGAGTTGTTTGATGGTACATGCTAAATTTTCCATTAGGGAAAATTTAAATCCTTTTGGCATATTTAGTAATTGCTACAAAAGTTGAAGATTTTGTAGTTTGTTGTAGTTGAAGAGAATTTAGCAAATTTGGATGTGTTTGAATGATGATAATATGAATATTATGACTTGAGTCGCAATAATCAATTTCTAATGTTTGGATAAACAAAATCCCCTTCTGGAATAATCAGTTACATATGTGCTATAACAAAACCGATTATCTAGGGGCACAGTAAAAGTCACTCTGCTTACTGTACCCCTAGATAATCAGTTTTGGATAGTAGTATCATACGTGCTATAACAAAACCGATTATCTAGGGGGACTTTCTATAACATAATTTGGTCATTTTACAAATTAATTCTTAAACAATCATAATAAGTCAAAACACTCAAACATATGATCATCAAATTATAACAACTTGAAATAGCAAAGGATCCAAACACTATTTTTCTACACTCGGCTTTATTCAACTAATTATCTGATTCTTATTATTCAATATCACGTAATCACTTTTGAAACGCATATCAAAACACCTCCTAGTAATCACACAACCAATGCATTTACATTGAGACGAATAGGTTAGCATTTCCAAATATGAAAAATGGCAAATTAAAAGTTATTAATGCGATTAACACATATTTGTGCCCCCCTAGTGTCCATACCGCGATACTAACTACTAAAAGAAAGGAAACACACATACCACAATCCTTAATCTTTCTCGGGTTTCTTTGGCACAATTATCTCCATTCCCAGCAAACTTCTCCAAGCACCCCAACCCGTACTCAACAAACTCATTCGGCCTCACATTTTGAAGATCAAACACCTTCCACAAGAAACAAACTAAATTTATGTAGGCAAAGATTATTATTATTATATGATAATATTCAAATACAGCTATAGTTGAAAGCAATGCCAGTGAAGTTTGACTATTTTCCCAATCTTGAATATCTTCTTCAAATTGATTCAAAATCAAGATCCATAAATCACAATCCCCAATCAATTTAACTTGATTTTTTACACCAAAAACCCATAAAAATTAAAGATTTAAAACCCAGATTATCAATTTAATTTTCTTAAATTCTTTATTATGGGTTTTTTATTCCATCAAAAATTAAAAATTTTAATTTTTGGAAGAAAAAAAAGAATAACCTGTTCTTCGCTCATCAAATCCCCAAACCAGTTTTACATAAATTTTACACCCAAAACCCATAAAATTTCTTAATTATGGCTTTTTAATTTCATCAAAAATCAAGGCTAATTTATTAAGCATAAATGGTGAAAAATGAAGTCATAAAAAAAATTTATTGTTAAAAAAAAAACCTGTTCTTCGCCCATCAAATCCTGCAATCTTGCTTTAAGCTCCGGGCCATGACGACCACCACTTTTAGAGTTTATAAAAACAACCAACGGACACTCGGCCGGTTTACCACCGTCACCGCCGGTGGTGGCATCGGAATGACGTTTTGAAGCAATGGAGTCGCGTATAGCAAGGCGTAAATATTCCGGCATGGTGATCTTCATACGCAACTCCTCTTTTGGAATACTTATCCCCGATAACGAACACCGTTTGATCGAATCTAATAACGATGACTTAACGGCCACCGTGTTCACCGTCTTCTCCGGCCCCGGTGAGTCCATCTGAAGGTTTTTCAGGTAAGAAGTTAAAAAAAGAAACTCAGGAAAATCGAAACTGTCGTCGGTTTTCTAGAGTGAGTGTTGGTGGGTGGTGGTCGGGGGGGGTTGAATTTGTGCCGGCGAGATGGTTGGTTTTTGAAGTCCGGCAGAGGGTGTTGTTTGAATTTTGTTTTTTTCTTTTTGTCAAATGAAATTAAATGTCTTTATTAAAGGTATTGGTTTGACTATTATGCCCCTACGGTTTTGGTTAATTACGAAAATACCTGGTTTTCGTAAATTGTTTCTTTGGTTTTAGACGATAGAAATGACTCCACGTGCGGCGCGTACTTTTGACATTTATAGTGGATTTGTATTTACAGTTTTAGGCCTTTGAGGTAAAGTTAAGTTCATTAGACATCCTTTGTTTATAGTAAATTACCATTTAGCCCCTTGAGTTTTGATTTACAATCGACTTTGTTCACTTAAAAACTTAAATAAATTAAGGGAATAAGAGGTATAGAACGAAATATGTACGATCGGACCAGATCGGACCCAAAACGGGGAACCGGGTGTTTAAGTGGTATGGTAATGCCTACATAAATGGTTTACATTTGAAATGGTTGGTTACCGATTGGATCGTTGACTGGACCGGTCGAACTGAATTTCAATTGTGTTTTATATCTTTCCTTTAAAATCTCATATTTTATTTATTTAAATCTTTAAAATTATAAATTTATACCAAGATTTAAGGCATTTTAATATTTTATTTCAAAATAAGATATATATATATATATACACTTTAAAATATTATAATAAACCCGTCCAAACCAACCAATCAAGGATTAGAACCGTAAACTTTTGGTTCTATAATAGTAATAGTAATAAAAAAAATCTATACTATATAATAAATAAAGGTTTTGATGAGACACTTGTTATTTTTTTATGTTTCATCACCTCTTTTTTTCTGTCTCTCTCTCCTATTAATTATACAATTTTCTTTAATTATTTTTATAAAAAAAAATTTTCGCCTCTCCCCTATTAAATAATAATGATTTCTATAATTATTTTTTTAAAATATTTTTTATTTAAAAAAATAGGTTTTTTCATTTATTTTTGAAGAGAAGTTCGCTTTGTAGAAGTTCGCTTTGTCCCCGCGGCAGCGAGCCGTGCTCGAGTGTTTGCGAGCCCCCCATGCTCAGGATTTCCTGTCGGTTGTTCCCATCGAAGGTTTAGGGCAATGTATGTCGCCAGTGGAATATCTGGCTATCCTCAAATACCGGCTGATGGTACCCCTTTTCCCGGTTGATGACCCGTGTCCCGTTTGTCGGAAGGCTTGCTTGGATTCTTTTGGGGAGCATGCTGTCCATTGCAGAGAATTACCGGGCTTCAAATACCGACATGACCTAGTTCGAGATGTGCTTTTTGATGTCCTTAAGCGGGCAGGGATCTCGGCTAAAAAGGAAGCCCCGGTGAACTTCTTGACCGACCCATTAGATGGGAGATCAACCCTTCGGCCCGCTGACATTCTTGTTTTTGGATGGGAAGGAGGGAAACACGCATGTGTTGATTTGACAGGTGTGTCCCCCCTAGTTGGGATAAGGGACCATGGGTTTAAGGCGGGTCAGGCGATAAACAAGGCAGAGGCGGGTAAAGTAGCTAAGCACGAAAAAGCTTGCCTCGTGAATCAGCACGTGTTCGTACCGTTTGCCTTTGACACCTTTGGCGCTCTCGCCCCTGATGCGGTGCGGTTCCTTAAGCGGGTTCAGCGGGTGGTCAGCAGTAACACCGCATATATTTATGGGGGGAACTTTGTGTTTAGTAGAGTAGGATTTGCTATTCAGAAGGGGGTAGCGGCGCAGCTTGTTGCCCGTCTACCTGCCATTAGTTTGTAATTGTGGCGGTCATCTCGTATTCGATTTATGGATTCCGATTGAAAAAAAAAAAAAAAAAAAAAAAAAAAAAAAATTTATAAATTGAACATTTCTTTCATTTTTTTATAAGATTTTTTTAAAAAATAACTATATAACGTTTTTAGAATTTGTATTAAAAAACTATGTAATATATAAATCTTTATTACTAAACATATAACATTGCATTTATTCAACTCGTATAATACACGGGGTTTCTAACCTAGTATTTTAATAATTAAACGTTATATAAGAAAAACAAATTTGCTATAATTATTTGGGGGCCCATTTGACGCTCCCTTAAAGACAAGGGATGTGAATAATAAATTTTGAATTTAAGAATCCAGAATAGATCAGTTTCAAATTTTCAATAAAGTTATATTTTTGACAGATTGACTGCCAGTTGGACAACTTTTGGCGTGTTTCCATGTCTTCTGGAGATTAATATTAGTTTAATAATTATTTACAAAGAAAAGCATTATTTTTTCAAAAATCTTTATTAAATTATGCTAAATACTTTAAGTTCGATATGTTGTTACATAATTAGTTTTTATTCTATCCAAAAGGGTAAAAAATTAATTTTCAAAAATACAAACTATAGTAATTCTTAGTGTTCTCATATTTATAAAAAGTTAGTTCAACTCACTTTGCCTTTTGATTGGAACTCTCTACCTCACGTTGTCCAATTCTAAATCTTCGATAACATTTTTCCGGAAATAACTGTCTAAAGCAACTAGAGATACTACAGCTCTTTATTTGGCCATATGGTGTGACAACTCGAAGGTCTTTTTGTGCTTCTTTTATTATCATATTTTAATTTTGTATATTGTTGTACTACATTCCTTTTGTTATATATATATATATATATATATAGAGAGAGAGAGAGAGAGAGAGAGGGGTGGTTGACATAAAAAATGAATTTTAGTTAAAAAAACATAAGAAATGATTTCTTTTTTAATCGAAACGGGGTCAAATGAACTCTGATTGAGTTCATTCCAGCGGCGTTGAAACAGGGTCGTCGAGGTTTTTTTTTTTGGGGGGGGGGGAGGGTGGGGGATTTAGGTTTTTTTGGAGGGTGGGGTGGGTAGGTTTAGGTTTTGGAGGGTGGGGTTGGAGGATTATCGTTTTTGGGGGGTGGGGTTGGAGGATTATCGTTTTTGGGTTTAGCTTTAAGGTTTAGCTTTAAGGATTTAGCTTTAAGGGTTTAGCTTTAAGGTTTAAGCTTTAGGGTTTAGCTCTAAGCTTTATTTCGACGAGCAGATTCCAACGCCGCTGAAATTAGTTCAATCAGAGTTCGTTTGACCCAGTTTCTTAGGTTTTTAGCCAAAATTCACTTTTTAACGGAACCTTATATATAGGATGTGCATCCAATCAAAACTCACTTTTATTATCAAAACCCAAAAAACCTCGCAAAAATCGATCCAATCATCAATTTTCTTTTTTAAATAACATTATTACACGAATTCAACGTCATGTTCTTTTTTGCATTTTTTTATAAATTCGCAAGTGTAAGGGGAGTTTACACCCGGTAAACTTGCTTACACCAATGTAAACCCTTTACACCAGTGTAGACTTTCTCACACTTACGAATTTACAAAGATGCAAAAAAATGAAGTGACGTTGAATTCGTGTAATAATTTTATTAAACTAAAAAAATTCATGATTTGATCGATTTTTGCTAGGGTTTAGGGTTTTGACAATAACAGTGGGTTGTGATTGTAACTTTTCCCTATATATATTATATATGGAGAAGTTTTTGAGTTTAGTTTAGCTTTAGGGTTTAGTTTAGCTTTTAGGGTTAGGTTTTTGAGTTTAGCTTTTAGGGTTAGGTTTTTGAGGGTAGGGGTTGGTGGGTTTAGGTCTTTGGGTGGGGGTGGGTGGATTTAGATTTTTGGGTGTGGGTGTGGGTGTGGGTGGGGGTGGGTGGGGGGTTTAGGGCTTTGGGGGGTGGGGGGGTTTAGGGTTTTGGGGGTGGGTGTGGGGGGTTTATGTTTTTGGGGGGTGGGTGTTTAGGTTTTTTGGCTGTGGGGTGGGTGGGGAGCGAGTGGGTGGGGTTAGGTTTTTGGGTGGGGTGGGGGAGGGGTGCGGTGGTACTACACATATGCAGTATTGTGTTTTTTTTTAGTGAGGACGACGTAGGAAACATGGTCTCCGAACCACTTTTTTAGTTTTTGATATATATTTTGAGTTATTATTTTTTTTGCCTTTAATGAGGAGTTCTCTAGTTCTCTCATGAACCCAACCCTATATATATATATATAGGGAAGGGTTCAAATACTAACCGACTTTTTATGTGATAACCGTGCTAACCACTATCAAACAATCACATAATTTATAAATTATATTTTCTTTTAATTCTTAAAAGAGTATTTAAGTATCGTGAACATATATCTTGAACATAAATACGTAAATGATGAGTGTTACATATACGTACCAAATAATGTTACATATATGTGGCACATAGTGTTAACGTATGTGTAATACTAACAAAATGATAATTGTTACATATATGTAACACTATGTTTAAGAGTGGTTATCATGGTTATCACATAAATATTGGTTAGCATTTGAACCTCACCCTATAATATATATATATATATATATATATATATATATATATATATATATATATATATATATATATAATGTTGAGAACTATTCGGAGCATTATTTGGATCAATTATTTTTTATCAATAATGTCAAATACTGTTTGGTGGACAGGGGCTGTTATGGACTATTCTTCTTTTCTTTTCCTTTATCTGTCTGGAAAGATTCTCCCTGTCTGCTTTGATATTTGATATTATTGAATAATTCTTCGAATACCGAGTCGACATCAAAGTTTTTTAGCTCTTCATCAGTAGGTTGATCTTCCCCGGCTAAACATGAAAATTGATTGTCATCCAGATCGTTGGAAGACATGAACATTGTTTTGTAGAATCTCCTTTTTCCATATGGAAATGTTTTTTGCAGATCCTTTGTTTACCTCTTCCATATATGAAAGTAGTATTTCTGTTTTAGAGCTGCAAGGCGTACTGCTAAGAAGCCTATTTGAGATACGCTCAAAAGGGGAAGGAAGTTCCCTTTGTTGCTTCATTGCAATATTTTGTTTATAGAGACTGATTTTTTCTGTGATTATATTCACAGTGTCTTGTCCATGGATCTTTTTTGTAGAACCATCAATCTGGATCATTTTGGACCAAAACTTAGTATAACAAGTTCTTTTAAGACATGGGAAATTTTCCCTTTGGGTATATCCTGTGGTTGGTTTCCATCTCCATATCCACGTGATAGAAAATTCTATGAAAAAATAAAGAAAAGCTATTCCTTCAAACCATGTTTTATTAAAATCTGCCTCAATTAGGTCAGGAGAGACAGAAACCCATTCAGAATATAATCCTTAAAAGGGTTCTGGAAGAATTAAAACCGATGGTCCATATAATGAGAACCATTTTTTGAACCAACAAGGTATGTTTTGTTTGGCAATGTCACCATTAATCTTGATGAACCACGAATGCTTCTTTTTTGTGTTTTCATATACTAACACATTTTCAAAGCTTTGAATATAATCCCAGTAATCATATTTGATTGACTGTTTTGTTTTGGAATATATAAATTCCTTTTCTTTTAGGGTACTTAGACCCCATCTTTCTAGAGAAATGATCTGACGGATATAAATTTTGCTGAAATTAAAAATATCCAGTCTATCATTTGCAGAAAAATGTCTTATTTGTGCTGTCTTCGATGTTTTTAAAACATTCTCAGCATATTGCCGAGTCTTATAAGAAGTTACAGCATATGATGCTGGTTCCAAATATTTAGACATTAGGATCCATGGATTATCAAATTATTTAATATCCTTTTGATCTAAAAGAATTATTTTCTTTTGTTTGTCAGTCATAATATATGACTCTTCCTCTTCTTCATCAGTTGTCATTGCTGAGGCATAGGATGGAGGGTTAGAAATATTTTTCTCATGTTCGGCTTTTATAAGTTCTTGAATCTTTCCGTATAACAGATCATTCTTTGATACTTGAATATCCTCTATAGAGGAACTTGTAGAAGCAATATTTGCTGAAACAAGCTTTTTTTATTTTCGAAGTGGGCCAGTATGAGACCCTGGGTTCTTCCTCGACCCCTTGAGTTTCCTCGACCTCTTGGGCCGGTTCCTCGAGGAATCATTCTGAAAACAAAAAATACTATCCGCATGAAATAATTACTTCTTTTTCATGTAATAAACATTTCTTTTCTTTTAGATTAGAAATTCGAATGTTCCTTGCAAAAATATAATAACTTTTTGTTATTGGATCCAGAAATTCATTTTCCTGGATTTCCTCCTTGTGAATTTCTTCAAGCCTTATTTGAAGAGTAAAATATTCATGTTCCTCTTGAAACTGGAGGAAAGCATTTTTTAGAGTGCCTTTTGAATGAGCCAATAATTTAGATATTCTCTTGTAAGAAAACCAGGAAGACTATTGTCAGTTCCCTTTTTATGTATTATTTCAAAATCAAAAGGAGCTAAATGAGACTGTCATCTGGCAAACATCTGTTTAGAGACATCATGTTTGAAGTCCTTGTTAAACATAAACTTTGCAGCTTGACAATCAGTTTTTATGACGAATTTCTTATTATATAAATCTTCTTGAAATTTTAAGATACATTTCAAAATTGCAAGAACCTCTTTTGCAATAGCGGCATAATTTTGCTGACTTTGGGACCATTTTCTCAAATAAAATCTAACAAGACATTCTTGTTTTGTTTGGGGATTGATTTGTTTTAAAATTCCCCCATAACCTATGTTAAAGGCATCTGTTTCAACCACTTTTTCCCGACTCAGGATTTGTGAGGGTTAAACAAGGAAGTTTAGAAACCTTTTGCTTTATTTTTATAATAGCTTTTGTGTGATTATCATTCCAGGGTTCTGGATTTTTCTTTAATCTATTATATAAAATAGCCGAATCTTTGGCTAGATCCTGATAATAGAGAGCTACATAGTTAAGACTTCCTAGAAATCTTTGTAAGTTTTATTAGTGATTTTATCAGGAAATTTTGAAACAAAGTCTATGCTTCTACTTATAGGGATTATTTTTCCTTTTTCAATATTGTGGCCTAAAAATCTGATCTCAGTTTTGAATACATCCATTTTAGGACTAGAAATGACTAATCCATTTTTTATAATAATCTTTTCAAACAGATTTAGATGTTTAAAATGGGTTTCTATATCTTTTGAAAAGACAAGAATATCATCTATGTAAACTATTATAAAATTTGATAAGGGTGTGAATATATCATTCACAATCTTCTGGAATTCAGAAGGAGCATTCTTTAATCCGAAAGGCATAACATTACATTCGTATTGTCCAAAGGGGACATTAAATGCAGATTTATATCTATCTTTATGATCTGTTTGGATTTGTCAATATCCTGATTTTAAATCAAATTTAGAGAATATAAGGGCGTCATATAACTTATCTAATAAGTCTTTTTTATTTGGAATAGGATATCTAATCCATTTTAAAACTTTGTTATGAGGTTTATAATTAATTACTTGGAACACCTCTTTCTTGTTCTGAATGTTTATGTACATAAAAGGCGGTACATGACCATGGTGAATTTGAAGGATTTATCAAACCCTTTTGTTGGAATGAAGATATTTCTTTTTTGCATAATTCCATATATTCAGAATTCATCTGGCAAGGTCTAGCCTTCGTAGGAATGTTTTTTTCAATAAAAGTTTCCTCATAAGGAAGAGAGACAACATGTTGCTTTCTTAGATAAAAAGGATATTAAATATTTTGATAATCCATGGATCCTAATGTCTAAATATTTGGAACCAGCATCATATGCTGTAACTTCTTATAAGACTCGACAATACGCTGAGAATGTTTTAAAAAACATCGGAGACAACAGAAATAAGACATTTTTCTGCAAATGATAGACTGGATATTTTTAATGTCAGCAAAAATTTTATCCGTCAGATCATTTCTCCATAAAGATGGGGTCTAAGTACCCTAAAAGAAAAGGAATTTATATATTTCGAAACAAAACAGTTAATCAAATATGATTACTGTGATTATATTCAAAGCTTTGAAAATGTGTTATTATATGAAAACTGATGTGTTCTAAAACACATATGTTTATAGAGTGGTTTTTGACCCGTTTTACCCGGTGTATATTGGCAAATATCTAAAGAAATTGGTACTTAATGACATTATTGTTGATTTTGCAGGCTTGTATGATAAATCGAAGAATTATACTGAAGAAACGGAGCCGGAATAAAGAGTTGGAGTTAAGCAAGAAAAATAATAAGTAATTCTGAATTTCACCTGAAGTCGGACCGACTTCTGCTACCATGTCGGTCCGATGCGCGTTTAGAAGAAACCATCATTGCTTAATCATTGAGCCGTAATCATTAAGGGGTGCGTCAGCCCTAGTCGGACCGACATCCATTCCTAGTCGGTCTGACATACTTCCAGTCGAGCAGAAAACCCTAATTCGCATCTTTTAAAAGGTTTAGTCTTTTTTCTTTGGAGGGGATCGACTTCTGGCGGCTGTAGAAGACCAGGGAGCTCTGTGGATTGAAGAATCAAGGTCTAGGATCACAAGGATTGAGAAGAATTGACGTATTTCGGTTTGCAAACATCGGTTTTGTGTTCTAATTCTCTTTCCAGTCAATTATTTCAAGTTTAATCTATGTTTTCAATATATTTTGGATTGTATCTCAATATTATGAGTAGCTAAACTCATAGCTATCTAGATTAGGATGAATATTGACTTGGTTTGATTGTTTTCGGGTTTTATTTGATCGTATGACGGGTATTAGTGTAAAGATTCTTGATTGAATGTTTATAAATGTGTTTGAGTACTGATTTGCTACTGATCTTGCATGAATTTATTGCACTTGAGGTTTTACTTGAATGCTTTGTGTGTTTTGGGTGAGATTTTTGGGTTTTCGGGTCATTTACTTCGTGTTTGTGATCTAAGCGATTAGGCCAATCTTTGTAGCAGGTTTGTGTAGTCGTATAAATCAGTTTTTTACCAATCTTGAGTCCGAGAGGAGATAGGTTGTCGGGTTGTCTTGTAGTTTGTCGGTTTGGGTAGCAATTGCACGAGAGTGGGTTGTCTGAGTCGTCTTTATCATCTTGCAATTTCGTGTCATAAACAGTATTTTGGGAGTTTACTCCTTGCTCTTAGGTCTGTCTAGGATAGTCTCTGAGTATAGGACGGTTGAGACCGAGAGGTGAAACCGTTGTCGAGTACGTGGTGTTCTAGGTTTTGGTGAGTTTGAGAGGAAATCCAATTCCTTACCAGTGCGCTTAATCAGACCCTTAGGATAGTTGAGGTGTGTAGGTGAGTCCGAGAGGAGATCCTGCATGTTTTAATGATTCCCGATTCAGTCTATCTTTAGAACCGGTGTCATACAGTCAGTTGTCCCGAAAGTAGTTGGGTCAGTCAATAGGATTCCTGGTCTAGGTAGTGTTTATCTCATATTTGGTTTTCGTCTGAGTTCTAGTGTGTTTGGTCTCTCTAGTGTCGTTTATTTGTCCGTAATCTTTAGTGTCTTGTCTTCGCTCGTTTTTGTGTGTGTCTACATATCTTTTGTGTCTTTTCAGTCTTTGAGTCAAGTCCGTATTTAGTTGTTTTATTCTAATTTGCATGTCCTAAAATCAATAAAAGTAATAAATAGAATCATCTTGCGTGTTACATTGGTTAGGAGTCAATAAAGGTTTAGTATCGAGGGCCGCCGCCCTTTTGTGTCCACGGTTCAATAACTCGGGCTTACTGTCTTTACTACGCGCGACCGGTACACTTGCCGTGAGCATGTGTTTTAGTTGTGAGTCCATTTCTACATTTAAAACTTGGTTAATTTAATATATATAATATCACGCATCAAGTTTTTGGCGCCGCTGCCGGGGAAACTTTTAGGTGACTTCCAGAACGACCCGAGTTGGGGGTCTGACCACTATTTGTTAACTACTTGTGTTATTTATTTGTTTAGTATTTTATTATATTTTCTCATTTATTTTATCTGTTTCGTTTTTGTTTCTAGTTAGCATACTATCTTTATTTTTGTATTTATTCTTGTTTTTGCAGTGTATGCAACATACTCGTCGCACTCGTTCCACAGGATCTGCTGAGTTTACTGCTCTACTCGAGCCTGAGCATTTGTTCCGAAAGAAACCCGTTGAAGAGCCCGTTGAAACATCTTCTGAAGAAATGGGTGACCAACCAGCATGGAGGACCATTTCTCATTATGCTAAGTCGACCGACGGTGGCGTGCGTTCTTGCATCACTTAGCCTACTGTAGAGGCTAACTCGTGGCAGTTTCCATCTCATGTCATGAACACTATCGCCACTAATGTGCAATTCCATGGGAAATCGCATGAGAACCCACACTCCCATCTCACTAGATTCTGTAGGGTCTGCGACACTTTCCGCCTTAATGGCGTCACTGAGGATGCAAAACTGCTGCGTCTATTCCCATTCAGTTTGGCAGATAAAGTCGCCACTTGGCTTGAGTCCTTACCTAATGGTTCCATCACCCCTTGGACTGCTATGAAGGATAAATTTCTTGCTAAATACTACCCCCTTCTAAGGCTGCTCATCACAGGAGTTTAATCCATGCTTTTAAGCAGCAACTAGGGGAGAGTTTTCACGACGCGTGAGAGAGATTTAAGGGGCAGTGTAACGATTGCCCACATCATGGTATAGAGGATTTGTGTTTGGTTAAGAAGTGTTATAATGGCTGCTCCATTGCTAGTAGAGGACAGCTAGATACAGCTGCAGGGGGGAACATGATGACAAGTAAGACCCCTGATGAGTGCTTTGACCTATTCGAGGATATTACTATGACCAGTTACCAGAGCCCACATTCTGAGAGTTCACAGAGAGGCGTTATGCATGTTGATTCGAATAAAGCCTTGGCGGCGCAGATAGAGGCTTTATCCAGAATAGTGAAAGATTTGCAGATGAAGTCGGATCAGAGTGAGATCTATAAGGGAGGCCACCACATTGCTGATTGCCAGATGACCCAGGAGCAGGTAGAGTACTTAGGAAACCAAAACCGTAATAACTCGTACGGTAACTCTAACGGTAACTCTGGATGGAGAAACAACTTTGGTTCCAATTGGAGGAGTAATTAGAACCAGAGCTTGTTCCAGAATTCGGGTCAGGGAAGCGGGGAGAAGAAGGACCGCCTTGAAGCGATGATGGCTCAGTTTCTAGAGCGTGATGATAGGCGGAAGCAGGAGAATGTTGCAAAGTTTAAGGAGCATGACACGATGATCCAATGCCAGGGAGTGGCGTTGCAGAATGTGGAGAGGCATGTAGGAGAGATAGCTGAGATGCTGAAGAGTAGGAAGGAGGGTAGTCTACCTAGTAATACTGATGCGAACCCCGGTCATTCATGCCAGTTCGCGAAGGCAGTGACTACTAGGAGTGGCCAAGGTGCCGAGACTCCGAGATCGGTGGATGGTGAGGATGAACTGGTCGATGAGGAGATTGAGATGGAGGCAAATCCTGGCAAGGTGCAAGAGAGGCGAAGCCCAGCAGTTACAGCACAGCTAGAGGATACCGCTAGGAAGGCGACTGAGACGCCTGTGAGAGAGTATAAGCCCTCACTTCCATATCCCGGTAGGCTTAGAAAGGAGAAGAAGGACGGTCACTACCATAAGTTCCTCAGCATGCTACGACAGCTACACATTAACATCCCATTTGTTGAGGCTCTGTCTAGTATGCCCAAGTATGCAAAGTACCTCAACGACATGTTGACGAACAAAACTAAACTTGAGGCACTTTCCACCATGGTGAAGAATGAACGGTGTTATGCGGTTATAGAACCCAGCCTTCCACAGAAGATGAAGGATCCAGGGAGTTTCACTATCCCTTGTGTTATTGGTGGGTTATCTGTCGGCAATGCTCTTGCCGACCTAGGTGCTAGCATCAACCTGATGCCCTACTCTGTTTTTATGAAGCTAGGCCTAGGAGAACCGCAGCCGACGCGGATGAGTCGTCAGCTTGCCGACCGACCGGTTAAGTATCCGCGCGGTTTTGTTGAGATTATGTTGGTTAGGGTCGACAAGTTCATCTTCCCTGTAGACTTTGTCATATTGGATATGGACGAGGACGAGCATGTCCCTCTTATTTTGGGGCGTCCTATTCCTAGCTACCGCTCACGCGATGATAGATGTTTTTAGTGGTAAGCTGACCCTTGGTGTGAATGATGAGAAGGTGACATTCGACGTGAATAAGTCCATGAAGCATCCGAGCAGTCAGGACGATACAGTGTACTTCATAGAGTCGATCATGTCACATGTGGGAGAGTTTTTGAGTGATATCTGTGGGGGAGATCCGTCTGATACGCAAATCCTGGTTAGAGAGAACGACGAGATTAAGATGACAGCAACAACCATTGATGAGAATTCGAGTCCTTTAGAGAGTGAGGTAGCCCAAGATCCCACTGGATTTGAGGCGATTGAGAGGAGTGAGCCTATGGAGAGGCCATCTATTTAGAGCCCACCGTCCTCCTTAGAGCTTAAGGAGTTACCTTCTCATTTAGAGTATGCTTTCCTGGATGATGAAAGGAAGCTTCCCGTGATCATTGCTGCGGATCTGTTGGGAGATGAGAAGGAGAGACTGACTGGCGTGCTGAAGGCACATAAGCATGCGATCGCGTTGAAGCTGATGGATATAAAGGGTATAAACCCTTCCTTTTGCACGCAGAAGATCTTGATGGAGGATGTTTTTAAGCCAGTTATGCTAGGGCAGAGGAGACTGAACCCCAAAATGCAGGAGGTAGTGAAGAAGGAGGTGCTGAAGTTGTTAGATGCAGGGCTAATCTACCCCATATCTAATTCTGCATGGGTTAGTCTGGTACAGGTTATACCCAAGAAAGAGGGGATGACAGTTGTGGTAAATGAGAGTAATGAGCTGATTCCGACACGGACAGTTACAGGTTGGAGGGTCTGTATAGACTATAGGAAGCTAAACGACGTGACTAGGAAGGATCATTTCCTACTTTCGTTTATTGATCAGATGCTGGAGAGTCTGGCGGGACAACAGTTCTATTGCTTTCTCGATGGCTTTTCTGGTTATTTCCAGGTCCCTACCCGAGGACCTGGAGAAGACCACTTTCACGTGCCCCTATGATACCTTTGCTTACTGCCGCATGCCCTTCGGGCTATGCAACGCTCCAGCTACCTTCCAACGCTGTATGATTACTGTCTTTCATGACATGGTTGAAGACTTTATGGACGATTTCTCGGTTTTTGGGAGCTCTTTCGACCACTGCTTGAGGAATTTAGAGAGTATGTTGGCACGATGTGAGAAGACAAACCTGATGCTGAATTGGGAGAAGTGCCACTTTATGGTGAGAGAGGGCATAATTGTGAGAGCGATTAGGCATTTTCTTGGCCATGCCGGCTTCTACCGGCGATTCATTCACGATTTTTCTAAGATAGCGAGACTGATGACTCAATTACTGGAAAAGGATGCGCCCTTCGTGTTTTCTGATAAGTGTTTAAGGGAGTTTGAGTTGTTGAAGGGCAAGTTGGTTGATGCCCCTATCATGATATCCCGGATTGGTCACTTCCATTCGAGTTAATGTGCGATGCGAGCAGTTTTGCACTAGGGGCGGTTTTAGGACAACGGAAGGACAAACACTTCCATCCCATTTACTATGCTAGCCGGACCTTGAACGATGCTCAAGAGCACTACACCACCACAGAGAAGGAGTTGTTGGCCGTGGTGTTTGCATTCGATAAATTCAGGTCCTATCTTGTGCTGTCCAAAACCATCGTGTACACAGACCACACAGCAGTGAGATATCTCTTCAGTAAGCAAGACGCTAAGCCCCACCTTATTCGTTGGATCCTGTTGCTGCAAGAGTTTGATATAGAGATTAGAGATAAGAAGGGGCAGAAAACATGGCAGCCGACCACTTGTCATGATTAGAGGGTGTTGAGAGTGAGCACACAGGAGCTCAGATTGATGACCGTTTTCCCATGGAGACTTTGATGAGAGTGAGTGCAAGTGAGGATGATTACCCTTGGTTCGCGGATATTGCGAACTACCTTGTTGATGGCACCTTGATAAAGGGCATGACTCACCAGCCAAAGAGGAAATTCTTCGCGGATATTCGACACTACATTTGGGAGGATCCACATCTGTTCAGAGTAGGAGCGGATCAGGTGATTAGGAGATGTGTAGCCGAAAGTGAGGTTGAGAGCATTTTGAGGGAGTGCCACGAGGGTCCCACTGGAGGTCATAATGGGGCCAGCTACACAGTTAAGCGGGTATTTGATTAAGCTTTTTATTGGCCGAAGATATTTAAGGATGCTCACGCGTTTGTTAGGAGATATGCAAGAGGACAGGGAAAATCTCTTCTAGGAATGAGATGCCACAGAACCCCATCCAGATTGTTGAGGTGTTTGATGTCTGGGGGTTGACTTTATGGGACCCTTCCCTTCATCTCGAGGGAATAAGTACATACTCGTCGCAGTGGATTACGTTTCTAAGTGGGTGGAGGCCGAAGCTCTACCCACAAATGATGCGAGAGTAGTTGTGAGATTCTTGAGGAAGTTGTTTGCTAGATTTGGTGTGCCAAAGGCACTGATTAGCGATAGAGATACCCACTTCTGCAATACGCAGATGGAGAAAACCTTGCAAAGATATGGGGTCACCCATCGACTTGCAACGACTTATCATCCGCACACTAGTGGACAGGTAGAGGTTAGAAACCGTGGGATTAAGCGGATCCTGGAGAAAACGGTTGGGTCGAATAGGAAAGATTGGGCAGATAAGCTATATGATGCACTCTGGGCTTTTCGTACGGCATTCAGGACAACTATCGGTTCCACACTGTTTAGGTTGATTTACAAGAAAAGCGTGCCATCTGCCGGTTGAGCTGGAGCATCATGCATATTGGGCCCTTCGCACCGTTAATCTTGATGAGCCTAAGGCGGGGGAGAACCGGATGTACGAGTTGCATGAGTTAGAGGAACTGAGAGATCATGCATATACACGATCATATGATTATAAGTTGAGGCCTAAGGAGTTGCATGATCGTCACATAATAGGTAATAAGGAATTTGAGGTAGGAGATCGATTGATGTTGTTTAATTCCTGGTTGAGGTTATTCCCGGGAAAGTTGAGATCTCGATGGTCGGGCCCGTTCACAGTCATTCAAGTTTTTCCTTACTGGACGATAGAGATAGAGGGAGAAGATGGAGCGAAGTTCAAGGTAAATAGGTATAGATTGAAGCACTATATCACTGGCCCGATTGCTGAATGCTCAGTTGAGGCGGTGCACCTCGACCCGCCACAGAACTAAGTGTGAGGATGAGTCAGGATGAAGACTCGTTAAACCAAGCTCTCTCGGGAGGCAGCCCGAGCTGTATAATTTTAAGTTTGTATTAATTTTTATATTTATATATTCCATGTATTTGTATCCTAACCTTTTACCGAGTCCACGCAGGTCACACAATGGGCGGGGATGAGAAATTAAACCATACCGGTACATATAAAAGTGTTTGAGCAGGTAAGGAAAGTTACTAGGAAGGGCCAAGTCTTTGAGATTTGCTAAGAAAGGTTACTGGAGATTGGAGGATATCGGACCGACTTAGGACACATGTCGATCCGACATGGAGAGTCTTGAATCTGAGAATTAACATCCCAAGCGGACCGACATCCAGGTACATATCGGTCCGAAATTCTGTAGAAGGTGAAAGGACACATGCCACTAGTTGGACCGACATCCGGACACATGTCGGTCCACCGCGCTAAGGAATTTGAAACACCGCAGGGATTAGTCGGACCGACTTACTTTGCATGTCGGTCTGCAATGGGAGCCCAGGCCGGCGTTTAAATAACTCACATCGGTCCACTTAAAACCCTTCATCCCCAACACCCTCCGACATCCATTTCTTCCCACCGTCCTCCACTTTCACCGCCGTCCACTTTCACCACCGTCCCTCATCAATATCATCCACCATTCATCCCTGCTACCCACCCATCGTCGCTGCTACCATTGCATCACCTCCTCCACCACCGTCTACACCACCACTCTTCCATCATCATCTCAGGTACGCACCATTTCCAGTTTTCAAATTACGTTAACATATGTCAATATCGCTTGGAAACCTATATACTGGGTGTCTAAATTGGGTATCAATTCGTCTTACTGGCCGATTTTCCAAATTAGGGTTTTTAATTGGGCATCAGACCGATATTAGACCCTATGTCGGTCCGCCATGAATGGCGAGGGCGAATTGCAGAATTAGGGTTTGATTTGGGCGTCGAACCGATATCAGGTTTTATGTCGGTCCGACATGCATGCCCACGACAAAAATTTGGGATTTCTTGGGGATTGTCTCTATGATTTCACCACCGGGACTCGGTACTTGTACACTGTACACTTGTAAATATTTTTTTAGTATTTCTCTCGAATCTAAACTCACCTTCAGAGTAATCTGTAAATGAGGGGGTTGTTTTTTTAACATGTTCATGTAAATAACTTTGTCTCATTAATTGTATATTTTTAGAACTTGTATATTGTTTGTTTATTATCATGCATATGTGTAGCTTGTATAGAGTTAGGGGAGGAGACTGTGCACCTATGAGTAACCTTGATCCACTTGTACATAATTGTTGTCAACTAACCACACGGCACACGCACACGGATCTTCTTGTTGCATGTGCAGGTATGGCTTCGAGTTCATCCGTTAGGCCCGCCAAGCGGGCTCGTCGAGCACCGGCTGTCAGATATGCAGAGCCGCCTCCACCACCCGCCACGGACGAGGTCATGGAACCAGCGGATCCACCTCAGCAGCGCGACCATACACTCCTCCAGTTCGCACCAGGCACCAACGCGCTTACAGCCTTAGGTCGCATCATCGACATGGAGCATCACGCGTCGCGGATTATCGATTGGGCACTTATGGAAACACTCGACGTCTGACAGAGGCTAGAGACCATGGTCACGCCCAGATGGAGGCAGCTACTAGACATGCGTGAGCCACAGTACGTGGAGCTCACTTTAGAGTTCTCTCCACATTCGTCTTCCACTCCGAGAGGTTCACCGACGAGTATGATGTCCAGTTCATCCTCGGCCGTACTCAGTACCACATGACCATTCCCCAGTTTTCCATACACATGGGGTTATACACCGCGGAGGAGACCACCCAACCGATATTCACAGAGAGCCTCTGCGGGATTTTTCGAGAGGCCGCACCAGTCGCGATCACCACATAGACACTACGCGACTGGTGGATTACCATTTTCGATGACCCGTTCTGTTTGAGCACTCCGGCTTCCTGCATTCGTGACCCGGTCCTTTGATTTCTTCATCGGATCATCGCCTCCACTATTATGGCGAGATTCATGGGGATTGAGAAGGTTTTCAAGGGGGACCTCTTCGCCCTTTATAGCATGGTGGTAGGCCGCGAGGCTAACCTAGCCACCATTTTTCTCACCTCTCTTGCTAGGACACGTAGTCGCGGCCAGGGTTCGCGTCTATGTCAGGGCGTCTACGTGTCCCGCCTTGCGCGTGCTTTGGGAGTATTCACTCCTCAGCCTCCTGCTACACTGACCCTGGGACCTCCAGTCTCCAGATACAGATATGAGGATATGCAGCAGATGGGTTGTTGTCACTTTGACGAGCCGAGGAGATTTGTGGATTTTTGGCCTATACAGTTGCAGCCACTACCACCAGGTGCTGACCCAACAGATATTCGACAAATGGGGGTGCCACCACCCCGCTAGACACGCCCATTCACCCAGCCTTGCGTAGAGAGACCACCACCGCTCACATTCAAGGACATTAATGCCAAGCTGGTGGCTCAAAGGGCGATGCTACAGCGCATCATGGATGTCACACCCCGCCCCGGGCACCCCCAGGACGTTACTGGGTTGCGGCATCCGTTGGCACCTTCGGTACCTGCTTTGATTTCAGAGTTTGTTTTTGGGCAGCGGAATAACATTTGAAAATGGATCGTTTCAACTCAACCTCAAGGGTTGGTTTTGTAAATATAGAAATCTCGTCATGTAGATAAAATATTGTCTTTATTTAAATATCTGGGTATGAAAACCCGATCGTTTGTACATTTGATTTTCAAATCAAAACTCTGATGCAAAGTCAGTAGGTTTACAAGGAGGTAACCTGCCTAAGGAAAACGTAGTCCTTCGGTCACCTTAACCTTGTTAACTCTTCAGGTTCTTTCTGTGCAATGCACGACCTATAACAACATATTTTCGGGTTGCACCGGGTCTAGGTGTGTGGCCTGACCCGGCTGTGGAACAAAACTGTAATCGGGACCCAGGCCGTAGCTGGTCCCGGTATGATGAGATCAATTCATTCATTTCCTGAAAACATTTGAAAATGAACGTCAGCTACATGCTGGTGAATACTTTATGACCTCACATCATTTTCATAAATATGGCAAAATAGTTTAATTAAACAGTTAAACATTTCATCTTTGGATTCTAGCGAACACTTCGCTTTCTTCCGATTTATCCATTTGTATACATTGGACAAGTACTCGGGGGCTACGCAGCTAGACTAGCACTCCTGCATTTTACAAAATCACCCGACATACAAGCCAACCCCGCCCGACCCAATTGGATCCGGAGCGAGTATAAATATTTGATCAGACTTTACGTACACTTCTTGGGTAATCATATCCACAGGGGTAGAACCCCTACTTCATGGATTTAATCTTGTCCACAGGGGTTGAACTCAACCCCTAATTCTGGGACTATTATGAGTAAATATTCAATTATCGTGTTTGGCCCTTTTTCGTAAACATGAATCGTTTGATCATTTTGCGTGAAGGTGCCTATAGCACAATCACGTCTTATAAAACATGATAGTCTGTCTTGTTGCATGATGATAGCCTATAGCCTAAGCACGTCTTATAAATCATTTTTGACAGACTCCGTTTATGACATAGACATGTATGTCTTTTGTAAACTGTTTTGAAAAGCTTGTTCTCACCATGAGAACGAGTATTTTTTATACAGGCGAGTATTCACCTTGGTTTTGAAGCTCGGAATAATAATCTTAGTGCTAAGTAGCTCTTAGAGTTGTATCTTAGGGTTTTTGCACCTTAACTTGCACTTCTATGCACTCCTCGGGTTTCTTCGGCTCTAAACGCTAGAGTCCGGTTTATAAGCGAAAGCCAGTCGAACTCGGGAGAATGGCTCTGGAGTCGGGCCATCAGAGGAAAGCTCAGGATCAGAGAACTCAGAGAAAACTCGGAGTTTGATTGATTTTGGTATGGAAAATGCAAATGAAGAGCTCCTCTATTTATAGGCTGATAACAGCCCCGTAGCGAACCGCTAGCCAGATCCCTGGTGGTCCACTACTGCCCACTTTCATGCATGCTTGACAAGTGTCAAGACCTGGTGTGCATGCGCTCCACACGTACTTAGCGGACCGTGTGGGTTTATCCTGGCAGTCCGCCAAGCTCCACGCGTCAGCAGAGCTGACGCATGTCCTATACGTGGCAATAACATGTGTCATGTGCAGAAGCTGCCTAGGGAAGTACGTAGCGGACCGTTAGCTAGAACGATGTCGGTCCGCTAGCTGTGTCTGCCCGTAGCGGACCGTTATACACCTCATGGCGGTCCGCCATAAATCTAACGGGGGAAATCCTTGTTACCCATAGCGGACCGTTAGCCTAAGGGTAGCGGTCCACCACCCATTGAATTTCTATTTTCTTTCTTTTTTATCCTTGTCCTTAGGGTTTTGATGTTTCTAACCCTTGTGATTTCATCCTTGGAACCATAATCAAACTTGTCATATGTCTTATGCCTAGTCTTGGCGTTATTATGACTGGTCAGAACTTTATCCCTGTTCAAGACCGAAATAAATCTTAGGTAAAGGCCTAACGAATGATGGGGAATTAGCTAGTCATAACCGTGGTTAGCTTTGGATAATAATACCTAGTTTAGACATGGGTGATCAGCCCATGCCTAGACTAGGGTTATGTTACCCAATGCCTACCCTGGCTACAACTCTACGCCCCACTAAAATAGATACTTAAACTCGGAAATATAAGGATGAACCTGTCATTGAATCGGGAGAAGGTTTGGAATGAGAATTTATGAGTAATCTTAAGTTCTATTTATAGGGAAGTTTGTTTACCATATGTCACCTTCCTACCACCTTCCTCACATGTTGGTGCACCTTCCTACTACCTTCCTTACATGTTATGTGCACTACTTTCCTCACATTTCATGTGCACCTTCCTACTACCTTCCTACATGGTAGTTTCTAGGAAAGTATAAATTCAATATATATATATATATATATATATATATATTATTTCTTAATTTATCTTCTAACTTTTGGGTTTCCGTTAACTCCCGTTATTTCTTATAAGTTCCGGGTAAAAATTGAGATCGGAATTTTGGCAGGTGTTATATCATCCCCAACTTTTTTGAAATCTCGTCCTCGAGATTACTTTCTGAATAAGCGTGGGTATTTCTTTTTCATTTCGGATTCCAGTTCCCATGTGTACTCAGGTCTACGTCTGGAATTCCATTTCCCCTTAACCAATAGGAATCTTTTCCGTTTCTATTTCTTTTCTTGCCGGTCCTCAATTTGCAACGGTTGTTCCACAAATTTAAGCCTTTCATCTTCTACTACGTCTTGTAGTGGCATGGCCAAAGTCTCATCTGCTAAATACCTACGCAGGTTGGAGACATGGAATACATCATGTACTCCATTCTTCTTATTGGGCAATCCTAATCGATATGCTGTTGGTCTGATTCGTTCCAAGATTTTAAATTTTCACATGAACCTAGGGCTTAACTTTCCCTTTCTTTTTGAATCGTACCTTGCCTTTCCAAGGTGATACCTTAAGTAGGACAGTGTCCCCAATGTTATACTCTAACGGCTTCCACCTTTTATCCGTATAACTTTTCTGGTGTTCACGTGCCGTTTTCAATCAGTCCTTGATCTGTAGTAACTTATCCGTTTTTTCCTGGACTATCTTAGGTCCATATAACTGGTTCTCTCCTATTCCTGACCAAGATACAGAAGTTCTGCATTTTCTGCCATATAAGGCTTCAAATGGTGCAGCTTGTATACTCGTGTGGTAGCCGTTATTATAAGAGAATTCTATCAGAGGTAAGTGGTCGTCCCAACTTCCTCCTAGGTTTGTATCACACGCTCGGAGCATATCCTCCAAGGTTTGGATTGTCCTTTCGCTCTGCCCATCTGCCTGAGGATGATATGCAGTGCTAGGGTTTAAACGATTTTCGAGAGCTTTTTGGAAGCTCTGTCAGAATCGAGACATGAGTCGACTGTCTCTATCCGGCATGATGGATAAGTGCCCTCTGTGTAAGGATACTGTCTCGTTAACGTATAGTTGTGCCAACTCATCCATACTAAAAGTTTCTTTCATCGGTAGGAAATCTGCGAATTTGGATAAACGATTAATGATAACCCATATCGTGTCATTCCCTCGACTGGATCGGGGAAGTTTGGTGATGAAGTCCATGGTAATCATTTCACATTTCCATACTGGTAATTCAAGTTATTGTAACTATCCAGATGGATTTTGGTGTTCGGTTTTAACCTTTGCACAGGTTAGTTATTTGGCCACACACTCGGCTATGTGCCTTTTCATGCCGATCCACCAGTACTCCAGTTTTAGGTTTCTGTACATTTTATCACCACCAGGGTGCATAGTTTACTTAGATATGTGGGCTTCCTAGAGAATCTTTTCTCAATAATTTCCAAAGATTGGAACCCATATCTTCTTATTCATTCTAAGGATGTCGTCATTTCAGTTGACGAGGTTCAAACATTCATGTCATCCCCTCGTTTTTGAGGTTTTCCTCTTTCAAGACTGATTCCTGTGCCTCTTTGATTTGAGAGATAAGGCTGACTTGTAGGTCAAGTCTTAAGGTACGTACTCATTTTAGTTTCTCTCTTTCTTTTCTACTTAGGGTGTCGGCTACAACATAAGCCTTGCCTTTGTGATAGTATATCTCATAGTCATAGTCACTTAGGATTTCCATCCATTGCTTTTGTCTCATGTTCAGCTCTTTCTGGCTGAAGACATACTTTAGACTCTTGTGATTTGTGAATATTGTGAATTTGACTCCATAGAGATAGTGTCTCCATAATTTCAGCACGAAGATTATGGCACCTAATTCCAGGTCATGAGTCGTATAGTTCTTTTCGTGAGTCTTTAGTTGTCATGATGCATAAGCGATAGCCTTGCTTCCTTGCATCAATACACACCCTAGACCAGTGTGTCATGCATCATAGAAAACTACAAAACCCTTGTTGCCTTAGGGCAGCGATAGAATTGGTGCTTGGGTTAGTTTCTGCTTTAGCATTTCAAACGCTTCGTCCTGCTTAGAACCCCATTCATATTTAATTGCCTTTCGGGTCAATGTGGTTAAAGGAATGGAAATCCTTGAGAAGTCCTTAATGAACCTTCGGTAATAACCAGCCAACCCGTGAAAACTTCACATTTTGGTTGGCGTTTTTGGGACTTCATAGTTAGATATGGCCTTAATCTTAGCTGGGTCTACTTGAATCCCTTTCTCGTTAATGACGTGACCGAGAAATTGTTCTTCTGATAACCATAATTCGCATTTCGAGAATTTGGCGTAGAGTTTCTCGTTTCTTAATAGTTCAAGTATCGTTCTTAGATTATTATCATGATCTTCCTTACTCTTTAAAGTAAATAAGTATATCGTCTTTGAATACGATTACAAATTTATCCAAGTAAGGTTTATAGATCTGATTCATCATATCCATAAAATTCTGCATGAGCATTTGTTAGTCCGAACGACATAACCGTGAACTCAAAATGACCGTATCTAATCCTGAACGTAGTCTTAGATACGTCGTCTTTTGGACTTTTAATTGATGATAGCTTGATCGTAGGTTTATGTTGGAGAAGCATCTTTCTCCTTGGAGCCGATCAAACAGATTGTCAATTCTTGGAAGTGGTTACCGGTTCTTGATTGTGACTTTGTTCAATTCCCGGTAATCTATGCACAACCTCATCGATCCGTCTTCCTTCTTTACAAAGAGTACTGGAGCTCCCCATGGCGAGGAACTTGGTCTTATAAAACCTTTCTCTAATAATTCATCGAGTTGTTTCTTTAATTCAGCCATTTCGGTAGGAGCTAATCTGTATGGAGCTTTGGCTATTGGAGCTGTGCCTGGTACAAGATATATTTGAAACTCCTACTTCCCGATCTAGCTGTGTTCCATCCATTATGAAAGTATTCTAACATTTCTTAAACTGCCTTTACAGACATCTCATAGTCAACATCTTATAGACATCTTTGTCTAATCATGAAATCCAGACTTTCATTTTGTAAAACTAAACCTTTAATTGCAATATCCATTTGCAATCGGTTCGTCTATTTTTTTCTTATGTGTTAAGGGTTAATGATTTGGTTTTGTAAAACTAAAACCTTTAATTGCAATATCCGTTTTGTAATTGGTTCATCTATCTTTTTCATATGTATCAAGGGTTACCGATTTGCTTAGTCCTACATATGGACTTAGCTTATTTTCTTTACAAATTTTGAGCTACACCTTTTCAAGGTGATACCTTTAATAATGTCTTATCCTTGTCGTATATTTTTTATGGATCTTTCCTCTTATCAGTATAATCCTTTTGCTAATCACAATCCTTTTCTTGGGTTTGTAAAAACCAACATGGTAATTTCCCATATTTCTTAGATTCTGATACGCGGTTTCTCTCTGATTTATGATGTAACACATAGGTGTTCAGTACTTCTTATTGTACAATACTTCGAATGGTCTTGCCTTAATTCTACCTCCTTTCGAGGTTTATCACATGGGTTTTGAGTGTATCTTCCAGAATCTCATATTAATAGCCAGTAATCTGCTTCCAGATTAGTCATTTTTAGGAATTCATTCTTTCCTCTGACTAATTGGTCAAAGCCTTTCTTCTTTTAAAGGCTTTCTTTAAATTCGACTTTTTTCAATTTATCTTATCAACGAATTTCTTGTATCTCTTAATCCCAAAATTGTTTCATCAGTTTGTATTACTTTTATTCTTGGATGACTAAATTCTAATTCACTTACACATGTCATCCTTATAAGATTCCTTGATATAACCACCATTCTTTTCAAGGATTACTCTAATCCTTCATTCTTCTTCGGTGTATCTTTCCTTAACACGAGGAGTAGGAATACTTATTGGTCCTTACAGATGATAAGCTACATAGGGCCTATTTGAATTCGTGCTTTTTTTTCCTTCGAGGATACGGACACTTTCGTAAGGAACTTCTAGTAATCCCAAATAAGGGTTTACATAGGTATGGTTATGGCTCCCAACCATAAGGTTTAAATGAAAGCTTACGAAAGGTGTATATATAGATTGTTCGTAGTTTCTAGTTCCTTCAAGATTTTTTTGAAATTCCTTCCGGTACTTTCTATATCTATATCAGGTTCATTACCTGTTTCATTTGTTACTTGCCTATCTCCAAATAAAACTCGGTCTTTTGCCTTTTCCAGGCATAAGAGAAAATGTTTTTCATATAGGGAGGGAATACAAAGTTTTTATTAGGAGTGGAAAGGTTGAAAAATAACTGAAGTTATTCTTTCATCATTTCCTTTCCTAGTCCCTTCCTTTCCATACTTTCGGAGTTGTTCTCCGATCGTCTTTCTCCTTTTCTTTTCTTTTGTCATATCCTTATTCACCTCGTCTGTTTCCCGTAAGGCATGGTCAAGACATGAGCTAGGAAATATTGAAGGATAATCATACTTTGGAGGAGGATCTCAAATCTCCATCACCACATCATTATACGCATTTTGGTACGAATTGGATGGTTCCAAAGGAGGAACGTTTATTCAGATAAACTTCTCATGGATCATAATGCATAGAATTTCCCGACTAAGGGAATATACATATTTTGAAGTATAAGCAGAGAATCAGAATTATCACGAATATAATCATCCGGATTTTCAAAATTTGGAATCATATTTGGATCGAAGTAGTAACGTGGCTTCTTCATTAGAGTCTTTTCCAACCCGAGGTAAGTTCCGATATATTTCCTCCATCCCTTCAGTTGAGGGCATGTATATTGTCTCGGATGACCACACCACCCGTATTCTTAGCTGCGTAGCCTTCACTGGCTCCAGCCAGATTTACTTCACCTACCCTCGGTAGAGGAGTATCTATTTGCCAGTTACTCAAATCCAAATCTTTGTTGTGCCCAGAGCACTTGGATCCGCATCCTTGTATACAAACATCTTGTATTATGTTTTCTAAGGAGGGAAGATTCCATTCAATCGTATTTGGATCATCACCAGGAATGTTAGTTTGTATTGCCCTAGTTCCGTAGGGACTTTCTTCCAATATAGTAACTATCACCTCCAGACATTTCCAATTTCTTATTTTATCGGTCTTAGATGCAAGCATCTATGTATAAGTATCTACCTACTTTCATCTTAGTAGGCATTCTTTCCCAATCTGGTTAAAGCTTAGATACTAAACCAAGTATCTAACTAAAACCTGGGTATCATCAAGGTTAGAGCCTAGATACTATCTCAAGTATCTAATTCGCTAAAACCTCAGGCTCTGATACCAACCAATGTCACACCTCGCCCCGGGCACCCCCGGAACGTTACTAGGCTGCAGCATCCGTTGGCAACTTCGGTACCTGCTTTGATTTCCGAGTTTGTTTTTGTGCAGCGGAATAACGTTTGAAAATGGATCGTTTCAACTCAATCTCAAGGGTTGGTTTTGTAAATATAGAAATATCGTCGTGTAGACAAAAGATTCTTTATTTAAATAACTGGGTATGAAAACCCGATCGTTTGTACATTTGATTTTCAAATCAAAACTTTGACGCAAAGTCATTAGGTTTACAAGGAGGTAATCTGCCTAAAGAAAACGTAGTCCTTCGGTCACCTTAACCTTGTTAACTCTTCAGGTTCTTTCTGTGCAATGCACGACCTATAACAACATATTTTCGGGTTGCACCGGGTCTAGGTGTGTGGCCTGACCCGGCTGTGGAACAAAACTGTCATCGGGACCCAGGCCGTAGCTGGTCCCGGTATGATGAGATCAATTCATTCATTTGCTGAAAACATTTGAAAATGAACGTCAGCTACATGCTGGTGAATACTTTATGACCTCACATCATTTTCATAAATATGGCAAAATAGTTTAATTAAACAGTTAAACATTTCATCTTTGGATTCTAGCGAACACTTCGCTTTCTTCCGATTTATCCATTTGTATACATTGGACAAGTACTCGGGGGCTACGCAGCTAGACTAGCACTCCTGCATTTTACGCAATCACCCGACATACAAGCCAACCCCGCCCGACCCAACTGGATCCGGAGCGAGTATAAATATTTGATCAGACTTTACGTACACTTCTTGGGTAATCATATCCACAGGGGTAAAACCCCTAATTCTGGGATTTAATCTTGTCCACAAGGGTTGAACTCAACCCCTAATTCTAGGACTATTATGAGTAAATATTTAATTATCGTGTTTTGCCCTTTTCGTAAACGTGAATCGTTTGATCATTTTGCGTGAAGCTGCCTATAGCACAATCACGTCTTATAAAACCTGATAGTCTGTCTTGTTGCGTGATGATAGCCTATAGCCCAAGCACGTCTTATAAATCGTTTTTACAGACTCCGTTTATGACATAGACATGTATGTCTTTTGTAAACCGTTTTGAAAAGCTTGTTCTCACCATGAGAACGAATACTTTTGATACAGACGAGTATTCACCTTGGTTTTGAAGCTCGGAATAATAATCTTAGTGCTAAGTAGCTCTTAGAGTTGTCTCTTAGTGCCATAGCACCTTAACTTGCACTTCTATGCACTCCTCGGGTTTCTTCGGCTCTAAACGCTTGAGTCCGGTTTATAAGCGAAAGCCAGTGGAACTCGGGAGAATGGCTCAGGAGTCGGGCCATCAGAGGAAAGCTCGAGATCCGAGAACTCAGAGAAAACTCAGAGTTTGATTGAGTTTGGTATGGAAAATGCAAATGAAGAGCTCCTCTATTTATAGGCTGATAACAGCTCCGTAGCGGACCGCTAGCCAGATCCCTGGCGGTCTGCTACCGCCCACATTCATGCATGCTTGACAAGTGTCAAGCCCTGGTGTGCATGCGCTCCACACGTCCTTTGCCGACCGTGTGGGTTTATCGTGGCGTTCCGCACACTCCACACGTCAGCAGGGCTGACGCATGCCCTATACGTGGCGATGACACGTGTCATGTGCAGAGGCTACCTAGGGAAGTACGTAGCGGACCGTTAGCTAGGACCATGTCGGTCAGCTAGCTGTGTCCGCCCGTAGCGGACCCTTATACACCTCATGTCGGTAACGGGGGAAATCCTTGTTACCCGTAGTGGACCGTTATCCTAAGGGTAGCGGTCCGCCACCCATTGAATTTCTATTTTATTTCTTTTTTCATCCTTGTCCTTCAGGTTTTGATGTTTCCAACCCGAGGTAAGGTCCGATATATTTCCTCCATCCCTCAGTTGAGGGCATGGATATTGTCTCGGATGACCATACCACCCGTATTCTTAGCTGAGTAGCCTTCACCGGCTCCTGCCAGATTTACTTCACCTACCCTCGGTGGAGGAGTATCTATTCGCCAGTTACTCAAATCCAAATCTTTGTTGTGCCAAGAGCACTTGGATCCGCATCCTTGTATACAAACATCTTGTATTATGTTTTCTAAGGAGGGAAGATTCCATTCAATCGTATTTGGATCATCACCAGGAATGTTATTTTGTATTGCCCTAGTTCCGTAAGGACTTTCTTCCAATATAGTAACTATCACCTCCAGAAATTTCCAATTTCTTATTTTATCGGTCTTAGATGCAAGCATCTATGTATAAGTATCTACCTACTTTCATCTTAGTAGGCATTCTTTCCCAATCTGGTTAAAGCTTAGATACTAAACCAAGTATCTAACTAAAACCTGGGTATCATCAAGGTTAGAGCCTAGATACTATCTCAAGTATCTAATTCGCTAAAACCTCATGCTCTGATACCAACCAATGTCACACCTCGCCCCGGGCACCCCCGGGACGTTACTAGGTTGCGGCATCCGTTGGCACCTTCGGTACCTGCTTTGATTTCAGAGTTTGTTTTTGTGTAGCGGAATAACGTTTGAAAATGGATCGTTTCAACTCAATCTCAAGGGTTGGTTTTTTAAATATAGAAATATCATCGTATAGACAAAAGATTATCTTTATTTAAATATATGGGTATGAAAACCCGATCGTTTGTACATTTGATTTTCAAATCAAAACTATGACGCAAAGTCAGTAGGTTTACAATGAGGTAATCTGCCTAAGAAAAACGTAGTCCTTCGATCACCTTAACCTTGTTTACTCTTCAAGTTCTTTCTGTGTAATGCACGACCTATAACAACATATTTTCGGGTTACACAGGGTCTAGGTGTGTGGCCTGACCCGGCTGTACAACAAAACTGTCATCGGGACCCAGGCCGTAGCCGGTCCTGGGACGATGAGGTCAATTCATTCATTCCTGAAAACATTTGAAAATGAACGTCAGCTACATGCTGGTGAATACTTTATGAACTCACATCATTTTCATAAATATGGCAAAACTGTTTAATTAAACAGTTAAACGTTTCATCTTTAGATTCTAGCGAACACTTTGCTTTCTTCTGATTTATCCATTTGTATACATTGGACAAGTACTTGGGGGCTACGCGGCCAGACTGGCACTCCTGCATTTTACACAATCACCCGACATACAAGCCAACCCCGCCCGACCCAACTGGATCCGAAGCGAGTATAAATATTTGATCAAATTTTACGTACACTTCTTGGGTAATCATATCCACAGGGGTAGAACCCCTGATTCTGGGATTTAATCTTGTCCACAGGGGTTGAACTCAACCCCTAATTCTAGGACTATTATGAGTAAATATTTAATTATCGTGTTTTGCCCTTTTCATAAACGTGAATCGTTTGATCATTTTGCGTGAAGGTGCCTATAGCACAATCACGTCTTATAAAACCTGATAGTCTGTCTTATTGTGTGATGATAGCCTATAGCCCAAGCACGTCTTATAAATCGTTTTTGACAGACTCCGTTTATGACATAGACATGTATGTCTTTTGTAAACCGTTTTGAAAAGCTTGTTTTCACCATGAGAACGAGTATTTTTGATACAGACGAGTATTCACCTTGGTTTTGAAGCTCGGAATAATAATCTTTGTGCTAAGTAGCTCTTAGAGTTGTCTCTTAGTGCTATAGCACCTTAACTTGCACTTCTATGCACTACTCGGGTTTCTTGGGCTCTAAACGCTCGAGTCTGGTTTATAAGCGAAAGCCAGTCGAACTCGGGAGAATGGCTCAGGAGTCGGGCCATCAGAGGAAAGGTCAGGATCCGAGAACTCAGAGAAAACTAGGAGTTTGATTGAGTTTGGTATGGAAAATGCAAATGAAGAGCTCCTCTATTTATAGGCTGATAACAGCCCCGTAGCGGACCGCTAGCCAGATCCCTGGCGGTCCGCTACTGCCCACTTTCATGCATGCTTGAGAAGTGTCAAGCCCTAGTGTGCATGCGCTCCACACGTCCTTAGCGGACCATGTGGGTTTATCTTGGCGGTCCGCACGCTCCACGCGTCAGCAGGGCTGACACATGCCCTATGCGTGGCGATGACACGTGTCATGTGTAGAGGCTGCCTAGGGAAGTACGTAGCGGACCGTTAGCTAGGATCATGTCAGTCCGCTAGCTGTGTCTGCCCGTAGCAGACCCTTATACACCTCATGTCGGTCCGCCATAAATCTAACGGGGGAAATCCTTGTTACCCGTAGTGGACCGTTAGCCTAAGGGTAGCGGTCCGCCACCCATTGAATTTCTATTTTCTTTCCTTTTTCATCCTTGTCCTTCGGGTTTTGATGTTTCTAACCCTTGATGTCTTATGCCTAGTCTTGGCGTTATTATGACTGGTCAGAACTTTATCCCTGTTCAAGACCGAAATAAATCTTAGGAAAAGGCCTAACGAATGATGGGGAATTATCTAGTCATAACCGTGGTTAGCTTTGGATAATACTACCTAGTTTAGACATGGGTGATCAGCCCATGCCTAGACCAGGGTTATGTTACCCAATGCGTACCTTGGCTACAACTCTACGCCCCACTAAAATAGATACTTAAACTCGGAAATATAAGGATGAACCCGTCTTTGAATCGGGAGAAGGTTTGGAATGAGAATTTATGAGTAATCTTAAGTTCTATTTATAGGGAAGTTGTTTACCATATGCCACCTTCCTACCACCTTCCTCACATGTTGGTGCACCTTCCTACTACCTTCCTTACATGTTATGTGCACCTTCCTACTACTTTACTCACATCTCATGTGCACCTTCCTACTACCTTCCTACATGGTAGTTTTTAGGAAAGTATGAATTCAATATATATATATATATATATATATTATTTCTTAATTTATCTTCTGACTTTTGGGTTTCCGTTAACTCCCATTATTTCTTATAAGTTCCGGGTAAAAATTGAGATCGGAATTTTGGCAGGTGTTATAATGGACTTCCTACAGATACCTCTAGCCCCACAGCCACCTCCACCGTAGGTCGGGTTTGTTATTGTAGTTTGATCTTTTGTACTGTTCTGTTTATGTATTTATTAATTTCCATTTGTTTTTGTATTTATCATTGTATTGGTACTAGCTTTTGTATTCAGGTACATTATGCTGATCGGTAGGTTTATTGTATAATTTTCTTTCCCTGTAAATTGTAAATTATCTTACGTATTTCAGTACATGAATATCTATTCTATGTTTGATGTTTGGTTGTGTAGTATTGTATACAGAATGACGGACGGTGTTGCACCTAACAGTCAGAATATTCCACGCGCGTATGAGTTCCATCTTCACTAGGGGAGTTTGATTTTTCCATTCTGCTTTATTTTTAATTTTTCGTCTTTCTTTCGAACACATTAAGGACGATGTGCATTTCAAGTGTGGGGATGGGGGATTGTTTAAAGTAAATATATATATATATATATATATATATATCAAAAATATTTTGTTTATTTTTGCAAGTCCTGAGAGCTTCACATAATATACTTTTACCCGGTCATACAAAAGACCTGTTTTTGTGTGATGTAAATCAAGAGTTTTAAGTGGGTCAGTGGTGGGTTTGCGTTTCCCTAACGCGGCATTCTCCAAGTATCCAGGATTAAGTGTATTCAACTAGTCGGTTTTTCAGCAAGAAAATTGTTTCGGGTGCCTAGGAGAGTTTAGCAGACTAGACGGTTTTGATTGTGCATGACTTGTATCAGTAACCCGATTCCACACACTTCAGTGAGACTTTGAGCCTTTTCATATTCATTTATATTCACTGCTTTTCGTTTGATATGTGTTTTACCTGCATGATTTGTCTGGTTAGAACTTGATTATCTTGATACATTTCGAGACCCTAGGTTTAGACAGCACACAGAGATGATCTAAGGCATTATGATTTAGCCATGTTTGTGTTAGCCTGTTTAGCCTTTTCTTTTGTTTACCCCTACCTGAACATTAGCCCCTAGTTAGCCCACTTGAGCCTGATTCCCTTTCATTTCTAAAACCCACACATTACATCCTACCCTTTACAGCCTTTTACTTTTTAACCCCGTGTCACTATTCGAATTGATTTAAGCTTGTACAGTTTTTTTTTATAAAAAAATAGAAAAATAGGATATTACAATGAATAAGTGTGACGGTTTAGCATAGTTTTGTTTTATCTTTTTTTTTGTCTTTAATTCATCAATCCGGACCGGTTTCACTTTAGCCATTTAAAATTCTTTAAACATACCCTGAACCCTAGCCTGACATTACAACCAAGAAAGACCTTGTTGATCTGTGTGTTTGTCTTCACATTCGGCTGGAGATTTGATTGATTCTCAAGCATATGACTTAAACATTTCATTGGCAGATCTGAGAGTTAGAATAGGAGCTGGCGCATCTTTTGCTAGTCACAGAAATAAACTGAGAGGAGAGAACTCTTGTGAGGAGTACGAGTTGTGCGTAGTTAAAGCCTGAAAGAAAGTGAGTCTTGATTAGGTGTGCCCATGTTTTCAAAAAGTTAGGTGCCATTTAGACTGGTTGAATTGTAAATCTATTGACCGTTGTAAAACTTGGGGAGTCATTCATTGTTATTGGACTTCGCGACCTGTTTCTGACCTTAGCTTGAGGATTTTTTGTATTTGTGTGATTACTAGGTTGGATGTACTACTTTGGGCTTTGCTTAGGGATAAGCAAAGTTCAAGTGTAAGAATGTTTGATGTGTTCTAAAACACATATGTTTATGGATTTTTTTTGACCCGTTTTACCCGGTTTTATTGGTAAATATCTAAAGAAATTGGTACTTAATGAGATTATTGTTGATTTTGCAGGCCTGTATGATAAATCGAAGAATTATACCAAAGAAACAGAGCCGGAAAGAAGCGGGAATAAAGAGTTGGAGTTAAGCAAGAAAAATAATAAGTAATTCTGAATTTCACCTGAAGTCGGATCGACTTCTGCTACCAAGTCGGTCCGATGCGCGTTTAGAAGACACCATCATTGCTTAATCATTGAGCCATAATCATTAAGGGGTGCGTCAGCCCTAGTCGAACCGACATCCATTCCTAGTCGGTCCGACACACTTCCAGTCGGGTAGAAAACCGTAATTCGTATCTTTTAAAAGCTTTGGTCCTTTTTCTTTGGAGGGGATCGACTTCTGGCGGCTGTAGAAGACCAGGGAGCTCTGTGGATTGAAGAATCAAGGTCTGGGATCACAAGGATTGAGAAGAATTGACGTATTTCGGTTTGCAAACATCGGTTTTGTGTTCTAATTCTCTTTCAAGTCAATTATTTTGAGTTTAATCTATGTTTTCAGTATATTTTGGATTGTATCTCAGTATTATGAGTAGCTAAACTCATAGCTATCTAGATTAGGATGAATATTGACTTGGTTTGATTGTTTTCGGGTTTTATTTGATCGTATGACGGGTATTAGTGTAAAGATTCTTGATTTAATGTTTATGAACGTGTTTGAGTACTGATTTGCTACTGATCTTGCATGAATTTGTTGCACTTGAGGTTTTACTTGAATGCTTTGTGTGTTTTGGGTGAGATTTCAGGTTTTCGGGTCATTTACTTCGTGTTTGTGATCTAAGCGATTAAGCCAATCGTTGTAGCATGTTTGTGTAGTCATATAAATCAGTTTTTTACCAATCTTGAGTCCTAGAGGAGATAGGTTGTCGGGTCGTCTTGTGGTTTGTCGGTTTGGGTAGCAATTACACGAGAGTGGGTTGTCCGAGTCGTCTTTATCATCTTGCAATTTCGTGTTATAAACAATATTTTGGGAGTTTACTCCTTGCTCTTAGGTCTATCTAGGATAGTCTCTGAGTATAGGACAATTGAGACCGAGAGGTGAAACCGTTTTTGAGTACGTGGTGTTCTAGGTTTTGGTGAGTCCGAGAGGAAATCCAATTCCTTACCGGTGCGCTTAAGCCGACCCTTGGGATAGTTAGGGTGTGTAGGTGAGTTCGAGAGGAGATCCTACATGTTTTAATGATTCCCGTGTCAGTCTATCTTTAGAACCGGTGTCATACAGTCGGTTGTCCCGAAAACAGTTGAGTCAGTTAATAGGATTCCTGGTCTAGGTAGTGTTTATCTCCTATTTGGTTTTCGTCTGAGTTCTAGTGTGTTTGGTCTCTCTGGTGTCGTTTATTTGTCCGTAATCTTAGTGTCTTGTCTTCGCTCATCTTTGTGGGTGTC
This sequence comes from Smallanthus sonchifolius, assembly GCA_023525975.1. NCBI lineage: Eukaryota > Viridiplantae > Streptophyta > Magnoliopsida > Asterales > Asteraceae > Smallanthus > Smallanthus sonchifolius. Next base: position 81,091,720 of record CM042026.1, on the reverse strand, counting down.
TACGTATCTTTTGTGTCTTTTCAGTCTTTGAGTCGAGTCAGTATTTAGTTGTTTTATTCTAATTTGCATGTCATAAAATCAATAAAAGTAATAAATTGAATCATCTTGTGTGTTACATCGGTTATGAGTCAATAAAGGTTTAGTATCGAGGGCCGTCTCCCTTTTGTGTCCACGGTTCAATAACTCGGGCTTGCTGTCTTTACTACGCGCGACCGGTACACTTTCTGTGAGCGTGTGATTTAGTTGTGAGTCCATTTCTACATTTAAAAATTGGTTAATTTAATATTTATAATATCACGTATCAAAAACACAAAAAAGAAGCATTCGTGGTTCATCAAGATGAATGGTGACATTGCCAAACAAGACATACCTTGTTGGTTCAAAAAATGGTTCTCATTATATGGACCACCGGTTTTAATTCTTCCAGAACCCTTTAAAGGATTATATTCTGAATGGGTTTCTGTCTCTCCTGACCTAATTGAGGCAGATTTTAATAAAACATGGTTTGAAGGAATAGGTTCTCTTTATTTTTTCGTAGAATTTTCTATCCCATGGATATGTAAATGGAAACTAACCACATGATATACCCAAAGGGAAAATTTCCCATGTCTTAAAAGAACTTGTTATAAAAAAGATCAGTCTATAAAAAAGATCCATGGACAAGATCAGTCCAAAATGATCCAGACTGATCAGTCCAAAATGATCCAGACTGATGGTTCTATAAAAAAGATCCATGGACAAGACACTGTGAATATAATCACAGAAAAAATCAGTCTCTATAAACAAAAGATTGCAATGAAGCAACAAAGGGAATTTCCTTCCCCTTTTGAGCATATCTCAAATAGGCTTCTTAGTAGTAAGCCTTCCAGCTCTAAAACAGAAATACTACTTTCATATATGAAAGAGGTAAAAAAGGATATGCAAAAACATTTCCAGATGGAAAAAGGAGATTCTACAAAAACAATGTCCATGTCTTCCAACGATCAGGATGGCAATCAATTTTCATGTTTAGCCGGGGAAGCTCAACCTACTTATGAAGAGCTAAAAAACTTTGATGTAGACTCGGTATTCGAAGAATTATTCAATAATATCAAAGATCAAAGCAGACAGGGAGAATCTTCCCAGACATATATAGGAAAAGAAAAGAAGAATAGTTCATAACAGCCCCTGTCCCCCAAACAGTATTTGACATTATTGATAAAAAATAATTGATCCAAATAATGCTCCGAATAGTTCTCAACATTATTGATCAAAGATAATTGATTCCAATAATGTTCATCTTTCATTATGGACCGTTACTTTTATAAAGATTGAGGTCCCACTTCCATAATTATGTAATAGTCTAGTCTTTTTCCCTTCTCTATATATAAAAGGTTTTATGTTTGTAAGAGGCACGCTTGAAACAAGCCCCTCTCTTCTTTCCTATTTTGTACTCTGTAAATCATAAATAAAGATCCAGCAGTTTTAAAGTATATCTATTGCAAGGATAAGAGCCCATTCAAGTAAGAATTTTATTATTTAAATTTTAAGTTTTTCAATGATAGGCTAAAAGCCTAATAAGTATTGGGTCATGGTAATCTATCTCTCTTACGAATGTCTCGAAATTATGTTTTAAAAAGATTAGAAAAAAGGAGTTAAAATAAGTTAAAATGTAAACTGGCAGTTTTCTAGTAAAGGGAACCTTGGTCCGCCCAGCAATGCCCTTTTTGCCGCGTTATGGCGTTTGAGGGCTATGGATGATTTGAACTGGTTTTAATTCGCCATTATGTAAACTCGACGGTTTATTATTTTGTAAAATCTACTTATTTTGTAAAGAATCTAATCTTTTAACTATCCTTTTACAATATGGTATCAGAGCCATTTAAAACAGAGGGAGAAAGTGTCTTGATCCAGTACTAAAAGTCAGCTACGCTGGTGAGTTCTAGCTTTACATAAACCTTATCATAAATTTTTTTCCAAAAACGTAACATACATTTGTTTAACAAAAGCGTACGTAAAACATGCTATAACCATCATAACTAACATTATAACATAACATCATCATATAACATCATCACATAAGTCAACATGAACCGAATCTGCGCCTTCTCGTAACCGTAAATTCCATACATTGTGGGTTGGCGGAGAAACCCCGAGGCACGCCACCACTGGGACCTTCAACACCGTACATGTCCTTCGGACAGAGAAACCTAGGGCCCGATACCTGAAAGCCCTTCGACCCCAACCAGTACCTTAGGCACTATTTCCCTACAAGGAATAGTACCTTCCATCGGGATCCAGTAATCCCATGGGTGACCGTCGTCACCCCATCATCAACCAGTTGTACAACCATTAGCCAGCCACAAAGGCTCTCCGTAAGGGTAAGGCCATACGTACATACATACCCTAGCTCCCATAGGAACTCGTGGCAGATTCGTTCATTCGTGACTTTCATAAAACCTTTGTCTCAACTCAGTTAAAGCATTAGTACATTTTATTAAACAAAAAATAATTTCATTCGTAAACCTTTCTTAAACTTCATTTGGCAAAACATTTTATAAACGTCATCTCGTAAACATCATTTCGTAAACATCGTTTCGTAAACATCGCTTCGTAAACATCATTTTGTAAGTATGCAGACCAGCCCAAAATATAAATTAAAGCATTAAAAGAAGGGCTCTAGAACTCACCAGTCTATCGTTACTCAACCCGAAGTCGATGCCTTATCTATTCAACGTCTACCGATCTACACATAATTCGAAGTGTCGATTCTATCATTTGCACTAGTCGGTCAGAACGTTACTAGCGACTCTTAGGAGTCGGCTGAGACAAACACCAGTGACACTAGAGTGTCGCCGAGAGTATCGGCAGGCACACCTGAGAGTCGGCTGGGAGAGTCGCCAGCCACACTCGTAAGTGTCGCCTGAACTTATGTTCAGGAATTCACGTTCTGCTAGGGAGCCGATTCTTAGCGTGTTCTTTAGAGGGTCGACTCTCAGAGGGCCGATTCTCTCCATGGCCGACCCTCCACTTCGTCTCCCTAGCTGAGAGTCGGCATATTGCAGGTGCCGATTCTTGAGAGTCGGCTCAAGAACATCAATCATCTCCAGGACTGATTTTAATCCAAAACCTTAACTTTTTACTTCAAAAATGTTTGTCTAGCTTCCATGAAGCTAGATCTGAGCTTTAAACCATATTTCATGCGTAAAGATTCCACCTTTTTGTTTAAAAACCCCATAAACCCTAAAACCCATTTTTGAAGAAAAACTCAGATCTGAGGTCGATCCTTGCCTCAAAACGCGTGATTCTTCGTGTAGAAACGATCATGGATGTTGGAGAAACAAGATGAAGCAGAAATCAGAGCTTGGATGTTGCTCCTCAAGCTTTCTCTCTCTAGAACTCAAGCTTTCTCTCTCTAGGTTTTGGTGAAAATCGGTGGAAATGAGGAAGGAGATGTTGGATCATGCATTTATATGCATGGGCTACACCGGCCCATTGGAGCCGAGCCCAAGCCCACTCCCTCCCCTTTCACTCCTTCTTTGATTAAATCCTGACCTCGTTTTCACGGACGCATCGTCTTTCGTTTTATTCATTCTTGTTAGTTTTGGGGTGTTACAAGTCTACCCCCTTATTATAGGTTTCATCCTCGAAACCTATTATAGGCCAAATAACCGATGGTACAACTCTCTCATTTTTGATTCAGTCTCCCACGTGGCTTCAAACCCTCTTCGATGTTTCTATTGAACTTTGACCAGTGGAATGACTTTATTTCGTAATTGTTTTTCCTTTTGATCCAATATGGCAACGGGTTCTTCATTATAGTTAAGGTTGTTGTCAACCGCGATGTCAGTAAGTGGTACGTGAGCTGATTCATCCGCCAAACACTTTCGCAAGTGTGATACATGGAACGTAGGATGAATCCCACTTAACTCATGAGGCAAATCCAACCGATAAGCGACTTTACCAACTCGCACTATTATTCTAAATGGTCCGACAAATTTTAGATTTAACTTTCCCCTTTCCTGAATCGTACGATCCTTTTCCAGGGGCGATACTTTCAGCATTACACGGTCTCCAACATTAAACTCGATAGGCCTTCGTCGTTTATATACGTAGGATTTCTGACAATCTTGGGCGGCCTTCATTCTTGCCTTGATCTGATCAAACCATTCTGACATTTCCCTTACGACTTCAAGACTTCCTAACTCCTTCTGTCTAATCTCACCCCAATAAACTAGGGTCCTGCATCTCCTACCATACAGCATCTTATAAGGCAGCATGTCTTTCGTCGAGTGATAGATGTTGTTGTAGGAGAACTCGGCCAACGGCAGATGGCTGTCCCAGCTACCGCTGAAGTCAATAATACAAGCACGGAGCATCTCCTCCAATGTTTGAATGGTCCTTTCGGACTGACCATCCGTTTGCGGGTGGTATGCCGTGCTGATATTAAGTCTTGTGCCCATCGCTTCAGGAAATCTTTTCCAGAACCTCGATGTGAATTGTGTGTCCTGGTCAGATACTATCGTTAAAGGCATCCCATGCCGTGCTACTACTTCATTAATACATACCTCTTCTAACCTCTCTAACGAGAATGTCTCGCGAATAGGTAGGAAATGAGCACTCTTCGTTAAACGGTCCACAATTACCCAGATGGTGTCATGACCTTTAGCTGTGCGAGGTAGCTTGGTTATGAAGTCCATGGTAATGTGTTCCCACTTCCAATCCGGTATATCAAGAGGTTGAATCTTCCCATACCATTTCTGGTGTTCAGCCTTTACATGTATATGATTTCCAGGATGGTATACGATTTCACAATCATAGTCCTTCAAAAGTTCCAACCATCGTCTCTGCCTCATATTCAGCTCCTTCTTTTCGAAGAAGTACTTCAAACTTTTGTGGTCGGGGTATATGATAAACTTCACCCGTAAAGGTAGTATCTTCGGATTTTCAATGCAAACACGACAACAGCAAGTTCCAAATCATGAGTCGGATAATTGACTTCGTGAACTTTCAACTGCCGTGATGCATACGCGATCACTCTCCCACGTTGCATCAGCACACACCCTAATCCCTGACCCGAAGCGTCAGAGTATACTACCAAGTCTTCATTGCCCTCGGGAAGGGCCAAGACCGGAGCTTGGGTTAGCTTCTCCTTCAATTCTTTAAACGCCTCTTCCTGGGTCGGACCACATTCGTACTTTACCTCCTTCCGTGTTAACTTTGTTAATGGCGAAGCTATTTTCGAGAAATCCTAGATAACTCTCCGATAATAGCCTGCCAATCCCAAGAAACTGTGGATTTCCGTTGGCGTATTAGGAATATCCCAATCTCTTACCATCATTATCTTTGCTAGGTCAACCATAATACCGTTCGGGTTAGTGACGTGACCTAGGAACTGGACTTCCCTAAGCCAGAATACGCATTTGGAGAACTTAGCATACAACTTTTCCTTCTTCAGAGCTTCCAACACCTCCTTCAAGTAACATGCGTGATCACCCTCATTCTTGGAGTAGATGAGGATATCATCGATGAACACAATTACCGACCGGTCCAGCATCGGTCGACACACCCTATTAATCAAATCCATGAATGCTGCGGGGGCGTTTGTCAATCCAAAGGACATTACGCGGAACTCGAAATGTCCATAACGCGTGCAAAAAGTGGTTTTCGGTATGTCTTCTTCCCACACCTTCAACTGATGGTACCCGGATCGAAGGTCGATTTTAGAGAACCAACTTGCGCCCTGCAATTGATCGAAAAGATCGTCGATCCTTGGTAGAGGGTACTTGTTCTTCACCGTTCGTTTGTTCAACTCCTGGTAGTCAATACACATTCTCATAGAACCATCCTTCTTCTTTACAAAGAATACCATAGCACCCCAAGGTGAAATGCTCGGTCTGATAAATCCCTTCTCAAGTAACTCGTCTAGTTGTGCCATCAGTTCTTTCATCTCTACTGGTGCTAGTCGATACGGAGTCTTAGCCAAGGGCTGGACATTTGGTACTAAGTTGATTCGGAACTCAATCTCTCTATCGGGTGGTATCCCAGGCAAGTCATCTGGAAACACCTACGGGTACTCGCGTACCACAGGTACATCGTCTAGTTCCTTCATTTCCTTACACTTGTCAATTACGTATACCTAATAAGCCTCGCATCTGTGCCTCAGGTAATCTGTTGCCTTAATCATCAAAATGACGTTAGGCATCGGGGCATCACGATCTCCAAAAACCTCGACTTCGCTACCATCTGGAGCCTTGAGTCGAATTATCTTTCGCTTGCATATAATTTGCGCTTCATAAGCAATTAACCAATCCATACCCAATACGACATCGAACCCACCCAAAACCATAACGAACAGCCCTGCGGGGAATCTATGGCCTTCTATTTTAATCGTGGAATTGTCAACTACATCAGTTACCCTTGCGGTTCTGCCCTCAGCGGTTTCAACACTAAAGGCTCTTTCTAGTTTACTGATTGAATATTTTACCCGTTTACAGAAAATAGTAGATATAAAACTTTTACTGGCACCCGAATCAAATAACACAGAAACAAAAGTGTTGTCAAGGATGAACGTACCTGACGCCACATCGGGATCCACCCTGGCCTCCTCCTGTGTTAGCAAATACGCTCTAGTCCTTGCTCGGGACCGCTCATCTTTCTTCTCTAGGCCTTTCCCTTTTCCACCTTCCCCCATCCTTGGCTTAGTGAATTCCCAGCTCATGTGTCTGTTCCCTCCACAGTTATAGCATTTAACACCTTGCGGGCATTCCCGGGAGTAGTGCCCGGTCTTGCCACATTTAAAGCACAAATTTGTTCCCATCCTACATTCACCATCATGCCTTCCCCTGCATTTTCCACACACCGTTGCCTCGCCTACCCTGGCCTGTTTGTCTCGAGCCCCAAATAACTTCCCACCCGAACCCTTGGCAGGAAAAGTCGACTTCCTCTTGAGCTCATCCATGGTAACAACATTCAGCGCCAGATCATCAAACACTACGCCACTCAGTTCCACCACCGAATCGTAGGTAGAAGGGGCGTTTGCCTTAACATAGGTGCGGACTTTGTTCGGCAAACCCTGAATGTAGCAGGCTATCTTCCTTTGTTCAGTAGTGACAAGATGTGGCACCAGACGTGCCAGTTCATTGAACCGTGTGGTGTACTGCTGGTGCGTCATGCTCCCGACCTTCAACCCTAGAAATTCTCTCTCTACTTTCTCGATTTCATTCCTCGGACAGAAATTCTTGATCACTAAAGTTTTCAAATCATTCCACATCATCGCGTCAACCGCCTCATCCCCCTTAGCCTGGCGCATGCCTTCCCACCAATGAGATGATTCCTCCCTCAAGGAGTTAGCAGCAAATTTCACAACCTGGTATAATCAACATTCGCTCAGACAAATTCCGGCTTCCATCCAGATCACCCAATCAAATGTAGCCACCACGTCCTTATTCCCAGTCAAAACCGGCGGGTCACATGCCTTAAAGGACTTGAAGTCACAACCGCGGGTAAGTGGTGCTTTAACTGCCTCCGTGTTCGGGGTACCAACTGCCGTGTTAGACCCGCCCGGCTCCTTAGCCTTCCTCAATGCTTCTGCCAATAGATCTGGCAAGGAAGCCCTCATCATCTCAGTAAACTCGCGTGCCAGGTCCATTTTGACTTCCGGTTCGAAAGTGAACTATTGTTCTTCAACATGAGTCTGCTCAGTCCCATGCATACTAACTTCCGGTTCAGTGTGGACACTTCCTTCTTCACTGTACTCCTAACGAGAAGGAGTTCTACCTCGGCCACTGGTACGACCACCGGTACGACCCCCCACCACACCTTCCATTTCCTCTTCTCGCCATCTCGTTCTATAAGACAAGGAATCCAATGTGATCACGCTAGTTAACAAATAGATTCAACAAGTACTGTAAGATGTTAATATACACTAGCTATCTGCAATTAACCATTACACTACCTCTCAATTTTTATTTGACCACCTTTGTGATTCCACCAGAACACAAGTCCTAACCTAACACTTCTAAGGCATACTATATATGTAAATATATATACTACTTTCATACCTGATGCTGTGACTCGAGTTACCCGTATTGGCATCCGCTTTCGGTCTCATTCATAGTTTAAGTTCAGACATTAGGAGTGTCTAAATCTCTCAAACTATTGCTCTGATACAAACTTGTAAGGCCCCAAATGCGAGAGGCCTCACTCGTTGGATTTACTAATTCACAAACAGTTTTTAAACTTGAATATCAAATAACTCAGCAGAAACTTTCATTTAAACATAATCATAAACATTGTTCAACATGAGGAAGCATAACATTGTCTAAAACGTAAACATAACATAATCAAAACAAGACAGGATGCCAGTCTTCATGATCAGCCGGGTAACTCCTTTCGCAAGCCAAGCATCACCGTTCATCATCATTACCTGCCCTTAACCTGAATGTGCATACTAAAAGTCAGCTACGGTGAGTTCTAGCTTTACATAAACCTTATCATAAACATTTTGCAAAAAAACGTAACATACATTTTTTTAACAAAAGCGTATGTAAAACATGCTATAACCATCATAACTAACATCATAACATAACATCATCACATAAGTCAACATGAACCGAATATGCGCCTTCTCGTAACCGTCAATTCCATACATCGTGGGTTTGCGGAGAAACCCCGAGGCATGCCACCACTAGGCCCTTCCACACCGTACATGTACTTCTGGCGGAGAAACCTAGGGCCCGATACCTGAAAGCCCTTTGACACCAACCAGTACCTTAGGCACTATTTCCCCGCAAAGAATAGTACCTTCCATCGGGATCCCGGTAATCCCATGGGTGACCGTCGTCACCCCAACATCAACCAGTTGTACAACCGTTAGCCAGCCACAAAGGCCCCCCGTAAGGGTAAAGCCATATATACATACCCTAGCTCCCGTAGAAACTCGTGGCAGATTCGTTTCTTCGTGACTTTCATAAAACCTTTATCTCATCTCAGTTAAAGCATTCATACGATTTATTAAACAAAACATCATTTCATTCGTAAACCTTTCATAAACTTCATTTGGCAAAATATTTCATAAACGTCATCTCGTAAACATCGTTTCGTAAGTATGCATACCAGCCCAAAATATAATTTAAAGCATTAAAAGAAGGGCTCTAGAACTCACCAGTCTATCGATACTCAACCTGAAGTCGATGCCTTATCTATTGCTTCAACGTCTACCGATCTGCACATAATTCGAAGTGCCGATTCTATCATTTGCACTAGTCGATCAGAACGTTACTAGCGACTTTTGAGAGTCGGCTGAGACATACGCCAGCGACACAAGAGTGTCGCCGAGAGTATCGGCAGGCATACCTGAGAGTCGGTTGGGAGAGTCGCCAGCCACACTCGTAAGTGTCACCTGAACTTGCATTCAAGACTTTACGTTGTGCTTGGGAGCCGATTCTTAGCGTGTTCTTTAGAGGGTCGACTCTCAGAGGGCTGATTCTCTCCATGGCCGACCTTACACTTCGTCTCCCTCGCTGAGAGTCGGAATATTGCAGGTGCCGATTCTTGAGAGTTGTCTCAAGAACATCAATCATCTCCAGGTCTAATTTTAATCCAAAACCTTAACTTTTTACGTCAAAAACGTTTATCTAGCTTCCATGAAGCTTGATATGAGCTTTAAACCATATTTCATGCGTAAAGATTCCACCTTTTTTGTTTAAAAACCCTATGAACCCTAAAACCCATTTTTGAAGAAAAACTCAGATCTGAGGTCGATCCTTACCTCATAATGCGTGATTCTTCATGTAGAAACGATCAAGGATGTTGGAGAAACAAGATGAAGCAGAAATCAGAGCTTGGATGTTGCTCCTCAAGCTTTCTCTCTCTAGGTTTTGGTGAAAATTGGTGGAAATGAGGAAGGAGATGCGGGATCATGCATTTATGCATGGGCTACACCGGCCCATTGGAGCCAAGCCCAAGCCCGCTCCCTCCCCTTTCACTCCTTCTTTGATTAAATCCCGACCTATTTTTCATAGAAGTATCGTATTTCATTTTATTCTTTCTTGTTATTTTTGGGATGTTACATTTTACAATATGTTGGCTAAAATTATGCTCCAGGATCAGAAATAATCTATATTTGTTATAGAATCTATTATAGATTATTAACCACAATGAATGCTAGATGTAAAAAGGTAATAAGAAAAATAATGAAACAATTCTTATAGAGACAAATTATGGAAAATCTAATATTTCCATAAGACGACCATTAAAATGGGAAGAAATAACATTCCTTGAAAATTGGGTTATAACCAAGCAGTGCCTAGGCAACCCCAATTAAGACATAGAACAAGCAGAATTATAGAAATTGTTGAAGGAAATATTGAGATAGAATTTGAAGATGATAATATAAATTCTATATCTCAAATATTTGATAGGTCTAGGTTTACTAGAATGTACATATCTCCCTTAGGTTATAAGGTTGAATATCCAGAATCAGCAAGGGCATCTACATCCCACATAGAAACTAATAAAATAAAAAATTTAAAAATAAATTTGGAAAACTTAGTTTCAGGAGTTTACCGATTTCAAGAGAATGATAAAATCTCACAAATGAATTTTGATATATGATGAATAATACAAAACCAAAACTAGATTTTAGTCGTGAGTCCCCAATAAGACATCATATTTATAAAAATTATATGCAAGAAAAATGGAAACCTTTTGTAAAATGGTTTGCAAAAGAATTTCCTGAAGAAATTAGAATGGAGTTAGGAAGAGAATTTTATAAAGATCTAGAAGCGGAGCAAGAGGTTATAGCTTTTTCTATATGGTTCATAAGCAAATATGCACCAAAATATATCTCTACTATTCAGAGAAGTTACAAACTATAATTTGGTAGTTTGGTAAAAACAAATTTCCATCCACAACAAGATTTTGTGATGATGAGAGAAAATAATGAAATATACTTCTCAGCTTTTAAAAAGGCATATAAAGACAAAAGTCTTCAAGTAACTTTATCTCACATTGACGAGATAGTGAATCAAAATAATTATACAAATCTTTATCTTATAACAATAGCTGAAGCAATTCAAGATATAAATAATAAACTGGCAAGTATAATTACAAAACAAAAAGGAGAGTCTAGTAATACAAAAGAAGAAGTTGTCATACAAGCTTCTCCATCAATACAACCTCCTCCAACAATTGAAAAAATTATAAAACAAAACCTACAGACCCTTCAAATGAAATTTTGGATTTGATTAAAGAAAAATTTAAGGATTTACAATTGAATACTTTAGAAGAAGAAGAAATACATGAATCAAATATTGAGTCAAACATTAAGAGTCTGGGTTATAAAAGAAATAATCCAAAAAGTAGGGATTATTCAGGAAACTATTCTTTCAAGTTTGCTGATAAACCTACTTAAAGATTATATTATTGTCCAAGACCTATTCCTTAAGACGTTCTATACGAAGTACAAGAGTACCAAATTACAAATTCCTATAGTGGAAAATCCATTTATGAATGGAATCTAGATGGATATTCAGATAGACAAATATATAACATGACTCATCGAATGATGATGTATGCTACTATTGCAAAGAGCAATAATAACAATGATAGTTAAGTTTGTAAAATGATAATTGCTAGTTTCACTAGCCAATTAAAAGGTTGGTGGGATAATTATATTAGTCCAAAAAACCAAACTCAGATATTCAATCATATCAAAATAGAAAACAATCAATCTATATCAGATGCTGTTTATACTCTAATAGTAACAATTATAGAACATTTTATAGGTAGATGGTCAGATAATTCAGAAACCATAAGAACTCTCTTAAATAGTTTAAGATGTCCTACCCTAACATCTTTTAGATGGTATAAAGATGTCTTTTTAAGTAGAGTTTATGAACTACCAGAGAATAATAATTCTCATTGGAAGTCAAAATTTATAGATGGCCTCCCTCATCTTTTTGCTAAAAGAATTATAAATCAATTAAGAGGAAAAGAGGTTCAAATTCCTTATGACAGCTACACATATGACAGACTTATAGGAGTTTGTGTTCAAGAAGGCTTAGCCCTTTATAATGCACTAAAGTTAAATCACCAAATTAAAAAACAAAATTTAACAGAAAAAAGACAATTAGGTCAGTTCTGTGAACAATTCGGGATGGAATGTAGCACAAAAGAAAAAGGTTCTTATGATAAGAAACCTAAAGAAAAATATCATAGGAAAAGATACGAAAGACGTACTAAGAGGAAAGAAAATCGATATGAAGATCGAAAAAGACGAAAATGGATACCCACTTGTTATATATGTAACAGAAAAGGTCATATGGCTAACATATGTAGTCAAAAGAAAAATAATATAAAAAATAAAATAAACAATCTTAATATTGATGATAACATCACAGAAGCATTTTGCCAAATTCTAATAGAATCCGATAGCTCAATAGATTCAAATTATGATTCCGAGTCAAGCAGTCAGTCTGATAACTCAATATAAGGAAATTGTAATGACTGTAAAATTGTTAATAACGAGCTAGACCAAGTTATATCCCAATTCCAAGAAGATGATATGGAAGAAACATATAAGGCTATGTCCATACTACAAAATAATTATTGTAATGTAATAAATAATAACACATTAGAAGACATTTTCAAAAATATAAAAGATCCTTTAGAAAGGGCAAGAATCCTAGAAAGCCTTTGCATAGATAATCAAGAAAAAAAATAATAATATGGTCATAAAAGAACCTGAAGGTCTTTATTCTTTGAAAGATATTCAACATATGATGAAATCAAGAAGAGAAAATACTTCCACCATTGAAGATCTCCAGATAGAGATTAAAAAAAATTAAAAGATGAAATTACAATTATAAAAAAACAAAATTATTGTTTCGAAAAAAGAATTCTTAATTTAGAAGATACAGAGGGATAATCCTCTCAGTCTCATCCTTCTTATGTCTCTTTCTTTCTTTCCAGAGCTTCCTAAAATAACAATAAAAGAAGAAAAATCAACTACAGAAGATAGCAAAAATTCTGATCATCTTTTTTGTTCCATAGAGAACATTTATTCTCAAAAATGGTTAGTAAAAATATCTTTACAAATCGAAGATTCTTTCAAAAAGGATTTTGTCACTCTCATAGACTTAGGAGCAGATCTAATTGTATAAAAGAAGGTCTGATTCTTACTAAATATTTTAGAAAAACTACACATATTCTAAGAACTGCTAGTGGTGAAGATATGAATGTTAAATATAAACTTCCCAACGCAAAAATTTATAATAATGGAATGTGTATATATAACACCTTTGTATTAATAAAAAATATCACAAACGATATAATTCTTGGCACTCCCTATTTGCAGAAATTATTTCCTATAAATATAAGCAATAAAGGAATTACGACAAAATACAATGGGAAAACAATTCACTTTGAATTGGTTTCCACGCCATTTAATAAAATAATAAATGAAATAAAAGATTCAATAGAATCTAAATTAAACCAAATAAATTTTCTAAACGAAGAAATAAAGATTGATAATATAGGAAACAGTTTGAGAAATCCTAAACTAATTTCAAAGATTGAGTTTTTAAAAAACCAATTTACAAATAATATTTGTAATGATCATCCAAATGCTTTTTTGGAATAGAAAGCAACATGTTGTCTCCCTTCCTTATAAGAAAACTTTTATTGAAAACATCATTCCTACGAAGGCTAGACCTTGCCAGATGAATTTCGAATATATGGAATTATGCAAAAAAGAAATATCTTTAGTCCAACAAAAGGGTTTGATAAATCCTTCTAAATCACCATGGTCATGTACCGGCTTTTATGTAAATAAGCATTCAGAACAAGAAAGATGTGTTCCAAGATTAGTAATTAATTATAAAACTCTTAACAAAGTCATAAAATGGATTAGATATCCTATTCCAAATAAAAAAAGACTTATTAGATAAGTTACATGACGCCCTTATATTCTCTAAATTTGATTTAAAATCAGGATATTGGCAAATCCAAATTGATCATAATAACAGATATAAAACTGCATTTAATGTCCCGTTTGAACAATACGAATGGAATGTTATGTCTTTCGGATTAAAGAATGCTCCTTCTGAATTCTAGAATATTATGAATGATATATTTACACCCTTTTCAAATTTTATAATAGTTTACATAGATGATATTCTTGTCTTTTCAAAAGATATAGAAACCCATTTTAAACATCTAAATCTGTATCAAAACAATGATAACCATGATGGGAAGGACTGTACTCCAGAAAAACACAAGGAGTGGATCGAAAATCCATTTTGTGACAATTGTAAGGTCGGAGATGAGGAAAGCATTAACAACTGAAAATACAGAGGAATGAGAAGTCTGGAGAACGATTGAACAAGTGTTCAAAGGGTGATTTTCGGGAGGTTGTCTTTGATGGAATTCGTTTTATTAGATATACAGCAGCGTCAAAAGCAAAATGCCAGAACCGTTGAGAAACAGAAGATTGTGCCATTAGTGTAAGGCCAGTTTCAACAACATGACGATGGCGATGTTCAACAATGCCATTCTGTTCACTTGAATGAGGGCACGATAACTTGTGAACGATGCCAAGAGATGTAAAAAATGACGTTAGAGGTCGGAATTCGCCTCCCCAGTCTATTTGGACATGTTTGACTTTTGTGTTAAATTGTCGTTCAGCCACGGTGACAGTTTTTAAAGGTGGAGAAAACATCAGATTTGTGTACTAATGAAAAAAAATCCACATATATCGAGAATAATGATCAACACACAGCATGAAATAATGATGTCCATCGAAGGATAGAACGGGTGCGGGGCCCCACACATCGCAGTAAATTAAGTCAAGATAATTGGAAGAGTGAAAGGTAGCATTGGGTAAGGATTGTTTGGAAGATTTGCCTAAATGGCATGCAATATAGGAAACATATGAAAATGTTTGTGGGAACGGGAAGGTTAAAACTGGATAGCATGAAATTGAGGAGTTGGTGATGGGGATGACCAAGTCTTCTGTGCCAAACAATGGAGGAAGTCCGAGTAGCAGAAAAAGCGATCTTAGGAATGGAATGTAGTTGAGGAAGACGAAGAGAGTAAAGGCCTTGTTCACTAGGACCGGTAAGAATAGTTGTACGGGTGGATTCATCCTTCACAAGAAAATATGAGGAGTGGAATTCAAATAAAACATTGTTGTCTAAACAAAATTGTTGAACTAAAAGTAAATTCTTTTTTATTTCAGGAACATGAAGAATTTTGGATATATAAAGTGTTTTATTTGGAGGAGAATTTTGATGAGCCAATATGAAGGATATGAAGTCCCTTACCATTACCAATATAGAGTGAGTCATTACCGTAGTAGGCTTCTGGATGTTCAAGGTTGGATAAGTGTGGTGTCACATGATTTGTTGCTCCAGTATCAGGAAACCAAGTGCTACCCGTAGTAGAACGTGAATCTCCAAGAGTGGAGCGTGCAACTGTAAGGTTGGCTGAGGGGTTAGCACGAAAGATGGATGAATCACGACGAGGGCAACCACTTGGAATATGCCCAATTCCACAGCGGTTGTAGAATCCGTGAACGGTATTCTGGTTAGCTGCCCAGCTAAATTTACTTCTATTACTGTTGTTGTAACTTTTATAAGAGGATTCCTGTCATCCTTGATTTTAATTTCCTCTGTTGTTGGAGGAATGAGAACCATAAAAGGACTGGAAAGGTTGTGAAGCTGTTGTCAGACTTGGCATCAATTGGTAGGCAAGTTGAAAGGCCATTTAATGAAGAGCAAGCAATTGTTGGTAAGACGCCCTATTAGTCAAAAAATTGGTAACTGTTGTCATATTGAGAGTGTCGCCTGAAGTGTTGTTAGGCAATGTCGCCTGAAGAGTCGCTAAGTGTCGCTAGCAATGTCACTAGACTGTAGGGGAATCTGAACTTGCGTTCAATGGCGGTGTCGCTGGGCAATGTCGCCTATAGAATCGTTGTAGTGTTGCTACCAATGTCGCTAGACAGTGTCTCCTGTAGTGTCGCCAAAGGCAGTGTCGCCTAGTAATGTCGTCAGGAGTTCTTAAGCGAATGTCGCTAAGAAATTGAACTTGTGTTTAGAAATCCTGGAGTGTCTCCTGCTGAACAGTGAGTGTCTCCTGATGAACAGTGAGTGTCTTCTGATGAACAGTGTCTCCTGATGTGGAGTGACTCCTGATGAATTTTTAAAGATCGTCGGTTGTTTGCGACGGTTTTGTGGTGGTGATGGTGGCTTGGCTCTGAAAGCAAGTTGAACACCAAGTGTGTGCGTAAATATGAGAATTGTATTAGATTGTTGTAATGAAAAGGTTACAATGGAGGGGTATTTATAATACCCATATTTACACTTTGACACACTCTAATATTCACTAAATACAATTGTGTCTAATAAACAACCCATACTCAATAAGCCATCACTAACTTTGAAAATCCATTTTTTGGAAAGGACCATTCTACCCTCATTTCCGTTCTTAGAGCCCATGCATTTGGTTTGCGGTTTGATTTATTCCTAATTGGTGAAGATCAAAAGCAACATTTTGAATTGGCATGAGAGCCAGCTGAATGCATTAATCATCTATATGGTGGTAGAAAATGGAAGAAAGTAGGAACTTAGGAGGGTAAGAAAAATAATAATTTAGGTAGTTACAGTTAAGTGTTATCGAAAGGGAGGTAATTTGCAATTGTAATATTATATAAAATAATAATTTAGGTAGCTACTGTTAAGTCCTTTTCAAGACGTGAAAGGTTTGAAAATTCTATCCTCGTTTCATTCTTTTTTTTCTTTTTTTTTAATATTTGATGGAGCAGTAACTACTGAATACATTTATCTTGAAATGGATTCGAGATGACCTCACAACATCTCATTGTATTATATGAGACGAGTACATGGCAGTCAAAGTCTCGGAAGGTGCTCTTAAGGCACAAAAGGCTCTCATTTTCTTAATAAAAATTTCTAAATAATGGATTCGCGATCTGATGTATGTAGTTTTACTCTACACTTTGTGCAGAAGGTTGTTTACATGGCTTGAACCGGTGACCTCAAGGTCACAAATCAACAACCTTATCAGTTGTTTGAAGGTTTGCCCTCTTAATGAATAATAAGTAAATTTCAAATACTTAAAAATATAGAGTAAAGTGCTAATTTCGTCCATGTGGTTTAGTCATTTTAGTCACTTCTATATAATTTTTTTATAGCTTTTACGTCCCTAACTTTTCAAAATCTAGACATTTTCATCCAACTGACTAACTTAGTTAAAATTTCAATTTTACATCAGGGGCAAATTTGTCACACCCCCGTCAAGGCGCAAACACGAGGGCAGAAACTAGGGGGGAAAGGCACCCCTTGTTGGGCCTCATGCAATGGAGAAAGTAGTTTTTTGATACGGTATTTAGCTCATATTTTATCAATTGGGGCACTGCAATTTTTTTGGTTGGGGCCACTAGTACCATTAATTCACCAAACAACTTTAATTTGAAATTTGATTTTTATAAATGGAAAAGAATGTATTTTGTTAAACATTATCTAAGGCTGTTGCTCTCCCCTATCTGCACCTCTCAATTCCTCATATAATTTGCAAGCTATTTTATAAGTTTTTATGACAAAGCCTTTTAATTCCTCTCAAATTACTTTTAACTCCTTTCACACTCCTTTTAGCTTTTATGATAAAGCCATATAATTTGGGATCCCACTAATAGAAAGAATTTTAGATTATCACCCAAAAACACTTAGACGCTCGGTTGATTTGTTTTCAACTATTGTTAAGGTGCTTGAATACATTGCAAACTGATGATTTCTTGCATGCTTATGTAATTTGTGGCGTAGAAAAAGATGAACTTGTGAATGTTACTAACGAAGATGTAACTGAGCGTTTTCAAAAGATGAAAATACGTAGAGGACAGCTGTAAAAAGTACATTTTCTATTATATTTAATGAACGATGTTTTTTGAGTTATATTTAGCTGTTTAATATTATTTTAATCATTATTTGTTGTTTCTTTTACCCCGACACATTTTTTGATCGACCCATTTTTTATCGATTCGTATTTTGCCACCCCCTACCAAAAAATCTCGTATTCGTCACTGCGAGTGGGCGACGAAATTGAATCATTACACATGATTAAAAGAAATTTCTATTAATTGAATAGTTGATTACATTGATTTTAGAAATCAAACAAAACAAGTAGAACAAACAAGTCTTCATTTTGTTAATATCTAGCTAAGTCTACTAAAGCATAGTCCTTGATTCTATCATGAGCTTATCAACATCCTAGTTATCTTCACCTGAAAAGCATGCTAAAATAGGTCAACTAAAAAAGTTGGTGAAAACATAAGTTTAGATAGATATATAGTAAGAGATAACACAAGTGCAAGTCATAAACAAGTTTCATATTCCAAGTAATTAAACTTTTATACATGAGTATACAACCAACCCTAGTGATCGATATCTCTCCCGTCCAACACCTTGTCAGGGTGTTAGACTATAGTATAAGTGTCAAGTATGCGGTTTCTGAATACCCAGATCCTTCCAAGTTGATTAGAATCCACAACTTGAAGGACGCTCGGAATTGATTGGCATGCGTCAACCCAATGACTGGATGGGCTAGTCAGGCCAATAGATCTATTTACTTACGTGGCTTCCCCGAAGTTAATGGTTGTGTAGGTTTTAGAAAATAAGAGAGACTTTGTAATGAAAAGTGACATAGAATAGCAACATGTATAAACTAGTTTAGTTTTACTTGAACTAGAAAGTATGTTATTGACTGCAATATAATAGTTTTGACTTTAGAATTTGGTTCCCGTTTGATATATGAGCATGTTTTCCACCCCAAAATAGAAAGTAAAAGAGGGGCTATGAACTCACCTTGCAAGTTAAGAAGGTTGAACTTGTAGTTGATGTAACTTGGATTTGAATGCCTTAAGGATTCCCTAAGTAAGTTTGTTAAGTTATGTAGAAACAAGTTTAGAATAGTCGAGGGGTTGATAGTGTAATTAGTTGAAAGTGGTTGTTGTATACTAGAGTGGTTATCATTACATAGTAGTAGCTCCAATAGAAAAGTTTCCAAGAAAGAGTTGGTTGGATCGGAACCCCGTCTTTTCCTAGCCAAAACTTTAATGTTTGTCAGATAAGAACATACCGATTTGAAAGTTACTCTATTTGTATACTTAACCAAGTTTAGGGTGTGTTGGGTAAGTTTGAAAAGTATAAGGGTTAAAGTGTAAATATGAATTTAAGAGGGACTGAAATAGATAAGTTGAATATTAGAAGATTTTAATTGAAAATAAGGAGTTTCAATAGAAACATGTTTTAGAAATCGAACGAAAACAAGAAAGATCAAAATCAAGTTTTTAAATAAAATTTTGAACAGGTTTGTTGAAATAAGGTTTTTGATCTTGGATTAGATCTAAGATTATAACATAAACATGTTAGGGAATCATAGATCTTAGCTAGTTATGAAGGATTTTTAAAGCAAAAGTATGAACAAGTAAGAACATAAGAGGAACTTACTTAGAATGGAAGGATTTAAGCTAGAATCTTCCAAAATATGAGAGTAACAACCTTTAGTTCCTAGAGAGCCTGAGAGGATCGTTGAGGTGCGAAAAATAAATTAGGAACAAGGGCTCTATTTATAGGGCGGGATTAGAAACTTAAAGGCAAAAATTAAATAGTTATTTGGACTAAAATTGCTATCAGTTTGTTAATTTTAAATAAATAAAATTCAAAAATATTAAGGGTGGGGGTAGGTCACAAAATTTAGAGGATAAGGATGAGATTTTGAGTTTAAAATTAGTTAGTTAATAGATGGAAAGGATTATGATAGGATTTAGGAATAAAAAAGGTTTTTAATCATTTAGGATAAGTTTAAAGGAATTAATTGGTTTTATTAATTTAAATAATAATAAAAACAAATATATATATATATATATATATATCTGAAAATTATTATAATAATAATATATAACTGAATTTATAAAAATTAATCAGATTTCAAAGAAGTTACAAAAAAAACCCTCAAATTTACGTATTCGTAACTTTTACCCTTGAAATTTTATTTTTGTCAGATGAAGTTATAAACTTGAATTGTTTTGATTAGGTTAGAGTCTAAGACATCCAAAGTTACCATAAGTAGTAAGTTCTAGAAGGAATACGAGATTTAGATATAGAATCAAAATAGATGAATCAAGTGCTCTAAAGTGCAATAAAATACTCACTTTAGACTAGGCCTAGAAGTTTGAAATGAAAGATATCAAAAGTAGTATGAGGCACAAGAATTAGACATATGATCAACATAGAGTCAACAAGTGTAAGGCCCCAAACCCGGGAGGCCTCACTTATTGGATTTACTCATTCACAAACAGTTCTTAAACATGAATATCAAATAGCACAGCGGAAAATTTCATTTAAACATAACTTAATCGTTGTTCATACATGCGGAAACGTAAACATTGATTAAATCATAATTACATCATAGACAAAACATAACGGGATGCCAGTCTTCAAAAGCAGTCGGGTAACTCTTCATCTCTAGCCAAGCATCACCGTCCATCCTCATAACCTGCCTTATCCTGAATGTGCACACTAAAACGTCAGCTACGCTGGTGAGTTCTAGTTTTAATATAAAACCTTTAACTTCAAATAATTTTCCAAAAACATCACTTCATACTTCATTTAATAAAAAGCGTACGTAAAATAATGCAATAACAAAACATAACACTTCATAAACATAAGTCAACGAACATATCGAATCTGCGCCTTCTTGTAACCGTCAAATCCAAACGTTACATACTGGCTGAATAACCTAAGGATCACCACCACTAGGTCCATCATCACCGTACTGTCCTTCAGGTGAGGAACTCCTAGGGCCCGATACTTAGGTCATCCAACCCTTCAAGCACGGCGTCCCAAAGGATAGCGCGTACCAAACTTCAAGCATTGCGCCGCGTCGGACACAAGTACCAAACTTCAAGCACGACTACCCCGTAAGGTAAATCGTACCAAACTTCAAGGATCACGATAATCCCCTTGACGACCGTCATCGCCCCAGTTGTACAAAAGTTGGCCAGCCACAGAGGCCCCTAAAAGGTAAAGGCCCATAACATACTTCCCATCCCTTAACCTTCATTCCCTAAGGAATATTGGCAGATTCGTTCGTTTGTGAGTTTTGTAAACCTTCGCTTCTTTTACTTCAAAAACTTCAGTTAAAGCATTCGTACGTTTTATTAAAAACATTCTCATTCGTTAAAACACTTCGTAAACTTCTTTTGGCAAAATATTTCATAAACACTTCCTTCATAAACCTTCCTTCTAAAACATCCTTCATAAACATCATTTTATAAAACGTTACATAAAACCTTCATAAACATCGTTTTATAAAATCGTCACGTGTGCACACCAGCCCAAAAACATTATTAAAACATTTAAAAGAGGGCTTCTAGAACTCACCTTATAAGCTAGTCTTGGTTGTCCTAATCGATGGCCCAACCACGTCACTTCCGATCTGAATTGGTTACAAAACACATATATCAGACCTAACCTCGACTCACACTTTACTCAGCTGGTATAGGCGAACTTAATGCTAAGTTCGCCTCCCCTGGCTTAGGCGAACTTATAGGCGAACTTATAAGCGAACTTAATAAGTTCGCTTACCATTTTGCCAGGCGAACTTAATCCAGGCGAACATAATAAGTTCGCTTACCTTATGGCCAGGCGAACTTAACTCAAGCGAACTTGATAAGTTCGCTTACCTTTATCCAAGCGAACTTGCCAAGCGAACATAATTAGGCGAACTTGATAAGTTCGCCTCCCCCAAGCGAACTTGACAGAGTCATCTTCCCCAAAAGTCCCGAAATTCGCGGATTTGGGTTCGGTTATGTCAAAACTTCAACCTTCTTTGCTCAAAACAACCGTTTTTCATTGTAGATACTAAACCTAAGCTTATTCTTAAGTTTCATCCGTAAAAACGTCCGTATTTCACCCAAAACCCGAAAAACCCAAAAACGAACAAAAACTCAGATTTAGGTCGGATCGTTACCTGAATCGAGCTTTTGATCTGGAGGTTTCCTTCACGAGTGCAAGAGACACGATCTGGTGCAATCTTGTGTGATTCCGACACTTTCTCTCTCTACGGTTTTCTCTCTCTAGAATGTCAAAGAGAAGAAGAATGAGTGCCTTGGGCTATTTATAGGGGAGACCTCCCCAAGCCCGGTTCGCGACTGACCCGGCCCGACTTTGGCCTGCTTGAACTCGCTAACTTTACTTTTTGTCATTTTGGGATGTTACAAGTCTACCCCCCGTATAATAGGTTTCGTCCCCGAAACCTATCACAAGTCAAATAATTTAGGGTACGACTCCCTCATTTCCTCCTCCGTTTACCATGTAGCCTCCGATCCCTTTCGGTGCCTCCGTTGGACTTTAACCAATTGGATCACTTTGTTACGCAAATGCTTCTCCTTTCGGTCTAAGATAGCCACGGGTTCTTCGATGTAATTAAGGCTGTTGTCGACCTCGATGTCAGTAAGTGGTACGTGAGCCGATTCATCCGCCGAACACTTTCGCAAGTGTGATACATGGAAGGTAGGATGAATCCCACTTAACTCATCAGGCAACTCCAACCGATATGCGACTTCACCAACCCGTGCCGCTATCCTAAAAGGTCCGACAAACCTCGGACTTAACTTTCCTCTCATCCTGAATCGAATGATTCCCTTCCAGGGGGACACTTTCAACATTACTCTGTCCCCAACATCAAACTCAATAGGCCTTCGTCGTTTATCCGCATAGGATTTCTGACGATCTTGTGCGGCCTTCATTCGAGCTTTGATTTGATCAAACCTTTCCGACGTTTCTTTTATAACTTCAAGACTTCCTAATTCCTTCTGTCCAATCTCACCCTAACAAACCGGGGTCCTGCATCTTCTACCATACAACATTTCGTAAGGCGACATGCCTATCGTCGAGTGATAACTATTGTTGTAGGAGAATTCGGCTAACGGC
Source organism: Smallanthus sonchifolius (assembly GCA_023525975.1). Classification (NCBI taxonomy): domain Eukaryota; kingdom Viridiplantae; phylum Streptophyta; class Magnoliopsida; order Asterales; family Asteraceae; genus Smallanthus; species Smallanthus sonchifolius. The sequence goes on along the minus strand of CM042026.1, from coordinate 81,068,732 downwards.
AGATGACTGTCCCAACTGCCACCGAAGTCGATAATACAAGCACGGAGCATATCTTCCAATGTCTGAATGGTCCTTTCGGACTGACCATCCGTTTGCGGGTGGTATGCCGTGCTGATATTCAGCCTCGTGCCCATCGCCTCATGAAATCTTTTCCAGAACCTCGATGTGAATCGTGTGTCCCGGTCAGATACGATCGTCAAAGGCATCCCATGCCGTGCTACTACTTCGTTGATAAACACTTCTGCTAACCTTTCCGACGAGAACGTCTCGCGAATAGGTAGGAAATGAGCACTCTTCGTTAATCGGTCCACAATTACCCAAATGGTGTCATGACCCTTAGCTGTGCGAGGTAGCTTGGTTATGAAATCCATGGTAATGTGTTCCCACTTCCATTCCGGTATATCAAGTAGTTGAATCTTTCCATACGGTTTCTGGTGTTCAGCCTTTACTTGCGAGCAAGTCAAGCACTTGCTTACATACTTCGTTACATCACATTTCATTCCAGGCCACCAGTAGTCCTTCTTCAGGTCTTGGTACATTTTGTTGGTACCAGGATGGATAGAGTAACGAGACTTATGAGCCTCATCCAAGATTTTGGTTCTAAGCTCGCCACCCATAGGTATCCATACCCGTCCATAACGTGTTCTAACACCAAGGGTGTTATATTCCAACTTGTCCTGTTGGCCAACCATCATTTCCTTCTTTATGTTTTCTTCTTTAAGTGCCTCATCTTGAGCTCTTTCGATTTCGCTCATCACATCCGATGTTATCACCAACTGGCAAGCTTTCACTCTAATAGGAGTAGGAACATCCTTTCGGCTTAGAGCGTCAGCCACCACGTTTGCCTTTCCAGGATGGTACATTATTTCACAGTCATAGTCCTTCAACAGTTCTAACCATCGCCTCTGCCTCATATTAAGTTCTTTTTTTTCGAAGAAGTACTTCAAACTTTTGTGGTCGGAGTAAATAGTAAACTTCACCCCGTACAGGTAGTGCCTCCAGATTTTTAATGCAAATACGACAGCAGCAAGTTCCAAATCGTGAGTCGGATAGTTGACTTCGTGAACTTTCAATTGCCGCGACGCATATGCAATCACTCTACCACGTTGCATCAACACACACCCTAATCCCTGACCTGACGCGTCAGAGTATACCACCAGGTCTTCACTGCCCTCAGGAAGGGCCAAGACTGGGGCTTGGGTTAGCTTCTCTTTCAATTCCTTGAACGCCTCATCCTGGGTCGAACCCCATTCGTACTTTACCTCCTTCCGAGTCAACTTTGTCAATGGCGAAGCTATTTTCGAGAAATCCTGGATGAATCTCCGATAGTAGCTCGCCAATCCCAAGAAACTGCGGATTTCAGTTGGCGTCTTAGGAATGTCCCATTCACTTACCGTTACTATCTTTGCTGGGTCAACCATAATGCCGTTCGGGCCAATGACGTGACCTAGGAATTGGACTTCCCTAAGCCAGAACGCACATTTGGAGAACTTAGCATACAACTTCTCCTTCTTCAGAGCTTCCAATACTTCCTTCAAGTGACACGCGTGATCACCCTCATTCTTGGAGTAGATAAGGATATCATCGATGAACACGATTACCGATCGATCCAGTATCGGTCGACACACTCTATTCATTAAGTCCATGAACGCTGCGGGGGCGTTCGTCAATCCGAAGGACATTACGCGAAACTCGAAATGTCCATAACGCGTGCGAAAGGCAGTTTTCGGTACGTCTTCTTCCCTTACCTTCAACTGATGGTACCCGGACCGAAGGTCGATTTTCGAGAACCAACTTGCGCCTTGTAATTGGTCAAACAGGTCATCGATCCTTGGTAAAGGGTACTTGTTCTTCACCGTTCGTTTGTTTAACTCGCGATAATCAATACACATTCTCATCGAACCGTCTTTCTTCTTCACAAACAACACCGGAGCACCCCACGGAGAGATGCTCGGTTGGATAAATCCTTTCTGAAGTAACTCGTCTAGTTGAACCATAAGTTCCTTCATTTCCACTGGTGCTAGTCGATATGGAGCCTTAGCCACGGGCTGGGCATCTGGTACTAAGTCAATTCGGAACTCAATTTCTCTATCGGGTGGTATCCCTGGCAAATCCTCTGGAAACACCTTCGGGTACTCGCGTACCACGGGTACATCATCTAGTTCCTTCACTTCCTTACACTTGTCAATCACATACACCAGATAAGCCTCGCATCCGCGCCTCAAGTAATTTGTTGCCTTAATCATCGAGATGACGTTTGGCATCAGGGCGTCACGATCTCCAAAAACCTCGACTTTGCTACCATCCGGAGCCTTGAGTTGGATTATCTTTCGTTTACATATAATTTGCCCTTCATTGGCAGTTAGCCAATCCATACCCAACACAACATCGAACCCTCCCAAAACCATAACGAACAATCTGACAGGGAATCTATGACCTTCTATCTTTATCGTGGAGTTGTCAACTACATCGGTTACTCTTGCAGTTCTACCCTCCGCGGTTTCTACGCTAAAGGCCCTTTCTAACTTACTGACAGTGTACTTCACGCGTTTACAAAAACTCGCAGATATAAAACTCTTACTGGCACCCGAATCAAATAACACAGAAACCAAAGTGTTGTCAAGGATGAATGTACCTGACGCCACATCCGGATCTGCCCTGGCTTGTTCTTGCGTCAGTGCGTACGCACGAGTCTTTGCACGAGATACCTCTCCCTTCTTTTCCGGGCCCTTTCCCTTCCCGGTTTCCCCCATCCTGGGCTTGGTGCATTCCCGACTCATATGACCATTTTCTCCACAATTGTAGCATTTGTAGCCTTGCGGGCATTCACGGGAGTAATGTCCGGAATTGCCGCATTTAAAGCACATATTCGATCCTAACCGACATTCACCCGCGTGTCTTACCCCACATTTCCCACAGACTGTCATCTCGCCTACTCTGGCATGCTTGTCCCGAGCCCCAAACAACTTCCCACCCGATCGTTTAGCGGGAAAACTCAACTTCTTCTTAGGCACTTCAATGGCAACAACATTCAGTGCCAGATCATCAAATACTACGCCGCTCAGTTCTACTACCGAATCATAGGTAGTTGGGGCGTTTGCCTTGACATAGGTGCGGACCTGGTCCGGCAACCCTTGAATATAACATGAAATCTTTCTTTCCTCCGTTGTGACAAGATGTGGCATCAGACGTGCCAGTTCATTGAATCGGGTTGTGTACTGCCGGTGCGTCATGCTTCCGGCCTTCAAACCCAGAAATTCCCTCTCTACTTTCTAAATCTCGTTCCTTGGGCAGAAATTCTTAATCACCAAAGTTTTCAAATCAGCCCACATCATTGCATCCACAATCTCGCTCCCTTTTGCCTGACGTACACCTTCCCACCAGTGAGATGCTTCCTCCCTCAAGGAGTTAGCAGCAAATTTTACGACTTGATCCGCTCGGCACTCGCTCAGACGAATGGCAGCTTCCATACGGATCACCCAATCAAACGTAGCCACCGCGTCTTTCTTTCCAGTGAGGACCGGTGGGTCACATGCTTTAAATGACTTATAATCACATCCGCGAGCAGGCGGTGCATTGTCGGTCTCATTGTTCTGAGCACCAATCGCCGCGCTAGACCCACCCACCGCATTGACCTGCTTCAATGCTTCTGCCAACAGACCTGGCAGAGAAGTCTTCATCAACTCTGTAAACTCTCTAGCTATGGCTGCTCTCACTTCTGGTTCAAAAGTGAAAGGTTGTTCTTCAACCAGTGTCTGTTCGGTTCCATGCACACTAACCGCCGGTTCAGTGTGAACACTTCCTTCTTCACTATTTTCTTGGCGTGCAGCGATCCTGCCACGCCCACCATTTCGACCGCCGGTACGACCACCGGTACGGCCACCACGCCTTCCGTTTCCTCTCCTCGCCATTTCGTTCTATAAGACAAGAAATCCAATGTCATCACGCTAGTTAACAATTAAAATTCAATAAGTACTGTAAGATGTTAATATACACTGGCCATCTGTAATTAACCATTACACTACCTTTTGATTTCTATTTGACCACCTTTGTGATTCCATCAGAACACAAGTCCTCACCTAACCTCTTCTAAGGCATACTATATACGTAATATATATACTACCTTCATACCTGATGCTGTGGCTCGAGTTACCTGTACTGGCATCCGCTTTCGGTCCCATTCAAAGTTTAAGTTCAGACACTGGGAGTGTCCGAATCTCTCAAACCATTGCTCTGATACCAACTTGTAAGGCCCCAAACCCGGGTGGCCTCACTTATTGGATTTACTCATTCACAAACAGTTCTTAAACATGAATATCAAATAGCACAGCGGAAAATTTCATTTAAACATAACTTAATCGTTGTTCATACATGCGGAAACGTAAACATTGATTAAATCATAATTACATCATAGACAAAACATAACGGGATGCCAGTCTTCAAAATCAGTCGGGTAAATCTTCATCTCTAGCCAAGCATCACCGTCCATCCTCATAACCTGCCTTATCCTGAATGTGCACACTAAAACGTCAGCCACGCTGGTGAGTTCTAGTTTTAACATAAAACCTTTAACTTCAAATAATTTGCCAAAAACATCACTTCATACTTCATTTAATAAAAAGCGTACGTAAAATAATGCAATAACAAAACATAACACTTCATAAACATAAGTCAACGAACATATCGAATCTGCGCCTTCTTGTAACCGTCAAATCCAAACGTTACATACTGGCTGAATAACCTAAGGATCACCACCACTAGGTCCATCATCACCGTACTGTCCTTCAGGTGAGGAACTCCTAGGGCCCGATACTTAGGTCATCCAACCCTTCAAGCACGGCGTCCCAAAGGATAGCGCGTACCAAACTTCAAGCATTGCGCCCCGTCGGACACAAGTACCAAACTTCAAGCACGACTACCCCGTAAGGTAAATCGTACCAAACTTCAAGGATCACGATAATTCCCTTGACGACCGTCATCGCCCCCGTTGTACAAAAGTTGGCCAGCCACAGAGGCCCCTAAAAGGTAAAGGCCCATAACATACTTCCCATCCCTTAACCTTCATTCCCTAAGGAATATTGGCAGATTCGTTCGTTTGTGAGTTTCGTAAACCTTCGCTTCTTTTACTTCAAAAACTTCAGTTAAAGCATTCGTACGTTTTATTAAAAACATTCTCATTCGTTAAAACACTTCGTAAACTTCTTTTGGCAAAATATTTCATAAACACTTCCTTCATAAACCTTCCTTCTAAAACATCCTTCATAAACATCATTTTATAAAACGTTACATACAACCTTCATAAACATCGTTTTATAAAATCGTCACGTGTGCACACCAGCCCAAAAACATTATTAAAACATTTAAAAGAGGGCTTCTAGAACTCACCTTATAAGCTAGTCTTGGTTGTCCTAATCGATGGCCCAACCACGTCACTTCCGATCTGAATTGGTTACAAAACACATATATCAGACCTAACCTCGAGTCACACTTTACTCAGCTGGTATAGGCGAACTTAATGCTAAGTTCGCCTCCCCTGGCTTAGGCGAACTTATAAGAGAACTTAATAAGTTCGCTTACCCTTTGGCCAGGCGAACTTAATCCAGGCGAACATAATAAGTTCGCTTACCTTATGGCCAGGCGAACTTAACTCAAGCGAACTTGATAAGTTCGCTTACCTTTGTCCAAGCGAACTTGCCAAGCGAACATAATCAGGAGAACTTGATAAGTTCGCCTCCCCCAAGCGAACTTGACAGAAGTTCACCTGCACCATCAGTCATCTTCCCCAAAAGTCCCGAAATTCGCGGATTTGGGTTCGGTTATGTCAAAACTTCAACCTTCTTTGCTCAAAACAACCGTTTTTCATTGTAGATACTAAACCTAAACTTATTCTTAAGTTTCATCCGTAAAAACGTCCGTATTTCACCCAAAACTCGAAAAACCCAAAAACGAACAAAAACTAAGATTTAGGTCGGATCGTTAACTGAATTGAGCTTTTGATCTGGAGGTTTCCTTCACGAGTGCAAGAGACACGATCTGGTGCAATCTTGTGCGATTCCGACACTTTCTCTCTCTATGGTTTTCTCTCTCTAGAATGTCAAAGAGAAGAAGAATGAGTGCCTTGGGCTATTTATAGGGGAGACCTCCCCAAGCCCGGTTCGCGACTGACCCGGCCCGACTTCGGCCCGCTTGAACTCACTAACTTTACTTTTCGTCATTTTGGGATGTTACAACAAGTCTTAGAATTCAGGCATAGAAATCAGGGATGTCACATTCTCCCCTAGTTAAGAGAATTTAGTCCCGAAATTCAACTAGCAGAGGTTGTGTTATTCTAAAATGGATGTGGGTTCGTTAACTGTTATCAAGGCTAGTTATTGGTCTAGTTTTCGGTCCTACTTTCATTGCATTAAAGAGGTTTATATATAGTGTATACCGCAGCGTGCCCACCACCCCTTTAATACATTGAAAGCGTACGAGTTACTTACCAAAACTAATCACTAATTGACTAATGTTGGGTGATGTAAATTGAGAGTAGGGTCATTATCTGAGACTAGTTCTTGGTTCGGCTCCTAGTCCCACTTCCAACGTACCATTAGTGTTTATATAGGGTGTACCGCAGCTAACCCACCACACCTCCGGCACATCGAAAGTGTACTAGTCACCCACCAAAACTAATCACTAACTGGGCTAATGTTGGGTGGCATTAATAGTAGGGTTGTTAACTGAGACTAGTTCTCGGCCCGACTTCTAGTCCCACTTCCAATGCACCATTAGTGTTTATATATAGGGTGTACCGCAGCTAACTCACCACACTTCTGGCACCTCGAAAGTGTGCTAGTCACCTACCAAAACTACTCACTAACTTGGCTAGTGTTGATGGCATAAATTTAGTTTAGAAATTTGTCAAGCGTATGGGTACTAGCTACACAGCAGAATTTCAACACACACCAATGCACCTGTAATTTCATGATTACATTCCGGACCGCAATCGTCAATTTACCTTACACGGGTGTGCTATGTCCTTCCATTGTGTATCTACGAAGTGATACTAGTTATGTAACCAAAAGTTGTGGATGTCATTGAGTAGTCATGGACATACAATAGAACTTGATAGATCATATACATTGAGATGCAATCGAAACTGATAGAACATGTTAGTTTGAGATTTAAGTAGACATTGTGACAATTAAGTTTCAAGCAAAAGAAATTTCCAATTCAGATTACAAGTAAACATAGAATTCAAGATAACCTAAAGTAATAAACATGAATCAGTAGAAAAATCAAGGTAGCCACAGTCTCCCCTAGTTAAGAGGATCTCATCCCAAAATTTAACTAGTGGAGCCTGCGTTATCCTGAATAGCTGGATCTTGGCGGGCTTCAGGTAAAACTCGACCTTGAGCAGCTTGATTGTTGGTAGGGTACAGCTTGGGACACCGTTTTCTGAGGTGGACAAGGTCACCACATTCATAACAGGCCCTGACACTGTTGATGGGAGTAGGGTTAGTTATCACAGTATCGCTGGTGTTAGCTGTAGTAGGAGATGCTTTACAGTTCTGAGCGAGGTGGCCAAATTTGCCACAGTTGTTGCACTTGCGACACTCTCCAATGTGGTGTAGTGAACACTTAGGGCACTTAGGCAGTGACCCTGAATAAGGTTTAGTGGTTTGGGTGGATGGGCAACAGTGTTTACCGGTACAGTAGGGGTTACCATGCCAAGCAGGACATTGGATAGTTGTTGGGTGACAATGGTGGCAATCTCGTTGATTTTTGTAATGTCATGACAAGGAGGCATTCCAGCACGTTTAGATGAGATGACAAGATTATTTAAGTGATAATGTGATGATAGAATCATAAAGTAATCAGAGACAGAATTTCATTCATAATCAAGTAGTTTCAAATTACAATTGAAGAAAAACAGAGACACAATATATGTGCTTGTGTCTAGAATTTGAATTTAAAGAGGACAAATAATGAAAAATCAAAACTCGAGGTCCGTATGATAGATTCTAGGGAGATGTGTTTTAGCCTAAAAGCGATTCTCACACCAAAGATTCGTAGGAAGATGTGATGTGTCCTTACTTAGGGATTTATACACCACATCTTTCCTAGTAAAAATCCTTCGTGTACAGGTATCCACTCTTCCAGATTACACATGTTCTTATCAACCACCAATCGGGCCCTTGATTCTGACGAGGGTAATTATGGAATCGTCTCAACACTGTTGCTTAGTCGTCGTATCTCCAGAAGTGGATCTGTTGCAAATGGGTCAAGTCCAACTCTACTTTCTACACTGTTACTCTCTCGATGGTGTAGGGTTAGCTGGTCGTACCATGGCTGCGTTCTTTGGTGATAAAGGCTCTCCGTGTCAGACTAAAATTCTGGGTCGTCTAGTTCCGTGTGATGGTTCATCAAGATAAGCGTGTTTTCGAGAAAGAGGAATAAGAAGGCACGTAAGGGTTAGAGAAACAGCTAAACAAATAGAGCACATAGTTTCCTAATAAGGGGACTTCTAAGGTTATAGTCTAGGTCTATTCTAAAGTAGCCTAATTCTCTATAACCTGGCTCCGATACCAATCTGTCACAACCCCGTCAAGGCGTAAACACAAGGGGCGACGAAATTAAATCATTACACATGATTAAAAGAAATTTATATTAATTGAATAGTTGATTACAGTGATTACAGAAATCAAATAAAACAAGTAGAACAAACAACTCTTCATTTTGTAAATATCTAGCTAAGACAACTAAATCATAGTCCTTGATCCTAGCATGAGCTTATCAATATCCTAGTAAGCTTCACCTAAGAAACATGCTAAAATAGGTCAACTAGAAAAGTTGGTAAGAACATAGGTTTAGATAGATATATAGTAATAGATAATACAGTGCAAGTCATAAATAAGTTTCATATTCCAAGTAATTAAACTTTTATACATGAGTCCACAACCAACCCTAGTGATCGATAACTTTCCCGTCCAACACACTGTCAGGGTGTTAGACTAAAGTATAAGTGTCAAGTATGCAGTTTATGAACACCCAGCTCCTTCCAAGTTGATCAGAATCCACAACTTGAAGGACGCTTGGAATTGATTGGTATGCGTCAACCCAAGGACCGGATGGGCTAGTCAGGCCAATAGATCTTTTTAGTTAATCCCGTGGCTTCCCCGAAGTTAATGGTTGTGTAGGTTTTAGAAAATAAGAGAGACTTTGTAAAGAAAAGTGACATAGAATAGCAACACGTATAAACTAGTTTAGTTACTAGAATTAGAAAGTATGTTACTGACTGCAATAAAACAGTTTTGACTCTAGAATTTGGTTTCCATTTGATATATGAGCATGTTTTCCACCCCAAAGTAGAAAGTATAAGAGGGGCTATGAACTCACCTTGAAAGTTAAGAAGGTTGAACTTGTACCTGATGTAACTTGGATTTGAATGCCTTAAGGATTCCCTAAATAAGTTTGTTAAGTTAGTTAGAAACAAGTTTATAATAGTCGCGGGGTTGATAGTGTAATTAGTTGAAAGTGGTTGTTGTATACTAGAGTGGTTATCATTTCAAAGTAGTACCTTCAACAGAAAAGTTCACAGGAAAGAGTTGGTTGGATCGGAACCCCGTCTTTTCCTAGCCAGAACTTTAATGTTTATCAGATAACTACTTACTTATTTGAAAGTTACTCTATTTGTATACTTAACCAAGTTTAGAGTGTGTTGGGTAAGTTTGGAAAGTATAAGGGTTAAAATATAAATATGAATTTAGGAGGGATTGAAATAGATAAGTTGAATATTAGAGGATTTTAGTTGAAAATAAGGAGTTTCAGTAGAAACATGTTTTAGAAATTGAAGGGAAACAAGAAAGATCAAAATCAAGTTTTTAAATAAAAGTTTGAACAGGTTTGATGAAATAAAACTTTTTTTGATCTTGGATTAGATCTATGATTATAACATAAACATGTTGGGGAATCATAGATCTAAGCTAGTTATGAAGGATTTTGAAAGGAAAAGTATGAACAAACAAGAAAATAAGAAGAAATTACTTAGAATGGAAGGATTTAAGCTAGAATCTTCCAAAAGATGAGAGGAACGACCTTTAGTTGCTAGAGAGCCCTACAGGATCGTTGATGTACAAAAAATAACTGAGGAATAAGGGCTCTATTTATAGGGTGCGAAAGGGCTTTAATGCAAAAATTAAATATTTATTTCGACTAAAATTGCAATCAGTTTGTTAATTTTAAATAAAAAAATTCAAAAATATTGGGGAGGGGGGGATAGGTCATAAAATTTAAAGGGTATGGATGAGATTTTGAGTTCAAAATTAGGTAATTAATGGATGGAAAGGATTAGGATAAGATTTAGGAATAAAAATAATGGTTTTTAATTATTTAGGATAAGTTTAAAGGAATTAATTGGTTTTATTAATTTAAATAATATATATATATATATATATATATATATATAAATCTAAAAATTATAATAATAATATATAACTGAATTTACAAAAAATAATCAGATTTCAAAGACGTTACAAAAGAAACCCGGAAATTTACGTAAGCGTAACTTTTACCCTTGAAATTTTATTTTAGTCAGACGAAGTTTCAAACTTCAATTGTTTTGATTATGTTAGAGTATAAGGCATCCATAGTTATCATAAGTAACAAATTCTAGAATCAATACGAGAATTAGTTATAAAATCAAAATAGATTAATCAAGCCGCTCTAAAGTGATATAGAATACTCACTTTAGACTAGGCTTAGAAGTTTGAAATGAAAGATATCATAAGTAGTATGAGGCACAAGAATTAGACATATGATCAATATAGAATCAACAAGTCTTAGAATACAGGAATAGAAATCAGGATGTCACAAAATTAAGCTTTTTAAAATTCCTTTTTTTAACCCCTTTTATTATTCCTCTTATTTCCCCATGCACTATCAAAACCCTAAATCGATCCGGAATGATTTCCCTGTCCCTTCTTCGAACCACCCCTGCTTCTCCCCCTCACCGCCACCCGCTGCCGCATCCCCACCTCCTCTTTCCCCCCACCGATAGCCTCTTCTCCTCTAGCCCATGTTTCTTCTCCGCCCTCGTCAGACACTCCGATCACCACCCCATTCGTTTTTTTTCCGGCTACTCCACTGGCAATGGTTAGTTTAATCCAAATATCAATAATGTCGGGTAGATTTAGTGTTTTAATCAAACCCAAAACAAAACTTAAAATAATATATAAAAAGACGAAGAACACATATCAATTGTTCTAAAACTCCATCGAGTAGATTTACTTATTTCTTTATTTCAAAGAGACCATGTGAACCTGAAACTAACAAAGATCAGTTGTTCTAGAACCCCAAAATCAAGAACGAAGAACACCTCAAAATCAACTTCCATCGATTTATGCTTGCCAACTTTGACAATCATAACAGGGCACTCGATTTACAGGTCAGATGAGAGGTGCGGTGGTTCTATATAGTGAAGGGGGATACGGAATGGTGGCGATCACTCGATTTGCAGGTCGCCAGGTCGGATGAGTGGTGCGGCTAGATGAAAGGTCGCTTGATTTGAAGGTGATGGAAAAAGAGAAGGGAGGGAAATAAGGGAGAATGATAAAAGGGGTTAAAAAAAAGAAATTTTGTAAAGATTTGTTTGCCCCTGATTTAACGTTAAAATTTTAACTGAGTTAGTCAGTTGGATGAAAATAGTTAGATTTTGAAAAGTCAGTGATAGAAAAGTTAAAAAAAACTTTTTAAATAAAAGTGGCTAAAATTACCAAAACCACATAGACGAAAATAACACTTTACTCAAAAATATATATTTTACACACATTAATGATAGAAGAAATTGATTTTAAAGAAGATGCATATAAAACAAATCCGCCTCGCTAACGAGAGATATTAGTGGCAAAGAAATATTTTTAAAATCAAACTTTACAACTAATTTTTTAGAATAGTTGATTTGATGGGTCTTTTGAATTTAATTGATTTAAAACTCTTGCTTCTCTAAAAGAACAATAAGGCAGGCCTCTTCAACTCTAGGAATTTAATATTTTAAATAACCCCTTTTCTATCTTTTTTTCTTTTTTAGTTGTTGTATGTGTTTACTAAAAAACTTTAGAGTAAATTTCGTTTTTAGCCCCTGAGGTTTGGCCTGTTTAACATTTTCAATCTAAAAAAAATCTTTTAACATATAAACCCCTGTGGTTTATATTTTGTAACAGTTTTGGTTCATTTGACTAACTCTGTTAGATTTTTCAGTTAACTAGAGGTGTAATTCAGTCACTTTAAATGTGAGGGACTATTTGTGTAAATTATTAAGGTAACTTGATCTTTAGAGATTGTTTTTATAATTTACTTAAAATAATAAAAATTTAAACTATGAGGGGCTACTTTTGTATTTATTATAATATATATATATATATATATATATATATATATATTTAATATCCCTAAATCTAAATTTTTTTTATAAAGATCTAAATAGATCTCAAGTTTAGATTGTGAGTAGTTTTTCAAGCTCAAGCTTGGCTCGGGCTCGACGCGTTTATTATTTATTAATATATATGTATATATATATATATAAATACTTATAATTATTTTTACATATAAATTATATAAATATATATTTATTATATTTATAAAATTTAGTATTGTGTTTTATATATTTAACTAAATATGTAAATCTAAATCGATTAATCGCTTAAAACCTGTAAAATGTTTAACTAAATCGCTTAAAATATTTTATACTGTATTCTATATATTCAATTTCAAACAAATATTTTGTATTGTAAAATATTCAACTAAATCGCTTAAAACACCTTGTACTGTTTATTCAATTTTAAAAGAATCATTACAAAAACAAGGATCAAACGACGATTAACCGATGCACATAAATCTCACGAACAAAGATATATATATTTATAAAATTTATATATAAAAACAACTCATGAGCCAAACTCGAGATTTAATAGACCTTCATTAAAGATATTTAGATTTATGGTTATATATATTATAAAAAATTTACTAAAACAGCCACTCATAATTTATATTTTTATTATTTTAAGTAAATTACAAAAACAATCCCTAAACATCAAGTTATCTTAATGATTTATACAAATAGTCCCTCATATTTAAAATGAGTGAATTACCCTTGTACTTAACTGAAAAATCTAACAGAGTTAGTCAAATGGACCAAAACCGTTACAAAATGCAAACCACAGGGGTTTATATGTTAAAAGATTCATTTTTGGATTGAAAGAGTTAAACAGGCAAAACCTCAGGGGCCAAAAACGAAATTTACTCAAAACTTTATGTAGAAGCATGTTTTTGTAACTATAGATTAAATTCTATGTATCGGTGTACTTAGCTAGTACGTAGGAGGGTGTTCCTGCGTACTTAGCTTGTACACCAGATTGGTGCTGCGCACTTAGTAAGTACGCATGGCTTTTTCCCTACGTACTTATCAAGTACGCATGACCAATGACCTGCGTACTTAGCCAAGTACGCAGGTATTGTTTTAGCCCCTATAAATTGAGATGATGGCCTCATTTGTAGGTGGAACTTCTAGAACAAGGTTGAGAAGTGTCCGGGCGGGACTCTCCACCCATGGACCGTGAGCGTAGACGAGAGATGTGTACTTCTTCGGTATGTAATGTGAGATGACTTCTTTATTATGGATTACGTATCGTTTTTGTGTTGAATCTCTTGTCTTTATGTTCGTGTTTTTTCTCTGTCTTGTCTCCTTCGTTCCCACACAAATCAACGATCAGATCTTTGTTTTTCCGCTGCGCGACGAGGCTCCCGGGACGTACAACTGGTATCGGTGTACTTAGCTGGTACGCAGGAGGGTGTTCCTGGATACTTAGCTTGTACACCAGATTGGTGTTGCACACTTAGTAAGTACGCATGGCTTTTGCCTTGCGTACTTATCAAGTACGCATGACCAATGACCTACGTACTTAGCCAAGTACGCAGGTATTGTTTCAGCCCCTATAAATTGAGATGATGGCCTCATTTGTAGGTGGAACTCTGGAACTAGGTTGAGAGGTGTCCGTGCAGGATGAGCTCTCCCGCCCCTGGACCGTGAGCGTAGACGAGAGATGTGTACTTCTTCGGTAAGTAATGTGAGATGACATATTGGTTATGGATTACGTATCGTTGTTGTGTTGATTCTCTTGTTTGTTGTTCGTGGTTTTTCTCTGTCTTGTCTCCTTCGTTCCCACACGAATCATCGAGCAGATCCGTGTTATTTTTCGCTGCGCGACGAGGCTCTTGGGACCTACAATTTAAATTATATTTTTTAGTTTAACTTTTTTTTATTTATCATATCACCTCCTTCAACCTTATTTTCACTTATTATGCTCTCCATGTCATGTCAAAATAAAAACTCTTACTTATTTTATTTTTATTGTTTTTATTACTTGTGTGATACTATATGCTATATGATTATTATACTCTACATGTCGAGATATGGTTTGTGAAGCCAGGGTCTCATCGAGTGCAACATATCTATCAAACGGATAGAAGAAAGGTTTTTCCTCCATCCGACCTTCCCCAGACCCTACCTATAGCTATGTTATGAGGGGGATTTTTTTTTGAAAAGAAGACACCAGTATCCTCTAGAGAAATAGATGTTATCTAAATCGGACCCAACAATCCCACCAACCCGGATCGAACCCCAACCCAGGAGGAAATCGACAAATGAGAAAACCCCCTGACTCAACATAAATAATTGCTCAAAGTGAGGCTAGAACCCAAGATCTCCACTATGAGAAGTCTTGAGGTTACCATTACACCAAATGGACAACAGTCACGAGGGGGAGTTTACTACATAAGTTTGGTTTGGTTTGGTTATTGTTAGTATTTATTAGAGATGATATATTTTTAGGCTTTATTATTATATTATTACCATGTAATGGATATATTATATGATTAAATTTTCCTTTGTAATCATTCTCATTGTTTCTCTATATATAGTTGATCAATAATACATAATATCTCACGAGGTTTTCATTATTCTACATAGTATTAGAGCCTTATAGTTCTTGGCTTCTTCTCTATCTCATCCTGTCTCGGGGACACTTGTATATACATATATATTATGTTTTCTTTACCTCTTTAATGCCGGTCGCCGCAACAGCCCCCGATCTTTTTTGATCGCCTAAGCATGAAAGGCCCCCAAACCGAGCGCCCAACAGTTGGGTCACATCACAGGGTTTTCTTTGCCAACACTTAATTCTTTATAAAAACGTACAGTGAAAGTCTTGCTCAAAATAGTAATTGTCTTTAAAACCATTAACGTTCTTAACCTTACCTTACAAATGCATGCACACCAATCCGAGTACCACCTCTCCTAAGCCAAGATATCTCATCACATGAACTTACCTGTAAAACAGTCTAACGTACATACAAAGTCAGCTACGCTGAGTGAGTTCTAACATTTTATTTTAAGTCGAAGCCATCTCTTCACAAATATCATTTATGTTAACTCAAGATATACCAATCCTTTAAAAAACAGTTTGTCATTTATTAACATATCGTTAACCCATACTACCTACCATTTTCTGTAAGGGTCCAACAACTCAGGACTCAACCCACAACCATAACCTAGTAAGTCTAACCTACATGGATCGAGATTACTACCCTACTAACTTGTAATCTATCACACGTATCAACACGAGGTACGGTTAACACAACCAACCTCTAGACACCGCCCTGACAAGCCTTAACCAAGACGCTCACAAGATCAGCAGACAGAACAGCTGTAAGCACGACATCATCCCGACAAAACTGTTAATCTACAACTCACACTAAAGCAATAACATCGCAACACAATGAATATCAATTAACACGTGCATGCAATTAAATCAACATAAATGCACACAACAATTACATTCGAAGGATTTCACTAGTTTCATCACAGCCACCCTCGTCAAGGTTATCCCCGTCGGGACATTTATAACACCTCCGAGCCCCCCTTTTGGGTTTCAATATTGCCCTCATAGGTCCTGTCACATAGCACAGTGGCACACTCATCATCTAAGATGACTGCCTAGCCACCCATATGGTGACAACATCCGAAGGACCGACTCCTTCCGGTCATCGTTGGCTGTATACCCGGACAACAATGCGAGCACACAAATCAACAAGTTAAACACACATGGCACTACATGAACAAGTTCTACCACCCATCGCCCTTACACGGATCACCTACGTGTGTAACCACACGCATACTCTAGGCGTACCCTCATAACGTCTAGACCCATTACCCGACTCCTTCCGAATAAATCATTGTACAACACCCAAACATCATACCGAATACTAGCCCACACATCCTAAGGATACCCCATAGACCCCTAGCCTTGTTATCGAAGACTTTAGTTTATAAACTCTCCATGTTTAACCCAAAACTCGTAATACGTTTATTTATAACATAACACATGCAAGTACGTACGATAGCCCCAAAACGTTAAAAACATTAAAGAGGGGGGATTAGAAACTCACCGGTTACGCTGAGTCCAAATCCTTGCTCTGCATCCCGATCACTCGCTCAAATCCCGAACCTGTCAAACGTGTGATCACACGATCAGAATACATTCTAAACATACATCGGACACACATGAATAATAATAAACCCCGACATTCGCCCTTTCACCGCATCGTCCCTTCTTCACAAACCCTAGTCTCACGAGAGTGCTCTTACCGGATCGTTCTTTACCCATTTAGAAACCCGTATACCTGGACCGGGCCCCATGCATATACTCACACATACCATGCAACCCTAACATACCATTCAAAGCCCTAACCTCCCGAGAAGTATGAACTCGAGTCGGGTTCCCATGCATGCATGTAAACCGACATGCAAAACCCTACTCGGGAATAGCTCTAACCGGCCACCATGCACCACCACCATGGTCATGCTATCCCCACCACCACCGTCGAGGTGCCCTCACCATGGTCAAACACTCCGAATTCGTCCCCGTTGGTTTGCACCATCCTCGTCGTGCCAACTCCGGTCGAGCAAC
Source organism: Smallanthus sonchifolius (assembly GCA_023525975.1). Classification (NCBI taxonomy): domain Eukaryota; kingdom Viridiplantae; phylum Streptophyta; class Magnoliopsida; order Asterales; family Asteraceae; genus Smallanthus; species Smallanthus sonchifolius. The sequence continues at coordinate 81,051,729 of CM042026.1, read as the reverse complement.
ACCACATCGTCCTCCCCCGCGAGCCGCCGCCGTACACCACCATTAATGCCGTTACGACAGCCGCCGGGCACCACCACCCCCACGTCTCTCCTCCTTAACCCACCATTATCTCTCTCTCTCTCCCTTCTCAGCCGTCAGACGCCCACCCTACGGGTCACACCATTTCTCTTCATACCGATCGTCCCCGTCACACACCACCACCACCAATGACTGCCTCCTCCGGTTTACATGCAAAACGAGTGGGGGAGAAGTAAGAGAACAAGATCGAGGGTTACCTTACGGCGTAGTGGTGTTCCCCCGCCTGACACCACTGTAGGACCGCCGTGAAATCACCGCCGTCGTCCCTTCTCTTCGCCGGATCTCTCTCTTGCTAGTCTCTATCTCCCGCCGTGCGTACGCCTCCTAGCCGAATGGCCTTGGGTTTCCCCCTCTTAACGTATTTAAACCATCCAATATTACGTTTAGGGTCCTTCCTATTTCGTCTAACTCGTTTCCATCTCGAACTATGAAATAAACGGCTAATTGGGTCCCCTAATTCTATTGTCTTACGTGAAAATCCTTTATAACCACGTTGTTTACTAGGGATTCGGGTCACCCGTTAACCTGAGCTATTATCATATCGATTTCCAGGATGTTACAAGTCTACCCTCCTTAAAAGGTATTCGTCCTTGAATCCTATATCGGCATGGACCAACACGACTCATCTTTACGTTCCCACTTGTGTTCCAAAACCACTTGGTATGATTCACTTTCGCACTTATCGTTGTCGTCACTTTACTTTACAATTCGGACACCATCCTTGGTGTTCAAAGAAGTTTTCTCCATTGCCCGCTTTCCACTTTAGGACTTGTAGGTTTCACCTACATGCTTCCTCATTCCTCGTATTCCCAGCCATTATTTAAACTACACAACACCGTCCATTGTTCGCTCACCCGTCACTTTTCCATTCCAGCTCACGGGCATATTTGACTTTGACTCTTGTGTAGCCCTGAGGATCTCGTCATCTCCCCAAGTAGGCTTCTTACTTTTCATGAATGGAATCATTCGTCGCCCTTCCAAAGTCGTCATACTTCTCTTCTCATACCCCGATCGCCATGAATGGAATCATTCGTCATCCTTCCAAAGTGAAGTCGTCATACTTCTCTTCTCATACTCCGATCGCCATTCTGCGATGATTTCCCAAAGCTCAAGCACCATTGCCTTACTATTTAAAGGTACTACCTCTTTCCTTCTCAGATGATCTACAGGAGCTTATGCAAAGCTACACTGGTCTCTACAAAATTCATCTACCAAAGTATCTCTTTACTTCGTTACCTTGCGTTCAACGTGCCCTAAACCAAGCACATATTACTTGTAGGTCCTTAGCAGACCTCTAAACACAGATCGGCGGAGAAATCCATCAAACAGCCCGAATCAAGAGGTTGAATCTCTGGATCCGGTATCACTCTCGAATAAAAAAAGATAGAGACGAGTGAGGGAATCACATACACGAACATAAATATATAAAAGTGAAAAAGAACAGATAATTGGAGCATAAACGCATGAATCTTTGATTGATATGAAAAATAAAAGCTCCTCACACACTCAACAATTATTCTCAGGTGATTCCCTCTACAGACACACACTCACTCCTATGAGGTATTCTACTATAAATAGGAGGCCAAGCCCATGTGCCTTGTTTTCCAAGCCACCACCAAACAAGCCTGAAAAACAGGTATCGAAACTAGCTAGTTTCGATTGAACAATTGTTCAATCGAAACAAGTAGTTTTGATTGAAAGCATCGGTCTCAATATTTTACTCAACAATCTCCCCCTAGACCGATGCTATCAATTCTTGTCCGACTCTGTCTTTCGTCTTCGTAGATTGACTGATGATCCAATGCCTTTCGTTGTGATTCTCCCCCTCAAGTGTAGCCCCTCCTATCTTGTAGGCACCTCTCACACTCGATCTCAAGGTCTGAATCCCAAGTATTTAGCAGGCAATAACCATCTTTCTACAAAGATTCTTGACATTCATAAACACTTGATCAACTTGTGCCTTCTCTCCCCCTAAAAAAGGTCAATTTTAAGCGGAGGCTCACTTAGTCTTGCATCTTCATAACTCTACTGATAATCCGAAGCCTTTCGTGGTGATTCTCCCTTGAGGTGTAGAACCTCCTATTTCTAGGCAAAAGATAATAGATCGAACCACCATGTAATCAACAACCAATGATCCGGTTCGTCACAAATATGCTCGACTTTGCTATCTACTACTCAAATTTGAAATTTAAATAAAGGAATTACGGCTGGCTCAGGCAGAACATCATATATATTGCCGAACAAACGAAATTTTTGAAAACCCAAAAAAGTTGTCTCCGAGTTTTCAGCCAAAACTCCCCTCCTTCTATGCAATATCCTGTAAAAAATCCATCCAAGAAATTTTCTCCAAAATACTCTTTTTTTAAATATCCTAGAGAGTACTTGGGCAGTTCTGCCTGTCCTGTAGTTTCGATAGGCTCCACTTCAGTCGAAACAATGCTAGTGTTAGAGATAGTATCAAAACAAGTAGTTTCGATAGAGAAGTTCTTCAATCGAAACTAGTAGTTTCGATAGGAGATTCTTCAACCGAAACTAATAGTTTCTATACCCTCTAGTTTCGATAGCCTAGTTTCGATGTTTTCTACTTCTTATTTAGGGCTTCAACAATAGTTTCGATAGAACATGTTCAACCGCCACCTAGTTTCGACCAAAATCTTCAGCCTCCATCTAGTTTCGACAGAAAGTCTTCAACCTTCAGCTACTTCGATACCCCCAATCCAGGTCTGAAAAATGCTTCAGAAAGACTTACATCTTCAGATTTTGACTAGTGAGAATGTAGAACAGTAGTCACGAACCTGCTACACATCGATTTCTTCAAGTTTAACGTCTCAATGGCGGGTTTTTCTTTGATTTTGGAGTAGATTCGAGAGCAATAAAGAGCCACCATGGCATACCACTTGTAGGTCCTGAGCAGACCTGTAAACACAGATCTGTGGAGAAATCCATCAAACAGCCTAAATCAAGAGGCGGAATCTCTGGATCAGGCATCACTCTCGAATAAAAAATGGGTAGAGACGGGTGAGAGAATCACATACACGAATAGAAATATATAAAGGTGAAAAAGAACAGATAATTGGAGCATAAACGCATGAATCTTTGATTGATATGAAAAAAATAAAGCTCCTCGCACACTCAACAATTATTCTCACCCCAGGGTGAGCTCCCCTTTGGGTGGTGATTCCCTCTACAGACACACTCACTCCTAATGGGTATTCTACTATTTAAAGGATGCCTCATGTGCCTTGTTTTCCAAGCCACCGCCACACACGCCTGAAAAACAGGTATCGAAACTAGCTAGTTTTGACTGAAAAATTGTTCAATCGAAACAAAAGTATCAGTATCAATATTATACCCAAGATTACTCAAGACTAGAGTTATTATCATCAGCTCCCGATGTTTGTCAAAAGTTCACCTAGCACCGTTATGTTGTTTCAACAACCAGCCATTTGCCTTAACCGATGCTCCACAGAAGCCCGCCTTAAACTAGTCATATGTTTACCAGCGTAGGCATTCCCTCTCCAGGATCTCATGAGCAGACCCGCACTTTTCCTTCCTTCGTTCCACTTTCCACATCGTTGCTATATCCCTACCACGCGATCACCGACCGCGTCTCATTTATCAGATACGAACATGAAGTCCGTCCTAGCATAAGCCTCAGCTATCCGTCGCCTGGTCCTCGTTACTCCGCGTTGAGATCCGCAACGTCTTCATTCTGATCACACGGCGAATATCTATCGATCAAGCGTTCACGTAAAATCCTTTCGCATCAAACTTCCACAATTCCCTCCATTGGCTACGCGCTTCGAAATTCTGAGATATAAGTATAGGCATATCATAAGGGCACCTCGCCGATTGTCCGGAAAAGCGTCAAATAGCCTCGCATCTTCTTGATACATCAAAAGTCGAGAAAGACATCAAGGAAAGAAGTACTCTACCTGAGCACACAAACTACACGTCCTACTCACGACTAATTGTGTACTAAAAGGACGCTTAACGACATATCCCAATGACAGAATACAAAATGTTCAACGTACACATATAAATGCATCTCTATTTATAGTAACCCAGACTCTCAACTCCCCCAACTCACCCAAACAAACTGCTAGACCTGAGTAAATCTATGTGCATACGACATGACCACGTCATTAGTAGATACACAAACTTCTGAACCCCATCACTTACTCATCATAGCGGTGGCTCCCGCCACGCGTCACCACATACTCATAGTAGACACAAAACACCGTCCCACGATTAATAACACAGATGCCACACACTAGACATCATCCTAAACATTCATGCATACCTAAGATGTATAACCATCTCCTCACACAGGACCCCGTCCTACACATTCACACAATGTGCAATACACCCGCTGCACTTAAGACACCACCTAGACATTAGCACATAGGTGACACTATCTTAAGACCGTAGACACAGACAAATTCACGTTATGTCTATAAAAGTTTACCTGCACAACCTGCTTAACCATGCTCTCTAAGAATGTCATTTAACATGAACTCATGGCATACAAAATGTAGTCAAGTAATCACACATAACTGCATAATATCAACAACTGTAAACACAATCGTACACCACTACAAACACAATTACCATTAAATATGTTCAAATCATCATGCGGTAAAACTTGAAATCGATGCCATGATCAAATAATCTAAAACTGAAGTAAGAATCTCATAACGTAATCGTCTAAACAATCACGACATCAAATCATCCAAACTCTCTCGTGGCAACTATCATGACAACTAATCATCGAACATATCGAAGTTGTCTCCCACTTACTCCTCCTCATCAGACTCCTCCTCTAGCCATCCGTTCCCCGGTCCTGAATCGTACTTCGGAGGCCGGCTCCTAACCGCAAACGTGTTTCGCCCCTCCAACCGCTTCTCCTTTAGACGGATCCCCACTGCCTGCCCCTAAAAGCTACTCCGAAAGTACCAGGGGCATTGGGTGCCGGAAGCGCCAAGATCACTCCCTGCACTGCCAGCTCTCGCTCAACTCTCGCCACTGTGGTATCACCATTAAGGGAACAAGTGCTAGAACCTCCTCACGTATCCCTCTAATAGTAATTGTGGTAACAGCAGCCGTAACTCTAGCCCGACACTCCACCTGTCTCCTAGCAAGAGCCCCATGTCTGATCCACCTTGTCTGAATCATCATAGCCATCTACTCCTACAAAAGATAGATCATTTATGCCATTATTATAGGCAACAAATTCAGAATATAAGAGTAACAATATACTGCAAAATCATGTTGATCAAGTGTGATCGGTTGTCTACGTCACCACTTGGATTCTAAACGTTTCCCATCATATTCATACTAGTTTTCTACCTTTCACATAATGGATGCACATACATCTTACACCATTCACACACAACACAATGCACTAACTACCATGTAGTTACACGTAATACAAATCCCACCTTATGTAGTTTACATAACATCATTCCACACGGAATCACCAAGCCCTATAATCAGACCAAACACTCTACACAGAGTAACACTACAACAGTGAAATTCTAACGATTAAACTTAACTCAAAAAACGTACCTCTTGGCTCGCGGTTACTCGTGGTGGCATTCATTTACCTTCGTCCCATTAACGGTATAAGTTTAGGTACTTAAAAACACCGATTTTCTCTTAAACCTAGCTCTGATACAAACTTGTAAGGGCCCTAAACCGGGCGCCCTACAGTTGGGTCATATCACAGGGTTTTCTTTGCAAACACTTAATTCTTTATAAAAACGTGCAGCAGAAGTTTTGCTCAAAATAGTAATTGTCTTTATAACCATCATCGTTCTTAACCTTACCCTACAAATGCATGCACAACAATCCAAGTAGCACCACTCCCAAGCCAAGATATCTCATCCCACGAACTTACCTGCAAAACAGTCTAACGTACATACAAAGTCAGCTACGAAGAGTGAGTTCTAACAGTTTATTTTAAGCAGAAGCCATCTCGTCACAAATATCATTTATGTTAACTCAGGACATACTAATCCTTTATAAAACAGTTTTTCATTTACTAACATATCATTAACCCATACTACCTACCATTTTCTGTAATGGTCTAACAACCTAGGACTCAACCCACAACCATAACCCAGTAAGTCTCACCGACATGGATCGAGCTTACTACCCTACTAACTTGTAATCTACCACACGTACCAACACGAGGTATGGTTAACACAACCAACCTCTAGACACCGCCCTGAAAAGCCTTAACCAAGATGCTCACAAGATCAACTGACACAACAGTTGTAAGCACGACATCATCCCAGCACAACTGTCAATCTACAGCTCACTCCAAAGCAATAACATCACAACATAATGAATATCAATTAACACGTGCATGTAATTAAATCAACATAAATGCACACAACAATTACCTTCGAAGGATTTCACCGGTTTTGTCATAGCTACCCTCATAAGGGTTATCCCCATCGGGACATTCATAACACCTCCAAGAACCCCCTTTCGGGTTTCAATATTGCCCTCACAGGGCCTTATCACATAGCACAGTGACACACTTGTCATCTAAGATGACTGTCCAGCCACCGACATGGTGACAACATCCGAAGGACCGACTCCTTCCAGTCATCGTTGGCCGTATACCCGGACAAAAATGCGAGCACACAAATCAACAAGTTATACACACATGGCACTACATGAACAAGTTCTACCACTCATCGCCCTTACACATATCACCTACGTGTGTAACCAAACACATACTCTAGACTTACTCTCATAACATCTAGACCCATTACCCGACTCCTCCCGAATAAGTCATTATACAACACCCAAACATCATACCGACTCCTAGCTCATACATCCTAAGGACACCACATAGACCCCTAGCCTCGTTATCGAATATTTTAGTTCATAAACTCTTCAGGTTTAAACCAAAACTCGTAATACGTTTAATTTATATTACAACACATGCAAGAATGTACGATAGCCCCAAAACGATAAAAAAACATTAAAGAGGGGATTAGAAACTCACCACCGGTTACGTTGAGTCCAAATCCTTGTTCTACACCCCGATCACTTGCTCAAATCCTGAACCTGTCAAACGTGTGATCACACAATCAGAATCCGTTCTAAACATACGTCGGACACGCATGAAGAATAATAAACCCCAACACTCACCATGTCACCGCGTCGTCCCTTCTTCACAAACCCTAGTCTCACGAGTACTCTTACCGGATCGTTCTTGACCCGTTTAGAAACCGGTATACCCAGACCGGGCCCCATGCACGCACTCACAAATACCATGCAACCCTAAACATACCATGCAAAGCCCTAACCTCGTGAGACGTATGAACTCTAGCCCGGTTCCCATGCATGCACGTAAACCGACATGCAAAACCCTAATCGGGAATCTCTCTAACCGGCCACCATGCACCTCCATCATGGTCATGCTATCCCCACCACCACCGTCGAGCCGCGCTCAGCATGGTCAAACACTCCCAAGTCGTCCCCGTTGTTTCCCCCATCCTCGTCGTCATCGGCGTGCCAACTTGTAGAATCAAAGACTGATGGCTACAAAATTCTCTAAGTACAAATGCTGCTGATCTCAGAGTTTGCTGCTGACCAACAATCTGCTGCGGACAAGCTTATCTGCTGCGGATACTTGTTCTTATGTTGAAGAACAAATCTGCTATGGATAGCCTTATCTGCTGAAGACCAAAGTTGCTGCGGATAAGCTTCTCAGCAGCATCAACACTTGATGCTGCTGACAGGCAAATCATCAGTAGCTCTGGATGGTTACATCTTGCTGCTGATCAACATCTTTGCTGCTGACAGCCTTGTGCCTTGAAGACAAATCGTTGCAGCTGACTATCCATACCAAGCGTCACTGACAACTTTCTGCAAAAGCAACTGACACACTCAAAGCAGAAGGAACCTCAATGGCACAACCAATGACGGACAACAATGCTCTTCTCCAAGCATGCAAGTAATGATGCATAAAGAAGACGCTTCAATAAAGTTAACTAAGATATAGACAAAACGTGTAATAGTTAGCTAGATACAACAGATCAACGGTCTGTGTTAGATCTGATACTTAGAATCAAGGGGCTGTCTTGATTCTAAGTGAGTATAAATAATCTGTAAACACTTCATTGTATGTGTGCTTTTTGTGCTTTCTGATAGAGTTTCACTTGTAATCGTTTACCTGCAAAATCTTAATAAAACAGTGTTCTTATTAGTATTCTTTCTGTCTGTTCGATTACATTTGTGTAGTTGTTATTGTTTCCGCCAATTTCAACTAAGAACAGAACCATCTTGTAATTTCATGATCCTACAAGTGGTATCAGAGCTTTGGCTCAGATTAAACAAACTAACACTTGTTTAATCACTTCTGGTTCTATTCTAAACTCTCTCTCTTTCAACAAGTCACCAAGAACAAAAATGGCACAAAGCAACGGGTTTGAAGACATCGGCAGCATCAACCGACCACCAAGATTGGTGTCGGGAGAAGACTACGACATGTGGAAGGTGGAAATCCATGGAAAGTTTTTTCTGCTATAAAGAGTACGGAAGGTGGAAATCCATCAGGGATGGACCCTACATTCCAATGGTGGCATCTGCTGACTCTGGAGGACTATCAGTTCCGAAGGATCCCTCCAAGTACTCAGAAGAGGATATAAAAAAGATGGAGGTAGACTTCAAGGCACTAGGAGCTATCCAAATGTGCCTTCCAAATGAAGTTTTTTCTTAACTTCAGAAGCTACAAAACTGCCAAAGAGCTCTGGGAAGCTCTTGAGAAAATGTTTGCTGGCTCGGAGGAAGTCAAAGAGAACAGAAGAGACATCCTGAAGCAGCAGTATGAAAACTTCGTCTGGAAGGAAGGTGAGTCTCTAACTGTTTTATACAACAGATTTACATATCTTGTAGGGGAGCTGCAGTGCTCAAAGGTGAAGCTAGAGAATGAAGATATTCTCAAGAAGTTCATCAGGTCTCTACCAAGCTGCTGGACACTTTACACAGTGTCAATCAGAAGAATGGAGAATCTGAAGACTCTCCAGATGACTGAGCTCTTTGGAATGCTAAAAACCTATGAGCTAGAGATGATTCAGGCAAAAGAAAGAAGCTCAAGCTACCAAACAGCCTCAACATCAACCACCACCTCCTCTGCACTCCATTCTGAGCACTCGGGTCCTAGTTCAAGTAACTACTATCCTCCCATCATTACCCAGCCTCAAACTCCAATCTCTCAAACAAACAGCTCACCATTTCTCCTAGAAGCTCCTCCTCAAACAACAACCTCTGCTGCTTTTGTTTCTGAAAGCTCAAACAATATGTCCTTTATCAAGGAGGATCTGGAATGCTTTCATCCAGATGATTTGGAAGAAATGGACATACAGCACTCATATGTCATGCTCTCTATAAGAGCAAAGAGGTTCTACTCTAGAACCAGAAGACCCATTCCAAGTAACAACTCCAACACCAGAGTTGGCTTGGATAAAAGCAAACTCAGATGTTACAACTGTAACCTACTGGGTCACTTTGCTAGAGAATGCAAGGCACCAAGTGCAAATCCAGTCACTTCTCAGTCAAGACAAGCTCACCAAGCCCAACCCAGACAACAGCATCAAGCTACTCCTCCAGTTCAAACTGCAGCCTGTGCAACTGTTGGAACTTCTGAGTTCGACTGGAGCTTTTAATATAAAGAACTACCAGTCAGCAATCAACCTCTAATGGCAGACACTACAGAGATACCACCTCAGGTATTTGAACATCTTTGCTCCTAAGCCTGTATTGATAAAGTTTTGGGTTATAGAAAGCACAACCAAAACCTTATAGATCAAAATGAAGAGTTTCATCAGATGAAATCTGAGTTCAAAAAGGTTGAAAATACTTATAAAGAAAAGATTAACTGCCTTAAGAAAGATATTTCATCGCTAAAACACGAACAAACTAATCTTGAAACTCAGATTGATGATCTACTGGCCAAACTAAAAGCTACCAGAGCTGAACTGGCATAACAGAAAGTTCATGTTGAAAAATATGAATTTTCTTCCAGAAAGTTACAAAGACTTTTAGATATTCAAGTCCATGAGAAGGTAAAAACTGGACTTGGGTATAACAATGATCAGTACAATGCTGTTCCTCCTCCTGCTGACTATATTGCCATATACGAACCAAGCTTCACTGTTGAAAATCTTGACACTGCAAACCGAAACCTTGATCCTTCAACGGATGAATCTCTCATCGAAGACTGCACTACCTCATCGGAATCTGAGTCAACTCACTCAGACCATGATGAAACCAGTGCAGTCCCATCTGAAGCTGTTCTGAATAGAGTTGCAGTTCCTGCTATTCTTCCAGCTGTTATAGCCCATGTACCATTCAAACAGATCAAGATCAGCTATCCTCCGGATGGAAGAAATCTAGAAAAGGGACAGACATCAGAACCCACAAACCCCAAGCCTCAGTTCATGCCAATCACAAAGAGAAAGGTAATTGATGTATGTCGTAAGCCTGAAGAAAAAGTTCCATATGTTCAAAGGACCCTAGAAGAAGCCACCTTTGAACATAACAAATCTCATCCATGGAACTTCAAGGATCTGTTATAAAGAAAGGACTATGTCTACCTTTCAAAATACAAACTTGAAAAATCATGCTTTGTGTGTGGCAGTTATAACCACACTGCCAGCACCTGCTTTCATTACCTGGAATATCAAAGACATTCAAAGCATCATGCCTTTGAAAAGACTAACAAAAATAAGAAGGTAAGAAGCTACGAAGACAAAGCAACAAAGTTCAAAAAGTCTCTATCTCCCTCAAAAGTGAAGCTGCCTGGATCTCAACAAACTTGCATCATTTGTGGTGAATCAGACCACTTTGCTGCAAACTGTAAGTTTAACCCATTCAACCAGATCCTTCATCAAGCTCCTCAAAGACAAAGGGTAAAGAAAGATCAGCATACATCGGTTGTTAGTCCAGTTCAGCCCAAGAAAACAAAGCAGAAGCTTTCAGCAGCAACCAAGTCTGCTGCTGATAAGCTAAAATCCTCCGCAGCAAAATCTGCTGCTGATAAGGCAAAGACATCAGCAGCAAAAGTGCCCACTGCTGATAAGGCAAAATCCAAGGCAAAGCCTACAGTAGAAAAGAATGCTGACACTTCAACAAAGCTGTCAGCAGCAGGATCTACTGTCAACAAGCCAGAAACATTTGTAGCAAAATCTGCTGCTGATAGTGTGAGGAAAACTAGAAAAACACCAATAAGGTAATGGAAAGCCAAATCATCTTCAAGCACTGTCATTGGTTCCATTGACTGCAAACATACTGAAAAGGATAAACTAACAACCATCTTTTTCAAGTCTGCAGACTCTTGGTTTCCTTCTACTAATTAGAAATATATCATGTGCAGGGACAACCAGGTCACAAGAATAACACCTGGGTGGTAGACAGTGGGTGTTCCAGGCATATGACAGGCAACAGATCCATCCTCTCAAACTTCAGACATTTCAGTGGAGGATATGTTGCCTTTGGAAGTGATTCAAAGGGAGGATCCATCACTGGACAAGGAACTGTGTCCAACGAAAGAATGAGCATTGATAAGGTCAACTATGTTAAAGAATTGGACTTCAATCTCATGAGTGTTTCCCAGGTCTGCGACCAAAAGCATTGGATGCTCTTCACAGATAAAGAATGTTTTGTACTGACTCCAGGCTTATCCACACCTCCTCCAGAAAGCATTCTATTAACTGCTCAGAGAAAAGAAAATCTCTATGTACTGGACATGAATGAAGTCACTCCATCTGGGAGTGTTAGCTTAGACAATATAAATTATAAAAAAAAGTAATCAAAAGGGAGATACTTAAATTATGTAAAACTATTTTAATTCAAACTTTCTTATGATATACACATGCCATGATGTAGGCTGCTGCTAAGACAAACACTGACCAGAATTGTTGTTACCAAATTTGTAGCTGACTCCGGATCCCGCAGCAACCAATGCTACTAAAGGGATGAATGAAGTATCGTTAAAAAATGAACATTCTCTCTGCAAAACGATGAACAATGAACTACTTAACATGATGGTTACCAAAGCGAAATTCATCAAATATCTCCAACGAAATTAAAAAAATAAATGAAAGAATTTTGTGATAGGGTCTAACCGACATGTCTCATGGTGATAAAATTGTGAGTTTAAAAAAGAAAAATACAATGAAATCAAACTTAATAATGCTTTTAAATAAAATTCGATTCTAAATCATGACAAATCCTTGTGAAGAAAGCAAAGTGACATTTACGTCTCTGTACTCGATCCAGACTGTAATTGTTTTCCCACTTTTCAAATAAACCCCCTTTGACGGTAAATCAAATAAGTTGACTAAAACAATTGAATTCACATCAAGATCGAGATTATTTGTCATTGATATATCCAAGACCCGGATTAAAACTTGTATCTAACTCAATCGCGAAAAACGGGTCAGAATTTGAGGAATCAGGTAAATACTGATTACAGAAATAAGCGCAAAGCATCAAACATCCATACCAGGTAACTACAGGAGCAACAAGGTAACAGCAAGAGTTGATCACGCACAATTGCACATAACAAAACTGCACGAATTTTTTTTTACAGAACCGCGACATGGAAAGTGTGTCCAAACATATTCGTGAATTCTGTTTGGGACAAAATTAAGGCGATATCCATATCAGGTAACAGCAGGAGCAAGAACCTAGCGCACCTAATTTCACACAACAAATATGCATAAAATATAAATCAAATAACCGAGACATAATACCAATACAGAGGTCAGGTTTCCAAACCGATTCATAACCATTGGGTGAGATAAAATTCTAATCAGGGCCGACTGAACCTAAACTATATTATTATACTAAAGATTTCTTTGCTTATTTTATTTTTTGTTTTTCCGGTATTATACACATACGTATTATATGCATACGCTTGATCATATAACACACAATAAACACACACATAATATACGCATGCACACAATAAACACACATAATATATAAATAGGCCTATAGAAACAAATCCTATTATAAATTAGGTTTAAATCGATTCATGAGTTTACCTTCTGAAGAAGCAGAAAGGCTTTCAACTTCAGTAAGAAAACTATCCCTCTATCTGCATAAATAATAATAATAATAGTAATAATAATAATAATAAATATAATAATAATAATAAATAAATAAATAATCTTAATAATGAGATCTTTGTGCCCTTAAAAAAAAACACTAAATCATATAAAGTGTTACAAACCGAGTTATACATTCACGATAATAATCAAATACAATAAATATTCGTGATATAAATCAATTGTCCTAATCATGGTAACAAAACCTTCGAAAAAGTGACCTGCAATCCTTTCCATTCTGTGTAAAAAACTCTGGTCCAAAATCAAAATGGAGTAAAAAAGCAAGATCGGATAGGTCACAGCCCAAAACCAAAATCGAGTAAGAAATGCAAGATTAAAAACGGGGACCTGTCAAATAAGAGAATGACGACGAAACTAAAAATTTACCTATTGTAAATTGGGAGCTGTTCATCATAATCTGGTGTTAATTCCTCAATTAACAACTCAATAACATGTGAAAGTTAATTCTCCTAATTTTTTTCATCACACAAAGCATAAATTATTCACATCACTCCTGGTAGAATCTACAAATTATATAACCAAATCCCTAGTTAACATCTTAACGAACTATAACGTCGTATAAACATAAAAAAAACCCTAAAAACAGTTACAAGAGTGATAGCCGATTACAGATAGCGAGGAGAGGACAAGGTCCATTAATTCCGTCTTGTGTAACAATTCTTTGGTCATCGAAGGATCCTCCTAAACCCGTTGAGATCAGAAAAAAGAAAAAAGAATTCATAATCAATTGAAGTTTGCCCTATAAAATTGAGATCCAAATCAATTTAATAATCGTCAACAAAAATATTAACAGTAATTTGAACCTATCAAATATGGTTCACCTCATAAAAGAAAAACAGCACCTTTCAGAAAGAACAATGATTCATTAAATTTACATACCTTCACAAACCCTAATCAAACATGCTTTGATGAATTTATGAGCGGAATGAGTTTGAACTTCAGTGGTTCCAAAATAATCAAATCAAGAAAGGGAAATGAATGAATCGAAAGAAAAATAACAAAAACACGAATGAAAATTTAAATGGATGTGGAATCTTTCCTGTGCGTGGAAGAACTAGGCGTGGAAGAGTCGACGATGGTTTAGGCGGCTTGGAGTATTGGGGAAGAAGAAAGGATTTAGGCATACGAATTAGGGTTGAAAATGGAATGCTACGATTGTGAAACGGGTGGGTCTAGTATCCACGCTTTTTATCAAATAAGAACCCATGGGTTTAGACGGGAAACCAAAGCTGAGATTGAACCACAGATTGCCAAGTGTCCCCTAGTTTTACTAGTTTATTATATATGATAGATGATAGATATTTAGGAGATATTATTTGATTAATTTTATTTTGTAATCATCCTCATTGTATCCTTATATATAGTTAATCAATAATAATAATACCTAACAAGGTTTTCACTATTTTACATGGAGTTTTCATTATTCTACCGTATTACTATTAGCATTAAATTATTATTATTAGTATTAATATCATCATTATTAGTATTAATAATATTATCATTATTATTAATAATATTAATATCATTATCATTATTATTAACGGTTCTTATATAAACACTTTTTTTTGTTTAACGTGTCCTATAACCGGTCATGAACTCATGGTATTAAGGCACTGCCGAACACTCACGCCATTGTTTGAAAATTTTGGCCACCGTTCGCAGTTCCTATCGACTGTTCTCACAATAAGCTAATGCTCATCCAAACAAGTTATGTGTTATTAAAATTTTAATTAATTAAAATTATTATTACGGGGTTGAATACATTAAATCAATTTTTAAAAGTAAAATTATTTTTTTTAACATTTTATACAAACGTTATATGATTATTTTTTAAAGATGTTTTATAAAAAAATACCAATGAGGGAAAGTGTTTCTAAAAACGATAATTGAACTTTTTAGAGAGTATTTTTTTTTTTTAATTTTTTAAAAAGTTTTTTCTTGTTTAAAAAGACATTTTTTATTTAATTAAAAAAAACGTTCTTAAATTTTTTACAGAAAGTTTTTTTTTTGAATTTTTCAGAAATGTTTATTTTAATTTTTTATAAAAACATTTTTTTTTAAATTTCAAAAATACGTTTTAAAATTTTATTTTACAGAAAGTGTGTTTAAACCTTTTAAACAAACTTTTTTAAAAATAATGATTTTTCTAGAGGAAATATAACACGCTTTGATGTTATTTTTCTAATGAAGGAGGTATGACAAGTTAGAGAGGTTGATAAATTTATCTTAACCATTTTAAATTCCTAGATTTCAAAACTACTCACACGTTCAATTGTCAAAAAATCGTTATCAATAACCGTCATCGTTTGAAAGTGTCTTCGATTGCATGGCCTTAAGAGGTTGCATAAATGTCACAAATTAAACTTCTAAATTAAAACAAACAAATTCCCAACTGTCAAATGACTTGAATCCATCGATAGGTAAGAAGTACCAATCCAACTAAATACAAGTGGACAGAAAATGAGTGGACCTAATTAAAGCGAAACAAAATCATTTAAGTTGCTATATATTAAAAGCTTCACCAATAATATTAATGAAAACCATATAATGATAATAATAATATGGTTGGTTGTTAGGTCTCATTGTCTCAATCAACAGGTTGTAGTTCAAAGAAATTATAATTACAAATTACACAAATACATGCCAATAATCGGCCAAAAGGGGCAAGACAGCACACACTGTGATCATTTTTCTTTCTTTCAACATTCTCAACAATTTTACCCTTTTTCTTTCTTTCAACTCTCTCAACAATTTTACCCTTTTTCTTTCTATTTTAGTCGAACTTCAGCGTCTTAAGGGTGACATGTTCTTTAATAACTCATGGGTTAGACATGGAGAATATGTTCTGCCATACATGATGTATGAGATTCAAAAACATTATCTAAACTTATGGAGAGGGAAAGCTAGAATATAAGTGTAAACAAATGGAGAAAGATGAAGGTGAGGACTTCATATTGAAGATAAAAGAACATGGAAACATCCGGATATGTCGAAGGCTACTTTCATGGATCACGAGTGGATTGGACACGTGAACGGTTGAAGCCTTGATAACTGATTCATAAATCTTAAAGCAAGTCATTCATAACTTCAAGGTAGGTGACAATAATGGTCTGAATCGTATCCCATTGTCGATGAGCAAGATGTTTTTAAAGGATAAGGTACGTTGTTGGAGACGGACGTACCTGGTGCTTGACTTAGCTCATGTATTTGTGCAAGGGTCGGATCGCTTTACGATCTGATGTACGTAGCCTCACCCTACACTTTGTGCAGAAGACTGTTTCCTACAGCTTGAACTCATGACCTTAAGGTCACAAAGCAGCAATCTTACGTTGTTAAAGACAAATCATTTAAATTGTCATAATAGTATTTGTATTTTGTCACATGATATAGAATAGTTAGTTAAAATTCAACAATGGTTAGTTGACTAATTGAGTTAGTTATTGTATGGTTAGTTTGTTAGTGCACTATAAATAAGGTTGTGTATCTCATTTCTATATAAGAAAATTACCATTAACTCTTTTTTCTATACAATTTATCATGATATCAGAGCTATTTTATCGTTAGTATATGGTGAATCAAGAACAACATGGTGAAAAAGAAGATAACATGGTAGATAATTCTAGCTCAAACACTCAATTTTAAATCTCACTCGTTTTCGGAACCATACTCGACATCCCAAACACTTACGTGGTCATGTTCTTCTCCATGTTTCTTCAACTTGCGATTTTGATGCTTCCACTTTTCTTCAAACCCAATCACAACACGTATGGTGGGATGCCATGCGAACAGAAAATCCTTCTCTACACTCCAACCAAACTAGGTTTTTGGTTCCTGATACTTTTTATACTAATATTGGTGGTCGTAGTTGTGTTTAAAGAGTTAAAATGCATCCTAATGTGTTTATTTTATCTTATAAAGTCTGACATATTGTTGCCAAGGGCTTTCTTCAGATAGAGAGTATCGGTTAAACTATAATTGTTAGTCAACTCGTCAAGCATACTGATGCAGGCGGAAACGCACTCAAATGGCTCAAAAGTTGGATGATTTTATTCAAATGGTTCGAATCATATGATTCGAATGTTCAAAGCTTAAAGCTTTTACAATAATCTTAAAAAATGGACCCCTAAAAATACCCATAAAACCTTTAACTTATAATGAAAGACAGAACCAAACTAGAAAACAAAAATCACCACTAAAATAGGAAAAATAGTTAGAAAATAATTATAGATAATCTTGCAAAGAAAGCTTCCCCATTTCTAGATGAAGTCGACGCCACCCCTCCCCCTTTTTGCGTCTCTTGGCCAACCCAAATGGGTCGGGTCAATCCCGGATCGGGTCGGTTCCTTTCGGGCCTTATTCATCTTTGATCCGTGTAGATGCTCCGGTATCATACTCTTCGTCTTTGAAAAAATAACTCATCCTCGAGTTTTGCCTCCAGACTAAACCCACTTTGGTCAAAGAGAACATCGAGTCGTCCCTTGCCTACTGTTATCATGACCCGCTCTGATGTACGAAAATTGGATTGATTGTTAATTTCAGTTGATTGCAGAGAGTTACAATTAAACTATGATTCAAATAACATAAATATAAAAGATGAACATAACCAAGCTTAAGTTTGATCAGACAATTAGTAATATGAGTTCTTTCATGAACTAGAAGATTACATAGATATAATCTTGAATGAAACAAGTAAGTGATCTCCAACAACTAGTAAAACATGTAACGAATAACACCGATAAAGTTAAACAATACAAAGGGATCTCTAGTAGCTAGTAAAACAATAACAAAACCTTCAGTCATATATCTCAACATGCAACGATTACACACCGATGGATAAGGATACATGATGTGATACTAGTTATTGTACTTTTAGGAACACAAATACTTGAAACAAACACCATGAAAACACCAAATTCAGCAAATGCATTCAACAAACACAATGAAATTCATGTCAATTACAGGTTGGAACTCAAATTAAACTATATGACTCATAAACTTTACACCCGGTTGTGATCAGGGGTGTTTAGCCACACATACTTGTAGTAGGATGAGGACATAATGTGATCTCGAGAAGAAATTGATGGGAATTTGTGATTAGAACACTTTGTCACTAAGGTTCTAGTCACCCCCCTTCGTCTATGGCCTTCCAATGGTGAATTATCCTGTTTCCATGTGAATTCCCCACAAAAGGTCACCAAAACCGCCTAAAGATCGTTTGTAACTGCTCCCCACCGTACCCTACATCGAACACCATAGGGTACGGTTGCCTAGAAAGTGAAATTTTAAGTTACGGTCACTTTGTTCGGAGTTATGGTGCAAAACTTTGAAGCTGACATTTCTGGGCCACCGTAGGCTATGTCGAACATAATAGGCTACGGTGGCCTACTTTTCTGATTTTCCATTGTTGTTTGTTTTGACTCGCCCAACTCGTGTAGGTCCCGCTTCTTGGTTCTAGATGTCTATAAGAGCTTGTTTTCATCCATTATCACCATGCACGACAAATGAAACCTAAAGTAACTAGTTTTACATGTCAATATGCATTAAAACATTGTATATTTGATAATTTATGAATATGTAAAACCAATGTTGAGCCATTTGAAGACCAAAGCTCTTATACCACTTCATGTGGTGGAGACACACTCAAATGGCTCAAAAGTCAGATGGTTCGAATCATATGATTCGAATGTTTAAATCTTAAAGCTTTATAATATTCTTAAAAACTGTTCGACCCCTAAAAACACCCAAAAAACCTTAACTTATAATGAAAGAGAGAACCAAACTAGGAAAAAAAATCGCAACAAAAATAGGAAAAATAGTTATAAAATTAATTATGGATAATCTTGCAAAGAAAGCTTCCCTGTTTCAAGAAGAAGTCTACACCACACCTCCCCCTTTTTGCGTCTCTCGGTCGACCCAAATGGGTCAAGTCAATCCAGGGTCGGGTCGATTCCTTTTGGGCCTTCTTCATCTTTGATCCGTGTAGATGCTCGCATCACCTGCTAATAGTTTTATGATTTTTTCGATTATTTTCTAGATGATATTAGTTAATTGGATGCTAAAGACACTCTTTTACATGATGATTTTGTTTATTTCACTCACCTATTTCATGTTTCTTTGATGTAAAAGGCTCTTTATAACCATAAGTGTAACATTCGCAAATCCCGACAACATAAGTTTGGGCCGAATGAACTAAACATGAGAGATGGTGGATTAAGGGAATGGATGGGCCCGGGATTGGGCTTGGGCCGATTAATGAAAGGAGAAAGGGGAGGATAAACCCTAAACCCCTTTGATCAGCCCCCATTTTGCATCGAAATCCACAAATTCGTAGAGAGAAATAGAGTTTATAGAGAGAGAAAGTTCAACAATCAAGCCTTTGATCATTAAAGTTGCTCCCAACATGTTTCTCTAGTGTTAGTAAGCAAGAATTCATGAAGATCTGCAGTTTTTGAGGTAAGAACCGAACCTAAACCTCTGATTTTTAGTTTAAATGGGTTTTAGGGTAAAACTAGGGTTTTAATCTCAAAAGTATGGGTTTTTACGTGTGTATGGCTACAAAAATCCAAGATCTAGCTTCATGGGAGCTAGATAAACGTTTTAGACATAAAAAGTTACAAACTTAGATTGAAAACGGGTTTGTTATGGTTTTTGTTCATGTGACGACACTGTTTCATCTGGCGACACTAATCGGGGACGATGGGGTTGAGGGCGTGTTGCCCGAGGTGTGCCAATAATTGGTGACACGTGTCATATGCAACACTAAGAGTGTCGCCACAACCATGTGGTGACACTAAGGTAGGCAACACTAAGTCTAGAACGCAAGTTCTGGCGACATTGATAGTGTGTAGTGCCTGGCGACACTAATGTGGATGACACTGAGTGATTAGGCGACACTAGTCACGAATTGATAAATCCGTGGACGGTCGTCAATGAAGATAGTAACTAGTGTGAATTGACGATGTGATATTCATTCTTGAAAATACACGAAATCAATTTTATAGAAACATTGCGGAAAAGCAATAATTAAGGGTGTTCACCGTTCGAACCGGTCTTGATTAAAACTTTCGGCCGAACCATTAACTACGATTAAATCAAAATTTCGGTCTAACCATTATCAGTTTGAAGTATAAACCGATTTTGTTTTTCAAAATAATTAATTTTATTAAATTATTTTGCAATGATAAAGACAATTCATGGTTATAATACATATACATAACTATATAATACAATAGAGGTTAAACAACCGGCTTTGTTTACACCACCGGTTTCAAGTTTTAAACTGGACTGAACGTCCGAACCGTCAAATCGTCGAAATTCGAAAACCAAACCGTTTGGATCTTAAACTAACAGACTTACTTTGGTTTAGACGGTTCGATCAGTTTCTAATGGTTTTTAAATACCCCTATAAAATGTTAAATTTGTTAAAGAAATTAAACATAAGTCAAAGCAAAATAAGAAGAAAGTAGTTTTAACCAATAAAAATAATCTCGACTCCTTTTTATCATAGCTCTTCCAAGCCAATGGAGGATTCATGACTCCAGATATATCACTAAAAGAAGCTTACAGCATATTTCCTTTATTTTTTCTAACGGCCAACGAATCCTATAAATGGGCTACTGGCGAAATTAGCCACATTTTTTTGAACGGCCAACGAATCCTCCAAATGGGCTACTGGCGAAATTAACCACATCGGGATACACTCGCCTCCGAACCGGGCAAAACCCTCACCTAGGGCCGAAGCCCATGACTCGCCCGAAGGCACGACAGTGCGGTGAGGTAAAACCCGGTCAGTTCAAGGATCGAACTAGCGATCTCCGCCAAGTCTCCCATCATCACCAGGTGCCGCAGAAACTAATGGGGAGGGCAGAATTGAACCTGGGTCACAAGAAACACCAGGTATCTTCCTTAGCACTCCACCACCAGCTCATTGGTTTTATTATTTTAGATTTTAATGAAGTTATAGCCGAGTTATATTTTATAGCATTAACATATCCATTTAACTTTTAAATGCCATTATTTTTTATGGACAAACACCTGCATTTCTCAATACAATTCACTACTACAAAAAAAATAGGTTTGCCCCTCCTAATGCAATTTGATTTTCTAAAAAGATATCTACAACATCTTCGCACATTCAAAATTTATGTATACCAACCGGATTTCATTTTGCCCTCCACAAGTAAGTATGTTTATGGGCGTTTCTACAGTACAAACAAATAAAGCAAACCGCTTTACGCCTCCAAATTTTAAGGAACTCAAAAAATTAAAAAAACTACTTTAATATATATTAATTTTAAGCTGAAAATAGATGTGATAATCCACCAACTTTGTGTTTTAAGAGAGAAATAAGAAAAGATAACAAAATGATTAAAGGTTTATTTATGAGATTACTGTAATAATATTCGGCATAAATATTAATATTATACGTTTTGACGTTTTATAAAATTACATTTTAAAAACTTTCATATATTTGGAAAAGTTTGACAAAAAAACCTAAATTTTAAAATTCGCTTTATACACCAAAATATGTTGAGCCGCCCTTAAGTATGTTAGAAATAGAAGTTGATTTTAAGTAATCAACCGCGTTTTATTCATAAAAAGAAATGGATGTACCAAGGTAATAGAACCCTGGTCTTTTATAAAAAATCGAGGGCTCTATTACACTATCTATACCCTGCATCTATAAGACCATAACTCTTGATAATGTTTGTGTTGTGTGAATTGTGAATTCTTGTCCAACAATCCCTAAGAAATTAACTTCAGTCCAGACTCAAGCCCCAAGACAAAAGATTAATGGCAAGTTGGATTGACTATTATAATGGACAAATTTTTTTCCTCTTTTGGGCGGTTGGGCTTAAGGTGTTACGACAATTGTTTAAAGGTATCATCACCCTATATATACAATATCACATGAATACTAGTTACATATATAACACATACAAAATATACCGGTGTCACATGAAATACATAAGGTTTGAAGTTTAAACCATCTATATGAAAATGGAACTACTTTCATGGATCACTGAATGATTGAAGATTGATTCATAGATTTAAGCAAGACATCAATAAGTTGGCGATAGAAATGGTCCAGATGATTCCCTATTTTTGGGGACATAAACCATTTAGATTTATCCACGGTTGGAAATAATAAAATTTTACAATTTTGATCCAAACTCAGGTAATAAGCAAATATGTGACATCCTGAAAACCCGACTCTTTTAATCGGTCGGAAATGGGCCGTATGGAAGAAAGAAGGAAAAAGGAGAGATGGTGGGCTTGAGGAATGATGGGCTTGGCCACCCTACTCCTTTTTCATTCAGCCTCCATTCCATCTTCAACCTTCAAACTGGTCTAGAGAGAGAGAGAGAGAGTTTTAAGAGAGAGAAAGTTCAAGAATCAAGCATTTGGTCTTCAAAGTTGGCTCCATTATGTTTCTCCAGTGTTTAGGAAGAAGAATCCATGAAAAAACGATGCTTTTGAGGTAAGAATCCAACCTAAACCCTCTGTTTTCAGTCTCAATGGGTTTTGGGGTAAAACTAGGGTTTGGATCTTAAACAGCATGGTTTTACATATGAAAAGGGGTATAAAGACCAGATCTATGATTATGGAAGTTAAACAAACGTTTTGGATGTAAAAAGTTACGAACTTAGGTGGAAAACGGGACTGTTTGGGGATGGTGTTCAGTGTCGCCACCTTCAAGTGACGACACTTGGCGGGGATGAGGCTGGGGAGTAGCGTTGTGCCCAAGAAATCCAATCATTGGACACGCATCATTCCCTAGCGACACTAGGTGTGTCGTCGATGATATCTGGCGACACTATGGTGGGCGATGGTTGAGTTTCACGACACTCCAGAATGCAAGTTCTGGCGATGCTAAGAGTGTGCAAAGCAACACAGTGCCTGGCAACACTAGTCAGTATCAAGCGACACTGACCATGTCCCAATGACACTGCTAGGCGACACTAGGGTTAATGATAGAACTTCGCGTGTTGACTTATGTGCAGATCGATTAGCAAGTTAGCACCAACTAGACGTCCGGATCAGGTTAAGTTACGAACGAACAGGTAAGTCAAGAATCCACGTTTACTTGTTTCTAGGTTGATGTGCATACTTAATGAATGTTTGTGTAAAAATGAATGAAATGAAAGGTTTACGAATGAACGGTTTTTGAAAGAAACGATTTTTGAAACAAGAACTTTTATGATATGAATGTTTACAAAAGCAGTGATGTAAAGGAATGGTTTTAAATGAATGAAAAGGGTTTTGTGAATGAATGTAACATTTATGAAAAGAAATGGGCGAATGTTTATAAAAAGTCATTACATGTCTAATCTGTTAAACGGATGAATTGACGGACGAAGTCTGGGGGTGTAAGTCCCCAGCCTTATGGCATGTTTTGCCATAAGTATAATAGAGGCAGTGCCTTTGTGGCCTATCAATGGTATGGCGGTTGTACAACTGGCAAAGGAAGGGTAACGACGGTTACTCGGGGTTAATGTGACCCGGGAATGAAATCACTTGAGGCTTGCGGGTTCTAAAGGTGATAAAAGGAAAGGAATGACCATGGACCTATGAGTCTCAAGGGCGATGAATGTTATTACCTTTAGGGCCTACGAGCCTTAAGGGCGATGATATTACCTTACTCAGTTACAAGTCGTGACAACGATGAAAGAAAGGAAACCAAAACAGACGGAAAGAATGATGATAGAGATTTAGACAAATAATGTATGACTTGATTAATGTTAAATGATGAATGTAAATGATGATCACCACTGAAGAGAGGAAGATTGCTTGCTACATCCAGGGGCTACCCGACAAGGTTCGCACGTTTATGAAAGAGAACACCCCTCGGACGTTCGACTCGGTTGTGGAACTGTGTGGCGTGGTGTATGATGATCTGGCCTTGAATGATGCGATTGTAGAGGAGCCCAAGAAAAAGCTGACCTTTCCTGGACAATTATTCGGGCCAAATGATAAGTAGGAAAGAGTGGGCGGACAGACTGTTTGCGAGAAATGTGGAAGGGAGCATCCGGGTGAATATCAACAAGGGTCGAATCTGTGCTTTAAGTGCGGAAATTCGGGCCACTTTGCTCGTGATTGTCAAGGCGCCATGAGATGCTACAATTTTGGAGGAACGGGGCATTTAAGCCGGGATTGTCGGAAGCTGAAAGAGGCGGGGAAAGGGAAGGAGGCTGAAAAGCTGAGGGCTCGACCGAGGGTATATTCCAGACTCAGGAAGAGGTGAGGGGAGATCCTGGCGTGGTGTCAGGTACGTTTGTCCTTAATAACACCCTTGCATCCGTACTCTTTGACTCCAGCACTAGTAAAAGTTTTATTTCCTCTACGTTCTATGATCGAATAAAGTGCACAATTGATAAAGTAGAATGGACCTTTAGCATAGAAACTGTTGTAGATAGAACCACATAAGTGATAGAAGTTGTAGACAATTGCCTGATAAAGATAGGTGACCATAGATTCCCTGCTAATTTGTTTGTTATAGCATTGGGAGGGTTCGACGTGGTACTGGGAATGGATTGGCTATCTGCCAACGAGGCGCGAATTGTCTGTAAACGGAAGGTTATCAAACTCAAGTCTCCTGATGGTAGAGAAGTCATGATTTATGGGGATAGATATATCCCATGGACAAACATCATTTCGATGATTAAGGAGAAAATTTATATGAGGCGCGGATGTGAGGCCTATCTGGAGTACATGATTGATAAAGAGAAAGAAGTGATGAAACTGAATGATGTACCCGTGGTGTGTAACCATCCGGAGGTGTTCCTAGAGGACTTGCCTGGATTGACGCTCGATCGGGAGATAAAGTTCCAGATTGATACAACGCTAGTGCCCAGCCTGTCGTGAAAGCACCGTACCAATTAGCACCACTTGAGATGAAAGAGTTGATGATGCAATTGGAAGAACTTCTAGATAAAGGCTTCATAAGACCGAGCATTTCGCCTTGGGGTGCTCCGGTTCTATTCGTAAAGAAGAAATCTGGGTCTATGAGGATGTGCATCGATTATAGAGAACTAAATAAATAAACGGTGAAGAACATATACCCTCTACCTAGGATCGATGACTTATTCGACTAGCTGCAAGGCACGAGTTGGTTCTCGGAGATTGATCTACGGTCGGGATATCATTAGTTGAAGGTAAGGGAGGAGGATATACCGAAGACCGCGTTTCTCACACGATACAGACACTACGAGGTTCTCGTGATGTCCTTCGGATTGACAAACGCCCCAGCAGCATTTATGGATTTGATGAATAGAGTGTGTCATCCGATGCTGGATCGGTAGGTAATAGTATTTATAGATGATATCCTCATTAACTCGAAGAGTGAAGGCGATCGTGCCTGTCAATTGCGAGAAGTACTAGATACTCTGAAAGAGGAGAAGCTATATGCCAAATTTTGAAATGTGCGTTCTGGCCTAGGGAAGTTTAATTCCCAGACCATGATATCAACAAGAACGGTATTATGGTTGATCCGGCGAAAATTTTAACAGTGAAGGAATGGGACATCCCGAAGATGCCGACCGAAATACAGAGTTTTCTGGGAATGGCGGGCTACTACAAGAGATTCATATAGTATCTCTGGAGAATAGCCTCGCCTCTGATGAAGTTGACGAGGAAAGAGGTCAAGTATGAATGGGTCCAGTTCAGTCAAAGGCATTTGAAGAGTTGAAGGAGAAGTTGACTCAAGCACCAGTATTGGCCCTACCCAAGGGCAATGAAGACTTAGTGGTCTATTCTGATGCTTCTAATATGGGATTGGGTTACGTGTTGATGCAACGGGGAAAGGTGATTGCATATGTGTCATGCCAACTAAAGACTCACGAAGTCAACTACCCGAGTCACGACCTTGAGCTTGCGGTAGTTGTCTTTGCACTAAATATTTGGAGGCATTACCTCTACGGGGTTAAATGCAACACCTACTCTGATCACAAGAGTCTGAAGTACTTCTTTGAATATAAGGATTGAATATGAGGTAAAGGTGTTGGTTGTAGTTGTTGAAAGATTATGATTATGAGATCTTGTATCACCCGAGAAAACCAAACGTGGTGGCTGATGCTCTGAGCCGAAAGGAGAGACCCGCTCCTATCAAGCTGAAAGCATGCCAACTAGTGGTGAGGCCTGATCTTTTGACCAAGATTGGGAAGGTATAAGACGAAGCACTTAAACCAGAAAATGTAAAGAAGGAGAGAATGGTGAGTCAACAAGAGTCACTCGGTTTGGCCGGATCTGGATACCCATGGAAGGCGAGCTTAGGGTAAAGATCCTCGACGAAACCCATAAGTCTCGTTATTCAATACATCCTGGCACCACGAAAATGTATCCAAACTTGAAGAAGAATTATTGGTGGCCGGACCTAAAAAACGATGTAACCTATTATGTAAGCAAGTTTCTGACTTGTTTGTAGGTGAAGGCCGAACACCAGAAGCCTTGCGGTAAGATCCAACCCCTGGAGATACCAGAGTGGAAATGGTAACACATAACGATGGACTTCATTACCAAGCTACCTCGCACAGTTAAAGGTTTTGACACCATCTGGGTGATTGTAGGCCGACTTACGAAGAGCGCTGACTTCCTGCCGATTCGCGAAACGTTTTCATCTGAACAGTTGGCAGAGGTGATTACAAATGAAGTTGTAGCTCGGCATGCTGTGTCGGTGTCCATTGTCTCGGACAGGGATACTCGGTTCACTTCACGGTTTTGGAAGAAGTTTCACGGAGCGATGGGTGCGAGACTGAACATAAGAACATCATATGATCCTCAAACGGATGGTCAGTCTGAAAGGACCATCCAGACACTGGAGGACATGCTTTGTGCATGTACCATCGACTTCGGTGGAAGTTGGGACGGTCATCTGCCACTAGTGGAGTTCTCTTATAACAATAGCCATCACTCGATAATAGGCATGCCACCTTTTGAGATGTTGTACGGGAAACGATGTAGGACTCCGCTATGCAGGGGAGAAATCAGCCAGAAAGAACTTGCAAGTTTGGAAATTGTCAAAGCTACACCCGATAAGTTCGATCAGATAAAGGAGAGAATGAAAGCTGTGCAAGACAGACAGAAGTTTTACGCCGATTAGCGGCGGATATCCCTCGAATTCCAGGCTGGAGATCTCGTGTTACTCAAAGTATCTCCTTAGAAGGGAATAATCCGTTTTCGCAAGAGAGGGAAACTAAGTCTGAGGTTTGTCGGACCGTTAAATTTTTTGGCACGGGTAGGGGAGTTGGCATATAGACTGGATCTACCTGATGAGCTAAGTGGGATTCATCCTCCTTTCCACGTGTTGCACTCGCGAAAGTGTTCGGCTGACTACACAGTCCACGTGCCGCTCTTGGACATAGAGGTGGATAACCGTCTAAACTATATTGAAGAGCCCGTGGCCATTGTAGATAGGAAGGAAAATCAAATGCGAAATAAAGTGTTACGGTTAGAAAGGTACAGTGGAAACACCGACGAGGTTCAAAAGCCACTTGGGAGAAGGAGGACAAGAAAAAGGAGTTGTACCCGCAACTGTTCGACTTGTAACGAGTTTCGAGGACGAAACCTCTCATAAGGTGGGTAGACTTGTAACATCATGAAACCCGACTCTCGTAATCGGCCGAAAATGGGCAGTAGAAAGAAGGAAAAAGGGGAGATGGTGGGCTTGAGGAATAATGGGCTTGGCCCATGAGGGTTTACTACACCCTACTCCTTCTTCATTCACCCTCCATTCCATCTTCAACCTTCAAACCCGTCTAGAGAGAGAGAGGTTCTAGAGAGAGAAAGTGCAAGAATCAAGCATTTGGTCTTCAAAGTTGGCTCCATTATGTTTCTCTAGTGTGTGGGAAGAAGAATCACGCTGCTTTTGAGGTAAGAATCCAACCTAAACCCTCTGTTTTCAGTCTAAATGGGGTTTGGGGTAAAACTAGGGTTTTGATCTTTAAAAGCATGGTTTTATGTATGAAAAGGAGTATAAAGCCTAGGTCTATGATTATGGAAGTTAAACAAACATTTTGGACGTAAAAAGTTACGAACTTGGGTGGAAAACGAGACTGTTTGGGGATGGTGTTCTTCTAGAGACACTGCCGGTGTCGCCGCCTTCAAGTGACGACACTTGGCGGGGATGAGGCTGGGGAGTGACGTTGCGCCCAAGAAATCCAATGATTGGACACACATCATTCCAGAACGCAAGTTCTGGCGATGCTGAGTGTGCCAAGCGACACTATGCCTGGCGACATTGGTCAGTATCAGGCAACACTGACCATGTTCCACCTTAAGGGCCTACGACAATATTATAAGCAACACTATGCCTGGTGATGAATGTTATTACCTTAAGGGCCTACGAGCCTTATGAGCGGTGATATTACCTTTCTGAATTACGAGTCGTTAGGGCGACGAACGAAAGGAAAACGAAACTGACGGAAAGAATGATGATACAGATTTAGACAAATAATGTATGACTTGATAAATGTTAAATGATGAATGTAAATGATGAAAGAATGTATGCTCCTTTTTCTTAACAAATGATTAAACCCTAACGAATGATTTGAACGAATGATAATCCATTTCCTTAAACGAATGAAAGGTTTGAACTCACCAGCGTTAACTAACTTTTAATATGCATGTCAGGTTAAGTATGAGGAGGTTGATGATTGGATGCGGCTTGGCTAAACTGAAGAGTTACCCGGCGTGAGAAGTCTGGCATCCCGTTTAAATTGATTATGAATGTAATAGACAATGTTTTATTTGGTTGTGATTTTGAGACTATGTAATGACGTTAAATTCTATTGCTTATGATATTTTAAGTTTAAGAACTGTTTGTGAATGAGTAAATTCAACACGTGAGGCCTCCCGGGTTTGGGGCCTCACAAAATAATAAAATATTTTGTGAAGGGAAAATCATCGAAATAGGCAAGCTAACCAAGAAAATTAACAAAATAGGCATTGACTTTTAAATGTGTCGGCTATGGAGGTGCCGACTTATCGGAATCTAAGCTATGGAGGTGCAGGCTTATCTGAGAGTGGGCTTTGGAGGTGCCGACTTGTCGGAGTATGAGCTATGGATGTGCCATCTTGGCATTGACTTTTACATTAGTTTCAAGTTGGCTATGGAGGTGCCAGATTATATGTCTATGGAGGTGTCCGCTTATCTGAATGTGGGCTATGGAGGTGTCGACTTATCGGAGTGTGGGCTATGGAGGTGCTGGCTCTGTCACACCCCAACCGACGGCGGAGTACGTCGGGGCGGGACATGTAGACTGTTCATGAGCACAAGGTTGTCTAGATTTCAATATATTAATCATCGTATTTCATTTCAAGCAAAACAAACACAAACTAAGTACATAAACGAAATACATATTGTTCATTGTTTAAAATTAACTAAGTCCAAACTTAAGTGTAGAATTTCTTGATCAACTCACACGTTAGCACCTGAAACATGAATAAAATAAGGTCAACTAAAAAGTTGGTGAGCATACACAGGTTTAATCATAAATAGTGTATAGATGTAAATGATCAAATCCTCACATAACATGATAAAATAAGGCATTTATGGGGAGCAACTATTGTGTCACTAAAGTACAATCAAACCTTTGTAACTAGCATGCAAATTGTGTTGTCTGTAACAATCACCCAATATGGGTGGGTTTGTCATACTCAATAGATCTATCATTGTTAACCGTCAGCTTGTATAGTTAATGATTGCACATGTAATTGCACACAAAGTAGTTAACACACCTAGTACTCAAACGTAAAGCTCAAATTGCACACATGAATGTAAAATGGATTGGTATTGTGTAGTTTGTGCAAATCATTGAATATAATATTCATGTTTCACCCCAAAAATGTAAAACAATGTAAAAGGGGCTATGTAAAACTCACTTGAATCAAAGGTGTAGCTAGCACGAGAGACTAGATAGCAAAGTGATCCTTCCAACTCACAACGTTAACCTAGAGTGGAAGTGTATGAACTTGGAATAACATTGTGCATTATGTCTATAGTAGAGTCTAGGGTGTCAACGGGAGTGAGTGTAGGAACTTGTACAAAGAGTTCGTGTCGTTGCTATGTAAGAGGATGTGTATATGTTGGTAAAAATATAGGTTCAAAGTATATGAAAAAAAATAATATTTGTCTTATGATTTATGTTTAAATAATTTAAATAAATATTTTTTGTTATTTATTTATTTATTTAAAAAAAATAGTGGGTCTTTAAAGGTATGTGATAAAAATAAATAGATTTTTATTTATTTATTTATTTATAATAATGCGTCAAAATATAGGGTAAACATTCATACCAGTTAAAACCCCTAATGAATTTGTTAAGGTAATATATATATATATATATATATATATATATACAAGTATAAATAAATAAATTCTTCCTATTTATTTATTTATTATAAAATAGAGTGTCTCTAAAAGAGACATGGACAAGGTAAATATATATGAGTCAATATACATTAAGTAAATTAGATTTGTTTAAACAAAATTTAAATCTTATATAGATAAAAAAATGATTTATAAAGAAGGTTTTCATTATTTTTTTTAAACAGTAAGCTATTAATTTGTAAATAAAACCATCTTACAAATGTATTTTATAAAATCTTTACAAAACTTTATAAAATAGGTATTTTAAATGCTTTATTTTGTAATTTAATAATTTAAAATAAACTTTAAACCATTTAAATAAAAGAGATAGTTGTTTTATGTTTAAATTTGCAATTTATTGCATTTATCTGTTCTAAATTGTGTTGGGCTTATAACATAATTTTTACAAGAAAATTTGGGTTTTTAAAACTGTTTAAGAAAAAAAAGAAACAGTCCACCCGGTTCGAACCCGGGTGGCTATTGTGAAGGTCAACTGGCGCAACCACTGGACTAGAGGAACTAGCCTTGAGATTTATCCGGCCTAAAATCATTTTAACATGGACAGGGGATGAGGCCGGGTTCAGTAGCGTGAGAAAGAGAAAAAAAAAGGAAAGAAAAGGTGCAGGGCTGTATTGAACCCGTGACCTTATCTCTACAAGGCATGTGAATTAACCGGTGTAACTGGGCATTTGCCTTGGTTAAGAACCGGTTGGAACTATTAAAACCCAGAACCCACTCCCCTTCGTCCCCGTTTGGAATACTCGAAACCCTAGCCATGAAATCGACCCAGTGAGTATTTGATTGAGGTTCCGACCATGGGGCTTTTGATTAAGGGGTCAGAGCGATTCTAAAGGACATAAGAGTTACCTGTTTTGGGGAAATAACGAAGGAGAACGGCTGGAAATCTCGGTGTCGGAGTTCTTCGAGCTCGACGGAGTTCCAGAGGTGAATGCGGAGTTTGTAAGTGCTAAGAAAGTTTGCAAAAAGGTTTTGCGAA
The DNA here is from genome assembly GCA_023525975.1 of Smallanthus sonchifolius. Taxonomy (NCBI): domain Eukaryota; kingdom Viridiplantae; phylum Streptophyta; class Magnoliopsida; order Asterales; family Asteraceae; genus Smallanthus; species Smallanthus sonchifolius. The sequence goes on along the minus strand of CM042026.1, from coordinate 81,020,135 downwards.
GATGTGTGAATAATCCAAACTGATCAATTTCGTTTAATTTGCTTGATTTGATTCAGAAGAGTAGGGAAACAGCTGTAACGTGGGTTATGCGTGAATTAAACAAAAAATTGATGAATTGGGTCGCGTTTAGTGTCCCAATTCATAGTAGTAATGACTGAGCGTGATTTACGGACATCAATGGGTTTGAATTTCCTGATTTTGAATTCAATTTGGCTTGGTTTGACTCTGTAAACTCAAACCCATTTGAAATTCGAATTATGTCGCGAAATTTGTTAACTTGATTTGAAAACTGTGTTGGAAAGGGTCGGGAATCGTTCAAGAATAACAGGGCAAGTCCATTGAATACGGATTTGACCGAATTCAAGGTTGAATTGCAAGATTTCATCTCTGTTGACTTTCAAAAGTCAAAGAGGGGTGTTTAAGGGTTCAAAACTCTTGAATGGGTTCGATTTGAGGTGAACGGGTCCAAAATTAAAGGGTTCGAGACCATTTGTATATATTTAGAAGATGTATAATCATGGTTTAAAACTCACATGTTCTATTTTGGGTATAACAAAATACTTGTTTATATACATTTATATATATGCATGAGTTATGTAAAGAAAAGAAAATAAATGGTATATAAATGCAAGGTTCGGAAATTTGTAGGTTAAAATAATTATTGTGACATATTATGTTTGAACAAGGATGGAATCTCATGTGCTTATTATTGTACCTAAAATGACTAAAGAAAGGAAAAGAAAAAAAAGAAAAAAAATAAAAAATAAAATTATGATCTGAAAATCATGAATGTTACAGGCTCTGCTTATTTGTCCTCCTCTGATTGGTTGTTTTGGGTTGCCTATTTTAAAAGCCCACAAAATCATGCCTCTTTTGTTAATTTTCTTGGTTAACGTGCATATTTTCATGATTTTTCCCTTTTGTTAAAGCTAAAATTGGTTTTCATGTATGCGTTCAAACCAACATAATTAACTCAGCACATAACTTATGCTTATCTTCTTTGTTCGAATGCCATTTTGCTAGTTGAATCGAACACAACATCCTTACTCATTACAATGCTTCTTTTAACAAGGTCATATAGTCTATACGCCTTGGAGGTTAGAGAGTAGCTTGTTGCCCATGATTGCAATGAACAATCAATTGCAAACAAGAAGTAACAACCAATTTTGATTGAGCGTAACATTCAATTACAGACGTTGATGGGTTCATTTAACCCTATGCTCGACGCGTTCCTTTGTGAAACTTCCTAACCCTTTAGACAAATTATGGTTTCTATTTTTGGGTTTGATACATACACCCCTTGACTTACAATAATTACATAACTTAGTATAAATACAACTTTAACTAATTTACACAAATGAGCTGTTAACTTTGACCCAAAAAGTTTAAACAATTAAGCTCCAATATCCCCCCCCCCCCCCAATTGTTTAAGACTTCTCCTTCTATCTTCAGGCTCCAACATCTTCTTTCTTTGTATCACGTGCGTGTAGATGATTTTTTCCTTTGAACTTCGGTTTTCTGCCAGTCTCTTGCTTGGTTTCTTGAACTTTATCTTCATGAGTTATATCACGAACTTTGTCTTTAATATAGTTTTCCATGTCTTCATACCTTTCTTTAGTATCATCATCTTTATCCTGTACACCAACTTCTTGAATTTTGACTAGTCCGTCTCTAGGTGATAAGTCTTGAATTGCTTCGAGTTTCCTTTTCTTGTAACTCAGTTAAACATCTTTGCAATTCTTGCTTTCTGGTGATAATACACCCTTGGATTACATCTTTCCATATCCTTTGCATCCTTTTTCTTCAACACATGCAGTTAACTATTCATCTTCTTGATGCTTCTTATATGTGAAAACACCATGTGTTTCTTTTCCTAACCGTGCTCTTTCTGGTTTTATTTCTTCCACTTCTATACTTGCAACATCTCTCAAGTATTTCACACTTGTCAGTTCTTTTTCTATCTTATATCCAAATGACTTCTCCCAGTCATGCTTCTTCTTTTCAAACTTCATATCTTTATTTCTCAATTCAGTCTCAAATTCTTGTTTCTTTATTTCTAAGTTATGAGACATTTGAGATTCTTCTCTTTTGATCATCTCTAACAATGTAGACTTCTTGTGCTTAATGTCAAACGTTTCCTTTGCTAACTTCAAGGACTTCATTTATCTCTCTACATAATTCTCTATCTCCAGCCTTAGATCTTCCATTTTTCCTCTTTCTGGAACTTCATTTAGTTATGGAATTTTGGCTCGACTCTTTTCATCAATTAATCCTATCCATTCCGGTTCCTCATGATTGCACTATTTGATAATGGGAATCAATAATTGAGAGATTCTATTTCCTTCCCATTCAAAGAATTCTCCTAATGTTTCTCCTTGTCTCCAGTAATCGCCATCAAGAGCGTCGACTCTTCAACTTCATGCACCAAGTTTGACTCCTCTTGTGCTCATTTTTTCTAAGGGTAGTCTCTTGCATAATGTCCAAACTCATGGAAGTTGTAAAATTATACTTCCTCCATATCTCTTTTAAATCAGTTTTGATCTCTAGGGTATCTTTTCCTCTAATCGCGTATCGAAGGCTAATAAAAAATACAATTAAAAATCCACTTCTTAGCTACTTTAGACTGTAGTATGGGAAGTAGGGTTGTCGAATCCATAGGGAATTAGTGGAAAATACTATTCGTGGTTTAGTTAAGCAATTAAAAGTAAAACTGAAACTTTTTATTTCAATGATTGAGAAAATACTTGCAATAGCGAATAGCGGTAAACGAGTTTTGAAAACAATTAGAGAAGGAGTGACCACTCCGGGTTTCTGATTCAGCAAAATAACCGCTTAGTTTTAATTCAAACTAGATAGGAGATCACATAGACATGACCTTTTTTAAATTGTTCGACCCAATTCAATAGTATAAAATCCAAACACAAAGTGAAATTATTCTCAGAACAGGTTCACAAAATCAAATCCAATACTAGAAAAAACGAAAACCGAACGAGTACCGGCAAGAATCGTTCACCTGGAGGGATCCCAAAGGAGCTTAGCCGCTCATATTCATCACACAAATGCTAGAATTAAGTTTAGCCATCAGAAACATAAAACTAAAGTAAAAGTTCCTCCAAAGCTGCTCCAAAATCTCTCCAAAATCATCCAAAAATGGATGGGAATGAATGAGATTTCGTAACCGTAAAGGTTTGGGTTTAAATGGGGTAAAAATCCTTAAAATTCGGCCTCCAGCCAACTCCCGTTGTACAATACGGTAGGACCACTGTATTGTACGGTGATTCCAACTTTGTATGCCCCTATGCATGGTGGTACAGTATTGTACGGAGATTCCCGCCGTATTGTATGGTGAGACCACTTTTTCATACCCGGATCGTCGACGCATATCGGATTCATATATTATGCTAAACCAAAGTAAACATGCTCTGTGCTAAACGACACATAAAAACATATAATTAACCATTATAAACATCAAACAAACACACACTAATCACATCCCCACACTTAACCTTTGCTTGTCCACAAGCAAAGCTCTCTCGCAACCATCCAACCATCATAAACTACTACACTTCACAATTCCCTTACCTATTTTCAGCTAAGGTCCAAAGTCATACCCAACTTGCAAGACTTACCACAGTCAAAATATTTACACCATAGCAAGTAAAAACATGATACGCAATTTAAAACCAAAATATCTAACTGGGCCTAACATGCTTCAGGTTTCCCTCATACATGCAATCACACCTCTCACAATTTGTCACTCTACTCGGGTTGTATCTGGACTAGTAAAAGAGGTACTAGTATATGTATGAAACACTCAGACCACTAATGAAACACAATTATCATAAGCTTGCATATCAATCATAACTCCACCAATTAACACAAATCATACATGAATCAAGAGGACTTTTACAGGTTATAATGTTAGGCTAGGGCTAAGGGTGAGGAATAGGGAATTTAAAGTGGCTAAATGTGAGAGGAATCCAACTAAGTAGGTTAAAAATCAAATCAACTATAAACATCAATCTTGGTTAAAAATGATCCATTTAACAATAACCTCTTATTCTTTGACTAACAAATGAAACTTGGGTGAATTTGACCCAATAACATATTTTTGTATTTTCTTCTATTTTTCTTTTATTTTTCTTTCTTTTATATATCTTTTTCTTTTCTTTTTTGGTAACATATCTCAACTGCCACTATATAAACTCTAACCTAATTGAACTCCAACTCACATGTTTAAAAATAAAAGGCTAAAAAGGCTAAGGGGTTTATAATGTGGATTTCGACAAACGAAACGGTTTAGGCTCAAAATTGGTGTCTAATGGATAATGTTCGTGTATGGAAAACAAAAGAAAAGGTTTAAACAAATTGGCTCGTGCTAATGCCTCTATCATGGTCATGGACAATTTGGTTCATGATCTCGAAATGTATCATATACACAAGTTCTAAAATGATGCAACATTATGGTAAACACACATGAAAAGAAAATAAGCAATCAATCCTAATTATGTTCTATGCTCGATATAAAGGCTCAAAATCTCACATAAAACGGTGGTAAAGGGTTGCGGATGTCAAAGCATGCATGTAAGTCCACTATCTAGATTGTTACCCTCGGTTAAACATTTCTACCAATTTTCTAAAAAACGCTTGCTAGGCTATTTTATCTTGCAATTTAAAGAGTTTGACCATGACTAAGGACCTAGACTTATATTTCAGCAGCTGAAAAGTTGGTAATTTACATTGAAAAATCCAATCTTCATGCACAATGAAAACTTACTTGGACTAAAAAATTTTCTCCTCAAACATACCATTTTTTATATATTCCCCCATCCCTACACTTAAACCATACATTATCCCCAATTGTACATTAAAATCATAGATGTTGTGTGGTTCAAAGGTACTAATTATCCCAGTTTGCTAAATCCGTCATGCAAACCTCAACTACCCACGGGTGATACGACTCAATTAAAAACAAATCAAAACTAAACACTAAAAACAGCAAAAAATAAATGCTACAAATCAAACACCAAAATAAAATAAATTAAATTAAGGAAGAGCACATGACCTGATTATGCCTTCGTTGCGAGGTCCTCTTGTGCGGAGATCAAACTTCTAATTCACTTTCGTAGGAATCTCGGTTGCATTTAGCATATGCAACAAGCCTTTTAAACCCCTCCGTAGCCCGAGTGGACGAGTGAAGTCTCGTGAGGGTTTTAGTGAACACACCCACAAAGTTCCTTGCTTGCCTCCATAAGCCATCCCCACACTTGGGTCTTGCTATGTTCACAAAGAACTGAAAACAAAAACAAAAACAAACAAACCGAAAAAAAAAACAAATGCAAACAATCGAGTTGCCTCCCGCTTAGCGCTAAGTTTATAAGGTCTTCAGCTAGATTGTACCTGATTTAGCTCTTATGGTGGTTGGAACACAAATTCCTTTCCAAATGCTACCTCACCTGCTCGGTTGTCCTTTCCATTCAAACTTAACTTTCTCATGTGGTCCACAACAAAGAACTCGTATTCATCTCTCTTTTTCACAATATCTCTAGTCTTATATGAGTGCTTGATATTCCTGGGAGGCTTCTTCGACCCAGCCCGTAATTCTAATGACTTCGTGTCCGGCTTGGTATAACTACTTGACCTTTCCACCTGTTGTTTCCATGGTGGCTTTTCTACTTGAACTCTCGCTTCCCCACACTTGGGGATTGTTGCATCTACCACCTCATTCATCTCCTTCATCTTAAACATGTCAACAACAAAACCTTTATCTTTTGTGCCACCCTCATCCACTTTAGAACTGTAACATCTGCCAAATTTCCAGGTCTAAAACTCATTCATGAACTACTACCTTAATATTCTATGTGCATTCATTAGGACTTAGTTAATGTCAAACTAGGTCAACAAGACATGTGCAAAACTATTCTATGCTAATTATGTGAAACTATGACAGTTAAAAACCCTAAATTATGTTCTATGGCATAAAACCCCTTATAATATACGAAACTATGTCTAATTATATACTAAATACTTAGTTATACACTAAACTAGGTATAATTAACTAAACTATGTGCTAATTACTTAGTTATACACTAAACTAGGTATAATTAGCTAACATATATGCTAATAACTTAGTTATACACTAAACTATGTATAATTAGCTAAACTATGTCTAATTCTACACTAAGCTTGATGCAATTACCCAAACTATGTCCATCCATATTTATTTAAATCCATATCTTAAATGCATATTTTAAAAACCCTATTTTAACTATTGCATATCCATTTTATATAAAGACTTTTATATAAATCATTTTATAAATCTTTCCTACATAACTATATATATAAATATTTCTCATCATACAACACTTTTATTTATATATACCCTCATACAAGACTAAAATTCTTACTACATTTATAAAATATCCACACTTTATAAAAACCCACCTTTTATAAACTCTTGTACCACCTACACAATCATCATCATTCCACCATCATACAAGACTCAATAAACACTCCTCCTCCCACTCCAAAATTTGGGCCAACACTACCACCCCCAAACGCAACCTCCATTTTTTTTATAAAATCTTATCTAAATGCAATCCAAGAATATAATAAAATAATGTCCAAACCACACCCTCTTTTCACTATAAATACGAGCTCATTTGCACCATTTACACTTGCACCAAATAAAAAACACTCTCACTTCTCTCCCCCTTTAAAAATCTCTGCCAAAGTAGGAGCAAGAACAAGGATCCAAGCCTTGAAAGTTGTTGCAAGTTGTAAGCATTCTTTCTTTCTATCTTTCTTTCTTTCTTCCATTCTAGATCTTGATCTTTTACAACAAAAAGGTTTATAGGTTATATGATACCATCTTACTTGTGTAAGCAAGTGGTAATCTATGGCTAAAATTCAAACCATAAACATACCTTTAAAATCAAAGAACTAGTCCAAACACTTCATATTTTTACTTTATACTTCTCTAGATCTTGATCTTGATAACAAAAAGGTGTATGTGTGTTATGATACCATCATACTTATGTAAACAAGTGGTAATCTATGGCTAGAGCCAAACCATAAACATACATTCAACATTTAAGAATTAGCCCATTTAAATTCTTGTACTTACTTTATATGCACTTTATTTTTCATGTTCTTTGTTCTTACATCATTAACAAATTTTATGGACATAATATAGTTTGAGTAAACACAAAAATCCAGTCTTTTAAGTCATTATAACAAGATGTTACTACAAGATGTCATGTGTTAACTTAAAACCATGCATCATGTGATGACTTTTTCACTAACTTGTCAAAAATCTAAAAACTTGTTAGAGTTACTTATTTTATATTATATAACATATATTTATAAGGTTGGATAAGTTAAATAAGCTTGGAATAGTCATATGCAACTTAAATATAAACTTACACCATTTAAAAACCGGGTTTTCAACTCAAAATATGACTTTGACTTCTTGATCTCCAAAATTTCTCATATTTTTACCATAGTTTCTACCTATTATAAAAAGACACCATATTAAATTTCATGATTGTTGGAGCTAGATAGCTATGTTAATAAAATAAAGGTCGTTTTCATACTTAGACTTTTTATAAAATTCTCAAATTTTTAACAAGTGACCTACTGGTCATAAGAATGTTATAAAATAATAATCTTATTTTTTGGACCTTCTTAGCTATCCTTTCTAATTTTAGCTATCTTAAATGATTTTTGGAAAAATACTAAAATATTTCAAAAGGTTCTACAAAAATTACAGAAAGTTTCTAATATTATATCAAGTTGATAGAAAAAATTTCATAACATTTAGAGATGTCTAAGTATACTTTTCCATTTATGGCTATTTTACGATAACCGAACAGAAAAACCATACTTAAACTCTCCAGTAAATTCTGAAAAAATTCCATAAACTTTTATAAATATCAAAGGGTCTACTGACCAAAATTCATAAAGACTGGAGTTGGATAACTATACTTTCTAAATTATGAATTATTTTAATCGTTTACGACCAAAACAATTGATAAAAACGTGTTTAAACTCACATTCTTGACTCGACCAACTTTTGAAACTCTTCGTATAAATAATATAAGTCTACTCGAGTCATCAAAACACTATTTTATCAAGACTCACAATCATATTATTTTTTTGTAAGTTTAATACACCGAAAATCCTTCTAAACCGACTAGTTTTAAGAATCACATTGTTCAAAACTATTTGAGGGTTCAAAACCTTATAAAAACTTAACACAAATACTTCTGGTCATGAAGTATAAGTTTTCTAAAGTTTAACTCTTGAGAATTAACTCAACTCCTAAACAGTTTAAGCAAAACTAAGAACAAATCTCTTAAAAGACATTTTAACGCATATGTAACTTCTACTTACTTCCATCCATCCGACCTCTCTACTAAACCCTAACAAGTGTTTGACATATTTTCTAAACTGATAATAGTTGCGGCTAATTCCGTAATTTCATTCATTTTTCTATATAAACCCCAAGAAACCAAGAACTATTATTATGGGATGACATAATTCCTAGTCCAACTTAGAATAGTATAAATTCCATAAAACTCATAAAGTCCTACCATTGTAGGACCGAGTAGGACAATCTCGCTACCACACGAAACGTATATTTTCGCATCACTATGTGAGTTTTCGTAGCCCCTTTTTCCTTAATTTTTGAGGGAAAAATATGCTTACTATGCTTTTAAACTTACTCATTATACTTAAAACTCTTTACAATTTACCTTGCGCATTCAATACCATGCTTGTTTTCGTAGCCCCTTTTTCTCTTAATCTTTTCGGGGGGAAATATGCTATAATCCGAGTCCCAATCAAGAAGAAGAAAGCGATCCAATCCATAATTCTAACAATAATGTGGTGCTTATGGAAGGCTCCTAACGAAATGGTGCATGAACAAAAACATATTTCTATTAGCAAGCTGATCGAAGAAATTAAGGCTTTGGGATACTTGTGGGTTCGAAATAGATCAAAAGATGTCTCCGTAACTTGGGAGCGGTGGCGTTATTTCAATATTTGAAGAATGGAAGAGTAAGAATTCTACAACTCGGAGCTTAATCATTTTGTGAACATTTAAGGAGTTTCTTTGCACTGCATGGTGGTTTAGTAAAAAATTTTGTATCTTGTGCTATTGGTGTATGTAATCCTTTATGAGCCTCTGGCTTAATTGTTTATATAACTAATTAGAAGAACTAAAAAAGGTTGAATGATAGTGAATGCTAGGTATTTCCTTGGTTAAAAGATGTGGAGAAAAATGGAGGAGCTTCCGGTACCTAGGATTTTTTTTTCGAAAAGCAAAGCAAATTTATTAGCAAGGGCTAGCAAGAAACTAAAACCCCGAACCAAAATAACCGTCATACAATAACACTAGCGTAATGCAAAAAATTAAACACCGCAGGTTTGTTTAGCCAGAAATAAAAAGATACCATAATGACCACTACTGAGATTTCTTTCGCAGCCTATTCTTCACACAAAGCAAGCCAAGTATTTTGATTAAAGTAACTCCTGACTAGCTACTTGTTTTTTAGTTATAAAATCTGTTTGCATTTAAAAATTGGTGAATGGTGAAACGTTAATATACCCCATGGTCTACGTCATATAGTTTGTATCTACCATCAAGGTTCTGCATTGGTGGTCAGGGAGGTTTTTTCAAATGGTTTCCCCTCTGTGGAGGTCATGGGTTCGAATCTTGTAAGGTGCACTTCATAAAAACGAGGAACACCCTCTGCAGATTTCGAATTCCTTGGAGGTTGTTTGTGTAGACTGATGTACGAGCTTCTCCTTGTGGGACTGCCAGTTGAGCCCACGCCGTTTAAAAAAAAATCAATGGTTCCTTTGTTTACCCAAAGGGCATAATTGAATGGAAGAATCACACTTTCTATGCTCGATAAAATGGATGTCCCAACGTTTATTTAACGTTTTGTCTTCACAACGTTCATTGGAAAGCAAGAAGTCTCATAGAAACTTGACCGTATCACACCACCTACAAGAGATACTTTAATCAAGTAAATACAGGTAATGAAAGTCTCTTCATTTTCCACATAATTATTTTAAATAGTATTACTAGATCTCACGAAGGTGTACTAGATCGCAATATATAATTCTATCTTTTTGTTTAGCAATCATGGCTCCCAATATTTCCCAACCCAAATTGTCTTTAAAAGTGATGGTGCACAAAGAAGAAAAGAAAGTGATCTTTGCTGAAGCCCACAGCAATTTTGTTGACATTCTTTTCAGCTTTATGACTTTACCAATGGCCACAATTCTCAGACTCGTACGGAAACTCCCTAATGAAAATCTTAATGGGATTGATAGCTTAAACAACTTGTACCAGAGTCTACTAGATCTTCCTACAAATTGTCTGTCTTCTGAAGAAAACAAATGGATGCTGCTTAATCCCAGAACTTCATCACATGATTTACGCAGAAAGCTTAAGCTCAACATAGATGACGAAGAGCCTATAAAACAGTTTATATGCCAAGATTTGGATTGCAGCCGGCGCTCTGGTGCACGTTTTAGCACTTGTAATCTAGCTAGATGCAGTAACTGTGGCTTCATGATGAATCGGGAAATCTTATATGATGTATTAACCGGTAATATTGGAGTTGATGGTGATGGTGGCTTGTTTGTTTCTGATTTGACAACCTATATCGTCACAGATGATCTTCGTGTGTTGCCAAACAGTCCAGGCTCTATTATTCAGTTACTTTGTGAGATGGGAATCACTTCGACTAGCGTCTTAGAGGACATGACATTTGATATTGGTCATGATCAGGTAGCTTGGTATATAATATCACTATTAAAAAAAATTATTTTTTATGCAAATTTTTGTCTAAATCGTGTAGGAAATCTTATTTTCCTGAGAATTTACGACAAAAGTTTTAACACAAACCCTTGTCGGAAAAGATTTGTGACAAAAATTTTTATGCATTTTGCGACAAAAAATACTTGTTGGAATTCTTTATGCATTTCCTACGAATCTTCCTAATTATAATTTTTTTAATTAACTGTACTTTTAAAATTATGTATACATAATTAACGAAATTATTATTTATTTTGTTTTTTTATAGTTTTATTTTAATTATTTTCTAGCAATATTAATAGTGATATAAATTAATTATTTTTGACGTATTTGCAACAAAACTTTTTAAATTAAAATACTTTGTATTTATTATGTTGCAAATGTGTCACAAATTTGCGATCATTTGCGACAAACTGTAGGGTTTTTTTTTGTTTTAGATACTATCTTGGCGCAAATTTTGTCACAAAACTAGGGTTTTTAGTTTTCGTTGGAAATGTGTCACAAATATTCAGTAGGAGAAAGGTTTTTTTTCTAGCTGTCTTCTATATGTTCTGAGAATTGCAGATTATGCATGTTTTAAAGTGAAGAATAAGATGCCATTCATTTTGTGAAAGTTCTAAATACAGTTTTTATTTTTTTTCAGATCCCTATTCTCTTAAAAGGTTCACTTCTATTCAACAATCCGTTGACCTGCTTGGTTTTTTCTGGTTCACATATTATAAGTGCTTTAGTTAATCCCAGGCAAGAACCTTCTTCATTAATTAAGCATCTGACAAGTAGTGAAACTGTAAATTCTACCAAGAATTTAACGTTGAAAGTTTCCATGCAAAAATCAACATCCAAGTTCTTGTTTGCAGAGGGAGATTCTGATTTTGTTGAATTTGTTTTGGGGTTTCTTCAAATTCCATTAGGCACAATGATTGGGGGGTTTATGAATGGTGCAAGTTCTTTTGAAAGTTTGAACAACTTGTATTCAAGCATTTCAAATCTGAGTGTTGGAGAATATATAAAGTCACAAGATCTCAAGAATATGCTTCTCCAACCTCAGTTGGTGCACATAAATCTTTCAATAAACCAGATATTTCCACTCACTGTTTTCCAGGATTCCAAGAGTTATTGTCATAGTTATTTATACTTTGGAACTTTATGTGCAAATATGACTCGTTCTATAAACCGACAAGGTCATGAAAAAGAGATGTTTTGTGTTTGTTCGTTTAAAGATTCAAGGAAGGTATTTGAAGGCGTCTGCAAAGTTCATGTTGACAGATAATCTTGTTATTACCCCATTGTCATCTTTTTCTTCAATCACTATGCTAGGTAACTTGAAGGTTCCTCTAAATGACGTGGAGGTACATACAATGAGGATTGGCATTGAAGAGGTCAAAAAATATTACTCCAGCAAATTTTTTATTTTTGTAAGATTTTGTTGTTTTTATTCTATCTTGTAACTATTTAATCTTTTTTTGTGCAGGGTTTGGAAATTCTTGATGCTTCTCTAAAATTTGAGTCGGCTTTGACGGATTCCATACTAAAAAACATAAGGGAAAGCAAGGATTGATTTTCTGTTTACTAAGTTGTTATGTGTAATGTTTTATTTTACGGATTCTGTTGGTTAATGCATGTTACATTTGTTCTTGTCATCAAAATTGTCGAAGTAATTTTTTTGTTAATTTCTTTTTGTCTTTTTGTTTTCCTTTAATCATTTTCTCACCATGCATGGAGAGGTTCACATAACCTGGAGTTGTTCACGCTGATCTTTTTGGACTTATACAAACTCCAAGTTTGGGAGATAGTAGGTATTTTTCTCTATTCATTAATGATATAACCATGATGAACTGTGTTTATTTTGTTGAATAGAAATCAGAAGCATTTGAAAATTTCAAGCTAATCAAAACTCTTCTTGGAAAACAAGCGAATGTGTTATTAAGGTACTAAGGGTGGCGGGAGTGAATAGCGGCTTCAAGGCGGGTAGGGTGGCAGGTTGCGGGTACACCGCCGCAAGGCCAGTGGGTTTGAGGGGTAGAAGCGGACGGGTAGGGTGGGCGGGTTTGTATAGCCGCTGAAAGGAGGAAAAATATGACCCTTCAACGGCTAAAAGTGCAATTAGAAATTAAAAAAAAAATTAAATAAATTCAACCCCTATAAATAGATAACCAATTATCCTACTCAATACATAAAAAAATACATTCTTTCTAAATATATCTCATATCATTGATATATAAACCATTTCTTTTATACCCACCTTCACTCAAAATATGAATCATATGTTATACTTCCCACCCGATTCATCGGAAGATGCGCTCGACTTCGTGTTCGGCGGCGACAGTATGCAATTTCTATGTGATAATGCCGCCCAAGCCGAAGAGGAAGTCACAGCTACATCATCAAGGACATATGTACGCTGTGATCGTGAACATGCTCTACATAATCTAAAAAAAGATTATTTCAACGAAAACCCAACACAGAGAGAAGCGACGTTTCGAGATAGGTTTCGGATGTCGAAGAGGTTATTTTTACAAATAGTTAGCGATGTAGAATGTAACATCCGAGTTTTTATAGAACTAACGGGGTGAATGTATATACGTGTATATGTTGTAACATAATGGACGGATTTCTATGAGATAGTTACGAGACCTAGCAAAGGTGTAGTGTCGGGTTTCATTTTGTGTAAATATATCTAGAGGGGTTGGCAAGCAATTAACGTATTTAGTGGGGTTTTACTTAAAAACACGAGACGGGCCAAGCCCAGGGACTAGCCGGTCACGCGCAAAGGCCAAGCCCCGTTGATGAGACACCCTATTAGGGTGTTACACAAGGGAAGAGACCCATTTTGGGTTGTTTGCGGCTGCCGTGATCGGGAGAGACGAGGGTTTCTTGTTCCAAGTTGATTATAAGGTAAAAAGTCTCAATCTTTCATCCCTCGTTTCGTTTAATCATTTGTGGAACCATTGTTTACGCGCTTGTGGTGTTAGGGTTTTCACGCAAGGACCGAGATCAAGAAGGAGGGGTTCGTTGGTGATTCGATCCACACGAGTCACCCGAAATGGAGGTATAAACTTGTAATCCAACCCGATAGTTACTATTTTTGTTTTGTGAATGTTTGCGGGTCTAGGGGTGTTCGGCCGAACCCACAAGGGGTGGTCGACGTGCGTTGCGAGCACGGGTAAGGGCCGGCTACGGTTGGATGAAGCCGACGGAGGCTGTGACGGGGCTGTGGTGACCCCAGGGTGGCTACGACGGGCTATGGTGGTTAAGGGAGGTCGCGACGGCGACCGTGGACGCCGGACGACGAGAACGCGAGACCGGCTTAGGGCGGGAGTGCGTGGGAAGGCACCATGATGGTGCATGGCATGAACTAAGGTGGTGTTTGACGAGTTAGGGGACCCGGAGTGCAACCGAATATAAAGTTTAGACGTTAGGATCGTGGACGGGGGCTTCACTTGGTGCATGAAAGCCATGCATAGCGCCATGCACGTGTACGTGGCCCTGTGTGACGTAGGGTTAGTCGTATAGGTGTGAGAGTAAGTCGGGTCATGTTATTGACCCATGTATTGTGTGCATTATAGGTGCGAGGTCGGAAGGCGAGCACGGGGATTTAGCGAATTCTAAAGATCGTAGTGTGTCTAGAAAAGGTGGATTTAGATCGCCCACTTTTAACTGTTTTATTGTTTTAGACCTGAATACATGTGAAACGAGTTTTTAGTTAATGTATGCCTAGACGACGTTTTTTTTGTAAAGATAAATATATATTTTAAGTAGTCGTTATGCTTGCATGCGTGTATGGGATAATTGTGGCACGTGCTTATTAGTCGTGGCGGGAGATCGAGCGTGAGCTTGATATTGTGTTGACGTTAGTCAATGGGGTATTGTGTCTGACGTAAGGCAGGCGGGAGATCAAGCGTAAGCTTGATATTGTGTTGACGTTAGTCAACTAGATACTGTGTCTGACGTAAGTCAGGCGGGAGACCGTGTTTGCTTGTGTCTTCGAACCAGACAACATGGTGTATTTGTTTGTCGATAAAATATATTTTGTTTGAACTGTTGAGAAAATATTATGAATAAACCATTGAGATGGAAACTATTTTATAATGTTTTGGGATTTAATATTCCGTAAGGAACTACTATAGAACTCACTCAGCGTAGCTGACTTTTAAGCATGTATTTCAGGTAAAGAGAAGGTGTGAGCTGGCGGCTTCTAGATGGCATTTGGTTACCGTGGATGTTTGTGATGACATTATTTACTACTTATTTCGTTGAGACAGTTTGATATTAGTACTTGCTTGAATTATGTTTGGGTCGGGTCGTTGACCTTTGTTGACTATTTGTTTTCCGCTGCAATGAATTGTGTTTAGTTTGATGTCTATGACTACTTAGCTTGCGTTTGAGCCAACAAGTAAGGTTTACGGGTTTAGGGTCTTACAAGTTGGTATCAGATCTAGGTTTAAATAATCGGGGCATCTTCGATGCCTAGACTTAGACTGAGAATTGGACCAATGAGTGGGAATGTCATCACGTGTAACCAAAAGCCAGAAGCGCCAGGTATGAGTTTGTATGTGTGTCATGTTAGTATGCCATGTTAATGTGTCATGTTAGTAGGCTAAGACAAGGGCGTTATTCCATGATGCAGTACAGGGAGGGTTTAAAACCTGAAAGGAAAGGCAAGAGGGTAATGGCGATTAGCCACCGTGATTAACTAATTGCACTGCTCGTAATGTTTTAAACTATAACTGAATATTGCTCTGTTTGTTAAAATTTCAGCAAGTAGATGGAACCGAAAAGACAAGTTGCTGTTAATGCAAACGCCAGGAGGCGTCGTAGGAATGTTCAGAATGAGAATGGTAATGGAAAGGAGGTGTCAGTTCACACTAAACCATCTGTGCATACTGAACCTTCAGTGCACTCTGAGTACGATGAAGAGTTCCAGTTTGAACCAGCAGTTCGCGATGCGATGAAGAAAGAGGTGGTGGAGATGATCCATGAGTACTTGCAAGACATTGTGAAAGCAGCATTCGAAGAGTTAGAGAAAAGAGTTCTGGATGAGGTGAAAGAGAAGAAGAAACCGTATTGGAATGGCGGTAACTGTGACTATGGGCACTTCAAGAAGTGCGATCACCTAAGTTTGATGGGTGCAAAGATGCGGTGGCTACGTACCACTGGCTTACGAATATGGAGTCTACCATCTCGATCAATGAGCGTAGTTCGAACCAGATTGTGAAGTTTGTTTCACACTCTTTTGCGGGAGAGGCTCTACAGTGGTGGAACTCGGTCAAAGAGAGAAAGACTTCTAAGGAATTGGGAGATATGACTTGGGATGATATGAAAGGGTTAGTAAGAAAGAAGTTTTGTGCTCCAGGGGAGCTAGAGAGGGTTGAGCGGGAGTTTTTGACTCTCAAGGAGGGTAAACTAACACACCGCGGGTACACTTCAAAGTTTATTGAGATGGCACATCTGGTGCCACACTTAGCTGGTAATGATGAGCGTTGGAAGAAACTGTATGTAGAAGGTCTGCCTGTTAAGGTGAGGCATTTAGTCAAGGCTCAGCAACCGCCGAGCTTTGACGAGGCTGTGGAACTAAGTGGGACATTATATGATGATGTCATGAGTACCAAGGTGCAAGAAAAGAAGCAAGAAGAAAAGAAATGGACCATACCGAGCAAGAGATTTATTAGGGACCAGAAGGTTCCATTTGGCAAGAAGGCAAGGACCGAGGGTCCAGAACCATGTCGCCAGTGTGGAAGGTTGCACTCGGGCGAGTGTAAGGTTGATTCTGTTTTGTGCTACAGGTGTGGCAAAGCGGAACACTTCTCTAGAGATTGCCCGCATGATCCTAAGTGTTATCAGTGTGGAGGCGTCGGCCATAGGGCAAAAGATTGTAAGACAGGTCAATGTGTGGGACCAAGCAAGGAAACGGTTCCAGTGAAGAAAGAGGATTAGAAGCCTAAGGCGAAGGCGAGAGCCGCGAGAGCCTTCACTATGACGGCAGCTGAGGCGAAGAATGACTCGGACGTGGTCTCAGGTACTTTTCTTATTAACAATGTACCAGCTTCTGTTTTGTTTGATTCTGGGGCAAGTAAGAGTTTTGTGGCGCCATCTTTCTGTAAGAATTTATGTAGAACTGCTAGAATGATAGAGAAGCCGTTCAGTGTTGAGACTGCGGTGGGATCGCCCACCAGGGTGATCGAAGCGTTAGAGGATTGCTATATCGATCTAGAGGGACATAGGTTTCCCGCTAGATTATTTATAATCGCTTTACGAGGTTTTGACGTGGTACTGGGTATGGACTGGTTAGCCGCGTTTGATGTGGATATAGTATGTAGAAAGAAGATGATAAAGTTAAGATCCTTGGAAGGTACGGTAGTAACGGTGTATGGAGATAGAGAGGGCTCTCTACCAAGAGTGATATCGATGATAAAAGCAGTAAAGTCCTTGAGGCGGGGATGCGGAGCATACCTAGCCTATATCACTAATACTGAAGCAAAGAGTGTAGAATTGTCAGAAGTTCCGGTAGTGCGAGACTTTCCTGATGTCTTCCCTGATGACTTGACGGGAGTACCACCAGAGAGAGAAATTGAATTCCAGATTGATTTACAGCCAGGAGCACAGCCGGTCGCTAAAGCGTCGTATCGTTTAGCACCGACGGAAATGAAGGAACTCATGGAGCAACTTCAAGATTTATTGGATAAGGGGTTCATAAGACCAAGCATCTCGCCGTGGGGTGCACCAGTCTTATTTGTAATGAAGAAGGATGGTAGCATGCGTATGTGCATCGATTACCAGGAGCTTAATAAGTTGGCAATTAAGAACAAGTATCCTCTACCACGTATTGATGACTTGTTCGATCAACTGCAAGGAGCAAAGTGGTTTTCGCGTATAGATCTGAGGTCAGGGTATCACCAGTTGAAGGTTAAGGAGGAGGAAATTCCGAAGACCGTGTTTCGGACACGGTACGGACATTATGAATTCTTGGTCATGTCCTTTGGGTTAACAAATGTTCCGGCAGCATTCATGGATTTAATGAATCGCGTGTGTCGGCCGATGCTAGACAGATCGGTAATTGTGTTTATTGATGATATTTTAATCTACTCTAAGAGCGAGGAGGAGCATGGAGAACATGTGCAAGAAGTGTTAGAGACGTTGAGGCGAGAAAAGCTTTACGCTAAATTCTCGAAGTGTGCGTTTTGGCTACGGGAGGTACAATTTCTGGGTCATGTTATTAACCCAGAAGGGATAATGGTAGATCCTACGAAGGTTGAAGCGGTGGTGAAATGGAATGCTTCGAAGACTCCAACGGAAGTGCGTAGTTTCTTGGGGTTGGCAGGCTATTATAGGATGTTCATTAAGGATTTCTCCAAGCTAGCAACACCATTAGCTAAATTGACTCGAAAGGCAGTGAAGTTTACTTGGGGAGCAGATCAAGAGGGTGTGTTTCAAGAGCTAAAGAAGCGATTGACAGTGTTAACGATACCAGAAGGGACGGACGATTTAGTGGTGTATTCGGATGCATCATATTTGGGTCTAGGTTGCGTGTTGATGCAACGAGAGAAAGTAATTGCTTATGCGTCGAGACAATTAAAGACTCATGAGGCGAATTACTCTACCCATGATTTAGAGTTAGCAGCAGTGGTGTTTTCACTTAAGTTATGGAGGCATTATTTATATGGGATCAAGTGCACGATCTACACGGATCACAAGAGCTTGAAGTACTTCTTCGAGCAGAAAGAAGTAAATATGAGGCAAAGGAGGTGGTTAGAGCTAATTAAAGACTATGATTGTGAAATCCTTTACCACCATGGTAAAGCAAATGTGGTTGCGGACGCGTTAAGTCGCAAGGAGGAACACGCTCCGATTAGGATTAAAGCGTGTCAACTGATAGTAACACCATATTTTCTGACATTACTAAGAGATGTGCAAGCGGAGGCCTTACGGGAGGAGAAGCTGAAGGAAGAAAGAATATCCGGACAACGTGAATTGTTGACTGAGAATAGTCACGGGGTGTGGGTCAAGAATGACCGTATTTGGATACCAAAGTTTGGTGTGTTTAGAGAACAAGTGCTCGACGAAGCACACAAGTCAAGGTACTCGATACACCCGGGTATGACAAAGATGTACCAGGACATGAAAGGTAACTATTGGTGGCCAGGAATGAAGCATGATGTGATCCAGTATGTGAGCAAATGTTTGACGTGCCTGTAGGTTAATGCAGAGTACCAGAAGTCGTATGGAAAAATCCAACCGTTAGAAATTCCAAAATGGAAATGGGAGCACATTACAATGGATTTTATTACGAAACTGCCTAAGACGGTAAAGGGGCACGATACTATTTGGGTAGTATTAGATCGGTTAACGAAAAGCGCTCATTTTCTACCGATTAGAGAGACCTTCTCTTCTGAGATGTTATCTGAGGTGTTCGTGAATGAGATTGTTGCACGGCATGGAGTGCCAATTTCTATTGTATCTGACCGAGATACGAGGTTTACGTCAAAGTTTTGGAAGATATTTAATGAGGCTATGGGAACAAGATTACATATTAGCACAGCGTATCACCCTCAAACTGATGGACAGTCTGAGTGGACAATACAGACATTGGAGGACATGCTTCGTGCGTGTGTGATAGATTTTGGTGGTGCATGGGATAGTCACTTACCATTGGCAGAATTTTCTTATAACAATAGTTATCATACGACTATTGGAATGCCGTCACACGAGATGCTTTATGGGAGAAGATGTAGGACCCTAGTGTGCTGGGGAGAGATCGGACAGAAAGAGTTAGGGAGTTTAGATGTTGTGAAAGCAACTTCTGAGAAGTTTGAGATGGTAAGGCTAAGAATGAAGGCCGCACAGGATCGACAAAAGTCTTATGCTGATAAGAGACAACGGCCTATAGAGTTTAATGCAGGGGATTATGTGATGGTTAAGGTGTTGCCGTGGAAGGGCATTATTCGTTTCTAGAAACGGGGAAAGCTTAGTCCAAGGGATATCAGACCGTTTATGCTCGAGGAGCGTGTTGGTAGTGTCTCCTACCGACTGTTGTTGCCAGACGAACTGGCAGGGATACACCCGACTTTTCATGTGTCCCATTTACGAAAGTGTTTGGCTGACGCTACGAAACACGTGCCGTTAGACGACATTATGGTGGACGATAAGCTAAATTATGTAGAGTAACCGGTGGCTATACTGGATAGAAAGGAAAAGAGACCGAGGAGGAAAGTGATCCCTATTGTTAAGGTGCAATGGAAGCATCACAAGGGATCTGAGGCTAGTTGGGAGCCGGAAGCGGAAATGCGTGAACGTTATCCACATTTGTTTTCAGATGACGCAGGTTTCGAGGGCGAAACCTCTTTTAGGGAGGAAGACTTGTAACATCCCAGTTTTTATAGAACTAACGGGGTGAATGTATATATGTGTATATGTTGTAACATAATGGACGGATTTCTACGAGATAGTTACAAGACCTAGCAAAAGTGTAGTGTCAGGTTTCTTTTAGTGTAAATATATCTAGAGGGGTTGGCAAGCAATTAACGTATTTAGTGGGGTTTTACTTAAAAACGCGAGACTGGCCAAGCCCGGGGACTAGCCGGTCACGCGCAAGGGCCAAGCCCGGTTGAGGAGACACCCTATTAGGGTGTTACGCAAGGGAAGAAACCCATTTTTGGGTTGTTTGCGGCTGCCGTGATCGGGAGAGACGAGGGTTTCTTGTTCCAAGGAGATTCTAAGGTAAAAAGTCTCAATCTTTCATCCCTCGTTTCGTTTATTCATTCGTGGAACCATTGTTTACGCGTTTGTGGTGTTAGGGTTTTCACGCAAGGACCTAGATCAAGAAGGAGGGGTTCGTTGGTGATTCGATCCACACGAGTCACCCGGAATAGAGGTATAAACTTGTAATCCAACCCGATAATTACTATTTTCGTTTTGTGAATGTTTGCGGGTCTAGGGGTGTTCGGCCGAACCCACAAGGGGTGGTCGACGTGCGTTGCAAGAACGGGTAAGGGCCGGCTACGGTTGGATGAAGCCGACGGAGGCTGTGACGGGGCTTTGGTGACCCTACGGTGGCGGCGACGGGCTGTGGTGGTTAAGGGAGGTCGTGGCGGCGACCGTGGACGCCCGATAACGAGGGCTTAGGGTGGGAGCGCGTGGGAAGGCACCACGATGGTGCATGGCATGAACTAAGGTGGTGTTTGACGAGTTTGGGGACCCGTAGTGCTACCGAATATAAAGTTTAGACGTCGGGAACGTGGACGGGGGCTTCACGTGGTGCATGAAAGTCATGCATGGCTCCATGCAAGTGCACGTGGCCTTGTGTGACGTAGGGTTAGTCGTATAGGTGTGAGAGTAATTCGGGTCACGTTATTGACCCATGTATTGTGTGCATTATAGGTGCGAGGTCGGAAGGCAAGCATGGGGATTTAGCGAATTCTAAAGATCGTAGTGTGTTGAGCAAAGGTGAGTTTCTATCGCCCACTTTTAACTCTTTTATTGTTTTGGGCATGAATACATGTGAAACGAGTTTTTAGTTAATGTATGCATAGACGACGTTTTTTTGTAAACGTAAATATATATTTTTAAGTAGTCGTTATGCTTGTATGCATGTATGGGATAATTGTGTCACGTGCTTATTAGTCGTGGCAGGAGATCGAGCGTGAGCTTGATATTGTGTTGACGTTAGTCAACGGGGTATTGTGTCTGACATAAGTTAGGCGGTAGATCGAGCGTAAGCTTGATATTGTGTTGACGTTAGTAAACGAGATATTGTGTCTGACGTAAGTCAGGCGAGAGATCGTGTTTCCTTGTGTCTTTGGACCAGACAACATGGTGTATTTGTTTGTCGATAAAACATATTTTGTTTGAACTGTTGAGAAAATATTATGAAGAAACCAATGAGATGGAAACCATTTTATAACGTTTTGGGATTTAATATTCCCTAAGGAACTACTATAAACTCACTCAGCGTAACTGACTTTTAAGCATGTATTTCAGGTAAAGAGAAGGTGTGAGCTGGCGGCTTCTGGATGGCATTTGGTTACCGTGGATGTTTGTGATGACATTATTTACTAGTTATTTCGTTGACACAATTTGATATTAGTACTTGCTTGAATTATGTTTGGGTCGGGTCATTGACCTTTGTTGACTATTTGTTTTCCGCTGCAATGAATTGTGTTTAGTTTGATGTCTATGACTACTTAGCTTGCGTTTGAGCCAACAAGTAAGGTTCCCTGGTTTAGGGCCTTACATAGAAGCTAGGTTTGAATATCTTCAAAAGGGTGAAGACGCTAGGAACAAGAAGAGTTTTACGGCGTTACAAAAATGCACATCGGCGATTAAACAACTCGCAACCGGTAATCCTCTCGACGAATTCGACGACTATTTAAGTATGGCTAGGAGAACCTCTTGTGAATGCATAGGGTATTTTTGTAATGCCATAATAGAGTTATATGGGGCAAATTTCTTACGTATACCAACAAGCCACGACATTACACTTTTGTACATCGCACATGAAGAAAAATATGGCATTTCGGGTATGGTCGATAGCATCGATGGTACACATTCGGGTCTACGTTTGTTAAATCGATCCCATTTCCAACAATATGTAAGCAAAAGGCATTCAAGAAGGTGCAAGAGTCGGCAAGAAAGGATGTCGATAGAGCTTTCAGTGTGTTAAAAGCGAAATGGGATATACTATGTCAACCAAACCGGCATTTAAAATTGGCAAATAATAGGAACGGGGTATATGTGTTCATGATATTGCACAATATGATCTTAAAAGATGACGGGAACGCAATATCACAAGGGATCCTCCAGTAGAACCAGTTATTGACGATAACGTCCTTTCGGAGTTGCACGATATAGCTACACATTAGATTTCGATTTGATCTCGAGGAACATGTTGCGAGAAACACCCTGATTTTGGACGAAGACTAGATGAATTTTTATTTATTAATTACTTTTTTGTATTGTGTTTTTATTTATTGTTATGTATTTTTAATTAATTAATTAAATTTTTAGTTTTTTAATTTGTTTTAGTTTATAAAAAATAAGAGGGTTGGAGGGTACTTGGAGGTTACCACTCCGACCATGGAGGGTACTGTGGAAAGGTAATTTGGCTAAGTGATGTGGCATATTCTAATTGGTCTAATTTGAGAGGTACTTTAGGTGGGAGGGTACAACTCCCATCACCCTAAGGACACATGGGAGAAGAATTTTGTTCACAAAAGTTCAACGGTTTTTGTGAACAAAATGGTACTCGTTGGGAGTTGATAGTTTCATACAAATTAATAGAACGGTGTAGTGGAGATGAAGAGTAGTATGTCAGGGAAATACTACTAGAATACTGGGGTGACGGACGATTCCATCGAAAATTTACTGACGGAATTCATCTAAATCCACATTTTCAGTAAGTTTTTTGGATTTTGGGTAACCGTAGGCATTCCTTCAGTAATGCCGACTGATTCTTGCCCCATCGATAATTCGCTTGAAATCTCAGACTAGTAATTCCACGACCATGGTTTTTTTAGAACGATTTCCACTCGTTTTTCTATGATATGGTTTCCGACAGGTAGACCGTGGGAATTTCATCAGAATGCTTTCACATTGGATTTTTAATATGATTCTCTCCAAGCTTTATAAGCGTTTGTCGTTGATATCACTTTACCAACAAATATTCCATCGGAATTCTGTTGGTAAATCTTCTAGAAATGGTTACACCAGGTTGTTTCTCAAAAAGACAACCCAAAACAAAAGTTTTTATTCTCTATAAATAGTTAATACGTTAACAATGAAGTCTCTCAAGCCTAAAAATAGCAACCTACGTGTATTTTAAAAATGGCAAATCGTTATTTGGACGTGGTCTGTGAGATATTGAAATAAAATATATTTCGTGTAATTTACATATATATTTAGTTTGTCTAGTAATACCTATTTGTTAATTGGTTGAGTTTACAATATATCTATACTATATAATAAAGAAAAGTTTTTGTATGCCACGTGTCGTCACCATATTCAATCTCATCATTGTTTTCCCGCCTCTCTCTCTTATTAAATGCATTCATATCTTTTAATAAATTAATAATATACTAATAAAACACATTTATTTTTAAATTATCCTTTATTATAAAAAAACTTTGAAATCTAATTATGTAATTTTTGTTTTTCAATCAAATAGTAAATGAAAGTCAAATTATATTAAATAGTAATTGACGTATTTCCGAAACCCAATTATATATTATTTTTTACATATTTTGAATTTTGTTTTATATCTTTAATATAAAGTAATACATTGTTTTATATCTTTAAAATACATAAATAAAATTTAAGAAATTTATATATTGATATTTTTCACCCGTATATATTACACGGGGTCTAAGCTAATCTTATTATAAAAAAAATCTAAGCGGGAGAATCGTGATCGGACGCATCATCGTTATGACGAACTCCACAAAAATACCCCAAGTATTAAATAAAAACAAAGTAATTTAAAAATATATGAACCCCATATTCTCCTCTCTTACCATCTCAAGAATGTCTAACTTTTCTCTCTACTCTCTATCTCGGTATCTGTAACCCAAGTACCCAACCCTAGATCCATAATTCCATACCCTCTCCACCCATTGTCGCCACCAACCAGACCGCCGAACACCACATCGTCGGAAAAACATTAGAGGAACAGATGGTTCGTTTTTCCTTTCACAGCACCGACGACCCCACCATATACTCCGCTTTCTTCGACAACACCGGTGATGGTTCGTTTTTCCGGCGAGAGAGAGCCACGGGTGTCAAATCTAAAACCCCCAATTCTTCTATGCAAAATATCACCTACAAGATCAGATTTCTATTCAATCGAGAATTACGGCTGTTTACTCAGTCGCGTGATATTCAAATAATGTGAGGGGTGAGAATGTCGCTTAGTTATTGTTGAGGGTCTAGTTTTGATCTTATGTAACATGGGTGAGTGCCGAAGAAGGTGCAGCTAGCAGTTTGTTTAAAATGAGGAGCATGTCACTTAGTTATTGTTGATGGGCTTTTTTTTAATCATCTTGTTCTCTGTGTTTTGCCTTCCTTTTGTCATGTTCATCATTTTTAATAAACACTAAGAGGGGAAAGACACTCATTTGTTGTTGGGGTCCTACTCAAAGTGATGTGCATGATCGTGAACCGGTGGTGGTGGACGATTTTTAGGTAGGGGAGTGGTGATTAGATTAGGAAAGAAGTTGTGTTACGGTGGTGGTGTTTATTGTTTTGTACGAAAATTAAAGAGGCTGTATACGGTGGGTCGCCACCACCGATGTGGGTATTGAGTTTAGACGAAGACCGGCGGTGAAGAAGATTGGTGATGATGGTGGTTGAATGCAGTGACCTGTGTTGAAGGAGGAGGATAGGAGGTGGTGGCTAAGGGCAGATTCAAATGGAGAGTGGTCGGAGATTGAAGAAGAAGTTGGGTATTGGTTGTAGGGGGAGGAGGTGGTGGTCGAAGATCGGAAAGGGAGAAGGTCGACGGAGAATTCAACCGGAGCCGGGGGTGGATGAACGTCGATTAGGGTTGGGTGAAGAGTTTGAGTTTTTATTGTATTAATTATTTTAGTACATGTTATTTTCATGAAGGGCATTTTAGTCTTTTCATAGTTGATTAAGACAAATTGTAAACCATAGTAACTCGTAGTTGATTGAGACAAATTATAAACCATAGTGACTAAAAAAATGATATTAAAACTAATGGATTAAAAGCGATATTTGGACCAAAAACAGAAGGACTAAAACCATATATATATATATATATAAATAAAACAAATTAGTAACGATAGTACATGTCATACCCCAAGCGTGCGACCGATTAGCACCGTCATTTCTTTTCTCTTTTCTGAATATCAGAGTTTTGGAGTGGAAAATTATTTGGATCGTTTCTTTCATAAATGCTTAACTCGTAAGTTGATATTATATTCAATTATTTGATGGAATAAAACATTTTTTCATAGATAGGTTTTAAACACTTCTTTGATTAAAAAAAATTGTTTGAAGTCTAATTACATCATATCTTGCTTCACTGCAGGTTTAAAGCCACAAGGTAGTTTCTTGTACGTAGGGAGTCAGAATGTGGAGGCCAAGGGGCTTTAACGGGCGTGAAGGGTTTGGGGTTGGGTGGCTGAGGTGGCCCAATTAGACAATGAATGTGGAGGCGCCAAAGGGGTGGGGGTGTTGCCCCACTACAGATAGTCTGAGTGGAATATACCGTGTATTTTGTTTGTTTTATTTATCTTCATGAAAATTCTATTTTTTTTAACGGCAACAATATTATTAAGAACCAAAAACAACTAGTCAGAAGGTAGATGTGTAAGTAAGATTTTTATAATATTACAAAAGAAAGTTTGAAAAATTAATACTACACCAATGTGTCCACTTCGAGGTAGGAAATTTTGATCTATTTTTGAGCCATAAGAACGCGTCTGATTTTATCCCCTCCTCTACATTCATGACATAAATAAGTTGATTATTAACACCTTGCCATTATGAGATTTCCATAAAAACCATAGTGTGGCAAGAAAGATGCTTCGTATCACTATCTTATTTGTGATCGAATTAACTATACTCTGTTAGGAATCAGAGTAGGTATCGTACGTAGCGGGACAAACATACACACACAATACGAATATAGAAAGCAGTAAAGACATAAGATGTAACGTGGTTCGGCCAAAGTGACCTACGTTCATGGGTGCAAATAGGGTTTCTCTTTATTATTTAGTTGCTACAAAATATTACAATTACATAGCTAAATATTTATAATGACTAGATTAGGGCTAACTAAACAAATTAGGGCCATCTACCCTTTCATTGTATTCCAGCCGTAACATGCCCAAAAGCCCAGCCCATCCCAACCCAAAAGCTTTCATAGCCTAACAATCTCCCACTTGAAAGCTTTGCCCATGCAAACCATCAAAGCGAACTCAGCACCGGTGGCATTAGTAATATTTATAAACAAGTCCTCCAAGCCCAAGCTAAGACTTCATGTCAAATTCCCCTAGTTGCAACAGCCCTTCTCATCAGTTACCTGAAAGGCCAGTTGAATTTCCCTCGAGCTCCAACTCAGCAGTCATAGCAGACCCATCCATAATCTCAACCGGCTCCCACTGACTTGTAATACGGGCTCCAGAGACTTTCTATGAACAAACACACTCCAAACTCAGCAAACTATTTCCAGGAGAGACTTTCCTATTCGAATTCCCGGTCTTCAAAACCCAACGGTAATTTGTAACTGTACCCGGAACACGCCCCGTGCACCCATTGTCACCAAATCCCTGACCTAGTTCAGACCTTCGAATATACTAAGCTATCATCCCTGTAGCTCTAGGATTCACATTTACAAATTGAACCTTCTTAGCCCTACTCATTTCAGCGATCCTGACTTTGTCAATCGTCTTTACCGGGGTTGTCACTCCCTCAGACGGCACCGGTACATGTATAACGATCCTCGTTTCAAACCCCAAGCAATAACCAAGTTCCCATCGATCACCTTCCACTTTCCACCACCAAACATAACGTCTAGTCCCTATTCCTCCAATTGCGCGACTGAAATCAACTTTGTCTCCAGTCTTGGAAACAACCTGGCATTCCATAAGCTCCATATAGTTCCCAAAGATGTTTTCAGATCAATGTCACCCTTACCCGTTACTTTTAGGATTTCCCCGTTACCTAGTCGTACCTTCCTAAAGTCACCTATCTTTAGATTCTTCGTTGCTTCATTGCAGTGGATAGCATGAAATGAAGCACCAGAATCCATGACCCAAGCATCAACAACAGACTCTACATAGCAAACCAACGCGTCTTTAGATTCTTCATCTTCCTCAACAATATTAACTTCTTTTTTACCATCTTGTTTCTTAGGACCCCGGACAATCACTCTTGATGTGCCCAATTTCATTGCAGCTCGATCACATCACATTTTTCTGAGTTCTAAACGAACTCCTTCCTCAACTCCCACTATTCCTACTATTTCCCATTCCCCTGCCAATGTGCAACATCTCAGAAGAAGATCCTCCAGTAGTACTCTTTCGGCGAGTATCCTCACTCAGTACAATATCCCGGTTCGCTTCAAACGTCATGCCACTGACCCTTACAGAACTCGTGACAGCGATCACAGTTCCAGACCAGCTATCAAGCAGTGAAGATACTAATGCCAAAATTTGAGATTCATCATCCCACATATGACAATCTGGACATAATGAAGTTCAGATCATTTATGTCCGCAGTAACTGAGCTTCCCTCTTTCAACCTAGTTGTGAAAAGTTCCTTTATCAAGAGCACCTTATTAGCTGCAGAAGGCTTCTCGTACATGTTTGACATAGCCAACATCATACCACGAGTTGTGGTTTCCTTCATGATGTTTAAAGCAACACTCCTCATCAAAGACAAAACAATAGCTCCCTAGTTTTCTTGTCCCTTGAATTCCACACAACTTCCTCAACTTTATTCATACTTGCCGGTTTCTCCTCCAGTACCTCATCCAATTCATTCTAACCAAGTAATGCTTCTATTTGCATTTTTCACCAGGAAAATCAGTACCATTAAATTTATCAATCCTAATCTTCCCTTCTTCGTCAGCCATTGTCTCTAACCCTAATCCATTTACTAATCGAGTCAAGACTGAAGTAGTGTTCAAACACAGCAATGGCGCAGGCCTGAAGTTTTGGTTGTTCTATTGCGCACTACCCTTTTCCTCAGTCTCAGAAAACATAAACAGACAGATTTAACAACTCACCTGAAACTTTGTAACAATATCAAATTGAACAGAAGTTAAATAACAACGCAACTAGCCCTGCCAATCAATTTCCCGGCGAATACTCCAACCAATTGATAAAAGAACTGGAATTAAAAAACCTGATTTACGAATTCAAGAGTTTAAACCAAACCATAATCGCACAACAGGCTCCCCAAAAGAACAGTAGTCCGTCACAGCCCTCCCCCTCTTTTTCCGGTGACCGAATGGTGGCAGACGGCGACGCAGACAAGGCAACGGCGTCGGCTCCTTTTTTTTCCGGTAGCAAAACATGGCAGTAACCCAAAAGCCCTTGCGGCTCTAATCAGAAGTCTCAGCGGCTGGATCCCAAAACCAATCGTAAATCTGACATCCTCCTCCAATCGTTTTTCGTGCGAGAACCGTGTGTTTCAACGAGCCAAAGCTCTTATACCACTTGTTAGGAATCAGAGTAGGTATCGTACGCAGTGGAATAAACACACACACAATACGAATATAGAAAGCAGTAAAGACACAAAATGTAACATGGTTCGGCTAAAGTGACCTACATCCACGGGTGCAACTAGGGTTTCTCTTTATTATTTAGGTGCTACAAAGAATTACAATTACATTGTTGAGTATTTATAGTAACTAGATTAGGACTATCTAAACAAATTAGGGCCGGCTACCCTTTCATTGTATTCTGGCCATAATAGTCCCAAAAGCTTAGCCCGGCCAACCCAAAAGCTTTCATAGCCCAACATACTTATCGGAATCTTTAATACTTCTTCGTGAAAGTTCTAACTAAGTTTTTTTGTTGCCAGATCCTTCATCTTTGACAAGGGACTCTATTATCCATTAATCCATTGAGTTGCATGGTTTTTCCTGGTTCATTTTTTATTCCAAGTTTAAATGTTTCTAGACCAGAACCTTTGGTTAACCATTTAACAAAGAATGAAACTGCAGAAACTTCAAGGAGTTTAATGTTGAAAGCTACTATCCAAAAGTCAACATCCAAGTTCTTGTTTGCAGAAGGAGACTATGATTTTGTTGATTTTATTCAAATTCCTCTAGGTTCTGTGATTGGCAAGTTATTGGTGCTAGTATTTTTCACCTTTTGAAGAACTTGTTGTCAAGCATTTCTAGTTTGAGTGTAGGAGAATACATGAAGTCACATAAGCTCAAAAATATGCTTCTCCAACCTGATCAATTGGTCCACACAAATCTTTCAGTAAACCAATTTTTTTCTCTAAATGTTTTGTGCAACCCCAAGAGTTATTTATGTGGCCATATAATAAATGAAACTTTTTTCTGCACATACAATTACTCGTTCTAACACGCCTAAATATCATAAATAACAGATATTTTATAATTGTTCGTTTAAAGATTCAAGAGTTGAAGGACGATATCTGAAGGCGTCTGCAAAGTTCATGTTGACGGATAATCTTGTCATAACCCCGTTATCATCTTTTTCTTCAACTACTACGCTGGGTAAGTTGGAGGTTCCTTTGAATGATGTTGAGGTACATAAAGTGAGCATTGGCATGGAGGAGGTAAAAATTATTATTCTAGCCAATAATTAATTGTAATTATTTTTTGTTTTTCTTGTTGTTATTCTATGTATCTTGTATTTTTATCCTTTTATGCAGGGTCTGGAAATTCTGGATGCTTCTATGAGATCTTATGACGCTTTGACCGAGTCAATACTAAAAAGAATAATTAAAACTAAGAACTGAGATCTTCTGTATACTAAAATCTATTGAAAGAATAATTCAAAGTTTGAGTACCGTTGTGGGTTGCTTTTACTTGGCTTATGTTGAGTCAAATAATGCCAGTTCCTTAGGGGAGTCATGGGCTTGTTTCCTGTTTTTTTAGTTTAATTTGTTATTTTCCATTTTTGAGTCTACTTTGTATTTGGTTTGCTCTTTAACGTTGCCTTTGAGTATTGAATAAAATCATTTGGTCACTGTATAAACTTATTAGTGTTAAGTGTACCTAGTAAATCACACCTATAACAAAGCTATTAGTAAGGTCTGGGGAAGGTGGGATGTAGGCAAACCTTACCTCTATCCCTGGGAAAGAGAGGCCGCTTCCAGAGAGACCCCTCGGTTCCAAAACAAACCACAGACAAACAAACAATACTAAATATATATAAAATTAGAAAGCTATCGCTAATTAACAACAGAAATGGTTTAAGGATGAGTAGCACATGCATGAGTACAAAGAGACAAAAAATACAATAAGACAGTAACATAGATAAACACTCATAAGACACACAACAAACATAAATATAGTAACACAATAACATGCAACCCCCCCCCCTAAAGTACGTAGATCTAGGCCCCTAAGCCAAATCTAAGCTACATCTACCCCCTCCTCTAAAAGTCTTGCTGTCTCCATAGACTCTTATCTTGGACCATGTCCTCTGAGAGGTGCATCTCTAGTAAATCCTGCCTAATCCGCTAATCCCAAGTCAGTTTGGGCATGTCTTTACTCATCCCCTCTACAATGAGTGTTTCCACTGCTCTAACTGGCGTCATCGTCGTCTCCCTCCTCCTTACATGCCCAAACCATCTCAATCACTTGGAGGTAAGGTAATAAATTATTTTTTATTGTATAGTGATGATCTTAGCAGAATGACGTGCGTGTATTTAATGCATGAGAGTCGAAGGTCTTTGGTAAGTTCAAAGTGTTCAAATGCATGGTTGTAACTGAAACGGGAAAGAAGATTAAAACTTTAAGAATTTGATATTGGTGGAGAATTCTGCTAAAAAAAGAATTCAACTTGCTCTATGAACGTGAAGGAACAAGGCATTATCTCACAACTCCTTACACTCCTCAGCAAAATGGAGTTTCCGAGCAAAAGAACCAGGCAGTCGTGGAGATGGCGACATTGTTGGGGGGAGGAAGTCGTGACCACTGCAGTATTCACCCACGAAGGTAGTAGCGACCTCATATACACAAGCGTGGACACTCCTTCAAAATGATTACTAAGGTGATTCAAAAGTATAAATGGTGAGGTTGCATGGACTCAGATGTGAGTTTGAGACGATCCAGATGAAGGAAGGGAACCAGTGTTGGATTTTGTGTTTAAGGTTATGAAAATTGTAAACCAATAAACATGGGTGGCTCAACCATTTTAGGGGCTCAAAGCGAAGTAAAAATACGAGGCCCTAGTTTAATTTTTCCCTTTTGAATTACATGATCCATACTTTTGATTTCGATTTAACATGAGCATATGTTGGTTCGGATATGTTTGTCCCTAACCGGCTACATAAGATAAACATGCAAGAATGTAATGAGCGGTACATGAAAAAAAAAAAGAACCTCTATATGAACCTCAAAACGTCAGTGATAGACTTCTTGATCCCGGAATGCTTTGATTTAGTTTATTTGATTGGTGCCATTCTTTTCAACACAAACACTCACACACAATACTGTGTATTTAGAGGAAATTGAGAGGGATAATAACAAACAGAAACTTGTATTAACAATTGTAGAAAATACAATAAGAGATTACAAATGTTTGATCGAAACATTTGAGGGTTAAATACTGCAGAAACATTGCGTCGTTTGGTTCCACAACCGCTAAACGTCGTTCCTTTTCTGACGAATCAAATATATAACTAAGCCTAATAAACTGGACTTACTACTTGGGCTTATCTATTAGGTTCCGGCCCATAACTACAAATAATAAGTTCTGACCCAATAAAACATAAACATAAATGTGCAATGTTAGACTAATCTCTTCAAGTTAAAGTTTAGGGTTAGATATGTCAAAGTGTCAAAGTATGTTTAGTATTTAATTATCTATTATGTAAATTAGAGGGGCTGAACTTGTAAGTTCCCTATTGTCAATTAGGATTGAATCGGTACATATGAACCGATGCGTCGATTAGGAGTATCCCTCCATTTGTATATATACCAACTTCTGATCAAATAAAATATAACGTTCATTGCAATTCTCTCTCAATCTTTCTTCTTATTGTTCTTTGGCATCATTCGGCATCAGAGCCATCTTCGTTTATCTGTTCAAGTTCTTGAATTGCATCACCATGGCCGATCACTTGAAATCGATTTGGATTCTTTACGAATTGTTTGAGTATAATCAACCGCAAATCGAAATTGGATCAAGGCTGGACACGATTTGGATTCCACAAGCACTTGGCTTTTTTTTCAGAATTGTTTTGAGAACTCAAACAGCAAATCAAAATCACATATTGTGTGATTCCATTCTGATTAGTCAGAAGATTAACGCTTGGAACCAATAATTATCGGCTGTAAAATAAGGAAGGACAGAAAACTTCGTTTTCTGTACGAAGAATTCAAGGAGGAAGAACTTCAATTTTGACTTTCTGAAAGTCAACTGTGGTATAATAGGGTATTGTTCTTGGTCCTATAAATCGCAAAAAGGCACAGGTACATCTTCTGTGCATAATTTGTTTATTATTACTTGTATTACTAATTTGTTTTAGTAACTTCAATCTAGAGACAAAGATTTGTTCTTTGTTTGATTTAGATTCTTGAATCAAAGCTTTGTTGTTAAACTTTAGTACGGTTCATATATTGATTGGTAAATCATGGCGGATACTACGCCTAACGACAAAGGAGCCATAGTGACTCATAAGGAGTCAAACATGGCGACTTCATCCCTTTCGAATTTCCAATGCCCCATGTCGAAACCCACAAATTATGTAACGTGGGCAATTCGAATGAAAATCATGCTAGACGATAATGGTTTATCGGAAACAATAGAACCCACTAAAGAGACAATTGCGGATGTCAAGAAAGACAAATGTGCAATTGCTTATATTATTCAAACTCTATCCGAAGAATTGGTTCTACAAATTGCAGAATGTAAGACTGCAAAGGATCTGTGGCAAACACTTAGAACCAAACATATTGGTGCAACACAAGTGCAGCAAGCACGATTACAAAGCATCAGATCAGAGTTTGATAGGTTGCAAATGAAAGATGATGAAACCATCGATTCTTTCACGACAAAACTAACAAGCATTGTTAGTAAGACAACTAGTTGTGGTGCAACAATTGATCAACCCACACTAGTAAGGAAACTCTTGACCTCATTGCCAGATAGATTCATACAAATAATTGCCTCAATTGAGCAATTTTCTGATCTATATGTCATCACATTATATGATACTATTGACAGACTTAAAACTTTTGAAGAAAGGATTAAGTCTAGAAGAGGAAATCTAAATGATAATCAAGAGAAACTGTTGTTCACGAAGCATGACAATAATGAGAGTCATGGGAAATTTTCTAAAAAACATGGACCGAAAAGGTTTAATGCATCACATAGGAATTAGCGTGATGACAAGGGAAAGAAAGATTTTAAGGACGATGGATCCTCACAAGGCTCCCAATACAATAAACCTAAGAAAAATTACAAAGACCTAAGTAAAGTTAGATGCTTTAAATGCAAGAAATCAGGTCATTATTCCACTAAGTGTCCTTTGCTTAATCAGGCATCGGAACAAGCAAATCTAGTGGAAGTGGACGAAGAGCCTACACTTTTGATGGCAGTTCTTAAGGAACAAGAAAGTTATCATGAGATCTTTCTAAATGAAAGAGAAATTCAACCTAATCTCTATACCACCACCGATAAGAGTCTATGGTACTTGGACAATGGTGCAAGTAATCATATGACTGGAAACAAGGAACACTTCAGAAAGTTGGATGAAGGAGTCTCTGGAAGAGTTCGTTTTGGTGATGGGTCATATGTTGAAATTAAAGAGAAAGGCTCGATCCTGTTGGAATGTAAGAATGAGGAACAAAAGATTGTATCTCATGTTTACTACATTCCAAGTTTGAAAAGCAATATTCTCATATTAGGACAACTGACAGAAAACGGGTGTAAAATTGTATTGGAAAGTGACTTGTTGCTTCTGTATGATCATCATCAGAAATTACTTATAAACACACGTTCAAGGAATAGACGTTACAACATTAAGCTAAAGATGGGTAACCCCGTTTGCCTCTTGCCAAACTAGAAGAAGAAGCATGGTTATGGCATGCTCGCTTGGGTCATTTAAACTTTGATGTTATAAGATCAATAACTCATAAGAACCTGGTTCAAGGGATTCCTCGTATAAGTTATGCAAGTCAAGTATGTGACGCATGCTTATTGGGAAAGCACATTAGAACTCCATTCCCGAAACAAGCTAAGTTCAAATCTGTTGAACCTTTAGACATGATTTATGGAGATTTATGTGGCCCTATATCTCCACCTGCACATTCTGGAAATAAATACATTTTCCTACTCATGGACGATTGTACTCATTACATGTGGGCATATTTCTTAACCTCTAAGGATCAAGCTTTTGAAACCTTTAGAGAATTTAAACAGATGGTGGAAAATGAAGCAAGAACCAAGATAAAAATACTAAGAACTCTTAGAGGAGGAGAATTTACATATGGTGAATTCACTCAATTCTGTAAAGATAATGGTATAGCTAGACAACTTACGGCACCTTATTCCCCACAACAAAATGGTGGGGTTGAACGTAGAAACAGAACCATGTTGTCTACTACATGTAGCATTTTGAAAGCTATGTCATTGCCTCAAAATTTTTGGGGTCAAGCTGTAAGGCATACCATATATATGCTTAATAGAATTAAAACAAAAACACTGAGAGATGTGATATCGCCCAGAAGGTCTATATAAAAACTAACAAAACCTAACATAGACTCCTAAGTAATAAATGGAGTACCTTCGACTAAACCGCACTGATAGGCAAGTGTACCTATTGATTGTAGCACAGCTTAATGGTAAACCGGAATATCGAATCATAGAGACACTGAATACTAGTACTAGACTCTGACTAAAGATTTATGATTGTAAGTCCTGAGCAGATCCGAAAACACAGATATGCGGAGAAATCCATCAAATAGTCCGGATCGAGAGGCGGAATCTCGGGATCCGGTATCACTCTCGAATCAGAAAAGGTAGAGACATGTGCGGGAATCACATACACGAACATAAATATATAAAAGTGAAAAAAGAACATATAATTGAAAGCATAAAACGTGTGATTCTTTCATTGATATGAAAATGATAAAGCTTCTCACACACTCACAATTAGTCTCACCCCAGGGTGAGCTCCCCCTGGGGTGGTGATTCGCTCTACAGACACACACTCCTCCTATGAGGAATTCTTCTATATATAGGAGGCCAAGCACATGCGCCTTGTTTTCCAAGCCACCGCCCAAACAGGCCTGAAAAACAGGTATCAAAACTACATAGTTCCGATTGAAACAATGTTCAACCGAAACTAGTAGTTTCGATACTGTAGTTTCGATTGACAGCACTAAAGATTAACTACTAATGCAACAAACTAAATATCGACTCAAGCTATCAAGACAGAGAACTAAGGTAATAATCAGATATGGGAATAATTCTACCTAGGTCGGAATCCTCCTTGCAAAGCACAACTTCTACCGGTTCTGGAAACTATGATGGATCTGGGTTTCTAAGGAAACAACTCTAGACAACCTAGTGGATCCCTAATCACTCTCAGGGTGTCACCAACTATGGAACCTAAAGATGTAATAACTCACCAGATAGTGAATTACCTTTAAGTCTCTCCAACAATGATAAAGTACCCGAAAGACAGACCACCTTTCAGTCTCACTGTCCAAAATACATTCGAAGAATGCACGGGTAATCTCAAGATAAGAACTATGACTCAGAATAGCAACAATCACCAGACACCTAATACCAACTTCCTCTCAGACAGCTGACACTCGGATTCCTAATGACGAAGATAAACGACCATCTCTCAGTTCTCGGGTATTGAGACCGGATACATACTCAATCCAATCTATACTAAATCATAACTCCTATGGATCACTATGTCTAGCAAACCACACAAACGACCACATATCCTAAGATCTATGACCTAGATACGCAAATCAAGCTGGAAGACATCCACAATCAACGTACGGAATTGAAATCAAACACCAATCAGATCTAAGCATACATATTCATCATAATTAATATCAAGAAACTGTTCACAAAATCATTAAACCATCAATTAGAATCCAAAACCGATAAAAATCGTAACTTTAACAAGCAATCATCTAATGACCTAGGCAGTATCAGAGTTTTAGCCTAGAATCATACTCAAACACATCAAAACAAAAGTATAAGACATCATCATGGTTTCAAACATAGCAATCAAAGACAAAAATCAAATCTTGAAACCGAAAACGTTAAATCTAACTAACCCGGAAGCAAAGTCCTCAACTTTCCTCTTCAATTGACCTCCTAAGCTCCAAAATCACCTCTTTTCTCCCTCTAGATGGCTGAATGTCGAACTCCTTGAATAATGACATTCTAATTCTATTATAATTCGATTAGCTTTTTTTTTTCACGGAATTTACGTCTCTCGCGTACCGCAAGACAACGAGTTGGTTTCCTCGCGTACCGCGAGGAACAAATTAGTCGTAGCCGCTTTTCCTTTCCCTGGTCACTTTCTCTCGTATACCGTGAGAATCCAATTTTCACCATTTTTTTCTTTTAAACTTCGGGCTTCACTTTCTTGCTCGGTTTCTTCACGATATAGCTTTCTATTCCACACGAGCTCCTGAGAATATACAATAGACTCAAATACAGACTTAAACGACTAAAAACAAAGATAAAACTAAGTAGAAACACACAAAATAATAGGAATAAAGATGTACTGCATTAGACCTGGGTAGCAAGTTAATGATTGCACTGAACATGAACACACGTATAGTCGCCAAATAGTTTAAGACATAAAGCACATAGTAATTAGCATAAGAACAATGGTATTGAATCTGGTAGGTAAAGTATATAAACATGTTCCACCCGAGTATTTGTAAACAATAGTAAAGAGAAAAAGGTGATATGAAACTCACCTGTAATGAAGCTAGTAATTGTATGAATTGATAAAGATGAATAGGCCTCGTGAGAATCTCTCACAACAAATCTACATGGGTAATTGTACTCTAAATTTAATGTATGTCTAAATGGGAATAAAGAAATCCTAAGGTCCAGGGTTTCATAGGGTTTGAGATTGGATATAAATTTGTACAAATTTTGTAGAAAACTATTTATGTTGATAAGTTAATACCAATTAGAATTAGTTAGGAATCCTAATTAACTATACAACATTCACAAAAAAGAAGTTTGAATTTATTTATATAATTATTCTAAAAATAATTAATTTAATAATTTTATGGAATAGGAAAGATGTTTAAATAATAATTTATATATAATTATTCTAAGGATAATAAATAAATTATGGGATGAAAAAAGGTTTAAATAATTAATTAAACTATTTAGATAATCTCTTTAATTTAAATGATTTATGGAAGATATTTTTAAATAAATATACATGCTATATGAAACAAATTGATCTTGTATGGCTATTTAACATAAATGATTATTTAAGTATTTCCTTTGGTTTTAAATAATTATTCTTGTCAAAACAATTATTTATAAGTTTAAAATGTTTTATATAATTATTATTTGCCAAGATAATTATTTATGTAATTAAAAGAATTTAATATATATATTTAATAAACATCATTAATTTTTAAATGAGGTAACATAATTAAATTCGCTTAAACAATTAAATTCGTTTAAAGAATTTAATATATATATTTAATAAACATCATTTAATATTTTTAATAAAATAAAATAGTTGAAACATTAAATTGATATTTTCTGCTTTTATAACAGTTTCTGGGTATGTTTATAAGATTTAGAAAAATGAATCAGATTTTAAAACAATAGTTTATGTGTTAAATTAATCATTTGAATTAAAACAGAAAAGAAAGGGGGGGGGGGGGTGCGGGACTCGAACCCGCGACCTACACTATGCAGGAGACATGGTTTAACCGGGGCGATCTGGGCTTGAAGCCATGCTGAGAATGAGTTTGCTTATTACTTAACCAACAGACTCAAGCATTTCTTCCTCCCTAACCCAACCCGTAAACCCTAGTCCCCAATTGGAAATCGATAGGCCTGCAATGGGTTCCGAAAGCATAGGGCTTTCGTTCCTTGAGTAAACACGAGTCTGTAGGTATGATTTTACCTGAAATGGCTGAGTAGAGAGAGAGATCGGCTAGCGATTGCGAGTTCGAGTTCCTCGGTTGGGAATCGAGGTTCCGAGGTGTTTGAGAGTTGAATTGTGTGTGTAGGGAGCTTGTCAGGTCTCAATTCCATTTGAAAAGCACAATTCGATTCGCATCTATGTTCGATGGTTACGGGAAGGTATGGCAATCGATTGGTTTGAATAGGATTAAATTGGTTCATGATTATCACTTAGTTCCAGTTGTGTAACGTTTCTGCATAATCAATTTAGGTTAAAACTCACGCATTCGAACGATTTGAGCATTGATTTGGAGATTGTTGACTACCGAAAGTCAACATCGCAGCAAGGGGGGAGATAACCAGATTTTGCACTCTAGTCCCTGGTCTTTCAAGAGTCTATCATTTTATGCTTAAACTTGGGTTTTAAGTGGATTTAAAGTTTCAGAGAACTACCAAAGAAACCCTGAACTTTTATAAACATAAAATTTATTAAATCTTGTAATTTTTATAGAATCTAATAAATGTAAATGTTATATTTAATGTTACAAGTACATTTATATAATTTTTGCAGATTAAAAATAGTTCTGCTTTCATTAAATCATTTAATTTAAAATAATGTAATTTTATAAACCTTATATTTGTTGAACTTATAATTTAGATTTTATAGGTTTGTATGTATATATTTATATAAATTTATGTATTTATGGATTTAGAATATAACTCAGCATATATATATATATATATATATATATATATATATATATATATATATATAATATACATATTAGATGGGCAATACATATTAGACGGGCAAAAAAGTAATTTCACATAAAACTCTTAAATTTAATAGTACAACCAATTGATGCACCGTAGCTATTTGGCTTCTTCATCTGGTTCAAAATTGAAAACGGTAGATATGATCCATTTCAAAATTCAAAACGAGGCTACTTCACTCTCTCTCTCTCTCTCTCTTAAACAACCGCTATGGAGGTTCGCAAGATGAAACCCTATTCAACCTCTGCAAACAACATTCGAATACTCTCATCTGAAGCTGTCTCAACTTGGACGCGAGAAGGAAACTACGGGAGGCGTGTCACGTGTCACACCCCAACCGACGGCGGAATACGTCGGGGCGGGACATGTAGACTGTTCATGAGCACAAGGTTGACTAGATTGCAATATTTTAAATCATCATATTTCATTTCAAACAACAAAAAAAACAATCACATTAAAAACAAGTACGTGAATGAAATACATAACATCCTTTATTTAAATTTAACTAAGTCCAAAGCCTATGTGTAGCATGTCTTGATCAAACTCACACATTATTGCCTGAAACATGAATAAAATAATGTCAACTAAAAAGTTGGTGAGCATACACAGGTTTGTATATAGCTAGTATATAAATGTGGAAGATCAAATCCTTACATATCATGAATAAATAAGGCATTTATGGGGAGTAACTAACGTGTAACCAAAGTACAATCAAACCTTTGTAACTAGCATGCAAATTGTGTTGTCGGTAACAATCACCCCAATCTGGGTGGGTTTGTCAGACTCAATAGATCTATCATTGTTAACCGTCGGCTTATTAGTTAATGATTGCACATGAAATTGCACACAAATAGTTAACACGTATAGCACTCAAACATAAAGCTCAAATTTTTGCACACATGAATGTAAATAGGATTTGTGTTTTGTGTAGTTTGTGTAAGTGTAAATAGTTGTGTGTATAGCGTTCATGTTTCACCCCAAAAGTGTAAAAGAGAAAAAGGGGCTATGTAATACTCACCTTGCAAATGAAAGGGTTAAACTTGAACTTGTAGTAACTTGGATCGAATGCCTTAACGACTCCCTAAGTTAAGTTTGTTACGTTAGAAACAAGTTAAGGATAGTCGAGGGGTTGACAATGTAATTAGTTGAAAGTGGTTGTTGTATACTAGAGTGGTTATCATTCCAGAGTAGTACCTTCAACATAAAAGTTCCCAGGAAAGAGTTGGTTGGATCGGAACCCCGTCTTTTCCTAGCCAGAACTTTAATGTTTGTCAGATAACTACATACTGGTTTGAAAGTTACCCTATTTGTATACTTGACCAAATTTAGGGTTTGTTTGGTAAGTTTGAAAAGTATAAGGGTTAAAGTGAAAATATGAGTTTAGTAAAGATAGAAATAAATTTAATTGAATATTAAAGGGGTTTAATTTGAAAATAAAGAGTTTTAGTAAAAACATGATTTTTGAAATTGAAAGGAACAAGAAAGATCAAAACCAAGTTTTTAAATAAAAGTTTGAACAAGTTTAATTAAAATAGGACCTTTGATCTTAGATAGGTCTATG
The DNA here is from genome assembly GCA_023525975.1 of Smallanthus sonchifolius. Classification (NCBI taxonomy): domain Eukaryota; kingdom Viridiplantae; phylum Streptophyta; class Magnoliopsida; order Asterales; family Asteraceae; genus Smallanthus; species Smallanthus sonchifolius. The sequence goes on along the minus strand of CM042026.1, from coordinate 80,979,169 downwards.
ATTATAACATAAACATGTTAGGGAATCATAGATCTAGCTAGTTATGAGGAATTTTTGAAAAGAAAAGTATGAACAAGCAAGAACATAAGAAGAACTTACTTAGAATGGAAGGATTTAAGCTAGAATCTTCCAAAAGATGAGAAGACTAACCTTTAGTTGCTAAAGAGCCCTAGAGGATTGTTGAGGTGTGAATAATAAATGAGGTTTAAGGCTCTATTTATAGGGTGGGATTAAGGACCTATTCGCAAAATTTAATTATATAAATGGACTAGGATTGCAAAAATATTAAAATAGTTTGTTAGATTTAATCTTATCATGAAACTAAATAAAAAAAATAAAAAAAATAAAAATGGAATTTAGAATATTTACGGAAAATGAAAAATAATTGGATTAGGATAATATCAATTTTGATGAGTTTGTTATTTAGGATTATGATTAGGAATAAAATAATATTTTTATTTATTTAAGATAAGTTTAAGGTTTTTAAATGATTTATAAAAAAAATGATAATAATAATAATTATGTATATATAGATGTACATATATTTGTTTATTTAAATCTAACTAGGACAATAATATGTTTATGTAAGGATAAAACTTCAATTTACCACGTGTTAAATCAATGATTAGGGTTACGTATGTTGTCAGGCAAAACAGGTTTGAAATGGTGCGCCATTATCGTATATAATAACTTAAAATAGTATCAGAAAATCATGGATGTTACAGTTTCCCCATGTTAAGGGAATTTCGTCCCGAAATTTAACCAATGGAGGCTACTGAACCGGAAAAGAGGCGAGGGTTTGGATTCTCAACGCATCATGATGGTTTGTTCGAGGAGTATAACTGATGATAAGATTTAGGTTTTGATACTCAAGGTCAGGTATGAATGTTGGTGATGAATTATGTTTTGAAGGTATTTAAGAAGGAACTGTCGAATGATGTTTTGGATTCTAAGTATGAAATATATTGCATGGAATGGGATTTATGGAAAATTGATTATTAGGGTTTGTTTAAGATGTAGTCTAATGTGCTCAAGAATTGTTACTGGCTAAGAGATTTCACAAACATTGGTCAAGGTCAAAATATCATAAAACTTCTCGTGATACAAACAACGCTACTACTGACAACATGACAGGAACACTTATATATAGGAAGTACCAGCGGCGTATCCACCATGCCCTTGTCACATCACATTAGTCTCGTTGTTATATATCATGATAGGTTTTAGGTCATAACACACGACAAAATTCGCTATGTTTTCCATGCGCTGATTTTTTTATAATTCCGTGTGCACCCGTAATTACTCAAATCATCGCATGGTCCGTATAGATCCTTCCGTTGTGTGCGGGTCAAGAGGGCACAAATTCACGTTCATGTCTATTGTTTTCACATATTAGTTGCTAGTAAGTAACTAAGTCCCTAGTAGGCAGGTCAGTTAGCAACTAAAGAGAAATATGGTAGTATAACTTAAAGTTCCATAGTTTGCTCGTGTTTGAACAAGAATACTTCAAACATCGAGTTGTTTTAAAGTGTTAAAGCTTCCTCGTGTTTGAACAAGTATACGTCAAACCCCGAGTAGCTTCAATGTGTTATGGTTTTCAAGTTTGGTGAACAAAGTGTATGATCATGCTTCATGTATATTGTGATCAGTCAATTGCAACAACTGTAAGCAACTTAGTCTCCTGTATAGTGTAAACACACAAGTCTCATGTATGATCTAATGTTATGTAGCTTGTGATCAAATAGGTTTTATGTGTAACGTAAACAACTTAGCATCATGTATATGCTCTCATGTGTAATGTAAGCAACATAGTATCATGTGGATTGTAGGAAATGAATTTCATGTATGGTGTTAACAACTTAGTATCATATAGTATCATGTACTTCGTAACCAAAATAAGTTTCATGTTCAATGTGATCAATCAAGTATTGTGTATCAAACAAAATATTGTTATGTATCATGTGATTAATTTAGTATATGTATATTACAAACAACTATGTTTCATGCATTACGTAGTCAATCTAGTAGAACGTATATTGCAAATAATCAAGTTTCATGTATATATGTAACCAGTGTAGCAGTGGGTATATTGAAAATAATTAAGTTTCATGTATTATGTGGTCGTGTTGGGTATATTGTGAACGTGCATACGTAAGTTATTGAACTTCGTGTGTGATATATACTAACGAGTTTTGTATGTGATCGAGTGTTGCGGAGAAGCATGTTGTTGTCATTCTTGTAAAATATGGTAGTTAGGTTCTAGCTCTTTAAATCTCGTTGAGGTTTGTGGGGACGTTTAACGTCTACGCGGTATGGATCGTCTCTTGAAGCGGCAAGTGAAAGGTAACGAGGAGGTTCTGAAAACACTAAGGGAAATGTGTTTACAAATAATTGATCTTTGTTTGAAAATAGGAAATTGTAAATCGTTCTTGGTTGTAGATATATAAAGTAATGAAACTTTTGAGTTAAGTAATCTAAATAAATAGACATTTTATAGGAAGAATCTTTTTATTAAAATTTTCAGTTATTATAAAGAAAAATTTTTTTTTTTTGGAGAAATTAATGGCTAAACAAGTAGTTGTATATTAATTTAGCCAAGATTTAGAAATGATTAATTTAATGAGAAACAGTCATAAGTATTTATCAATTTGAAATAATGCTTTTATAAAATAAGTTGTATTAAGTTCCCTTGCAAAGTGAAAATGTTTATGGGAAATTTATATTTCTGATACTCTTTTAAAAGTTTGATAAACGTTTGGTTTTGAAAATAACGAGGTTGTTTACATTTAATAGGATGATTTGTTTACGAAGGAGATTGTCGGTAGTGTACTAAATCGTATTGAATGAAGAAGGTGATACTTGAAGGATCTTGATGAAAATATGATGGATGAAATTCACATTCAACGTATTAAATCAATGAATAATAACTTTAGAGTTGGAAAAATATAAAATTTATTAAATGCTGAAAGGTTAAACATTATTTAAAACATAGGAAAATGGTCCTCAAACTGAAAATTTTAAAGATAATAAATAGAAATTTCTGCTAACGTCTCTGGTAGCTTCCCACTAGAAGGAAGATAATCACCAAGACGAGCACTGCTATGGTCATTCGGGTAGTCGATCTGGCTTCAGCTCTAGCTGTTTCCGTGCGATGCTCCAGTATTTCTTTTTCGAGGATGGAGATTAACTCCTTTTGGTACCCTAATTGGTTTGCTAGGCTATCCATTCTTTGTCCTTGCAAGTCGTGCATTACCCCCTGCTCCATCCTTTGCCTCTCAAATTCTGAGGTCCTTACATATTGGTGAATGTCATTGGTTGGAAATCTCATAACGCTAGTGGTTGCCGTGGTGTGCCTTACCCAAGGGTTAGGATGATACGGGTCGGGAACTAGATACGGGTCTCTTAGTGGGGGTGGTAATTGCGTGTGTAGGTGGGGTGTTTGGTACTGGTTTCTGTGTGGGGGTGATCCAGGTCTTCGAAGTCTCGGGCCAGTGTTCCTAATCCAGTCTGCCCTTACATCACCTTGGTCTAGCAGCTGGGGGTGTTGGTGACCGATACACGGGTGTCCCGATGTCTTCTTCCCAATCGGACTCTGCTTCAGGACGGTAAACCGGGGAGGAAGGAGAGTAAGAGTCCATGTATGGCAGAAAAACAATGAAATGGTTATAAGTGATAAAATGCTGAGTGTTAGATATAGGAGTTCTTATAGGTTTTAGATTTTGACTAGTCATAACACTGAGTCTTCACAATAGTATTTTAGAAATACACTTGACCTATAAGCAATGCATCCCTGAGAAGAATTCCCAGGAAAGAGGGGTGGGTCACTAAGACACACTTAAGTACCCTGTCTTTCCTTAACCAGAATCCCTCATGGGCCTACACACTCTTCCAGTCATCATGTATTAATAACACTATTGTTGGGCTCATGGTCATGATGGGAATTGTTGTGGATTAGGCTTTGAGGCCCAAAGATGGGGTTTATTAAACCTAGCAGGCTTCTTCTTCTAGGAGGATAAGTGGATTCTTAGTTTATTATTAATGGGCATTAGGCCCAATGGTCTAGATTTTGATCACAAGAGATGGTGATATTTTGTGTGTGAGATTAAGGGTGCATGAAGAACTAGGTGTGTATGAGTGGGTGTGGAAACTTAGGATAGCACTTTAAATAAATCAAATAGGTAGCATGAATATAGCACAACAATTATCAGGCAGTGTGACACATAAATTATTATGTATTGTAGCATATGATGTAATTATTTAGTATAGCATGTAAAATATTCACATAAGAAATAATCATATAGCATGTAGTAGCATGGCATAGTATGGGTGTCCTAAGGTTATAGTCTAGGTCAAGAGTGTCTAATAACCTAATTCTCTATAACCAAGGCTCTGATACCAATCTGTCACACCCCAACCGACGGCGGAATACGTCGGGGCGGGACATGTAGACTGTTCATGAGCACAAGGTTGACTAGATTGCAATATTTTAAATCATCATATTTCATTTCAAACAACAAAAAAAAAACAATCACATTAAAAACAAGTACGTGAATGAAATACATAACATCCTTTATTTAAATTTAACTAAGTCCAAAGCCTATGTGTAGCATGTCTTGATCAAACTCACACATTATCACCTGAAACATGAATAAAATAATGTCAACTAAAAAGTTGGTGAGCATACACAGGTTTGTATATAGCTAGTATATAAATGTGGAAGATTAAATCCTTACATATCATGAATAAATAAGGCATTTATGGGGAGTAACTAATGTGTAACCAAAGTACAATCAAACCTTTGTAACTAGCATGCAAATTGTGTTGTCGGTAACAATCACCCCAATCTGGGTGGGTTTGTCAGACTCAATAGATTTATCATTGTTAACCGTCGGCTTATTAGTTAATGATTGCACATGAAATTGCACACAAATAGTTAACACGTATAGCACTCAAACATAAAGCTCAAATTTTTGCACACATGAATGTAAATAGGATTTGTGTTTTGTGTAGTTTGTGTAAATGTAAATAGTTGTGTGTATAGCGTTCATGTTTCACCCCAAAAGTGTAAAAGAGAAAAAGGGGCTATGTAATACTCACCTTGCAAATGAAAGGGTTAAACTTGAACTTGTAGTAACTTGGATCGAATGCCTTAACGACTCCCTAAGTTAAGTTTGTTATGTTAGAAACAAGTTAAGGATAGTCGAGGGGTTGACAGTGTAATTAGTTGAAAGTGGTTGTTGTATACTAGAGTGGTTATCATTCCAGAGTAGTACCTCCAACATAAAAGTTCCCAAGAAAGAGTTGGTTGGATCGGAACCCCGTCTTTTCCTAGCCAGAACTTTAATGTTTGTCAGATAACTACATACTGGTTTGAAAGTTACCCTATTTGTATACTTGACCAAGTTTAGGGTTTGTTTGGTAAGTTTGAAAAGTATAAGGGTTAAAGTGAAAATATGAGTTTAGTAAAGATAGAAATAAATTTAATTGAATATTAAAGGCGTTTAATTTGAAAATAAGGAGTTTTAGTAAATACATGATTTTTGAAATTGAAAGGAACAAGAAAGATCAAAACCAAGTTTTTAAATAAAAGTTTGAACAAGTTTAATTAAAATAGGACCTTTGATCTTAGATAGGTCTATGATTATAACATAAACATGTTAGGGAATCATAGATCTAGCTAGTTATGAGGAATTTTTGAAAAGAAAAGTATGAACAAGCAAGAATATAAGAAGAACTTACTTAGAATGGAAGGATTTAAGCTAGAATCTTCCAAAAGATGAGAAGAACAACCTTTAGTTGCTAGAGAGCCCAGAGGATTGTTGAGGTGTGAAGAATAAATGAGGTTTAAGGCTCTATTTATATGGTGGGATTAAGGACCTATTCGCAAAATTTAATTATATAAATGAACTAGGATTGCAAAAATATTAAAATAGTTTGTTAGATTTAATCTTATCATGAAACTAAATAAAAAAAATAAAAAAATAAAAATGGAATTTAGAATATTTACGGAAAATGAAAAATAATGGGATTAGGATAATATCAATTTTGATGAGTTTGTTATTTAGGATTATGATTAGGAATAAAATAATATTTTTATTTATTTAAGATAAGTTTAAGGTTTTAAAATGATTTATAAAAAAAATGATAATAATAATAATTATGTATATATAGATGTACATATATTTGTTTATTTAAATCTAACTAGGACAATAATATGTTTATGTAAGGATAAAACTTCAATTTACCACGTGTTAAATCAATGATTAGGGTTACGTATGTTGTCAGGCAAAACAGGTTTGAAATGGTGCGCCATTATCGTATATAATAACTTAAAATAGTATCAGAAAATCATGGATGTTACATCACGAATTTCCGATCGGATATCAGACGGAAGCAGCGGTGTCAGGAGGCGGTCACGACTTTCTCGCGACGCTCTAGCAACTCCGGCTGACTATTTTGAGGCCGCGAGACATGGATTTCAACAGATCGTCCATGAAGGTGGATGGATTTCGAAGGCTGGCCACCGCCATGGCTCTGGCAGTGGCGGCGGAAATGGCATGCCTGACGGTGGTAATGGGGTGGTTTTGAGAAGCAGAGGCAGTGGTGGTCAGATTTGTGGTTCACGGTGAATCAAGGTGAGAACACCGGTTCCATTTTAAATTTTCAGACAAGAGTACGAGTCTTGATTAATAGATCTATCGTTGCATGTTTTAGATCTTAACGGATTAGTGTCGGTTTTGAGTTGGAAAATCTGTAAGTAATTTCATATTAAGAACATATGATATCTGCATTTTTGAATATCCGTTGACGGTCCAGGGTTTGAGTACAAAAAATTGGCCTCATTTTTCTAATAATTTTGTAAAAGACCAACACCAAATTGAGTTTACAATTTTATGAATCCACAACAATTTCAGTCAATGGATCCATGTTTCTTAAACTGTAACTAACGGATTTTTTTATTGATTGTGGACTGATTTCGGATGTGGGATCAGTACAGTTAAGGTTGACACCAACAGGGCATATAGAACAAGTTCGCGGTATGATTTTTAGATTAAACAGTTATTTCTGGTAGTTGGTGATCCGGCTTGTTGAATTTGTACTTCATGTTCGTAAGGTTGATTTTGAAATTTTGTGTACTGATTTGTTACATGTTTATCAATATAGTTTTGTATTAGTTTTGCGCCCTTTATGAATATATTTAAAGTAGTTTCATAGTATAGTACTATAAGATTTGTTGGAAGTTTGAAGGGGATTTAGAAATACTGAAAATTCTGTGATGTTATTAAATTCTTTCTCTAAATGCTAGCTGATGAGAGTAATATGGTGCCTGATGACTGAAAAATTAGTGGCTCCAGCTATTGTGGAAGAAGAAGGTAAGAAGAATTCAACATTTCATTATACTTGTCAGATTTGGAAACCGAAAAATCATATTATTGCTTATTTAACTACTTCAGTTTTTGTTTTTCCATTTAAAGCCATAACCTTTTTTTGTTTCAGGGACCATACCCAGACATGTGCTACTACAGGTACAAACCTCTCATTTTTGTTATTTAATCTCCGTATAAATTATAGGAAATCTAGGTAAAATTTAGACATGTGCTACTGGGCTGCACCCTTGTAATTAGGAAGCTAAAGAAGAATATGGATCCTTCACTTTCTATTCGATTCAATTGTGTTATTCCTGCAGTATTGAATTAGATGTTTGTTTGCAAGATCAATGCACATACAAGTTCAATTTGTCTAATGCAACAGTATTAGTTTGTGTTTTATTTGCTAACTTTATTAACAAATTTGGCACATCTTTTTATCCTGCTACAAATGTGACTAATATCTGAACCCAAAATCCTTGATAGATGATTGAATGCAGAATATGGTTTCCTAACTTGCTAACTTTATTAAAAAAGTTGGCACATCTTTTTACCCATCACCCTATTAATTATATCAATTTTACATATAATTGTGTCAATTAAGATTACTAAGTATCAATATAATTAGTTTATTTGAATTCTTTTATGTTTGTAACAAAGCTTAATTTGTTTGATTCTTTCCTACATATACCTAATAAAAATTATGTAGTAATTTAATAAGGGGACTACTAATGGCACACGAGAATTGCTATTTGGACTTGGCCATATACGCATCGTATAGGGCAATACGATGCGTATAGCCCTTCACAATTTCCCATACCGGACATTCTCTTACAACATGGTCATTCCAATCTTATACGCATCGTATAGGACAATACGAGAACGTATAGCGTACGAGGACGTATAGCGTACGAGGTACTTTCGGCAACTAGTCATCCATCACCTCGCTATACGCCTCGTATTGACCTATACGCGGCGTATAGAGATGTGATGGATGACTAGTTGCAGAAAGTACCTCGTATCCTATACGCACCGTATTGCCCTATATGATGCGTATAGGGCCCAAAATTTGTGTATTTAACCATAAAGAATTCTCATTCGAACGTATCATTTCTTACAAAAAATTCAAACAATCTCCCAAAAATTATAAAAATGTCTTGGTGGTGGGATGGTAACTACGGTTTTCAGGTAGATTCTAACGAGTCGCTGGAAAACAACATGCAAAGTTCTGGCATTCAAGAGGTGAACTGGGAGGAGGTCTCGTCCGACGTTTATTCTAATCAACGGGTAAGGCTTCCAGATTTGAACGAGCCACTGAGCAATCCTGAGTTCATATACGGTGAACCATCTTACCTTACACAACCCACAAACGACTACGTATACGGTGAAGTCTCTTACCCGACACAACAAACCGACGACTCCGAAGACGAAGAACAAAACAATCAAAATGTGTCTTATAAAACTGACCAGAATTTTCAGTCTCGTGAACAGTTGGTTGATTGGGCTATCTGGAGAGGACGTGAGAATGGTTACGTCCTTGTCACCCGACGATCGAGGAGAAAAGGCGACGATCCGACGGAACCGTTTATCAAGGTGTGGCTTGTGTGTGACCGTCACGGCGAACGTGCGTCTACTGCCACGGTTAGACGTGCCGGTAGCAAGAAAATAGGTTGTCCCTTTAAATTGGAAGGAGAGTACCAAGAAAATACCGGTGATTGGAAATTAACGGTGAAGGATGACAGTCATAACCACGATCCTAGTCAACATCTTGTGGCGCACTCGTTTGCAAAGAGACTGTCTCAGTCGGAACAACTTTTGGTGGGGAAGTTGTATTCGCAAAACATGTTGCCACGAAACATTCTGGCAACTATAAGGGAACAAAACTCAGAGAGTAGTTGCATTAAAAAGAACATTTATAAAGCGATACAAAAGATAAAAAACGAAACGTGAGTCCGTGAAACTCCAATACAGATTCTGGAAAACCTGCTTTCTTCTAAAAAATACGTCTACTATACTCGAGAAGATCCTGTCACAAATAGTGTGGAGGAGATATTCTTTGTTCATCTGAAATCGTACGAGATGTGGCGTGCATTCCCGCACGTGTTGATGATCGACGCGACCTACAAAACAAACATGTATAAACTTTCATTTGTCCAAGTGGTCGATGTGATCTCCACACACCAGTCGTTTTGCGTCGCTCATGCATTTATATCAAAAGAACGGGAGGAAAACTTTGTTTGGGTGCTACTTTAAATAAAAGCAATGTTGGAAAAGTGTATGGAGCCGCGTGTGATAGTAATAGACAGGGACAAAACTCATATGAACGCGTGTGATAAAATATTTCCGGGCTGTTCCAAGAACCTATGTCGGTGGCACATACACGAGAATATCGCAAAACATTGCAGGGCATCATTTACAGACGAAGACTGGAAAAATTTCAAGTATTCATGGTCGGTATTATGTGAGTCTCCCACGCCAGATATATACGAGTACAACTTCAACCGACTTTACGAACGTCTGTATGCAGCTAAACTAGGAAGTAAGTTTTAAATATCAAATATTTAATATTTTCAGTATTTAAATATTTATTCAATATTAAATATTTTTCCAGGAGTTATAGATTATGTGACTAAAAATTGGCTGGACCCGTAAAAAGAAAAGTTTGTATCCGCGTGGTCCAACAGAAACCTCAATTTTGGTCAACATACAACGAACCGAGTCGAGAGCCAGCATTCGCTCTTAAAGAGCTATCTTAGAAACGCTAACAGCTCGCTAGATAGACTTGTTGGGTTTGTTGATGAAATTGTATCAGATCAGTATTATCAGTTACAGTTTGGGTTTGGAACAAGCCTCATAAGAAAAATGGACAGCCACATAGCTATTGAATTGTTTGATAACCTGCACGGTAAAGTTTCACATAAAGCTCTAGATTTGATAGAAAACGAGTGGTACAAGTTATCAAATATACGGAAACAAAATGCAACGTGTGGGTGCCAACTTTTCAGTAGTTGTGGGTTGCCGTGTGCTTGTCGTCTGGCAAATATCGAAGCTACAGGTAAACTGTTCTGACTATTTAGTAGTTGTTGGTTGCCGTGTGCTTTTCAAAATGTTCTGACTATTTCGTTTAAAATACAGGTGGCATAATCCCTCTAGATGCGGTGGACGTCTTCGGGAGGAAACTTGATTTAAAACCGTCGTTTGTCGATGATGAAAATATAGACGTGGATAAGGTACTGGGTCAAGTGAGAAACAAAATTATGTCACAACCCGATCAGGTCAAAAGAAGTATGCTGTCGAGAATCGCAGGGATTGTCTTTCCGAGCAAAAGTAACAAGAAAACGCCTATGGTACAAGAAGATACTCGCGGTCGTTCAACTTTGAAAAAGCAACAACAAAGGAAACAGGATGTCGCGAGAAACAGCTCATTCATAGGATCCCAACAAAGCAAATGTGACCATGCGAGACACAGCTCGTATATTGCGTCACAAAGTCTATACAAGCGAGTTCGGTCTTTCAACACCGTCGTTCAACGAAGGGTAAAGGAAACCAAACGCAAGATGATAACGCCCATCTTGGGTTTCCATTGATTACGGGGAAAGATGCAGTTAACCATATAAAATGTTTTAAGGATTCGATACCGTCTTTATTTTATCCATACATTTCACATATACAGGATGTAAATCCCGACGATAACTGTGGTTTTCGATCGGTAGCTTTGGGCTTAGGGTTAAATGAAAACCTGTGGCTCTTTATCCGACAACAACTTCTAAATGAGATGGACAATAAAGAGGAATGGTGGAGAACTGTTTTTGACAGAGTCGCATTTCAAGAGTATGATAGGTTACGTCACACAATAGATTGGCAGGATGTGAAAGCCGCACCAGTTAGTCGTTGGATGTCGATGCCATACACAGGACTCCTAATTGCTCAAAGATTTGGGGTGATTGTTCATCTTTTAAGCATCAACGGTAATCAAACATTTTTTCCATTGTGGTTTGGTCCTAACATTCACGCTCAACATCAAGTCGTATCGTTAGTTCACGTCAAAAATACTCATTTCATCCACGTCAAGTTAGACGGAGAATTTCTGATTCCTACGCCGAATGCACTTTGGAATTTGCACCAAAATGATGATGCAGCAAAATGGGAAAATATATACAATGATCGTATTGAACGATTTAAGAAAATAATGGCTACTAATAAATCTAGATTTCCACAATATCTCGGATGATATTTGTTTAAAATTGTATTGTAACTATTTTTGAATTAATTTTATGGTCATTTTAAATATTTTTATTTAATTATAACTAATTATAATTAAACTACTAATACGTGTGATTAATTTTAATTAAATATAATTATAATTAATTTTTATTCAATATCCTATACGCCACATATAGTCCAATACGTGGCGTATAGATATAAATTAGAGGGAATTCAAAATTTTCAAATATATTTAAAGGCTATACGACACGTATTGATCAATACGTGGCATATAGAATACCAAAGGTTGGGGGAGATACGACATGTATTGATCTATACGTGGCGTATCGACTTTTGTTATATCAGTTTTTACCCCCGTACTGTACCAAACGAACCAAACAAACAAACACAAAGTCATACGCGACCCGCTTATAAAACGCTCGTTGATTTGGATTGTGGCCTCAAAAAAACTTTGTAAAGGTACGTGTCTCAACCCACGATCATTAATGTTAGGTTTTTATTGAATATTAGCGGGTAAAATTGGGTAGATTAGCGATTTTTAGGTTTGAACTTAAGAACTATATACGCCACGTATTGATCAATATTTAAAATAAAAAAAATTAATTATTATTATTATTTATTATTTAAAATTTAAACAATATATTATTATTATTTATTATTTAAATTAAAAACAATATATTATTATTATTTATTATTTAAATTAAAAACAATATATTATTATTATTTATTATTTAAAATTTAAACAATATTATATTATTATTTATTATTTAAAATTTAAACGATATATTATTATTATTTATTATTTAAATTAAAAAATTAAAAACAATTAATTATTATCAGATATGGCGGATCATGATGATATTCAGATGGATCAGCTAAACGATCTTGCGCACTACCCTTTTCTGGATTTTTCGCCCGATACGGAGGCTTATTCCCGTTGCCAGAAGCTCCGTGAGGTGCAGATGGGTCCAGGTACGGCGGTGGATTGGGCCCTCCTCAAGGAGGTGCAAGAGGCCGAGCGAGCTAGGGCCATCATCGGTCAGGACACCCCATGGTCGCGTCTTTTTAACCTTTCTTTTGCGGAGACATACCGAGAGCTGGTCGTCGAGTTTCTTTCGACGGTCATCTACTCAGAGACTGGGTTGCAGCCTCTACCCGGGAGGCGCCGGATATTGATCCGGGTCGTATTTCTTTTTCTATTTTTGGGGTCGTTTACCGTCAGACCCTCCGTCAGTCGGCCGTCACGACGGGCTTATACTACGAGCCTGAGACGGTCACGCCGCTTTTCACCGAGGCGGTGACGGAGGTGGACAAGGAGGAACTCCTTGTTTTTTGGGGCTTGATTTCAGATAGTCCTTGGGTGGGTACCAAGGGGAGGGTCTCGGGTATTAGAGACCCTTTGTATAGATATATGCACCGGCTTATTTCGACGTCGATCGCACCGCGTCTGAAAAGTCGTGAGTGGTGCACTGATAGAGATCTTTTCTTCCTTTTCTGCCTGCTTATTGGGAGGCGGTGCGACCTGTCAACGAGCATGGCGCTTTATTTTGCTTCTGCCTATATGCGACAGAAGCGCAGACTTTTATATGGCGGTGCTTTCATCACGCATATCATGCGGTCGGTCATACCATTTGACCACCATGAGCCTGCGATGTTACCGCCCATTCCCCCTGTCCGATTAGACCATCGCACGGCGAGCGGCATGTGCATCACGCACCGATTCTCGCAGGGCCTTCGGTTCGTAGGGGCCATCCAGGACCAGGTTTGGGTCCCGGTGCCGTTGCCGCAGATGCCTGGACAGGGGGACCCACCTATGTCTCAGCCGCTACAGGAAATGGCGATTGAGGACGAGCCGCCACACGTCGAGCAGGTCCATGAGCATCCGCCACAGCATCCCCGACACGTACGTCGGTCTGTTAGGCTGGATAGGGCTACCCAGGCATTGCTTGATGGCCTTGTTGCCGACTCACGGCAACAGGGTCGTCAACTCGATCGCATGGAGGACCTGATGATGTGGGCGGTTGGACAGCTCGTGAATCAGTCACGAGCCGCCGGCATCGAGTCACCCCCACTATCACCGCCACGTCATTATTCGGACGACCCCATTCAGGGTGAGGGTGAGGGCGGGGCGGGTCAGGGTGACGGCGGAGCCGGTTAGGTTTAGTTCTATTATTTGTATTTTGTTTCTTTCTTTGTTATGTATGTAAAACATTTTGATGTATATATTTAATTTTTTGATGTAATGTATATAATTTTAGTTTATTTGTTTGGTTGTAATGTTTAATATTTTGTTTGTTTTGTAATGTTTAATATTTTGTTTGATTAACAAACTTATATAAATAAAAATAAACAAAATATAAATAAAATAAAAAAAATTATAATTAAATAAAAAACACCTATACGTGGCGTATAGGTCAATACGCCACGTATAGGATTCTTTAACACCAAATCTTCCAACTTTTGAAGAAAATTATTGTGCCCTGCCACGTACGCTGCGTATAGGGCAATACGAATCGTTTGGGACATATACTTCAGACAGAGATTGACACGTGTCATTCTTATGTCAAAGAGTGAACCCTATACGCCCTCGTATTGATCTATACGAGGGCGTATAGCGCGACAGCGGGTACAATTAGCAATATTCCATGTGTGGTTAGAATTTCCCTTTAATAATGTTCTATATTAATGATGGAAAACGAGATCTGTGTATGTCAGACATTGGTACTTTTTAAATTCACAGTTGATCTGTTTTATTACCATATATTGCCCACATGAAATTTAACAAATTTGTATGAGAGAAAGTTTAGAGGTCACAATAATATCGTAAGCTATGTTTATTAGTATTTCTTTATTTTTGCAGGACAATGTATTTGGAGTTGGATTCTGATACGGGCACCAAAAGCAATTCAAAGATCGAACCAACAAAAGCCGAGGAGGAAGCTATTGCTAGAGGATTGCAGGTGTGTTTTCATTTGCATCATTTATAAGAACATGCAAAGATGCTTTATATTTAATATAACTCAACTTTTTTTTATAAATGTTAAAAAAATTAAAATTTAAAGTAAATAAAACATATATAGTGAGATGCTTTTTGTATTTAAAATTAGAATTTATAATGAAAAGCAATGAGTTCTAATAATTAAAACTTGCAAGCAAGCATGTTGACTGCAAATTGCTAAATGCTTCAATTTGTAAGGTAATACCTTTACTACTTAGATAATGTTTGTTTCAGTCTTATTTAGAATTACTAGAGGTGGCAAGATGGTTCAGGTAGATAACATATCAAAAATTCACACCCGTTTAGAAAATTGTTTAATTTTGCTCTTGTGCAGTTCAGGATCCTGCTCTGCAACAAGAGCTGAAGTAGTACCTCAAATGGCTGCAAAAACTAGAAGCCATGGTAGCCGTAAATCAACTAAATTGTTTAAGTAGTATCTCAAGAGGAATAAGCAACGGCCTCACCACCTTTCTCCTCCACATCCACAGCAAGGAGCAAGATCAGTACATCAAATGGCTGCAAAAACTAGAAGCCATGGTAGCCGTAAATCAACTAAATTTGTTAAAATAGCTTGCAGCTTTATGATTTTAATTAAATGGGTCTTAATTGCTCATAGGACAAGGTTTTGGCCCTAGATTATGACATTAATATTGTTTTGGTTAGTGTTTGCAGATATGTATATTGCTCATGATGTTTAATGTTATACATGTATGCTTTTTTTTTATGGATGAAGGCACGTGAAGGTCTTTTAAAATGCAAAGAACTTGATCTGTCAAAGAATGTGATGTAAACTTCTTCCCATCGTAGATGCTAGCTCATTAGATTTAGGTGCATACAATTTTGTTTTTGACATTCCTAACATTTGATTAAATTGGGTGTTTGTATTAATGATCTTTTATTATTGTTTAGGAGCTTTTAGTGCGAGCTGGCATGAAGATGTTATGATGATGATCTCTGAAGCATGGCAAAATGACTATGGATCCTCAAAGGAAAGGTTTATTGCAGCTAGAGGTGGTCAAAAGAACCGGATCCAAATCCGAATCCGATCCGATGGATTATCCTAAACCGGATCCGGCTAGAACCGGATTTTTTGGAACCGGTCCGGATTTTTACAGAACCGGCGGATCCAGAACCGGTTTAGAAGTTCTTGACGGACCGGATAAAAATCGGACATTTTGGAACCGGTTTTTTCCGGACATTTTGGAACCGGTTCTAGCCGTTAGAGGGTAAAAAAAACGGCTATATAGCTGTTTATGGCTGTTTTTTTTGTATTTTTTTGGGTTGTTTGAGGCTAAAAACTATGTATAAATAGGTATTGGGGTATGGGTTAGTTCACCACAACATCCTAGCTCTCAAAACTCAAAAACGCTCTCAAAACGTAAAAATACGCTCACTTTAACGCAAAAAAAAAAGCTCCCATGGCTTCCGCTTCTGCTTCCGCAAGCACTCAAAATTCGGTTGGTGGTTCTACTAGCGAAGCCACGGTGGTGAGAGTACTTCCTTGCTCCCGAAACCAAGAGATATGGGCTTACTTCGATTTATGCGAAATGTCGAACGGTTCGCAAAAGGCTCGTTGCAAACGTTATGGTAAAATTCTGGGTGCTGCGGGAAATAGCATTTTGAGGAAACATATTGGTAGTCACGCAAAACACACTCAAGGTGAAGATCAAACTCAAATTGGTAGGAATGGAGGAGTTTAGCAATACAATGTCGAGAGGGTTCGTGAAAGAATGGCACATTTCGTCATTCAAGAAGGGTTGCCTTTTGATCACTTTGATAACCCGCGCTTGACGAGGATGATACAATAGACACTTCAACCGAGCTACACCAATGTAAGTCGTTCTACTTTGAGAAGAGATTTTTTTAAAATGTGAAAAAGAACTAAAAAAGAATTAATCTTAGTTTTTGAAAATTTAAATACCGGCATTAACTTAATCACGGACGTTTGGTCCGCTCCACATGGTTTACCCGAATCGTACCTTTGCGTTACCGCACATAGGGTTCAACCCGAGTTGTAGCAAATGATGAAGCGTACGATTGCGTTTGATTATTTTGGATATCCAAATATCGACGAAAACTTATTTTATAGTTTAGACTCGGTAATTCAAACGTATAAAATTCAAACAAAAATATTTTCAATATCTTTTGATAACGCTTCAAATAACACAAACGCGGTGGAAAAATTAAAAATAAAATATGAACCGCCTTGTAATGGTGTTTTCTTTTATAGTCGATGTGTTGCACACATCATTAACTTGGTTGTGTAAGACGGTCTAAACGTCCAAGAAATAAGAGAAGTGAAAGAAAATTTTAAAGTAATATTACGGGAAGTTTTTAGCACAAACAAAAAAAGATATATAAACTATAGAAACTTGTGTCAACAAACGGATTTCATCTTTTTAGGTCCAAATTGGGACGTACCTACTAGATGGAACTCGACATGAAAAATGTTTAAATCGGCCTTAATGCAAAGAGTTACTTTAAAACATTTCCATGATAAACTTGTGCAAAAGAAACATTGTTCACAAAAATTTGATAATATAAATTAGGATATGATAGAGAAACTAACTAATTTGCTTGAGATTTTAAAAATACAACTACATGTTTATCGGTAGTTTATTATCCCACGTTTTCGCTAATACTTCAACAGTTATACTTAATGTGTAATAAATTAAAAGAGTTTGAATATCACGACACTATTTTTGAAAAAAATGGTAACACCTATGAAAGCTAAATTTAAAAAATATTTTTCGGAAATGCTGGCCGTTGTTACATGTTCGGCCGCCTTAAACCCAACGATTAATGTAACCGGTGTTAAAACATTAAATGGATCAATATCGGACGATTTAAATATGTTCGAGAAAGACCCAAATTTTGAATCAAATGCAATAAGGGACTTCAATTCGGCTTTTAATAATATGTTTGATTATTATTTACGCAAATATGGTGGAAGTGGTGATCTATCAAACATACGTGAATCAATGGGTTCGGGTTCAAGTTCTTGTAGTTCAAGGAACATGATGCTAAATTTATTTAACACTTTAAGAAACGAAAATACTAAACGAGCTCGTGGAATCACACCAAGTAGCGAGCTTGGAAGATATCAAGTAACCGACTTTATTTCAACTCTAAGATCCGAAGAGTTTGAAAACTTTGATATCTTGAGTTTATGGCAAGGAAGGGAATCCCAATATCCCATTCTAGCGGCAATGACCCGTGATCTACTAACCGTCCAAGCTTCAACGGTAGCTTCGGAATCTGTTTTTTCTCTTAGTGGCAGAGTTTTATCTATTCGAAAAACGAGGCTTACACCGGAATCTATGGAGATGTGTATTTGCTTGAAGGACCATTTGGATGCTGCTGAACGTGTACAACATGTTGCAAAACTAAAAGGCGAGCTTGACATTGAACAAGAAATACACGAATTCAAATTAGAACAAGGGGCGGCGAATCCACTTTCTAACGAACAACAAGCTTATGATGAAGCCCAACGTATCTCAAGCGAAAAAGATTGAAAACCGATGTTACGAAGACTAAAACGAGTAGACGACGAATAACGAGTCATAATAAATAATATATATTTTGTGATTCAATTATGTTTTTTGTAATTTTTTGGTACGAACTATTGTTAAATCACTTAAAAAATAAATAAAACATGTATTTTATAGTGTATCTTTGTTAATTTTAAAAAAATTGTTTTTTTTAAATCCGGTGGAACCGGTTTTTTTTGTCCGGTCCGGTTCCAAGTCTCCACTCCCTTAACCAGGTCCGATCTGGAACTGGTTTCATTGGATCCGGTCGTTGACCACCGTTGACCGATCCGGTCCGGATCCGAAAAAAATCCGGTTTATGCACCTCTAATTGTAGCCATGGGATGGGCCTGTTCTAGAGACACCAACTTTTTTTAAAATTATTTTTAAAATAATCTTGGGAAGAAATGAAGAATCATCAAATTGTAAACTAAATGAAAACGAGTATCGTGTTGTAAATTGTCGCACCCGTCGCATCGCGCAGGTTTCCGACTAGTGTATATATATATATATTTAATAGAATAATAACAATTATATAATCACTTATATAAAAAATTTATTATCTTTGGATTTGAAATAATTGTATTTAAGTGTATACTCATGAAATGGAATGGATGAATAAAGTAATTTATTGAGGTGAATTGATGCAAGTCACATGAAAATGATATTACATTGCCGAAAAAAGTAAAATAAAGGCCGGAATTTCTTGGGGATTACAGTCTGCTCTACTTTAGGAAATTTCTTCCCGAAATTGATTAGAAGGAGGATCCATGAAAAAGAGGTGTGTGTTTGGATTCTCAACTAGTTTTGCTTGTCGGTTTGAGGAGTATAGTTGATGACAAGGTTCAGGTCAGGTCATCGTGTCAGGTATGGATGGTGGTAGTGGATTTTGTTTGAGTGGGAATAAGGAGAAGATTGCCTTAGAATGATTTTGGCCTCAAATGATGGGATGCATCACTTGTAATGAGGATGATGAAAATTTTCAGATCTAAACTTGTTTAGGATATAGTCTAAGATGCCCAAGTAATGTCAATAGATAAGGATTTCACAACTATTGGTCAAGGTCAAAGTAATAGGAACCCTACGTGAATACGGAAAACGTTACTTCTGACAATATGATAGGAGCACTTATATATAGGATGTACCAGCGGTATATCTACTATTCCCTTATCATATCCCATTAGTTTCATTACTGTATGTCACTATAGTTTTATGTCATCACACACAACCGAATTTACTATGTTTTCCCATGCGATGATTTTTATAATTACGTGTAAACAGTCTAGTTTCGTGTGTAATGTAAGCATTCAGGTTTCATGTATAACATAAATAATCTAGTATCATTTTTTTTATTGCAAATAGCCAAGTATCATGTATCTGGTATCATGTATATTGCAAGCAATCAAGTTTCGTGTATAGTGTGATCAATCTAGTATCATGTGTATTGTAAGTAATCAACTTTCGTCTATAATGTTATCAATCTAGTATCATGTGCATTGTAAGTAATCAAGTTTCGTCTATAGTGTGATCAATCTAGTATCATGTGTATTGTAAGTAATCAAGCTTTGTGTATAATGTAAATAATCATGTATATTGTATACAACTAAGTTTCATGTTTAACGTGAACAATTAAGGTGCGTGCATAATGTAAACAATTTAGTGTCAGGTATATTGTGAACGTTCATATGTAAATAATTGAACCTCCTGAGTAACGTAAACAATCGAATCTTGGCAGTGATCGAGTGCTGCGGACAAGCGTGTTGTATAATGTAGGTAGTTGGGTTTCAAGTTTTCAACTTTGTTCATGGATGGTTAACGCCTGTGCGAAAGGATTCATCTTATCGAAGTGGCTGGTAAGTTCATACATTTTCGAAGGTGCAAGGTGATAAGGAAGTTTTACAGGTATTTAGAATAATGTGCACATGAATAACTGATTTGAGCCTTTTTGTTTGTAAATGACAAGTAATTGAAATTTTACTCTTGTTTGTAAATTAATAAGTGAAAGTAATATGTTGAATAACTAGGTAATTGGGTAAATAAAACCTTTTTATTTATTTAGTTATCATAAGAGAATGTTTCGAAAGAAATAATGGCCAAATTATTTCATAATTAGGCCAAGAATTTAAAAGTAACTAATTAAGAGGTTGTAATGAAATAATTAAGATAATGAGATGAATGCTTATATAAAACAAATTGTGTTAAGTTCCTTTACAAGGTAAAGGGGTCTTATAAATAATTTATAATCTAGATAAAATTTATAAATCAAAGGTTTGATAAAGGTTTTGGTTGAACGAAATAAATACATTAGTAAAATCAGGAAATAATAAAATGATTAGTTTACAAAGGGGGTAATCATTAAGGAGTGTTAAAAATAATAACATTTATATTTGGGTACAGAATATGAGTTTCAATTTAAGTTTTAAGAAAACGTGAAATTGAATATCCGGCTAACATCTCAGATAGTTTTCCACCAGAAAGCAGATGAGCACCAAGATGAACATCGTTGTGGTTATTCGTATTATAAACTAGGCTTCTGCCCTAGTTATTTTCGTATGTGCATCAAGTATTCCCTGGTCTCTACTCCTTGCCTCAGAAACTTTGCGGTCCTTACATATAGGTGAGCGGTATCAGCTGGAACTCCTAAGGCACTGGTAGGTTCCTTGGCTTGTCCTTCTCCTGGGTCTGGATGGTATAGGTTAGGTGATAAATGAGGGTCTCTCAGAGGTGATTCAGCTACTCGGTGTCTCAAGTCTGCACCTAAGCTAATCTGCTCTGCGGTCAAACATGGATCTGGCAGCTAGTCGTGTCGGTGACTAGTTGTATGGTGATGGGGACCCAAAGTCTTCCTCTTGTGTTGACTCTGCTTCGGGGTGATTCTCAGGGGAGAGTGGAGGGTAAGAGACCATGTCTAACACGAAAAGGTCGTAAGTGATATTGTAGTGGTAAGTGTTAAATATAAAAGTGTTCATGAGTTTAAAATTTGACTAATCATAACACCGAGTTCTTATAATAATATATCGGGAGTAACACTTGACCTATAAGTAGTGTACTCACGAAAGGGATTCCCAGGAAGAGGAGATGGGTCACAAGGGACACACTGAAGTACTCAGTCTTTCCTTAGTCAGAATCTTCCATGGGCTTACACCCACTCTTTCAGCCATCATATACCATTATTATTTGAACTCATGGTTATGGTGAGAATTGTTAGGAATTGTGTCTTGAGGTTCCAAGGTGTGCTTTACCTATTCAGACAACTTTCCTTCCTTGAGGGATAAGGTCTAAGGGTTTAAATCTCTTGCAAATGATAATAAGAGTGATAAAATCTCCAAGGCATAAAGATGAAAGGGTATAGTTGACTTAAATATGATTTAAGTGTAAGGATTTAAATAGGGGGTTTAAATTATAATAATTAAGCGAATGATGTTTAGATTGCATCCATCTGGCATATAACCAAATGGATGCTGTGACAAATTAAAGTGATTCAAGCTTGTATACTTTCAAGAAGACATGCTTTAGCCTATAGGTGAAGACTCACTTCGGGAATTCCTAGGAAAGCATACGGATCATTCGGTTGATTTGGATTTATATGAAATGCTTTCCTAGACAGAAGACCCAAAGTACAGGCATTCACCCTTCCAGATTGCACATGTTCTCTACTAATTTTCAGAACTCAAAACTTTAATGGGACTTTTAAAATTTTAATGGGCACTGGGCCTAAAAGTTTGAATCTTTTCATAGGTGATTAGTGATGAAGTGTAAAGAAGAAAGTGTATAAGTGTGTGGCAAAACTTAGGATAACATTTAGTGATATCAAATAGATATTCTACAGACAATTCAAATAGTGTATCAAAGAATGTATCACAGGGGTAGTAGTTTTTGTAGACATGTAGGTTATCAAGTAACATAACACATAAGATAATTCGTATTGTATCATGCAACTAGATAATATGTAGGAATATTATACCAAGGTATCATAAGGTTATAGACTATGAACTAAGAATATGTTTCAAGTAATTCATGTAGTTTCAAATAGTTTCATGTAGTCCTTAGAATGTTGTAGTTCATGTATTTGCATTACGTAGTTAGAAATAGGTAGATGTAGATAGGAAAGTGGATGTAAGTATGTGTATAATGAGTATAGAGTGGAGTTCCTAATAAGAGACACGAGTTAAACTCATGTTTGGGACTCCTAGTTTATAGTCTAGGTCATGTGTGTCTAATAACCTAATTCCCTATAACCATGGCTCTGATACCAATCTGTCACACCCCGGCCGACGGCGGATTATACGCCGGGGCTGACGCGGTTGTTCATAAGCACATGATCATCTATTAAATATGATAGTATTTATTATTCGAATTAAAAGCATTCGTTACAATTGAAAATAAGAAAAACAAAGTGTTCCAACATAACATAATTAAATTAAAACTAGGTCCAAGTCCTATGTGATCAAGTTGAATCCTCAAACTGGTACACCTGAAATATGTGAGTAAATGTCAACTACAAGTAGTTTGTGAGTAACATAGGTTTTGACACCAAACAAAAGTTTTAAAAAGGATTTGAAATTCAATATGTTCAAATCATAACTAAGGCATAAATCTGAAAACACACAAGGTTCCAAAGCGTACAATCAAGCCTGGTAATGAAAAACTAGATACGCAATCCAACTGATTGCCTTTTTTGAAAAGTAGTAATATGGTACACACAAAACCCGCCAAGGTTTGTGTTAACTGGTATGTATCGGCTTCCCGTATAAATGATTATAAAATGTACTGCCTTAGGATTGGGTAGAAAGTTAATGATTGTACTGAACATGAACACACGTATGGTCGCCAAGTAGTTTAAGACATAAAGCACATAGTAATTAGCATGAGAACAATGGTATTGAATCTGGTAGGCAAAGTATGTAAACATGCTCCACCTCGAATATTTGTAAACAATAGTAAAGAGAAAATGGGCTATGAAACTCACCTGTAATGAAGCTAGTAATGGTATGAATTGATAAGGATTAATAGGCATCGTGGGAATCTCTCACAACAAACCTACATGGGTAATTGTACTCTAAATTTAATGTATGTCTAAATGGGAATAAAGAAATCCTAAGGTCTAGGGTTTCATAGGGTTTGGGATTGGATATGAATTTTAACAAATTTTGTAGAAAACTATATTTATGTTGATAAGTTAATACCAATTAGAATTAGTTAGGAATCCTAATTAACTATACAGCATTCATAAAAAAGAAGTTTGAATTTATTTATATAATTATTCTAAAAATAATTAATTTAATAATTTTATGGAATAGAAAAAAGGTTCAAATAATAATTTATATATAATTATTCTAAGGATAATAAATAAATTATGGGATGGAAAAAGGTTTAAATAATTAATTAAACTATTTAGATAATCTCTTTAATTTAAATGATTTATGAAAGAGATTTTTAAATAAATATAAATGCTATATGAAACAAATTGATCTTGTATTACTATTTAACATAAATGATTATTTAAGTATTTCCTTTGGTTTTAAATAATTATTCTTGTCAAAACAATTATTTATAAGTTTAAAATGTTTTAAATAATTATTCCTTGCCAAGACAATTATTTATATGCTTAAAAGAATTTAATATATATATTTAATAAACATCATTAATTTTTAAATGAGGTAACATAATTAAATTCGTTTAAATAATTTACTTACCATTTTATTTGATAATTTACAAGTGTTTTAATGTTTTTTAATAAAATAAAATAGTTGAAACATTAAATTGATATTTTCTGTTACTGAGTATGTTTATAAGATTTAGAAAAATGAATCCGATTTTAAAACAATAGTTTATGTGTTAAATTAATCATTTGAATTAAAACAGAAAAGAAAAAAGGGGGGTGACGGACTCGAACCCGCGACCTACACTGTGGAGGAGACATGGTTTAACCAGGCGATCTGGGCTTGAAGCCATGTGGAGAATGTGTTTGCTTATTACTTAACCAACAGACTCAAGCACTTCTTCTTCCCTAACCCTAGTCCCTAATTGGAAATCGATAGGTCTGCGATGGATTCTGAAGGCTTTCGTTCCTTGATTAAACACGAGTCTGTAGGTACGATTTTTACCTGAAATGGCTGAGTAGAGAGAGAGATCGGCTAGCGATTGCGCGTTCGAGTTCCTCGGTTGGGAATCGGGGTTCCGAGGTGTTTGAGAGTTGAATTGTGTGTGGAGGGAGCTTGTCAAGGGTGTCGCGAAGGTTTGTAATTGACTTATAGGTCTCAATTCCATTTGAAACGCACAATTCGATTCGCATCTATGTTCGACGGTTACGGGAAGGTATGGCAATCGATTGGTTTGAATAGGATTAAATTGGTCATGATTATCACTTAGTTCCAGTTGTGTAACGTTTCTACATAATCAATTTAGGTTAAAACTCACACATTTGAACGATTTGAGCATTGATTTGGAGATTGTTGACTACCGAAAGTCAACATCGCAGCAAGGGGGGGAGATAACCAGATTTTGCACTCTAGTCCCTGGTCTTTCAAGAGTCTATCATTTTATGCTCAAACTTGGGGTTTAAGTGGATTTAAAGTTTCAGAGAACTACCAAAGGAACCCTGAACTTTTATAAACATAAAATTTATTAAATCTTGCAATTTTTATAGAATCTAATAAATGTAAATATTATATTTAATGTTACAAGTACATTTATATAATTTTTGCAGATTAAAAATAGTTTTGTTTCCATTAAATCATTTACTTTAAAATAATATAATTTTATAAACCCTATATTTATAGAACTTATAATTTAGATTTTATAGGTTTGTATGTATATATTTATATACCTTTATGTATATATGGATTTAGAATATAACTCAGCATATATATATATATATATATATATACACATTTAATAGAATAATAACAATTATATAATCCCTTATATAAAAAAATTTATTATCTTTGAATTTGAAATAATTGTATCTAAGTGTATACTCATGAAATGGAATGGATGAATAGGGTAATTTATTGAGGAGAATTGATGCAAGTCACATGAAAATGATATTACAAGTGCCGAAAAAGGTAAAATAAAGGCCATAATTTCTTGGGGATTACACCCACATGGTGACTGCTACACCCCCCATAAAGACTGCCACGTCACCACATGGTGACAACACCTGAAGAACCGACTCCTTCCTATCACCATTGACCAACTATACGGACAACAGTGCAAGCAACAAGTTGTACACACATGACACTACCTGGACATGCACTACAACTCACCGTCCTTACACGGTTCTCATACGTATATGACTAAACACATACCATAGATACATTCGCTTAACATCTAGACATAACTTCTGACTTATCCCGAAAGTCATTAATTGACACACCAGTGTCTATACGACACCTAACCCACACGACCTAGGGACACCACCTTGACCCTTAGATTTAAGTAAAAGACATAGTTAACTCGTAAAACTTGACAGTTTAACCCAGTTCTCGTAACACGTTGATCCACGACCATAAAACGTTTAAGTATGTACGATAGCCTCGAAAACAAGTAAAAACAAGGGTATTAGAAACTCACTGGTTGCTAAGATCCAAGTCCTGCTCTTCAACCCGTACGTCCACGCACGAAACCCGAACCTGTCAAACGTATGATGCACAGATCAGACACGTTCAATACATACGTCGAATAATGCATAACATAAACTCTACATCCCGTATTAACCACTCGCCATCCATATCATCGAACCCAAGCTCCACGAACGCGCGGGTACACGAGCCGGGTTCCCATGAATGCACGTAAACCGCCATGAAAAACCTTACCTAGGTTAAACCCTAACCGAACCCACCGCTGCCTTCGTTCGAGCCCACCACCGTGCACGTCGCCTTCGTCTTCCCCACCATGACCAAATCCTAGTCGGCTAACACCCTCATTGCCCTCCGCCCCTCGCTGTCGTAGTACGCCACCACAGCTACTGCAACAGTAGTCCCGTCATGGGCTCCACTTTACCACCGCTCCTAAGCTTAATCGTACTCCACCGCCGAAAACCAACCCCAACGGGTCATCGTATCCGTATCCAGCACCGAGCTGCACTCGTCGTCGGGTTAGTCACCATCACTGCTTCCGTCGGCCACCTTCTTACCCCCGTCGTCCCATCACAACAAACGCCGTCAACCGCCGTCTCCTCGCCGCACCACTACAGCCGTCACCATGGCTGCCATTGCACTCCATTACAGCTGTCACCCGACCACCGACCTTGTCTCCTTCTCTGATCACCATAAACAAGGATCAAACCCTAATCGGGTTTCCATGCATAACCGAAAACGAAAAAGAAAAGGGTAAGATTGAGGGTTACCTTACGTGTGGTGGAAGTCGTATACGTCGGACCGCTCCTCCACCACCGTCGTCTCCTTCCTTCCTGTCGCTGGCTTCCCCTCTTCATCTCGGCTTTCTCTCTTTGCCGTCGCGACACTCACCTAAGTCAAAAAGTGGCCTAGGGTTTCTCCTAACATGGTATATAAACCTCCTCCACTTACATCCGGGTCTTTGTGTTTCCGTACTCACACGTTTCGAACTTGAGGTTATGTTTAAAACGATTAACTCTGTCGTTTAATGTTCTTAAAACGCCTCATGTGTGACAAACCTTGCTCCTCATTTAATTTAATAAAGATTCGGGCCATCCACTAAGCCGAACCATTAGCTTCTGGATATCCAGGATGTTACATATTCCATGCATCCAACTAAGTAAATTCAAAGCAATCTAAAATACTAACTTAAGACCCGTACTCGTGACCAGGTAAATAAATAATTAACCCCAACAGTTTGCTCAAAGCATGGAACTTGCAATTGTTGCTGCTGCATGTGAAGCTGTATGAATTAGAAAATTCTTACAAGAACTAGGACACAGACAAATGTTAGTATGTTAAATGTGTGTATTTTGATTATGTTGCTAATAATATATGTGTATTTGAATGTTAGTATTTTATTTTTACTATGTGTAATGTGTGTATTTTGATTATTTAACAATGTGTTATGTGTGTATTTTGACTACATTAACCCAAGAAGCCAATACAATAGTGTTGGAACCTAGTAGTCCATCGAATTCAAGTACAAGCTTATTTGTACAAGTCTTAAGTTTCCGATCGAAATTGATTTCTGTCGAAAACGTTAAGATTTTGGACGAAATCTTATTACTATATATAGTCTTTTGTTTGAACTTTGTAATTAGAACGTGTCATTTTTGTAACAATCAGCTGTGTGTTTTGATCAGATATTAGTCTAAGTGTGTTGATAATCATTTAGCATTGTATTATCAGCAAGCTTATCAATGGAAGATTATCGTTTGATGTTTGATATCGTTCATATGGCGTTAACGTTTTATCTCGTCGTTTGATCCGTTTGATTCGATTGTATTTGGCTCTTGGATTGATTCCGCCTTTCCGGGAGATTGTTTGCAGATTAGAGGCTTGATTATCACAAGATCAGAGGGTATAATAAGTGGTATCAGATCTTTCGGTGCTCTGTTTTGGGGTTTTTGTAGCAAGGTTCAAGTTTTTAACTTTTCAAGATTCAAAGGTCATCAAATTGGATCATTTTCAATGCCATTTTTGACTATTTAGCATGTACAAAAGTGGAGATGGAGTTTGGAATGATTTTCGGGGCTTAATTTGACGTTCGGGAGTTACAGGTCGGAATTTCATGAGTTTTAGTTGAATTGTCCGAAATCTCTGTTTGAAGGGTCCGAAATCTTTTTCGATCGAAATCTCAAGTTTGGCTCGAAATCTCCTTGTTCGAAATCTTTTTCATCTGAAAAAGTTTTCGTTTGAAAAGTGTGACTGAGTAAAAAAAATGAGGAGGGTGTTTGGAGCTATGTTTGGTGCTGATTATGAAAAAATGAGGTAGTTAAAAAAAGGAGGGAATTTCAATGGCTGACGAAGGGTGTGTGCATAAGGTCTTTGTAAATGGATTGGGGTATGTTCATCCAGATCTTGTTAAATCATTATGTGTGAATAAGGAAGATAAGAAAAGATAAGCAAGACAAGATACATTAAAGAAAAGATATCATGTGTTCGCACGTGCTGAAGGAGAATCTTTGACTAACCAATATCATAGATATGTAGAATTGATAAATGATCTAAAGGAGGTTGCTATTGAATACGAAAAATCAGAAGTTATGGATAATTTTCTCAATGCTCAACCAGAGGAATGGATGATGTATAAACTTTACATCAGAAATAAAAGACTAAAATATAACACATTAGAGGATTTGTGTGCAAAGTTACAGTTCGATGCACTCAAAGCGGATAAGGACATAACATTGATCAAAGGAGGATACATTTATGATTTTCAAGGAAATTGTAAGTGTATAGAATCCGATTTGGTTGCTGAAGCAGTGAAAGATTCACAGGAACTTAAAGCTTATTCTGAACTGCTCAACGAGAATATGTGTTTTGTGGAGGGTTTTGAGAAAATTGCCGATTACAAGAAACAAAATCAACTTCTGATGGATGCATTGATTCATGCAAAAACTACAAACAAGATTCTAAAAGATCGTGAGAAAGAGTATAAAAGAAAGATTAATGACTGTGTTAAAGAAAATTCTCATGTGAAGCTTTAGTTAAAGAGAAAGAATTATGAAATTCAACTGTTGATTGCTGAAAGAGAAACAGAATAGAAATTGCTGACCGAGAAGATGGAAAATGTAGCAAATACAACAATTAAAGTTGATAAAATAAACATTTCTGGGAAAGTTGCTAATGGGATCATTGAAGCTCAAATACATGACAAAGTAAAGTCTGGGCTTGGATATAAAAGCACTGGTGAAAACATTGAGACTAACGTTAATGATATGGTGAATAGTGAGGTTGGATACAAAAGTGTTCCTACTCCATTTACTACAAATGGATTTTATTCATAGATGCCTCAACCATACATTCTAGAGCCATTTGTGCCAAATGTTTATTCTTCGTTAGAGCCAAAGAGAAATTCTGAAGCAAAGAAAGTTGAATCGAAGATTCTAAGTGATCTTGCTTCTGATGATGATCGTGTTAGTTCCAAATCTGAAGAAAGTCAAGAATGTGTGGATTATTTTGACAATAAGGGTGGTTTAGGGTTCAAGAAAGAAAGTCCACTCAATGCTAATGCCATCCCGTTCATTTCAAATAAGTTTGCTCTACTCATGTTTGTTAAAGAGGGAGTAGAAACGTCAAAAGTTAAAGAACAGAAGTCTAAAGACAAGTCAGCATCTCGAAAGGGGCCTTATCAAAGAACATGTCCTGCTTTGAAGAAATGTTTCAGTTGTGGAAAGCAAGGTCATTTATCAAGATATTGTTGCATCAAAAAACACAAGTCTCCCAAACAAAAGGTCGTTTCTCAAACTTAGAGAAAGTTTCAAGAAAAGGTTGAAGATGTTTTGGACGTCAAAACCAAAACGATATTGGAAGGTTAAAGCTAAACCAAGACAAGTTTGGAGAGTTAAAGATTCAAGTCCAAGATCCAACTTTGATGATGCAAAGTGTATGGGGGAGCTTGGCAGAATTCCTATGTTTTGATATGCAATGGCCTAGGGGGAGATTGTTGGAACTAATTGTAGGTTATCACATATAAAACAGTCTGAAGACGGAAGAATTCTTTGAA
Organism: Smallanthus sonchifolius; assembly: GCA_023525975.1. Taxonomy (NCBI): domain Eukaryota; kingdom Viridiplantae; phylum Streptophyta; class Magnoliopsida; order Asterales; family Asteraceae; genus Smallanthus; species Smallanthus sonchifolius. The sequence goes on along the minus strand of CM042026.1, from coordinate 80,949,419 downwards.
GATAAAAGATTTCGTCCGAAATCTTTTTCGGACGAATCCGTTTCTTGTCTTTTTAGTATAAACACTTGTATAGTTTGAACATTGAAAAGGGGGAATTCATTTGATATATCAATAAATATTTGAGATTTACACCTTTAACTATGTGTTTTTGATTCTACCTTGTTTCATGATTGTTGTATCGGTGTATTGAATCTGCTACGAATAACCGGTTTCCACAAGTGGTATCAAAGCTTTCGGTGCTCGGTTTTGGGGGTTTTGTAGAAAGGTTCAAGTTACCTTTAACTATGATTCAGATGAATAAGTGTTAGTACTATGTGAATGTGTGTTGTTTTGTGTTGATCCTGAAAACTGAAAAGTTAAAAATATGTTGACTGATTGACTTGCATATACGAAATGATAGTGTATTTGTGTGCTAAGCTTATGTATGAATTGGATATGATGGTGAGATCAGTTACAATAATTGATATGTCGGTAGGCTCTGCATGTAATAAATTAGGCGATATTTGTGTGATTAACTAAATTGCTTGCAATCTTTGTGTTTTACCCACATCGAATATCGGTTCTTTCATTGTTTGAATGATAGGTTAATCTAGTCATACCATGAGACCAGGATCTTGATGAGTTCTTAGCACAATTCGTTTGCTCTAGTGAATATATCCGTCAAATATATAATCTAGAGTTAAACACCGCTTATACAGCTGATCTAGGATGGAAACCAGGAAGTCAGTCTGTTTGCCCTTGATTCAGTTTCTGAACTCATTGTATATCCAGATAACAGTTGGATACCTTTTACCCGAATCATATGATTCTTTACTATTACTCACATCCATATGAATTAATCAGATTCTTCACATATATTCATCTGAATCATCATGATATCTCATTTCATCAAACTCACAAACCAAGACATTGATTCTACATTCAAATCCACTTAGATTATTTTTCTATGCTAAGAACACTACCTTCATGCTGGTTATTGGATCATGATTTAGTGAAATTTTACATTGCGTTTTATTTCATTCCATCTCGATCGTGGGGTACACATTGTGTTGATAAATCTTACCTTAATCATCACACGGTATTTGCTGAAATATGATGCATGAGTTTAAGTGGATAAGTATACTGGCAATCGATGTTGAACTGTATAGATCCTGATTTGATATGAAGTGTAATGAGACAATGTGCATTTATGATTCTATGTCATTTTCAGTTCATCAAAAGATAAAAGAAAATGAAATAAAAAGATTGTTATATGTTTTGTGGTGTATATATATGTGTTATTGTAAATAATATTGTTTTTATATTTCACGTGTGTGTTTGAGTCTATGTTAGTCTGTCTAGTTTGGTTAGTCATAAATATTCTAGTTTGCTATTATAAATTTGTTCGTGTTTGACAGAATATGCTATGTGTTTTGTTTCTTGTGTGTGTATGTGTGTTTTTAGTCTACAAAGTATTTTGGAGCAGGTCTTAATGATATTGGAATTGGATTTGGAAATTAAAGTTGAAATTTTATCAAGTATAAACTTTTTGGTCGAAATCTGTTCCGTCCGAAATTGTTTCCGATCGAAAAGTTGTGTCCGAAATCGATTCCGATCGAAATCTTGAATATTATATATATGGACATTTCGATCGAAAACAGTTTCACCACCAAAATCTTTGACTGTGTGCGTGTTTTGAGCGAAATCTTCAAGTCCAAAGTTTTCGAGCGAAATCTCTGGGGTGTGACATCATCATCGTTGATTTGAGTTTTTGGTCATCAAAGGTACGTTTTCGTGACTCGTAGATAGGTATAGGGTAGATCCATTGCCTTAGAATAAATTTTTATTATGAATTTATCGAAAAGTCTTTGAATCGCCCGAAAAGTCGCTTGAATGGACCGAAATCTTTTTCGGATGGAAATGAAGAGTCAGTCTGATCTGTCCGAAAAGAGTTTTCGATCGAAAAGGTATTCGATCGAAAAATGTTTTGGTCATAGGTTTTCGATCGAAATGTTTTAAGTTGGAAGTTTCTCTGTTTAAATTGAGTTTTCTATCAAAAAGTGTTTTTGATCAAGGGTTTTCGATAGGAAAGTTTCTAGTTGGGTTTGATTTCAGATTTGAGTTTTCGATCGAAAAAGTTTTCTATCAAGAGTTTTCAATCGAAAAGTTTAGAGTTGTGAAATTTTTAGAATTTTTCTAACTTTTGAATCTTTGCTTGAACAAATATGAATCAATTAAAGTTTGAACCTAGGCATAATATCTGTGCATGTTTGACAACTTCAACAAGGAAATCAAGAGGATATGACCAGATTGTCCGTTTTCTAAACTGATCAAGGATTTACACAACAAATTCGACACAAGTTCGTGTGTTTGAGAACCAAGTTCGAGAGTTTTGGAATAATGTGGAATACAAGCATGTTAACAAGGATATTTGGATTGAAAGTACTGTGGGTGGAAAGAAAATTAAAGTGACTGGGCAAGTGATCAGAGAAGTACTGAACTTCAGGGATTCACCAGATTTTCCATACCGCATGAGCTACACAAGAGTATCTGGAATAGTCATGACTATAGGTTATTAAGGAGAGTTTCAAAGATGTCCGGTTACAAAGACGCTTCTGGGAAAGCAGTGGAGATATCTAGTTCATGTTCTTATACATTGCCTAGGACCAAGAACGTCATCTTTTGATCAAATTGGCGAAGTTTTCAGTAGAGCACTGGTTTGTTTGGCAACACATAGAAGATTTAACTACTCGAGGATGATATTCGAGGCCATGATTAGCACTTGTCATTTTTGTAATAATCAGCTGTGTGTTTTGATCAAAGATTAGTCTAAGTGTGTTGATCATCATTTAGGATTGTATTATCAGCAAGCTTATCAATGGAATATTATCGTTTGATGTTTGATATCATTCATATGGGGTTTTCGTTTTATCTCGTCGTTTGATCCGTTTGATTCGATTGTATTTGGCTATTGGATTGATTCCGCCTTTCTAGGAGATTGTTTGCAGATTAAAGGCTTGATTATCACAAGATCAGATGGTATAACAAAAAGACATACATCAAATATCACCAATATTATGGGTATGATTGTTTCAACATTGTTTCCAAATCTAAGAGTTTGGAAACCTTTTTAACAAGGTAACTTCCAATTTATGTATTTATATATTCACTTTGACTCAATGTGATAATATTCATGAGTTTGATATACCAAATATATTATTTTTATCCGTGAAGTATCCATACATGATTTGAATGAACATGACAAAAGAAAGATGTTAATGTGTGATAAATTTCACAAAGTTATATGCAATTCTAATTCTTTTATATAAAAAATCAGATGATAACGGCATAAAAATCAGATGTTAAACAATGTTTGCGAAAAGTTGTGGATGGGCATTTCACTGCGGTGGTCAAAGTATTATGCTCTTCGGGGGTTGCCCCTTTCGGTAAGGATACTTTGAAAGCGTTCGTCGCAAAGCATCCAATCCTGCCTCCTCCGGTTACGCTTGTTTCCTTACCTTCTTAGCCTCTTCTTGTTGCGAATGTTGATACCAAGCTTAGGTGCATTAACTCTTTTCCCAAAGGGACCTGTTGTGGGAGAGACGGATTACGGGCCTAACACATTTTGGATGCTTTTGTGTGGAGAGGGGTCTACGATTGCCGTTGGGTTGCTCAAGGCTATTTCTGTGCTGGCTGGTTAATTTATGTTTTGGGGGGGGGGGGAGGGGGAGGTGCGCTAGGCATTGGAGGAGTTTGTTGCATCTACCCCCCCTCACGCCGCTGCTCAAACAAGATAACATGATTAGACCTATTGTCATAGATGCGATCTTGAGGAGGCTTGTCTCTAACGTGGCTATGAGGGGTGACGGGAAGGAGATGGATAAATAGCTTTTTGACATTCAATTTGGGGTGGGAGTCCCTAGTGGGGGCAGAGGCTGTGTTCCATAGCACGAACATGTTCTTAAATGAGTTTCACTTGGATGGATCGTTGGCTATGCTTACCGTCGATTTCTCCAATGCCTTCAACTTGGTGGATAGGACTGCCCTCCAGCATGAGGTTCGGACCCGATGCCCGTCCATTTCCCTGTAGGTGGATTTTTTATATGGGCAGCCGACTAGGTTATATGTGGGTGACGATCATATTTGGTCCACCACTGGGTTCAGCACGGGGACCCTCTTTATAGCTTGTATGAGTTTTCTTTATAACTTCTTTTTATTCACTTACAACCTCATCAACATTTGCTCTTATGAACCCATCATGCCCCTTTTGAGCTGTTGCATCTACACCACAATCTTGACCAGATAACAACTTACCACTATCTTCATCTACCATAATTACAGAAGTTCCAACTTTGACTCTATGTTTTGAATCAGAAACTACACTTTTCATTATCTTTTGATTTAATTCAGCTTGTTTAATTTCTGTTGCTTCTGGTTCACTAATACTGTCTGTAGTTTCAGAGATTTGACTTTCTTGAACGCATTCTTGCATTGTTTTGACTTCAAGGATATCATCCATAGATCTATTTTCTGCATCAATTTCCTCTGATTTCCTTGTAATTTGTGCTTTAAAAACTAGACATCCATCCCTACCAAATCCATTAGTTCCTATATTTTTTCCATCATTTTGATCATTCTTTATGTCATAAATTGCACCTGCTATGGTGAACACCATATCAGACCTGTTATGTTTTTGTTTAATGGCTTTCTCTGACTCTCTTGCAACTTGTTTTCCTAAAGTGGAACTTCCACCCATACCAAGGCTACCAGTCGACACATTTGAGGATTTAATAAGTGTTTGAAATCCATGTTGTGAGCTGTGACTAACTTCAGATTGTTGGGATTTTAAAATGGATTCTAACACAGCTTCACGTAATTTTGCAAGACAATAGGCATGATAAAGAGTTTTGGGTTTAAATGGCTTTACCTCGATTTGAATGTCTTCTTTCAAACCTTCTATGAAGCATCTCAATGCATAATCTTGTGGAAGTTGTAAATGATTGATGGCCTTGTTAAAAGAATCATAATACTCCTTCACATTAGCAATCTGTTTTGGTATTCTTTTCACAATTATAGAATCATCATCTCTTGTTAATGATTCTTTATATCTTGACCAAGACAAATTGCTAACTTCCTTATGATTCCTTTCACTCATAATCTGATCAGGCATTTCATCAAACACCTGGTGGGCAGTCTCAAGCTTAGTAAGTTTTGAAGAATAGTCTAATTCAAATTCTCCTCTATTTTCATTGATGATAACAGAACAAGCTTTGTATTGGAGAATAGGAATCATCATCTCTCACCTGCTATCTTGATCATGCACCAACTGATTCCTTCGTATTGATAACCTAGTTACCTTATCACGAATTTCTGAAATTACCTAGGCATTCTTGTTTTCAAGTGATTTCTTGGTTGTTGATATGTCCTTATTAGAGGAATCGATTGAGAATTTCGATTGCTGATGTATCGATCACTGTTTCAAACCATTCTTGACACAGCATATCCATTGTTCTGCACATTGTTGATGTGGTCTGTTAGGGTTCTTGCTGCTTCAATTTGACTGTTCTGCCTCCTTGCCATGTTTTCAATGATTGCAATTTCAAGATCTCACGAAAGAGTACCAGATACACTTCTTTCCTCCTGTTTAACAATCATGGATCCTAATATTTCCCAACCCAAATTGTCCTTAAAAGTGATGGTGCACAAAGTGGAAAAGAGAGTGATCTTTGCCAATGGCAACAGGGAAACTCCCATGGTTTTGCTTAACCAACTTGTACCAGAGGCTACTGGATCTTCCTATCAATTGTATCTCGGCAGAAGAAAACAAATGGATGCTGCTTAATCCAAGAACTTCATCACATGATCTATGCAGAAAGCTTAAACTCAACATAGATGACGGAGAACCTACGAAACACTTTATATGCCAAGATATCGATTGCAGCCGACGCTCTGGTGCATGTTTTAGCATCTGTAACCTTGACAGATGCAGCAAGTGTGGCAAGATTATGAACCGTTAAATCGTAATCGCCACAACCACTTCTGAAACGATGAATCAATCGCGAAGACTTTTATTGTTGGCGTCAAACACCAAGAGCCGGAGAGAGCAAACGGCAAAGATAGAGAGAGGGGATATGAGACCTGTCACTCTCTCCTTCTGCATCTCTTTTCCTAGCCAGCTGTTGCAACGTGGCTGCAAAGTGGGATGTTTGTATCTAAAACTAATACAAAAATCAAATTGTAAACAAACTCAAACTGAACTTAATTCATAATTAACTTAGTCCCTCATCGTCTCCTCCATACCTCCGTGACGACCGTCTTGGTATTGTAAGTATATATGTGAATATACTATTTATAATTAAAAAAACACGTGAATACAACTAATGGCGTTTGTAAGAGAGGTATGATTTTACAAGATATAAACTGTCCGTTGTGTGGCGATTACACGGAATCATCGGCCCATTTATTTACTGCTTGCATTTTTGCATTGGAGGTGTGGGATAGGGTTGCGAACTGGTGTAGGTTGCCTCCTCTCTATGCGTTTGAGGTTAGGGATTTACTTTCTTTAGCAAAAGGATTGAAGCTAATGAAACATGCGACGAGGACGGTTCATGGGATTGTGTTAACGACTTTATGGTGTATTTGGATTGCCAGAAATGAGATGGTTTTTCAAAGGAAGAACGCTAAAGTGGTGGATGTTATCGCGAAGATTAAAGCTAGTTCGTTTTTTTGGATTAGAAATAGATCTAAAATCAAATGTATAGAATGGAAGGATTGGTACGATTCCCCTCTTATATTGATGTAATTTCTGGTTTTCCTTGCGGTCCTTGTTTTGAGGACCTGCATGTGGTTTTTTTTGGTGAATGAAGTTTTTCTTTCAAAAAAAAAAAAAAAAACACAAGTCATCAAAAAGTGTTATATCAAGGAAATAATAGTTGGTGAAAATTGTTAAAAGTTAAACTAAAATTTTATTATCCTAATTGGAATATTAATTCGAATTAAGAAACTTAATAAAAAATATCTTGAAAATAATACAAATTGTGAAAATTAATACAAAATCTAGCATTTAAATTATAAGAATTAAAAATTAAACTTTAGTTACGAATTTTCGTGGGCTCGGTTCAGCAAATATCTCGTGACGATCTTGACTCACAAGATTCAATATTCGGTCTATATAGTCAAATATACTGTTGACGCTCGGTTTAGCACATGTCTCGTGATGATATCTTGTTTTGGACTCGGTTTTAGCACATCTCTCGTGACGATCTTGTCTCGAGGGTAGATTTTAGTACATCTCTCGTGACGAACTTGTCTTGTGATTTCATTTAAATATATATGAGGATAAGACAATCATTGTATTTAAATTCGGCCTTAGCAAATCTCTTGTGATGATAGACTCAACAGTATTATGTTGGGGATTCATATAGTCAAGTTGTGTCTCTGATTCCACTAGAGGTCATCAAGATTCTTTAACGAGGTTAAGCATTTATCACAAACTAAAGGTTAAGAAAACACCTTAGAAAAATGCAAAAGATAGTTTTAAGTTGGATAATTTAATTATCAAATAATGAGATAACTTATTTCAAATAAGATTTCAATCTCTGACTTACATGGGCAACAAATCATAGTCTTTCTCCATGACAGAAAAGTAATATTTTAGTTTCATGAACTTATGGGTCTGATCATGATCCAACTCAAGATATCTTCACCATGACTAACAAATCAAAATAAGTCGAATGAAAAAAAAAAGGATAATGAACTTAATTAATGCACATGAAACCAAATTCAAATTCTCACCATCATCAAAGGTTTTAAAGCTTAGATAACGTCGTAAGTATTGCGGGATAATTCAAATATAAAGTAATCAAAGATCATAAGTGAAAATGCACTAATGTTAGAACCAATACACAATATTTAATTCAACAAACCTCACAATTTAATTAAAAAAACCCTAACAATTTACCTTTTTTCACATACATAATACGCATAGACATATTGATCTGACGTGTTAATAGTATAATTTTTTCTGATATATTTTTAATGTTTATTTTAACATAATTATCACGTTTTAAATTTATAAATTCATTTTTACTTTAACTAACTACACACAATAGGCAAGTGCACCTATCGCAGCGTAATTCAGTTTAAGCAAGAACCAAGTACCGAACCAACAAACACAATGGCTATCAATAATCAACCGTTCTTATTGTTTAGTCTAATAATAAAGATAAGACAAGTAAGACAAAAAACGAGACAGGGGTTTGAGAGATAATCAGATCAACGACATATCACTTGGGTTTAGAATCCACTTGCTAATAACTTATTATTTTAGAAATAGATCAATGATGTGGCTAATATTAGCAAGGGTGGACGGCTCCTTGGTCAGGTTACCGCCCTTAGTGATCGTTGGAATGTTAACATGCTCCCACATATGTTAGTCTCTTCCTAGAGTCATTATCCGGACTAAGATTATCCAGTTGCCTTGGCTCCTGGTCTGATTATCCGTACTAAGTCACGTGACTTAATGGAAAGTTGGAATGCGTAACCTCCGCAAAATCATTCATTAAGGACTAAATACTGAACATTGTCTGATTTATATTTCTTTAGTGATAAAATGGAAGGGTTCCTAGCTAGGGTTACTGCGATCCTCAATCTATTATAAAGCTAGAATGATGAGACACGATAATCGTGTGTCGAAAGCCAATAAAAAATATAATTAAAATCTTGTTCTTATCTACCTTACACTGTAGTATAAAGAGTAGGGTTGTCGAATCCACAAAAAATCATGGAAAATGTTAATTATGAAAACACTAATAACTTAGACAATTAAAAGTAAAACTGACTTTGTAAAGTGATTGATTGTAAACTTGATTGCAAGAACAAATGAAAGTAAATTTGGTTTTAAAACAATTAGAGAAAAATGATCATTCCCGGGTTTCAGGTTATGAAGCACGACATGTAACCAGATAGTATCAAATTAGAATCCACATAGACATGGGCCGCTTAAATGTTTCGACGGATAAATAATTGCAAGACTAAAGAGCCGGACTGCGTTGATTGACAATACGAAACTGACTAATGACACAATATAAGTATAATCTACGCAATTACCAAACCACAAATATAAGATTCAAATATTACTACTTGTTAATGTTAATAAAACCAAAAGACTGGAAGTTTATCAATTGAATAAAGTAAACAGGTTTGTTTAATCATACGAATCAAACTCACAAAACCAAACGAATCAAAGACTCAACAAAGTTTTGCAACCAAACACAGATAATATGCAATTGAACATGACGACTAACACTAACCGTCAACCCGAGAAAGATCACAAGGGGTTTTGCCGCTCATGGTCATCATAACGTCTTCAATCTTGGTTCCAAGTATTCTTCTTGACGGTTGATGATTGAGAGCCCTTAGAGGCCAAGAATTCGTCCAAAAGTCATCCAAGAAGATCCCAAGAAGATCTGATACGGCTTCTTGGATTTAGGAATGAAATATATACTCAAAACCCTTAAAAATCCTGATTTTTCCTCTTTAGAGCATAAGCTGCGCCGAGTAGGGCGTAAGCTACGCTCTCATACTTCACCGTACGCTCTCCCCTCTGAGCTACACTCTCAAAACGCTGAAATCCGTACGCTGACGTGAGGGAGCGTAAGCTACGTCGGGGAGGGCATAAGCTACGCTCTAACCCATTTTTCACATCCGGGTCGTCGAGGCACATCGAATTCATATATTATGGCTCTCGTAACTTATTTTCTAGCTCGAAATATGCTTATTTGAAGTTTTAGCCTCTCGAACTTCCTCAACAACCTCCATCTTTTGCATAGTTACACATCTTGTCCTTCTACTTCCTCCCAAAGGCTTCCAAAACGCGTGCTTAGCATCCAATCATCTATAAACCATAACACACTCATAGTAAACGCGTTCCATACCAACACACATATAAAAGCATATAATTAAACACTATAAAAGCCAAACAACACTACGTGATCACATCCCCACACTTATCATTTGCTTGCCCCCAAGCAAAGCTCTCTAGCAACCATCAAACAATCATTAACAAATACACTTCACTAATCCCGAGAAACAAGAACTTGCCGAGTGTTAAGATTATAAATCGTGTAACATTTCTTTTTCAAAAGGATATCCAATAAAAGTACAAGCTTGAGCCCGAGAATAAAATTTATCTCTACCGGGTGTAGGGGTAGAAGCATAACATAAACACCCAAAAGTAGGAATATGATTGTCTGATGGAGCTTTACCAAAAAGCATCTCAGAAGGAGATTTGCCCTAGAGAACCCGTGTGGGAAAATATTAATCAAGTGAGTAGTAGTAAGAACACAATCACCCCAAAGCGTAATAGGTAACTTGGAGTGAAACATAAGAGCCCTGACAGTTTCAAGAAGATGCTTATGTTTTTCGTTCTACCACCTCATTCTGTTGAGGAACCCCCGGACAAGTAGTTTGATGAAGAATGGCTTTCTATTTAAAATACCTGGTATGACGAGCAGCCGAACCAAGTTCATAATCATTGTCAGATCGAACACTCTTGACTTTGGTATTGAATTGAGTCTCAACCATTCCAATGAATCCTTGAGGGATAGTAAAGGCATTGCATTTAGTGGTCAAAAGATGAGTCTAAGTAGTTCTAGTAAAATCATCAACAATGGTGAGAAAATATTTATATCCATCATATGTAGTAGAACGATACGGGACCCACGTATCAATATGAATAAGATCAAACATTTGAGAACTAGTTCTACTACTAGAAGCAAAATGGAGTTTATGATGTCTAGCTTTAGGATAAACAGAACAATCATTAATAAAACAATCATGTGCACTAAACATTCAATTGCTTAAGTTTGTACAATGGCAAATGCCCAAGACGATGATGACAAAGTTTCAAAGAAACAACAGAATTACAGTTAGAAAAAATAATCAACTATAACAGAGAAAAGTTTATTAGGATGCAAAATATAAAGTCTATTGAGAAGATCTCACAGAACCAATGAACTACTCATTGTAGGGGCCTGCAAGAAACAAGAAGTTTCAGAAAATTGAATAATGCCTTTTGTATCCCTACAAAGTTTGGAAATAGATAAAAGATTATGTTTGAATTGAGGCACAAAAATGACACTGGAGATAGAAAAAGTCTTTGTGAGATTAACCATTCCGACTTGCGTAACAATTAAGACATGCCCGTTTGGAAGAAGAACATAAACATGCGAGTTAAGCAATTGAACATTAGAAAGAAAATTGAAGTTAAAGCACATATAATTACTTGCACTAGTGTCAATGATCCAAGTAGTGTCGACCGTAGTCGAATTGCAAACAATAATACCTGCAAAATTAGCAAAGCTGAGTAATTGAACAGTAGGAACACCACTCTAAACTCCAGAACTCTACTTAAGAAGTTGCAACAAAGTATTGTATTATTTTGTTGACATATCAAAAGGTGAACCAGATACGAGAGCAGTAGCAGCAGAATCAAAAAGCAGTATTTGCAGCAAGCTTGAGTTTAAAAATTTGAAATCTTTGGGGAACCCAATGAGACGATAGCATTTACTAATATCATGCCCCATCTTTTTGCAGTGATTACAAACAATACACTTTCGAGGACCAGAACCCCTCGACACCTACACAATGATATTCATGAAAGCATTCTAAAGGATAAACTTAGTAGAAGAATGAAACTCCCTCTGTTTCTCATCTTAAATGAGAAAAGCACAGGCTTGGTTGACGGAGGGAAGAGGCTTCATCATAATAATATTTCCCCGGGTCATCTAGTAGCAGGAGTTAAGACCCATAAGAAACGGCATTAAACGTTTATTTGCATCACGTTTAGCCATCAGTCTGGAATTGCCACAGGTTCAAGAGGAATAGGCTCGAGGGTATTAAGCTCATCTTAAATAGACTTTATTTTAGTGAAGTAAGTGGAAATATCATCATTGCCCTGAGAGATGTCAAACTGATAATATTTGGCCTCATTACTTTGGCCATACCGGTCATTTAACTCGCGCCAAAGTTGACGGACAGTCTCAACATATAGAACACTCTCATTAATATTTCGAGATAGAGTGTTCAGAATCCAATAAATAACCATGTCATTACACCTCTTCCATAGGTCAAGATTGGGATAGGTAAGAGGCATGTCCATCAACAAACCCAATTTTGTTCTTAGCAGATAAAGCAATAGCCATAGCACGTTTCCAAGATCAAAAAGCATAACCGTCAAAGGTTTTGAAAACGAGTAAAAAACCCGGATGATCAGAAGAGTGTAGGAACAATGGATTAGAGGAATCCATAGCCAAGGTGACATGAGGATCAGAAGTATTCGGCATGAACATGAATACGAAGATAGAAACAAAGCAAAGACTAGTGTCGCTTACAGAAGCGAAACTGACAGAAAAAAACGAAACTAACAGAAAGAGAAACTGATAAAAAAGAATCTGAAAAGCGAAACTACACAAGAGCGAAAAAAGATAGTTTCGCCTGCGCAAGAGTACTTTTTTCCTAAACTGAAACAAACAGTGTCGCCTGAACGAACTAAAACCCTAAATTCGAAGTTTGAAGTCCATAGATCGTCAAAATAAGCAAAACGAATCGAAAAGAAAGAAATCATCTGATAGGAATGAGTAAACAAGAAAAAAAGATCGTTTTCTAGGTGAAATCGAGGAGAATATGAGCAAAAGAACCCCAAAAACGTGAAAACGAGAGGAAGTGACGAAAAAGAGACAAGAAACCTTGTCAATGAATGCGAAATAAAAGAAGAAATCACTGAATCGAGCAAATATGCTTTGATATCATGTTGTGATAGTGAGAATGAGACTGAAATGAGAGAGAAACAATTAGGGGGGAAATGATTTTTGATTTATAACTCAAATAATGATTACAAAAATGCTTATATACTAAAAAAAATCAAAGCGAAACTACCTAAACAAAGCGAAACTAAGCAAAATCGAAACTAGCAAGTGAAACTATCACAAGGATAGTTTCGCCCAACCCTTAGGTGCATGTTTTAGCATTTGTAACCTTGCCAGATGCATAACTGTGGCAAGACCATGAATCGTGAAATCAAATATGAAGATTCGATCAGTACTATGAGAGGTTACGGTGATGGTGATAGTGGTCTGTTTGTTTCTAAGTTGACATCTTATATAGTCACAGATGATCTCCATGTGATTCCAAATAGTCCAGGCTCTAGCATTGAGTTACTCTATGAACATGGAATCATTGATCTTAACTATTTAGAGAGCATGTCATTTGATATTGGTGTTGATCAAGTAATTTGGTATTTACTTTGTTCTATATAGTTTACATCCTAAATTGTTTTCTGAATTGCATATCATACATTTTTAAAAACTAAACTAATTTGACACTATCTTCGTGAAAGTTCTACCCAGACCCAACCAATAGCTATGCTTTGAGTGAGGTATACTGGGTATGTTTGTTTCTTTTGTTTATCTTCGTAAAAGAACGACAACATTATTATCATGAACCGATAAGCTAAATACATATTTTTGACCCATAAGAATGCATTTGAATGATCTCCTCCGCTACATTCATGACAGAAATAGGTTTGATTAATAAACACCTTGCCATTGCGAGCTTTCCGTAAAAACCATATTGTGGCAAGAAAGATGCTTCATATCATTATCGTATTTGAGATCAAATTAACTGTACTCATTGGAATCTTTAATACTTTTTCGTGAAAGTTGTAACTAAGTTTTTTTTTTGCCAGATCCTTCATCTTTTACACGGGACTTTATTATCCAATTATCCATTGACTTGCATGGTTTTCCCTGGTTCATAGTTTATTCCAAGTTTAACTGTTTTTAGGCTAGAACCACTACTAGAAAATATGTATACTTTCTACAAAAGTTTCTGACAATTTACCAACAAAATAAATTTTTCACAAGTTATTGATAATTTTCCGACAAAACAAAAACAAAAACAAAAACAAAAAAGTAACCATAAGATTTCCTACAATTTCACAACAAATTTATTAAATAAGTTAACTTATTTATTCAATATAATCGTCGGAATATTATTGAAAATTACCGACGAAAAGCTTTTGTCTCTAATTTGTTGGAAAATTAGTTGGGACTTTGTTGGAACAAACATTTCCTACGGGTTTTTTTCAACAAACACTTTTTTGTCGTAAACTTGTCGCTAACGGCTAATTCCGACAAATTTTCCATGAAATCTGTTGTCGTAAATTTTTCTGTTTTTTGGTACTGAACCTTTGGTTAACCTTTTGACAAAGAATGAAACTGCAGATACTTCAAGGAGTTTAATGTTGAAAGTTACTATCCAAAAGTCTACATCCAAGTTCTTGTTTGTAGAAGGAGACTGTGATTTTGTTGATTTTCTTTTTGGTTTTCATCAAATTCCTCTACGTACTGTGTTTGGCAAGTTATTAAATGGTGCTAGTATTTTTCACTGTTTGAACAATTTGTTGTCAAACATTTCTAGTTTGAGTGTGGGAGAATAGATGAAGTCACATAAGCTCAAAAATATGCTTCTCCAACCTGATCAATTGGTGCACTCAAATCTTTCAGTAAACCAGATTTTTCCTCTAAATGTTTTGGGCAACCCACTACAAGAATATCACCTTATCCGGACGACATAAGTCATCGGGATAGGTTACCCTATACCGACGACATGTTGTCAGAACAGTTCCAATCCAATTTTTCACTTGTGAGACCCTATACCGACGACATGTAGGGTTGAGTCAGATGGAGGGAAATTTGGGTGGCCAATTTTTCATTGGTGAAAACCTATACCGACGACATGTCGTCGGTATAGGTTAATTCCATTTTCTTTTATTTTTTTTATTTTTTAATGATTCGTAGTAAAAAGAAAATTTTAAAATTAAAAAACTAAATAAATGACTATACCGACGACATGTCGTCGGTGTAGGTCTTCTTAAAAGTTAACAGGTCAACAACCTATACCGACAACATGTTGTCCGTATAAGTGTCCAACCTATAGCGACGACATGTCGGCCCTATAGAATTTAATTTTGAATTTTTTTATTTTCCCTTTACAGACGACATGTCGTCGGGAGAACCTAACCTATACCGATGACACCTATGCCGGCGACTTCTTTGACCTATAGGTACAAAGCATTCCCGAAGAAACTTGTACGGACGACATGTCGGTAGGATAGGTCAAATCACCCTACCCGACGACATGTCGTCGGGAAAAGGTACGGATTTTTCGTCCCTATAGATGTTTAGTGTTGTGGTGACCCCAAGAGTTATTTAGATGGCTATATAGTGAATGGAACTTTTTCTGCACATACAGTTGCTCGTTCTAACACACCTAAATATAAGAAATCAGAGATGTTTTATAATTGTTCTTTAAAGATTCAAGAGTTGAAGTACGATATTTGAAGGCGTCTGCAAAGTTCATGTTGACGGACAATCTTGTCATAACCCCATTATCATCTTTTTCTTCTACTACTACGTTCGGTAAAACATATTATTCTAGCCAATAATTAACTATAACTTTTTATTTTCTTCTTGTTATTCTATTTATCTTGTATTTTCATCCTTTTATGTAGGGTCTGGAAATTCTGGATGCTTCTATGAGATCTTATGATGCTTTGACCGAGTCCATACTAAAAATAATAGCTAAAACCAAGAATTGAGATCTTCTGTATACTAAAATATATTGAAGGAATAATTCAAAGTTTGAGTACCGTTGTGTGGTGCTTTTACTTGGCTTAAGTTGAGTGAAATAGTGCCTGTTCCTTAAGGGAGTCATGGCTTTGTTTCATGTTTTTTAGCTTAGTTTGTTATTTTTCATTTTTGAGTCTACTTTGTATTTGGTTAGCTATTTAATGCTGCCTTTGAGTAAAATCATCTGGTCATTGTATAAACTTATTAATGGTAAGTAATTGATCCATCATATGGGTATTAGAGCTTACCAGGTTCTTGTGTTCTAAAAGTTTTCTCCTCAACGGCTACATTATTTCTTGTGTGGGTAATTCTCCAAACGAGTTTGTTCTGGCTAGTACTGCTGGAAATGTATCATCCACTCCGTTGCCAATCTTCAAGGGCGATGGATACAATTTCTAGCATATTCATATATGAAGACTATTCTAATATCACAAGATCTTTGGGATCTTGTGGAGATGGGCTACAAGGAAAGCGAGGTTGATCAGTGATGATTGAGAGACAATAAGAAAAGGAATGCAAAGGATCTCTCGCTCATTGAGCAGGTTGTTCACGATGAGGTTCTTTCCTGGATTACAGCAGCGACCTCATCTAGATAAGCGTGGACACTCCTTCAAAATGAATACTAGGGTGATTCAAAGGTATAAATGGTGAAGTTGCATGGACTCATATGTGAGTTTGAGACAATCCAGATGAAGGAAGGGGAACCAGTGGCGGATTTTGTGTTTAAGGTTATGAAAATCGTAAACCAACAAACAGCGGCCGCATAACCATTTTAGGGGCTCAAAGAGAAGTAAAAATACGGGATCCTAGTTTAATTTTTTACTTTTGAACTACATGATTCATACTTTTGATTTCGATTTAACATAAGCATATGCTGGTTCGGGTTATGTTTCTCCCTAACAGACAACATAAGATAAACATTTAAGAATGTATGAGTGGTACAAGAAAAAGAAAGAACCTATATGTGAACTTCAAAACATCTGCAGTTCCTTGATACTGTAAACACAGTGGGATTTCCCTTGGATCGAACTTTTATTGATTAGTGGTAACATAACTCAATGCAAATACAATCAGTGATGGTATAGTGAGTTTTGACCAGACAGTATAATAGAATAGGAACTTTATTGCTTACGAATCATACATTATGTAGAATGTTTACATAGGTATTTATAGGGTTTGAACCAGCATGTAGGAATGGATGTATCGCTTTGTATCTGTCGGTTAAAAAGAAACTGCTAGACGCCAGCCAAGTTTTGTCGTTCAAACCTTATTTACAAGAGTAAACAAATGGGCATAATTTTACTAAGTACTTATAGTCAAACAGATACAAGCCCCTGTCATTTTCATGAATGTATAAGAACTGCCTAAATAACAAAAGCAAGTTACACAGATAGAACGGTTGAAAAGACTTGGATCTCCACTTCAAAATGACCTAGCCATCATCATGATACTAGGGTCACTTCCGAAGTCATATAACCCGTTTATAATTAATTACAACATGAATGGTTTTGAGAAATCCATTGTGGAGCTTCTTGTCATGCTTAGGGTTGCCAAGAAGAACATAACTACCAAGTCTCAACCGTTTCTCATGATAAGGGAGAGTCAAGTTAAGAAGCCACTACTCAAGGCAAAGGCAAGAGCAAGAAGCCATGGGTGAGTCCAAGGGCAAAGCCAAAGGCTGTTATAAGATTCAATAAACCGGCCCCAAAACCAACAGCAAAGGCATCTGCCAAACCTCCAAAGAACCCCAAGTTTCAAGCTGAGATGAACAAGAATCCCAATGGGGCTTTGCTTCAAGTATCTTTGTAATAGAGTTATATGCCTTCACTAGTAACTCATGGGTATTTGACACAGGTTGTGGTACTCACATTTGAAATGATTTGCAGGGGTTAAGGAAGGTTAGACAGTTTAGAGAAAGCAATTGGTGCTCCACGTTCGAAACGAAGCAAATGTAACGGTTGAAGCCATCGGAGAGTACTCCATTTTGTTACCAACTGGCATGTATATTATTACGAACAACGTTTGTTATGTACCTAGTCTAACTAGGAATATTATCTTAGCTGCTCGACTGTATGAGCAAGGATTCACTTTTGGTTTCCATGAAGGAAACATTTTCACTTTTGTAACATCCCGGAATTTCTGGTTCTAATAAATCAGGTTAGTGACCACCCCAATTCATTATAACGTACCATGGGTAACACGGGATTGTTTTTAAAACTCTAGTTATCGAGATTCGAGAAGTCGGGTAGCCGTTTAGCACGTTATTTGAGACCGAAGTGTACGGAATGGGAAATACGAGGACCTGGATGTCAACCCTGAAAATATATATATCATATTTTGAGTCAACCCTAGGCCATTTGGCAAAGGCTTGAGGTTACGGCTGCCGCAAGGAGGAGGAGAAGACGCCGACGAAACCAGGGAGCCGACGGCGGTGGTTCACGGTGGTTTGGAACACGGGACTTCACGCCTAACCAAGGTAAACCCTCGTACATCCTCTTTCTTCGTTTGTGTGTGTTTTTGTGGAACTCGATTAGGGTTTAGGGAGTGTGGTCACGGCTAGCGACAGGGACGAAGGAAAGGGTGCGGCAAGTGGTAGTGGTGAGCAGGGGTGGAGGTGCGTCGGGTAGGGGTGTCCTTGGAAGTAGCATGTGGTGGTCCTAGGTGGTGGTAACGGGTGATGGTGTGTGACGTGTACGGCCAGTGATAGAAGAAATGGGGAGACCCGCAGGGGCAGCGTCCGACGATCGAGAGGGAGAGAGAGTGGTGCATTAAGGAGGAGCAGCGTGGGGATGGCGATGCTCAGTGACTGTGGTGACAGTCGTGGAGTAGTGGTGCTTCTCGGCTAGGGCCTTGCGCAATGAAGGTGGTGATACAAGGTGGATGGTTGGTTAGCTCGGTGGCCACAACAAACGAGGAGTAGCAAGGGTGGTGGCCGGAATGCGACGGCGACGATGTTAACACGACTTCGGTGGTGTACGGTGGTGAACCCGGATGTCGGTGACGATGGGTGACTGGGCCTTTCATTGGAATGTATTACGGAGTAGGGTTTTCATGTGTGTGCATGCATGGGAGGAAAACGGCTCGGATACACATACAATTATGGGGCCTGGGTTATGCATGGCTATGCGTACGTACATGCATGAAACGAAAACCGGTTTAAGTATTTGAGTTCTAAGCGGGTTAAGGACGACCCAATTCGGGTAAACATGTGAAGTTAGGGTTTCGTGGAGAATGACTGACGAGCGTTGTGGGTTTATTATACTGTTATGCTATTCGACATATGTTTAGAACGTGTCTTATCATGTGATCATGCGGTTGACAGGTCCGGGCTACGAGCGTGAACGGACTAGTTGCAGAGCCAGAATTCGGACTCAGTAACTGGTGAGTTTCTAATCCCCTCTTTAAATGTTTTAAATTTTTTGGGGCTATCGTACATACTTACAAGACGTGTTTCATTACCTTAAATGTGTAACGGGCTTTGGGTTTAACACGATGAGTTTATGAATTTAAGTATTCAAATATGGGGCTAAGGGACTGTGTGTTGTCCATAGGATGTGTGGTTTAAAGGTCGGTATGTGGTCATGGGTCGTATAGTGACCTACCATGGGTGAGTCGGGGGACGAATTTACATGTCGTGCGGGTACGACTAGGAGGTGTTACAGGGTGTGCACGTACATGGTATGTGCTTAGGTAACGAGGCATAGAAATTGTATGTGTGCGGCTATAATAGTGGTGTATTGTGTTATGAGTTAGTCGGGGCGAGTCGGGATATAAGCTAAACGCTTATGAATATGTGTAGGATACGTTATCCTAGTGCTACGTGTGAGGTGCAGGTGTAGTTAATGAGACATGTAAATGAAGTGTGATGTTATGTGTTATTATTGTGTGTTGTGTTTACATCTTTTTCTTTTGGACACGGCAAACGGGATTATGAAGGACGAAGTCCTTCAGGAAGGCACCAAAGGTGACAGTATTGAGCAGGTTAATGATGAGCTCAAGGTGTGTAAAACGCCCTGACGAGGGTGCAGTGATGAGCTCTGTGTTTGTGTGCATATATATATATATGTTAAATTGCATACAAGTGTTGAGTTATATTTATTTTTCGTGAGATGATATTATTGTGATGTGTAAATGATCTTAATGTGGTGTGTAGAGTTAGATTGACTGTTGTGTCAGGATGAGGACATTGTGTTTACAACTGTTGTGTCAGTTGGCTTGTGAGAGTCTTGGTTAAGGTTAGTTAAGCTGGTGTCTAGAAGTGGGTTGTGATAACCAGTGTATGGTTAATATGTGTGGTAAATTTTGAGTTATCAGAGTAGTAAGCTCGATCCATGTCGAAGAGACTTACTGATTTATAATGGCGGGATGAGTCTGGGGTGGTGAATCTTTTGGGATATCATAAGATAGCAGGGGTTATCTATATGATGATATTTTATTAAACTACTTGATAAGGACCGGAGGGTCTTGAGTGGAGATAAATATTAATTGTGACGAGTTGGTTTTTATTTAAATTAAACTATTAGAACTCACTCAGCGTAGCTGACTTTGTGTGTACCTTGGGGTCGGCGTATCTTGGCTTGGGAGTGGTACTAGTTGGATTGGTATGCAGTCATTCGTGAGGTAAACTTAATGACGATAACGATATTAAATAGTAATTATTGTTTTAGAAAGACTTCCGCTAAAGTTTGATTAATAACACAAGTATTTTAAAGAGAGTAAGCATTTATGGGAACCAACTGTTGGATGCCCGGGTTGGGGTCTTACAAGTTGGTATCAGAGCCGTGGTTTAAGAGAAAATCGGTGCTTTTATAAAAATAAAATACCTTAACTTAAACTGAAAATGGGACGAGGGTGAAACGAATGCCACCACGAGTATCCATGAGCCAAGAGGTATGTCTTTTGAGTTATACATTAATTGTTAGAGTAGTAATTTTGTGGTGTAACACTACGTGGAGTTGTGTGGTATGTTTAGGTGAAATTATGTTTTGTGAGTTCGGTATTGTGGAGTAGCATTAATTGTAACTATGTGAGATAGTTTGGTGTTTCAGCATGGTTTAGTGATTTTGTGTGTAACCATGTGTGGTGTGCAATTATGATAAATATGATGATTTGCTAGATTATTGCGTGGTGCTAGGTGTGCTGCGTGGGATGCATGTTCATCCGGTGTGTGTGAAAGGTAGAAAGCTAGTGTGAGCATGATGGGAAAGGTTTAGAATCCGAGCAATAATGTAGACCACCAAATTGCATTTGATCACCGTGACTTGGAAGTCTATGATTACTCTCGTATTCTGAATTTGTGCCCATAGTAATCACTCCAACGCTATGTAGGTAATGCGGAAAAATATCGGTTATCGGTCAAGGACCGATATCTGAGATATCGGTTCTCGCGGTGAGATATCGGTAATTTTTATACCATGCATAAACTTATATCGCCATATAGTTCAATTTGAAACTTGCTAATCAGATAAATAAGAACAGTACCTTTCAGTGAGTTTCTGCAAATCAGATGTGAAATCGGAATTGCTGATGCTCAATTGGAGTAGGATTGTAGTTCAGCAGATCGATTGGAGTAGGATTTGCAGTTCGATCGATTGGAGCCTTGCAGGTCGGACTCAACAGCCGAGCGGCGCTAACACTGCGTTCTTGCGTGAGTCGTGGGGTTACCTGGGTTTTGGACTTTGTACAAGTTGGGCCAATCTTTAGTCAGCAGATAATGGGCTTTGGGGACAGATTTATAAGAAAAGGGCCAATTTATTTCAACCGAGAAACTCGGTCGAAACAACAATATCGTTTTCTTAAAATATCGGCGATATATCGGTAAATATCGCCGATATTATCGCCACCGAGATTATTACCGATATCATGGACCGATATTTTAGAGAGGGGCCGATAACCGATATATCACCGATATATCGGTGATATATCGGCGATATTAACTACATTGCTCCAACGTTCTATCTTGAGTAGGATTAGGTGGCTAAGACAAAGCCTACGAGATTGGGCAAGCGTGGAACTCTTACTAAGAGGAATGCAGATCGACAGGGCAAGCCGATGACTGCCGTCGATAGAGTTGACATTGAGGTGGGGGTGGTGTTGGCGCTTCTCGTGCCAAGTGTGACTAGAGCTTCGGTCGGCGACATACCGCGTGGAGCTATGATTGGAAAGACGGGATGGAAAAGGAGAGCAGTGTCAACTGTACGTGATTTTCCTCTAGGATGTGGACCTGCATGGTTGAGAGATCGACCACTTGTGGCGTTTAAGAGAGCTCTGTTTCAGGAGGAACTGGAGGGGGACACGCCAGATGCACCTGACGTGGTCTAGCAATGATTTAGCAGGCAGTGTTTAGGGATGCTCGATTGCTTGATGATTAGTTAGTGTAGCAGTTGTCATGAGAGATTTCGGGGTGATTTAACGTTATGACTGATTAGGCGTTTACGTAGGGTGATTCTCAATTCAAATACTAATTATTTAATTTTGATATTTATTAATGTGAGTCTTACAGCATGGTGATTTGAACATAATTAATGATAATTGTGTTTGAGACGGCGTATGATAGTGTTTATAGTAGTGGAATGTGTGCTGTATGGTGTGATTGCATTTTAAATTATATGAGTTAACATTAAATGTGATCTTTGTTGTGATACTAAAGCATGGTTGATTAGATAGTGTGAGTAGACTTGTATAGACATGAGTGTTGAATTTGTCTGTGTCTACGGTCTTAAGATAGTGTCACCTATATGTTGATGTCTAGGTGATGTATGAAGTGCAATGGGTGCATTGCACCTTAAGTGAATGTTCAGGATGGGATCTGTCACACCCTGAAATTCCACAGCGGGTTACCCGCGGGTTGTGACTGTCAAGGATCATCAGTCCCGGTCATTTCGAACGACCTCTAAATGGTTTTCGAAAAGACATTCCGTTTGAACATCATACCAAAAATAAATAAGTAATACAGAGTTTGAAAATGCGGAATGTAAAGTGCGGAAGCAAAAGTAAAGTAGCAAAATACATAATCATAACAAATTAGGTTCCCATAAACCTAGCTTCTAAATGAAAACATGAAATGAGACTCCAGATATGCAATCCTAGTCCATGCGGGAATGCTTAGCGACCTGAGATAAACATGCTTAAAAGTGTCAACACAGGGTTGGTGAGTTCACAGGTTTAAGTAACAGAAACAGTAAAGAAAACAGTGTAACAGTACGCATGTATACTCGTGATTCGATTGTTGATCAAACAATAAACATTAACTATATAAGCAACACCGAAACCGAAGCTCAACGAAGGAATGCAGAAACTAGCCTTTTGCCTCTTACGTGCCCAACACGCATTGGATCAGGTCAATTCTGCACCCGTTCGACTCCCAGTCAAAGTTAGCGCGACTAACCCGAGTGGGGGTTGTTAAACCCAATAGTACTATTCATGAATCACCTCGCTTTGTGAAATAATTAACGGTTCGAATATGAGAGGACTTTATGTGCGGGAAATGAACCAACTTATATATATTAAAGCAAAATCACAGTAATCATCATACGACTAAGTAAGAAAATGGTTTAGCATGTATCTCCCCCAAATGGAAAAGTAAGTAAAATGGGGCCATGAAAACTCACCTGACGCGTGAGTATAGAAATGTATAAGTAGCAACGTCCGAGTGATTTCCGACCTAATCGTGCCCTAAAATGTAATTAAGACACCTTAAGGTCTAAGTAACGTATCCGTGAGTAAGTGGGTTATGTAACCGTTTCACCCAACTTAATTTCGCTATAAAATCCTGTTTGACTCGACGACCCATTGGTGATATATATTTGTTATCCAGAATTATATATTTACATAAAATAAATATAAGTCATGTACTCGATCAAGTATGTCCATGTCTACAAGTAACTCGGTGTCAACTTAGAGTTTGGTTTTTAAAATAAAGTTTGACTCGACCGGAATCGTAACTCGATGCGAACGGTAAATAAATATATTATATATTTATTTAAAGTAATGTTTTCGAAATACTACGCATTTTTAAGTAAAAATAATATTTATATTATTTTCTACAAAATATAACTTTGATAATTATCACTCTTAAAATCATGTCGGTTTTCGTTTTACGACCAAAGCATACATATATATTTATAAAATCATATCTTTCAAAATCTAGTCATGGACATTTTAAATATTTATATTTACCCAAAAGTTAACTCCTAAAATTTATATGCTTCAATATTTATAACTAACCCATGAAAACTATTTAACAAAAGATACTAACTTTACAATTAGTAATAATATATTTTCATAACTAGTCATAAGTTCACTCAAAAATACCAACAACTAAAAAAATAGTCATATAAAACATAAGTCGTGTAAATTACTAACAACCACATATGGATGTATATATATATATATAAATAAAGACTACTTGAACCTATGGACATGCCAACCCACTTGATGCATATAAACATACATTTTATTTTTGACCTATGAACCACCATCTAATTTTATTTATTGTTTCTACATAAAACAAGTCTCTTTGTAACATTTTATCTAAAGATTTCATTTGTAACAAAAATAAGTTTTATTGGTGAAAGTTGGTACATAACAACTTGTGGGTTGGATAACATAAATCAATGTAACAAAATATTAACAAAGAGAGTTCTCACTAGAAACAAGCAAGGAAGAAGGTGAGAATGGAGTAGGTTGTTTGGAATCACCAATAGAACACTTGATCTTCACTAGCAAGAGGCTTGAACACTTGAATTAAAGTTTGAATGTTGAATGTTTGGAGGTGGGGTGTGTGGCCGTAAGCCAAGAGAGAAGAGGAGGCAATGTGTTTGCAATTTGTTTGAGTGTTAGTGAAATGGAAGGCTTGCTTCATTTATAATTAATTCATGGACTGTAGGTAAAAAAAATAAACATTGGAAAGGGGTGTGGGATTCAAGTTCGGTCAACATGGGGAAGGTCTATATGGCCGAATATTTCTAGAAGTCAAGAGATAGATGTTGGTGCAAGAATGATCATACACAAAGATAGTAAGCTAGGTATGGTCAAATCATTAGCTAGTGGCTTGTCTAGAGTTGGGGTGTAGTCACTCTCTTTGGACCCAAATTTTTAAGGGAAAAAGGGGTGGGTTTCAAGAATTTCTTGAAATTAGTTTATGTATGTAGGTTGATAAACCATTTGATGGTTGCCTTATCCAAAGAAGGTAAAATTCAAAAAAGAAAGTAATATAGATGTGTATACATCTCAGCAACTGTCCACGAGAGGAAAAAAAATATAAATTTTAATTGGCCTAATTAATAATATAAAGGTCCCTAAGTTGAAATAAATTAATTGGGTATCACTGTGATAGCGGGTATAAATCGGACGCGATATATAAAATAAAGATTTTTATTAAAACCAAGCTCATAAAATTGTACATTATATAATTAGTGGTTCACTATTATGTAAACATATGTTTAGTAAAATAATATAACGAAATAACGCGTTAAAATAAGATATACCGGTGAAACGGTAAATGTGCGCGTTAAAATACCAAGTTGATATAAATAAGCACACTCATATATTTAAGTTCTAAAATAGTGTTGTAACACCTCGAAATATTTATTAAAACATAAATATTAATTATCACCAATATTCGTGTGTGCCGGTTATACTGTGTATGACCAGGTAATTTACCGAATTACCGATGCGTGAAATGTTATGAATGAACTTTGTTAAATATGAAATGAACTTAATTAACCATAATTAAGTCTAAAACGAATATAATGTATGCAAATTATGACAGAGACGGAGACGGGTATTGACCTGAAATTCCCGGTTGTCACAGGATCATGTGGGGAGTTATGACCATACATCTTTAGTAGGTGTAAATGTTTAGGACGAGGTCCTATGGGAAATTATGATATTTTTATATCTTACATGTATGAATGTTTAGGGTAAGGTCTTGTGTCTAGACTGAGGAGTGTGTCGTCTTGAAACATTGGTACGACCCGTATGGAGTACGACCGTGTAAACTCTATATGAGTATATGATGACGTGGAACAGGGCTACCGTTGTGATGAATAGAAGGTGGGGTTCATGAGTTGTGTGTCTATGAATGACGAGGTCATATCGGATACACGTAGATTTGCTCAGGTCTAGTTAGTTAGGTATGCACTTGTTGCAAGTTAGAGAGTTGAGATGCTATACCTAGATATATACTTTGAACATGATAGGTCTTGTTTTATGACCTGACGCTATGTGTCCTTGCAGTACACGCTTAGTCATACATAGGACGGGCGGTTAGGGTGATCGGGTGGAGTACTTCTATCTTGATGTTTCTCAATGTGAATACATTGAGGTGGTCCGAGGAGTTTTGATGTGAGAGCCGATAATAAAAGCGTTACGTGGATGCTTGATTGGAGATAGTTACGACGTGATCGAGATGACGACGCTAGAGACTTCAGCACGGAATGAACGAAAGGACGAAAGGGTCTCCATGGAATACGTTCCATAGGATGAATTCATTCGAGGTGAGATACCAGAGGAATAGGGATATTTCCCCGAACGAGACAATGGATAGCTGAGGCTTATGCTAGGGCGGACTTCATGTTCGTACTTAATAAATGAGACGCGACCGATAATCGTGTGGTAATGATAAAGAAACGGTGAGGGGGGGTAGGATTCATGAGGAATAAGTGCAGGATTGCACACAAGTGACTTGAAAAAGAAAGCCTATGTTGATAGATATATGACTATCCTAAAGGCGGAGTTCTGATGAGCCCGGTTGAGGCTAATGTGTTGAGTATGTGTTTGAGATGCAAGAAAATTTTGAGAAAAACAACAAGAGCTGATGAAGATAACTCTAGCGTGGAGAGTAAGAGCTTACTTAAGGGGTGTAAGAAACGCATGATAACGGTACGAAGAAGTGCCTTGGGAGAGACACGTGTGATTATAGAGACGAGAGGAGCTTTGCACAAGCTCCTGGAGATCATCAGAGAGGGGCAGAAGTAATACCCTTATGGGTAGGGCAGTGGGCTTGAGTTTTGTGACACCCACATCCCGGATCACCCGAGATGCCAGCCACTTGTCGGATTTACTCATGAACATATAGTAAACAGAGATCATACACAACGGAAGACATTAAAATACAACTTTATATCATAACTTTGTTTAATGTACATTCGAAAGGAAGTACAACACGTCTATTCTAATTCCAGCTTGCTAGAGTATGCCGGATAGCCTCCAGATGCCTCTATTCTAGCCCCTTGCCTTTACTGCAGGAAGCTACATCTTTACCTGATATACGTGCTTAAACATATGTCAGCTTACACCGGTGAGTTCTAAGTTTTAGTTAAAATATCTTTGACTTCTGTCTCATTTATAAATTGATTTATATGACACGCATTCAAAACATCACATTAAATTCTTGCCCATACATAATACTTTATACTTGCATACTTGTCTTTCCGATGTCACGTTAACCTCCAAGCGGTCGTCACCACTTATACATACCCTTGCACAAGGTGTCTATACTACATTCCATAAAGGAATGCATTACTTCTCTGCGTCTGTCTAAGTTGCAAGATATTATGTGGCATTTGGCCAGACATGGAAAAATCTTTTCTTTCTGTACAGACCAATATGGTCAAAATATTTGACATGACAAAACATGGCAAAAACTCTATCTCTTTCTCTCTTTTCTTTGTCAAGACAATAATTGTCAAGACCTGTTCTAGTCAAGGTAAAACCCAGACTTCTCTGCCATTACTTATCTGAGCACACCATGATAAGTTCTAAAAACGTTTTACGTGTCAAAACCATTTTCTTTGTCACAATCTTTTCTTTTATGAAATCATGCCAAAAGGCAAGTATTCATTTCTTTCTTTCTCTTTCTTTTAAAATTATTCTTTATCCTAAATCCTCGTAAATGTTTCTCCATGGAATATCAAAGAGAATAAGGTGGTTATCTTTCTAGAGTAGTACCTCCAATAGAAATATCCCCTGGAAAGAATGACGGGTCCATGAGGGATTTATACACCACTTTTTCCTTAGACAGAACATTTTGTTTGTCAGATAACTACATACCGGTCGGATGGTTACTTAATACTTCTTTGATATGTCATGAATACCCCGTTACTTGATTTTAAGATTTAGACATCTTTTATACATAATTTCTTGTAACATATGAATGCTATCCCAAATAATTTAATCATGGGTATATAGCATTTATGTAAATATTTCTAGCATGCATACCAGCCCAAAACATTGAAAGTAAAACATTTAAAAAGGGCCTTATAGAACTCACTACTAACTTCCTTCTATTTCAAACAATCTTTACGTGCTAATGTAAACAGCACAACGACTTGGATCAAGGTCCTGAGCCATAATAACATCTCTTAATCACAAGTTCCTAGCTTAGGGGAAATAACCAAGTCATTAGGTACTAGTTGGAACCTTTCCTTGGAACTATCTATGGCGTATTGGGGCCGAAAGACTGGAAACCGGACTTCTCTACGCTAACCGGGACTCCTTGTCACGTCTACCGAGGTTAACTATGTGTTTTGTGAGGTGTATATTTGTGTGAATGATGTTTAAAACCGAAATCCCAAGCTTTTGTATTTTTAGGCAACTCCCAGGCTCCGTAATGGGCCGTTACTGAAGGTGATGATCCGTCACCCAATTTGTTACGGCGTCCGTAACGGACCATTATCTCCCGTGACGGTCCGTCACGGTTATGAGTCATCTGCCAGGCGTCATCCCCCGGTTGAGCGGCTTAAGTTTGCGATGTAACAGACCATTAAACCTCATGACGGTCCGTCATAGGGTTTCTTCACACCATTAGTCAGCAGACACGTGTCATTTCCTCAATGATTGTCGTAGTCAAGCTGTAACGGACAGTTATACCGTGTGACGGTCCGTTACCGTCCGTAACAGACCGTTACCCATCTGTGTCGATCCGTCATAGGTTTAAAATTCTAAATTTACCTCTTTGATCCTTGAACTTTTATCTATTTGCACTTTACCCCCTTGGGTTTCATTCATTGATTATTTTAGTCCTTCTACTCATACGTATTAAAATTGGGGTGTTACAAATCTACCCCCTTACAAAGGTTTCGTCCTCGAAACTTGTTACTTACTCGAATAAGTAGAGATAGGATTGCCTCATCTCGTCCTCTGTTTCCCATGTGGTTTCAGATCCCTTTCGATGTTGCCACTGAACTTTCACTTGCTTAATTACTTTATTTCGTAGTCTTTTTTTCTTTCCAGTCGAGTATAGCCACTGCTTCTCGACATAAATCAATCTTTCGTCTACCTCTATATCATTCATTAGTACATGAGAGTTTTCGTCTGCCAGACACTTTCGCATGTGCGATTCATGGAATATTGAGTGGATTCCACTCAACTCTTCTGGCAATTCTAGTCTATACGCAACCTTCCCTACTCGAGTTATAATCTTAAATGGTCCAATGAATCTTAGACTCAACTCCTCTCTCTTTCTGAATCTTATGATTCCTTTCCATGGAGATACTTTCAACAAAATGTAATCTCCGACTTGGAACTCTATTGGTCTTCGTCGCTTATCTTCATAGGACTTTCTTCTGTCCTGGGCAGCTTTCGGACGCGCTCTAATCTGATCTAACTTTAAACCTGTCTCGTGGACAATTTCTTTACTTTCCAACTCTTTCTGTCCAACTTCTCCCCAACAGATGGGAGTTCTACACCTTCTCCCGTACAACATTTCATATGGCAGCATGCCAATACTTGCATGATAGCTGTTGTTATACGAGAATTCTACCAGAGGTAGATGACTATCCCAACTTCCAACGAAGTCAATAATGCAAGCACGCAACATATCCTCAAGCGTTTGTATTGTTCTCTCACTCTGTCCATCCGTTTGAGGATGATATGTTGTGCTAATCAATAACTTAGTTCCCATCTCTTCATGGAACTTCTTCCAGAAACGTGACGTAAAACGCGTGTCTCTGTCAGATACGATTGAAATAGGTACTCCATTACATGAAACAATTTCTTTGATAAACGCTTCTGCTAATCTTTCTGATGAGTAAGTCTCACGTATCGGTAAGAAGTGAGCACTCTTAGTTAGTCTATCTACAATCACCCATATGGTATCATAACCATTAGCTATTTTTGGTAGCTTTGTTATGAAGTCCATAGTGATATGCTCCCATTTCCATTCTGGAATATCTAGTGGCTGTAATCTGCCATAAGGCTTCTGATGCTCTGCTTTGACTTGTGAACAAGTCAAGCATTTAGCTACATATTTCATGATATCGAATTTCATACCAGGCCACCAATAGTCTTTGCGTAGATCTTGGTGCATCTTTGTAGTATCCGGATGAATTGAATATCGTGATTTATGAGCTTCTTCCAGAATTCTAATTCTGAATTCACCCATATGTGGTATCCACATACGTCGAATCGAATCTTAACCCCATACTCATTTTCTTCCAAGTATTTCTCTTGTCCAGCCATTCTTTCCTTCTTAACATTCTCTGCTTTCAATGCGTCTACCTGGACATTCCTGAGCTGAGTCATAAAGTCAAGAGTTACAACTAACTTATATGACTTCACCCTGATAGGAGGATGCTCTTCCTTACGGCTTAGAGCATCTGCCACCACATTGGCTTTTCCTAGGTGATATAGGATTTCACAATAATAATCCTTCTTCAGCTCTAACCATCTTCGCTGCCTCAAGTTCAAATCTTTTTGCTCAAAGAAATACTTTAAGCTCTTATGATCTGTGTAGATTGTGCACTTAACTCCATACAGATAGTGTCTCCATATTTTAAGTGCAAATACTACAACATCTACATCTAAGTCATGGATCGGGTAGTTAGTGATAAGTGGCCAAAGTCTCATGTATTAAAAGGTGTAATATGTTATATTTATGCAATTTGATATGTGGAATACAAAGGTTTTGTGTAGTCATGCATGTGCAGGTGTTGGAAGCTTAAAATGTGATCTTTGAAGATATTACGAGAGAGTCGGAAGAGACACGAAGAAAACGGGGCAAAACTGCAGGCACAACGTAAGCTTACGCCCTCCCAGCGTAGGCCTACGCCTAAAGATTTCCTTCACAGCAGCATCAGAGGCCCGGCGTAAGCTTACGCCGTCCCAGCGTAGGCCTACGCCAAAAGATTTCCTTCACAGCAGCATCAGAGGCCAGGCGTAAGCTTACGCCCTCCCAGCGTAGGCCTACGCCTAAAGATTTCCTTCACAGCAGCATCAGAGGCCCGGCGTAAGCCTACGCCCTCCCAGCGTAAGCCTACGCTGGGTGCGTTTCAGACGCGGGGTTTGGGCGAAACAACCGAATTTCAAAGGTTATTTAGGTTTTTCTTCCCCAAAATTCGGATCCATCTTTTGCTACACACTCCTAGGGCGATTATGGAGGATTCTAACATCCACTTGAAGATTGAAGATGATCTCCCTCACCATGGACGAGTAATTCACTTGTGGCTTCCTCCAGGCGGACGGTTCATATAGGTTTCATGTTTTGATTCAGTTTATTTATGTTTTTGGATCTATTTAGTTTCTGACAATAACTGAGTAGATTGATGTATTAGTTATGTTAAACAGTTTATTTGAGTGCTTTGAGTTTGTTTGCTTTACGATCTTGTTCGGTTGATGACAAAATCTAGTAGCAAGGTTGGGTGACTAAAGGGGGCAACTTGGCATTCATAAATTGGGTGATTGGATTATATTGGTTTATGACGGAACTGATCGTATAGGTTGCTGACAACAGCCTGTCTTCAATTACTATTTTAACTGATTTTCCAACACTATGTCTATGTGGTGTCCAATTAAATAACTGAGTTTTACATAAACCTAGAATCTGAAGTTTGGGGGAGGTTACATCTTTATTTGATCGGTGTGTTTTCCTTCTAATTATCAAACTAAGCAATTTCACTAACCACTGATTCCTCGTGGATACGATACTCTTCTTACCCTTACTAGTTAAGTGTTTAAAGATTGTTTTTGACCGACATAACAACATCGATCAAAATGGCGCCGTTGCCGGAAATGGCCGACCAAGGATAACCGTAGGTTGTTTTGTTCTATCGGAAGAGACATAATCCAACACTAGAAAGTCCACTGGGAAATAAAAATCTTCCACCTTTACAATAACATCAGTCAATATTCCTCGGGGGAGCTTAGGGGTTAAGTCGGCCAAGACCACGGTAGTATCGGCCTTCCTAAGAGGGCCAAAATCATATTGGTCATAAAGGCTCCCCGGAAGAATACTAACACTAGCTCCAAGATCTAGGAGTGCCCTTTTTATTTTGAAATCACCTACTTGAATAGATATAATAGGCGCCCCCGGATCTTGTTGTTTAGGTGGAAGAGCACCCGATAGAATAGCATTCACATTAGCGGTTACATCAAGTTTCTTTGGGAATTTATGATTCCGCTTTTGTGTACACAATTCTTTCAAGTACTTTGCGTAAGCTGGAATTTGTTTAATGGCATCCAAAAAGGGGTATGTTAATTTTAACCTGTCTAAACATCTCCCACATTTCTTCTTGTTGTGGTCCTCTTTTATTTACTATTTTTGCTTTAAATGGTTCAACTAATGCCTCTGGATAAGGAACGGAACCACCCGTCATATCCTTTCCTTTAGCAATAGGTGACTCATCTTTAAAAACCGGTTTAATTTTTTCAAGATTTTGAGTAATTAGTTTTTTATCATTAACAAATTCCACTTCGCCTTCACTTTCCTCACCCTCAATAACATCCTCCACCACCCCTTCAACCAATTGTGGTGGAGACTCGACTTTATTATCGATAACCTTACCATTACGAAGAACCGTAACTTTACTTACATTTGCATTGGTTGAACTCGATCCTTGATGTTGCGGGTTTAATGTAGTGTTACTCGGTAGCCTCCCTCCACCTTGCTTTAGCAAAGATATTTCTTTGGCCATTTGACCCACTTGTCTTTCCAATGCCACAAACGACTTGTCCCTCACTTCATTCTCCTTTTTTGATTCTTTCATCATCTCTAATAGTGCATCCAACTTTGAGTTAACCGCATCATCTCCCCCTGATGACCCATTTTGTTATTGGTGATCTTGATTGTAATTCCTTGGGGGGTAATTTGTGTTCCGGTTATTGTTATAAGAACCCCTTTGATAACCACCCGAATTGTAGTTCCCTTGTTGACGCGGTTGATATGAGGTTGATGAGGTGTTTTGATTCGCACCTTGAAAGTTGGGGTTCATTTGGTTTGCCGCGTTCCCATACTTGAAGTTAGGATGGTTTCTCAACCCCGGATGATAGGTGTTTGAGTTCATGTCATATTGTTTCCTCTCACCATACACTTGATTCACCTCTTCTTGCCTCCCTTCTTGAAATGGGCACTCCATTGTTTTGTGACCTATATCTCCACAATCTTCACAAACGTCGAATCGAGCTTTTACTCCCGCTACTTCTTTCTTTTCGCCTTTCCTCAACAATGCCAGTTCTCTCTCCATAGATGCTAACCTCTCTTTTGTATCATAATCCGGGACAGACTTAGAAATTGCGTGTTTGGCTCTTCGGCTAGCCGATGCCTCGGCTTTAGAACTTTGTCTCATTCTTTCTAAGAAATCCCAATCATCTTCTTCGGGATTAGACAACAATGTCCCATTACTTGTGGACTTCAAGTACTTCCTCTCCTCTTGAGTCAAACCATCCACAAAACATTTTACCAATTCCCACAACTCAATTTGATGGTGGGGGCATTTCCTCAACAACTCCTTGAAGCGTGTAAAAGCTTCATGTAAAGGCTCACCCGTTTATTGTTGAAAGGTCCGAATCTCAATTCGGGAGTCATCTGTCTTCGCAACCGAATAGTACTCATCCAAAAAGACTTGTTGCATTTCATCCCATGTGTGGATGCTATTAGCCGGCAATGTGATGAACCATTGCTTTGCTCGATCTTTTAGAGAAAACTGGAAAAGTCTAAGTTTGACTTCGCTTTGATCAAAATTCTCATCCCCAATTGTGCTACAGATGGCAGCAAACTCGGCTAAATGGGTGTATGGTTCTTCGGTGACCATACCATGAAAATGTGGAAGGACATTGATGTAATTCGGTCTTGACTTGAACCTCCTCATTCCTGGAATTGGTGGAACAATTGGAGAAGCATTCTCCGAAATAGCCGGTCGAAAACGACCATTAACTCCACCCATAGGGGCTACCGGTTGTCTTCGGTTTTCATTATTGTAGCCCCCAGTAGCTCTCCTCCCTTCCTGTCTAGGAGGATACCCAAATCTCTCTGGTCGAACTGTTCGACCCATTGGTTGTCTCGCCCTTTGGTGAACATAATTCACCTCTTCTTCCTCTCCAAAGCCTTGCCCCTCGTTATACTCTCCATATTGGCTCCTCTCACCATCTTCATACTCATAATCTCCAAACCCTTCACCATTCCCAACATCTTCATTATCATCATACCCAAAATATTCACCATCTTCATCCTCCCAACCCTCGTTCTCATTTTCGTTTCTTGGTTGAGTTCCAAAGATGTTTTCGGGAGGGGTTTGATTTTGTTGTGGTCCCCTTCTTCCTTGGTATGTGGGATTGGTATGGATGTTAACGGGTCGGTTTTGTTGAACTGGACCCGACCCACGGGGTTGGTTGTTATTGATAGGTATGGATGGGGTTGGGGTTCGGTGAGGTGGAGTTGGTGGGCGGTTAGGGATAGGGCCTCTGTTTGGAGTTGGGCCACGGTTTCTTATGCTAGTTCCAGAATGACTGCTTCGACCATCCATGGATGATGGTTCCAATGAAATAGGTTGTAAATTTTGTTGTTGTTGGGTTCGGTTTTGCCTTGCTATCCTCTCAATTTCTGGTTCAAATACAAGCGGTGAAGTCCTCCCGGATGAACGGGTACGCATGCACTAATATGTCACCTGCACACACAAACAAACACCACGCGTAACACAAAAATAGAAGAAGATTAACTAAACAAAACAAGTAACAAATAGTAACACGAGTCAATTAAAAATAAAACACCAAGCGCACACACTCCCCGGAAACGGCGTCAAAATTTGATCGGTGTCGAAGGGACCGGTCAAAGATAAAGAAATAGAGTGTCCTAATCACCTTAAACTAGTTAGGGTAAGAAGGGTGTCGAACCACGAAGATTTTGTGGTCGGTGCTCAACTTCAATTAACAATGCAAATTATGAAGTTACAACGGGTCTTTCTGACCAAACACAATCAATGATTTAAGTGAAAACTTTATAAACTCAACAAACAAATCAAGTACCAAACAAAACGGTTTAAGTTGTAAACAATAATTAAAAAGGGTATCACACCCGGGTTTCAAGCTCACAAATAATTAGGGATTATCACACCAACATTTGAGTTCAAACAATCGAATGGTTATTCAAATCTAATTAACCAAATCTAACCAAGAACATCAACATTCATACATCATCGGCAAATAGTGTAAAACAATATTCACGAATGAAATCGAGACAAATGTATGCAATATAGAATTAGATTAATCAATAGATTCAACATAAATCAAAGTTCATAGCAATTATCATCTAACGGGGTCAATGGTGCAAGAATTTATCGACTCCCGTGAGTTCATAACCATACTAAACACAAAGATTCAAGTGTTTCAAACCAAACGATTACAAGAATTGTTTCTCAAAGCTAGCACATGATAAAACCCTAAAAACTTACAAACAATCCACCCGGGAATGATTACCGGTGGATTAGCCGCTCATGGTTGTGGAATGCATCTTCGATTCGTCAATATTTCGAGTATCAATCTTCACTTGCATGTTAGAATCGTGTTCCTTAGCCTCCTCGAATGACCAAAATCGCCCAAGAACTGTGGTGTAAAAGATTTTTTTCAATTTGGGGAAGAAACCCCCAATTAAACCTTAAAATCGGCTGTTTCCCGAAAATTCGCGTCCAGAAAACGAAACCAGCGTAGGCTTACGCTGGGAGGGCGTAGGCCTACGCCGGTCCCCTGATGCTTGCTGTGAAGAAATTACTTTGGCGTAGGCCTACGTTGTAAGGGCGTAAGCTTACGCCGGTGGCGTAGGCTTACGCTGGACCTGCATTTTGCCCCGTTTTCTCCGTGTTTCTTCCGACTCTTGCATCTCTCGCCTAATATCTTCCAAAGTCATACTTTAAGCTTCCAACACCTGCACATGCACGGCTACACAAAACCTTTGTATTCCACATATCAAATTGCATAAATATAACATATTACACATTTTAATACATGAAACTTTGGCCACTTATCATATCCCCACACTTGAGTTTTGCTTGCCCTCAAGCAAAGTCATTTGCTTTTAAATTCACATTACAAATTCTTAAATAATTGTTTTCACTAAACATAAGTTAAGGTCCAAGGTCATGCAAAATTCATAAAAATTATACTCTCAACAGCTTTACAATCTAACAAACCATCAATGAATTTTTAAACAAAAGAAAATATTGGAACGCGCTTAACTCATATCTAGCTATGGTTTTGCATGTACACACCCCTCACAATCAGTCACTCCACTCGGCTTCATATATGGACTAGCGATGATGTGCTAGTATTTTTCACTCGAAACCAAACAATGAATCACATTATTATAGGCTTGCAAATTGATCACATCTCCACCTACTAACACAACTAAAACGAACAAATCAAAAGGTCTTTTAAGGGTTGTAATGTAGGCTAGGGTTACGGGTATGGATAAGGATTTTTAAAGTGGCTAAAGGTGAGTGGAATTCAACTAATAAAGTTACAAATCAACTCTTAAACCTTCAAAATTCTACCATGGGTATAAATGACCCATCAACACTAAATTTCTTATTTCTTCAAACTATCAAATGAAACTTGAGTTAAACTGACCCAATAACATCTTTTATTGTAGCTCGACTAATATTCAAGACCTTTGGGCACATGTTGACCCAATACTATTTTTGTATTTCTTTTTCATTCATTTTTTTTGCAACTACAGTAAACTAAGTTAATTGAATTCCAACTCACGGGTTTAAAAAGAAAAGGCTAAAAAGTGAATGGGTGAATGTTGTGGGTTTTGTCAAAAGAAAAGGTATAGGCTCAGAATGGGTATCTAGTGGATATTAACGGGTAAAGGCATAAAAATGGCTAAAAATAAAAAGGTTTCTCCTAATGCCTTTATCATTTTTGCACAATCAATTGGTTCAAGGTTTCAACATGTATTAACAATATGCAAGTTCTAAAATATGAAACAAAGTGGCTAAACACTCAAATAAGAGCATATAAATCAATTTGGCTCAAAGTCTCACAGAAACGGTGGAAAATAGGTTACCGACATGTGCATGCAAACCATCACCTTCTACTTTGTTACTCCCAATTCCAACATTTCCAATTTATTATATATAAATATATATTTTTTTTTAACATTTGCTGGAAAAACTTAATCGAGTAACTTAATGAATTAACCATGACCAAAGACCTCTACCAAACACTTTGTAAAACAATTTTAAAAAAATTTGTATGGTTTCCAAGATTTTCCACATCCCCACACTTGAACCTTACATTGTCCCAATGTAAATAGTTATGAAATGTAAAAGTGCGGTTAGTGGGTGTAAAAATAACCAATACCCAATAACTCTCAATATCCAACTCAAAGATTCCCATAACCATAAGTACCAACCCAAGCATCACCCAAGTACTCGCCAAAACAAAAACAAAACAAAATTTCAAAATAACCTAAAATACACAAAGCACGCCAAAACAATAAAATTATTATTATTATTATTTTTTTTTTGTATATATATGCAAGAAAGAAGTAAAAGTACGTGGACCTGTTCGAAATGCCCAACAACATCAGGCAAAGCTATCCTCACTGTTTTGTTCCTCATCCTCATCATCATCTTCCTCCTCATCATCGTCTGCATCATCATTGCCTGGCTTGTAAGGCCAGTATGCCTCCGGCCTAGCATCATATGGCTCCTGCTGTAACGGTTGACCAAAAACTGACTCATATAAAGATTGAGTCATATCTCTCATGTTATTCAGACCTCCTTGAACCGTTCCACTCGAGCCTTGCCCACTTGTATCCGGTGTCGGGTATGGCGCCACCCACTCAGAATGATGACTCTGTGGGTAGCGCTGGTATGTGTCACCCATGTCGTACGGATTCAAAGACTCCCATTCAGTAGGGGCTGGATGTGAAGAATAAGGTACGCCCTGATGGTAATCATTGTAGTGGCGCACTAATTCATTGTCCCTAAAATTTCTGTTAATTTCCTCCTCTTGTCTCCACATCATCCCCCTTCTATACCTCCTATCTTCCTCCAGATTCTGCGTTTGCCTATCAAACATTAAACGCGAGGCCTCCTCCCAATTAGGATAACTTGTCGGGCGAGCCTGCTCTATTACTTCCATGAAGGGTTGATTGTAACCAGCACCATATCAAAATCCGTGCTCGAACCCATAACCTGCACCACTTGTGCCCATAGTTGGTCTTGTGGGACCAACTTCTTCATCTTCCAGGTTCATTTCTTCTTCTTCCGACACATCACTTCTTAATTCCTCCAAGAACCTCGCAGTGGTGGTATCAGTCAACACATGAGTTCTTGCTGTCAACTCATATCTCCAACTTCCTTGCTGCAAGGACCTTAAGGTATAAGGTTTATGTTTTATTTTTAATACCGCCGGTCTTCGTGGCAAAACCTTTGCCCATTTGAGGAACTTTGACAACAACCGACAATGAGGGATGACCATCCTCTCTCTTTCCTCCCGTGACTCCCAAATATTCCACATGATCAAGTGTTTAGATGACATAACTGGGGAACCCGTCAATAGTGCATGTAAAACCATAACTTCATAAAAGCGCACCTTTGTCTTATCCCCCGTTCTTGGGACCACGTTCAATGTCACAAATACCAACAGCAATTTGGGAAGTGGCTGCAGCATATCTATTCTCAATATCAATCGAAACACATCACAACCTTCATCCACCACAAAGAGGGCTCTGATCATGTTTTCCCACATTGTTTCCTGGATCACGTGAGCCTTCAACTTATCATCAGATACATATTCATAAGGTTCATTATTTTCTGCTCCTGAGTCAAAGTGGGCAATCTTGTCAATAGTTTGAAATGACAAGTCTGCTTGTTTCCCATTCACTGTACCCCTCAAAATTGTCGTTTGGGGCGGGTTATCTCCTTCAATTCGTTGAAAGGTCGCCATCCACTCAAGAATTGCTTCACCATACACATCATCAATTCCATCATAGTGGAAAGCAAGGCTCTCTTCCCAACCAAGCCGTCGAAAACAGTTAACCACTCCAAACCTCTCGAAATCCGGCTCGTGGATCTGCTTTTCACAAGTAAATAACGATTCAAATCCACCAGCCGGGTTTTTCACCTTGTCCATGTATAAATCTTTCTGCTGTGGATATGGGAAAGATAACAATCTCACCGGTTTCTTCCATATTGTGGGTCCAAGTTCCTCTTCAGATTCATGGGCACTCTCTTCTTCACTTCTTTCGTGCAGAACAATAGTGTTTCGTGCCCTCTTTGATCTACTCCGTGATGAGGACTCACCCGCTTTTTCTTTACCCTTGTGAGACTCTTTCGTTCTGACCATTGTTCCTACAATTTCAACAAGCACACATAAATCAAAGAATTCACCAAGAATCAAACTTGTAACAATTCTTCATTAATAATGCTAATTGAATTCACTCCATATTAACTTTTTATCATGTGAAAACAAAATTTCTGTTATTTTCATCAAAACAAGTTTACATGTTGTTTTAAAATTTCAAAATTTCTCCCAAAATTTTAATCAAGTTCTATTCAATTAATCACTAATACAATTATTTCCAATGCTTCAACAATGTCATCATTCAATCTTCTAATTCTAACTTAAACCATCCCTCCCAAAGTACACAACAACCCAATTACAAGGTAACATCAATTCTTATTCGAAAATATACCTTCAAACAACCAAGAATTGTAATATAAACGTACTTTTTGGGTTTAGAATTTCGGCTCAAAAATTTCAACCAAGAATTCGAAAATATACCTTCAATCATTCCTTCCACTTCACACAAAAGCCCCAAAAATTGAGAAACCCTAGAATTTCGGGTCTCTCGGGTATGGTTGATTTGCTGAATTCCGCTTAGTAGGGTTTATTCCTCTTGCAAAGTTATGCAAAAACCCTCAACCAATTTTTGATTTTTATCAATAGATGGTAGATTAAGGAGTGGAAGAAGATGAAGGTAAAGGGAAATTTTTAGAGAAGAAGATGGAGTAGAGAGATAAGAGGTAGGTGATAATGAGGAGAGAAGGAGATAAAAACGTTTTTAAGTTTTTTTTTTATTTATTTTTTTTTTCGGACTTACCTGCGACTTTTTGCGTGAAATCCCGATCCAGCGTAATCTTACGCTAAAGGGGCGTAGCATTACGCTGAGCCTCTGACGCTTCTGTTTGAAAAATGGCCCGGCGTAGGCTTACGATGAACCAGCGTAGCCTTACGCTGAGTTCATCGGCGTAGCCTTACGCTGCAGGTCTGATGCTTCTGTTTGAAAACTTGGTCCGGCGTAGCCTTACGCTGATATGGCATAGCCTTACGCTGACCTGCTTCTGGTCTTTTTTTCAGCTCCCAACTTGAATGTGTTTCGTCCCTGAAATACCGACATCCTCTGTAACCTCATACTTTACGCCTTCCTTTGATTCTTGCACAAAATTTAAACATAAATTAGCTAAACGAAGAAAAATAATAAAACATAATGTAATTAAAAACATCACATAAGCCGGGTTGCCTCCCGGTTAGCGCTAAGTTTATTGTCCTCAGCCCGACACTTCTTCATGGTATTACTCATGCCCGTTCGTCACGCAGCTCAATAAGAATGCTTCTGCTTGGTTTGTTGGCCCATTAATCTCGTTGAGTTTGAGATATGGCTTCAATCGGTGACCATTCACAACTTGCCTCAAGTGATCCTCACAATCTTCAATCTCTATATCTCCATAGTTGCCAACTCGTGTGATCACAAATGGTCCCGTCCACTTGCTTTTCAATTTTCCTGGAAAGAACTTCAACCTTGAATTATAAAGCCAAACTCTTTGGCCCACTTCAAACTCCTTCTTCCGAAGCTTGGCATCATGAACCGCCTTCATTTTGTCCTTGTAAGCGGATGCACAATCATATGCCTCACTTCTCAATTCTTCCAGTTCATTTAGACTCAACTTCCTTTCTTTTCCTGCAACATCATAATCCACATTAACTTCTTTGATAGCCCAAAACGCCCGGTGAGCTAACTCTACCGGTAAATGACAATCTTTTCCATAAACCAACCGGTATGGGGTCGTGCCAATAGGGGTTTTATAAGCCGTTCGGTAAGCCCATAAAGCATCAGTCAATTTAGTTGACCAATCCTTTCGGTCCGCCCGGACGGTTTTTTGTAAAATATCTTTTATTTGCCTATTAGACACTTCCACTTGTCCGCTTGTTTGGGGATGGTAAGGAGTTGCTATTCTATGATCCACGCCATACCGTTTTAGTAATTTGCCAAATTTAAAGTTTTTGAAATGAGATCCCCCATCACTTATAATGACACGGGGGATACCAAATCTCGAGAAAATGTTTGTTTGGACAAAGTTACACACAACGGTATGATCGTTTGTCTTAGTGGCTATCGCCTCCACCCATTTAGATACATAGTCGACCGCCACCAAGATATACAAATTGCCAAACGAGTTTGGGAAGGGTCCCATGAAATCAATTCCCTAAACATCAAAGATGTCAAGGACGAGAATCGGTTTCATGGGCATTTCGTCTCTTTTGGAGATGCTCCCTAACTGTTGACATTTGACGCAATGTTTCGCAACCTCAAACGCATCCTTAAACAAAGTTGGCCAGAAAAGACCACATGCAAGAATTTTGTGTCCTGTCTTTTGGCCACTGAAATGGCCTCCACATGCATAAGAGTGCACATGTGCTAGCACACTTGGAATTTCCTCATTTGGCACACATCGTCTAATCATTTGATCCGCTGCCACTTTAAATAACTCCGGTTCTTCCCAAATGTATTGCTTTACTTGGGATAGAAAATGGACTTTCTTCTTCTTTACCCAATGACT
Organism: Smallanthus sonchifolius; assembly: GCA_023525975.1. NCBI lineage: Eukaryota > Viridiplantae > Streptophyta > Magnoliopsida > Asterales > Asteraceae > Smallanthus > Smallanthus sonchifolius. Next base: position 80,907,691 of record CM042026.1, on the reverse strand, counting down.
CGGGATTGCACATGTTGCCAAAAAAATTACAATATTAGCAAACCAAGGTACAGATGAAACAGACATAATATGCTCATCAGGGAATGATTCATTTATCGCTATAGTGGACTCTTCATCATCAACCATGATCCTTGATAAGTGATCAGCTACCACATTCTCACTCCCCTTTTTATCACGGATCTCCACATCAAATTCTTGCAACAACAAGATCCACCTTATGAGTCTTGGTTTAGCATCCTTTTTTCTCCATGAGGTACCTGACAGCACTGTGATCAGAATAGATAATAATTTTGCTTCCCCATATATAGGACCTAAACTTGTCTAACACATATACTACTGCGAGTAATTCTTTTTCGGTTGTGGTATAATTCAATTGAGCATCCGAAAGAGTTTTACTTGCATAATATATGGCAACGGGTTTCTTCTCAACCCGTTGTCCCAACACGGCCCCAACCGCATAGTCACTAGCATCACACATGATTTCAAAAGGAAGTGACCAATTTGGCGATTGTAAGATTGGGGCCTCCACCAATTTTTGTTTCAAAATGTTAAAAGCATGGATACATTCATCATCAAAAACAAACGGTGCATCTTTTAAAAGTAAGTTACATAATGGTTTCGTTATTGAGCTAAAACCCTTAATAAACCTCCTATAAAACCCCGCATGCCCCAAAAATGATCTAATGCCTTTAACATTCGTGGGATGAGGTAAAGTAGATATAACTTGAACTTTCACATGGTCTACCTCAATCCCACGACTCGAAATCACATGACCCAAAACTATTCCTTCTTGGACCATAAAATGACTCTTTTCCCAACTCAAGACCAAATTGGTTTCAACACACCTTTTTAAAACTTTTTCCAACTGGTTCAAACAAGAATCAAAAGATGTACTAAAAATGGAAAAATCATCCATAAAAATCTCTAAAGACTCCCCCACCATATCTGAAAAGATACTCATCATACACCTTTGGAAGGTGGCGGGGGCATTACATAGTCCAAACGGCATTCGCCTAAATGCAAAAGTGCCATATGGACAAGTAAATGTTGTCTTATGTTGATCCTCGGGATGTATAGCAATTTGATTATAACCCGAATAGCCATCAAGAAAACAGTAATATTTCTGACCTGCGAGTTTTTCCACAATTTGATCAATGAACGGCAATGGGAAATGATCTTTTGAAGTAGCTGCATTTAATTTCCTGTATTCAATACAAATCCGCCACCCTGTTACCGGCCGAGTGGCTACTTCCTCACCTGAGTCGTTCTTGACGACTTGAATACCCGCCTTTTTGGGCACGGTTTGCGTTGGACTCACCCATGTACTATCAGAAATTGGGTAAACGATGCCGGCGTCCAACCACTTGAGAACTTCCTTCTTCACGACTTCCCGCATATTTGGATTTAACCGCCTTTGTGCATCGTGAGATGGTGTAACGACTTGATCTGTAACAATCTTGTGCATAACAATCGAGGGACTAATACCCTTCAAATCCGCAATACTCCATCCAATTGCCGCCTTATGGGCGGCTAACAACTTCATCAAAGCCTCCTCTTGTTCCTTTTTCAAATCTGATGCAATGATCACCGGGAGAGTGTCGTTTTCTCCTACAAAAGCATACTTGAGGTTCTTTGGCAAATCCTTCAACTCGACCTTTGGGGGTTGCTCCAAAGATGGCTTCAACTTTGTGTCAATGTGTTCGGGCAAGCTTTCCACTTGGTGAGTCCACGGTGGTCTCCCATCCTTAATTGCCATTGCTTCAACCCTCTTTTCTTCTTCTTCGAGTTCCCTGCTTGTCTCAACCTGTAACCTGTCACATGAAAAACATGTCTCTGTGGTGCCATCCTTGTTAACAATAACATCGCAAAGAGGAATGTACCCGTCAACAATGTCCGCCATAAAGCATTCATCGTTGACCAGAGAGTTAGAGATATGTGAAAAAACATTTAATCTCAACTTTCGGTTCCCAAATGTCATGTCAACCGTTCCACTTCGGCAATTAATTTGGGCATTTTGATCGATGTCGTTATGTCGGTCAAAAACAATCTTTAAACACTTAACTAGTAAGGGTAAGAAGAGTATCGTATCCACGAGGAATCAGTGGTTAGTGAAATTGCTTAGTTTGATAATTAGAAGGAAAACACACAGATCAAATAAAGATGTAACCTCCCCCAAACTTCAGATTATAGGTTTATGTAAAACTCAGTTATTTAATTGGACACCACATAGACATAGTGTTGGAAAATCAGTTAAAATAGTAATTGAAGACAGGATGTTGTCAGCAACCTATACGATCAGTTCTGTCACAAACCAGTATAATCCAATCACCCAATTTATGAATGCCAAGTTGCCCCCTTTAGTCACCCAACCTTGCTACTAGGTTTTGTCATCAACCGAACAAGATCGTAAAGCAAACAAACTCAAAGCACTCAAATAAACTGTTTAACATAACTAATACATCAATCTACTCAATTATTGTCAGAAACTAAATAGATCCAAAAACATAAATAAACTGAATCAAAACATGAAACCTATATGAACCGTCCGCCTGGAGGAAGCCACAAGTGAATTACTCGCCCATGGTGAGGGAGATCATCTTCAATCTTCAAGTGGATGTTAGAATCCTCCAAAATCGCCCTAGGAGTGTGTAGCAAAAGATGGATCCGAATTTTGGGGAAGAAAAACCTAAATAACCTTTGAAATTCGACTGTTTCGCCCAAACCCCGCGTCTGAAACGCACCCAGCGTAGGCTTACGTTGGGAGGGCGTAAGCTTACGTCGGGCCTCTGATGCTGCTGTGAAGGAAATCTTTAGGCGTAGGCCTACGCTGGGAGGGCGTAAGCTTACGTTGTGCCTGCAGTTTTGCCCCGTTTTCTCCGTGTCTCTTCCGACTCTCTCGTAATATCTTCAAAGATCACATTTTAAGCTTCCAACACCTGCACATGCATGACTACACAAAACCTTTGTATTCCACATATCAAATTGCATAAATATAACATATTACACCTTTTAATACATGAGACTTTGGCCACTTATCATATCCCCACACTTACTCTTTTGCGTCCCGAAAAAGAATTATGCAATGGAATCATAATTGAAACCTGCTCTCATAATCTCATACAATTAAAACATAATCACGCATTGACTGTAACAATTGGTATTTCTATCCGACTAAACCCAACCACCGATCTATTGAGCCCCCGATTCTGTGATCTACTATCCTATTTATTACCAAGCAACAGTTTCTCTATGGGTCTCACATTCAGGAAGCTACAACTTAGTCTAATCCCATCTCAAAGTCATGTTTAGGCACGGGTTAAACCCTATAGATTTCCCACCACTATAAACACTAATTTATGAGTTTTTGAAAATTATGGGATTATGGATCGATGGATGCATGTTTTTGAGCTTTTATTATTATTTTATGAATGAACCTAACCCAGTGGTGTTTCAATCACGCTGGAACACGATATATGACACGTAGGCTACAGTTCTTAAGCCATGAAGTACATAAGCTTCGGAGCATGGGTGTATCCTTCAAGTCACCATCCCAAAGGGAAACACGTACTCCTAACTTAGTCATCCAATATTGATCACTTAAGTCCCGCCCATGGGTGTATCCTTCAAGTCACTATCCCGAAGGGAAACACGTAGGCTGAACTCAAGCTCTCAAATTTGTTTAATTAAGCTCATGCAAGATGGATTATGGATTGCGGGCGTCACCAATTTTCGGATTTATTTTCATAAAAAGAAAGAAGTGTGCCAAGTAATTTTAAAAACTTATAAATTTTTGCTTATAGTGGTACCTATCACCCTATGAAGACAGTTTCAACCTTGCCGAAACCCCTAAAATAAGAACCCACAAGACATCCTGAATTAATTGTCAATTAACCCTAGATACAATATCAGGATATTTAAGCTCTTTAGATCAGTTGGGCCTACCAAAACATTACAAATCAAACGCGTTTTCTATTTATTATTCAATTTGATCACACAAGCATAGTTTCCAATTATATCTATCATTTTCCATTTAGTTACAAAAATTCTGATCCAAGGACATTTTTGAAACTTTTTTTTTAAATTTTTATGGATTTTTCAATTTATATATATATATATTTTTTTTTCTACACAAACTCAGTCTCCCATCCCCACACTTAAACTCTACATTGCCCCCAATGTAGGATGAGAGACGATGAAAATAAATATGCAAAAATAAAACTATATAAAGAATTGGCAAGTACTTAGCTAGTTACAAGCTGTAACTGTCTTCAATCCAAACTCATACGATCGTATAGCATTTTCTTCGCGATCGCCATCAAAATCTGCTATTGGGTTGCCTTCTACATGAAAATCAAACTCGAACCATCACCACCCGAATGGATACGGGTGGATCAATCCAAACCTGGAAAAATTAACCTCGAAACAAACCCAAAACATCAAACTGACTCAATGTATAACAACATAAAACTGACTCGATATAAACCAAAAAACACACACCTCTAAAACTCTACAAACGGGCTAGCATTCATTTGAAAACACGCACACTCACTTGACAACCCATGAAAATTCCCCACACTTGGCCGGCTCACACACAAAACAATGAAAACAAAGAAATAATTTCCTAACTCACTTTCGTAGGAATCACGGATGCATTTAGCATATGCATGAAGCCTTTTAAACCCCTCGGTAGCCCGAGTGGACGAGTTGAGTCTCGTGAGGGTTTCTATTGAACACACCCGCAAAGTTCATTTAACTAGACATGAATGTAAAACATACCTTAGGCTACCTCCTAAGAGTGCTAAGTTTAATGTCCTCAGCCCGACGCAGTGTACCTTACTTCGGTCATGGTGGTCGGGTAGGATGCTTGTAGTCCTCCTTCCCCACACTTAAATTCCTCTCATCATCCAATTTTCTCCAAGCCTTCATAAACAAAGAAAAGAGTTCTTGATCTACATCATGAACTCGCGGTTTCTTCCCTTTCCGCTTTCTCTTTCTGACCCTTTTCTTCCCATTGTCTGGAGTCTCACCATTCTTCATCTCAACTGACCTGTCAAACACAACACAAGCATTCTCGACTGTGTGATTCACCTTTTCAGGTGATCCATATTTGTTAGCTTTCGGGGTTGGCAAGTTTGAAAAAATTTTAAGACTCATTTTCTGAGCCCCAAACCTCATCCTTACCGTTCCCTCAGCACAGTTAATATTTGCCTGAGCAGTGGCCAAGAACGGTCTACCCAAAATAATAGTTGGCTCTGTGTCCTTGACACAATCCAACACCAAGAAATCCACTAGGTAATAAAACTCTCCTACCTTCACAATCACATCCTTTACAATCCCCCGAGGATGTGCGGGAGTCTGATCAGCCAACACCACGGTGGTGTTAACTCTCTGTAATGGACCAAAATCGTGCTGATCATACAGACTCCCTGGAATTATACTCACAGATGCTCCAAGATCCAGCAATGCTCTATCCAGTTTAATTTCACCTATATGTATAGAGATAATAGGTGTCCCTGGATCTTGGAGTTTTGAGGGAAAGGTACCCGTAAACACAGCATTCACACTAGCATTTAGCTTTACCTGTTCGGGACATTTGTGCCGTCGTTTACGGGTACTCAAACCTTTCAAGCACTCAACACTATATGGATTTTCTTTAAGTTCTTTCAAAAATGGTAGATTAATTTTATGATTTTCAAATTTCTCCCATCTTTCATCTTGTGTTGGATCCCGTTCACTTAACACTGGTGGGAACACTGGTGGTAACAAAGCCGAAGGGAATGGAATTTTCAGAGATTTATTCACATTTTTATTTTTCAGACTATTTTATGAAATTAAATCCTGATTATGATCATATTCAGGCTCACTGTACTCCACCACTCTCTCTACTACCAGTGGTGGAGTATGTTCAACATCAGAAAAATCAGATGAGGGTTTAAGACTTACATCATTTAGGTGTGCACTGTTTGTGGTTTGAGAATTTGAGGATTGATGTGCACTGCAAGGCTTACCTACTTCTTTGATGATGCTTGCAACAACCCCAGTTAGGTTAGCAACTAGATCTACCAAAGCTTGATGAGCTTTGTCCTGGCTCTCCTGTTTCTGCACCACTGCATGTATCACTTTGGTCATCTCCTTCATATCTGACCGGATGACATCCAGTTCAGATTGATAGTTGTTTTGTTCAGGTGGTCCGCTCGAGTGGTAGTCTTGATTATAATTTTCTTGATAGCTTTGATACTCAGGACCACCACCATGTGAATTGTATCTTGGGCAACCTTGAGCCCAATGGTCAGTGATGCCACAGTTACTGCATGGCTCATAGTAATACTGGTTATCATGATAATTCCTGTCCATGCCGACCTGCACAAGTAGCATACCCAAGCAGTTCTGATCGAAGAAATAAACAAAATAAACAAAAAATAAAAACAGAAGTAAAGAAAATCTTTTTGGGGTTTTGATAAGAATTAAAATCAACTAAAAACAATAAACTAAAGCAATAGAACTAAGCGCACCGATTCCCCGGCTGTTTCCCAAAAATTCGCGTCCAGAAAACGTAACCAGCGTAGGCTTACGCTGGGAGGGCGTAGGCCTACGCCGGTCCCCTGATGCTTGCTGTGAAGAAATTACTTAGGCGTAGGCCTACGCTGTAAGGGCGTAAGCTTACGCTAGTGGCGTAGGCTTACGCTGGACCTGCATTTTTCCCCATTTTCTTCGTGTCTCTTCCGACTCTTGCATCTCTCGCCTAATATCTTCCAAAATCATACTTTAAGCTTCCAACACCTACACATGCACGGCTACACAAAACCTTTGTATTCCACATATCAAATTGCATAAATATAACATATTACACCTTTTAATACATGAAACTTTGGCCACTTATCAGTTAGCTTCATGGGGTTTGAGTTGCCGTGAAGCATAGGCTATAACCTTGTCTCTCTGCATTAATACACACCCCAGTCCTTGATACGAAGCATCAAAGTAAACTACCAGATCCTCTACTCCTTCCGGTAAAGACAATACCGGGGCCTGAGTCAATTTCTCCTTTAGCTTTTGAAAAGGGTTATCTTTTTCTATTCCCCATACAAACTTTGTCTCCTTCTTCGTGAGTTTTGACAATGGAGTTGCAATTTTGGAGAAATCCTGAATAAACCTTCTATAGTAACCAGCCAGAACTAAGAAACTACGTATTTCTGTAGGTGTCTTTGGCGGGTTCCATTTCATCACCGTTTCTATCTTTGAAGGATCTACAAGAATTCCTTCCGTGTTTATCACATGACCTAATAATTGAACTTCTCGGAGCCAAAACGCACACTTAGAGAATTTTTCATATAAATTTTCTTTTCCAAGTGTTTCCAACACTTCCTTGAGATGACATGAATGATCCCCTTCATTTTTTGAGTATATTAGAATATCATCAATGAACACGATCACAGATCGGTCCAGCATTGGTCGACAAACCCTATTCATGAGGTCCATGAATGCAGCGGGGGCATTAGTCAAACCAAATGACATTACTAAGAACTCATAATGTCCGTATCTTGTACGGAAGGCTGTCTGTGGAATATCTTCATCTCTAACCTTCAGCTGGTGATAACCCGACCTTAGATCAATTTTGGAGAACCAACTTGGTCCTTGTAACTGATCGAACAAGTCATCGATCCTAGGTAATGGGTATTTGTTCTTGATGATAAGTTTATTCAGCTATCGGTAGTCTATGCACATACCCATACTACCATCCTTCTTCTTCACAAACAATATCGAAGCACCACAAGGCGAGATACTTGGTATGATAAAACCTCTGTCTAATAACTTTTGCAGTTGTGACATTAGTTCCTTCATTTATGATGGAGCTAATCGATATGGTGCCTTAGCTACAGGCTTAGCACAAGGCACTAAGTCTATTCGAAACTCTACTTCCCTTTCAATAGGTATTCCTGGTAATTATTCGGGAAATAAATCAGGAAAGTAACATACTATGTCACGTCTTTTAATTCCTTAGTTTTCACTTTGGAATCAATAACGTATGCCAGGTAGGTCTCATTTCCTTGACTCATAAACTTCGTGGCTTTCATCATAGAAATGATTCTAATGACTAATCTTATTTTATCACCGTGGATGATGATCCAATTGCCATCTGGAGTCTACATCTGGACTACTTTATTATTGCAAATGATCTAGGTATCGTTTGCTGCCAACCAGTCCATTCCCAAGACTATATTAAATCCCTCTAGGATTATTGGATATAGTCTAACGGGAAATCTGTGCCCTTCGAGATTGATGAAACAATCTTGAATGACTTCTAGCACCTTCATCGTTTTTTCGATAGTTGTTTCGACTTCAAAGTTTTCACTTAATCTTATGGTAGGTCTAGCTAAGGAAGGGTAAAAATCTAAGGATACAAAACTCCTACTAGCTCCTGAGTCGAATAATATAGTAGCAGGCACGTTATTAACAAGAAATATACCTGATACTACGTCAGGTAATGCTTTTGCTTCCTCTGCTGTCAAAGTGTAGGCCCTACTATTGGCCTTTGGGGCTTCCTTCTCCTTTCCATCCTTAATCACTACTGGTGTTGAAATCTTCAGGGTTGGGCATTCTATGATTTGGTGTCCAAGTTCTCCACACTTGTAACACATCACTCTCGACTTACTTGAGCAATTAGTGGCTATATGTCCTAGCTTACCACAACTGTAGCAAGTATTCGTTCCATACCTGCATTATCCATTGTGTAGTTAACCACATTTGGTACATTTAGAACCGCCACTCTGTTCCTGCTTCTTTCCTCCTCCTCCATTCTTCTTGTTCTGATTTTTAGAAATGTTAGACCGTTTTCTCTTTGAATCCACTGGGCGGGAACCGAAGACTTCATCGTACATTATTGAAGCAAGCTGTACGGCAGATCGATAAGTCTTCAGGTCTGAAGTCTTCACTAGTCTCCGTATCTTAGATGGTAAACCTTGTACGTATCGCTTGATACGTACTGATTCAGGGGTTATCAGATGGAGTACCAAACGAGCCATTCTATTAAGCATGGTAGTATACTCTCGGTGAGTCATACTACTAGCTTCCAGTCAAAGAAAATCTCTCTCGAGTTTGTCCATCTCATTATCCGGACGAAACTCCTCTATCAGCAACCTTTTCAGCTCCTCCCAAGTCATACGGTCAATAGCTTTATTTCCCAAAGCTATGACCAAGTTTTCCCACCAGCACAAAGCTTCTAAAAAAAATGAGTGAGCTGCATATTTGATCATCTGATCATCTCTACATTCACTGATCTTGATTACCGCCTCTATCTCCCTTATCCACTAATGAGTGACAGTGGCATCCTTTGTTCCTTCAAATTTTGGAGGATTTCCATCTTTGAATGCCTTGTAAGGACATCCTTTCTTCCCCTTCTTATTAGGTCTTGCTTCATTTGAATCAGCATACTCATAATCATAATCAAAGTCATCTTCATCCTCATCATCTACATTATTAATTTCTTCTGGCGGTTAAGTCTCATTTTGTTTCTTTCTGTTTTCTTCTAAGCTCATTAATAAGATTGGCAAAGCTGTGTCTAACGCCTTGGTAACAGCCATGTCTACAAGAATTTTAAGTTGTGGATCTAACACTAGTTCCTCTACTCACTCCTCTCTCTCTACATGTTCTATCTCATGTTCGGCATTGACGATGGACCACGTCTGCCTTCTAGTAGTGGGATTAATTCTCCTTCCACTTCTTTCTCTACCTCTACCGACCATTTCTACAAAAGATCTGGAAAGTTTTAGTATTCGCATGATGGACTGATAGCTAGAACACAAGTGTATTATAAATATTAATAACTGTGGCCATGACAAAATTAATCTTTTACGGCACTTTCGGTGCTCTAGTTATCCTTCTATCATGTTCCTGCTAAATGCCCTTACCTTTTCCTTTCTCTATCCTTATCATCAGGCAATCTCTAGCTGGCATCTCTACTTGCATTCATACTGTCCCTTAACCCTAGTTTAAGTCTAGATACTTGGGCAAGTATCTAAATCTCTTAAACTATAGATCTAATACCAACTTATGACACCCACATCCCGGATCACCCGAGATGCTGGCCACTTGTCGGATTTACTCATGAACATATAGTAAACAGAGATCATACACAGCGGAAGACTTTAAAATACTATTTTCTAACATAACTTTGTTTAATGTACATTCGAAAGGAAGTACAACACGTCTATTCTAATGCCAGCTTGCCAGAGTATGCCGGATAGCCACCAGATTCTTCTATTCTAGCCCCTTACCTGTACTGCAGGAAGCTACATCTTTACCTTATATACATGCTTAAACATATATCAGCTTACGCTGGTGAGTTCTAAGTTTTAGTCAAAATATCTTTGGCATCTGTATCATTCATAAATGGATTTATATGACATGCATTCAAAACATCACATTAACTTCTTGCCCATACATAATACTTTATACTTGCACACTTGTCTTTCCGAGGTCATGTTGACCTCCAAGCGGTCGTCACCACTTATACATACCCTTGCACAAGGTGTCTATACTACATTCCATAAAGGAATGCAGTACTCCTCTGCGTCTGTCTAAGTTGCAAGATATTATGTGGCATTTGGCCAGACGTGGCAAAATCTTTTCTTTCTGTACAGATCAATATGGTCAAAATATTTGACATGGCTAAACATGCGAAAAACTCTATCTTTTTCTCTATTTTCTTTGTCAAGACAATAAATGTCAAGAGCTCTGCTAGTCAAGGTAAAACCCTGACTTCTCTGCCATTACTTATCTGGGCAAACCATGATAAGTTCTAAAAACGTTTTACGTGTCAAAACCATTTTCTTTCTCATAATCTTTTCTTTTATGAAATCATGCCAAAAGACAAGTATTCATTTCTTTCTTTCTCTTTCTTTTAAAATTAGTCTCTATCCTAAATCCTCGTAACGGTTTCTCCATGGTATATCAAAGAAAATTAGGGGGTTATCTTTCCAAAGTAGTACCTCCAACAGAAATGTCCCCAGGAAAGAATGACGGGTCCATGAGGGATTTATACAACACTCTTTCCTTAGACAGAACATTATGTTTGTCAGATAACTACATACTGATCGGATGGATACATAATACTTCTTTGATATGTCATGAATACTATGTTACTTGATTTTAAGACTTAGACATCTTTTACATAACTTCTTGCAACATATGAATGCTATCCCAAATAATTTAATGAAGGGTATATAGCATTTATGCAAATCTTTCTAGCATGCATACCGGCCTGAAACATTTAAAGTAAAACATTTAAAAAGGGCCTCATAGAACTCCCCTCTAACTTCCTTCTCTTTCAAACAATCTTTACGTGCTAATGTAAACAGCACAACAACTTAGATCAAGGTCCTAAGCCATCATAACATCTCTTAATCATAAGTTCCTAGTTTAGTGGAAATAACCAAGTCATTAGGAACTAGTTGGAACCTTACCTTGGAACTATCTACTGCGTATTGGGGCCGAAAGACTGGAAACCGGACTTCTATACGCGAACCGAGACACCTTGGCACATCTACTGAGGTTAACTATGTGTTTTGTGAGGTGTATGTTTGTGTGAGTAATGTTTAAAACCAAAATCCCAAGCTTTCTATTTATAGGCAACCCCCAGTCTCCGTAACAGACCGTTACCAATGGTGACGGTCCGTCACCCAATTTCTTACGGCATCCGTAATAGACCGTTATCTCCCGTGACGGTCCCTCGCGGTTATGTGTCATCTGCCACGCGTCATCCTCCGGTTGAGCGGCTTAAGTTTGCGGCGTAACAGACCGTTACCCCTCGTGACGGTCCGTTAGAGGGTTTCTTCACGCCATTAGTCAGCAGACATTTGTCATTTCCTCAATGATTGTCGTGGTCAAGCCGTAACGGACCGTTATACCGTGTGACGGTCCGTCACAGGTTTAAAATTCTAAATTTACCTCTTTGATCCTTGATCTTTTATCTATATGCAATTTACCCCCTTGGGTTTCATTCATTGATTATTTTAGTCCTTCTACTCATACGTCTTAAAAATTGGGGTGTTACAAGTTTGAGAAATCATGACAGGATGGCGATTAGAGTATGAGGCGAGAAGGATGACGAATGATCCTATTTTGAAAGGCGGGAAACCTTACTTAGAGAGATGACTGTCGGAGTGACAAAATCATCAGGACTATACAAGGAATGACGGTAAAGATGCCCGTGAGCAAATAAGAAAAATGTGACTATTGAGCAGATAAGTGACGATGTTGTGTCGTCTAAGTAAAGATTGGAAGAACGAGTAATGAGGGGATGTGTAGGTGGAACCTACAAGTCCCAAAGCTGAAAGCGAGCAACTTAGCGGACTTCTCTGAACACCAAGAGTGGTGGTCGAGTGGCAAAAAAAGGTAATAGTTCCGACAAGTGTGAAGGTGAATGTTTGACACCAGATGGATTTGGTGCACGAGTGGGAATGGAAATATGAGTCGTGTTGGTTTGTGCCGACGCAGGATTCGAGGATGAATCCTCTTTTAAGGGGGTAGACTTGTAACATCCCAGAATTTCTGGTTCTAATAAATCCGGTTAATGACCACCCCGATTCATTATAACGTTCCATGGGTAACACGGGATTGTTCGTAAAACTCTAGTTATCGAGATTTGAGGAGCCGGGTAGCCGTGTGGCGCGTTATTTGAGACCGAAGTGTACGGAATAGGAAATACGAGGACCTAGATGTCAACCATGAAAGTATATATATCATATTTTGAGTAAACGTCTTGAGGTTACGGCTGCCGCAAGGAGGAGGAGAAGACACTGGCGAAACCAGGGAGCCGACGGCGGTGGTTCACGATGGTTTAGAACACGGGACTTCACTCCTAACCAAGGTAAACCCTCGTACATCCTCTTTCTTCGTTTGTGTGCGTTTTAGTGGAACCCGATTAGGGTCTAGGGAGGGTGTGGTCACGACTAGCGACAGGGACGAAGGAAAGGGTGTGGCAGGTGGTGGTGGTGACCAGGGTGAAGGTGTGTCGGACGGTGGTGTCCTCGGCAGCAGCATATGGGTGGTCCTAGGTGGTGGTTAAAGGTGATGGTGTGTGACGTGTACGGCCGATGATAGAAGAAACGGGGAGACCCGCAGGGGCAGCGTCTGACGACCCAGAGGGAGAGAGAGTGGTGCGTCAAGGAGGAGCAGCATGGAGATGGTGGTGCTCGGTGACTGTGGTGACGACCGTGGAGTAGTGGTGCTGCTCGGCTAGGGCCTTGCGCGATGAATATGGTGATACAAGTTGGTTGGCGGGTTAGCTCGGTGGCCACAAAAAAACGACGAGTAGCAAGGGTGGTGGTCGGAATGCGACGGAGACGATGTTAACACGGCTTCGGTGGTGCACGGTGGTGAACCCGGATGTCGGTGACGATAGCTAACTTGGACTTTCATTGGAATGTATTACGGAGTAGGGTTTGCATGTGTGTGCATGCATGGGAGGAGAACAGCTCGGATACACGTACAATTGTGGGGCCAAGGTTTTGCATGGCCATGCGTACGTACATGCATGAAACGGAAACCGGTTTAAGTATTCGAGTTCTAAGTGGGTTAAGGACGACCCGATTCGGGTAAACATGTGAAGTTAGGGTTTCATGGAGAAAGACTGACGAGCGTTGTAGGTTTATTATACTGTTATGTTATTTGACATATGTTTAGAACGTGTCTGATCATGTGATCATGCGTTTGACAGGTCCGGGCTACGAGCGTGAACGGACGAGTTGCGGAGCCAGGATTCAGACTCAGTAACTAGTGAGTTTCTAATCCCCTATTTAAATGTTTTAAACGTTTTGGTGCTATCGTACATACTTACAAGATTTGTTTCATTACCTTAAATGTGTAACTGGCTTTGGGCTTTAACACGATGAGTTTATGAATATAAGTATTCAAATATGGGGCTAAGGGACTGTGTATTATCCATATGATGTGTGGTTTAAAGGTGGGTATGTGGTCATGGGTCGTATAGTGACCTAGAAGGGGTGAGTCAGGAGACGAGTTTACATGTCGTGCGGGTACGACTAAGAGGTGTTACAGGGTGTGCACGTACATGGTATGTGCTTAGGTAACAAGGCATAGAAATTGTATGTGTGCTGCTATAATAGTGGTGTATTTTGTTATGAGTTAGTTGGGGCGAGTCGGGATATAAGCAAAACGCTTATGAATATGTGTAGGATACGTTATCCTAGTGCTATGTGCGGGGTGCAGGTGTAGTTATTGAGATATGTAAATAAAGTGTGATGTTATGTGTTATATTTGTGTGTTGTGTTTGCATCGTTGTCTTTAGGACACGACAAACGGGATTGTGAAGGACGAAGTCCTTCGGGAAGTCCCCAAATGTGACATTATTGAGCCGGTTAATGATGAGCTCGAGGTGTGTCGAATGCCCTGAAGAGGGTAACCCTGACGAGGGTGAAGTGGTGAGCTATGTGTTTGTGTGCATATATATGTGTTAAATTTCATACAAGTGTTGAGTTATATTTATTGTTCGTGAGATGATATTATTGTGATGTGTAAATGATCTTAATGTGGTGTGTAGAGTTAGATTGACCGTTGTGTCAGGATGAGGACATTGTGTTTACAACTGTTGTGTCAGTTGGCTTGTGAGAGTCTTGTTTAGGGTTGGTTAAGTTGGCGTCTAGAATTTGGTTGGGATAACCAGTTTATGGTTAATATGTGTGGTAAATTTTGATTTATCAGAGTAGTAAGCTCGATCCATGTCGAAGAGACTTACTGAGTTATAATGGCGGGATGAGTCTGGGTGGTGAATCTTTTGGGATATCATAAGATAACATGGGTTATATATATGATGATATTTTATTAAACTACTTGATAAGGATCGGAGGGTCTTGAGTGCAGATAAATATTAATTGTGACAAGTTGGTTTTTATTTAAATTAAACTATTAGAACTCATTCGCGTAGCTGACTTTTTGTGTACGTTAGATTGTGTTGCAGGTGAGCCTTGAGGTCGGAGTATCTTGGCTTGGGAGCGGTACTACTCGGATTGGTGTGTAGGCATTCGTGAGGTAAACTTAATGACGATAATGATAATAAATAATAATTAATGTTTTTGAAAGACTTCTGTGGTAGTTTGATTAATAACACGAGTATTTTAAAGAGAGTAACCAGTTATGAGAACCAACTGTAGGATGCCCGGGTTGGGGTCTTACAACTTTTAAATCCAATGTTATGTACTTTCAGGCTAGGCTCTCAACACTAAAAGATCAAAACGAAAGTTTAACAATCATATCTATGGCATTTTAGACTTGGCCACGTAAATAAGAAACGTATGTCAAAACTCCAAACCGTTGGAATCTTAGAGCCCACCGTTCAAAAACCTTTAACATATGTGAATCATGTCTTTGTGGCAAGATGACTAAAGCACCTTTCACCGGTGCGGGTGAACGAGTTGCGGATTTATTAGGACTTATACACACCGTTGTGTATGGTCCTTTTAGAAGAATGTCAAGAAGTGGTGAGAGGTACTTCATTACATTTACTGGTGATTTCAGTAGATATGGTTAGTTTATCTTTTAAAACATAATCATGAAGCATTCGATGTTTTCAAAGTGTTTCAAAATGAAGTACAAAATCAGCTTGGGAAAACAATAAAATCCATCTGTTCGGATCGTGGTGGTGAATATCTGAGTTACGATTTTGATGAACATCTCAAGAAATATGGGATAGTTTCTCAAATCACTCCACCAGGAACACCACAACACAATGGTGTGTCCGAAAGTAGAAATCAGACTTTGCTATATATGGTACGATCAATGATGAGTCGTACAAACTTGCCTCACTCATTTTGGAGCTACGCCTTGGAGACAACTGCTTGAATAGTCAACATGGTTCCAACAAAGAAGGGGATAAAACACCATATTAATTATGGCATGGAAGAATTCCAAAGTTATTCTACCTTGGGGTATGGGGTTGTGAAGCTTACGTTAAACGTGAGACATCCAATAAGTTAGATCCCAGAGGCGAGAAAGTAATCTTCGTCGGATACCCTAAAGAAATAAACGCATATTATTTCTACCATCCAATCGATAAAGTCTTCATTAGTCGACGTGGAATCTTCTTGTAAGAAGACTTTCTTTCAAAAGAAACGAGTGGAAATAGTGTGGATCATGAAGAAATTCAAGACCACACAATGTCGGACCTGAAGATGGAACCACTGCTCAACAGAATATCGTTGAACCTGAACCTATGTTGGTTCAAGCACCAAGTGTAACACATGACGTCCGCATATCAAGTAGAGTTCACCAGGAACCTAAGAGATACGGTTTTCTCATGGGTGATTATGAAATATATTTAGTGGATCTATGCGAACTCACTAATTATAAAGCTGCTACTTCGGATAAAGAATCCGACAAATGGCTTGAAGCCATGGACGCCGAGATTCAGTCCATGTATGACAACCAAGTTTGGGATTTGGTTGATTTTCCTCCCAATGGAAAGGTTGTTGGGAGTAAGTTGATTTTCAAGAATAAAACTGACATGGATGGAAATGTGCATACTTTTAAGGCACGGCTAGTTGCGAAGGGATTCACTCAAACTCAAGGAATTGACTATGAGGATACCTTTTCTCCTTTAGCCATGACTAAATCTATCGGGATATTGATTGCCATTGTTGCTTATCATGATTATGAAATATGGGAAATGGATGTCAAAACAGCTTTCCTTAAGGGACGTCTAACTGAAGATGTCTACATGGTTCAGCCGTAAGGTTTTGTTGATCCTAAACATCCCGATAAAGTATGCAGGCTTAAAAGATCAATTTATGGATTAAAGCAAGCATCAAGGAGTTGGAATCTTCGTTTTGATAAAAAAAAAAATCAATGAGTATGGATTTATCAAGAATTAAGATGAGCCATATGTTTACATGAAGACTAATGGGAGCACCGTTGCATTCTTAATCTTATATGTCGATGACATATTACTCATTGGGAACCACATTCCAACCAAGTCTTGGTTAGGAAGGTGTTTTGCAATGAAAGATTTAGGAGAAGCCGCATACATTCTGGGAATCAAGATCTATCAGGACAGATATAAGCGACTCATTGGCTTAAGTCAAAGTGAAAACATTGAGAAGGTTATTAAAAGCTTCTCAATGCAAGACGCCAAGAAAGGTTTCTTACCTATGGCACATAGCACAGTTCTTGACAAATCTCAATGTCCTAGTTCGGACGAGGAGATTAAAAGAATGAAAGGGATCCCATATGCTTCGGCAATTGGATCTATTATGTAACCAGACATGTCGTATGCTAAGCATGACAAGGCGTTACCAACAGAATCCTAGAAAAAGGCATTGGATTGTTGTTAAGAACATTCTCAAGTATTTTCGGAAGACTAAAGACATGTTCTTGGTATATGGAGTTGTGGAAGAGGAACTTACTGTGAGATGCTACACTGATGCTAGCTTCTAGACTGATCGATGTGATTCTCGATCCCAATCGGGATATGTGTTCACCTTTAATGGTGGAGCAGTTACCTGGAGAAGTTCCAAGCAAAAGGTGGTTGCACAGTCAACGACTGAATCTGAGTACATTGCTGCTTCAGAGGCATTCGAGGAGGCTGCAAGGATGAAGAAATTCATCACTGATCTCAAGGTGATGTCGAGCATCGAGAAACCTGTTGAGATCTACTGTGAAAACTCTGGTGATATTGAGTAGCGCATCATAGAAACAAGCACATCCAGAGAACTTTCCATTATATTCGACAGATAGTGGAACAAGGAGATGTCATCGTTAGCAAAGTACACACGGATCAAAACTTGACGGATCCTTTCACTAAGCCCATGCATCAAGCTAAAGATGAAGCGCATGCTAGATCTATAGGGCTTTGTATGTCTAGTGATTGGATCTAATTTGTACTTTGGATATTTTCGAAACTATATATTAGTATCATTTAGATTATCCTGACATATTGTCTCTTTATGCATAATGTGTTCTATATTAGCACGATTACATCCATGAATAACTAAGTTATTCAAAATGCCCATAGTCAGTCAAAGTTAAGGTAATAACTTTGAATTAAGACTATTGTGGGTCGTTTAGTTTAGAGATGAGTATTGGGCCTATTGGGGTCGCACATTTCGGACTGAGGAGCAACACACAACAAATTCAGTTTGGCTCCCTTCCTACTAACTTCAACCCATTGATTGTTAAATGTGGTTGTGATCCGGATTCGTATCATCAAGCTTATGGAAAACTCGAGGACGAGTTTTTTTCCGAAGACGGGGTGGAGGCAGAGAGAAGGAGACCTAGCAACCCAATAGACCCAGGTGGTACGAGTACAAAGCCAGGCGAATTGAACCATGAAGTTGAATTGTTTAGGAAGGTCGTGATGATAATGAATAAAGATCGAGTTGATGTTCCTTTCGATACACGTGGTTTTTACAAGACTCGTGGTCGAGTCTTTTCCAAGAAGGGGAGTATGATGCAGGAGCATCGAGTTCTAACCAGATCAGAACCCGCACCGAACTCGCGCCCAATTGTGAATCGTTCGAGTTGGTGGAAAGGCCACGTTTTCTTGGGAAGAGATAAGAAATCAAGAGGATATCTTCTATTATTTGTTCAAATTTCAAATTCCTATTTTATCATCATTGTTTTCTAATTTAATATTTTCTTTATTTAGTATAAATAGGGATATATGGTTGTTTAGTTCATTAGTTGATTATTTTGATTAAAGAATTTGTAAGCATTAAGCTTGCCGCCCGAATCATTTGGTTCGAATCATTTGAATATAATCATTTGTTTCTTGAGCCATTTGATTGCTACTATAACTGCATCACTATGTTTATCAACATTTTGATTTGTGTTACGTTTAAACTGATCATTCTTTTGTGTTAGCCCGCCTAGACAACACGCGAATTCATGACAACATTTTAATATTATTTTTTTCATGGTTTTAAACAACAACCCCCCCCCCCCCCCCCCCCAGTTTGTATTACAAAATGCAGTGAATCGATTATTTTGTTAATGAGAGGCATTTTAGGAAGACACTCACATACTCACCACCAGGTTCAGCAATTGGGCCTTAGCTTTTGGGCTACTACATGTGCCCAAGAAATATAACCCATCCGCGCCAGATCAAGCAACGATTTTTTTCCCCTTATTTGTGTTCATTGTGATGAGTAATATAATATTTGTCAAATAAATTTGTAACATATATATTTTGTGAAAGCATATAATATCTTGCGGGTCAATAATTATGGTTTGGAACAACAGTAAACTAAACCGTTAGGGTTGGTTGGATTGAACGGACCTACTAAAATGATTCAGTTTTACTGTTTGAATCAGTCTTTGTTTTCTAAAGGGCTAGTTTGCGTTATTCTTTTAAAAATTGATAAATATGGTTTATCAATATTACATGTACATAGCTTCAAATTCCAAAAATTTGAAATATAAGAAGGTAAACTGTCGGTTCAATTTACACGCTTCCATTAAAAGTTCTAAATCGTTAGTTGAACCGTTAAACCCGGTTTTTCAAACTGTGCGCCATGACCCGAACCTTATAAATCTCATACTATCGAACCAACCGACTTGCCTTTGTAAATTAAATATGAAATATTATAAATAAAATAAATTCTATTATAACCTCTCACTTGTTTCGTGTTCACTTTTTTATGTAAAAGAAACACCTTATAAGTCTTTAATGCTATAGTTACACGTTTTTAGTCTGTCCGCCATTTATGGCATTCAAAGTGTTTTGTGGCGGTGGCTTTATTTACTAAATCAAACAATCTTGTGGTGTGTTCACTTAGAAAGTCAACACTTTAGCACAATTGATGTTAAAGCAATTTTTTGAAGGTTTAAAGTAACGTCCCTAGGGAATGTTTTGTGGTCACTTTGAGTGTATTATAAAAAAGCTACTTTATAAAGTTCCGGCCTATAGATTTCTTCTTGGGTAGTTGCTCATTTAAGCTAGCGACGAAAGAAAGACGTACTTCATTATAAGACTCTATGCGGTGGATTCACGCCTACCGTCACATCAGCACTTGGACGTTAAACACCGCCCCCATCGGACATTAATGGGGCGTGAAGGGCGGGTGGGTGGGGCGCATTCCAACTAATAAAGAGCCGTTGGCTAAGTTAAAAATTAAAAAAAATATAGTTTTTAAATTAGTGGTGAATAGTGAAACCATTATACAATTTAGTGGTTTTGGTTAATGGTTTCACTTCTGCCTACATGCTAGGGTGAGCAAAAAACTGATTTAACCGAACCGAAACCGAATGAACCGAAATAACAAACCCAAACTAAAAATCGACGGTTTGGTTTTGTATTTTTTTGAAAACCAAAAATTACAGTTCGGTTTCGGTTTTGTATCTTTTAAAAACTGAAAAAACCAATCCGAACCGAACGTATACATATAAACTCTTTTAATATATTGTGTGCATGCATATATGGTTTACACATATTTGCAGTGTTTTGAAACCCGGACCGGACAAGCCGGTCTGACCGGGAACCGGTGGTCTGGGCGGACCGGTTATGTATGTTGAAACGGTCCTGCAACGACCCGGTGGTCGGATCGGAAACCCGGTGGTCGGACCGGTTGGCTATTTTTTTATCTCTTTTATGTCTCTTAGATTCGTATTTCGTAGCTAATTTGTAGTTTAAGATTATTGGAATTGACTAGTTGGTGGTTTTTGAATGATTAATGGTTGTTTTGGATTTATATATTTTTATAATATTTATGATGTCGTCCGGTTCTTAAATCCGGTCGGACCGATGGACCGGTAAGGAGACCGGTTCGACGTTCGGTCCGGTTCTGAAAACATTGCATATTTGCATTAATAGTATGTTAATATTTATATTTGTTATTGAATTTATAATCAATAAATTATGTAGCTCAAATATTTTAAGCCTAAATGTGTAATAATCAATTAATCATTAGTTAACAAAAAAATTGTATTCCAAAAAATTAAAGTCGGCCAATTGGTAAAACCGAAAAAACCAAAACCGAAACCGAACCGAACCCATTCTGAAAACTGAAAACCGAAAAAAACCGAAACCAAACGGTTTTCAAAAGACCAAAAACCGAACTTTCGGTTTTACCCCAAAACCGAACCAAACCGACTCATGCACATTCCTGCTATATGGTAATAACGTGACGGGACGTTTTTCACTTTTTAGTGAAACCATTACACATAGCCTAATATTTTTCATCTCTTATAAAGCACCGCTCCACGGTTAAGAATGTTAGTTTACTTTCAAGAATACTTATGATTTAAGGATTTAAATGGACTTTTTTTGACACGAAGTCATCATCTTACACATATAGTTTATGTTCATGAGATTTAAAGTTATATTAAGTTATCACCTTACTTAACCAATTGAAGCATACTCATACCAATATACCATATATGCACGATTCATTAATCCATTTGTTTTTATAGTTTACATCAAACATTATCAAGATAACATACATCACTAGCCAGCCAGAAAGCCAAAAGCCCGTGTGGCTAACTTAGATCAATCCGTATCGGTTTAAGCTTGCGAAAGAGGTTTTTGTTAATAGGTTAGTCATGGAAATCTATATGCTTAACTTTTTAAAAGTCCCACATAAGAGAATATGGTTTTCTTTCTCCACACTTGTCTCAACTTTTGAAAGCAATATGAAACCCTGACTTTTTGATTGAATAAATAAAACTTCAAAACTTCAAAACTTTTAGTTCTATCTTCTCACATAAAAAGGTTGAATGCTTGTGTGTAAAGCATGGGGAAACTAATTTTAAAATATGAAGTGAACCACAATTCCACACTTTATTAGTCCACAAATTGAAAAGTAGCTTTTTTGGGTCTCCTTTTTAAGTGAATTTTCCCTTTATTTTTGCTTCTTGTTTTGAAATCAACTGTGCAAAAAAAAGTAGATGCCAAAACCTTTTCAATTAAGCAAAAGCCACGCAAGGTGGAAAGTTTGGCATGGCCATTCTAATCATAAAATACCATGATTTGTGTCCAAATTTCCACTTCCTGATTTTCATAAATATCCTTTCTAGTTTTGAAAATATTATATATTCAAAATAAAAGTTTTTGTTGTGTGGTGTAGAATGCTTTTAAAGCATAAATGATATATATATATATATATATATATATATATATATATATATATATATATATATATATATATATATATATATATATATATATATATGATACTAACCAATTTTTTATGTGATAACCATACTAATCACTATCAAACAATCATATAATTTACAAATTATTTTTTCTTTTGATTCTTAAAAGAGTTAAGTATCGTGAACATATATTTTGAACATAAATACGGAAATGATTAGTCTTACATATACGTATCAAATAATGTTACATATACGTCACACATAGTGTTTACGTATGTGTAACATTATTTGGTATGTATACGTAACACTATGTTTCAGAGTGGTTATCACGGTTATCATATAAATATTTGTTAGCATTTGAATCTCACCCTATATATATATATATAGAGGTGAGTTCACTAGAAAACTCATTTTCATGAGAAAACTAAAAAACTCCTCATTAAAGGTGTTGTATATGTGTAGTACACCCAAAAGCCTAACCCCCACCCAAAAACCTAAACCCCTCACCCCACCCTCACCCAAAAACCTAAACTCCCCACCCCACCCCCACCCAAAAACCTAACATAAAAGCTAAACTAAACCAAAATCACCCCTAAAAGCTAACTATGCTACACATATGTAGCTAACTATCCTTCCCCTATATATATATATATATATATATATATATATATATATATATATATATATATAAGGGAAGAATCATAAGAAAACTCAAGGTTCATAAAAAAACCAAAAAACCATTTATTAAATGTAAAAAAATCATAACTCAAAATATAAATCAAAAACTAAAAAAGCGCTTTGGAAACCTTGTTCCCCACGTTGGCCTCTTTCAAAAAAAAATAATTCAGCGTTTTGCTACATATGTGTAGCATAGTTAGCTTTTGAGGGTGGTTTTTTGGGTTTAGTTTAGCTTTTAGATTAGGTTTTGTTTTTGGGGTGGGGTGGGTGGGGGGTTTAGGTTTTTGGGGGTGGGTGGGGGATGGGTGAGGTGGGTTTAGGTTTTTGGGTGGGGGTTAGACTTTTGGGTGTACTACACTATGCAACACCTTTAATGAGGAGTTTTTTGGTTTTCTCATGAAAATGTCTTTTCTAGTGAACTCACCCCTATATATATATATATATATATATATATAATTCAAACACTAGAAATTGCCAACACCAAACGATTATCTCCGGCTTTATTAATCGAATCAAATATACAAAAACAAGAAATTGAAACTGAAGAATACAATCAAATTGAAAACTAAAAACAAGAACTAAGAACCCTATCAAGCTGATTTCCCCTTTTATGTTAACTAACTATTAACAAACTCTCTTAATCTTTGAAAAACAGCTAATCAGCCCTCTAACTTTGCAGAGTTGTCAAACTCCACCCCTTAACTTTTTCTTACTAACAAACAGATCTAGAATTGTAGCTGACATTAAGTTTGACTCCTCTAATTATTGTAAGACAAAACCATTTGACTTCATTTGACTTTACCATTATCATTTACCAAATAACAATTTCTACCTTAAAGCCAAATGAACCATGACTTTAAGATTTATCCAATGCCCAATGACTTAACACAAACTCAAACTTTGATCCAAGCAAAGATTTGGTAAACATATCCGCAAAATTCTCTTTCGCAAAATTCTCTTTTGTACATACCTGCTTAACCATGGTATCTTTAGAGTTAATCACATCCCTTATAAAGTGCACCTCCCACCCACCCCCTCCCCCCCTCTCAAAAAAACCTAACCTAAAAGCTAAACTAAACAAAAAAAAAACCACCCATAAAAGCTAACTATGCTACACATATGTAGCTAACTATCCTTCCCCTATATATATATATACATATATATATATATATAGGGGAAGAATCATAAGAAAACTCAATGTTCATGAGAAAATCAAAAAACTATTTTTTAAATATAAAAAAAAATAATAAAAAAATCATAACTCAAAATATAAATCAAAAACTAAAAAACCGCTTAGGAGACCTTGTTCCCCACGTCGGCCTCTTTCAAAAAAAAATAATTCAGCGTTTTGCTACATATGTGTAGCATAGTTAGCTTTTGGGTGTGGTTTTTTGGGTTTAGTTTAGCTTTTAGATTAGGTTTTTTTTAGGGGGTTGGGTGCGGGGTTTAGGTTTTTGGGGGTGGGTGAGGGGTGGGTGAGGTGGGTTTAGGTTTTTGGGTGGGGGTTAGACTTTTGGGTGTACTACACATATGCAGCACCTTTAATGAGAAGTTTTTTTGTTTTCTCATGAAAAAGAGTTTTCTAGTGAACTCACCCCTATATATATATATATATATATATATATATATATATATATATATATATATATATATATATATATAAAATTCAAACACTAGAAATTGCCAACACCAAACGATTATCTCCGGCTTTATTAATCGAATCAAATATACAAGAACAAGAAATTGAAACTGAAGAATACAATCAAATTGAAAACTAAAAACAAGAACTAAGAACCCTATCAAGCTGATTTCCCTTTTTATGTTAACTAACTATTAACAAACTCACTTAATCTTTGAAAAACAGCTAATCACCCCTCTAACTTTGTAGACTTGTCAAACTCCACCCCTCAACTTTTTCATACTAACAAACTGATCTAGAATTGTAGCTGACTTTAAGTTTTACTCCTCTAATTATTGTAAGACAAAACCATTTGACTTCATTTGACTTTACTATTATCATTTACCAAATAACAATTTCCACCTTAAAGCCAAATGAACCATGACTTTAAGATTTATCCAATGCCCAATGACTTAACACAAACTCAAACTTTGATCCAAGCAAAGATTTGGTAAACATATCCGCAAAATTCTCTTTTGTACATACCTGCTCCACCATGGCATCTTTAGAGTTAATCACATCCCTTATAAAGTGCAACTTCACATTGATGTGTTTGGTTCTTTCACGGAACACACTGTTCTTTGACAATTGAACAGCCCCTTGATTATCACACAACACAACAACCCCATCAATTACCAACCCTAACTCTAAACCAATACCCTTGAGCCACAATGCTTCTTTTATAGCCTCTATAAAAGCTATGTACTCTGCTTTAGTAGTGGATAAGGCTACAGCATGCTGCAATGTAGCCTTCCAACTCACAACATTCCCCATTAAAACTTAAATGCATATCAAGTTATTGACCTTACCCTGTCCAAATCTTTAGCATAATCTGAGTCTACAAACTCAAGAACCCTTCTTTCTTCTTCTGAATCATTTTTGTATATCAGCCCATAGTCTCTTGTACCATTCAAATATCTAAGAATCCATTTCACTTCTAACCAGTGAGTCTTCCCGGATTAGATAGATATCTACTTACCACACTCACACCATAACCAATATCTGGCCTAGTGCAAACCATTAGATACATAAGGCTGCCCACTGCATTAGCATAAGGCACCTTATCCATATATGCTCTTTCAATATCACTCTTTGGACAGTCTTGACTTGACAATTTAAAGTGTTAGGCCAAAGGAGTAGTAACTGGCTTACTCCCAATCATGCCATAATTGTTCAACACCTTCATCATATAGCAACCTTGTGACACTTTCAAAGTCTTCTGACTTCTGTTCCTAACTATCTCCATGCCAATTATTTTCTTGGCTTCACCTAACTGCTTCATATCAAATTCACTCATCAGCAGTACCTTGGTTCTTTCAATTTCAGCCTTATCCCTACATGATATCCGCATATCATCCACATAAAGCAATAGATAAACATACTTTCTGTCCTCATACTCTCTATAGTAAACACAGTTGTCATAACTACTTCTCTTAAAGTCATGAGACAACATATAGTCATCAAATCTCATGTACCACTGTCTAGGAGATTACTTCAATCCATACAGTGATCTCTTCTATAAACAAACCTTATCCTCTTGACCTTTGACTTCAAACCCTTTAGGTTGAGACATGTAAATCTGTTTATCCAAGTATCCATGTAAAAAAGTTGTCTTTACATCCATTTGTTCTAGTTCTAGATCCAAAGCAACTACAATTGACAACATAATCCTGATTGAGGTGAGCTTCATAACTGGAGAGAAAATTTCAGTATAGTTTACCCCTTCTCTTTGAGTAAGCCCTTTAGCTACTGGCCTTGCCTTATACCTCTTCTACCCTAGTAACACCTTCCTTCACCTTGAATATCCACTTACAAGAAACCAACTTTTGTGATTCAGGCTTAGACACCAGCTCCCAAGTACTATTATAGTTAAGTGACTCCATTTCTTCAATCATAGCCTGCTTCCACTTGTCTTTGTCAATTGAATTCACTGCTTCCTCAAAGGTCAGAGGTTTATAAACACTTTCTTGTTCAGCAGCCATGAAAGCCACTGCAGAGATATTTTCATCTTACCTATACCTCAGGGGTAGTACTACATTCCTTCAAGGTCTGTCTCTTGCTAAGCTGTACCCTGGGACATTGCTCACTTCTTCTCTTTCATAATTTCCAACACTAGAGGTATCAAGCTCCACCTCAATTTGAACCTCCTCCACCCCTGACCAGTCAGTCACATTAGGAGCATTCCCAATTATATCTTTGTAAAACAGATTCTATTTTAAGGTCACATCCCTACTTACTATAACCTTACGACTTTCCATCCTCTAGAATCTGTATCCTTTAATCCCTTCAGGGTAGCCCAGAAACATACACTTCTGGGCCCTAGGCTCTAACTTCCCTTGACTTACATGTGCATAAGCCAACGAGCCAAATACTTTCAAGTTACCATAATCAATATTCCTGCCAGACCAGACCTCCATAGGAGTCTTCTTATCAAGTGCAACAGATGGAGACCTATTTATAACATAAGCAGCTCTGGACACTGCTTCAGCCCAATATCTCTTTGGCAACCCTGAATTAGATAACATGCACCTAACCCTTTCAAGTAAAGTTCTGTTCATTCCCTCCACCAAGCCATTATGTTGTGGTGTTCCAGGAACAGTCAGGTGCCTACTAGTTCCTTGATCTTTGCAATACTTATTGAATTCCCCACTGTAAAACTCAAGACCATTATCAGACCTTAGCTTCTTCACCTTTCTATCAGTCTGTCTCTCTACTAAATTCTTCCATTCTTTGAATTTTCCAAAGGCTTCATACTTCCCCTTTAGAGCATACACCCAAACTCTCCTGGAATAGTCATCAATAAGTGATAGAAAGTAACTAGCCCCACCTAGTGACACTGTTTTGGCAGGTCCCCATAAACCAGTGTGTACATAATCCAATAGGCCCTTTGTTGTATGTACACTTCTTCCACACTTGACTCTATGGGCTTTGCCTAGGATATAATTTTCACAGAAACCTATATCACAAATTTTAAGGCCAGGCAACAAACCCTGCTTATTCAACTCTGTAAGCCCACTTTGACTAATATGTCCTAATATTTGATGCCATAACAAAGCTCCATCTTCCTGTTCCTTTGACACCAATGACACATGACCACTTATGACCTCACCATCGAAGAAATAGATGTTATTGTCTTTTCTGGTCCCAGAAAACATGACAATGGATCCTTTTATGACCCTAACCTTGCCATTCTTGAGGCTAACATGACACCCTACCCTTTCAAATGTCCCATGGACACTAGGGACCTTTTCAATTCAGGAACATACCTGACCTCTTGTAGAGTCATTTCAGTGCCATTATCAAGACTGAACTTGACAGACCCTATTCCTTTGATCTTGCAGGCTCTATCATCACCAAGCTTGACTGAACCAAGATCTTGAAATTCCAACTCAAAGAAAACTTCTTTGATTGGAGTCATATGAAAGGAGCATCCATAATCCACTACACATCCTCCCCTTCATGTATCTTTGGTTACTACTAAGACATCATCACTTTCATAACCATCATAATTCTCATCATTAGGAGTGTAGTTGTTTGCATACTTAGGACCACACTTGATTCACCTTTCTTCCTCTTCCATTTAGGGCAGTCCTTCTTTAAATGTTTCTATGAACTGCAAACAAAACATTTTCTTTTGAATTTAGATTTTGATCTGGACTTGTCCTTAGACTTGAAACTCCTTTGTTCAGACCTGCCTCTGAGAAACAGACCCTCCCCAGGTTCTTCCCTCTGGTCACCTCTCTTTTTGAGTTCTTTAGAATTCAAAGCTGCCAATACTTCCTCCATGGGTAGATTCTCTCTTCCATACATTAGTGTATCCACAAAATTCTCATAGGATTGAGGCAATGAGGCTAAGAAAATAATTGCATGATCCTCATCATCTAAACTGACATCTATGTTTTCCAAATCCAATACTAGTTTGTTAAACTCATCAGTATGATGTTCAAGAGTTTTACCTAAAGCCATATAAAATGTATACAGTCTCTTCTTCAGGTACAGCCGGTTTGCCAAAGATTTTGTCATGTACATGCTTTCCTATTTGGACTAGATGCCTGCCGCTGTTGTCTCCTTTGAAACCCCCCTAAGGACTTGATCACCAAGACACAGAATCAGAGCACTGTGTGCCTTCTCTATGATATCTTTCTTTTCTTTCACTTAGGGCAACCGGAAGATTCGCCTCTCTGGCTAATTCATCCATATCTTTCTAGCAATGCATGCATCTTCAGCCTCTATAATCCAAAATCATTCTTCCCATCAAATTTCTCTAAATCAAACTTCGTTGAAACCATGATCGATCAATT
Organism: Smallanthus sonchifolius; assembly: GCA_023525975.1. Classification (NCBI taxonomy): domain Eukaryota; kingdom Viridiplantae; phylum Streptophyta; class Magnoliopsida; order Asterales; family Asteraceae; genus Smallanthus; species Smallanthus sonchifolius. Next base: position 80,878,936 of record CM042026.1, on the reverse strand, counting down.
CTGCACCGCAATCGGATCGAATTTCTGAACTCGAGCACAAGGCTCTGATACCAATTGTAATTCAAACACTAGAAATTGCCAACACCAAACGATTATCTCCTGCTTTATTAATCGAATCAAACATATAAGAACAAGAAATTGAAACTGAAGAATACAATCAAATTGAAAACTAAAAACAAGAACTAAGAACCCTATCAAGCTGATTTCCCCTTTTATGTTAACTAACAATTAGCAAACTCTCTTAATTTTTGAGAAACAGCTAATCACCCCTCTAACTTTGCAGACTTGTCAAACTCCACCCCTCAACTTCTGCATACTAATAAACAGATCCATAATTGTAGCTGACTTTAAGTTTGACTCCTCTAATTATTGTAAGACAAAACCATTTGACTTCATTTGACTTTACCATTATCATTTACCAAATAACAATATATATATATACACATATATATATATATATATATATTATAAATTGCATGAGTTTGTCGTGATTAATACAAAACCAATTTTAATTGAAAACTATGATGATAAAATAAGTAATTATACATAGTACATGAAAGATGATCACAACTGATGAGAGATAGAACATATTTAAGTAATAAGTATAAGTGTATATACTAATCATGTATTACTTTACTTAAAACTGATTATATAGTAACATGTTTTAAAAAAACAACAGTTACGAGGAAAGGTGCTATTTATCATCACAAATAAACCTACAATCTTTCACCATTGTTTTCTTTTTTATTATTCAATTTATATAAAATCTAAGTCGCTAGAAAATTTTACAAACAATGGATCTTATAGACGATGCACATCATTCATATAGAAAAAGCAATATTTATTTACGGAGATCAGGAGCGGCTCAATTATATTGGTTGCCTAAAACGAACTAAAAATTTAAGGTCTTTTTCAACAAATGTCATGTCATAAACTCTCATATTTTATCCGGGCTTGGGACCGTAATAAACTAAAAGGTTTATATTTGGCGGAGTTAAAAAAAATCATTTTTTTTAATAATTTTGTACTTGTATAAAATGTTTAGATTAAGTTTATTTTTTTAGGCTTTTTAGAATTAAACTCTTTAATAAAAATTTTCAAATCAATTTCTTGTAACAATTCCTTTTCAATTAACAAAATAGCTAATCCATTTAATCGTTCTTGTGACATAGTAGATCTTAAATAATTTTTTAACAATTTTAATTTGCAAAAGCTTCTTTCTGCGAAAGCAACCGTTACATGAATAGTTAACATAACTCTATAGGCAATATAAGCATTTGGAAAAGAATTAAACTTTTTAATATAATTAAGTATATTAATAAGTGTGTCGCATTTTAAATGTATAACATGTCTTAAAATTTTTAGTTTTTGAAATAAATCTAGACCATCGATATTTAAGCTGTCATCATTTTTTAAAGATTTTTCAAGATTAATAAAATGTTGTTTTAAACTGTTATTATTGAATGATTTTAATTTCTTTATACTAAATAGAAAACCAAAAATACTTTTAAACTAATCAAATCTACTTTTAATTGAATAAATAGTTTGATCTACTATATATAAAAAGTAATCAGTCTTAAATAAACTAATAGGATTTTTTATATTAAAGAATTAAGACTCTTAGAATTTAATGATCCAAAAATAAGGCTTTATTTACTTTACCTAAAGATAAAATATATTATAAAATATTTAATGTCCTAAAGATAGGGATTCAGTGATGGAGACCTAATACCACCGTAAACTAAAATATTGTAAAATATATTCTTGGAATATGCTTATACCAACTTTTTCTCATGTGCACTAAATTTCATACTAAATTTTAAAATAATATAATGCACGTAAAAATATACTTTTACCATTTTGACAAAATTTACCAACTTTGTTCTTTGAAGAAATAAGCCTCACTTGTCAAAGAGGTTGTGTTATAGTGGTTGAGGTGAGGCTTAAAGTTTCAAGAGACCCAGGTTTAATTCCTATCACCACCATTAATTTCTACGACATCGTAATTGAGGCCGTTTAGGCTGATGCTTCAGGGTTTTATCTACGTCGATCCAGGGTTGGAGCCTCGGCTCTCCCTCAAGCCCGGAAGGGGCCGTATTGGATGGGGTTTTTCCTTGAAAGCTCTCCAACTCTGACGCCAAGTGGGCCCGACTAAGACAACATATTGGCCGGAGTTGGACGAGGCTCTCCAATGTGACGGGGGGTGCGACGTCACACATTCATTGTTCGTCTTTCAAAAAAAAGAAATAAGCCTGAGTTGTTTTACAAAATTGTATATAAATACAATTATATTTAGCTAAAAAAATGTTATATTTGACACATTATTTACTATCAATACAAGTTAATAACAAATATAAACAATGGAAAGTTTATAACACAATATTATGTCACATAGATCTATAAGCTCTAGAGAAAATAACAAGAGTAAATTCCACATATTAGCAATGCATTTTTTTCTTTCTAATATAATATAGGCAACATAAAATACTAACACATTGTCCATTGTTACGTTATTCATAACTTTTTGTACTAAAACGATACAAAAGTGTCAAAACTCTACTTTAAATTAATCTGTGATGATTGATGTAATTTGTTTTTAGGTTTATAAATAAAATCTACTTAACAGAAATGTTATGAAATTTAAACTAATAAAGAAAAATTAGTGTATAAATTCAATAAAATCATAGGAGAAATCTTTTTTAGAATGAGTATATTCTAAAAAAGATCTTTACAATATTTTAGTGTAAAATTTTAGTACATGTACATGGTTTAGTGGAATTTGACTCACTGTTCATCACACCTATAGTGTGATGATTTAGTGTCAAGGGTGAGGGGTATATATACCTGGTGTGAGAGTCAAATGAGGGGAGTAAAAGGCGTGAAACACCGTCCCCTAAGGCGTGAGGGGTGCGTGAAAACGGTGGACGTGATAATTCTCACGACGTGAAAATTGAATTTAGCCATTGGAAATTTGTTTTTTAATATATTATTAAAATTATATAAATAAAAATTACTAAACATTTAATTTTTATACCACTCACTTTCATACGATATACCCCATCCTATGTGAAAGTGGTGTGAAAACTTCATGTGGTGAGGTGGCGCTCACGTGACGTGCACTTTATTTTTACATGCATGGGTCTCACGCTCATGGAGTATACCCCATACCCTAACATTATAGCGATTTTTTTATTTACTTTCATACTATTTTAGTATCAAAACCACATTTAATGTTTACGCTAAAGATGCCCTCACATAAAAAAATAAATAAATAAATGTCATTTGTTTGTTCATTTTGTTAAAGACTAAGAACCGCGTCTAATTAACCTAACTAGACCTTTGTGTGAGAATAAAAGAGTTAATATTGATATACTATTGTTGCAAAGAAGTGAAGAACAACTCTATGATTGTATCTTCTTTCGTCGTATAAATTCTAATTGGTGCATTATTTCTTTTTGTCTATTATCATAAAAAGTTAAGGTACTACGCTTTTCCCTTTTGTAATCTTAACAACAAAGGGAGGTTAAAAGAAGGGAAGAGGTTGTTTTGAAGTCTAGTTGCTTTGAGTGCAAATACAGTCAAAACCTTTTTTTGAGAATAGGACCATTCTCAAATTCAATACTCAAACCCTACACTTAAGTCGTTTTGATGATGTCTTGTGTCATCTTTGACTTTGATGACATGTTTAATCAAACCACCACTTCCCCAATATTTGCAAAAAGTGAAGTAGGGTTGGCTTGCACTTGTGAAAAGAACTGAAGCCATATCTTCTAATCACATTCCACCAATAAGCCAAACCTTTATTAGAAGCTTTTTAGTGATTCTTTTTGCCTAAAAAACGATCAATAAATTAACCGACACGAGTGGCCATGAGAATCCTTCGCAAGACCTTAAGAACTTCCATTTTATACGATGAACCCGTTACATGACATGACTTTTCTTGATTTAGAGAATTTTAACGCAAATTGACTCAACGATTATTGGGGTTTTATCTTATTGTCTTATAAAGATGCTAAATGTAATATGAGTTATGAAAAGAGGAATCTTTATATGAATGAATTCAACCAAAGGAATCTTTATTTGAAGGAAAAGATTAATCAAGGGTACCTGAATCATGGTTTTTCCTTCTATTATTGATGCGGTGTGGGGCATGGGATATAGGGTTATGATTAGGGGTGTTCAAAACCGGATATCCGAAATTTCGGATATCCAAATTTCGGATATCCGAAAATTTCGGATAGTGAATTTCACTATCCGAATCCGTATCCGAAATTTCGGATATCCGAAATTCGGATATCCGAAATTTCGGATATCCATTCGGATAGTGAAACGGATATCCGAAAATATAAAAAAAATAAAAAAATATATAAAAAAAATATTTTAAAATTACAAAAACAATTAAAAACCTTAAAAAACATTAGAAAATATACATATAAAAATATATAAATATAATATATCGGGTTTTGATTCAAATTTTCTTATTTTTAAATAATAAAAACAATTAAAAAAAATATATAAATATAATATTTCGGATATTCGGATATCCGAACTATCCGAAATATCCGAAAATCACTATCCGAATCCGAATCCGAAAATTCAGATATCCGAAATTTCGGATATCCGAATTTTCGGATAATTCGGATTCGGATTTTTGGATAATTTGGGTTCGGTTTCGGATTCGGATTTTTTTGAACACCCCTAGTTATGATATGAAAAAGGCATGGGCATTCTAGTGGGGCAATTAACTTTTTTCTCTTAGGAAGAAACCCTACTTCGAAGTAAGATATCTCCCAGATGTTGGTGCCCCTTGTTCCTATTAGTTGATGTGATATATACATATATGCATCAATGGATGCACATAAAATATTTTAGTTTCATCAAGGTTCTGCCTTGGTGGTTAGAAGGGTTTTCCCAAAGGGTTTTCTTTCTGTGGATGTCATAGGTTTGAATCTTATAAGGTGTACTTCATAAAAACTAGGAACACCCTCTGCATTTTTCTAATTCCTTGAGGGTTGTTTGGGTAAACTGATGTACGAGCCTCCCCTGATGGGACGTGCAAGTTGAGCCCACGCCGTTAAAAAAAATATATATTTTAGTGTAAAATTTTAGTACATGTCGACGGTTTAGTGGGTTAGATGTATACATTTCAAGACATTTCTCAAGATTATTAATATAAAGTGGATAAGTAGAATTTGTTTTAAATATTTATATGACTATAGAAGTAATTTTATATAGTATGCTCCCTTATACATATAAAACTAAAGAGCAAATTACATTTTACGTCTTTTAGTTATTTACCAAATTTCAGTTTAAGTCATTTAACTAAGGAAATTACAAATTTTGTCCTTTATGTTTAGAAAAGTTTGCACTTTTCATCTTTTATGCTAACGTCTATCATTTTTAGACGTTAAGTGTGGTCACGTGCTCCTTACGCGAGGGCAAAATTGTCTTTTTGTCATTATTAAAAGAACAAATTACACTTTTCATCCTTTATGTTTATACCAAATTTCAGATTTCATCCTTAAACTAAGGTAATACCAGAAACTGTCATTTATGTTTAAACTTTTTTGCACGTTTCATCCTTTACAATAACTCCCGTCTATTTTTGTCGTTAAATAAAGCTCTGTGTCTCTCACCAAAGACATGGAATTGCTCCGGCAATTAGATTTTTAAATTTTAAGTAAACAGTCATTTACCTGGAGGAAATATAAAACAAACACACAAGACTTGTATTCTTCACAACACCAAAAATCCAATCGACGGAGGAAATAGAACCCCCTTTTTATCTATCTTAAACAAGTTTACTTAAATGTTCAATCGAAACTTTTTTTTTATCTATTTTCAATTGTTGGAGCAAATCGAAACTCTCTTTTTATTTGACTTGAGAGGTCGGGGAAGGAGGTTGGCCGACAATTCAACATCTTTGGTGAAGAACACATGGCTTTATTTAACGCTAAAAATAGACCGGCGTTAGTGTAAATGACGAAACGTGCAAACAAGTTTAAACATAAAGGACATTTTTTTCGTATTATCTTAGTTTAAGGACGAAATTTGAAATTTGGTATAAACATAAAGGACGAAAAGTGTACTTTGTTCTTTTATTAACGATAAAAAGACAACTTTGACCTCACGTGAGGGGCACTTGACTACACATAACGTCTGAAATTAACGTACGTTAGTCCAAATGATGAAAAGTGTAAACTTTTCCAAATGATTTTCTTAGTTAAAGTATGTAAACTAAAATTTTATAGATATCTAAAGTATGTAAAATGTAATTTACTCAAAAATAAATAAATATTTGTGATTATATCTTATTATTGCATATCATAAAACTGTTAGGTATTAATTTTCAACCTTATAAAAATGTTTTGTTATAGGATTAACAAAAAAGATCACGAGTGGGAAGACTCTTTAAGAGTATGAGAGGCGGCGGCGGAAGATGGACGGAGGTAACCTATCGGAAGAAAGGGAAACAACCAGCGGAGCATAAGGAAACGACTTTCTCTATCTCCAACCTTCCTGAGGGGGTTTCAAACTACACTTTGAGAAAATCTTTCCAAGCTTTCGGGGCGGTGTCAGATGCTTATGTAGCTAAGAAGAAGGCTAGTCGGGGGAACTACTTTTGCTTTATCAGAATCCTGGAGGTAATCAATCTAATTGGGACCTTGGAGGAGATGAATGAGGTTACTATAATGAATGCAAAGGTGTCTGCAGTGATAACCAAGTATGATAAAAACATAGGAGAGTTAATCAGCCGCATATGTCGTCAAGGCAGCAAAGCTGTGACACCCGACATTTCAGGTCGATATCCGTACTTATTATAAACGCGTTTACATTATTTATGTTTCCTTACTTACCTAATTGCATAAATTAGGACATTAAAGTCTAGCAAAAGCCATACGTTATTTCATTTTATATTTTGGTAATTTTGGGAATTACCGGTTCACATACACATATAACTCGTCTAATACGAACGTTGATAATTAAATTAAATAACCAGAAAAATATATAGACGTATATAGTACACAAACTTTACGTTGGACAATAAATTCTTTTTTTTAGACTAAGACATATAATATATGTAAAGTTACATAACAAACCCTTACGAAGACGTTACCATGTAGCATCACCTTTAGGCACTTATACCTATAAATAATCACCTCAACGAATTATACAATCCGAGATTTCAATATTTTTCATCAACGAGCCATAAACTTGTTAAATTTATAATTCAAATACCGTGAAGAACCTAAACCGAATTAATTTACTGTTTAAAAATCCTAATCAAGATTAAAATCCACTAATGATCTAAAAACCCACCAACTAAACTTGCTTGACCGTCTAACTAACCCAACCCACCCCCTTATCTTTCTCTCGGCCGAATGGCCATATGGGACCCCACTTTTTTTTTACCTCATTTTTCTTGATTGCTTGATTTTGCAAGCAAGGTACCATACCACCTTATCTCCTATATTCCTAAAAGTCTTCCACCCCTTAACACCATCATTCTTTAACAACCAACACTCAACTCTTGTCTCCCCCCTTCTTTACGGCAACAACAATACCAACATCATCCGCATCCCACTTCAATCATTCAACCACTTTAAAGACTAAAAACTTCCATATTTTGGTGATCTAAGAACCTTTCAAATGTTTATCAAGGATTCAACTTAAGGAGCTCAAGATCTTCTTCTTTTTCTCTCAAAAATCATCATTTCTTACATATTGTCTTCCCTAGCTTGTCTAGAGGTAAAAACTGGACCCTTCACATCCTTATATATACGTGTTATTTTCTTTGATTCATGACTAAAATGCACTTGGTTCACCTAAAAAGTGAAATATTTTTATAAAACTTTCTTAAATGAATATACTAAAGTTAAAAGTGGCTTGATCTAACGTTTATTACATGTTTATATATATATATATATATATATGTGTGTGTGTGTGTGTGTGTGTGTGTCGTGGGTATGTATATTTGCATATGTGTAGTTGTTGTTCACAAAAATTACTAAAGGAAAGATGTAAACATGTGTAGAGTTTTACAAAATCTTGCAAGTCATGAACTTCATTTACTTAACACATGAAAAATAAATAAATAAATAAATAAATAAAAATGCATAGTTCTATGTATCATGAAACCATGAGAATGTATGTATATATGTATATATGTATATGGGTATGTAAACTAGAATTCCATAAGGATATAGATCTATGTAGGTATGTGAAGTATTTGTTCATAATATGTTATGTTGTCAAAATGGTTAGTTTGGTTAAAAAAAACACAAGGCTTGAATGTTAATGGATAAAAATAAGTTTTATAAAAATATCAACTTTTATGGCCTTAAATATATTTTGTTGGTAAAACTTGGTGATCCATGCATATAATGGTATTTTGGAAAAGGACCAAATCTTGGAAATATTTTTATGACAAAACAAGTGTTGAAAAACTTAAGAATATATATTGGATAAAAATAACCGATAAAAGTGTTAAAATGATTATTTGAATAGTTTCGTGTCGCATGGTAAATTATAGGCTTCGGTGATATAACATGGAATAATATGTATTTGTGTATAAATATGTATACATAGGAAGAATATATAAGTTGTTAAGGGATGGAAACACTTATGTAATTAGCGTAATAACAATGACGATAATCGTTCAAACAAGGTTATATATAGATCAATACATGTGTATAAATGATTATGTATATGTACAAGTATAGATCTAACGTCAAGTTCGATCATGTGTTAATACAAGAGATAGTACTTCTAAGAAATATATAGTGTTATATTATAAATTATATTATCTACGCTATTACGACGAAAATGGAATATTCCTTTAAGAATAATTATAAAATTTCGTAAATATATCATTATTTGATGATTATGACTTGTATCTCTATGTCTACTTGTATAGATATATTATGTGTATAAATATTTATAAAAAGTAATAAATATTAATCAAAAACGAGTCGTAAACACACCATTTTCCTTATACAAAAGCATTCTAAACCAAAACTAATGTGTTGGGTGAACAACTTGCATATGAGACATCCATTCTCAACCCTAAGATGTCTTTTGTATTTAGGGTACGAGTAGTCGAGTCTCTCTATTACGGACCTTTATTTGTTTGCTGCACGGACACGAGGTGAGTTTCACAGCCCCCTTTTAACTTTTAAATGTTTTAGAAACACCGGGGGGAAAGCATACTTGCTTACAAGTTTGAAAACATGAGACATCATTGTTTACTACAGTTGGGAACATCATTGCCTGATACATTCGGGAAAACATAAAACGTACTTACAAACATTTTCATATGGTAGCAAGAAAACAAGACCCGACCTTTATGTTTGCATGAGTTATAACACATATAGAGCGCTGGAAGTCCCCTGACCATCATAATTATAACCATTAGCTATAGGTTAGCCTGGGATTCTATGGATAGTACTATTGGGATTGACACCCCCGGTCATGGTTAGTCGCGCTAACCATGGGTCCCTCTGGCCAAATGACCGCATAGTGTTCAAACATTGCTCGTGAGGTATGAGCGAGGGGCAAAACACCCGTGTCATGGTTTGGTTATGCCTCATGTATGTACATATTATTTGTATTCCTAGCTAGTCTACAAATGGGTCAACATTACTTGTTTTGTTTATCATATTCATTGAAACGTTTCGTGCAGATGGATCTGCCAATCACTTATACACCAATGGTTTTGCCATTCGTTTACGTGGAAATGTTTTTTTTTATCAATGTTTTCAAGGAAAACAGTTTCATATTATAGCCATGTACACAGTATCAATGTTTTCAGGAAAAACGACTTATTTTATGACTATGACGTTATCACATGTTTTCATTGGGAAAACTACTCGTTTTATGACTATGAAGTTATCACATGTTTTTATTGGGAAAACTACTTGTTTTATGACTATGAAGTCATCACATGTTTTCATTGGGAAAACTACTCGTTTTATGACTATGAAGTCATCACATGTTTTCGAGGAAAGCAACCTTACATTAAACCCGTGTACATATTTTCAATGTTTTCAAAGAAAACAGTTTCGTATCATGGCCATGTACACAATATCAATGTTTTCAAGGAAAATCACTTTACATTGCAACAATCAAACTTGTGAACTCACCAACCTTTGTGTTGACATTTTTAAGTATGTTTTTCAAGTATCACTTAGCTAAGGCTCGGTTGGAATAGGCTATCTAACTAGATTAAACCCTAGTGGCTGAAGAGCATTGTTTACCAAGTCTCAAGTCCATCATTGATCTAGAAGGATTTAAATCATTGTATTACTTCACATTTGTATTTGTAGAAGTACTCATTACTTTAGAAATCACTATTACAGCTTCCGCCATCGTGTAATGAACCAATCGTTGCAACCTGTATTTATTTATTAAGTAAATAAATTTGGGGGTGTGACAGATTGGTATCAGAGCTAATGCTTTTAGCGAATTAGGTTTCCTTAGTGATACCTAGGCTCTAACCAGACTCAATTAGGGACTAAGGTTTCTAAGACTTACATCACCCAAGACCTGAGTATAGAAATTCTAATCGTTGCCATACAACTTGTGTAGACCGTTAGTGTATGTAGTTACACTAGAGTATCATTTGCTACACTAATACTTAATACAATTACATAGCACACATAACAAACACTTAACACGTACAAATAGATAACTACAACGTTTCTGAACAAAGTGTCACTATCCGGATTACGAATCAAGGATGACGGGTGCTCAGCTCACGGTAACCCTAGAAGATCAAGTTACGAGCTGAGCTTGGGCGACGACGGTAGCAATCGCCAGTCACCGATCTTAGCATCACAACAAGCTAAACCCGTAACTAGACCTGGACCCATACCTGCACCACATCTACAACTACTCTAGCCTTGGAGTCAACTTTCTTTCTGATATATGTGCGGTATATATACTCTCCTACATGAATTACCGGATTGGACCTTCACCTTGAGGTATGACAGACATGACTCCTTGATCTGGTGGGAACCCGAGGTGGAGAAGCAGGACTAAACGAGAGAGAACTCTACAGGTCAGGAGACCCAAAGACTCATCGGGATCATGTGGATCCACACGTACATACAAACTTGGAGCATGAGTTGTTCGACACTAACTCAAGGATCTCTACCTTAACGTAGTGCCAGACTTCCACCGCATACAAAGGACACGATTGTGTCTCTCTACCATTGACTCCCCAGCAACAATCTTGGTTGGCAAATTCATGAGTATGGGTACAAATAACTAAGGGTAATCCAATAGAACATACACACTCTTGCACGAGAGTACAACTCGGGGATACAATCTAATGAACATTTTAAACCCCTTTGACCGAGAGCTTGGGATATGAGAAACACTATAGGGACCATGCAAAGTAAATTATCATTACGGGTGCACATGTAATCATAAATTGCAGTGCATGAGAACTGTAGCGAGTCTTACTATACAAAGCTAGTGTTCATGATTAATCCGTATTCCTAATCTCAATTCCCAGTCACTCGATTAATATCACCATAACCGCCAAGGTTAAGCCAAAAAGGAATCAGGTGATGTGAAAGACTACCATAAGTGACATGGAAATATATGTCATCTCCTTTATCTTTGAATCCAAAACTCTTATCAAGATTTCATCGACACGACAATTTTAAATTAAAACTTTGAAGAGATCGATTCTTGGTGATTTAACTTCAATTACTTAGACTAAATTTGGAAATTCCTTGTGGAATACTAATTCAACTTTTGAGGTTACGCTATAGATTACCTCTTTTCGATTCCACTACTTGTCAATCAACGTACGTAACCGATTTTTGGCTTAACATAAATTTGACGTTAACAATTCAAACTCTTAAGTTAGACATTCACGAAACATTCTCGCGGTTTCGAACCAGAGAAATTCAAAATGGATTCAACCAGCCTTTGGAAAATCCTGAGTATTGAAGGTTCTCGCCCACCTACTTCTACTTGTTAATTCGTATCTTTTGAAATTCTACTTCAACGCCATGTTGATTCTTACCAAAATCAACACATGCAGTAATTGCACGATTATTATTGGAGATCGCGATGTAATCTTAGGATCTACCCTACGACCCTGGATCACATTCACTTGAAGTTCCTAATCGGAAGTGCGTTGCACTAACTCCTGTAACGGAACGGGAATTTATGTTGATCCTCTTACGCAAGACACCTGCAGGGTATTTTGGAAACCCAACTTGAGACAAGTGGATAATTTTAACTCCTCTGTACTTACAATTCCTCAAGAATCATTTGATTATCTGGATCCCTGATTTCAAGCCTATAGGGGAAGACACACTTACCTCTCTTACCCCCAGCCATCCGTGGATAAGAAGGCTCGAGAACACCTAATGTTAGGAAAAGACTTCCTAACATATACTCAAGGAAATACAAAACTTCGACATTTAACACTCATTATCTCAATTTCATAACTTAAACCCCTTGCACTAAGGACTTTAAGGCTATGATCAATATGAGTGGAATACGTAATGGTAAGTCACTAAAATACTATTCGAACGCTAGGAAGGTGCAGACACACTGTATGACTAAGAGTTGGCAAATTCTGAAAACTCTCGAACCTTTCTTACCAACTTAATGTGTTGGCAAACCCATAGCCCATTTCGGGGAACACTAATTCTATGAGACAATCCCCACAATCTTACTATCTATTTCCTCACCTAGATGAAATATGACTATTCCAAGCAAACATAGAACTTCTTATGGCTTACATACCTCGATGGTATGATAGTCAAGTCATGAATTTACAAATCAGGATGATACGACCTAAATGCTAGTCTGTTGCGAGAAGGCAGTGCCAGTAATGGGTAAGGTGGTGATTAATCTCAACCTTTGCTAGTGAGAGCACACAAGGAACCTTAAAATATTAAATCCATTATGACCCATGTTAATGGGAGATCATAGATGACACGAAACCCGAAACGAGAGTAAAGTCTTAATCCCAGAAAATACTTTCGAGAGGTACAAAAGGGACAAACATGAAGTTTTATTCCTATATTCTATCGTTGCTATTCAAATACAGCAAATTGATAGTGATGAAACTGCGTTCCTAACTCTTAGAACTGGTTAGAAACCCATCCTCACGTTTCTGAACACCCACGAAGATTCACTTATCTTTAGTATTTGTTAAGCCAAGTCAACAATACTACTCTCAAATACTTTGACACTCTCACCTGCTTCATCTAGACGGTAGAAGAACTACATAAATCTTGAAGATACAAGACTACTATGAGATTTTGTAACCTCGAATTATGGTTCGACATTTATTTCATGAAGAAATCAATCTACACTGAGTTACGAATAACGCGCGTGATAGAATTACCAATAATGAGAGTTGATAAGTCCAAAGTCAATCTCAGGAGATAACGTCTCTGAAAAATCTTATTCTATAGCAGTGTCATTCTCTACCTAGGCCACCTAAGATGGTTTCCCTAAACCATTCCGGATTAATTAAGAAAAATAGCAAACAAAGATGTTATTTTCTAGAACTCGATTGAACCAACTTAACCTACATACGGATTTCACAGATGAAATAACAGTCAGAATCTTTTATTCTGAAAAGATTGAATGCATCCAGGCATTAACTAATTATGAGAAACAAGCAAGTATTCGATTTCAAATTAAAGCCTGAACACCTCGTCAAATAATTCCTTTCAAAGATCTATAGTGATTTGGTCTTCGTGCATTAAAACGCGTAGATAGATGAAGGGTATGCGCTGACATACATTCAAAATTTACATGCATCATTTCCTTTCAGTACCAGCTATGAGTATCACACAACTCCACTCTAATGAACGTGATCAAATAATAAAATCCTTCGACATCTAATTCGGGATTTTAGTTACTCACTCAATGCCAGGGAGTGACTTCACTGAGTATAGTCCAACTTGTTCATAGGATTCTGACAATGACTTTGTCCCTTAAGGGTATAGTCAACGTCGTTCAATTGTCGAGATATTCGAAGAATTTTCCTAAATCCCAACGTTGAGATAACATATGTTCAACGGTACCGATACACTGTTATATTATACTATAACATCTCAAATCCTTGCACATCTAATATCGTTAGTCGGAGAAGTATTCGCTTTACTTTCAAATACCACACCAGCATTAAGGCAGCTCCGTTTGAAGCTTTATATGGTCGTAAATGTCGTTCACCGCTATGTTGGGCAGAGGTCGGTGAAAAACATTTGACAGGTCCTGAGATTGTCCAGGAAACCACTGATAAGATCTTCAAAATTAAGGACCGTCTGAAAGCGGCCCGAGACAGACAAAAGAGCTATGCTGATAACAGACGAAAACCATTAGAATTTCAAATTGGTGACCGAGTAATGTTAAAAGTCTCACCATGGAAGGGCGTTGCAAGGTTTGGTAACCGTGGTAAGCTCAACCCTAGATACGTTGGACCGTATGAAATTCTGGATAGGGTTGGCCCTGTAGCATACAAGCTCAAACTACCGCAAGAACTAAACAACGTACATGACACGTTTCACGTATCAAATCTCAAGAAGTGCTTGACAGACGAGACCTTGATCATGCCGCCAGATGAAATTCATATTGATGATAAACTTCATTTCATCGAGGAACCGTTTGAGATTATAGATTGGAAAGTTCAAAGGTTGAGACGTAGTCGTATCAAACTAGTTAAAGTACGTTGGAACTCAAAGCGTGGTCCTGAGTATATTTGGGAACAAGAGGATCAAATGAAAACAAAATACCCCTCCTTGTTTAAGATGCACCAGTTCAAGATGGCACGAATTGAATTTCGGGACGAAATTCTTTTAACATGGGGAGAATGTGACACCCGACATTTCAGGTCGATATCCGTACTTATTGTAAACGCGTTTACATTATTTATGTTTCCTGACTTACCTAATTGAATAAATTAGGACATTAAAGTCTAGCAAAAGCCATACGTTATTTCATTTTATATTTTGGAAATTTTGGGAATTACCGGTTCACATACACATGTAACTCGTCTAATACGAACGTTGATAATTAAATTAAATACCCAGAAAAATATATAGACGTATATAGTACACAAACTTTACGTTGGACAATAAATTCTTTTTTTTAGACTAAGACATATAATATATGTAAAGTTACATAACAAACCCTAACGAAAAAGTTACCATGTAGCATCACCTTTAGGCACTTATACCTACAAATAATCACCTCAACGAATTATACAATCCGAGATTTCAATATTTTTCATCAACGAGCCATAAACTTGTTAAATTTATAATTCAAATACCGTGAAGAACCTAAACCGAATTAATTTACTGTTTAAAAATCCTAATCAAGATTAAAATCCACTAATGATCTAAAAACCCACCAACTAAACTTGCTTGACCATCTAACTAACCCAACCCACACCCTTATCTTTCTCTCGGTCGAATGGCCATATGGGACCCCACTTTTTTTTTTACCTCATTTTTCTTGATTGCTTGATTTTGCAAGCAAGGTACCATACCACCTTATCTCCTATATTCCTAAAAGTCTTCCACCCCTTAACACCATCATTCTTAAACAACCAACACTCAACTCTTGTCTCCCCCCTCTTTACGGAAACAACAATACCAACATCATCCTCATCCCACATCAATCATTCAACCACTTTAAAGACTAAAATCTTCCATATTTTGGTGATCTAAGAACCTTTCAAATGTTTATCAAGGATTCAACTTAAGGAGCTCAAGATCTTCTTCTTTTTCTCTCAAAAATCATCATTTCTTACATATTGTCTTCCCTAGCTTGTCTAGAGGTAAAAACTGGACCCTTCACATCCTTATATATACGTGTTATTTTCTTTGATTCATGACTAAAATGCACTTGGTTCACCTAAAAAGTGGAATATTTTTATAAAACTTTCTTAAATGAATATACTAAAGTTAAAAGTGGCTTGATCTAACGTTTATTACATGTTTATATATATATATATGTGTGTGTGTGTGTGTGTGTGTGTCGTGGGTATGTATATATGCATATGTGTAGTTGTTGTTCACAAAAATTACTAAAGGAAAGATGTAAACATGTGTAGAGTTTTACAAAATCTTGCTAGTCATGAACTTCATTTACTTAACACATGAAAAATAAATAAATAAATAAATAAAAATGCATAGTTCTATGTATGATGAAACCATGAGAATGTATGTATATATGTATATGGGTATGTAAACTAGAATTCCATAAAGATATAGATCTATGTAGGTATGTGAAGTATTTGTTCATAATATGTTATGTTGTCAAAATGGTTAGTTTGGTTAAAAGAAACACAAGGCTTGAATGTTAATGGATAAAAATAAGTTTTATAAAAATATCGACTTTTATGGCCTTAAATATATTTTGTTGGTAAAACTTGGTGATCCATGCATATAATGGTATTTTGGAAAAGGACCAAGCCTTGGAAATATTTTTTTGACAAAACAAGTGTTGAAAAACTTAAGAATATATATTGGATAAAAATAACCGATAAAAGTGTTAAAATGATTATTTGAATAGTTTCGTGTCGCATGGTAAATTATAGGCTTCGGTGATATAACATGGAATAATATGTATTTGTGTATAAATATGTATACATAGGAAGAATATATAAGTCGTTAAGGGATGGAAACACTTATGTAATTAGCGTAATAACAATGACGATAATCGTTCAAACAAGGTTATATATAGATCAATACATGTGTATAAATGATTATGTATATGTACAAGTATAGATGTAACGTCAAGTTCGATCATGTGTTAATACAAGAGATAGTATTTCTAAGAAATATATAGTGTTATATTATAAATTATATTATCTACGCTTTTACGACGAAAATGGAATATTCCTTTAAGAATAATTATAAAATTTCGTAAATATATCATTATTTGATGATTATGACTTGTATCTCAATATCTACTTGTATAGATATATTATGTGTATAAATATTTATAAAAAGTAATAAATATTAATCAGCAACGAGTCGTAAACACACCATTTTCCTTATACAAAAGCATTCTAAACCAAAACTAATGTGTTGGGTGAACAACTTGCATATGAGACGTCCATTCTCAACCCTAAGATGTCTTTTTTATTTAGGGTACGAGTAGTCGAGTCTCTCTATTACGGACCTTTATTTGTTTGCTGCACGGACACGAGGTGAGTTTCATAGCCCCCTTTTAACTTTTAAATGTTTTAGAAACACCGGGGGGAAAGCATACTTGCTTACAAGTTTGAAAACATGAGACATCATTATTTACTACAGTTGGGAACATCATTGCCTGATACATTCGGGAAAACATAAAACGTACTTACAAACATTTTCATATGGTAGCAAGAAAACAAGACCCGACCTTTATGTTTGCATGAGTTAACACATATAGAGCGATGGAAGTCCCCTGACCATCA
This sequence comes from Smallanthus sonchifolius, assembly GCA_023525975.1. Taxonomy (NCBI): domain Eukaryota; kingdom Viridiplantae; phylum Streptophyta; class Magnoliopsida; order Asterales; family Asteraceae; genus Smallanthus; species Smallanthus sonchifolius. Next base: position 80,861,493 of record CM042026.1, on the reverse strand, counting down.
TATTTATAACCATTAGCTATAGGTTAGCCTGGGATTCTATGGATAGTACTATTGGGATGGACACCCCCGGTCATGGTTAGTCGTGCTAACCATGGGTTCCTCTGGCCAAATGACCGCATAGTGTTCAAACATTGCTCGTGAGGTATGAGCGAGGGGCAAAACACCTGTGTCATGGTTTGGTTATGCCTCATGTATGTACATATTATTTGTATTCCTAGCTAGTCTACAAATGGGTCAACATTACTTGTTTTGTTTATCATATTCATTGAAACATTTTCGTGCAGATGGATCTGCCAATCACTTATACACCAATGGTTTTGCCATTCATTTACGTGGAAATGTTTTTTTTATCAATGTTTTCAAAGAAAACAGTTTCATATTATGGCCATGTACACAGTATCAATGTTTTCAGGAAAAACGACTTATTTTATGACTATGACGTTATCACATGTTTTCATTGGGAAAACTACTCGTTTTATGACTATGAAGTCATCACATGTTTTCATTGGGAAAACTACTCGTTTTATGACTATGAAGTCATCACATGTTTTTATTCGGAAAACTACTCGTTTTATGACTATGAAGTCATCACATGTTTTCGAGGAAAACAACCTTACATTAAACCCGTGTACATATTTTCAATTTTTTCAAAGAAAACAGTTTCGTATCATGGCCATGTACACAATATCAATGTTTTCAAGGAAAATCACTTTACATTGCAACAATCAAACCTGTGAACTCACCAACCTTTGTGTTAACATTTTTAAGTATGTTTTTCAAGTATCACTTAGCTAAGGCTCAGTTGGAATAGGCTATCTAACTAGATTAAACCCTAGTGGCTGAAGAGCATAGTTTACCAAGTCTCAAGTCCGTCATTGATCTAGAAGGATTTAAATCATTGTATTACTTCACATTTGTATTTGTAAAAGTACTCATTACTTTAGAAATCACTATTACAGCTTCCGCCATCGTGTAATGAACCAATCGTTGCAACCTGTATTTATTTATTAAGTAAATAAATTTGGGGGGTGTGACAAAAGCCGACACCCTATTCACTAAGATCCGCCAGTAGGTCACACTATAATTGATGGAAGCAGGGGGGATATCGTATAAGGATGCTCTGAACAATGCCGGGAAGGTGAAGAATACAATCACGATAGCGGGGGAAGGGGGACTATTTCCCCGTTACTAAATGGGCAGGGTCATGGTGGGGGAGGCAAAGGATGTGAACACCTTGGAAATCATATTGGATCTATTCACTGAATGGGGTTACTAGGAGGTGACAATGTCTTATATTGGTGGTATGAAATGCCTAATCTCCTTGAATTCATCGGAGCTGGTTCAGGAATTTGTGTTGAACAAGGAAACAAGGAAGGAACATCTAATATCTGTCACACCCCGGCCGACGGCGGATTAAACGCCGGGGCTGACGCGGTTGTTCATAAGCACATGATCATCTATTAAATATGATAATATTTATTATTCAAATTAAAAGCATCCGTTACATAGGAAAATGAAACGTTCACAACATAATTTAAATTTAACTAAGTCCAAGTCCTAGGTGAGCAAGTAGTCCTCAAACAGGTGCACCTGAAACATGTAAGTAACTGTCAACTACAAGTAGTTGGTGAGATACATAGGTTTTGACACCAAAAGAGTTCGTATATATTACAATTCAATATGTTCAAAGCATGTCTAAAACATTTATGTGAAAACATACAAGGTTCCAAGCGTACAATCAAGCTATGTTATATGTATGCACAATCCCCCGGATTGCGTGAAGTTCTCAATGTAACACTAACCCGCCAAGGTTCGTGTTAAGTAATGTATCGGATTCCAGTATAAATGATCATAAAAGGTACTACCTTAGGCTTGCCACACAAGTTAATGATTGTACTGACATGAACACATGTAATGGTCACCAATTAGTTTAAGACATAAGCATAAAGACCATAACATATGAACACAGGGTATTGAATTGTGTATGTAAATGTATTTGTAATCATGTTTCACCCCAAAAGTAAAAATAGTAAAAAGGGGCTATGTAAACTCACCTTGCAATATGAAGCTTTGTATGTTACACAAGTATATTGTTTGTTGCACAAAAAGTTCAAGCTAACCTCAAGGTTAACCTAAGATTTAATGATATAATTATATCAATAATGTGTTCAAATGAATAAAGAAGATCCTAAGGTGCAGGGGATTGGATGTGGGTTTTCTCCTTTTAATATTAAGATAATTATTTGAGTCATGATAAGTGATCGTATTACAATTGGAATAAATGAAGGAATAGCTCAATGATTTTCCTTTGTTTGTAAATAAGTAAATAAATATATAGGTAAATAAACAATGCTTTTGTGTTTGTAATTAAATGAACAAGTAATTAAATATGAAATTTTCTTTTGTTTGTAATTAAATAATTTAATAGTGAATAAATAATTAAATAAAGGATTTGAATAAATAACTAAATAGTTACGTAAATAGATAAATTCTTATATTTATTCGTAGCTTGAATTCCATGAAAATTGAGTGTTAAGAAAATATAGTGATCTAATTAATAGATAATTAAATCATACTTAGTTATTAATTAAAAGTATACAATTTTTAAAAGGTTATAAAATATATTAAATAAAAGGGTTTATTGTTTTACAACACAATTTGTCTCAAAAATATTTTATAGTCCCAAGCTTTATAATATATAAAATGGACAAATACACGTGTTAGAAATAATAACGCTCATATATTATTTGTTACACGTTCGTGATAATAATAGTTTAAACATAGTTATAAATATGTATATTTGAAAAATAATGGTTGTCCGTAAAACCTTGAATATTTATAAAAGGGATTGGTTTAAAACGATGAATATATTTACATATGTTTGCATACTCAAAAGTTATAAATTATTTAAAATTGTATATGTTTGGTTATATATAAAAATATATATTTGTATTTTATCCTTTTTTTTATAAAAATGGTTCATGTATTAATGTAAGTATATGTATGTATTTATATTTTTATATACATATATGAATGTATGTGTGTGTGGAGGTACAATGGTGCTAAACCATAGAGTAGACAAAACAGGGGAAAAAAAGATGCAGGGGCCGGGATGCAGGGGCCGGGTCTAGAACCCGCGACCTCTTGCGTGGTAGGGGAAAGCATTAGCCATTAGACCAGTGGCTCAACTTTGGTTTAACACAGAAACGAATTGATTTTAACATTCAGTTCCTGGTGGTCATCTTCCCCAAACTTTTAATCGTAACTGGGCTTCCCATTCCAAACCCTAAACCACGATTTGAAGCATACCAGAGACATTACAGAGGATGCGATGATGAGGGAGGAATCCATTACCTGAAATCGAACTTGGATTCGCCGAGATGCACAAGGATTTCCTTCTCCCTGATGTCGCGACCCGAGAGCAAAACGGGGGGGTTGAAATCGGCTGATTTCGTGCCTCAATCGATTGTAATGACCATAGGGGTGCTAGGAGATTGAATAGCTACGCGTAACAGACGAAATCGATGGATTTAATGAGGGTTTGGGCTTCGATTCGTGTCCTTCAAGTTTATAACCGAAAGTTCATAAATGGCTCTTTAAGACTTGATTGCTCCATCAATATGATTAATTGTAGGTTCACAAGCGATCGTGGGGAGTGGCAAGGTGATTTGGAGGGTCCCCAACTCCATAATATCTGGTATTGGAATTGGTTTACTCGAATGTTGACTTTTTAAAAGTCAAAATTGAGTAGGAATGTTCAATTTGGGAGGAAAGGTTCAAGTCCAATTTAAATGAATTAAAATCCCTTTTATTTGTTTTAGAAATTTTAATAATTTATAAAACTTACACATCATATGATTACTTAAAAACATTTTATAAATGAATGAATTCCATTTTTATAAAATCATAAATTGTATAAATGGTTTATATATTTACATATATATATATATTTATAAATAAATGTCTACATTTATGTAAAAAAAATGTAAATGCATGATTTAATACTCAAAGGTTTTTGTCTTTGACATATATATTATGACAAAACATGAACACGTATACATAATATATATATATATATATATTTAGTCGAAGATAACTGATGTGTACATTACAAAGGTTGAAATTTTAAAATTGGAACCCTTTGAAATGATTAAGGTGGTAGATACGGGATCGAAGTGAATGTTATTATTGTTTTAAAATAAAAGAAATTTATATATATATATATATATATATATTTATACATATAAATAAGATCAAAAAATCATGGATGTTACAGTATCCCCAAGTTGAGGGAATTTTGTCCCGAAATTCAACTGTTGGAGGCTACTGAATCAGATAAAAGATGTGAGTTTGGATTTTGAACGAGCTTGGATTGTCGGTTGGAGGAGTATAATTGATGACAAGATTCAGGGTGGATACTCAAGGTCAGGTCGTTGTGTCAGGCATGGATGGTGGTAGTGAATTTAGTTTGAAGAGAATTAGAGAGGAAATTGTCCTAGAATAAGTTTTGAACCCCAAAGGTGAGATACATCACTTGCAATGAGGGCGATGGAGGTTTGATGTTCGACACTTGTTTAAGATATAGCCTAATATGTTTAAAAGGTATCGCTCGATGAAGATCTCACATGCATTGGTCGAGGTCAAATTAATAGAGGACTCTTCATGACACGAACAACGCTACTACTGACAATATGACAGGAGTACCTATATATATGGGAAGTGCCAGCGGCGTATCCATCATGCCCTTATCATATTACATTAGTTTCGTTACTGTATATCACTATAGGTTTTGTGTCATCACACTCAACAGAATTTACTATATTTTCCATGCGCTGACTTTTATAATTACGTGTGCACCCGTAATTACTCAAATCGTCGTATGGTCCGTATAGATCATTCTATTGTGTGTGGGTACAGGGGGGACACAAGATTACTAAATCCATAACTATTGTCTTTACTTATGTATGGCTAACCAATATCTATGATCATAGATAATGTAATCAATCAAAGAATAACAATGTGTCACAACCCCATAGTTATCCTAAATAGATGACATAATATTCTCAAGTTTACCCACAAAGTTTATAGTTCCCTCGTGTTTGAACAAGAATACGTCAAATCCCGAGTAGTTCAAAGCTTATAGCTTTCTCGTGTTTGAACAAGAATACGTCAAACCCCGAGTAGTTCAAAGCTTATAACTATCAACTTTCATGGATAAAGTGAATAATCATGCCTTATGTTTAATGTGGACAATCTATTGCAACAATGTAAACGATATAGTATCATGTATATTGTAAACAACAACGTTTCATGAATAATGTGAACAATCTAGTATCATGTATACTGCAAACAACCAAGCTTCATGTATAGTGTAAATGATTCTGTATCATGTATATTGTATACAACCAAGTTTCATGTATAACGTGAACAATCAAGTTTCGTGTATAATGTGAACGTTCGTATGTAAACAATTGACTCTCATAAGTAATGTAAGCTATCGAGTTTCGTAGGTGATCAAGTTTTGCGGACAAGCGTGTTGCTTGACGTTCATGTATCATGCAGATAGTTGGGTTTTAAATTTTCACTTTTGTTGAGGTTTATATGGATGGTTAACACTTTCACGAAATGATTTATCTCCAAAGGTGCAAGATAATGAGAAGGTTTTGCAGGTAATTAGAATAATGTGTACATGAATAATTAATTTGTGCCTTTTTGTTTGTAAGTAAATAAGTAATTGAAATTCTACTCTTGTTTGTAAATTAGTAAATAAGTGAAAATAGTAAATTGAATGGGTGGATAATTGGGTAAATAAATAAAAATCTTTTATTTATTTAATTTACTTATCATAAAGAAGATGTTTCAAAGGAAAATAATTGCCTTATTATTTAGTAGTTAAGCCAAGATTTAAATAATAAATAGTTTAACGAAATAAAAAGTCATAATGAAAAGAAATTTTTTTTTAATCAAGTCATTATTGAATTTAAAAGAATGAAATACTTGTTAATGTTTTTATAAAACAATTTGTACAAGACGGGTACTAAGTTTCTTTACAAGGTAAATGGGTTTGTAAATAATTTATAATCTAGATAAAATCTATAAACCAAGGGTTTGATAAAGGTTTTGTTTGAACAATATAATGAAATTAGTTAAATCGAGAAATAACAAAATAATTAGTTTACAAAGAAGGTTTAGATGTCGACCATTAAGGCGAGCCAAGAGAAAAAAATACAATAATATTTATATTTGGGTACAAGATAAGAGTTTTAATTTAAATTTTAAGAAAACGAGAAATAGAATATCCGGCTAACATCTCAGATAGTTTTTCACTAGGAAGCAGATGAGCACTGAGACGAACATCGTTAAGGTTATTCGTATTGCAAGCCGGTTTTCAGTTCTAGCTAGATCCGTACGTGCATCCAGTATCTCCTGGTCTCCTTTCATCATGTCTATGCGGGCGTCAAGATTTGCAAACAAGTCTTCCTAGTACCGTACTTGGCCCAAAAGGCTATCTATTCGTCGACTCGGCATGTCGTGCCTTATTCCCTGCTCCATTCATTGTCTCAGAAACTCTGCGGTCCTCACATATGGGTGGGCGGTATCAGTTGGATTCTCCTATTGCACCGGTAAGTTCCATGACTTGTCTTGCTCCTGGTTCTGGATGGTATAGGTTAGGTGCTAGATAAGGGCCTCTAGGAGGAGGTGATTCAGATGCTCGGAGTCTCATTCCTGTGCTCCTAAGTCAATTTGTCCTGCGATCAAACATGGATCTGGCAGCCAGTTGTGCCGGTGGCTGTTTGTCTGGTGATGGGGATCCACAGTCTTACTCCTTTACTGACCTTGTTTCGGGATGATACTCCAGGGAGTGAAGAGGGTAAGATGCTATGCCTAGCGCGGAAAAGGTCGTAAGTGATAATGCAATGGTAGGTGTTAAGTACAAGGGTTTTCATGAGTTTAAAATTTGACAAATCATAACTCTGAGTTCTTATAATAGTATGTTGGGAGTAACACTCGACCTATAAGTAGTGTTCCTACGAAGAGAATTCCTAGGAAAGAGAGGTGGGTCACAAGGGACTCACTTAAGTACTCAATTTTCCTTAGTCAGAATCTTTCATGGACCTACACCCACTCTTCCATCCATCATGTACCATCAACATTGTTATTGGAACTCATGGTTATGGTGAGAATCGTTAGGGATTGTGTCTTGTGGCTCAAAGGTGTGCTTCACCTATTGGAGCAGCTTCTTTTCCTCGGATGGTATGGGCTAAGGGTTTAAATCCTTTGCAAATGATAATAAGGGTGATAAAGTTTCCAAGGCATAAGGATGAAGAGGTATAGTTGACTTAAATATGATTAAGTGTAAGGATAAAATAGAAGGTTTAGACTTGTGTACCAAATTATAATAATTAAGCGGATGATGTTTAGATCGCATTCATCTGGCGTATACCCGAATGGATGCTTCGACAAATCAAAGTGATTCAAGTTATTATACTTTCAAGAAGACATGCTTTAGCCTATAGGTGAACACTCACTTCGGGAATTCCCAGGAAAGCATACGGATCCTTCGGTTGATTTGGATTTATATGAAATGCTTTCCTAGACAGAAAACCCAAAGTACAGGCATTCACCCTTCCGGATTGCACATGTTCTCTACTAATTTTCATAACCCAAAACTTTGACGGGATTTGAAAATTTTATTGTATGTCAAAACTTAGGATAGCATTTAGTAATATCAAATAGGTATTGTGCAAACAGTTCAAATAGTGTAGCAAATAAGGTATCACATGATTAGCGGTTTTTTTTTGTAAACATGTAGGTTATCAAGTAATATAGCACATAAGATAATTCATGTAATGCACTAGATAATATGTAGAATAATTACGCCAAAGTACCCTAAGGTTATAGACTATAGACTAAGAATATGTTCCAAGTAATCCATGTAGTTTCAAATAGTTTCATGTAGTCCTTAGATTGTTGTAGTTCATGTAGGCAGAAGTAGATAGATGTGGGTAAGTAAGTGTATAAATGAGTATAGAGTGGAGTTCCTAATAAAAGACAAGCTAAACTCATGTTTGGGGACTCCTAGGTTATAGTCTAGGTCATGTGTGTCTAATAACCTAATTCCCTATAACCATGGCTCTGATACCAATCTGTCACACCCCGGCCGACGGCGGATTAAACGCCGGGGCTAACGCGGTTGTTCAGAAGCACGTGATCATCTATTAAATATGATAATATTTATTATTCAAATTAAAAGCATCCGTTACATAGGAAAATGAAACGTTCACAACATAATTTAAATTTAACTAAGTCCAAGTCCTAGGTGAGCAAGTAGTCCTCAAACAGGTGCACCTGAAACATGTAAGTAACTGTCAACTACAAGTAGTTGGTGAGATACATAGGTTTTGACACCAAAAGAGTTAGTATATATTACAATTCAATATGTTCAAAGCATGTCTAAAACATTTATGTGAAAACATACAAGGTTCCAAGCGTACAATCAAGCTATGTTATATGTATGCACAATCCCCCGGATTGCGTGAAGTTCTCAATGTAACACTAACCCGCCAAGGTTCGTGTTAAGTAATGTATCGGATTCCCGTATAAATGATCATAAAAGGTACTACCTTAGGCTTGCCACACAAGTTAATGATTGTACTGACATGAACACATGTGATGGTCACCAAGTAGTTTAAGACATAAGCATAAAGACCATAGCATATGAACACAGGGTATTGAATTGTGTATGTAAATGTATTTGTAATCATGTTTCACCCCAAAAGTAAAAATAGTAAAAAGGGGCTATGTAAACTCACCTTGCAATATGAAGCTTTGTGTGTTACACAAGTATATTGTTTGTTGCACAAAAAGTTCAAGCTAACCTCAAGGTTAACCTAAGATTTAATGATATAATTGTATTAATAATGTGTTCAAATGAATAAAGAAGATCCTAAGGTGCAGGGGATTGGATGTGGGTTTTCTCATTTTAATATTAAGATAATTATTTAAGTCATGATAAGTGATCGTATTACAATTGAAATAAATGAAAGAATAGCCTAATGATTTTCCTTTGTTTGTAAATAAGTAAATAAATATATAGGTAAATAAGCAGAAGTAATTAAATATGAAATTTTCTTTTGTTTGTAATTAAATAATTTAATAGTGAATAAATAAGTAAATAAAGGATTTGAATAAATAACTAAATAGTTACGTAAATAGATAAATTCTTATATTTATTCGTAGCTTGAATTCCATGAAAATTGAGTGTTAAGAAAATATAGTGATCTAATTAATAGATAATTAAATCATACTTAGTTATTAATTAAAAGTATACAATTTTTAAAAGGTTATAAAATATATTAAATAAAAGGGTTTATTGTTTTACAACACAATTTGTCTCAAAAATATTTTATAGTCCCAAGCTTTATAATATATAAAATGGACCAATACACGTGTTAGAAATAATAACGCTCATATATTATTTGTTACGCGTTCGTGACAATAATAGTTTAAACATAGTTATAAATATGTATATTTGAAAAATAATGGTTTTCCGTAAAACCTTGAATATTTATAAAAGGGATTGGTTTAAAACGATGAATATATTTACATATGTTTGCATACTCAAAAGTTATAAATTATTTAAAATTGTATATGTTTGGTTATATATAAAAATATATATTTGTATTTTATCCTTTTTTTTATAAAAATGGTTCATGTATTAATGTAAGTATATGTATGTATTTATATTTTTATATACATATATGAATGTATGTGTGTGTGGAGGTACAATGGTGCTAAACCATAAAGTAGACAAAACAGGGGAAAAAAAGATGCAGGGGCCGGGTCTAGAACCCGCGAACTCCTGCGTGGTAGGGGAAAGCATTAGCCATTAGACCAGTGGCTCAACTTTGGTTTAACACACAAACAAAATGATTTTAACATTCAGTTCCTGGTGGTCATCTTCCCCAAACTTTTAATCGTAACAGGGCTTCCCATTCCAAACCCTAAACCACGATTTGAAGCATACATGTCACACCCCGCCAAGGCGGAAACGCGAGGCGCGACGTAACATGGTTTCCAAAGCATATGATTACCGCAAACACATACATGATAAATGGATACATAAATTAAGTTTAAAGTTTTACATTCCAAAATGTAAATTGAGTTTGCAAAAAGTGAAGATTTCGTAAATATGACTCCATTACAATGAGTTATACAAGAGAAATCCCCCAAAAGTTGTATCCATCGTGCATGCATGTATCCTACATTGTTAACCTTGCAATCACGTTCAATTTCCTGAAAAACATACTTAAAATTGTCAACACGAGGTTGGTGAGTTCACAGGTTTAATCAAATAGTTCTTTGTAAAATTCAATCGTTCGTAAATAGTTTCAGGTGTATGTGATAAACAGAATACGAATTGTTGACCCATTTGTAAACTAGCTAGGAATACAAATAATATGTTCATACATGAGGCGTAACCAAACCATGACAATTGTACACGCCCCTAATTTCGTTATCCGGTTCTATGCGGCCATAAATCCTCCAGATTGTGGTTAGCGCGACTAACCATGACCGGGAGACGTCACTCTCCATAGTACTATTCATAGGACCCTAGGCTACAGTTAATGGTTACTACATTGTTCCAGGGCACTTTAGCGGCCTCTCTTGTTGTTCTCATCTCATGTAAACATAAAAGTCGTGCTTTATTCTCTTGTTATCCCATAAAATAGTTATAAGTATGTTCTTCCCCCAAATATTGGAAAATAGTAAAAAGGGGCCGTGAAACTCACCTTGGGTTTGTGTATACTTGTAATGATACTTGTTGTAGTCAACCTTGACTATTCGTACCCTAGATACCAAGGGTAAATTGTGTTAAGACCGAACGTCTTATATTTCAAATTGTTCACCGACCTTGTAAATCTGATTGTGTTTGTTTAAATATCGCTTTAGTTTTCCAACACATGTTTTGTTATAAAATAGTTTTGAGTTACTGCCCAACTGGGACTGTTGTACAGGTGTCGAAACTACCTAGTTTCGATGGGGTTTAACTGATGTCGAAACTACCTAGTTTCGATTGTGTAGTTTGGTGTCGAAACTTCCTAGTTTCGATGGAGTATTTGAGTGTCGAAACTCCTAGTTTCGATTGAGTATATGTATCGAAACTACTTGTTTCGATTGAGTATAGGTATCGAAACTACTTGTTTCGATTACTGGACTTCTGTTTGACAGAATCAGTCCTGCATATTTATGTTTTAAAACTTGAATTTGACACATTTTTCTTGTTATCTTACTTGCGATTGAATAAGACGTAATTTTAGCTACGGTTTTAAAGAACATAATATGAAAAATATCGAGTTTTTACCTTAAAACCGCGATGAAAATGATGAAGAAAACAGAGAATGATCTTGAGTCTTTCGCTAAACTCTCTTTATAAAAACTTGAAATTCTTCTTAAATCAGTAAATTATGTTAGATTTCGCCTTGAAACTGGACTTCAATTTGAAGAGATATGGGGAGATTTTCGTAAGAAAATGAGAGAAATAAAAGGTTTGTGAGAGTTTTGAGTGATGAATTGATAGAAATTGAGGGTGGTATGGCCTTTATCTGCATTTCGCAGGTATGGTATGGGTTTTCTCTGCACTTCGGCCGAGAAAGTCAAAAGTGACTTGAGTGTTAATAATTAGTTTTAAATATTAGTTTATTAATGGTATTAATATCAATTAGAGTTTTAAGGGGTAATTTAATTCGGATTAGGTTCTCCACGGTATTATAAATTTATTCTAAAAATAATTTATTGTTCTACGTAAAGTTTGTGGAATTAAAATATATATGTATATATATTTTTCTGGTTATTTATTTTAACCACTAGTGTTCGAATTTGTCGGTTTATATGACACTTGAACCGGTAACTCCTAGAATTACCAAAATATGAAATGAGACCATGTACGGTCTTTGTAGGACCAAAATGTCCTTGTTTGTGAAATCAAATAAATCGCAAAAATAATTATAACGTAAACTTGTTTATAATGTGTACGGATATTGACCTGAAATGTCGGGTGTCACATTCTCCCCTTGTTAAAAGAATTTCGTCCCGAAATTCAATTCGTGTTATCTTGAACTGATGTATCCTTAAACAAGGATGGGTATTTTGTTTTCATTTGGTCTTCTCGTTCCCATGTATACTCAGGACCGCGTTTTGAGTTCCAACGTACTTTAACCAGTTTGATTCGACTGCGTCTCAGTCTTTGAACTTTCCAATCTGAAATCTCAATCGGTTCCTCGATGAAATGCAACCTGTCATCTATGTGAATCTCATCAGGCGGTATAATTAACGTCTCGTCTGATAAACACTTCTTGAGATTTGATACATGAAACGTATCATGTACATTGCTTAGTTCTTGTGGTAACTTGAGCTTGTAAGCTACAGGGCCAACTCTAGCCAGTATTTCAAAAGGTCCAACGTATCTAGGGTTAAGCTTACCACGGTTACCAAACCTTGCAACGCCTTTCCATGGTGAGACTTTTAACATTACTCGGTCATCAATTTGAAATTCTAATGGTTTCCGTCTGTTATCAGCATAGCACTTCTGTCTGTCTCGGGCAGCTTTCAGACGGTCCTTAATTTTGAAGATCTTATCAGTGGTTTCCTGGACAATCTCAGGGCCTGTCAAATGTTTTTCACCAACTTCCGCCCAACATAGCGGTGAGCGGCATTTACGACCATATAAAGCTTCAAACGGAGCTGCTTTAATGCTTGTGTGATAACTGTTATTATAGGAAAACTCTGCTAACGGTAAATGAGTATCCCAATTTCCTCCGAAATCAATTACACACGCACGGAGCATATCTTCTAGTGTCTGGATAGTCCGTTCACTTTGACCATCTGTTTGTGGGTGATATGCCGTGCTCATGTCAAGACGTGTGCCCATGGCTTCTTGTAATGATTTCCAGATTCTAGACACGAATCTGTTGTCTCTATCAGAGATAATAGAAATTGGCTCTCCATGCCTAGCCACAATTTCCTTGATGTAAAGCTTTGCAAGTTTCTCGGTTTTATCCGTCTCCTTGATAGGTAGAAAATGAGCTGATTTTGTTAAACGGTCGACAATTACCCATATGGTATCATAACCACAGCACGTCTTGGGTAATTTCGTGATGAAATCCATAGAAATCTGTTCCCATTTCCATTGAGGAATTTCGGGTTGTTGTAACAATCCCGACGGTTTCTGATGTTCTGCCTTTACCTTTGAACACGTCAAGCATTTACCGACATAAACAGCAATTTCTCCTTTCATGTTCGGCCACCAATAGTGTTCTTTCAGATCCTTATACATTTTATCTGAACCCGGGTGAATGGAGTACCTGGACTTGTGGGCTTCGTCCATAACCAACTCCCGTAAATTACCAAAACATGGCACCCAGATTCTATTCATGAAGTATAAAGTATCATCTGACTTTGGTTCTAATTGTTTGATCATTCCACGTAGTGCTTCATTCTGAATGTTTTCTTCTTTGATCGCCTCTTGTTGTGCCATCCGGATTTGAGTCGTGAGACTCGTATGAATTGTTAATCCTAGGGCACGAACACGAAGAGTTTTAACTCGTTCCTTGCGACTTAAGGCATCTGCTACGACGTTTGCCTTACCCGGGTGATACTTGATATCACAGTCGTAATCATTCAGTAGCTCTACCCAACGACGTTGTCTCATGTTGAGTTCCTTTTGATCGAAGATATGTTGGAGACTCTTGTGATCAGTAAAGATAGTGCATCTTGTACCGTAAAGATAATGTCTCCAAATCTTGAGTGCAAACACAACTGCGCCCAACTCCAAGTCGTGGGTCGTATAATTCTTTTCGTGCACTTTTAGTTGTCGTGAGGCATAAGCGATGACTTTGTCTCTTTGCATTAACACACAACCAAGTCCTTGGTGTGATGCATCGCAGTATACGACAAAATTGTCAATTCCCTCAGGAAGGGATAAGATCGGTGCACTACACAGCTTCTGCTTCAGCAATTGAAAAGCTGACTCTTGCTTGTCACTCCAATCAAACTTCTTTTCTTTCTGGGTTAATGTGGTTAAAGGCAGGGCTATTTTTGAAAAATTCTCAATGAAACGTCTGTAATAGCCTGCCAAACCCAGAAATTGACGCACTTCAGTCGGAGTTCTTGGTGCTTCCCAGTTTTTGATAGCTTCAATCTTTGATGGGTCTACGTGAATACCATTCTTATTGATGACGTGTCCGAGAAAGTGAACCTCTCGGATCCAAAACTCACACTTAGAGAATTTAGCATAAAGTTTCTCGTTTCTGAGTAGTTCTAAGATTAATTTCAGATGATGCTCATGATCTTCCTTGGTTCGTGAATATATTAATATGTCATCGATAAATACTATCACGAATTTATCCAAGTATAGCTTGCACACGCGGTTCATGAGATCCATGAAAACCGCTGGTGCGTTCGTCAAACCAAATGGCATAACTAGGAACTCGTAGTGACCGTAACGAGTCCTAAAAGCCGTTTTTGGTATATCTTCTTCCTGAATTTTCAGTTGATGATACCCTGATCGTAGATCAATTTTAGAATAGAAGCTGGAACCTTGAAGTTGATCAAACAAATCATCTATTCGAGGAAGTGGATATCGATTTTTGATTGTAAGCTTGTTTAACTCTCGGTAATCAATACACATCCTAAAGGTTCCATCCTTTTTCTTTACGAATAGGACCGGAGCTCCCCAAGGTGAGAAACTCGGTCTTATGAAACCTTTATCAAGTAACTCTTGCAGTTGATTAGATAATTCCTGCATCTCGGAAGGTGCTAATCGATACGGTGATCGCGCAACCGGTGCGGCTCCTGGTACCAAGTCGATTCAGAATTCTACTTGCCTCGGTGGTGGTAATCCAGGTAAGTCTTCAGGAAAAACTTCGGGGTAATCTTTAACGATTGGTATGTCTTCAAGTCGACGTTTCTCGGGTTTCTTCTCGACGACGTGAGCCAGGAATATGCAATAGCCTTTACGTAGGTACTTACGAGCTTTCATGCAGTTTATCATCCTTAATGTTACTCCACTCTTCTCACCTTGAATCGAAAGAACTTCTCCGTTCGGGAGTGGAATTTGAACAATCTTCTCAAAACAAACGATTTCGGCGTGATTCTTCGACAACCAATCCATACCAATAACAACGTCAAAACTTCCCAAGTCAACAGGTAGTAGGTCTATACTAAATGTGTGGTTTTTAAGACATAAGGTACAACCTTGAATGACTTCTCCGGTATTAATTAATTTTCCGTTTGCTAATTCAATTGTATAATTTTGGTCTAGTTTGCTGGGTTTAATACCGAGTAGGGACTTAAAGTCATTTGACATAAAACTCATATCAGCACCCGTATCGAAAAGTATAGAGGCATAGTGATTATTTATCGGGAACGTACCAGTGACAATGTTCGGATCTTGTCGTGCGTCACCAGCCCCTATTACAAACGCTCTTCCACGGGCCTGATTGTCGATTCGGTTCTTCAACTTTGGACAGTCTTTTCTAAAGTGCTTTGGATCTCCACACTCAAAGCATCCCTGATTCATCCTTTCTGTCCCTGGGTTGACCTTTCCTGCTACTTGATTGGTCTTATTAGGGTTCGCATTGTTCCAACAGTTATGGGCTAGATGCCCATGCTTTTTACACTTTCCACATTGGGTACACCTTCCACTGTGATGATACCCACATTTGTCACACTTCGGTAGAGTTCCAAGATATCCTTTCTGTTCCACGGTGTTGACAGCATAGGCTTTCATAGTTTCGGGTCTCTTGTAAGCTTGATTCTTGTTTTGATTACTGGGTTTTCCAAACCATTTCCTCTTTTCTCCAGACCTTCCTTCCTCGGTCTCCTTCTTTTCAAACAAGCCATCACGCACAGCATTATCCCTTAGCTTGAATGCTAGAGTTATAGCGCTCTTGGCATCCATGGGGTTCGATGAAGTCACCAGGCTTCGGATTTGAGGAGCAAGACCCCACAAGTATCTTTCAACCTTCTTGTATTCTGGGGTAACCATGTGTGAAACCAAACTTGCTAACTCATTGAATCAGTCAGTATAACCAGCCACATCATCTCCTATCATTTGTAAATTCCACATTTCAGATTCGATCTTTTGCAACTCATTTCGAGGACAGTACTCCTCGATCATCATGGCTTTTAGATCATCCCAAGATAGCTGGTAGGCAGTCTGTCTTCCCAATGTTTTCATCTGAGAATTCCACCAGGTTAATGCTTTGTCAGCAAGTGTGCAAGTGGCATATTTCACTATACAGTCGGCTGTGCATTCACTAATATCAATCACAGATTCCATCTTCTCAATCCATCTCATCAGGCCTACTGCACCCTCGGTGCCATTGAAGTTGCGAGGGTTGCAGGATAGAAAAGCCTTATAAGTGCACTTCTTGTTCGAAGCATCTCCAGAACCTCCAGTAGTGCCACTGCCTCCTGCACCTCCTCCGCTACCACTACCATTTCCTCCGACGTTATTCCGATTGGCTTCGAACTGCTCCAAGGCGGCGGCTACACGTTGTGATATGAGTTGCTCAACTTCTGCGGAAATCGTCGTGTTTTTTTCACCAGTAGTGTCACGCGGTGTCCTTCTTTTAGGTGCCATGGGTCTGAAGTCGAAATGGGGTTAGTGTGTGACGATATTCAGTGTCTACGATATCCGTACTATATGATGATAAGTTATGAAATGCATATGCAAGGAAAATCATCTTAGTGAGTCATTTAGATTATAGACTAGGTTCGATTTTTGACCCCTAGTTCGCTATAATCAATGGCTCTGATACCAATCTGTCACACCCCGCCAAGGCGGAAACGCGAGGCGCGACGTAACATGGTTTCCAAAGCATATGATTACCGCAAACACATACATGATAAATGGATACATAAATTAAGTTTAAAGTTTTACATTCCAAAATGTAAATTGAGTTTACAAAAAGTGAAGATTTCGTAAATATGACTCCATTACAATGAGTTATACAAGAGAAATCCCCCAAAAGTTGTATCCATCGTGCATGCATGTATCCTACATTGTTAACCTTGCAATCACGTTCAATTTCCTGAAAAACATACTTAAAATTGTCAACACGAGGTTGGTGAGTTCACAGGTTTAATCAAATAGTTCTTTGTAAAATTCAATCGTTCGTAAATAGTTTCAGGTGTATGTGATAAACAGAATAAGAATTGTTGACCCATTTGTAAACTAGCTAGGAATACAAATAATATGTTCATACATGAGGCGTAACCAAACCATGACAATTGTACACGCCCCTAATTTCGTTATCCGGTTTTATGCGGCCATAAATCCTCCAGATTGTGGTTAGCGCGACTAACCATGACCGGGAGACGTCACTCTCCATAGTACTATTCATAGGACCCTAGGCTACAGTTAATGGTTACTACATTGTTCCATGGGACTTTAGCGGCCTCTCTTGTTGTTCTCATCTCATGTAAACATAAAAGTCGTGCTTTATTCTCTTGTTATCCCATAAAATAGTTATAAGTATGTTCTTCCCCCAAATATTGGAAAATAGTAAAAAGGGGCCGTGAAACTCACCTTGGGTTTGTGTATACTTGTAATGATACTTGTTGTAGTCAACCTTGACTATTCGTACCCTAGATACCAAGGGTAAATTGTGTTAAGACCGAACGTCTTATATTTCAAATTGTTCACCGACCTTGTAAATCTGATTGTGTTTGTTTAAATATCGCTTTAGTTTTCCAACACATGTTTTGTTATAAAATAGTTTTGAGTTACTGCCCAACTGGGACTGTTGTACAGGTGTCGAAACTACCTAGTTTCGATGGGGTTTAACTGATGTCGAAACTACCTAGTTTCGATTGTGTAGTTTGGTGTCGAAACTTCCTAGTTTCGATGGAGTATTTGAGTGTCGAAACTCCTAGTTTCGATTGAGTATATGTATCGAAACTACTTGTTTCGATTGAGTATAAGTATCGAAACTACTTGTTTCGATTACTGGACTTCTGTTTGACAGAATCAGTCCTGCATATTTATGTTTTAAAACTTGAATTTGACACATTTTTCTTGTTATCTTACTTGCGATTGAATAAGACGTAAGTTTAGCTACGGTTTTAAAGAACATAATATGAAAAATATCGAGTTTTTACCTTAAAACCGCGATGAAAATGATGAAGAAAACAGAGAATGATCTTGAGTCTTTCGCTAAACTCTCTTTATAAACACTTGAAATTCTTCTTAAATCAGTAAATTATGGTAGATTTCGCCTTGAAACTGGACTTCAATTTGAAGAGATATGGGGAGATTTTCGTAAGAAAATGAGAGAAATAAAAGGTTTGTGAGAGTTTTGAGTGATGAATTGATAGAAATTGAGGGTGGTATGGCCTTTATCTGCATTTCGTAGGTATGGTATGGGTTTTCTCTGCACTTCGGCCGAGAAAGTCAAAAGTGACTTGAGTGTTAATAATTAGTTTTAAATATTAGTTTATTAATGGTATTAATATCAATTAGAGTTTTAAGGGGTAATTTAATTCGGATTAGGTTCTCCACGGTATTATAAATTTATTCTAAAAATAATTTATTGTTCTACGTAAAGTTTGTGGAATTAAAATATATATGTATATATATTTTTCTGGTTATTTATTTTAACCACTAGTGTTCGAATTTTTCGGTTTATATGACACTTGAACCGGTAACTCCTAGAATTACCAAAATATGAAATGAGACCATGTACGGTCTTTGTAGGACCAAAATGTCCTTGTTTGTGAAATCAAATAAATCACAAAAATAATTATAACGTAAACTTGTTTATAATGTGTACGGATATTGACCTGAAATGTCGGGTGTCACAATACCAGAGACATTACAGAGGATGCGATGATGAGGGAGGAATCCATTACCTGAAATCGAACTTGGATTCGTCGAGATGCACAAGGATTTCCTTCTCCCTGATTTCGCGACCCGAGAGCAAAACGGGGGGGTTGAAATCGGCTGATTTCGTGCCTCAATCGATTGTAATGACCATAGGGGTGCTAGGAGATTGAATAGCTACGCGTAACAGACGAAATCGATGGATTTAATGAGGGTTTGGGCTTCAATTCGTGTCCTTCAAGTTTATAACCGAAAGTTCATAAATGGCTCTTTAAGACTTGATTGCTCCATCAATATGATTAATTATAGGTTCACAAGCGATCGTGGGGAGTGACAAGGTGATTTGGAGGGTCCCCAACTCCATAATATCTGGTATTGGAATTGGTATACTCGAATGTTGACTTTTTAAAAGTCAAAATTGAGTAGGAATGTTCAATTTGGGAGGAAAGGTTCAAGTCCAATTTAAATGAATTAAAATCCCTTTTATTTGTTTTAGAAATTTTAATAATTTATAAAACTTACACATCATATGTTTACTTAAAAACATTTTATAAATGAATGAATTCCATTTTTATAAAATCATAAATTGTATAAATGGTTTATATATTTACATACATATATATTTATATATAAATGTCTACATTTATGTAAAAAAAATGTAAATGCATGATTTAATACTCAAAGGTTTTTGTCTTTGACATATATATTATTACAAAACATGAACACGTATACATAATATATATATATATATATATTTAGTCGAAGATAACTGATGTGTACATTACAAAGGTTGAAATTTTAAAATTGGAACCCTTTGAAATGATTAAGGTGGTAGGTACGGGATCGAAGTGAAATGTTATTATTGTTTTAAAATAAAAGAAATTTATATATATATATATATATTTATACATATAAATAAGATCGAAAAATCATGGATGTTACAATATCAGCCATAGTTTGGGAGGGGCAAGAGATGCCGTATGAAAGGGTTGTGAAAATACGGATGGTTGGGCTACCAATTGTTCTCCGGGAGGAGAAAGTTTTCCGGGAAATTGCAGGTCTATACGGGAAGGTGATCGAACCATTTGAATTCTCGTGGGATAGTTTTGATGTATCTTCAGGCTCATGTTTGGTGCTTCATGAGTCTGGAATCAGGATTGATGAGGAAATAATCTTAAACTGGAACAATAGGTCATACCCGGTTTGGGTAAAAGAGGTTGAACATCTATGGCCTCCGGAACTAAAAGACCCTATCGCTCCAGCTATGGCGGGAGATAAAGATGGAGATGGGACCGTGATGGTGGATCTTGAGGAAGGAGAAATCCGGCCGGTAGTACCACAGAATTTTGGGGTGGCGGGGATAACGACCATGGGCCAACCGGAGAAGCAAGGGAAGGGGAAACGTTCCCACACTTGGGGGAGTCCGGGGGTCGCCATTCGTCGCATGGGGAACCAAAGTTGGCACACGTAGAAGCGGATTCCCTATGCACTCCTCGGAATCTTCGTTACAAGGCTGATGAATTAATTGGGGGGTTTTGTCAATCTGGGTCGGCACCACAGATGGGCCCGATCTCACAAGCTAGTTCAAGAAAAAGGCCTCGTCTGTTTCAAAGGCCAGTTTCAATTAACTCCTCAAGTGGGCCATATTTTGTAGACGTCACTGGAAAGAGAATTGACATTCCCCCCATTCCCAGACCTAAATAATCAAGCGACGTCCTACCCTGGGGCTCCTGATGGGAATATTTCTATTAAGCAGGAACAATCCGATGGGAATTTTGGAGAAGAAAGTTACTCCGTCGTTCCGGAGACTCTGCCAGTGGGGGATCCTGTGGATATAGATAAAGAGGTAGCAGACACAATCGAAGTGGGTAAATGTGTTGGTATCCAGATCGAGGATTTCGAAGATCAGGTGAGATTGCTAATTCATGGTGAAGGTGTCATCGAAGGTAATCAATGAACTATTAAGCATAAATATTAAGGGATTAGGGAAGTCGAATTGGATCCGAGGGCTAAAGACAACATATGGGGTACAATTTATTGCAATTCAGGAAACGAAAATTAGGGATGTTGCGAGGTTTCAAGGGAGTAGGCTTTGGGGATGGACGAATTTTGAAATGGAAGCAGTTATGGCGGAAGGCAGGTCAGGGGGGTTGTTATGCTTGTGGAATCCAGGGGTCTTTCGCTTTGATAATGCTATCAAACACCGATATTATTTAATTATATCTAAATGGGCATTTCGTAAATATATATGCTCCAAATGATCCGGTGAGTAGACGAAACCTATAGGAAGAATTACTGGCGTTAAGGAACTCGTTACCGGGTTTTTGGGTATTTCTTGGACATTTTAATGAGGTCCGGGATGCCTCGGAAATGGTTAACTCCGAGTTCATAGCCACAAATGTGGACTGGTTCAATAGGTTCATTGATGATGGGCTTTAACTAAGAAAATTGGGCGGTCATAAATTTACTTATATGTCGGATAATGGGCTTTAACTAAGAAAATTGGACTGTTTTTTGGTGTATCGGGAGTTTATGAATACTTGGCGACTGCGTCCCTTACTGCTCTGTCTAGGGAGTACTCGGACCATTGTCCTCTCCTTCTATCAACAGTCCCTCATGACTTCGGCCATATTCCTTTTCGCTTCTACCATTCGTGGTTGGATTTGCCGGGATTTATAGAATTTGTGGAGAATTCTGCCAGGTCATTTGTATTCAATGGCCCTATAGACCTGGCCCTGTATACAAAACTTAGGTGGTAAAATTCAAAATAAAAGGGTGGATCACGAATGACAGAAGGTTAAGGGAGGATTCGTACAGATTTTGTAAGGCCAGGATCACGGAGATTGAATACCTGGCAGATTCAAGGGTTTGGGCACCCAAGAACTAGAAGAGAGAATGAATTGCAAGCAGGTTGTGGTGGCTTTTGACCGGGCAAAACTGATAGATGCTCAACAAAAATCAAGAGTTAGATGGGCCAAGGATGGTGATGAGAATTCGAGCTTTTTCCACTCCTCAGTTAATGCAAATGTATGTTGCAGCAGGATAAATGGGCTGAGGTTTGATAGGGAATGGATTTCCAACCCGGTGTTACTCAAAGATAAGCTTTGGGATTTTTTTGCTAGTAAATTTATGGAGCACATTGAGATGAGGCCATCTATTTTCTGCCATGGGATAGCTAAATTGGAAGGATGGGAAACTGCAAATTTGGTGGGGAGATTTACGCCGGCCGAGATAAAAAATGAAATTTTGGAATGTGGGAATGATAGAGCACCGGTGCCGGATGGATTCAACTTTCGATTCATTAAGAGGTGTTGGACATGCTTTGAGCAAGATTTCTATAGGCTTTTCTTTGAATTTTACGAGGAGTCTCAAATCTCTCCGGGTAGTTGCTCATCCTTCATTGTGATGATTGCAAAGGTGGCCGATCCCTCGATACCTTAGGAATTTAGCCCGGTGAGTCTTATTGGGTGTATTAACAAAGCAATCTCAAAGGTCCTCGTGAACAGATTAAAAGGGGGAAACTAATCTCGGATGAACAATCAGGTTTCCGGATCAAGTTATTCGAGAGTTGGACCGATTGAGGAGGGTTTTTCTGTGGGGTGGATCGGAGGAAAAGACAAAAGTGTGCTGGGTGGAATGGGACAAGGTGATCTCTCCAGTCAAATTTGGAGGTTTGGGGCTGGGGTCTTTAAAGGATGGCGGTTTAAAGTAGAGGATAAGAGTTTATGGCGAAAAGTGATATGGGCCCTTCATAACAACTCCAGGTCATGGAATTACATCCCTGTAAAAATCTCTCAGTCGGGCCCGTGGAAACAAATTCATGGCATTTTGTCTCGCCTGATGATGGAGGTTATGGATCTAAGTAGATTTATCAGGGGGATAATGGGGGAGGGCAGCAACATATTGTTTTGGCGTGACTGCTGGTTGGAATCTGCTCCA
This sequence comes from Smallanthus sonchifolius, assembly GCA_023525975.1. Lineage (NCBI taxonomy): Eukaryota > Viridiplantae > Streptophyta > Magnoliopsida > Asterales > Asteraceae > Smallanthus > Smallanthus sonchifolius. The sequence continues at coordinate 80,838,668 of CM042026.1, read as the reverse complement.
TTAGCATAGTTGTATCCAACATTATTTGCTTTAGAAAAAAGAAAAGTTTGTCGGGTTGATAATCGTATGCGAAACATAAATGGCGCGATGGTGTTAAATTGGGATTGGGTTCGGGCTCCTTCAGCGGACATGGAGGCAGCTGAACTCCTACTGCCGCTGGCCTCGTTAGAGGCGGTTACATGGCCTACATAGGCAGATAAGTGGAAGTGGGAGTTAGAGGCGTCTGGTGACTTTTCTGTCTGGGGTCTTTACTGGCAAAATGGTGGTGGCGGTTTAAAGCAGAGGATAAGAGTTTATGGCGAAAAGTGAAAAGGGCCCTTCATAACAACTCCAGGTCATGGAATTACATCCCTGTAAAAATCTCTCAGCCGGGCCCGTGGAAACAAATTCATGGCATTTCGTCTCGCCTAATGATGGAGGTTATGGATCTAAGTAGACTTATCAGGGGGATAGTGGGGGAGGGCAGCAACATATTGTTTTGGCGTGACTACTGGTTGGAATCTGCTCCATTAGCATAGTTGTATCCAACATTATTTGCTTTAGAAAAAAGAAAAGTTTGTCGGGTTGATAATCGTATGCGAAACATAAATGGCGCGATGGTGTTAAATTGGGATTGGGTTCGGGCTCCTTCAGCGGACATGGAGGCAGCTGAACTCCTACTGCCGCTGGCCTCGTTAGAGGCGGTTACATGGCCTACATAGGCAGATAAGTGGGAGTTAGAGGCGTCTGGTGACTTTTCTGTCTCGAGCATCAAGGCAAGGTTAGCGAACTCCAATAACAATATCCCTGGATATGTTTTCGATTGGAATCCTTGGGTACCAAAAAAGGCGGGGATGGTGGCATGGAGTGCCGAGAAGGAAAGGTTGCCAACGGTGGAAGCATTACTCAAAAGAAATATCCTGGTTCAAGATTCTTGTTGTGTTTTTTGTGGGGAACATTTGGAGGAAGTGGAGCATGTATTATTATCATGTGCCTTTGCACAAGATGTTTGGCAGATCATTTCAATGTGGTGTAGGACAACGCCTTTTTTTGCTACGGATATAAGAGACATCCTGGAGATTTGGAGATATGTTCATGGTCCAAGACGTTACAAGAAAGTGGTGCACGCTGTAACGTTAATTACGATTTGGAGTATCTGGAAGCTAGGAAATTCGGTACGGCTCGGTAATGGGGAGGTATCGCAGACTAAAACAATAGAGGAGATAAAGGTTCAGGAGTTTTTGTGGGTACGAAACCGGTCTCGGATGCTGTCGATCTCGTAGGACCAATGGAAGCGATTTGATACTGCGGCATTCGGATGATTCCCCCTGGCATTTGCATCTTTTGTGGTGGGTCAGGTGTTAGACTAAATGTTTTGTATTTTATTTTCTCCTTGTGTTTTGGAAATTTGGTGTAATTCTGGCTAGTTTCTGGCTCGCCTTGGTGGAAATAAAACGTGGTTTTGTTGGCCGTTAAAAAAAATATTTTGTTGTTGAGAATTGGATTCGACACCCTAGGAGTCCTAATATTAACAAATTTTCATCTAAAGATGATGTTTTAGAAGTTCTTAAATCGTTCATGAAACAAGTAAAAAAAATTAGATTAATTTGGTATCAATGAATTTTATTTATTTATTTATTGTTATCATTTTTTAAGTATATAAAATAATATTCCAATTAACAACAATAATCTTTTTGCAATAAATAAAAGAAAAAAAGAGAGATAATAGTCAATAGCCATTATGGCACCTTACTTTTGACTTTTGATAAAAAAAAAGTGGGAAGGTCGTGCAAAGTTTGATTGCTTTTACTTCCTTAAATAACACCTTTAAGTTTTTTTTTTATTGATATGCAAATAGCCAAATATATTGTATGATTTAATAATACAAATAAAATTAATACTCAGTAGTTCAAAACTTGATCTAGTAATGACAAAATAAAAGGGAATTTAATATTTAATAGAATACAACAATAGAAGTATGAAGTTAGTTTTTAATCAACAAAAAATATTTATTATTTTAAACAAAAAGTTAACTATTTAAAATAAAGTAAAAAGTTTCATTTTATAAAATAATAACCTAATTATAGAAGTAAAAAGAAAATCAAAAGTTGGTTTTATCGTAATTCCCACATTCTTAATTTTCAATAAATAGTTACCACGAACCAAGTTTATAAACTGGAAAATTTACAAATATATATCTAATTTGACATATATGAGTGACATATTTGTTTTTTTGATAATTTTAGTATAATCTAGTTATTTTGTGTAATTGAGTTTACTTGGTGACCAATTAAAAAGTCATAATGAAACATCAAACAAGTTGGTAAGTGTGGAGTGTACAATTGTTTGATGATCTTATGACTTTTGGTGCTGAAGACACCTTGTTGTATCAAAGGGGCAAAGCCTACTGAACAACAAGGGTCTGGTGGCAGCGTCCCTGATTAGCAAGGTCCTAGGGGCGGCAGACCCTAGTGGGATCCAAGGGGCAACGCCCCTGGATGGGGTCCAGCTGAATGGCTAAGAAATTTAATGTATGAGATTCTATTGTGGCCCAAACCGATATCTCCAATATCTATTAGGTGTGATAGTGCAGCTACCTTGGCTAAGGCCTATAGCTAAGTGTATAATGGGAAGTCTAGACATTTGGGTGTTAGACATAACATGATTCGTGAGCTCAACATATATGGTGTGATATCAGTTGAATATGTTTGTACACAACATAATCTAGCCGATCATTTAACTAAAGGGTTAGGAAGAGATCTTGTACACAAATCGGCTGTGGGGATGGGATTAAAGTCCACTTAAATCTCTTATATTAAGATACCCAATTCCCATCTAGTACAACACTAGATGTTAAATTCAATATGGAAAGCTTAACATATAGAGATTGGAACACATATACGACATTTTCCCAAGGTATGTGTTCAGACTGCAGTGGGTTAGGTTGAAGTTTTGGCTTCTTAATAGATCCTTTGAAAAATTGCATTACAGGTGATAGAGGAAATGAGCTACCTAAATGACTATAAAGTTTAGCCGCTTCAAAGGAGCTTGGGACTTGGCTAGCAAAAGATAGTGCCAAGTAAGAAAAAAGGAATATGTTGAACTTGTGTGTGAATTATCTTCATGTACTCAAATGGATAGCAAGAGTTCAATCCATAGAGACACCATGATATTAGAATATTTAGAACGTGTAATATACTAAAATAGAAATTCAATCTTCAAGACATTTCTATTTATGCATGAGTTTGTTTCTATTATGATATGTTTTAAGTATATCAAGGATTACACTAAAATAAGGGAGAATTGTTGATGATTTTAGTGTCATGTAGCTATTTGTGTAATTGGGTTTACTTGGTGAAATGAGAAGTCATAATGAAACATCAAATAAGTTGGTAAGTGTGGAGTGCACACTTGTTTGTTGATCTTATGTGTTTTGCTGCTGAAGACACCTTGTTGTATTAAGGGGCGAAGCCCACTAAACAACGGGAGTCTAGGGGCGTCGCCTCTAGTTAGCAGGGTCCTAGGGGCGATAGCCCCTACTGGGCTCCAAGATGCAACGCCCCTGGCTGGGTCGAGCTGGTCCTCTGAACTGTTTGTTATGCCCCTTGCTGGGGTCGAGATGGTCCTCCAGACTGTGGTCCAAGGGCCAACTAACTACGCCCCTTGTGTGTTTTGTTATGCGTGAAAGAATGAGTTTGAAAGTGAAAACTGCTGAAAGTTGGTCTTCCGGGCCAGATAACTTATGCTAAGTAGTTTTACACATCCGGAGCAAAGTTTGCTCCGCCGTAGTAAGTTTGCTCCTTTGAAGTAAGTATGTTCCTCAAGAGTAGATTGCCTCTTCATAATGGATTGTTCCTCCAGAGTAGATTGTATGTCTGGAGTAGAATGACTTAGCAGTTATGTATTAACGGTTATAACGATTTTCTGCCAATAACCGTCCTGACGCTGCATTGCATCTGTTTACCCGAGTTTTTTTTCTTCAAAAAGAGCATTATGCAAAAACTTATTTACCAAAATGGTGTTATTGAAAAATATTTACCAAAATAGTGTTTTTAAAAAACTGAATTCTCTCACTTCTAATCTTATTAGATAAAATCTAATTCATTAATGACTAAATAAAAAGATAAAGTATTATTATTTATTAATTATTATTAGGCTTATATAAAAGAAGAAATCGTATTCTAAATAAGTTTTTTTTCCTAAAAAGACTTTAGTAAACGTAAAAAACGTTTTTTTACGAACAGCGAAAAAAATTAATTAATTTAGGAATTGTTCGTTTCTTTAATTAATTTTCTTACAAAGATTATTTTTGTTAAATGTTTTAAGAGATTATCAATTAACTTAATCCTAAATGTCGGTCTATTTTAGTAAATGTATCTTTAGCCCCTCACACTTATTAAATATTAAAAATAACCTCTTAATTTTATAAAATGTCACTTTAACACCCTTATGTTTTTTAAAGTTTAGAGTTTACCCCTATAGTGTATATAATTTGATTTTTCCTTAATAATTTTAGTTAGTTTGTTATTTTTTTTTCTTGTGATTATTTAAAAACCTTTTTAAATCTTAATCCATTTCTGTTTGTTTTTTACTTTCTTTTTAAAATAGTTTATATAATAGTTTATATGTGTGTGCAGTTAAGAAAAAAAAGATACAATAAAATAAAAATGAAATAATAAATAATACAATAAATACATAATGAAATAATAATAATAATAATAATAATAATAATAATAATAATAATAATAATACACATAGTAATACAGTTTCAACCTCGATTATTTATAAATTTACTTTTTAATTTTTTTTTTAGATTTTCCCTTTATTCCTTTTTATTTTATATTTTATTCCTTTATTATTAATAAGACTTATTTATTTACTATTCTTTTTAAATCTTTCTGATCTAATTGTGTCATATGCTATCTCAATTGTACATTTGTACTCCAGTTATAATTTTATAAAACATAATTACCTCTCTTATATATTTTATACTTTTTGTTATCTTTATTGTTTTTATAACTTTATTATCATTTTATTTTATTGTATCCAACATATATGGGCACACACATAGAAACAGTTTTACGTATTAAACGGGAATGAATTAAGATTCAAAAAAGGGTTTTCTAAATAATTAACCGGGTTTTAGTCCGGAGTGCGTTACGTTAGCGGGGTTTGGCCCGTGTAGCGGCGCAACTGCTGTCAAGTGACAGCAGGCTCCATGGTTTCCCGGTGAAAGCCTAGCCTCTCGTTCTGAACCCGCGGGCCCGGTTCAGACAACGTAGTGGTCAGGTTGAGGGGTAACGGGTCTCCGACTCGGAGATGCGACCGCCACTTAAAAATGAAAGTCGCCTTTCAAAAAAAAAAAAATTTTTTTAACCGTTGACCATTTAGTGCAATAATAGCCCCAAGACTTGACATAGAGAAGGTCTTGGGTTCGAATCTGGGTCACAACAAAAAAAGGGTTTATGGTCAGGTTAGAGGGTTTACCCAGTTGGAGGGTTCCTACTGCGGTGGGCTGTCCTGAATGTTTTAGATTTTGCCCCGAAAAAACCTAATTATAATAGAATATCTAAGTGTTCCTGTTAAAAATTTTTTTTAACATTTATTATAAAAAATCAAGTTCTCTAAGAAAGAGGGGTGTTTCTGTCTTTTAAAAGCATGGGTAACAACTGGACATCATAAAGTACAAGCAGGGCTTGCCGGAGACATTTATTACGAAAAGCTGAAAAAAAAAGACTTTTTCCTCTGACTCCAGAAAAGGAAAGCTCTTACGTTACCTTTTCATGCTTTAATTATTTCATTTTTATTTGTAAATTTTTATATTATTTTTAAATATATCATTGTTATTTTAAACTTAATTTCTATTGTTTGTTGAATAAAAATTATTGTAGTTTATTAGTTTGAGTCTTAATTTATTTTTCATTCTCTTTTAAATAAGTACTATTTTAACTTTTTATTGTTTATAAAAGTAATTTAATCATTTGTTGTATGTTTTAAACGAATAAACTATCATATCCTTTTTTTTTGAAACGTAGATTTTTTTACTTAGTAGGACTTGAACTTACGACCTTGAGATCTTTAAATATTTAAAATGCTTTATCTCTATCATTGGACCACCACCCCAATAACAACTATCATATCCTTGTATCCTCATCTTTAAATAACTATAAACTTTTAAGGGTATCAACCTACAAAATGAATGTCTTGATTTATACGTTAGATTGGACGGATGTTATTAATTAACTATATATCTCATTAATATTTAAAAATAACTTTTTTTACAACATGGACTTCCCATTTTGCATAGTCCTTTTTTCTTTCTTTATATATATACACACTGGGTTAAACAATGAAAACGATATAATTTATAAATCTATAAATACTTCTAATAACTGAAATTACATATTAGATATGAAAAATGAAATTAAAGTTATAATTCATAAATTTTTAAATACTTATTTGTATGCAACATTTGATTTTCTATTCGCAAGTTTACCATCTTTATCAACGATTAATATTTTCAGTCCGTCTCTACTTTTAACTCTGGGCAATGCCACGTACAGTAGACCATGTGTAAAAATTGGTTGTTTTAAAAACAAACCAATCCTAGATAGTGACTGTTATTAGCTCTTATTTATCGTCAATGCAAACCATACAGCGAGTGAAAACTGTATTCTTTGAAATTTAAATAGAATCCTTTTGTCTGAAGGTGTCAAACCAATTCTAAGGATAAAAGTTTGATTGTCAATATTACATCTAGATTTGATCTCTGCTTCTATAACATGATTACCTAGTAATATCACATGTAGTCTGGTTCTATTACATAAATCACTTTTTTGATCAATATTTCTTAGTAGCATCACTGGAACACCGACCTTAACTTATGGTTTAACAAACATGAGAGTGTAAGTCCATTTACAACATCAGGTGAGTACAAACTTTGATCAAGATTATCATGAAGATGCTCTGACTCACAGATACGATCTGAACTTAGGTATTCCTTTTCATCTCCGGGAAACACTGATAACAATCGATCATTAATTTCGTGAACGACTTCATTTGTCGGTGCAAGTGTTGCTTTTTCTTGAAAAAAAATTGCGTTTTTGAAATTTTCAAGAATAGAAGGATAGACAAAGTCAATGAGTTCGGAAATAGGATCATGTGAATCAATAATGAGAAGATCCTCATGTATGTCGATAATCGCCTAACCATCATTAAAACCACCAACATTTCCTTCTCCTAAATCTAACATCCATTTTCCAAAGACCTTTGTTTGTTCAATATAAGGTGATTCACTTCCTAGACTTAACCTCATGCTTTTCCATTAATCTAAGGACTTTGTAATTTCCCCAAATGTAGGAAGAACTTAAAGACGCATTGACAATGTCTTGCCTACATCCGTTTGGAATTACAGGGAGACTTTGTCTGAAATCCCCTCCAAAAATATTTACTTTACCTCCAAATGGCAATTCATAGTTATTAAAACTATCACAAGTAAATATGTCTTTTAAAGTTCTATCTAAAGCTTCAAATTCATGCTTATGAACCATTGGTGCTTCATCCTAGATAATTAATATTGTTTTCTTTAATAAACGGGTAACGTCGATGTCTGGCTTTATATGGAAATTAGAAATCGAGAGTGTGTTGTCCTACCACTGATCAATAATAAAGATGCAATATCACTTGAAGCAACATTTAAAACAATCTAACCTTTAGATCTTATAGATGCAGATAATGTCTTCCAGAGAAATGTTTTACCCGTTCCATCATAACCATAAACAAAAAATACACACCTCCTTTGTTATCTTTAACCGATGTCATGATATCATTAAAATGCATCGATGTTCGTCTGTTAATGCAATAAAAAGATTATCAAACTCATTTTGTAGATTATGTCTGTCATAAGCTATTTCCTCATCAGTCAAACGGCCGTTTGAAGAAGACATATACTCATCATTAGCGTAGTTCATGGTTGTAAAGTTTTGCAGGCTGGAATTATTACGTAGTAAATTTTTTTCAATTTCAAACAAATTCAAGTTCTTAATTTGATCTTTAGTAAGTGATAAACCTATAAAATGTTAAAAACATATTTAAAAATCATTTATATATAAATACGACTTAATACAAATATCAAATAAGATTTTTATATTTTAAATGGTGGTATATGTGCAATTGGTGAACCCATTGGTTTACCACTCTCAATGTAACAGCCCAAGCAAACCGTACCAAGATATTGTCCGCTTTGCCCCCGATGGGTTGCCCATCCAATAACTCACGGTTTTGTTTTCACCCGACGAGTTGCTCGCCCAGGCAAAACGCTTCTTGATAGAGAAGGTATCCACCCCCTTATAAGGAAGGCTTCGTTCTCTCCCTCAACCGATGTGGGATATTACAATCCACCCCTTATGGAGCCCAGCGTCCTCGCTGGCACACCAGTTTGGCCCCTGGCTCTGATACCATCCGTAACAGACCAAACAAACCGTACCAAGATATTGTCCGCTTTGCCCCCGATGGGTTGCCCATCACGGAACTCATGGTTTTGTTTTCACCCGACAAGTTGCTCGCCCAGGCAAAACGCGTCTTCATAGAGAAGGTATCCACCCCCTTATAAGGAAGGCTTCGTTCTCCCCCTCAACCGATGTGGGATATTACAATCCACCCCCTTATAACGATACATAGAAGATTACCAATTGTAACGATACAGAGAAGATTAACATGGCCCATTGTAATACCCTAGGCAAATCCCACATCGGCTGTGGCTAGGAGAGATTCTTGGTTCATAAGGAATGCCTCGCCTCAAATACCACAACGCGTTTTGGGGCTTAATGTTAGTGGATGAGAGGAGAACTCCACAGTGAAGCGTGATCGGGTGGGTGTAATCCAGGGATGGGTGACCCGTGGGAAGTTTTCACCCGGGCAACCAAAAACAAATCCGTGAGCTCTTAGGGGTCAAAGCGGACAATATTGTTGGTACGAGAGGCCGGATATTACAAATGGTATCAGAGCCACTCCTGTGCCGTTCGAGAGGGTGGGGCAAACCTCATCGAGGACGATGAGTCCATAAGGGGGGTGGGGTGATTGTAACGATACAGAGAATATTAACATGGCTCATTGTAATACCCTATGTAAATCCCACATTGGCTGTGGCCAGGAGAGATTATTGGTTCATAAGGAATGCCCCGCCTCAAATACCATCAACGCGTTTTGGGCACATTGGCTATGGATGAGAGGAGAACTCCACAGTTAAGTGTGCTCGGGTAGGAGTAATCCAGGATGGTAAACCCCTAGGAAGTTTTCACCCGAACAACCAAAAACAAATCCGTGAGCTCCTAGTGGGCAAAGCGGATAATATTGGTGGTATGAGAGGCCGGATGTTCCACTCAACTACTTTAAAGTAATTCATTCATATATCAGAAAGAGCATTCCTCATACGCTATATCCATGCATCTCCACTAAGGTGCATTACCCTTTTACCTTAACAGTTGTTTGTCCTTTGTAGTAGCTGACGCTTTAAAACACCCTACTTTTATTCTATTATTTTATCAAAGTTATTATGTGGAATTTGGTCCCAGATTTTTCAAAACCTTGTCACCGTAGTGACACAGGTATATTTTATTAGAAATATTGTTTTACATACAATATTACATTGTACAATATCTAGGGATTCTTCGCTCCACCGGGCCACGTCCTCAGGAAGCTTAATTCCATATACCTTTTTCCTGTAGTGTTTAGAAAATATTTTTACATTAGCTTACGCTAAATAAGTACACTGCGTTTCTTATTTTATTATTCATCTCAGGTCCTTATGTCGCACCTTAACCATGCCCTTACACCTATAGACTCAGCACCTTTTTACTTAGGCCCTTCCGCTCATAGGCTCGACATATTTTCATTCACAAGGCCCTTCCGTCTCGTAGACTTGGCACCCTTTTTCCTTTAACCCCGTAGGTTATTAATTGACAAGGCCCTTCTGCTCCGTAGGCTCGGCACCTTGTTTCCCATTGGGACCTTGAGTGTCATTGACTCATAGCCTCCCAATTTATCAAGCATTTATTTATATCATGCATATGCATGTTTATGCTTGATTTAATCCCAACCAGTCCTCATCCTAAAACTTTGTAACGGTTTCTCCACAATGCACTAAAGAGGTTTATATATAGGGTGTACCAGCGGCGTACCCACCACCCCTTTAATACTTCGTGAGTACTCTGTTATTCCATTTTAGTGTTTAGACTCGTTCCCATCATACATTCACACTTAGCACGTATTGCATGATTTATTATCATGAGTTCATACATTCACATTCATCAACTATTGCATGATTATCGTACGTTGCATGATCACTTATCATGCTTTCATCTAATCCTTGCTCTAATTCCTCGTAAAGGTTTCTCCTTGTTATGTTAAAGAGGTTTATATATAGGGTGTACCAGCTGCGTACCCACCACCCCTTTAATGTCTCATGAGTACTCCTTTATTTGGAATTAAGCCTCGTCATATATTCATGTTTATTTAGCATGCATCCGTGCCATGCTATTTATCCTTAGTCTATCCCCCTAAACCTTTGTAATGGTTTCACCCCGAGGTATCAAAAGGGTTTATATATAGGGTGTACTAGCGGCGTACCAACCACCCTTTTGATATCTCGTGGATACTCCATTATTCTAGTTTAGTGTTTGGACGAATTCACCATTACCCCGTACCTTAGTTTACACATAACACATAACACATACGCATTAGTTTACACATAACACATAAGCACATAAATAATTGGACTAGGTACTGGTCCAGTGCACTTACAATAATCTCCGATTACTTCTTACACTCGTTCTTCGCTAAAACGTCTCTCCAGATCCGAACCACACTCGTAACGCACTGCACTCACACTTTAACGCACCGCACCGGCTTCTTGCACGTTTCCTAATGTATATCAGAAGTGATGTTGGTGTTTGTGTGCCTCCAAAATGAATGACAATGTCCAACTATATGTAGGTTGAAATCCGCCCCCGTAGCGGACCTCTAAGTAGGTTGGTAGCGGTGCCCTACCAACCTATTTCACGCGACATCTGCCACGCATCATCATTACGCATCTTGGTAGCGGTCCGCGTCCTGGTAGCGGTCCGCTATAGGGCTGAGTCAGCTGCCACGTGTTTGACACACGTCATGCCCTCATCATTACTTTCCTCAACATGTAGCGGACCGCCAGAGAACCCGGTAGCGGTTTGCTACCGTCCCAACTTTTAGATTTTTACATTTTCAGCCCTGAACTTTAGACAATTTGCATTCTAGCCCCTATACTTTATATTTTCTTGGAAATTAGGGCGTTACACGCTTGCTTGGAGAAAATGTAGTACCCTTTACCTGAACAGTAATTCGTTACTGGTGAACCCATGGGGTTAGCATTCTCAACTACAACCCTTGCTTGGAGCAAATGTAGTAGCTGGCGCTTTGAGTAAGAAAGAAAAAGTTAAACCTATTCGAGTACGTGCTTTAGGGATGACGATTCAAACGAGCCTTAAAACTCAAATCCTTGATGCACAGAAAGTAGCTCTCAAAGAGAATAATTTAAAGGATGAAGCCCTATACGATTAGAAAAGCAGTTGGAGTCTAAAGCTGATGAAGTTCTTTATTTCACGTGTAAAATTTGGGTTTAGAACTTTAAAAACTCGAGGGAGTTGGTTATGGATGAAGCACACAAGTCCAAGTATTCTATTCATCCAGTAGCCGACAAGATGTACAAAGACCTCAAGTAATTCTATAGGGCCGGTAGCGGTCCGCTATAGGGCTGAGTCAGCTGCCACGTGTTTGACACACGTCATTCCCTCATCATTACTTTCCTCAACATGTAGCGGACCGCCAGAGAACCCGGTAGCGGTACGCTACCGTGCCAACTTTCATATTTTTGCATTTTCAGTCCTGAACTTTGGATAATTTGCATTCTAGCCCCTATACTTTATATTTTCTTGGAAATTAGTGCGTTACACACTTGCTTGGAGCAAATGTAGTACCCTTTACTTGAACAGTAATTCGTTACTGGTGAACTCATGGGGTTACCACTCTCAACTACTACCCTTGCTTGGAGCAAAAGTAGTAGTTGGCACTTTGAGCAAGAAAGAAAAAGTTAAACCTATTCGAGTACGTGCTTTAGGGATAACGATTCAAACGAGCCTTAAAACTCAAATCCTTGATGCACAAAAAATTAGCTCTCAAAGAGAATAATTTAAAGGATGAAGCCCTACTCGATTAGAAAAGCAGTTGAAGTCTAAAGCTGATGAAGTTCTTTATTTCACGTGAAAAATTTGGGTTTAGAACTTTAACAACTCGACGGAGTTGGTTATGGATGAAGCACACTAGTCCAAGTATTCTATTCATCAAGGAGCCGAAAAGATGTACAAAGACCTCAAGTAATTCTATTGGTAACTCGGTATGAAGGAACAATTGCTTCGTATGTCGGAACATGCTTGACTTGTTCTAAAATCAAGGCAGAGCATCAGAAACCATTTGGGGTGTTACAACAACTGGAAATTACCCAATGGAAATTGGAGGAAATCACTATGGATTTTGTAACTAAATTACCTAGAACATTAGGTGGTCATGATTCGATTTGGGTCATTCTAGATCGATTGATGAAATCTACACATTTCTTACCAATCAAAGAAGATTTAAAAATGGATAAGATGGCCAGAATTTATGTGAATGAGATCATAGCAAGGCATGGAGTTCCTATTTCTATTATCTCTGATAGAGATAGTCGTTTTACTTCTAGATTTTAGCATACACCGCAAAAAGCCTTAGGGACACATTTAGATCTGAGCACTGCTTACCCACGTCAAACTGATGGACAAAGAGAAAGAAAAATTCAAACTCTAGAGGATATGCTCAGAGCTTGTGTAGTTGACTTTGGTGGAAATTGGGTTTCACACTTTCCCTTAGTCAATTTTCCTACAATAATAGTTACCACACTAGCATTAAATGCACGCCTTTCGAAGCCTTGTATGGATTCAAGTGTCGATCACCTTTATGTTGGGCCGAAGTTGGTGATAGTAAATTAACCGACCCATATATCATTCAAGAGACGACCAACAAGATATTCAAAATCAAAGACAAACTTAAAGCAGCTAGAGACCATCAGAAAAGTTACGCTAATATTCGAAGAAAACCCCTGGAATTCCAAATTGGCGATAAAGTCCTCTTATAAGTGTCACCCTAAAAGGGTGTAGTACGATTTGGAAAGAAAGGCAAACTAGCCCGAGGTATGTTGGACCATTCGAAATTGTGGATCGAATTGGTCTAGTGGCTTACAAAGTGAAACTACCTCAAGAACTTAGCATCGTACAAGACAATTTTCACGTGTCGAATCTAAAGATATGCTTGGTTGGTGATACGTTACTCATACCACTCGAGGAGGTACGGATTGACGACAAACTACACTTCAATGAAGAACCAATCGAAATCATGGACATGGAGATCAAAAAGCTTGTGCGAAGCCGTATTCCGATTATAAAAGTCAAATCGAACTCGAAATGAGGTCCTGAATTCACGTGGGAACGTGAAGACCAAATGAAGCTTAAGTACCCTCAACTCTTCAAGGAGGAACCTGTCCAAGTCAATGCTATATAAATTTAGGTACAAAATTATTTTAACTAGGGGAGACTGTGACAACCGCGACTTTTAAGGTCCAGTTCCATGCAACTAAATATCTACGACTCATACGTGATGTATTATTTGACCTAGTTTGCATACAAGCCAATATGCGATCTAATGTGCACCAAATTATACATGTTTTTCACATCAAATATCATTCCTTTTTCATTTGTTTTCTTAAGATTCTTGTGAACTAGTGCCTTAAATGATTCATATTGAGTTTTCAGAACCTAAAGACTAAGAATTGATCAAAGGAACAAAAACGGTGCAAAAATAAAGAAGAAATGATCAAGACAGCAAGTCTAGCATAGGCCGTGCCCCATCAGGCACGTGCTCCAGGTCAGGAGACAAGAAAACATCTGGGACCCACTCCCCCGTGACTAAGTCAACACGCCCCCATGCTGAAGGTCAAGCACGCCCAGTGCCTAAGCTCAACACGCCCCCATGTGAACTATCTTGTCCAAATCTGTTTCGACCAAGTTAGTGGAGCAGAAAACAAGTACACATGGGGTCGTGCCTCATCAGGCACACCCTGTGCTCAAGCTCCTGGATAGCCTATAAATTGATGGTTCTTGCACCATTTTGAAGGTAGTTTGAATAGGGTTTGTTAGACATTGTGTTGAAGAATTCTCTGTAATATTTGGTAGTTAGTTTTAATTTCCAAGATTCTAGATACAATTAACAAATTTGAAATCTTGTAAAGATGCTTAATTGTGTTTATACAAGTTTAATCTTTGTTGATTGCATGGCCATTCTTGGCTAAATCTTTGAATCACTTTGGTAAGATGAACTTCCAATGAAGTAGTAAGTTTGTTTATGGACTCAATATTGGTGTGTGTGAGTGACTTCAAAATATGGTCTTTTAACATTGAAAGTGGATCCGCACAACCGTCGGAACGACTTACCAACTTCATGCTTCGTTGATTCGGGCATTCACACTTCTATGTCTATGTAGATTCGGTGTGTTATTTACTTAGAAGGGTGCTAGAAGTTGTGAATTGTGAACGCGGTTGTAAAGGTCATTGCTTTTTAATATGCGGTGACTCGGTATTCTAAAGACTTGACTTTATGCATTACCCCTATCGTTTTAGAGAGGAATCAAAGCACAGGAGTCATAGTGACTAGTGTATGAAGTCCCTTGTCTAAAGACATAATTTTGATACTTTAATTCCGACATTGAGGTGGTTGTTATGGTGGCAACTTTCCAATATTGTTGTGGGAGTTTATATCCTGACCCAGGAGTTGCTCCATCTTTTGCACTTACATACACATTATCACTGTTCTTCAAGTTTATGACGTGGTGTCCCGAACCAGGACCCATGTCTAGCCATACATAGTGGTCGTCATGATGCTCAAACTACTACCCTCGGAAAGACAAAATGGACCCGAGCTATAGGGTTTAGTAACTTACATGACGACCACCATGTTTATGGCATATTGATCTTTTGAGAATCCATAAACAAAAGCTAACTGCAAGATTGAAAGGAATTCAAACCAAAGTGATTTATTCTTGTCATTGATTACTACTACTATCTTCTACCAGCTCTACCTTTTCTTTAAATCTCCCAGAATCAAAATCAAACAATCATTTCAATCCTGGAAAGATTAAACATCAACCAAAGTCTAGAACTAAGAGCCTCTATATCCTTTGATCAACACTCGGTCCGACCAACGTTATACTACGTCCACGATGGGTGCACTTGCCCTAAGTGTGTTGTAGTGAGTGGCAATAATTCCATTTTATAAATTTAAAGCTTTTATGTTAAAAATCATATATTTTTAAATACTCATTGACAAATCACGATCTATTAGGATATCCAATCAACTAGGACCATTGCCATAAATATATAAAGATTGTTCCATGCATGCCATCATTTACCACCTTGCAAATTGCATTATTTTATAAAAACCCTCTTGACTTTTATAAAATTTTAAGAAATATTTGTGATTTTTAAACATCTAAAAAACTATCAAAACCTAATATAAGTTCATACTAATGATTATATTAAGTTATTAAGCCCTAAAAAGCCATTTTATAATTAGTAATTTCAAAAATAATTCTTATTGTATTTTATATATTTTCTAATGTTTAAAACATTTCTTTTACTTATTTCTATCCACCATTTTATAAAATACATATTTATATTAATAAACACATACATTATTGTTGGGAATGATGGTACCAGTTTTAACTTTTAAAACAATAATTATTTAAACATTTTAAATAAATAAATCAGATATACTTTAGCGGAAGCAATTTACTGGTACAACAAACAGATCAAATATGTATTCCTTCTAGTGATCCGATTATACGCGTATAAACAATATTATATAATCAACCATAGGGTGTTCAGATATTATACCTTTGACGATAACCAGATTTGAAACACCTCAGTACAACGAACGTCACGCTAGTTGACACGTACACGAAACCCGCAGCAAAACGTCACACGGTTGCGCAAGGGGGAATCCGATCATGGCGGTGGTCAACGACGGGGTAGCCGGTAGCGGCGGCGCACGACGGAGGCGGGGGTCGGCGTCCAAACTCGCAAGGGAGAGGTTGGGTGCAGGTTGATTAGGTTAGGGTTTTGATTATAATGTTATATTTATAAGCATTATAATTACACTTTAGTCCCCTATGGTATTAACAGTTAATACCCTAGTAATAATTAACCATTTAATTATTAACCTTTCTATTTACTAACTACTAATAATCAGTAAAAATCTAATCTTTAAATGTTTAACATTTTAAACATTTATTCCCCATAAATAATTAATTAATCAGATAATTAATTATCTCAATCTCCGATAAATATTTCTCTAAATATTTATTCACCATTTATTATATCCGTCTTTCGTGAACTATAATATTTAACAATAAATATTATATAATTGTTCGTTGCCTAAGGTGTAACTCTTTGGATCGTACCACGTTAGTAACGTTGACTTAATTGACGAGCGGACAACATATATCCAACAATCTCCCACTTGGTCGATTCTTCAATTAATCGGTTCAACGTAGACAGTGGTGGATGCCTAGCTGCATCTCACTGCCCCTAGCAAGGTATGACGTATTTACAATCGTCAAACTATTTCCTTGTGTACAAGTAAACATACTTTACCAAGTCTAACAGTCCTAGTAAGCATATGTGTCCTTTCTGTGTAGGTCATTCGTTGAACATGAGACATGGATACAATTCACTTCTCATATAACGTTCAATTATTCTTGTTCTCGTTCTCCAATTCAAAGTGGTTTAAACAAACTACTCTTTAGTTTGAGCATGGCCATGCGTTTCACACCAGCTTGAATCAACGAGGGCGCCAGAATGTCCAACTCGTAATTAAAGAAGAACATAATTCCTTTGGCCACGTACAACTCCCACTAAACTTCAGATTACTCTTAATCATACCCTTATTATTGCATGTTAAGGTACAACGTTAGATAAGATCAAAGAACAACATTTAGTCAGAGTTAGTTCTAATAAGTGCCTCGGGTTGAGGATCGACAGATCTTACTTTATTCAAATCATCTCAAGACATTGATCCATGAAGATAATTTTGAAACGAGTTACGTCCAATAATTATTCTCTAATAATTATATGTGAATATGGTTTCCAACTTCTTGTTATTTCATTCACAATGAACCAACCATCCAATTCACAATAGTCTTACGTTCAGATTGATTCCCATGAATCTGATCGACTACGGACATTTAGAATAATCTATGTATTCAAGGATTTCTAAAACGTATAAACTATCGAAAACTGTAACATCTAATTATAATGCATTTAACCATTAAATCAAATATAAAAACTAATGCCACTGTATTGTTCGAAAACACCAAATACTAAATACAGATCAAACCCACTGTCTAGCAAATCTAAGGCATATCTTGACAGCATGCTCCTCATATTTAGAGTGAGGCATAGGCATAGTGAACGGGTCGGCTAGATTCTGATCTGTGTGAACTTTGTTTAACACGATGTCTCCTCGTTCCAATATATCCCAGATATAATGAAATCTTCTGAGTATGTGCTTCGATCTGTTATGTGACCTTGGTTCCTTAGCTTGAGAAATGGCACCAGTATTGTCACACAATATCTCGATTGGTTTCTGAATGATAGGCATTACTTCGAGATCGGCAATGAACTTCTTTATCCAAGCAGCCTCCTTTGCAGCTTTCGAAGCGGCAACGTATTCTGACTCGGTGGTGGATTTAGCAACAACACTTTGCTTAATACTCTTCCAAGTGATCGAACCACCATTCAGAACAAATACAAATCCCGTTTGAGATCGCGAATCATCTCGACCAGTGTTGAAGCTAGCATCAGTGTAACATTTAACCGCTAGTTCTTCTTCCAGTCCTCCATATATCAACAACATGTCCTTAGTTCTTCTCAAGTACTTTAGGATGTTCTTTATAGCTATTCAGTGACTCTCACCAGGATTATGTTGATATCTGCTTGTCATGCTTAAAGCGTACGATACATCAGGTCTAGTACATAGCATGGCATACATGATTGAACCAATTACAGAAGCATATGGAACCTTTTCCATTTTCTTCTTGTCCTCGTAAAACTGAGGGCACTGTTAATTGTTCTGTATGGTACCATGTGCCATAGACAAAGACCCTCTCTTAGAGTTTTGCATTAAAAAGCGTCGAATGACCTTATCAATGTATGTACTTTAACTTAAACCCATAAGCCGCTTTGACCTATCTCTATAGATCTTTATTCCCAGAATATAAGCAGCATCACCAAGATCTTTCATTGCGAAACATTTACCTAACCAAGACTTTACGTCTTTTAGCATAAGGATATGGTTTCCAATGAGTAGTATGTCATCTACATACAGAATCAGAAAAGTCACATGGCTCCCACTTGCCTTCTTGTAGACACACGGTTCATCTTCGTTCTTGACAAAACCAAACTTTTTGATTTTCTGGTCAAATCAAAGATTCCAGCTTCTGGATGCCTGTTTTAATCCATAGATGGATTTTTTTTAACTTGCATACCTTATTAGGATTCTCTGGATCTTCAAAACCTTCCGGTTGAACCATATAGACATCTTCAGTAAGATGCCCATTTAGGAACGTGGTTTTGACATCCATTTGCCATATCTCGTAGTCATAATACGCGACAGTGGCAAGCCAGATCCTAATAGACTTAAGCATGGCTACTGGCAAGAAGGTTTCATCATAATCAATTCCTTAAGTCTGAGTAAAACCTTTCACTACCAGCCTTGCTTTGAAGGTTTGCACATTTTCGTCCATGTCGATTTTCTTCTTGAAAATCCACTTGCTTCCTACGGTCCAACTTTCGAGAGGAAGATCAACCAAGTCCCATATATGGTTGTTGTACATGGATTGGATTCAGCATCCTTGGCTTCAAGCCATTTCTTAGAATCAGAATCTAAATTGCAGATTTGTAACTAGTGGGCTCTGCCTGATCAATTAACAGGATGTCGTCAATCTGGTGAATCCCGATATACCGGTCGGGTTCATGACGATCTCTAGCACTTCTGCGAAAAGTTTGTGTCATAGTTGAATCTTGAACATTTCTAGATTCAGATTCAGCAGTCTCATGCTGAACGGTAGGTTCAGATTGTGGTTCTTGGATCTCATCCATATCCACACGGTTATCTCCAATCCCTCTCGCAAGAAGTTCTTTCTCTAAGAAACTAGCTCTGCGTTTAATGAAAACTCGATTTTCAGCAGGATTGTAGAAGTAGTAACCGATTGTTTTAGGGTATCCGATGAAAACAACTTTATCGCCACGAGGATTTAGTTTATCCGTAGATTCACTTGTAACATATGCGTTACATCCCCAAACCCTAAGGTAGAACACTTTGGGTTTCTCCTCATGCCAAATCTCATAAGGCTTTTTGTCCACCTTCTTTGTAGGAGCTAGATTTATGATTCTAGTGGCAGTTTCGAAAGCAAAACTCTAGAAGGAGTGTGGGAGGTTTGTACGACACATCATTGATCGAACCATATCTAATAGAGTTCGTCTCCTTTCGGATACACCATTAAGTTAAGGTGTTCCTGATGGAGTAAGCTGAGAAATGATCCCACATTTCTTTAGATGTTCGTCAATCTCCCGACTAAGATATTCACCACCTCGATTAAATTGAAGCATCTTAATCGTCTTACCAAACTGATTTTGTACTTCGTTCTGGTACTGTTTGAACATTTCAAACATTTCATGTTTATGCTTCATAAGATAAACATAACCATATATACTGAAGTCATCAGTAATGTCACAAAGTATCTCTCCACTTCTAGACATTGTTATGAACGAACCACATACATCAGTATATACAATTCCTAACAGATCCTTAGCCCTTTGACCGATACCGAAAAAAGGAGCCTTGGTTAGCTTTCCACTTAAACATGATTCGCAATCAACAAACGACTCTTCGCTAGTAAAATTCAGAATTCCGGCGGCCTGGAGTTTCTTCATGCGATTCTTGTTTATGTGTCCAAGTCTACAATGGCATAGATACGTATCATTGAAATCATATTTTGTACGTTTGGAGGAGATATTAAATATAATGTTATTATCATGGACTTCTATCTCATAGATTCCATTACGAGGCTTTGCAGAAAAATAAAAAAAACCATTCAAATATGCAGAAATGAAATCATTATCAAAAGCATAATTAAATCCTTGTTCCCGCAAAGCGGATACTGAAACAATATTCCTAGTCAAATTAGGAATGTGATGTGGTCTAAAACACATATGTTTAGAGAGTTGTTTTTGACCCGTTTTACCTAGTTTTATTAGCAAATATCTTAAGAAATTGATACTTGATGAAATTATTGTTGAATTTGCAGGTTTACATGATAAACCAAAGAATTATACATAAGAAACGGAGCCGGAGGGAGACAAAAGAAAAAAAAAGATGGAAATTATACTCTTCGCGACACGCGAAGAGTGAGCTCCAGAAGTTCACGACACGCGAAGATCTCCAGAACCGGGCCCGACGAAATTGGCCTTCGTGACACGCGAAGGGCCGGGTAGATTGTTTCGCGACACGTGAAGGGCCAAAAAGCCGCAAAACCCTAGTTTTCGATTATTTAAAGATTTGAGCGACCATTATTCAAGGGGTTCGATTGTTTGCGGCTGTGGACGACCAGAGAGACTTCAAGGACAAGTTTGGAGCTTCAGGATCACTTGGATTGCTTGTGGGGATTACTATTCGGTTTGCAATTCGTGTTTTCATCATTCGGTTTCTTCTATTTACATTTGTTTTGAATTCTGAACATGTTTCCAGTATTTTGTGGCTTGTTTCTTTGTATTATGAGTAGCTAAACTCATAGCTACCTAGATTAGGATGAATATTGATATGCTTGATTGTTTTCAAGTTTTAATCGATCGTATGACGGATATCAGTGTAAAGATTCTCGATTTATTGCTTATGAATGTGTTTGAGTACTGAATTGCTTCTGATCTTGCTTGAATTTGTTGCTCTAGGGGTTTTGCTTGAATACTTTGTGTGTTTTGGGTGAGATTTCGGGTTTCTGGGTCATTTGCTTTGTGTTTGTGATCTAGACTATTAGGCCAATCGTTGTAGCAAGTTTGTGTGGTCATAAAATTCAATGTTTTATCAATCTTGAGTTTGAGAGGAGATAGGTTGTTGGGTTGCCTTGTGGTTTGTCGGTTTAGGTAGCTATTGCACGAGAGTGGGTTGTCCGAGTCGTCTTTATCATCTTGCAATTTCATGTCATAAACAGTATTTTGGGGGTTTACTCCTTGCTCTTAGGTCTGTCTAGGATAGTCTTTGAGTATAGGACGGTTGAGACCGGGAGGTGAAACCGTTGTTGAGTACGTGGTATTCTAGGTTTTGGTGAGTCCGAGAGGAAATCCATTTCCTTACCGGTGAGCTTAATCTGACCCTTAGGATAGTTGAGGTGTGTAGGTGAGTCCGAGAGGAGATCCTACATGTTTTAGTGATTCCCAAGTCAGTCTATCTATAGAACCTGTGTCATACAATCGGTTGTCCCAAAAGAAGTTGAGTCAGTTAATGGGATTCCTGGTCTAGGTAGTGTTTTTCCCATATTTGGTCTTCGTCTAAGTTCTAGTGTGTTTGATCTTTCT
Organism: Smallanthus sonchifolius; assembly: GCA_023525975.1. Lineage (NCBI taxonomy): Eukaryota > Viridiplantae > Streptophyta > Magnoliopsida > Asterales > Asteraceae > Smallanthus > Smallanthus sonchifolius. Next base: position 80,816,946 of record CM042026.1, on the reverse strand, counting down.
AGTGTCGTTTATTTTTTTTGTCCGTAACCGTTAGTGTCTTGTCTGTCTTTGAGTCGATTCAGTATTTAGTTGCTTTATTCAAAATTGCATGTCCTAAAAGTATTAATTAGAATCATCTTGTGTGTTACATCGGTTAGGAGTCAATAAAGGTTCAGTATCGAGGGCCGCCGCCTTTTGTGTCCACGGTTCGATAACTCGGGCTTACTGTTACGCGCGACCGGTATACTTGTCGTGAGCGTGTGTTTTAGTCGTGAGTCCATTTCTACATTTAAAACTTGGTTAATTTAATTTAATATATATATATATATATATATATATAATATCGCGCATCAAGTTTTTGGCGCCGTTGCCGGGGACACTTTTAGGCGATTTCGAGGACGACCCGAGTTGGGGGTCTGACCACTATTTGTGCTACTTATTTGTTTAGTATTTTATCATTTTTCTCATCTATTTTATCTATTTTGTTTTGTTTCCTAGTTAGCATACTACCTTTATTTTCCACATTTATTTTTCTTTTTGCAGTGTATGCAACATATTCGCCGCACCAGTTCCACAGGATCTGCCGAGTTTACTGCTCTACTCGAGCCTGAGCATTTGTTTCGAAAGAAACCTGTTGAAGAGACCGTTGAAAAATATTCTGAAGAAATGGGCGAGCCACCGGCATGAAGGACCTTTTCTGATTACGCCAAGTCGACCGACGGTGGCGTGCGTTCTAGCATCACTCAGCCTACTGTAGAGGCTAACTCATGGCAGTTTCCATCTCATGTCATGAGCACTATCGCCACTAATGAGCAATTCCATGGGAACTCGCATGAGAACCCACACTCCCATCTCACTAGATTCAGTAGGGTCTGCGACACTTTCCGCCTTAATGGCATCACTGAGGACGCAAAACTGTTGCGTCTATTCCCATTCAGTTTGGCAGATAAAGCTGCCACTTGGGTTGAGTCCTTACCTAATGGTTCCATCACCACTTGGGCTGCTATGAAGGACAAATTTCTTGCTAAATACTACCCCCCTTCTAAGGCTGCTCACCACAGGAGTTTGATCCATGCTTTTAAGCAGCAGCATGGGGAGATTTTTCACGACGCGTGGGAGTGATTTAAAGGGTTGTGTAATGATTGCCCGCGTCGTGGTATAGACGATTGGTGTTTGGTCGAGAAGTTTTACAATGGCTGTTCCATTGCTAGTAGAGGACAGCTAGATACAGCTGCAGGGGGGAACATGATGACGAGTAAGACCCCTGATGAGTGCTTTGACCTCTTCGAGGATATTGCTATGACCAGTTACCAGAGCCCACATTCTGAGAGTTCACAGAGAGGGGTTATGCATGTTGATTCAAATATAGCCTTGGCAACGCAGATAGAGGCATTAGCTAGGATAGTGAAAGATTTGCAGGTGAAGTCGGACAGGAGCTGCGAGATCTGTAAGGGAGGCCACAACACTGCTGATTACCAGATGACACAGGAGCAGGTTGAGTACTTAGGGAATCAAAACCGTAACAGCTCGTACGATAGTTCTGGATGGAGAAATAATTCTAGGCCTAATTGGAAGGGTAACCCAAACCAGAATTTATTCCAGAATTCAGGTCAGGGAAGCGGGGAGAAGAAGGACCGCTTAGAGGAGATGATGGCTTAGTTTCTAGAGCATGATGATAGGCGGCAGCAGGAGAATGCTGCGAAGTTTAAGGAGCATGACACGATGATCCAAAGCCAAGGAGTGGCGTTGCAGAATGTGGAGAGGCATGTAGGAGAGATAGCTGAGATGCTAAAGAGTACGAAGGAGGGTAGTCTGCCTAGTAAAACTGATGCGAACCCCGATCATTCACGGTAGTTCGCGAAGGCAGTGACTACTAGGAGCGGCCGAGGTGCCGAGACTTCGAGACCGGTAGATGATGAGGATGAACCGGTCGATGAGGAGATTGAGATGGAGGCAAATCCTGGCAAGGTGCAAGAGAGGCGAAGCCCAGCAACTACAGCATAGCCAGAGGATACCGCTAGGAAGGCGACCGAGATGCCTGTGAGAGAGTATAAACCCCCACTTCCATATCCTGGTAGGCTTAGAAAGGAGAAGGAGGACGGTCACTACCAGAAGTTCCTCAGCATGCTACGACAGCTACACATTAACATCCCATTTGTTGAGGCTCTGTCTAGGATGCCCAAGTAAGCAAAGTACCTCAAGGACATGTTGACTAACAAAACTAAACTTGAGGAACTTTCCACCGTGGTGATGAATGAACGGTGTTTTGCGGTTATAGAACCCAGCCTTCCACAGAAGATGAAGGATCCATGGAGTTTCACTATCCCTTGTGTTATTGGTGGGTTATCTGTCGGTGATGCTCTTGCCAACCTAGGTGCTAGCATCAACCTGATGCCCTACTCTGTTTTAAGAAGCTAGGCCTAGGAGAACCGCAGCCGACGCAGATGAGTCTTCAGCTTGCCGACCGATCGGTTAAGTATCCTTGAGGTTTTATTGAGAATATGTTGGTTAGGGTCGACAACTTCATCTTCCATGTGGACTTTGTCATATTGGATATGGACGAGGACGAGCATGTCCTTCTTATTTTGGGGCGTCCATTCCTAGCTACCGCTCACGCGATGATAGATGTTTTTAGCGGTAAGCTGACCCTTGGTGTGAATGATGAGAAGGTGACATTCCACGTGAATAAGTCCATGAAGCATCCGAGCAGTCAGGACGATACACTATATTTCATCGAGTCGATCATGTCACATGTGGGAGAGTTCTTGAGCGATATATGTGGGAGAGATGCGTCTGATACGCAAATCCTGGTTAGAGAGAATAGCGATAATGAGATGACAGCAGTAGCCATTGATGAGAGTTTGAATCCTCTAGAGAATGAGACTGCCCAGGATCCCACTGGATTCGAGGACATTGAGAGGAGTGAGCCCGTAGAGAGGCCGTCTGTTGAGAGCCCACCGTCCTCCTTAGAGTTTAAGGAGTTACCGTCACATCTAGAGTATGCTTTCCTGGATGATGAGAGGAAGCTTCCAGTGATTATTGCAGTGGATTTGACGGGAGATGAGAAGGAGAGACTGACTGGCGTGTTGAAGGCACATAAGCATGCGATCACGTGGAAGTTGATGGATATCAAGGGTATAAACCCTTCCTTTTGCACGCATAAGATCTTGATGGAGGATGATTTTAAGCCAGTTGTGCTAAGGCAGTGGAGACTGAACCCCAAGATACAGGAGGTAGTGAAGAAGGAGGTGCTGAAGTTGTTAGATACATGGCTAATCTACCCCATATCTGATTCTGCATGGGTTAGTCCAGTGCAGGTTGTCCCCAAGAAAGGGGGGATGACAGTTGTGGTGAATGAGAGGAATGAGCTGATTCCGACACAGACAGTTACAGGTTGGATAGTGTGCACAGATTACAGGATACTGAACGAGGTGACTAGGAAGGATCATTTCCCACTTCCGTTTATGGATCAGATGGTGGAGCGTCTGGCGGGACAGCAGTTCTATTGCTTTCTCGATGGCTTCTTTAGTTATTTCCAGGTCCCTATTACACCCGAGGACCAGGAGAAGACCACTTTCACGTGCCCCTATGGTACGTTTGCTTACCACCGCATGCCCTTCGGGCTATGCAACGCTCCAGCTACCTTCCAGCGCTGTATGATTGCTATCTTTAATGACATGGTTGAAGACTTTATGGAGGTATTTATGGACGATTTCTCGGTTTTTAGGAGCTCTTTCGACCACTGCTTGAGGAATTTAGAGAGAATGTTGGCACCAAGTGAGGAGACAAATCTGATGCTGAATTGGGAGAAGTGTAACTTTATGGTGAGAGAGGACATAGTGCTAGGGCACAGGATATCACATGTACGCATAGAGGTGGATAGAGCTAAAGTGGAGACGATTTCTAAACTTCCACCGCCGACATGTCTGAGGGCGATTAGGATTTTTCTTGGCCACGCCGGCTTCTACCGGTGATTCATTCACGATTTCTCTAAGATAGCAAGGCCGATGACTCAGTTGTTGGAGAAGGATGTGCCTTTCATGTTTTCTGATGAGTGTTTGAGGGCATTTGAGTTGTTAAAGGGCAAGTTGGTTGATGCCCCCATCATGGTAGCCGTGGATTGGTCACTTCCATTCTAGTTGATGTGCGATGCGAGCGATTTCGCATTAGGGGTGGTTTTAGGATAGCGGAAGGACAAACACTTCCATCCCATTTACTATGCTAGCCGGACCTTGAACGATGCTCAAGAGCATTACACCACCACGGAGAAGGAGTTGTTGGCCGTGGTGTTTGCATTCGATAAATTCAGGTCCTATCTTATGTTGTCCAAAACCATCGTGTACACAGACCACGCAGCAGTGAGATATCTCTTTAGCAAGTAGGACGCTAAGCCCCGCCTTATTCGTTGGATCCTGTTGCTGCAAGAGTTTGATATTGAGATTAGAGATAAGAAGGGAGCAGAAAACGTGGCAGCCGATCACTTGTCACGATTAGAGGGTACTGAGAGTGGACACACGGGAGTCCAGATTGATGATATGTTTCCTATGGATAGTGTGATGAAAGTGAGTATGAGTGAGGATGATTGCCTTTGGTTCCCGGACATTGCGAACTACCTTATTGATGGCACCTTGATAAAGGGCATGACTCACCAGCAGAAGAAGAAATTCTTCGCGGATATTCGGCACTACATTTGTTAGGATCCACATCTGTTCAGAGTAGGAGCAGGTCATGTGATTAGGAGATGTGTAACCGAGAGTGAGGTTGAGAGCATTTTGAGGCAGTGTCACGAGGGTCCCACTGGAGGTCATAATTGGGCCAGCTACACAGCTAAGCGGGTATTTGATTCAGGTTTTTATTGGCCAACGATATTTAAGGATGCTCACGCGTTTATTAGGAGATGTGATGCATGCCAGAGGACAGGGAACATCTCTTCGAGGAATGAGATGCCACAGAACCCCATCCAGATAGTTGAGGTGTTTGATGTCTAGGGGGTTGACTTTATGGGACTGTTCCCTTCATCTCGAGGGAATAAGTACATACTCGTCGCAGTGGATTACGTTTCGAAGTGGGTGGAGGCCGAAGCTCTACCCACGAATGATGCGAGACTAGTTGTAAGGTTCTTGAGGAAGTTGTTTGCTAGATTTGGTGTGCCAAAGGCACCGATTAGCGATAAAGGTACCCACTTATGCAATGCGCAGATGAAGAAAACCTTGCAAAGATATGGGGTCACCCATCGACTTGCAACGGCTTATCATCCACAGACTAGTAGGCAGGTAGAGGTTAGCAACCGCGGGATTAAGTGGATCCTGGAGAAAACGGTTGGGTCGAATAGGAAGGATTGGGCAGATAAGCTAGATGATGCACTCTGGGCTTTTCGTACGGCATTCAGGACACCTATCGTTTCCACACCGTTTAGGTTGATTTAAGGGAAAACGTGTCATCTGCCGGTTGAGTTAGAGCATCGTGCATATTGGGCCCTCCGCACTGTCAATCTTAACGAACCCAAGAGGTGGAGAACCGGATGTACGCGTTGCATGAGTTAGAGGAGCTGAGGGATCATGCATATACGCGATCATATGATTATAAGTTGAGGACTAAGGAGCTACATGATCGCCACATAAAATGTAGTAAGGAATTTGAGGTAGGAGATCGAGTGTTATTGTTTAATTCCCGGTTGAGGCTTTTCCCGGGAAAGTTGAGATCTTGATGGTCGGGCCCGTTCACAGTCATTCAGGTTTTTTCTTACGGGACGATAGAGATAGAGGGAGAAGATGGAGCGAAGTTCAAAGTAAATGGGCATAGATTGAAGCACTATATCATTGGCCCGGTCGTGGAACGCTCAGTTGAGGTGGTGCACCTCGACCCGTCATAGAACTAAGTGTGAGGATGAGTCAGGCTGAGGACTCGGTAAACCAAGCGCTTCCGAGAGGCAACCCGAGTTGTATTTCTCATTTGTTTTCGGTGTTTGTGTTAGCCTCTGTCGTGTATTGCAGGGATTCGTGCGTGATTCAGCGGGGAAAATCATTAGGAATGCAGTCCCATGTATTCTTACAGTTGTTTTTATAGTGGGACAGGTTTTTATTGGAATTGGGGTAAAAAAGTTTTGGGGGCCAAAATTTTTCTAAGTATAAAAAAATGAATTAACTTTCTGTGATTAACACCCCTTCGCGGCACGCGAAATCCGGAGAATGGATCTTCGCGACACGCGAGGATGCATTATTTAGGTAGGCCAAAAACCCACCTCCTCGCGACACACGAGGAGTGTCCATTGAATCTTCGTGACACATGAACCTTCCCTGGACTTGCCTTTTTCCTTAGTTTCCAAGGTTTTCCACCACCATTCATCACCATCACCCATTACCATCTCATCCATCATCATCATCATATCATCTACCATTATCCACTACCACGGAGCCATTCATGATCGACGATCCACCTTGCCACATACCAGGTGTGTTCCCCACGTATCAGGTACGTACCCCGGCACTCTATCTTGTGTCTTAGCCAGTCCGTATAGTCTTTTATTTTAACTTAAGTCTGTAACATGAGTTAGTTTAAAGCTGCGGGTTGGTTTGAGTTTTATTTTGTAGGTATTGATCGCTTCGTCCTTACTCAATCTCCATTCGGGCAGAGTTGATCTTAATCTGATCTTTGTGTAAAGGTAACCCGACCGGAAGTGTGCAGCCACGACCAAAATGCTATACGGCGCACAAATGGAAGAACAACGCTGGACATTTCAGTGCCTATACGTTACCAGCTAAGTCATTTCCTGTTTATTTTTGTCCTTTTATTTTTGGTTGTTTCTTGTTTCACATTGAGGACAATGTGTCTTTCAAGTGTGAGAATGAGAGACTGTTGAGTCTTAGGTTTATCTTTCTTTAAAAAAAATAATAAATAAATAAATAAAAAGAAATTTTTTGAAAAAGAGTTATTTGTTTTTGCAAGTCCCGAGAGCTTCACATATACTTTTACCCGGGCATACAAAAGACATATTTTTGTGCAATGTAAATCAAGAGTTTTAAGCGGGTCGGTTGTGGGTTTGCGTTTCCCTAACACGGTATTCTCCAAGTATTCGGGATTAAGTGTATTCAACTAGTCATTTTTTTCAGTAAAAAAATCATTTGGGATGCCTAGGAAAGTTTAGCAGACTAGACGGTTTTGACTGTGCATGACTTGTATCGGTAACACGATTCCACACATTCAGTGAGATTTGAGCCTTTTCATATTCATTTATATTCAATGCTTTTCATTTGATGTGTGTTTACCTGCATGATTTGTTTGGATTAGAACTTGATTATCTTGATACATTTTGAGACCCTAGGTTTAGACGGCACCCAGAAATGATCTAAGGCATTAGGATTCAACCCTATGTATTTAGCCCTTTTTCATTTGTTTTCCCTACCCGAACATTATCCCTTAGTGAACCCAGTTTGAACCTTTATCCCTTTCATTTGTTTAACCCACATGTTACACCTTGAGCCTTTTAGCCTTTTTATTTTTAAGTTGTGTTATTAATCCAGTTCGAGTTAGTCGTGTTAATATGTGTGTGTTTCAGCAATATAGCTTTTTTAAAATAAAAAAAAGTTAGTCAAAAGAATAAGTGTGAGGATCAAAGATCCTCAAATGTTTAGTTATGTTTGTTTATTCGTGCTTAGCTTGAATAGTCCTGGATTAGTTTCACCTTAGCCACTTTTATACCCTTTATCCGTACCTAAACCCTAACCTTACAATACAACCCAGAAAGACCTTGTTGATCTGTGTGTTTGTCTTCACATTCGGGTGGAGATTTGATTGATTCTCAAGCATATGACTTAAACATTTCATTGGCAGGTCTGAGAGTTAGAATAGGAGCCGAAACATCTTTTGCTAGTCACAAAAAAAATCGAGTGGAGAGAACTCTTGTGAGGGGTATTAGTTGTGCATAGTTATAGCTTGAAAGAAAGTGAGTCTTGATTAGGTGTGCCCATGTTTTTCAAAAAGTTAGGTCCCATCTAGACTGGTTGAAGTGTAAATCTGTTGATCGTTGTAAAACTTGGGGAGTCATTCGTTGTTATTGGACTTTGTGATCTTCTTCTGCCCTTAACTAGAGAATTTTTGTATTTGTGTGATTACTTGGTTGGATGTACTGTTGTGGGCTTTGCTTAGGGACAAGCAAAGTTCAAGTGTGAGAATGTTTGATGTGTTCTAAAACACATATGTTTAGGGATTTGTTTTTGACCCGTTTTACCCGGTTTATTAGCAAATATCTTAAGAAATTGGTACTTAATGAAATTATTGTTGAATTTGCAGGTTTACATGACAAACCAAAGAATTATACTGAAGAAACGGAGCCGGAGAGAGACAAAAGAAAAAAAAAGTTGGAAACTATACTATTCGTGACACGCGAAGAGTGAGCTTCAGAAGTTCGCGACACGTGAAGATCTCCAGAACCGGGCCCGACTAAATTGGCCTTCGCGACACGCGAAGGGCCAAAAAGCCGCAAAACCCTAGTTTTCGATTATTTAAAGATTTGAGGGGCCATTATTCAAGGGGTTCGATTGTTTGCGGCTGTGGACGACCAGAGAGACTTCAAGGACAAGTTTGGAGCTTCAGGATCACTTGGATTGCTTGTGGGGGATTGCTAATCGGTTTGCAATTCGTGTTTTCATCATTCGGTTTCTTCTATTTACATTTGTTTCGAATTCTGAACATGTTTTCAGTATTTTGTGGCTTGTTTCTCAGTATTATGAGTAGCTAAACTCATAGCTACCTAGATTAGGACGAATATTGATATGTTTTGATTGTTTTCGAGTTTTAATCGATCGTATGACGGATATCAGTGTAAAGATTCTTGATTTATTGCTTATGAATGTGTTTGAGTACTGATTTGCTTATGATCTTGCATGAATTTGTTGCTCTTGGGGTTTTGCTTGAATACTTTGTGTGTTTTGGGTGAGATTTCGGGTTTCTGGGTCATTTGCTTTATGTTTGTGATCTAGACGATTAGGCCAATCGTTGTAGCGGGTTTGTGTGGTCATAAAAGTCAGTGTTTTAACAATCTTGAGTCCTATAGTAGATAGGTTGTCTTGTGGTTTGTCGGTTTGGGTAGCAATTGCACGAGAGTGGGTTGTCCGAGTCGTCTTTATCAACTTGCAATTTCGTGTCATAAACAATATTTTGGGAGTTTACTCCTTGCTCTTAGGTCTGTCTAGGATAGTCTCTGAGTATAGGACGGTTGAGACCGGGAGGTGAAACCGTTGTTGAGTACGTGGTATTCTAGGTTTTGGTGAGTCCAAGAGGAAATCCATTTCCTTACCGGTGAGCTTAATCTGACCCTTAGGATAGTTGAGGTGTGTAGGTGAGTCCGAGAGGAGATCCTACATGTTTTAGTGATTCCCAAGTCAGTCTATCTATAGAACCTGTGTCATACAGTCGGTTGTCCCGAAAGAAGTTGAGTCAGTTAATGGGATTCCTGGTCTAGGTAGTGTTTGTCCCATATTTGGTCTTCGTCTAAGTTCTAGTGTGTTTAATCTTTCTAGTGTCGTTTATTTGTTTTGTCCGTAACCTTTAGTGTCTTGTCTGTCTTTGAGTCGAGTCAGTATTTAGTTGCTTTATTCTAAATTGCATGTCCTAAAAGTATTAAATAGAATCATCTTGTGTGTTACATCGGTTAGGAGTCAATAAAGGTTCAGTATCGAGGGCCGCCGCCTTTTGTGTCCACGGTTCGATAACTCGGGCTTACTGTATTTACTACGCGCGACCGGTACATTTGCCGTGAGCGTGTGATTTAGTTGTGAGTCCATTTCTACATTTAAAACTTGGTTAATTTAATTTAATATATATATATAATATCACGTATCAGAATGAAATAAACATTGTTAAAAACAAGTTCTAAACCAGAAGGAAGTAAAAGAGTGTATTCTCCTATAGCCTTCACAGCAACCTTTTATCCAGTTCTCACATTGAGCTCCAGGTCGCCTTGTTTCAGCTTCCTAACTTTCTTTAGTCCCTTCAAGTCATTACAAATATGATAACCACATCCAGTGTCAAACACCCAAGATTTGCTAGACAATGAGAAAATCTCAATAAGGAACATACTTGAGGACTCTCCTCTAGCAGACTTCTTCTACTTCAACTCGGCTTAATATTTTGGGCAGTTCCTCCTCTAGTGTCCGACTTCATCACAATGAAAACATTTGACATCCTTTAGAGGTTTCTTGGCAACAGCTTTGCCTTTACCCTTACTCTTGAAGCTTTTCTTGCCTTTTCCCTTGGCTTTAGATTTCTTAACCCTACCCTCCTTAATCATTAGCACTGGACCAGACTTAGCAGGAGCCGGTATATTCATCTCAGCAGTCTTTAACATCATATGTAACTCTGAGATGGTCTTGTCCCAAGCATTCATATTGTAATTCAGAGTGAACTGATCATATGATTTTGGCAGTGAGTTGAGGATAATATACCCGGCCAATTCATTACTTAAAGGGGAGTCAAGACGTGCTAGATAATCAATGTATCCCTTCATATTCAACACATGAGTGCTGGCTGAAGAACCTTCTTGCATACGACAACTTATTAGTGATCTTATCACCTCAAAGCGTTCATGACGAGCCTGCTGCTGGAACATTTCCTGCAGTTGCTTAATCATGTCGTATGCCGTCATGTCCACCAGATTCTTTTGAAGTTCTGGTATTATGAACGCCAGCATCAAGCAAGAGACCCTGATAGAGTCATCAACATGCTTATCCTAGGTCTTACGGGCTTGGCCCGTAGCAGCAGCTGGTTCTTTCGGGATTGGTTCCTCGAGAACATACAGTTTATTCTCAGCCTTGATAACAATTGTCAAGTTTCGGTACCAGTCCATGAAGTTGGATTTGTCAAGCTTATCCTTCTCAAGGATAGATTTCACGGAGAATGAGAAATTTGTATTAGATTCGTGATGTAGTGCGAAGCATACATCTTTATTCCTATTGTTTTGTGTGTTTTTACGTAGTTTTGTGTTAGTTTTGAGTCATTTAAGTCTGTATTTGAGTCTATTGTATGTTTGCTGGTGCTCGTGAAGATTACAAGTGAATATGTGAAGAAACCGAGCAAGAGAAGAAAGCCCAAAGATCAAAAGTGAAAAATGGGAAATTTATGCCTCTCACGGTATGCGAGAGAGGAGGGAGAGTTGCCTCGCGGTACGCGAGGGAAGCCAAAATGGGTCGCGACTATTTTGTTCCTCGCGGTAGGCGAGGAACCAGAGCACAACCTCTCGTGGTACGTGAGAGGCCCGTATTCCGCGAAAAAAGCCCTAATCGACTTTTTAATTGAATTGTAATGCAATTATAATGGAGTTCGACATTATTGCCGTCAGAGGGAGTCCAGAAGGGGATTTTGGGTGTGAGAAGCATATTGGAAGCCAAAGGTTCAAGCTTTGGATCCGGGTTCGTTGATTCTAACGTTTTCGGGTTGCAAGATTTGATCTTTATTCTTGATTTGATTGTTTGATACCATGGTTGTGTTTTATTCTGCTGTTTTGTTGAATTTAAACATGATTCTAGGCTAGAACTTTGATACTGTCTAGATTTATGATGAATACTTGTTAAAGTTTTAGTTTTTATTCGGTTTTGGATTCTAAAGTATGGTTTATTGATTTTGTAAAGATCTCTTGGTAATTAATTATGATGTATATGCATGCTTTAATCCGGTTTTGTGTTGATTAATTTTCATCATGTTGTCTTGTTGAATGTCTTTCATTAATAGATGTATGTTTAGGTTTTTTGCCTATTGCTTATGACCTGAGTGGTTTGCTAGACGTAATAATCCATAGGAGTGTTGGTTAATCCTTTATTAGATTGAGTGTGTGTCCTAGTTCAATACACGAGAGGTGGGAATTAGTCGTTTAGTCTTCGTCATTAGGAATCCGAGTGTCAGCTGTCTGAGAGGAAGTTGGTATTAGGTGTCTAGTGATTGTTGCTAGTTCGAATCATAGTTGTTATCGAGAGATTACCCCGTACATCTTCGATGTATGGTGGACAGTGAGACTGAAAGGTGATCTGTCTATTCGGGTACTTTATCATAGTTGGAGAGACTGAAAGGTGATCCAACCATCTGGTGAGTTTAGTACGCTTTAGGTTCCTTAGTTGGTGACACCCTGAGAGTGATTAGGGATCCACTAGGTAGTCTTTAGTTGTCATCCTTAGAAACCTAGATCCATCATAGTTTCCAGAACCGGTAGAAGTTGTACTTTGCAAGTAGGATTCCGACCTAGGTAGTATTCTTCCCATCTTCTGATTTCTTCCTTAGTTCTTGATCTTGATAGTTTGAGTCGATTTAGTTTGCTGCATTCTTAGTTAATCTTTATTGTAGTCAACCCCCCAATCATCAATCTTTAGTCCGAGTCAGAGTCTAGTATTAGTATTCAGTGTCTCTAGGGTTCGATAACTCGGTTTACCATTAAGCTGTGCTACACTCGATAGGTACACTTGCCTGTCAGTGCGGTTTAGTTGAAAGTACTCCTTTTATTACTTAGGATTCTAGGTTAGGTTTTATAGTTAGTTTTATATAGACCGTCTGGGTGACATCAAGTTTTTGACTTGCCTGTCAGTGCGATTTAGTTGAAGGTACTCCTTTTATTACTTAGGAGTCTAGGTTAGGTTTTATAGTTAGTTTTATATAGACCTTCTGGACGACATCAATTCGTTAGACATCTACAAAATTCAAAATAAAGGTTTTAGTATTTTCATGCATAATATCCTAATCAAAATTTTATGACCCAATTGCAAAATAATATAATTAGGAATGAGATCCCGGTTCCCCATGTCTCAGTGAATGGTTGAGCACTCTTCACTGGCATAGCTAGATAGGTAGGTAACGATTACCGATTGTATCAACTATACAACTATCGGTTTGAGGGGCATGAAGAGTAATGTCAAGCTTTGGATACGTTTCTCACAACTACGCCCACTTAAACGACTTAAGTAATATTTGTCTTTCAATTGTAACTGTAGACCCGGCCTAAGTGACTCAGGAAACACGATTCTACCTTCAACCAAAACCGTAGGGCCGGATGCAGTGTAATTCACTAACACCGGGGGTTCGGATAGATTAGTTGAAGTGTTGCAATTAAGGGTGGCGCAGAAATATCGATTTTATATATTGGGATTTCTTTAATGTTTTTAAATATTACCGTTTCGGGTCAAAAATATTTTGGTCGACGAGTAGCATGATACAAGTCGCGCAATATTAGTAAACTGATTTTACTAATTATTAGTATGTTAAACACTTTCAACACTCGACACGATCTAATTTCAAATACCCTATTTAATCTAAATTGGTCATTCATCACGAACAGTTTTTAAACTAATCAACTCATTAATTAATTTAAAAATTGTTTTAAATAAAACTATTAAATTTAAAACTTTGTTTTTACTTTTAAATAAAACACCTTTTTATTTAATTACCTTTCCAAGAAAAATAAACAATTTAACTATCTCGTCGTTTTTAAATTGTGTCAAAATTTTTATAAAAATTTTGCGGTTTAATTATCATCCTAAATATTTTTTTATCACAACCATAAAAATAAATAAAACATAGAATCGAGCAACTAGGAAAAATTGCCCGGTTTCATTCGAGCCATCAAACGAATAACCGGACTGGTCCAAGGGATAACAAAAATAAAAAATCCGACATCTCACACTTAGTCCAAGATCTTCATCTTTAGTCCTGCCATTATCTGCTTTGGTCTTCTAGTCTTCGTCTTTTCAGGATTACAATATTTATTTACAAATACACTAAAAATAAATAAATAAAATAAACCTAACTATTACATCGGGGTTCCAAATAACCTATAAAAAAATACAAAGAGAAACAACCAAACAACAAACAATACAACCACATATCTCTAGTGCTCGATTCATTCAACACAATTACAACAAATGAAAATTGCTCGATCTTTTATCAAACAATAGTTTTGACAAATAAAACAATAGATAGAAAAAAAATTATGTCTAAACGTGCATGAACCTGGCTCTGATACCACTCTTGGGAATCATGGTACTAGTTTTAACTTTTAAAACAATAATTATTTAAACCTTTTAAATAAATAAATCAGATATATTTTAGCGGAAGCAATTTAATGTTACAACAAACAGATCAGATCTGGATTCCTTTCAGTGATCAGATTACACGCGTATAAACAATATTATATAATCAACCATAGGGCGTTCAGATATTATACCTTTGACGATAACCAGATCTGAAACACCTCAGTACAACGAACGTCATGCTAGTTGACACGTACACGAAACTCACAGCAAAACGTCACACGGTTGCGCAAGGGGGAAGCCGATCACGGCGGTGGTCGGCGACGGGGTGGCCAGCAGCGACGGCGCATGACGGAGGCGGTGGTCGGCGTCAGAACTCGCAAGGGAGATGGAGGGGCGCCGATTTGGGTGTAGGTTGATTAGGTTAGGGTTTTGATTATAATGTTATATTTATAAGTATTATAATTAATCTCTAGTCCCCTATGGTATTAACAGTTAATACCCTAGTAATAATTAACCATTTAATTATTAACCTTTCTATTTTACTAACTACTAATAATCAGTAAAAATCTAATCTTTAAATGTTTAACATTTTAAACATTTATTCCCCATAAATAATTAATTAATCAGATAATTAATTATCTCAATCTCCGATAAATATTTCTCTAAATATTTATTCACCATTTATTATATCCGTCTTTCGTGAACTATAATATTTAACAATAAATATTATATAATTGTTCGTTGTCTAAGGTGTAACTCTTTGGATCGTACCTCGTTAGTAACGTGGACTTAATTGACGATCGGACATCATATATCCAACAATTATATCACTAATTAAGTACTACTATCCTAAACTACACTAATCCCTTTTAATTACCCTAATCAACAAAAAACCTTTCAAGACTTGATAAGGATGAGCTTGCATGAAAATCTCCACAATCACTCAAGTTCACACCCATGCACTACAACACCATGCCCTCACATCCCTACCCCCTACTTTTCCCTTTTTCGGCCATTAAGAGAGGGCCGAAACCCTCCCCTCTCCCCACACTTCACTCATTTCTAATTTTCCCGTTTCCCACAGGTAAGCTCTTCCATATTTTCTATCTTCTCCTTCACACACTTATGAAGATGTTCTTGGCGTTATTGAGCTCCCAAGAAGCCTTCAAGGGCTGGATTCAAGTAAAACCCCAACACTTATGCTTGTTTTTATGATCTAAAGTGAGAAA
Organism: Smallanthus sonchifolius; assembly: GCA_023525975.1. Lineage (NCBI taxonomy): Eukaryota > Viridiplantae > Streptophyta > Magnoliopsida > Asterales > Asteraceae > Smallanthus > Smallanthus sonchifolius. The sequence goes on along the minus strand of CM042026.1, from coordinate 80,801,729 downwards.
CCAGTGCTTCTACACCTTCTACCAACCTACATTTTATTAAATCTTGGTTTCTTTCTTTATAACTACTAAATGTTCATAGGTTTGTAGATCTCCATTCAAATACAACTTGTATAACATAAGGATGAAGATCCATGATCAAACCTAAACCATGAACCTTCATTCAACACGTAAAATTAAGTATGTTAGACATGGATAAATTTAACAAAAGACTTTATTTTTACATCAATTTTCTTCAAATATCACCAGTGACTCATTTGGATCTAAGAACATGTGTTCATCTTTCAAAAATGATTTTTAAAGGTCAAGGAAAAGTTCCATAAACAATAGGTGTCTTAACTAAACTAAAACCATACACAAGGTGGTAAAACATAATTTAACATGCAAAATCTTTATATATTTAGTAGATCTTGCTTATTTACGTCTTATATCATGTTATTATACTATTAGAAGAGAAATTTGAAGTTTGTGGGTTTACATGGATTTGTAACAAAAATAAGTCGTTATAATGCCGAAATTCCAACCTAAAATAAGGAAAATATTTGACTTTTCAGAAAATTCCCAAATTTTTACTGTAGCTTCTACATGTCATAAGAGTCCTATAAATTAAATTTCATAATTTTTGGAGTTAGATACTAAAATAGCAAAAAATAATTAAACCTTTCAGAAAATTTTCAAACTTTTACAGTAACTTGTACAGGTTATAACAAGCTTATAAACTAAATTTCATAATTATTGAAGTTAGATAGCTATTATTTTGATTTTAGTTATATAAATACTAAAATATGAGAAATACTTAAACATTTCAGAAAATTTTCAAACTCCTAAAGGTCATAATAAGCTTATAAAATAAATTTTATTTTTGGAGTTAGATAGCTATTATTTTAATTTTAGTCTTATAAATACAAAAAATAGGAGAAATACTTAAACCTTTATGAAAAATCCCAAATTTTTATAGCAAATTCTACATGTAATAGAAGGCTTATAAATAAAATTTCATAATTTTTAGAGTTTGATCACTATTTCTTTGAATTTTGGTCATTTAAATAACAACAAAAACCCTATTTTATCCAAAACCGACACTTATAAAAGAAGTTAGATATTTCAAAATCGGGGTTCAAAACCTTATAAAATTTGGTCTTATAACATGATCAAAAAATATTTTTAATATTTAAAAAGTCTTTTGCAAGAAAAGCATTAATATTAGTTATTTTATAAATAAATAAAGTCTAGGGACTAAAACCGTCAAAACCCGAACGTTTGCTGTTTTGTAACAAGTTTTATAAGTACATATTTAGTTTAGTTTAGAAATGAAGTCTTGGTTCTTCATGTAGATCTAAACTTAGACAAAGTTCTCGTTTTTGAAAACCGAACATTTACACTTGTAACGACATTATTAACCCATTTTCAAACACAAATTTCATCCTCATCAAAGCATTATAAACTTGATCATCTAACAAGCTTTCAGACGAGGCTCATATATTCTTTTATAAGCCGGAATGCCTTTCGTTTGACTTCTTAAATAAATGATCTTTCGAATCACCATCTTAAGTGCATTTATTTTTGCATATTAGAAACTAGAATGGTGACACGAGTTAGACTTGCACTTATACTTCAGGGTTAGTGCATAGATTTCATTAGTATCCACTTTAGTATAGGACTCGAGTAGGACTTGAACATATAGATCTCTTTGAGGATAACCGTTAACTACACCGTAGTATCAAGTGAGTATTCGCGGGCCCTCTTTACTTTAAACTGTTTTCGGGGGGAAAACATGCTATAATTTGTTCATACAAAATGCGTACTACTTATGCTTACACATCTTACCTGTATGCTAAATGTACATTACATGAGACTAAATTATCACACTTAAGGCCCTACATGCTAAACACAACCGATTGACTTATGGATTTGAGCCGCTGGATAATATGAATAATACTATTAGGTTTGACACCCCCTTCATGGTTGGGCGCCTAACCATAACATTGAAGCATTAAATGAATGCATATTTCTACTTAGGGGGTGAGCAAACCTTAACCGTTAACCGAAATTAACCGATAACCGAAATTAACCGACGTTTATGGTTAATGTTCTTTAACTAACCGATCAAGCGGTTATGGTTATGGTTAAGGGTGTCCCATAACCGAACCGAACTGATACAACCCTATGCATAACATATATCCACAAAATATAATTGATTTCCCCCATTCACTATGGTTATGGTTAAGGGTGCACAAAATATATATTCACAAATATAAACACAAATTTTTCTATCCATTTTCAAATAAATTTGTAGATAACTAATGCATTAATTATGAATTTATTACTAGAAAAAAAAATATTACTAACATAATCTCACGTCTTTTACTAAAAAATATGATTCGTGATTACGGAATGAAAGTGGTTAATTAACCGAAACCGACCCATAACCGACGGTTAACCGAAAAATGGTTAACCGACCAAGCGGTTATGGTTATGAAAAAGGGCATAACCGACCAAGCGGTCATGGTTATGAAAGAGGTCAAAACCGACCCATAACCAACTTTGCACACCCCTATTTCTACTAAATTGATACGTACTAATGTTCTTTGATAAGACATTAGCTGGGGCACTGAAACTGTTACTAGGCTCGGTTGTGGACTCATTGTAATTACATTATACTTATGCAAGTAACTAAAGCTTTACGTGATTTCGCAACTTTATGCTTGAGTTATTAAACCTGCGAACTCACCAACTATTTCTAATTGACCGTTTTTAAGCATGTTTTTCAGGAAACAATAATTGAGCAAGCATGACGGCTACCAGACTAGGATTTCTTGAGAAGACTTATATTATTATCTTTTGTTGAAATGTTGAACTTACATGTTGTGGAAATATGTAACCATCCCTAGGACTCGAACCATGTTGCCTTTAATTTTAATATGAAATTTTAGTGTGTAAGTATTGTTGTTGTTCCACTCTAAGGGGGTGTGACAATCAAACAGTCTGGATAATGTATTGCCTCTAGAATATTTATGCTCACTGTTTATGAAGTGAGATTTATGAAAACTGTGCAAATTGGTATATGTTAAAACGTATCTCAATGTTTACATGAAAAGTATGGTTTATTGATGAAAAGTATATTCTTTAATGCAAAGTTTTTTTGAAAGGTTAAAATGACATGCCTACACCTTCCACGTATATGGTTTAAAGGATTATGCAAAGTTTTTAATGTTAGTGAGTTCTTGACGCCCCCTTTTAAACGTTTTTATGTTTTATAGCTGATATACGTGCTTAGCAAACCGATTATTATGATGATAAACAAGGATATGAAATATGCATATATACACTAATTCATGATTTTACATATGACGTTCATGTATGAAGTTATGTACTATGTTTACGTGGTGAGTTTATGAATGTATAGGTCGTGCACAGGTCGGGTCAACTTAACAATATCTTACCATAGGTAGATGTCAACCTATGGTTTGATAATTTGAGGAAGTCTTATTTATAATATTAGGTAGATGTCAACCTAATGTCACATTGGGTAGATGTTAACCCAGTGTGGCAAATTATGAGGAGTCCTCTAACAGCACCATGACTTATATAATGGGGATTGATTTTTAGTTATTAACAACACTATCTAAAACTAGGTATCTGTCATTAGTTGGGGACTAATGAAATCAGTCCCTGATAACCATTAAGTACTGATAGGGGAGTATTAGAGACTAATTTTTCAGTCCCAAATACCCTTCTTTTATGTAGTGTGTTTGGTCTACCCTTGGGGCAATTATGGACCATTACGACCTTGTGCATCGACTATATTATGTACTATGTTATATCATGGGATGCTTTTTTCCAAAAAAGTTGATGTTATAATTTATTCTTTTATTAAAACTAGAACTCACTCAGCAACACTGACTTTTGCATGTATATTACATTGATTTCAGGTTATGACGGTGAACATGGATCTCTTGGCTGGTTTATGAAGCTACCCGCACCTAAAGACTAGCATTCCCGTTTATGGCATTGTTTTTGTAGAAACTTAGATTGGTTTATTGTTTTTTTGGATGACTATGAACTGTTCCGATGCATTGGATTATTATCTTTATGAAAACCCAATTTTAAATTATGTATGCTATGTTATGCCAACTGTGAGTACTCCCGTGTTTGGGGTCTTATAATTTCTAAATCTCCAAATGACCCACCAATCCGTGAAAATTATAGTTTCAAGGATCAACTTTTTAGGTTTAGGTAAAGATAAACCATCCATCCACTCCACCAAATCGCTAGGCCTTCTAAAATTCAAAAGATCAAAATCAATCCATCTACTAATAGCATTCCAAGTCCTCACCGCAATCTCACACCCCCCAAACAAATGATCCAGAGATTTCGAATTCATCTGACAAATCGGATACAGAACGGAAGGTACGTCCATCCCAGGAAAAGCCAAATAATTCTAGACGGAATCCGTTCTAATAACACCATCCAAGCATGAATGTTTACCTTCCTCGGAACAAAAGAATTCAATTTGTAGACTATCTATATGTTTATAGGCTTAGTCTTATAAACATTAATTTTACAAAATATATAACTTAAGAATCTTTTTTATGTGATTTAATACTAAAATAAAATACAATTTAGCAAAAGTCAGAAGAATTTTTTCGCCATTTGTTTACCTTTTTCGTCATTTAACTTATGAAGACGTAGTTCGTGATAGAAATAGAAAACAACTTTTTTTTACTTTTTATAAGTCTTAAAGCAATGTGTCACAAAGTATAAAGTAAAGGTGAAGTTTGGAGAAAGGTACAAAGTTTACTTTTTAGAACCTTTTCTAAACATATAATTATTGCTTTATTTCTATTTTATCATGTAAAATCATAAATATTAGTTAGTTTAATATATATTTATATGCTTAAATGAGTGTTTTCATGAACTTTAAGAAAACGGATAAAACCAAGATCGAGATAATGATACTAATATTTTAAATACTTAGTCTAAGATATATGTAACTTGTTTTTCTTTTGGTTTTAAACCTGAAATTTTAGAAGTTTCTAATATTGTATTTGGAATATCACGATACATACATAAGCTTGATGTCTTATTGTGCCCGTGTGTTTATGAACAAATACATAAACAAGTATGCTTCATGTCATTTCGTTTCGAACCGTGTTTACTATCATGGAAGTCACAAAAAGGGAAGGAACGATAGGTGAAGCAAAGAGGAAAGGAAGGAATGACCTTTCAACCTCGAAGGTTGATCAACAACTATACTAAAGGTAAAGACAACGCACAACAAATGAATAGGTCTACAATGCAAGTCAAACCCTATAGTAAGGACAAAGGCGACAAAACGGATAATGATGTGTTATCATTATCAAGCTGACAGTCACACTCACGACTAGTGAATCATATCAATCCACACTAGTTCAGATTATCCCAATATATATATTTGCCAAGATCATTCAAGGCTCGAGACTCTATGAAATTGAGGATATACCATGAATTGAATTAAACGATTCAAGAGTTGATGATAAATTACAGATTAGATCCTTAAGGTTTAGGACATATACATTTGGGTCCCTAGACTTACTAACTTCCACATTTGTATAGTTTTGACTCTTGAATTCAATATTTCTTACTTTTTGAACTCTTCAATCCTTTTCTTTAATCGTTCTAACAAGGTGTTGCAAAACTCTTCAAAAAAAAATATGTTGCATTTATTTTATGATAGCTCATAAGTTGGTTTATGTAACATGAGAAATGATAATGTGTAATGAAGAAATAGAATAATAGTCTACGTAGTTATTGTGCCAAACTCCTCTCTACTAGATAAAGAAAGCTTAAGTTGTGGGCTTTATGTTGCATTTAATTATGAAGAGTTTAGTTTTATGCAACATTTATGTTTGAAAAACTCATGGGTATTTCCTTCCACATTGGGATGTCTTCTAAACAACAAAGAATCCTTGTCTAAACAACACTCAAAGTTATCTCAAGGTTCAACCTGAATGTTTGAATAACCCGAATTTCTATTCGAGCCAAATTCGAATAAAAACTTTGATTTTTAATTTTGGGTTATTCGATTCGAATAAATAAGTCAAATTTGAATTCAAAAATCCCCAATTCGAATCGATTCGAATAACCCGACTTTGTATTATATATAAATTTTTTTAATATATAATATCCTTATGTAAAATTAGCTTTTGGGTTGTGGGCTTCTTTATAATTTTTTTTATAGGTTACTGGGCTTCAAATTTTTAGAAATCTAGTTAAAAATCTGAATATTTGTAATTTTTTATTTTTTTTCTAATTCGGTTATTTGAATTCAAATAAGCTTATTCGAATCGGTTTAAGCTATTCTTATTCAAATTCGAATCCAATTTTTAAAATCCAAAATTTGAATAGACCGATTCGATTGAACACCCATAATCTCCTCAAACTTATAAATAGCACCTTAGCTATCTGAGATGGTGAGTCATGAACAAAACAATAGTAAAAGAGGATCTCACATGAATTTGTATTTACAATTTATCAACATTGTTGAAGATTGTTATATATATATATATATATGTATGTATATATATATATAAATATATATAGGGTGCGGTTCAAATGATAACCTATATTTATTTGATAACTGTGATAACCACTCTCAAACATATTGTTACGTATATGTAACAATTATCATTCTGTTAGTGTTACATATACTTAACACTATGTGTCACATATATGTAACATTATGTGGTACGTATATGTAAGACTCCTCATTTTCATATTTATGTTGAAGATATATGTTCAAGATACTTAAATACTACTCTTTTAACAATTAAAAGAAAAAATATTTTGTAAATTATGTGATTGTTTGAGAGTGGTTATCACATAAAAACCTGGTTAGCATTTGAACCCTTCCCTCTGTGTGTGTGTGTGTGTGTTTTGCCCCGCGCAAAGCGCAATATAACCCGAATTGTCTTAAACACTTATTATATTTGGGTATTATTATTATTATTGTTATAACTATGTAAATATTTAGTAATTATATACTTAAACATTTAAATAATTATAAACAATTAGCATCTAATATTTTAACTTCATTTCATTTCCGCAATAATTGAAAATCCACAGTTTCAACTTCTGTTCGTGGCTTAATTTAAGCCGCAAAACCTTAACTGTTATTTCCCGTTTGGTAGGTCGGTCGTTCCGACTAACCGGTAGTTAACGGTTTGCCTCTAAAATTTTACATTTTTAATTATTATACACTCTATTAAAAATGGATGACAATGAACAGTAAACCCAACCAATGGGGTGCTGTCACGTGAAAACTTTTATCTATGTATATACGTGTGTGTATATATATGAAATTAATTGAGAGCAAGAGTGAGCGTTAGTGCAGTTGGTTCGTGCGCCACACTCACATTTAGGTGACGCTGGTTCGAGCCCAAACCCCAACCCCCCCTCCCGCGTGGCCAGTTTCTTCCCTTTTCCAAGCTGCTTCATTTATTTATTTATTTATCTGTTATATCTATATACAAGTAAAAGCAGATGTATAACATAAATGGGCGCTGAACCAAATCGTTCACGCGCCACACTTGCATGCGCACACAAACAGCGCAGATTCGAGTACCACGCGGTGGTTCTTACGTTTTGCAATTATTATTATTTTTCTTTTCTTTTTTTATTTCCTTATTATTTAACTAAAAATACAATTATAGTTTTTAAAATATTAAATTAACCTAATTATTCACCTATTATTTTTATAAAAAAATTACAATTGTAATCTTTAAATTATCTAAATCTTTATAGTTAATTTTGAGAATATTTTATTTTCTCTTATAATTTGTAAAATAAGAAATTTTACAAAAAACTTAATACTTAATTTAAATAGTATTTTGTTATGATAATATAAATAGTAAATGTAATTTTAAATCTTAATTTTAAGTATTATAAATAAAATAATAGTTAATGTAGTTAATTAAATAATCTCATGTGAACTAAATAATGGTAATTATTGAATGTTGGGCTTTAATTGTGGGGTGAAATAGTAGTTGAACACATTTTATGCATTGGTAAGGTGTACCTTATGCATAACAATTTGTGTTTGGTGTCTTAAATTTTTTTGTAAATTACAAACATGTCCTTTTAATATGTATTATATAGTAGTATATATGTATATAGGAAAAGGTTCAGGTAAAAAAGATTCTAATTTTAAGAAGGGTGAGAAGGATTTAGGGCCACTAGATCAAATTATAGAAAAGATTTAATTGTTGAGATTAAATTATAGGAGAAAAAGTTGTTGAAAGGGTATTTTTGTCTTGGCCACTTTTGTGGACTTTTTATCAAGTCCCCCCTTTTTAAATGTTCATAACTTTTACATACGACATTATTTTTTTTTTAAAAATTACACCATAAAAACGATCGTTTTTTATCTTTAAAATGAGTATAGTGTCGTTATATAAAAAAACAAAAAAAATTACGTTTTTCAGCTCATTGTGTAATTTGTCAGGTCATTGTGTAACATCAATTCATTGTGTAATATCAGATCTGGTCATTGTGTAATATCAGGTCTGGTCATTGTGTAATGTCAGGTCTGGTCATTGGGTCAAATGTTTATCATCATTGTGTTATATGTATTCATCATTTTGTCAAACATTTTTCATCATTGTGTTATATGTATTCATCATTGTGTTTTAGGTTTTCCAGCTCATTATGTAATTTGCTCATTATTGTGTAATTCGCTCAAATATGTCAGGTCATTGTGTAATGTAAGGTCTGGTCATTGTGTAATACGCTCATTTTGTCAAATATTTTTCATCATTGTGTTATATGTATTTACCATTGTGTTTACGTTTTCCAGCTCATTGTGTAATTTGCTCATTATTGTGTAATTCGCTCAAATATGTCAGTTCATTCTGTAATGTCAGGTCTGGTTATTGTGTAATTTGCTCATTGTGTAATATGCTCATTTTGTCAAATCTTTTTTATCATTGTGTTATATGTATTCATCATTGTGTAACTTGCTCATTTTATCAAATACTTTTCATTATTGTGTTATATGTATTCATCATTGTGTTTTACGTTTTCTAGCTCATTGTGTAATTTGCCAGGTCATTGTGTAATTTCAGTTTATTGTGTAATATCAGTTCATTGTGTAATATCAGGTCTGGTCATTGTGTAATATCAGGTCTGGTCATTGTGTAATATCAGGTCATTGTGTAATATAAGGTCTGGTCATTGTGTAATGTCAGGTCTAGTCATTGTGTCAAATGTTTTTCATCATTGTGTTATATGTATTCATCATTTTGTCAAATATTTTTTATCATTGTGTTATATGTATTCACCATTATGTTTTACGTTTTCCAGCTCATTGTGTAATTTGCTCATTATTGTGTAATTCGCTTAAATATGTCAGGTCATTGTGTAATGTAAGGTATGGTCATTGTGTAATTTGCTCATTGTGTAATATGCTCATTTTGTCAAATATTTTTTATCATTGTGTTATATGTATTTATCATTGTGTTTTTTCATTTTCCAGCTCATTGTGTAATTTGCTCATTATTGTGTAATTCGCTCAAATATGTCAGGTCATTGTTTAATGTAAGGTCTGGTCATTGTGTAATTTGCTAATTGTGTAATATCAGTTCATTGTGTAATATCAGGTCTGGTCATTGTGTAATATCAGACATTATATTACACAATGACCTGGTATATTACACAATAACCATTATGCCCTTCCTTTAAAAACAATAAAAGGACACATGTCAAGCCCATAATCCTTCTTACCCTTCTTATTTTTAAAACCCTTTTTTACCATAACCTAACACTATGTGTGTGTGTGTGTATATATATAGGGAAGTGTTCAAATACTAACAAACTTTTTATGTGATAACCGTGCTAACCACATTGATAGTCATCATACAATGCCTGTAAAAACCACATTGACAGAATTTTTTTCAAAAGAATGTTAACAGTTTAAATAAAAGTGAATTACTGGCTGAAATAGGGATAACATTCATGTCAATTGGTGGTTAGACATGTCCTGGTGACGCGTTTAAACCAATAAACATATATTTGTGTGTGTCAAAAATATCAACCATAATTTAGACACATGCAAATTTATGTACACTAAACACGACCCACGTAACTCGTTTATTTAAACGACTTGACAAGTTAAAATGGATTAAAAGGTTGTAATCAAGTTGTAAACGGTTAAGCGGGTCGTAAACGGGTCGTGGGTTGTAAATGAATTGTAATAAAATTATAAATGTGTTAAACATGTCGTAAACAGTTTGTAAGGTTAAACTTATAAATTGTACAATTATTTAATTCTTTTTTATTCTAAACTAAAAAAGAATGACGAACCAACGTGATAAAATTTAGTAAAACCTGAATATGACTTGTTTATTAAAAAAAAATTATAGAAGTGAATTCAAAAGTAAATCTAAAAACTAGTTATTTTCTTCTATTATAAAAAATTAACACCCTTATCTAAAAACTTACAAGGTCGATTTTGCAAGGAAAGTTTTGCTTTTGAAGCAAAATATGAAAAGTATGGTTCACCAATAAGAAGAAACATATCATCATATTTTTTCCATTAAATGTGATTATTTATGCTTTTTATTTGCAAAATAATGATGGTAAAACAATAGCCTTTTGGTAGTGCACGCCCTCCCTTCTCTTCCCCTTTACGCATTTTCATATCAATCAAAAAAACTCCATCAAGTATAAAGCAAACATGTCTTTTTCTTAAAGCCATACTTGATTATAACATTATTTTTTATTTATTTTATTCATCGTAATTCAACATATTATACATATATATATAAAAAAAAGTCAAAGGTTTATGAGTGTGGTGAACAGTAAAACAAGAGCCAATCAGAGGCTGTCATGTGATAACTTCTATTTTCTTTTTTTGGAATTAGTTTATATATATGTTAAATGGAAAGAAAGAATAACCAAGGAGCCTAGTCTTATTTAATTTTTTTAATTTTTTATTACTATTTTTTTAAAAAAAATTTAGATTTGTTTTTTATTAACATTATTTTTATCGTTGTGTCTGCATTTCCGCTTAATTTTATTAAAAACTAGCCTAATTTTCGTCGCAGAGCGTGGGTGTGACCTACTAGTTTTAACATAAATATTTATTTCAATTATTTTTATATATTATTATCAAACGCTCTAAGCATTATTAAGCTTATTCTAATTTCATCTACAACTCTAATACGTATCCAACACTATATAAAATAGCTGATTATTGTGAAGGGTTGAAGTTGATCATAGCATAACTCTTATGCTAGGTAAGGCTTAGGTTGTAGATTGAATACTATTGTTACACATGTATGATATTGTGATCATCTTGAATAACTTTTAAATTCAGAATATTTACGGGTTCTACACCAACTATGGCACCGAGATCTTAGCTAGAGAAGTGAACTTTCGATATGATACAAAAATGACAAAAACCTAACATGACAAGAAATTAACATAGAATTCTTCGGTTTGATATAGTTTAAACGGGCTCGGAACAGTTTTGGTCGAACCGCGAACAAATTTAGCTAAACGGTTTAGGTTCGGTTGACCCATTTAGCAATTTATTTTTATAACTTTTATAAAAATATATTTTATGTCACAACTTAAACTAGTTGGGTATTTTGTGCCAAATTTTAAAGTTAAAAAAAGAAGTGAAAATCAAATTTATATAGTTTAAATGTAATTGTATTATACACCTTTGCATTTTTTTGTTGTAATTTTGTAATTTAGAGTATCAATATACAAAAAAAAAGTATATAATAGAAAATTTCAGGGTTAAAGAGAGTCATGTTTGTGTTTGAACATACGTATGTCATGTTCGAGTTCATATGTTTGGTATGATTTTTTGAGTTTGTGTAAAATTTTTGAGTCCGTATCGAGTTTAACTTGTCAACCTGCAAACACAAACGTTTTAGCACCCATAATCTTGTTGTTATAAGATCGATTCATATTGGTTTATGTTAGGTTTAAATTTTAACAAATATAGATTTGATATAATTTCCTTTGTAGATTACATTCTTTGTAGATTACATTCAAAGAAGAGAATTAAAGTTGATATATTTATCGAACAATGAACATTTAAGTGTTGGTTATATAGTCATATATGATATGTTCAATCTGATCATTCAAAGATCCAAAAATCAACATCTTATTAGTTATAATAAATATGTGGTCACAATTTGGTTTATTGATTTTTACATTTAAATTTGGTTTTTATTTATAATAAATATGTGAACAAAATTCTGTCAATGTGGTTTTTACAGGTATTGTATGATGACTATCTTACAACGCTTTGACATAAGTGATTAAAAATGAAGGTAATATGAATATAAGGGTGATTTTAAACTCGATTAAGATCCTCATTAATTTGGTGTATAGAGAAAAGCTCTCTATTCACCACACACATATATTTGATAAGTGTAGGCGGTGACAAAATTGTAAGTAATATGAAGTTAGAAATTATTGAAATTGAAAAGAAATAATCAAACTCTATTGTTGATCTTTTTTGTTTTAATCCAGTTCCATCAACTCTTTAAACTCAAATAATTTTTATATATTTTTTTTATTTTTTAATAAAATTATACTATAAAATTAAGAATTTACTATCTATGATTTGAGTATAGTACAAATATATCTTTAATATTATGATTTTTTTAAATGTGGATGCACCAACGGAAAATCTAATCTAGTTACAGCGGTGCATCTAGTCAGTTGGCTCAATACAATAGTGCGTCTAAACTAGTTATAATGATGAGTTTAAACTAATAATAACAGTGCGTCTAACGTACATGTCGTGTACAAGTTGCCTAAATCTAACGCATGAATTTGAAGGCCCAATAAATATAACGTACAATGTCGCGTACAAGTTTCCTAACCCTAAAAATTTGAAGGCCCCATAAATATGGGGAATAAAGCGGTTGTCTTTTTTCCCTTATACATTAGGGCCACCAACGGATAGGGTTGTGACAATGTTATGCATAGGAGGTGAAGATGAGGGTGGTAATATTAAGATATATATAGTGTATTCATTTGAGAAAACTAATCTACAAACATGGAATGTATAGAGTATGACACCCTAAGGAAACAAAGAAGCTTTATTGTGTGTTTAATTTTATGTGCCAAATAATAGGCCTAGAAATGAACTTATTTAAACTAATACACCCACTTTAGTTTGAAATATAACGCGTTCTAAGTTTAAAGTGAATAAAAATTATTAGAGGGGATGAACATCACTTTCATTAAAATATCAAATGTGTTTGAGAATTAGATGAAGACACAAAGCTAAACTAAAAAAATAATTTTGGATAAAGTGCATATCATTCTTAGTATGTGTTGTGTGTTGATGATGTACTAGGTTGAATTAAGAGATACTCAACATTGGTGTTATCATAATAAGAAAAATATTAATGCTAAGTACGTGGAAAGTGATACTTAAACTTATTTGTTTCTTTTTTTTCTTTTCTGCATACACTTACAAAAGATTGTGAATGGTACATGGAATTAGGGCTTACAAGTGGGACACAAGGCAGGTCCTCGGGCATCCGACGACGTCGCACGGCGTTCATAGGTAGAGTATATGACAAGTGGTATCAGAGCCAAATGCGAGCCTTCAGATAGTTTGGTCTTTGGTGTGTCAAAGTCACTATCCCAAAGGTGTGTGCCAAACGATTAATTAAAGGTGTGCCTTGACGATTAATTAAAGGTGATTTTTTTTGTTACTTTTGCATATCCTTTAGAAGTGCATCGGCGATTAATTAAAGGCGTGTGTCAGACGTACTTGCACTTCTCGTGTTCCACTATGAGTTTATGACATGACAAAACCAATGATCCATGATCATAAGTGGGACGGAATGACTATCTGAAGAAGTGTCACGATCGTAATACTAAACTAACTAATGAATTTATTTACATTATTAAGTGATGGTCGAGACTGCATGTGTTTGGTTTTGACTTGTATTGTAAATATTTTTTATGCATGAAAAATTGATTTTAACCTGAAAGTTATATTTTTTTATATTACAATACGCCTTTGATTCTTTGAATGTTTTATTAGTTTTCATTTGAGCATCAATAAATTAAAACTAAACAAAGTAAATATCAATTATATTATAGTGGTAATAATTATGGGTTGCCCGGTTAAAAGTTGACATGTTAAAACATAAACGTGAACACGGGCCATATATTTATTCGTTCCAAAGACACCAATTCTAACCACACATTTAAAATTGTATAACCTAACACGTCCTTGTAAACAATTTATCTAAACATAGCAAACGATTGAGGGGTCATAATCAAGTTGTAATGGATTAAATGAGCTGTAAACGAGTTTTATGAAATTGGTGAAAAGGGTCGTAAGCGGGTTAACAGTTTGACTAAAAAAAAGTTAAATTCGTTCACGGGTCGATCTGTTTATTAAACGAGTTAACGTGTTAAACATGATAAAAAATTGTTTTCATGTTTAATTTCTGGTGATCCTTACATTTTATCCTAAATTTTGTTAAGTAATATAAATTTAAAGTCTCTTGTTTTTTTATATGATTATGATTAGATATTTGATTAAAATAGTAAAAAAATTAATGATGATTTTGTGTATTTTAGAAGTGAAAAGTTAAAGTATGAGAGAGATGAAAAGGTGAGAGTCGTGCGAAGGCAGATTTTTCGTGTGAAAACCCAAAGTACTGGTTTTAAAGCCAACACAATCCCTCTATCAACTCAATTATTAGATCTTTTTTTCCTTTTCCTCTTTAATTAAAAAAATGAACCTTCAAATCATTATGTTAAAGTTAATCATATGTTTATTTTAATTTATAGATTAATGTGACGTGTAATTTAATAAATTAATTTGTCTCAAAAAATATCTAAATTGAATATTAATAATAACAAAACTACATAACTTGTATGCCATGATCCGTGGGATGATATAAAGTAACTATTACAAACAAAAAGGATAAAATATTATATTAAGATTTAAATTTATGGGCCGTTATAGATACACCCGAAATTATAATCGGCACAAAATCAATACGGCCCCGTATTCTCTTTAGCGAAACGAAAAAAGTTGCCGCCCTTGTCACTGGTCATTCATCTCCCATACAGGCCATACAGAACAATACGGGCCGTAGTGTCCTATACGACTCCTACATACGGGGAGTAATAAACCATACGACCTGTATTGTTTTTTAATTAAATAATATAAGGATATAACTATTGCTACAATGTTTAATATTATTAAAATTAATAAAAGTCGGAGCATGAAAACCTTCTAAATGGAAAGAAAAAAAAAGATGATATGTAACATCCTAAAGTTTAAAGGTAATAAAATAAAAGTTTTAAAATAAAAAAGGGGTAACAGTGGAGGGACTAGCTGTAACATCCTTAAGTTTAACGTTAAATTGAATATTAATAATAACAAAATTACATAACTTGTATACCATGATCGGGAATGATATAAAGTAACTTATTACAAATAAAAATGATAAAATATTATATTAAGATTTAAATTTAAGCAAGATAGAAGGACGTTTACTATTCGTAAAATATAAAATATGAAGTTAATTACACGAATGATCTTTATAGTATGCCTTGATTGTACTTTTGCACATAATTTTAGGAAATTACATGGATGATCCGTAACTTTTCATTTTGTAACACCGTTAGCTCACAAAATTAATGGTCATTAACTTTAGTTGTTAAGTGCACGTGAAATAACCAAACTACCTCTTAATATTAAAATAAAAATAAAAAACCCTAAATCTCTTTGGGGCCCACCCCTTTAATAAAAATAATACACATAGATCCCCCTCTCCTCTCCCTCATGGGTAGACGTCGACGACGGAAGCATCCGGGATCAATGGCCGGAGGAAACTACGACGATTAAGAAGTACTGTCGCCACTGTTGCAGAGCTCACATTATAACACTACTAGTCTGCTCCTTACGCCATCTTTACCTGTGCTTTTTTCACTGAATTTCAAACTAGAAATCAAACAGAAATAAATCAATAATCGATCTGATTAGGTTGTTTGTGACGTTGACAGGGCTGAAACCCACGACCACCCATCGACCAGAAACCAAAGGAACCCACGACGAAGTTTCAGATCAGTGGAGAGGAGATGACAAGGATGTACGGGACGTCGTCGGAAACACGCTTGAGATTTGTGGTTTTGAAACTGGGTGAAAATCGTTGAAAAACGATCCGAAAACGGAGGGTTTGGTCTTGCAGGAATGGCGATTGTGGTGGTTGTAGTGGTGGAGGCCGGTTTCGGGTGGCTTAAGTGGTCGGTTTTGTGGAGGCCGGTTTCAATTGGTGGTGTTTGGTTTGATGACGATGGTTGGAAGTTTGGTTCGATCAGAGATGTAGATGGAGTGGTTCCTTTTTCTGGTTTTTCCGGTGGCTAGTGGTTGTTGGTGATGGTGTTGCCGTGGAATGAAGAAGAAAAAAAGGGGGTGGCCGGGAGGGTCTAAAAGTGATGGGTAATTGGGTATTGTAATTATTTTTCTAATTATAAAATAACCAAGAAAGATAACACACGTCATTTTACCAATTAAAATATTAGATTGTATCAAATTTTATTTTCACCCAAGTGATACAAGAATACGACCAATAATGGCCATAGATATGAATACACAAATGCTAGTATCATGAAATGATTCAAGAATTAAACCAAAGCTAAAGTGAAAGTGATTATGAAAATGCTTCTTGATTTTGTGTGAAATGACTAACTCTCTCTGCTACTCTTCGTGGAAGAGACCTATAGGAACTCTCCCAAGTTGTTGCTTATGAAATGAGGAAACAAGCCCCTCTATTTATAGGTTGCTCCAGGGGGAGGCTGTAACATCCCAAACTCCTAAATATAAGTTGGGACACGTGTCGGTTGAGAAACGTGGCCTAAGAACCCAACCAAGTACGAAACGGGAAGACTATTCGCCCGGAAGTAGCCCAAAACTTCGCAAAAGCATATCTAGGGCTAGAAAATGAGTTACGGGAGCTATAATATATGAAAATGGGGTGTTTCGACGAGAAGAATCTGAAAATGAGGTATGTCGGACCGATATCCTAAGAATAACGGTCCGACATGTGTTCCCGAAGCAATTTAGGATGCTTTGACAGGTGTTTTGATGACTCAGCACCCACGTCGGACCGATATGCTTTACACGTCGGTCCGACATGTGGATGTCGGACCGATATGCTTTACACGTCGGTCCGATATGGGGATGTCGGACCGATATGAATTACACGTCGTTCCGATGTGTGTTGCAGAAGCAAAAAAGAGGTTTTGACGCGTGTCACCGACTTCAGCAGAAGTCAGACCGACTTGGCATGACATGTCGGTCCGACATGGGTCCCATTTCAGCCTATAAATAGATTCTTGAGGCCGTTCAAATGAGAAAACATCACACACAAACACCACAACACACACAAACACTCTGAGAAAAAGTAAAAGACTCGGTGTGACGCGTTTAATTGTGAGTGCGGTACGTTACGAGTGCGGTTCGGATCCGGAGAGACTTAAGAAAGGAACGAGCATAGGAAACGACCTAAGACTATCGTAAGTACACTGGACATGTACCTTAGATAAATGCGTATGTGAATTATGTGATTATGTGTTATGTGTTATATGTGGAACTAAGGTACGGGGAAATAAAAGAAGGTAATGGGATTAGTCTAAACACTAAACGGGAATAATGGAATAGCCACGACGTGTCTAAGGGGTAGTGGATACGCCGCTGGTACTTCCTATATATAAACCTCTTTGGTACTTCGTGGTAAAGCTATTATGAACGTTTAGGGGTATAGACTAAAAGATAATAACGAAAATATAGTAGACGAACGGGAGAACTTCCGACTGGTATGTAGTTATCTGACAAACAGAATGTTCTGTTCAAGGAAAGAGTGGTGTATAAATCCCTCGTGGACCCGTCACTCTTTCCTGGGAACATCTCTGTTTGAGGTATTACTCTGTAAGGATAATTACCACAGTTTACAATATATAATAAGTATAAATAAGGGAGGGCTTAATTATAAGTAAAGGAATATATGTAATGTATTAAAGGGGTGGTGGGTACGTCGCTGGTACACCCTATATATAAACCTCTTTAATGCATCATAGAGACGCATTTAGGAGGAATTAGAGCAAGGATTAGATAAAAGCATGAGGAAGTCATGCTATCAAATAAATGATGAGAAACGCTTAATCTTAAGCAAATGAGTATTCATGGGACGTTAAAGGGGTGGTGATACGCCGCTGGTACTTCCTATATATAAACCTCTTTAACATAACATGACGAAACCTTTGTAAGGGATTAGAGCAAGAGTTAAGATAAAAGCATAAAGAGATCATGCACTAAATGAGAATTAGATGGGAAAGCTTAATTCTAAGTAAAGGAGTATTTATGGGACGTTAAAGGGGTGGTGGATACGCCGCTGGTACTTCCTATATATAAACCACTTTAACGTAACATGGAGAAACCTTTATAAGGAATTAGAGCAGGAATAAATATGAAAGTATGACAAGAGGTCATGCTATATGTACGAATATGCAATATGTGTTGAACGTGAATATGCGAATGCATGATGGATGATCATGCCATATGTGTAAATATGAATGTATGATGGAAACGAGTCTAAGTCTTAAAATGGAATAATGGAGTACTCACGAAATGTTAAAGGGGTGGTGGATACGCCGTTGGTACTTCCAATATATAAGCCTCTTTAATGCGTCGTTGGGAAACTGTTACGAAGTTTTAAGGTGATGACTGGTTGGGAATACATTAGGAGGTTGTGAGTCTAAGATACTCAAGATCCCAATGCAATAAGATGTCCAGCCTACGGGGCGGGTCTCAATGAATGAATGGAAAGAGATGTCCAGCCTACGGGGCGTGTCTCAATGAATGAAATGAGATGTCCATCCTACGGGGCGGGTCTCAATAAGAAATAAGTGAGAAGAGATGTCCAACCTACAGGGCGGGTCTCATGAAAACTCGGACCGGAGGTACGTCCGAAGATGGTCGCGAGGGGGTTAGCACACCCATTAAAATATACGAATGACGTGACCGGAGGTACGTCCGGAGATGGTCACGTGGGTGCCAAGAGCCTGGAAAACTTGAACAATAATAAGAACCAAAAAGGGTTCATAATAAAATGAACGATGCAGTGTACTTACTTATCGTAAGCTAATCCAAAAAACGTTTTCCAAACACTGCAGGTTAAGAGTACGTGGAATGAGGCTTCCTAAGGACGTGGCTGTTCGGAGTTGAAGAATCCCTATGTTACATGATGTAATATTTTATGTAAAAATAATATTATAATAAAATATACTTTTGTAGAGTGTTTAGGACCATTTTCCGCATTAAACTCTGATAAAATAATAAAAAAATAAGTAGAGTGTTTCAAAGGCACACCCATGACTCCGTACACACGACCGTGCATGTTGTCTTCCTTTCAAATCCACTTCTGTACAAAATCAGCTTTTCTGAAAAGTTCTAAACATGATGCACGCCTGTGCCTCCAAAGGCATGCCCATACCTCTGTTGACTATGCGCTGACTGCCTTCTAGAAGCTTCCTGAACGTTCTGACGGGTTACAGGGGAGTCACGCTTGTGCCTGGCCATGCATGGTCGTGCCTTCCTACTGACTTTTACAGATTGTTGACTTTTCTTGTGTTTTTCCTTCCTTTTTGCTTGGGACGCCAAATAACCTGCAGTTATCTCAAAGGAACCAATTAAGCTTATATTCCAGTGTAGTTGCTCAGAAATCAATCAAATATTGGGCTGATTATGCGTGTAAATATGTATAATTAGAGACACATCAACCTACCTCTAGGTACATAACTCTTATTCATGTACTTGTAAGTTATGATCATTTCTAGGTTAGTAAGTTGTGATCATTTCCAAGTTGTGATCATTACCTAGATGGTGATCATATCCTTGAAAGTGAGAAGTTTCTGGTGATTCCTTCCACATTGTAAAAAGGAAGAAGTTGTTTGACATCTACCTCTTAGAGAGAAGTTTGTACTCAGTGATCACTAATGTTTTAGAGAAAACACTAGAGAAGTATAACTCTTGGTGGAAGACCAAGAAGTGGATATAAGATGAATTAGTTGATATCAAATAGAACCATTATAAATCCTTGTGTTTGTGTGATGATATCTTTCTTAACTTAAACTCTTTATTTATCATTGATTAATTTACAAGTTTTCATAAGAAATTCCTACTTAATATTGGAATTTTTTTAAAGGTGATCATTAAATTTTAAAAGAACTATTTGCCACTTCTAGATTCTTACCCAAAAAAAAATGAAAACATAATTTTTGAAATAAAAAGTATGAACTCGACTATGTGATGCAATTATACATGTTAGTTGTACCATCCTTGTAGAACTCTAATCTGATAAACCGAAACCATAACTATGTTGAGTACATAAACGTATAAAATTCTGTAAGATTTCATATTGATAGGCATGTTAAGGCATAACTATGTTGAGCATCACTACATGTTCGTGTGATTTTCTATCAAATTCTCCCAAAACTAGTGTTTCTAAAGTATCTACGTTGTAAAGGTTTTAGAAGCTTTTATGTATTTTGTTAAGTTAATAATCTTTGTATTTAAGCTTGAAGATCTTCGGTCATTCTCTTTATCTTGAGAAGCATTGGTCTAATCTTACACTTTGTTTATGAGTCTTTTGCTTATATTATGTGTCATTTCTAATCTTTTCAATTCTTGATTAACATTTACAATCATTACCCATAATATTAAATAATAATAAGTAAATAAAAAAAAACATTTAACCAATATTTGTATAAATTGATTACTATGTCATCATTTTGGAACATCTAAAATACATAAAATGATCGATTTAATCAGTTTTTTTATACAATTTTTTGCTCCTAACCACCTAATCAATCAACCTGTATTTGTAGTGATTCAAACTCACATCACTTTTATAAATAATTACCAATACCATTAAGTCACATGCTCATCGATTTAATTAGTTACATAAAATATTTGTATATTGATTATTTTTTTTTTCTTTTAAACACAAGGCAAGCAATATATTAAGATCAAAGCTCTAACAAGTAACAAGAGCCAGAGAATTTTTCTAAAAATGATATTCCGAATCCGAATACGAAAATTCGGATATTCGAATTTTCGTATATATCCGAATTTTCGGATATTTCGGGTTTTTTATTCGTATGTATGATAGGGATATTTTTGCACACCCTAACAAGAGCCCGATATATATTAGACCAATGCTTCTCAAGATAAGATATATTAGACCCGTTTTAAACCCGACATGTTATTCTCAAAAGGTATATTCGGACATGGATAATTGTTTTAGAAATCATTTTATATCCTAAAAATACTGAGCCTTCTGGGTGAGTGGTAGCCTAATGACTTTTCAAATGAAAGGTTATGGGTTCGAGTCTCGCTTGTGATAAAATGTTTTAGGATAAAATAGAAGATCATGAGGTTTTCGCAGTTGTTGGTTTTTTCTTGGATGGTGTGGGGTCGGGTCACCACGCTTCTGTTTTTCAGGTGAAATGAAGATCCGTTTACCAGTATAATTCTGGATGTCCGGAACTTTAGTGTTAAAAAAAAGCTCGAAGAAAAAAAAACAAACAAAAATTTAGGAACAAAAAATCACACCGGTTAAAGCGCGTTGAGATGAGTAGCGAAAAGTAAGCGCGTGGAAAAGGTTGACAGTGGAAGCTTAAAAAGGCGGTCAATGTTTAGTCACATTTATAGAAATTTTATATCAAAAAGTAAAAACTAATAATAAAGTTATTCACCCATGAATCTTTTCATCCCCTAAAAAGGTTGAAAAGGTACCTTTATCCCTCTCAACTTAAAATATGCTTTAAATAAATTTAATAAATTAAAACAAATATATATATATATATATATGGAATAGATAATTTAAGAACTCCTAAATATTTTAAGAACTCGCGAGCATTCGTCAAAAATCCAATCAAAACCATTTTTTTTGTTTTTACTATTTTTATTGTTAGAATACAATATAAAAAAATGAATTTATATATGTAAATTTACATGTCTTCATATATTAAAAAAATATACACTTGTGTAAGTTTACCACTTACATATGTGTAAGTGTTTATCATTTACACATGTATATAAATTTTTTTAAGGATAATTTAGAGAGAAAGGATGAACTAATTAAAGAGATAAATCATTTTTTATATTATATTGTAATAATAAAGATAGTTAAAACAAAAAAATGGTTTTAATTGATTTTTTGACGAGTTCTCGTAAGTTCTCAAATATTTATGAGTTTTTATTTGAACCTAATATATATATATAGAGAGAGAGAGTTATGTTATTTAATATACTTTTCTACATGTCTATGAAGTCAGGTTTAAAACGGGTTTTGATAGATCCAAACATATCTGATAAACTGTATGTAATACCTAATTTCATTTCTGTCGGATACTCGGTTGCTCAATAGCCACAAGGATTACAGGATTTCCCGTGAGTAAAGGATCTTTATAACATCTGATGGTTAAAACTCGTTAGTTGAGTACTCAATTACTCATTAACCACAAGGATCACGAGATTTCTCATGAGTAAAAGATCTTCTTTATGACATCTGATAGTTAGAACCAATGTTTTAAAAACCGGTTTTTAAACCGTACCGGGTTGGGCTCAGAAATGGTTCAACTGGTTGTACCGGGTTGTACCGAGCGGTTCAACCGGGCTGACTAGTTAACCCAATAATTCTATAAAAATATAAATTTAACTCAAAAAATAATCTAAAAGTACATTATTACATAATAAAAAATAATCCAAAATAAAAAATAATCCAAAAGCACACAATTTTCCAACAGAGTTTTTTTTAAATAAAAGTGTACAATTGCTTTATGTAATTAAAGTGTTGAATGCATCAAGTTCACGATGCTCAAAAGATGAAATTCATTATCATCGACATCCTCATCAATAAGAGCGTAACTATTTTCGTTTCCTACAATATTAAATAAGAAGCTTTACTTACTAATCGATGGCTAGGTTAAAAAAAATTTTAACGGCAAGCAGAAGGATGATGATCAAACATAGTTAGTTTTTAACCGGGCCGAGAAACAAATCAATTAATTTTTTTTAAATTGAGTTGTAGGTTCGATTTAGAGGAACTAATCAATAAGCCTTCTGTTTGTGTATCCCAGCAATTTTTTTTTTGTTTCAAAGTTAAAACATAAAATTTTACTTGTAACTAAAAACCGGCACAACGATCTAACCCGGTATTACCGGTAACACCGGCGGTTCAACTTACAAACCGTTCTTCCAATTTACTGGGCTCAAATTTACCGGGCTCAAATTTACCGGTTTAGTGACCGAGACCCGTTTCAACCAGTATTACCGGCCGGTTTGAACCGGTATTTAAAACATTGGTTAGAACTCATCATTCGGGATTCACCATTAGAAACTCGATCTCCAAACTCAAATGACTTGAAATATTAAATACTTAAATAGTATTCCATTAATTCTAATATTAATAATTAAAAGTTACTAACAACATTAAGTAAATTCAAACTATTATTTATTATGTTTCTTGACATTTCGATTATTTGCTAACCATTGATATTATTCTTCACGATATCTGTGTAACATCCCAGAAATCTAGAGACTTATAATTCGAGGTGGTGGACGACCCGACTTCGTATTTATCAAGTGATGGGTAGAGTTAGCCGAAGGAGGTACGTTTAACTACCATATTGACTCGTGTTGGTCGTTAATGAGCAGTCCAAGTTAAAACACGTAGAGAAGGATGGTGTAGGGAACCGGTTAGCAGTTATTGCAAGGGTTAGGGATTGAATCGCATTAAATGAGTTAGGAGGGACCCAAGGCGAAAATTGAGAGGTTTAAGTACCCTCATTGCGCAAACCCTAGGCCATTCGGCCTAGGCTTGCGGTGAACGGCTGCAGCGAATGAAGGAGAGGAGCCGAGAGGGGCACAACGGCAATTCCGGGCAGCGAACGACGACGAAGAGTAGGGGAAACTCCATTGTACGTTAAGGTAACCTTATTTTATGATTGTTCACCTTTTTTATGTTCGTTTGCATTGATGTTTAGTTTAGGGTTTCTATTAGTGGTGGCCGGCGATAGCCGACGGTGGTGGTAGTGGTGTGTGAGCAATCGGGAACCGAAAGAGAGGGGGGGAGAAGGTGGTCGGCTGTGGTCGGGGAATGGTAATGGCTGTGACGGCAGCGACGGCGTGACGATGGTCAGCGGCCGGAGAGAGAGAGAGAGAGAGATGAAGGTGACGACAAGTGGTGGTGTCCCGCAACGGCTGGAGTACTAGCCGGGTAGGGTTGGCACCCTCACGATGATGGTGATCATGGGCGGTCGGATAACGTTACACGACGTGAGAACAAGGACGCTGAGCATGGTAAAGCAGGGTGGTGGTGCGAGGCAGTGACCAGTTAGGGTTTTACCCGGTCACAAGGATGAGGACGATAGGAGTGGTAGAGACGGGATGGTGCATGACGAGGGAAAACAGTACGGCACCGGTTAAGGTTTTACGTTTGCATTACATCCATGCGTAGGAGGAAACCGGCTCGGGTTAACGCGTTCGTGTGAATTAGGGTTTTTGCATGGCATGGTATGCGTGCATGCATGGGAACCCGGTCCGGATATACGAGTTCTAGACAGGTCACGAATGATCAGGTAGGGAGGTAACGTGAAACTAAGGTTTCATGGGGAAGGATTGACAAGCGGATGGGACTCGGGTTTTTTTATATTGTTGTGCGTTATCCAACGTATGTTTTAAACGTATCCTGATCGTGTGATTGTACATTGACATGTTTGGGTTCGAGCGTGAACGGGCGTGTTGCGGAGTAAGGATTTGGATTGGCTCGTAACCGGTGAGTTTCTAATCCCCCTCTTTTAAATGTTTTTAACGTTTTTGGGGCTGTTGTACATACTTACCATAGATGTTTAACGTATTAAATGTGTTAAGAGTTTTAGGTTTAACCCGAGGTGTTTATGAACTAAAACATTCAGTAATGAGTCGGAGGGTCTACGGGGGTATTTATAAGATCATGTGATCTAGGTCTAAAGGTGGTTATATGGTCACAGGTCGTATAGTGCCCTAACAGGGGTGAGTCGGGATTGTAGTAAACGGGACGTACGGGTACGATTAGGAAGTGTCACAGGGTGTGCATGTTGATATGACATAAATTATACATGTTTTGCACGCATAATTATCCCCGAAATCATCACAATTAGAGACAATATGATAACAATTGATGCCTAATCCACTCATTTGTGTTCCGATAGGATAATTGACTCGGATTTACAAAAACATGAAGAAAACACTCAAAATCAAGGTAAAATCAGCATTCGAGTGCCAATTGAACGAAACCGGACGTAGAAGGTCAAACTTGGAAATCAAAAAGTCAACATGGAGCAGTATATGGCAATGCACGGCCGTGCAACGCCATGCACGGTCGTGCAAAGCCATATCTTCCTCCCTGTACTCCCCTATACTGCCAGATTCCGCACGTGAAAGAAATTGGTACTTTGCACGGCCGTGTATTGCCAAAATCTTTGCCTATAAATAGCAAGCTCATTCTAGTGTTTTAGGTGTCCATTACCAAGAGGTGTGAAGGCCTTAGTGCTCTGCTAAGAGCCGGAACTCTCTCGGTTTTAGTCCGTTTAGCTTTTCTTTGTTTATTTCCTTTTTAAAGTCTTTGTAATATGAAGCAATTCTTCTCGTTCGAGTAAAACAAGAGGCATTCTATACCCGCTATCCCTTGGTGTTGGAATAATTCCACACATTATCTAAGGGTTAGTGGAGTCACTTGTATGGTCATTCATAGCTAGTTCTCTTGTGTTGCTCGAGTTAGTTAATTTTAATTAATTAATGAAGTATTTTTAGTATGTTATGTTTTTAAAGTCTTTACTATGATTTATCTTAAAAAGACAAGAATAAGTGATCTTTAAACCAATCTAATAATCTTAAATCTTGTGAGTTACTTAAGAAAGACTTCTTGTTTGGGAACTTTATTCGATGTTTGTACGGTCTATATACAAATATTGGTGCTATCACGGCCAGTTATTATAGATTTAATATTATAGGTTGATTAGAGGTTTGGGTATTCAGCAGGTCGTTTGAGCCCTAAACAGACCAGACGGTTTTTGTTGGTATTTCTTTACTTCTCTCGTGTCGGCTTGTAGAGGACTTCTAGCGGGAGCCATGGGTTTTGATCTTGAGAATGAAAGTCTTATTTATTTAAAATAATATTATAAGTAAAGACAACTATTTAAGAACATAATTTGTTAGTTCCGAGCATTCATAAAGTAGCTCTGGAGGGAGTTGTGCATTCCGACTTTCCAAAGGAAGTTACAAGACCAGACGTACGACAGTCACATGGATAATATTAGTCCAAATAATGAATTGTGAGATACTGACGGACTTGAGACCCCGTTTAGGGTCCGTTATATTCATTAAGGAATAGTTGGCCGACCGTATCCACTGTTCCGTTACGAAATACTAATTCCCCTATCGAAAGGGTTAGTACTAGTAACTCTGACCAACCTTATTCTAAATATATCATTAATTAACAAGGGATAATAACTAGAGTAACACCTTAAACGGGATAATGCTTCTAATTACATTTCTTATCTTTTTATTTTACTTTTAAAACAAAACCCATTTTCCAACTTATTATCCTAGTCAGACAATAGCGAGGGTTGAGTACGGGATCCGTGTCCATGGTTCGATACTTGGTTCTTACTCATTCTTTACTACGCTGAGATAGGTACACTTTCCTATTGTGTGTATTTAGTTGAAGTAATTATCATTTTAATTATAAATTTAAAACCTGATTTTGTGTAACTCTAAATCAAACATTAAGAATATATCATGTTCCTCACATTTGACATCAAGTTCTTGGTGTCATTACTAGGGATATATATATATATATATATATATATATATATATATATATATATATATTTATACACATATAAAACACACATCACATGTACGTGGTGTATGCTTAAATAATGAGATATAGTATTTGTATGTGTGTTGCTATGTTAGCAGTGTATTATGTTACGAGTTAGTCGGGGTGAGTCGGGATATAAGTTAAACGCTTATGAATACGTGTAGGATATCTTATCTGTAGGATCGTGAAAGTACGAGATGGTTCTGTTCTTAGTTGAAATTGGCGGAAACAATAACAACTGCACAAGTATAATCGAGTAAACAGAAAGAATACTTATAAGAATACTGTTGTATTAAGCTTTTGCAAATAAACGATTACAAATGAAAACTCAATAAAAAAGCACACATACAATGAAGTGTTTACACTGTATTTATACTCACTTAGAATCAAGACAGACCCTTGATTCTAAGGATCAGATCTAACACAGACCGTTGATCTTTTGTATAAAGCTAACTATTACATGTTTAGTCTAAACTAGCTAACTTTACTGAAGCATCTTCTTCATGCATTATTACTTGCATGCTTGGAGAAGAGCATTGATGTCCGTCATTGGTTGTGCCATGAGGTTCCTTCTGCTTTGAGTGTGTTAGTTGCTTTTGCAGAAAGTTGTCAGTGACGCTTGGCATGGATAGTCAGCTGCAACGATTTGTCTTCAAGGCACAAGGCTGTCAGCAGAAAAGATGAGGATCAGCAGCAAGATGTGACCATCCAAAGCTGCTGATGATTTGCCTGTCAGCAGCATCAAGTGTTGATGCTGCTGAGAAGCCTATCCGCAGCAACTTTGGTCTTCAACAGATAAGGCTATCCGCAACAGATATGTTCTTCAGCAGGAGAACAAGTATCCGCAGCAGATAAGCTTGTATACAACAGTTTGTTGGTCAGCAGCAAACTCTGAGATCAGTAACATTTGTAGAGAATTTTGTAGCCATCAGTCTTTATTTCTACAAACTCCCCCTAGACTGATGCTACCAAAACTCTCTCACTACTTTTGTTGCTGAAGCTTTTGCATGTTGCTGACTATCCTTTCAACCGCATATCCTCTCTGGTCCATGCTGGGATTGTTAAGAGGAAGCTTAGATAGAGTCTTGATGTCTTTGCTTGCCATTTTGAAGATAGCCTTGCTTGAACACCTCATCTTCTGTCCTTTAACATCTGTCAGGGTGAATTCATTCTTCTCAGCATTGTAGGACCAGCTGATGAATGGAAAGTGGGATTGGAGAGGTTTGACATTAATGATTTCATCTTTGATGGGGTTGAAGTAATGTTTGATTACCAGCAATAGATGTCTCCCACCTTCATTCTCAGGCTTAGAGGCTTCACCCAGCTCCATCATTCTTCTTAGATCAGAATCTGGAAGTTGTAGTACCTCATCAACAAATGTATAGATTGATCTTTTAGCTTATGTCCTCCCCCTGAACACTTCAAACCATTGGTCTTCAAGTCTGTATGACCATCTGATTATTTCTCTTGAGTCTTCTGCTTTGAAAGTGGGTTTGTTCTTCTTTTTGGGAGGTTGTTGATGAGTAGGAGCTGGGTGTGAGGATTTGGACTTTGAGGGAGGAGAGGAGGGAGGTCTAGGAAGGAGAGTGGAAGGTTGTTGGATTGAGGAAGTGTTGGGTGAGAGAGAAGGCTTGGGTTTCTTTGATTTTCTTTCTTCTTCTTGAATGATTACCTTTTCTTTGAGCCTTTCTCCTCCAATCTTTCTTTCTCATCCTTTTTTACTTTAAAATAGAGGGCTTGCAGGTTCATGAAATTCATGGGACCTAGCCTCTTTCCACTCTCTCCTCTAGCCTTAAGGAAGTCAATCATGATCTTCCTTTCTTCATGGGTCCTTTTATTAAAGGCAATGGTCCTTTTGGACTTTTGTTTAGCTTTTTCTTCTTCTTCTTCTTCAGCCTTTTTCATGATCTTCCTTTCTCACATGTACGTGGTGTATGCTTAAATAATGAGATATAGTATTTGTATGTGTGTTGCTATGTTAGCAGTGTATTGTGTTACGAGTTAGTCGGGGTGAGTCGGTATATAAGTTAAACGCTTATGAATACGTGTAGGATATCTTATCCTAGTGCTATGTGTGAGGTGCAGGTGCAGTTAATGAATCATGTATATAGAGTATATTGTTATGTGATTATACATGTGTTGTGTGCATTGTGTCATTGTCCATGTGACACGACGGATATTGTGTTTGCATTGTTGTCATTATGACATGGCAAACGAGATTGTGGGGACTATGTCCTTCGGGAGGTCACCAAAGATGACGATGTCCAACAGGACAGTGATGAGCTCCGGGTGTGTCGAACTCCCTAACGAGGGTGCAGTAATGAGTTATGCGTTTGTGTGCTTATATATTTGTGTTAAATTGCATACAAGAGTTGAGTTATATTTATTGTGCATAAGATATTATTAATTTGGTGAGTAGAGTTAGATTGATCGTTGTGTCAGGATTGTGATGTAGTATTTATGACTGTTATGTCAGTTGAATTTGTAAGAGCCTTGGTCAAGGCTGTGTAATTTGATGTTTAGGGATTTGTTGTGTTAACCGAGTGTCGAGTTAATACATGTAAATGAGCATGAGTTATTAGTGTATTAAGTTAGACCTATGGAGATGAGACTGCGGGATTATTATTATTATGGGATGAGTCATGGGTAATGAGTTATTATGGAATATCGGGTGATAACAGGGGTTATCTAATGGTTAATTAATTGTGGATCTAATTTATAAGGACCGTGGGTCCTGAGTAAAGTTTAAATAACTTTTGAGACGAGTTGGCTTTTAAATAAACTAAACTATTAGAACTCACTCAGCGTAGCTGACTTTGTGTGTACGTTAGATTGTTTTGCAGGTAAGCGTTGCGTTAACGTATCTTGGCTTGAGAGCGGAGCTACTCAGGTTGGTGTGCAAGCATTCGTGAGGTAACTTAATGACATTAAATAATAATTAATGTTTTTAGAAAGACTTCCGCTGTAGGTTAATATATCAAAAAATAGTATTTTCAAGGGAATAACTTGTTATGAGAACCAACTGTAGGGTGCCCGGTTTGGGGCCTTACAAGTTGGTATCAGAGCTGTGGTTTAAGAGAAAATTGGTGTTTTTAAACAAATAAAATGCCTTAACTTAAACTGAAAAGGGGACGAGGGTGAAACGAATGCCACCACGAGTAACCGCGAGCCAAGAGGTACGTCTTTCGAGTTGAGCAGTAATTATTATTTACCATATGTGTAGTGTCACACTAGGTAAGTGATTGGTGTGAGTAAGTGATTTATGGTTCTATATGGGATCATGATGTGTGCTATGTGCTGTAGTAATATGTAGAACTACATGAAGTTGTGTGGTGTGATTAAATGAGACCATGATGTAAGTTGAGCAATGTGGAGTAGCATTAATTGTAACTATGTGAGATAGTTTGGTGTGTCGATATGATTTAGTAATTTTGTGTGTAACCTTGGATGGTGTGAAATTGTGATAAAGATGATGACTTGCTAGATTATTGTATGGTGCTATGTGAGCTGTGTAGGATGCATGTGCATCCGGGGTGTGGGAAAGATAGAAAGTTAGTGTGAATATGATGTGGAAGGTTTAAAATCTGAGCAGTAATGTGGACCACCAAATTGCATTTGATCACCGTGATTTGGCAGTCTATGATTACTCGCATATTCTGAACTTGACACCCATAGTAATCACTCCAACGTTCTATTTTGTGCAGGTACTGATGGCCATGACGATTCAGACTAGATGGGTTAGGGGATGAGCTTTATCAGGATGTTGACAGAGTGGCGGGCTAGATGTTTGGCTGCCGTTCACATGGTTATCTTTGGAGGGAGACGAGTCTTAGCACCTGTTCCATTGATGGTGGTTCCACAGGCAGCTGAGTACGAGCAGGAGCTACCAGCACAGGAGGTGATCTTGGCGCTTCCGGCGCCGAATGCCCCCAATACTACCAGGGCAACTATGAGGGGCGGGCTCAGTAGTTCCTTTTACAGGAGAGGAAGAAATGCATTTGCAGTAAGGAGCCAGCCCTCAAGACACTACGCAGAATCAGGAAACGAATGGTTGGAGGAATCCAATAACGAGGAGCAAGTGGGGGATAACCTCGACTTATTAAATGATTAGAACGGTGGTGGTTACCACGAGAGGACTAGAGCATTTTGAGTAATGGCTGTCAGGCACTTTTGCGACAAAATATTTGTTCTTGGTTTTTCAATTGCTTGATTTGAACCTTGACAGTGAATCTTACCACAGGATGGTTTAAAACGTAGTTAGTGATAGTTGCATGTGTGATAGCTTGCTATTGATGGTGCAGTGTTAATTAAGTATGATTACTTGATTTCCTTTTGAACAACGTGAGTTAATACTAAACGTAATCTTTGATGTGATGCTATGACTTGGTTGATTATACTATATGAATAGACCAGTGTAGACCTGAGCTTTGAGTGATTGTGTGTGACTACGGTCTTAAGATAGTGTCACCTATGTGTTATGTTTAGGTGATGTATGAAATGTAAGGGGGTGTGTTTAGCCTTACTAAGATATTAAATGTCCTTATATCTTAAGGCATAGATCTTCACAAGGTAAATGTTTTGGTGCTTAAGGACAGGAAAGTGTTTTGTGAATAAACTTGTATGTCGTTAATTGAGTTGCTTGTGAGTATGAATTATTTGTGTCGCGTACTTAATAGTCGTGGCGGGGGATCAAGCATAAGCTTGATATTGTGTCTGGCATTAGTCAGGCGGGAGATCAAGTGTAAGCTTGATATGGTGTTGACTTTTGTCAACAGGTTATTGTGTCTGACGGCAGTCAGGTGGGAGATCGTGTTTGCTGGTGCCTTTGGGCCAAACAACATGATATACCTGTGTGTCTATAAATGACGAGGTCATATTTTATGCGCATAGATTTACTCAGATCTAGCTAGTTGTGTCTCTGCACTTTGTGCGAGTTAGAAGGTTGAGTTACTAGTACATATGTAGAACATTGTGTGTTATGTAGTTATGTGTGTCGGTGTGTGTCCTTGTAGTACACGCTTAGTCGTGCATAGGACGGATAGTCAGTGTGAACAAATATAGCGATTCTATCTTGACAATTTTGTCGAAGCTGATACATGGAAGCGATGCGAGGAGTTTTGAGGTCTTTCTAGATGACTAGTGAGGTGCTCTTAAGAGATGCCTATGTTCATATCTCGGGAATTTAGAGCACGAAGCCAATGGGCGGACCTCTGAGAGTAGAAGACGAAAGCGTTTATGTGGACGCTTGAACAGAATGCTTATGATGAGATCAAGGTGATGACCCTGATAATTTCAGCACGAAGATAACCAGATGACGAAGGACCTTCATGGAATACGTTCTATAGGAAGAATTTAGTCGAGATGAAACACCAGAAGACTAGGGATGTTTTTCCATGAGCGAGACGACGAATAGCTGAGGCTTGTGAGCAGACGGACTTCATGTTCGTACATGATAAATGAGATGCGGTCGGGGATCGCATGGTAATGGTAGAGCAACATAGGAAAAGGTGAAACTCAGGAAGGGCAAGTGCAAGATTGCACGTAGGTGACTAAGAAAGATATGGCTACGCTGGTAAATGCAAGGCCAGCTTAATATGAGCTCCTGTGGAGCATTCAAGGAAAACAAGCGCTTAGATGTTGAAACAGACCCGACAAAGGCATATGAGCCTTGAGAAACATCGAGAGCTAATGAAGATGACCCTGACGTTGGGTGTGTACGTACTTATGGGACGTATTGGATGCATGATATTGAAGTAAAGAGTTAATACAATAAAGGAATTTAGTGGAGACCAGGGTAGCTTTGCACGAGCTACTGAAGATCATCAGAGAAAGACATTAGGGATGCCCTTATAGGTAGGGCAATGGGTGTGAGTTTGAGGAATCATCGCAAGATGGAATTGTAGAAATAAGAGGAGCACGACAGACACATGTTAGTAAAGCAACTATTACTCCGGTAGGTGAACAACAAGGACCTACTTAGAGAGGATGATCGTCGGAATGACGAGGCCTTTAGGGTTATACAAGGGGCAAAGGCAATTGTGCCGTTTGACTGATGGCTGGAAAGACGAGAGACAAGGGAACGTATAGGTGAAACCTACAAAATCCCAAGGTTTAAAGCGAGCAACGGAGAAGACTTCTTTGAACCCCAAGAAGAGTGGAGATGTTGAAAGGCAAAGTTATGAAACCGAAAAGTGTGAAGGTGAATACTTGACAAGAAAGAGTTTGGTGTACAAGTACGAATGGAAAGGATGGTTGTGTTGGTTTTGCCGACACAGGATTCGAGGACGAATCCTCTTTTAAAGGGGGGTAGACTTGTAACATCCCAGAAATCTAGAGACTTATAATTCGAGTTGGTGGACGACCTGACTCCGTATTTATCAAGTGATGGGTAGAGTTAGCCAAAGGAGGTACGTTTAACTACCATTGGACTCGTGTTGGTCGTTAATGAGCAGTCCAAGATAAAACACGTCGATAAGGATGGTGTAGGGACCCGGTTAGCAGTTATTACAACGGTTATGTATTGAATCGCGTTAAATGAGTCAGGAGGGACCCAAGGCGAAACATTGAGAGGTTTAAGTACCCTCATTGCGCAAACCCTAGGCCATTCGGCCTAGGCTTGCGGTAAACGGCTGCAGCGAATGAAGGAGAGGAGCTGAGAGGGGCACGACGGCAATTCCGGGCAGCAAAAGACGACGACGAGTAGGGGAAACTCCATTGTACGTTAAGGTTACCTTATTTTATGATTGTTCACCTTGTTTATGTTCGTTTGCATGGATGTTTGGTTTAGGGTTTCTATTAGTGGTGGTCGGCTATAGCCGACGGTGGTGGTAGTGGTGTGTGAGCAATCGGGAACCGAAAGAGAGGGGGGAGAAGGTGGTCGGCTGTGGTCCGGGAGTGTTAATGGCTGTGACGGCAATGACGGCGTGACAATGGTCAGCGGCCGGAGAGAGAGAGAGGAAGGTGACGACGAGTGGTGGTATCCGACAACGGCTGGAGTAGTAGCCGGGTAGGGTTGGCGCCCTCACAATGATGGTGATCATAGGAGGCCGGATAACGTTTCACGACGTGAGAACAAGGACGGTGAGCATGGTAAAGCACGGCAGTGGTGCGAGGCAGTGACCAGTTAGGGTTTTTCCCGGTCACAAGGATGAGGACGATAGGAGTGATAGAGACGAGATGGTGCGTGACGAGGGAAAACAGTACGGCACCGGTTAAGGTTTTACGTTTGCATGACATGCATGCATAGGAGGAAACCAGCTCGGGTTAACGCGTTCGCGTGAATTAGGGTTTTTGCTTGGCATGGTATGCGTGCATGCATGGGAACCCGGTCCGGATATACGAGTTCTAGAAGGTTCACGAATGATCCGGTAGGTAGGTAACGTGAAACTAGGGTTTCATGGGGAGGGATTGACAAGCAGATGGGACTCGGGGTTTTATTATATTGTTGTGCGTTATCCAACGTATGTTTTAAACGTATCCTGATCGTGTGATCATACGTTGACAGGTTTGCGTTCGAGCGTGAACGGGCGTGTTGCGGAGTAAGGATTTGGATTGGCTCGTAACCGGTGAGTTTCTAATCCCCCTCTTTTAAATGTTTTTAACGTTTTTGGGGCTATCGTACATACTTACCAGATATGTTTAACGTATTAAACGTGTTAAGAGTTTTAGGTTTTAACCCGAGGTGTTTATGAACTAAAATACGGGGGTGTTTATAAGATCATGTGAACTAGGTCTAAAGGTGGTTATATGGTCACGGGTCGTATAGTGACCTAACAGGGGTGAGTCGGGATTGTAGTAAACGGGTCATACGGGTACGACTAGGAAGTGTCACAGGGTGTGCATGTACGTGGTTTATGCTTAAATAATGAGATATAGTGTTTGTATGTGTGTTGCTATGTTAGCAGTGTATTGTGTTACGAGTTAGTCAGGGTGAGTCGAGATATAAGCTAAACGCTTATGAATACGTGTAGGATATTTTATCCTAGTACTATGTGTGAAGTGCAGGTGCAGTTAATGAATCATGTATATAGAGTATATTGTTATGTGATTATACATGTGTTGTGTGCATTGTGTCATTGTCCATGTGACACGGTGGTATTGTGTTTGCATTGTTGTCATTATGACACGGAAATCGGGATTGTGGAGGACTATGTCCTTCGGGAGGTCACCAAAGATGACGATATCCAACAGGACAGTGATGAGCTCGGGGTGCGTCGAACGCCCCGACGAGGGTGCAGTAATGAGGTATGTGTTTGTGTGCTTATATATTTACGTTAAATTGCATACAAGCGTTGAGATATATTTATTGTGCATAAGATAGTATTAATTTGGTGAGTAGAGTTAGATTGACCGTTGTGTCAGGATTGTGATGTAGTGTTTATGACTGTTATGTCAGTTGAATTTGTAAGAGCCTTGGTCAAGGCTGAGTATTTTGATGTTTAGGGATTTGTTGTGTTAACCGAGTGTCGAGTTAATACGTGTACATGAGCATGAGTTATTAGTGTAGTAAGTTCGACATATGGAGATGAGACTGCAGGATTATTATTATTATGGGATAAGTCATGGGTAATGAGTTATTATGGAATATCGGGTGATAACAGGGGTTATCTAATGGTTAATGAATTGTGGATCTAATTTTTAAGGACCGTGGGTCCTAAGTAAAGTTTAAATAACTTTTGAGACGAGTTGGCTTTTAATTAAACTAAACTATTAGAACTCACTCAGCGTAGCTGAGTTTGTGTGTACGTTAGATTGTTTTGCAGTTAAGCGTTGCATTAACGTATCTTGGCTTGGGAGCGGTGCTACTCGGATTGGTGTGCAAGCATTCGTGAGGTAACTTAATGACATTAAATAGTAATTAATATATTTAGAAAGACTTCCGCTGTAGGTTAATATATCTAAAATGAGTATTTTCAAGGGAATAACCCGTTATGAGAACCAACTGTAGGGTGCCCGGTTTTGGGCCTTACAATCTGATAGTTAGAATTCATTCGCTGGGTGATGTATTGCAAAATACATGCATTTTACTATCAATTTTATTCCCACTTTGTGTTTGTTTTGCTTCGGTTTTCTTCTATAACTGCTTGTACTTAATATTTCTATATCTTATGGTTGTTAGGTCACAAAGGAAGCGAATATGATTGAAAACGAAGAAGAACGAGTTTCCGGTTCGTGCGAGAGGGCTTTGGATGAAAAAAGAAACTTTCTGGATTTTTACCCCTGTGGCGTAGCGCGACAGGTTTTGGAATTTCGTCGCGCTACGCGAGGAATGAAAAATGTCAGAATTGCCCTTTTAATGATTGCCCGACTGTTTTGTCTTTTCTGGGTCCCTCACACTACGCGAGGAGTGGGCAAGATCCCGTCGCGCTACGCGACGGATTGTTTTTCGTAGAAATTGTTTTAAAACACAAAAATTAGAAACCCTAGAGGGGGGAGGATCGAAGGAACGGCTGGAGGCGAAAAGAAGAGACGAAAAAGGGCGATTTCAAAGGATACAAAGCAAGGATTGAAGCTAGGGATCACTGGGATCGATTTCCTCGGGTGTTAATCATTCGGTTTTGCGTTCTTTGCTTTATTTCAATTTGTCATGTGTTCTTGGATGATTAGTTTGATGATAAATACTGTGTTTATGAGTATTTTTGGCTAAACTCTTAGAACTACCTAGGTGTTGATGAATACATATGTTTGACATTAGGTTTTATTCGGTTTTGGATGATTTGCATGTGATGAACTCATGATGTAACAAACTTGGTTTGGATTATTGGATGTTTTATGTGTGTCTATGATTGTTTATGGATTGATGATTTACTCCTCGTGTGCCTTAGTGAATGTCTTTCATGTAATAGGTGCATGCTAGATCAATTACTGTGTGTCTTTGATTAGTGGATGGTTAACTGCGTACGAGTTCACCATAGGGTAATCTTCTTGATATAGATAGTTTAGATGTGCAACCAATCTCGATAGCTGTGAGGTGAGAGATTGTCGGTTTGTCTAGGGTGTTAGATTGCTAGTTTAGAGGCTTTGTGAGAAGATCTTGCTAGTTTGTCTTATATCTGTGTTTACCGAATCTAATAGGAAAATCCTAGTTATCCCTTGCACTTAGGTGTATTGAGACTTTCGCGCTGTGAGGTAGATTGTCTAGCGGATACTTCTTGAGTAAATTGGAGGACCTGTGAGGGAAATCCATCCAACCGGTGGTTTAACGGCTTTTAGGTTTCTTGGTTGACAATCCTTGAGAAGGGTCGAGGGTGCTCTAGGTTTCCTTTGAGTTTAGTATTTTAAGATCCCGGTATCACGTCAGTTCCCTTATCGATAAAACCTTTGTCAAGCATGTGTAGGATTCGAGCCTAGGTAGTGTTCTTTCTCCGTCTGGTTTTCGTTTCAACTTTCGTTTGCGTTCGTAGTCTTCTCTTTAATCCTTCTTTTAAGTTACTCTTAGTTGTGAGCAAAACCCCCCTTCTTTATTATTATTTTATTTAAGCAATTTTGTATGGATAAGTCTTTCAGTTTCTAGTTAGTGTTTTCTGTAGAGGTCTTTTGGGTTCGATATCCGGACTTACTTAGGCTTTACTACATTCGATAGGTTCACTTGCCTGTCGGTAGTTTAGTTCTTTAGAGAGTCTAGAGTATTACTTAGTGTTTTATTTAGGTTGTTTTGAGTCATTTAATTCAAACTACTTTGTGCACATCACTGGGGCTCATCATCTGAAACACGATATAAAAGTTATCTTAAAATAAACTTGAAATATTAAATACTCAAGTACAATTATGTTAATTCTAATATTAATAACTATAAGTTTCTAAAACTTTTAGTAAATTTAAAATTTTATTTGTTATAAATTTTTTTATATCGATACCTAATTAATAAGTAACTGGCTGGGCCATGTGTCACAATTCTGTGAGTACAAGATTCTTTTTCCCGCTTATTTTTTAGTCATTATTAATTAATTAATGTTTTCCTTATTAATTCCTAAATCTTCATTATTAGTTAATATTTTCTTTATAATTTCTAAATCATCATTACTGACTATTTAATATTTTTCTTTTATTCAATTCGTGTAAAATACGTGTTTCTAACCTAGATATGTAACATACAAATATATTTATATTTGTTATAAGTAAATGAGTATAGTATCAGTTTTAGGTAGTGAGGTATACGTTTCTCATGTTTAGGCTTATAAACGAACCAAATGAACACGAACGTGGACATGTTCATGTTCGTTCATTTAACTTTAACCGAAAACGAGTATCAAATCGAACAATTTTTTTGTTCATGTTCGTTCATTAAGAAAATGGGCATGTTCATGTTCATTCATATTCATTAGTTAAGAAGCTAAACGAACAGTTCATGAACATAAACGGACACAAACGAACGTAAATGAACACAAATGAATACAATTGAATCAACATAAACGAACACAAGCGAACATATTTGGGTCACGGTTGGGCTAACCCTAACAAATTTAAAGCATATACAGTTGGGCTTAGTATAAAAAAATCTTATTAACTTATAAACAAAAATAAATGAACGGACATAAACGAGCGAACATTAACGAACGTAAATAAAGAACATAAACGAACTAAATGACACACCCCGCCAAGGCGGAAGTACGAGATGTAACCGGTATATTGCATTGAACACAAGTACAAGAGAAACTAATAGGAAAATTGTGTATTACATTGAACCATACTACATGCTTCTAACAAAGCTACAAATATAAGAAAAATCTCTAAAACAGTACAAAGTGTCTAAATGTCTGACTACAACCAAAGTACATAATCAAAACTAAAAACAATAGTTCTAATCCAAAAGTGAGCCCCTTAAAAATCACTTATTCAATTCTGTTTACCTGAAAGCATGTTTCGAAAACGGGACAAATATATAAATAGTTGGTGAGTTCGCAGGTTTTGCGACTCTAAAAAGTTTCTGATAAAAAAAATCCAAAATGATCAAAAATTCATTGATCGAGTACACATCTATTAGACAACATATTAACATGAGACGCGATCAAAGCCTCGACGAAATAAAAATAAAGTACCCCATACGGGAGTCTAAAGCAAACAACCGACTAAAAATTGGCTAACTTTGCGCCCAAGTGACCCTACAAGTCTGGTTGGCGCGACCAAACCATGAGCGGGGGTGTCAACCCAAGTAGTACTACCCAAAATTCCCAATGGCTACGCTCAGCTAATTGATTGCCCAAAATTTGGGATTTTAAGACATTAAAAAAAATAAATCATATATCAATGTATCATATAACATGTGACAAAAAATAAATAAAGAAACAGCTTTCCCCCAAAAACAGTAAACAATAGGTAAAGTTGGGCCGCGAAACTCACCTTGACAATGCGGGCGAGTGATGCGACAAAGTCGACAAAAACCGATAAAATCCGAGTCCTAACAGGGTCCTACTAGTCAAGTGGACACAAAAAATGCATTTAGGACTCCTAAAGGTTGTGACCAAGTCAACAAAACAAAACGTGGCTATGCAGTCGGTTGCATACCCAAAACCCGTGCATACGCGTACGAACTGTTAGAAATTGTAAAACCGGCTTTTATATAAATTCGTGACCTTAAACCCTTAAGTTTTAGATTTTAATAAAGAACATCAGTACTTATAAAATCATATATGATAAAATCTCAAGTCACGGTTTCGTTTGACCTAAAATGCTGTTACACGCGTACAGTCCGGTTTACGGTTTAAAAATCCGATTCATCCAAAATTTCTGAGCAATTTTCATATTTTTCAAATATCCAGATTATTTATTATGAATATAATATTATTAAAACTTAACAAACTAGGGAAAAAATAGTTAAACTTATCAAAACTTCACTAAACTTTTACCCGATTAGTTTTAGGTCCCTATGAGATTAAATTCCAAGTTTCAAGTCCTGAATTTGTCCAGAAGTATAAAATTCCCAAATCATTTTTTTAAACTTTATAAATACTAAACACCTACTTAAACAACTCTAATTTTCACGAAATTTGGACAGGAGTCTTCATTTATAATATACTAACCACTGTCCAAATTCCATATTTTTCCAATACTCATAGGTATTTTTCCCAATTTTCATGTATTAAACTTGTAGGAATTTTAATAAATAATCCATAAAGAGTTTGATTACCAAAATTTCCAGATCTTCATTTTATAACATATCCTACTGTTTAAAAATAATTTTAGGTGCCAAATCAACAATTTTTAAAAATCTATCAAGAACATGAATGCTCTTGAACATTCAAGCTAACTAACTAGTTGAATCTTAAATTATGCCTTCAATTCAGCAAATGAGTATGTTGTTTGATGCTAAATCCCTGTGATTTCTTATGTTTTATCTATAATCATAATGTGGTTCAATCTAAAGGCCAAAATATCAAAAATCCCCTTTGAATCTAGATGAACACTTGTATGAATACTAAGTGTTCATACACTTTGATCATCAAATTTTGAAGAATCAAGTCCATGTAACTCATGGTGGATGCTCAAAAATGATTATAATCCACCAATCCTTGTTAAAATTACAAGATTCAAGCTTTAAAACTCATAAAACACCAAATCTTGGAAATCAAAGTGAGTGTATGTGTTCTTGGTGTTCTTGAGAACACATGCAACCAACAAAATAGAAAATCAAGAGCTCAAAGCTTGATAAAATACCTTTTTATCACTGAAATGAAGATCAAAACTAAGGAATATCAAGAATCAAAACTTGTGGAAGTGTGTTCTTGGAGCTATAGATCAAAGAAGGGAGTTTGTGTGGTGTGGGTGTGTGTTTACGACAACAAGAAGGGAAAACGGGGTTGGGTATTTATAGTAGGGAGTGAACTCTTGGTTTTTAAAAAGAAATTTTTATAAAATTTACCCACTTTTTATAAAAATTACACCCCAAAACACTTTAATAAATATTTTTATCCAAACATAAAAATATAGTATCTAAAATAATGAATTTTGGAAATTTTTGAAATATAAAAACTCAAAAGTTTTTAAAAAGTTATACCGGGTATTTACCGGATGAACCACCTGTGATCGTTAGTTTAATCAAGAATCACAAAAGTTAGTACATATAAATACTATAAAACATATTTCTCAACTAAATTTAAATATAAAAATTAAATTCGAGAAAGTAAATTTTACTGTTTATTTAACGCGTTCGCGGTTCACGCGATGTGTGCACTTAACCGGGTTTTCTAGTTCGGACCTTAATGTTCGTCTAAGGCATTGTTCCTAAAATTCCTTGAAACACTTAAAATATATAAAAACCATAAAACCTAAAAATATAAACATATAAAAAGTCGAGAAACGGTGTTGATCCAAAAATTCGCGGTTGTCACATTCTCCCCTAGTTAAGAGAATTTCGTCCCGAAATTCAACTAGTATATAATTGACAAATTCTTTCTCAAAATTTGATGGATCTGGTTTCCTGGAGAGTATGGGGGGTTTGATATACCGAGAACTTAGAATCACCGAGAATAGGTTACACCTATTCAGTCTCAAAAGACCATTGAGTAACATGAGGGGAAAATCCTTTAAAATCTCCAATGAATCCAACAATCACTGATTTCCGGATTCAATCAAGAGGTACACTGCTGGCGTTAATCAGAGGATTAAGAAATTTGCCATAAGATAGGTATACTAAGTTGGTACGAATCTAGAATGATATCGTGACGTAAAAGTTTGGTGATTTAGTATCTTTTTTCTAGCATAGGAAAGTACCATCCTACTTCTTGTCATTAAGGAATACTATCACATATAGCAACCCGAAAATCCTTAAAGAAAAGGTGCTATCAAAGTTCAAAGAGTCGGTAGACTTCACCACGGCTCATTGGGAATATAAAGCATGTCACATTAATAACCAATACTCTATTTTATGAAAAATGATCATATCATGTACTTAGAGTATAGAGAGGTAACATCTCAATGAAATGAGCTTGTCATCAAAACGAACTTTCTCAGGTGGTATAATTAGAAATTTGTCGACTAAACTCTTTTGAGTTTCGTTATATAGAAAGTATCGAGTATACCATAAAGTTCCTGAGGTAGTTTTAGTTTGCAAACAACAGGACCAATTCCATCAATGATTTTGTAAGGTCCAAAGTATCTTAAATTGAGCTTAACTCTCTTTCCAAATCTATTTATACCCTTCCAGGGTGATACATTCAAAAGTACTTTGTCACCGATTTTTTCTAGAGGTTTTCTCCAAACACCAGCATAATTCGACGGTCGATCTTCGACAACCTTACGTCTGCCTTTTGTTTGACTTTTGGACCGGTCAAAATGATTGTCACCAACTTCAGTCCAACAAAGAGGTGATTGTTATTTACGTTCTAACAAATCTTGAAATGGCATATAATCAATGCTAGTGTGATAATTGATACCGGAAGGAAATTTAACCAATGGTTATTGAGTGTCCCAATTGTGACACCCGACAAATTTCCGTTAACCCCGTTAACCTAAACTCCGTTATCTCATAAACTATAGGGACCAAACCTGTCAAATCTCAAACATCTCAAACCACAAGGACTATTTCTTCATTTCACCAAATCTCAACCAAGCACGGTCGCGCCAGTGCAGGAGCACGGTCGCTCCGTGTACTCAAGCACGGTCGTGCCTGGTGCACAGGCACAGTCGCGCCTCTCGCCCAGTTGAAACTTAAAACAGACTTAATTCGCTAATTCATTTGACTTCGTAACCGACAACCATGATCGAGCCATTAACGACCATTATTGAGGTCTTAAACACCCGCATTATCTCGAATTAAACTCCATTATGGGTAATCATTTCAAAACCGTCGATCTCATTATCATATAAATCGAATCCGATCATTTGGAATTGTTACTGCGCAAACAAACTACTCCCACACCTCGTACGAACATCTACCAAGCTCTCGCGTATTCCATTTTGTCCTGAGACGAAGCCGGAGTCGCCGGAATTCAAGCCGGAACACATCATAGTCGAGCTCTATCAATTCGTCAGTGTTTGAGGAAATTGAACACATCCTTATCTTCGTTTTAGCTTTTAGATTGAAATCCCTAACTTATTCAGGGC
The DNA here is from genome assembly GCA_023525975.1 of Smallanthus sonchifolius. Taxonomy (NCBI): domain Eukaryota; kingdom Viridiplantae; phylum Streptophyta; class Magnoliopsida; order Asterales; family Asteraceae; genus Smallanthus; species Smallanthus sonchifolius. The sequence continues at coordinate 80,758,728 of CM042026.1, read as the reverse complement.
TTACATCACTGAATTGGACTCGAATCAGAACTAAGTTTATCATACTTTTCATTTTAGTCGAACTCTGGCCTAGACAGAACCTTAACCCAATTAAAATATATGGTTATGTTCGCAATACCTTATTTATCAAAATCCCTATGATTTCCAACGTTAATCTTATAAGATTCGAGCAATTTTTTTATGAAATTGACATGACACAGTCGCGCTAATCTTCTAGTGTGGTCGTGCCTCTCCGAGCATAGTCGTGCCCCATACCTGACCTGGTCGTGCCTACTAGCCAGACAAGGTCATGCCCTGAAAACCACTGACACGGTCGTGCCGTTACGAGCACGGTCGTGCCCGATGAACACACCCCGGTTATGACTTCTTTCCAACATCGGGCGTGCTCCAGACCAACACGGTCGCGCTCACTAGCCTAGGCAAGGTCATGCCTATCTTAGGCACGATTGTGTGTGGGTTAATTCTTTGACAGATTCTTGTTTAACAATCTTATATTTTCTAAACGATATTTAAATATTATATTATGATATTTTAGAACTCAGAAACGACACGTAGGCTCGAGTTTGGTTTTATAACTTATATTTATAGTATTTGCACTTTTAATAATATTATTTATATTGTTTTCAAACCACGATTTCGTATAAAATAATATGTTTATATTATTTTCAACCCGTGACTCCAAGTACAAATAATATATCTTATTTCGCCCTGTATATTGATCTCGCGTAACGTTTCAAACTAAATAATAATATAATTGTTTATATTATTTACTCACGTTTATTATCTCAAATAAAAATAATATATTTATTATTTTGTCACGTAAATGATTATCGTATGTTTTCCTACGAGTTCAAGAATAATATATATGCTATATTATTTTCTTAAATCAATATTAAATGATTCAAACGCACGAATTTACATATTTAATTAATATTATTCGTTATTTACGTTCGACAGGTAGCGCTTTAATCTTAATTATTATATTAAGAAATCTATTTTCCCGTAGACACGTTCGTCTACTCTTAAATCCTTAGAATGCGTTAAGCCGTTCAATCTTCCGTGTCGTCGTCACAAAACCCCATATGACCCTAATTTATGTGTTTATAATTTTAGGGCATACGTAAGTCATCTGAGGCTTACACTTGTGGTTCCAACCTTTCTCTTGTGTGATCCAATCCACTACTCAAACTCATGTGAGTTTTTCACGGCCCCTTTTAGTGTTTTACTTGGGGGAGAAAGCATGATTCAAACACTTTTGGTTTTTGTAATTCATATATATTATCGCTTGTTATGACTATGCGTAAATTCTATCATGAAAGTCCTCACATCAAACCGTTTAAATATGAAGTATAGCGAGGTATGTTGAGTAGTACTACTAGGTTTGACAAACCCCACCCGCGTTAGTCGCGCTAACTCGATTGGAGGTCGAACGGGTGTAATATTGACCTAAACATGCACCATGGTTGATAGACCTGGTGGGAGGCATTCAAACATAAACTGTCAGTCTACGGTTGCGAGCACATTAGTATACATGAACATTGGTTAGCTTCCTTTTTGGTATATATATTGAATGTACAATAAACTGCAAACGCTTTATTTGAAACGATTGAAACATGTGAAACCACCAACTTAGTGTTGACACTTTTCTTATATGTTTTCTCAGGTTGGCACTCAGGATCACGTTAAGTCATGCATGTGTCTTGGACTGCAATTGAACTAGTTTCTTATTGAACAATCTTTATGTTTAATTGTATTTTGGTTTTAGGCGCGTTGTTTTACATTTGTGTTTGAAGTAACTGATGTCTGAGATCCTTGATCTTTATAGTGGTTACTCTGAATCTTGATCTTTTTTGTTATTACATTTCAAGTCACATATAGTGTCGTTTGAAGTAACTGATGTCTGTGATCCTGGTTTGTCACCTTCCAAAACGGTAAAACTCCATTAGTGGAATTTGGGGGTGTGACAGATTGGTATCAGAGCCATTGATTATAGCGAACCGGGAATTGCATACTAGACTATAGCCCACACACATTAGTTACATGACACAGACTCTCATACATACTACACGTAGCATATACACATACATTGCATTGCAGGCATGATGACATCAGACATATCACCCTCTGTTGACGAGCGGCAAGTCATTCGCATTGCATCATCATTCCGGGTGGTGACACTCGGGGAATCATCAGAACAACGTCCACTCCCGTCCGAGGGCAGCAAGACGGAGCCTTCAGAGGAGTCTCTCACACCACCATCATCTGTCGGGTATGGTGGGCCTTCTCAAGTCCATGTTATGGACGACACTCAGCACTAGCACATGTCTCTCTTGGAGTTGAATTTCGTCGGAGGCGAGTCCCTCCTTCACCCACTAACAACAATAAGTCGTGTGAAGGCAGACTGTTGCACGCATTATTGCAGAATACACTGACACATAGATGTCATCACTTTCGCGAGCCATGGGCTTGCGTCTTTGGACAATATTCTGTTTTATATAAATTGACCACAAGTTGAGAACACATTGCTCACTGCATACTCAAACCATATCCTTACTCAGTTGGAAGGATGACTATGTTGCCTCTTCCAGTACCACGTAACCATGAACTAGTTTCACTTCTCAAAGTCGCATTTTGCGTGCATGATTTCATCTACAATCCGCTGGATTGGACCATCGTGGTGTATTTCAACTCGAGTGAATACTCGGATCAAACGATTCCTAAATACTCATCCTGATATGAGTTCTAGTTGATCAACTTATGGTTGATGACTAAGTCTCTCGATGACTTATCATATATGACAACACTCTGTACTCGGCAATACAAACTAAAGGACATTTTGACACAGGACAGGGAGAACTAGGGTGAACGTGCAAAGCAAATTATCATTACGGGTGCACACGTAATAGTAATTTGCGGTGCATGTAAGTCCTGGTGAAACCTAGTGTGTGGATAAATAGTCCTAATAAGTGATTTACAGATTTAAGTTTCCACTGTCCGTATAAATTCTCGTAACCCACTCAACGACTAGTTGGTACCGTTAAACTTGTTTAACAGTTGATAGACGCGACTATCATGTTGAAGGTATTTACGGACACACTGAACTTTCATCCATAGGATCCATCATTTGATTTCACTCATGTCAGAGCCTTAATAAAAAAACTTAAGACTATCAACCAGACTTGATTAATGAAACCATCTCGGTTGAAACTCTAATAGAACCTCGTGGTAAACCCACCGACTCCAACTATGTAAGCGGAAATTGGGAATTCTTACTAAACTAACACGTTATTCCTTACTCTCCAACAATAGATTCCATTTGACCTTGTTACCTCATCCTGTGACCAATCTTCAGTTTAATTTGATTTATACCACATGATATCCAACTCTATAAACAGGCTTATCTCTTCACAAAATGATCCAGTTGTTCTAATGGCATTAGAAAACGGGGATTTAATCTAACCAACCATCGGTTGAACGCGACTACTTAAACAGACATCCTATCCCTTATGTTACTGAAATCTGTATTTCATTAAATTCTTTTCCTACATGTGAACCTCTTCCCTTAGCCTTAGCATTGATCGACGCTTACCTTATAAGCACGGGTCTCACTAGAAGTTTCAACATGACTTCACAAATTCTATGTTGGTGCGGTCGTACTCCGACAAATTCTATTAGAAAGTGCTTACGTAAAAGCCATCCTGCCATTTTGGCTCTCGTCACCGAGTAGCCATCTGAGGAGAAGAAGATGGACGACATTCCGATCATTCATGATTATCCGAAAATATTTCCCGAAGACTTGACTGGTCTTCCGCCTCATCGTCAAGTGGAATTTTAGATCGATCAAGCACCCGGAGCAGCGCCTGTTGCTCGGGCACCGTATAGTCTTGCAACCAGTGATGCTACCAGAACTATCCACACGACTGCCAGAGTTGTTGGATAAAGGCTTCATCCGACCTAGCTCATCGCCATGGAGAGCTCCAATCCTATTCGCCAAGAAGAAAGACGGGACTTTCCATATGTGCATTGACTACCGTGAGCTGAACAAAGTAACCATCAAGAACCGATATCCCTTACCACACATTGACGATCTGTTTGATCAACTTCAAGGGTCAAGTTTCTATTCAAAGATCGATCTTTGATCCGGTTATCACCAACTGAGAGTCCGGGACGAAGACATATCTAAAACTGCATTCAGAACTCGGTACGACCATTACGAGTTTTTGGTCACGCCATTTGGATTAACCAACGCACCCGCGGTGTTCATGGATCTCATGAACCGTGTGTGTAAACCTTACCTTGATTAATTCATCATCATTTTCATTGATGACATCCTCATCTATTCTAAGAATAAAGAAGAACATGAGGAGCATCTGCGTTTGATTCTAGAATTGCTAAAATAAGAGCAATTGTATGCCGAGTTTTCCAAGTACAAATTCTGGATTCACGAAGTGCAATTCTTAGGACTGTAGTCAACGAGACGGGAATACATGTCGATCCATCCAAGGTAAAAGCCATCAAGAATTGGACGGCACCGACAACGCCAACTGAGGAGTGACAATTCTAGGATTGGATGGCTATTACCGTCGTTTCATTGAAGGATTCTCCAAGATTGCACAACCCCTCACAGTCTTAACTCAAAAGAGTAAACCTTATAACTGGGGTGATACCCAGGAATCATCATTCCAACTTCTGAAGCAGAAACTTTGCAGTGCACCCATCCTATCCCTTCCAGAGGGAACGAATGATTTTGTGGTGTATTGTGATGCATCAATTTAAGGTCTTGGTTGTGTTCTGATACAAAGCTAGAGGGTCATCGCTTACGCTTCTCGTCAACTGAAAATACATGAGAAAAACTACACAACCCATGACTTAGAGTTGGGAGCCGTAGTATTTGCACTAAAGATATGGAGACATTACTCGTACGGTACCAAATGCACTATCTACACCGATCACAAGAGCCTTCAGCATATCTTTGAACAGAAAGAGTTGAACATGCGACAGCGTCGTTGGGTCAAACTCTTAAATGACTATGACTATGCAATAAGATATCATCTCGAGAAGGCTAATGTGGTAGCCGATGCCCTAAGCCGTAAGGACACCAAACCTAAACGAGTTCGAGTATTACAGCTTACTATTCACCTCGGATTACCTGACAAAATCCGAAGAGCTCAACTCGAAGCCCTTAAAGAGGAGAACCTACCATTAGAAGCTACACGCGGTATGGAAGGACAACTAGAGGTCAAATCAGATGGCATTCGCTACATGGCAGTGTAGGGGAACTTAAGAGAACTGGTTATGGATGAAGCTCACAAATCTCGATACTCTATTCATCCAGGTTTTGACAAGATGTACCATGACCTAAAGGTGCTATATTGGTGGCCAAAGATGAAGGCCGATATAGCCACCTACGTTAGCAAGTGCCTGACTTGTGCAAACGACAAAATAGAATACCAAAAGCCTTCTGGCTTACTACAGCAACCAGAAATTCCTATGTGGAAATGGGAGCAAATTTCTATGGATTTTATCACCAAATTACCCCGAACTCCTAGCGGATGTGACAACATCTGGGTAATTGTCGATCGTTTGACAAAATCTGCTCACTTCTTGGCAATGAAAGGAACTGACAAGATGGAGATACTTACTTGTCTTTACTTGAAAGAAGTAGTCTCTCGGCACGGAGTGCCAATTTCTATCATTTCGGATCATTCACCTCTCGGATTTGGCAATCATTGCAAAAAGCCCTAGGTACACGTCTAGACATGAGTACAACATATCATCCGATGGTCAAACGGAACGTTCCATCCAAACCTTAGATGACATTCTACGAGCTTGTGTGATCGATTTCGGTAACACTTGGGAGTCTCACTTACCTTTAGTGGAGTTCTCCTACAACAACAGTTATCACACTAGCATCAAGGTGGCACCATTCGAGGCATTATACGGACGTAAATGCCGATCTCCTATCTGTTGGGCTGAAGTCAGGGATAGCCAACTTACAGGTCTCGAACTTGTATTCGAAACCTCTGAGAAGATCGTTCAAATCCGAAACTGTATGGCGGCAGCTCGTGATCGTCAAAAGAGCTACGCCGATAAGCGTCGTAAACCATTAGAGTTTCAAGTAGGCGATACGGTTTTACTCAAAGTCTCGCCTTGGAAAGGTGTCATTCGCTTCGGGAAGCGAACCAAACTGAATCCTCGTTATGTTGGACCATTCAAGATAGTGAAAAGAATTGGCCCAGTAACGTATCAACTGGACCTACCGGAAGGACTTAGTGGTGTACACAATGTCTTTCATGTCTCGAACTTGAAGAAATGTCTAGCAGATGAAACACTCGCGGTTCCTCTTGAGGAACTACACATCGATGAACAACTGCGGTTCGTTGAAGAACCGGTAGAAATCGTGGATAGGGAAATCAAAACGCACAAACGCAGTAAAATCCCCATTGTCAGAGTTCGTTGGAACTCGAAACGCGGACCGGAATTCAGTTGGGAGAGCGAGGATCAGATGATTCGCAAGTATCCGCATCTATTCAAGCAATCCACTTCAAACTCTTAAGGTACTATTCTAATTTTCGGGACGAAAATTATTTCAACTAGGGGATGATGTGACACCTCAGAAATTTTTTTTATTTTAATTTTTGGGACGAAAATTCTTTCAACTAGGGGATGATGTGACACCCGACAAATTTCTATTAACCCCGTTCACCTAAACTCTGTTATCTCATAAACTACAGGGACCAAACCTGTCAAATCTCAAACATCTCAAACCACAAGGACTATTTCTTCATTTCACCAAAACTCAACCAAGCACGGTCGCGCCAGTGCAGTAGCACGATCGCGCCGTGTACTCAAGGACGGTCGTGCCTGGTGCACAGGCATGGTCGCGCCTCTCGCCCAGTTGAAACGTAAACCAGACTTAATTCGCTAATTCACTTGAATTCATAACCGGCAACCACGATCGAGCCATTAACGACCATTATTGAGGTCTTAAACACCCGCATTATCTCGAATTAAACTTTATTATGTGTAATCATTTCAAAACCGTCGATCTCATTATCATATCACTCGAATCCGATTATTTGGAATTGTTACTGCGTAAACAAACTACTCCCACACCTCATACGAACCTCTGTCAAGCTCTCGCGTATTCCATTTTGTCCGGAGACGAAGTCGGAGTCGCCAGAATTCAAGCCGGAACACATCACAGTCGAGCTCTATCAATTCGTCAGTGTTTGAGGTAATTGGACACATCCTTATCTTCGTTTTAGAGTTTAGATTGAAAACCCTAACTTATTCATGGCTTACATCACTGAATTGGACTCGAATCAGAACTAAGTTTTTCATACTTTTCATTTTAATCGAACTCTGGCCTACACAGAACCTCAACCCAATTAAAATACATGGTTATGTTCACAATACCTTATTTATCAAAAGCCCCATGATTTCCAATGTTAATCTTATAAGATTCGAGCAATTTTATTTCTGAAATTGACCTGACACGGTCGCGCTAATCTTCTAGCACGGTCGTGCCTCTCCGAGCACAGTCGTGCCCCGTACCTGACCTGGTCATGCCTACTAGCCAGACAAGATCATGCCCTGAAAACCACAGACACGGTCGTGCCTGATGAACAGACCCCGGTTATGACTTCTGACCAACCACGGGCGTGCTCCAGATCAGCACGGTCGCGCTCACTAGCCTAGGCATGGTCGTGCCTATCTTAGGCACGGTCGTGTGTGGGTTAATTCTTTGACAGATTCTTATTTAACAATCTTATATTTTCTAAACGATATTTAAATATTATATTATGATATTTTAGAACTCAGAAACGACCCGTAGGCTCGGGTTTGGTTTTATAACTTATATTTATAGTATTTTCACTTTTAATAATATTATTTATATTGTTTTCAAACCACAACTTCATATAAAATAATATGTTTATATTATTTTCAACCCGTGACTCCTAATACAAATAATATATCTTATTTCGCCCCGTATACTGATCTCACGTAACATTTCAAACTAAATAATAATATAATTGTTAATATTATTTACTCACGTTTATTACATCGAATAAAAATAATATATTTATTATTTTGTCACGTAAACGATTATCGTATGTTTTCCTACGAGTTCAAGAATAATATATATGTTATATTATTTTCTTAAATTATTATTAAATGATACAAACGTACAAATTTACTTATTTATTTAATATTATTCGTTATTAACATTTGACACGTAGCGCTTTGATCGTAATTATTATATTAAGAAATATATTTTCCCGTAGACACGTTCGTCTACTCTTAAATCCTTAGAATGCGTTAAGGCGTTCAATCTTCCGTCTCGTCACAAAACCCCATATGCCCCTAATTTAAGTGTTTATAATTCTATGGCCTACGTAAGTCGTATGAGGCTTACACTTGTGGTTCCAACCTTTCTCTTGTGTGATCCAATCCACTACTCAAACTCATGTGAGTTTTTCACGGCCCCTTTTATTGTTTTACTTGGGGGAGAAAGCATGATTCAAACACTTTTGGTTTTTGTAATTCATATATATTATCGCTTGTTATGACTATGCGTAAACTCTATCATGAAAGTCCTCACATCGAACCGTTTAAATATGAAGTATAGCGAGGTATGTTGAGTAGTACTACTGGGTTTGACAAACCCCACCTGCGTTAGTAGCGCTAACTCGATTGGATGTCGAACAGGTGTAATATTGAACTAAACATGCACCATGGTTGATAGACCTGGTGGGAGACATTCAAACATAAACTGTCAGTCTACGGCTGCGAGCGCATTAGTATACATGAACATTGGTTAGCTACCTTTTTTATATATATTGAATGTACAATAAACTGCAAACGCTTTATTTGAAACGATTGAAACCTTTGAACTCACCAACTTAGTTTTGACACTTTTCTTACTTGTTTTCTCAGGTTGGCACTCAGGATCACGTTAAGTCATGCATGTGTCTTGGACTGCAATTGAAATAGTTGCTTATTGAACAATCTTTATGTTTTATTGTATTTTGGTTTTGTGCGCGTTGTTTTGTGCATTTACTTTATTTAACGCTTCCGCAACTTTTACTCTGAACCTTGATCCTATATGTTATTACATTTCAATTCCCATATTGTGTCGTTTGAAGTAACTGATGTCACCTTCCAAAACGGTAAAACTCCGTTAGTAGAATTTGGGGGTGTGACACCAATTACCACCGAAGTCTATCACACAACCCTGAGCGGATCCTCTAAGGCTTGAATGGTTTGCTCATTTTGACCGTACGCTTGAGGATGGTAATAAGTGCTCAAGTCTAAACGCGTTCACAAAGTTTTCCATAGTGTCTGTCACAAACGGAATGTAAAACGACTATCCCTAATGGAGATAATGGAAACAGGCACTCCATGCTTGCTACAATTTCACTACTATACATTCGAGCTAGCTTTTCTATATAGAAGTCATCTTGGATAAGTAGGAAATGTGCAGAGTTCGTTAAATGGTTAACAATGTCCCAAAATGAATCATAGTTGCCCAAAGTTCTAGGGAGGCATAGTAACGAAATCTATTGAAATTTGTTCCCACATCCCTTTGTGGAAATCTCGGGTTGTTGTATCTACTTATTGTTAGTAATAGTAAATACTCATAAAGGTCGGTACATTGTTGCGTCTTAAGGCGACACAACATGGTTGGTGTGTAAACAACATAACCGTAAAAGTAAATACAAAGGAATTTTGAAAATCAACATAACAAAAGGACGTGATTCACACTTTTTGTACTAAAATTGAATAGTGATGATTAGTCATTAGAGAATGAATTAATAATGAGTAATCCAAGCTTAAAGCTTTACAAAGCATGTATATAATGAGTACCAGTATGACCAAACACGAGTCGTGAAATCGAAGATGAATATGGGGTGAGTGATGACCCCCTAAATATAAAGGGTGGTTATAGTTTCCTCTAAAAATATAGAGAATGAAGGTGTGGATGGAGGAGCTGATGTGATCGTAAAATTACATGATTTTTATGTTTTATTTATAATTTAGAGATAAAGATAAAGATGAAAAAACTAATGTAAATGCTCTTACATGTTAAGCTAAGTTTTCTGAAAGATAAAACGGATAAAGAGTCAATTCATTTCATTAAAAAACCTTTAAAACACCATAAAGTCAAAATTATTACAAAACAATGAAAAAAAACTATTTATAATTAATTAAAACTCAATACAAACCATAGTGAAAAACAAAAGATATAAATTCCAACTGAAACTCCTTTCTTCCACTTCTCCATAAATCCTCTCTCTCTCTCTCTCTCTCTCTCTCTCTCTCTCTCTCCAACAATTCTTTTATAACATGTAACAATTTCAAAATTTTAACCTCTCTAAAAAGCTTGTTTTGTTTTTATTTCCACCTTTTCCTTCATCACCCATCTTTCACGTCTAAAGAGAGAACCCAACAAGAATCATCAAAGTTTGAATCTTTCAACATTTTCTTTCAATTTCCCATCTGGGTTTTGTTCAACTCTTGATTTCCATCAGAACCCAGATTTTGATTCGATAATTTGTTATTATCATGAGAACAGGATTGACTACGATCCTACAAACCCTAACCCCAGAAGCCGCGGCTGTTCTAAACCACTCAATAGCCGAAGCCGGCCGCCGGAACCACAACCAAACGACGCCGCTTCACGTCGCGGTGACTCTCCTCGCTGCTCCGACGGGGTTCCTCCGGCAAGCCTGTATCCGGTCCCACCCAAACTCCTCCCACCCACTCCAGTGCCGAGCACTGGAGCTCTGTTTCAGCGTGGCGTTAGAACGGCTCCCCTCGGCTACATCCTCGCCGGCTCTCACCGAGCCGCCGGTTTCCAACGCGCTGATGGCGGCTTTGAAGCGGGCGCAGGCGCACCAACGCCGCGGCTGCCCCGAGCAACAGCAGCAGCCGCTGTTAGCCGTGAAGGTGGAGCTTGAACAGCTTATTGTATCCATACTTGATGACCCGAGTGTGAGCCGAGTCATGCGTGAAGCCAGCTTCTCGAGCCCAGCCGTTAAAGCTACAATAGAACAAAATAATAATAAAAAAATTAATAATAATAATATTGTTACAAACCCGGTTCCGATTCCCATCAACCGGAATTTGTATTACAACCCAAGATTACAACAACAACAACAACAACAAACACATGTGAATTTATTTTCTTATCAGCCGGGTCGGGTACGACCCGGTGACGATGTTACCCGGGTGATCGAAATCATGGCAAAATCGAAGAAGAACCCGGTTTTAGTAGGCGAATCGGAGGCGGAATCGATCATGAAAGAAGTGTTGATGAGAATTCAAACAGAATCGGAGTTCAAGAACGCCGACGTGATTTCCGGCGACTTTCCGGCCAGGATCAGGGAACTGGGTGAGTCAATTGGCGGAAGGAGAAGTGTTGTTGTTGATTTGGGTGATTTGAAATGGTTGGTTGAAATTAGTGACGAGATTCGTGAAGCAGTGACGGAGGTGACGAGATTAGTGACGAAATTCAGGGCGGAGAGGGGTGATAATATTTGGTTGATTGGAAGGGCTAGTTGTGAGACGTATTTGAGGTGTCAAGTTTATCACTCGTCTTTGGAATCAGATTGGGATTTACAAGCTTTGCCGGTTTCTTCAAGATCACCATTATCCAACAGGTAAAGTTTTTACTTTTTTTTTATTTTTTTTAAGTGTTTAGCTACGTAAACGAAATTTGTTTATATTAATTCTTTTTGAATTTTATAAATAAATAAACATTGCATTTCAATGGTTACCATACAGGTAAAGTTACAATTTTTTTAATGCTTTTTTTTAATTTTTAAGTGTTTACCTGCACATATATAAACGAAAATTGTTTATATTGTTTTTTTTTTATATTTTATTTTGTAAGAGACTTGCATTCGTGTCGGTATAGTTACAATCTTTTTTTGTGTTTTTTATTTATTTTTAATTGTTTACATACACATATGTAAACGAAATTTGTTTATATTATTTTTTCTTTTTTTAATTTTATAAGAGATAAATAAACATTGAATTTCAATAGTTATCCAGCGAGCAGGTAAAGTTACAAATTTTTTTTTTTGTTTTTTTTTATTTTTAACTGTTTACCTACTGTAAAAGAAATTTGTTCATCTTGTTTTTTTTAATTTGATGAGATAAATAAATGTTGCATTTCAACAGTTATCTTGCAGGGAAAGTTTCAATTTTTTTAATTAATTTTATAAAATTGGGTGGTCTTGAAGTTTACCTAATGTAAGATTATGAAATATGTAGGTTTGGGACAACTGGGATTTTTGGGAGTTCAGTTGAATCTTTAAATTGGTTCAAGAGTACAGATCAAACGCCACCACCATGCTGCCCGAAATGTTTTCATGATTATGAACTCGAGCTCGAGAAATCGTCTGCTGAGGGTAAGAGCGATCTACCTCAATGGTTGCAGAATGCGAAAGCGCAGAGAGGTGAAACCGAAAGTGAAAGGAAACCGCCTCAGCGATCTATGGTACTAAATTTGGTTTTGATATGAATTTGTTGTACATTTTGTTGTGAATTCTGGTTTCATTTCGCTGTTTTTTTAGGTTAATGATCAAGAATTGATGAAGAAATGGAGTGATATATGCTCACGAATCCATCCGAACAGTAATCAAATCTCTGGCTTTGGAAGAATGGTTCTGGGTCAAACGGGTCAACGGAAAGAGGCGCCACTGAGCCCTGTTCGTACGGATCTAGTTCTTGGACCGAAGGGGGTTCATGAGGATTTGACAGTTAAGGACTATTTAGGATGCATCTCATCTGAACCCCGAGGCAAAGGGGACAGTTCTCTGAAGGGTAAATTCGTCAATTGTTCAGACGCGGGCTCGTTCAAGAAACTTCTGAAAGGGCTGATGAAAGTGGCGTGGTGGCAACCAGAGGCGGCATCCACCATCGCAACAAGTGTAACGCAATGTTCGAGGGGTAGTTTGTGGTTGTTGTTTGCGGGTCCTGATCGGGTTGGGAAGAAGAAGATGGCGTCGGTTCTTGCTGAGCATGTATGTGGGGCTGGCCCGATTACAATATGCCTTGGGTCGAGGCGTGATGAGGATGAAATGGATGGTGGGTTTCGTGGTAAAACGATGTTGGATCGGATTGTTGATGCGGTTCGTAGGAACCCGTTTTCGGTAATTTTGCTTTTGGATATCGATGAAGCAGATATGCTCGTTCGGGGGAGCTTGAAAGACGCGATGGAGAGAGGCCGAATGACGGATTCTCACGGACGTGAGATTAGCCTCGGGAATATTATATTTGTGTTAACTGGGAATTGGTCAAGAAACAACGGTGATGAAACGGTTGAAAAGAAATGGTTGCATCTTTCTTCAATCGGGGACTGGCGATTGAAGCTAACTGTTTGTGAGAAACGATCGAAAAGACGAGCCGATTGGCTTCCTGAGGTAAATACATCACCAAAACAACAAAAGAAAGTAGAGTCCGGTCTCTCGCTTGATCTTAACCTCGCAGTGGAGGCCGAAGAGGAAAGGACGGACACAAGCGATCTCACTATCGAGCAAGGAGACGAGAATCCACATTTTGCAAGTACTTCGGTTTTAGTACCACACGAGTTTGTGGGCCCGAGTGACGTGACGGTCGTGTTCAAATCGGTCCAATTTGGGCTAATCCGTCATGAAATAGAGAAAACCGTTAAAAACAAGTTTTCCACCGTATTTGACGAGAAACTATCCGTCGAGGTCGATGAAGCAACCATAGACAGCATAGTAAGCGGGCTATGGTTTGGGAGAACGAGTTTAGAGGACTGGGCCGAAGAGGTTCTGGTCCCGAGCCTTCACAAGGTCGTGGGACACGTTCCGTCTTCTGTTGAAGACTTGGTGGTTCGGCTCGAGTCGGATTCGGTTCTTGATCAGGCAAACCATGGCCGAGATCGGTTGCCTAGTAAAATTAATGTAATGGTAGACAGTTTAAAAAGTTGAGGGGTTAAAGTTGCAAGTCTTTGTTTCTGTTAGGATCACAGTTGTAAATAGACAAACTCTTGCAAGGAAAGGTCTAATATAAAAACTTTTTGAAACATTTTTTTATTTGTAAACATTTTGTTCTGTATGTAACTATGTGGAAGTAAATGTGTATTTTTGTAAATTTAAGGGGTTTAAATGTTTAGTTGAGATGAAATTTAGTTGGTCAGAATTCCACTTTTTGGTTTTATTTAAAATAATATTTGAAATAATATATAAATAAAGGACACACTATACTTTCCTTCCAAACCAAGCCAACCTATTCCAACCAACTACGCCGCTCATTTTCATTTAGATATTATTAAGATTGTAAGAAACAAATTATAATATATATATATATATATATATATATATAGAGGTGTTCAAATCAAAACTCATATCTTACCTAGAAAACCTTAAAACTTCATCATTATCCATCATGACCTTATTCCCTTTTGATCTTACGGTTCCTATTTTAACTGTTGATTTCCATATTTTTTTCATTACTAACTTGTCACCAACATATATTAAATGATTGTTATGTAAATTGATAAATTGTTTCTTTGAAAGTATAAGCAAAGAGAAGGCTATTTTTTTTACATAAATATAACGATCTGTATTACACCAATGTAACAGTCGTGACACTAATATAACTATATTATTAAACCAATATAACTAGAGTATTACACCAATGTAACGATCTGTTACATAGGAAATGTTTCGTTACATTGATGTAAATACTGTTGTTCGTAAATTTTTTAGATATTATAGCCAAATTAAAGATAAAAATATGATCTATTTAATGGTATATTTTTTTTATAAAAAAAACATAGTATAAAAAGTTATAAATGTTTTAAAAACATTAGGGTTTCTTTTTTTTTTAAAGGAGAAAATGAGTTGGATAAGAAGGTGACACATGTCACCTTCTTGTTAAACCTGATTTTAGTGTTTGAGTGAATTGACCATTTTATCTTTTTCATATAAAACAAATCACTTGACACATGACATCATCTCGTTAAATATGAACTTTTTCAACCATTGGATGTGAGTTTTTGTGTTTTGACATAGAAAGTGGGTTTTGAAAGGAACTGGACCCTATATATATATATATATATATATATATATATATATATATGGGAATGCTCCCCTAAGAAACTCAATTTGTCTAAGAAACCTAAAAAACAATCTTAACCATTCAATTTGATAATCAATGGTTGAGATTTAAGTGTAGGAAATATAACGGGTGGAGGGACATTGTAGGAAAACCCACAATTATTGACTTTTTCAAGTTTCTCCCATATTTTTTAAATGGCCATAAATTTTTATAAGACATTACTTTTAAAAAAAAATTACACCATAAAATCGAGCGTTTTTTTACCTTTAATTCAAGTATAGTATCGCCATATTTTTTAACAAAAAGAAATGACGCTATGCAAAACTGTGTTGTTTTGTAACACAGCACAGTTTTGTGTGCTGTTTTGTAAAACATCACAATTTTTTGTGCTACTTTGTCAAACAACACAGTTTTTTTGCTGCTTTGTATGTAAAACAGCATAATTTTTTGTGTTGTTTTACCATAAAACAGCACAAAACAGCAAACAACACAAATAATTGTGCTGCTTTGTAAAACAGTACAAATATTTGTGTCGTTTTACCATAAAACAACATTATAAACAACATAAAAATAAAATACCAGCACAGAAATAAACAACCAGCACAAATAACTGTGTTGCTTATTTGTACTGTTTTATCATAAAACAACACAAAAATTAACAAATCAGCACAAAAATTACTAAATAATTGTTCAACATTCACCATGTACATCTATAGTCAATCATAAAGGAATCAAATTTCATATTGAACCAAACAAACTCAATTATAACTTAAAGATGGATAAGTAAATTTAGACCAATATATACTACATGACACAAGATAAGCATGTAGTAGGTTTATATATTATAAACAAATAGAGAATATCATGGTTACAGGTAAGATGCAAAAAACTTATAGTGTAACTCATACCATTATAATTCAATTTTGGAACTTGAAAAATAAAACATTTACACCACTCTCTTCCTTCCAATTATAAGTTAATATACAATCACTAGTTTCAAGCAAAACTGATTATTTAATTTCGAAATCTTAACATTTAGGAACCATTTCATAAATTCAGATTAAACACTCTACTCATTGATCGAAAAAATCGATTCCATTAGATGCATAAGTTGCAATAATCACTTTCAAAAATGCACATCCAGACACCCCTAGTCAACCATGGCAATTAAATCTCACTTTATAGGCAAATATTCTTCAATTCATGTACATAAATAATCATAAAAACTGAAGCTGATCAAGATTACTAAATTAAAAAGGTGGAAATTAAAAATCTTATATTTCTCCCTTTCCAGACTCCGAAAACCCTCTTCGCCATATGAAATTCAAAACCTTATGAAGAATTGAGTGTCTAGAAGTGATTACAACTCATAATTTGTTTTTTTTTCATTGACGCACAAATGGATAAGTGTTAGTTTGCACCAGAAGATGTGTAAATTAGAGTATCGAGTGGTGGTCGCTGGTGTAGGTGGTGGTAGATTGGCGGTTTTGTTGTACGTTGGTGATGGTGGAGGTTTTTCGCCGCCGCGGTGGTGTCTTCAGAGGCGGCGGTGGCGATGGTGGACGCCATATGGGAAAATGTACGGTGGTGATGACGGTGAGCTTTTTTCGCCGTCGATGGGTAAGGGAACGGGATGAGAAGTCGAGGAGTCATGATCAGAGAGGATCTTGAAGATGAATTGTGTTGGTGGGGTGGAAATGAGGGAGACGGGATTGGAGTAGGTTTGGATAAGAACTAGAGAGTATTTTGTTACCAAAATGCCCTTTAATTTATTTTTAAAGAGTGTCACGTGTCATGCTCACATTACTTATTAGACTTCTTAGGAAAAACCACTTATTATTTGAACATCCTCATATATATATATATATATATAGGGGAAGGTTTCGCTAAAAAACGCTAACAAGTGGGTCAAACGAACTCTGATTGAGCTCATTCGAGCGGCGTTGGAACCGTTTCATCGACCTCTAATCCGGACCCAAAAACCTAAACCCCCCTCCAACCTCACCCCGAAAAGCCTAAAACCACCACCCCCACCCCCCACCCCAAAAATCTAAACCCTCCCACCCACCCACCCCTAAAAACCTACACCCCCACCCTTACCCCCCCAAAAAAAACCTAAACCCTAAAATCTAAACCCTAAAGGTTAAACCCTAAGGCTAAAATCCTAAAATTCAACGCTAAGATCTAAACCCTAAAAGCTAAGATGGTAGAGTTTGACGATACGGTTCCAACGCCGCTGGAATGAGCTCAATCCGAGTTCGTTTGATATCGTTTCTTAATGTTTTTGTCAATTCTTAGAGTTCTTAGCCGAAAACAACTTCTTATTTGATCCTCCCCATATATATATATATACATATATATATATATATAATAAGTTTTAAATATAAATGGTTTATTTCGTTCGATGTAATGAAGGATTCTGAATCATTGATCTAGAAAATCAAGTGTTAAAATCAAAGGTACTTGTTTTTAAGTGTGAAAATATTCTGAAAAAGTAAAATTGGAATAGCCTAACCTTGTTGACTTTTTCAAGTTCCCTCATTTTTTAAAACACTTTTAAATTTTTTATACAACATTATTTTTTTTTTAAATTACACCATAAAATCGAGCATTTTATTCTCTTTAATTTGAGTATAATCTTGCTATACTTTTATTTAAAAAAATCATTTTTTTTAAATGTCGGTGTGTTGTGCGTGTAACATGCGTGATTATACATTATTATAAAAATACGTGATTATAAAACATGCGTTATTATAACATGTGTTTTATAATAAAGCATGATCACAATCACGTATGTTTTAAAATAACATATAACCATAATCACGCATGTTTTATAATAACGCAAGAGCATACTTATGCATGTTATACGCATAATCACACATGTTTTATAATAACGCATGACCATAATCACACATGTTATACGCATAATCACGCATGTTTATAATAACGTATGACCATAATCACGCATGTTATACGCATAGCACATCAAAATTTAAAAAAAGAAGTCAAAATTTTAAAATAAAAATATAACAAGACTATACTCAAATTAAAGAGAATAAAATGTTTATCTTATTAGAAATAGTTGGATTATATATTGGGGTAAAACTTGGGGTTTTGATGATGTAGAAGACAATAATTTAGAAGAGATTGATTCAATTTGAAAGGTTGATACTTTTGACTAATATTGACACAAATTATCTTTAAAATGTGAGATATGTTAAGATGATTCAAGTATGATGCAATTGATCTAATAAGAATGAGTTGGTATAAAACAAAGTGAATTGCATGCTTTAAAGTTTAGTTTGCACACAAGGTGTTTGATGAAATGTCTCAACATTGAATGATTTCTTACAAACTTTATATGAGAATCTTTTCAAATGGGTCAAAATGAGTGAAATTATAATGTTAATCTATGTTGAGTCTTGTACATGTATGGATGGGTTGTAATGAATATGTTGAAAGTATTAAAGAGTCATGTTAAGATTGGTATTGAAATGGTTTTGAACTTGTAAGTTAAATGTGGTGTGTTAACTTGCAAAGTATCTATGTGTGTTGACTTTAGATGGTCAACGGGTCGGGATTAACAATCAAGGTTGTATAATAATAGTGCATATCCATGATGTTGATATTGGAGTTGGGAGGAGTCTTCGTATGAAAGTATATGGGCAAATAGTTGAATATCTAAGATGGAAGTAAAAATCTAAAATAAAAGTAAGTATAATCTTGGAATAAAGTTGGTTTAATTATCGTGTATACTTACTCATGATTTTTGGTTGTTGCTTACTAACAAAGTTGACAAGCTTATGAAATTGTATAGGTTAGGTGTCTAAAGTGAACATGTTGCTATATGATTTAAGAAATTGTCAAAAGGAAGGTATGTCACTCATTAAACTAAATTGTTGAGCTTTTACCCGTATACTATTTTAAATGGTTTACGTGAGCTAATAGTTCGGATTTATGACTATATTGTGTGATTGGAACTTGCTAATAATTCCATGGTTTGTAAATGTTGAATTTAGAAGGATTAACAGGTTGTACGGGATTGGAATGGCCCGTTAAAGTTGAAAAATGAAGTTTTGGTGTTGTAAGGGGCGTTCCCTACGCTGCCTTGGTTTGGTCTACCCCGACTCTCTATGTATCACGCTGACCAATAAGAAAATATACTATCCAGTCTAGCGTAGACTACGCCGACCAACATAACCTACGCTAAGCCTGATTAAACTTTGAGGAATTTGGTGTTTTGAGTTAACGCGTTATGATTTTGAATTAAACATACTAAATGATAATGTTTGGAAAGTCTTTTAAGTTGATACTTAGATGGTAAAACCAAATTTACGATGTTCGTAATCAAAAGAAATTTTTTGGACCTATTTTCCGCTGCTATGATTTCAACCTATTGGTCCATTTAAATCAGGGCATTTCATCAGCGGGCTCAAACTCTCACTGCCTATAAATCAATCTTTTTTACCATATCTAGTTAGAATACCACTCAAAATGGTTGAAAACACATGATCATTCGGTCTCAACTCCCTATAGATCACAACAAACAACACTAGTGGAGGCCACACGCATGGTAACACCCTCAAGTTTGGCGACCCTTTCACACATGGGAACACCCTCAAGTTTGGCGACCCTTTCACGCATGGTAACACCCTCAAGTCAAATAAAGAGATGTTTAGGGACATTTTGCACCATATATCTGTTGGATATTAGATGTCAGAACACATATTATCTCAACATTTGTACCGAGGTACGATCCGAAGAGTTACACTTTGTACAGAGAACAATTGATAACATTTATATATTAAATGTTATTTCACGAAACACGCTTTTGGAATTCGATGGATAATAAACGAAAGATCGATTAGGTTTTTACGTTTAATAGTTAAATGTTAAAACATGTTCGGTTTATGCATTCGGTTTACTAATTACTTGTAATTAGAAACCTCGAGGATTGAAATGGATTAAAGGTTAATCCATGGGGTAATTAACTATTAATTAGCCCAGGGTTTAGTTTGTAAATACTGGGATTATAAATACATGCTTATTGTATAACCCTAAATCTAATCTAGCCTTTCTTTCTCTCTAAGTTTGCGAAACCAAACCCCCCCATTCCCGTCTTCGGCCGACAAGGACCAAGCCGTCACGCCACCGTCGTGTGCGTCGCTGAACGCTTCCAGCAACTGACACAAGCCATCAACATTCCTCCGTGAGCCGCCGTTGATCCGGATTGCCGTGAACCGAAGAACTTCCGTGAACCGTTTAGTGAAATAGTGAGACGAGTTTGACGCGATTACGTGTTTGTGATCAAGTCAACTAGCATGACGTTCTTTGCACTCGAGTGTTTCAACACGGTTTTTGTCAAAGGTATAATCTTTGTTACACCCTATGGTTGGATTTTATATTTATTGTCTATACGTTCGTGTAATCGGATCATTGTCAGAATAAAGTTTAGAACTTTATTTATCGTGTGCTTAAACTGCTTCCGCTACGCAAATCTATATTGCAAATTAGCATGTTTTTAAAAGTTAAAAACCAGTGCACGATCCCAAGAGTAGTATCAAAGCCACCTTTACGCGCGTTTATACATAATTATTTATTTTTCGATCTTCGTTTTTGTCAATACTTTTGGTTGACAAAAAATCAAACCTTTTGTTGGGAATCTAGTACCAGTTTTTAATTTTAAAAACAATAATTATTTAATCCCTTTTAAATAAATAAATCAGATATATTTAGCGAAAGCGATTTAGAGTACTAATAACAGATAAGATCTGGATCCCGGACAGTGATCCGATTACACGCGTATAAACAATATAACATAAATCAACCATAGGGTGTTCTAGGATTATACCTTTGACGATAACTAAATCAGAACACCTTAGTACGACGAGCGTCACGCAAGAAGACACGTACATGAAAAGTTTTAGCAAAACGTCACACGTATTGCACACGAGAAAGCCGGCGGCAGCGACGACGTGCGACGAGACGGTGGTGGCCGTCAAGGCAACGACGGCGGTGGCCTTTGCGGCGTCGGACGACAACCGAAGGGAGGGGGTGCAGGTTTGGGTGGTGGCTATTCAAATCTATATTAGGGTTTTAGTTAAGATTATATTTATAACCAACCTACTTACAGACTGGGCCCTGTGGTATTAACAGTTAATACCCAACTAATTATTAACTGTTTAATTATTAACCCTGCATTTTACTAATTAGAAATAATCAGTAAAAATGCATTCTATAAATGTTTAACAGATTAAACACTTATTCCCCGTAAATAATTATTTCACTAAATAATTAATTATCTCAATCACCGATAAATATTTCTCTAAATATTTATTCACCGTTTATTTAATCCTTCTTTCGTGATCGATAATATTTAAAAATTAAATATTATATATACATATTTGCTCGTTGCCTAAGGTGTAACTCTTTGGATCGTACCTCATTAGTAACGTTGACTTAATTGACGATCGAACATCATATATTTAACAATCTCCCACTTGGACGATTCATCAATTAATCAGTTCAACGTAGACAGCGGGGGACGCCTAGCTGCATCTCACTGCCCCTAGCAAGGTATGACGTATTACAATCGTCAAACTACTTCCTTGTGTACAAGTAACTTTTACTTTACCAAGTGTAACAGTCCTAGTAAGCATATTTATGTATCCTTTCTGTTTAGGGCATCCGTTGAACATGAGACATGGATACAATTCACTTCTCATATGAGGTTCAACTATTCTCGTTCTCGTTCTCCAATTCAATGTGGTCTTAAACAAACTACTCTTTAGTTTGAGCATGGCCATGCATTTTACACCAGCTTGAATCAACGAGGGTACCAGAATTTCAAACTCCTAATTAAAAGAGAACAGAAATCATTTGGCCACGTAAAACTCCCACTAAACTTCAGATTACTCCTGATCATACCCTTATTACTGCCTATTAAGGTACAACGTTAGATAAGATCAAAGAACAAACTTTAGTCAGAGTTAGTTCTAGTATGTGCCTTGGGTCGAGGATCGATAGATCTTACCATATTCAAAACATCTCAAGACATTGACCCATGAAGATAGTTTTGAAACGAGTTACGTTCAATAATTATTCTCTAATAATTATCTGTGAACATGATATCCAACTACTTGGACTTTCATTCATAATGAACCACCCATCCGATTCACAGTAGTCTTATATTTAGATTGATTCCCGTGAATCTGATCGACTACGGACATTTAGAATATAATCTTCAAGGATTTCTAAAACGTATAAACTATCGAACACATTAACATCTATTTATAATGCATTTAACCATTAAATCAAATATAAAAACTAATGCAACTGTATTGTTCAAAAGCACCAAATACTAAATACAGATCAAACCCACTGTCTGGCAAATCTAAGGCCTTTCTTCTCAGCATGTAGAATGAGGCATAGACTTAGTGAACGGGTCGGCTAGATTCTGATATGTGTGAACTTTGTTTAACACGATGTCTCCCCATTCTAATATATCCCTGATATAATGAAATCTTCTGAGTATGTGCTTCGTGCTGTGGTGTGACCTTGGTTTCTTGGCTTGAGCAATAGCACCAGTATTGTCACACAGTATCTCGATTGGTTTTTGAATGCTAGGCATTACTCCGAGATCAGCAATGAACTTCTTCATCCAAGCAGCCTCCTTTGCAGCTTTTGAAGCGGCAATGTGTTCTGATTCGGTGGTGGATTGAGCAACAACACTTTGTTTAATACTCTTCCAAGTGATAGCACCACCGTTCAGAACAAACTCAAATCCTGTTTGTGATCGAGAATCATCTTGATCAATCTGGAAGCTGGCATCAGTGTAACATTTAACAGCTAATTCTTCTTCCAGTCCTCCATATATCAAGAACATGTCCATAGTTCTTCTTAAGTACTTAAGAATATTCTTCACAGCTATCCAGTGACTCTCACCAGGATTCTGTTGATATCTGCTAGCCATGCTTAAAGCGTACGATACGTTAGATCTAGTACATAGCATGATATACATGATCGAACCAATTGCAGAAGCATATGGAACCTTTTCCATTTTCTTCTTTTCCTCGTCAGATTGAGAGCACTGTTTGTTATTCAGTATGGTTCCATGTGCCATAGGCAAAGACCCTCTCTTAGAGTCTTTCATGAAAAAGTGTCGAATGACCTTATCAATGTATGTACTTTGACTTAAACATATAAGCCGTTTTGATCTATCTCTATAGATCTTTATTCCCAGAATATAAGCAGCTTCACCAAGATCTTTCATTGCGAAACACTTACCCAGCCAGGACTTTACGTCTTGTATCATAGGGATATGGTTTCCAATGAGCAGTATGTCATCTACATATAGAATCAGAAAAGTAACATGTCTCCCACTTGCCTTCTTGTAGACACACGGTTCATCTTCGTTTTTTACAAAACTAAACTCTTTGATTTTCTGGTCAAATCGAAGATTCCAGCTTATGGATACTTGTTTTAATCCATAAATGGATTTGTTTAACTTGCATACCTTATTAGGATTCTTTGGATCATCAAAACCTTCCGGTTAAACCATATAGACATCTTCAGTAAGATGCCCATTTAGGAACGCGGTTTTGACATCCATTTGCTATATCTCGTAGTCATAATATGCGGTAATGGCAAGCAAGATCCTAATCGACTTAAGCATGGCTCCTGGCGAGAAGGTTTCATCATAATCAATTCCTTGAGTCTGAGTAAAGCCTTCCGCTACCAGCCTTGCTTTGAAGGTTTGCACATTCCCATCTATGTCGATTTTCTTCTTGAAAATCCACTTGCTTCCTACGGTCCGACTTTCGGGAGGAAGATCAACCAAGTCCCATGCATGGTTGTCGTACATAGATTGGATTTCAGCATAAGCCATTTCTTAAATTCAGAATCTAAGATCGCAGATTTGTAACTAGTGGGCTCAACCTAATCAACTATCAGGATCTCGTCAATATGGTGAATCCCGATATACCGGTCGGGTTCATGACGATTCCTAGCACTTCTACGAACAACTTGTGTCACAGTTGAATCTTGAACATTTCTAGATACAGTTTCAGTAGTCTTATGTTGAATGTCAGATTCAGTTTGAGGTTCGATTGCTTGTGATTCTCGGATCTCATCCATATCCACACGGTTCTCTCCAATCCCTCGCGCAAGAAGTTCCTTCTCCAAGAAGGTAGCTTTGCGTTTAATGAAAACCCGGTTTTCAGCAGGATTGTAGAAATAGTAACCGATTGTTTTAGGGTATCTGACGAAAACAACTTTATCGTCATGAGGATTTAGCTTATCCATAGATTCACTTGTAACATATGTATTACATCCCCAAACCTTAAGGTAGGACACTTTGGATTTCTCCCCATGCCATATCTCATAAGGCGTTTTGTCCACTTTCTTTGTAGGAGCTAAATTTATGATCTTGTGGCAGTCTCGAGAACAAAACTCCAGAAGGAGTGTGGGAGGTTTGTACGACACATCATAGATCGAACCATATCCAATAGAGTCCGATTTCTCCTTTCGGACACACCATTAAGCTGTGGTGTTCCCGGTGGAGTGAGTTGAGAAATGATCCCACATTTCGTTAGATACTAGTCAAATTCTTGACTAAGATATTCACCACCTCGATCAGATCGAAGCATCTTAATCGTCTTACCAAGCTGATTTTGTACTTCGTTCTGGTACTGTTTGAACATTTCAAAAGTTTCATTTTTATGCTTCATAAGATAAATATAACCGTATCTACTGAATTCATCAGTAAATGTAACGAAGTATCTCTCTCCGCTTCTGGATATTGTTCTGAACGGACCACATACATCAGTATGTACAAGTCCTAACAGATCCTTAGCCCTTTGACCGATACTAGTAAAAGGAGCCTTGGTTAGCTTTCCACTTAAACATGATTCACAATCATTAAATGACGCTTGACCAATAGAATTCAGAATTCCGGCGATTTAGAGTTTCTTCATGCGATTCTTGTTTATGTGTCCAAGTCTACAATGCCAAAGATACGTATCATTGAAATCAAATTTCGTATGTTTTGAGGAGATATTAAATAGAACGTTATTATCATGGACTTCTATCTCATAGATTCCATTGCGAGGTTTTGCAGAAAAATAAAACAAACCATTTAAATATGCAAAAATGAAATCATTGTCAAAAGCATAATTAAATCGTTGTTCCCGTAAAGAGGATACTGAAACAATATTCCTAGTCAAATTAGGATGAAATAAACATTGTTCAAAACAAGTTCTAAACTACAAGGAAGTAAAAGAGTGTATTCTCCTACAGCCTTCACTGTAACCTTTTGCCATTTCCCACATGGAGCTTCAGGTCGCCTTGCTTCAGTTTCCTATCCTTCCTTACTCCCTGCAAATCATTACAAATGTGATAACCACATCCAGTGTCAAACACCCAAGATTTTCTAGACTGAGAGAAGATCTCAATAACGAACATACCTGAAGAGCCTGCTTCCGAAGCTTTGGTCTTCTTAGCAAGGTATGAAGGACATGTATTCTTCTAGTGTCCAATTTCTCCATAGTAATTACAGGTGTCATCACTCTTGAAAACAGCTCTCTTCTTGCGACGCTTTCTTGGTTTAGAGATCAGTGTGTTCATGTGTCCCATAGTCATTTCAATAGCCATAAGCGACTCTCGCAGTTCAGATAAGGTTCCTCCTACTACATACTGCTTGTAGTGTTTAACGAACTCTTAGTATTCAACTGGTAAAGACATCAATATGAAGTCTATTGCCATATCCTGGTTGATAGTCGAACCTAGATCTTTCAGGCTGTCAATGAGTTTCACCATTTTAGAAAAATGTGAGTTCATCCCTGTTCCCCTTTCCATGCAACTCGATAAGGACTTAAGCACATGAAGATACTCATTGCGATTTTGATGAAACCTTTTCTTCAACTCGCAAGCCATATAATATGCAGGGTAATATTCTAGCTCACGACGGAGCTCATCACATATTGTAGATATTATCAAGAATGAAACCTCATTCGAATCTTCAATGTGTCGTCTCCAAAGTATTTGAGCCGCTATTGGGTGGGAGTGAGGGAATTGAAATTTCCAGAACATAGGATATCTTTTCCTCCTTAAGAACACTTTTTAAGATACGGTACCACTCAGAGAAGTTTTATCCTTCGAGTGTGTTCCGATAAAGCAAAGACTTTAAAGTAAAGACTGAGTCGGAATTGATTTCGTTAGACATCTATAAAATTCAAAATAAAGTCTTTAGTATTTTCATGCATAATTTCCTAATTAAAATTTTATGACCCAATTGCAAAATTATATAATTAGGAATGAGATCCCGGTTCCCCATGTCTCAGTGAATGGCTGGGCACTCTTCACTGGCATAGCTAGGTAGGTAGGTAACGATTACCAATTGTATCAACTATACAAATCTTGGTTTGAGGGGCATGACGAGTAATGTCAAGCTTGGATACGTTTCCCTCAACTACGCTCACTTAAACGACTTAAGTGATATTTGTCCTTCAATTGTGACTTTATACCCGGCCTAAGTAACTCAGGAATCGCGGTTCTACCTTCAACCAAAACCGTAGGGCCGGATGCAAGGTAATTCACTAACACCGGGGGTTCGGATAGATTAGTTGAAGTGTTACAATTTAGGGTGGCGCAGAAATATCGATTTTATATTGAGATTTCTTTAATGTTTTAAGTTACCGTTTCGGGTCAAAAACATTTTGGACAACGAGAAGCATGATACAAATCGCGCAATTTTAGTAAACCAAATTTACTAATTTTAGTTCGTGAAACGACTTTCAACACTCGACACGATCCAATTTTAAATACCTTATTCTATCTAAATTGGTCATTTGTCGCGAACTAATTTTAAACTAATCAACTCATTAATTAATTTAAAATTGTTTTAAATAAAACTATTAAATTTAAAACTTGTTTTACTTTTAAATAAAACACCTTTTTATTTAATTACCTTTCCGAGAAAAATAAATAATTTAATTATCTCGTCGTTTTTAAATTGTGTCAAAAGTTTTATAAAAATTTTACAGTTTAATTATTATCCTAAATAATTATATCACAACCACAAAAATAAATAAAACATAGAACCGAGCAACTAGAAAAATTATCCGGTCTCGTTCGAGCCATCAAACGAATAACTGGACTGGTCTAAGGGATAACAAAATCAACAAATCTACTATCTCCCACTTAGTCCATGATTTCCATCTTTAATCCTGTCATTGTCCGCCTTGGTCTCTTGGTCTTCATCCTTTACGATTACAATATTTATTTATAAATACACTAAAAATAAATAAATAAAAATAAACCTAACTATTACATCGGGCTTCCAAATAACCCATAAAAATACAAAGAAAAATAACCAACACAAACAATACAACCACAGGTCTTTAGTGCTCGATTCATTCAACACAATCACAATAAACGATAAAGACTCAATATTTTGTCAAACAAAGTTTTGACAAATAAAACAATAGATCGATTTAAAAAAAATATGTCTAAACGCGCGTAAAGGTGACTCTGATACCACTGTTGGGAATCTAGTACCGGTTTTTAATTTAAAAACAATAATTATTTAAACCCTTTTAAATAAATGAATCAGATATATTTAGCGGAAACGATTTAGAGTACTAATAACAGATCAGATCTGGATCCCGGATAGTGATCCAATTACACGCATATAAAAAATATAATATAAACCAACCATAGGGTGTTATAGGATCATATCTTTGACGATAACCAAATCAGAACACCTTAGTACGACGAGCGTCACGCTAGATGACACGTACATGAAAAACTTGCAGCAAAACGTCACACGTATTGCACACGAGAAAGCCGGCGAAAGCGAAGACGAGCGACTAGGACGGCGACGGCGTGTGACGGGACGTTGGTGGCAGGCAAGGCGGCAGTGGCGGCCTTTGCGGCGTCGGACGACAACCGGAGGGAGGGGGTGCAGGTTTGGGTGGTGGCTATTCAAATCTGTATTAGGGTTTTAGTTAAGGTTATATTTATAACCAACCTACTTATAGACTGGGCCCCTGTAGTATTAACAGTTAATACCCAACTAATAATTAACTGTTTAATTATTAACCCTGCATTTTACTAATTACAAATAATTAGTAAAAATACATTCTATAAATGTTTAACAGATTAAACATTTATTCACCGTAAATAATTATTTCACTAAATAATTAATTATCTCAATCAGCGATAAATATTCCTCTAAATATTTATTCACCATTTATTTAATCCGTCTTTCGTGATCGATAATATTTAACAATTAAATATTATATATATATATATATATATATATATTTGCTCGTTGCCTAAAGTGTAACTCTTTGGATCGTACCTCATTAGTAACGTTAACTTAATTGACGATCGAACATCATATATCCAACACCTTTATTGTTTTGGATTGATTGTGTTTGGTACACCGAGCCCTAGTGACCCGTGGTTGTGTTTGTTATTTATTTTGGTTTTTGTATTCTTTGTATTTTTATGGGTTATTTGGAACCCGTTGTAATAGCTAGGTTTATTTTATTTATTTATTTTTATTGTAATTGTAAATAAAATTGTAAACCTAACGAGACGAAAACTAGAAGACCAAAGGCGGACATGAACGGGACTAGAAGATGGAGCTTGAGATAAGTGGGAGATAGCATGAATGGTTATTTTTGTAGTCCTTACACCGGTTCGTTTTCCGTTTGATGGCTCGAACGGAACCGAACAATTTTTACTAGTGGCTCGATTGTTTGTTTTATATTCTTTTGTGGTTGTTGACATTATTTAGGATAATAATTTAAACCGTAAATATTTTATAAACATTTTGACACAATCTTAAAAACGACGAGAAAATTAAAATGTTTAAAGATTTCTCGAAAAAAGTAATTAAATAAAAGTGTTTTTATTTAAATGTAAAACGGGTTTCAAATTTAATTGTTTTATTTAAAACTAATTTAAATTAATTAAAGAGTTAATTAGTTTAACATATAGTTCACGATTAATGACCAATTTAGATTAAAATAAGGTATTTAAAATTGGATCGTGTCGAGTGTTGAAAGGCGTTTCACGAACTAAATAGTAAAATTGATTTTACTAAAATTGCACGACTTGGCTCATGCTCCTAGTTGTCCAAAATGTTTTTTAACCCTTACACGGTAATTTAAAACATTAAAGCAAATCTCAAATTAAAATCGATATTTCTGCGCCACCCTAAATTTTGACACTTCAACTGATTTATCCGAACCCCCGGTGTTGAAGAATTACCCTGCATCCCGGTATACGGTTTCGATTGATGGTACAGCCGCGATTCCTAAGTCACTTAGGCCGGTTCTACAGTTAAAATTGAACTACGAATATCTCTTAAGGTCATATTAAGTGGGCGTAGTTGAGGAAAACGTATCAAAGCTTGACAATTCTCGTCATGCCCCTAAAACCGAGAATTGTGTTGTTGACACAATCGGTAATCATTACCCACCAACATAAGTGCTCAGTCATTCACTGAGCAATGGTGAACCGGGGTCTCATTCTTAATTATATATTTTTATCATTGGGTCATAATCTAATTAGGATGATTACGCATGAAAATACTAAACTCTATTTTGAAATTTTGTAGATGTCTCAAACTATTAACGAGGGTGTGCAAGAACCTATTTCCGACATTCTGAAAGTTAAACTCGATGGAACGAATTTCTTGGCTTGGTACTACAATTTGAAGAAAGTCCTCAGAACTAACAAGAAATTACACGTTCTTAAGTTCCCATTGCCTAAGCAGCCGTCTAGGGATGCCAGCGAATTCGTTCTAGAAGCTTGGAACAAATTTAGGATGATACGAGTATCGTATCAGACCTAATGTTGGCATCTATTTACCCAGGGATTAGATCTACGCTGGACTGCTTATGTCATGATCCATGACTTGAAGGAAAGGTACCATCAAGAGTACAACAAGGACCCTTTTGCCTCCTTGGAGGAACACATTGAGAAAGTCGCAATGAAGGATCCTAGGTGTGTTGTGATCATGAGTAACAAAGTGGAAGACCTCTAGAAAGCATGCATTCCTCTAGACTATCACTTTGTCATTGACATTTTTGTTGATGGCGTTTGTGACGACTATATAAGGAAGAAGCTCCAACCGAGTCGTTATGACGAGGTAAGGGATTTCTTTTCTTGGAATGCCAAGATGAATCCCCAATATGCATGGAGCATGCCATGCTTTATTGACCAGCTTGAATGGACTGGGATTTACTCTAGTGACGACATCATTAGAGTTATATTCAATGATGGTCTTCACCTGTCCTTCACAAGCAAAAAGGTACAAGAAGATACTGTCAAGACCGAGGACAAGGGAAAAGCTATTGGTGAGAACAAGATGCGTATCTCTAAATCAAGATATCGTGTCAGAGAAATGCCTGAGGCAGCCGAAGCTAGAGAATGTTTTAAAGCATTCACTTCAGGTATCCTGACAACTTTTCCCTATTTCTTTATCATTTAAAAGTTAGACTTTTAATATATGC
Organism: Smallanthus sonchifolius; assembly: GCA_023525975.1. Taxonomy (NCBI): domain Eukaryota; kingdom Viridiplantae; phylum Streptophyta; class Magnoliopsida; order Asterales; family Asteraceae; genus Smallanthus; species Smallanthus sonchifolius. Next base: position 80,728,105 of record CM042026.1, on the reverse strand, counting down.
AAACTTGTTCTTTTGCATAGAATGAAAGAAAAGGAGGGAAGTGAGAAGAAAAGGAAGACGAATAAAACTTGAAGATCACTTTGTAGTGAAGATTCATATGATTTAAGTTTCAAGATACACCATTAGATGATGTTACAATTATTCTGTTTAGAACAAATTAATTTCCAATTTTATTTTCTTTTACGTATTGCATGAACAAATGATTATTTTATATAAGTAAAACTTGTCGTTGCAAAAATCATTTATTTAATATATTGTTGCCTCATTTGAATTGAGAATTCAAAACATCTAAAAAGACACGAGCTATGATACATGTGAGACATGTTACTCAAGTCGAGTAGATAAAACATTAGACCGGATCTAATAAATGCCATGAATAATTTTAAAACAAATTACTTGATTAAATCTTACAAAACGTTATATGAGATATAGTGTTTCATACATGACTTAATCAATTTAAATGGTTGAAAGAGTTTCATTAACTGCTCTAGAAACAATCTTATGATATAAGATATAAAGGATGATAAGAGTTATCATTACTCTTCAACTGAATTGTTGAACATTGATCTACTATATCGTGTGCAAACAATTAGTCATAAGAAATCAGTTATCCCAAAATTGACAGGCCTTAAATGTAAACACTAGCTTAGAACCCAAAGGTTCATCCAGAACAGGTACAATATGACATATGACTTAGGAAGAGTCATATGAACAATTAAGGATATGATGTTATGAACTCCTATACGAAAGAGTCTCGTGTGTTACCTTGATTGGCATTAAAGTTTTATGAATCTTAAGAGTAAGATGGAATGAAACTATTCAAGACCAATATGCACCTGGTTCTTGAACTACAAGAAAAGGTTGCTTGAGTTCTATAGGATCGTGAAATTACAAGATGGTTCTGTTCTTAGTTGAGATTGACGGAAACAATAACAACTACACAATTACAATCGAGTAGACAGAAAGAATAATGATAAGAACACTGTTGTATTAAGCTTAGTGAATAAACGATTACAAGTGAAAACTCTAATTCGAAAGCACACTTACAATGAAGTGTTTACACAGTATTTATACTAACTTAGAATCAAGACAGACCCTTGATTCTAAGGATCAGATAGAACACAGACCGTTGATCTTTTATACAAAAGGTAATAATACACGTTAAAGCTAAACTAGCTAACTTTATTGAAGCGTTTACTTTATTCATCATTGTTTGCATGCTCGGGGAAGAGCATTGTCGTCCGTCATTGGTTGCACCATTGAGGTTCCTTCTGTTTTGAGTGTGTCGGTTGCTTTTGCAGAAAGTTGTCAGTGACGCTTGGCATGGATAGTCAGCTGCAACGATTTGTCTTCAAGGAACATAGCTATCAGCAGCAAGAATGAGAATAATTCTGCTGATAAGCCTATCAGCAGCAACATTGGTAGAACGCTGCTGATAAGCCTATCAGCAGCAACAAGTGTTGAATGCTGCTGATAAGCCTATCAGCAGCCATATGTGTTGAATGTTGCTGATAAGCCTATCAGCAGCATTTGTACTTAGAATAATTTGGTAGCAATCAGTCTTTGGTTCTACAAACTCCCCCTAGACTGATACAACCAAAATTCTTCTAATCACTTTGCTGCTGAAGCTTTTGCATGTGGCTGACTATCCTTTCAACCTCATAGCCTTTTGGATCCTTGCTGGGATTGTTCAGTGGGAGTGCAGACAGAGTCTTGATGTCTTTGTTTGGCATTTTGTAGATTGTTTTGCTTGAACATCTCATCTTCTGCTTCCTTACATCAGTTAAGGTGAACTCGTCCAAATCAGCATTATAGGACCAACTTACAAATGGAGAGTGGGACTTGAGTGGTTTGATGTCAATGATCACATCTTTGCTAGGGTTGAAGTAGTGTTTGATTTCTAGCACAAGAAGTTTCCTACTCTCATTTGCAGGTTCATGAGCTTCACCTAGCTCCAGAATTCTGCCAAGATCTGAATCTGGCAATTGCAGAATTTCATCAACAGATCTGTAGATAGATCTTCATCTTTCAGTTCTCCCCCTGAAGATCTCAAACCTTTGATCCTGTGGATTATAGACCCAATCAACTATGTCTCTTGAGTCTTCTGGTTTAGGTGTGGGTTTGGATTTCTTCAAGGGAGGCTGTTGATGAGTGAGGGCAGGGTGAGATGGTTTAGACTTTTTGGGTGGAGGAGTGGAAGGTTTGGGGAGGAGAGTGGAAGGTTGTTGGACTGAGGAAGAGGTGGGTGAGGGAGAAGGCTTGGGTTTCTTTGCTTTTGTTTCTCCTTCTTCCTGAATAGGTACCCTTTTCTTGGAGCCCTTCTTGCCCATTCTTTCTTCCTCATCCTTCTTGACTTTGAAGTAGAGGGCTTGAAGGTTCATGAAGTTCATAGGACCTAGCCTCTTTCCATTCTCTCCTCTAGCCTTAAGGAAGTCAATCATGGCCTTCCTTTCTTCATGGGTCCGTTTATTAAAGGCAATGGTCTTTTTGGACTGTTGTTTGGCTTTTTCTTCTTCTTCAGCCTGTTTCTTCTTTGCCAATTGACCTTGCCGACCCATGTAGGCTCTGTAGACTTCTTTATTTGATAGTTTCTCAAGGTAGTCTGCATCCTCACCTTGAGAGACTAGAGTCTTTACCCACTCCTCCCTCATTTCCTTAGCTAGTTCAGAATCGGTTATTCTGAACTTAGCTTCTTCTTTCTTCTTCTTCTCCAATTCTTCCTTTTCTCTATTGAATTGTTCCTGCAGTTGAAGAGCAAGAGTTGCATCTTCTTCAATCTGGTCAACTGCAGGAATCTTTCTTTTCAGTTCATCCAGCTGGATGGTTTGTTCTCCTAGGAGAATGGTTGTTTTTCTTTCTTGAGCCTTTTTCATGTCAGTCATCTCCTCTTCTTCTTCTTTTCTCTTCCCTCTCTCTTTTCTCTTTTAGCAACCTCTCTTCATCTTCATCTGTCATGATTCCCTTTCCTTTGTTTACATTGGATGCCTCTGCTTCAACTTCACTGACCACAACAGCAGATGATGGTGCTGCTATTGGGATCTCTGCCTCAGCTTCATTGGTAATTTGAGATGTGAATAAGGGAAGGTCATTGGTTTCATTCGATTTGCACTCAGGATTTGTGACTTCTTTCAGTATTTCTTTGATAGTTGATCTTGACTCATATGCTGCAGTACAGATGTCTACTGAGGGGAAGCTGAGTCAGTGTCAGTGTCAGAGTTTGACACATATACTTCCTCAGTAATTCTTCCTACTTGTTCAAGTTTGGCTCTGACATTAGCTATCATTGCCTGGCTTTCACGTGACATTGCAGATATTTCCCCTGAGTTGAAAGATTTTGTAGAGAAAGTCTGTAGGAAGTGACAAGATGTTCCTGGTGTTGATGGTGAGAGAGGTGCCGTTGCTTAGTAAGAAGGTGTGGTCAAGAGACTTAGTGCTTGTCCATCCCAGCACATCTAAGTCTTTGACAATGAAGGAGTACAGAAATCTTCTTAAGCAGCAAATTTCTTCGTTAGTGAGAATACTGCTCCTTATAATGTCAAGTCTTCAAAGAGTCAGTCTTCTTGCTGCTGCTGCCGAAGATTCAGGATAAGCTACCCGTTTTGCTGTTTGAATTAGTCTTTCGAAGTGGGGTAGATTATCCTCCATCAAGTCATGGAACCTGCCGATGGCAAGTTCTGCTGAGAGATATGATGAAGTGTTGATGCAGTTAGTTAAATGCAGTTGTAGGACTTGGAGGGTATTGAGAGAGTTTCAGTTTAGCTCTTTTACACCACTAAACTCCCATCCAATCCAAAATCTCTCAGCTGATCCATCATACTCCCAAGCTATAATGGAGTCAAATTCTAGCTTCTGTGTAGTTTGAAGGAGTTGGGGGGTTATGGATTGACTTATGATGGCTGCTGCTTCAGGAAGGATGCTGAATGATGTATTTGTTTGTTCTGTGTCTTCAACATCATTCAGCATTTCATCGACAGCCTTGACGACCAACTTCCAGTCTTCAGATGTCTCTTCGTCTTCGTTATCTAGGACTGGCAAGTCATGAACTTGTACAAAAGCCGGCTTGAATAGTGAGCTTTGAATTACAACCTGCTCTTGAATCCAGTCGTCAAGACTGTCTGTGTCTTCCTCCATAGAGACCATTTCCCCCTTTTTGGTTGCATCAGTAGACAGGTAAGCATCAGTTTGGGTGCCTACTGATACAAGAGAGGGAGTGGCTAAAGTTGGGCATTGATGGGCTTCATGCATAGAGACTTGGTGTCTTAGTTTGGACACTTCAGCCTCCAGCATAGTCACCCTGGCCGTCAATTCCAAGTTATGAAGTTTCAGTCTGTCCTCATCCACAGTTGTGGAATCCTTGGACCCAGATGGGGCCTTAGGCCTAGCCTCTTCATCCCCATCACCCATGGTTTCTTGGCGCCTGGGATTCCTCTCAGTGAAGGGAGTTTCCAAGGAAACATCCTCAATGTGAGTTTCCGTGGTTGAGGGCTTAACAATGTTGTCACTGTCCTCCTGGTCATTTGATGGACCAGCAGTAGTGACAGCCTCTTCCACATCCACTCTTTCATAACTCCGAGAGTGGACCTTCAGGGTAGATGAACTTGGGTTGGGTGTGTTGGAGACAAGATCAATCAGTACCTCCGAGATAGTGGTAGTTAGAGAAGGTACATCATCTTGATCAGGTTCCTCAACACTTAAGTTCAGAAGGGAAAGGAAGTGCTCAGGGGGCTGTTCTACGGATCCGGGAAGTGATCCTGATCCTAATAGAGAGACATCCGAAGGAGTCTCCCTAATAATGTGGCTTTCCCTTGTGATATTCTCACCAGAATGTTGTGATTCTGAGTGAGGGCTGTTAGGTTGGGTTTGGGACTTGGAGGCAAGAGAAGAAGGAGTTCTCTTGCCCCTTTTTCTAGTATATGTTGTTGCAACCGGGGCCCTGTGTTCCGGTTGAACAATAACATCCAAAAGAGGTGTAAGAAATTTTTATGCCTGTGCATCCTTAGTGGTATGCACAAGGGTTCGAACGGTGGATGCAGATTGTTGTTCAGGATGTGAGGTGGAGGGTGTGGGATCAGTATCAGCCGGGATTGCTGAACTGTCACCCGGGTTACTTTGGACGTTCAGCATTGTAGATAACAATGGAACGTTGACCCCTGAGAACTTTTTGGAAACAGTCCTCATGCTTTGAAAAATGTTATTTTTATGACCCAACATGATGTAGATTCTTGCAGGTTTTGAAAGATCTTTTAGTTCTTGATTGAAAATTTCCTGCAGGAATCTTGGGTACATGAAAAATTGCTGCTTTGCACCCTCTTGAAGGTTATATCGCAAACCCTCAAAAATGAGATTTGCAAAGTTGAAGCCTTGGTTAGTGACCATACCATGGAAGGCGGAGGCCAGTGCAGAGCTCACCTGATGCCATCCACTCCTCTTCTGAGATATGCATTGGCGAAGAGTGTGGCAGAGTTACTTCCATGGAGGGCCCATCAGCGCCTTCTCGATCGTATACTCGGTTTGATTTCCAGTGTATCCAATGGAGACAAAGGTCCTCATGTATTCGTCCTTCGAGTATGAGATGGCTGCTCCCTCATCTTGAAGCTTAAGATGTTTTCTGAGTGTAGCTTCCAAGATGGTGATATTTTTGCCGTCTACTTTGGCTTTGATTTGGGGAATCCCCTGTTTGGTTGAGTAGACGGTGGTACTCCAGAAATCCTCCATATGAGGGATATATACGGTAGGGTTGGTGGTGAGTGCAAAGTAGATCTTTGATCGACATAAGAAATCGATCATATCGTCAAAACCATCGGATTTCTTTCCTTTGGTAAGGTATGCTGTTAGGTTATGGTATGTGGAGAACTTATCATCTGGGTTGTTGATATCTGCCATAGCCGTTTGATTTTGGAGGGATGATTTGAATATGGTGGAGACTTGAGAGTATGAAGAATATGGAGGGCTTTGAATGTGGTGGGGACTTAGGGTGAAAGTGATAGTTGGTTAGGGTTGAATTGAATGTGAAGAGGTGGTAAGGAAAATTTAATTTGTTCTTATAGCGGCAGATGAGAGAAAAAGCAGAATGACTTGTACAGTACAATCTTATTTACTTTTCATTGTTACAACTGTAATACACCGAGGCAGTCATGGTAAAGACTGACGATATTTTCTTTTACAGCGGGTAAAAGTTAATTTTGGACTTAAGTTTACCCATCAGCAGCAAACTTGGTTGCTGTGGATGAGAAAGCCTATCCGCAGCAACTTTGGTTGCTGCGGAAGATTAAGTCTGTCAGCAGCAAACTTAATTGCTACTGATAGATGCAATGATCTGCAGCAGGGATGTTACTGCTGATGGCCTTAAAGCTATCCGCAGGGAACTTGTTCCTGCTGATAACTTAAGGCAGTCAGTGGCAAATCCTTTGCTGATGAAAATTAAACATGTCAGCAGCTGAAGGGCAAAAATGCTGCTGACTTATAACCTTTATTTACAACATAAGACAGACATATTTACATCAAAGGATAGATGCACTCAACTGAACTGATGATGATGCTTGGTGGTTTCTTTGCCTTCCATTGTTGAGTTGGTGGTTTTGCAGCTCTCTTTGCCTTTTCAGCAGCAGACTTTGTATTTGGCTTATCAGCAGCAGATTTTGTTGCTGCTGATTGTTTTACTTTAGCAGCTGCATATTTTGCTGCTGAAGGCTTTCCTGTTGGTTCCTTGGGCTTTACTTGATCAGCAACAGTTATTTTGGCTGATGATGACTTAGTAGCAGACGTATGCCTATCCTTCTTCACCTTACTGATAGGCTTTTGTATAGTCGGGGTTGGAAGAAGAATCTGATTTAAAGGATTAAACTTACAATTTGCAGCAAAGTGGTCTGATTCTCCACAGATGATGCAAGATTGTTTAGGTTTTGACAACTGTTCCCTTGGTGGAGAAAGAGATTTTCTGAATTTAGTTGTCTTAGCTTCAAAACTTCTTACCTGTTTGTTCTTCTTTGTCTTCTCAAAGGCATGTTGCTTGAGATTTCTTTGCTGCTGAAGGTAGTAGAAGCAGGTGCTGGCAGTGTGGTTATATTTCCCACAGACAAAACATGATTTTGCCAGTTTATCCCTTGAGAGACGCACATAATCCTTTCTTTTGAAAAGGTCTTTGAAATTCCAAGTGTGAGCTTTGTTGTGCTCAAAAGTAGCTTCTTCCAATGTTTTTTGAACATATGGAACCCTTTCTCCAGGCGCATGACATATGTCAAACACCTTCCTTGGCTGGACTGAAGATGAGGACTGGCCCTTTTCAGTATTTAGCTTCCTACCTTCTAGAGGATAGCTAATTTTGATTTGTTTGAATGGTGTAGGAACTGGTACTGAAATGGCTGGTACTTGTGCTGAATGGACTTCATCTTTAGTCAGAGTGACTTGAGGGGCAGGAGGAGATGAAGCTTCACTTGTTTTAGTGGAATCTGAGTAAGTTGAATCAGACTCTGATGAGGTAGTGCATTCTTGTACCAATGGTTCATCCTTAGAAGGATCAAGATTTCTGTTGGCCATATCAAGATTTGCCAGATTGAAGCTTGGTTCATGAATGGTCACGTAGTCAGCAGGAGGTGCAACGGCTTGATATTGTTCAGCATGATACCCCAAACCAGTTTTTACCTTATCATGAATTTGAGCATCCAAAAGTCTTTGCAGCTTTTTGGATGCAAATTCATATTTGTCGACATGAACCTTTTGTTCTGCCAATTCTGCTCTGGTAGCTTTTAATCTGGCCAGTAGATCATCAATCTGAGTTTCAAGATTGGTTTGTTCATGTTTTAATGATGAAATCTCTTTCTTTAGACAGTTAATTTTTTCTTTGTAACTGTCTTCGACCCTTTTGAATTCGGATTTCATTTGATGAAACTCTTCATTTTGATCTATTAGGTTTTGATTATGCTTTCTGTAGCCTAAAACCTTATCAATGCAGGCTTGGGAACATAGATGTTCATATACCTGTGGCGGTATCTCAGTTGTGTCTGCCATAAGAGCTTGGTTGTTAGTAGGCAGATCTTCATACTGAAAGCTCCGGTCAAAGTCAGATGTTCCAACAGCTGCACAAGCTGCAGTTTTAGCTGGAGGAGTAGCTTGTTGTTGTTGGTGTCTTGGTTGGGCTTGGTGAGCTGCTGGGTTTGCTCTAGGTGCCTTGCATTCTCTAGCAAAGTGACCCAGTTGGTTACAGTTGTAACACTTCAACTTGCTTTTATCCAAGCCAACTCTCGTGTTGAGCTGTTGCTTGGAAAGGGTCTTCCGGTTCTGGAGTAAAACCTTTTTGCTCTTATGGAGAGAATTGCAAACGAGTGCTGTATATCCATTTCTTCCAGATCATTTGGATGGAAGCACTCAAGATCCTCCTTGATAAAGTACATGTTGCTTGAGTTTTCAGAAACAAAAGCAGTGGTGGTTGAGGCTTGAGAGATCTTTTAGGATATATGAAATCGTATGAAAGGTATTATTCGAATGCATAGACATATGAACTCATATACAGAAAGATGAGATCTTTTAGGATATATGAAATCGTATGAAATCATAAACAAAAGACGAGAACAGACATATGAAATCATGTAATAGAAAGAATGAGATTCTATAGTATATCATTTCATGATGACTTAGACGCATGATCCATACTTGATCAGACTACAATATGAATATGATTCATAATAGGTAGGAATTATTTTAGAAACAATATGTAGATTGTTCATACTAGAAACGTGATATATTATCAATAGTTGATAACGAATGAATTCCATTCCGAGTTTCTTGGAAAGGAAACAAATTAAAAAATTTTTATCAGTTGAATAAACTAATCAAATAAACACGTATTATGAATACAAGAATGTATATGTAATGAATTAGCCTCAAAGAAAGTATAGAAATCTGAATGTGTCTAAAACAACTGAATCTTTAGATTGATGAGATCAATTCAAGGAAGATTCAATATGATTGATGCAAAGGCTAGTGGGAGTAAGTACCTTCACCAAACACAATGTGTAGAGACACATTAACACAAGCAGTGTATAGAGATACATGGAATACCACAAAAGGCAAGATAAGTATTTTATAAAGAGTGGATTCCAAATATTTCTGGATTACAAGCATATATGAGATATGTGAAGGAAATATTCTAGAGTAAGAATCATAGCAATCCATTGACATTAGTAAGATTTTCTCAATGATTGGTATGACAAGTCAGGACAAATTAGTAACATTATCTCTAATCCAGTATTACATTAGGATAAGATGAAAATTAAAGAGTTCACTAGAGTTCATCTAAGAGATAATTAGTTACATCAATACTTTCATATAATGAAAGAATTTTGAAATCAAGTATATCAGAATAAAAGGAAATGCTTGAGAAGCATGAATTGGTAAGCATCATAAAGAGTTATGATGAAATGTTTTGATTAACAAGAAGAGTTCTTGGGAAAAGATCATAAAAATTATGATAACCTATAAGTCAAAGACAACTATCTTAAGAGTTAAGATATGAACACCAACGGGGCGATCGTTAAGAATGGTTAAATGCACCATAAGACTATCAATGTTACCAATGAAAGAGTTCCATTAGTAACTGAGACACAACATGAGATATTATAGTTTAGAAACATTAGAAGACGGTATTCTGAAAAGTTCAGATAGCTTCTAAAAGTTGGAAAGAAGTTCAAAAGGGTTTTCTTTATAAGTTTCATTAATGGGAAACTTAGAGACATCGTGTTAAACAAAGTTCACACAGATCAAAATCTAGCTGACCCATTCACTAAGCCTATACCTCAATCTATACATGAGGAGCATGTTGATTAGATAGGCCTTAGATTTGCTAGACATTGGGTTCGATTTGTAATTTAGTATTGGGTGCTTTCGAACAATATAGATACATTAGTATTATATTTTGATTTAATGGTTAAATGCATCATAAATAGGTGTTTCTATGTTCAATATTTTATACGTTTTAGAATACTTGAATATTGTATTCTAAATGTCCGTAGTCGATAAGATTCATGGGAATCAATCTAAATATAAAACTATTGTGAATCAAATGGTTGGTTCATTTGGAATGAAAGTCCAAAGAGTTGGAAACCATATTCACAGATATTCATTAGAGAATGAATATTGGACATAACTCGTTTCAAAACTATCTTCATGGATCAAGGTCTTAAGAAGTTTTGAATATGGTAAGATCTATCGATCCTTCGAACCAAGGCACATATTTGAACTAACTTTGAATAACGTTTGTTCTTTGACCATATCTAACGGTGTTCCGTGAAAGGCAGTAATAAGGGTATGATTGAGAATAAATCTGAAGTTCAGTGGGAGTTGTATGTGACATAATGAATTATGTTCTCCATTGATGAGGAGTTGGACATTCTGGCGCCCTCGTTAATTCGAACTAGTATAAAACGTGTGGCCATGCTTAAAATAAGAGTAGTTTGTTTAGACCACTTTGAATTAGAGACGAGAACAAGAATGGTTGAACAACATATGAGAAATGACTTATATTCATGTCTCATGTTCAACGGATGCCCTGTACAGAAAGGATAAATAGATATGTTTGTCGTAACTGTTATACTTGGTTAAGTAAAGGTTACTTGAACACAAGGAAATAGTTGACGATTGTAATACGTCATACCTTGCTAGGGACAGTGAGATGCAACCAGGCGTCCACCATTGTTTACGTTGAATCAATTAATCGATGAATCGTCCATGTGGGAGATTGTTGGATATTAGATGTCCGAACACCGATTATCTCAACGTTACTATCGAGGTACGATCTGAAGAGTTACACTTTGGACAAAGAACAGTTGATAACATTTAAATGTTAAATGTTATTTCACGAAACACGATTTTGAAATTCGGTAGAGTAAATATTTAGAGAAATATTTATTGGTTTATTTCGTAATTTATTATTTTATGAAATAATTAATTAACGAAAGATCGAATAGGTTTTTACGTTGTTAAAACATGTTCGGTTTACTCATTCGATTTACTAATTAATTGTAATTAGAAACCTCGAGGATTGAAACGGATTAAAGGTTAATCAGTGGGGTAATTAAATGTTAATTAGCCCGGGGTTTTGTTTGTAAATACTGGGATTATCAATACATGCTTATTGTATAACCCTATATCTAATCTAGCCTCTCTTTCTCTCTAAGTTTGCGAAACCAAACCCCCCATTCCTGTCGTCGGCCGGCAAGGACCAAGCCGCCACGCCACCGCCGTGTGCGCCGCTGAACGCTTCTAGCAACTGAACCGGATTGCCGCTGAGCTGAACCAGAGCTTGCCGCTGAACCGGATTGCCAACGAGCCGGATTGCCGTGAACCGGAGAACTTCCGTAAACCGTTTAGTGAAACCGTGAGACGATTTTTATGCGATTACGTGTTTTCGTCAAAGGTATAATCCTTGTTACACCCTATGGTTGGATTTTATATTTAATGTCTATACGTTCGTGTAATCGGATCATTGTCGGAATAATGTTTAGAACTTTATTTATCGTGTGCCTAAACTGCTTCCGCTACGCAAATCTATATTGTAATTAACATGTTTTTAAAAGTTAAAAACTGGTGCACGATCCCAACAATATCACCTAGGTTTTTACGAGAGAATTTCCGTTTCTTCAAACATTGATGAATGGGTTTAGAAAGGAACAACATACGAGAGAAGTTTAGACGCGCCTACGTCGAACAACCCTTCTCCAGCCCATTAAGGATAGATGCAATTGTTGGGATTTGTATATTAGTTTCTAAAATTTAGTAACAGAGGAAAAGATGATATACAATGATTTAAAACCTTTAAAAACTTCCCAAAATGGATCCATTTCAAGAAAACACGAAACTATAAATAAACAACCATAGAATTTTAAGACTACAATACTTGATGGGAAGAGGTAGCTAACAACTGATATAGTGGAAGATGAAACACATGATTCCCTTCAAAGATATCTACACAAGTAATGAGCTCAAGTTTGGAGCTAGCCAATCACCCCCTTTTGGAATGATACCAAAAAATTACATGTTTTTCAAAACTCAACAAGATATCAAGATATGACTAATTAAGAAAATATGTTCGCATGAAATACAATGTCTTTACAAACATAATGAAAATGACGATGTTGGTGCAAGGGCACCACTCATGAAGATGAAAAGCGACTTGTTGACATGTGAATCGTAAAAAGTAGTGCAGCAGACCATGAAGAAAATGATATATTCTGGTGTGTACATCAAAAGGTAATGAATACGGCGTTAGAATACCCTATACTAGGAAGAAGTTTGCTTGTTCACATGTGCATACATGGTTTTGTCCTTGAAGATAATGCACACCATACTAGGACGAAACTTGTTTGTTGGCAACACATATCCATTTTAGTTATGAAGATGATGAACACAGCGTTAGGGCACATTATGCCAGAAATTATTCACTTATGCACACCTAAGTTCTAAAGTTGTTTTTAGGAAAAAAGAAAGATATGCATGGAGGTGCATATAAATTTCTTCTTTGGTTATAATGATTAGTTCACAAATAAATACATATTCTTCATTTAGTTTCTTGTTGTCAAAATTATAAGTTGATGCATATCAAGTTCACCAATTTTGTACAAGTATTGATAGATGCGCACGAATAAACAATTAGGTGCGCATGAAGACCTTTAGATCCGGATGAATTCACCAAGGCCACAAAAATCTAAGGTGATAGTGGTTACTAGCAGTTAATAGAAGATTCTGAGGTAGTTTGTAATCGAGAGGGAATCAACGACGTGTTTTATTAGGGTTAAAGATTTGAAAAGTCTAAATTACCCTCACGTGGATAACATTTGGGGTAACGTTTTGTTAAAATCTAACTGGTATTAACGTCAGGACCAAACGTGCAACCTGATATCAAATATTTGAGCTAATTTTATAATTATTTAATCCTAAGAACCAAACACGTAATTTGATCAAACCACATGACCAAATGTGCAACTAACTCTTATTATGACGTTATCCGATCTTAACATCATCGGTCCATAATTAAATATTGATTTTACCGTCATTGAAAAGCTAAATGTGTAAACCACACATACTTATTGTTGTAGGTCCTGACACCGGTATGGTGCGAGTGTAGGCAAAATGATTTTTATCATGTTTTTCTGTTTATTTCAAAAAGTAATAAAACTGACGTAATTTAAATTCATTCACATTTTAAGTTTTACTTTTAGCATTAATTTTACTTTTATAAAAATATTTAGACATGGATAACTGTTATAGAAATCATGGTTATATCCTAAAAATTATTTTAAAAGTACAAATCATTAACTTATAAAGACTTAAATTGGTGTCATTTATTTTAAATAAAAATAAATTGTATTAAGAAAAATAATTAGAATTAGATAGGATCATAATGAAATATTATTAATGATTGATTTCAAAAGTAGTCTTTGATTAGAAGGAAAGCTCCCCTTCGGTTTGTCTGAAGGTACGACACTCAACAATAACATGTGTTCAAAGGTGCGTTTATCATATCGGTCACAAAATTATAACCACTCACCTCTTTAACCATCCACTTACGTAAAAATAATTTTTTTATATAAATTTTATAAAGAAAATCTAGCCATTCATTTAATTTAAATGAATGGTGATTACTTATTTGATAACGATATTAATAAAAGGTTAAAAATGTATAAAAAATTTGAAAAGGAAATAGAAATATAGCGACCGATCATCTATTTAAGCATTCATTATTGTAAAATTATATTTCTATTACATAAATTGTAGCATGGAAATCTTCATTTATAGTGAATGATGATTATTAATCCTAAAAAAATAAGAATAAAAAAATATAAATATAAATATACATATTTTTTTTTGATAATGGTATTACAATTAATAAGAATGTTATTTGGGTAGGGGTTGGGTCAAATGGGAAAGATATTTGGAGTTAAAGTAGTGAAACTCTCATTGAGTTTAAGGGTTCGAGCCTTTCATGATGGATTGATGTAAATTATTAGGAATAGTTTAAGAAATCCCAAAAATAGTTATTGTTGTTCAAACAAAAAAAGAAGAATGTTATTTTTTTTATTGCTAAGAGCATTCGCAGTAGTCCTCCTATCCTCATCCCATAATTACACTAAAATCGCTATCTTTTCTCTCTACTTTTTAATTAAATAATACTTTTTTATACCTTTATCATTACATTTTCTCTCTTCTTCACTCACAACCACTTTTAAAAAATATTAAAAAATTATGCGGGTGAACAGTGTTTCCCCCAAATATACAGAAAATTTATACCTTTTCTCTCTGCTCCACTCACAACCACTTTAAACCACCATATAAATATAGGGAACTCACTCACATAAATATAAGAAACATAATGTGAATGCTCTAACTGACACCCCTCTAAACATACTACTAAATCTACATTAATGTCCATTATGAAACTACCTTAATCACTTGGGGAGGAACACTTTTAGTTCACATATTAATACCGCTAAACTGCATGTCATTTGGTAATAAAAAGTTAAATATTTAAGAAAAAGATAAAAAAAAAAAAAACAAAATATAAAGATAAATAGTTACACATTAATTTTTCTTTTTAAATTTAAGCAAAATATAGTTTTAATCAAGTTTTTAATTCCATATACTATAAATATACTTAAGTTTTTTTTAAACCGTATATATAGGTCTGTAAATGAATCGAACGAACAGGAACATCAGCGTGTTCGTGTTCATTTATTTAACTTTAACCGAACACGAACATGAACACATAATCGAACAAATTTTTTTGTTCATGTTCATTCATTAAGAAAATGAAAATGTTCGTGTTCGTTCGTTAAAGCTAAACGAACAGTTAATGAACGTAAATGAACACAAACGAACATAACTGAAGAAAAATAAAAGAACACAAACAAACATAAATTAATATTAATGAACACAAATGAATAAGTCTAATACATCATAATTTATCCAAAAACACATGTAAATTAGAAAGTCCAATAATTTTTCTAAATAGTTAAGAGAATATTGAAAGCACATGTTTTATGGTATGGAAAGCAATCCCAAACGTTTTTTTATTATACACTAGGCTAGAAACCCGTGTATTACACGGGGTTGGATCAATAAAATATCAAACAATTATTAGTAAGCGGAAAAAACAAATGAAATAGTTGAGAAAATAAATATTAAATAAATAAAATATTAATAAAGTAAGTATTAATAAAGAAGATAATAAATAATTGAGAAACAATAAATGAAAAAAAATTCAACCATTTACTTATTTATTAGGTAAGCTTTGGCTTACAGAAAAATAAGCGGGAAAATTTTGGGTATATCTTAACGTCAAATATACCTAAAAATTTATTAGGTAAGCTTGGGCTTACAAGAATTTTGGGCTCACATAATTATAACACGTGATGCAAACAGTTACTTATTTATTAGATATAGCTAAAGTCAAATATACCTAAAAATTTATATTATTCTGATCATAATATAACAATCTAAAAATATTTATTTGCATGAAATTTAAACTTAGGGCGACTTTCAACCGATCTCTCTTCTCATTTAACACTACTTTTACTTGATTTTTAACCGTTTGACCTGCTAGAGATAAAACATAACATAAATCTACTTGTTCATAAGAAAATAGGTCGAAGTTAGAGTTTTAATCAAATTAGTATGATTGAAAAAAAGTATTTATTAAAAAGGTGTTGTTTTAAAAATATTTACCAAATAGGTGAAATTAAGAACATTATTTACCAAATGAATGTGGTTTCAACTAACCCTATTTGTTTTTTATTTTCTTAATCAACTCATTATACTTTTTTTCCTTCAATCAACCCATTATATATTTTAACAAACCAATATACTTATTTTTGTATTTTTATTCAATTAACCCATTATTATTTTATTTGATTCTTTTGACATTATTTTTTTTCATAATTTTTTATTTCAATATATTTGTGTTCGAACAATAACTATGGTTTTGGTTTTCTGTTGGTGGTAAATTTTTTTATTCAACTTCATATACATGTCTAACGTAATGATGCACAGAAGGCTGTAAAAACAATTTGTTACACTATCCGTAATACCTTGGTGAGTGTAATGGATTTTCTATGCCACGTAGACACTGCCTTCCCTCATCCTCACCCTCACCCTCACTCAGGTGCAGATCGCTAGCATTTTATCTTCTATAATCATGTTATTTAATATCAGACAAACATACATTGCATTCCGAATTTTGTCTTTCGTCACGTGCGGGATTTTCTTTGCATTCCGAATTATATGTTATTTCTTTTTTAAGACACCGAATGCTCGTTCGATATCTTTTCTCGCCGATTCTTGAGTTCTTTTAAAGTACCATCTTTTTTATCCCTTTCTTGCGAACATGTAAATGCTTTGACAATAGTAGAATATTCTGGATAAATACCGCCAGCGAGATAATAACAAAATCTGTATTCATTGTCATTGGCAATAAAAGAAGACCAGGGTGCAACGCCGTTCTCAATGTCATCGAAAACAGGTGACTGATCTAAAATATTTATATCATTGTTTGATCTCGCAACACCAAAGAATGCTTTGACAATAGTAGAATATTCTGGATAAATAGTAAAACATTTATTGCGGACATGTAAAAGCTTTGACAATAGTATAATATTCTGGATAAATACCGTCGGCGAGATAATAACCAAATATGTATTCATTGTCATTGGCAATAAAAGAAGACCCGGGTGCAACGCCGTTGTCGATGTCATCGAAAACAGGTGACTGGTCTAAAACATTTATATCATTGTTTGATCCAGCAACACCAAAGAATACATGCCAAATCTAAAGATCGTTCGATGCAACGGCCTCGAGCACCTTCAACAATATAGATTTAAAAAATGAAGCAAATTGGTATTTGGTATTTGATTTGGTTTAAAGTATATGTAGGTAATTTAAAAAATATAAAAAAAACTTTATTTTTGTTTTTTCTGCATTCCAACGGCTCCTTTTGACCACCTTCAACGGCTCCTTTTGACCACCTCAACAATTCTGCCCGTGACCACCACCACGCCCCCTCACCCTCACCCGGCGCGGTGTTCCATGCCCGTGTTAGGTGAGGTGGCACCACGCCCCCACCACCACGAATGTGCTGCAGATAGTCTTATGGTGATTCTAAATTCAATTTTTTTAGAAGCAACGATGATACAGATGAATTTACGATGCGATTCTAAGGACAGGTGGAAAAGCAATTTAGTTTATTATTTGTTTTTTTACCTTTAGTAGATCTTAATTTATTGATACGGCGTACTTTTGTTATAGTTTTGATATAGTTCTTAAAGTTTCGCATGTAAGCTTAGATTCGAGAGAATATCATACTCACTTTCCATGTCATAAACCTATAAAGCATGCTTATAAAAAACAATTCAATAAAAAATCATGGCTATATATTGTTCGAATACAAACATATAGAAATAAAAAATAACGAAAAAAAATAATTAACTAAACTAACAACTATAGAAAACAATTAAATACAAATAATAATGGGTTGATTAAAAAATAATAAGAATAAAAAAGTACAATGGTTTAGGGTTTAGTGTTAAAAAAATAGGGTTGATTAAAGAAAAAATAAACAAAGAAGCATAATGGGTTGTTTAAGAAAATAAAGAATAAAAAATAAACATAGAAGAGTTGAAAAAAAAACCTATTTGGTAAATAATTTTTCCAGTAACACCCATTTAATAAATAACTTTTTCAATCATACTCATTTGGTAAATATTTTTAAAACACCTATTTAGTAAATATTTTTTCTAATAACACCCATTTGACTAAAAACTCGTTGAAGTTGTCACATCTACAAAACATATATAAACATATACAAATAGCTAAAATAAGTAATGATATAAATCGAAATAGGAATAAAAGAAAATAATTACTTGAAAACTTTTGACTATAATTATGTGACAAAAAATACCGTGGGATTCAATAACTTTCGCGTTTGTTTGTTTATTTTTTTGACGTCCTGATGTAAATTTTGTTAAAAACGGAGTCATATTCAAAATAAAGTATTTTTTAGGTATCGTGGGCTATAATAACTGACAACTGTGAAGAATGAGACCGTGACCGATTGAAAAACATTGGTACCGTTATCTAACTGTCTTTTATCTATGTTTCGACCTCTAGAATCGACTCGCTGTAATTTCGTACGTTTCTTTTTGTGCTTAGCCACGTTAATGTGACCGTCTCAACCGTTTAAAGTCCGCCTTCCGCCGCGAAGCGCGAAGCAAAATTTATTTAACCACGGTTCTTTTTGTGCTTAGTCATGTTAATATCACCACCTCAACCTTTTACGGTTCGGTTCCTGTCGCGAAGCGCTAGGTACAATTTCTAGTTAACTATCAATTATGAAATGCCACTTGGTCACATATATTTTTTGTCACCTCTAATTAGTAGGAAACTAACTCAGAACACTGTCTTGCTAATCCCAAAAAAATCAAATGAACTAGACAAGTTTTATGCCATACAATTAGTTAACACCAAAAGTTCACATGAATTGGATTAACTATCTAATGACAACCGCTTAAGTTTAAGCATCATCAAACCAAAGATGTGGGCATATTACCAAGCTTTAAAATAAAACTGAACTAAACCATTAAAAATATAAACTTTAAAGCATAGTAGTCATCCCTCGTAAGGGCTCGTATGATCAAAGCAAGTAAATACAACAACTATACCTAGTAAAATCTCACCAATAGCAAAGTAGGGTCTAGAGATGCTCAGATGTAGACAAACCATACCCCTATTAAAAAGGATAGAAATGTTGCTTTCAGGGAGATCTCCAGCTCCTAGTAAGAGACGGATACAAAGAACATAATTAAAAAGACAAAGAAAGATTAAACCAATAAATTGTAGAGTACAAATCTAAATCAACTAAAAAAACAATATAGATCTTCAAATCTCCTCCCACTGTCACTCAAGATAGAAGGATCTATTAATTTTCAATATGCGATTCTCATTCAAAGTAAAATGAATTACAAACTAAGATATAAATAGAAGATCAAAACTGAAACCTAACTAACTCGTAGCAGGCGAAACTATTGTAACAAGAACTGAATGAAACTAATGAAAACATGAACAAGCGAAATTAAACTAATCAAACAAGCGAAACAAATCAGTTTCGCCAACACCCCGCAAGTTGGAGGTGATTCCAGCTCCAACTTGAGAACTTGATAACTTGAGCATGAGGAGCCAAACTTCAACGTGAGTCTGAAACTTGAAGAATCTGAAGCAGTTTATGAAGGATTGACAAAGAAGGATGAAATATCCATGAAGAAACAATATTGAGATGTGAATGAGTGAAAATGAGCGAAAGCAATAATTGACAGAAGCTAATTCGCGTTGCAACAGGGAAGCAAAACTGAACGCCACATTTTTGCTTGATAGGTTCAAGCACAAGTTCGCTTGAACTGAAAATAAGTTGATCGCTGAAGATAAAGCAGGAACAGAGGGTGTGAAATAAACATGCGGATGCGATAATCAGTAAAACAAAACAAAGATGATGGTGAATGGAGCAATAAACAAAGAACAGAGCATGAATTTGGCGGAAACATAACAGATCAGAACACAGTGAAGATGATGAAATGCAGAAATAAGGAATAAAATCAACAACTGAAATCGATCGAAATCGATGAAAGTGAGGTAAATCCTGAACAAAAACTGATCAGAATGAAATCAATCAAAGATTGATTAAGGTGAAATTCAATCCAATTAGGTTTGAATGAGGTGAAATTCGATCCAAGTGAATCAAATGAAATCAATTGCAATGAACAATTAATGAAAAAGATGAACGAAATGATAAGATAATTGCAGAGCCAAGGATTCGATGTATGATATCATTTTCTGCAATTAAATGGAATGAGAATCATGGAGATGAATATGGAATGAAGATGATGAAGCAGAACTATGAAGATGATGATGATCGAGAGCCTTTTGCTCTGATGCCATGTTAATTTTCAATATGTGATTCTCATTCAAACTAAAATGAATTACAAACTGAGATATAAATAGAAGATCAAAACTGAATCCTAACTAACTCGTAGCAGGCGAAACTAATGTAACAAGAACTGAACGAAATTAATGAAAAATGAAGAAGTGAAATTAAACTAATCAAACAAGCGAAAAAAGTCAGTTTTACCAACAGGATCTTCAACCCCGGATCTCTCGAAGTTAAACTAACCTAAAACAAAAAGAATTGAAGTAGAAAGAAAACGAGAACTTGAGCTGAGATTTTTGTGGTTGCATCCTTGTGACGTTTCGGATTTTTCATTCGCGCACTTGTATCGTGTAATCATTCTCAAATTAAATAAAATACGAGTGTTTTATTTAGTTTTATACAAATAGGTATTTTCATTTTACGGATTTAAATTAATTAAAATTTTATAAGTTTTAAAACTTATATAAAATTTTATATAAAAAAAATCTAAATTTAAAGGTTGCATATTTAATAAAATAACCTATTTAAATAAGATAAATAACTTTTATAAAAATTATTTATAATAATAATAAAATAAGTTTATAAAATATATTTGAAGTTAAAAGAAATTGAAGAAATTTATTTTTATAAAAGTTGAGGGGTTGTTTTAAAAATTTTCAAACTAGAAGGTTTTAAGATAAAATCTGTTGAGGGACTATTTCTGTACAAATCAAACTACAAGGATTCATCCGTAATTATCTCAGGGGTCGAATTAAAACAAAATCAAACTACAGGGACTGAAACTGCCAAATTGCAAATCGACTTTCCGGTCACCCCCTACGTTGGTCCGGCGGTCCAAGCCAGTTTCTGGCGAACACCCCGACAAGCCTGTTTCCTGCACCTCGACAGCCGCTAAAGGCATTCCTGAACTCGTCGTTCCCAGGCGAGCAAAAGCTCCCGACCAATTGGTCTCCCCAACATACGGATAGTCTGATCCTGTTGGTGGCCGAGAACCCACGCCACGAATTCGAGCCCGACAGTCAACCTCCACGCATGTTTGATAGCTCGTTAGCTTCGTCTCGTCCAGACGAATGTCTGGACATACTTAATTGCACGTTTGGTCATAAGGTTTGAGCTCGGCTATAAATAGCCATCTTCGGACCTGCTCGAACTCGCTACCCCTCTTCCACCCACTCTCACTTCAAATTGAAGGCACCATTGCATTCGTCGTCTCCGAGTGAAGCTGTGACCAAGTTTTAAAAGGCTAATTCCATCCAGAAGATCGATTCCCATTCTTGACATTTTCGGGTTTAAACTTCTGCCGACCAGGCCCTTCGCGACCAGGTTCGAGCTTTATTTTGGTTTCATTAGTTTCTGTTAGCCACTGGTAATCAATCCCAATCGAAAACACGACCATCGCCCGTGAGTTACCGGGCAAACCAAGTGTCCTCGGACACGGTTTGCCGGTTGCCGATGACCAACGACCTGTTTTGCCTTTGTGTATTTAAATAAACTAATGCACACATAACCAGCGATGGGCAGTAGCCCGGCTGGTTATGCGTGTGTGTTTAAGGCAGAGGTCGCGGGTTCGATCCCGGTTGGCCTTCGGCCCAATTTTTTTTATTCTGTTTTTATTTTATTTATTTATTTTAACTTATTTTAACATTCTTTTTATACAATAAAAACTAAAACGAGTCGGTTTACTCGTTCGTTTATTCCGGAAACCACTAAAATTCTTTTATACATATTTAACCCACAAAAATTTTTATAAAATAATAAATATTATATTTTTATAAATTTGTTAAAATAGTTTCAACTTACAAAAAATATATATATATAATAATAATGATAATATAAATAAATAAATAAATAGGAACTTTTATAAATACATAATAACTACTTATTTAAAAATAAAATATTTTAACAATATATATATATATATAATTTTTAAGTTAAAGTTTTACCAAGTCATTATTATTTTCTACCATATTTTATACAAATAAATATTAAAGGATATTATTATAAAACTCATACACATTTAAATACGAATACGCACATACAAATAAAACATACAATAATACTTATCTATCCACATAGGATTTCATCGTGCTTAGGTTTAAACGTCCTTATCACCCGCAGTCGTGGATTATCATATCCGCTAGCCAGGTAAGTTACATGGCCCCTATTTTACATTTTTGCATATTTTGGGGTGAAACATTATACATGCTACTCACATTGTTTATACGTGTTATACATGTGGACTATATGCTTATTATCTTGGACGTACATGCATTTAAACACAAGAAAACCAACAGTAATATTAATAGATCTATTGTGCCTGACCAGCCCACCCGGTTAGGGTGTTTATTACTGCATACTTGGATATAGCCGCGTGTTATATTCAAACATACCGGATATAGTGGGTAACTATATTCAAACATACCGGACTTAGCTGTTGTGCTATGTTCAAGCGCGTCAATCAATGTTTGAATTGTGATTAGATAAATGATACACCATATATATACTATGTTTAACAAGATAAACAATGAGTTGCAAAACGATTTTATCTACTACTTATCGGAACTACAAAACCTATGTACTCACCAACTTTTTAGTTGACACTTGATTTAAATAATGTTTCAGGTTTGGATATGTGTTTGCTTGCCGAAGATTCCTTCACTTAAGAACTATGAACCTAGTTAAATAAATCAATGTTTTAAACTAGACTAGGTTATTTGCAATGTATTGTATTTGGATCTTTGTTATCTTTAAATTTAATTAATGAATTATGCAACATTTTAGTTATCATGTGCTTTTGAACAATCATTCCATTGTCGGCCTCGATGATTCCGCCATCGGTCGGGGTGTGACAATCCTCCCTCGTTTATCTAGCCTAATGATCTTTAAATAATCGCCCAACCGTCATATCACATAGCTTTGTGCTTTTTGAGGACATAGTCGTGCCTTGTAAAATTCACGTGAGGTAGTAGTTGCACCGAGCTAAGTGGTTCCCATGTACATGGGTGTGTTTTTGGTGCATAAATCTTCAATCCTCACAGAGAATTACATGCCTATGTACATATACGTACATTATCGTATACTTTCTAACAATCTCATACGTTCGAATGGAAGGCCACACGGCTATGCCTTCAAAGGGCACATAGCTGTTTCTTGCTATTAGTGCTAATTTTCTTCATATTCCTCTTTAAAATCACAATGACAAAACAATAACACACATACTTCACTTAATTATTTTGTTGCCTATTAAGTAGTAACCATGTTTAAATTTTCATTCAAGAATTTTATAGACCACTTTGTACTCATAAAAAGCTAAGGGATTTATCAAAAGAATCAACAATGTAGTCAAAGAAATCAACAATTCAAAAAACTTTTGTATTCTTGTATCATATATAATATTAAAATAATAAAATTAACTATGAAAATAATAATAGTTAAATCATTTCCTTGGACATGTCTAAAACAAAACTAACCCATGATTCAAGGAACACAAAAAAGAAGATAAAGTTGAATACGTGAAAAACACCAACACTCTCCATGGTTTATTTCCCTTTCGTTATCTATGTTGAGTTGCCAAACACCAAGAAGGAAGCAAAGAGAGGTACTATTAATGAGTTTGAGTAGTAGTGTGTGTGGCTAGCGACAATATGTTAGTTTTAATCCTGAAACGTGTCGGGTTTGAAGAAAAGCGAAAGTTGAAGGGGTGATTCGAAAAAGTCTAATTAATTAGTATTTAAATAATAGTTTGAATGTATAGAATTATCTAGTTTGATTTAATTAGTAGAGATAATGATCTGAGTTAGTATTTGATTGTAATTGAGAGTAGTATTTGAGTAGGATTAGTATGGTTTGTTTATTATAAATAGATGGTTATGATCCATGTAATTGGTGTGTCAAGAATTAATGAAAAAGAAAGGTCGATCTTATGTTTGAAGATCAAATTCCGTGTTAATGTTTTTGGGCCTGTTTTGTAACACAATAGGTTTTACATATTATGTCATTTTTCTTTAATTTAAGTAGATTAATTACACATATAGGACTAGAACAAATGAAAGGCCCAAGATATTTTTTCTATTTTTTTTAGTGTTCTCTATGGTCATCTCTCACCTTCTTTCTCAATTCTCAGGGTTGGTTGTTTAAAGACTACAGAAAATTGAGAACAAAGGAACATATTAGGACCACATTACTTTTAAAGCAAGAATATAATTAAATGTTGTGTTCCTTGTTAAACTTGCTACAATAACTCAATAAGAGCCCCAAACCAAAAGCCCTAGATAATAAATACCAACTAAAGATATTGGTTTTAATGTTAAATATTTTAACTATACTTATTTAATATAAATGAAACAAATTAAACCATAACATTATCATTGTCTCTCTCTAAGTATGCGGATCACTTGATACTTTTATTGATATTTTTCATTTCATGTTAAAGATGTTGAAGTGTAAATTCATATGTGAATCAACATTATGAATTCAACTAGGTATATTATATTCGAATGCGGTAGAAACTTGATGTAAATTCCCACGGTGGGCGCCACTTGTTGCTGCACTTGATACCAGAGTCCGATCCTTGAGATCCTGCTAAGAAGAACAAACCGTTAGGCTCACCGCAGGGGAGGGTCCCTTGCGATCCACCTTCGGCGTGAGAATCGGGTAAGGGAGTCTTGGGAGACAAGATTAATGGAAAGAGAGTAGTATAATGTGAGAGTAGTTGAATGTGAATGAATACATACCTGCTGGTGATCTCTTATTTATAGTGTGATCCTTTGGGGCAATGGGAGTGATTCTTGAGAGATCCTTACCTTCCTTTTCAGGCCTTTCTGAGCTCCTTTGACCAAGAGACAACTTCTCGATATTGTAAGGGACACCCAAAACGGTGTAACTACTGGACTCCTGTCTTTCCCAGTACCTGCCTCGCCGAAACCTGCCTTAGGGTTTAACCTGCTTTATCCTCGAATTACAATATGAAGAGGTTACTGTTTTGGCTCTGAGTCTTCTGCACTTTCCTCATTCAGGTAACGTTGGGAAGTGTTGCGCTGTTTGGAGGCTTTATGGGCTCCCTTCCTAACCTGGCACTGTTTACTTGTGTGGTCTTGTCAATTCAGATCTCCTCTTATTATCCAACGGTTTCTTGACTTATCCCTGGCTTGGCCTGCAGCCCCTGCCTCCTGAGGTTCACTCTTTTGCCTTTCATTCGTAACTGGTGGTGTCCTTGCGTGGTTAACTTCCTGGAGCTACCCGTCATCAACTAGTTGCTTTACATGTAAAAAATATCTCTAGAAAATGCAATGTTTTAAGTATTTTCAAATAGACCCAAATCTACATATGAATTTATAATGAGAACTAAAACTTTTGATAAATATTACTTCATATGGAAACCGGTGTTAATATTACATATGAATTTACATTGTGAATTAGGGGTATTGTTCGGATATTTTAACCGGGTTTCTAATTATTCGGGTCCAGTGGCGGAGCTTGAAAAAAACGCAGGGGGGCCGAGATTTTTTTCCCCTATCAGGGGGGCCGGAACTATAAAATTTTCGGCCAAATACGTATAAATTAACACTACTGAGCGAGAAATCGGACGAATACGTATATATTAACACTTCTGAGCGAAAAATCAGGGGGCCGGGCCCCCCCCGGCCCTCACTATCCTTAGCCCCTGTTCGGGTCGGGTGGAGTTTTTATATATATATATATATTCGTATGTTATTACAACTCAGTGTTAATTCACTTGGAGTTTACCCATGAATTTACACTATAAATAAAACAAGCTTAATATAAACAACTACTACTCCAAACCTCAAAATTAGGAGTTAACACATTATAAACTTAGAACTAAATAGTTAAGAAACTGTTACGGTAACATTTCTCACTAAATTGAATAACCCAAACCAAATTTTAAAATGTAAACTCTTAATTCACTAACATCAAACAAAAAATAGTTGACTGAATTACGAGATTTCATTCAAATTCTCATTCCATAGAGCACATTGGTGCTTATGAATTTTTTTTTCGTGTAGTTTGTTTCTATAGAAATCTGAAACTTACATAAACTCTACAATTTACAGGGAGAAGATAATATGTGTGAAAATATGGTTTTCCTTTCTCAATTGATATGTAGACCATACATTTCTTCATAGGGATATTACATAACTTCATTAGAAGATCAACCATCATAACCACATTAATGTTATAATGGTCGTATTCTTAGCATGCCCTCGGTATATACATTTAGCTTAGATACCATATAGAAAGTTGAAACTTACATAAACTCTACAATAATCTAGACAAGCGTAATTTAGAGAGACTGATAGAGAAGGTAATATATGTAAAAATTATTAGGATAATATATTTATCGTATTATATTTGGTAGATATCTTGTACCATAATTATAGGGATATTAGTTTATGATTTTCATCCCACTACTAAAAAACTGGGCTTTAATGACACTCGAACTATGACGCGCAAAAATGTGTATCATCGTTCTAGTGTCATTAACTAAAAAAAAGCACGGGATACACTTTTAATATTTGTGTGTCATCTTGTATCTATCGTGTTATAATTTCTAATATCCCGCCCCTTTCATCTCTCCGCGCGCGTCCAAATCCCAATTAAACCTGCGCTAGGGTTTAACTTGTATCCTCCCTCATTCTGCTTCATTCACTCATTCCCTCGATTGAAGATCCCAAAGATCCCGATTCTGCGCTAGGGTTCGTCTTCACTACCAGGTTCGATTGAAGCTAGGCACAATTGCATGTTCAATTGAAGCTATGGTTCAATCCCTCCACGGCTCCACCACCAGTTTCGATTGAAGCTAGGGTTCCAACACCAACTAATTTTAGACGTCATTGTTCGATGAAGCTAGGGTTCAATTGAAGCTAGGGTTCTGCTACATGCCATTTGCAGATAGTTCATTTTAGGTCTCTTGATAGACCTAAGGAAGATGATTTCTGTCTTGAACTGTGAGTT
This sequence comes from Smallanthus sonchifolius, assembly GCA_023525975.1. Taxonomy (NCBI): domain Eukaryota; kingdom Viridiplantae; phylum Streptophyta; class Magnoliopsida; order Asterales; family Asteraceae; genus Smallanthus; species Smallanthus sonchifolius. The sequence continues at coordinate 80,701,173 of CM042026.1, read as the reverse complement.
AGGCTTTCTTACTTATATATAAACCTTTTAATCCTTATATGAAAATGGTATTGTTACTGTTGACCAAAATCGACAGGTCAAAATTGCATACATATGATGATGTGGTGGAGAGAGTTACTCAGAAACTTAATCTGGATGACCCATCAAATATTAGACTTACTCCTCACAATTGTTATTCTCAACAACTCAAACCCCACCCCATCAAGTACCGAGTTGCAGAACACCTGCTAGATATGCTGGTTCACTACAATTAGGCTTGATAATTATTTGTTTACAAATTTTTTCATAGGTTGGGAGAAGGAAAGATTAATACACCGATGTTGATATTGAAGAAGTTCGTGAAGAATGGTCGACTTTTGTATCAAACTTCATTCTTCGGTGAAACTTTATATTGACATTACGCTAAATTTGTACTCGACTTTTGTTACTTTTAAATGTTTGTTTATATTTTATGAAATGGATTGTTTTTTCATGTGTATTTTATTTTGTATTATGAAATGTTTATTACTATTTTATGATATTAATATGGAAAACTGGAAATAAGTAATTCTATAAAAAATATTTTTTTTAAACAACTTTAACCGTGACACACATTTATGACAAAAGCGCGTCATAAATAGATGACACACAAAATGCGTGTCATCTTCATTCTTGACAAGACATTCCTTGACACGCATTGCGTGTCGTAAAGACGTGTCATATATGCGTGTCATAAACAGATGACACACAAAATGCGTGTCATCTTCATTCTTGACAGGGCTATCCTTGACACGCTTTCGCGTGTCATCTACCCCTTTTTATGACACACAATGCGTGTCATTAGAGGTATATTTTCTAGTAGTATCCCGTGGGATATATTGTAATTGTAAGACATTCATAATCAATACCGTAAACACTTTTATGGTATCAGAGCCCTAAAAAACCGGTATATACATTTAGCTCTGATACCATATAGAAAGTTGAAACTTACATAAACTCTACAATACTCTAGTCAAACGTAATCTAGAGAGACTGAGAGAGAAGTAATATATGTAAAAATATGGTTTTAATTCCTTTCTCAATTGATATACAGACAATATTTTCTTCATACGATCAATGTTATAACTCCATTAGAAGATCAACTATCAAACTACATAAATGTTATAATAGTTCATATTCTTGACTGTTTTGTGAGAAAATAAGTTTCCACTTATAGGAATTCTAGTTATTCATTTGGTAATCACAGTTTTAATCGATTTCTAAAAATATACATTCCTTAATTAGTATCCTATTTAGTTGATCCAAAATAATAATTTTTTTATTAGAATTTATATTTCGATGTTAAGACATAAACGATGCCCTATTTCCATATAATGTATAAACATATTTAATCTTATTAGAATACAAAAAAAAAAAATAAATAAAGTAAATCCTAAAAGGCTGAAATCATTAATTTGTTTAATCTCATTATAATTAATAAGATAAGTAATTTATCGAAGTAAAAGAATTGGTTTATTAAAATTTTAGAAAAACGTTGTGTGATTTATAAAATAAAAAATAATTTTAACTAAAAGATTTAAATTTTGATTTTACATATATGTGTATATAACATGTATTATGTATATGCTTTTAGTTAGATGTGGATAAACCGGTTTTTTTAATAAACCGGTTCGGGATAATAACCAGTCACATTTTTAATAATCCGGTTCGGGTTTGTGTCGTGGAAACCGGTTCAGGGCACAACCCGGTTAAGGATGGAAAAATTCGAACCTATACAAACTGGTTTGGGTCGGGTTGAAATCGGTTTAGCCCTGGTGAAGCCGGTTTGGAAGCACGAGAAAACAAAGATAGTGCTCGGAGCCTCGGATTATAAGGAACACCCAATAAAGATGCAATAAAACAATGGAAAGCAATAAAATAAAACAATGACAATCACTTGTCTTCATTATGTTCAAAAGGAAAAAAAAATGCTACATAAAATTTTCAAAATTCTTGCATTGTATAGCACCCAAGACGTATAGGGAGCTTCTAGCAAAGGAATCATTTGGTACTTAGACAGTAGATGCTTCAGCCACATGACAGGAAACATGGGACTTCTCGAGTATTATAAGCCTTGTAGAGGAGGCACCAATCCAAGGAAAATAATTGAAACTAGAAACACACTTATCCAATGGTGAGGTAAGTTATGTTAAAGATCTAAAATACACATTTTCCACATGGACTATAGTTCTATTACTAATCACTCACTCTTTGCGCATGAACTTGTTTAGACCAACTAGCATAATGAGTCTATGCAAGAAAAGGTATTGTCTTGTTGTTTATGATGATTTTCTCGCGTGTACATGGGTATTCTTTTTGGCTACCAAGGATGAGACTACAAAGACCTTGATGACATTTATCGCTAACATTAAGAGAAACTAATTTCAAGAATCATGACTAGGTCACTTTTTGTGAGGGGAAAGATATTTCAAGGCAATATAGTGATTCTAGAACTCCTTAGTAGAAAGTTGTAGCTGGGAGGAGAAATAAAACACTTACTAGCATTAGGATAACTACGACTTTTTGGATAGAGGTTGTTAACGCAAGTTACTATGTTCGGAATAGGGTGCTTATGGTCAAAAGGGATGGTGTTACATCATATGAGGTATTGCATAATAAGAAACCATTCATTGGTTTTGTTAAAATTTTGGACGTCCCTATTACATCCTTAATAACAAATAACAAGGAGCAACTCTCTAAGTTTGCCCCTAAAACTGATGAGTGATACTTCCTTGGATACTCCTCTGAATCCAAATCCTACAAGGTGTTTAACAAGAGCACCAGACTTGTTGAAGAGTCATTGAATTTTAAGCTCGGTGACTCTTCAATAACATCATGCCAAAATACATTAACCGATTCATCTCCTTCTTCTTTATTTGATCTTGATGTTTTCCCATTCCCGTTGATGGGTTTGATGAAGGTACTACATGTAATGAAGGGCAACATCACACAACAACATAGTGAAGACCATAGAATTGAGTTGCGAGCTTCAAAAGCACGATTAGTAGCAAAAGTGAGTCCTACTAATGCATCATCTGTAGTAACTACAATTGTTTCTAATGAAAGAGGTCCATACCGGTACAACATCAGGGAAAACACCTCCCAACATGCCGGATACACATTTCGAAGAGGCTGCAACTCATGATGATTACCCCCTTTGAGCCTACATCACCAACACACCTCGTCCAAGACACATGGATGAAGGATCATTAACAAGGCAGTTTGGTTATGCTACTGCTAAAGTCAAAACTATGAGAGGTATTGCTAACTTCTATTTGCATGCTTGTTTTATTTCTCAAGAAGAGCCTAGCAAGATAGATGAGGTAATAGAGGATGTCAACTAAATCATAGCAGTGTAAGATAAGCTCAGCCAGTTTAAGAGACAAAAGGCATGGACACTTTGTGTGCTATAATGCTGTCATTAGGTAAGTTTCCTATTAGCACATAATAGGTCTTCAGAACTAATAAGGATGAGAATGTATAGTTACGGGAAACAAGTCAAAGCTTGTTTCTCAAGGCTATTTCCAAGAAGAATAGATATTTTATGATGAGACATTTGTATTTGTTGCAAGGTTAGAGGCCATCAGAATCTTCCTAGCATTTGGAACATCTAAGTAATTTGAAGTCTTTCAAAACGATGTTAAAAGTGTCTTTCTCCATGGTAAGTTGTAAAAGGAGGTGTAAATGTGTTAACCATCACACTTTGAGCATCCATATAATCCCGATTATGTGTATAAATTAAGCAAAACCCTTTCTAGACATAAACAAATCCCTAGAGCATGGTACAACACCTTGTCCGAGTTCCTATGGTCAAAGGGGGACTATAGATAAGATGTTCTTTCTCAAAAGAATATGGGAAATATCATACTTGTTCAAGTCTATGTAGATAACATTATATTTAGGTGTAAAAACATTAAGCTTTGTCACAAATTTCCTAATCTATTGCATTATAAGTTTAAGATGAATTGAATGGGTGAGCTAAACTTTTTCTTAGGTCTTTAGATTAAAAAACTAAAGAAGGAATTTTTAGTAATTAAGATAAATATGTAAATGCCCTTCTTAAGAATTATGATTTAATTTCATGCAAACCTATCTCTACACATGTGAGTGTTGTTTCAAATGTCACTATTAGACTTGAAGGCATAATGTTTGCTACATGCTTGTATGATAGATATCAAGCATACCCCAACGTGTCAAACCTGTCTATTGCTAAGAGTATCTTTAGGTACTTCAAATGTACCTTTTGGTATTCAAAGAACCCTTCTTTTAATCATAATTTCTTTTTTAGACGGTGACTATGCACATCGTGCACTCAATAAAAAAGTCAATTAGAGGATGTCAATTTCTAGGAGGGAGATGCCACAACCCAAAGTAAGAAGCAAATAAATATCTCATCTTTAAATGCTAAGGCTGAGTACATTGTGGCTGGTACCTGTTGTGCACAATTTCTCTACATTCACAAACAGTTAAAGAACTTTAGAGTAGAGTTTCACAAGACTACCATCATTTTGGACAATATAAGTACCATCTCTATCACCAAAAACTCTGTCCAACACTATAAGACTAAACACATAGACTTCAGGTATCATTTTCTTAGGGATGTTACTAAACAAGGTAAGACAGAGTTCAACTATATTCCTACCGATGACCAATTAGTAAACCTTTTCACAAAGGCCTTTAATCCATAAATATTTATATACTTAGTTTCATTAATATGAATGATAAATCTTGAATAATTCTTGCAATGTGGGCCAAATGTTGCATCATATGAAACTTAAATTTTAGATGGCAATACTTGTTCTTGATGGATCAACAAGAACTTATTCCTACCAAGTAGATCATAGTAACTTGTTGCTATTTATGCCCTAATACATTTTATGCCATTAAGAATATTTTATTACTAATACACATATAACTTGCATTTTAAAACGTAAATGGTTAGTACAAACTCTTTCGTACTAACAAGTATTAAATCTATCGTTAGCAACTACTAGTTGCTGATAACTTTGAACTTAAACCCTTTTTGCAGCATTTATGTTCAAATGGTTGACAATTGATTCAAGCATTGATTGTTGTCAGGAAAGGTCGACCAAGAATGTAACATCCTAAGCAAATCCCACATCGGCCATAGACAGGAGAGATGTTGGGTTTATACGGAATTATCCACCTCAAATACCAACAACGCGTTTTTGGGCGCATTGGCTGCGGACGAGAGAAGAACTCCACAGTTAAGCGTGCTTGGGTGAAAGTAATTCAGTAATGGGTGACCCCTGAGAACTTTTAACCCAAGCAATCCAAAGCAAATTCATGCGCTCCTAGTGGGCAAAGAGGAAAATATTGTTGGTACAATAGACTGGATATTACATATGGTATTAAAGGCACTCCTGTGATGTTCGAGATGGTGGGGCAAGCCTCATCAAGGATGGTGACTCCCCGGGGGTGTTCATGAGGACACCTTAGGCAAATCCCACATCTCTGATTGGGATGGTGGGGGCAAACCTCATCGAGGACGATGAGTCTAAAAAGAGGGTGTTTGTAACACCCTACACAAATCCCACTTCGGCCGTGGACAGAAGAGATGATGGGTTCATAAATACATGGTCCACCTCAAATATCAACAAAGAGTTTTGGGTGCATTGGCTGTAGATGAGAAGAGAACTCAACAGTTTAGTGTATTCGGGTGGGAATAATCCAGGGATGGTTGACCCCTGTGAAGTTTACACCCGGGCAACCAAAAACAATATGTGAGCTACTCGTGGGCAAAGCGAACAATATTGGTGGTATGAGAGGACGTATGTTACAAAGAATCACACTCGGTTATTGATACTTGTATTGGACACAAAATCAAATAAAAGAAAGGCAACTTGATAACAAAAATCTTCCAACTCACATAACATCGGTTTATCAACCCCTTAGAAGTTTACGTGACAAACCTACTAACACCAGCGTATTTATAAGTTTTTCTAACGAACCAAAATCTTGGTCATATAAACTTTATGGGAGAATTTTAACACTTGTCTAAAGATCTAGGAGCACCCTTGATACTTTAAAATCGTTGATTTGAATTGAAATAAATGGGGCACTTGGATCTTTGAGTCATGGTGGAAGAGAGCTCGACAAACATGACTTGTCAAACCAAAGCTTTGTTCGGAGATTGTGGTGTCAAATCAAGTTTTTATTTCAGTAGATTGGTAGAATACGTACCTCACATGTGAAATTACCCAGCCGGTTCTCCCATTTCTTTATCCTTTTATATTTGAGTCCTCAATGCTCCCATTTGGGTGGTCAAATAATCTTGTCATTATTAGAAGCCTTGCTTTGACCTTAATGATATCCTTTGTGGTGAATGGGTTTGTTGATTAAACCCTTGTTTATAGTTGCTTTGGTAGTTCAGGATCTTGACATTTCTTGATTCTAATTTGGGTATTGATTCGATTAAAACAATTGGCTATTGAATATGAAATTGGGGAAAGGTTTTTTGGGGAACGGGGGAACCATTTGTTTCACATGTGAAAAAACTCATATAAAACTTATTTTCACACGCGAAAACTCATTTTTATGTAATTTTTTTTAGAGCTTTTGTATATAAACATATTTTAGAAGTCGTTCTAATAAAAAAATAAATAAAAATAAAAAAGGAAATTTTGTTTTTTGCAGAATGTTTTTGTTAAGACAGCTTCATATGTGTTTATATGCAAAAGCTTCGAAGAAAATTACGTAAAAATGAGTTTTTCACATGTGAAAATAAGTTTTTTTATTAGTTTTTTATATGTGAAACACATGGTTCCTCGATTCCTCATTTTTGTGTGATTCCTTAATGAACCACTCAAATTAACATAACACTTTTTAACTCGTACATTTAGAGGAGAGAGAATGTTACTTTAGTTTAATTTTTTTACTTTTTTTCGAAAGGCAAATTTTTTTTTAGTTTAAATAGTGGATAATGTTATAATCAATTTCAAAACAAAAACTAACTAAAACTATTATTCATGGTTTAAAAACTACATAACGCTATACTCAATTTCAAAACAAAAACTAACTAAAAATATTATTCATGGTGTATATAGTTTATATCTAATAGACAGCATACATACAATTACATCTCTCTTTTAGTCTACCTTTTTTTTTACAAATATCTAGTCACATTAATACCAAAGGGCTTCGTGTGTACATAATCATATTCCTTCCTATAGTTGAGACTAGAGGTGCACAAACCGGGTTTTTTTGGGTCCGGATCCGAGTCAATGATGATCAACGGTCGGATCCATTGGAACCGGTTCCAGATCGGATCCGGTTAAGGGAGTGGAGAGTTGGAACCTATTGGGACCGGACCGGATTTATGGAACCGGATCGGACAAAAAAACCGGTTCCACCGGATTTAAAAAAAAATTTAAAAATTAACAAAGATACACTATAAAATACATGTTTTATTTATTTATTAGCTTTTTTTTAAGTGATTTAACAATTGTTCATACAAAAAAAATTACAAAAAACATAATTGAATCACAAAATATATATTATTTATTATGACTCGTTATTCGTCGTCTACTCGTCTTAGTCTTTGTAACATCGGTTTTCAATCTTCTTCGCTTGAGATACGTTGGGCTTCATCATAAGCTTGTTCTTTGTCAGAAAGTGGATTCGCCGCCCTTTGTTCTACTTCGAATTCATGTATTTCTTGTTCAATGTCAAGCTCGCTTTCTAGTTTTGCAACATGTTGTACACGTTCGGCGGCATCCAAATGGTCCTTTAAGCAAATACACATCTCCATAGATTCCGGTGTAAGCCTCGTTCTTCGAATAGATAAAACCCCGCCACTAAGAGAAAAAGGAGATTCCGAAGCTACCGTGGAAGCTTGGACGGTTAGTAGGTCACGGGCCATTGCGGCTAGAACGGGATATTGGGATTCCCTTCCTTGCCACAAACTCCTCCATCTCTACCAATTTGAGTTTGATCTGCACCTTAAGTGTGTTTTGCGTGACAACCAATATGTTTCCTCAAAGTGCTATTTCCTGCCGCACCCAAAATTTTACCACAACGTTTGCAACGAGCCTTTTGCGAACCGTTCGACATTTCGTATAAATCGAAATAAGCCCATATCTCTTGGTTTCGGGAGCAAGGAAGTACTGTCACCACCGTGACATCGCTAGTAGAACCACCAACCGAATTTTGAGTGCTTGCGGAAGCGGAAGCCATGAGAGCGTTTTTTTTTTGCGTAAAACGAGCGTTTTTTTGCGTTTTGAGAGCATTTTTGAGTTTTGAGAGCTAGAATGTTGTGGTGAACTAACTCATACACCCAATACCTATTTATACTAAGTTTCAAGCCTCAAAAACAAAAAAAAAACAAAAAAACGGCCATATTAACTGCTATATAGCCGTTTTTTTTAACCCAACGGCTAGAATCGGTTCTAACCGGTTCTATTTTGTCCGGAAAAAACCGGTTCCAAAATATCCGATTTTTATCCGGTCCGTCAAAAACCCCTAAACCGGTTCTGGATCCGCCGGTTCTTAAAAAATCCGGACCGGTTCTAAAAAAACCGGTTCTAGCTGGATCCAGTTTCGAATAATCCGTCGGATCGGATTCGGATCCGGTTCTTTTGAGCACCTCTAGTTGAGACTTGAGAGTTACTAATATGCAGAATTGCAGATTTAGAATACGATTAGTAGGTATGTGAATTAGCTGTTATATAAAAAACCAGTCACATTGATAGATCTTTTAATAATGTATAATACCTCATATATTATTATAACAAATAAAAGACTCTAAAAAAGAAATTAATGTAATGAAAAGACTATAATTATATATTTATTGTTTTTGTATTTAAAAATATTATTATAAAATCTTAAAATCTATGCTATTTTATTTCCTAACTAAAATCTGATTGGTTCGCCAATAAGTTCTAGATCAACTGGTTTAGTAGGATGCACCCCCATGGCCTTCCAATATGGTGGGCCAGTGGTTTTATCACGCTGGGCCTTTAGGTGGTGGGTTTCCCTTGGAATGGTAGGTGGGCCGGGTCACCAGCGATGTCTGCGTTCTCGGGCGTGGGTGGCCTTTCGCCATTAGGTTTACCCGGGTGATCGGACATTTAGTATTCATTGGTCGTTAAAAAAAAACTGATTGGTTCAAGTGATTGAGCTAATATAGTGTCTTGGGCTTGAAGCATTCCAATTTCCAAGAAGTGCGATTGGGCTAGACCTCCAATATATTGTATTTGGAAACAACTTTAAGAAATAACGGTTTTGGTATTCTATTTCTACGTCCCATATTCAGGCCTAACGAATGAGAGAAGTTTGTAATAGATGTCGTTAATATGTTCGGGTCAGTTAGATAGGTTAATGGATATATTTTTACTCGGGTTTAAGCTAGTTTGGACTCGATCATCCTAAAACTTCCTTCTCATTTTTAAACTTTATTATACATAAACAACTTTAAAACTTGGCCAAGTACGTACTCATTTGTCCGAGTTTGGTCCCTCACTGCCAGAAACAACTTTAAAAACGTGTCCGAGTTTGTGATTTTTTGGACCGTTTTACCCCCATATGATTATAAATAGGTAGTGAATGTTTTGGTTCAATCACAACTCTTAAACCCGCTCTCTACGCTCTCAAAACGCTCTTAAAAAATCTAAAAAAAAGCTATGGATTCTTCGAGTGTCGGTGGTTCTTCTAGTGAAATTAGCATTATGAGGACTAAATCAACAACTCGGGACCAAGACATTTGGGCACATTACGATTTATGTGAAATGTCAAACGGTTCCGAACGAGCTCGATGCAAGTTGTGTGGTTTGTTTTTAAGAAGGAAATCAAACTCTACTTTGAAAAATCATATTGAAAAATCGCCTCGGGTCAAAGTCAATGTTTAATGTCAAACGAGGCAGGAATTTGGAATTTCGATGCAAGTATAGTTCGGGATAGAGTGAAAAAGTTAGTGATCCAAGAGGGTTTGCCCTTCAACCACTTCGACAAACCGCGTTTGACAAGGATGATTCAAGAGACGCTTCAACCACGTTATAATCAAGTAAGCCACACTGCCCTTATACATGATTATTTAAAAATGTGGAAAAAACCAAAAATGATTTAATTTTAGGTTTTACAAAATTACAAACCGGTGTGAACTTAACTACCGATATTTGGTCGGCACCACATTGTATACCTGACTCGTACCTTTGCGTTACCGCTCATTAGGTAGATCCCAATACGTGACAAATGATGAAGCGTACCGTCACATTTAATTTGTTTCCATATCCTAACACCGGAGAAAATTTATTTCAAATTTTAGATAATGTAATAACCACATTTGCATCACAAAACAAGATTTTTTCAATATCGTTTGATAATGTCTCAAATAATACAAGTGCGGTTCAAAAATTACCATTAAAATATCAACCAGTTTACAACGACGTTTTTTTCATAGCCAGTGTGTTGCACACATAATTAACCTGGTTGTGCATGACGGACTCACCGTTCAAGAAGCAGATGATTTAAAAGAATCTTTTAAAAACTTGTTACGCGACATTTTTACAACTAGTAGAAAACGATATCATGATTATATTAAACTTCGTTGCGAAACGGGATACCTTTGCTTAGGTTCGAATTGAGACGTACCTACTAGATGGAATTCAACTTATAAAATGTTTGAAAGCGTTATACTGTAAAGACCAACTTTAGAAATATTTCATGATAACCTTTGTGCACAACATCGTCAGATTAAAACCTTTACGGCTTTAAGTTGGGACAAGATTGAAAGTTTAAGCGCTTTACTTTATGTTTTTAAAACGGCTACTACTTTATTGTCGGGGGTTTATTATCCCACGAGTCCTTTGGTGCTTAAGCAACTATTTTTAATGTGCCACAAAATATCCGACCTTGAAAATCAAAACCCACTTTTAACGAAAATGACCGCTTGACAAGAGGGGTCGAGTTGATTGAGTTGTCCTCTCAAAAGAAGAGACTGGCTAGAGATCTCTTTATCAAAATCTTTGGAACAAATGGTTGCCCTTTAAAATGCTTTTTTTGTGAAAACTAATACTAATTAAGAATGCCATTGCTGTTGATAGCAGTTTTCCCAGGTTTGGAATTTGGAATTATTTTGCCTCCAAATGTGTTTGATGTTCCTCTCCTTGCATAGAAAGAGTGGATCACCTCACTCAAAGTGATATTGCTAGGATAGAGAATAGGGTGTCATTTATCTCCCACTCTCAATGTGGAAAATGACCGCACCAATGAAACTTAAATTAATAAAATATTTTAAATAGTTGCATCCGGTTATTACGTGTGCCGCCGCTTTGAACCCAACCATAAATGCTATCGGTGTTGAAAGTTTAATAGATAAAATAACGTAGGATTTGGGTTTAGACGAAGAAGGTAGTTCGAGTAGGAACAAAATCCTTAATTTATGTAACGATTTGAGGAATGCATATAGTAAACGGTCTCGAGGTAGCACCCCAAGTAGCGAACTCGGAAGGTATATTGGATCGGATTTTTTTACCCGCTTTTAGCCCCGATGAGTTTGATAATTTAGATATTTTGGCTTGGTGGAAAGGAAATGAATCCCAATTTTCGGTTCTAGCCGCCTGGTCCGTGATTTACTAACCGTCCAAGCTTCTACGGTCGTTTCGGATTCCGGCTTTTCTTTTAGTGGAAGGGTTTTATCCATAAGAAGAACGAGACTCACTCACGTGGTAATGGAAATGTGCATTTACTTGAATGACCACTTGGACGCAATGGAACGAATTCAAGATTCTACAACTCTAGAAGACGAAATTGAAGCCGAAGAAATAATACACGAGGGAGAGGTAGAACAAGGAAAGGCGTTGCCACTAACTTATGAAGAACTCGCTTACGATGAAGCGCAACGAAGTAGTAGCAATAGCTCCGGCGAAGAATAAACGTCAAATACTAAATAAATATTTGAACGTTTTTTTTAATGTTTTCGCATCTTCTTAACTTTTATTGTAACGTATTTTATATTTTGTAATTTTCAAACTTCAAAAAAATCAATAAAGATGGAATATGTTTAAGTTTTTTAAAAATTTATATAAAAAAAAAAAGAAAAACCGGTTTCAAACTGGTTTGAGGGCTAAACCGGCTTGTATAGGTTTGGGTTTTCAGTTCACAAAACCGGTTTGGCCTCAAACCGGTTTTAACTCAGTTTGACCAAACCGGTTTCGGGTCGAGTTGAACCCGGTTCGGGTTAAAAAACCGTTTTATGCACCTCTATATATACCATTACATAAGGTCGGAGGGTCCTTGCTTTCACTCCTTTGTTTCTCCACTCATGGATCCCTTGGTTATTAGATAAAAGATGGAGCTACAGAAGGAAATTTTACCCACAACTAGAGGTGCACAAAAAAAGGGGAACCGGAGGTAAACCTGCCCAAATACTCGGAACCGGTTCCTCACGAAAACCGGTTCTTCCGGACCCGAACCGGAATCGACCCTACCCGTAGGGTCTGGATAGGTTCCAATATTTCTAGTCAAAAACCGGTATTAGAAATACCCGGACCCGGTTCGAAAAATAGCCGGTTATGCAAATACCCGATTTAAGTAGTAATTGCAAGGTTATTATTCAATTAATACCATAATATGAGTATTATTATGCGTGTAAAACATGTATAATTTAGGAAATATCAGAAGACAATCTAGTTTTTTTATATAATTTATCTATGTTTTATGACTTTATGTTTTAAACATTTATCTATTTTGTAACATTTTAAGTTTTTAATATTATTGGACTTTTTAAGTTAGTTATTTATATGTTTGATTAATATATTTATATGTTTAACTAAGTTTTTCGAATACCCGAAAATAGGTTATTGAAATACCCGGAACCGGTTCTTGAATATCCGGAACTGGGTACATAGGGTATAGTTTTTCAACCAAGAACCGGACCCGGAACCGGAATCCGTTCCTTCTAATACCCGGTTTTCTGAAACCGATCATACCCCGGTTCTTGAGAATGTCCGATTTATGCCCCTCTACCCACAGCCTTGTTGTCTAAAAAAACCACAACCTGATTTAATTATGTAGAAAGAATAATCTATTTTTTTTAACAGCAAGATATAATATATAACTTCAAAAAGAGATGTAGAAAGAATAAATAGTGAATAAAAGTTTAACAAAATGTATGGAATTTATAAAAGTTATAATTGTTTCTAACGTGAAATAAAAGTTCGATTTTAATGTAGTCAATTTTCAAAAGATAGTGTTCATCTTCGTTGATTCAACTATCCAGAATAACAATAACTAGTTGAGCACCCGCGCTTCGCGGCCGGTGTGAGGTCGCCTAATTCGCTCATAATAGGTTCGGTTCGTCACAATACAGTATAGGCTACGATACAAAAAAAAACTCGATTTTAAATAAAACGTTTACAAATAAATTTATATCAGAACGTTGAAAAAAAATAAAAACAGTCGCGCATGCCATTTTTTGAAAAAAGTTAACGAACGAAAGTTATTAAAAAAAATACAACGGTAACGGCACTCGATATAAGCTACGATAAAAAAATCAATTTTGGATAAAACTTCGTTTTAAATAAATTTATATCGGAACGTTAACAAAAAAAAACAGCCGCGTACTCTGCTTGTTGAAAAAAATTAACGAATGAAATTTATTAAAGATAAACGAAATTATTAAAAAAGTAAACGGATTAAAAGCGTATATTATATATAATATAACAGCTGAAATCGGAAATTAAGAAAAAAAACAAATAAAGCATGACATGGTGGTGTTTGAATGGATGTTACACTATTGCAGGACGTTGTCCTTTAATCTAACTAGGAATTTTACCCGACTCGTGTTACGGCGACGTTGAATTCATCACGATACCTCAATGGTAACAGCATCCGCTATAGTTTAAAAAAAAAGTTTACTAATTACACTTTCTTAAGTTTCCATTTGGCCCAAGGGGACAAAAGAGTTGTTTATTGGGTCAAAAGATTTTTCTTATACTTTGTGAATCTGATCAAAATTATTAAAACTTTGTATTTGTTCATGAAGTTTCGAATATTGAAAAAAAAAAGAGTTATATACGGTTTTAGTATATGTGGTTTGATTAAAATAACCATATTAGTATAAAAGTTTAAATTTTTCTTTTTTAGTCAAATAATTTTATTTTATTAATAGTTTAAAATTAATAATTAAATTTACAACTAATTACATTTAAATAAATCATTTTTAATTTAACAAGAAAATAAGAACTTACGATGATACTAGGTGAAATTCTTTTACACTGATGACGTTTTAAGATTATATATGACACTCTATATAACTTGACGGATAAGCAACAAGCATTCCAATAATCACGCCACGTATTTTGACTTATAAAAGAATAATGACTAAATAATGAATAACCAACGATAAATTCCACGTCATCCTTGTACAAAAATCCAAACATTATCCAAATTATCCAAAGGAAAATCTAAATAGAAAAACCAAGTATTGTAACAAAATCTTTTATCAAGGACGTGACGACTATCAATTTCTAAATTGTAAAAAATTCACACCTAGTTTTTAAAAATCCAAAAAATACTAAAATCTAGGTTTACGTGTCAAGATGAATACCAGTATTTCTTGTTACACGGGTTGAAACTGCTTCAAGCCCATGTAACATCTTGATGACATCTACTGTGTCATCAAGATAATATTTTGCCATACTCGGTTTCTGACCTACTGTGCAAGCAAATACTTCAGCAATCCCGCTCCCGACCGAACTCGAGATTTTCTCAAACATATCTTCATCTGATCGATCGTCACCAATGCACAAAACGAAATCAGGCGACCTTCCATCGCTTTGCATAGTCCTGACGAGTCGATCCACCACGACTCCCTTACTCACACCCTACAAGTAACATGTAGCATGATTACACAAATTATATTATTTAAACGATATATACTTTTAAACACATGTTCGACCCATTTGATCAAGTTACAACTAAACAGGTCAAATATTTTGGCGGCCTGAATCGGATTACAAAATCGAGGTCTTTTGAAAAAATAACAAGAACAAAAAAATATATTTTTATCCTAACACGTGAGAATATAAATCGACCCAACCTTGTCTTTCTACATAATAGACTACAATGTTATATGTTAGGAATTTAAGTTTTTTTTACCTGCGGGTTAACCTCTACGATTTGTTGACCGCGTTTCACAACCACTGGATCTTTAGTAAGCACGGTCTCGAGATGATCAAGCAACTCTTTAGCCTGCCATGTCCCATAGTCGGGGTCTGCTTCGTGATGATGCCATACCAATGCACTTTCTTTACGCTCGATAGAAGAACCATCGGTCGCCTCTGTGTAATGCTCCATCACGGGTAACGCCACCTCCTTCCACCCAACATCCACCGATTCCCCACAAGTTTCCCAACCAGACTCCCCGTTCCACCTAGAATTTAAAAAAAAACAGAAAATGACAATTAGGAAACATTAAACAGAAACTACAACAAGATTTAAAGAGTTTACCTAGTGAAGTAACCATGTTCGGCTGACAAACCTAGTTTCTTACACGAGTCGAACCACGGGCCTAACGAATCTTTCCCTCGACCGCTCACGATAAACACGACATTTTTTGGGTCGTTTGACAAGTTGTTCAATATCGTGACAACCTCTTCACTAGGCGCTTTATGGATCAAACCGTGTGGCATCAAGGTCCCATCATAATCAAGCAAAATCAATCGACTATTCGTCTTGGTATAAGACGGCACAATGTGTTCAACCGATAATTTCCTAAAACTGGGATCGAGAGCCAACACACGATGAGTAAAACCAAACCCGAGACCCCAATACCGTTTGTGAAAATGCTCCTTACACGCCCTCTCGAGATCTTGATCGAAACTTCTAGCCCAATAAGAAACGTCGTGAGAACTAATGTATTTGTAATGCTTCTCGTGTCTCATCTCCTTCTCCTTTTCGGGCATCTTGATCGCTGAATGCATAGCCCGTGCGACCTGTTGTATATTCCACGGGTTGACCCGGATCGCCCCGCTTAAAGACGGTGAACACCCGATGAACTCCGAAACAACAATAACACTCGTTTTTGCTTTCCGGGCTTCTTCCGTTTCACCCGTAAGCAACACCTTATCCAAATCACTGTTACTTTGTCTCGACACGGTGTACTTATACGGCACCAAATTCATCCCGTCTCGAACCGCATTCACAACCACACAATCGGCTATCGAATAGTACGCAACCTTGTCATGTGTCGAGACGGGTCCCCTGACGAACACAATGGGTTCATACCCGTTTTCCATTTCCGCGTACTTACGGTTAACCTCACGGGCCACACTTTGCATCTCGTGTTCGACCTCTTGAACGTCTTGACCCCGGCTCCGAGCCGGGTTCAAGATTTGAACCAAAACCGCAAAACCCCTTAACCACGGAAAATCTTCTAGAAGCTTTCCAAACGCTAAAAACTTCAAACTAATTCCTTTAAACATATCCATATCATCAACACCCAAAACAACTACTCTACCGCGGTACCTCCACCTCAATTCGCAAACTTTCGAGGCGGTTTCCGACGACGATTTAATCGACTCCATCTGACCCATATCGATCCCAACCGGTAAAATCTTAATACTTACGGTCCTACCGTAATATTCGAGCCCAATGTACCCTCGTTTCGACTTATAATCAAGCCCCAACATCCTACTACAACACGAAAGAAAATGCCGAGCGTAATCAAACGTATGAAACCCGATCAAATCACAATTCAACAACGCCCGAAGAATATTATCCCGGACGGGCAAACTCCGGTAAATCTCCGACGACGGAAACGGGCTGTGTAAAAAAAACCCGAGCCGGATCCGGTGAAACCGCTTTCTTAAAAAGGTCGGCACCATCATTAAATGATAATCATGGATCCATACATAATCCTCATTCGGGTTAAGCACCTCCGTAACTTTATCCGCGAACACTTTATTCGCGGACACATAAGCCTCCCAAGCACCCCGGTCGAACCGGACCCCGTGGGTTCGGGTCACGGGTAACATGTAATGAAAAAGTGGCCATAAATAATGCTTACAAAACTCATGATAAAATTTATTTATAATATCCACCGATAAAAAAGTCGGTACACACTTAAACTTTTTTAATAAAACGTAACTCACTTCCTCTTGCTCAGACGGGTGTATTTCAACGGGCAAAGATCCGACGTAAATACACTCGGTTCCGGGTTCGAACCCGGATTTAAGCTGGAGGACCAGCGAATCCGGGTCGAACTCGAAAACCCATTTTTTCGTTTCCGGCTCGAATTTAGCTTTCACTGGTAATTGATTCGCAACAATGATTCGACGACCGGCGGGTACGTTCGGGGATAGATTCCGGTTACTGGTTTCGCAATTTTCGTCGAATTCGAAGATTCCGGGTACGTTCATGATTCGGGGTATTCGAGGGCGATCGGGTACGCAGGAGTAATCGTCGAGATTGAGCAGATTTAAGGAGGATCTAGACGCCATTGTTGATGAAATTGGAGACGGTGGGATGAAATTGAGTACGTATTAAGAGTATCGAGTGGATTGATTGATGAAGAGATGAGGAATTGAGAGAATTTGATGAGAAATTAATGATTCGAGGATGGGGATGGAGATGGGGATGGGGAAGAAGGTGGTGATTATTAGAGAGGATAAGAACGAAGAAGTAGAGAGACCGACTTTAGTTGGCTAAATCAATGAAAAGTTATAAATGGAAATGATAATTATATTTTATTTTTTTTATTAATTTATTGTGTCTGAAATCGTTTATATTTTTAAAATATTCTTAAAAGCGATTCGTCAATGTAAATATGTATAGTTTTAATTTTTTTAAAAATAAAATTATCAAAAAATAAAATAAAATAACTAAATTAGGAAGTTATGGAATTTAAAATTTAAATATTTTTGTGTTACATACGATCCCCCTTAATTTTGTATTAATTGCGTCCGTATTAATATATTGTGTTGCGAAATCGTTTATATTTTTAAAAGTTACTCAAACGGGATTCGTCAATGTAAATCTTTAGTCTTAATTTAAATAAAAAAAACAATTATTAAAAAGGTAAAATAAAATTAGGAAGTTATGAAAGTTAAAATTCAAGATTTTTGTGTTATATACGATACCTTAATTTCGTACCCACTTTTTTCGTTTATATTTTTAAAATAATTCTCAAAAGCGATTCTGTAAATCTTTATATTTTCTTAATTTAAAAAGAAAAATCAATTATAAAAAAAGTAAAATAAAATTAGGAAGTTATGAAACTTAAAATTCAAAGATTTTTGCGCTACGATCTACACAGTTAAGACAAAAGCAAACCAATTAATATAAATTATTTTTTTTAAAAATATACTTTTTTTTACCAATGAACACATACACTATTTACTAGGGGTGAACATTGGGCTTTGATCGGATCAACATGCACCGGACCGGGACCGGGACCGGGACCGTTAAAGGGGTAAATTGGGGATCAAGGACCCGACCATTTGTAGATGGGTTGGTCAGGGCTTTATCGGGCTTTAACAGGCCGGTCTCGGGCTTTAGCATTCAAGCCCATCTAATTGAATATATATACAAATTTGGATCCAAGACTCCCAGTTGAAAACCCAATCGTGCTAACGAACACAAACAAGCCCCGGTTCATGTTCTTTAGGTTCGCTTCTAGACCAAACGTCCACCTGTCGTAGGCCCTCCCACTCCTCCACTCGCCGCCGCCCCTCCCGCACCTCCACCCACTACCCCTGGTCCGTAAAATTCATCATGAGGGTTATATAAAATGGTAATAAATGGGATATGGGTTTGATGTTTACAACCATTTAAGGGTTTTTTTAAGGTGTATGTAGCATCTATGATGATTAGAAATGATATTTAGTATATTTTAAAGTTACATCAAGTATGGTTATGCTTTGAAAGTGTTGGTTATAAAAAGATTGGTAATTTCATTAAATTTGATCTAGAATTGGAGAATTATAGCTATTAGATAACACTTCATGTTAAAATTGGCTAAAGCACTCTTCATGTTAAAATTGGCTAAAACACTTTTAGAGTGTTTTGATTACTTAATTTAAGTATTGAAAAAGAAATAAATACGAAGCTTGTCGGTTTGGGTGTATGGATTAAAGATTTAAACCCAAACTCTAATGACTTGTTATAACTTTATTTATAGTTACTTGAACCGCTAAACATTTCTTGAAGTAAATTTTTAGTTTGAAAGTTCTTGAAGTGTTAAAACTTGATTTTGTGAAAGTATTGTTATAAATGGACATTTATGCGAGCGTGAAACAACCTACTTTCTTTTAATTTAAAATATCAGAGTTTAGCGAAATTTAGGTCCCAGTTAACAAAAACCTTGTCATCGTGGTGACAAAGGTGCTTTATATTATAAATATTGTCTTATAAACATTGATTGATATACAGATTACAAGATCTAGGGATTCATATCTCCAACTTGCCACGTCCTTGGAAGCTTTACTCATTCCGAGTACTCTTTCCTAAAAAGTATGAAAACGTTTTTACATTAGCTTTCGCCATGTAAGTACACCGCTTTGTCTGTTCAAATCCATTTCTTTTATTTATGGAACTCTTTGGGTCCCATAATTCGTTTACCAGGCACCACAGGCCCCCGTGATATTTCGGACGTACCTATGTCACGTCATTTAATTCATCTTCCAGGTACCACAGGCCCCGGTGACATTTCAGACGTACCTATGTCACGTCATTTATATATATTCATAAGTCCTTCCACCTGTAGGCTCGGCCCCATGTTTTATATTCACAGGGTCCTTCTGCCCGTAGGCTCGGCCCCATGGTTTATATTCACAAGGTCCTTCTGCCCCTAGGCTCGACCCGTTGTTTTACCTTCACAAGGTCCTTCCGCCCATAGGCTCGACCCTTGTTTACGTTTGATTGGGATCTTGGGTATCATAGACCAATAGTCCTCCCTATTTACCAAGCACGCATAGCATGTGTATGCAATATCTAATCACGTTTGTTTAGCATGTATACTCTTCATGCTCACATACCATATACTCACATTATTATCATGCATAGTCATTACTCGCCTATTAGCATGCCTTAAACATGTAGTCACGTAGAAAAACATGGTTAATTACAAGTTCAGTGTACTTACGATAACCTCGGGGCTTTTCTACATTTGATTCCTCTCATAAACGCCTCACTCGATCCGACTTGTACTCGCAACGTGCTGTACATGCTTCACTTACTCTTATTCAGAAGTGTGTGGGATGTTTGTGTGTATGTTTTTGTCTAATATAAAAGCTTGAACCATCCATTTATAGGATGCGTTTGGCACGTGTAGCGGACCGCCAACGAGGTGGGTAGCGGACCGTTATCGTCTAACTTTTTTGGACCGAAGCAGACCGTTAAGGGTTTGGATAGCGGTCCGCTATCTAGTTTGTAGTGTAGCGGACCGTGATGCTTCTCATAGTGGTCCGCTACAGGGTTACAACTCCGGATTAGTGGTTTGACACGTGTCATACCATCATTGTTGCCTTCCTCTCTACGTAGCAGACCGGATGGATTGGTAGCGGTCCGCTACAGTCCCAACTTTCAAAATTTTCTATTTCTATCTCCTAAACTTTGGTCGGTTTACTGTTCTAGTCCTTCTTACTTTATTTCTTTAAAATTTGGGGTGTTACAAAGCGAACCAAACACAAACAAACTGAAGGACTTGTAATCGCTAGTTCTCTCCCTGCCGTATTTGTAATATTTTATTAGGGTTTTTTTATTATACAAACAATTACTAATTGTTCTATACGAATGAGTTTTACGGGCTTTTTTGAAGACTTGTGGGCTTAGACCGGACCAAGATTGTAACCGTTAAACTATGACAGATAGATCCGAAGACCGAACCAATTACACACATCACGAGCCAGACGCTGGCTTAACGAGCAGGTCCTTTGGGCTTTCACGGACCAACCTGTTTAATGCACATCCCTATTATTTACTCTACATCTGCTATACTTCTAAAATCACCACACATGCATTCCCTAGGATTTGAACTTATAACCATTTGGTTGACGAGTATACCACTTTAACATCCGGATGTTCTTTTGAGAACAGAAAAATATATCTATTTGGATGAGGAAGAGGAAATGTATATTTCATTGAGAGATGGATGTATTATATTTTACCAATAGTCAAGGTAAAATTGTAATGTAATAAATGAAATAAGTAGAAGGACTAATAGCGTCATCATGAGTAATACCATCAAGAGTTAGAAAATAAACTGATAAAACTGTATCAGTTATACCATCTTATTAAAAACCTTAGTAAGAATACTATACGAAACAAAATTTAAATAAGATAAAGAGTATAATTAGTATAATATCCCCTCAAATTAGTTATGCTTCTAGTGTGCAGAGTCCGATCTTCTATGACAGTTGCTCGAAACTGCTTATAGGTGGAGAATTTGTGGAAATGCCAGCTAGATTTTCGCTTAACTTGATTTAGCAAAATTAAATTTCCTTTCTTTTTCAAATCATACTTTGAGAAAAACTTGGCGAGATGCGTTTCGATCTATCACCTAGATGTAGCTTTCTCTAATTTAAGTTATGCAAGTTGCATTGTCTTAGTAGATAATTGACGAGTCTTACTTGATTTGTTCTAAACCGCATGCTTCATGTATGTGTTATATCACCAAAATTTGCTAACACACATTCTAGACCGACATCATATAAAGCTATTAGTTTGACATGATTTGATGATGTTGCAATCAGGGTTTGCATTGTCGACATCTAAGAAATCATCGTCCCGACGTACGTGAAGGATAAACCTGCATGGGATCGTGCTTTATGTGGATTTGGTAGATATGCAATATTAGCATACCCAACGAGCTGAGATTTTTCATTTTTATAGTAGAAAAAACCTAAGTCTCGTATCCCGTAAATATACCAAAATATATGCTTTATTATCAACCAATGCCGACATCTTAGGTTCAAGCTATATCTTGCTAGCACATGTACCAAGAACGCATTGTGAGGTCTTGTGGTATTTTTGAGGTACAACACTTCACCAATTGTGTTCAAGTACATTACTTCTAGGAAAAGAACTTTTATGCCCTTTCCTTTAGGGGCAGTAAGGATCTTTAAAACGTGCTTAATGGATGTGCTTTGTCCATATTAAAACGTGCTAACACCTTATTGATGTAGCTTAACTGATGGACAAATGCATTGTTCCACAAATACCTCACCTTTAAGAAGAGGCATAATTTTGTAGTGCTAAGGTCTTTCATTTCATATTCACTCTGTAGTATTGTAGTATTTTAGTAGGGTTTCCTATCTATCTAGGAGATATGATGATGTTTAGATCATCAATATAAATTGCTATTACAGTTAATTTTGATTATATCAGACTTGTATCCTTCTTTTTCGAGATATTAACTACATCAATTGTACCACATAAGGCCTGATTGCTTGAGACTGTATAAAGATCTCTTAAGTTTTATAGAACATTTGTCTTGGGGTGCTAATTTTGATACTTCAAACAGTTTTAACCCTTTAGGAATTTTCATGTATATGCCATTTACAAGTGTCCATAGAAGTATGCGGTGATACCATCCATAAGTCTCATCTGACGTCATTCTCAGATTGTGAGTTCAATTAAAAATCTAAGGTTATTGCATCCACTACATGGGAATACTTTTACCTAGAATCAATTCATGGGATTTGGGAAAAAAACCTTATGCTACAAGTCATGCCTTATATGTACAATCTCATTTTTTTTGTTTACTTTTAATGTTAGCACCCATTTATAATGACTGGTTGATGTCTATACGTGCTTGGACCATGGGCTTAAAAACATTTATCTTATAGAGTGAATCTAACTCAGCCTATAAGGCTTTATTCCTATTTCGGTCACTCATTTTTGTACATGCATTCTTTGAGAGTTTTGCATATGTAATCTTCTTCATTGATTACATTTGTTGCTGTAGCATATGAACACATGTTTTGTTTTCGGTTTCACATTGTACTAAAGAGATCTCACACTCATTCAGCATTATTGTTTCTTGTGTAACTTCATCTTCGTCTAGAATCATGTAAGTCTCTTTAAGAGCATTTACCCATATTAGGGTTCATTTATAACCTTTTAGAGGTTTTACTAGTTACAAGAGTTTGCTCTTTTTTATGTTTTGTCTTTGGAACCGATTGGTCTCCCACGCTTTCTTTGTATGATAATTGCTTCTAGTATTACTTTAAATTGAGCAGGTACATTTTATACTGGTATACGTCACTTTGTATTATTTTTTTTGTGGTTGCATTTGGTAGTTCATTTCCCATTCTTTGTAAATGTATGATTTTTGGACTTAAGATTTATATTGACCACTTCGGGGGTAGAATTTTGATAATGATGATGCATTCTATATTGTTTCTTGTATTACCTGTCTTTACTTATTCATATCTCTCCCTAAGATGTAGAAGCATGTTTTAGTAACTATAGATAAAATTCTATGTATCGGTGTACTTAGCAAGTACGCAGGAGAATGTTCCTGCGTACTTAGCAAGTTCACCATTGTACCTGCGTACTTAGTAAGTACGCAAGGATTTTTGCCTTGCGTACTTAACAAGTGCGCAAGGCTTTTGCCTTGCGTACTTAACAAGTATGCATGACCAAATGTCATGCGTACTTAGATAAGTTCGCATGATAGAATGTTCCTGCCCTTATAAATAGAGGTGTTGGGCTCTGTTGTAGGTGTGGAACAGAATATGAGATTTGAGAGAGGTCGGGTCGGGATGAGCTCTCCCGGCCCCTGGACCGTGAGCGTAAATGAGAGATGTATACTCCTTCCGTATGTAATCTGTAATGACAACGTTGTTATAGATTGTGTTGATTCTCTTGTTTATGTTCTTATCGTTCTTCTACTGTCAATATCGTTTCTGTCTTCTGTTCCCCCCACGAATCAACGAACATGTATACATTGTTTATCTCGATTTTCCGCTGTGGTCGACAGAGGCCCCCGGGACCTACAAGTGGTATCAGAGCATTTGCTCTTGTTTCCGAGTGTTGTGAGCATGATAGGAACACTTTCTGACAAAATGTTGTTCCGATTACATATGCATTTGTGATTCTCAGAGTCTTATTCCATACACTTGTTCATATTAGAGAATCCCTACATCCATCCTTGTGTTGTTGCTGTTTGGATGATCCATTCATCAAAAGCTTGTTAGAATCAAGAATCTGATTCATTGGTTATACCACATTGATCATACACAACAACCAGTTCAGATCACTATTTGATCAGACAAGTGGATTCACTTGTTCAAAAAGTGATCCTGCATACTGATCCATGCGTACTTATTCTATCATGCGTACTTATAAGTACTCAAGGCAAAAACCTTGTGCGTAGTTGTTCATGCGCACTTGTAAGTACACAAGGCCATATTTTGTGCATACTTATTTAACAAGTATGCAAGACTAGTTTTGTGCATACATACTTGATAAGTACGCAAGACCAAAGTTGTTGTGAATTTTTGAAGTCTTGCACAATGGCAAACCTCCAGAACCTCAGTAGTATGCTAAATTATGACAATGAAATAGGTACTCCATAGAAACCACCAAAACTGTTGAACGTAAATGACTATTCCAACTGAAAAGCACGTTTTGAAGAATACGTTTCATACTCAGATTCAAACATGTGGATACCTATCTTAGAAGGGTATAAACATCCGACACATGAATTTCTTTGTGAAAACCAACCTAAACCTATTTCTAGGCTTGATATAGAAGAAAAGAAAGCTTATGATTTAGAAAAGAAGGCACATGGTTCCTTAACCATGGCATTGACAAGTGACTTATTTCATAGCTTTAGAGGTTATGATACGTCAAAAGATTATGGATAGCCCTACAGAAAAGGTTTGAGGGAAACAATGATGTTAAAAAGAGTAAGAGGGAACTATTGAGAAAACAGTATGAATGTTTTAGATATTTGGAAAATGAATCCATTGATAAACTCATCTCCAGATTCTATCATATTAAGACTAAACTTAAGTCTTATTAACTGAAATATCCTGATGATGAACTTGTTGAAAAATTTCTCGATGCATTACCCCCAAAGTTTGACATGTACACAACCCTACTTAGAGAAAACCCTAAGTTTTACGAAATGACCATTGATGAAGCAATAGGTAAAGTTCAGGCACATGACATGAACTTAAGAAAGAAATAAACCACTAGCAGACCGCTAGTTCAAGAACCGTCTATGTACTTTGGAACTTCTTCCATAGCAAAAACCTCTGGCTCTGGAATTGCTTTATTCTCAGGGAATCCTACTCAGGAGGAAGAAAATTCTAATGGTTGTGGTAGTCATACTTGTTTTGCTGCTTCAGGATCAAGTTCATTTCATCAGCATTCATCAAAGAACATTTCGTCTAGTAATCAAAGTGTGATTGCCAACATTGCAGAAGATCATGTTGCACTATTTTCTTCCTGCATGCTTGCCTATGAGAACTTCATAGGTGGAAAACTTACTGATCCCGAAACTATTGAAGAAGATTTCAATCAAGTGAATCTAGATGACATGGAAGACATGGATATACAATGGAATATGGCCATGATCCTAAGAAGAGTGAAACGTTTCCTGAATAGAACCGGTAGAAAGTTTATCGGTGGGCATTCAAATGCGAAAGTTGGGTTCGACAAATCAATGGCAAAATGCTACAAACGTCTGAATTTTGGCCATTTTGCTAGAGAATTCCAAAATGATAAAGAACCTGCCTCAGGGTTCACTCGACCAAGTCCAAGTAGCAATCAGAATTTCAACAATCGGAACTTCAACAACAACCGCAGTCAAAATCCGGGAGCATCATCCAATGCACTGGCAGCTCAATAAGATAACATCTATGACTGGGGAGTTCATTTGGAAGACGCCATTGTCTCACAAACCGAGATAGTGTTGATGGCAGAAATTGTTGAAATAATGAAAGTCGAAGGAAGGGAAGCAACTGCTGTTGATCAACAGGAATCTGCATTTGCACTATGGCAATCGGGGAGGCATCCAGTTTGTCAAATGAGGTAGACTCTAATTCTTTTATTGTTGTTTCTTGTACTAACTGTTTAAACTTAAAAAATGAAAATAATAGAATTCATGATCAACTCGAACCTTTGCGTAGAGCAGCTCTAAGCTACAAGGAAAATGAAAAACGTTTTAACGATTCTATTGAAAATCTCAGAAAAGATAAACAAGATTTTTCAATTAAAATCAGCGAACAACAATTTCATTTAGGCGTTGCCTACAGAGAATTAGAGAAAAAGAATGTCAAAATAGCCAAACTACAGAATGAGATTCTAAAGTTAAGTGGCAAAATTGAAAAATTGAAAAATTCTCCTTTTGTGGTGGAACATTACGAGCTTGTCGTACGACAGGTGAATGGAAAAGGGTTGGGTACAAATTCCATTCCCCCACCTGTGAACGAGAAATTTGTTAATGGGCCGGTCGATATTGATCTGTCCTTTTTGGATGAGTCTTCTTGTAAGGCCAATTCATCATCTGATGAAGAACTTTATTCTGATGAATGTTTCGAGGACAACAAAGTCAAAGGTGTTGTCTCAGAGGAATTGCTTGATGAACCTAAAATGAACAAAAAAATTGTCAGTAACCGTGACAAATGCATTTAACAGAGCCTGACTTGATTGAATCAAATGATAAATTGAAAATGATGCTTTATGGAGGTTTCAAAACCATAAAGCAAACTAAGAAAGAAACATTTGCTAACAAACTGGGAAAGAATTTTCAAGAAAACATTGATAAACATTATACCCCCAAGAATTAAACAACATCAGGTCAAGCACAACCTCCGATTCATCAAACCAGTCCTAATACTCATCAGAATAAACCATCAACATCCAAAAGCAATTAGCCTTACAAAAGAAACTTTAAAGAAAGAAGGAATTGTTTTCACTGTGATACATTCGGTCACATTCTTGTGAATTGTCCATATAAGAATCAAGAGAAACAGCCGGCTGTCCCACAACAGGTTGTGTCCTTGAAGACTCCATCAGTAAAACAATTCAAATATCAACTTCCAAAACAACCAACCAAGCATATGGTTAAGCCAAGAAATGTGGCTGCACCATCTGTTGTAAAATGGAACAAGAAACATGTTGTTCCTTGTGTATCTATCCCTGGTAGTACACAACCTGGTAAGAAGCATGTAGTGAAACTCTCAAGACCACAGAGAAGGAGACGGAATAGGAGATTAAGGAAACTTGAACAGCTAGCAAGCTGTCGACCAGGTGAATCTTCTTCTAGTTCACTTGTTGTTAACAAAAGCAATGTTCAAAGAAAATAAATTTAGAGAAAGAAACTCGATATTTCTCAAATCTTTAATTCTGACTCTCCAAAAGAGTCACCCATTTTTGACCGTCATGACCGCGAGCTAATAGAAGTCGTTTATTTGAGAAAAACGGACGACCCAAGACCATAATAGCTTGGGTCTCCAAATCTAACTAGATTCTGTTGACTCGTGCAGGGACATCCAAAGGAATCTATTACAAACCGTTGGTATGTTGATAGTGGATGCTCCTGGCACATGACAGGCAACATGGCCCTTCTTCAAGAAGTTAAATCATTAAGTGGCGGCTATGTGGCCTTTGCAGGAGAAAAAGGAGGAAGTATAACTTGTCAAGGTGTGGTTTCTAATGGTTGTATCAGTTTTGACAAAGTCAACTATTGCGAGCAGCTGAAGCATAACCTGTTAAGTGTTTCTCAACTGTGCAACAAAGAGTACTTGGTTATGTTTGATAAGTCTGAATGCTTGGTTCTCAAGCCTGGTTTCGTGGTTCCTGAAGAGTGGATTTTGATGCGTGCACCAAGAACGAACGCCACTTATCAGATCGATATGAGTGTGGCAACAACCACCTCATCAGTTGTTACCTGTTTACTTACCAAAGCAACATAAATAGACTCAATCTTATGGCATAGGAAACTCGGACACATTTCTTATCGAAAAATGAATCATCTTGTCCGAAACGGTTTGGTAACCGGGATTCCTAACCTGAGATTTGCCGTTGTAGATGATTGTATGCCTTGTAAAAAGGGCAAACAACAACGGAAATCCCACAAGCCAAAGATCCAAAACTCCATTGTTACCCCTTTGGAGCTCCTACATATGGATTTGTTTGGGCCCATAAGTATCATGAGTATTGGTGGTAAGTCATACTGTTTGGTAGTAACTGATAACTTCTCACGTTTTTCTAGGGTGCAATTTTTAGGTACTAAAGATGAGACTGCTAAAGTTATTCATTACCTAATTCTAAGTCTGGAATCTATATGCAAGCTGAAGGTTAGAAGAATAAGGAGTGACAATAGCACAGAATTCAAGAACAACATGATTGAGCTTTTCTGTCTAAAGAAGGGTATTCATCATGAATTTAGTGCATCATATACACCTCAGCAGAACGGAGTTGTAGAAAGGAAGCATAGAACTTTAATTGTAATTTCAAGAACAATGTTTTCAGATGCAAAGCTTCCAATAACTTTCTGGGCAGAAGCAGTCAATACAACATGTCACATTTTAAATAGAGTTCTGGTGGTAAAAAGACACAACAAAACATGTTATGAATTGATCAATAATAGACCTCCCAATCTTGACTACCTAATCCCATTCGGTAGTCCATGTTCATTATTGTTACAATATAAAGATCGTCAATCAAAATTTCATGCAAAAGCGGTGGAGGGCATCTTCTTAGGATATGTTGTCAATTCACCATGCAAGAGAGTGTACAATATTGAACATCGTTCTGTCGAAGAATGGTTCGAAGTGGATTGCAGTAAGCACAGCACACCACCAGAACCAACAGGTCCAGCTTGGGGATTCGATTATGATTCTCTCTTTAAGTCTTTCAACTTTCCTGATCTATCTGCTGAAAATGCTGCAAATTTGTATCAATACTGTAGTAGTAGCGATGACTCCAATTTCTCAACACGAACAACAGTTCCTATTCCTACTCCTAATGTTGCATCTACATCTGGGACGCATGATAGTGACACTGAAGAGGATACTAATGGTGAAGGAAACGATGCTCGAGTTGATCCTAACACTTGTGTAGGAAATGAAGCTCCAGTTGATCAAATCAACATAGAATCTTCTTCTGATATACAAGATTTGGGGGAGTTGAGCACAAAACTTGAAAAAAATATCCAAGAAACCATTGTACTAGAAACGAGAATTCATAGGAATCATCCAATCGACAACATCATTGGAGATCCTAATGCCGGTGTTCAAACTCGTCACAGAACCGTTACTGAAAATACAAGTTTGCATGTTGCATTCATATCCCAATTAGTGCCAAAGAATGTGAAGGAAGCTCTAGCTGACAACTACTGGATAGAGGCGATGCAGGAAGAGCTGTCTCAATTCCAAAAGTTGCATGTGTGGGATCTAGTTGACTTACCAAAAGGTGTACATCCAATAGGAACCAGATGGGTGTTCAAGTGCAAAACAGATGATCAACACGTTGTGGTGAAAAATAAGGCAAGATTGGTTATGCAAGGATTTTACCAATAAGAAGGCTTGGATTACACGGAAGTGTATGCCCCAGTTGCTAGACTTGAAGCCATCTGATTGTTTTTGGCATATGCCTCCTTTGTTGGTTTCAAAGTGTTTCAACTAGATGTGAAGAGTGCTTTCCTGTACGAAAAAGTTCATGAAGAAGTCTATGTCACTCAACCACCTGGTTTTGAAGACCCGCTTAATCCTCATAAAGTATACAAGCTTGACAAAGCACTTTATGGTCTTCATCAAGCACCAAGGGCATGGTATGAAACTCTTTCAAAGCATTTACTGTCCAATGGTTTTGACCGAGGGAAAATTGACTCGACTCTCTTCATACAGATAGCATGAGGTGATATTCTACTAGTGCAAGTATATGTTGATGACATCATCTTTGGGTCTACAAATGAAGAGATGTGTAAGGAATTCGAGCAGGTGATGAAGTCCAAGTTTGAGATGAGCAACATGGGTGAATTGTCATTCTTTTTAGGTCTGCAAGTCAGTCAACGGGAGAATGGCATTTATCTACATCAAACTAAGTATGTGCAGGACATTTTGTCAAAGTACAAAATGAATGATTGTATAACTTATGGCACACCTATCCCAGTCAATCATGGTCTACATCCAGATAAAGATGGAAATGATGTGGATTGTAAATTGTACCGTGGGATGATCGGATCTCTTATGTATCTCACAGCTTCAAGACCTGACATAATGTTTGTAGTCTGCTTGGGCTCGAGGTTTCAGTCATAACCAAAGGAATCTCATTAGATCGCTGTAAAAAGGATATTCAGATACTTGAAAGGGAAACCCCGATTGGGTTTGTGGTATTCCAAGCAGCAGGCATTAGATCTCAAAGCCTCACCGATTCGGATTATGGCGGTTGCAATCTCGATAGAAAGTCAACTTCAGGTGGATGTTAGTTCTTAGGAGATAGGCTGGTCTCCTGGCAGTGTAAAAAGCAGTCAACAGTTTCTATATCAACATCTGAAGCAGAGTACATTGCTGCTGCAAGCTGCTGTTCTCAGATATTGTGGATACAAAAGCAATTGAGAGACTACAACTTGAATTACACTGGAACTCCATTGTTCATTGACAACAATGCCACCATGTCCATCACAAACAACCCAGTGAAACACTCCAAAACGAAACATATTGAAATTTGTCACCACTTTATCCGTGACTGTGCTGAAAAGCACTTAATTGAACTTGTAAAAGTTCACACGGATAATAATTTTGCCGACTGATGCATGTGAAACTATATATATTTTAATAGAGATTTATCACACAGTATTAGTTTTAAAAAGGGTTTTCACCAAAGACTAATCACACACACATCGGGCAGTGTACCCGTTGGATAGCAATATAGTAAAGGTAAGAACCGGATATCAATCCGTGGACACGGTGGAATGCGATAATAAACCGGAACTAAAATCCAATCAAGTAAGGGTAAAATATGTTTAAGTTGATTTTTGATTAAACTAATATGCAAGAATATAAAACTAAATTAAGAACACAAGTCAAACAATCAAGGAAGGAATATCACTTCGGTCTCGAATCCATTTAGTAGACATCCAACAACAACTACAATCACATGACACGCGCACGATAAATAAGTTGACTAAATTCTCGTCAAAGACATCTAATCAAATGATTCTTCGGAAAGTTAGAATGAATTACACAAACCAACCACCTAAAATCATACAATGAAGCTCACGTGCTATGAATACGTTAATGTTTAATAAAGATTGGACTAGCTTCCTGTCAAGGTTGGCTAATTCAACAACTAGTTGGAAAGGTTACACGAATCAACACATAACCCACCTCAAGTTGATTAAAGTAAACAACAACATGCACTTCTTCAACACACAATGTTCATATCAAGATTACATAAACTAGAAGATTGCGTCAACAAGTCCTAGATGAACATAATACTAAACATGACACACCATAACATGCACTTTGTCTTTCCAAACATAAGCACAAGGATGCACATTCAAGAGTTTTCAACCATAAACAAGACTTCATCCACCATTCCTAGTCAAAAGCCATAAACTAGCATACATACATACACTAATCAATGAATACATGCATAGACCATGGGTTTTTCAACATACAAAGCCAATACATATACAAGTCTTGCAAACAATATCAACTCCCAAATACACAATATCATTGAGGAATAATCATGCCATTGTCATAACATTAACATAAACTATGCCAAAAATCCATAAATGTTGTCAAACGTTACTAAACTTCATCTAAACCAAAGTGATGTCAAGAGTTAGCTCATGGTGAGCATAAGAACAGGAACAAAGCAAGGAAAAGTTACAAGACTCATAAAGAAATGCTAAGAATCAAAAAACTTCCCCAAGCTAGATGACGATGATGATGTATGGTGATCCTCTTGATGTTGTAGTCCCTCCTAGAAGCTTGAATTGTGGCTAGAAACAAGGAAATTCGGAGCACAAAACAGTGCTAAGGGCTTCAACTCTCCAGGTCTCCAGGCCTCTGATGTGAGGAAAACTTCTGATATTTATAAAACAAGAGGCACGACCGTGCCTAGTGGGAAGGCACGACCGTGTCAGACAAGGGGACGCGACCGTGCCAAGGGTTTAGCACGGTCGTGGGACAGGTGGTTTGACCGATCTGCTTCTTTCATTGGCTCTCTTTCTTCGAGGGTACGGCTGAGTCAGAGTCACGGGTTGACACGCGACCGTGGGGAGTCAAGGCACGGTTGTGCCTTGAGTTTTGGCTTGGCGCGGTCGTGCCAGGTACGGGGCGCGACCGTGCCTAGGGTTTGTAAGCTTGGCACGACCGTGCCAATTAGGGACACGACCGTGCCTAGGGTTTGTAAGCTTGGCACGACCGTGCCAATTAGGGACACGACCGTGCCTCTATCACAGAAACCCTAAAACTTCACTTTTTTATCCCTGAATCTCCTTGTTTGTTCACCAAGCTTCACAAAAACCTACAAAACAGGAAATGAAGCAATTAAGTGTCTAAACGTTGAAAGTAACCAAGAATTGATCGTGAAATGAGCGAAGTTTTGTGCCGAAAAGATGTGTA
Source organism: Smallanthus sonchifolius (assembly GCA_023525975.1). NCBI lineage: Eukaryota > Viridiplantae > Streptophyta > Magnoliopsida > Asterales > Asteraceae > Smallanthus > Smallanthus sonchifolius. Next base: position 80,668,606 of record CM042026.1, on the reverse strand, counting down.
ATTTCAAGCACATCAAACAATTTCAAGCACATCACCGACCTTTTCACCAAAGCATTTGATCGTACACGTTTTGAACATCTTGTCAACATGATAGGAATGTTCAATACTGAATGAAAATCATTTTTCTAAACAAAATCGTTTCTTGGAAGTTACATTTATTTTCTTTTAACATTTTAAATTTAGTTTATTTTTATGTTAAACTTTTAAGAAAATCCAAAAAAGTATAAAACTTTCAAAAATTTCAATGTCATTTGAGGACAAGAGGAAATGATTGCACATCAGGAAGTGATCTAAATTTCTTAGACTGCACAATTGGGAAATGACTGCTTCATGACTACTTAAACTGTTTATAAATTATCATTTAATTTGAATTGTCAATAGACTAGAAGCATTCATTAAATCATTAGTAGTGTGAAAATCTAAATATATCTACTGCAACTGTGATTTGAACCCATGTTATGATGCGTGTGTGTGTGTAAAAGAGAAATTAAAAGGTCATTATCAGAAATAGAATGCAAGATTTTGGCTAGTATTATCTTTTGAGACCAGTTTCGGGTTATGTCTTTAGCACAATTTTTTGGTTTACTTCAATGCCCAAACTCACAAGTATGCAATATGAAGTTGTGCGAAGATATGTCTTGACAATAACCGTCAAGCATATACTACCCCTTGGATCACATCTGTTCTATTGAATACATCCAGATAATAGTTGGATCCCATTACCCAAAATCTCCAAATTCCATATCTATTAACCTGAATCATTACAAAGATACGTTGAAGATAAATCTCACAAACCAAGATAAATGAATCACTCGATTCTGAATCTTATGATTCTTGATAATCCTTATAGATTCTGCTTTTTTTCTGTGCTAAACGATATAACTTCAACCTAGAGATTTTGATAATACTTGGGAAAATCTTAGATGTCGTGAGATAATGCATTTACTTTCTATTTGCATAATCGTGGGGTACACATTGCAGAACTTTAACTTGTACCTTAACTCACATGAACTTGATCCAATAATGCTTATAGTTTCAACTCTTATAATATTGACAACTTAAATTAACATTATATGTATTTCTAATTGACTTTTAAGTCAGTACGTCATGATTTGACCCCAATTTCTTCGAAATTTTCAGTTGTGCTACATGTTTTAACCTGATATGATCCTCTGCTCATGACTTGATCAAAAAGACGTTCACTATAAGTATTCAATTATTCTGTATTCAGTTCATTCCCTTTGAATGACAACAAAAAGATTTTCGATGTGTTTTAGCTTAAACTTTACAAAAGACAAAAAGATTTCTTGCATTCCCTATGAAAAACCAAAAATATTTTCATAACTTCCGAAAACAACTCTGTTACAAACAACAGGTGAACATATCTATCATGTACGTCTCAAAATACTTCATAAACAAGGAATTTGAGTTAAAGTTTGAGGAAGTGATAAGTCATGCGTACTTAAGCAAGTGCGCATAGCTTAAGCTTGCGTACTTATAAATACGCATGAGGGTACCATGCGCACTTAGATAAGTGCGCACGACCTGAATGGCGGGGTATATATAACGACACTTAGCATTTACTCCTCATTCAAAATTCATCTTCTACACAACTCCACTGCTCATTTTGCCTCGAAAATTTCTGTGTTACTTAACCTTTTTCAGCCACAAACTCAGTTGTAAAACCATCTCTAGATCATCTGGTGAGAATCTCAATCAATTCCAACTGTTAAATCATCCAAAATTCAGTGATTTGGTGTTCTTTAGACTAGGGTTTTTTATGACCGATTTTTGTGATCAAGATTATGAGTGCATGTAAATTTGGACAAGTATTGTTTGCATACAGATGAGTGGACCAAGATGCTAGCCACCCGTTACAACAAACTGGTGAAATTCTGCTATGACTACAAGTCAAGGCTAGGTGGCGGGAGTCAAGCTGGAAGCTCATAAGAAGACTGAAGAAGAGGTGTTGTCAAGGGGAAGTCTGTTGAAGCATGTTTTGGTGACAGGCACTCTGGATCATGCTCAAGCTTTTGTTATGTAAGGCCCCAAACCCGGGAGGCCTCACCCGTTGGATTTACTCATTCACAAACAGTTCTTAAACACGAATATCAAATAACGCAGCGGAATCATTCATTCAACATAACTAAAAAGTTGTTCATACATGCGGAAGCGTACATTGTCAATTACATAAACTTAACATAAACAACTCATAACGGGATGCCAGTCTTCATGATCGGCCGGGTAACTCTTCTCGCTTGCCAAGCATCGCCGTCCATCGTCCATACCTGCCTTAACCTGAATGTGCATACTAAAAAGTCAGCTACGCTGGTGAGTTCTAGCATTTCAAATAAAAACTTTAACATTAACATTTGCCAAAAACGCATCATTCATTTAGTAAAACCTTTCACAAAAGCATGTAATAATAATATCTTTAAAAAGGTTTCGTACCCATATCATCATCAACATCATAATCATAAACACCGTTAAACGGATCGTTCTTTAAAACTTTTAACATTCATTTAAGTCATACATTATTATCTAGATCTGTGTTACCCTTCGTTCCGTCATTTAGTATGGTATTGCCCCTAAGGCTTAACTGCACGAAGACCGACAATACCATACATTCCGTCAATTCCCTTTTGGTATTGCCCCCAAGGCTAACTGCGCGAGGACCGACAATACCCATTCAGTTGCCCCTATGGCTCTCATGTCCATAAACCGACAACTTCCATCGACGGTTATGACTCTCAGCCATAACATCGTCGGATCATAATTTAACCTTACATAGGGTCACGTTAACCCCTGAGTAACCGTCGTTACTCCCTTTACCAGTTGTACAACATCATAACCATTGACATGCCACATAGACAATGCCCCTGTTGTTCTTGTGGCAACTATGGCTCGCTGTCCATAATCTACCACAAGGCTGGGAATCTCATTCCCAGACTTCATTCGTTAATTCCATTCATTCGACATATTAGATTTGTAATGACTTCTTTAAAACCTTTACCTCTTTCTCTTCTCATTAAACATTTCCTCATTTAAACCGTTCATAAAGCATTCGTAACCTTTTTGGCAAAAACATTTCAAAACCTTTCCTTTGGTAAACATCGTTTTGTTAAAACATCATTTCGTTAAACATCATTTCGTAAGTATGCACACCAGCCCAAAAACATTAACAAAACATTTAAAAGAGGGCTCTAGAACTCACCTGATAAGCTAGTCTCGGTTGTCCTAAACGAAGGTCCAATGACTTCACGTACGATCTGAATTGAGTAGTTACATACACATCAGACCATTACCGACTCTAACGGTTTAACCCTTCTAAACATACTAACTTTACTTAACCAGTCTGATGTCTGCGCACTTAGTAAGTGCGCAGGTCCTTCCTCCTGCGCACTTAGCAAGTGTGCAGGACCTGCTCCGTGCGCACTTAGCAAGTGCGCACGACCTGTTCTTCGCGAAAACCCTAACTTTCGCATTTCGGGTCTGATCATGTCAAGATCCCGAACATGTTGCATCCAAAACGTTCGTTTTCCATTAAGGAATTCGATTCTATGATTATCTTTCAGTTTCATCCACAAAAACGTCCGATTTTCACCCAAGACCCGAAAACCCAAAAACGAACTAAAAACTCAGATTTAGCTCGAATGGTTACCTGGATGACGATTCCGCTTTGGAGGTTCTCTTCACGAGTGCAGGAGACACGAGCGGGTGCAATCTTGTGCGATTCCGACACTTTCTCTCTCTACGGTTTTCTCTCTCTAGAATGTCAAAGAGCATAAGAATGAGTGCCTTGGACTATTTATAGGGGAAACCTCCCCAAGCCCGGTTCGCGACTGACCCGGCCCGACTTCGACCCGCTTGAACTCGTTAACTTTATTTTTCGTCATTTTGGGATGTTACATGTTATTTATCTTTCAATATTGTCTTTGTATGTATTTGTATTTTTCCTTGTTGTTATCGAGTTGTAATGTCTGAACTTGTATTTGTAAACGTTTATATCTTTTGGTTGTGTACTAAACAAATACGCATGGATGTTGTTCCTGTGTATTTGTCAAGTACACAAGAGGCATGCGTACTTAGGTAAGTAAGCATGAAGGATGTTCATGCGTACTTACAAGTATGCATGACCCAGGCCTATATATAGCTTGGTTAGTTTCTCATTTCACCAAGATGTAACCCATAGACAAGTACGCATGAGTTAAGTCTGTAACAGTCCAGAAGTCATTCACTTGTGTCTGTACTTGTGTTGAAACACCTAGTTATAATAGAACGTGTATTTATAGTACGAGCTTGTGTTGTTTGTCATGTTTACATTTGTTGTGTACCTTGTTCCACCTAGTCACGAGAATTCCGCACCTGGTGACTAGGCTACATACTCACACGATCACGATCCGACACACCCACCCGGAGGGACCTACAACTGGTATCAAAGCCTCGGTGTTCATTGATTTGTGTTCCAGATTCAAATTTTAGCCTTTTAAAGTTTCTGCGTACTTATGAAAGTCTCTACCTGTTCAGGACAAAATCCTAAAATTCGTCTTCGTTATCACTTCATTTGATGTTTGGAAGGCTACTGGTTTGTTAGAATATGATTTCTAAACCTTTGGAAACATCAATGACTATATCAATAGGTTTAACCAATTCTACTAATTTGATAACAACAAAGAAAGTGTTTTTAACATATAAACGTCATTATTTAATCTTCTAAACCAGATTATAATCTAAACCCCTAACACCCATAAATCCGTAACATGCAATGCAACAAATCCTAAACTTCAACAACGATTTTTGATGAGTTCAACAACAAGAACACATGAATTAGACCACTTACAATCATCAACAACCATCAACCCTCATTTTTATTCATAGTTACACCTCCAACTCAAGAACACATCAAGAACTAGGGTTTTTTTAGGTAAGATAATCACATACATTTCTTTCTTTTTTACTAAAGGATGATGAACACACATTAAGATCTTTTCCTACACCATCAATTTGATAAGATTCGACTTCTCCTCTTGGCATTGATCCATTCCCGTCAATTCTCCATGAGCGTGCACACACACATATTTTGACTAAACTGAAAGTGATTCTCCGACTTTAACCATTTTAACTCAAGTTTGACCTTATAGCATAAATAACCCTCCATGTGCTAAGTGTTTTATTTGGTTACTCAAATTTAATACTTATCATTTGATATCTTAACATATTCATGATAAGCTCAAAACTTTAACATTCTAATAATTTAGCATTTATTTACATAATTATGCAATGTGGATAAAACCCTTAACTATCTTATATAATTTATAAATATTCCAAAAAAATAAAATGTTACAAATCTATCCCCCTTAAAGAGAGTTTCGTCCTCGAAACCGAGTCATACACAGATTAGGGGTAATATTTCAACTAATCATTTTTCAACCCACGTGTTTTGTCAATCTTCAATCCATTAATTTCACTACATGCTACCTTCTCTAACATTCATATTATACCATTACTTCATGTGAATATTACATCCAGCATATACTTTTACTTTTCTCTTACAACTTATATCATTATCCAACATAGGCACACTATTGAACATTTATATACTATTGCATCATTATGACTGTTAACTTAGATCTGTACCATACATTTTACTTTTCTTGTACACAGTTGTATACATTGTCAATCAATATTCCACCCAACAATGGATAAGTTAACTTAGATCAGATCTTTATTTCATTTCATACAAGTGTCAATAACATTAATCTCCACTCAGAACTTAATCGATCATCTATTTCTTCAATATTTGACTTACGTCAATATAAATCATTACTAGTGTGTGCTTGACATAATTTACAATCCGAATAATATTTTCAAAAACTTCATTGCAACATTTATTAGCATCATACAACTTTGTATCATAATTTTTTTTTGGGTAACTTTATAGAATAGTAACCAAGTTTCAAAAGTGTTCCAATTAGGTCACTCAATACGCATTTTACACGGTATACACCCTCGGGTATACTATGATGAGTGACCTAATTGGAACACTTTTAAAACTTGGTTACTATTATGTGGTGTTTTCCCTAATTTTTGCCATGTAAAGTAACAAATTCTTATTCATATTTGATACTAAAATTTTCAATCCCCTTTTATACACATTGAAATTTGTTATTGGGTTAGATTAACAAATCTAGTTTCCCATATCAAAATGCATTTTCTACTTTCACTTCTCATATCTAAGCATGTATCTATACATCTTTACGGTATCACCTCCCACATCAGGTTTATATTAGTCAACATAGATATAATAATCAAGTTTTATCCAACTTCTTCCACACAGGTTCTTAAGATCTTCAACAATTCAGTGGTAATTAAAATTATATCTTAAAGATTTTTGTTAAAATGAAGAGTAAATTACAAAAAAAAAAACAGCCTTTATCTTTACACATATTTGCCTCTAAAAACCTTAATCTTCAATAATTACGCTGGACAACCTTTAAGTTTAAGTTTTGTAACTGATTAACTTTAGTCTAACTTCCGTTTATTATTTATGTTAAATCCATGTTAAGTCATTACTAATTTACCCTTAACATTAAATAAAATAAAATAAAACCCCTTAACCAACCTACCCTCTTCTTCTTTGATGTCTTATGCCCTGACTCCCCCAACCCCATCACTGTTCTAGTATGACGAAGACCATCGGACAATCTGCCACCATCGTTCTGACCAACAATTCATCTCCGGCACTGATGGCATCAACTTCCATGACGACATTTGGGATGAGGGTTCAAAGTGGAGGGCTGTAAATCTATGTCCATGGTTGAAAAACATCGCAAGATCGAAACTTTCTGAATCTTTAACTGAAAAAATGGATGGTGCTCTGATGATGATAATGGCGGAACTGAACGATGAAAAATCCTCAGAGAACTCAAATAATTAGGCACATACACACCATGTGTATGAGTACTTGCGAGTTCTCAAAATATTTAGGAGTTTTTAAATGATTCATTCCCTACTAAATATATATATATATATATATATATATATATATATATATATATATATATAATTAATTGCTTATCACAAGAACAACAACTAATTCATAAATACTTACAAACATGGGTATGTATTTTCAACTCTAAACAACCCATAAGGATCATAGTAAGTTGGCATACGTCATACACTCAATTCCATCTCCTATACCAAATTTTCACCCGAAGTTCTTACTTCCACTTTATGTCCATTTATGAACTTGCAACTTATCAACTATATATCTTACGAGTCAACTTAGCTATAAGGCCCTTAGTCAAATTCATAAGTAAAGCATTACATTTCGCTAGAAGAGAACTAAGTTTGTCCCACCTAAAACTATTTGGTTGCGCGGTCAATGTACCAATATCGCCACAAATGGTACAGAGAAGATGAACATTTACATTGGTTTGAACTCTTTTTCTGTTATTAAATATTTAGAACCTTTGACGGGAGACAGTTATACAACAAGGTATCTTGGTTACAAGTTTAATGAGGCATTATTCCTAGTCTTATGTAGGTCCCGTGGGCCTCGGTTAAGCACAGCGGAAGACTGAGATAAACAATGTAGACCTGTTCGTTGATTCGTGGGGGGAACAGAAGACAGAAACGATATTGACAGTAGAAGAACGATAAGAACATAAACAAGAGAATTAACATAATCTATAACAACATTGTCATTACAGATTACATACCGAAGGAGTATACATCTCTCATTTAAGCTCACGGTCCAGGGGCCGGGAGAGCTCATCCCGACTCGACCTCTCTCAAATCTCACATTCTGTTCCACACCTACAACAGAGCCCAACACCTCTGTTTATAGGGACGGGGACATCCTATCATGAGAACTTATCTAAGTACGCAAGACCAAATGGTGAACTTGCTAAGTATGCAGGAACATTCTCTTGCGTACTTGCTAAGTACACCGATACATAGAACTTTATCTATAGTTACTAAAATATGCTTCTACAGACTCCCTCTTAACTATAGCATCAAATTCTATATATCACTAACACTAATATTCATCAGTTTACAAAGAATGTCCTAACATGCTCCCTCTTAACTAATGACATCATGTGTCTTTTGGCGAGATTTGATCTTCTGGCATTTCACTTGTGATCTTCCGATCTTCAGTCTTCAATCTGCAGTCTTCAGTTACCGAGTAATCGTCAAGCACACCGCCTCCCCTTTAACTGATGCTTGCATTGTAGATCAAACCAAGTGTTTCAATAGGAACCAACTAACCCAACACACCTCATTATAGTTCATCCTCTCAGCAGTACCTTCCTCCAATCTGACTTAGACTTCCTCCAAATCAGCTGGCATATGATAGAGAGTTTTAATTTCTAATAACCTGCATAAAACTAATCGGCTCCCATAGGAATTCCAGTAAGATAAGCTTTAGTCTTCAGGCCAGATGTGTCCAACTCTATTATGTATCTTCACGAGTCAACTAAATTCCCGAAGATGTTCATTTCCAATTTCCCCTTTCAATTTAAGCTCCTTCTGACTAGACCAGACCAGAAACAAGGGACCGTTTCCTATCCCGTCGGCAAATGATAAAGGTTCCATCTTCAACTAATAATCCAACGAATATCCAGCTTCATCTTGAAAACACTTGATAGAATCTAACACAAAATCATGCTCAGTAGTGATCATCATGTATCCAAAGTCCAACATTCTTCAGTTAGATCTTCATTCCTAGTTAACATCTCCTAATCGGTAACATTCACCATGGTGAAGTCCCATAACTAGGTTGTCTATCCGAATTCCGCCCAGATCCCAAATGAGAAATCCAATCATAACAAAATCACACCAAATTTTGAACATAATCTTGACCAATGAGCACGAAATGGAAAAGAAAAGAAAAAAGTATAGTTTGCACGAGAAATCTTAGTTGAGTTCCATGTTACGTTTAAAGAGGTATATAGGAAGTACCAACGACTTATCCACCACCCCTTTAATGTCCCATGAATACTTCTTAGATTTTATCCCCCTCATTTCTCTGTAAACTATGACCAGCTATATCACCGCTTCACCCAATTCCTCAAAAACCTCGTCTAGTCAAATCTAGGATTTTATTTCTTTGCAAAGATCTAATAGCAAAACTATGGGTTCAAATTGTTATATCATTCATCCCCTATTAAATAAGTATCCCAGATACTTGTTGCCTACATTTTCAGGTTTGAATACGCAAATAATATGATTCAAAGACCCAAAGCAGCACATCTTCACAAATAAATCGAGACCTTTAGCCGATGACGTCCCAGTTGCTCAAATTGATTCAGCATCCATTCCCTATTATAGAAGTATGCAAGATACTCGTAGCCAACATTTTTAGGTTTGAACAACTACGCAAAATGACAATTGGTATCATCCAACAAAAATCTCGACCTTGTTTCGCCATGCTACTTTATATACAAATTTCAGCCCCGAAGAACCAAAATCACTATCTTTTGAAAAATGGCTTGAAACAAGCATACAAATGATCCCTAAAAATTTTGACAAAGAAAATTTTTCCCGCCAAAAACCTTTTTTATTTATTTATTTTTTTTTATCCCAGATGCTAGGTGACGAGCAAATACGCATGACTGATATTTCTTGCGTACATTGTAAGTATGCAGATAGATAAGTTCGCATATCAAGGCTTTTGACGATGAAGAGAATTTAGGAGTTTGACCTAACATGTTGAATTTGGGGCTTTTGCCTAATATTGATGAAAATCATCTCTAACATGTAAATTAATTGAACTGATTCATTCATGATGAAATTGGAGTAATTGGAATGAGTTAGTATGACAGTAAGGTGAACTATGTGTATTAAGGTTTATAATGCACCTTAGGTGTTTAATGAAATGCCTAAATAAAGAATTAATGCAAAACTTGAATAGTTTTATCCTAATTATAAAGGGAATCCTGACATACAATTCAGAATGGATTAAGTTGAAGTGTTAACTTATGTTGAGTCTAGTACTTGTATGAATGAGTTGTAATCAACATGTTGGAAGTGTTATAGACTTGTATGAGAATTGATATTGAAATGGGTTTAAATTTGTATGCCAAATGTGGTGTATTAACTTGCAAATTATCTATATGTGTTGACTTTAGGTGGTCAATGGGTTAGAGCTAGCAATCAAGGTATATTAAAGATTTCCGAGGTAAAGGCAAGTAATTCTTACACCCTAAAGTATGAAGTTATACATTGAGCGTAATACACATATTGTGCACTGAATAGTTTTATCTAACTAGTTGTAGTAGTCAAAAGTGATAAGGGTATATGGTAACCGATGTGATGATTGAATTCCAAATAAGAGTGAGTTGTCTATATCCCAAACATTGAAAACATAAGACTTGAAATTTGGAAAGGTTAATTTGATGATCGTGTATAATTGCTCATGATTTGAATCTTTGCCATATTAACAAATTTGATTTGCAAATTTGTTATGTTGATAAGACTACAAAGAGTCAAATGATTCACAAGTGGCTTGAAGAATCCTAAATCATGCCATGAATGTTGATATAAAGCTTAATAAGTTGCCAAAAGAAAGGTACGTTGTTATATAATCGAATTGGTTGTTTGAGGAACCAACAATGTTAGTGTTTTATTTAAATCCTGCTTTGTATGAAGATCATATGTTAATGGATTTGGAAGTGTTGTTGATTATATAGTTAGAACTCGTCGTAGACTCACACTACTTGTAAATATGGTGAATGAAAGTGTGTATATGATGTGTGGAATCAAACATGATAAGTTTAAGTTAAAAACAAGATTTTGGTTATGTAGGGGCGTACCCTATACACACCAAGGTATGGTACGTTGCCCTCGAAATGCCCATGCTAGATGCCCCATGTCCTACGATGCTGAATATGCCCAAAAACCATATCAGGCTAGCGTAGAGTACGATGATCAGGCATGGTTTAAGTTTTTGATTCGATGATTGCATACTTAGTTTATATATGATCTTATACACTATCAAATCTAACTTGTGGTGTTGCAATGCCTTACGTAAAACTCACGAATAGGATGGTGGATAAATATCAAGACCTCGGGACACACAAGAACAACACATCTTGAATTTGAAGTTACATATTTTTGTGAATATGTCAATGGTTAATGTGTCTTTAGTCTCAATATATAAGTACATTAACTTTTCTTAATCTTGTAAAGATGTGAGGATTGGTACATAAACTAAACTTACATGGTTTTAATGTTTTGCAAGTAAATGATGATGTCACTTGAATGACGAATACTGACTTTATGTTATTTGAAACAAATGAAATTTTTGGGACCTATTTTTCTGCACTAAATATTGACGTGGAGTCTTTTACAAATTTTAAGGTGTCATAGTAAGTAAGCCTTTTGATCTAACGATGGCAGGAATTCTTAACGATGAGATCGCGGAACACAAAATAAGTAACCAAATATACTTGTATTGCATTACAAGAGAACTTTTAGAAAAGAAGCTTAGAGGGTCTTAGAGTGCTTTGCTATTGTGGGTTTTCTATGATATATGGGATGCTTGCACAAATGAGCGCAACCCTTATTTATACTAGTAGTTGAAGTTCTAGACTACTCTAATCTATAATCATCTAATACTATCTACATATTAGATTTCTAGAATCCTCCACGTCTAGAAACATCTAAGGAATTGTCTTAGATAAGTTCAAGCCTTGCCAAGATGTTTCCATACTTTTGTTGGACAATATTGTGCAGCATTTTCTAGAGACTTTCGATCAACTCTTGATGCTTGAAGACTAGCCTGGAAAGTTTTAGAATTCGAGAGTTGCAATATAGATTTAGGTCATGTGACCATTTCCCCCACCTAAATCCACGCGTCCTCATCATGTTTCTACTGCAGGGTGTGTTCACTCCATTCATGATTTGCCATGATGGATGCCCCTAGTGATGTACTTGCAGTCTCTTTTGTACACCTTTTCATAGTTTTGACTTCCTTTGTGTAAGTTTTTGGGTTTTGCGCCCTTTATATTTGTTACTAGGATCAAAATCCCAAGTTCTATCCTTCTCTTGGTCTAGGTTAGACACTTCACCAACCAATTTTCTAATCATCTCTGCAACTGATGTAATTGGTGAAGTGTAGAGTCAAACACAAGGCTGATGTTATCAAAACACTAAGTATCTACGCCGGATGAAGATGTTTGTCACACCCGTAACACAGGAAAGTCGTCTAACTAGAGTAGTACCTCCAACAGATATGTTCCTAGTAAAGAACGACGGGTCTAGAAGAGATTTATATACCATCCTTTCCTTGACATAACATTTTGTTCGTCAGATAACTACATACGGGTCAGAAGGTCGCCTTCTAGTTATTGTGGAGTTGATACCAAAAACACAAAGCGAAAGCTAAGCCATAGAACTTTATCCATTCATAACTAAACTGTTTTACATCATAAACTAAACCTCTATTACAAACTAACCAAATGATAAACGTTAGTCTCAGTCACAGAATTTAAAATCTCCACCAGACATCTCTACTCAGCACGCCTCCAAGCAACACAATTCTCTGCTCAACCAGACAACTATCCACATCTATTAGCTACCTGGAATACCACTAACAGATCCACCTACAATAATCTTTTAAAAGTAACTAGGTCTACATAAGTTGGTGAGTTCATGAACCTTTACCACAAATGGTTGTTTTTTAATCATCAGCATTCCCACATCCCACCCACATGTATCACTACTTGTGAGCTATTTGGTATATATATAATTGGCTATTTGGTATATATATAATTGGCAACCTTATAAACTGAATAAACTATCCCACCCTACTGGTCCTCCCACATTAGTAAAATGGGATAATCCCCCCATAGGTTCCATCCCCCAACAGAACGTATAAAGTACTTATTACGCATTATATATACATGGATTATGGTAACTATTTCAAATAAAAACTGTGTAACAATACACATTAAGTTCAGAGGAACCCACTTGGACAGTATTTCAGCTTATTGTATCAATAATATGTCAAATACCTTGGACAGCACCTTGACGTATGTTTAACTGCTTAATTAAAATCTATAGTAAGCTTAATAAATATATTCAAAGCTTAATGGTTAGTAACCAAGTTTTCAGAACCTTACCTCAGCACTATATACTGCAATTTTGAAGGCATAAGGCTAGAAATCAGACTTCTAAACACGTACCGGCACTTTGGCACGAATCCCTAGGCTAAGTGTGTGTGTAGAAAGGTGTTTGTGTGTGTGGATTATGTCTCAAAAGCCATGGATGTCGAACTCTATTTATAGGCCACATTTGGACCCATAGCGGACCGTTATCATGGGGGATGTCGGTCCGCTACCACCTCTAGCCACATTTTTGCCTTCGGACCTACAAAACAGACCATTATGAGTTTCTACTCGGTCCGTTATAGACCATCTGTCCATCTCGGTCCGTTATGGTCCGGATATCGGTCCGATATCTTTCCACGTGTCAGATTTCCTCTTGGTGAGTCACATGACACGTGTCACTACATGGTTTATTTCTTCTTTCCCACATAGCGGACCGTTATGGTTAGGGATAGCGGTCCGCTATCCCTCCTAATTCCATAATTTTCATTTTTAGTCCTCCATCTTTGGAGAACATACAATTTAACCCCTAAACTTTAATTCTTGATATTTTTAGCCCTTATATTCTATAGGAATTTTCGAGGTGTTACAATGTTACTCCGGAGAAACTGTCTTATATTTAAATCGTCTAAGGACTACTCCGGAGAAATACTTATTCCGATGAAAGACTTAGTCCTAAGTTAGTTTATATATGCTCCATATCAAAGAAGAAAAGAAGACCAAGAGTACATGTAACGTCGCAAAAGTAATAAATAGTAAAAAAGACGTTTTAATAAACGAAGCTCAGAAATGAAAATAATAAACAAGGAACGGGAGGGACTAAACGCGTTTAGGGATGAAAATCGAAAGGGGAGGGAGGGGTATAACTAGCCGCCACCCCCTTCCTTCCCATTTTCCCCATCTTGTTCCAAGTTCTAGAGAGGGAAAGTGAGAGAGAGAGAAAGTCGGGTCTCGGGTCAAGGAGCTTGGGAATCGTTGGTCTTCATCATCAGAGTGATTAGCATGAAGATTCGAGCTCAAACAAGAAACAACCCACCCTAGATCTGAGTTTTTTGTTCGAAGTAGGTTTCAGGTTTGTTTTCACGAAAAGAATGGGTTTTTACGTATGGATTGGGAAAAGGACCTTGGATCTAGACTCACGAGGTCGAAACAAAAGTTTTTAACGTAAAAAGATTGAGGCTTGGACGTATGAAGCTCTGGCCCCCATCTTCATGCTGAAACTTAGGGTTTCTGCTGAAGAAGACGACCGGGCGAAACTACCGAAGAAACTGGTAGTTTCGCTTAGCATTAATTTCGCTTGGCCACGATATCGCTTGATAGTAGTTTCGCTCATTCAGATATAGTCACTTAGTCTTAGTTTTGCTGGGACTATAGAAGTGAAACTAACATAGTTTCACTTAGAGCATGAAGGAGAAACTACCTTGTTTCGCTTAGACTTATGAAAGTATAGAATTAATGATATATTACGTATCAGTTCAGATAATGAGTGACCGTTATTGGACCAGTTCCAACTACGCAGAGGATAGCTTGACAGGTGAGTTTCTAGAGCACTCTTTTAAATGTTTTATAACGATTTGGCCTAGAGTATATACTTTTGTGTTAATGAACATTTTATGTCTAAATGTATTAAAGTACGGATTAAAGAATGTTGAATGTTCTAGAGTATGAATGATAAACGACAGTGTGTGCATGGTAATGAATGATAGATAATACGGCCACTTCGGTAGAAGGACGGTTAATAATAAACGACAGTGTATGCATAGTAATGAATGATAGATAATACGGCTACTTCGGTAGACGGACGGTTAATGATAAATGACAGTGTGTGCATAGTAATGAATGATACTTAATACGGCTACTTCGACAGACGGACGGTTAATACGGCTACTTCGGTAGACGGACGGTGACAGTAATACGGCTACTTCGGTAGACGGACGGTTAATACGGCTACTTCGGTAGACAGACGGTGACAGTAATACGGTTACTTGGGTAGACGGACGGTTAATACGGACTGTCTTCGTGACAGAATGACGACAAAGTAATTGGACTGATCATCCTTATGTGGTATGTATTGTGTATAGTTATGTGACGGTTAATACGGCCACTTCGGTAGACGTACGGTGATAGTAATACGGCTACTTTGGTAGACAGACCGTTAATACGGAGTGTCTTCATGACAGACAGATGGCAAAGTAAATGGATTGATCATCCTCATGTCATAGGCAATTAAATGAAAGTAAAGTATGAAAGTATGATAAAGTATGAATGAATAAAGGTGTAGAAATTATGAAAGTATGATAAAGTATACATGGATGAATGTAAAAGTACGTGTGAATATTTATAGTAAAGATGAATGTTTTAATGTAAAGATACAATGTTTTATGGGAAAAGATGTTTTACCTGAAAAATTAAAACTAGAACTCATCAGCGTTATCTGACTTTTTAATATGCACTTCAGGTTGAAAGTAGATAGTGAAAAGAGATGCTTAATGGAAAGATGGAAGGAGTTCACGAAGGCTACTCGGCTCAATACTGACATCCTGCCACTTTTTTTATTGTTTTAAAGACTATGTTTGAATGTTTTATTGTAATTGACTAGTTAATGTAGTGAATGATGGTTTCGCTGTCAAAGTTTTATGATTTCCAGTTTAAGAACTATATTTGTTACGTTTTGTACCAACTATGAGACGTGGTCTGAGGCGTTTATACACAAATAAAATATTTTTTTAAACAACAATACGTAGATTTTACCATACATGCACCTTTCAGGATTTAAACCCTTAATCTTTTAGTTATGAGACATACCATTTAACCGCAAGGATACCCGGTCAAGGACTTGTAAATAATTATTTGCTTTATGAGTTACAACTTTACAATTATTTATGGACTTCATATATTAAATGATATTGTAGGGTTTAAATTTTAAGTCTACATAAAGGTTTGGGGGGAATTTAAGAATTCAGAATTTTATAAAATCTAATATTTTAAAAGTTATAAAAGAAAAAATAATAATAACTGTGATGTATGTCAAAATCTGATTAGGCAAAAAAAAAGATAAATGAATTTATACGGGGTTTAAATGGTAAGTCTATTTAAAAGTTAGGGGAAGAAGGATATTGTAACTTTAATAACTCAAGTTCAAGAGGCTTGTACAATGTGCTTAAACAGCTTGTAAACTTTAATTTGACAAAGTGAATAGTGTTAATGACCTACACTTTTACTAATATGTATATAATATATCAAAAAATCATGTTTATATACAAAATAAAATATTTTTTTAAACGCCAATACCTGGATTTTACCATACATGCACCTTTCAGGATTTAAACCCTTAATATTTTAGTTGTGAGAGACATCATTTAACCAGAATGATAACCGGTCAAGATCTTCTAAGTAATTATTTGCTTTATGAGTTACAACTTTACAATTATTTATGGACTTTATGTATTAAATGATACCAATTTAATCACTCAACTTTTAAATTTATAGCAAATATTGTAACACCTTATGATTTAATTATATATATATTTTTAAAGTCGAACATTAAATGTTGTGACGTCACACTCCCTTTCACATGGGAGAGTATCTTCCAACTCCGGCCAATATGTTGTCTTAAACGGGTCCACTTGGCGTCAGAGTTGGAGTGCTTTCAAAGAAAAACCCCACCCAATAAGGCCCATTCCGGGCTTGAGGGAGAGCCGAGGCTCGAACCTTGGATCGGCTTAGGTAAAACCCTGGTGCATCAGCCTAAGAGCTAGGTCTCATTTGCGAATCCGTGGAAATTAATGGTGGTGGCAGGGATTGAACCCGGGTCCTTTAAGACTTCGGGCCTTACCTCAACCACTACATCACAAAATCAAATTAATGATTTAATTATATTTAATTTGTACTCTATGATATTAATTAATAAATAAAAAAAACCGAGTCTCCCGGGGATAATTAAAAAAATATAAAGCGTAACTATAAGAAGTAATAAAAAAACGAAAAAACTATCAAAATGGACATTTAGTCGGCTAACTTAAAAAGGCGTCGGCTAAGCCGGCAAAATTCAAAGGCTTAGTCAGCAAAAACCAAAGGCTTAGCCGGCGTAATTCCGACTAAATATTTATTTTAGTAATTTTTAACCGGCTAATATTCATTTTGGTATTTTTCCCTAAAAAAAAGGTCGGAGTATGTAAAGGATAATTAATTAATATCAATAATAAAAAAAAAGTATTTGGTGCATAGACATTCTACCATGAAGAAGGAAACGTTGCGTGTCAGGGTGAAATGAGAGTCAAATTCACGCAACTTGTTAGATCTTTTTATTCTACATTTTATATGTTATCTTTATGAATACTAATCGTACATTTTAGGGCGATAAATAACGACTTAAAAGGAAAAAAAAAGTTAGGTGCCAAAGCCTATGTCATCTAGCGTTATTAAAATATGTGTAAAATGTTAGGAAAATTTAGTAAAAATGTGATTTTTTATTAACTTTGAATGCAAATAATTACACATAATTACGATTAATATAATTATTATTTAGGTTTGTGTTTTATGATGTGTCAGCTTCACAACGAAACAAACCGTATCCAAAACAAAACTAAGATTAATAAGATATCGATACCCAAAATTGAGAGGTTGTAATGAATATATCTTTGCCATTTATTGTTTTTTCTTTGCCATAAATCTATGTTTGTTATGTTTTGACTCATAAAACCATAACATAAATTAAAAGGAAGTTTTGTTCATGTCATGAATCAAATGAGAGTTTTAATTTTGATTTATAAAATTAACACAAAATGTCATGAATTGTGTTTTAAATAAAATACTAAATATGGAGTTTTTAGTATAAGCATAAATTGAACCATATGATGTTTTTTTCTAATAGAGAAAAACAGTGAAAAAAAAGAGAAAACCTTTGGTCAACTAGTTTCATTTCCTTCACCACCATCTTCATCCTTTTCATGTTTCACCATAACACACATTCTACCCGATGTAAACTCGGGCGCGAAGCCATTCTCGACAGTACACATACTGTTCCAGTTGTTGTACCATCTGAGCCATACGCGTTTGTCTTAGAGGAGGCGTGAAATTTGCTTTAATAGACCTGTATTGAACACGAATCCTCAACCATTGCTAAAAATTGGTTCGTTCGTTTTACAGCTGAAGACTCGAACTCGTTGAAGAATCCGGTTAGAATCATGTTTTAATGTATAAATTTGTATTTATATTTATCTTTTTCATTCAGTTTTGTACTCGAGTATTTCCTTTGTATAACGTGTGTATCGTTATTATTGGTTTAATAAAAAGTGATCCTCTGTTCTTATAATCTTGAAACATGCTTTCGTGCAATTGTTGATACAATTTTAAAACCTTTTATTAAGGATTTTTGGGTTCATGAAAGGTTAAAATAAAAAATATTTTTAGAGATTTTTTGGTAAAATCATGCAAATATTTTTTTAGTAAATTACGTGCATAGTACAATGTGTTGTTTGGATTTTTTAAATATTGTCGTACAATCTTAAATCCTAATACCGTGATACAAAACGAATGGTTTGATTCAACCGTGTGGGTTTAAAACGGTTTTTGTAAAAGTAAAGTTTTCTATCATTTGTGTTAGACCGGGTTTATTTGTATAAACCATACGTTTTTGTAAACGTTAAATTTCTAGCATTCGTGTTAGATCGGGTTTATTGGTATAAACCATACGTTTTTGTAAACGTTCAAGTTCTAACATTCGTGTTAGACCGGGTTTATTGGTATAAACCATACGTTTTTTTTAAACTTAAATTTCTAACATTCGTGTTAGACCGGGTTTATTGGTATAAACCATACGTTTCTTGTAAATATTAAATTTTTTAACATTCGTGTTAGATCGAGTTTATTGGTATAAACCATACGTTTCTTGTAAACGTTTAATTTCTAAACATTCGTGTTAGACCCGGTTTATTGGTATAAACCATACGTTTATTTTCTAAACATTCGTGTTATACCCGGTTTATTGGTATAAACCATACGTTTTTTATAAACGTTTATTTTCTATCATTCGTGTTAGACTGGGTTTATTGGTATAGACCATACAATTTTTTGTAATCGTTTATTTCCTAACGAGCGTGTTAGAATTGGTTTATTTTATAAACCACGAGTAAAATGATTTTGTAATTGTTTATTTTCTAATGGGCGAGTTAGAATTGATTTATTTTATAAACCACGTGTAAAAATGATTTTTGAGATCGTTTATTTTCTAACGGGCGTGTTATAATCGGTTTATTTTATAAACCACGTGTAAAAATGATTTTTGTAATCGTGTATTTTTCTAGGGCCCTCAATCCAAAATTGAAGTCTTGATTTGGTATCTTATCTTAAAATGGTAAAACATGATTTTATCCTCAGCATAACCTAGATTCATCATCATAGCACTAACCTCATGTATTGAGATTTCATCGTGATCAACCAAATCAACAAAATATACCTGACCATTCACATATGCTCTATGCGGGAATTTGGTGAAACCTCCTCCATAGTGAATCTTAATCGAGAACAATTCAGGGTTTTGACCTAAATTAAAAGATAAGGAAAATGTTACAAATGGTTTGTAGATTATATTTAGGACTCATAGAGGCAAAATGTGTAACATTATAAACTAAAACTCACCATATAGTTTGTGTGGATCGTACTCTTCACCTGCACTACGAACGTACTAGAGCTTGAGCACCATAACAGCTAGTGTGCGAGAGAATCAACGTTTTGATCTTACAACTTTGTTTGTGAAATGTTTCTACTAACAATCGCTAATTTTGTGAGAGAAAAGCTTGATTATTTGGGTGTTTAAAGATCGAAGTGAATGAACTCAAGGACGAGGACTCTTTTTTACTTTTAAAACCCTACACAAGTGGGTTAAAAGGACTAAAATGCCCCTCAGGTGAGTGGCACGTAAAGGCTGTCTAACAGACTAAATGGATGGCGTTAGAGGATGGTAGCTGATTGGGACAAATTGTAAACCATAGTGACTAAAAAGGTGAAATTTAAACTAATGGAATATAGTAGAGAATGGGACCAAACTTCATAGACTAAAACCGTAGTTTACTCAAATAAATAATAAATAAGCCAAACTTGAACTTGAGAAATTAATTATGAGCCGAGCTTGAGTTTATATTAGAGTTCTATACGAGTCGAGGTAAGCGCTCTTAAGTTAAACGAACCGAGTTTGGTTCGCTTGACTCTACTTATTTATACTGAAGTGTGAAATAAACAAACAAACAAAATAAATATACCCAGTAAAATATCACTCAAGAGTGGTGTCCGGGGAGAATGAGATGGCGGCAAGCCTTATCTCCATCCCAAGGGATAGAGAGACTACTTCTAAAGAGACCCATGTTTCAAAAAGTTCCGTCTATTTTTCTAGCTAGTAGCATAAAGCATATATCAAAAATAAAAGAGAAAGGAAAATAGGATCAGAGAAAAGAGGTACAAAGAAGAAGAGAGGAGGAATCACCAACCACCTAGAAAAAAGACGTATTAAAACATAGGAAAAAACACAACACAAAAAAGGTAGTACATACCAAGATACAAAAGACTAAGCTAATACTAATCTATATGCCCCTCTAAAAATCCCTACCCTTTATCGGTCTTCTCCAGGAACTCCTATCACTATCATGTCTTCGGAGAAGTGCTCGGTGATAGAAGTTCCTATAGAAGACGAATAAATGCTAGGGATTTTTAGAAGGACATATAGGTAAATATTAGCTTAGTCTTTCGTATCTTGGTATGTCGTACCTTTTTTTTGTTATCATTTTTCCTATGTGTTAATACGTCTTTCTTTTTTTTATAGTTGGTGATTCCTCCTCTTCTTTGTCCGTTTTTTCTCTCATCCCCTTTTCTTTTCTTTTCTTTTCTTTTTTGATATATGCTTTTTATGCTGCTAGCTAAAAAATAATAATAACTTGTTGGTTTTTGGCCCCGCGTTTTGTGGCGGGATATATTCACGTAAAACGAAAAAAGAGTTGAATAAGCCTCTGTAAACGAACACTCGTGCCTTGTCGCGAGAGTGTGGTCGTTTTTCGCCAACGCTCTACGACAGAAGTTTGGTCGTTATCAGTTAGGGCCGTCGAAAACCATAAAAGTGAATACTGACACATGTTCTGATATACCAATGCAGACAATAATCTTCGTTCATAATAGGTTCGGGTCGCCACGGTACCACAACGGTAACGACATTCGATATAGGCTACGATACCAAAAAATACTCGATTTTAAATACAACTCCGGTTTTAAAAAAATTATATCAGAACGTTGATAAAAATAAAATAAAAACAGTCATTTATTCTTTTTTTTAAAAGGTTAACTAACGAAAGTTATTATAGAAAAATGAAATTAATACATAATTGAATAGATAAAAAATATAAATTGTATACAGTATAGGATTAAAACAAAAAAAAAGTTTAGCAGCCTGTCTCCCAAGCTACTTCACTATTTATAATGGTTGATGTTTAATAGTATTATATATATATATAAGGGTGAGTTCGAAAGAAAATCAATAGTTAGACGAAAACCGAGAAAACCATTAAAAAATCAATTTTAACCAATAATATAATAATATTTATTTTTATTTTATTTTTATTTTTTTATAAGAGTATCAATGTAATATTATAAATTTTTACCAAAAAATCATTTAAATATTGGCTTACGTATACGTAACCCATAGTGTTACGTATACGTAAACAGAAAACAAAAAAATTGCGGTTACGTATACGTAACCCATAGTATTACACATTATTTTAGCGGTTTTCTCGGTTTTCGCATAACCTTGTGGTTTTCTCTTGATCCATCCCCTATATATGAGGACGGTTCCACTAAAAATGGTGTTTCGCTAAGAAATCCTAAAAAGCGGGTCAAACGAACTCCGATTGAGCTCATTACAGCGGCGTTGGAACCGTCTCATCGAACCCTAACCTGGACCCAAAAACCTAAACCTCCCTCCACCCGCACCCCCAAAAACCTAAACCCCCCTCCAACCCCACCCGAAAAGCCTAAACCCCCCATCCCCACCCCCCCAAAACCTAAACCCACCCCCACCCACCCCCAAAAACCTAAACCCCCCACCCCTGTAAAAAAAAACCTAAACCCTAAAACCTAAACCTTAAGGCTAAACCATAAGGTTAAAACCCTAAAATATAAACGTAAAATCTAAAACTTAAAAGCTAAAACCTAAAAGCTAAGATGGTAAAGTTTGACGAGACGGTTGTAACGCCGCTGAAATTAGCTCAATCGGAGTTCGTTTGGTATCGTTTCTTAAGATTTTTATCATTTATTAGATTTATTAGCGAAAAACTCTTTTTTATTTCAATCTCTCTCCATATATATATATATATTACTGATAGATGGAATTTTTTGGTGCGCTTTGTGTGAAATAGATAATTTAAAAATAATTATTTAAATAAGATTTAAATTTAATGTGTATATGAGGCGAAATTGATGGTAATATTGTCAAACTAAAGTAATGAGTGGAAGTCTCTCTCATCGTTATCCACTTATCCACAAACGACTCTTAATTGGAGAATCCAACGCTTTGGATTTTAAGGTGATGACATGGCACAAGGGCCATGCATGCATACGTGACCAACATGAATAGTTTTGCCATGCTGCCCAAAAAATTATTCTACACGCTACGTTTGGCACATACTCTTTCCCAAATTTTTCTCATTATTTTTATTTATGCCGCTTAATTTAATAAAATTAAATTTTATAATGTATAAATTATCTTTCTAAATTTTGTATACGTTTAATATATTTCTTTATTTAAAATTGATCAGTGCAATTGGGGTTGGTTGTCCAGTGTTAGAGAAAAATCCTTTATAAACATTAATGTTTGAGAAGGTCATGGGTTCAAGTCCCACTCTCATATAAATAAAGAAATTTGCCTTTCAAAACAATTTAAAATTGATGAGTATTGAACGATGCTCATAAAATTAGACCATTTTCTATGGAACAAATAGGTATTAATAACTTTGTCAAGGTTAACAATCTATTACTACTTAATGTTTGATTATATCTTTATATTTTAATCTTTTACATATTTTTATAATATTCTTATAGTACACATTGAATTGACATGATATATAAGTCTTGAGTCTTTCTAATTAACATATTATAATTTATAAGGGCATGCGGAGTCGAGTACGGGAAACATCCTCACCGATCCGATGAAAGCAATTCCAGAACGGGAATACCAGCCCCCGGTTTTGGGGACTCAAATCCGGTGAAAATTCATTGATTCGATCTCTCCCCTCTTTACTTGTGCTTTATGGATTAAAACTTGTACTTATGGCTATGTGGGGAATGTGGGGAAAATGG
The DNA here is from genome assembly GCA_023525975.1 of Smallanthus sonchifolius. Classification (NCBI taxonomy): domain Eukaryota; kingdom Viridiplantae; phylum Streptophyta; class Magnoliopsida; order Asterales; family Asteraceae; genus Smallanthus; species Smallanthus sonchifolius. The sequence goes on along the minus strand of CM042026.1, from coordinate 80,645,156 downwards.
GAAGCTAGATATCCCCTAAAAAATGGGTAAAATGAGAAGAATGATGAGGTAGCGCTGACGTAGCATGTGAGGAAAATGGAGAAAGTGAGACGAATTTTTGTGCCATAACACATTAAAGTTTACATGAAAGTTTTTCCTCTAGCAGCAAATTAGATCCCACCGCACATGCTTAGCTCGTTCAGTCGCAATACAAATCACTTAGGTACCAATGGTCATTTCTTCTGAAAACAAGACGTACACAATTGCATTTGTCTTGTTTGGTTGTTTTATCTTTGTAAATGTGTGTGTTTGGTTGGATAAAACCCTAATCCATTGTTGTTAGATCTAGATGGTGCTTCAATTTTTGTTTCAGTCAGGAATTGGTGACTTGATTTGGGATGCTCTGGGTTAGTTTGTGAGTTAAATCGATTGACACAATAGACATAGACCTATAATGATTTTTATTTTGTGAATTTGGTTTGACTAGTCATCAAAGGGGATGTGGATGCTCATCATACAATAATAATGAAAATCAGAAAACTATTATTTTTTTGTGATATAACTCTAATAGGTATATCAGGCAAAAAAAATCATCGTAATAGTGTGGTGTTGTTATCTATTTTAACTCATTATTTGTTCCCTTTATTCCTAGAACCCTTGTTTAAATATACGCAACCGACGCTTATTTCGGATATCAACAATTATTATATAAATCAAATTACTGACTGATAGTAATAATTAATTTTAATATCTTTTATAATTATAAAAATTTATAAAATATTTTATTTATTTTAGAATTATTTCATTTTAGTATTTTATATTATTTTTAAAAATATATATTTTTTTTAATTTAAATAGGCGTAAAAAGTAATAAAAATGAATCATAAATAAAGAAAATCTATTTATAATAAAATTAAACAAATACATGTTTAATACATATACAAAATAGAAAAGTAGCTAAGAAGGGTGGAGAGTCTCGGGGTGGTGCCGTGTGTTGCGGTCGTGTCGTGTCTCGCTCTCGTACAACCAACATTTGTTCTATTCTTCTCTCGAGTCTCGACATCATGTCCCGTCAGCGTCACACTCCCTCCGCATCGTCTCCGACCATGCTTCTAAGTCGTTAACCTATACACATTAAACAAACGATTAGTTTATTGTTAAAGATCAAATAAATACATTATACAAAAAAATTTACATACTTTTTGATCCGGACGAGGAGTGTACGTTCTCCCGATGCTGGAAGTCCCGAGCTCACCCATAATGGTATAACGCAAATCAATGGTGATCCCTGGCGCGATGATACGCCCCTTCTTTCGCATTCGCAACTCTATTCCCACAGTTGTGGTCGTCAACAATTGGCTTCAAATATTGTAACTCTGAACACCGTATGAATGTTTTGTAATGTTTCTCGTTTTTTATAGATCATTCGGGGGTTGTTTTAAAAAGCTTTAAAAGATATGTATGTTTCTTGCTTCTGTTGCCAAAGATTTTATAAAAATATATCATAAAACCCAACAGATACAAATGTAGGAGATATAGCAACTAGTTGCATTATAGAATCTTTTTATCATAAGCTATTTTTGGTATAATTACACATCAATCTTTAACCGCATTCTAAGTTGTAAGACCCCAAACCCGTGAGATCACATTTGTTGGATTTACTCATTCACACATAGTTCAAAAACATAAAACTTTAAATTAAGTAGCGGAAACATTCAGTCAAAAATACAAATTGTCCAAAAACAATTCAAAACATTATCTTAACAACCAACTTGTAAGAAAACATAACACACGGGATGCCAGATCTTCTATAGTCATGTAACTCCTTATTTCTAGCCAAGCATCCTCAACTTTCCTTCGTTATCTACACTCAACCTGATGTGCATACTAAAAGTCAGCTAACGCTAATTGAGTTCTAGCTTTACATAAAACATGTCATTTAATAAAATAAGAAGGTTTTAAACACGCTAACATTGATTCCAGTAAAGGCAAAACATTCACACACTTTCTGTTAAGTCATACATTATTAGTCTAAGTCGTATCGCGTTGTATCTGTCAATTACTTTCGTTGCAATCCTCTATCATGACCGTAGTTTACGTAACTTTCGTGATGACCGTCCATGAAGTATACGTAATGCCCTATCATAACGACGGTCCATGATGCAGGCATAACACATTGAGGGTCACGTTAACCCTTACACACTTAACAATTGTACAACCGCATCCATCGACTGGCCACAAAGGCACCGTCTATGTTATCTTATAACAGTCATGGACTTCGGCGCCGTGCAGCTGTCATAAGGCTTAGGATAGGACTAGTCACGAGGACTGTGCCGAATTCCCAAGACTCTTGTCATAAAGTAGTATATGTTCCCGAAGGAACCCTTCCCTTTCCCGGATATTGTGACAACCGACAATTTCAGGTTATTATCCGTACAAACTCAGTAAACTTAAACGCATTGAAATCATTCGCATTAGACTTAATTTCTCTAAATTAGGTCATCATTTTCATAGCAAAGTCCACTCATGTCATGTCTTGCATTGGTAATTTTAGAAATTACCAGGTCACACACCAGTTAACCCCACACGCACGTACGTTGGTGATAATTGTCTAATGCTAGGAAAAGCATTCTATGTTATTATTTTATGTGTAATACTATAAATATATATATGTAATTATATATTTGATATTAATTGGGTTCGTCAACACGTAATTTGGACTCTAAGACTTACATTACACATTTAGCACGCCACAACTACGTAAACATGTATATTTTATATACCTGACACCTTATTTATAACTTGACGGCTTTGATTTTATTTTATTAAAACTGGGTATCTAGTGGGTATTATACCATGGATGAACTATTATCAATCACCAACACACCACCACCCTACCCTACCTCCCCCCCCCCCCCCCTCATCGTGAAACCGGCCCCCCCTTGGCCACCTTAGAATGGTGAAGTTGATTTGATGGTTCTAAGATGGTAGTCCCCATGCAACCCTTTCCACCATGGGGACCCCCTTTGAATTTTAGTATATATACATGCATCCATCTAGCTCATTTGAACTCACCAAACACCCTCACAAACTCACGGTTCTCTCTCCCTCTTCTCTCTCTTTAAAACCGAAAATACACACACATATCCTTACTTCATTCAAGTGTTTAATCAATCATTCAAGATGAATTCTAAGTGTTTCAAGCATTCTTCTTCCATAACTCATTTCCTTGCTTGTTCTTGGTAAGCATACTCTTCATCACCCTCTGATTCTATCATCTTACTAGTTGATTTGTGTAAAAGATTCACCCAAGTAGTAATTTTGCATGCGAAAATCTTTTAAGAATAATGCTGGCAGAAAACATGGGTTGACTTTAGAAGGTCATAACTTGGTCTAAACTTAACTAATCTGGACGATTTTTGAGTCTAAAATCAAATTCAAAGAGTTATATTTCAAACCCAAGCGGTTTCATAATTTTTCGTGTAGTTTTGGTACTTCAAAAGCATGTTTCAAGATGAAAGGTCAAATCTAGAAATTTGGATAGAATGTATGGTTCAAATTTAGGAAGTCATAACTTGTTCAAAAATGGTTCAAATAACTCGATTATTTCTCCTAAAAGCTAGTATTTGTGTTAGCTTTAAAACCCATATGAGCTCTTGTCATGAAGTTAATGTTTTGACACTCAGCTAAGAAGTTTTCCTAAATGTCTCCTGAAAGCCCTAACTTCGAGTAATATCATTTTTGAGAATCTTTGGTGGACTATTGCATAACAAAATTTACGTGGTTGTTCGATGTAACCAAAGGCTGTGGAAACATGTTCGTTACATCACATGTTTCCGTCTTGACGGGGTGTGACAGATATAGACAATGTAATGGCTTTAAAAACTTTCACCTTCTTATATTTATTAAAACATTGTTTAGCTTTTGTAAACATCTTTATTTCATAAAACATTCGTTTGCCTTACTTTATCCTTCTTTAAAACTTTCCTTCACTTTCGTTTACTAACACGCAATTATAGTAAACACTTCATCGTTTTGTTTATTAACATACATTTATAATAAGGGGAAAGTGAATACGGTGCTGTTAGCTACCTAACTTAGATGCGAAACCCTACTAAAACTACATAGCTTTGATAAAAAAGAATCCCTAAAAACTAATTTCTTTCCAAAAAACATGTCTCCGGTTGATACCATTTACTTCATTCTTCCTTTTTTTGCGGATGCACAATACCTTCTTCTCTCCAAATCTTATGCATCTTTCTTTCTATACGCTCATCCAATTTGAATTAGAAGAAACCATATTTGTTCAGGCCCGAGGTAAGGTATTAACAGCTCAGAAACTGTTGAAGAAATTGCAGAAAACGAACTTGATGCTTGGATTCTCTGAAAGACGTGATAACACTTTCAGGTCAAATCTATTTGGTGGTTCACCCAAATGTTTGACCGGATACAATTCAGAGTTTTAAGAACCAAAATATGGTGTGTCAGTAATGATTTTCGAACCAGAATATGATCAAAATTCACAGGAGCGTATATACGGTTTTTGGGTTTAGAAACTGCCCTAGGCAGTTCTCGAATTTAATATTTGTCACTTTTACCCTCTCCGGATTTCACATGTGAAATTCCGGAAATTCATTTTTTAATGAATTTTTAATAAAGCAATATTAGTGGAAATAAAAAATTGGGCTCGACCCCAACTAAATTGAGCTCGACCCCAGCCAGGGGCTCTGCCCCTTGGACCGGAAGCGCTGCCCCTGGACCCCCGTTAATTAGGGGATTCGCTCCTAATATCATAATAAGCTCAAATAAGCGTGCACTCCGCACCTCCTTACTTATTTGATATTTATGATGATATGTATTGATCAAACAAGTTAATCCAATTACATTAAAATATCTAACAGAAACCTCCATTTTTAGTCGCTTAATATAAAACAAATAATTTGTAGACTTGAAATTCATAATATAAAACAAAGAAGAATCGACGAATATGCCGGCGGAACTATAACCTTTATATTCTAAACGATTTATCCTACTGAAGATTAGTTGAGGATATACGTCTCTGTTTTGCTGACATCGGAATTCATGTAGGCAAAAATCCCACACATTTTTGTGAGAACTCCATTACTTGTCAAAGTGGAAACAGTGATCGAATGTAAAAATTGAGCCGGCACCGGTGATTCCACTTTTGAAATTTCTTCGATTGTTATAAGTCAGTTTTTAATTACAATGAGAAAACTAGGCCCGTGCTCCGCGGGGGGAGACGGGCCTTAAACAGTTGAGCGGAGACGTTAACGTGGCTAATCACAAAAAAAATATGGTTAAGTATATAAAAGAAATGTATGAATTTACAACGACTCGGTTGTGAAGATCGAAGTTATATAACAGTACCGGTGTTCTTAAGTCAGTGTCGGTGTCATTAATTTTTCACGGTACCAACACGTTATCGTCAGTCGATATAACCCATGATACCTATAAAATATCATATTTTGAATATAACTCCGTTTTTAAAAATTTATACATGAACGCCAAGAAAAAAATTTAACAAAACAACAAATTATTATTATTTTAAATTAACGAACAAAATTTATTGAGAAAAAATCCGATTATATATACTAAAGGGGTAAACTTAGAACTTTACTACCTTGAGAAGGTTAAAGAGATATTTTAAAAAGTTGAGGGGTAAGTTGAAACATTTAGCAAAAATGGAGGGTATATTTCGTCGATGGCAAATTGCCACCGACATTTCTTTATGAGATAATAGGGAATCTGGTCCAGTTTTCCAAGGTCAATTTCTGTTGGCAAGTGAACCTTTTTTAACGAGGAAACCATATTTAGATTGAAATTATATAAATCTTGAATCTTGGTATAAAACATATAAAGGTTTGGTTGTGTTTTTATTAAGTAATCTCAGTTTCGATTTGTAACCGGAAGGTGTTGTCCATGTGATTATGCGAGGAAGAGGAAGAACGAAATAAAATTTGAAATCAAACAGGGGGATATGTTTTTGGAAGGAAATTAGTTTTTAAGGATTTTTATCACGACTATGTAGTTTTAGTGGGGTTTCGCATCTAAGTTATGTTTATAACAGCACCATATTCACTTTCTCCTTATAATAAACACTACACAATATGCACACCACCCCGAAAGTAGGCATAAAAGGGGATCTAGAACTCACCTGGATAAGCTAGCTTCTACGTACTAATGACTGAGTCCGACCAGAGCTACTCACAACCTGGATTACCAAATAAATATAATCAAACTTCCACCATTCCTGAAAAACTACTAAAGTACTCGCACATAGATACTATGCGAATACATCTAAATATCCGCACCAACATTACTTATAATACCTTAAGTACACGCACAAGAAGTTATGCGAATACTTCAAGTGTACGTATAGGGTATTCGTATTCGCAGAGTGTATTATGCACCTTCTTGTTGGGAATCGTGCACCGGTTTTAACTTTTAAAACAATTTAAGTTTACAAAACAGATTTGCTTAGTGGAAGCGATTAAGGCACACGATTAATAAAGTTCTAAACTTTATTCCGACAGTGGTCCGATTACACGAACGTATAGACAATGACTATAAAACCAACCACAGCGGGTAAATAAATATATTTACATTCGACGATAAACCGAAAGATCAAACACCCTGGTTCAACGAGCGTCTCGCTAGTGACAGTTCACGAACCTGCAGCCCAACGGAAACCGTCTCATGGTTCACGCAAAACCCGGCGACAGCGAGAAGGCATCTGTTTTCCACCCAAACTAATTATACAGTCGTGCATCGATTGAGGGACTGACTCTACCGTAGTAGACTTAACTTAGTCTACCTTTCTAGACTTTTAATTCTGGCTGCATAATAGTTGAGTGGTCGTCCGTCTACTGAGGTAGCCGACATCATCGTTTCCGTCCATAACGTTCATTCATACATAGCAAGCAATATATATGTATATAATGCAAGATTTCATACTTATACGTTATGTCATACTTTCATTTCATTATTCATAAACATACTGGACGTTTTTATATTCATCATGTAGTGTCATATAATACATATAGCTTTATATAACATTCATTCATTTTATGTATATACTTTAGCCCCAAAAGATTTGAAAATATTTGTAGATAACACATAGGGGCACATAGAACTCACCTAATGAACAATTCCTGAAGTATACTAGCTGGTTAATGAGCGTCACTAAGGTCACACACAATCTGTATAATCAAGTCATACAAAATAAGGTAATGATCCTAAATAACATTAAACATTTCTATGCTTAGGGTTAGGCGTAAGTTCGCAATTTTGGACTTAGGAGAACACAACAAGTTTGTTAAGATTTATGCTAGGTGAACATAGTAAGTTTGCTATCTTTGAATCATGATAAGTTCGCTATTTTTTGAGCTTAGGCGAACTTAGGCAAGTTCGCTTCTTTTGAGCATAGGCGAACTTGATTCAACGAATCTGTTAAGTTCGCCAAAAACGGGTTAAGTTCGCCTGCGCGAGCATCTTCCACCCGAAAACCCTAGATCTCGTCTCCGATTTCTATTTGTTCAAATTTCGAAGTTTTTACGTTCAAAGCGCTCTATTTTCATTCATGAGTCTAAATCTACAAATTGTTTTGAATTTCATACGTAAAAAATGTGCGTTTATGTGATTTAAACCCGAAACCCTCAAATGTATAAAAACCCAGATTCAGAGGAGATGTTTACCTTTGGAGGTCCGATTTCTGTTGCTATGCGTTGCTAAAATGAAGGTTTACGATTCCCGAGCTTTAGAGTCGATTCCCAAGCTTTCTCTTTCTAACCCGAGATATCTCTCTCTCTCTATAAAAGTGGCGCAACAAGGTAGTGAGGAAGGGTTGTGGTGAGGCTGCTGATTTGTAAAGCCTCCCCTTATTCTCGGCCCATGGGCAGGCCCAAGGCCAAACCCTTTTGCTTTCTTTTTTCCTCCTCGTATTATAAGTCTCGATCCTTATTACGTTTATTCATGTTTACTTATTTTAGGGATGTTACAAAGAAATACTTCAGACTCTTATGATAATAGTAAATGGTGCATTTAACCCTATAGAGGTAATGCCTCCATATTTTTAGTGCTAAGACAACTGCCGTGAGCTCGAGGTTGTGAGTCGAGTAGTTAACTTCGTGAGCATTCAGTTTTCGTGACACATACGCGATCACCTTTCCTTGTTGCATCAGTACGCAACCCAAACAGTGACCCAATGCATCAGAATATACAATCAGATCTTCGTTGTCCTCGGGTAGGGCCAATACCGGAGTTTTGGTCAATCTCTTCTTTAATTCTTCGAATTCTTCTGTTTGGACTTGACCCCATTCGTATTTAACCTCCTTATGGGTCAGTTTCGTTAAAGGCTAGGCTATTTTCGAGAAGTTCTAAATGAACCTTCGGTAGTAGCCTTCCAATCCTAGAAAACTCTTTATTTCGGTCGGTGTTTTCGAGATGTCCCATTCCTTTACCGTCATAATCTTTGCCGAATCAAACAAAATATCATTCGCGTTAATGACATGCCCTAGAAAATGAACTTCTCTAAACCAGAATGCGCATGTAGTGAACTTGGCATATAACTTCTCTTTTTTCAGCGTTTCCGGTACTTCTTTCAAATGACATGCATGAACGCCTTCATTTTTGGAGTAGATAAGGATGTCGTCTATGAATACTATTACAAACCTATCCAACATCGGACGACGCACTCAGTTCATCAAATCCATGTAGGTCGCGGGGCATGCGTCAAGCCAAATGACATTACGAAGAATTCGTAGTGTCCATATCGTGAACGAAATGCAGTCTTCGGCACATCTTCTTTTCTTACCTTCAATTGATGGTACCCCGACCTAAGATCGATCTTTGAGAACTAGTTTGCACCTTGTAATTGGTAAAAAAAGGTTATCTATTCTCAGTAGCGGGTACTTGTTCTTTACCGTTCTTTTATTCAATTCTCTATAGTCAATACACATCTGCATTGAGTCATCTTTCTTCTTTACGAACAGTACCAGAGCACCCTAAGGTGAGATGCTTGGTTGGATGAAACCCTTCTCTAGAAGCTATTCTAACTGAGACATCAGTTCTTTCATTTATGATGGCGCTAGTTGGTAGGGTGCTTTGGTAACGGGCTGGACCCCTAACATTAGATCAATTTAAAATTCTATCTTCCGATCAGACGGCACTCCTGGTAAGTCCTTAGGGAACACCTTCGGAAAGTTGCACACCACATTCACATGTTTCATCGTTGTAACTTTCTTTCCATCTTCTCTAACATAGGCTAGGTAAGCCTCGCATCTGCGCCTCATAAAGCTTTCAGCCTTGACCACTGAAATGATGTTCGATATTGAGATATCTTTATCTCCATAAATTGTGACTTCACTGCCATCAGGAGCTCTGAGATGGATCTTCTTTCATTTACATACAATTTGGGCTTCATTAGCAGTGAGTCAATCCATCCCCAATACCACGTCAAATCCCCCTAGGGCTATGAAAAATAACCTATTAGAGAATCTATGGCCATATATGCCTATAATACAGTTCTCTACGACTTCTATTACCTTTGTGTTTCTACCCATGACAATTTCTATGTTAAAGGCCCGCTCTATCTTGGAAATGGTGCATTTCAGTTTAGTGCAAAATGTAGAAGCTATAAAACTTTTGGTAGAATCAAACAATATTGAAGCATAAGTGTTATTGACTAGGAACGTACCTGACATGACGTCAGGGTTCCCCCTTCGCCTCCTCCCGTGTCAGGGTATAGGAACTGGTTCTTTCCCTGGGTTTCTCGGCATCCTACCCTTTGTCGGTGGTTGCTGCCTTGGGTCGTCTATAATCCTTGGCCACATGGCCAGGTATCCCACAGTTGTGGTATTTTCCGACAAACGTGCAGTCACGCAAGTAATGCCCAGTTTTATCAAAACGGTAACATATGTTCAACTCGAAACGACATTCCCCAGATGATTCTTCCCACATTTGTCACAAGTCAATGTCTCGTCCACCTTCTGCTTCTTCTTCATCGACCCTGACAATTCGACCCCCGGTCGTTTAGCATTGTTGACCACTTTCTTCTTAGCTTCAACTGGCAGTGGGTCCTCATGGTCAAACTCGTCGTACACAATTCCTTTCAATTCCACGGCCGACTCAAAACTCTTTGGAATTTTGGTTTTCACAAGTACTCGGACTTTTTGGGGTAGTCTTTTGATGTAGTACTTGATCAACCGCTCCTCCGAGTCGACCAGATGAGACACCAGTTGGGCCAGCTCATTGTATTTGGAAGGGTACTGGCAGTGACTCATGCTGCCAGCCTTGAGCCCCAAGAATTCATTTTCTACCCGATCAATTTCGTTATGCGAGCAAAATTTATGGATCACCAGCTTCTTTAGATCATCCCATGTCATTCTAAGAGTAGTGGAGGTTTTAGACTTCTGAATGTTTCTCCACCAGCTCAGAGCCTCATTGGTGAAGGAGTGGGTGGCAAACTTGACTGCTTGATCCTCCCAGCATTCATTGATGTTGATCACCCTATTCATTCTTTTGATTCACTCAAAGGTGGCTCCATCAACTTTCTTCCCGTTGAACGTCGAACTTTGGTGGGTCACAGCCCCGGAAAGGCTTGTAGTTGCACCCACGAGCAGGCTCATTATCAGAATTCTCACCATCAATGACCTCAGTGTCCCCGTCCTTTTCCTCCTTTCGGTCCTTTGTTTCTCTCTTCTTTAAGACTGAAGAGACCTCCTCGGCTATAGCGACCCTGAAAATAGGCTCCAGAGTTAACCCCTCGTTATAATCAATACTGGGGTTAGTCATGTTGTTTTCCCGGTCGTTTTCTTCGACATGTACAGACTCCGTCTCGTTCTGATGGTTTTCTCTTTCTTCTACTCCTCGGTTCAATGGTGGCCGACCACGATGACTAGTTTGTCCTCCTCTCTCACCTTTAGTTAATAAAGTGTCTAAGTGCGAACAAAGAAAACTCATGTCATCATGATGGGTAATTATTTAGAATACATCGGGTAATATAAATTACTAATTATAGAGACCGGTATGAAATTACTAATTTATATTACTACTCGGATTCTAAAATTTTCCATCAGGAGTACATTCGTATCCAAGACCATGTTTCTATTCGAAGGCACTTTCTATCTATTCTCTGTTCTAAGGCATCCGTCATTTATTCTAAGGCATTACTGTCTACATTCTAGTTTAAGACATTAACTATCTTCTTTCTTTCATTGATTCATGGTCGAGCTGTTCTAACTGACATTCCTTTCTTGTCCCATTCCAAGTTTAAGTTCAGACATTATCGCAAATGTCTGAATCTATTAAACTATGGCTTTAATACCAACTTGAAACGCCCCGAACCATGATAGTCTCATTGTTGGCATAAAACATGTAAACATAGTTCTTAAACCTTATATCATTAATAACATTGCAGCGGAAGTCTTTAACATTACAAAACACATACAAATTAAGACATTTAATTGTTCATTGTTCATAAATCGGGAATGTCAATCTTCACAGATATCAGCCCGTTGATCCATGCATTCCAAGCCCCCGCCGCTCCTTTCATTCCTTCCATTATCTAACCTGAGTGAGTTCTATCTTTAATTCGTTAAATAAACACTTTATTTCTTCCTTTCAAAATAGCTTAAGTATTTAAAATAAAATAAGCTTACAATCACTTTCATTCAAAACATTCTGATTCCCAAAGTGGGAATCTTTTCATTGTTCAATTCATTTTCAAAACTCATTCACTTAAAACGTTCAGACTGGATTTTCTTTCAAAACTTTCACATTCATTTAAACACTCAGGCTAGCTTTTCTTTCTTTCATTCACTCTTCTCGTTCTTACCACCAAGTGAACATGCACTCAAATGATATCATATTGTCATTATTGTCCCAAGGCCCGAAGGCAATGGTCCGCTGTGCTTGCACGAATGCAAGACTCCTATGTTTGTTTGTACAAGACTTCTATGTAGCTTGCCCAAAGACAAGACTCCTCTGTTTCTTGTCACAAAGACAAGACTCATTTGTTGCTTGTACATGACTTTTCTTTCTTTCGCCCGGGGTAACATGCACATTTAATCATTCACCCACATTTACTTGATACCACATAATAAAGGACATTAACATAACTGCGAACAATTACATATATTATCACCTAAGTCGATAACACATAATTGTAACATTTGTTTGGTACAAGTATCGTTCTTTCTTTTCATTCATCATTCATAAAGACATAGGTTTTCAAAACATATCTTATTCTTTTGTTCATTCATTAAGCATGCACATCAGCCCAACACTTTTAGAAAATGGGCAATAGAAACTCAAAAGTTCGTTTCCTTAACTGTTCGGACTAGGCGGAGCGCTAGAGATCTGTAGTAAATCAACGAGTGAAAACTATCAATATTTATTCTAGTGTCGCCTATTGTGTCGCCGGCTAGTGTTGCTGAGCACTAGTGTCGTTGGACACTAATGTCATCGTGTAAGGCCCCAAACCCGGGAGGCCCCACTTATTGGATTTACTAATGAACAAACAGTTCTTAAACTTGAATATCAAATAATGCAGCGGAAACTTTCATTTAAAACATGACTTAAACTTGTTCAACATTCAAAAAGAAAAAAAGACGTAAACATTGTCTTATCATATCCATAACTTAAACGAAATGCCAGTCTTCATGATGTTGGATATATGATGTTCGATCGTCAATTAAGTCAACGTTACTAACGAGATACGATCCAAAGAGTTACACCTTAGGCAATGAACAAATATATATAATATTTAATTGTTAAATATTATTCACGAAAGACGGATTTATTAAACGGTGAATAAATATTTAGAGAAATATTTATCGGAGATTGAGATAATTAATTATCTGATTATTTATTTAAGGGGATAAATGTTTAATCTGTTAAACATTCAAAGATTAGATTTTTACTGATTATTAGTAATTAGTAAAATACAAAGGTTAATAATTAGTTGGGTATTAAGTGTTAATATATCAGGGGCCAGTTTGTAAGTTACAGGTTTATAAATATAACCTTAACTTAAACCCTAAAACTTAATTGAAGTTGCTTAGCCACCAAGGGTTTTCGAAAAACCCCTCCCCCTCCTTGCGATTTTCGGCCGACGCCACAAAGGGCCACCGTCGCAGCCTAGTCGGACCACCACCGTCACCTTCGCACCACCGCCATCGTGATTGGCGTCCCACTTGCACAACCATGTGACGTTTTGCTGCAGGATTTCGTGTACGTGTCATCTAGCGTATGTTCGTTGTAATAAGGTGTTCTGATCTGGTTATCGTCAAAGGTATAATCCTAGAACACCCTATGGTTGGTTTATATTATATTATTTATACATGTGTAATCGGATCACTGAAAGGAATCTATATCTGATCTGTTTGTTGTACCACTAAATCGCTTCCGCTAAAATATATCTGATTTATTTATTTAAAAGGTTTAAATGATTATTGTTTTTAAAAGTTAAAAACTGGTGCTTGATTCCCAACACATGATCAGTCGGGTAACTCTTCTCGCTTTTCAAGCATCACCGTCCAACATCCATACATGTACTTAACCTGGATATACATACTAAAAGTCAGCTACGCTGCTGAATTCTAGCTTTACATAAAACATTAACTTCAAATATTTGCCAAAACATAACATTTAAACTTCATTAATAAAAACGTACGTAAAACATGCAATAACATAAATAGGAAACATAAGTCAACAAGTAAATCGAATCTTCGCCTTCTCGTAACCGTCAATTCCAAACTTCAAGCACGGAGCCTCATAGGGCATTCGTACCAAAAACTATAACCATCGTACTTCGTCAAGTACACGTAAACAAGCTTCAAGCACGGCGTCCCAAAGGATAGCACGTATCAAATTTCAAGCACCGTACCCTCGCAGAGCACAAGTACCAAACTTCAAGAATCAGGGTAATCCCCTTGATGACCATCGTCACCCCTTTTCCCCCAGTTGTACAACTGTTGGCCAGCCACTAAGGCCCCTATAAAGGTATGGCCCATACGTAACATACATAACTTCAATTCCCGAAGGAATCATGGCAGATTCGTTCATTTTGTGACTTCCATAAAAACTTTACTTCTTTTACATCACTTCAGTTAAAGCATTCGTACGTTTTATTAAATAACATTTATTCGTAAAAACTTCATAAACTTCTTTTGGCAAAGCATTTCGTAAACACATTTCAAACTTCACTTTCCAAAACATCTTTCGTAAACATCATTTCATAAAACATCATTTCGTAAGTATGCACACCTGCCCAAAACATTATTAAAACGTTAAAAGAAGGGCTATAGAACTCACATGATAAGCTAGCTCAAACGTACTATCTCAACTCAACTGAAGTCGCTCGAAATCTAAATTGATAGTCAAACGTGTCAGTTCTAAACTTCATTCTGATCTGAGCGAAACAAAGGTTAGTTTCGGTCCATACTTCTAAGCCAAACTATGATACTTTCGCTTCCTATCCACGGCGAAACTACATCAGTTTCGCCCTCATAATTACAACCAAACTAAGTTTTCAGCGAAACTGGTTCCAGGCGAAACTATATCAGTTTCAATTTCTCAGAACTAGGCGACAGTAGTCAACTTCGCTCAAGGAACAGTTTTGCCTTCCCAGTAGTTTCGCTAGGTCGTCTTCTCCTGTAGAAACCTAGGGTTTCTTGCATGGAAATGGTGGCCAAGGTCTAATCTCGTCAAGACATCAACTTTTTACGTTCAAAACATGTGTTTTATACTCGTGATGCTAGATCTAGGGTTCTGCATGGGTCATGACCTTGCAGCAGCCGTGGCCGGCCTTTCTCTCAACAAGGGCTACAACTTCTCCCGCTACATCTTTAAGGCCATCAATGACCAGATCAACACAGCGGAGAGGTTTTGGTTCTTGTTATACCCTCGGTTTGTGCAACTTCTGATTAATGACGTGTTTCCGAACCTTCCTACTATAGGGGAGAGACTGCAAGTAAAGAGGGTGGACAAAAGAGTATTCGCCCAATTCCTAAAGCCAGGCAGTGTAGATCCTACCTCTGTGCATACAGAACTCTTTAGCCACCTCATCAATGAAGCGTATGTAGCCCTAGGTGACTGGAGATGGTACAGTCTCGACTCGGAGCCTGAATTGAGTGAACACTCCGACGAACAATAGGAACAACAACAGGAGGAAATGGACAGTGATGACGGATCGTCTGATGATGGAGACGACGAAGAAGGAAATGATGGTGCTGAGGGATCCGACTCGGGAGCGACTGAGTCAGATTCTTCTGATTCCGATGATGCACCGTCACAGGTACACCCACGGAGAACGGCTAAGGTAACCCTACCTGAGTCGTCCTCCAATAGAAAGTGACAGTCCTCTAGCAGCGAATACGAGCCTGACTCTGACTCTGACGCTGCTATACAAAGACAAAGAAGGGAAAGCATTCACAAGAACAGGGGCGATAGGCAACAGCCTTCTATCCCAGTGTGGTGGAGGCTCAGCAGCAAGTACAAGTATCAGCTGCTAGTCCGGATTCAGCCTCCACCCCACCTTCACAGCAGCTTTACCGTAGGAGGAGGAGGCCACAAGTATAAAGTGAAGTGGCCGTCACTACATTCACAGAAGTGATTCCTGTGATAGTGACCCTCCTTACCACAACTACTCAGGTGGCGGTGACTACTCCAATTCCCACGGAGTCCGTCACCATCACCCCTACCATTACCCCTACAACTCTCGTCAAATCTTCCATCCCAACTACCACCATTGAGCCTCTCAGTCAACCCTTCAATTATGGAGATTTCACACAAGGGTTTGACTTTGATACCATATTCTCCTCCCTTATTCACACTGCCGAGGCGTCCTCATCCAGACATCCTGATCCGAATGATGCTAGGATAGATGTTCTGGAAACCCAAGTTGCTGGATTACTGAAAACTATTCAGAAATTGAAGGAGGAGTCTGACGCTCAACAAGCACATATCAATTATTTGGTAGATGAAGTTACAATCCTTCGTAGCCAGAGAACAGGGATTGAGGAACAACTGAAAAACGTCCTGGCCCAGAATGAACTCCTAATCAAGACAAATGAAATGCTTCTGGGTCATGGGTCGTCCTTGGAGCTGAGGTTTGACGCTCAAAGGAAGGAGCATGAGCTGATGGGCAAGCTGATTGCTGAGCTGACCAAGAAGCTTGATGGTCAGGGGAAGAAGGACAAAGAGAAAGAGAAGGAGAAGAGGACTACTGGTGATGAGGCGTGTCATCCGGTCGACTTGACTAAGGATGACGACAAGGACAAGGATCCCGAAGCCGGTCCTAGTGGAGGTGAGCACCAAGCTTTATCAATCGTGCCCATCTATGCTGTTCCAATGACTCAGGGGGAGTCGACTCATCAAGAGGGTGGTGATACCTCTGGTGGTGGTGGTGGTGGTGGTGGTGAGAAAGGAAAGTCAGTGGCTGAAGTACTTAAGGACTTATCTGATGATGAGATCCTATTGTCACACCCCAACCGACGGCGGAAACATCGGGGCGGGACATGTAGACTTTTATAAGCTCATGGTTTACTAAAGTTGTAATAATTAGACAGTAAATTTCATTTCATAACTCAAGTAATCATTTACAAGAATTTAAGAATACATGAATCTCCGTATTAAAATTTAAGACTAGGTCCTCAACCCTAAGTGAAGTAGCTTGAATCATAACTCAAACAACTGTACCTGAAACATGATAAAATGAGAGGGTCAACTATAAATAGTTGGTGAGCATACATAGGTTTTGACACGATAAGTAAAGTTCAAGTGTTTTGTGTACAATTCATATGATGCATGGTTTATAAAGCATTTATGGAGAATCTAAGTTAAGCTAGTTGCACAAATGAAACTTTGTAATTGAAGGGCATAACAACACATGTTATCCTAATGTAGGGCATAACAACACATGTTATCCTGATGTAAATGTAGGGCATAACAAAGCATGTTATCCTGATGTAATGTAGGGCATAACAACAAATGTTATCCGGATGTAATGTGTTAATGATTGCACAAGTGTAATATGTATATGTAGCCTTAACAATTAACATTCAAGCATAAAGCATAAATAAACACATATGATCACATTGTATAATTGTACATGAGTAATTGCAAATAGAGTTTGAATGTAATCATGTTTCACCCCAAATATGTAAATGAGAAAAAGGGGTTATGTAAACTCACCTTGCAAGTTTAGAGGGTTGAACTTGAACTTGTAGTAACTTGGATTCAATGCCTTAAGGATTGCCTAAGTTAAGTTTATTACGTTAGAAACACGTTATGGATAGTCAAGGGGTTGACAGTGTAATTAGTTGAAAGTGGTTGTTGTACACTAGAGTGGTTATCATTCCAGAGTAGTACCTCCAACAGAAAAGTTCTAAGGAAAGAGTTGGCCGGATCAGAACCCCGTCTTTTCCTAGCCAGAACTTCAATGTTTGTCAGATAACTACATAGTGGTTTGAAAGTTACTCTATTTGCATACTTAACCAAGTTTAGGGTGAGTTTGGTAAGCTTGGAAAGTATAAGGGCTAAAGTGAAAATATGAGTTTAGTAAAGATAGAAATAAATTTAATTGAATATTAATTGAATATTAAAGGGTTTTAAAAATAAGGAGTTTTGGATTTTTTTGAAATTGAAAGGAATATAAATATCAAAACCAAGTTTTTAAATAAAGTTTGAACAAGTTTAATTAAAATAAGGCTTTTGATCTTGGATAGATCAATGATTATAACATAAACATGTTAAGGATCATAGATCTAGCTAGTTATGATGAACTTTTAAAAAGAAAAGTATGAACAAGTAAGAACATAAGAAGAACTTACTTAGAATGGAATGATTTAAACTAGAATCTTCCAAAAGATGAGAAGAACAACATTTAGTTGCTAGAGAGCCCTAGAGGATTGTTGAGGTGTGAAAATGAATGAGGTTTAAAGCTCTATTTATAGGTGAGACTAAGGGACTTATTCGCAAAAATCAATTTGTTGATAAGGACTAGGATTGCAAAAGGTGAAGAATAGTATTTAATGCTCATTAATGTTATGTTTGACTCCATAATTCATATTTAAAATTGTTTTTATAAGGTTTATAAAATCTTAAATATGTTACTTGTTTAATTACAAATGTTTATAAAAAAAATGTCTTTCATTTTTATAAAGACTACAATTTGTGTAAATGGTTTACTAAAATAGATATATGTTTACATATTTATTTAAAATTAAATACATACATTTAGAAAATGTAAACTCTTGATTAATGCTCATAAATTTTAAAACTTACAATTTGTATAGATGATTAATTTAATAACATCAAATACATATATCATATATACATATTTATAATTAGATTCCTATATCTATATAGAACAATATGTAAAAACGTGATTAAAGATGTATAAGTCCTATATCAAAAGTTGTATAATTTATTTATTTGATATAATCATATATAAATATATATATATATATATGAATGTACATACATATGTTATATATATAATAGGAGGGTAATATTTAAATGTAAGATCAAAAATCTAAATTGATAGATGTTAAAATAATAATTAAAGTGATATTGTTTTGAACAAGTATGGGGTTCATTAGGAGTGTCGTTACTCTATAAAGTAAAATAATATAGTATTAGAAAAATCTTGGATGTTACACCTATATCTAGAGTCTGACTATTCCAATGAAGCACAGATCGATGCTCTTTTCAATCTAGAAGAAGGAGAGACCGACTCTGGTGACGAAGATGTTGTGATCGAAATTCCCAAGGGTGACGGGGAAGGATTTCACAAACATTGGCCCCGTCAAACAACATAAAACTTTACGTGGCAAGAATAACGCTACTTCTGATTTGATGACAGGAACACTTATAATAGGAAGTACCAGCGGCGTATCCACCATGTCCATATCATATCCCATTAGTTTTTGTTACTATGTACCACGATAGGTTTCATGTCATAACACATGACAGATTTCACTATGTCTTCCATGCGCTGATCTTTATAATTACGTGTGCACCCGTAATTATCCAAATCGTCGCATGGTCCACATAGTTTATCCCATTGTGTGTGGGGTCCAGGGGGTAACACAAAAACACTTAATCCGTAACTATTGCTTTCACGTATGTGTTGCTAACGAGTAACTATGTCCATAGATGCTTGAGTCAATCAAATACTAAAGAGTAATAACGTGGCATAATTTAGGATCCCATAGCATTCCTCGTGTTTGAACAAGAATACGTCAAACACCGAGTAGCTTTCATGGATAAGGTGAATAATCATGCCTTGTGTATGATGGACTTAATCAATTGTCACAATGTAAACAATCTAGTTCTGTGTATGATGTAAGCACTCAAGTTCATGTATGATCTACTGTCATGTACATTGTAAACAAATAGGCTTTATGTATACTGTAAACAATTTAGTATCAAGTATATTGTAACCAAATAAGTTTCATGTATAATGTGAGCAATGTAGTATCATGTGTTTAGCATCATGTAGTATCATATATATCGTAAATAAATAAGTTTCATGTATAACGCGAACAATTTTAGTATTATGTGTTTAGTATCATGTATAAATGTAGTATCATATATATCGTAAATAAATAAGTTTCATGTATAATGCGAACAATTTTAGTATTATGTGTTTAGTATCATGTATAAATGTAGTATCATATATATCGTAAATAAATAAGTTTCATATATAATGCGAACAATTTTAGTATTATGTATTTTGTAAATAAATATGTATAATGTAAACAATTTAGTATAACGTATTTTGTAAATAAATAAGTTTTCATGTATAATGTAAACAATTTAGTATCAATAAGTTTTCATATATAATGTAAACCATTTAGTATAACGTATTTTGTAAATAAATAAGTTTTCATGTATAATGTAAACAATTTAGTATCAATAAGTTTTCATGTATAATGTAAACTATTTAGTATAATGTATTTTGTAAACAAATAAGTTTTCAGGTATGATGCAAACAATTTAGTATTATATATTTTGTAAATAAACATATATAATGTAAACAATTTAGTATAATGTATTTTGTAAATAAATAAGTTTTCATGTATAATGTAAACAATTTAGTATAACGTATTTTATAAATAAATAAGTTTTTATGTATAATGTAAACAATTTAGTATCAATAAGTTTTCATGTATAATGTATTTTGTAAATAAATAAGTTTTCATGTATAATGTAAACAATTTAGTATCAATAAGTTTTCATGTATAATTTAGTATAATGTATTTTGTAAACAAATAAGTTTTCAGATATGATGCAAACAATTTAGTATTATATATTTTGTAAATAAACATATATAATGTAAACAATTTAGTATAATGTATTTTGTAAATAAATAAGTTTTCATGTATAATGTAAACAATTTAGTACAATGTATTTTGTAAATAAGTTTCATGTGATTAATCTAGTATTATGTATATTGCAAACAAACAAGTTTCATGTATCATGTGATCAATCAAGTATCATGCATATTGTAAATGTTCATATGTAAGTTATTGAATCTCTTGTGTAACGTAAACTATCAAATTTTGTAGGTGTTCGAGTATTGCGGACAGGCGTGTTGCTTGACGTTTATGTATAATGCGGGTAGTTGGGTTATAATTTTTTTTTTCAATCTTGTTGAGGTTTATATGGTTGGTTAACGCCTACGCGAAATGATTCATCTCCTTGTAGTGCTTAGTATACATTTTTTAATGTGTAAGATAACGAGAAGGTTGTGTAGATATTCAGAGTAGTGTGCTAATGAATAACTAATTTGTGCTATTTGTTTGTAAATAAACAAGTAATTGCAATTTGTAAATTAATAAAATAGTGAAAATAATAAGTTGAATAACTAGATAGATGGATAAATAAATAAAAAAATTTTATTAAATTTTTAATCATCGTAAAGAGAATGTTTCAAGGGAAAATAATGGCTAAGTTATATAATAATTAAGCAACAGTTTAATAAAAGTTAATTTAGCGAAATAAAAGTCATAAATAATTATTAATTAAGATAATGCTTTTATGAAACAAGTTGTATTAAGTTTCATTACAAGGTGAAAATGTTAATAGAAAATGTCTATTTCTGATACTATCTAAAGGTTTGATAAACGTTTTGTTTGAACAAAATAACGATGTTGTTTAATTCAGATAATAAAATGATTAGTTACAAAGAAAGCTTAGGTACGTGTAGTAAATTGTAATAAACAAAACGATGGTGTTTAGATTGTACGCATTTGATAATATAATCTAATGGATATTTTGACAAATCAAAGTGATTCAAATTCTTATATTTTCAAGAAGACATGCTTTAGACTATAGGTGAACACTCACTTCGGGAATTTCCAGGAAAACATACGGATCCTTCGGTTGATTTGGATTTATATGAAATGCTTTCCTAGACAGAAGACCCAAAGTACAGGCATTCACCCTTCCGGATTGCACATGTTCTTTACAAATTTTCAGAATTCAAAACTTTGACGGGATTTTAAAATCTTAATAGGCTTTAGGCCTAAGAGTTTAAAATTTTGTTCACAAATGATGATGATGACATGAGTGCAATAATGACGGTGCATAAAGGGTTAGATGTGAATAGGTGTGTGATAAGACTAAGGATAGCATTTAAGGGCCTCAAATAAGCAACATGTAATCAAGAAGTGGTAAAGAAAGTATTATATAGGTAGCAATGTTTTTAAGAATACGAGTTATCAAGTAGTGTAGCATATAAACTATCATGTATTGTATCATGTGAAGTAACACTTAGAATAACATGTAAGAAGATTACACATAGTAGTGAACATGTAACACGTAGAAATGTGGCAAAAATCATATAACATAGAGCATGGCATTTGATGGATGTCCTAAGTTTATAGTCTAGGTCAAAGTGTCTAATAACCTAATTCCCTATAACCAAGGCTCTGATACCAATCTGTCACACCCCAACCGACGGCGGAAACGTCGGGGCAGGACATGTAGACTGTTCATAAGCTCATGGTTTGCTAAAGTTGTAATAATTAGACAGTAAATTTCATTTCATAACTCAAGTAATCATTTACAAGAATTTAAGAATACATGAATCTCCGTATTAAAATTTAAGACTAGGTCCTCAACCCTAAGTGAAGTAGTTTGAATCATAACTCAAACAACTATACCTGAAACATGATAAAATGAGAGGGTCAACTATAAATAGTTGGTGAGCATACATAGGTTTTGACACCATAAGTAAAGTTCAACTGTTTTGTGTACAATTCATATGATGCATGGTTTATAAAGCATTTATGGAGAATCTAAGTTAAGCTAGTTACACAAATGAAACTTTGTAATTGAAGGGCATAACAACACAAGTTATCCTAATGTAGGGCATAACAACACATGTTATCCTGATGTAAATGTAGGGCATAACAACGCATGTTATCCTGATGTAATGCAGGGCATAACAACAAATGTTATCCAGATGTAATGTGTTAATGATTGCACAAGTGTAATATGTATATGTAGCCTTAACAATTAGCATTCAATCATAAAGCATAAATAAACACATATGATCACATTGTAGAATTGTACATGAGTAATTGCAAATAGAGTTTGAATGTAATCATGTTTCACCCCAAATATGTAAATGAGAAAAAGGGGCTATGTAAACTCACCTTGCAAGTTTAGAGGGTTGAACTTGAACTTGTAGTAACTTGGATTCAATGCCTTAAGGATTGCCTAAGTTAAGTTTGTTACGTTAGAAACACGTTATGGATAGTCAAGGGGTTGACAGTGTAATTAGTTGAAAGTGGTTGTTGTACACTAAAGTGGTTATCATTCCAGAGTAGTACCTGCAACAGAAAAGTTCTAAGGAAAGAGTTGGCCGGATCAGAACCCTGTCTTTTCCTAGCCAGAACTTTAATGTTTGTCAGATAACTACATAGTGGTTTGAAAGTTACTCTATTTGCATACTTAACCAAGTTTAGGGTGTGTTTGGTAAGCTTGGAAAGTATAAGGGCTAAAGTGAAAATATGAGTTTAGTAAAGATAGAAATAATTTTAATTGAATATTAATTGAATATTAAAAGGTTTTAAAAATAAGGAGTTTTGGTAGAAACATGATTTTTTTTTGAAATTGAAAGGAATATAAAGATCAAAACCAAGTTTTTAAATAAAGTTTGAACAAGTTTAATTAAAATAAGGCTTTTGATCTTGGATAGATCTATGATTATAACATAAATATGTTAGGGATCATAGATCTAGCTAGTTATGATGAACTTTTAAAAAGAAAAGTATGAACAAGTAAGAACATAAGAAGAACTTACTTAGAATGGAATGATTTAAACTAGAATCTTCCAAAAGATGAGAAGAACAACATTTAGTTGCTAGAGAGCTCTAGAGGATTGTTGAGGTGTGAAAATGAATGAGGTTTAAGGCTCTATTTATAGGTGAGACTAAGGGACTTATTCGCAAAAATCAATTTGTTGATAAGGACTAGGATTGCAAAAGGTGAAGAATAGTATTTAATGCTCATTAATGTTATGTTTGACTCCATAATTCATATTTAAAATTGTTTTTATAAGGTTTATAAAATCTTAAATATGTTACTTGTTTAATTACAAATGTTTATAAAAAAAATGTCTTTCATTTTTATAAAGACTACAATTTGTGTAAATGGTTTACTAAAATAGATATATGTTTACATATTTATTTAAAATTAAATACATACATTTAGAAAATGTAAACTCTTGATTAATGCTCATAAATTTTAAAACTTACAATTTGTATAGATGATTAATTTAATAACATCAAATACATATATCATATATACATATTTATAATTAGATTCCTATATCTATATAGAACAATATGTAAAAACGTGATTAAAGATGTATAAGTCCTATATCAAAAGTTGTATAATTTATTTATTTGATATAATCATATATAAATATATATTTATATATATATATATATATATATATATATATATGAATGTACATACATATGTTATATATATAATAGGAGGGTAATATTTAAATGTAAGATCAAAAATCTAAATTGATAGATGTTAAAATAATAATTAAAGTGATATTGTTTTGAACAAGTATGGGGTTCATTAGGAGTGTCGTTACTCTATAAAGTAAAATAATATAGTATTAGAAAAATCTTGGATGTTACACCTATATCTAGAGTCTGACTATTCCAATGAAGCACAGATCGATGCTCTTTTCAATCTAGAAGAAGGAGAGACCGACTCTGGTGACGAAGATGTTGTGATCGAAATTCCCAAGGGTGACGGGGAAGGAGAGTACGAGCTAGAAGATGGAGAGATCTTTGAATTTCCATCCTTCGACGCTCCACTCGACACAGGTTCAGTCGAGCAGGCCAGTAATGTAGAAGCCTCGACTGAATCCTCCCCAGTTGACCCTGAACCTGTGGACTCAGAGGCACCGAAACAAACAAACATGCCTTCTACTTCATCAAAGGGTCCAACTCATGTGTGGCAAAAGATGTCTATAATAGACAAACATGGAGCAACTGGGATGATCTTGGCTGTAAGGTTCGAGGAGGACAAGCAGCTGTTCGCTATCAAAAGATCTGGGGGGGTTCAATACTTGAAACCCACCAGTGAAGCGTTCAGCTCTTTGCCCAAATACGACCTCATGAACCTAGCAAACCGAGAGCTGCTGAGTCATTCCAATCACGCAGTGGCGATGGGTTTGTGGGTGGTTCTGCAGCGAGAAGCAAGATCGGGGAAATTCGAAATGTTCAAGCCTCAAGTGCCCAAGAGAGTCAAGGGTAAGCACGATGTACATCCTGTGACTAAGAAGCACTTAAAGAAATTGGTATACAAGCCAGTGCGATGTGAAACTAAGATTCCCCTGAGCAAGTTATCTCAGGATATTCTTGGTGACATGTGGTACTGGTACGTAGATCCAAAGACGGGCGAGGCTGTGATCATGGGTAAAGGACGTTCAGAGAGTGGGAACCTAGTGCCAAATGAACTGATCAGAATCTTTGATGAAGTCTGCTATATCAACTTTTCTGTGAAAGATCTGGAGGTACTAGCAGAACACTATTGCGTCTACACGGATGAGTGGACAAAGCTCCTTGCTTCTAAATACGACAAGGTGATTAAGTTCTGCCTTGATTACAAGAAGAAGATGGAAGCTAAAGATCAAGTGCTGTGAAGACTGAAGAAGTGAAGACCGAAGACTGAATATTATCCAGAGCTGTTGTCAAGGGGGAGTTTGTTGAAGCACTTTCCTGTGACAAACACTCTGGATAGATAGAGTCTTAGTCTTAGGTTTTTTTGTCTTGTTTGTAATTGTCTTTGTATGTAAGAGTCTTTATGTATTAGTTTATCGAGTTGTATTTACTTTTACATATTGAATGTTGCAAAATTCTCTAAGTGTTTAGCAAGTACGCAAGAACAACTCTGCATACTTGCTAAGTACGCAAGAGCATTTTCCCTTGCGCACTTGCTAAGTGCACAAGCATCAGGTCCTGTATAAATAGGATAGGTTGACAGAAGTTAAGTACGCAGACATAGACGCAAATACGTAGATTGTAATCTCAGTGCTTTTCTCTGTAACCTTCGAGTGTTTATAATACAAAGAACGTTTAAAGTGTTTTCTCTTGTCGGTTTACTTTGTTTAGCTAGACTCTCCACCTAGTCACGGGCATTCCGCACCCGGTCGGACTAGTAGACCCACTTGCATGTGACGATCCGCCACACCCGAGGGACCTACACTAGGGTTCGTTAATTAGCATTTCAAACGTAAAAATGTGACCTTTTTATTAAAATCTTCTAAAATCCATAAAACATAAAAACTCATATTTAAGGCGGTTCTTACCTCCAAACGGCCTGATTCTTCTTCCTTTGCTCTCCAGAGACTCGTATCAAAGTTCCCTGAGCTTCTTGATGCCAAAACCGGACTTTCTCTCTCTATGGTTTCTCTCTCTAGGATGAGGCGTGTATTGGATGCAAAGTGATGGAGAACATGAGTGGAATCAGGGACTTAAACCCATTCCCCTTCTCCTAGTTTCTCCCCAACCCAAATTCGGCCCATCCCCTTCGGCCCAACACGCGGCCTTAATGTCCCCTCCTTTTATTTCATTCATTTCGTACAAAAATCTTGTTTATTATTTCGTTATTATTTCCGGGATGTTATAAATCGGACACTAGTGTCGTCGGACAATGTCGCCTAGTGATAGTGTCGCTAGGGGCACTATCGTTAGACCAGTGTCGGCTTAACTTTCGTTAAGGACTTATTGTCGTGTTCTTAGTTTCGTTTGGGCAATGTTGCCGGACAATAATGGCGACACTCTCAGTGTCATTCAGATAGTGTCACCAAACAATTGTGGCGACACTCCAGAGTGTTACCAGGGAATTACACGTGTCCCATTCATTGGCAGACCTCTGGATTCCCACATCGTCATCCCCGATTAGTGTCGTCGGAGGAAGGTGGCGACACTGTTAGTGTCGCCTCAAGAACAGAAACCCTAACTTCATAATTTTTTATTTAAAATCGTAACTTTTTGCGTTCAAATCGTTTATCTAGCTTCCATGAAGCTAGATCTTGGCTTTGTTCATCATTTCACCCATAAAATCTTACCTTTGAGATGAAAACCTAGTTTTACCCCTAAAACCCATTTTTTTTTAACAAAAACAGATATTCAAGTTCGATCCATAACTCAAAGATGACAATTCTTTTTGTTTTCTTGCTTACAATCCATAGAGATGAAGATTGGAACATATTTTGAGCAAAATGGTAGAGTTTCTTGAGCTTTCTTTTTCTAGACTCTCTCCTTTCTCTCTCTAAACGTTTTTGCATGTTGAAGGGTAAATGAAGGTTGGAAATCTGATTGTTTAGGGTTTATTGAACCCACATGTGCCAAGCCCATCCTCCATATGCCCATCCTCTTTTACTCTTTCTTTTCTTTTGGCCAAAGTGAAGGGGTCGGGTTTT
The DNA here is from genome assembly GCA_023525975.1 of Smallanthus sonchifolius. NCBI lineage: Eukaryota > Viridiplantae > Streptophyta > Magnoliopsida > Asterales > Asteraceae > Smallanthus > Smallanthus sonchifolius. The sequence goes on along the minus strand of CM042026.1, from coordinate 80,618,191 downwards.
ACGGGTTACATGACACCATCTTCATACCAAGATATTCACCATCTTCATACTCTACTTCGATTAGGGATTTAGGATTTTAGGGTAAGCTTAGAGAGTTAGAGGTGTAACTCATAAGAGAGGTAGAGAGTAAGATTTTTTTTAAATATTTTAGCCTTTTACATGTTTAATTTTTATTAAGCGGGCCACTTTCATGGTATAAAAAATTACATAATGGATTGGGAAAAAAACCCCAAAGAGGTATGTATTATGTATAACTGTATAATGATTAATTCATTTATTATATATATAATAAATTAGAAAATAATTCAAGCCAAAACGAACGAGCAACGAGCAAGCTTACCTTTGCTCGTGCACGGTTTGTTTACAAACGAACCGAGCCGCTCAGCTCGTTTTCAACCGAGTGGAAATCGAACGAGCTTGTTTCTGAGCATTTTTTAATCAATTTTCGAGCGTCGAGCTATTTGAATAGCCCTAACTATCATTGTTGTAAAATACATCATAATACATTAGTTAACGATAAAAAGATAAAAAAAAGTAAACCGGTCATTCTTCACCTTCATCATTAGAAGAAAATTACTAGTTAATATATGCTTTAGTAACGAAGAACATGGTATGTGATTGGAAAGATTTGAATGTAAGAGGCCAAAACTTTGACAAAAGACACATTTGTTAATCACAAATTTCCAAGATATTTTTAATAAAATATCGTCAAATAAATATAAATTTATTATGGGTTAGGTCAATTTCATGCATCATTGTTGTTATCTCTTCTTATCCATATCTTTGTTGGCTTAAATTCAACAATCTTCTTTCCTAGGAGGAGGCTGCCTCATTTTCTCAGTCATATCCCTGTCTTGGACTCAACCCTACCTAATCACAGCCGTTTCAAACATAAGGATGATAAATTTCAAATATGTAATTTTTTATTCGCACCAATGCTAAATAATAAAAATCATATTTTAAATTTTTTTTCCCTGTTTATATATTTTGTATTATTCAGACTTATGGTACTGAGTTTAATTTATACATCAGTTAATATATTGCCATATTTTAAAATTATTGTTTTTCTTAATATTTTAATACAAAAAAATTATGAATGAGTAATTATGTTTCTTATAGAGTAAATAATTAGACCAATGGCATCTATGATAAAACCTGATAATTTAAAATAAAAGTAAACCATTTTTAATAAATATATTCATCAAGGTATTTAAATAGTTTATAGATGTATAATCTCATTTTCGGTGATTTAATTGATAATAATAATTATAAAAATCTATAACTATAGTTATGAAAAAAAATAACAATAAATATAGTACTAATAGTATTAGTTTGATAATAAAATAAAAAACGGATAAATATGAAATTTTAATGTTTTATGTGAAATAAAAATAAAACGGTCATATAATAAACTGTTTTGAATAAAATAAATTAAAATTAGTAAATATGGTATTTTAATTATTAAAGAAGGGTATATATATGATTTTTTGAATGTGGTTTGAATCTATATCTATACTATATAATAAATAAAGGTTTTTTCGTGTCACGTGTCACCTCCATATTTATCATGATCAATTTTTTCTCGTATCTCTCTTTTATTAAATACAAATCTATCTTTTAATAATAATAATATATTTTTAAAGAAAATACTAATCTATATCTATACTTGTATACTATATATTAAATAAAGGTTTTTTCATGTCACGTGTTGCTTCCATATTCATTCACATTATTATTTTTTTCCGTCTCTCTCTTATTAAATACACCTCTATTTTTTAATAATAATATATTTTAAAAAAAAATACTAATCTTTATATTAATAAATCTCCTAACATATTTTTACGAGTGTATGTGTTAACATATTATATTATATTACACGGGTTCATTCAACCCGTGTAAAACACGAGTTATTAAAAAATAATTTTTTTATTACTTAATATATAATATTATATTTATTCAACCCATGTAATACACATGATTCTAACCTAATATATATAATATTTAGAAAGTTTTTATGGGTATATATGATATTTTGAATTTGGTTTGAGAACACATGTTAATTGAGAAACTTTTAAGGGTACATAAAATTCACCTAAAATAAAATTACCATATCAATGAGGGCGTATGAATCATCCTTTTTAAGAATAATGATGATATCGATAAAGCCGAAGAATCATAAAAGGTTTTTGACATAAACATCGGTTCGCTTATAGGCCTAGTTTCAAATAAAACATGCCCCGATTGTTTGTGCGGTTAAGGAGAACATTTTAAAACTAAATTTCAAAATGATTAAAAAACACTCTCTCTAAAAAAAAATATAAGAGAAACCTTTTTAAAATAAATTAAAAAAATATACATTCTCAAAAAAGTAAAAAAAAAAACGTTTTTAAAATAGTTAAAAAAAATATTGAAAAAGATAAAAAAAAGCGTTGTTACATAAAAAACTAAAAAAATGTTTTATGAAAAAATTTAAAAAATATTTTTAGAAAAATTAAAAAGTTCAAAAAACATGTTTTTAGGAAAAAAAATGATTTTAAAAAAGTTTAAAATAACATTTTTAATTAAGTTAAAAAAAATCTTATAAAAAACTAAAAAAAAGTTTTTCTTGAACTGAAACGGTTAAAATAGTCCCATAAAAATAAAATGACAGAAATTTTCTATACGTAACAGAAAAAGTTAATAGATTTAGTGTTTGGTACTGAAATTGTTACAAAATACAAATTCATAGGCTGATATGTCAAAAGATTCTTTTTTCGACTGAAATGGTTAAACATGTTAAATCACAGGAGTCAAAAACGCAATTTACTCAAAGTTAAAGCAAAACTTTTTGGACATATAACGCCCCACTTAAAAAAATTAAAAACATAATTATTGGTCCTAATGTCTATTCGGTTCATTTAACTTGGTTATTTATGCACATATAACCATAATCAAATCACAAAAACCGGTTATAAAAAAAATCATTACTTAACCATCGGTTTATCAGTTCCTTCAGTTTTTTTCATTTTTTGATATGATTTTTCTATTGTTTAGAAATATTTAATGTCGACGTTTCAAATGCTGATATTTAAAACAAACAGTTGAGTCTCTGGATGAGACTAGTCATATTCACATTAAACCATAAGTAGTTGAAGATTAGGGTTCAAAAATAATAAATTCTTGAAGCATATCAAGAAAGTTGTGTGTACATCATAACTAAAATGATCAAAAAGTCTAAAATTGTGGGCAATCTCCATGATTTACCCACCAAATGGGTTTCATTCTTTTCTTTTTGTGTTTATCTTTGCTGCGTCTCTATCCATCAAAGATTTGCCAAGATTTTTGTTGTTATATTATACGACATATTTATAAGAATATATTAATAACCCATTAGTTTACTTTAAGATTTGCAAATCATGACTATGTTTCTAGGGTGGAAATTTAGTAGGAAAATGCAATGAGTAAATTGTTGGTAACTACCTGAAAAAAGCTGATGTGTATGAAGAAATAAGAATAATCAAACAATATATTAATATATGACGTTTCGACATTTTTTTGACGGCACCTAATAAGTCATATTAACTAACACCATTAAACCTGCACACTATAGAATTTAAACTCTTACTAGTTGAGAAGGGAATACATCATTTACTAGCAAGATTTCTTTAAAGAGGACAACGTTTCAACATTTGAAATGTCTAAACCTCTCCACAAAATAAGAGGACTTGCTTCGACATTTAGATGATTAAAAAGTAAAAGTATCTCTAGCAACTCTCTTTCTATCCACAATTTTCGACCAGTGTTCACGACTAGGTCAAATACTCCATGAAAGATAATGGAAAAAAAGACTTAATTAATAATATATATATATATATATATATGGAAAGAATCATAAGAAAACTTATTATTCATGAGAAAATCAAAAAACTATTTATTAAAGGTAAAAAAAATAATAAAAAAATCATAACTCAAAATATAAATCAAAAACTAAAAAACCATTTCGGAGACCTTGTTGACCACGCCGTCCTCTTTCAAAAAAAAAAAATCAGTGCCCTACTACATATGTGTTTAGCTTTTTGGGGGGGGGGGGGGTGGATGGGGTGAGTTTAGGTTTTCGGGAGGGGGTGGGGTGGGGGGTTTAGGTTTTCGGGTGGGGGTGGGGTGGAGGGTTTAGGTTTTCGGGTGGGGGTTAGGTTTTTGGGTGTACCACACACATGTAGCACTTTTAATGAAGAGTTTTTTGGTTTTCTCATGAAAATGAGTTTTCTAGTGAACTCACCCCTATATATGTATATATAGGGGACGTATCAAATGAAAACCCTGAGTTGTTGTGAAAACTCATAAACTCGTTCCTAGCTACTCATTTTATTTCTACAATTTTTAATTTCTTTTATGAATTGAGGGGTGTTTTAGTAATTTACCTGTTACCCATATATAATCCATTTTTTTCTCTCTCTTAGACATAAACCAGATCATTTCTCTCTCTCTTAAATCTGACATGTTCAGATCTTCAAGTGAAGCTCAAAGATCGCCACAATCACCACTTCAGAAACGTCTCCGGATCCGGATCTCAGTTGAAGGTGTGATGAGGGAGTAGACGAACCAGGTGTGAGAATCACCGGTGGTGATCAGGTGAACCGGAGGCAGCGGCGATTCAGGTTTTTTTTTCCGGCTTCTTGAGTTTTTCACAGATCTGTAGATCAAGAACACGAGACTTGTTGTTTTTTTTTGTAAATCTGTTTTTTCGGCTTTGACGACCCATAAATGATCTCTTCTTGATCCGTTTTTTGCAAATCCTTTACCATTAAAACGATCTCTTCTTGAACGAACGAACAAATATGCTATTTGTTGTTCTCGTCTTCTCGATCTCTTCTTGAACGGACGAACCTGCTATGAATTCGTACAGGAGTCTTCAACACTTGTAAGCATTTCATTCTTCTATAGAAATAGTTCAATTTAGAGCAATATTTGTAACATATTGCTCACCGTGTTGCAAATCGATCTATCCATGCTTATTTGCTTGAAATTTGTTAAGGATTTGATGTGCAATTTTGATTCCTTGTTGACAGATAATTTAGGGTTATTGAAAAAATATGAAATTTGGGGGAAATCAAATTGTTAACATAATAGATTGGAGTTCATCTTTGTGTTTTAGGCCTTCAATTGGAAATTGGGTACATTGTAAAAGATTTCTTTTCAGGTCAATTAACAAATTCAATTTGATTATTTTTTGACTTCTTGTTTATTTTTTATTCTAGCTGTAATTTGCTGGTATATATACTTACACAAAACTGTTCCACCTGTTGAACTTACAATATTGAAATAAAATCTTTTTGACCCGCCGAGTCTATTTACATGAAAACAATATTCAACACATAAATGAGTTTATGTAAATAAATATTTGTTCTTATTTTTTTGCTTAGGAGATGCTGATAGTGCACCCTATAGGTTGTGGTAGAATAAGAAAGTTGAAACTCGCCAATAATTATTTGGTCCGGTTTGTGTCGACCTGAAGGCCATTTGAATCAAGAGAATGATTTTTAAGTGTATTTTAATTTTACGCATGTGTATTTGATTCTTTTACATAAGTGTAAATTGAATTTACACATGTGTATTTGATTCTTTTACACAAGTGTAAATTGAATTTACACAAGTGTAAATTGAAGGTACCCTAATTTTTTGTTCTTCCGAGTTTCTGATGTTGTCGATTGTTGCGAATTGATTTATTCAAAATTGGGTTTTAAAGGTTCCTTCTAGTTGTTAAAGAGTTAGCATTCTTGGTCGATGTTCATTTGATTCTTGAATTTGTTTACAAGATTTTGAACCAAATTAAATGGGTTTAAATTTAGAATTGACTTTTGGTAGAAAAATGCTAACTTACAAAAATGAATCGTGGGTCATGTTTAAGTGAAAGGATTCACTTTCCTTTTTATTTTTATTTTGTATATTTATTTGCTTACTTATTTTCATTATAGATATTTTTTAATCCCGGTAATTTCATATTTTCTCTTTTGCTCTTTCATATGATTTTGTTCCCGGTTATTTCATATTTTCTCTTTAGCTCTCTCATATGATTTTATTCCCGGGTAAATTTAATGTTATTAGTGTGATTAGAGGTTGAAAATTGATACGAATATGTTTATTTTTTTTTGTTTACTCTTATTTTCTATTTAGTTGTATAATTTTTATAATGACATATTAATTATTGGTTTAGGTGATTTTCTGGTTCAAAACGAAAATAAACAATAAATTTGTAAACTGAATTTACACAAGTATACACAGACCCGGAGAGAATTAAAATCATGCATTATTTAATAAATTCAGGGCGTTGACTCCACCCGCTCAACTCAGCCGGAATTCCTTGTCAGCAATGTGGATTCATTTTGATCTATACCTTTTTAGTTTGATTATAGTAAGTTTTGATTTCTAGTCATGTGTATTTTAGTTTTACATGTTATTTTTTTATTATAGACAATTTAATTATTTGTAAAGATATTTGTGTATTTGAATGTAAATTTCTTTTTTGTTTTCTGATTTGTGTATATGTTTATTTTATAAAAATATTTGTGTATTTGGATTTAATATTAATAGATTTGTGTATATGTGTAAATTAATTTTACACAGGGGTTTAAAAAAAATCATGTTCTTCTAATTAATCTGTATATATAGAGAGAGGAAGAGAAGAGAGAGAGAGGGTCCGTGATTTTTATTAAATCAAATAATGTGAATTTACTTATTTACTGTGACACCCGGCAAATTCAGGTTAATATCCATACCCGACTATTACCTGAATTCATGTGATTACACTTGCATCATACTTAATTATAGAGTAATTAAGTACATATATCATATAACAAGTCCATTCGTTTCATTTCATTTCATGCATCGGTAATCGGGCGGATTACCGGGTCACACACGCGTCCTGTCACACGAACATTAATGAATATTGGAAATAATATTTAGACATATATTTGGTGTGTATAAATTATATGTAATACTGTGATTTAATATTTTATGCTTATGTGAATTTTTCCGGAATTTATTGAGCATCTTTTATTTTAACGCTTCTTAAGCGAATACGCGATATGTGCCAACAACATTAATTTGGGGATTTATAAAAATGATTTTTGATTTACATTATGGGCTAAATAATTCAGTTTTTAAGTTAACTAAATCAATTAAGAGCCCATTAGCTATTAAAAAGCCTTAAAAGATTACTAAAGCCCAATACCATTTACACTAAAACTCCCTTAAACCCATTTATCCCTCATTTGATTACCCTAACCCTAAAGCCACTCTCCCCTCCTCCCTCTCTTTTCTCGGCCGCACCCTCTCCCCTAGCCACCACCATCTTCAAAAATCATCCAAGCAATCCAAGCCATTCCAAGGTGATTTCAAGTGGATTCAAGGTGATTCAAAGCATCAACACCTCCATTTCATCATCATACTTGAATTAGGTAACCATCCCTCCATATATTTCTTATTATTTTCGGCCAAAATGGGAAAACCATCATCCAAACGATTTTTGATGTTCAAAAGTGTTATAATACTTGTTTTCATCAAAAGATTTCATAAAATGATGTTGTTGATGCATATATGCACTTTTTATGTTTAGAAATGCTTGTTTATGTGGATATTTGCTCGTTTCTATTTATAGAAACTTTGTTGGATGCATTTTTGCAAAACTTGATGTATGATATGTTTGTTGGTTTAAATGGTACACATAATAGTAGAATAGATAGGAAATATAATTTTTTTGGTTGAAATGTCGTTTTTCACTCGGTTATGGACCACTTACTATATAAGGAAACTTTAATTTTGCATATTTTGTGTTATGAGTTTCTCATGGATAAAAACTTGATATTATTGTTCTATAATGTATATCAAAGTAGTAAAAAGAGTTATTTGGGGTTACACATGTGCAATAGGGTCGTTTGGACCACTTTCCTAAAAAGGAAACTTTATTTGTTCATATTTTGTATGTGTAGGTTATAAATGTTTAAAATGGATTATATAGCTTCATTATCATATGAATAGATGACTTGTGCATGAATATGTAATTTGGAGTTGTGTTATGACGTGTTTTGGTGAACCTTGCTAAATAAGGAAACTTTATTAATTTGTGAACTTCAACTTTGCTTAGAATAGAAAGTTTGTGTGTAGAATCATGTTTATGGTATGTCACTAGTATAAATTCATGTGTAACTTGTTTAGTTGAGCCATTACACTTAAAGTACACTAAAACCCTAATTGTCAAAGAATGGAAACTTTGTTATGATAAGAGTTATGGAATTTCTATGACATGTTATGCTACTTGTTTAAAAGTGTTGAATTGATACTAATAGGTTATTAATATGATGACATGAGTTATGTGTAGGAATGGTTGACATATATGAAATGTGCCATAAAGATGTGCAAATGTTAAATTACTTGTCACATGTTGATTTCTTATGCAACTAATTGAAACAAGCATGTTATGTCACAAGGTATTACTTATACATTACTTAGGTACAACTTGTATGTTCCTTATGTGTCACACATGTATAACTTATGTGCTACTTAGGTGTTACACATGTACAACTTGTATGATGCTTATGTGTTACATGTTTACAACTTATATGTTACTTGTGTGTTGTTTATACATGACTTCAACATTGGTCAACATTAGTCAACATTGGTCAACATTGGTCAACATTAGTCAACATTAGTCAACATTGGTCAACATTGGTCAACATTAGTCAACATTGGTCAACATTGGTCAACATTAGTCAACATTGGTCAACATTAGTCAAACTTGGTCAAAGTTGGTCAAACCTTGGTCAAAGTTGGTTAAACCTTGGTCAAACCTCGGTCAACTTTGGTCAAACCTTGGTCAACCCTCGGTCAACTTTGGTCAAACCTTTTTCAAAACGTCAATGTAACCTTTCAACGTTGAGTCGTTTGGATGAATGTGGTTACATAAACCATGTTTACTTTCATAGACCTTATAGCCTTATTAATTCTTAGGGCTCGGTTAGGTCGGTTACCCGGAGTTACTCGATTTCTCTTGTTGCTTTCATTTCTCATTCACCGCATTTCCAGGTGAGTTTTCACAGCCCCATTTTACTTACTTTTCCATTTGGGGGAGATACATGCTAAACCATTTTCTTACTTAGTCGTATGACAATTACTTTGATTTCGCTTTAATTTATATAAGTGGGTGCATTTCCCGCACATAAAGTCCTCTCATATTCGAACCGTTAATTATTACACAAAGCGAGGTGATTCATGAATAGTACTATTGGGTTTAACAACCCCCACCCGGGTTAGTCGCGCTAACTCTGACTGGGAGTCTAACGGGTGCATAATTGACCTAATCCATTGCGTGCTGGGCACGTAAGAGGCAAAATGCTAGTTTCTGCATTCCTTCGTTGAGCTTCGGTTTCGGTGTTGCTTATATAGTTAATGTTTATTGTCTGATCAACAATCGAATCAATAGTATACATGCGTACTGTTACACTGTTTTCATTTCTGTTTCTGTTACTTAAACCTGTGAACTCACCAACCTTGTGTTGACACTTTAAGCATGTTTATCTCAGGTCGCTAAGCATTCACGCACGGACTAGGACTGCATGTCTGGAGTCGCATATCATGTTTTCATTAGAAGCTAGGTTTATGGGAACCTAATTTGTTATGCTTCTGTATTTTGCTACATTATTATTGCTTCCGCACTTTACATTCCGCATTTTCAAACTCTGTATTACTTAATTTTTGAGTATGATGTTCAAACGGGATGTCTTTTCGAAAACCATTTAGAGGTCGTTCGAAATGACCGGGACTGATGATCCTTGACAGTCACAACCCGCGGGTAACCCGCTGTGGAATTTCAGGGTGTGACAGATTGGTATCAGAGCCCTGGTTATAGAGAACTAAGTTGCATTTAGTATACTTAGACTATAACTGTAGGCTCACATAGTTACATCACATCATACATGCATTTTCATACATGAATACAATGGATTACTGGATATTGACTTGTTACAGGATGTCGACCTCATCGGACCCCATTGTGATCTCGGACTCTGAGGAGTACACACCGGCTACCCCATCATCATCAGTGGAGCCACTCACCCCACCCTCATCACCCCACTCATCCACGGATGAGGAACAGACACATGACTCAGTGGATCTTGTAGAGTTGGATTCCGAAGAGGATCCTGAGAAGGATCCAGAGGAGGATCCTGAGGAGGAGTTAGAGGGGGAGGCAGATGGCGCACCAGCCCCAGGAGGCAATGGAGACGTCGGCGAGGGGAGCGACACGGGCGAGACGGTGCCCTACTCCGTACTACACGGGGACTCATCGTCCGACGACGGCTCCATACTACCTTCACCACCTCGTCTGGCGGACCCGACGCCGCCATCACCATTACTTGCACCGGTGGGAGCGAAGACCAAACTCACAGCTCGGAAGAAGAGCATTCGTAGAGGAAAGCGACCAGCCCACTCCCCTGACATTGCTGGACCATCGGCCAAAAGGGCCCGGATTGCATCATCGGACACTTCATCTACGGGAGAGTCAACTGGACCATCCTATCCACCACCCTATTGGCTCCGGCCTACCCAGGAGGTACTACCGATACTTGCGACGCGCAGCAGGTTACATGACGCTGACATATCATCTCTCCAGGATGAGTTGGCACTGACAGACCAGGCACTACTGATAGTACGAGACCGGATCGAGGCCGCGGAGGAAAAGGCTTACGGCCCAGGTCTACCGGTAAAGCATATAGAACGTCCAGAAAAGGTGCGACTTGAAAGAGGAGTACTGTCCTCGTAACGAACTCCAAAAGTTGGAACAGGAGTTTTGGAACCTAAGGATGGAGGGTGCTGACATCGCGGAATATACCGCAAGATTCCACGATTTAGCAAGACTACTACCGCACATGGTTACACCGGAGTACAAACGAATTGAGCGGTACATTTGGGGTTTGGCACCTCAAATACAAAGCATGGTTACTTCTGCAGAACCCACAATTATCCACAACACAGTGAGACTGGCACATAATCTCACGGATCAGGCAGTCCGTCAGGGACTGTTCAACAAGAAAGAAAGTTTTGTGAAAACCTTTGACAACAAGAGAAAGTGGGAAAATGCCCCTGCCAAGTCCTATGTGCCTAGTAACCAGAAGAAGCAGGAACCGGCCAGGGTGTTTGTGGCTAACCAACCGGATAAAAGGCCAAGAGGGACATACACTGGAACCCTACCTAAGTGCAACAAGTGCCAGTTTCACCACAATGGTACTTGTGAAGATTCTCGGTGCCAGAAGTGTAAACGTTTTGGACACACTGCCCAGAGCTGCCGATCAGTTGAACAAGCCCCGGCTGGCGGGGGAAACCGCGGATGTTTCGGGTGCGGTGATCCCGGACATTTCCGCAAAGACAGCCCGAAGAACCGGAAACCTGGAAATACAAACACTCGGGGCAGAGCATTTGTTATTGGAGCCGGCGAGGCTAGGCAGGATCCCAACATTGTTACTGGTACGTTTCTCGTAAACAACTGCTATGCTTCTATCTTATTTGACACGGGTGCCGATAAGAGTTTTGTATCCACTGAGTTTAGCTCATTACTTGGGATTACACCCATCGCCCTAGAGTACTTATACACGGTAGAACTAGCAGACGGTAAGCTAATAGAAACAGAACAAGTGATTCCCGGTTGTGTCTTAACATTAGCCGACCATCCTTTCACTATAGACCTATTTCCGGTAACATTGGGAAGCTTCGACATAGTTGTCGGTATGGACTGGTTGTCCAAGAACCGAGCCGAAATCGCCTGTCACGAGAAAATAGTCCGCATCCCACTGTCGGACGGAGGAACACTGACCATTCAAGGAGAACGGAGTGGTGCTACGTTAAGGATCATTACCTGCATGAAAGCCCGAAAGTACTTGCGGAAGGGCTATCACGCGATCCTAGCACACGTGACGGAAAAGAAAGAAGAAGAAAGGAAGATTAAAGACATACCGATCGTCCGAGACTATCCGGAAGTATTTCCCGACGACTTGCCCGGACTTCCACCGCAGCGACAAGTCGAGTTCCGGATTGATCTCACACCCGGAGCTGCTCCGATAGCGAGGTCACCTTACCGACTGGCGCCATCGGAAATGCAGGAATTGTCTAACCAATTACAGGAACTGTTAGACAAAGGCTTCATCAGACCAAGCTTCTCGCCTTGGGGAGCACCAGTCTTGTTCGTTAAGAAGAAAGACGGATCGTTCCGTATGTGTATCGACTACAGAGAACTAAACAAGGTAACTATCAAGAACCGATATCCACTACCAAGGATCGATGACCTGTTCGATCAATTGCAAGGGTCGAGCTATTACTCAAAGATCGATCTACGGTCGGGATACCACCAGCTAAGGATTCAGGAAGACGATATTCCAAAGACCGCCTTCCGAACTCGTTACGGTCACTACGAGTTCATGGTCATGCCATTTGGGTTAACCAATGCACCAGCGGTATTCATGGACCTCATGAACCGAGTGTGCAAGCCCTACTTGGACAAGTTTGTGATTGTGTTCATAGACGATATCCTGATATACTCACAGAACAAAGAGGAGCATGCCGAGCATTTGAAGTTAATTATGGAGTTGCTGAAAGCCGAGAAACTGTACGCCAAGTTCTCGAAATGCGACTTCTGGATTCGCGAAGTACAGTTCCTTGGACACGTGGTCAACGAGAAAGGCATACATGTTGACCCATCCAAAATCGAGGCGATTAAGAATTGGGAAGCACCTAAGACTCCGACTGAGGTGCGACAGTTCTTAGGTCTTGCGGGCTACTATCGACGATTCATCGAAAATTTCTCTAAGATAGCCCAACCCCTCACCACACTGACACACAAAGATAAGAAATACGAATGGAATGACAAGGCAGAAATCGCTTTTCAATTACTCAAACAGAAGCTTTGCAGCGCACCAATCCTATCATTACCAGAGGGAACGGATGATTTCGTGGTGTACTGAGATGCGTCACATCAAGGGCTTGGGTGCGTGTTAATGCAAAGGGAGAAGGTCATAGCCTATGCTTCTCGACAACTGAAAGTGCACGAGAAAAACTACACTACCCATGATTTGGAGCTGGGAGCGGTAGTATTCGCTCTCAAAATCTGGAGGCACTACTTGTATGGCACGAAGTGCACAATTTTCACCGATCATAAAATCCTTCAACACATCTTCGATCAGAAGGAACTTAACATGAGGCAACGTCGATGGGTCGAATTGCTAAACGACTACGACTGCGCTATCCGTTACCATCCTGGAAAGGCAAACGTCGTGGCCGATGCCTTGAGCAGGAAGGATCAACCCAAACCGCGACGAGTGCGGGCGTTATAGTTGACCATCCACACGAAATTACCCATGCAAATCCGCGACGCCCAACTCGAAGCAATCAAGGAGGTAAACCTATGCCATAAAGTCCTTACGTGGTATGGACAAGCAATTTGAGGTCAAATCCGATGACATCCGTTATTTCATGGATCGGATTTGGGTACCAAGTTTTGGGGATCTAAGGGATCTGGTGATGGACGAGGCACACAAGTCCAGGTACTCGATCCACCCCGGTGCTGACAAGATGTACCATGACCTCAAGGAACATTATTGGTGGCCTAACATGAAAGCCGAAATTGCTACCTACGTCAGTAAATGCTTGACCTGTGCTAAGGTCAAGGTAGAGTATCAGAAGCCATCAGGGTTACTCCAACAACCAGAGATCCCACAGTGGAAGTGGGAACAGATTTCAATGGACTTCATCACGAAATTGCCCAAGGCCTCTAATGGCTGTGACACAATCTGGGTAATTGTCGACAGACTAACCAAATCTGCGCACTTCCTTCCCATTAAAGAAACGGACAAGATGGATAAACTAACCAGAACTTACTTAAAGGAAGTAGTCACAAGACATGGAGTGCCAATCTCCATCATTTCAGATAGGGATAGTCGATTCACATCCCGATTCTGGCAATCCTTACAGAAAGCCTTGGGTACTCGACTAGATATGAGTACTGCATACCACCCCCAGACGGACGGTCAAAGTGAAAGGACCATCCAGACCCTGGAAGACATGCTCAGAGCTTGTGTGGTTGACTTTGGGAACGGATGGGATGCCCATCTACCGTTGGTCGAATTTTCATACAACAACAGCTACCACACTAGCATTAAGGCTGCACCATTCGAAGCACTTTATGGACGAAAGTGTAGATCGCCGATTTGCTGGACAGAAGTGGGAGATAGCCAACTCACAGGTCCAGAAATTATTCATGAAACTACGGAAAAGATTGTACAGATACGCGAACGTATCAAGGCCGCGCGTGATCGTCAAAAGAGTTATGCTGACGTGAGACGCAAACCGTTAGAATTTCAAGTGGGAGACAAGGTACTACTGAAAGTCTCGCCATGGAAAGGAGTGATACGTTTCGGCAAGCGTGGAAAGCTTAACCCTCGTTACATTGGACCTTTCGAAATTCTGAAAAGGATCGGTCCTGTTGCCTACAAACTCAACCTACCGGAAACCCTCAGTGGCGTTCATGACGTGTTTCACGTGTCGAATCTGAAGAAGTGCTTGTCAGACGAGACACTAGTCATACCATTGGAGGAGATTCAAATAGACGATCAGCTTCACTTCGTCGAAGAACCAGTCGAGATCATGGACCGCGAGGTCAAACAGTTAAAACAAAGCCGCATTCCCATAGTTAAGGTTCGTTGGAATTCTAGACGCGGACCAGAGTTCACTTGGGAGCGCGAGGATCAATTCAAGCGTAAATACCCTCACTTGTTCAAAAATACACCGCCTACCAGTGACGCGAACTGAATTTCGGGACGAAATTCCTTTTAACAAGGGGAGTATGTGACACCCGGCAAATTCAGGTTAATATCCATACCCGACTATTACCTGAATTCATGTGATTACACTTGCATCATACTTAATTATAGAGTAATTAAGTACATATATCATATAACAAGTCCATTCGTTTCATTTCATTTCATGCATCGGTAATCGGGCGGATTACCGGGTCACACACGCGTCCTGTCACACGAACATTAATGAATATTGGAAATAATATTTAGACATATATTTGGTGTGTATAAATTATATGTAATACTGTGATTTAATATTTTATGCTTATGTGAATTTTTCCGGAATTTATTGAGCATCTTTTATTTTAACGCTTCTTAAGCGAATACGCGATATGTGCCAACAACATTAATTTGGGGATTTATAAAAATGATTTTTGATTTACATTATGGGCTAAATAATTCAGTTTTTAAGTTAACTAAATCAATTAAGAGCCCATTAGCTATTAAAAAGCCTTAAAAGATTACTAAAGCCCAATACCATTTACACTAAAACTCCCTTAAACCCATTTATCCCTCATTTGATTACCCTAACCCTAAAGCCACTCTCCCCTCCTCCCTCTCTTTTCTCGGCCGCACCCTCTCCCCTAGCCACCACCATCTTCAAAAATCATCCAAGCAATCCAAGCCATTCCAAGGTGATTTCAAGTGGATTCAAGGTGATTCAAAGCATCAACACCTCCATTTCATCATCATACTTGAATTAGGTAACCATCCCTCCATATATTTCTTATTATTTTCGGCCAAAATGGGAAAACCATCATCCAAACGATTTTTGATGTTCAAAAGTGTTATAATACTTGTTTTCATCAAAAGATTTCATAAAATGATGTTGTTGATGCATATATGCACTTTTTATGTTTAGAAATGCTTGTTTATGTGGATATTTGCTCGTTTCTATTTATAGAAACTTTGTTGGATGCATTTTTGCAAAACTTGATGTATGATATGTTTGTTGGTTTAAATGGTACACATAATAGTAGAATAGATAGGAAATATAATTTTTTTGGTTGAAATGTCGTTTTTCACTCGGTTATGGACCACTTACTATATAAGGAAACTTTAATTTTGCATATTTTGTGTTATGAGTTTCTCATGGATAAAAACTTGATATTATTGTTCTATAATGTATATCAAAGTAGTAAAAAGAGTTATTTGGGGTTACACATGTGCAATAGGGTCGTTTGGACCACTTTCCTAAAAAGGAAACTTTATTTGTTCATATTTTGTATGTGTAGGTTATAAATGTTTAAAATGGATTATATAGCTTCATTATCATATGTATAGATGACTTGTGCATGAATATGTAATTTGGAGTTGTGTTATGACGTGTTTTGGTGAACCTTGCTAAATAAGGAAACTTTATTAATTTGTGAACTTCAACTTTGCTTAGAATAGAAAGTTTGTGTGTAGAATCATGTTTATGGTATGTCACTAGTATAAATTCATGTGTAACTTGTTTAGTTGAGCCATTACACTTAAAGTACACTAAAACCCTAATTGTCAAAGAATGGAAACTTTGTTATGATAAGAGTTATGGAATTTCTATGACATGTTATGCTACTTGTTTAAAAGTGTTGAATTGATACTAATAGGTTATTAATATGATGACATGAGTTATGTGTAGGAATGGTTGACATATATGAAATGTGCCATAAAGATGTGCAAATGTTAAATTACTTGTCACATGTTGATTTCTTATGCAACTAATTGAAACAAGCATGTTATGTCACAAGGTATTACTTATACATTACTTAGGTACAACTTGTATGTTCCTTATGTGTCACACATGTATAACTTATGTGCTACTTAGGTGTTACACATGTACAACTTGTATGATGCTTATGTGTTACATGTTTACAACTTATATGTTACTTGTGTGTTGTTTATACATGACTTCAACATTGGTCAACATTAGTCAACATTGGTCAACATTGGTCAACATTAGTCAACATTGGTCAACATTGGTCAACATTAGTCAACATTGGTCAACATTGGTCAACATTAGTCAACATTGGTCAACATTAGTCAAACTTGGTCAAAGTTGGTCAAACCTTGGTCAAAGTTGGTTAAACCTTGGTCAAACCTTGGTCAACCCTCGGTCAACTTTGGTCAAACCTTTTTCAAAACGTCAATGTAACCTTTCAACGTTGAGTCGTTTGGATGAATGTGGTTACATAAACCATGTTTACTTTCATAGACCTTATAGCCTTATTAATTCTTAGGGCTCGGTTAGGTCGGTTACCCGGAGTTACTCGATTTCTCTTGTTGCTTTCATTTCTCATTCACCGCATTTCCAGGTGAGTTTTCACGGCCCCATTTTACTTACTTTTCCATTTGGGGGAGATACATGCTAAACCATTTTCTTACTTAGTCGTATGACAATTACTTTGATTTCGCTTTAATTTATATAAGTGGGTGCATTTCCCGCACATAAAGTCCTCTCATATTCGAACCGTTAATTATTACACAAAGCGAGGTGATTCATGAATAGTACTATTGGGTTTAACAACCCCCACCCGGGTTAGTCGCGCTAACTCTGACTGGGAGTCTAACGGGTGCATAATTGACCTAATCCATTGTGTGCTGGGCACGTAAGAGGCAAAATGCTAGTTTCTGCATTCCTTCGTTGAGCTTCGGTTTCGGTGTTGCTTATATAGTTAATGTTTATTGTCTGATCAACAATCGAATCAATAGTATACATGCGTACTGTTACACTGTTTTCATTTCTGTTTCTGTTACTTAAACCTGTGAACTCACCAACCTTGTGTTGACACTTTAAGCATGTTTATCTCAGGTCGCTAAGCATTCATGCACGGACTAGGACTGCATGTCTGGAGTCGCATATCATGTTTTCATTAGAAGCTAGGTTTATGGGAACCTAATTTGTTATGCTTCTGTATTTTGCTACATTATTATTGCTTCCGCACTTTACATTCCGCATTTTCAAACTCTGTATTACTTAATTTTTGAGTATGATGTTCAAACGGGATGTCTTTTCGAAAACCATTTAGAGGTCGTTCGAAATGACCGGGACTGATGATCCTTGACAGTCACAACCCGCGGGTAACCCGCTGTGGAATTTCAGGGTGTGACATTTACCCCTGCAATAAATATGGACCACATGTTTTTTTAATTTAAAATAAAAAAGTCAGATTTAATTACAACCACACATTATAATAAGTAAATTCGGGGTAGGGTTAGAGGTTTTAGGCTTTTCGGGGTAGGGTTGGAGGGGGGTTAGGTTTTTGGGGGTGCGGGTGGAGGGGGGGTTTAGGTTTTTGGGTCCGGGTTAGGGTTTTTGGGGGAATGAGCTCAATCGGAGTTTGTTTGACTCACTTCTTAGGATTTATGAGCGAAAACCCACTTCTTAGTGGAACCGTCCCCTATATATATATATATATATATATATATATATATATATGGGAGGGTTTCAGAGAAAACCACATAGTTAGGCGAAAACTGTAAAAAACCACTAAAAAAATCAATTTTAACCAATTATATAATAATATTTATTTTTCATTTTATTTTATTTTTATTTATTTATAAGAGTGTCAATGTAATATTACACATTTTTATCAAAAAAAATCATTTAAGTATTATCTTACGTATACGTAACACATACGTAAACAGAAAATAAAAAATTACGGTTACGTATACGTAAAACACAATACATAAAATGATTTTGGTGAATTCTGTAATATTATATTAATACACGTAGAAATAAATAAAAATACTAAAAAAATGTATAAATTATTTGTTTGGTTTATAGTGGTTTTCGCCTAACTGGGTGGGGGGTTTAGGCTTTTGGGGGGTGGGTGGGGTGGGTTTATGTTTTTGGGTGGGGGTGGGGTGGGGGGTTTAGGTTTTTGGGTGGGGGTTAGGCTTTTGGGTGTACTACACATATGCATCACCTTTAATTTGAAGTTTTTTGGTTTTCTCATGAAAATAAGTTTTCTAGTGAATTCACCCATATATATATATATAAAGGGTTAGGTTATAGTAAAAAGGGTTTTAAAAATAAGAAGGGTAAGAAAGATTCTAAGCTTGACATGTGTCATTTTATTGTTTTTAAAGGGAGGGCATAATGGTCAATGTGTAATATACTAGGTCAATGTGTAATACATCAGGTTAATGTGTTATACACCTGGTCAATGTATAATACAATGTCTTGTAACATCCTAAAATGGCGAGAAATAAAGTTAGAAAGTTCAAGCGGGCCGAAGTCGGACCGGGTCAGTCGCGAACCGGGCTTGGGGAGGTCTCCCCTATAAATAGCCCAAGGCCCTCACTTCTCCTCTTTTGCAATTCTAGAGAGAGAAAACCCGTAGAGAGAGAAAGTGTCGGAATCGCACAAGATTGCACCCGCTCGTGCCTCTTGCACTCGTGAAGGAAACCTCCAAATCTTAATCGTCATCCAGGTAACCATTCGAGCTAAAATTGAGATTTTGCTTAAGTTAGGTTTCCGGGTGAAAATAGGACGTTTTTACGGATGAAACTTGAGAATAAGCTTAGGTTTAGTATCTGGAATGAAAACCGGTTGTTTTGAGCAAAGAAAGTTGAAGTTTTGACATAATCAAACTCAAATCCGTGAATTTCGGGACTGTTTGGGAAGATGACTGCTGGTGCAGGCGAACTTAGCAAGTTCGCCTGTTAAGTTCGCTTGGTGGAGGCGAACTTATCAAGTTCGCCTGATTATGTTCGCCTGGCAAGTTCGCTTGGCCAAAGGTAAGCGAACTTATTATGTTCGCCTGGCAAGTTCGCTTGGACAAAGGTAAGCGAACTTATTATGTTCGCCTGGAAAGTTCGCTTGGCCAAGGGTAAGCTAACTTATTAAGTTCGCTTATAAGTTCGCCTAGGCTAGTGGAGGTGAACTTAGCATTAAGTTCGCCTATATCAGCTGAGTAAAAGTGTGAATTGAGGTTAGGTCTGATATATGTGTTTTGTAACCAATTCAGATCGGAAGTGACGTTGTTGGGCCTTTGATTAGGACAACCGAGACTAGCTTATAAGGTGAGTTCTAGAAGCCCTCTTTTAAATGTTTTATATAATGCTTTCGGGCTGGTGTGTATACATATGAAATGTTGTTTTATAAAATGATGTTTATAAAACTATGTTTACGAAATAAATGATTTGGAATGAACGGTTTATGGAAAGAAAGTTTTATGAACGGAATGTTTACGAACGAATGTTTATAAAGAAATGGTTTAAAGTAAAGGTAAAGGGTTTCGAAAGTGAAGGTAAGGTTTTGTGAAAAGAAAAGAAAAAGGGCAAAGGTTTTAAAGAAGTCATTACAAATCTAATCTGTCGAATGAATGGAATTGACGAATGAAGTCTGGGAATGAGATTCCCAGCCTTGTGGTAGATTATGGACAGCGAGCCATAGTTACCATAAGAACAACAGGGGCAGTGTCTTACTGGCCTGCCAATGGTTTGATGTTGTACAAATGGTATGGAGTAACGATGGTTACTCAGGGGTTAACGTGACCGCACGTCAGGTTAAATTATGATCCGAAAGTGTTATGGCTGAGAGCCATAGCCGTCGATGGAAGTTGTCGGTCTATGGCTGAGAGCCATAGCCTTCAATGGAGGTTGTCGGTCTATGGACATGAGAGCCATAGGGGCAACTGAATGGGTATTGTCGGTCCTCGTGCAGTTAGCCTTGGGGGCAATACCAAAAAGGGAATTGACGGAATGTTGTGGCAACGGTGGTGATACGTAACGATTGTCCACGACATGCAGGGTTCCTTCGGGGACACAGAGACGCGTAAGGAAAGATACAGATTTTAGATAGTAATGTATGACTTAAATGAATGTTAAATCTTTTAAACAAATGATCCGTTCAATGTGTTTAAATGTTTGAAGGTTTATGAATGAAAGGCCCTGTTTTCTTATACGTGATGTTAAACCCTAATGAATGTTTTGAATGTTGAACCATTTCTTAAATCGAACGAAAACTAGAACTCACCAGCGTAGCTCACTTTTTAGTGTACACATTCAGGTTAAGGCATGTTATGAGGAAGGACGGTGATGCTTGGCTAGCGAGAGGAGTTACCCGACTGACTATGAAGACTGGCATCCCGTTATGATTAGTTATGATGTATTTATGATTTAAACAATGTTTACGCTTCCGCATGTATGAACAAGTTTTAATTATGATGAATGAATGAAGTTTTCCGCTGCGTTATTTTATATTCATGTTTAAGAACTGTTGTGAATGAGTAAATCCAACAAGTGAGGCCTCCCGGGTTTGGGGCCTTACAAGTTGGTATCAGAGCAATAGTTTGAGAGATTCGGACACTCCCAGTGTCTGAACTTAAACTGTGAATGGGACCGAAAGCGGATGCCAGTACGGGTAACTCGAGCCACAACATCAGGTATGAAGGTAGTATATATTTACGTATATAGTATGCCTTAGAAAGGGTTAGGTAAGGACTTGTGTTCTGATGGAATCGCAAAGGTGGTCAAATAGAAATCGAAAGGTAGTGTAATGGTTAATTGCAGATGGCCAGTGTATATTAACATCTTACAGTGCTTATTGAATTTTATTTGTTAACTAGCGTGATAACATTGGATTCCTTGTCTTTTAGAACGAAATGGAGGGTAGAACAGGCAGAAGGCGTGGTGGGGGTTGTACCGGATGACACGGTAGGATTCCCGCCCACCAAGTTTATAGTAAAGAGGCAAGTGTTCTTGCGGAACCGGAAGGTAGTGTGCATGAGACCGTACGAGTGTGATGCGAGATGTCCTCTGTTGTGTTGATTTAGCGCGGAAGTGGTAAGAAGTGTCGAGGAGAATACCGGGACAAAATCTCAACTTTGAAGAGACGCGAGTATTATGAAGTGTTATAAGAGGAACTAGAATGCTCGAGTAAGGTAAATTGGAAATTTCGTTTGGATCCGCGAAATTGTGAATTTACAGGTGCACGTGCATGATAGCGAATTTTATGGTGTTGATTAATGCTTACGTATCAGAGTTGATCCAATTACTCAACCACGACTACGAGATGTTAGTCACCCGAGTAACGATTTAAAGAGATTGATGAACATCATTAGTAATAGTAACGATGTCAGAGATGGTATACCTTACAGAGGTGAATTATGTCAACGAGTACGAGCCACGGACAAGAAAGAGGAGGAATGAAACTTCGGTTTACCTAAGTCAGACGAGCATATGTATGAAGGATGCCAAGGAGCTAGGGTGGGCTACGCTTAGCACAAACATGTTATGGTGAATAAGAATCGGTCTACTGTTGAAGTATGCATGAGCATGAAGGAAATAACCACACAAGTGTATGTCCAAAGAATATATGAGTGCATGAATGCACAAATGGCATCTTTCCATGTAGAAGACAACCCAAGACAACTAATAAGAGTATCTGCTGAAACGAGAAAATAGATATACCAACAACAATAAGAGACGGGAACCACGATGTTAATTAGGGCGTGTAGACTAAACCAAATCAAAGGATTGTTGTCTAGAATGAATGTGATGGACAAGTTTTGACCAACAATGTGAAGTAAAGCATGGGCACTAAGAAGAAATTCAAGGCGACTCAGAGAACGCTCTACTATGTCTAAGTCTAATCAATAGCTGCGAGTGTTGTTAGAATTGGAAAGCCGTTGAGGGACCCACTGAAACTAGAAAGGAAATGAAAGTACAAGTGTCACCGTACGTGTCATTTATCCATAGTAAGACCGACGAATGTGACTTTAGAAGAAATGCATGCAGAAAAGGCTAATGGAAACGAGTAGCTACAGAATATATATTGTCGGTCAGATGGGATGCCAATCCCTAAGACCATCCAGTGATATGCAGGAAGAATGGTGTTCAATGAACTAACGATGTGAAATGTAAAACCTGACAAGTACGCTTGAAAGAAAGACTAGAAGGAGATTGTGTATGAAAATATGAATGAAAAGTTCGAGCGACTAGTGTTCCATCTGAATGAATACCTTCCCGACAAGTTGAATGTGATAAGGGATACCTCATATGTTTGGGGGATACCTGATACGGTTCCTACGGGAACGAAGCGATACGGTTCCTAAGGGAACGAAGCGATATGGTTCCTTAGGGAACGGGACGATGTGGTTCCTTCAAGAACTTGATAGTAGGAATCATTCGGGATGATATGATTCATTCGAGAATGGCATGGTATGGTCCTTCAAGGACGAATGCACCATGGACAACTTATGAGGTATACACAATGATCCAAATAGTCGAGAGACGATCGATAGTAACCGTCCAGATGGCAAGGTAGATAACCTTAACGAGGAGTTGAAATTATGGCCATGGAGTCTTCTGTGGACGACTCCGAGTTTGATAAGACATTTCACATAGAATGGCGATATAAGAACCCTAACGGTTAGACGTGAAAGACCGACTAGGGATGTACGATGCTGAAAAAGATAACGTCGATCAAGAACGAGAGAGGTATAGTCAAGACTACATAAGAATCTATCAACGGGAGAGTGATTGCATATGCGTCGCGACAGTTGAAAGTTCAAGAAGTCAACTATCCGACTCATGATTTGGAACTTGCTGCTGTCGTATTCGCATTGAAAATCTGGAGGCACTACCTGTACGGGGTGAAGTTTACTATTTACTCCGACCACAAAAGTTTGAAATACTTCTTCGAACAGAAGGAACTTAATATGAGGCAGAGACGATGGTTGGAACTCCTGAAGGATTATGACTGTGAGATCATGTACCATCCTGGAAAGGAAAACGTGGTGGCTGACGCTCTAAGCCGAAAGGATGTGCCTGCTCCTATTAGAGTGAAAGCTTGCCAGTTGGTGGTAACATCAGATGTGATAAGGGAAATTGAAAGAGCTCAAGATGAAGCACTTAAGGAAGAAAACATAAAGAAGGAAAGAATGGTTGGCCAATGGGACAAGTTGGAATATAACACCCTTGGTGTTAGAACACGTTATGGACGGGTATGGATACCTATAGGTGGCGAGCTTAGAACCAAAATCTTGGATTTCTCATAAGTCTCGTTACTCTATCCATCCTGGTACCAACAAAATGTACCAAGATCTGAGGAAGGAATACTGGTGGCCTGGAATGAAACATGAAGTGAGAAAGTATGTAAGCAAGTGCTTGACTTGCTCGCAAGTAAAGGCTGAACATCAGAAACCGTATGGAAAGATTCAACCACTTGATATACCGGAATGGAAGTGGGAACACATTACCATGGACTTCATAACCAAGCTACCTCGCACAGCTAAAGGACATGACACCAATTGGGTAATTGTGGACCGTTTAACGAAGAGTGCTCATTTCCTACCTATTCGCGAGACGTTCTTGTCGGAAAGGTTAGCAGAAGTGTTTATTAACGAAGTAGTAGCACGGCATGGGATGCCTTTGATGATCGTATCTGACCGGGACACACGATTCACATCGAGGTTCTGGAAAAGATTTCATGAAGCGATGGGCACGAGGCTTAATATCAGTACGGCATACCACCCGCAAACGGATGGTCAGTCCGAAAGGACCATTCTGACATTGGAAGATATGCTTCGTGCTTGTATTATAGACTTCAGTGGCAGTTGGGACAGCCATCTGCCGTTAGCCGAATTTTCCTACAACATTAGTTATCACACGACGATAGGCATGCCGCCTTACGAAATGTTGTATGGGAGAAGATGCAGGACCCCGGTTTGTTGGGGTGAGATTGGACAGAAGGAATTAGGAAGTCTTGAAGTCGTAAAAGAAACGTCGGAAAGGTTTGATCAAATCAAAGCTCGAATGAAGGCCGCACAAGATCGTCAGAAATCCTATTCGGATAAATGACGAAGGCCTATTGAGTTTGATGTTGGGGACAGAGTAATGTTGAAAGTGTCACCCTAGAAGGGAATCATTCGATTCAGGAAGAGAGGAAAGTTAAATCCGAGGTTTGTCAGACCGTTTAGGATAGCGGCACGGGTTGGTGAGGTCGTTTATCGGTTAGAGTTGCCTGATGAGTTAAGTGGGATTCATCCTACCTTCCATGTATCACACTTGCGAAAGTGTTTGGCGGATGAATCGGCACACGTACCACTTACTGACATCGAGGTCGACAACAACCTTAATTACATCGAAGAACCCGTGGCTATCTTAGACCGAAAGGAGAAACGTTTGCGTAACAAAGTGATCCAATTGGTTAAAGTCCAATGGAAGCACCGAAAGGGATCGGAGGCTACATGGGAAACAGAGGCGGAAATGAGGGAGTCGTACCCTTATCTATTTGACTTGCGAAACCTATTGTAAGGAGGGTAGACTTGTAACATCCTAAAATGGCGAGAAATAAAGTTAGCAAGTTCAAGCGGGCCGAAGTCGGGCCGGGTCAGTCGCGAACCGGGCTTGGGGAGGTCTCCCCTATAAATAGCCCAAGACCCTCACTTCTCCTCTTTTGCAATTCTAGAGAGAGAAAACATGTAGAGAGAGAAAGTGTCGGAATCGCACAACATTGCACCCGCTCGTGCCTCTTGCACTCGTGAAGGAAACCTCCAAATCAGAATCGTCATCCAGGTAACCATTCGAGCTAAAATTGAGATTTTGCTTAGGTTGGGTTTCCGGGTGAAAATAGGACGTTTTTACGGATGAAACTTGAGAATAAGCTTAGGTTTAGTATCTGGAATGAAAACCGGTTGTTTTGAGCAAAGAAAGTTGAAGTTTTGACATAATCGAACTCAAATCCGTGATTTTCGGGACTGTTTGGGAAGATGACTGCTGGTGCAGGCGAACTTAGCAAGTTCGCCTGTTAAGTTCGCTTGGTGGAGGCGAACTTATCAAGTTCGCCTGGCAAGTTCGCTTGACCAAAGGTAAGTGAACTTATTATGTTCGCCTGGCAAGTTCGCTTGGCCAAAGGTAAGCGAACTTATTATGTTCGCCAGGCAAGTTCGCTTGGCCAAGGGTAAGCGAACTTATTATGTTCGCCTGGCAAGTTCGCTTGGCCAAGTGTAAGCGAACTTATTAAGTTCGCTTATAAATTTGCCTAGGCTAGTGGAGGCGAACTTAGCATTAAGTTCGCCTATATCAGCTGAGTAAAAGTGTGAATTGAGGTTAGGTCTGATATATGTGTTTTGTAACCAATTTAGATCGGAAGTGACGTTGTTGGGCCTTTGATTAGGACAACCGAGACTAGCTTATAAGGTGAGTTCTAGAAGCCCTATTTTAAATGTTTTATATAATGTTTTCGGGCTGGTGTGTATACATATGAAATGTTGTTTTATAAAATGATGTTTATAAAACTATGTTTACGAAATGAAATGATTTGGAATGAACGGTTTATGGAAAGAAAGTTTTATGAACGGAATGTTTACGAACGGATGTTTATAAAGAAATGGTTTAAAGTAAAGGTAAAGGGTTTCGAAAGTGAAGGAAAGGTTTTGTGAAAAGAAAAGAAAAAGGGTAAAGGTTTTAAAGAAGTCATTACAAATATAATCTGTCGAATGAATGGAATTGACGAATGAAGTCTGGGAATGAGATTCCCAGCCTTGTGGTAGATTATGGACAGCGAGCCATAGTTACCATAAGAACAACAGGGGCAGTGTCTTAGTGGCCTGTCAATAGTTTGATGTTGTACAACTGGTTTGGAGTAACGACGGTTACTCAGGGGTTAACGTGACCTCATGTCAGGTTAAATTATGATCCGACAGTGTTATGGCTGAGAGCCATAGCCGTCGATGGAAGTTGTCGGTCTATGGCTGAGAGCCATAGCCTTCAATGGAGGTTGTCGGTCTATGGACATGAGAGCCATAGGGGCAACTGAATGGGTATTGTCGGTCCTCGTGCAGTTAGCCTTGGGGGCAATACCAAAAAGGGAATTGACAGAATGTTGTGGCAACGACGGTGATACGTAACGATTTTCCACGACATGCAGGGTTCCTTCGGGGACACAGGGACGCGTAAGGAAACATACAGATTTTAGATAGTAATGTATGACTTAAATGAATGTTAAATCTTTTAAACAAATGATCCGTTCAATGTGTTTAAATGTTTGAAGGTTTATGAATTAAAGGACCTGTTTTCTTATACGTGATGTTAAACTCTAATGAATGTTTTGAATGATGAACCATTTCTTAAATCTAACGAAAACTAGAACTCACCAGCGTAGCTCACTTTTTAGTGTACACATTCAGGTTAAGGCATGTTATGAGGAAGGACAGTGATGCTTGGCTAGCGAGAGGAGTTACCCGACTGACTATGAAGACTGGCATCCCGTTATGATTAGTTATGATGTATTTATGATTTAAAAAATGTTTACGCTTCCGCATGTATGAACATGTTTTAATTATGATGAATGAATGAAGTTTTCCGTTGCGTTATTTGATATTCATGTTTAAGAACTGTTTGTGAATGAGTAAATCCAACAAGTGAGGCCTCCCGGGTTTGGGGCCTTACATGTCTAATATTACACAATGATCAGACCTGATATTACACAATGAACTGATATTACACAATGAGCATATTACACAATATCCTGACATATTTGAGCGAATTACACAATAAGCTGAAAAACATAAAACACAATGATGAAAAATATTTGACACAATGAACTTGTATTACACAATGACCTGACTAATTACACAATGAACTTGTATTACACAATGACTTGACTAATTACACAATGAACTTGTATTACACAATGACCAGACGTGGTATTACACAATAAACTTGTATTACACAATGAACTTGTATTACACATTGAACTTGTATTACACAATGAACTTGTATTACAAAATTAACTTGTATTACACAATGACCTGACTAATTACATAATGACCATATATTACACAATGACCAGACGTGGTATTACACAATGAACTTGTATTACACAATGAGCCGAAAAACGTAAAACAAAATGATAAATACCTATAACACAATGAACTTGTATTACACAGTAAACTTGTATTACTCAATGAACTTGTATTACACAATTACCTGACTAATTACACAATGACCAGACGTGGTATTACACAATAAACTTGTATTACACAATGAACTTGTATTACACGATGACCTGACTAATTACACAATGAGCTGAAAAACGTAAAACACAATGATAAATGCATATAACACAATGAACTTGTATTACACATTGAACTTGTATTACACAATAAACTTGTATTACACAATAAACTTGTATTACACAGGGAACTTGTATTACACAATGACCTGACTAATTACACGATGACCAGACGTGGTATTACACAATGAACTTGTATTACACGATGAACTTGTATTACACAATGACCTGACTAATTACACAATGAGCTGAAAAACATAAAACACAATGATAAATACTTATAACACAATGAACTTGTATTACACATTGAACTTTTATTACACAATAAACTTGTATTACACAATGAACTTGTATTACACGATGAACTTGTATTACACAATGACCTGTCTAATTACACAATGAGCTGAAAAACATAAAACACAACGATAAATACATATAACACAATGAACTTGTATTACACATTGAACTTCTATTACACAATGAACTTGTATTACACAATGAACTTGTATTACACGATGAACTTGTATTACACAATGACCTGACTAATTAAACAATGAGTTGAAAAACGTAAAACACAATGATAAATACATTTAACACAATGAACTTGTATTACACAATAAACTTGTATTACACAATGAACTTGTATTACACATTAAACTTGTATTACACAATGAACTTGTATTACACATTAAACCTGTATTACACAATGAACTTGTTTTACACATTAAACTTGTATTACAAAATGAACTTGTATTACACATTAAACTTGTATTACACAATGAGCTGGAAAACGTAATTTTTTTTTCTTTTTTGTTTATAACGACACTATACTCGTTTTAAAGATAAAAAACGCTCGTTTTTATGGTGTAATTTTTTTGAAAAAATAATGTCGTATGTAAAAGTTATGAACGTTTAAAAATGAGGGGGGAACTTGATAAAAAGTCAACAAAAGTGGGCAAGACTAAAATACACTTCCAACAACTTTTTCTCCTACAATTTAATCTCGAACATTAAATTTTTTCTACAATTTGATCCAATGGCTCTAAATCCTTCTCACACTTCTTAGAATTAGAATATTTTTTACCTGAACCTAATCCATATATATATATATATATATATATATATATATATATATATATATGCTTAGAACCCGTGTCTACACATGGGTGAAAAATATAAATAAAGAAAATTCTTAAATTTTTATGTATATATTTTACAGGTGTAAAAATGTATTGCATGTACTAAGGATAGAAAAAAAAATTTAAAATATATAAAAATTAATATATAATTGAGTTTCGAAAATACATTAACTAATATTTTATGTAATTTGACTATCATTTACTATTTTATTGAAAATAAAAGTTACATAATTAAATTTTAAAGTTTTTTATAATAAGAGATAATTTAAAATAAATATGTTTTATTAGTATAATCAGTATTTTGTTTAAAAATGAATTATTATTAAAAAAATAGAGGTATATTTAATAAAAGTGAGAGGCGGGAAAAAAATTGATGAAAATGAATATGGAGGTGACACGTGGCATGAAAAAATATTTATTTATTATATAGTATAGATATATATTTTTATTGAGGTTGAAATAAAAAGTCTATTTTTTCTAAAAAGGCTAAAAAATGATTTAAAAAATGACACGTGACAACTCTAACGAACTCTGATTTAACTCATTCCGGCGGCGTAGGAATCAGCTCGTCGAACTCTACCATCTTAGATTTTATGGTTTAGAAATTAGCTTTTAGCATTTAGCTTTAAAGTTTAGCTTTTAGGGTTTAGCTTTAAGGTTTAACTTTAGGTTTTACGGTTTAACTTTATGTTTTAGGGTTTAGCTTTAGGCTTTGGGGTAGAGTTTAGGGTTCGAAGAGACGGTTCCAACATCACTAGAATGAGTTAAATAAGAGTTCGTTAGACTTGTCATGTGTCAATTTTCAAATCTTTTTTAGGGGCTGGTTATTGTATAAAGGCCAAAAAGCATACGAAACCATTAGGACGCGACACATGTCCTTGGGACGAAAGGTAAATCTATCCAAGTGATAATAATAACACATGTTTTAAAATGATAACAACGTATGTTATACGAATAATCACGCATGTTATATAATAACGCGTGGTGATAACCATACATTCTATACGATTAATCACGCATGTTATACGCATAGCACATCGACATTTTTCTCAAATTAAAGATAATAAAATGCTCGATTTTATAGTGTAATTTAAAAAAAAATAATGTCGTATAAAAAGTTATGTGTTCAAAAAAATAGGAGAACTTGATAAAAATCAATAACGATGGTAGGCTATTCCAATTTTACCTCTCAAGGCCATTTACACGCTTAAAAAAATTGCTAACGATCACCGAGCCTTTTGGTTGAGTGTGTCACATGCCCGCCAAGGCGGATTATACACGGGAGCGCGACAAAATTGAATCATTACACATGATTAAAAGAAATTTCTATTAAATTAACCGAATAGTTGATTACATTGAATTTCATAACAAACAAAACAAATAAGTCTTCTTTTTGTTAATGTCTAGCTAAGTCCACTAAAGTATGAGTCCTCGAAATCCTAGTGTGATCAAAGCAGCAACTTAGTTTCCAAAACCTAAAAAACATGCTAAAATATGTCAATTAAAAAGTTGGTGAGAACATAGGTTTAGATACATAGATATACCATAGAATAATAGTACATTCATAAACAATTTCAATACAAGTAATTTATACATCGAGTGCACAACAACCCTAGTGACTAGAATAGTTTCCCTGTCTGAACGCATCAGACCCAAATTGTTGTTACAGTATGCAGTTTCTGTACACCCAGCTCCTTCCAAGTAGAACAAGATTCGTCAACTTGAAGGAGTAGATGTGCTTGTTAGGCCAATAGATCTATTTACTTACTCTTGTTGGCTAAAAAGTTAATGGTTGTAGTAGAGTGTGTATAAAACCGTTTAAGTTGACAAGTATAGAAAGTTGTTATTGAGATAGTATGAAAACCTTGTAGTATGATAATAGTATTGATATAGAGTTTGAATACGAGCATGTTTTATACCCCAAAGTACAAATGTAAAAGAGGGGCTATGAACTCACTTTGCAAAGTTAGAAGGTTAGACTTGCACTTGAAGTAACTTGGATTAGAAAGATGCCTTAAACATTCCCTAATTAAGTTTTTTAAGTTAGAAACATCTTATAATAGTTGAGGGGTTGTTATAGTAATTAGATGGAAGTAGTTGTTGTATACTAGAGTGGTTATCGTCCCGGGGTATTACCTCTGACAAAAGAGTTCCCAGGAAATAGTTGGTTAGATCAGAACCCGTATTTCCTAGTCAGAACTTTCTGCTTGTCATATAACTACATACCGATTTGATGGTTACTCTATCGGTATACTAGACCAAGTTAATGGTGTGTTTGGTAAGTTTGGAAAGTATAAAGGCTAAAGTGTAATTATGAATTTAGTAGGGATTGAAATGAATAAGTTGAATATTTGAGGGGTTTAATTGAAAATAGAGAGTTTTACTAGAAACGTGATTCTAGAAATTGAAAGGAAACTAGGAAGATCAAAATCAAGTTTTTATATAAAAGTTTGAACAAGTTTGAGGGGTTTATAAAATTAATTACAATTTGGGACTTTAAAATGATAACCATGATCATATTAAGCAAATTATATGAAAATCGTTGCTTTTATAAAAAACTAAAATAGGTGAAAAGATTGCAAAAGTAAAAACTTGAACAAATTCAAATCAGCTTTGCGCACTAATTTTGTTTCAGTTGTTTGGGGATCAAAAACTTGGAGTTTGGAGGAGTTCTTTATATGGTTGGAATCTTAAGAGTCTGAACTTGATTGTAAAAAAATAATCATTGAAAAAGGTTTCGTTTTGAGGGATATATGGCCTCCCGAAGTCAGGTCAGTGAATCTGCCCGTGGGTAGATCTGTGATTATAACATAATAAAAGTTTTGATCAAAGAAAGCTTGATTTAGCTTTTGATCTAGGATTAGATCTGTGATTATAACATAAAAATGTTGAGGAATCATAGATCCAAGCTAGTTATGAAGGATCTTAAAGAAAATTAAAAAGAAAAAGTATGAACTATGAAGAACATTAAGAAGGAACTTACTTAGAATTGAAAGATATGAACTTGAATCTTCACATAGGAGGAGAGGAACGATCTTAGTAGCTTGAGATCTCTTGAGTTTTCGTTTGATGTGTGAAGAATAAAGGTGAATGAAGGGGTCTATTTATAGGGTAGATTTGTGAGGGTTTAAAGAAAAATTAGTTGGGTTTGACTAGGATTGCAACAAGATAAATATGGTTTAATAATATCTTAAAATTTTCAAAATTATTAGGAGGGCATCTAGAATATTCCAAAGTATAAATGGTAGAGACATAAGGGCATATAAGTAACTAACAAATTAAGGATTAACTAGGAATTAGTTACAAGAAAGAGATAAGATTAAGAATGAATTAATCTTAATAGTAAAAGTTTCTAAAATCATTAAAGGGAGGGGTGAGATTTTCGGCCATAAGGTTAGAATGGGATTAGAATTGTGTTAGTTAGTTGGTAATTAGAATTAGATTAGTACGGGTTTAAAGAAAATAATAGTTTTATTCATTTAGATAAGCTTAATGGTTTTTAATAAATTTAATAGTTTAATGATATGTTTATCAGCAACTAATTATATTTTCTGAAAATAATAATAACAATAATATGTAATTAGATAAACTAACAATAATATGTAATTAGATAAACTAACAATAATTATCCATACTTTTAAACATGTTTGAGCATTCACAGCCCATTCCTTATAATTATGTGAGTGAATTTTGTATATTTTATGGAATGGTTTAAAGTGGTTGTGAGTGGATGAGAGAGAAAAGATATAAGGTTTGTGTAAATATAAGGATAAAAGTAGTGGTTTTTAGTATAATTATAAGGATAAGGAGAGAGAAAAGTAGAGATAAAAGTTAGAAAAAATAGTGTTTTTTATTGTAATTATAAGGATAATGATATGAAATATAAAGAACGGGCTGAGAATGCTCTTACAAAAGAAACCCTAAATTTACAGAATTGTAACTTTAGTACTTGAAATTTTACTATAGTTTAATAAAGTTACAAACTTTAATAACTTAGGTTAAGATATAATCTATGGCATCCAATGTTACTATAAGTAGCAAGTTCTAATATGAATTAGACAGAAATCAAAGATGTCACAGAGTGGTACCCACATGACTTTCCAAATAAGAGGTCATGAGTTCGAGTCTCGCTTGTGACAAAATGTTTCAGGTTGAGCCGAAAAGTTTTCTCAGTTGTGGGTTTCAACCTGGGTGGTGTGAGACCGGGTCACCACGCATCTGTTCTTTGGGCGGAAGAGTGATCCGTTTGCCAAAGTGATCCCCGGTGTCCGGGTCTTTTCCGTTAAAAAAAACAATTGCTGACGTGACATCTTTTCATTTCAACCCTTGATTATCTTCATCAACGGTCCGGATGACTTCATACGCTTTGTACACCAAAAAGATTTTGTATTTTAATCTATATATATGTATATATACATATGATATGTGTGCGTGATTTGTGTGTATTGGACGTCTGCTGGCCCACTGGTTAGCCCAGTGGCTGACCCAATGACGAAGAGCCCAATAGAAAATGGAACTAAATATCCAACAAAACCAGAGGTGGCAAGGTTTAGGTTGCAAGCGGATCGGAACCAGTCGGGCCAAAGATTAAGAGCAAACATATTTTAAAAACTTATTCGTAAGTCATTATTAAATCGAGAGAATCCACTGGACGTGTTAGTGGTGACCTAGTTCATTGCTTCTATCTAAAGTTGGATATGGTTAATTCCATTATCTTTTAAAAAAAATTTTAGATTGATTTATGTATAATTTATTTTAGTTCTTCAAATTCCTAAGTTCATTTTAATGAATTTTGTCATACTTATTATGCATCTTTTTTACTAATAAATTAAAATTCTACATAGACACGTGTCATTTTTTTGATAGATTCTTCGCATAGTTTTCCACCTCTTTCCTATTAAATCTAATTATTGATACTTATTATTTAATTATGGATAGTTATTATATTATTAACCAAATGAACTTAATATTAATTATTATTTATCAATTATATAAAAAAAATTAATACCCAGTTAAAAAAAATATTTTAAAAATTAACTTAACAGAATTTATAACTATCACGTCAAAATACATTTTTTTAAAGACATACTTTGACAAATGTTTGAGTTAACAGATTACATTATATTTTATTCAATCTGTGTAATACACGAGTTTATTTAACCCCTGTAATACACGAGTTTTTAAAGCCATAATTTTTTTATTACCAAGGGAGCAAGGGGCACCACTCGGGTAGGGTAGCGGGTTCATCGGATTCATTGGCTACACGACCGCAAGGGTCACGGGTAGGGTCTGCGGGAATTCACATCTAGCCGTTGGTTAACGGCATTCTAGCCGTTGGGTTTAATTAAAAAAAATTTTATCTTATAAATACCATCATTTTCCACTAATATTTTTACACCAAAAACCTACAATCTTTCAACTATATTTCTACCCCAAAAATATACTCTTTTTATCCATGGATTCTAAAAAATCAAAAGCCGGTAATCGCAAAAAATCAAAGGCCGGTTATAGCCAAGATCAACCAATACAACAACCGTTTCAATACCAATATTATCCGTATTCTCAAATGGCAACCATGCCTACTCAAATTGCACCCGTTCAATACACTTATTCCTTACAATATCAACTTACGTCTGACCCTTTTGCACCCCGCTACCAAAACATACCGTAACCCAACCCGTAATGAATAACGACCGGTCCCGATCTTTGATGACGAAATTGAAGAAAAAGAAAATGAAGAACAAGATGTAGAAGAACAACCCGGAAAAAAAAGAAAAATTCCACACACGTGCACCACATTATCAGTGGACCGATAAACAAAATCTCGCGTCGTGTAAGGCTTGGGTTCATATTTTCGAATCCCCGGTAATCGGAAATCAACAAAAGAAAAACGGGTTTTGGAATCGAGTGCTTAAGCATTACAACGAACAAGTTGGTGGAAGCAACCGAACTATTCACCAACTAAATTCAAAATGGATCGTTTTAAATACCCAAATGTGTTGGTTCAACGGTTGTTGGATTTAAGCGGTATATTTTTATGAATATTTAATTATATTTAAGTTTATATTACTAGTTTTTTGTAATCCCCAGGAAATTTCGGCTTCTATTCTGGCATTTGTAACCCCTTTTTATTTAAAGTTGTACATAAATAAAATCATCTTATTCATGATTGTCTATACATATATTAGGTGCATTTACTTCAAGATTTAATGAATATTAAATTAAAATTTTAAATGACTAAATCATATTAAACCTACATGAATGTATGTATTAAATTATTTCTTAAATCTATATAAATATGCAAATACAAATGTTATATAGTAACATAGATTAAATCATATAAACTATAAAATAAGCAAGTTTTATAAAACCATTTTACTTAAATATAAATATATATATATATATATATATATATATATATTAAGGAACATTTAAGTTTTAATATAAAAATTATTAGAATTTTTAAAAATTTTAAAACATCAAATGATTTTATGTTCTATGAAAGTTCAGGGTTAATTGTGTAATTTCTGAAACTTATTTTCAATTTAAAACAAATTTTACACATAAAATGATAAACACACTAAACTTGGGGGACCTGATTGCAAATTCATATCATCTCTTCCCCAACTCACCAATTTTGACTTTCATAGTCAAACTTCGTCAAATTAACTCTTCAATCGATCAGATTAATGCATCTTAACTGCAATTAATGTTATCACATCATTGTGCGACGGTTTCCTAACGATTTAACGATACAATTAGTTGGAAATCAATTATTCGTTTATGAAATTCAATCCCGTAACCGTCCAAGTAATGCGCAAAATCAATTCGTGTTCTCGGCTTGAAATTAGGCTATAAAACCGAACCCACACCTTCATTACAATCGCCACAAACCTTGTACACTTCTGTATTCGTTTCATTCCCTCTCCAGAACTCCGGCGAGCTCGAAGATCGTCGACTTCGGCCTCGTGGTCGTTCTCCCTCAATCCTCAACCAATTCAGGTATTTTTGATACTCATACTTTCGTTTTGATGTAAGGAGTAAAAGCCCCATGAATCCAAGAACGATCGGGTACTAAATCGATGGAATTGGGTGGCTAGGGTTTGTATTACGGTTTGGGGAAGAAGATACGATTCGGGGTGCTTGTTAAACCCATTTCGCGTCTGTTTTGAAACAAGAGACATGCTCGAGTCTACTGGTTCGTGGGTGGTGCGCTTGGTTGGTGCCAGCAGACCCGGGTTCGAGTCCCGTGGTCTGCAATATTTTTATTTTTGATTTTAAACCAAATTTTATCCTCATCCTTTGTATAAAAATTATTTTATAAAACTACCGAGGCTCGGAAGTATTCTTATGAACTAAATTGTTAATCTTAAATAACTATTTAATAGTTTAGGAAAATAAGAAAAAGGAATTAATTTAGAGGCTACATAATCATTTTATTTAAAACTTTTATTTACTATTTTAGTACACGATTAACCTATGCACTCTTTATTTTCCATTTAATTATTCAATTAAATAAAGCTATATTTATTTTTTTCTAATTTTCAATATATACATATAAATAAAAAAATTTAAATACTTAATCATTAGTTTATAAAGAACACTATATATATAAAGCTTGTATTCAATCCTTTATCGACGAACATATTATTTTCTTTATTTTGCTAACAAAATCCATCATTTACAACAAATAGTACACACTCATTCAACTTAGCTCAATCCTTGCTACTTAAATCCTTGAGCATATCATTGATACATATATACATGCAAACATAGGTTAACCTTGAGGTTAGCTAAAACAACTTGTGCAACTATTCGTACTTGAGATTTCAAGCTACCAATCCAAGGTGAGTTTACATAGCCCCTTTTTTACTATTTTTACTTTTGGGGTGAAACATGATTACAAATACATTTACATACACAATTCAATACCCTGTGTTCATATGCTATGGTCTTTATGCTTATGTCTTAAACTACTTGGTGACCATTACATGTGTTCATGTCAGTACAATCATTAACTTGTGTGGCAAGCCTAAGGTAGTACCTTTTATGATCATTTATACGGGAATCCGATACATTACTTAACACGAACCTTGGCGGGTTAGTGTTACATTGAGAACTTCACGCAATCCGGGGGATTGTGCATACATATAACATGGCTTGATTGTACGCTTGGAACCCTGTGTGTTTTCACATATGTGCTTTAGACATGCTTTGGACATATTGAATTGTAATCTATACTAACTCTTTTGGTGTCAAAACCTATGTTTCTCACCAACTACTTGTAGTTGACAGTTACTTACATGTTTCAGGTGCACCTGTTTGAGGACTACTTGCTCACCTAGGATTTGGACCTAGTTTAATTTAAATTATGTTTTGAACGTTTCATTTTCCTCTGTAACGGATGCTTTTAATTTGAATAATAAATATTATCATATTTAATAGATGATCATGTGCTTATGAACAACCGCGTCAGCCCCGGCGTATAATCCGCCGCCGGCCGGGGTGTGACATTTTTTATTTAGTTTATTATAAGTATATAGGACCATCTATGTAACACCCAAATTTTCAAAACAATTTAAACTTTCATAATGCTTGCGAAAGATGGTCCCCATTTAAAACTTTTGCGAATAAGACATAAAATGTTAAAACATGTGATAACGCCAAGTTAATTGTTTAGAACAAAAATTACATAAGTTTAAGGATTCTAAACAAGTTTAAACAAAAGTAGTTTCATAAATGCCCAACATCAAAAGAGAAATCCAAATCCGAGCGCTTGACATCCCGAGGTTTATTCCGGAGTTTTTCCTAAAACAAAAATCCCACAATTCATATTAGTAATGATACAAATTATGTCCGAAGACCCCCATGGGTATTACCAAAGAATACATAAAAATGGAAATTTTTAGGAACAAAAGTTTCTGACATGGTCATGTTCAGAATGAATGCAACCATGTTCCCTGAACATGATCATGTTCAGAACGAACACAACCATGTTCTTTGAACACAATCATGTTCAGAATGAACACAACGGTGTTCCCTCTCAGCATATGAAGAAACAAAGTTACTGACATGGTCATGTTCAGATGGACACAACCATGTTCCCTGAACATGATGAAGACAACCATGTTCCCTGAACATGATGAAGACAACCATGTTCCCTGACAGTACATTCCATTCACGCAGTTTCTACAAATTCTTTCATATAACGAGTATCTAATCATACATATACTTGTTTTCTAACCACACAATGTCCAATAAACAATATACATCAATCGGTGAGATCTAAGTCTCGTGTACATTTATGAAGTCAAGCTTCAAAATTATTCCCATGATATTCATGTCCTGACAACATCCATGAGGACCATGACTTTGCTTCATTCACATAAAGATCAAGTTCTCACAACCTCCATGAGAACCTTGATCATAATTACACCATTACATTCATATCCTAAACATCCATGAGGACTATGAATTTGTTTCACACCCGTGAGGTTCAAGTTCTCACAACCTCCATGAGAACCTCGAACTCACAATACTTTAACATTAAAAGTTTGTTCACAAATAATTTCACATACTTGATATTTTAACATGTAATCATCCAAACACATAATCAAGTATTCAACAAACATAGAAATCATCTCATTCATCTAAACACATGATCATACAAAACTTAGGGTAATGACCCAACTACCATTACTAAGTAAGTGAATGAACACTTACCTTTAATGCTAGATGAACTCGGTTGATCTTCAACCTTAGCACTTCGATTACATAAATAATTACATCTATTGTTTAGTAATTTAAAAAAAAAAATCTCAAAAATATCAATTTGGTTAGACACCCATGTTATGAACAAAAGTTCATCACCTATGACCAAGAATGATCCATACAACTTAATCCAAACCTTAACCTCCCATAATCACCATTATTGATCAAAGATCAATGAAATCACCCATTTGACCCGTTAAGGTTTGATCCAAACATCACCTAAAACCAAAATGGTCTGTTCAACTTAAGCCAAACCTAAATCCTCCCAAAATCATGATCAAACATCAAAGGTTAGTTAAATCAACTCATGACCCGTTAAGAGCTCACTCAAGTTTCACCCAAAAAATCAAAACCACCAAATTGATTGAGGTTTCATACTAAATTATGTGTCTATTAACACCATAGACACTTACCAACCCCTAATTCACCATTTAACATCATCAATTTGAAAACCCCTACATTTCACCTCAAGAACCCTAATTCTTACATCATCAAGTTAGGTGTTAAAACCAAGTAATTCTTGTTTCTCCAACATCAATTGACCAATTTAGGGTTTTTCTATTAAAACCCACTAAAAATCCATTAGTGGAGGTTTAAGAGATGGAGATGGAGAAGATAAACTTACTTGATGATAGCTTGAATGATGAACACCTTCAATCAATGATCTTTAACCTCCAATTTCCAGAAAATCAAGATTTGTCTTCCTTTCCTTTCTCCTTTGTATTTCACGCCAACAACCACACACACACATAAATGTCGTTGGCAGGACCCGAACGTGCTTCATCAGTCTTTCTTTGGGTGGGGGTTTCGGATCTCCCCCGTATCTCCCAGTCCTTCCTTGAAAGTCATTTTCCATGTTAATTTCGCTGCTGATCCCAGTAGTTATCGGTCCAGTTAGTGTTGTTGAGGTCCTTAACAAGGTCGGGCTTAGCAACAGTGGATTTCTTTCCTTGATTGATTTCTTTAGCTTTCTTCAGTTGGTAATCTAGATTAGTGTCAATGAAGTGTTCAATTTCAAAGGGATCATTAGATAAACATTCGTTACCCCTGATGCTATAGGTTACCGATTGTTTTCCAACATGAAGTTCAAGAATACTTCGTTCATGTCGATGATTGCTCTAGCAGTGCCTAAGAATGGGCGACCTAGAATTAAAGGTACAGAATAGTCGGGTCCCATTTCTAAAACCATGAAGTCGACAGGGAAGAAAAACTTGCCAA
Organism: Smallanthus sonchifolius; assembly: GCA_023525975.1. Classification (NCBI taxonomy): domain Eukaryota; kingdom Viridiplantae; phylum Streptophyta; class Magnoliopsida; order Asterales; family Asteraceae; genus Smallanthus; species Smallanthus sonchifolius. The sequence goes on along the minus strand of CM042026.1, from coordinate 80,578,178 downwards.
CTTTTACCAGTAAATTCTCGATAACCCGTAGGAGACATGATAATGCCATCGACAAGTTTGATGGTTGCTTTGACAGGTTACAGATTTCCAATTTTTAATTTTCTGAACATACTGTAAGGCATTACATTCACATTTGGTCCCAAATCAGCGAGAGCAAAAGTCAATGGCAGTGGTCCGATAGAACATGGTAGAGAAAATTTTCTGGGATCGGAGAGTTTTTTTGGAAGGCATCGTTCAACGAAAGCGGCATATTCGTTAGTTCTTTTAACTGCTTCTTCCATGTTTCTCTTGTTAGTGAGGAAATCCTTCAAGAATCCTCCATACTTGGGCATTTGTTGTATCACATCCAGAAAAGGTAGGTTAACATGGATTTAGCTTAGGAGCTCGACGATGAATTTCTCATATTGTTCGTCAGTCCTTTGCTTCACCAGTCTTCGTGTGTAAGGTATGTGTGGCTTGTAAGTTCTCTTTGTTCCTTCAGTTGGTGGCATATTCCCAAGAGTGCACACCATAGTTTTTGTTGAAGTTTTAGTAGGAGTGCTCACTAGAGTGGGCTGTGAAGTTTCTTTTGGTAGAAAATCTTGTGTGGTTGATTCTTCTTCTTCTTCTTCTTCTTCTGGCATTTACGAAGTGGAATTCTAGTGAATATCTCCCTTTGTGGTGCCGTTTGAACTTCTTCTTCTTCTAGCATTTGCGGTTCTAGATAAACCTTACTATTTCTGAGAGTAATAGTACTAACATTTGCTTTTGGGTTAGGTTCAGTTTTGCTTGGAAGACATCCTGGCTGTCTTTTAGATAAGAACTTTGCAATCTGCCCCAGTTGTATTTCAATGGATTGGAGAGTTGCTTTCTGTGTTTTAAATTCAGCTTCATGGGGACTAAACTTTTCTTCATATTGTTTGTGATGAGCATCAGCTAAGAGGACCTGAATTTCAGTTGTAGTTCTCAACTTAGTTACCGCGTCCTCTAGACTTAACCCGTTACTTGGCTTGTTAGTTCCTTGGAATTGTTCACGAGGCTGAAAGTTTTGAGGTTGTCTTTGCTGAAATTATTGTTGCCCAAAATCAGATGGTCTTTGATTGTTGTTTTTCTTCCGGATGAAATTCGGATGGTTCCTCCATCCAGAATTATAAGTGTTGCTGTACGGGTTGTTTTTGTAGGCGATTGATTCCGATAAAGTCAACTTGCTCAACAACCATAGTGGTGATTTTTTTTTCTCCAACAGTTTCAACATTTACTTTGCCTTTGCTCATTTAATCGAGTCGAGTGGTGAGAGTGTCTACTTGAGCAGAAAGTGAAATGACATTATCAACAGAGTGAATACCATGCCTGGTTACCCTATCATTTCTCGGATTGTACCATTGATAGCTGTTCATAGCTATTTCCTCAATTAGGTTGTAAGCTTATTGTGGTCTCTTGTTTCCAAAAATACCACCTGCAGTAGCGTCGAGTGTCTAACGAGCTTGATTGTTCAACCCATTGTAGAATGATAATCGGATTGTACCATTGATAGCTGTTCATATCTATTTCCTCAATTAGGTTGTTGTGGTCTCTTGTTTCCAAAAATACCACCTGCAGTAGCGTCGAGTGTTTGACGAGCTTGATTGCTCAACCCATTATAGAATGATAATACTTGTAGCCAAACTTCTAGCCCATGGTGAGGGCATTTCCTCAACTTGTCCTTGAAACGTTCCCATGCCTCATATAGTGACTCACCATCCTCCTGAATGAAAGTGGTAATATCGTTTATCAATTTAGCGGTTTTTGCTGGCGCGAAATATTTCGAGAGGAATTTTTGAGCTAGGTCATCCCATGTAGTGATTGACCTGGTAGGAAGACAATTTATCTATGCCTTAGCTCGTTCCCTTAAATAGAAAGGAAACATTCGGAGTCGAATAGCGTCATTCTAAACCCCGTTCAGTTTGAAAGTGTCACAAATTTTGAGGAAATTTGCAATGTGGGCATGAAGGTCTTCATCGGGTAATCCATGGAAAGTACATGATAATTGGATCATATGAATGACATGAGATTTGATCTCCAAGTTGTTCGCGTCAATTGTCGGCCTTGTGATACTAGACCCCAAGGCTTCAAGTGATGGTCTTGCGAAGTCGGAAATCGTACGGTTTTCTACGACCATTTTCTTGATACGTTTTTCTCGTAATCGACTGTGAAAGAATCTTTCGGGTTCTGCTAAAGGTTGATATAAACTAGTAGTGGAGCTGTGGATCATACACTACCTGAAACAAACGTAAAAATAAAAACAGATGGAAAATGTTAGGTTAAAAAAAAGGCTAATTTGTTGACTCGAATTTTTCTTGAAATCACCGTGTCATTGGCAACGACGTCAAAAACTTGACGTGTCTTTTTATAAGTTAATAAAATATAATATATATTTCATTATATTTTGAAAAGGTTTTAACGAGATCAAGTTTTAAATTTATAAAATGATAAATACTCAAACTTAAAAACGTACAATAAGCAATTGTACCTATCGCAGCGTAATATAGTTTAGGTAAGAACCAAGTATTGAACCAATGGACACGGTCGAGTTCCAATACTCAACATTTGTTATCGTTTAGCCGGTATAATTAATAAGTGGGTGTTGTGTGCTTGAGAAGCGGAAAAGTAAATGATAGAAAAGTAAATGACAAGTAAGTAAATGACAAAAATGTAAATAACGGTAAAGTAAATAACAGAGAATGTAAAATGTGTGTTAAGTGTGTAACAAAAATGTAAATAACAGAAAAGTAAATATCAGAAAGGTAAATAGCTCGAGAATAATCAGATCACAACGAGTATTGCTTTAGGCTTCGAATCTGCTTGGTATATGATAATGTTATGTTAACTAGTCCGATGGTATGACTAATACCAAAGTGTGAATGGTACACCCCTAGAGCCTCATTCTCACAACATTTGGTTCACGAATTATGTTCTTTAATAATAAAATGGTAAGACTCCCAATTAGGGACACCATTAACCTCAACTCTTTAATAGATTTGTACATTCGTATGCTTAAGATCTACTTCCATGTTGGTCTAAGACAACAAACTTAAATATCTTCATTTTTATTAAAAGAGTGATTAAACTTTGTTCACCGCGATGCGGTACAACAATAGTACCATGTATAAAGACGTACCGTTCCCAACATGAGTTCACCAACTCTTGGTTTCATGAAAAAGTTCGTATAAAGACGTATGATTTTTTTTTATCAATATCAACCAAGTGTTGGCTTATCAAAATCCGCTTGTATAAAGACGTACAAGTTTCAAGAGAAGTTTGATTAAAAAGGTTTTACGGTCTTACACTTTAAAATCAAGAACACTCACAAGTTTAAATACTAGTTTAGATAAAGATAAAAAGTCCATGAAGGTGGTTTTAAGAGAAAATGATTAAAGAACATAAACATACCATTAGACTAAAAAGTTAAACGTTAATATATGCTAAACTTCATCTTCACCAAAGCAATACAAAGGGTTTAGCCCCGAATGGCCATACGAACAAGCATAGAGCTAAATTCCGTAGGCTCCCCTATTGCGAGCAAAGCAGAAGAGCCTCTCTACTCTCCACTACAAACTACTGAAACGAACTATATGAGTGTAATTTCTTCTCTAGATTGGTGTGTGAAATGAGGAACCCATACCTCCTATTTATATGCCTTCGGATGGCTAATGCACGACCGTGCATTGGGTTGAACGGTCATGCAAACACCCAAAGAATCAAAGGTACATGTGGCAGGGTACGAATGCATCTTGGGACACACGGCAGGGCATTGCATTGCCGTGCAACCCTTTTTTCACTCTCCTCTTGTCTTTTCCTGATTGTTGACTTATTTTGACCTTGGTTGACTTTAGGAGTGTCAAAACTCGGGTGTGTTCCTTCCCATCTCAAGAGAAAGCTTGATTTGTTGACGTTTTTGGCTCATTTTCGCTCTTTTTTTCTCGGGACGCTGTTTAACCAGTAATTATAAAATATAAACGATTTAAGTAGCTATTGCAATGTTATTATTCAATTAGTACCATAATATGGGGATTATTATGCATGTAAAACATGTATAATTTAGGACATATCTCTAATGTGAGTTATTTTAAAGTTTTTGGATGCGTATGTGATATGTCTTAAATTATACAAGTTTTGCATGCATAATAATCCCCATATTATGGTACAAATTGATTAATAACCTTGCATTTGATACTTAAAACGTTAATATTTCATAATTGCAGGTTATTCGGTGCTCCAAGATAAACAAAGAAAAAACCAGCTTAAAACATGAAGAAATCAACCTTTTGGAGGACCAAACCCGAGCATTGACCCCCAAGAAGTCAAACCAGGTCAACACAAGTCAACCAGCAGCTAAAAGACGAGCCTTGGGAGCAGCCAGGGGCTTGCACAACCATGCATCCCTTTGCACGGTTGTGCATTTCCAATCTGGCCTCCCCAGACACCGGTACACTGTCCTTTGTACCCTGTTTGATTCCCGAGGTGTTTGCACGCCCGTGCAATCCAATGCACGGCTGTGCATTGCTTATTTTGAGGCCTATAAATAGATGGCTTGAGTTCTTCATTGAATCATCCCTTACACACCCCAAGAACACACCAGAGAAAGCTTATTTCGTAGTTAGAGTGTAGTAGTAGTGAGTAAAGGGGCTCTTCCTCATTGTTCCACAATAGGGGAGCCTACGAAACTCAACGTTATGCTAGTTACATGGCCATTCATGGCTAGACTCTTTGTATTTCTAGGGTGAAGATGAAGTTTGGTGCATGTTAATGTTTAACGTATTAATCCAAGTGATGTGTTTATGTATTTAACTATTCGTCCTTAAAACTACCATTTTGGTGGGCTTTTATTATTGTCTAAATCCGTCTTTATATTTGTGAGTGTTCTTGATTGTTAAAGTGTAAAACATTTTTAATCAAACTTCTCTTGAAGCTTGTACGTCTTTATACAAGTAAAGATTGATAAGCCAATGCTTGGTTAACACTATTAAGGTCCTACGTCTTTATACGAACTTATTATGCAACCAAGAATTGGTTTAATCATGTCGGGAACAATACGTCTTTATACTTGGTCCCATTGTTACACCGCCTCCCAGTGAGCAAAATATAATCACCTATTTAACTCTAATACAAAGATTTTACGTTCGATGTCTTAAACCAACCCGGAGATGACCATTCGAAGGGTTGAGGGTAATTGTTGTCCTTAACGGGAGTCACTACTACTTGTTAAAGATTTTAAATTTTCAAATCAAATGTCATGAGGACAAGGCTCTAGCGGTGACCCGGGTCAAACATTTGTAGTAGTCATATCACTGGATTAGTCAACTTAACATTATCACGTACCAAGCGGATTCGAAACCTAAAGCAATACTATTCGTAACCTGATCATTTCCGACATATTTACTTTCCTATTATTTACTATTATGTTCGTTACATTTCTGTTACACACTTCACGCACGTTTTTACTTTTCTGTTATTTACTTTACCATCTTTTAATTTTCTGTCATTTACTTTTCTGCTCCACAAGCACAGAAAACTCACTCACTAGTTAAACTGGCTAAATGTTAACAAAAGTTGAGTATTGGAATTCGACCGTGTCCGTTGGTTCGATACTTGGTTATTACCTAAACTATATTATGCTGAGATCGGTACACTTGCCTATTGTGTGTGTTTTAAGTTAAAGTAATTATCATTTTATAAATTTAAAACCTGATCTCGTGAAACCATCCTAAAAATATATTTATCTATATTTTTATTTAAAATACAACGCATCAAGTTTTTGGCGCCGTTGCCGGGGACACGGTGATTTCAATAAATATTCTAGTTAACGAATTAACCTTTTTAACCTTAACATTTACTTTTATGGTTTGTTTTGATTATTCCTTACAGGAACTTTCATGGATGACAACTACGAGGGTTGTTACGGAGGATACCAATACGACTATGAGTACCACTATTCGAAGGTTTGGTGTGAGATCTGTGGGGAACCACACTACACCCAAAATTGTTATTAATATCAAGGGTATTCCACAGATTTTCAGCAACCCTACTTGCAACCGTATGAGGAAACCACACCGCCCCAAGAAATTCAACATTCAGCTCTAGATTCTGACTCACGGACCCCAGGAAATTTGTTTCATCATTTGGAAGAAATTAAGGTTCAACTCCTAAAGAGCTCTCCAACTGAACAACAAGTGTTTCGTCATTTGGAAGAAATTAAGGTCCAAATCGTAAAGAGCTTTCCAACTGAACAACAAGATGATCTCTTCAAAGTCCAAGAATCGGAAGTTATAGCTCCAACATCTCTAGTAGGGTTGAGTGACTATAAGGAGCAAGAACCATCCAGCTTCACAAGCATGGATCAGTCAAAAGTGAGACCGGATGATTCAGAAGAAGGGGTTACTGCAACTTTACAATCACTTCTTGACTTCTCTGGGAGGCTGGAAGCTAAAACATCAAAGGAGTTAGAAGAACGAATCTCTAAAGAAGAACTGGTGGGAATCCTCAATATGGAAGCACAAGAAGGATGTATGGAACAGTCTGGAGTTCCTATCACTTCAGAGACAACATCATATGAAGAACCAGATTTTGAGACCTACATCCAGGAGGAGATTATGTAGGAGAATTTGATGACTAACAAACAAATAACAATGGTGGCACCTCTTCCTTGCAACAGTGATAGCTGGCCTGTGACCAAGCATGCTAGTGAATCGTTCCATGAATCACATATGCCACATGATAAGGCACATCACTATGAGGAACACTTCTCATGTAGGAAGCAACGTTCATCCAACGAAAATCACGTGACCAAATTATCATACCGGGGTGACCGTCTCCTTCACTACATGGGATTCTTGAAGTTTGGTCCGGGCAAATTCAAGTGGTGGTGGCGTGATTTAATTACACTCTTTTCTTTAGGTGCTCTTCTATAGAACATTCTAAATTTGGCAAGTTTACTAAAATTTTCAAAATTTCAAATCAATCCATCCAAACTAAAATTAAAACTATAATTAGACTTTGAAAATATATAAATCAATGATTCACCCATTTTTGCAATAAGAAGTTGAAGGTATAAAAAATTAGAAAATTGAGGAAAATCTTTAATTTATGAAATTGGGTCACTTAACGGGGGAAATTGGGCCAGACCACTGGGACAAACTGCCTACGGTGTTTGCCACATGATCCGCCTAGCCGAAACCTTTCCGTCCCCTTGGCGGGGGCCCTATAACTCCAAACGTAGCTCAAGTTATGACCGTTTCTAGTTTGAACTCTTTTTACCCTGTTTTCCCTTGTCTAGCTGGTCCAGGACTAATTCCTGGATCAGCTTATCATCACATTGTACGCATGGTTATCAAATGGGTCGGATGAATCTCTCCATATTACAAGCCACCCATTTGACTGATTATTCCACCACGAGCACTAAATTGGAAATTCACGAAGCACGTACGGGTCTGGCCAACAAACCTTAAATAAACGTGGCGCTTCCGAGAGGTAACCCGATGATCATGTATAAATTGATAAGTTGGTGCATACGGCAAAAAGCATGGATCTCAGGTTTAGTTTTTTCAAATTGAAGTTTCTATTACTTCAGCCCCCGGGTATGCCTTTTTGATACTAGGACCTTAGTAGCTTAACTACTACCTTTTATTTTCCTTGTCTGCTTTTATGTTTTCTTTTAGGTGTCAGGTATAATAGCATCATCATATAGTCTCTCTACTTCTTTGAGAAATCACACTCCATCTCTACAACCTGAGGAATCCAAAACCACATCAAATTTATTTGAAATTCGATGAAGTCTTTGAAGCAACGTGTTAACAAGCAGCTGATAGGCACAACCTGACAGCAGTAATAAGTTTTGGCCTTAGGTTATACACCGAATTGACCGGGGGAGTATCAGTTTCTTTTCCCTTAAAACTTCATGCATTTAAATTCCTGCATAACATTTCATTACATGCATTTGTACATTGAGGGCAATGCACAGTTTTAAGTGTGGGGTGGGGAATTAAGAGATTCAGGACTACTTGTAAACTCAAAGCAGTAAAATTTCAACTTGTGATTTTCTACCCATTTGACTAAAACGTTACAAAAACCTACCTTATGTAAAACCCGAAAAAATTTCAAAATTTTAAACCCTAAAATTTAAAACCTCTTTGAGTTCGCACCTAATTAAATAAAATGAATACGGGGCAAGTAGAAACAAACGAATATTATGCATAACGATTCGCTAAACCCTATCTCATCTGTTTTCATGTGAGGAAAACCAATCCTATTACATAACATCAAATTTTTGGCGCAGTATATAATTATTCGCATGCTCTTGCGTTTGGCATTACTCAGTGTTTTTCGATTGAATTTTATGCATAATTAGAACTTGTGTGTCCTATACATATCCAGACCATGAACTAGTAGAAGTATAAAAGTGATTGAGACACCTAGGACTTTATTACCCTTATATATTATCTTTAAACCCTAAAAATCCCAAAAATATTATCCGCCTAGATAGTCCTCTGAGCCTTAGCCTTTTCTTTTCTAATACCCACAATTATCACCCAACCAGCTATTCGTAAACACCGGTTATTGGCTAACTGTCTTTAAAATGGAAAAATCATCCTATGTCGTTATTTCAAGTTATTACCATTGAGGCAACTTCGGAAAGAATCTGTTTTACTCAAAGGAATTGGAATATACAAGAATGTGGATGTATTATGAAGAAACAGCCGAACTGTCTGCAAGGAATTCATGGAAATATTATTTCAAAAAAATTGAAGAAAAAGAATTGTTGAAGAAATTGTCTTAATTTAAAAAAATGTATATATAGAAAAAGGAGAAAAGAAAAAGAAAGAAGTTGATCTTTTACCGGTTAGACCTTAAAGAGCTGGATATGCATTCTTTTGATTTCAATTTGCTTTTCTACCTTCATTTCGCAAAACCTGAATTACCATCCGAACTCCGAGAGAAGATTTTCAAAACAACTAGTGATGTAAGAAAACGATGGCGCAAGTAAGAACAACTGCCCTCATTTTGCGGCTTGTCAAAAAGTGCCGCCAAAAGATACGACAAATGTGTGAAGTGTAGCAACTGGAGTCACGATGGAAAATGTAGCAAGAATTAAATTCATTCCCAGCAAGAGTATACACATCTGATCAAAGTAGGAGCTATTAGGCTACATGCCGAAAGATCATTTCGAAAAGGCAGTAATGTGTACTACGCAGTGAGGAAAGAGTTGAGAATGAGAAGAGATCTCGGTCTTGGCAATTTGACCATAAACGAGCCCTCATATTAGTTATACCCTCATGATCTGAGTACTATAGAGGGACCTGCTAGTATTTTCCATTTTAAGCCATGAAGCCGTAGCTGTGTATTTCACGATAGCTGCAACCCTTCAAACCTTTTAAATCCCTAAAAATCCAAAAAGATTTTCATTTTCACCCTTCATTTTTATTTTAGCCACATTACAACACTTTTTAAGTCCTCTTGATTCATGCATACTACTTAGTTAATTGGTGCAGACTTGATTTGCACACAAGCTTATGACCATTGCATAATTCAATTTGAACTTGAGTGTTCCACTTAACTTACATTATCCATACATATATAACCCTAGAGTTGAGTGAACATTGTGAGGAGTGAAAGTTTATACATAATTAAAGTTCTAGTAGGCTTGTCATTGATTCCATCATAGAAAAATACAAAAGTAGAATAAGCAACTCAAGAGTTATCCCGGATTTTCCAACTACTTGGAGTTCCATTTCCCTTGTAAATTCTTTAGTTATGGGTATGATCATGCATGAGTTTGCTTGAGGACAAACAAAGTCTAAGTGTGGGGTATTATGATATGTCCTAAATTATACATGTTTTGCATGCATAATAATCCCCATATTATGGTACTAACTGATTAATAACCTTGCAATTGATACATAAAACGTTAATATTTCACAATTGTAGGTTATTCGATGCTCCAAGATAAACAAAGCAAAAACCAGCTTAAAACATGAAGAAATCAAGCTTTTGGAGGACCAAACCCTAACATTGACCCCCAAGAAGTCAAACCAAGTCAACACAAGTCAACCAGCAGCTAAAAGACGAGCCTTGGGAGCAGCCAGGGGCTTGCATGGTCGTGCATCCCTTTGCACGGTCGTGCATTGCCCATCTGGCCTCCCCAGAATCTGGTACACTGTCCTTTGTACCCTGGTTGTTTCCTGAGGTGTTTGCACGCCCGTGCAATCCAATGCACGGCCGTGCATTGCTCATTTTGAGGCCTATAAATAGATGGCTTGAGTTCTTCATTGAATCATCCCTTACACACCCCAAGAACACACAAGAGAAAGCTTATTTCGTAGTTAGAGTGTAGTAGTTGTGAGTAGAGGGGCTCTTCCTCCTTGTTCCGCAATAGGGGAGCCTACGAAACTCAGCGTTATGCTAGTTAGTATGGCCATTCATGGCTAGACTCTTTGTATTCCTAGGATGAAGATGAAGTTTGGTGCATGTTAATGTTTAACGTATTAATCCAAGTGATGTGTTTATGTCTTTAATTATTCGTCCTTAAAACAACCATTTTGGTAGGCGTTTATTATTGTCTAAATCCGTCTTTATATTTGTGAGTGTTCTTGATTTTTAAAGTGTAAAACCTTTTTAATCAAACTTCCATTGAAGCTTGTTCGTCTTTATACAAGTAGAGATTGATAAGCCAAGGCTTGGTTGTAAGGCCCCAAACCCGGGAGGCCTCACTTGTTGGATTTACTCATTTACAAACAGTTCTTAAACATGAATATCAAATAACGCAGCCGGAAATTTCATTCATTCATCATAATTAAAACTTGTTCATACATGCGGAAGCATAAACATAGTCTAAAACATAATTACATCATAACTAAACATAACGGGATGCCAGTCTTAATGATCAACCGGGTAACTCTTCTCGCTTGCCAACCATCACCGTCCATCATCCATACCTGCCTTAACCTGAATGTGCACACTAAAAAGTCAGCTACGCTGGTGAGTTCTAGTTTTCGTTCGATTTAAGAAATGGTTTATCATTCAAAACATTCATTAGGGTTTAACATCACGTATAAGAAAACAAGGCCTTTCATTCATAAACCTTCAAACATTTAAACACATTGAACGGATCATTTGTTTAAAACATTTAACATTCATTTAAGTCATACATTACTATCTAAAATCTGTATCTTTCTTTACGCGTCTCTGTGTCCCCGAAGGAACCCTGCATGTCGTGGACAACCGTTACGTATCGCCGTCATTGCCACAACATTTCATCATTTCCCTTTTTGGTATTGCCCCCAAGGCTAACTGCACGGGGACCGACATTACCCATTCAGTTGCCCCTATGGCTCTCATGTCCATAGACCGAAAACCTCCATCGACGGCTATGGCTCTCAGCCATAACACCGTCGGATCATAATTTAACCTGACGTAGGGTCACGTTAACCCCTGAGTAACCGTCGTTACTCCATACCAGTTGTACAACATCAAACCATTGGCAGGCCACTAAGACACTGCCCCTGTTGTTCTTATGGAAACTATGGCTCGCTGTCCATAATCTACCACAAGGCTGGGAATCACATTCCCAGACTTCATTCGTCAATTCCATTCATTCGACAGATTAGATTTGTAATGACTTCTTTAAAACCTTTGCCCTTTTTCTTTTCTTTTCATAAAACCTTTCATTCGTTTTCGAAACCCTTTACCTTTACTTTAAACCATTTCTTATTAAACATTCGTTCGTAAACATTCCATGCATAAAACTTTCTTTCCATAAACCGTTCATTCCAATTCATTTCATTTCATAATCATAGTTTCATAAAACATCATTTCATATGTATGCACACCAGCCTGAAAACATTATATAAAACATTTAAAAGAGGGCTTCTACAACTCACCTTATAAGCTAGTCTCGGTTGTCCTAAACAAAGGCCCAACAACGTCACTTCCGATCTGAATTGGTTACAAAACACATATATCAGACCTAACCTCAATTCACACTTTTACTCAGCTGATATAGGCGAACTTAATGCTAAGTTCGCCTCCACTGGTCTTGGCGAACTTGATAAGTTCGCTTACCTTTGGCCAGGCGAACTTAACTTAGGCGAACTTGATAAGTTCGCTTACCCTTGGCCAGGCGAACTTAACTTAGGCGAACATAATAAGTTCGCTTACCCTTGGCCAGGCGAACATAATCAGGCGAACTTGATAAGTTCGCCTCCACCAGGCGAACTTGTTAAGTTCGCCTGCACCAGCAGTCATCTTCCCCAAACAGTCCCGAAATTCATGTATTCGAGTTCGATTATGCCAAAACTTCAACTTTATTTGCTCAAAACAACCGATTTTCATTCCAGATACTAAACCTAAGCTTATTCTCAAGTTTCATCCGTAAAAACGTCATATTTTTACCCGAAAACCCGGAAACCCAACCTAAGCAAAAATCTCAATTTTAGCTCTAATGGTTACCTGGATGACGATTCTGATTTGGAGGTTTCCTTCACGAGTGCAGGAGACACGAGCTGGTGCAATCTTGTGCGATTCCGACACTTTCTCTCTCTACGGGTTTTCTCTCTCTAGAATTGCAAAGAGGAGAAGTGAGGGGCCTTGGGCTATTTATAGGGGAGACCTCCCCAAGCCCGGTTCGCGACCGACCCGGCCCAACTTCGGCCCGCTTGAACTCGCTAACTTTATTTCTCGCCATTTTAGGATGTTACAAGTCTACCCCCCTTACAATAGGTTTCGTCCCCGAAACCTATCACAGGTCAAATAGATAAGGGTACGACTCTCTCATTTCCGCCTCCGTTTCCCATGTAGCCTCCGATCCCTTTCGGTGCTTCCATTGGACTTTAACCAATTGGATCACTTTGTTACGCAAACGTTTCTCCTTTCGGTCTAAGATAGTCACGGGTTATTCAATGTAGTTAAGGCAGTTGTCGACCTCGATGTCAGTAAGTGGTACGTGTGCCGATTCATCCGCCAAACACTTTCGCCAGTGTGATACATGGAAGGTAGGATGAATCCCACTTAACTCATCAGGCAACTCTAACCGATAAGCGACCTCACCAACCCGTGCCATTATCCTAAAAGGTCCGACAAACCTCGGACTTAACTTTCCTCTCTTCCTGAATCGAATGATTCCCTTCCAGGGTGACACTTTCAACATTACTCTGTCCCCAACGTCAAACTCAATAGGCCTTCATCGTTTATCCGCATAGGATTTCTGACGATCTTGTGCGGCCTTCATTCGAGCTTTGATTTGATCAAACCTTTCCGACGTTTCTTTTACGACTTCAAGACTTCCTAATTCCTTCTGTCCAATCTCACCCCAACAAACCGGGGTCCTGCATCTTCTCCTATACAACATTTCGTAAGGCGGCATGCCTATAGTCGTGTGATGACTATTGTTGTAGGAGAATTCGGCTAACGGCAGATGACTGTCCCAACTGCCACCGAAGTCGATAATACAAGCACGAATCATATCCTCCAATGTCTGAATGGTTCTTTCGGACTGACCATCCGTTTACGGGTGGTATGCCGTGCTGATATTAAGCCTCGTGCCCATCGCTTCATGAAATCTTTTCCAGAACCTCGATGTGAATCGGGTGTCCCGGTCAGATACGATCGTCAATGGCATCCCATGCCGTGCTATTATTTCATTAATAAACACTTCCGCTAACCTCTCCGACGAGAACGTCTCACGAATAGGTAGGAAATGAGCACTCTTCGTTAAACGGTCCACAATTACCCAAATGGTGTCATGACCTTTAGCTGTGCGGGGTAGCTTGGTTATGAAGTCCATGGTAATGTGTTCCCACTTCCATTCCGGTATATCAAGTGGTTGAATCTTTCCATACGGTTTCTGGTGTTCAGCCTTTACTTGCGAGCAAGTCAAGCACTTGCTTACATACTTTGTCACTTCATGTTTCATTCCAAGCCACCAGTATTCCTTCCTCAGATGTTGGTACATTTTTTTGGTACCAGGATGGATAGAGTAACGAAACTTATGAGCCTCATCCAAGATTTTGGTTCTAAGCTCGCCACCCATAGGTATTCATACCCGTCCATAACGTGTTCTAACACCAAGGGTGTTATATTCCAACTTGTCCCGTTGGCCAACCATCATTTCCTTCTTTATGTTTTCTTCCTTAAGTGCCTCATCTTGAGCCTTTTCGATTTCTCTCATCACATCCGATGTTACCACCAACTGGCAAGCTTTCACTCTTATAGGAGTAGGCACATCCTTTCGGCTTAGAGCGTCAGCCACCACGTTTGCTTTTCCGGGATGGTACATGATCTCACAGTCATAATCCTTCAGGAGTTCCAACCATCGCCTCTGCCTCATATTAAGTTCCTTTTGTTCGAAGAAGTACTTCAAACTTTTGTGGTCGGAGTAAATAGTAAACTTCACCCCGTAAAGGTAGTGCCTCCATATTTTCAATGCGAATACGACAGCAGCAAGTTCCAAATCGTGAGTCGGATAATTGGCTTCGTGAACCTTCAACTGCCGTGACGCGTATGCAATCACTCTCCCGCGTTGCATCAATACGCACCCTAATCCCTGACCCGAAGCGTCAGAGTATACCACCAAGTCTTCACTGCCCTCGGGTAGGGCCAAGACTGGAGCTTTGGTTAGCTTCTCTTTCAATTCCTTAAACGCCTCATCCTGGGTCGAACCCCATTCATACTTTACCTCCTTCCGAGTCAACTTTGTCAACGGCGAAGCTATTTTCGAGAAGTCCTGGATAAATCTCCGATAGTAGCCTGCCAATCCCAAGAAACTGCGGATTTCAGTTGGCGTCTTAGGAATGTCCCATTCCCTTACCGTCACTATCTTTGCTGGGTCAACCATAATGCCGTTCGGGTTAATGACGTGACCTAGGAATTGGACTTCCCTAAGCCAGAACGCGTATTTAGAGAACTTAGCATACAACTTTTCCTTCTTCAGAGCTTCCAATACTTCCTTTAAGTGACACGCATGATCACCCTCATTCTTGGAGTAGATAAGGATATCATCGATGAACACGATTACCGATCGATCCAGCATTGGTCGACAAACTCTATTCATCAAATCCATGAACGCTCCGGGGGCGTTCGTCAATCCGAAAGACATTACGCGGAACTCGAAATGTCCATAACGCGTGCGAAATGCAGTTTTCGGTATGTCTTCTTCCCTTACCTTCAACTGATGGTACCCGGACCGAAGGTCGATTTTCGAGAACCAACTTGCGCCTTGCAATTGGTCAAACAGGTCATCGATCCTTGGTAAAGGGTACTTGTTCTTCACCGTTCGTTTTTTCAACTCGTGATAATCGATACACATTCTCATCGAACCGTCTTTCTTCTTCACAAACAACACCGGAGCACCCCACGGCGAGATGCTCGGTTGGATAAATCCTTTCTCAAGTAACCCGTCTAGTTGTGTCATTAATTCTTTCATTTCCACTGGTGCTAGTCGATATGGAGACTTAGCCACGGGGTGAGCATCTGGTACTAAGTCGATTCGAAATTCAATTTCTCTATCGGGTGGTATCCCAGGCAAATCTTCTTGAAACACCTCCGGGTACTCGCGTACCACGAGTACATCGTCTAGTTCCTTCACTTCCTTACACTTGTCAATTACATACACCAGATAAGCCTCGCATCCGCGCCTCAAGTAATTTGTTGCCTTAATCATTGAGATGACGTTTGGCATCGGGGCGTCACGATCTCCAAAGACCTCGACTTTGCTACCATCCGGAGCCTTAAGTTGGATTATCTTTCGTTTACATATGATTTGTGCTTCGTTGGCAGTTAACCAATCCATACCCAACACGACATCGAACCATACCAAAACCATAACAAACAACCTGACAGGGAATCTATGACCTTCTATCTTTATCGTGGAGTTGTCAACAACATCGGTCACTCTCGCAGTCCTACCCTCAGCGGTTTCTACGCTAAAGGCCCTTTCTAGCTTACTGACAGTGTACTTCACTCGTTTACAGAAAGTCGCAGATATAAAACTCTTACTAGCACCTGAATCAAATAACACCGAAACAAAAGTGTTGTCAAGGATGAACGTACCTGACGCCACATCGGGATCCTTCCTATCCGGATCCTGCGTCAGTGCGTACGCTCGCGTCTTCGCACGAGATCCCTCTCCCTTCTTTTCCGTGCCCTTTCCCTTCCCGGTTTCCCCCATCCTGGGCTTTGGGTAGTCCCTACTCAGATGACCGACATCCCCACAGTTGTAGCACTTGTAGTGTTGTGTGCACTCACAGGCGTAGTGCCCGGTCTTGCCACATTTGAAACACAAGTTAGATCCCAGTTTACATTCACCTGTGTGCTCCCTTCCACATATCTTACAAACGGTCGGCTCATCCACCCGAGCCCTCTTATCACGAGCCCTAAACATCTTTCCCCCAGTTCGCTTGTTTGAGAAGCTCGGTCTCTTCTTTTGCTCTTCAACGGTAACAACGTTCAGCGCCAGATCATCGAATACCACGCCACTTAGCTCTACTGCCGAATCATAGGTAGTAGGGGCGTTTGCCTTAACATAGGTGCAGACCTGGTCCGGCAACCCTTGAATATAGCAGGCAATCTTTCTCTCTTCAGTAGAGACAAGATGTGGCACCAGACGTGCCAGTTCATTGAATCGAGTTGTGTACTGCCGGTGCGTCCTGCTCCCGGCCTTCAAACCCAGAAATTCCCTCTCTACCTTCTCAATCTCGTTCCTTGGGCAAAAACTCTTAATAACTAAAATTTTCAAGTCAGCCCACATCATCGCATCCACAATCTCGCTCCCTTTTGCCTTACGTACACCTTCCCACCAATGGGATGCTTCCTCCCTCAAGGAGTTAGCAGCAAATTTTACAACTTGATCCGTTCGACACTCGCTCAGACGAATGGCGGCTTCCATACGGATCACCCAATCAAACGTAGCCACCGTGTCTTTCTTTCCAGTGAGGACCGGTGGGTCACATGCCTTAAAGGACTTATAGTCGCATCCGCGAACAGGCAGTGCGTTTTCGGTCTCATTGTTCTGGGCACCAATTGCCGCACTAGACCCACCCACCCCATTAACCTGCTTCAATGCTTCTGCCAACAGACATGGCAGAGAAGTCTTCATCAATTCTGTGAACTCTCGAGCTATAGCTGCTCTCACTTCTGGTTCAAAAGTGAAAGGTTGTTCTTCAACCAGTGTCTGCTCAGTTCCATGCACACTAACCACCGGTTCAGTGTGAACATTTCTTCTTCACTATTCTCTTGGCGCGCAGGGATCCTGCCACGCCCACCATTTCGACCGCCGGTATGACCACCGGTACGGCCACCACGCCTTCCGTTTCCTCTCCTGGCCATTTCGTTCTATAAGACAAGAAATCCAATGTTATCTCGCTAGTTAACAAATAAAATTCAATAAGTACTGTAAGATGTTAATATACACTGGCCATCTGCAATTAACCATTACACTACCTTTCGATTTCTATTTGACCACCTTTGTGATTCCATCAGAACACAAGTCCTTACCTAACCCTTTCTAAGGCATACTACATACGTAATATATACTACCTTCATACCTGATGCTGTGGCTCGAGTTAACCGTACTGGCATCCGCTTTCGGTCCCATTCAAAGTTTAAGTTCTGACACTGGGAGTGTCCGAATCTCTCAAACTATTGCTCTGATACCAACTTGTAAGGCCCCAAACCCGGGAGGCCTCACTTGTTGGATTTACTCATTCACAAACAGTTCTTAAACATGAATATCAAATAACGCAGCGGAAAATTTCATTCATTCATCATAATTAAAACTTGTTCATACATGCGGAAGCGTAAACATAGTCTAAAACATAATTACATCATAACTAAACATAACGGGATGCCAGTCTTCATGATCAACCGGGTAACTCTTCTCGCTTGCCAAGCATCACCGTCCATCATCCATACCTGCCTTAACCTGAATGTGCACACTAAAAAGTCAGCTACGCTGGTGAGTTCTAGTTTTCGTTCGATTTAAGAAATGGTTCATCATTCAAAACATTCATTAGGGTTTAACATCACGTATAAGAAAACAGGGCCTTTCATTCATAAACCTTCAAACATTTAAACACATTGAACGGATCATTTGTTTAAAACATTTAACATTCATTTAAGTCATACATTACTATCTAAAATCTGTATCTTTCTTTACGCGTCTCTGTGTGCCCGAAGGAACCCTGCATGTCATGGACAACCGTTACGTATCGCCGTCATTGCCACAACATTCCGTCAATTCCCTTTTTGGTATTGCCCCCAAGGCTAACTGCACGAGGACCGACAATACCCATTCAGTTGCCCCTATGGCTCTCATGTCCATAGACCGACAACCCCCATCGACGGCTATGGCTCTCAGCCATAACACCGTCGGATCATAATTTAACCTGACGTAGGGTCACGTTAACCCCTGAGTAACCGACGTTACTCCATACCAGTTGTACAACATCAAACCATTGGCAGGCCACAAAGACACTGCCCCTGTTGTTCTTATGGAAACTATGGCTCGCTGTCCATAATCTACCACAAGGCTGGGAATCACATTCCCAGACTTCATTCGTCAATTCCATTCATTCGACATATTAGATTTGTAATGACTTCTTTAAAACCTTTGCCCTTTTTCTTTTCTTTTCATAAAACCTTTAATTCATTTTCGAAACCTTTTACCTTTACTTTAAACCATTTCTTATTAAACATTCGTTCGTAAACATTCCATGCATAAAACTTTCTTTCCATAAACCGTTCATTCCAATTCATTTCATTTCATAATCATAGTTTCATAAAACATCATTTCATATGTATGCACACCAGCCTGAAAACATTATATAAAACATTTAAAAGAGGGCTTCTAGAACTTACCTTATAAGCTAGTCTCGGTTGTCCTAAACAAAGGCCCAACAACGTCACTTCCGATCTGAATTGGTTACAAAACACATATATCAGACCTAACCTCAATTCACACTTTTACTCAGCTGATATATGCGAACTTAATGCTAAGTTCACCTCCACTGGTCTAGGCGAACTTGATAAGTTCGCTTACCTTTGGCCAGGCGAACTTAACTTATGTAAGGCCCCAAACCCGGGAGGCCTCACTTGTTGGAATTACTCATTCACAAACAGTTCTTAAACATGAATATCAAATAACGCAGCGGAAAATTTCATTTAAACATAACCTAATCGTTGTTCATACATGCGGAAGCTTAAAAATTGATTAAACATATTTACATCATAACTAAACATAACGGGATGCCAGTCTTCAAAGCAGTCGGGTAACTCTTCATCTCTAGCCAAGCATCACCGTCCATCCTCATAACCTGCCTTAACCTGAATGTGTACACTTAAAAACGTCAGCTACGCTGGTGAGTTCTAGTTTTCGTTCGATTTAAGAAATGGTTCATCATTCAAACATTCATTAGGGTTTAACATTCGTATAAGAAAACAGGGCCTTTCATTCGTAAACGTTCGCACATTTAAACACGATCATTTGTTTAAATCATTAACATTCATTTAAGTCATACAATATTATCTAAAATCTGTATCGTTACGCGTCTTTATGTCCCCGTAGGAACTTTTAATGTTGTGGGCAACCGTTACGTATCGCCGTCATTGCCACAACCATACACTACGTAGGGTCAACTGTTACGTATCGCCGTCATTGCCCAACCCTTCAATGCGTGGGGTCAACCGTTACGTATCGCCGTCATTGCCCAACACGCATCTTTCCTTTGGAAATCAACCGTTACGTACCGCCGTCATTGATTTCCCATTACCTCGTTCGTTAGGATGATCGTCATCACCCGAGTAACCGTCGTTACTCCCTTACCAGTTGTACAACATCAAAACCATTGACATGCCACAGAGACAATGCCCCTGTTGTTCTTGTGGTAACTATGGCTCACTGTCCATAATTTACCACAAGGCTGGGAATCACATTCCCAGACTTCATTCGTCAATTCCATTCATTCGACAGATTAGATTTGTAATGACTTCTTTAAAACATTTGCCCCTTTTTGTTTTCTTTTCATAAAACATTTCCTTCACTTTCAAAACCCTTTACCTTTTCATTAAACCATTTCTTTATAACATTCGTTCGTAAACATTTCGTTCATAAACTTTCTTTCCATAAACCCTTCGTTCCAAATCATTTCCTTTCGTAAACGTAGTTTCATAAATATCATTTTATAAAACAACATTTCATACGTGTACACACCAGCCCGAAAACATTATATAAAAACATTTAAAAGAGGGCTTCTAGAACTCACCTTATATGCTAGTCTCGGTTGTCCTAATCAAGGTCCAACGACTTCACGTACGATCTGAATTGAGTAGTTACATACACATCAGACCATTACCGACTCTAACGGTTTAACCATTCTAAACATACTAATCTCTACTCAACAGCCTGATGTCTGCGCACATAGCAAGTGCGCAGACCCTGCTGCCTGCGCACTTAGCAAGTGCGCAGACTCTGCCTCCTGCGCACTTAGCAAGTGCGCAGGTCCCTCTTCCTGCGCACTTAGCAAGTGCGCAGGTTACTTCTCCTGCGCACTTAGCAAGTGCGCAGGTCCTTCCTCCTGCGCACTTAGCAAGTGCGCAGGTCCCTTCTCCTGCGCACTTAGCAAGTGCGCAGGACCTGCTCCGTGCGCACTTAGCAAGTACGCACGACCTGTTCTTCGCGAAAAACACTAACTTTCGCATTCGGTCAGATCATGTCAAGATCCCGAACCCCTTTGTATTCAAAACGTTCGTTTTCCATTGTAGATACTAAACCTAAGCTTATTCTTAAGTTTCATCCGCAAAAACGTTGCCTTTTCACCCAAAACCCGAAAAACACAAAAACGAACAAAAACTCAGATTTAGGTCGGATCGTTACCTGAATCGAGCTTCTGATCCGGAGGTTCTTCTCATGAGTTATGGAGCAACACACTTCTAAAATCTCGGGTCGATCCGACAACTTTCTCTCTCTACGGTTTCTCTCTCTAGAAGTTACAAATGAGAGAAATGGGTTGTGACCTTGGCTATTTATAGGGGAGGCTCCCCTTCTAACCCATCCGACCCGACCCGACATGCCTCGTTCGTTTATTCCGTTATTATATCTGTCGTTTTATTTTTGGGATGTTACAAGTCTACCCCCCTTACAATAGGTTTCGTCCCCGAAACCTATCATAAGTCAAATAGATGAGGGTACGACTCCCTCATTTCCTTCTCCGTTTCCCAAGTGGCTTCCGATCCCTTTCGATGCTTCCATTGGACTTTAACCAATTGGATAACTTTATTACGTAAACGTTTCTCCTTCCGATCAAGGATGGCCACGGGTGCTTCGATGTAATTAAGGTTGTTGTCGACCTCGATGTCAGTAAGTGGTACGTGAGCCGATTCATCCGCCAAACACTTTCGCAAGTGTGATACATGGAAAGTAGGATGAATCCCACTTAACTCATCGGGCAACTCCAACCGATAAGCGACTTCACCAACCCGTGCCATTATCCTGAATGGTCCGACAAACCTCGGACTTAACTTTCCTCTCTTCCTGAATCGTATGATTCCCTTCCAGTGCAACACTTTCAACATTACTCTGTCCCCAACATCAAACTCGATAGGCCTTCTTCGTCTATCCGCATAGGACTTCTGACGATCTTGTGCGGCCTTCATTCGTGCTTTGATCTGATCAAACCTTTCCGACGTCTCTCTTACGACTTCGAGACTTCCTAATTCTTTCTGTCCAATCTCACCCCAACAAACCGGGGTCCTACATCTTCTCCCATACAACATTTCGTAAGGCGGCATGCCTATCGTCGTGTGATGACTATTGTTGTAGGAGAATTCAGCTAACGGAAGATGGCTGTCCCAACTGCCATCGAAGTCGATAATACAAGCACGGAGCATATCCTCCAACGTCTGAATAGTCCTTTCGGACTGACCATCCGTTTGCGGGTGGTATGCTGTGCTGATATTAAGCCTCATGCCCATCGCCTCATGAAATCTTTTCCAGAACCTCGATGTGAATCGTGTGTCCCGGTCAGATACAATCGTCAAAGGCATCCCATGCCGTGCTACTACTTCGTTAATAAATACTTCCGCTAACCATTCCGACGAGAACGTCTCACGAATAGGTAGGAAATAAGCACTCTTAGTCAACCGGTCCACAATTACCCAAATGGTGTCATGACCTTTAGCTGTGCGAGGTAGCTTGGTTATGAAGTCCATGGTAATGTGTTCCCACTTCCATTCTGGTATGTCAAGTGGTTGAATCTTTCCATACGGTTTCTGGTGTTCAGCCTTTACTTGCGAGCAAGTCAAGCACTTGCTTACATACTTCGTCACATAACATTTCAATCCAGGCCACCAGTAGTCCATCTTCAGATCTTGGTACATTTTATTAGTACCAGGATGGATAGAGTAACGAGACTTATGAGCCTCATCCAAGATTTTGGTTCTAAGTTCGCCACCCATAGGTATCCATACCCGTCCATAACGTGTTCTAACACCGAGGGTGTTATATTCCAACTTGTCCCGTTGGCCAACCATCCTTTCTTTCTTTATATTTTCTTCCTTCAAAGCTTCATCTTGAGCTCTTTCGATTTCTCTCATCACATCCGATGTTACCACCAACTGGTAAGCTTTCACTCTAATAGGAGTAGACACATCCTTTCGGCTTAGAGCGTCAGCCACCACGTTTGCCTTTCCAGGGTGGTACATTATTTCACAGTCATAGTCCATCAGGAGTTCCAACCATCTCCTCTGCCTCATATTAAGCTCCTTTTGTTCGAAGAAGTACTTCAAACTTTTGTGGTCGGAGTAAATAGTAAACTTTACCCCGTACAGGTAGTGCCTCCAGATTTTCAATGCAAATACGACAACAGCAAGTTCCAAATCGTGAGTCGGATAGTTGACTTCGTGAACCTTCAACTGCCGCGACGCATATGCAATCACTCTACCACGCTGCATCAACACACACCCCAATCCCTGACCCGAAGCGTCAGAGTATACCACCAAATCTTCACTGCCCTCGGGAAGGGCCAAGACTGGAGCATATGTTAGCTTCTCTTTCAATTCCTTAAACGCCTCATTCTGGGTCGAACCCCATTCGTACTTTACTTCTTTCCGAGTCAACTTTGTCAATGGCAAAGCTATTTTCGAGAAATCCTGGATGAATCTCCGATAGTAGCCTGCCAATCCTAAGAAACTGCGGATTTCAGTTGGCGTCTTAGGAATGTCCCATTCACTTACCGTTACTATCTTTGCTGGGTCAACCATAATGCCGTTCGGGCCAATGACGTGACCTAGGAATTGGACTTCCCTAAGCCAGAACGCACATTTGGAGAACTTAGCATACAACCTCTCCTTCTTCAGAACTTCCAATACTTCCTTCAAGTGACACGCGTGATCACCCTCATTCTTGGAGTAGATAAGGATGTCATCGATGAACACTATTACCGATCGATCCAACATCGGTCGACACACCCTATTCATTAAATCCATGAACGCTGCGGGGGCGTTCATCAATCCGAAAGACATTACGCGGAACTCGAAATGTCCATAACGCGTGCGAAATGCAGTTTTCGGTATTTCTTCTTCCCTTACCTTCAACTGATGGTACCCGGACCGAAGGTCGATTTTCGAAAACCAACTTGCGCCTTGCAATTGGTCGAACAGGTCATCGATCCTTGGTAAAGGGTACTTGTTCTTCACCGTTCGTTTATTCAACTCGCGATAATCGATACACATTCTCATCGAACCATCTTTCTTCTTTACAAACAACACCGGAGCACCCCAAGGCAAGATGCTCGGTTGGATAAATCCCTTCTCAAGTAACTCGTCTAGTTGGACCATAAGTTCCTTCATTTCCACTGGTGCTAGTCGATATGGAGCCTTAGCCACGGGCTGGGCATCTGGTACTAAGTCAATTCGGAACTCAATTTCTCTATCGCGTGGTATTCCAGGCAAATCCTCTAGAAACACCTCCGGGTACTCGCGTACCACGGGTACATCGTCTAGTTCCTTCACTTCCTTACACTTGTCAATCACGTACACCAGATAAGCCTCGCATCCGCGCCTCAAGTAATCCGCTGCCTTAATCATCGAGATGACGTTTGGCATCGGGGCGTCACGATCTCCAAAAACCTCGACTTTGCTACCATCCGGAGCCTTAAGTTGGATTATTTTTCGCTTACATATGATTTGTGCTTCATTGGCAGTTAACCAATCCATACCCAACACAACATCGAACCCTCCCAAAACCATAACGAACAATCTGACAGGGAACCTATGACCTTCTATTTTCATCGTGGAGTTGTCAACTACATCGGTCACTCTCGCAGTTCTATCCTCAGCGGTCTCTACGCTAAAGGCCCTTTCTAGCTTACTCACAGCATACTTTACTCTTTTACAAAAAGTCGTAGATATAAAACTCTTACTGGCACCCGAATCAAATAACACAGAAACAAGAGTGTTATCAAGGATGAATGTACCTGACGCCACGTCGGGATCCTTCCTAGCCTGATCCTGCGTCAGTGCATACGCACGAGTCTTTGCACGAGATCCCTCTCCCTTCTTTTCCGGGCCCTTTCCTTTCCCGGTTTCCCCCATTCTGGGCTTCGTACATTCTCGGCTCATATGGCCGAAATCCCCACAGTTGTAGCATTTGTAGCCTTGCGGGCATTCACGGGAGTAGTGCCCGGTCTTGCCACACTTAAAGCACAGGCTAGATCTCAGTCTGCATTCACCTACATGTTCCCTTCCACACTTCTTACAAACAGTCGGCTCATCCACCCGAGCCCTTTTATCACGAGCCCCAAACATCTTTCTCCCAGTTCGCTTGTTTGAGAAGCTCGGTCTCTTCTTTTGTTCTTCAACGGCAACAACATTCAGTGCCAGATCGTCAAATACCACGCCGCTTAGCTCTACTGCCGAATCATAGGTAGTAGGGGTGTTTGCCTTCACGTAGGTGCGGACCTGGTCCGGCAACCCTTGAATATAACAAGCAATCTTTCTTTCTTCAGTAGTGACAAGGTGTGGCACCAGACGTGCCAGTTCATTAAATCGGGTTGTGTATTGCCGGTGCGTCATGCTTCCGGCCTTCAAACCCAAAAATTCCCTCTCTACCTTCTCAATCTCGTTCCTTGGGCAGAAATTCTTGATTACCAAGGTTTTCAAGTCAGCCCACATCATCGCATCTACAATCTCGCTCCCTTTTGCCTGTCGTACACCTTCCCACCAATGGGATGCTTCCTCCCTCAAGGAGTTAGCAGCAAACTTCACTACTTGATTAGCTCGACACTCGCTCAGACGAATGGTAGCTTCCATACGGATCACCCAATCAAAAGTAGCCACCGCGTCCTTCTTCCCAGTCAGGATCGGCGGATCACATGCCTTAAAGGACTTATAATCACATCCGCGAGCAGGCGGTGTATTGTCAGTCTCATTATTTTGGGCACCAATTGCCGCGCTAGACCCACCCGCCCCATTGACCTGCTTCAATGCTTCTGCCAACAGACCTGGCAGAGAAGCCTTCATCAGTTCTGTGAACTCTCGAGCTATAGCTGCTCTCACTTCGGGTTCAAAAGTGAAAGGTTGTTCTTCAACCTGTGTCTGCTCAGCTTCATGCACACTAACCGCCGGTTCAGTGTGAACACTTCCTTCTTCACTATACTCTTGGCGCGCAGGGATCCTGCCACGCCCACCATTTCGACCGCCGGTACGACCACCGGTACGGCCACCACGCCTTCCGTTTCCTCTTCTCCCCATTTCGTTCTATAGGACAAGAAATCCAATGTCATCACGCTAGTTAACAATTAGAATTCAATAAGTACTATAAGATGTTAATATACACTGGCCATCTGTAATTAACCATTACACTACCTTTCGATTTCTATTTGACCACCTTTGTGATTTCATCAGAACACAAGTCCTTACTTAACCCTTTTTAAGGCATACTATATACGTAAATACATATACTACCTTCATACCTGATGCTTTGGCTCGAGTTACCCGTACTGGCATCCGCTTTCGGTCCCATTCAAAGTTTAAGTTCAGACACTGAGAGTGTCCGAATCTCTCAAACTATTGCTCTGATACCAACTTGTAAGGCCCCAAACCCGGGAGGCCTCACTTGTTGGAATTACTCATTCACAAACAGTTCTTAAACATGAATATCAAATAACGCAGCGGAAAATTTCATTTAAACATAACCTAATCGTTGTTCATACATGCGGAAGCGTAAACATTGATTAAAACATATTTACATCATAACTAAACATAACGGGATGCCAGTCTTCAAAGCAGTCGGGTAACTCTTCATCTCTAGCCAAGCATCACCGTCCATCCTCATAACCTGCCTTAACCTGAATGTGTACACTTAAAAACGTCAGCTACGCTGGTGAGTTCTAGTTTTCGTTCGATTTAAGAAATGGTTCATCATTCAAACATTCATTAGGGTTTAACATTCGTATAAGAAAACAGGGCCTTTCATTCGTAAACCTTCGCACATTTAAACACGATCATTTGTTTAAATCATTAACATTCATTTAAGTCATACAATATTATCTAAAATCTGTATCGTTACGCGTCTCTATGTCCCCGTAGGAACTTTTAATGTTGTGGGCAACCGTTACGTATCGCCGTCATTGCCACAACCATACACTACGTAGGGTCAACCGTTAAGTATCGCCGTCATTGCCCAACCCTTCAATGCGTGGGGTCAACCGTTACGTATCGCCGTCATTGCCCAACACGCATCTTTCCTTTGGAAATCAACCGTTACGTACCGCCGTCATTGATTTCCCATTACCTCGTTCGTTAGGATGATCGTCATCACCCGAGTAACCGTCGTTACTCCCTTACCAGTTGTACAACATCAAAACCATTGACATGCCACAGAGACAATGCCCCTGTTGTTCTTGTGGTAACTATGGCTCACTGTCCATAATTTACCACAAGGCTGGGAATCACATTCCCAGACTTCATTCGTCAATTCCATTCATTCGACAGATTAGATTTGTAATGACTTCTTTAAAACATTTGCCCCTTTTTGTTTTCTTTTCATAAAACATTTCCTTCACTTTCAAAACCCTTTACCTTTTCATTAAACCATTTCTTTATAATATTCGTTTGTAAACATTTCGTTCATAAACTTTCTTTCCATAAACCCTTCGTTCCAAATCATTTCCTTTCGTAAACGTAGTTTCATAAATATCAT
Source organism: Smallanthus sonchifolius (assembly GCA_023525975.1). NCBI lineage: Eukaryota > Viridiplantae > Streptophyta > Magnoliopsida > Asterales > Asteraceae > Smallanthus > Smallanthus sonchifolius. The sequence continues at coordinate 80,550,979 of CM042026.1, read as the reverse complement.
TTTATAAAACAACATTTCATACGTGTACACACCAGCCCGAAAACATTATATAAAAACATTTAAAAGAGGGCTTCTAGAACTCACCTTATATGCTAGTCTCGGTTGTCCTAATCAAGGTCCAACGACTTCACGTACGATCTGAATTGAGTAGTTACATACACATCAGACCATTACCGACTCTAACGGTTTAACCATTCTAAACATACTAATCTCTACTCAACAGCCTGATGTCTGCGCACATAGCAAGTGCGCAGACCCTGCTGCCTGCGCACTTAGCATGTGCGCAGACTCTGCCTCCTGCGCACTTAGCAAGTGCGCAGGTCCCTCTTCCTGCGCACTTAGCAAGTGCGCAGGTCCCTTCTCCTGCGCACTTAGCAAGTGCGCAGGTCCCTTCTCCTGCGCACTTAGCAAGTGCGCAGGACCTGCTCCGTGCGCACTTAGCAAGTACGCACGACCTGTTCTTCGCGAAAAACACTAACTTTCGCATTCGGTCAGATCATGTCAAGATCCCGAACCCCTTTGCATTCAAAACGTTCGTTTTCCATTGTAGATACTAAACCTAAGCTTATTCTTAAGTTTCATCCGCAAAAACGTTACCTTTTCACCCAAAACCCGAAAAACCCAAAAACGAACAAAAACTCAGATTTAGGTCGGATCGTTACCTGAATCGAGCTTCTGATCCGGAGGTTCTTCTCACGAGTTATGGAGCAACACACTTCTCAAATCTCGGGTCGATCCGACAACTTTCTCTCTCTACGGTTTCTCTCTCTAGAAGTTGTAAATGAGAGAAATGGGTTGTGACCTTGGCTATTTATAGGGGAGGCTCCCCTTCTAGCCCATCCGACCCGACCCGACATGCCTCGTTCGTTTATTCCGTTATTATATCTGTCGTTTTATTTTTGGGATGTTACAACTTAGGCGAACTTGATAAATTCGCTTACCCTTGGCCAGGCGAACTTAACTTAGGCGAACATAATAAGTTCGCTTACCCTTGGCAAGGCGAACTTGCCAGGCGAACATAATCAGGCGAACTTGACAAGTTTGCCTAAGTTCGCCTGCACCAGCAGTCATCTTCCCCAAACAGTCCCGAAATTCATGTATTCGAGTTCAATTATGTCTAAATTTCAACTTTCTTTGCTCAAAACAACCGGTTTTCATTCCAGATACTAAACCTAAGATTATTCTCAAGTGTCATCCGTAAAAACGTCCTATTTTTACCCGAAAACCCGGAAACCCAACCTAAGCAAAAATCTTAATTTTAGCTCGAATGGTTACCTGGATGACGATTCTGATTTGGAGGTTTCCTTCACGAGTGCAGGAGACACGAGCTGGTGTAATCTTGTGTGATTCCGACACTTTCTCTCTCTACAGGTTTTCTCTCTCTAGAATTGCAAAGAGGAGAAGTGAGGGGCCTTGGGCTATTTATAGGGGAGACCTCCCCAAGCCCGGTTCGCGACCGACTCGGCCCGACTTCGGCCCACTTGAACTCGCTAACTTTATTTCTCGCCATTTTAGGATGTTACATTGGTTAACACTATTAAGGTCGTACGTCTTTATACGAACTTATTATGCAACCAAGAATTGGTGAACTCATGTTGGGAAACGTACGTCTTTATACTTGGTCCCATTGTTACACCGCCTCCCGGTGAGTAAAATATAATCACCTATTTAACTCTAATCCAAATCATTTTACGTTCGATGTCTTAAACCAACCCGGATATGACCATTCGAATGGTTGAGGGTAATTTTTGTCCTTAACAGGAGGCACTACCACTTGTTAAAGCTTTTAAATTTGCAAATCAAATGTCGTGAGGACGAGGCTCTAGCGGTGACCCGGGTCACACATTTGTAGTAGTCATATCACTTGATTAGTCAACTTAAAATTATCACGTACCAAGCGGATTTGAAACCCAAAGAAATACTATTCGTAACCTGATCATTTCCGACATATTTACTTTCCTGTTATTTGCTATTCCGTTCGTTACATTTCTGTTACACACTTCACGCACGTTTTTACTTTTCTGTTATTTACTTTAACGTCATTTACTTTTCTGTTCCACAAGCACACAGAACCCACTCACTAATTAAATCGGCTAAACGTTAACAAAAGTTGAGTATTGGAATTCGACCATGTCCGTCGGTTCGATACTTGGTTATTACCTAAACTATATTACGCTGCGATAGGTACACTTGCCTATTGTGTGTGTTTTAAGTTAAAGTAATTATCATTTTATAAATTTAAAACCTGATCTCGTGAAACCATCCTAAAAATATATTTACCTATATTTTTATTTAAAACACAACGCATCAGTATGTTATGTCATTGTTCCATGTCACTTATGACATAAATTGGATAAGAAGACCATTTGGTGCATCTTAGTTGGTTATGATGAAGAAAGAAAGGGTTGGAAAGGTTGCGAACCAAACACGGGTTAGTGTTATGTGTCACGTTACATTGTATTCGACGAGAATTCCTCTTGATGGACATCAAGTAATGAAACACTGCCTGATAAAACTAAGCTGAGAGAAGTACTTGAGTCATCATAAGTAACCTTAAATATCGATAGTGAGCGGAAGAATTACCCAATCAACAACATGAACAAGCTGATCAATCTAGTTCGAGTAATGCACATAAGGAAGGATTAACACTATCATCTAGGGCTCGAAAACAGAACCCTAGATATGCAAACATAGCTACTATTGAAAAAGAATACAGGAACGAGCTAGCTATCTGGAAGCATGCGACAAATCCGAGTGGATTGAGGCTATGAAAACCGAGTTAACAACCCTGATCAATAACAAAACCTGGGAACTAGGACCTCAGCCGGATGGAGTCAAGTTGGTATCGTGCAAGTGGGTTTACAAAATAAAAAGGCGAGCAGACAGTCGAGCGCTACAAGGCTCGGTTGGTTGCACAAGGGTTTTCCCAAGAGTACGGTTTAGATTATGACGAGATGTTTAGTCCCGTTGCCAAGTTAACTACGGTCCGAGTTTTGTTAGCTCTTGTAGGTAGTAAAGGATGAAGATTATGGTCGATGGACGTCAATAAAGTGTTCTTATATGACGTGTTCTTATATGGTGATCTTAATCACACCATATATGTAACATTTCTGATTTTATTATCTTTATTTCCAGTTCAATGTAACGCATTTAATTCCAAAATCTAGTACACTGGTTTATTCTATTCGTACCAACAATCAAACCCTAGAGCACAATACAAATTCATGGGTTTTACACAGGTATACATTATTAAAATCATATATATATACGGATATATTTATGTAAATACCAAACAAATACATACATACGTAGATGCATTTATTCAACTAACAAGAAATTACTTGTTTGCTTGAACCCCAAACCATTTGAACCCTAAATTGGAACCCTACACTCAATTTTGACTTCTAAAAACGTCAATTTTGACTTTCCTTGGACTCCATTGACTTTCAAAAGTCAAACAGCCCAAACCGTGACAATTCAAGGCGGCCATCGACGGATTATTGTTGAGTTGGACTCCACATGTTTACCCAAACAAGAATCGACCAAGTCCCGGCCCAAACATCAATCCAATTCAACCGATTAAGCAGGCATAATTCAAATTCAAACGAATTTGACTCCTGAAAGTTAAACCGTATCAATTTATGTTTAATTGGTGTAAATGACGCGTAATCAATCCCAGAAATCATGCACCAGTCAACCTCGAGTGTACCTGGAATATTATCAGACCTAATTCATTCCCGATTCGATGGATTAACGCGTAATCAGTCACCGTAACCATTTCGGACAAAATTGAAATCGAATCGGCTATTACATACAAAATTAATCAAATTAAATCTCTCTCTCACTCGCGTATACCTCCACACAAACTCTCCCAGCCTCTGGTTAATCCGCATTTCATCTCTAGACGGCTGTCGATTATCAAGAACAGCCGCATCAAACTCGTAGCCGTCTGCATTCGTGCCCTACTCATTTCAAGTAAGAATAGTATCATTCTATTCGTAATCACATGGTTATCGATAGCCCTCTGCCAATTCGTGATGACAGAGGGTATCGCGACCGATTGGAACTACGGTTCATAGCGGGTTATTTTCGTATTTGAATTCTGGGTTTAATTCCATGATTTAATCAAGTGGAATCCCAATCTAACCAGCGAAACCACCTGGTCCAGCCGGTAAGTCACTGCGCCGCCGAACCAGGTGGCGTGGGTCCGAAATCCACCAGTCCAGCCTTTTTGCGCAAATATAAAACCCAAGGCCGGCCTGATCCCGACGACATGTTAAAACCATTTCCATCAGTCATTCATCACAACCATAGGCCTTGGCCCAGTGGTTTGTTCCTCCGGACTTCCCCGCGCAGACCCGTGTTCGAGCCCCACGGTGTGCTTATATTTTTAAAAGCAGTTTTAAAGCCCCAAAAATTTTATAAAAATTATTTTTATAAACTTTACAAATAACAGATTAAAATAGTTTTACAATTTTTGAATAAAAATCTCTATTTTTATAAAATAATTTATTGAATACTCAATTTAAATTATGTATTTATTTTGAGTAAATTATTTATAAAATTTGGTGACAATTTTTATAAACACCTTATACAAAGTTTCAAAAATTTGAATTATATTTTTTTAACACAATGATATCATATTTATAAATTTTCAATATAAATTCATTTTATTATGAAGTTATAACTAAAAATATTTGTACATTAAATATTTAATGAAAAAAAAAATCAAAATATTTAAATAAAAACAATTGATTTTATAAAATTTATAAAATATTAACTTTATTTAAAACGATCAAATATATTTATTTCTAAATGGTAAATAAATAAATAAAAGTTATTTATTATAAAGGTAAATGTATATTTAACTCTACGCATAAATATTATTTACACAACTCCATTTTACACATCCTTATAAATGAATATTATTCTTACACATAGTTATAAATAAATAAATAAAACAAAATTATTTATTTTATATTTAAAATAATTCACACACTAATTTTATAACTAAATTACTAAATAATAATTGTTTAATTTATTTAGTTATTCAAACCCTAATCTAATTATTCTAAGACTATTCATTTAAATTTCTCTGTTTATAAAGCGCCTCATTTAAGTATGAACCATTAACACCTACAACTCCAACTCTTGATACACACATCCAATTCAATCCTAGACTTAGACATAGACTATTGTACCCACTATTAATTCAATATACATTACACACTTGGTTAACGTGGTGAGTTGCAAGGATCATTTTACTACCTAGTCTCACCTGCTAGTTACACCTTCGAATCAAGTGAGTATTACATAGCCACTTTTACTCTTTTACACTTTTTGGGGTGAATCATGAACTCTACACAAACTATACAAACATAAATCCTCTTTACATTCATGTGTGCAAATTTGAGCTTTATGTTTGAGTGCTAGCTGTGTTAACTTTTGTGTGCAATTTATGTGCAATAATTAACAATTCAAGCCGACGGTTAACAATGATAGATCTATTAAGTCTGACAAACCCACCCAGATTGGGGTGATTGTTACCGACAACACAATTTGCATGCTAGTTACAAAGGTTTGATTGTACTTTGGTTACACAATAGTTTCACCCCATAAATGCCTTATTTTATCATGTTATGTAACGATTTGACTATTTACATCTATACACCATTTATGATTAAACCTGTGTATGCTTACCAACTTTTTAATTGACCTTATTTTATTCATGTTTCAGGTGCTAATGTGTGATTTTGATCAAAACTTGCTACACATAAGTTTTGGACCTAGTTAATTTTAAATAAAGGATTATGTATTTCATATTATGTACTTGGTTTGATTTTGTTTTGTCTTGAATGTTTGAAATGAATTTAAATGATTAATATATTTCAATTTAGTCAACCTTGTGCTCATGAACAGTTTACATGTCCCGCCCCGATGTTTTCGCCGTCGGTTGGGGTGTGACAGATTGGTATCAGAGCCTTGGTTATAGAGAACTAGGTTATTAGACACCCTTGACCTAGACTATAACTTTAGGACACCCACTTATGCCATGCTTCATGATTATGTGATATGTGCTACATGCTATGTGTTACATGCTTACTATGATTAGTTATTATTTCATTTTGATGCCTTACTTATTAAAATTCATAACTTATTAGACTACACTTAAATAATAAATTAAATAAAAAATATCCCTACCTATACCCGAAAGCCTCATAACTTTCTTACCTATTTCTCTATCATCATCTTCATAGCATGTGGAAACTTCATGGATCTAAATCTATAGAATTTCTTTATTTTCTCATTAAGGCTTTTAAACTTTGTTAATTATTTGAGAACACGTGCAATCTGGAAGGGAGACACCTGTATTCTGGGTTTTCTGTCTAGGAAATCATTTCGTATAATCTCAATCAACCGAGGGACCCATATGCTTTCCTGGGAATTCCCGGGATGGGGTGTTTACTTATAGGCTAAAGCATGTCTCTTTGAAAATTATATGAGTTTAATTAACCTTAATGTGTCATAGTATTCAAGTGATTATATCACTATTTGAGTAGAATCCAAAGTATGATTAACTATTTTATTTGCTATCTTATCCTTTTAAATCCAAGCAACTTTCATAAGTTCTTACATCTTTTCTTGTGTTATGCAAATCTGTAGAATGCCTCCCCGTCGTGCTACCGTGACCACCAACAACACCGACATTGCTGCTGTCCTTGCACAACTTGTAACTCAACTCACTCAAGCTAATGGGGCCACAAATGGTAACCATGGAGCTAATGGTGGTGGAGGTGCCAACCCACCACAATGCACCTTCAAGCACTTCAACTCATGTAATCCTCTTAAGTTCTATGGTACCGAGGGAGCCATAGGACTCCTTCAATGGTTCGAAAGTATTGAGGGCACCTTCCTCAATAGTGACTGCCCCGATAACCTTCGTGTTCGTCATGCCATAAGTGTCTTTCAAAAACGGGCTCTCACGTGGTGGAATGGGGAAAAAGAGAACTAGAGGTATGGAGGCAACCATGGCCTTACCATGGGATGAGGTTAAGAGGCTAATGACCGAAGAGTTCTGTCCCCGGAATGAGGTGAAGAAACTGGAAGCTGAGTTTTGGGATCTTGCCCAAGATAGTGGTGAGAGTCTGGCTTATACAACTCGGTTCCATGAGTTGAGTCTCCTTGTGCCCCATATGGTCACACCTTTATCCCGCTGCATCGAGAAGTACATTGGTGGAATACCTAGGCAGATTCAGGATACTGTCTTAGGGAGAAATCCCGCAACACTCGAAGATGCTATCCGCCTATCTGCTACTTTAACCGACAACCATGTGAAAGCAGGGACTCTGACTAGAAAAGGCACCAAGAAAGTTCCCGACACCACAACCCCTCCTGCACACATCAAAGAAGCCAAAACTAAACCCTACCACAATAATAAGAAGAGAAAGGCTAGAAATTCTGCTGTAGTCACTCCTGCTATCCCTACTAACCAAGTTGCTCCCATGGCTCAAGCACCAGTCAAGAAGCCATATGTGGGGATCTACCCACTCTGTGCCACATGAAATTATCACCACCTCCAAAACATCCCCTGTCGCCTTTGCACCCACTGTGGGAAATATGGCCATACGGTCAATGTTTGTAGAGCCAAAGCACTTGCAGGCCAAGTTAACCCACCAACCCGAACCAACCAACAAGTCGCTAAGCAAGGTGTTCCCGCTATTGCAAATGGGCGTGCTTGTTATGAATGTGGCAACCCAAATCATTTCCGTGACCAGTGCCCGAAGTTCATCAATGCTAGATAAGGCGGAGCTCGTGGGCGTGCTTTCAACATAAACGCCAATGAAGCTCAGGCCAACAATGATGTGGTCAACGGTACGTTCCTTGTTAATAGTCAATATGCCTCCATTTTATTTGATACCGGTGCAGATAAAAGGTTTGTGTCACTTAACTTTGAACCCTTACTTGCAAAAACACGATCCAAATTAGAGAAAACCTTCACCGTCGAAGTAGCAAATGGTGACTCTCTTGCAATTGACTCCGTTATCCATGACTGCTCTCTAGAACTTAATGATCATATATTTCCAATCAACCTTGTGCCAATGCCACTAGGAAGTTTTGATATCATCATAGGCATGGATTGGCTGTCAAATCACCATGCTGAAGTCATCTGTTTTGAGAAGTGCATCCGAATACCCCTTCCGTCGGGAGAAACGTTAAGAGTCTTTGGTGAAAAGCCTTGCAAAGGACTCAAGTTAATGTCATGCACTACTGCTCAAAAGTACTTACGAAAGAAGTACGTGGCCTTTTTAGCCTATGTTGTTCAAAAGGATGTCAAAGAGAAGAGTATTCAAGACATCCCCATCATCCGGGATTTTCCCGAAGTATTCCCCGAAGATCTATCTGGTTTTCCACCCGTTCGACAAGTAGAATTTCGCATTGACCTTGTACCCGGAGCTAATCCCGTGGCTAGAGCTCCTTAACGTCTTTCACCTTCTGAATTGCAAGAACTTGCAACCCAACTCCAAGAGCTCTCGGACAAGGGCTTCATCCTTCCAAGTCATTCACCGTGGGGTGCACCCGTCTTATTCGTCAAGAAGAAGGATGGATCATTTCGCATGTGTATTGACTACCATAAACTCAACAAGCTTACCATCAAAAACCGTTATCCCTTGCCTAGAATTGATGATCTCTTTGATCAACTTCAAGGTTCTACTTGCTTCTCGAAGATTGACCTTCGATCTGGTTATCACCAAATCCGTGTGCAAGAGGAAGATATTCCAAAGACTGCCTTTCGAACAAGGTACGGTCACTACGAGTTTATGGTCATGCCTTTTGGGCTAACCAATGCACTCGCGGTTTTCATGGACCTCATGAATCGTGTGTGCAAACCGTACCTTGATAAATTCGTGATAGTCTTCATTGATGACATTTTAATCTACTCCAAGACTAAATCCGATCATGAGCAACACCTTAGGTTGGTTTTAGACCTCTTGAGGATGGAACAACTATATGCCAAATTCTCCAAATGTGAATTTTGGCTAAAGGAGGTTCAATTTCTTGGTCATATCGTCAACGAAAAGGGAATTCATGTTGACCTTGCTAAGATCGAAGCTGTTAAGAATTGGAATGCCCCGAAGACCCCCACCGAAGTTCGTTCATTTCTTGGTCTTGCGGGATATTATCGTCGTTTCATTTCAAATTTCTCTAAGATTGCTGTTCCTCTCACCGCTTTGACCCACAAGGGTAAACTTTATGAATGGGGACCAAAGCAAGAAGAAGCTTTCCAAACTCTCAAGCAAAAGTTGTGCAATGCTCCTATTTTGACTCTCCCTGATGGGAATGATTATCTAGTTGTCTACTATGATGCCTCCAACCAAGGTCTCGGTTGTGTCCTCATGCAACGAGGCAAGGTGATCGCTTACGCATCAAGGCAACTTAAGATCCATGAGAAGAATTATACAACGCACTACCTCGAATTGGGTGCGGTTGTATTCGCATTGAAGATTTGGAGACATTACCTTTATGGCAGAAAATATGTGGTGTTCACCGACCATAAAAGTCTCCAACACATCTTCAACCAAAAAGAACTCAATATGAGGCAACGAAGTTGGGTTGAACTCCTTAACGACTATGACTGCGAGATTCGTTACCATCCCGACAAAGTGAATGTTGTAGCCGACGCTTTGAGTCGAAAGGATCATGTCATGCTTCATTGACCGACATTCAAAATCGTATCCTAGAAGCTCAACACGACTCGGTCACCGAGGGTAACATGTACGAGGAAATGTCGTGTGGTGTCGAACTTCAGCTCGAATCGAAACCTAATGGCTTACTTTATTACTTGAACCGTATTTGGGTTCCCGATCGCGATGATCTCCGTACGTTTCTCATAAACGAGGCCCACAAGTCTCGTTATTCTATTCATCCTGGTGCGGATAAAATGTACCAAGATCTTCACCAACAATATTGGTGGCCCGGTATGAAGAAAGACATTGCTCTCTATGTTGCCAAATGTCTAACTTGCTTCAAAGTCAATGCCGAACACCAACGTCCTTCCGGGTTACTTGAACAACCGGAAATTCCCGTGTGGAAATGGGAGAACATAGCTATGGATTTCATTACCAAACTCCCTCGCACCTCAAGTGGTTATGACAGCATCTGGGTGATCATTGACCGCCTCACCAAATCTGCTCATTTCTTGCCTATCCGTGAGGACTACCGAGTTGAGAAATTAGCCCGAATCTACATTGACGAAATTGTGAGCCGTCACGGTGTTCCCTTAAACATAATCTCCGATAGAGATGCTTGGTTCACCTCCCGTCTCTGGCAATCCCTCCAAACTGCTCTTGGCACACGATTGAATTTGAACACGGCTTACCATCCCCAAACTGATGGTCAGACCGAGCGTACAATTCAAACTCTTGAGGACATGCTTAGAGCTTGTGTAATTGATTTTGGTGGTAACTGGGATTCACATCTGTCTCTAATTGAGTTCTCTTACAACAATAGCTACCACACAAGTATAAATATGGCTCCCTTTGAAGCTCTCTATGGCCGTAAGTGCCGTTCTCTTATCTGTTGGAACGAGATTGGTGAAGCACAAATCACCGGTCGCGAGCTAATCCAAGAAACATCCGACAAGATCATTCAAATCCGTGACAACATTCGAGTGGCGAGGAGTAGGCAAAAGAGCTATGCCGACAAACGACGAAAACCCTTGGAATTCCAAGTCGGTGATGTTGTCCTTCTAAAGGTGTCTCCATGGAAAGGCGTGATCCGTTTTGGAAAGAAAGACAAACTAGCACCTCGCTATGTGGGTCCATTCAAGATCCTGGAAAGGATTGGGAAAGTGGCTTACAAACTCGAGTTACCTCCATCACTTGGCAATGTGCATCCTACATTTCATGTGTCCAACCTAAAGAAATGTCTTGCTAATGAGAATCTCCATATACCTCTTGATGACGTGCGCATTGACGAAACGATGCACTTCGTTGAGAGACCTATAGAGATCATGGATCGCGATATCAAACAACTCAAGCGAAGTCGTATCCCTATTGTCAAAGTTCGTTGGGAATCAAAACGTGGTCCCGAGTTTACTTGGGAACGTGAGGACCAAATGAAGCTCAAGTACCCGCACCTCTTTGCCGATTCAGTCGCCCCAACTAGCTAAATTTCGGGACGAAATTCCCTCAACATGAGGATACTGTAACATTTCTGATTTTATTATCTTTATTTCCAGTTCAATGTAACGCATTTAATTCCAAAATCTAGTACACTGGTTTATTCTATTCGTACCAACAATCAAACCCTAGAGCACAATACAAATTCACGGGTTTTACACGGGTATACATTATTAAAATCATATATATATACGGATATATTTATGTAAATACCAAACAAATACATACATACGTAGATGCATTTATTCAACTAACAAGAAATTACTCGTTTGCTTGAACCCCAAACCATTTGAACCCTAAATTGGAACCCTACACTCAAATTTGACTTCTAAAAACGTCAATTTTTACTTTCCTTGGACTCCATTGACTTCAAAAGTCAAACAGCCCAAACCGTGACAATTCAAGGCGGCCATCGACGGATTATTGTTGAGTTGGACTCCACATGTTTACCCAAACAAGAATCGACCAAGTCCCGGCCCAAACATCAATCCAATTCAACCGATTAAGCGGGCATAATTCAAATTCAAACGAATTTGATTCCTGAAAGTCAAACCATATCAATTTATGTTTAATTCGTGTAAATGACACATAATCAATCCCAGAAATCATGCACCAGTCAACCTCGAGTGTACCTGGACTATTATCAGACCTAATTCATTCCCGATTCGATGGATTAACGCGTAATCAGTCACCGTAACCATTGCGGACAAAATTGAAATTGAATAGGCTATTACACCCAAAATTAATCAAATTAAATCTCTCTCTCACTCGCGTATACCTCCACACAAACTCTCCCAGCCTCTGGTTAATCCGCATTTCATCTCTGGACGCCTGTCGATCATCAAGAACAGCCGCATCAAACTCGTAGCCGTCTGCATTCGTGCCCTACTCATTTCAAGTAAGAATAGTATCATTCGATTCATAATCACATGGTTATCGATAGCCCTCTGCCAATTCGTGATGACAGAGGGTATCGCGACCGATTGGAACTAGGGTTCATAGCGGGTTATTTTCGTATTTGAATTCTGGGTTGTTTTAATTCCATGATTTAATCAAGTGGAATCCCAATCTAACCAGCGAAACCACCTGGTCCGGCCAGTAAGTCACTGCGCCGCCGAACCAGGTGGCGTGGGTTCGAAACCCACCAGTCCGGCCTTTTTGCGCAAATATAAAACCCAAGCCCGGTCTGATCCCGACGACATGTTAAAACCATTTCCATCAGTCATTCATCACAACCACATGCCTCGACCCGGTGGTTTGTTCCTCCGGACTTCCCCGCGCAGACCTGGGTTCGAGCCCCAGGGTCTGCTTATATTATTAAAAGCAGTTTTAAAGCCCCAAAAATTTTATAAAAATTATTTTTATAAACTTTACAAATATTAGAACAGATTAAAAGCAGTTTTACAATTTTCGAATAAAAATCTATATTTTTATAAAATAATTTATTGAATACTCAATTTAAATTATGTATTTATTTTGAGTAAATTATTTATAAAATTTGGTGACAATTTTTATAAACACCTTATACAAAGTTTCAAAAATTTTAATTATATTTTTTTAACACAATGAAATCATATTTATAATTTTTCAATATAAATTCATTTTATTATGAAGTTATAACTAAAACAATTTGTACATTAAATATTTAATGAAAAAAAAATCTAAATATTTAAATAAAAATAATTGATTTTATAAAATATTAACTTTATTTAAAACGATCAAATATATTTATTTCTAAACGGTAAATAAATAAATAAAATTTATTTATTATAAAGGTAAATGTATATTTAACTCTACGCATAAATATTATTTACACAACTCCATTTTACGCATCCTTATAAATGAATATTATTCTTACACATAGTTATAAATAAATAAATAAATAAAACAAAGTTATTTATTTTATATTTAAGATAATTCACACACTAATTTTATAACTAAATTACTAAATAATAATTATTTAATTTATTTAGTTATTCAAACCCTAATCTAATTATTTTAAGACTATTCATTTAAATTTATCTTTTTATAAAGCGCCTCATTTAAGTATGAACCATTAACACCTACAACTCGAACTCTTGATACACACATCCAATTCAATCCTAGACTTAGACATAGACTATTGTACCCACTATTAATTCAATATACATTACACACTAGGTTAACGTGGTGAGTTGCAAGGATCAATTTACTACCTAGTCTCACGTGCTAGCTACACCTTCGAATCAAGTGAGTATTACATAGCCCCTTTTACTCTTTTACACTTTTTGGGGTGAATCATGAACTCTATACAAACAATTGCTTACATTTACACAAACTACACAAACATAAATCCTCTTTACATTCATGTGTGCAAATTTGAGCTTTATGTTTGAGTGCTAGGTGTGTTAACTTTTGTGTGCAATTTATGTGCAATCATTAACTATTCAAGCCGACGGTTAACAATGATAGATCTATTGAGTCTGACAAACCCACCCAGATTGGGGTGATTGTTACCGATAACACAATTTGCATGCTAGTTACAAAGGTTTGATTGTACTTTGGTTACACAATAGTTGCACCCCATAAATGCCTTATTTTATCATGTTATGTAAGGATTTGACTATTTACATCTATACACTATTTATGATTAAACCTGTGTATGCTCACCAACTTTTTAGTTGACCTTATTTTATTCATGTTTCAGGTGCTAATGTGTGATTTTGATCAAGACTTGCTACACATAAGTTTTGGACCTAGTTAATTTTAAATAAAGGATTTGTATTTCATATTATGTACTTGGTTTGATTTTGTTTTGTCTTGAATGTTTGAAATGAATTTAAATGATTAATATATTTCAATGTAGTCAACCTTGTGCTCATGAACAGTCTACATGTCCCGCCCCGATGTTTCCGTCGTCGGTTGGAGTGTGACAATATACATGGAACAACCGATGGGATTTTAGAACAAGATTAACCTCAAATATATTTGCAAGTTAAAGAAAGCCTTGTATGGGCTTAAGCAATCACCACGAGCGTGGTATGGGAAAATTGCAGAGTTTTTAGAACATAACGGGTTTGTGAGTACTCCAGCTAATGTAAGCCTCTTTGTAAGAACTATGGGAAACAAGGTAGATATGGTACTCGTATATGTTGACGATCTCGTGCTTATAGGACACCTTGAAGAAGAGGTGTGGCAACTCAAGGCAAACCTGAGCACCAGTTTCAAAATAAAAGACTTAGGTCTTTTAATTTATAAAGTTAGATATGCTAAAGGCGAAACAAGCAGCAACTCCTATTGATGTAAACACCAAGATTTTTTCGGACGAAGGAAAAGAAGTAGACGATCCCACTGAGTACAGAGAAAATGTTGGCATCTACCTGACCCTAACACGACCAGACATCGCATTTGCTATGGGTGTTCTAAGTCGTTACATGTAATCACCATGAAAAGCTCATTTGTTTGCAGCACGAAGAGTTCTAAGGTATATTAAAGGAACAATTGGGTATGAAGTCGAGTTTGAGAGGGAGCCAAAGGTAAAGCTGAGAGGGTATTGCGATGCAGACTATGCAGGAGACCCTAGTATTCAGAGGTCGACCACTGGCTACATATTCATGGTGGGAGCTAGTGCAGTGTCTTGGTGCCGTAAAAGACAACCAATAGTATCTCTCTCAACAACCGAGGCTGAGTATAGGGTTGCAACAATGGCAACCGAAGAACTAGTTTTGCTAGTACAGTTGTTGAAGATTTGAATCATGAGGTCGATTACAAGGTGGAACTATTATGTGATAATAGGTCAGCAATCCAACTTGCTGAAAATCCGACCTTTCATGCTCGAAACAAACATATAGAAGTCCATCATCACTTTGTTCGAGAAAAAAATGTTAAAAGGTGAAGTTGACATGGTGTATGTGAATACTGGACAACAGATAGCTGATAATTGATTATGGGATTGTCCAAGGTAAAGATGCAAAAACTATGTTCAATTATTGGGATGAGAAGTTTTGGTGTTGAGAGGGAGTGTGAAACGGGTGATCTACACAACACCGACTTGGGTCGGCTACCTTAAGTCGGTTGGAACGTTCCAAAGACATATTAAAGATTGACATTAACTAGTGGTATTTATCTTTACGTATTTGAGTATGTTTCTTTTTTCCTTGTTTAATTAGAATAGGAAGCTTGAATAGCAAGCAAGATTGTTAGAATGAATAGTTGATTTAGGTTTATTGTATTGTATTCCGTTTTATCAAGTTCATTATCAATAAAGAGTCAAACAAACGTTTTGTTCAAATCGTTGTGTTGAGTTCGAAAACCAGCTGTGATCTAAAGTGATAACCAAAAAACGAGTTCATCCAGTTTAACACGGTTAACAGGTTCGGTTTCTGTAATGGTCTGGATGAAAGGTTACACCAACAGCTATAGTTGGCTTATCATAGTTCCGTTTAATTGCATTTTTTCAATATAACATTTAGTCCAAGAATTATAGTAATACTTAATAGCAAGTGTCGATGACAAATGCCAGTCCACCCCTCCAACTTTGCTATATGGCAAGTCTACCCCTTCAACTTTGTTAAATAGCAAAAGATGTCCCCTAACTTTGTAAAATTTCACTTTAACCCTCTCAAGTTTTTAAAGTTTCAAGTTTACCCTCTATAGTATATATAATTTGATTTTTCGTAAATAATTTTCGTTTGTTTAAAAAAAAAATTTGACGTCCCGGCATAAATTTTGTTAAAAACGGAGTCGTAATATAGTATTTTTTAGGTATCATGGGTTATATCAACTGACGGTGACGTGTTGGTACCGTGATAAATGAGACAGACACCGACTGGAAAACATCGGTGCCGTTATATAACTGTCTTTTATCTATGTTTCGATCTCCGCAAGCGAGTCGTCGGAACTTCAAACGTTTATTTTATGTATTTTATCACTTTTTTTTTTTTTGCTTAGCCATGTTAATTTCACCGCCTCAACCATTTAAGGTCCGCCTCCCGCCGCAGATCGAGGGGCAAAACTTATTTAACCACGTTTCTTTTTTTGCTTATCCATGTTAATGTCACTGACTCAACCGTTTAAAGTTCACCTCCCTACGTGAAACGCGGGGCAACATTTCTAGTTAATATTAACAACCGAAAAACCAAAAGAAAAGCTTAACTTCATCAACAGAATTCAAACTTTATTAATTGATCAACACTCGTCAAAAAACAAACACAAATAAAGCAAGAGAAGCAACTTAAACAAACATATTTTATGGTAAATCTTCATTGAGAACTGGTGCAGTCAGTATCCTTTTATATTCCAAACCCCCTGATTTCATCATGCCATTCTTACACTGGAAATAGAATCCACTGTACGCCATGAATTGAAACATGCTCATTACCCCAATCAAAAGAGTTTGAATAACCCCAGCAACAATAGGCATCGCAGGTGATAGTTTAGATACAATAACAACAATAACCACCATCACAAAAATGAAGAATAAGTTGAGAAGAAACCCATGTCCCCTCTTTCCTTTCACAAGCTCTTTAGCTCTCCCGAGTGCCGAAAACCCAGAACTATCCTCAACCACAGAAACAACTACAGCCAGACTCCAAACGACAGATAAATAAATATTGAGTGTGATGAAGAGAATAGCCAGGAAGATCAGGACTGTGAACAGAATTATAGGATGGTCGAAAAGTACAAGAGATGGAACCAAGAAAGGCAAAAGGAAGAAAGTTGTGTAACCAAGTGCAAGAAGATGTATCCAGATTGAAGTAACAAATGGTCTAGTCCATGTTTTAGACACCTTCAAGATAAGTTCCTTGAGGGACAAATCATAACCACTGTAATAGCTTGATGCAATAATAATAACGGCCGTTTGGGCAAAAAGTGCAATAAAGAAGAACAAAACCATATAAGCACCTTCGATTCCTAAAAATATGCCGGTATCTTCACGAATGGCTACCAAGAGTTCGGTGAACTCAGGTGTACCGGGACGAGCATTGGCCAAGGAGAAAAGGTTGAGCTCAAATCAAAGAGAAAAGGATTGGCTGATAAGGTGAATAAGATTACAGATATGGAGTAAAGGATGAGGTAGACAGTGGCTGTGATAGCCATAAGCTTTCCATTTTGAGTGAGGATTCTCAGTGGTGCTTTCAAGAGTTCCAGAAAACCAGAAAGTTTGCTCATTTTCTTTGCAAATTCTAATGTTTGGATTGGTAGCAAAGAAAGAGCGCCTATGAAGAGATGATAACCAATACGGTTGATATATAAAGAATTTCCAAGATTTTTTTATGAATTAATTGATAAAAATTCCCAATAACTGATTGACCTTGACGCACTATGGAAACTTATTGGAAGTTGCATAATAAGTACTCTCTAATGACTTTTAATCAACGACTTTTTTATCTAAGAACTCGTCCATTAATGCTGCCAAGGTACGTAGGGTTTATGCATTTAAAAATAATCAAAATATTTAATTTGCAAAACACGATTATACTATTGGCATTATTCAATTGAGATTATTTGAAGAAGTTGGAATTAGTATTTTTTTTGTCAAGATAATATGTTTAAATTTTAATTATTTAGTTTATTTAATTAGGTAGCACATCTTAATTTGTTTTAGAGTTTGAGTAAAATATGTTAGCTTGTTTTTCAAGTTAGAGTCAAGTGTAAATAGATTAGTAGGTTAATGTATTTGGTGTGGTTTCGATTTGATTTAACATAAAAAAAGAGTCATGGTTGGAGTTGACCACAAAAATTTTGCATTTGTGTTGTTGTGCTCGATCCAATATCCAATAATTGGTATTAGAGCTTGAAAACTCGATCAAGTGTTACAGTTATGATAGATGATTTTCAAGAGGGGAGCGGCCCCCTGGCTAGCGGCTGAAAACGAGAGAAAAAGTAAGTAGCAAGGTTATCTATGTGAGACGATCAAGACATGTGAAACGATCAATTTAGTTCAAGAGATCCTGCTTGGGTCAAGGAGTCAAGCCAAGTAAAGAAACCAACCCGGGTGGTTCAAATGTGTGAAAGTGATCGGTAGAGAAAACCTGTGTGGGTCGAGCTGGAAGAGGTGATCAAGATAGTCTCTGTGACCCGGAGAAGACGTGTGTTAAACGGTAGAACTCTGAACTTGTGTGGGCTGAAACAAGATTTTCTTATGAATTATTTGATAACAATTCCTGAAGACTATTTTACTTTGAAGCGGTATGGAAACCACTTGGTATAGTTGCAATATAACTTAATAAGTACTTTAATGACTTTTAATAATCAAAGACTTCTGGATGAAAGAAGTCGTCTATAACAGTTGCCAAGGAGCGTATGCATTTGAAAATAGTCAAACATTTAATTTGAATAACCCAATTACACCAAAAACCTTAATCGTTGACCAACTTGAAGTCGTCTCTGTAATCCTTGGCAACACGCAAACTCAACTTACGTCACCGCAACTGTTCGGACCACTAGATACCATCAAACCGTCAGATAGGTTGCTGTGGCAGATCGACAATCACTTCAATGGTGTTTTGATCTAGAACTTGTCGTCATTAGGGTGGTGGTCCAATGGTAGAGGCAAAGCCTGTTAAACACTTAAAAAACCTAAAGATCATGGGTTTAAATCCCAATAAGTAAAAAATTTGCAGTTCAAAAAACAAACTTGTCACTAAAGAAATAGAATTGAGATTGGCGACATGGGTTTGTTAAATAGGGAAGAAGATAAATCAATTATATTTTATGTCTACAATCCAACCATAAACCAGTGTAAATTTAATAAATCAATAAAAAAAAGTGGTGTCTCTTGTTGTTACTCCACAAATGTTTTTTTATAAATTTAGAAATTCAATAAATTTCAAGGAAATTCCATTTAATTAGTTATTTTAGGATGATTAAATTAATTATTTTTAACTTCTGAATACTTTCAGAAGCAACGTTTATAAACATATAAAAGTTATATACGTGGTTAATTTATATGTAGCTAAAAATGTTTACATAAAATTTAAGGAATATGATTTGGGATGATTTTTTTACAACAAATCTCGAATAAGAATTTTTGTTAACTTCGATGCAGGAAATAGAGCTAACAATGATACAAACAAACCCGCAAAATCTAGAATTTAATATTTTGAAACATGATGAAATGTAGGTTTTCATAGCACTTGAATCAAGTTTAAGATTTATTTTTCATTATGATTCACAATTAAGCTACGGATTTTGTGGTCCCACCATATAACTTCGTTTTCGTTACGTCCTCGAATTGAATTGTTATTGCTTACAAGTTCGTATTAAATTATGATTCCATGATTTCATGCGAAAGATCATTCACTCATTATCGCATGTTCCATTAACATAATTATTGATTATATTTATTGATATGAATATGGTTATCGACCATTGTATGATATCCTTTGACCTTGGAATAATCGTTTACTATATGACCTTTGATGTATTGTTATTGACTCAATATCCGAGCACATCCACCGATGGGCACCATACACTACTAGAAATCTAGACAGATTCGACTACCAATATCGACGACATATGTCGTCGAGATTAAGGGGACCAGTCCCGACGACATGTCGTCGATAAAGGTCGTTGAATCTGCCTAAAATTCTTGTAGTGATAGGGTGTCATTATGACATAATGACATGCACTATTTGAGGAGGTGCGATTAGTCCACAACGTCTCTACATTGGTATAGGTGTGATGGGTGATGCTATGTATTGATTATAGAAGTGCATGGATCGATTCTAGGATAATTATGTTATGTTTATTGGTGAGACATGAGGAGTGTATGAGCCCACATTCCCATCTCACATTATGGTGCATTAGGGTTGCAGCCACAATTGAAAGTATATGTTATGTTTATTGTATTGGCTTACATGGGTATTTCCACATGATACAGATTGACTAACCATTCTTTATTGACTCAATAGGTTAGTACCCGTGTACTGCACGGTTGATAAAAAGAAATATATATCATTCATAAATGTCTAAAATAATTTCATAAATAAAATAATAATTTACTTTACACAGGAAAAAAAATTACAAATAAATTCACAAAACTAAATTTTTTTTCATAAATCTCTAAATATTTACCATTTCTATCCAATATTAGTAATTTTAGTATGTCTCTATTCTTTACTCTTGATATTGTCACATACAACTTTACAGACTGTATATTGGAAACGATATAACTTATAAATATGTAATACTTAGTACAAAATATAACCTTTAACGTAGTTTGCAGCTACCCTTTCTGTGCTTCTTTTTTATTAAATTTATCTTCAAGCTACTGAAAATCATATAATGTGAAATAAGATCCAAGAAACAGGAATAGCAATTTCATTAAAAGATATGAATAATTGAATATAGACTCTTGCCTGTTTTCTTCGTGCGACTCTTTCCTCCGATTGCAAGGTGAACGGGAATGATACAGTTGGCGATTGCAACTTGTTTCTATAAGCACTCGACTTTGAACTATTGGCACACAATCAAGCAAGGATCACAAAAACCTCTAGCATGAGGGTCTATGTTTAAGGAACAACTTCATTGGAGACAACTTCCCATATGTCTTATTTTCTCATACACCAAATGCATTGTCATAACACAGTTCTAATCCTATCAATTTACCTTCATAGATACACCTAAGAACAAAAATTTACTCGCAAAATAGACCTGTACCGGTTCAGTTCAAAACACGAGCTCACACTTTAGATTCCAACGCCAGAAGGATCTTCTTTCTCGGGCCCTACACAAATAACGTCTGTCAAGGAGTAAGAAGAAGAGTCAGAATAAAGATATACAAATGAGTTGAAAACCTAATAGCATCATATGTATTCAGTTCTATGAAATTATAAATGGTTTGTCATCACATCCTTGAATAATTTGCATCTTCTAAATCATATTGCTTAAAGTGGAGGATATGACAGGTAACAGTTTGCATTGAAACTGGTCTTTTTCTAGCACGCGTCAAAACAAACCGGGTTAAGTCAACTCGGAAAAACATTGTCTATTTTTAAAAAAATAATACGATTAAATAGTTAAGTTTTGTTTGTTTTAGTAGCATCATCAATTATTTTATTTTATAAAAAATATAAAGTTAGTTACCAATTTTTTTTCTTGCCAACGTTGGGAGGCAACCACATGCATGCCCCTTTGCACGGACAGAACAAAGTCTCTTGAAAGCATCTTGAAAAGCATTTAGGTATAGATTAATGGCAAAGTTGCTTTGTTGTTGGTAATCTGAAGTTATATTTGTAAGCGTATTAGGCTTCAAGGTCTGCACTCATAAAACATGACAAATTAGTTGATTAAAAGGTTGGTAATATATATCCTTGTAAATACGCAAAATTATTATATAGTGGGAATGGAAGTCTTGCATTTTAGAGTTTAAACCTGCCACCATATAGACTCCACAATCCGTGAGAAGATCTCTGACTCAACCTTCTAAAGAAGAGACTGCTCAATTTGATGGAATCCAAATGACAAAGAAGTTAAAGTTGGTTAATATGATTCTGAATCATATTTCAAACGGTTTTATGAGTGCATGTAGATTATTTAAAAAGAAGTCCAGGAGAAATTTGTGATACCGTGAAGGCAGCAATGCCTAATACTATAGAATCAGCGATGGAACTGGTTGGTTTGATGATGGACGGAATGGTTCGAAGGTGGGAAGAAAACAAGAAGAAGGAGGTGTTAGTAAAGAAGAACATGCGGGGAAGAAAAAAGGAAAAAAGATGGGAAAGAGGATATTTACTCCTACTTACCCGGAATGCCGAACTTGTCACACGAGGCTCCCGGGTAAGTGTTACTTTGAGCATTTTACATTTTGCAACAACTGCAAATCCACTTGATATGCTACTACAAACTGTCTTAAGAAGAAATCGGTTCTGGTTTGTTTTAACTGCGGAGAACATGGACAATATAAGTTTGAGTGTCCGAAACTAAAGACTTTGACTGGTGGGACGGTAAAGGCCGATGGTGGGGCCAAGAAGAATACGAGGGCGTTAGTTCTAAACACTCGCGAAGTAGAAGGATTACCGGACGTCATCACTGGTACGTTCCTTGTTAATAATGCTTATGCTAGAGTACTATTCGATTCAGGTTCGAATCAAAGTTTTATAGATTATAAATTTTGTAGTCTATTAAATGTACCCTTAGTTAAGCTTAAGCGAGCCCTCGAAGTAGAAACTGCAAACGTTGATCATATTAGAATTACCGAATCCCTAGAAGATTGTACGATAACCCTTGTTGGACATGTTGTACCGGTTCGACTATTGCCAATGCCGTTGACAGGATTTGATGTTGTTCTGGGAATGGATTAGTTAGCAACTAACCAAGCTCACATTAACTGTAATCCCAAAACCATCAAACTACGTGTCCTAGGAGATAATGTGATAGTTATTCGTAGTGAGAAGCAGATCAATCAGGTTGGGATTATTTCAGCATTGAAATGTTTATAAAAAGGTTGCTTAGCATATTTTGTTTTAGTCTCAACTGATGAGAAGAAACAGAAGATTGAAGATGTGCCGGTAGTGGCAAAGTTTGCTGATGTATTTCCAGATGATTTACCTGGGATACCGCCAGAGCGAGAGGTAGAGTTCAAAATTAACCTGGTACCGGGTACGGTACCAATTGCCAAATCCACATACAGATTAGCATCAACTAAAATGGCAGAACTAAAGAAACAACTTGACGAATTATTAGAGAATGAATTTATTTGGTCGAGCTCGTCGCCCTGGGGAGCTCCGATCTTATTTTTCAAAAATAAAGACGGATCGATGAGGATGTGTATTGATTACCGGGAATTGAATAAAGTGACTATCAAGAACCGGTATCCACTTCCGAGAATCGATGACTTGTTTGATCAATTGTAGGGAGCGCGTTTCTTTTCAAAAATTGATCTTCGCTCCGGATATCATCAATTAAAAGTTCAATAAGAAGATATTCTGAAAACTGCGTTCAGAACAAGGTATGGGCATTATGAGTTCACTGTCATGCCATTTGGACTCACTAATACGCCAACAACATTTATGGACCTCATGAATCGGGTTTGCAAACCCTTCTTAGATAAATT
This sequence comes from Smallanthus sonchifolius, assembly GCA_023525975.1. NCBI lineage: Eukaryota > Viridiplantae > Streptophyta > Magnoliopsida > Asterales > Asteraceae > Smallanthus > Smallanthus sonchifolius. The sequence continues at coordinate 80,527,762 of CM042026.1, read as the reverse complement.
TGTTATCGTGTTCATAGACGATATATTAATTTATTCTAAAACCAAGAAGATCATGAAAGTCACCTCAGAACTATATTGGAATTGTTACGTCAAGAAAGATTGTGCGCTAAATTCTCAAAATGTGAATTTTGGCTCTCAGAGGTACAATTTCTTTGGTATGTTATCAATGTAGCTGGAATTCAAGTAGACCCAGCCAAGATTGAGGCAATTTCAAAATGGGAGACTCCTAAATCTCCAACCGAAGTTAGAAGTTTTCTTGATTTAGCGGGATATTACCGTCGATTTATACATGATTTTTTCGGTAGTGTTGTCCCATTTACTACTCTCACGCGGAAGTCAGTCAATTTTTAGTGGGGATCCAAGCAAGTTGAAGCATTCGAAACTTTGAAGCAGAAATTGACGAACGCACCGATCCTTTCTCTACCAGAAGGTGTTGAAGACTTTATCGTATATTGCGACGCTTCACATACTGGTATGGGTTACGTGTTAATGCAACGAAATAAGGTGATTGCATATGCGTCTCGCCAACTAAAAACTCATGAAAAAAATTATACGACTCATGACCTAGAGTTGGGTGCTATAATTTTTGCATTAAAGTTATGGAGGCACTATCTCTACGGTGTAAAATTTATTGTATATACTTACCACAAAATTTTGAAATATATATTTGGTCAGAAAGAGTTAAATATGAGGCAGAGAAGATGGATGGAAATCCTAAGCGATTACGACTGTGAAATCTGCTATCATGAGGGTAAATCTAATGTTGTAGCCGATGCCCTAAGCAGAAAAGTACACGAGAAGCCTAAACGAGTTCGTGCTTTACGACTCGAACTTCAGGTTGATTTAATCGGTCAACTGAAGGAGGCACAGAAGTTAGCTCAAACGAATGATAATATGGAGAAAAAAGAAATGAAAAGTATGCTTGACCAATTGGTCAAAGGATATGGTGATATTCTTTGTATGAACAAAAGAATTTGGGTACCAATTGTTGGTAACCTTAGAGAAAGAATTCTCGAAGAAGCCCACAAATAAAAATACACAATGCATCGAGGTAGTGATAAAACGTATACAAACTTAAAAAGCAATTACTGGTGGATAGGAATGAAAAAGGACATTGCTAGTTATGTAGGTAAATGTCTTACCTGTTCACAAGTGAAAGCTGATAGAAACCATCAGGTTTACTTTAACAGTTAGAATTACCTGTTTGGAAATGGGAGTTGATCACAATGGATTTTATTACCAAACTTCCAAGAACCAATCATGGAAATGATACGATTTGAGTCATTATCGAGAGATTAACCAAATCTGCTCATTTTCTACTGATGAAGGAAACATATTCAATGGATAAATTAGCGCAATTATACGTTAATGAGATCGTGTCTTTACACGGTGTACCGTTGTCCATTGTGTCAGATAGAGACAACAAGTTTACATCTCGATTCTGGCAAAGTTTTCAAAAGGCGTTAGGAACGAAATTGAATCTCAGTACTGCCTATCACCCACAGACTGATGGGCAGAGTGAAAAAACAATTCAAACATTAGAAGATATTCTTAGAGCATGTGTGATAGACTTGGGAGGTAGTTGGGACGATCATTTGCCTCTCATGGAATTTTCATACAATAATAGTTATCACACGAGTATTCAGGCGGCACCATTTGAAGCCTTGTACGGGTGAAAATGTAGAACTCCGGTGTGCTGGTATGAAGTCGGAGAAGCTCAATTGTCTGGACCTGAGATTGTCTAGGAAACAACCGACAAAATATTGCAGATTCGTGAAAGATTAAAAGCGGCTGCCGATAGGAGGAGGAAGCCGTTAGAATTCAGAGTCGCTGATAAAGTATTATTGAAGGTTTCACCTTGGAAAGGTGTGGTCCGATTTGGAAAGAAGGGACAATTAAGTCCACGTTTCGTGGGACCTTTTGAAATCATGGAACGAATTGGACCGGTAGCATATCGATTAAGACGACTAGAAGAAATGAATGACGTGCACGATGTATTTCATGTGTCAAACTTACGCAAATGTTTAGCCAAATAAAGTTTACTAATGCCACTAAAAGATGTTGAGGTTAACGAGAAGTTGAAATTTATTGAACAACCAATTCAGATAGAAGATCGACAAATCAAGAAACTGAAAAAAAAGACTTTGGTCATTATGAAAGTCAAGTAGAACTCCACACTTGGTCCAGCATACACATAGGAATTAGAGTCAGAAATGAGAAAGAAATATTCACACATGTTCGATAAATCTCGAGGACGAGATTTAAATAAAGATGGGGGGGGTGTATACATGAATATTTTCATAACGCTCGACCTTGTAATCATAAACGAGAGAAATGAATATTTGAAATTTGAGGTTTAGTCGAGCTTTTAATGTCATAAAAGATCGTTTAATAATAATAATAATAATAAAATATTATTTTTAAAATTTGCTCCGTTTTTAACGAAACTTAGGTCGACTTGTAGAGAAAAATAAGTTCGTCCCAACGGCATATTTGTAATTTTATAAAACGTCATATTATAAAGTTAGAAGAGAAAAACGAGGTAAACAACTGAATTAATTAAAATAATTTAATAATAATAAATAAAATTTTTACATACATGTATGCAAGACGTCAAATTGACGTATTCAGTGCAATCCTACATCGACCTCTTAAAAAAGTTAAGAACCTTTCATCTGCTATAAATAGGAATATAGAGGTTGATTTTGGTTATAAGTTTTTTGGGAACGCTCTATTATAAAGAGAATACTAAGTTTTCAATATTTATTTAGGTATTGTTAATAGTCATTTTAGAGCACGAGTAGGGAGACTTTACATCAAATTGTCGTAAATAGTTTTCAGGTACATTCTTGTTTAACTTTATGTCTAGTTAAATATAAGTTATTTTTATTATTATTACGCTTTAGGATTATTATTATTAGGGTAGATATTGGGTAGCATAACTTTAGTTAGGAATGGACTGAAGCAGCGTTAGCCAATATCAACCAGGATAATAATAGATTTTAGGGTTATTATTAGGGTAGATATTGGGTAGCCTAGCTTTAGTTAGGCATGGACTAATCATCCATGCTTTACCAAGGCAAGGTTAGCCAATATCAACCAAAATAATAATTAGTTAGGTGTACCCTAACCTAACATAGGATTACTGTATAAGGACCAAGAAATCTTCGAGATAAGAGACGAAGCGTTGCATTTAAAAAGGAACTCAACTTTAAGGTGAATACATTTATAGTCTTTTTAAAACCATACAAAGTTTTCATACTTTCAAAATGACATGTATCCGGTTAAATATATCTAATACATAAAGGTAGCTTACGGGAAGCATCTTGCCATTTATTATACGCATGGTTTGATCAAATTCATATACATACCATGGTACGGCTATGGTTGCTAGCTACATTCTTGTGGGGGATGTAGCGCAGCCGGAGATACACCGGAAGTTATATCCACTTGAATTTTAGTTGCTAATATATGACCATGGTGCAGCTATGGTATGGCTAGCTTCATTCTTGTGGGGGGATATAGCGCAGTCGGAGATACACCGTAAGTTATATCCACTTGAATTTCAGTTGTTAGTGTATGAGGTGGTAGTGAATGTGTATGTTACGTTACAAATTATGATTAAATAGATTTAACTGTTTCATGTGAAAATATGTTTTGGGTCTTGTAAATGTAATTCACCAACTTTTCGTTGATGTATATTTTCAAAATGTTTTCAGGTAACCATGAATAGCTTGATAGTAAGGTAGTGATTTAGGGAGGATATACCCCTAGACTCCATAATACCTTACTCAGTTTTAGACCAGCTGGTAGTGACTACAGTACATAGAGGCATGGCTCTCATGGCTCGGGATATTATTAAACAATGTTGTAATACGAAGTATAAAACTTCGAATTTTCAGAACAAGTTATTGTAAATTATTAGGGGTGTTTAATTCCACATGTTTTATGAAAATGGCAGTTACTCGACTACAAAAGTCGAGAATTTTCATGAAACTCAGAATCATGTAATTTCCGCTGTGCAAATAAAATGATTATTCAAAATAAGTACCAATCTGAATTGCACGCCCGGGGTGTCATTTCTCGGGGTGTGACACGCTGTCGTTGTCATTAATAAGCAAGGTTTATATTAGTTAGATCTCAGCAATGGTTTCTTACATTATGATCTTGATGAAGATATATATATATATATATATATATATATATATATATATATATATATATATATATATATATATATATATATATATATCAGTCCTCCTCTGGGTATGACTCATTCATTACCCAATCAAGTTTTGAAACTCAAGAAATCCCTTTACGAGTTGAAACAAGCTTCTAAGCAATTGTATGAAAATCTCTCTGATACCCTTAAAGTCAAGGGTTATATACGTGGTTTGCTAATGACTATTCCTTGTTTTCCAAATCCATGGATGATTCTATTGTCCATGTGATAGTTTACATGGATAACGTCTTAGTAACTAGTAACGATGAAAAAGAAATACCAAATTTGAATAGTTTCATACATTCCACATTTTAGATCAAAGACCTTGGTTCTCTTTATTATTTTTTGGGCATTGAGATTTAAAAGACTGATTATGTGGTCTTTATGACTCAAAGGAAGTTTGCTAATGATCTTTTGACTAACTTTCATGCTTAGTATGTTCTCCATGTGACTTCTCCTTTTCCATTACATCTACAGTTCGACGCTAATGACTCACAAATTCTTTATGAACCTTTGGATTATATACCGATAGCTGGGAAGTTTAATTACATAACCCCTACGAGGCCTAATTTGGCTTTTGTTCAATTTCTAACTGAATTCATGGATGATCCCAGAGTTCCACATTGGAATGTCACCTGTCATACTCTTCTCTATGAGAAAGGTACTTCTTCACAGGCTTTATTCTTAAATAACAAGCCTAACTTTATGTTGGCGGCCTATTGTGAAGCTGATTGGGCTCCCTGCCCAAATACCCATAAATATATTAGTAGGTATATCATTTCATTGGGAGGATACCTCTTTCCTGGATGTCTAAGAAGCAACATACTGTTCTCTTAGTTTAGTTGAAGCTGAATATCATTACATTTGACCTATCGCAGAGTTAGCTTGATTAACTCGGTTGTTTTCTGAGTTTCGAGTTCATGGTCTTACTCATACCCCTCTCAAATGTAATAGTTAGGTTGCTATCCATATTGCTAAAATCTCAGTCTTTCATGAACTAACTAAACACATCGAGTTAGTCTGTTATTTTATACGTGAGAAACTTCAAGATGGCTTCATTCTTTTGACCCACACCCATACACCTGATTAGGTTGCTGATTTATTTACTAAGAGTTTGGCGATGTGGATTTAATCTCCAAGCTGTTGAGGGGGTGTTGGTGCACATGAACATTTGGTGCGTACCAACTATACTAAGCTACGCATGACCAACATTGGTGCATACCAACTAAGATGCTCATGAAGAAGACAATTGGTATGCATATGATAAAGATGGTATGCCTAACCATCCTGGTGGTACGCATGAAGTCTAAAGTTGCTACGCATGTACTGATGTACAACAATTTGATACGCATGGATTGAATCCTAGCTAAGTTAGTTAGTTGGCTGTTTAGATTCTTGTATATAAATAGTTAGTTTTAGTTGTAATTCAGTTATTGAAATTAGAAAATTTCCACTCTCTCTCTCTCAAATTGACATTAAGTATGAGACAAAAGAAAAAGTAAATATGAGAAATAAGAAAATGATCAAGGGATACATGAAGAGGATGAAATCCCAACTAATAATGTGGGGTAAAATCATTATATCACGAAACTTCCTTCAAATTAATATCGTGGAAAGTTACATATATGGTAATTATACATTCTAATGTCTCATGTGAGTCTAACTACCTTTGAGATCAATCTCCATCATTGAATGAAGCTGAGATGAGATTTTGGCTATTTAAAGCAGGGAGTTTCCTTGAAAAAAGGACAGTTACAGATACGGTTTTAAAATGTAAGTCAACTAACTAGGAAAACCACCCCGTTTACAACAAGCAACTTGTGGTCGGTTTCTTTGTTACGCGTTGATGAAAACCATAGAGATGTGAGGGCAAAGGTCTACGTGGAGTTCGATTGAGAATTGCAATCGAGACGTGGAAGACGAGTGATTCCATTCAATCCGACGGTTAGTCGCAAGCTCTGAGGGAAAGAAGAAAGTTGGAATCATGAGACAAAAAGGTAAAACAAGAAATAGTTGATTCCGTGTTACAATTGCTAGGGTTCATTCTTCAAAACTATTCTAATTCTTAGGCAAATTTAAACGTCTCAGTTGCTCTCATGTTTTATTCCTAAATATCTTTTCTTCTTTGTCTTTGCCATCTACCCTCACTGCCTAAATTTATTGCACGAATGTATCAACAGGTCGTGAATCAGGGTCGGCAATCATATCGAAGTTGGAGGGAAATCCTGAAACTGTGGAAGCAATTGATTATCTTCGTAAAATTAGGGGAAACTGATGGATTACGTTGGCGAGTTCGTGTCTACCGATCCCAGCTCAACTCCAGGGAAGAAATCAACATCAACACCAAGACTTTTTATTAAAGAAATGGTTTTGTAGAACTTCAAATCTGTTGGATATCAAGATCAATCATTCATGGTTTCAAGATCATATGGAGGGAATAGGATTAAAAAGGAGAAACGAATTTGTTGAATGTTAATCGTGGAATATGGATACAACCAAAAAGTACATGAATCGATTACACATGGCTGTATATATAATCCTAATGTGAATCGACATGGTTATGAATAACCGGTTGACCCATACTTATTGTTCTAATCTTACTGTAATCCATAATAATAATTACAAACAATATACACCTAAGTTTAGTTTAACTAATTCTAATAAAATCTTACTTACTTGAACAAGGCGTTGGCCCATTCTATAAGGTTAGGGTTTATTTACTAAACCCTATTTTGTACAACTTAACTTTTCATGAGGGTTTGTTGATTAGGTGCTTTATTCATGCGATTTAAAGTTTTTTAACAA